>BSBM01000361.1:66190000-68915000 GCA_027924585.1 Larix kaempferi | reverse complement strand
TGTTCAGACCATGATATGGTGGACCAACACTCAACCATGTCGTTTTAAGGATTCACTGACTTTCGTAATTTAAAAAAAATATAAAATTAACTTCTAAAATTTTGGAAAAATAGCCCTGCACAAGATTTGTATGTTTCCTACGCCTCTACATATTTTTTCCCTCATAAATTGGCAATTTACATAACAACGTCGGTGGACCAACAAAAACATGTGCATTATGTTTTAGAGAAAAAATAACATATCAATCTTAAAATAATGACATTTTGGGGTGGTTATACCACTTTTCCATAAATAAAAGTTATATATTCCTGAAGGTGATCCATTTTTCTACGTTTCATCTTTTTACACCTAATTCGAAAAAGTTTTGTAGGTACCTCTAATAATTCATTTTAATGATAATATTTTCGTTTTCCCAACATGTCATTGCAACTAACCTGTCATAATTGGGTATCATTACCTTGCACCAACCCATGTGATACCATGGAAAAGATTACCATGGGTTACCAAAACCATCAAGTTATTGAGCTAATAGAAGGGTTTAGCTAACTTGGGTTATTTAAACCCTCGATCAAGTTATTGGAAAATCCTTGATCGAGGGCTTAAACAACCCTTGATCAAGCTTTCGTTTCAGGAAATCCACACTCGCATATTGCCAAAAAGTGTCACCCATCTTCACAGGAACACCCGATTGTTAAGGTAATTTACAACTAGACAAACCACACACAATAAGCTCATGGATCTAGAGGATGTACATGCAATAATTAATAAAGTTTAGAGGCCATATGCACCACTATACAAGTTGTAAAGTGGCTTACTAGACCATGTATCTACTTTGCTAGACTATTGTGAAGTGAGTGTCTGTATCAAATAATTAAATCATAAAATTAAACAATAGATGGAATAATCTCACCTTCCTCCAAGCATTAGGCATTCTCCATAGTTGAGCTCAGTGTCACATGAGTGCTAGAACAATACATTATAGTTGTTATTGTCTTGACAATTTAATATTGAAGTACTTTATTATTATATTGTTACTGGAGTGTTGAGAAACATAACCATCAACCAAAGAGTTTTTGTCTTCACTCATGCAAAAATATTACTCATATTGGTCAATTGTTGGTCTTTATTCATATTGAAACAATATTTATTGAAAATGGCCATTTCTCATTGTTAATATTTTAAAAAAGGTTGGCCATGGTATGATTCATTGGTGCCAATGGGTTAATGAGATAGTTCCGTTTGATGTTTTTCATTTCATGGGACATTAACATAGTTGTTCTTTCATTAAATGATTCATTGGTGCCAATGGGTTAATGAGATAATTCCGTTTGATGTTTTTCATTTCATGGGGGACATTAACATAGTTATTCTTTCATTAAATGGATGCAAATATAAATGGTGCGATGATTGGAGACTAATAAGTTTCATTACACAACTAATAATTCATTTGACGTAGTATTAGTATATTATTTAATATATTATATGGATTGTTGGACTTGGACTTACATAATTTGTATGCTCGAGCTTGAGTTATTGGTGTTATTGTCCATTTTGTACAGGGATGTAATATTTTGTTCAAGTTACATCGAAAAATGAACCTTATAAATAATCCCGAGGAGAGATTGTAAATGATAAATAATACACATGATCTCCTTAAGTCAATTTAATTTATTAAGATTATAACCATAGTACATGGTTTAATATGTTCATAATTAATCTTAAATCAATTTAATTTATTAAGATTATAACCATAATACATGGTTTAATATGTTCATAATTAATCTTTCTGCAATGTCTTTGCAATACAAATTTATTGATTAAAAACAATAAGTAAAATCAACAAAAAAATTACTAATTTTATCAATAAAATTCCATTATTATTATTACTTTAAAATTTATTTTTATAAAAATTTATATTAAATTTCATGTAAATACATATTCATATCGATACTCAAAAAATACATTCCATTCCACTAGCATTAATAATCACACTGCATATTCCTAAACTAGATTGCTTAGACATACAATTCTCCATTATAGTTTTGAATCATCTAAAAGAAAAGTAGATTTGTTATGCAAAAATATTCCCTTTCTAATTTTGAATCATGTCGATTCTTTTCTTTTTGTCATTTGATAAAATAAATTGACATGATGTTTGAAGCCATACAAAATTCGGTGGGTTGGTAATCTACAGGAGTGCAATATATTAAAACAACAAAGCCACATCCATTACGTGCAGAAGCCAAAGAAAATATATCACTTTTCCTCACCTTTCTTGCCAACTCCAAAAATGTGATGGTAATTCCATTTAATCGTTTACATCACTTTTCCTGACCTTTCTTGCCAATTCCAAAATCGTCTCGCAAGTTACATCTAGAGCGCCGAAGGTATATGTCCCCGCAGGGAAGTAATAAAGAGATAGGAGATGGCAAAACTCCCAGACTAAAATAATTGTTCATGTGAATCACAGATCTGCTAGCTCTTTATGTGACCCCTCGTCAATGGAAGGGACTATTTTCTTCCAAAACCAGTGCTTTCTCCATTGGAAAATCATTTCTTCAATGGGTACACCCTTCGTTTCTGGCAAGAAGAGGTATACAAACACAGTCATAACACAGATCCAGCATGTAAAGAACAGGAAAATCCCATACTTGAAGGAACATAAAAGAGCCAAGAAACCCTGTGCAATCGCAAATGTGAAAAGAAGGTTCACAAAGACAGTTATGGCCTGTCCAGCAGAGCGTGTTTCCAGTGGAAAAATTTCACTAGGCACTGTCCATCCGAGAGGACCCCATGACCACCCAAATGCAGCTACAAATAAACAGATGGCTGCTACCAACAATGCTGAAAAGCCTCTGGATAGTCCGTTGTCTCCTTCAAACTTTAGGCCCAAGATTATACCGACAGCGAACTGTGAAAAGATGACAATATTGTTAGGGATGAATTTATCAGTAAAAAACACAACAATAATGGAAAAGAAACATCATATAATCTCTGGATCAGAAAATAGTAACGTGAACAAGGGCTTCGTTTTTCTAGTGCAGTCAGTCAGTTATTGAGATTAAGGAAGGGGTTCGGGTGTTAGAACACTGGAAACAGGGTTGTATGTCCTGTTGCACACTTCTTGATCTATGAACTTGGAGCGACTATGAAATCTACCTTTACAAGCAGCTTAATGTATGTGGTTACAACTCTTTCTAATTGAATTAGAGGTTTCAGTAGTTTCTCACCTGCACTTATAGGAGTTCCTTTTGAGGACTAATACTCACTTCCGTATACCAAGAACACAATTGAAACTTGTCTGTTCAGCATTCCTTAGGGTGAAATAGGCAAGAGGTCAGGATTCAACTATGGAAACGGAAGTGGAACATGTCACAAAGCACTCAGGTACAGTGGTTGCCAGGTCAGGATTCAACTATGGAAACGGAAGTGGAACATGTCACAAAGCACTCAGGTACAGTGGTTGCAGACAACCAGAGTAAAAGGAAAATGAACTAATTTGGAGCTTTTTTAAAGCTGGTGTAAACGTAAGGTAAGGATTTAATTCCCAGAGTTTAAACCTTATTTTGACACTAATAATCCTTCAGAAACCATCACATCCATTTGGTTTTTGAATTCTTGAAGGAAAAAAGAACATATGGAATTTGGTATGTTTCCATATGTGGGGCCTTTTAAACCAGATGAGAACATTGGTGGTTATGTCTGACACTTTGACTTTTGGTGTATCTCAGAAGGCCGTGTATGATGTCATGCTTGAAGACAAGCCGCAAAGGCCGCAAAGGCTGAAAAACTGCAAGAAAGAGCTTACTATTTGTCATACTTTCTCTTACCTGACATACCATCATCACAATGCCACCACTAAGTAGCAGGACCCTGCGCCCCAACCTGTCCACAGTGGCGATGGACACCACGGTGGAAGCTGCAAGAACAGCTCCAGTGATGACAGACGAGTACAGAGAAGCATTTGCGCCAAAGCCCAAGCTCCCGAAAAGAACAGGGGCATAGAACAATATTGAATTGATACCAGTCAATATCTGAAACATGGGCATGCAGATGGCCATTACTAGCTGTGGCCGATTCCTCCTCTCTAAAATATTCCTGAATGGATGGCTGATCGATTTAGCCAATTCACTTGCTTCCACCATATCTTCGTATTCTGCTTCTACATTCGCAGTGCCCCTTATCTTCTCCAGAACAGCCAGGCCTTTGTCAAGATGGCCGCGTTCTATCAGACTGTTGGGGGTCTCAGGAAGGAATATGCCTCCAACGGTCATTAAAATTGCAGGAGCTGCAGCAAAACCCAGAGTCAGAGAGAGACACCATCCCCAGTGTTTTATTCTCTGAGCTTTATAATTGACCATATTTGCTGTGAATATCCCAAGTGTTGTGGCCAACTGGAACAACATATTTAGTCCTCCCCGGGTTTTTGGAGGAGCCAGCTCCGAGAGGTACAGAGGAACGACCTTGACAAAAATCCCAAAAAAATCTCAGTAAACCCAAGTCATTCGATTCCAAACTAAAAGCTTTTTAAATCCAAGCCATTGAGATTCAACCTAAAAAACTTCACTAAACCCAACTCATGCAAGTCCAAAATGAAAACACTGTAAACCCAAATCCTTCAAATTCAAAGCAGTAGCTGTACATGACGAAACTCTATCGAAATTCTTGAACCCAAAATGCATACAAGCCTACCTGATTTGAGAAGCCGATTCCCACTCCAAGCATTATGCGCCCGGTAATGAGCATGGTTAAGTTCATGGCACCGGCGTTGAGAGCTGAGCCCACAAGAAAACAGATACCTCCGCTGATAATACTGGCTTTGCGCCCGTATCTGCGCGTTACGTGAGACGCAAACAGAGAAGCAACAAGGCCTGCAACGTAGAGAGACGAGGTGAACACAACCAGGCCTTGATTGTTGTACTTGCAATAATCACTATCTTCGAATATTTCATGATGCTTCCTGAGGTACACCCCGGGGAAGAATTTCTCGAGAAACGGATCCATGGATGTCACTCCTCCTGCGATTCACAATTAAATTCAGAATTCAGCATTCAGCTGCAAATCCATTACTGAAACGTTATCCTCTTGACATCATTATCAGATTACAGCATTCTGCACACAAAATGTGAAGTAAGTGAAAAATATTTGAAAGCATTGGGCATACATACCAGATATACCGATATCATAACCGAAGATGGAGCCCCCAATAGCTGCTACCATGCACGCAACAACAACATAGAGAGTTACTCCTCCCTGGTATTGCTGTGCTCTTTCGTTTGACACTCCCACCGCCTCTAAAAAATCTCCTCCCATCCTCTAGATCAGAAAATGGAGATGGGTTCTACCAAATATTTGGCTACAACTCAAAACGGGGGATGTGAATCCTAGTCGATGCAAATAAGCTCTGTAACCAATTTAGTGGCTGCTGTGTTCAGTCTTCTATATATAGAGTTGAAGGATTCGAATTTGGTCGGCACTGAGAATCTTTAGATGTTCATAATGTAAATTTTAGAAAACGAACCAGAGGACTGCAGGGCTGTGCGGCTTGTATGCCCCCACGTCGTTGAGTGTAGTCTCTGATGGCCAGGAACGTTAGGATGATGGCCCCGCTAAGTTTATTAGCGTCCCACCACTGCTGTTGGAACTCGGAAAGTTTTTTATTTATTAAAATGGATGGCTATGCTAGTGTAATGATGTTATGAAAGCGTATTCACTTGTTCTTGGAAATGTTAGAATGTATTTGTGTAAGTATTTGGATCTTGCTGGTTCATCTGTCTGTGTTAGTTTGTGTTAGTTTAGAATTTGTCTGTGTTAGTTTAGAATTTGGGGTTGATTGATATTTATGTTTTTTTGAAATGCACAAGAATGAGATAAGTATACAATGCAATTGATTTTATGGTAGTTGTTCCAAATTCAAACTAAACAATTATAAAAAATATATATAAAAATAACTTGTAATCAAAATACTTATATCAAATATTTTATCTATTAAATTCAATCATTACTTTTCTATCATACAAACTTAAAATCATATTAATTAAAATATACTTATATTAAAACAACCATAAAATATCATAAACTAAATAATCTGTTTTTTTTATTCTCCTTTATACCTTATCTTTTAAACACACTTTCTATAAAAGAGAGTATTATAAAAAAACATAGCTTTTCATATACACTTTTTATAATTATAAAAAAGTTTAGTGTAATTTTTTTATTAAATATATGTTATAGTTTTTTCCTAAAATTTAGATCAAAGTTAGTTTTAATGTTAACTATCACTATTATCATCAAAAAGTGTATAGTATCCATATATTATTATATAAATATCACTATTATCATCATAAAATGTATAGTATCCATATATTATTGTTAAATATATATAGAGCTTAATATAAATATTTTATTAAAATTTAATTAAATATATCTTATATATAAGATAAAAAATAATAAACATTTTATTAAAGATATATTATACATAAAGAGCATAGTGTAAAAATCTTAATAAAATCTTGTTAAATATATATTATATATAGAGAACATATTGTAAAAATCTTCATAACTACATATTATATTAAATGTTAACTAATTCACTCAAAATACTATCCCATGCAACTTGTGAGGCTTGGGGCGACCCATTGCTTAACGTTATCGTAAAAGCATTAATCTATAGTTTCCAAGAGCCAGTCATGAGATATAGATGCCGGGTTTTGTTTTTTAATGTAAAAAATGGAAATAGAATTATATAACGTCGGTAGAAATTTGACAAAATGATATACTTATTGGTGTTTTTACATTCAAGCGCGTGATTCATACACGCGTTTAGCACAAGATCTCCCACGCGTGATTCATATACGCGTTTATCACGATGATCTCTCCCACGCGTGATTTCATATATGCGATTTACCGTTTACATCCAATTTATGTACATTGTATGGATTCTTATTATTATGTGGACATATAGTAATCACAATAAAGTATTATTTGGTTTCTATTGAAACTATTTTATGTGGGGACATAGTATTATAGTATTATTTGATAGGTTGGTATTTGGTATCTATTGAAACTAGACTAATATATAAGTGTGAATGTTTTATTTTTCCATTGGTTGTAGTTTGGGTGGTTTGGAGGAATGATTGTTGCTTTCTCCACCCACGTTCAATTTTTATAAATGATGTGTTGTTATTGTTGAGCTTCTATTGTAATGATTGTATTTTTGGTCATATCTTGATTCTCTACCTAGAATAGCAAGTGTTGGCATTCTCTCGGTGGACTAGCCGCCCTCTAGCAAACGGTGAACCACTATTTAAAAAAAAATTATATTTATGTATTTACTTGTAAATTAATTATTTAATATTTGATTGGTATAGTAGAGGTGATTTTGGTATGAAATTATTTGTTTGTAAGAGGGGTGGTTACTAGGTTTATGGAGCTCCTTGGACCTTGTTAATGTGATGTTATGGATTGTATTACAATATTTTCCAAAATTGTATTTTTCTTGTTTATCTAAATTGTGATTTTAATTTTCTACCTTTCGCTAATTCACATATGCATAGTGCTACTTAGGTTGTGTTGATAAGTCAACTATAAAGAGAATGCATAGGTTGAAATGCAAAAGAGTCTATTGATATTTAGTCTTGACAAGTATGTAAGTCCATAGGCATGTGTTTCCCCATCCATGTAACCCTAACACTTAGTGTGTATATTATAGAAGAATTATGGTTGTTCCTGTACTTCCTATGGTAAAACAATGAAGAGTATTGTGGTGTATTAAATCTCTAAAGGAATTAGAGCTTCAAGAAGGAATGAGGCTTAGGATCAAACCTTAGAAATGGGCATTGTATGCAATCATTGGATGGATTGCTTCACTTGTGCAAGGAGTGAGAGAATGAGCTATGTATAGGTGCCAGCTTAGCTTAGGACAATTAATTCACTTATTTTAATGGCTATCTTATATTTTCTAAACAACAGCAATCAATACATAAACTTGAATATTTCTTATTTCTTCTTCTCCTTGTTATGGGTATGTAACATGTTAATTAAATAAATAAAATAAAAACAAGTGGACATGGTGTTAGCATCTAGGGTTTACTGAAACTAGCTATAACAATAATTTCCTTTCTGACTTTTGAAGGTGGACATGGTGTTAGCATCTAGGGTTTACTGATCATCAGTTATTCTTCAAAAAGAAACCAATATCATGCATTCTATTTAACCACATTCCCATATTTCTATTTTAATTGTTATTTGAATCTGACCGATCCTTATAGAAATTATTGTCATTACTGTATTATTATTGTTCAAAAAGAAAGGTACTGTATTATTCCATCATTTCTCCAAAGATCCAAACTGGTCGTGTATAGAGAAATAGAGTTTAAATATATGAAATGATAAACTGATAGACAGATTAAATGACTGACGAATACTCTGTTAATTTCTTTTGATTCTGTATTATCAACCGTACATGGCAAACCTTAAATCACAGAATAGCATGTTCTTAAATAGAAAAGGGGTAGAAATTATTCTATCAACTGATAGAGTAAAATACTGCATCTCTACACCAAAAACTATGATTTGATCTATTCTTACCTTACTAATATTTATGAACTTTTAACAGTTGTAAAAATAAATGTGTTCATTTCATAGAATTATCATAGGTATTCTAACTATAGAGATAGAACTGTTGTATTTGCATGTAAACATTATTACAGCCCAACACTTTTCATTTTAGAACCCCATTATCACATTATCATCAACAGGATAGGGTTTAACATCACACACAGTTGTATTCAAACTAAACCTAACACCCTTTTATTAACTACTTAACTCAAAATATGCACAGGCGTATTGTTAACCATGTATTCCATTATCGACTTACAGCCATCCATTGGATAAGCACTTTAAACATGCTTTTCATTCTATCAGAAAACAATTCGAAAATCCGAGTTCAAGACATTATATGTAAACCTTAAACCCTAGCACTGAAAGTTTCCATTTAATTAAAATCTGATCGCAACATCTTACATAAAACCCTTTTTAGTTTTGTTGTTGTTTCATTCAAAATCCATTTTCACACTACACAGCTAATTGCAGAGATGAATCATAGTCAACACTTTTCCTTACGGTTCAACATTTGCTTCCATCATCGAATTAAAAGTTTAAAACTATAAACATTAAACGTCTAAATACTGTAAAAATCCATTGCAAACAATGAAGGTTCAACCCTATCGAGTTCGCCGAGCCAAGGCATGGCTGGTCTTACATTTCAGAAAGATTTACATCATCTACGCTAAATTAAAACCCCACCAGTAATGATCTCCCCAAAAGTTGTAGGCTGGGCAAAATCCATTACCAAGAAAACACATTTCCAAAACCCTGCCGACACTCACAACTGTCGACCAAATCTGAATCTAGGAGAACCACGAGGTAGGGGTACCACCGATGCTTACTGGTGGTTAAGTTGTAGCTTCCTGTCAACATTCCAGGCATACCACTGTTCGCCGAGAGCCAACCAGACAAGCAAAACATACTCAGGGTCAAGCAATAATCATGAAAATTGTTGATGCATGGAAAAAGAAAACTCTGAGTCATTCAAACAATACTGTACCTACATCATTGACAGAAGAATGATGAAGCCATCCATCCACCCTTGAAGGATAAAGACCCAACTCGGAGGGCAAACTATGTCAACACTTGTGAAACTTTCAAACTTGATTCTGAAACCCTAGACTGTTACTCACTCAAGAAGTTCACTTAGAGTTGCGACCACCCCCAGACCTTTAAGTTACGGTAACGCCACCGAATGGACGCACCTATCCAACACTATGGTTGCTGCACAATTCTTTTTCAGACTCGGCCCCTTAATGATCGTATTTACTTGCAGGTTGAAGGTTGTTGTAGGTCTCAGGTTCGAGCCTGTGGGAGGCTAAAAACACCAAAACCTAAGAGCCTCTCGACCGGTTGGTCTCACCCCAAACCCTACCACCGAAATGAATGCCAAAGAAAACGTTACAACACCCTGAAGGTTACGTTTAGGGTTCACTACAATCCCAACGCACAACAAATCGACGATGGAGATCTACCACCGATGAGCCACATTGGTGAGTGGTAGATGCAGTATTAAATCACCCATCTACTTACTAATCCACGACTTTGCCAACTCAGTTGACACAAAGGCAGAAGGCCTGTTACAACTCAGCATTGGTGAACCCTTTCATGTGTTGGTCATCCACTATAACATTCACGTAATATTACCATTAATGTTGTGGCCAGAAAACTTAATTGCAAAACCAATTCATTTATGATACTTTAACTCGTATGCCAGGCATTTATCATGCCATCATACCCACCTGCCAACCATAGAAGCAACGAGTATTACATTCACCTTACCATCATACCAAAGTCAAATTATATATCGGTTGTATGCATAAAAGAATTCGTAGGTTCTACTTAAGTTAGTGTGGGTGCATTAATATCATAACACTCTATCCTTTGACAATCAACCTAGGTCGCATTCGATACTTAAGGTATGGATAGGTTCCACCTTGCTTATTGTAAAGTTCATCAAAGCATGCTCATGTCATAAAATCTATAGGGTTACGCTCTTTAGTATATAGTTGCCACATAAAAACCATCGCATAAATTGCGATGATAGGGTAATAATGTACATTACATTACTAATATAATTGCCTAGGTAATACAAGACTTAGAATTACCTTTGTCACCCTCACTATGGTTTGCATAGGACCATGTTTCATTGCAATAGATATTTCACAAGTCGAAATTATAAAGGATTATTTTAAAATCCGCAAGTCATTCATGGAATGGTAACAAAGAAAGCCGTAAAACTCTTAAATGTAGAAATCTAATAACGACCACACTCATAAATTTATGACTTCTGCAGTTTTTGAGCTAGTCGAGTTACTTCATACGAAAAATTGGAAAGAAACCATACCTATAGCATCGAAGTACTATCAGTTCTCATTTATGTAATGGTTATTAAACATTATGGAATTATCGTTATCTCTTACCTGCGAATCTGCGCATGAAGGACGGGTACGATGCTTTAGCTGAATAGCTAAGTAAGCCTCAGGGCACCTCGTAGGACCCCTTTCATCATCATCTAGAAATTAAAAGTGTGAATACCTTGTCGAGGAGAACTCTGCTTTCCAAATGTTTCAAAATTTCAATTATTCAAGCATATAAATTAATGTCGTAATCATTAATTGGATTCATGACGTGTCACTGACACAAAACACCATCAGTTAAAAGGACATCGCAGTTAAGTTGTTTCTACACTATGACTTAATTATTAATTACTGCTTTAATAAACATTTATTATTTCCGCATTTTACAATTATTAACATTTAATGATGATTTAGAAATTTTAAATTTTTATGAAAATATCGGGATGTTACAGGATTACTCTTTTTTTATTACAAAGCAGATGAAGGTAGCAAGGATTTTGGTCATCCTGAATGTAAGAGAAGGCCTGGTGGAAGATTTGAGGGTTAGTTGGGGTCCTTATACCATCGTACACAAGTTGGATTATGAGAATGTTCCCTTCAGATGCAAGAGGTGTCATGCCTATGGAAACCCGACCATAGAGTGCAAACTCCCCCTCAGGACTAGGTTTGGCGGGCAGCGCAAATGGTCTGATGGGATTGAAAAATTAGCTTCGGATGGGCATACTTCGACAACCTAGTTTCATTCGGCTCAAGAGGATACTGTTGGGGAGCACGAGGCGGACCCTATTCCGGAGGAATATTAGCATCCAGTTACATCTACGGAGAACTTAGTTGGACCAACTAAGACACTGCTATCCTAGGGCCCAATGTTTGCAGGTACTCCTACTCCTCCCATTTCTCCTTCAATTAAAATCTTCATGAATAATGTTTCTTTATCTGGTTTGGATTGGGTTGAGGGTCTTAAAAAATTGAAAATCAATCCTCAACCAGTTGCGGTTTCTCCAAACCTTATTGAACACCCTCCTGCCACTTTGGAGGTGGATCCCCCTTTTTCTGATCCGGACCCGGACTTGGTACTTAGGGAGGAAGCTCCCACTTCTTCCCCTCCCGAATCATCTGATTCAGGCTACTTTCTTCGATCTGCTACCAAACAAGTCTCTGGGGGACTAGGAAAAGGGAAGGAACCGCCGCCTAAAGGAAGGGGAAGGAATTATTTTATCTCAAAGGCTCAATCCAAATCTAGAATGGATCTTTTGGAAGGAAAACAACAGTTAATTGAATGGGCGCTTAGAGCAGTGCAAACCCATAAGAAGGGTCGTTAATGAAAATTTTTTCCTTCAACTGTTGGGGTCTGGCTAGTCCCCATAGAAGATCAGCGCTTAAGAGGGTGGTCTCCTTAGATGGACCAAACATTTTGTTACTTCAAGAAACTCTGGGCGTTGGTGAGGTGGTGAAGGCATGCTTGGAAATTTGGTTATGTGTGTGGTCGTTTGAAACTTTGGATGTTAGAAGTCATTCTGGAGGTTTGGCAATTGGTTGGAATGATAGGTCAATTAAATTACACAACATTTGGGTAATGGATTCAGTCCTTGGAATGTCGTTCTCGACTTTGGGCTTAGGATAATTCCTTACAGTTCTTAATGTTTATGGTCCTTATCTTAACCGGATCCCCTTCTGGGATTCGTTGCTCAACAATTCTCTCCTCAGGGGGAATTTCGTTATCTTGGAAGGTTATTTGAACTTCTCTTTGGGATAGTCGGAAGTGTGGGGGACACGGGCTCAGATAGACTTTCTAGCTGGTTTTTTCTCTCAGAGACTTGTAGAAAAAAAACTTGATTCGCATTGAGCCCTTAAAACTCAAACCGACTTGGAGGAACAACCGAGCTGGGGTTAATAGGGTGGCTAATAGGTTGGACAGATTCTTGGTTTTTGAGCAGTTGGTGGATAGGTTTTTTCTTTTGAGACAAGGGGTAGGGGTGGGGGGAGTCTTTGATCATTTCCCCATATTCCCCAAACTCTGTCCTGGACCTCCTAAGACTCCCAACCCTTAAAAGTTTAATAAAACCTGGCTGAGAGATGATTCTTTCATTAATCTGATACACTCCTTGTGGGTTCCTTTCAATAATAGGCCCCCTCTCATAGCCTATTTCCAATTTGTAGAAAATTTAAAGAGGGTTAAAGGCCCTATTAAAGATTGGCTGCATGCAAAGAGGATAAGGGAGGATAGAGACCTTAAACAGATTGAGGAGGATATTTCTAAGATATTTGATGAAGAGGGGGGGACTTGAGGACTCAGGAGTCCAACGATCTCTTGGTAAGGTTGTAGGGAAGGAGAAACATACTCCTGCTACAGAAAAAAGAGACATGGAGGCTGAAGAGCCGAGCTACTTGGTTGGAAGCAGGGAATGAGAATTCAAAATTATTTCATGCCTATGCAAAGGAAACTGGGATGGAAATTAACATAGGGATGTCCACACTCTCCACAAAATTGTTAAAGGAAGAAGAATTACGAGCTTTTACTAGAGTCTTCCCTTATACTCTTTCATAGGTGGACAATGGACTAAAATACTTGGGCTTCCAGCTGAAGCCTAATGCATATAAGAAGCAGGATTTGAAATGGATCCTCGAAAAATTGGATAAAAGAATCAAGGTTTGGAGCCATAAATGGCTCTCAAGGACAGGTCACCTGATCTTAGTAAAATCTATTTTGGAGGCAATTCCTGTTTATTGGATGTCCTTATCTTGGATCCTCAGGGGGATCTTGGAGGCAGCAAGGAATACCTGTTTCTACTTTCTTTGGAGTGGGAAAGATGACACCTTTGTGTCACCTTGGGTTCGGTGGCAGAGAATAGTTGTTCCCAAAGCTTTGGGAGGGTGGGGACTGAAGAAAATTTTCTTATTCTCTTCAACTCTAGCAGCCAAAGGGGGGTGGTTATTAAAAATCGAGAGTCTCTGGACTAAGGTGGTGACCCAAAAGTATATTGCTCCCGCATTAATCAATGACTGGGTGAGGAATTCGGGGAAGACTCATGTGGGAGGGTCTGTGATTTGGAAGGCGGTGATCACTTCGTTTCCAGTGATTGGAACCAACCTGGTTTGGAACATTGGTGATGGGAGGAGACTTAGGGTCGGTGAAGACCCGTGGGACAGTTGTGCTGGGCGACATGTACTGCTGGGACACACGGTGGTGGATTTGAGAGAAAGCGGTATCACAGTTTTGTCTCAGTTGGCAGAACCGGTTCAGGTGAGGCCTTAGGTTCAGTCTTGGAGAACGTTAAACTCACTTGGCCTTTCAAAACCTGATCAGGTGGTTTTGTCTCGTCTCTTACTGGAACTCAACAAAGCTCACGTTATTTTGAGGAACAGGGAAGATGAGCTGATATGGGAAGGCGATCCCCTTGGTATCTACTTTCCTAAGAGTGGATATATCTGTCTCAGTGCTCATGAGAACAACAGGGAACCTGTGTGGTGGTGGAATAAATTGTGGAAGATCAAGAGCCCTCCCAAAACTCGGCTGTTTATGTGGAACGCTTTGGAAAACAAGGTACTAACTTGGGACAACCTACAGAAAAAGAACAAACATGGTCCAAGGTGGTGTATCCTTTGTAAATCAACTGAATAAACTGTCACACACCTCTTCATCTAGTGTCCTTATACTAAAGAAGTCTGGGCCAAATGCTCTCGGGAATCGGGTATAAATTGTCAGTGGGCGGGAGATTCGATGTTGCATGCATTGGAAAACTGGTACTTGGAGCCTCCCCTTAAACCTATAAAAGCTCTTCCATTGATTTTTTTCCGGGGAATCTTGTTAGCACGAAATAACTATATATTCTCAAATAAAGCGTGTACATCAGAGATTACTACTTCCCTTTCTTGTGGCATTTTAACTGTTTTTCCACAACATGTTAGAGCTGCAAAACAAAGGGAGGCCTTAGAGGTGGAGATCGATCAGACTATACCTTGGGTTTTTTTTGACGGTGTAGCCCAAAATAATTTATGTGGGGGATGGGCAATACTCTTTCTTCCCGATTCTCACTTCTTTGAATTGTCCATGGGATTGGGAGAGGGTGGTAACAACTTTGCAGAACTGTTGAGCTTAAAAATTCTCTTAATCTTTGCAATTGAAAAGGGTTGTTGAAACCTCAATATTTTTGGTGATTCAATGAATGTTATAAAATGGATAAAAGGGACCCAACTTTTCAGGAATTTAATATTAACAAATATACTTCAGGACATATGGGAGCTGCAACAAACATTTGATACTTTCTCTTGTCGTCATGTTTATAGGGAGAATAAAGAGGAGGCGTACAAATCCTCAAAGGAGGGCCTGCAACTGGCTCTGGGGATTTTGAAGGTGAAGGAATTATAGGATGGAACCACACAGGACTACTACCATAGACCATTTATAAATGCCTAATTACTCTCAACACAACATATGAACTATTTTTTATTTAAATTTTACTTTGTTTTCTTCAGCATGGTTCATGATATCTATTTTGGAAATGTATTATGTTTCTTTTTAATGTTTTACTAGAGGCTCAGGGAGCCGAAACTTTTTTGTGCACTACATAACAACACTATTTTGTAAGAAATTCCTTTTTTGTAAAAGCTCCATAAAAAAGAGCTTATGAAGAAGACATATGTCTTTATAACAGGTTAGCAACACTCAACAATGCACACTGGATGTGCATATACATAATGTAATTTTGTTCACCACTGATGAAATGAAATTACGCTTTTTTTCCAAGGGAAAAAAAAGTAGAAACCTCCATTGTAATTTCAATATTTTATAAGAGAGTTTCCATTATATTCATTGAAAGAGTACTAATTGGTGTTTGTAGGGAATTTATAGATTTAGGTAACATAACAATACTAGTAGAGAACACTTTTTGTGATTGTAGTAGTATCACTAACAATAATGTTTTTAATGGAAACAATGATGTTTTCTTTCAAGTGAAGGACAAAATGCAAGGTAGAAGACACTCTTCAAAATACACAATATGCCTTGGTAGATATAGTGGGAAGGTAAGCAATAAAGAAAAAATAGGCCATTGACTAGCTTCCTTAAAGTATTGAAAATCCAATTGATGAAAATTTTAAAATTGAATTGTTTCAATCTTGTACAATATCACATTTTAAAATAGCTTTAGAGTAGTAATAGGGATTCAAAGAAAGATTGACATTTATAGTAGTAGTAGATTAGTTTTCTGATAGTTCAAATAAAGAAAAATACCATCCATGTCAAAGGATCATGTCACACTTTTAACTTTGCTTGTAATATATCATTTTTGCTTTTTGGATAACATGAAAATGATGATCAATGTGCTTTGTGTGGGCATAAACTAAAAGGGGATAACTATTTCTCATTTTCATTGATTTTTCCTCCATAAATATTCCATTTTTAAATCCCTAGAGATTGTTAACTTTTATTGTTTCTATTTTTGTATCGACCTCACAAGGGTTAAATTTAATAAATGATCAATGGATCGTTATCTTATGTAATGTTAATTTTGTGTAGTCTTACTCATTTGTTTTGATTTGGTATATCATATTTGATGTGGAGCTATGCTTATCTATATGTTGGGATATGTCTCCTAAGTTATATAGATAGGATTGCTTCATATGGGAAAGCAATAACTTGGAAGGCTCTGAATGCTAAAGACAATGCCCATTGCATTTTTTCATGTTTATGAATTGGTCCTTTTGTGACCATTTTGTTCAAGTAGAAAAGTACATGAATACTCAATTTTGTGCAATTCAAGTGGTGGGTTAAATTATCACATATTTTAATAAGTTTTTTCAATTAAGACTATTAACACTCATATACTTATACTTAGAGGCAACTTGGATGGACTTTGTAAGTAGCAGTTTGTTGTTACATTTTGGTCTATTTAAGTATTTCTGGAGAGATATTTTGTCATAACTACAATCTTTTGATCATGTCCATTTGATGGCCATGATTTGCATAATTTGAGTTTTTATCCATAATGATTGGGTGGTTTTCTTTCTCATTGCATAATTTGGGATTTAGGAATGAAGTGTGAGTTACATAATGACATATGAAAAAATACTAAATTTAGTAAACCGCTATATCCATATTTATTAAGATTGTATTCTTTGCAATACACTTATATGTTTTTACCATTGCAAGGTGTTAAACATTTATTTTTGTTTACCAATAAAATGAACATCATGCATAAACTTATATAAGTACCACTATAGTTGCTTAGTTTATGAATTGGTGCATTATGTGACCATTTTCTTCATGTGGAAGTGTAGATGAATACTCAAATTCGTGTAAATTAAGAACTTGGCTAAATTATCACATTTTTAAAGCTTATTTAGCTAAGGGTATACGAACTCATACACTTACAGATAACTTTAGATAGTTTTTGTAATTATCATTTTGTTGTTGCATTTTATTATATCTAAATATTCTCAATGACACATTCCGTGTGATATTGTAATCTTTTGATCCTAGTCATTTTATTCCCATCATTTATACATTTGCTAATATTTCAAAAAAAAAGTTCGACAAGAGGATGATGTCATTGCCACCTTGTGGCTCTTGTTTTTTATGTTTGTATTTTTCCAATGAGTTTGAATTACACTATGTAACCTTTTATTTCTTTTTGATTCACTGATTGTAATCTATGAATAGTGAATTTTATTTTCCTATTGACTATCTAATAAATTTTTAAGATATTGTTTTTACTTTTTCTTCTTTAAGTGGGGATCCTGACCATTGATAGGAATATTTTTTCCCACTATTTTTTGGACTTGTATATTCAATCGATTGGTGGTTTTAATTTGATGGTGAAATAGCGTATATAAAGTATAATGGAAAGAATTAAACCAATAAAGTAGATCTAACAAAAAATACAAAGGATACAATAAATTACGTGGCAGAACACCAAGATGGGAAAACAAAAGTGGGTAAACATCCATTGAGGAAAGGATTTGAATTCTTTAGAATTCTCTCAGTTAGAACAACTATAGAACACTCAAGTATGGGGTTCAAACGTGATCCATACAACTCTCCAACATACTCTACGGAGCCTTTTTCACCACTATTATATAGGTTGGAGGGATAGGAAAACATATCTGATGATGAATGTGGGATAAACTCATTTTATAAATTACCGAGTTAATTAATAATGATATGCCTAATAGTCTAATAATGCCTCATTGTGTATACAAGATTCTTGATCATAATATTCTAATACTCTTCATTATGAAAGGTTGTACAACAATAAATGTGGTCACTATAAAAAAATTATACACATTATTGCAATCCCCTTTAATGTTGACTAGAGGGATGAAACACATTTGGAGAAAGATGGCATTGTGATTAACACTCCCCTTCGATGGAAACTTCAAATGCCTAATAAGTTGTAAATATGAAGGAAATTTACCTCTATCATGGAATTGGTGAAGATATCAACAAATTGTTCTTCAACAGAAAATACTACAAATTAATAACACCATTTGAAACCAGGTCTCGAATGTAGTGGGTATAAAGGTCAATTTGTTTGGTTTTGGATTTGTATGATAGATTACATAAAATATAAATAGCACTATAAATATTTCATATCAATTCAGTGTGTATTCTAAAATAGTCCAATCTCAACAATGACATGCTAGATCTGCATTGCTTCTTTAGCTTCCCTATTCTATGCTTCACAATAAGAAAGATAAATTTTTATCAACTTCTTAATAGACCAAGAAATTGGACCTGATCCCAAATGAAATAAATATCCTACAATAGATCATCTATTATTAGTATTTCCTACCCAATCAAAATCAATATAGCAAATAAGTGAATTAGAATCCTTGTTAGAATTTAAAACACCATAATTGATAGCTACTTGAATATATCTAAGAATCATTTTACCTACTTCCCAATGAGATTGGTTAGGCTTTTGCATGAACCTTGAAATCATACTAACAAAAAATGAGATATCAGGCTTGTTGAGTCAAATAAATCAAACTACCAATAATTTGGTGATAAAGTGTGGCATCAACAAGAGGTTATTCACACTAATATAAAAATAAAAGCTTTCGAAGTTGCACTATTTACAACACTCCCTCTCAACAAGGAAGGTATTCTAATTTTATTCTTTCTTGGGTCGACCTATGAGGTGATGCCTCATGCAGCTACTACTCCAACACTCCCTCTTATCCAGGGAGGCATCATCAGTATTATCATACTGAAACAAATCTATTTATCATCTGTACATCACAGTTATCTCTAACCTCTCTATATCATAATGAAGGTCTTCCAACACAATTTCAGTCCATCAAGAAGTGTCAACAAATCAATCTTTGTGCATCAGCTAAACCCAGTCCATCGAAGAACATGCACTAGCACCATGACTCTACACAGTCCATTGGAGAGTCCTTCACGCATTATCTCAACAACTCTACACAGTCCATCGGAGAGTCCAGCGAGCATCATCTCATACCAGTTCATTAGGAATCAATACAATGTGCCTAAGCTCAACCCACTCCTTCGGGGACCATGCACCAACTCAACCAGTCCTCAGGTGAGTCAAGAGTACCAGTGTACGCTAGTGTGAGTCAGTGTGCACCAACTTCTTGATCTCGTCACAGTATGTCTAAGAGATATCCTCACTATTTTTAGAGAGATATGGAGAATGCAATAAATTTCTCCATCATGTCCTATGATGTCAAGAGTTCTCCTTACTCTACTGAGCGTCGAAGAGTGTGCATTGGTCTCTCCATCCTATCAGGATGTCCGAGAAATCTCCTCATTCTATCCTAGAGTGATCTGGAGAATGCAGTGGTCTCTCCATCCTATATAGATGTTTGAGAGATCTCCTCAGTCTATCCTAGAGTTATCCGGAGAATGCAATGGCCTCTCCATCCTGGATGTCTGATATATCTCCTCACTCTATCCTAGAGTGATCCGGAGAATGCGGTGGCTTCTTCATCCTATATGGATGTCTGAAATATCTCCTCACTCTATCCTAGAGTGATCCGGAGAATGCAGTGGCCTCCCCATCCTGTCTAGATGTCTGAGAGATCTCCTCACTCTATCCTAGAGTTATTCAAAGAATGCAGTGGCCTCTTGATCCTATCTGGATGTCTTAGAGGTCTCTCATACATGACCATCTGCTACCTTTCCGTCTCTACTATCGATGGGATCCTCCCATTCTTGTTTGAGATCCTGGACGAGCATAGGTACCTGTGTAGAAACAAACTTCACATGACCATCTACTACCTATCCATATCATATTTCGATGGTATCCTCCCATAACTCATTGAGAACTTGGACGAGTAGAGGTACCTGTGTGGAACCAAACTTCACATGACCATCTACTACCTATCTGTCTCATCTGCCAATGGGATACTTTCATACTTGGATGAGAACCTAGAAGAGTATAGGTACTTGTGTGGAACCAAACTTTACACGACCATCTACTACATGTCCCTCTCATCTGCCGATGGGATCCTCCCATACTTGGCTGAGAGCCTGGACGAGTAGAGGTGACTATGTGAAAGTAAGGTTAACATCTCCATGTCATCTTTCCCTTTCAAGGAGGGACACGATCTCTTCCAATCCAAGTATTACATGAACGTATTCAAAATTTATCGTGGGAAGAGGCTTGGAGAGAACATCTGCAGTTTGGTCATCTGTTGGAACATACTGTAACTGGACCGCACCATTCTGCACCATTTCATGAATGTAGTGATACTGAATCTCTATATGCTTCAACTTGTCATGGAATGCAGGATTCACTGACATCTTCACACAGCTCTGGTTATCACAATGAATCACAGTTGGCTCTCGAGTATGGACAAACAATCCCACAAGGAGTTTTCGAAGCCATATATCTTCTCAAGCTATTGTACTAGCAGCCATATACTTGGCCTTTGTAGTACTGAGTGTTACTGAGGTTTGCTTCCTTCTACACCAGGAAATCATTGCAGACCGGAGCTGAAGCAACATCCATAATTACTCTTCCTATATGCAACACATCTAGCCCAATTTGAGTCTAAAAATCCCTCCAATCTCAAGTCACATTTTGGACCATATCTCAGGCCATATCCCACAGTGCTACATAAGTACCTCAGCACATGTTTTGCAACAACCCAGTGAGTCTGTATCGGCTCTCACATGCATTAGCTGAGGGAATTCACTGCAAAACATATATATGATCTAGTATTTGTCAGGTACATCAAATATCCAATTAGATGGCGATACATAGTGGGATCAATCAAATCTAAATCTGAATCAGAGTCCCTTAGCTTCTTTAGAGTTGCATCCATCGGTGTCACCATGGACTTGCATTCCAACATTCTGAATATTTCTAGAATTTCAATGGTGTATTTTCCTTAACTTAGGAAAATATCCCTCTGCCTCTAACATATGTAGAATCCCAATAATTAATACATTAATCCAAGATCCTTCATTTCAAACTCAAAGGAAAGCTTCTTTCTTACACCATACAGTCAATTTCTCATTCCTAGTGAGAAACAAATCATCAACATAAAGTACTAAAATCAGTGGCTCATCATAATCAACTCCCTCTGTGCTGGAGTGTATGCTCCCTTTGCATCTAATCATCCTTCTCCCTCTCTGGAGATATCCACAGAGCATCCTTCTCCCCCTCACTTCGTGTGCCAATCTAAGCACCATATTTCACGGAGCAGGAGAACACAGTTGCTTACTAAAATGTAAGTATTCATCCCGGTGAAAACCAAGTACATCAAGGATCCTCTCAAATGTAAGTCTGAATCTACCATCAATGCTATCAGTGTATACAGGTACTCGTAGTCATCATGTTGGATTTGATTAGGATCTCAACTGTGATCTTCCTTATCCTAGGAAGATCTCAACACATCACCAATAGACCAATATCCTCAACTCAAGGGTTAACTCCCTTTTAACTGCTGGAGGGGGAGATGATTTCATCTCCTTAAGATCTATCAAATCCTCATCCTTGATCTTCAGATCAGATCCTATGGTCCTGTGGTTCATGTATCAAATATAGTTGGATGTGTTAGGTCCTTGTCTGTTTGTATGACTTCCATCTAACTTATTTGTCCAGGAGTCATCCTTCTAGGTTGAGATTCATACTCCTA
The DNA here is from genome assembly GCA_027924585.1 of Larix kaempferi. NCBI lineage: Eukaryota > Viridiplantae > Streptophyta > Pinopsida > Pinales > Pinaceae > Larix > Larix kaempferi. The sequence goes on along the minus strand of BSBM01000361.1, from coordinate 68,892,924 downwards.
GAAGCTTCCTTCCTTTGATTAATATGAACATCATCGGGATTCATGTGTCTACCACTTGTTCATCAAAACAAGTCTCACTGTACTTTTCTTGTAGGCCATATCATATGGTCTTTTCTCTACAAGTCCAATCCCTTCAGATGGTTAGCAACATACCATAATCAAATTTAATCAATTCATATAACAATCATTCACAAATATGTAGGCATATTATCTAATGATTTGGCATAACATATATATGGAACTATCTGGATGTACGCTATCTCCATTAGAACATACTACCAAGAGTGTGTGCTACTCTAAGCATGTTAGAAGGAGATATCATCCAATATAGGTTCATAAAATTTGTGTATCATTACTACGATTTAAACAATCATATACATAACAAATTCTATATGATCCTACTGTTCATCAATAAAGAAACTAGATCACATTTCTCTACATCCCTCCTAATCCTACGAATATAGATATGCATACAAATTGTTATGGAAACATATTCAAAACCAACAGATCTAATCTACAAGAGAAATAAATCTAAATACTTATATTTTATTGTTTTTGTAGGTGGGATTCCACTGCCTCCTTGTGGGAACAAAGTCCTATGTTATTCATTTTCTTGTTGGGAGATCATCATAGACTGGATCTTCATATCACCTCAACATACTAGAAGACCTTTACTGAATCCACCAAGATGCTTCTTGCTCTAGCATCATTATTTCTCCATTGAGACTTGTCATCATCTGCTTCTGGTTCTGGGACCTTATGATGAAATTCAAAATATCATTTTCTTCTATATGGGAAGAACCCTAGACTTCCAATAAATGAAATTGGAATCTGCATCAAGTCGATCTTCAACCTTCATTCCAATCATCTTGACTGCAGAACTGGGACAGAAACCCTAACGGGAGTTTGGCCAAAAATGAAGTTTGGAATCTTGCAAAATTGACTCCACACAAAAATGCACCCTAGCAAGGCGAGTTGAGAGAAGGTAGGGTTGAGCCAAATTAGTGGAGGGAACAACACAAAAACTGAAACCTTAATTTATGCTGTAGCTGCAGAATTAGGTAAAAGAAATCAAACTTCTTAGAACTAGAATTTTCCTTCACCAAAATATGTGCCTTCCCTAGGGTGAAATTTCTAATGCTCTTTTCAAGTCAAACTGATGAGGGAAGGCCTCGAAAAGTGAAACCCTAGTTTCCAGAAATGGCTTCTTCTAGTACTGCTCTGATACCATGTTAGAAATTATAGCAACATAAACAAGATCACTAAAAGAATAGAAAAGCACATAAACAAAATGAGTGTGGAACTCGTTCAACCATGAGTATAAGAACAATCATCTCCCAACCATAAGAAAATCTATTTTTCTCCATTGAGATTACACCTTCCAATAGAGAACGATGTACATCCAGATAGTAGTAGCTCAAACCCAAGAAAATAATAGAGAAACTTCTCCAATAGTGGAGAACCCCAAAAACCAGACTCCTAGCTGCAATAACGAACCTTCCTTGGCTAGTGTGAACTTGCTTGAGTGAATCACTAAATGAAAGGTCGAACTCTCTATTTATACACATCAAAATGTAACCTTTTACCTTACTGGGACGACCTGACTTGCCCTAACTGGCTCGACCTAACTGGGGCAGTTCTGCCCATTGTCTGGGGTATACTGTCCACTGTTTTGGGGTAGTTTACCAACTGGGCCGACTTGTTTAACTGATAGGGCCGACTTATCTTGGGGAGAGATAAAATAACATTTAAAGATACTTTTCTTTGTGTGTTTTTCACCCCAAGGTTTACACTAATTATTTCAAGGTTTTACATGATCAAATACATCAATATCTTCTCCCGTAGGAGGTACAATAATAATATAAAAAAATAGCTTTCGAAGTTGCATTATTTCCAACATCAAATTAAGAGTTTATTGTGAATAAAATCTTGTTGATGCCACACTTTATCACCAAATTATTGGTAGTTTGATTTATTTAACCTAACATGCCTAATATCTCATTTGTTGTTAGTATGGTTTCAAGGTTCATGCAAAATCCTCATCAATATCATTGGGAAGTAGGTAAAATGATTCTTAGATATCTTCAAGTAGCTCTCAATTATGGTGTTTTATATTCTAACAAGGATTCTAATTCACTTATTTTTTATATTGCTTTTGATTGGGTAGGATATACTAATAATATATGATATATTGTAGGATATTTATTTCATTTGGGATCAGGTCCAATTTCTTGTTCTAGTAAGAAGTTGATAAAAATTTATCTTTCTTATTGTGAAGCATAGTATAGGGAAGCTAAAGAAGCAATGCAAATCTAGCATGTCATTGTTGAGATTGGACTATTTTAGAATAAACATAATGAATTGATATGAAATATTTAGAATGATATTTAGATTTTATATAATCTATCATATAAGTAAAAAACCAATCAAATTGACCTTTACACCCGCTACATTCGACACCTGCTTTCAAATGGTGTTATTAATTTGTAGCCTTTCCTTGTTGAAGAACAAGTTGTTGATATCGTCACCAATTCCATGATAGAGGTAAATTTCCTTCATATTTAAAATTTATTACGCATTTGAATTTTCCATCGAGGGGGAGTGTTAATCACAATTCCATCTTTCTCCAATCGTGTTTCATCCCTCTAGTCAACATTAAAGGGGAATGTAATAATGTGTATAATGTTTTTATAGTGCCCACATTTATTGTTGTACAACCTTTCATAATGACAAGTATTAGAATATTATGATCAATCATCTTGTATACACAATGAGGCATTATTAGACTATTAGGCATATCATTATTCATGATTAACTCAGTAATTTATAAAATGAGTTTATCCCACATTCATCATCACATGTGTTGTCCTATCCCTCTAACCTATATAATAATGGTGAAAAAGGATCCATAGAGTATGTTGGAGAGTTGTATGGATCCTATTTGAACCCCATACTTGAGTGTCCTATAGTTGTTCTAACTCAGAGAATTCTAAAGAATTCAAAGACTTTCCTCAATGGATGTTTCCCCACCTTTGTTTTCCCATCTTGGTGTCCTTCCATGTAATTTATTGTATCCTTTGTCTTTTTTGTTAGATCTACTTTATTGGTTTAATTCTTTCCATTATACTTTATATACAATATTTCACCATCAAATTAAAACCACCAATCTATTGAATATAAAAGTCCAAAAAATAGTGGGAAAAATTATTCCTATCAACATGCAGGATACCCACTTAAAGAAGAAAAAGTAAAAACAATATCTTAAAAAATTATTAGATAGTCAATAGGAAAATGAAATTCACTATTCATAGATTACAATCAGTGAATCAAAATGAAATAAAAGATTACATAGTGGAATTCAAACTCATGGGAAAAATACAAACATTAAGAACCAAACATAAAAAACAAGAGCCACAAGGTGGCAATGCCATCATCTTCTTGTCCAACTTTTTTTTTTGAAATATTAACAAATGTCTAAATCATTGGAATAAAACGACTAGGATCAAAATATTACAATATCACAAGCATGTGTCATTGAGAATATTTAGATATAATAAAATGCAACAAAAAAATGATAATTACAAAAACTATCTAAAGCTATCTGTAAGTATATGAGTTCTTATACCCTTAGCTAAATAAGCTTAAACAATGTGATAATTTAGCCAAGTTCTTAATTTACACAAAAATGAGTATTCATCTACACTTCCACATGAATAAAATGGTCACATAATGCACCAATTCAAAAACTAAGCAATTGTAGTGATACTTATATAAGTCTATGCATGATGTTCATTTTATTGGTAAACAAAAATAAATATTTAACATCTTGCAATGGTAAAAACATATAAGTGTATTGCAAAGAATGCAATCTTAATAAATATGGATATAGCGGTTTACTAAATTTAGTCTTTTTTCATATGTCATGATGTAACTCACACTTCATTCCTACATCCCAAATTATGCAATGAGAAAGAAAACCACCCAATCATTATGGATAAAAACTCAAATTATGCAAATCATGGCCATCAAATGAACATGATCAAAAGATTGTAGTTATGGCAAAATATCTTTCTAGGAATACTTAAATAGAACAAAATGTAACAAGAAAGTGCTACTTACAAAGTCCATCCAAGTTGACTCTAAGTATATGAGTGTTGATAGTCTTAGCTTAACAAGCTTATTAAAATATGCGATAATTTATCCCACCACTTAAATTGCACAAAACTGAGTACTCATCTACTCTTCTACTTGAGCAAACTGGTCACAAAAGGACTAATTCATAAACATGAAAAAATGCAATGGGAATTGCCTTTGTCATTTAGAACCTTCCAAGTTATTGATTGATCCGCACACGCCCAGGTGCACGATGGGGAAAACAGTTCAATTGAATGAGTTGGTACTATTATGGCAGAAGCATAAGAATAAGAAAAGCATGAATACACTACGCACATAAACATACACACAGATAATATGCAGGAATGCGAACTGATCTCGATTATTCTCTATTACTTGTTCTATGTATATTACAATAATTTACATGCTTATATAGAGTGCTGAGAATGCTTGGTTGTCTTCCCATTACGTTCAGTTAAAAGAGAAGTTAGAATGGTTTCAGAAGTTGAACCGTTACGGTCGACTGGAAGACAAAGAGATAATTTATCGTAGTTCGTCAGTCGCCAATGTCGATGATGCATGTCGATGTCACTTCTTGTCGAAGTTGCTGAACTGGTCAAAGTCAAGTTGCTGAACTGGTCGAAGTCAAAGTTGTTGAACTGGTCGAAGTCAAAGTTTCTGAACTGGTCAAAGTTGAAGTTGCTGAACTTGTCGAATTCGATGTTGGCATTCGACAATAATTCCAACTGTTGGGTGGATCATATATGCTTCCTTAAGAAACAATTTTCCCCATTTTTTGTTTGTGTAGATGAGGAAACTTGTTGGTCAGTTCAGTAGTAGGGTACCATTTTCCTTGTGCTAGGATCTGTCCATCTTTGGCCACCTGAAACAAGGGAATTGTGTTCATCCTTGTATGGTGTACTCGTCGTACCACAATGGTGTCGCAAGGGAGAGGCTCCTGAACATCTGGATGGATGTCTTCTGGGTTCTGCTGTCTGTAAGTCATTATGTTCCAATAGTGGTGCATGTTATGGTCGAAGTAGATCCACATTAAATACTAGATGTAGACGCAGGCATGAAGGAATGTCAAGTTGGAAAGCATTTTCTCCAATCTGTTCAAGGATACTGTATGGACCATATCGCAAAGGATTCAACTTCTTATATGGACTAGTGACACATTCCTTCTTGAGATGCAACTAGACTTGATCCCCAATTTGAAATGAATGAGGGATACAATGCTTATCGTGTTGGGCCTTAGCTTTCGCATTAGCGTGTTGCAACATTTCTTGTGCTTATTTCTGGATGTCACATATTTCATCTCAAAACTTCAATTCTTTGTCAAATTATCATCGGTTATAGTCGGTATCGTTCGACTGTGTCGAGGAATTAATCAAGTCAATAGGACCTGAGGGTTGAAATCCATAAAAGATATCAAATGGACTCTTTCCTGTAGAGCTGTGTTCAACATGATTGTAACTGTGTTGTATATATGGAATACTTTCATCCCATGTTCATTGATTCTTGTGGTTCTACATCCGAAGTAGTTGTACTACCAAGCGATTCACAACTTCCATTTGTCCATTTGTCTGAGGATGGAAAGATGTCAATAAGGAAATTCTTGTGTCAAGCTATTGCCATAGGGTCTTCCAAAAGATGCTAACAAATATGGCATCTCTATTGGAGATAATGGTTTTTGGTAAACCATAATGTTTCCAGACATGTTCAAAGAAGAGTTGAGCGATCTGTTGCATTGTCATAGTCTTCTTGCATGGAATGAGAATGGCCATCTTGGAAAATATGTCAAATACTACTAAGATCATGTCATGCTGATGTTTGCTAGTAGGATATCCCGTAAAGTAGTCCATAGAAATACATTCCCATGGTTGACTAGGATGGCAAAGGTGTGTACAATCCTTGTGGTCGATTAGGCGGTTCAGCAAAGGCACAAACCACGCATGATCAAATGTACTTGTTGACGTCAATTTTAAGTGAAGGCCAAAAGAAATACTTCTGGAGAATAACAAGGGTCTTTGCTACTCCAAAATGTCTTGCAGTCTTGCTGTAGTGTGCATCCCAAATTATTTGTTGTTGATGCTCACCTGTAGGTACAAAAATATGTCCAAGCATGTATAGCAAGGTATCCTTCAAAAAATAGTCAGAGGTCGATGACTTGTCGATCTAAAGTTATCGATGGACTGATGAAAAGTAATTGTATTCCTGATACAATTGAGGCCAAGTAGTGGTCTCATAACCATGCATACTCATCACTATAATACAGAGAGTAATGGGTGGTCAACTCAGATAATCAACAACAACATTGGATTTACCTTTCCGATACTTAATTGCCAACTAAAATTGTTGCAAGTAATTAATCCACTTGAGTTTTCAATTTGTTTGTAACTTCGAATGGGACGGGACAAACTGTAAAGGCTTATGGTTAGTGAGAATGACCATCTCCTTGCCAAGGATATAATGTCTCCATTGCTTAAGAGCTTGCACAATGGTGTACAGTTATTTTTCATACGTTGAATATCTTCTAACAGTGTCATTAAAAGTTTCAGAATGAAAAGCGACTAGGTGACCAGACTGAGTGATCACTATGACCAAGGCATAGTCCGATGCTTATGTCTCAATCTCAAAGGGATGATGCAAATAAAGTAACACAAGTACTGGTGCAGCACAGAGCTTGTGTTTGAGCTGTTCGAAAGCTGCTTGTTGTGTTGATGTCCATTTGAAGACAGTTTTCCCATTTCCCTTGGTCAACTGATTCAAAGGCCGGGCTATGTGACTAAAGCCATGTTAATTTTTTAAGCATTAATTCAACATACTTTAGGATCTTTACTGAGATAATAACATGTACAACATATCAAGTATAACAATGCATATCAATCACACCAAGTAATCACATAAGACAATAGACACACAACGTTTCATTGGGAAAACCATAAAGGTGAAAAACCCCACAACTTCCTCAAAGATAGAAAGAGAAATGATACAACCCAAGTACAAGAGATAGTCTTCTCCTAGTAGCTAAACCTCCTCCTCCACTAGTGCGCCACTTTCTGAGTAGTGTAGAAGTGAATAATGAGATGATCAAATAGAGTGCCTCCCGCACTCTATTTATACATGACCTGACTTGCCTAATAACCTAGTAGGGCCGACTTGTCTAAATCAGTCTAATAACCCATGGTTATACTAATTAGGGTCGACCCCACACTTGCTGGTCTAATAACCCATCACTTGCAAGTTGCGACACTTGCGACACTTGTCAATAGAAATGATGACACTTCCGTATAGAGGCATAATAACATCTCTATAGGAGTACAATATACATAAGTGAAATACATTCCGAAGTTACAATTACATCAACACTCCCTCTTAACTAGGAAGGTATTTCTTGACACAGATATGCTAGCACAAGTCTTCTTCTCTGGATCATCGTCAATGAATCATCATCCTCGAATGATCGTCATCATCACTGCTACTGCTATCTCAATCAATCTCCAATCTACTCATCATAGGAAGTTCTACAGAGCCAGTCCTTTTTCATACTAGATGTAGGCCCACCACCTATAGGCCTTCATCACCACTGGCTATACTGTGGAATCCTCAGGACTGATTACGTGCATCAACAAAACCTCGAAAGATCATCCCAGGACTAATTACGAGCTTACTGCGCAACCTATCGGATCTCCCAGGATATTTTACATGTTGACCCTCACAAAACCTACTCAGAGAATCCCAGGATATTACGAGCACACCGCTCTACCTGTCTGGATCTTGATAGAGCATCCCAAGCTATTACAAGCACACCACTCTACCTGTCTAGATTTTAAAGGATCTTTTATATGTGAACTTTCACAAAACCTACTCAAAGCATCCCAGGATGTTGCGAGCACACCGCTCTACCTGTCTGGATCTCGATAGAGCATCCCAAGCTGTTATGAGCACACTGCTCTACTCGTCCGGATTTTAAAGGATCTTTTCTATGCGAAACTATAGCAAAACCTACTCAAAGCATCCCATGATGTTACAAGCACACCACTCTACTTGTCCAGATCTCGATAGAGCATCCCAGGCTATTACGAGCACACTGTTAACACCCAAAAAGTGTTCACTACCTCATCCACCCCATTGCATGACTCATTTATCCATATTTCCTACCACATTTGCCTCCAAAACCTTAAAATCCCATTAAAAAGCCTCCAAAAGGCCACAAACCCCCCTTTTCCCCAAAAATAATCCAAAATTCCTCCAAAATAGCAAAAACCCTTTAAAAGGGGAATAAAAAATATAAAAAAGGAGGAAAAAGAGGGAAAAAGGAGGAAAAAACCCTATACAGCTGACCTAAACCATATGGTTCCCAAAACCATGGGCCAGCACTCCACCACTAAAAACCTATAAATAGGTGATGGAGGCTCCTCATTTCATATCCACAGTCAAATAAACCCTTACTCTACCAAAATCACTCTTGAAACCCTAGCTCACCCTTGAGCTACTTTCACACTTGAGTGCCCCTTTGGCCCATTTCCAACCCTTTGGAGAAAGAGAAAGGAGCAAAGCTGGAAGCTTGGAAGCAACCCTCCTGGACTACTACAAGAGCTCCACCAACCTCTACCTGGAGGTATAATCAATACAAAAACCCTTTTTATTATCTTGTCTTTTATGTTTTATGCACATGTTTAGAATAATTACCATTTTACTGTATTGTTTTTCATTTAATGTTTTTATGAACTGCTATTAAGGAGTCCCTTCTCCTTAGTAGGTGCTCATTTACACAAGCTAGGGTGAAAACCCTAGCTACAGTTTTGGCGACTCCCCTTGTGTTCCTTTGAATTTCTGGTTATAGTTTTAAAAATTTTAAACGTTTTCAATTTTCTGCAATATTTTCTTGTTTTTTCCTTTCGGCTGCCGTAAACCACGCCTTTTATCCCCGTGGTTGCGTTCCGACTGCATCTTTCAGGCATTTACCTGGAATCCGACCGCGACTCTCAGACTGTTTCTGGCAACCTACCGATGGATTCAAGTCTGTTACCTGTGATTCGACTGTAGCTATTAGTTTGTTTGTTGCGATCCGACTGCGGTTGTTAACCCTTTTCCCACGGCCCGCTTGCGGCTTTCAGCCATTTTTTCTGCAACCTACCTGTGCTTTTCGGCCTTTTTCCCGTGTCTCGCTTGCATCTTTCAGCCATTTTTCTGCAACCCACTTGTGTCTTTGGGCCATTTGCCCACGTCCCGCTTTCGTCTTTTAGCCATTTTTCTGCAACCCGCCTGCGTCTTTCGGCCATTTTCCCGTGTATCGCTTGCAGCTTTCAGCCATTTTCCTGCAACCCGCCTGCGTCTTTCTACCTGTTTCCCGCAGTCCGACTCCATCTTTGGGCCAAAATTTCGCAACCTGTCCGCGACTGTTGCGCTGTTTCCTATGGTCCGACCGCCGATATTTGCCACAGACCCGTGGTCTGTTTTTGGCACTTTTTTCCCTGTTTTGAACCTGGCACTTTGCTGCAATATTTTCTGCACCTACACAGCCATCTGTCCTACCTGCAGCCATACTTCCCTACAGCCTTTTTTCTGCAGTATTATTTCTGTTCCATTTACAGAATATTTTTTAAATTTCAGCATTTTAATTGAAAAAGAGAAAATTTTGCATTTCAAAGTTTAAATATTGTATTGTTATTTTTAGTTAGAAAGTTGCCCACCCTATGGCACTTTTACTTGGGTTCATCATATCACACGCACACACTCTGTCACCTAATTCAAGTGATCCCTAAAATACTACTTAACACAACCAACATTCTAACCCCACTTGGGGAACACATAAGAATGTTTGTAGTTAGGTAGGATCGGGGGGATAGGCATTCAAATAACACCCCTCAATTGCTTACACTTGAGACATAGCTGTTGTCCATTAGGGAACCAAAATCCCCTAGTATATTTTGGCACAGTCACAACCAGTTTATCAGAGGGCCTCTCCCCTAGGAGGGTTGAAGTCGCCAGACTGGTTCTGGAGGCGTGAGTGGAATATCGCAATCCATTCAGTAATCGAAGGCTACCTTTCACAGTTCTTGCGGTATCACCCGTATGGGGATACCGCGGTGATAGAACCAAATGGCAGATTCACCTTTTCTGGACGTGTCATGAACGGGGTATCTTAGTTGCCTTTCTTCTAGGATTGACTACCCGGTGTCCCTCCCGGTAGGGGGGTATCTTTAGCCACTTGGCTCTACTATCCATATTGTTTGACTTGGATTTCATCACCTTGTAGAGGATATGTCTAGTTGAATCAGAATACTATTTAGCTAAGTGTTTGCATGCTCCCTTACCTCCTTTTGGTCTAGCAAGTCCACTATTTTTATTTTTTAGGAAACCTGCTGCTTGTTGGTATTCTAACCATTTTTGTTGATACTCCACTTATTGTAGCACAGCTGTTACAGTAAGTGTTTTGAGTTGGTTGTTGGCCTGAGTGCCATATATTTTGAGCTCTCCTTCTGCACACTCGGTTGCATTAGTGTTTTTGAGTTGTTTTTCACTCAAAAACAATCCCTAGATACTTGACACCATCTGTCACCAATGAGTCCCCGAGACATTCTAGGCGCCTCCGGGGCGAGCCCCCACAGCACGGTTCACTTGACATCACCTGTCATAGACATAGATCTTCATCACTTGATACCACTCATCATAGATCTCGAGCCTTGTCACTTGACTCCACTCATTAGTGGCATAGAACTCCGTCACCCGAGCTAGACGCCCCTTATTTTACCTCTGATTCTGAGGCAGAGTCCGAGAACCCCATTTACACTGCACCAACTAGCCCCATGGCTAGCGTGACTTTCACCCCTTTCTTTGTAGGGACCATCGGTGGAGCATCCACCACCACACCAGCTACCACACCTGCTTTGGGTATGCCCTTGATGAGGCCCACATCTACCATTCCGATCACTGTACCCATTCCAGTAGCTGGCATACCTATCGCCACTCCATCAGTGACTCACACTACCCTTAGCAGTGCAGGACCATCCCATACCACTTTCGTTCCTCCACTTGGGGGCAACATCCCAAACCCAGCCCCTCCACTTGGGGGCAACATCCCAAACCCAGCCCCTCCACTTGGGGGCATTGGCCCCAACATGGTCACACCCACTAGTATGTCACATCCTTCTACTAGTTTTCCATTCATGGCTAGCCTCAACCTTCTTAACCTATCTAGACTGAATAACAATCCCATCAGACACGACCCTGCATGGCCTCACATGCCCACCAAGCTCCCCTCCGACATCCCTAAGTTTGAGGGCAAGGCAGGTGAAGACCCCCAGAACCATATTATGTCCTTCCATCTATGGTGTTCTTCCAAGTCCATAGTGGATGACTCTGTCTGCCTCCATCTGTCACAGCGCACCCTCATTGGCTCTGCAGCTAAGTGGTACATTGAGTAGCCCCATGGGACCCATGCCACCTTTAATTCCCTTGCCTTGAATTTCCTGCAGTTCTTTCAGTTACCTGTCCGCTATGATGCGGGAGTTGAGATCCTCCTGTCTTGCAGACAGAACATGGCTACCCACATTACTGACCACATTCATGAGTGGCGTCGACACCGCAGCCTCTGCAAAATCAAGTTAGACAACTATATCTTCTTAGATTGGTTTCTCAAATCCCTCCTTCCTGTCATTGCTAAGGATGTGGCATCTGAACGACCCCAGTCCGAAGAATAGGCCATCCTCAAAGCCCAGCAATTTGACCTCATTTATGCCCAGTCGGGTTATCTATATACCATCATACCTGATGCCCCTCACGGTGATTCCTCCCAACACGATGCACTAGGGGCATCCCATGCCGTAGATAGCATCATTGGCCATGTTGCCTCGCATCCCCAACCCTTTTCCATAACATGTCCTATCCATGGCTCCGACCTTTCGCGGGCTACATCTCAATCCGGAGCAACCAATTCGTATGCTCCCATGCCACATCACCACCATTCCCATGGACCCTCATGTCCACCTCAGTGCTTTGTTCATGCATCCCCCGCTTACGCCCCCACGGTTGCACCTCAGCCATATTACCACCCACAGGCTGCACCAACTCCTGTGTCCTCTCAAGCCCAACCTGCTTATTACCCACCACAGGAAGCCCCTGTGGCAAACCCATAACCCGTTCTGCAGACATATCAGCAACCCCCACAAGTTTCAGCACCTGTGCAGCCTCCCCCTAATTATTATCCACCACAGCCTGCTCCCGCACCTGCACAACCCCATAACCCACCTGCTGCCCAAGGGCAAGTATACGCCCAACAGAATCTGCTACAGAACCAAAATAACCAGTGCCAACAGGGCCAACAATAGCATGGAAAAGGCCGTAACCGTGGGAATAACCCCCCTCCAGACCAAGGCAGTCAACCTCCCAACCCCCCAAACAACAATAACGCAGCACCTACCAACCAGAACCCTGATCGGCCACCCAAGCAGGCCAAAAATCCTAATTTGCGAACCAACCATCCTTGTTCTATTTGTGGGGTCTATGGCCACTACACACATGCTTTCCCACATTTGGAGCGAGCTTGATAACTCTGGACTGATGATACCCATCGTCAAGGACACGCGGCTCCTCAGGCGCCACCCAACCCCCGACCACCTCAGCATCAACCTTTGGTGTTTCAAAACCCCTTACCAACCCAAGGCATAGTGAACACTCAGCCGTTGGCTCCCCCTCAAGGGAACGCGCCCCCACAACAACAGATCACTTATGCCGCTCCTGATCAACCCATGTTAGACTCAGGTACCCACCACTTGTTAATGATGTCATCTGGCGATGTCAACCTCCAAACCCATCGAAACCAATATGGCTCCACCCCTAAATCCTGTCCCGTCGACAAAAACACTAACGTTCATCCCACTGATCAGACATTACGTATACCTCTGGCTCCACTAGATGGCGCCTCTAAAGCACCTCGCTTCCCACTTCGTTGCATCAACAATAACCCCAATGCTCGTGCTGCGTCAAATTACAACATTGTAGATGACTTAGCCCAATCTCCCGCAGCCATGTCTGCGTTAGAAGTCTTAAAAAACTATCCTTCACAGCGCAAGACTTTGCTCTCCGCCATTGGTGCTATTGACCCAAATGATTCATGACTGATGGCCTTCGATTTGGACCAGTCTGAACCATGCCTACCTTCCACTTTAGCATTCCAAGTTTCTGTTTTCGTTCAAAATCTTGTCATCCATCAGTGCATTATTGATGAAGGTGCCTCTACATGTGTTATGTCGACATTCATTTGGCAGAAGTTGGGATCCCCTACTCTCCAGCAGTCCACCACTGCGTTGCGAGCCTATGACGGCCATTCGGCTCAACCCCAAGGTCTCTTAGCTAATGTCCTCGTCCAGTTGGTTGGAAAAACCGTGCTCATTGACATAGAGGTCATCAATGCCGAATTTGATTATAACCTCTTACTTGGCCACAGCTACATGTATGCCATGCGGGCGGTTGCCTCATCCATTTTTTGTACCATGATGTTCCCCCATGAAGGACGTGTGGTCAAGGTCGACCAACTCACCTATTATGATCCCAATGCCCCTGCTGCACCCGAAAATGTTCTCCCCATGGTTGAACAACCTGTTTGTGGTACAAATACCTTGTTTGTTTCCTTCGTGGGACCCAGCCTTTACTCAGATGTGCCGATGACCTCAACATTCCAATCCATTCCACCCCCGTCACTCGCGATCGAAGTATCTGACCTGTGTACCCTTTCCCACAATACACAAACACCCAACAATCAACTGCCCTTCTTACCCAAACCACCATTGGTACCTAGTCACATTGGTGTTACACCCATCCACACAATCCCCTTCCTATTCCCTCCCTTGGGCGTAGTAAGTGCCTCGGTTATGGCTACTCTTAGCCTCCCTGGGTTAACCTTGGGATTACCCGTGTGGTATATTTCGCCTCCCATTCCCCCGCTGACTCCAAATGTCGTCCTATAACTGGTGCAACCCATTGCCACTACTAGTCAACCACCTCCCGGTGTCACTACCCCTTCGTCATCTACGAATCCCCCTCCTCTTATCAAGCCCACTGGGAGCAGAGGCCCACAACCATACAATGCTATACCCTCACCCAAAACAGTTAACCCCCCCCCCCGTGTTTCATGCTACCCCCAAATGCTCATTGTGTGATGAGTTAGACCATCCGACTCATCAATGTCCACACTTACCTACATTACAGGAACACATGCAAATGCTTGACGACGACTCCAACATCCCGGTTGTCGAACTCGATCCAACCCCTAAGCCTCGTGATAAATCACTGCGTACCAACCACCCTTGTGCAATATGCGGTATTTACGGCCATTACTCACATCACTATCCTTATCTCCCAGATTACAGAGCAGCTCTCTACGAGATGAATAATTTGGACCTTGAGACAACACCCCCCACAATTGAAGAGATACACCCTCTAGTATCACCCCCATCCGGAGAGATTAACACCATTTATATGATCTCTTCGACTACCACTCCCTCGTCAACCGATTTGAAAACTCAAAGTTTCCGCAATGATGAGGAGATTCTAGAGGCTCTCACTGCCCTGGATTATCCCTTGGATGACATGCACCATCGTTCCTATTTCCTCCCAGAAGACTCCTCCTCCACCATCGCCACCCAATTTGCAGTTGAGTCCAAAGATTTCCTTCCCACCAAAGTTGACTGGTTTAAGGATCCTATTCCCGCTCCTGAAGCCTTTGAGGAAGGTAACATGGCCAACATCTCACTTGTCATCCACATAGACATCTCTGACCCACCTCGTGCTCTTGAAATCATTACATTAGGAGCCTCCTGCAGTGAGTATAAGATTGAAGAGTACAAATTTTTTTTCCAAGAGTTCCGTGATGTTTTTGCCTGGTCCTATACCGAAATGCCTGGTCTTGACCCCGCTATTATAGAGCACCACATTGACACATGGCCCGATGTACCCCCCGTTCGCTAGAAATAGTGCCCCATTCATCCTTCAAAGCTCCCCGCTATTAAAGCAGAGATTGAGAAACTTCGCAAGGCAGGATTCATTTATCCTATTGCGTATACCACTTGGGTTTCAAACCCCATCCCTGCTAACAAGAAACAAGGCACCATCAGAGTATGTACTGACTTCCATGATTTAAACCGAGCCTGTCCCAAAGACAACTTCCCCATGCCATTTATTGACCAACTCATTGATGCATGTGCAGGGCATGAAGTCCTATCTTTCATGGATGGTTTTTTCGGATACAACTAGATTCAGATCCGTAAGGAGGATCAGTACAAGACTGCCTTTACCACCCCATGGGGCACCTTTGCCTATCGTGTCATGCCTTTCGGCCTCAAAAATGCTGGTGCCACCTTTCAGCGGGCCATGACCTATTGTTTTCATGACTTGGTCCATATCCTGCTAGTCTATCTTGACGACCTTACAGCTCGTTCCCAGAAACGATCAGACCACCTTAACGACCTCCGACAAGTTTTCCTGCGTTGTCGCAAATATCAAATCCGCTTGAACCCACACAAGTGTGTCTTTTGCATTCTAGCAGGCTGGTTGTTGGGTTTCATTGTTTCCCAGAAAGGAATTGCTGTTGATCCCCTGAAAGTCCAAGCCATCTTAGACCTTCCCTCTCCTCGCACGCTTCGGCAGCTCCAGAGTCTGCAGGGGCGATCTAATTTCCTTCGTCACTTTGTTCCCGATTATGCTACCACTGTTGATGGTTTCTTACGCCTGCTTCATACCCACATACCCTTTGTTTGGGATGAGCAAGTAGAAGCTACATTCGCAGCCCTCAAGAAAGCTCTCACGCAAGCCCCTTTGATCTCCCCTTCGAATTTCTCTCAGGACTTCATCATTTACGTCTCGGCATCCGATTATGCCGTGTCCAGAGTCCTTGTTCAAGAAGACGCTGCTCGCTAGGAGCATTTCATTTATTAGGTCAGCCAGACCTTGTCTGGACCACCCCTACGTTACCCATATGAGGAGAGACTAGCCCTAGCTATGGTCTTTTCCATCCAAAAATTGCGACACTATATTTTGCTCAGTCATACCACAGTTGTCGCCGACTCCAACCCCATGGTCTATCTCTTAAACCTGCGGCTCCTGCAAGGTCGTGTTGCTAAATGGGTAATTATCCTCCAGGAATATGACCTCACTTTCAGAACCCCTAAGAGCACCAAAGCCCTCGTGCTTGCCCAGCTCATCACCGATCTCCCCTCCCTTCTGCCGTCCCCACAAATCTTCGATGAGTTACCCGACAATCACTTGTTCATCATCTCATCTGATGACCCATGGTACGGTGATATTTTGTTATACCTTTGCACATAGAATTTCAGACCAACATCAGTCGTGATGGACACTATCGTATCCGTCGCCAGGCCTCTCGATATCTCCTCTTAGGCGATGTCCTTTACCGGCGAGGGGTTGACACGATTCTCCATCGTTGCCTTACACACGAGGAAGCCGAACACGTCCTCAATGACTATCATAGCGGTGCCTACGGAAGCCATTTCTCTAGAATGGCCACTACCCAAAAGGTTGTCCACGCCAGATACTTCTGGCCCACACTCTTTACCGACTGCATCACAGCGGTCAAACATTGCCATAATTGCCAACTTTTTTCCCCCAAGGCCCGGACACCACCCTTTCCGTTACACCCCATCGTCACCATTGGTCCCTTTTGTAAGTGGGTCATCGACTTCATGGAATGTAAACCCCCATCTGCAAATGACCATAAGTACATCATTGTTGCCGTTGATTACTTCACCAAATGGGTGGAAGCCATGCCCACCTTCAATTGTACAGCTGACACCGTTGCCTGTTTATTTTTTAACCACGTTATCACTCGATTCGGGGTGCCCAAACAGTTGGTCTCAAACCATGGTTCACACTTCAAAGATTCCCTTTGGTGCGAGTTATCCACCCTACTGAAGTTCGAACATAAGTACTCCTCTACTTACTACCCCCAAGGGAACAGCCAAGTAGAGGCCATTAAAAAGATTTTAAAAACCATCCTCCAATGCATTGTTGACCGGCATAAGTCCAATTGGCACCACATGTTATTCCCTGCCTTATGGGCTTACTGTACATCCACCAAAACCGCCACCAGTTTTACCCTGTTTCATTTAGTTCACGGTGTAGGGTCTGTCCTCCCCATTGAGTGTCAGATACTTGCCTTACACATCACCGTCGAGCTTCTCCCAGACACCTCCCCACTCGAGCAACGTCTGCTATCACTAGAACAAGATGATGAATACCGTCATGCCACTCTCCAGACCATTGAAGCCGCCAAGAACCACTCCAAAGCTGGTTACGACAAACATGTTCACCCTCGAACTTTCCATGAAGGGGACCTCATCCTCGCCTATGACCAAGCCCATGACAAAAATTGTAAAGGAAAGTTTGAATCCATGTGGCAAGGCCCTTACATCGTGCAGACCTGCCTCGGCAATGGGGCATACATTTTAACTGACTTAGAAGGTCACCCTTTCCGCAACCCCCGTAATGGGTTTTATCTTAAACGCTTTTATCCCTAAATAAACCCGTGGCCCCATTGGTCCATATTGTACAATTTTCTCTCTTTTTTTTTTCACCTTTTTACCGCAATCTTACATTCATCATTTTTGGATGCCCATAGATGGACCATCTTCCACCTCATTACATTGGCTTCGCTGATGGAGCAAGCCGCTGGTCTCCCAACCTGGCTTCTGCAGCATGGGTCTTATATTCCCCTTCACATGAATTGATTCACCTTGACGGAATATGTATAGGCACTGCTACCAATAACCAGGCGGAGTATGATGCTATGACCGGTCTCCTGACTGCTACCCTCCATATGGGCATATGTCACCTTCATGTGTTCCTTGACTCCCAGCTACTTGTCTCCCAGCTTAACAACTGCTACCAGGTGCATGATCCCTGCCTCTTTAGAAAATTCCTGTGCACAAAACAACTCAGCCGACAATTTGAATCCATAACATTCACCCATGTCCCAAGAGCTCAAAATAGTGTCGCAGATCAAATGGCTAACAACATCCTATATTGGCACATCAATCACACCATGTAAAACCTCCATCATGCATCATCATCCACTAACATCTCATCAAAAATATGTAAAAACCCAAAAAGATTGCAAGGGGCATCCACGTGCTTCTCACCACATAAACATTTGCATCCATGTGCAATAAAAATAAAAACACATTACTATACAGGGGCATCCACATGCCTAAACCTACATACATCATGTTGCATCACATAAATTACACAAGGGGCATCCATGTGCCCATCATCCTACACTACTTGCATCCACATGTAGTACAATCATATAACAAACCATAAGCGCATCCACGTGCGTACACTAAATCATCATCGCAAAAATGTGCATCCATGTGCATGTATATATATCAAAAAATAAATGTCAATATGCTACACATGTCTTGAGTACCCCCGTACTCAGCTATACAAAAAATATCTATACATCCATAAGCCTCATAGAATACATGCCGTAGCTACAAAATCGTGGGGAGTACCCTGCACTCCCTAGTGAGAGTCATACCCTGCGTCACTGCCTACATCAGCTGCCTCCGAGTCCTCACCTCGCTCCTCCTCCGGCAACTCCTCATCCCCTGTGGGCTCCTGTGCTCGACCCCTATCCGCCAAGATAGCCACCCGGATCGCAATCGACCAGAACTCCCGTGGCACCCTCAGACAGTCCTGAATCACCTCCGGATCCACATCCCGCCACCCGTAATCAGTCACTCCAACCAGCAACCGATCTAGAAGCATCCATACGGACTCTAGAGTCCCCTCAGCATCCCGTCGACGCACCTCCCCTCGGCATGGCAGGGCCGGTACCACCACATGCCCCCTGCGCGCTACATGTCCTGGTGGTGGTCTCGGGCCAACATCTGTAGATCACACATTAGTCAGTAACAGTATATTAAAACACTATCATACACAAGACTTGACATCCATAACATGCAAGCAAAACCATACGTACCATCTGGTCCCCACGCCTGCCTTGGCAGTCGTGGTGCCTCCGGATCCCTGGTGTAGTCCATATCTATGTATGGATAGTCATCTAGTGTCAGCGGCATCTGCAACCACTGGAGGTAGAGCTCCTGAGTAAAGTACCTCCCAACCTCACTGCCACCCTGGCAACGCATCATCTCTCCCCACCGCACCATGCGCGGCTCCCTCAGTCCTCCTACCCTGACTGGCACCCATGGCCGCAGTGTAGGTACCCGCTCCATGAAGAAGGCACACAGAAAGTATCCATAACAGAATCCCTTGCCAGGCTCTTTCACCGATGTCAGCTGCCACTGAACAAAAGTGAGGAACATCTGGCCCCATGCATAATAAACACCATCCAGCACCCACTCCACCAGCTGCATCTGGCCCCCGGACACCTTCTCAGGTTATTGGGACCCCAAAACTCGAACCATGCATGCCACGATAGCCTATACTACTGGCTCCTGTAGGTCCACCACCCGGAGTGCATTCCTCTACACCCTAGCCTCTGGAACACAGTACCGCTCCAACATATCCTCCATATCCACATCTTCGGATACTCGTGGCTACGTATCTGCCACCATACCCAGACAGGGCAACCTCGTCAGGAAGTATACATTTGCGAGGGTGAGATCCACCCTCTCTCCCTGCACCCTGAATGCCTGAATGTCCGTCTCCCAAAATCTCACCAATCGGTTCAGCAGCAGCGCTGCTAAACGCATCATAGGAACCTGTGCGAACTTCAGTAGTCCGCACAACCCCAATGTAGACCGCACATGCCGATCCCTCCGGATGACATCCACTATCTCATCCGAGACATCCTACTCTCGCCAAAGCACCAATGGCATCCTGTCAATCACACAAGGCAAACTCATCAGACTCATGTCAAAGAAGTAAACCTGCCCCCCCCCCCTCGGGAATGCCCACCTCGTCCATATGTTCAGATTATTCCTCATTCATTATTGAGGTCATGTACTTTCAATTTTTGCAGTTTGTTTGGGACCATTGTTCCGGGCTCTAGTTCATTTCTTCTCTTCTCCACACCCCAGGAAAACCATAAAAGACTTATGATGTCTATCGACCATACGATGAGCTCCTGCCCTCACACATCAGGGGGCAATCTATTAACACCCAAAAAGTGCTCACTACCTCATCTACCCCATTGCATGACTCATTTGTCCATATTTCCTACCACATTTGCCTCCAAAACCTTAAAATCCCATTAAAAAGCCTCCAAAAGGCCACAAAACCATTAAAATAGCCTCCAAAAGGCCAAAAAACCTCTTTTCCCCCCAAAATAATCCAAAATTCCTCCAAAATAGCAAAAACCCTCTAAAAAGGGAATAAAACATATAAAAAAAGAGGAAAAAGAGGGAAAAAGGAGGAAAAAACCCTATACAGTTGACCTAAACCATATGGTTCCCAAAACCATGGGTCAACACTCCACCACTAAAAACCTATAAATAGGTGATGTAGGCCCCTCATTTCATATCCATAGTCAAATACACCCTTACTCTGCCAAAATCACTCTTGAAACCCTAGCTCACCCTTGAGCTACTTTCACACTTGAGTGCCCCTTTGGCCCATTTCCAACCCTTTGGAGAAAGAGAAAGGAGCAAAGCTGGAAGCTTGGAAGCAACCCTCCTGGGCTGCTGCAAGAGCTCCACCAACCTCTACACTGGAGGTATAATCAATACAAAAACCCTTTTTATTATCTTGTCTTTTATGTTTTATGCACATGTTTAGAATAATTACCATTTTACTGTATTGTCTTTCATTTAATGTTTTTCTGAACTACTACTAAGGAGCCCCTTCTCCTCAGTAGCTGTTCATTTGCACAAGCTAGGGTGAAACCCTAGCTACACACACTGCTCTACCTATCCGTATTTTGAAGGATCTTTTCTATGCTACTTGCACAGCCTATCCACAGCCACAGAGTATCAACCTGATACTCACCATACATCATCCTGATGTACATCATCACATGATCAACCTGATCATCATCATATCATCAACCTAATGCATATCATCTGGAGAAACATCCTGAAGCTCATCATCTAAGATCATCCTGATCACCATCATAGCATCAACCTGATGCATAGCATCTGGAGCAACATCCTGAAGCTCGTCATCTGTGATCATCCTGATCAAACAATATATCCATCTGATGCATACAAAGTATCTACCTGATACATATCATCATACATGATCTACCTGATCATACAATGCATTGACCTGATACATACATAGGTACATGATCTACCTGATCATACAATGTATCCACCTGATACATATACAAATACATGATCCACCTGATCATATCAAGCATCCAACATGATGCATATACAAAGTAGTAACTGGAGCATCATCCTGATTCTCATCATCCAGCGCTTACATCCACATCCATGGGAAGGATTCTCCTCTCACCATGCTTGGAATGGCTCCAGGAAATGTGTCCATCACTTCTTCCTTGAAGTGTCGTCAATGTGAAGAACACCAAGCCTCTCTCTAAAGTACTCAAACTTCACTCTGGCTAGTGGTTTCGTCAACACATTTGCAACCTTCTCACCCGTCGCAACATACACGAGCTTCACTGCTCCTCTCTGCATCATATCCTTGATATAGTGATATTTGATCTTAATGTGCTTCGACCTATTGTGGAACACCAGATTCTCAGATAGCTTCACACAACTCTAGTTGTCACAAAAGATACTAGTAGCCTCCAGCGGGAGATCAAATAACTCAGATAGTAGCTTTTGGATCCATACTGCCTCACAACTAGCCAAACAAGCTGCAACATACTCTACCTCGGCTGTAATCAGTGCTACGCAGGACTGCTTCCTGCTAAACCAAGAGATCACACCTGATCCCATACTAAAGCAGCACCTAGATGTGCTCTTCCTATCTGCAGCACTACCTGCCCAGTCCGAATCAACATAACCCTACAGGTTAAACTTTTGATTCGCATCATACTTGAGCCCATAATCAATTGTACCCTTCAGGTACCTTAGAATATGCTTTACAACAACCAGGTGAACACCTCTGGGATTCATCAGGAACTGGCTCAATGTGTTCACCGCAAAGCAAATATCTGGTCTAGTGTTCGTTAGGTGCATCAAGGACCCAATCATCTGACGATACATAGTGACATCAACTGGATCAAATGAAGCATTACATAGAATCTTCAGGTTCGATGCCATAGGTGTGGCCGTGGCCTTGCAATCCATCATCCCAAACCTCTTCAAGATATCTACTGCATACTTTCCTTGTCTAAGGAAGATCCCATTTGCACTTTGCCACACCTCCATGCCTAGAAAATAGTGCATCATCCCCAAGTCCTTCATCTCGAACTTAGCAGCAAGCTTCCTCTTGGTATCGGCAATCAAACCATCCTTGCCTATAACAAATAGGTCATCGACATACAGAAGTAGTATCACAGGATTGCCTTCCTCAACCTTGTAGTAAAGGTTGGAATCTACTTTACTCTTATTAAATCCCAAACTAGATAGGAAATTGTCCCTCCTACCATACCAAGTCCTAGGAGCTTGCTTCAAGCCATACAAGGCTTTCTTCAACCTGCACACATATGGCACCCTGTCATGTGTCTCAAAACCAAGTGGCTACTCCACATACACATCCTCCTCTACTACACCATTCAAGAAAGTTGTCTTGACATCCATATGGCGTGTCTTCCATTTCATCACTGAATCCAGGGAAAGTACTGATTTGATGGAAGTGTACCTGGCTACAGGAGCAAAAGTCTCTTCATAATCTATCCTGTCTTTCTGGGAGAAGCCATGAGCTACGAATCTCACTTTGTATTTCTCTATACTTCCATCTGCAGCATGCTTGATCTTGTAGATCCATTTGGAAGTCACAATGAAATTCCCTTCAAGTCTTGGGACTACATCCCAAACATCATTCTTCATGATCGACTGGTATTCCTCGACCATGGCATCCTTCCATTCTTTCTTTTCCGCTGCTTCTTCATAACTGGAAGGTTCTTTGTTCATAATATCACAGAGTAGGGAAACATAACTGGTATGTGATCTAGTTCTTTTCCTTTCTCTGTGTTCTTATTCTAGAATGCCATATCTTTATGCATCTTGAATGAGCTGTCTAGCCCATGCAGGTTTCCTCTTGTGAGAGTTCTTTTCACAGGGTGGATCTATAGGTATTTATGGATCTTCAACTTCACGATCTGCATCTGGAATTGCTTCATTCATGGTGGTGTCTTGAAATCTAGTTTCCTTTGGTTCTTCATGATATTCAACAGGTGCCTTCCTTGACTTGATGAAAGCCGAGTCTTCATCAAATGTTACATCCCTGCTAACATCAATCTTCTTGAACCCTGTAAAGTATATTCTGTAAGCTTTCAAGCTTTCACTGTACCCCACAAAGATTCCCTTCTTTCCTGAAGGATCTAGCTTTATCTTCTTTTCCTTTGGAACATGTGTATATATTGGACAACCAAATATTTTGAGATGGTTGACTTCAGGTTTCTTACCAGAGAAGACCTCTTTTGGTGTCTTGTTGTTCAATATCTTGTGAGGTGTTCTATTCTGCACATATATAGCTTTCCTAACTGCTTCTTCCCATGGATGCATAGGAAGATCCTGTTCATGTAGCATTGTCCATGCTGCTTCCATGATTGTTTTATTTTTCCTTTCCGCAACTCCATTTTGTTGTGGATTGTAGGGAGCAGTCAACTCCCTCTTAATCCTTGAATCACTGCATAACTTCTTGAAATCACCTGAAGTGAATTCTCTGCCATTGTCGGATCTAAATGTCTTGATCTTTTTATCAGTTTGATTTTCCATCAAGGCTTTGAACTCCCTGAACTTATAAAACACTTCATCTTTGTTCTTCAAGAATTAAACCCAAGTCTTCCTAGAGAAATCATCAATGAAAGAGACATAGTATACATACCCACTCAGAGAACTGGATGACATTGGACCGCATACATCAGAGTGGATAATTTCCAAGATTCCTTTACCTTTTCTTTCACTGCTTGGAAATTCCTTCTTAATGTTCTTTCCTTTTGCACATCCTTTGCAAACACCTTCATGCTTTGTCTTCATTTTAGGAATACCTTATACAGATTTGCTTGCAATTGGTAGTGTTCTATATTGCACAGGTGTAAGCCTTCTATTCCAAAGTTCACTTGGCTCCATGGATTCATGTACCATGGCATGTTCAAGTTGTCCCTTCAATTTGTACAATCCTCCCTCTTTCTCTCCAATCACTACTGCATCATCTATAGTTTTACCCTTTGGCCACGTTAGGACTTGGTCATCTACAAATGCAACCCTCATTCCTTTTGCATCCAATGCAGATATGGAGAGTAGGTTCTTTTTGAGCCCAAGTACATATAGAACATCTTTCATCTTCAAAGACTTCCCAGAGTCTAGGTTATAGGAGGCTTCACCACTTCCATTGATAGGATATTGATAGTCATCCGCAAGTTTCACTTTATGGGGTGACTCATATTTAGATAGATTTACAAAAGATTCTTTAAACCCAGTCATGTGTTTGGAAGCCCCACTATCAATAAACCAATCATTACATCCAAGAGGGATAGTACCTGTGAGAGTAGAGATTAGAACATGTTCATCTTCACTTGATGAAGTATCACTTTCTACCCAAGCCTTCTTCTTGGGAGGTTCATCATCCTCAGTAGCATGAGCATGAAACCTCTTCTTGTTGTACCTCTTCTTCTTGTTAAATTTGTTGTTGTTATCTTTCTTCTTCTTGGGACAATTTGAAGCAAAGTGTCCTACTTCATTGCAATCGAAACATCGAACATGAGATAGATCTTTCTTTTTGTGATGAGGGTGAGAATTTTTATGAGATCTCTCCCTCTTAAACTTGCTTCCCTTGGTGTGTGCTGTGAGAGTTTGATCTTCATTCCCCATATTTTATTCTCAGGCCACAAGCCTTGCTTCTTCTTGTGAGCATTCCTCCAATAGTCTACTGAATGAGATCAACTTACTCCTTGCATAGATTCCTTGGATGAAGGAGTCCCATGACCGAGGTAGGCTATTCAATGTGGTCATGAAAATCTCACCATTTTCCACTACTTCATCCACAACTTCAAGTTGTTCCTTGATCTAAGAGACCTTACAGAAATAAGATTGAATGGTCTCTCCGTTATGAAGCTTTACCCCTTTCAATTGGTTCTACAGAGTCATCTTCCAATTTATGTTCTTCCCTTCAAATAGCTTGGTCAGGGAATCAAACATCTCCTTGGGTTTCTTTAGAGATGATACATGTGGTATGAGATGGTCTTTGATAGAATCATCAATGATCCTCTTTGTCTTGACCAAGTTCTTCTTATGTAAGGCTTTAGACTCTTCTTCCTCTGGGACAGGGACCTAAAAACTTATGTAGGTGTCCAATTCATCTTCTTCCAAGATTAACGCAATCCTATACTTCCATGCTCGAAAATTATTTGCCCCTTCAAGCTTATCCTCAATCTTGGTGTGGTGAGACATATTAAAGAGTACTTCAAATGGAAATAGAAAAGATTTAGGTCTTACCACTTGATTTATAGAAATATGGATTTGGTGTTGGATTAGGTTTGTTAGAGAAACCCTAAAAATTCAAAATGTGAATTTCAACTTTCTGAAAGGATAGAAATATGCGCCTTGATGAACTGATCATCCTGGTATACTCAGAAATTGAAAGCTGAAAAGATTCACCCTACAGAAATGTTTTTCAATCTCCCAGATTCACTAGGGAGGACCCTGAATTAGGGTTTGCATTTCCTGGAGCTTCACCCAACCAAAAATCTTGATCCAAAGCTCTAAACTTCAATGTTTCCAAGGAGCTTCTAGTTGTGTCCTCAGATTTCAGAAATTCCTATTTTTGTGGAAGCCTTAATTTTTAGGGCCAAAAATGAAAGTGCCTAGAATTGAATTATGATTGGATAGAAAGATGCGCCTTGTTGAGGAGAGTCAAGATACTATACTTCCTTTCACGATCCATGGAGAGAAACCCAATAAAGGAGAAACCCTAGTTTCTGTAACTACACAGTGTCTTCTTCTCATGTTAGTTTCGATACCATGTTAATTTTTTGAGCATTAATTCAACATACTCTAGGATCTTTACTGAGAGAATAACATGTACAACATATCAAGTATAACAATGCATATCAATCACACCAAGTAATCACATGAGACAATAAACACACAGAGTTTCACTGGGGAAAACCATAAAGGTGAAAAGCCCCACAACTTCCTCAGAGACAGAAAGAGCAATGATACAACCCAAGAACAAGAGATAGTCTTCTCCTAGCAGCTAAACCTCCTCCTCCACTAGTGCGCCACTTTTTGAGTAGTGTAGAAGTGAATAATGAGATGATCAAATAGAGTGCCTCTCGCACTCTATTTATACATGACCTAACCTGCCTAATAACCTAGCAGGGCTGACTTGTCTAACTCAATCTAATAACCCATGGTTATACTAATCAGGGCCGACCCCACACTTGGTGGTCTAATAACCCATCACTTGCAAGTTGCGACACTTGTGACACTTGTCAATACAAATGACAACACTTTCATATAGAATAATAATAGCATCTCTATAGGAGTACAATATACGTTGGTGAAATACATTCCGAAGTTACAATTACATCAACAAGCCAAGTATGAATCGTCGATAAAAATTTGCCAAACCAAGAAAACTTATTAGTTCATGAACGCTTTGAGGAATGGGCCAATATTTGAGAATTTGCACTTTGTTTGGATCAACGTGAATGCCTCTAGAGTCAATTACAAACCCAGAATATTTGATGCTGGTCATCGCAAAGGAAGATTTTTCCATGTTCAAATAGAATTGATGTTGTTGGAGAGTGTCGAGGACTTGTTGAAGTTGTCTGACATGTTCTTCCCATGATCAACTGAAAGTCAATATATCATTGAGATAGACAATGACCCATTTGTCGATGAAAGGTCGAAGAATGTTGTCCATATACCACATAAAGGTCGCAGGTGCATTGGTTAATCCGAAAAGCATGACTAACCATTCAAACAATCCTTTCATTGTCTTGAAAGCAGTTTTCCATACATCTACGGGCTCGATTGGAATATGATGATATCCCGACTTGAGGTCAACCTTAGTAAAGAATTTAGAACCTTTTGGATAGTCGATGAGCTCGTCTATCTGTGATAGAGGGTATCTATTCTTTACTGATTTTTTTTTTAGGGCCCGGTATTTGATGCACATGCGCCAAGTCCCATATTTATTTGGAACGAGGATGACCGAACTTCCACAAGGAGAGGAGCTGGGTCGGATATGACCTTTGTTGATCAAACCTTGAATTTGTCTGTGAATCTCTTCATTTTTGACAATGGAACTTCTGTAAACATATGCGTTAGGTAATGAATAACTAGGAGCAATTTCAATAGAGTGTTTTACTTGACAATGTATAGGTACTTTGCCTGGCTCTTGGAATAGGTTCCAGTACTCATCTAGAATATTGTCGATATACTGCTTCTGTTGGGAGCTGTATTGGTTGGTGAGTCGACTGGTTGTTGTAGTCTTCCTGGAATGTTGTGGCTTGATCATCATTAATGTGAATTTATGAGCATGGTTGATGAGATTCTTTGTATGTTTAGAAGATATCATTGCAACTGTTGGTGTATTTCGTCGCTTTAGTATGATGTACCATCGGTTTTGAATTCTGACAATCACCTTTTGAGGTCGTGACTGGTAACTTCCATGTCGATCCCATAGGTAAGGTTTCCCAAATAAGGCGTTGGCTATGGAGAGTGGTGCCACGTTGCATAGTACTTCATCTTCAAAAGGATTAATGAAGTAGGTGAGTTTGCATTATCGAGTGATCCTTAGTTCCTGTCCATCTTTTATCCAACCGATGTTATAAGGATGAGGATGTGGAGTGGTAACAAGACCTGGTTTCTTCACGAGATCTTCATAAACAAAGTTCTTCTGGCTACCATTATCCACAATCAGATGCAATGGATTGTTTTGAACCCATATTTGTGTATGGAATAGGAGCTCTCGTTCCTCCTCCTCGATCATAATCGAGGCTGCTGGAGTGGTCGATGTTGATGTCAAAAGGGTCGTTGCTTCTGGGTTAGATTCTACCAGAGTTTTGTTGAATGAGTCAGATGTTGACACTTTTTCCAAAAATGTCTTTCGAGCTTTGCATTCACACATATCATGCCGTGATGAATTGTGGTAATCACACCATATCCCGGTAGGTTGTTTTCTACATTCCCTTTTGTCTTTATGAAAAAGGATTTTTTCCATGATATTGCTCTGTTGGAGTCAGCTGAGAAGGTCTTGACTTGTCGAAGTTAGCTGGTGCCTTCTTGTTGGGTGGTCGTCCTATTGGATTAGACGCGAAGCATTCTTTTCCTTTTTGTTTGGATTCAAGCTTACTGGCATAGTGAAATGCATCCGCAAGCGTATCGATAGTCAGAAACTCCATCTCCTGTTGAATGTACGGGGATAATCTGCTGACGTACTTCCGAACAAGCAATTTCTCTTCTTCTTGAACCCCAAGTCTAGCCATTAGTCAATAAAACTCATCGTCGTAACTCTCTATGGACTGGTCTTTCCATTTCCGTAGCTATTGCCACTTTTTATACTATTGTTCAATGTACTTGGGAGGGTAAAAATCCTTTCATAAATATTCA
Organism: Larix kaempferi; assembly: GCA_027924585.1. Lineage (NCBI taxonomy): Eukaryota > Viridiplantae > Streptophyta > Pinopsida > Pinales > Pinaceae > Larix > Larix kaempferi. The sequence goes on along the minus strand of BSBM01000361.1, from coordinate 68,864,137 downwards.
AAAAATTTCTCCCATGTCTATTTGGGGTTTCCACTTTTCTCCATATTTGTCGATAGGTTATCCCACCAATAGTGCATAGATGTTGACATATTTAAGGATGCAATGGTGTTCTTTTCAGCTTTAGAGAGTTGATTAAAGGAGTAATAGGATTCCAATTGTTGTACCCAATTGTCGACAAATTCCGCGTGAATATTGATTTCTAGATTCAGTATGTCTAAATTCATTTGCACCTTGAATGGAATGATTTTGTTGGAGTTAGATCTTGTCGGAAATCCTCCTGATGTCGAAGCAATTCGCGTGAGAATCTCATTGAACTGGGAAAACATTTCAGTTCGTTGTCGAGACAAGGATTTCTCTATGAGTTGCTCTTTCTCGTCAATTGCATGTCTATTGTCTATTCCATCTGTCATCTTTGAAGGTAGTGTTTGCTTGGATTGCTGAGTTTGCGGGCATGTTTGAACAAGCATAAGTCAGGTAACTTCTATGGAAGTGTCTATGCACAACTTAAGCACGAACAAAGATAAGCTCTGAAGCTCTGATACCAATGATCTGCACGTGCCCAGGTGCACGACGGGGACAATAGTTCTACTGAATGAGTCAGTACTGTTATGGCGGAAGCATAAGAATAAGCAAAGCAGGAATACACTACACACATAAACATACACACATAGATAATATGAAGGAATGCAAAATGATATTGATTCTTCTCTATTACTTGTTCTCTATATATTACAATAATTTACATGCTTATATAGAGTGCCGAGAACGCTTGGGTGTCTTCCCGTTACGTTTAGTTACAAGAGAAGTAAGAACGGTTTCAGAAGTTCAACCATTACGATCAACTTGAAGACAGAGAGACAATATGTCGTAGTTCGCCAGTCGCAAATGTTGAGGATGCATGTTGACGTCGGTGCTTGTCGAAGTCGAAGTTTTTGAACTGGTCGAAGTCGAAGTTACTGAACTGGTCGAAGTCAAAGTTGTTGAACTTGTCGAAGTCGATGTTGGCATCTGAAAATAATGCCAACTGTTGGGTGGATCATTGCTTGTCCATATGAAGCAATCTTATCCATATAACTTAGGAGACATATCCCAACATGTAGATAAGCATAGCTCGACATCAAATATGATATACCAAATAAAAAAAATGAGTAAGACTACACAAAATTAACATTACATAAGATAACGATCCATTGATTATTTATTAAATTTAACCCTTGTGAGGTCGATACAAAAATAGAAACAATAAAATTTAACAATCTCTAGGGATTTAAAAATGCAATATTTATGCAGGAAAAATTAATGAAAAGGAGAAATAGTTATCCCCTTTTAGTTTATGCACACACAAGGCACATTGATCATCATTTTCATGTTATCCAAAAAGCAAAAATGATATACTACAAGAAAAGTTAAAAGTGTGACATGATCCTTTTGACATGGATGGGATTTTTCTTTATTTGAACTATCAGAAAAATACTCTACTATTACTTTAAATGTGAATCTTTGTTTTGAATCCCTAATACTACTCTAAAGCTATTTTAAAATGTGATATTGTACAAGACTGAAAGAATTCAATTTTTAAATTTTCATCAATTGGATTTTGAATACTTTAAGGAAGCTAGTCAATAGCCTAATTTTTCCTTATTGCTTACCTTCCAACTATATCTACCAAGGAATATTGTGTATTTTGGAAAGTGTCTTCTACCACGCATTTTGTCCTTCACTTGAAAGAAAAAATCATTGTTTCCATTAGAATTTTTATTGTTAGTGATACTACTAAAATCATGAAATTTGTTCTCTAATAGTATTGTTATGTTACCTAAATGTATAAATTCCCTACAAGCACCAATTAGTACTATTTCAATGAATATAATGGAAACTCTATTATAAAATATTGAAATTACAATGGAGCTTTCTACTTATAGATAATGCGAGTGTTCATTCTCCCATGGAGCATACTTTCCTTGTTGAGAATACATTCCTTATTGAGAGGGAGTGTTGGAAATAGTGCAACTTCAGAAACTATTTTTTTATATATTATTGTTGTACCCTTCTGCGAGAGAAGATATTGATGTATTTAATCATGTAAACCCTGAAAGAATTAATATAAACCTTGGGGTGAAAAACACACAAATAAAAGTATCTTTACATGTTATTTTATCTCTCCCCAAGATAAGTCAGCCCTGTCAGTTAGACATGTCGGCCCAGTGGGTAAACTACCCCAAAATGATGGGCACTCTACCCCAGATAATGGGAAGAAATTCCCCAGTTAGATCGGCCCAGTTAGGGCATGTCAGGTCTTCCAAGTAAGGGGAAAAGTTACCTTTTGATGTGTATAAATAGATATTTCGACCTCTCATTTGGTGATTCACTCAAGCAAGTTCGCACTAGCCAAGGAAGGTTCACTATTGTAGCTAGGAGTCTGATTTTCAGGGTTCTCCACTATTGGAGAAGTTTCTCTCTTATTTTCTTGGGTTTACGCTACTACTATCTGGATGTACATCATTCTCTATTGGAAGGTGTGATCTTGGGGGAGACAAATAGATTTGTCTATGGCTGGGAGATGATTGTTCTTATGATCATGGTTAAACGAGCTCCACACTCATTTTGTTTCCCATTCTTTTAGTGATCCTAGTTATGCTACTATAATTTCTAACATTTGATTCCTAACTAAATTAGTGTTGGTGAAGGCTTACAATCACTCATGTGGAACTAGGAAAGAAACCCAAAGCACAATTTAGATAAGAAAGGAAGATCCCATTATCCATATGCCATACTTGAAGACTAAAAGAGTAATGGGTGAATCCATGAAGATGGGTAACACTTTTTGGCCAAAATTCACAGTGAAAATTTGCTATATTACTCATTTATTAAATCAAAGACCTAAAATCTCATATATGCCTTGTGATATTCGACAAACAATACAAAAACAAATTGTAGGGAATTATGTTGTCTTTCTAATGATATTTAAAAAAAATACTAATATCATTTAATGTGTCAAAATCACATTTAATGAAATGTTTATCCTTGCGAATTTCAGGAAAAGTTAACAAGTGGCTTGTGCGCACATAAAATAATTTAATGCTAAATGTATAATTAAAAAAATATATATGAACACAATTCACATAATGTACTAGGGTGTACATTTTTCTTAATTTATTTTGGAAATTTATATTTTTTTATTAATTTTCGAAACTGACCACTAAATATTTAAATCACGTTTTGTACACATTTGTGTGCACATAAATTTTTTTTTACTGCTTACATAAATTGAAAAACCAAAAGTACCCTTTTGAAGAGGACGTGTCAATGTGGGGCGCAAATATATATATTTTAGTTTTTTTGGTTTTGTAATTTTTATGTTGTTTTTTTTAGCTCCTTTGATGTTGTGGAAACGGTTTTTACGTGTAAGTTTTAAAAGAAAATTAAAAAGATATCATATGAACCAACAAAAACATGAATTATATGGCAGTGGATAGACAATTCATTAATGAATTTACCAGCATCAAGTCCTCCACCTAAGGTGCATCTAATGATAGGTTTTATATATTTCGAAAAAGGCTAATAAAATTAAATCTGCAAAAAAAAAGAGTTAGAGTCTTCTTTTTAAATCCGTCGATCGAGCTATTAGCTTGAACTAGGTATTGAAAAACCTCAATTGAGGGTTTATCTATGGTTAAGAAAGTAATTCAATCAAGCTATTTAATCATAAAAAAATTAAATTTTATATGGAAGAAAATAACCATTTACTCAAATAGGTGGATCGAGCTATTGGAGCTAACTATGGTTTTAATTTTATATTATTTAATGTTTAAATGAAATAAAAAATATCACTAGTACAAAATGAGAGATAAGTGACCAAACGACCAAAAAATTTGGTCACCACAGCTTTCTCAAGGGATAAATGACCAAAATTGAGAAATTTTAAGTGAATTGACTAAAAATGACCAATTTGGTCACGGGATAAGAACTAAACTAAAAATGACCAATTTGGTCACGAGATAAGAACTAAACTAAAAATGACCACACAACAATTGGTCATTTATGTGGTCATTTTTAGTTTTGTCATTCCAACAGTGGAAAATTATAATTTTGATAATGAATTTGTACAATTTACTAAATTCTAACACTGCAGATGGATTCGGAGACCCTCTAAGAGCATTTGTGACATTTGGGGATTTTAGACCAAGGATAAGAGCATTTTTAACATCTAGGATTATAGGGGGTGTTGTGAAATGTTGGTCAACTCTTTGGGATATGGCAAGTATGAACTTACTAAAAGTTCCTTTGGGATGTGTGATGATCCACCTTACCTGCCATGTATGTGTTCACCCTTCTAAGTGTTGATGGGATATATTTAACTTATCTTTTTTATTATGTGCCTTGGACACCTAATTAAGCCTAGTTTGATTTTTCTTTGAAGCCACATATACACTTCAACTTCACCTCTAAAACCATATTATGAAATCTTCATTTAAATGTTATAGGAGATCTTAGGATTTTCATTTATTTCCAAATACTTTTTAGGTGATATCATTATCCCCAAAAACATCTAAAATGATGAATAAATTTCATTCCATGAAAGGGTTTTGACCCGAATATATATTAAAGGAGAAATATATATATATAACATTTTACTTTTAACTTTTATAACTAATTTTGCAATGCACAATAAATTTTATTTTTATATAAAACTAATTTTACAATACATACTACATTTTAAAAGACTTCTTATATTATTTTCATTCTATAATGCACATTACATCTTAAAAAATATTTAATTCTATAAAAATTAATTATTTTCACATTATATTTTTTATTTTAATTTTATAATACATTTTATATTTTAAAAATTAATAAAAAAATAAAATTGATTATATATATATACATATGTGTGTGTGTGTGTGTGTGTGCCATGTTCTCCCCCCTCCTCACACAGTAGTTTGACAATCCCAGGCCATTACTGGGCACTTGGTTATGAATTCCATCTTGGAAATATTGCGAAAGATCGGATTGATATGGTGAAGTGATGAATATTTTTTCAAATTTTCTTATCATATTCATGCCTTGCATTTGACATGAAGGAAGGAGTCTCTCAATACTCTGGGACTATTCTTGCTTACTCATAGCCTCTAATTTTGGATATGCTTTAGCTAGTACACTATGTTCCCTAATATTATATCATTGATCAAGTATCATTTCAGCTCACTAGTTGTATGACATGTAAGTGTACCCAACAATTGGATCATCCCACTTCAAGTAGGAGTTTGGAAGCTTTAACTTGGGTTCATTTCTAGTTAATTACCATACACTATCTCCATTGCTATTGATTGAATCCTTGATCCCTTTTACTCATTTTAGTAAGGTTTAGTTAGTTACATATCTACATAATAATTTCATTTCATAATTTATACCCTGATTATGATAATTTGGTCATAATAAAAAGGTTCATCATTTCAATGGAGGAATATCTAATTATGAGCCCTTTCTCAAGGTGAACCCATAATGTTAATAAAGGGATTTTGCACATATCAATAACGCACCAAACATGTAAAGTTTATAATTAAAATGAAAGTGCAAAATATATAAATGTACACAAGTTTATAATTAAAATGTGTGATAATATCATTACCCATTAGAAAGTATTACCAATGTTGAACAAATTGAATAGCATACACTTATGTTGAAGGCATATGAATAAAATGGAACGGGTTGAATATTTTGTATAAAATTGTTTAGAATTTAATATGGAAATTAGGATTTGGAATATAGAAAACAAATTGTAGAAATAATAAAAAGAAAAAGAAAAAATAAAATAAACACCCATATACATGACTTAAAATTCCTCAAGATGGTGGCCCAGACAAGTCCTCTGTCTGTCCCACCTGCTACTTCCTTGCCTCACTCGCATATGAAAATAACCTAGGTGCTAGTGGAAAAGTCAATCACAGCATTGTATGGCAGCTAGGGCATGCGAAATGAATACATAAATTTCAGGTTGGTAACTAGCTCCATTTATCTAACCATCGCTGGATATTTTGACAAATCCCTTCTGTGAGATCTTAGATCTTCAGGTTGGAGTCCAAGGGTTTCTGCAATGGCAATCCGATGGCATTTTTTATGAGGTTTTTCCTTTTGTTTAGTTGAAATTTGACATTAATAGATTCAATATGACGAATTTGGGTTCACATAGGCCGCCTGGAAATCTACATGAAGAATGCACCATCAAAGAGAAGAATATTGAGCTTGCGTCCATGGGGTTATTCCTGAGCACTAGATATGGCTAGGTTCAAGTCTTCCTTTGTGTACCTTAGAGTAAGATCATTAAACTCCTCTTTACATTTAATGATTTTGAGAAATAGATTCCCTCACCGTTATGTATAATCTTTGGGACGACAGTGATGGCACCAAGGATTATCTTTTGGCTGGTGAAACCCTTATGCCGAAGCTCTATTTTTCACTATGTTTGATATACATGCTAGCTAGGTGTGAAATACACCAAAATGTTTTTTTTGTTTCTTTGATTTCCATATTCTTTAATTGATTTCGTAATCACTACCAAAATTCTAGTCTTAATACCATAACAGAAAGTTTCCAATTTTAAATTGAGCTATTAGTTAGCACTCGCTCCAGGGTTCTTTAAACAATACTAAAGATTTCAATAGTAGGTATATTGTTTACTTAGCCTTGCCTAATAACTTGTTTTTTTATCATGACAGGTCCAATACTATGTAATCAGGGACCCAAAAGGCATGAGATAGGTAAGTCTCTTAACCATGCATACAAACTATTTTTCCCAAGATGTAATAAAGGATATTTATATCATGTTTCATGGATTTTGATGTAGGTAAAACTTCTTTATGGCAAGGAGACATAAGTTATCTGAAAAATAAGTCCTTTAAAGGAATTTTAATTGAGTCAAAGCTATGCTACTTTTTCTATCCTTACTAAGCTCCGAAGAGGATTCGACATTAACAATCCTATAACACTTTATCCTTGAACGAGGCATCGAAAAAGTGATAAATATCAAGGTTATAACATCCTTAGAACATTCTTGGATGGCGATGAGTCACCAAGCTAATCTATAGGTAATAATGACCTGTACTAACTTGACCTTTGGATTTTTGAGAAGGTACTATTACTGACTTGATCATTAAGCTGGCATCAATTGTTAGTGCCTCATTGAGCCTGGTGCCCTAGCAGAAAGTAAAGACTACCATCACTATTATCCATAAACAGAACGATGGTTAGAGGGTTCGAAGGTCTCTTTGCATCCAAGGTTAGTTACATCATTTTCAGGGAGCTGTGAAACGTGATATCTGACCATGGAATCTTTTCATCAAGTTGAGAATACTACGATCATTGTGGCTCGAGCCTCTGCAACTTCGTTTCAGACTTCGATTTGGGTAAGCTCCGACACCTTATTGTCTACTGTAGGCTTTATTAATTTATTCAAGAGTTTATTCTTAGGTTTTAATACGAATTCCTCTTCTTGTAGGTTATCGATGGAGTCCTTCAATCGTAATCCAGCATGCCCTATACCTTGGTAAGCAATAGATCAACTATCACCTCTTCGTTTTGTTGTTTAGAGAACTGGCATGAGAGGCAAGATTCTTCGGTTGAGGTCAACAGGGAGAAGTAGTAACCTTCCTGGAATATGGAAAAACACAACGGCACTTAATTTACTCGGGTTACCTTGGCATTTATGTCGGAGGATACTCTTACTTAAATAATTCTTTTGATGTATTCTTTAGACTAGGGAAGAAGACGCCCCATCTTTCATGGAAAGTTAATTTTATTGAAAAATTAAGCCACTGAATACGAATCAGGAATCTCCTGTAGACGTTTATTTAAGTTAGAAAATGTTGAGGGATTTTGTAAATTAAGAGCAGTGCATGCTATCTCCTTTCATACTATTACTATGTTTTGTCTCAAAATTTGGGTCATGTGTTCTCTCCTTTGAAGTAGAAAAATATCTCTGTTCTTGTGAAAATATTTTAATCTTCCATGGAATTATATGATGGTCCTCTAAGAATTAAGTTACTAGAACTTGAATGGCGTTTTGTACTTCCTTCACTGGAAATAGTGTTTTTCTTCTTTATCACTGTTCTGATATGATTAACAAATGTGATAGTAATCAATTTGAGAACCGTCCTGGGGTTTCTAGTGATTTGCAGGGCCGACTAAAGTTACTGTTAAAAGCATTTATTTTTGATAGCCGAGTCTATTTGAAATTTTTCCGACTAAGAAAATTTCTGGGATTTAACCACTTAACCTGGTAGTTGTAATGAAACCCTGAAGCTAAAAGTTTGGAGCTGAAGAATAACCTCTAAGACATGATATGTTATTGTAGGGTTTGAAAGTCCATTATTAACGCCCAAAAATTAACTATCTGCTATATAAAATCCTTATATTTATTTTTACAAAAAGGAGAGGGTTTTGGTAACTCTGATTCAATCTTTTGGTTATAGCATCGAGTAACTGGCTCTATTTCCAATCTGAATGTTTGAAAATTTGGTAAAGAGTTTCCTTGCATTTTTATGTTGTGTTTTCTTTTGAGTCAATAGATGGCGCTCAATAATCGCGCTGTAACCCAAAGAGTTGGCCTATCATCCTAAAAAATGTTCTTTTATTTAAAAAGTCAATGTATTCTTGAGATCTTTCATAACTCTTTTAAAGTTTCTTCTAGAAAGAATTCTACAACTAGTTATATTACTTGCCATACATTTAATAAAACTGTAATATTTAATTAAAATTACTACCTAGTATTTGGGTGTCTGCATGTCCTTAACCCTTGACTTCTCAGTCTAAGGAAAGTGAGGTTAGAACAAAATAATGCAATAATACTAGATTGACCTCGAATTCATGGATAGAAATTATAGGTTAACTTTTACCAACCTTAATCCGGGTTAATTTATCTACAGAGTTTAAATAACCCAGGTTCTTGTTCGATGCATATGTTCGATTTCCAGATACTTACTTGTTTAAGTTTAACTTTTGTAGGACAGATCGGATAGTTATGTCAGTAGATGTATTTTATTACATATAACGAAATACATATGTAGCCTAGATCTGTGGTTTGATTCTGAGATAAATTTTCACCATTATAATTATCAAATTACTTTTAATGGAATAAATGAAAACATTATAACTTCTCTTTACTCTGACTGGAAGAAATGACTCGAGTAACTACTGTTTGACTAGGAAAGAATTTCATATTAACTCAATAAGGTTATGCAGATATGCTAAAATTTTTACGATAATAGGTTTCTATTATAAGCTCTGCATCGAACAATAATACTATAAAAATACAAGTTATGTTACTCAGATTATGTATTACTTCTATTCACCTACCATGGCCCCCATTGGAAGACGGTTGTCTCATTCCGAGGAGAGCCAAGAGCCATAGTGGAGGAGCCGAGTACTCTGTGGAGAGGCCATATGAAGCAGAGTGTAAGGATGTGTGAGGAGGAGGCTGCGATTGGCATGTGAGGGGCAATTAGAAGAAGTATATTAGTTCATGTTCTACTTCCAAAGAAGTTAAATATGAACATAGAACCGATTTTCAATTATTAGAACATGCTCAATGTAAACAGAATATAGCATCACATGATTATTCCATGGGAGAGAGTGATCCAAAATATGAAGAGAAGGAATTCAAAGGAAATGCATTGCAAAAACATGATGAAGTGGCTATATCAATTGTGTCAAACACACTACTGGAGGAGAAACAACAATTTAAAAGAATGCTAGATGATGATGAGCAAGCAAAACCTATAGCCAGGCAGAGTCATCCAAGTAGTTCTAGTCCAACCCCCCATGGAGTTGAATTGATGCTTGGAAGTAAATTTAAGGAACTAGAAGTTGAGGGTCCCCAGTAAAACGGGGAAGAATATCATCAGCCTATCAATGAAGCTACATAGACATATGAATGAATTTGATCAAGAATCCCTCATTGCTTGGGAAAGAAACCTTGGCATTCTTGATAAGTGCACATACCATGCACATACATTTCTTGTCCACCTTGAAGGTAGGGAATCCAACCACCGTGTCCTTTAAAACAGGGGTTCTCTATCTTTAAAGGTTTATGATTGTGAGAATCTGATCATTTTTTATTCTGATCTGGGTTTTTCCCCTTCCTCCTGGGTTGGAGATTACCATTTGTTGAAATTTGGGTTTGGAGTTGGCATGGCCAACCCCTCGAGATGGAGCTCAATTGGGGGAAGGACTTAATAAAATTAGGGATATAAAAAGAATGTTGTAAAGAATTAACTCTTAGATGGAAGATATGAAATAGTCCATCGAACTTCTTTCCTCCCATATTGCTCAGGAAGATGCAAGACAGGATGAATTGGGAAATAGGGTTAAAGAACATGGAGAAAAAATTTATAAGTTGGCATGCGATTCTGAAAATCATTTCAATGTAATCTTGAGATTTGCACATGGAACACAGTCTTAGATTGGCCACTCTATTGGTTCGAAGTTAATGGAAGAAGAAATGGTTCAACAGACTGCAATGGGTGTTAAAATTCAATATGCTAAGACAGAAAATAGCAGCATTACATTCCATTTCACAATAATAGCATATACAGGATCACTGAAGAAACAACAAGCATAGCATAAACACAAGAGACAGAGATTTATCCTGGGAAACCCTCATGGGGTAGAAAACCCAGCAAAGCTTCCTCAATATAGATGACCAGCAATATACAAAGATGCAAACCCTGAGCATAAGCTCCTTCTCCTCCATAGCAGACCTCTCCTCCACAAATGCGCCTTTCTCAAGTGAGTGAGTGTGTATAATGAGGAACACACCTCCTCTATTTATACACTACTCTGATATGTATTTTACACAAGTACACGTAGGCTCGTATTTAACCAATAGGTTAAATACCCCACTACAACTAGCTGGGCCGACCCCTCTAGGGTGGTCTAATAACCCTTTGACCCACATAACACATACAGGGCCGACCCCTACTAGGGAAGTCTAATAACCCGAGTTACCACATTCCGACGGAGGAATAAACATCTCCGGATATACAATAAGATCTTCACGGAGGAATGAAACATCTCCGGAATAATAAAGTACAAATATAATATTCTTTGAAGTTACAATATCTCAACACTCCCCCTTAACGAGAAGGATATTATAACAACATCTGCACGAGCAAGGAGTCATCAACATCATACATGATACATCTATAAATCATTGGAAGCTTTCTTCAATTTGTCTTCATCAGTAACTCAAACAGTTACTGGTACATTAATCATCAACATCAGCATTACGATCATCAGCATCGTAATCACACGATCAGCAGCATCATCATCACACGATCAACAGCAGCACGATCAGCATCGTCATCATACGATCATCAGCATCGTCATCACACGATCATCAGCATCGTCATCACACGATCATCAGCATCGTCATCACACGATCATCAGCATCGTCATCATACGATCATCAGTATCGTCATCAGCATCGTCATCACACGATCATCAACATCGTCATCAGCATCGTCATCATACGATCATCAGCATCATCACTGCACGATCATCAGCATCGTCATCATACGATCATCAGCATCATCATCATACGATCATCAGCATCGTCATCACACGATCATCGGCATCGTCATCACACGATCATCAGCATCGTCATCATACGATCATCAGCATCGTCATCATACGATCATCAGCATCGTCATCACACGATCATCGGCATCGTCAAGGAATGATGTAAACCAGTCATGTACCTTTTGAACCGAAGTCCAGGGACGATCCAGTCCTATCATTATCGAAGACATACGTCTACGGCTCTTCTTTCAGACTTAAGTCCAGGAATGATCCAATCCCTTCATTCTCGAAGACATACGTCTACGGCTCTTCTTTCGGACTGAAGTCCAGGAATGATCCCAATCCCTTCATTATCGGAGACATACGTCTACGGCTCTTCTTTCGGACTGAAGTCTAGGAATGATCCCAATCCCTTTATTATCGGAGACATACGTCTACGGCTCTTCTTTCGGACTGAAGTCCAGGAATGATCCCAATCCCTTTATTATCGGAGACATACGTCTACGGCTCTTCTTTCGGACTGAAGTCCAGGAATGATCCCAATCCCTTCATTATCGGAGACATACGTCTACGGCTCTTCTTTCGGACTGAAGTCCAGGAATGATCCCAATCCCTTTATTATCAGAGACATACGTCTACGGCTCTTCTTTCGGATCGAAGTCCAGGAATGATCCCAATCCCTTCATTATCGGAGACATACGTCTACGGCTCTTCTTTCGGACTGAAGTCCAGGAATGATCCCAATCCCTTTATTATCGGAGACATACGTCTACGGCTCTTCTTTCGGACCGAAGTCCAGGAATGATCCCAATCCCTTCATTATTGAAGACCTCACGTCTACGGCTCTCTTTAGGACTGAAAGTCCAGGGATGATCCCAATCCCCTCAACTGTCCACTAAGGACTTCATTCTCGGAGACCTCACGTCTACGGCTCTCTTTAGGACTGAAAGTCCAGGGATGATCCCAATCCCCTCAACTGTCCACTAAGGACTTCATTCTCGGAGACCTCACGTCTACGGCTCTCTTTAGGACTGAAAGTCCAGGGATGATCCAATCCGCTCAACTGTCCACTAAGGACTTCATTCTCGGAGACCTCACATCTACGGCTCTCTTTAGGACTGAAAGTCCAGGGATGATTCAATCCCCTCAACTGTCCACTAAGGACTTCATTCTCGGAGACCTCACGTCTACGGATCTCTTTAGGACTGAAAGTCCAGGGATGATCCAATCCCCTCAACTGTCCACTAAGGACTTCATTCTCGGAGACCTCACGTCTACGGCTCTCTTTAGGACTGAAAGTCCAGGGATGATTCAATCCCCTCAACTGTCCACTAAGGACTTCATTCTTGGAGACCTCACGTCTACGGCTCTCTTTAGGACTGAAAGTCCAGGGATGATCCAATCCCCTCAACTGTCCACTAAGGACTTCATTCTCGGAGACCTCACGTCTACGGCTCTTCTTTAGGACTGAAAGTCCAGGGATGATCCAATCCCTTTCCATATTCTCATCTATACAAGAGCAGTTATCACATTAGCATGTATTCTCACCAATACATCAAAACATGTATACATCACACCAAAAAATGTATACATCACAACTAGCATGTATTCTTACTAATACATCAAAACATGTATACATCACATCTAGCATGTATTCTTACTAATACATCTAACATCAAAACATGTATACATCACAACTAGCATGTATTCTTACTAATACATCAAAACATGTATACATCACACCAAAACATGTATACATCACAACTAGCATGTATTCTTACTAATACATCTAACATCAAAACATGTATACATCACAACTAGCATGTATTCTTACTAATACATCTAACATCAAAACATGTATACATCACAACTAGCATGTATTCTTACTAATACATCTAACATCAAAACATGTATACATCACAACTAGCATGTATTCTTACTAATACATCTAACATCAAAACATGTATACATCACAACTAGCATGTATTCTTACTAATACATCAAAACATGTATACATCACACCAAAACATGTATACATCTAGCATGTATTCTCACCAATGCATCTATCATCAAAAGCATGTATAAGTAAAGCTAAGTATTCTAAGTATAAGAGTCCTAAATCTAAATATTTCTAAGTAACTTGGGTGTAGAGAACAGGTTACCTCATCAACGACCTTGTTGTTTGATGAGACAATCTCATCAGTAGTGACTATACTACTCCCCCTTTCGAGGAGGGTCCTTTTGAACTACACCAATCTTGTCTCGGAAGTATTCAAACTTTACTCGAGACAGAGGTTTGGTTGGTAACTTCTTCACTTGACGTAGAGGCTTGGTTAGGACAACGGTAACCTGTTACAAATTCAAACTTTTAGAGTTCCTTTCTGTGTCATATCTTGTTAGTTCCCTATGTTCTTTGACTTATCATGGAACACTAGATTCTATGTCATCTTGATACAACTCTAATTATCACATAGGATCTCAGTTGGTTCTATCTCTAAGTCAAACAATCCTAAAGCCAAACTTCTTCACAACTAGCAGAGCAAGCAGCCATATATTCCGCTTGTGCTGAGAGCCACACTAGACTGCTTCCAGCTAAACCACGAGATCATGGCTAATCCCAGACAATAACATCCTCTCGATGTGTTCTTCTTGTCTGATACACTTCCTGCCCAAACAGAATCTGAATAGCCATCTGAAGTCATGATCTTCAAGATAGCATAGATCAAATTCTATCGTGTCCTTTATGTGTCTCATCACATACTTTGCAACTATCAGGTAAACACATCTAGTTTCCACTAGATACTAACTCAAGGTGTTCATAACAAAGCATATATCTAACCTAGTATATGTTAGATATATCAAAGACCCAATAATTTAACTGTACAGAGTTATATCCACTAACTCTGATGAGTTATCCCCTAACAGCTTCAAGTTGGAATCCATAAGAGTGGCCATTCCAACACCTCAAGTCATATTTCTCATCATACTTTCCCTGGTTGAGAAATATTCCTTCTGAGCCTTGCCATACTTCCAGACCTAGGAAGTAAAGCATCAATTTGAGATCTTTCATTTTTCATTTCTGCATTGAATGATCTTCTGCATATCTATCTGTGCCATCTCTCGTTAGATGGGTCTACTGATATGAGCCTCAATATCATTCGAACTCTGTGGTGAGTTCCTTCTTGCATCCATGTCATATGTGTATCATATTCAACCTTGTAGCAAAGGTTGAGATCCACATCACCCATGGTGATCATTAAGCTTATCAAATTATTATCGATCCTAGGTACCTATACAGAACCTGAATCATACTTCTTCTTTAATTACACCATACTTGGAGCAAACATCTTGTCGTGATTCTCTTCCCCTTTCTAAGAGAATCTTCTAGCCATGAGCCTTCTATATTTTGTTTGATTTGTAAATCTTCTTGTTTGAACATCCACCACTTGTACGGTGTCCATCATTCTTCATGACCTTTCCTACAAATCAAAATTAAGTACATGATCAGTAATACTTCATAATCATCAAAAGATAACCCATTATGCATACAGATATCATTTACATAGTGATGCAACTATTTTGACCAATACTTTGGCACAACACTTTCCCATATCCTGTATGCATACAGTGGCTATCTAGATGCCTTCCATCTCTACCAGAACATACTATCGAGAGTGTGCACAACTCTCAGCATGTCAGCAAAGAGGTTTCATTCTAGACAAGCAACAATGGAATGTTTGTCCAAACATATGCACATTAGTTGTATACTGTTCAATGCTCTATGAATGTTTACACTCAGCATTATATATTCTAGGAATACAAATATGCATGCAGGCAATATCATTACTATTTCAAATAGCAACTCAAATACTTATCTTTTATGTTTGTGTGGCTGCCTCCCGCTTGATCTTCTGTATATCTTTTGAACTTCTATTCATTCTGTACCACTTTGCATGCTCAAGAGTCATCCTCATGATCTCATACACAAACATACACTCATTAGTATATTCTAAATGCTATCAAAACATTATAGTACTAAATAATCTTGAAAACGTATAGTCATGATTATAGTTAATAAACATTAGTATTCAAGATTTCAGGGAAGTCTTCTTTTACTCATGCATATCATTGATAAAAGATATAATATGCATAATCCCTTGATTACTAACTTTATGAATAAGCATAACCAATCATTCCAAGTATACTTATATAAGGGATCCTAACACAAGGTAAGATTCATGGGAAACATACCTGGATTAGTATACCTACTTGGTTATGTACAACATACCTAAACAATCTCTTCAATGATTTAGAGATCCTGAGCTAGAACCTGCATGTCTCATAGGTTAAGCATAATATAACAAAGTCATACATACCTCGTAAGTAGAACAAAGATTATGGATGAGTCTTTGTCTTCATGTTTTCATGGTCATGGAGCCTGATTTGTCTTTTGTGATGTACCTGTATCTTATTAGCAGACAACCTCAACCTCACACAACACCATAATGCATTAGTACAATCATAAGTGTCAACACCCTAACCAATGAATATCTTCTATCATGCATTCATAATTTTGTTAAGGTGATACAACAAATCTAAAATCAAGATTGTACTAACTGTAATAACATGAAGACAAACATACCATAAACTTAATCATGAACAAATCTCAAAACATACCTCGATGAGTCATACCTATCGAGATCGCTTGTAATCTCCTTATGTAAAGCCTTAGCCTAATCTCCCTCTGAAACATGAACTCCTTCACTTATGTAGGTGACCAATCCATCTTCTTCTAGGATTAACCGTATCCACTTGATTTGCAAGAACTGGACCTGGAGCTGGATATGGGTTTGTCAGAGAAACCCCAAAAATTCAAACTTTGAATTTCAAACTTCCGAAAGGATAGAGATATGCGCCTTGATGAGCTGATCAAACTGATATATTCAGAATTTGAAAACTGCAAAGTTTTACTCCTCAATTTTGCCTTTGAAACTTTCGGATTCACTGGACGTGACCCTGAACTGGGGTTTGATGAAGCCCACTCTTTTTCCCCATCAAAAAGTTTCATCCAAAGCTCTAAGCTTCTATTTTTCTGAGGAGCTTCCAGCCGTGGTCACAGATTTCAAAAATTCCCATTTTTACAGAAGCCCTAATTTTCCGCTTTTCTGATCAAAGTCCCGAACTAGGGTCTAATCAAGCCCGGCCTTCTGCCCAACCAAAAATTCTGATCTTGGTCTCTAAATTTCTATTTTGATGAGTAGCATCCAGCCGTGGTCTCCGATTACAAAAATTCCAACTTTCTCCAAAGCCCTAAATTCCGGAAGTCATGAATGAAGGTACCAAAAAATAATTTTGTTTTGACAGAAATATGTACCTGATTGTTTCTGGTGTAACTCTGAAATTTTTGATCCACAGGGTTTGAAAAAGTTTCCTGAGATATCCTGACCTGTTATCTTTCCATCCTGACAGGTCTGACCTCAATTGGATTCTCTGAGAGAGAGTTATGCCAAATGTCGCAACGTGACCTGTTTTGGGAAAATACAGGAGAGCAAACTTGTACGGCGTGCCACGTGTCACTGTTTGACCTTCGGCCTCTGAAAAAGTTTTCTGAGATAGCTCGGCCAGTTATATTTCCATCCTGATAGGTCTGACCTCAATTGGATTTTCTGAGAGAGAGTTATGCCAAGTGTCGCAACATGACCTGTTTATGGGATAATACAGGAGAGCGCACTTGTACGGAGTGCCACGTGTCACTGGTTCAACTTCGGCCTCTGAAAAACGTTTTCTGAGATAGTGCATACTGTGTACTACCTGTCACATTTTACGAAATTTCATTTGGAGCTTCCTAGCCCAAGATATGACCTTCTTCCCAAGGTCACCTGATTTTGACTCAGATCTGGAAGAGGCAGAAACCCTATATTGTACAGATCATAAATCACAAAGTACAACGAATTAGAGGTTGTCCTTTGGACACAAGGTACTTGGAGATTTTAGCTTCGTCTTGTAAGAATTTCAGATCCGAAAACTTCGCCAAAACGGATTTATAGCGAAAGTTCTACGATGACTGGTTTTTGCTATGTAAAACCCTAACCTTCAAATTGTCGTAAGTAAAGCAAGTGTCTTTAGTGCCATACCTTGTCTTCCTTCAGGTCAGCTCTGATATCATGTTAAAATTCAATATGCTAAGACAAAAAATAGCAGCATTACATTCCATTTCACAATAATAGCATATACAGGATCACTGAAGAAACAACAAGCATAGCATAAACACAAGAGACAGAGATTTATCCTGGGAAACCCTCATGGGGTAGAAAACCCAGCAAAGCTTCCTCAATATAGATGACCAGCAATATACAAAGATGCAAACCCTGAGCATAATCTCCTTCTCTTCCATAGCAGACCTCTCCTCCACAAATGCGCCTTTCTCAAGTGAGTGAGTGTGTATAATGAGGAACACACCTCCTCTATTTATACACTACTCTGATATGTATTTTACACAAGTACACGTAGGCTCGTATTTAACCAATAGGTTAAATACCCCACTACAACTAGCTGGGCCGACCCCTCTAGGGTGGTCTAATAACCCTTTGACCCACATAACACATACAGGGCCGACCCCTACTAGGGAAGTCTAATAACCCGAGTTACCACATTCCGACGGAGGAATAAACATCTCCGGATATACAATAAGATCTTCACGGAGGAATGAAACATCTCCGGAATAATAAAGTACAAATATAATATTCTTTGAAGTTACAATATCTCAACAATGGGAACCATGGAAGTGTCAAATGATCAACGACCTGCACATGATGTCCATCCTATAGAGGAGGGCCACAGTGGCCATATTTTCTCTGAGGTATTTTTAGTTATATGTATTTTACCTACATTGTTTTGCTAGGACATTTTATCAAACAGTATAGCTATAGATATGTTGTGAAAGTAATGTATTCGGTATTATATATGCATGCTCAGAATAAATTTGGAGTTAATGCTCTACAGACTATAAAGCCATTTTTGGGGACTAGTAATAGGTTTGTAACATTCTGACTGTCACTTCCCATCCCCTTTAATACAAATATTTCACCTGTTCTTGTTAAAAAAAATTATTTTTTCATTCCCTTTCGAAGTTTCGAGGTTCACCTAATCTTCTCCTTGGTCCAGTTAAAACTTAAACATGATAATATAATAAATCTAGGGAATTTTTCTTATGGCTTTCATCTAAGTAAATTAGTTTGTGTTAGACGACCATGAAGCTAAAAAAAAAATCATTAGTGCAAAATGAAGTGATAAAATTTGACATTAAGTTTTAGGAAATTGTACTTCTAAATTTGAATTTCATCTTAATTTAATCCAAATTTAATCGTCGAATCTCAAAATGAAATGAATTTAATGAAATACTAAATTTAAACAAATT
Source organism: Larix kaempferi (assembly GCA_027924585.1). Classification (NCBI taxonomy): domain Eukaryota; kingdom Viridiplantae; phylum Streptophyta; class Pinopsida; order Pinales; family Pinaceae; genus Larix; species Larix kaempferi. The sequence goes on along the minus strand of BSBM01000361.1, from coordinate 68,845,146 downwards.
TAATGCCAAACTTCAATATTTTAATCTTATTCTTAGACATTAATGTAACCTCTTTGTTCACTTCTATAGGAAACACAAAGAGGAGGAGGAGGATGCCCTCAATTGTCATGGAGTCATTTTTTTTTTTTTTCTCTACCAATTCATTCTTTCTAGTCATTTTGAGGAGTTAGCACCAGGTGCATATAGCAGTGATATTGTGAGAATTTGGAGACCTCATCTTAGAGCCATCATTGTTGGAAATATTTTTGGTACTGGTAACGTTGATACTTTACCTTTGGTTATAAAATTGACTGTTTTAAGTGGAGTGTTGTGTGTCTTTGTGATAATGGTTTCGATGTCTACTTTTCATTGTGATATCCATATATGTAGGTGTAGGCCTAATAATCTCTATGTAGTTTTTCCTTCTCTCATTACTTTCTCACCCAATCAATCAAGGCAATGTTCAACCTTGGGAAATGTTTAGCATTGTCCCAAACCTTTAATCTAGAGTTTCTAAGTTTTTACAAGTTCATATTTGCAAATGATCATCACATATTTGAACTATTTTGCAACAAATTTAACAAGTCCTTGCTTTATTTGATTCATAAAAGCATTTAAACTTTAGATGCACCTCAATTCACTGATTTTCAGAGTTAAGTGCTTATTCCAGCATGTATCGGTGAATTCTTTTGAGATCTAAATGCTTTGATTTCTGATTTAGTTTTTATATAGAGCCTTAGATTTCATTAGGGATACATACCCCCTATGGCTGGCATGCACCAACCTGAAGTGGGAGGAATTAGTTGAAGTGACGGTGTTATTAAATAACCCCTTCGTCATCTTAAAAATCTGAATATAAAGGCAATGCCAAACTTTCCATCTAGTTTGATCTCTCTTTCATGGAAAAAATGATTAAAGCACCGAATACAAAAAAGTATGTTTTATTCTACTTTCTGAGAGGATTTCATTTCCTTTTCTCAATTGAATCCACCTTGCAAAAGCTTTAACTTTTTTTTCCGGCCTATCCTTATTTGTTGTTGATAAATATAACTGGTTTCCATCTATAAAAATATTACTAACCTTAGTTGTAGCCTGTAGGTTAAGGTGTCTCCATTGTGTGTACATGGATATCTAATTATTTCTAATTAAAAAACAAAGCAACAAACCAATTGTCCATGGTTCAACAAAGTTGTCTCTTGAAATGTGTCTAGCTTAGGCAAAACTCATATTTCAAAACCATTTATCTGATTTTTCTTTCCCCAGCTTGTGGTGAATCTTTCATTGCAATTTGTTGTTTATTGTAGGAAATCTAAGAGGCATTGCTTATTTAAATATTTATTTAAAGCACAAGGAGAGCTAAAACATATGGTGGTTGGTGTTGTTTCATATGTGGTTATGAGTTTTTTTATAAGTGTGGATCAATGTGGAAGAATGATAGAGTGCCTTGCAAATGCGTTGGGTGGGAAAAACGAAAAAAGGAGCTTAGATTTCTTGGATTTGGTACCTAGGAGAATAATACCATCTTGTGAAAAATACTTATGGCTGTAAATGTAATTTACCAAATTCCATTTGTGATTTCTCTTTAAGCTAATCTTTGTAATGTAGTCTATATTCTCTTGTACCGGGGAATTGTCTATTTTTCAGGTTGTATAGATGTTGAACAATTAATGTAAACTCATAATTGAACATGTATCATAATGTTGTATTCACGTATGTTTACAATTTGTTCTTATATCATAACTTCTTAATCAATAACCTGATTTGTTACAAGGCATGAGCCATGAATATATCATTCAAGGGTTAACATGCATGACCCAAAACAAAATTCATTACAGTAAGTTAAAACCTACACCTATTGTGGATCTTTGCTTGCATATTCTCTATCCATAGTTTCAAAATTTACATTATTTACAAAATTAATCCGTTGGTGGGGCCCACGAGTAGAGTAGCCTTGTATACATTTTAATTTTCAAGAAGAAGGATCAACATGTGCGCCTTGGTCCTCTTTAGAAGGGGACCCACTCTTTTACTTAAAATTTTCCCACTTTCTAAAAATTGCATCAATTTCTCCTAGCTTAGGAGGATTTATGGATTCCAACATGAGTTCATGAGTTATAACTTTATCTTAGACCATCCTGAGGCTCTTCTGTAGTGGATTATTATAAAAAAAATAAATCTAGTGTGCCTACTCTATGGGAGTTGAGATAAACTGTTGTAGGGAATACATGAAGACTTCATCATAAGCAACAACGGCTATTACTTTTTCCATCTTGTTTCTACTAACTTAGCAATCCTTTCCTCTTTGGGCTTTAGCTGCCCCATGCTACCAAACTCTGGGAGTTAGCACTTTTCCATGATTTTGTTTGCAGCCTGGTAAGTTTGCTAGCACTCTGCAGTTGGTCAAGGTAGAATAATTTTTTTTATTCATCTACACTTATTCTTGGTATCTTAGCTAGGACATCTTTCAGATCTCTTTTCCACTCTAGAAATCACTCCAGATTAAATTGTACAACGTGTGACAATAGCTCTTGATCTTTAGTCTATTCTAAAACTGTGGTGATCCTTATGACATCGTCACCAAACATTTCTATTTGTTTCCGCAAATGATGTTCAGCTTCAAATATCTTATTTTGTAAGTTCAAGGTATGAGCTTTGAAGTCTTTCATCCAAGCTTGTTGGCTTTCAATTCTGCATTTTCCTACTATAGGGATCTTGTGAATTTTCATGAGTCAAGATAAAACGCCAAATAGCCTGGTGAAGTCTCTTTGAAGAATACAATTCTGTAATAAAGTCCTTGTTTAGTTCTTTATTAAAAAAGGGATTTGTTAAAGACGGGCTGAGATAAATATCTGTAATATCTGGAGGTAGGTTTACAAATCAAGCCTTGATTAAAGTCTTGATGTTGGAAGACTTAATTTATGGATGGATCCCACTCCAAACCAACACATCCATCACATCCATCACATCCAAATCAATCAATGACCATGATCTTCCTCTACTTAATGAAATTGCCAGCTAGAAAGTTGAAATGACTAAAAATGGAAGAAAATAGCTTTGGGTAGTTGAAGAGATGCAACAGATTCATGGAAGGAAAACAATAAGGTTCTTGGAATTTGAAGGAATGTGAGGGAAGAGGAGGAAATTGGTATTCCTGTTGTGGGAACAGGGTGGCATAAAATAGAAAGGCTGAAAAGATTCAACTTTGCTTTCTGGTATTTCCCATTTTGGCATTCTTGAAATATACTTGATTTGTGTATTTTCCAAGTTGATGGTTAGTTGTGCTCACTTGCACTTTCTGCAATTGACATGTACATTATCTATTTCCAAAAAAATAGGAGGATATAGTACAAATAATCAAGTAAGTGATGATTCCACTACTGTTGATAGAAGTGCAATAAGCAATGAGAATAGGGAAATAGAGGAACATGTTGCATTCCATTTAGAGTCATCTCAAAATGATGGAAGATTGCAAGATATAGAACAAAAAGTAGAAAGTGGGCTAGGACCTAGGTAGTTCAAGAGAAGATGTTGCAGATGATAGCTTGATTATGTTTGAGAAAAATAGTGAACAGAGGGTGTTTTCTCATATAAGTAGAAAATGAAATCATTGAACTGAGTTGTTGCATGATTATATGTCTTCTCCAACAGCTGCAAAATATCCAGCGAAATTCATTCATGCTCATGATCAAAACTCAGGTGAAGTGTCATCTGTTTTTCTCTATGGTTGCAAGATAATTGTTGTTCGTTCCACATGGACTTCTTCAAAAGGTATGAAAGTGAATCCTGATGGTGTATTGTTCAGCAATGGGCCAGGTGATCCTTCTACAATTCCTTATGTTGTAGAAAGTGTTAAACAAGTGGTTGGAAAATTTTCATGGGGCATCAACTACTTGGCCAAGCATTGGGTGGAATAGCAGGATTACATGTCTTCTCCAACAGCTACCAAATCTCCAGCTAAAGTCATTGGTCCTCATGATCAAAATTCAGGTGAAGTTTCATTTTCTTTTTCTCTATGGTTGCAAGATAATTGTTGTTCCTTCCACATGGCCTTCTTCAAAAGGTATGAAACTTAATCCTGATGGTGTATTGTTCAGCAATGGGACAGGTGATTCTTCTACAATTCGTTATGCTGTAGAAAGTGTTAAATAGGTGGTTGGGAAATTTTCATGGGGCATCAACTACTTGGCCAAGCATTGGGTGGAATAGCAAGATTACATGTCTTCTCCAATAGCTACAAAATCTCCATCTAATTAAGTCATTGGTGCTCATGATCAAAATTCAAGTGAAGTGTCATTTTCTTTTTCTCTATGGTTGCAAGATAATTGTTGTTCCTCCCACATGGCCTTCTTCAAAATGTATGAAACTGAATCTTGATGGTGTATTGTTCAACAATGGTCCAAGTGATCCTTCTACAGTTCCTTATGCTATAGAAAGAGTTAAACATGTGGTTGGAAAATTTTCATGGGGCATCAACTACTTGGCCAAGCATTGGGTGGAAAAACATTTAAAATGAAATTTGGACATCATGGAGGAAATCATCAAGTGCACAATATTTGAAGTGACCATGTTGATCAAATAAGTGCTCAAGTAATTTTCACACTTGAATTTACAACTTGAATATGGAAAAATTGTTTGCTCAGATCTAGATTTTTTATTGTTTTAAGACTTTGATCTATCATGTGTGAACTTTATTTCATTAAAACAAGCTTCTATAGCAGTTAATAATGATTCTCCTCTAGGTATAGCAGAATCACAACTATGCAGTCGATCCTGCCACACTTTTAGAAGGTGTAGAGGTGACTCACATTAACTTCAATGATGGAACTTGCACTCATCTTGCCTTCATTGCAATGAAAGTAATGTCTCTACTAAATCATCTAGAAGAATCCCTTGGTCCTCATGATTTAGATCTTGGTAAAATATTTTTAGGGGTCATGATATTTTAAATTTTCCAAAAACTTGTTGACAATGTTATCATCAGTTATCAACTATCCAGAATTTGCTTGCATGAATTTTGTTGGAAGCTCATTCTCTACATGTGTTTGCAGCATTTTTAGAGTTTGCACAATTGATGCAAGAAAATAAGTAGACTCCTTATTGTTGCTTCTCAGAACCTCTTGCAAAGCCACCTAGAGCTTGTTGAACCTGCCAGTTTACCAAGGACGATGAATGGTGACTTATTAGAGAGGAGATGAGGAATAGCACTTGAGATGAGGTATTCCACTTCAAGATTAGTGGTGAGGTATTTTGTTAGAGGACTTGTCACACATCTAGGTGGATATGGGTTTTGTATTCACGAAGTTAACCCCCCCTTGTGCTACTTGAAAAAGGTCCTAATTAACCCCCCCTAAGCATTTGATGACCGAACTTCTTTGAATAATTTAATAGATCGAAGGATTGTCTCAGTTAATGAAATATTGCACCTATGCCTTAAAGAAGAACCATAACAACAATGTTGACTTGGCATTGCAATACTACTCATCCTTTTTTGAAGTTTAGGACGAGAGACATATACATTAACTATAGGGATAAGTATGGCTCAAGGCCAATGTTAAATATGTAGGAAGATCCAAGACCAATAAGAACTGATAAATAGAATAAGTCAACTTGATAAGAACAGTCATGGTCAATTGGTCATAATTAAATAGTGTTAAACAAGATTTGTCCTATGAGTAGTAATCTTTCATGTGGAAAATTTATCCCCTTGTGCTACTTGAAAAAGGTCTTAATTAATGTCCCCTGCGCATTTGAGGACCGAACTTCTTTGAATAATTTAATAGACGGAAGGATTGGCTCAGTTAATGAAATATTGCATCTATGCCTTAAAGCAAAACCATAACAACAATGTTGACTTGGCATTACAATACTAATCGTCCTTTTTTGAAGTTTAGGATGAGAGACATATACATTAACTATAGGGATAAGGATGGCTCAAGGCCAATGTTAAATATGTAGGAAGATCCAAGGCCAATTAGAACTGATAAATAGAATAAGTCAACCTCATAAGAACAATTAGGGTCAATTGGCCATAGTTAAATAGTGTTAAACAAGATTTGGCCTATGAGTAGTAATCTTTCATGTGGAAAATTTAGAGTTTTTTTGTAGGTAGGATCCTCCCCATACTTGGAGGAGGATTAGTGCATATTTTGGTTGAGCACTACTATATTTTGGCAGATATATTCTCTACATTTTGGATCTCAATATGTAGGAAGGTCCAAGACCAATTAGACTTGATAAATAGAATAAGTCAACTTGATAAGAACAGTCATGGTCAATTGACCATAGTTAAATAGCACTAAACAAGATTTGTCCTATGAGTAGTAATCTTTCATGTTATATTTAGAGGTTTGTTTGCAGGTAGGAGCCGCTCCATATACTTGGAGGATGCTTAGTGCATATTTTGGTTGGGAACTACCCTATTTTGGCACATTCTATGGAGATTTTATAAAGCTTTTGGAATATATCTAATATTTCTTTTGCACATTTTGGATCTTTCATCGCTTGGAGACTCTTTTATGGCTAGCACACCCCTCTTGGAGAACCTTTGGAGGTAGCGTGTAATGTGTTAACTTGGTTATATTTCCACCTTGCATGGTGATACTTGTACATGTGGAAATCTTTGCTTTTGCTTGATCGATATTACCCACATTGAAAGTTGGCAAGTGAAAGAGAGGATGCTTATTCCAACCAATTTGGTTCAATTTATATGTTAAAACAAAGAGAAAATTTCAGTTGATTCACTTAGGAGGATGACAAAAATTTAAATTCTCTTATACTTCTTTGCTCCTTCAATATGTAATGCACAAGGGGATGAAATGCCTACTGGTTCTGAGATGCTTGATGTAGCAAAGTTAGAAAAGGTAACTGACACAGACATAACCAGGGAGCAAAAGCAACATTATTCAGTGGATTTGGACATGTCTGAGGTAGATAACTTCCTTGGTGCAGATTATGTTGTGCAGAAATTGGAGAATATATCAGCATCACCCCTCTTAGCTATCAGTGCGGTTCAAATTAGAAGTGCCACTCTGAGTCATGAGGGCAAAGTTAAGAACCCACCATTGTTTCTGGGTGGAATGAAAGAATTGAGATCATTATGTGTTATTTCCATTTTGTTGAATAAGTATGATTCAATTGATTATGGTACAAATTTTTGGAATATATTTTTTACAGCAATAAAACCATTGGTTGATAAATTTAGGCAAGAAAATGGGAGCAATGAAACACCTAGCTCTTTGTTTACTTGTTTCCTGGAAATGAGAAAAATCTTAAAGATTGCTTGATTTCTTCAGAGAGAGAAATCGCTTGTTCCCAATATTCTGTCAATCCTGTCTATTAAAGGTGTGTCAAAAGTCATGGTTTCATCTATTCTAAATTTCATTGAGAATTTTTTGAATTTGGAGGATGCAAATGATGAAGATCAAGAAAATATTTCACTACAACAAATTCTTTTACCACATCTTGATATACTCTTCACAAGCATGCATAATTTGGTTCAACTTCGTTGAGAGAATAACAGGTAATAACTTAATAAGTCTGGATTGTGTTTGGTTTATAATTGTTTATGTTGTTTTCTATCTTGTCAGAATGAATATAGATGGTCAGTTTTTTCCCTTCTGGTTTTTTATTATCAGGAAAAGCATCTCAGGACCTGGGAAGCGTGAGCTAAGAATTTTTAAATTGTTGGGAAAATATGAAAAATGTTTAGAAGTAGTGAATCAATTTGTTGATTGTTTGTTACCATTCCTTGATGTCAAAAAAGTCAAAAAGAACGGTGAGTACATTGCATGAGCAAAAATAGTATACAGGGATTACAACTGAATTTCAGATTTGATTTTATGAATTTGTTGAAACCAACATAATTGCCATTTATTAACATATTGTAATCCATGTGATTTGCAGATCATTTCTTGGAAATACCCTCTGTCCTGAAAGAGGTTTTGCCAGATTTGGGTGACAAAAGTGTTATTAAAATTCCAACTTTGTTCAGTTCGTTTCTAACTTCATCAACAATGGATATTCGAGTGGCTATTTGTGATATCCTGAAAGGGCTTTCAAAATTTGACCCCTCCTTAGTCTTACCTGTAAGATGGTGCTTCTTGTTTAGTTTTGTTGAACCAAAGTTTGATATTATTTAATGCCCACGATATTAGCCTACAGTGATTCCATTTGGTTATTCATTGGTTGTAACATCAAATTTTGTTATTAATTGTTAACATGATTTCTTTTTGCTTTCCTGCAGGAAAAACTGGTAGGTGATTTAAATGCAATATCATCATCTATAGTTGGAGAATATGATTATGATAAAAGGATTGTTGCTTATGAGCAAATATCATCTCAATTATTCTCCCATATAGGCGAGCAACATACCTTGCTTATTCTCTCACATTGTGTGTATGATATGTAATCAGAAGACCTCTCACTCAGGCATAGTGCCTCCAGTTATTTGCTTTCTTTTATTCAATTTTGTGCCTCTGTATTAGAAAGTGAAGAGGTATTGCAGCAGGAAGAGATTCAAGATGACCTGAAAAGTGAAAAGAAACCTAATCATCTAAACATGGTGGAGCAAAAACTGCTTGAATATCTGTTAAGCATGCTAGTTATAATTTTCTTCTCGCACATGTGAAGAATGGTATAACAAGCTCAGAGACCTCCACCCAAAGGGTATTATTTGTTGATTTATTTTAAATTTTTATGCTATCCTCTTTAAGTTTTAGAGGTAACCATTGCATTCTAACATTGTCAAATGTATCTATAGGAATGGGTGGCTTTACTTCATTCAATAGTACTTAGCCTTTCTGGTATTGCAACTTTGAATGAATGCAAGCCTCTTTCCAGCACAGATGTAGAAGTGAACTTCTTCAACAATATTTTTCACATTCAGGTTTCCTATTCTTTCCTTTTATTTCCCGTTCTTCCCAAAAAAATTCTTTGCGTGGAAAGCAGTCTGACAGTGGTTTGTTTACTTATGCAGAGGCATAGGAGATCAAGAGGAATGGCACGGTTTAGAAATATTGTGGATGCTGGAAATCTATCTCAGGTAAAACAATGTTTGAGTCTGAGATAACTTTGTGAACATGTTTTTCATTATTAGAGTCTGAGATAACTCTGTGTACATGTTTTTTATTTGTGGGTGACATTGGTGTGGTAAGTTGTTCATCTTTTCTATATCGTCTTCTAACCACACCTCTCTGCAATATACTCACATTGCTAGTGAATATGGAAGATTATGTAGGGAACTCTCATGCAAATATTTGTGTCGCTCTTTTTTAGTTTGTTGTTCGAGGCCAAAGGTGACAAGGAGGGGAATGTTGTGAATTCTTGCTTAGAAACCCTTTCTTGTATTGATGGTCACATAAGATGGTATTTTTTCTTGAGTTTATTGATGATAGCATTTCGACTGATGGCTTCCAAGGAAGAAAATAGCAATATACTTGTACGACTGATTTGTTCAATATTAGATAAGTTTCATTTTATTGATGGAATGGCCTTAGCTGTAGGACCAGAAAAACATGATCATCAATCTAAGATTGGTGAAAAAGCAATGGATAAAGACGAGTATGGAATTACGGAGGGATGGTGATAACAAAAATATTATCTACCCTAAAATACAAGAGTGTCTAAAAGGTGTGTGCTACCTGAGATAAATAAGATGATGATATCTCATGCGAATGTGGTTAATATTTCAGTTTGTCGTGCTGCATTGAAGTTATTGAAGCTTATTCCTTTAGAAACAATGGAATTAGAGCTTCCTTGGATCATACAACGTATTGCTAATCTGTTGAAAATTCAGCCTCATTCTTAATAACTGCAAGGTGCATGACCCATAAGGAATTCTATTTAAGGGTGCTAGCTCAATGGTAGAGCACTTTCCTTATAGGCAGGAGTTTGGTGGTTCGATTCCACCCTACCCTATTTATATTCTGAAACCACTAAAAAGAGATAAATGACTAAAAAAATTTCCAAAATTTGCATATAAACGACCACCAATACAACATGAGAGATAAGTGACCAAAAAATGACAAAAATATGCATATAAATGACCAGTTTTGAGTTGGCAATCGCTGGTAGCAAATTAGCGGTCATTTATCACGTGACAAAAAATGTGGTCATTAATTGTGACAATTAATGACCAAATATATTACCAAATTAATGACCAAATATATGACCACAAGATAAGCTATAAATGACCAAGCTAAATATGACCACATTTTTGGTTGCATGATATATGGCCACTAATTTTCTACCAGTGGTCACCAGCTCAAAAGTGGTAATTTATATGTGGATTTTGGTCGTTTTTTTGGTCACTTATATCTCATTTTGTACTAGTGTATATCAATCATAAAAAATAAAATTTTCTATGGAAAAATAAAATATTAGCTCCAATATCTCAATCCAATTATTTGAGCTAATAGTTTTTTGATATAAAATTTAAAGTTTTTAATGATTAAATAACTCGATCGAGCTAATAGCTCGATCGATGGTTTATTCCATTGAGTTCAAAATCTCATTGAGGGTTTAGGTAACCTTGCATTGAGCTCCAAATATCGATTAAGGTTTATTTAAACCATTGATTGAGCTATTGGAAAAATCTCAATTGTGGGCTTAAATAACCCTCGATTGAGCTCATGTTTCAAGCAATCCATGCCCATGTCTTGCCAAAACGTGTTACCATATTCATGGGAACACCCTAATGTAAAAAAACTAAGTTAATAGTTTCAAATTTCATGCTTTAAATCATTCTTACATCCTTGATTAATAAAATATTACTACCTGTGAGAATCAGGTCATCCACATAAAAAACAACAATGAGGACATCATAGTTAAAGAATCAAACATATAGATTTGGATGAGATTGACGTTGTCTAAAACCACTCTCTAAGAAATAAAACCACTCTCCAAGAAATGAGTATCAATTTTCTCATACCAAGACCTAAATGCCTATTTAATACCATACAAGGACTTGTTCATCTTGCATACCAAATTTGGAGTTTCAAAAGTGATGAAACTAGATGGTTGTTGCATATAAATTTTTCATAAAGGTCACCATTCTTAAAGATACTCTTGACATCCATGTGGTGAATTTACCAATAAAAATATGTAGCAAGAAAAATAATTGTCCTTAGGGTGTTGATTTTAGAAACTAGAGAAAAAATTTTAGTGTAATCAATACCTTCTTTCTATAGAAATCCTTTTGTCAACTAACAAGGCCTTCTTCTTTTAATATGTTCATTTGTCATAACTTTTGATTTATAGACCCATTTACATCTAACAAAAAAAATGTCAGGAGGAAGTGGAACTATATCCCATGAGTGATTCTTAATCAAAGAATCATATTCAACAATGATTGATTTCTCCCATTCTTTCTTTCATCTAGCCTCTACATAATTGGAAGGATCATCTCCACCATGTTAACTAATCCGTTATGATAAATAGGATTAGATTTTGTAGTATTTTTTCTACAGTACCTCACCATGTCCGATATAATTTCCATTATAAGAGAAAATTATGATGTAGTGTTGTAAGTGTCGGATGGACTACCAACATTAGAACCTGTAGATTCAAGCTCTTCTTATGCAAAAATAGGAAGAGAGTTATTAATATTGTGAAAAAAACTAACATATTCATAAGATTCAAGCAAATCACTAGAACCAACAAAAGAAATAAGATCTAGGACCTCTTCATCACTTGAGGAAGCATTTACAAACACAACATTAGTTGAATATTCTAGCAAATTCATACAACATAAGGTTCTACAAAATATGGTGGTATAGGGATTTCATGGAATTGTACATCTCTACGAGTGGTAACATCTTGAATATATGGATCAAATAACCAATATACACATATCCATTTCAACTAAAGTTGTATTTTTCCTTTTGGCATTTACATCCCATGTGTGTAAGGAATAGTACTTTGATGTTTAATGCCATGATTTGACAAATATACTTAAAATTAATTTTTAGTGTACTCCCTCGCATTACCATTATGAAAAGTCTTGATTCATTTCCTAGATTCTTTTTCAACTAGGGATTTAAATTCTAGAAATATAATAAGCACTTCAATTTTATCGTTCAAGAAATATACCCAAATCTTCTTGATGTATCACTAATGAAGCCGATGAATTAGAGACAAATTTATAAAGAGGGAGTCACAAGAGCACCACATATGTTACTATAATGAAATAAATGGAATTGTTCTTGTGCATGTGAGCTTTATCCTTGTCAAACATTTCCATGTGATGCTTTCCTAGGACATAACCTTCACAAACACCCTTAGTGGAATAATTTGGAGGTAATCTATGTATCATATTAAACAATAAATTCAATTTACCGAAGTTCAAGTGACCTAATATTTTATGCCACGTGTCACGACTGCATTAACAAGTTTGCTAAAATGGAAAATAATGAAACTGCTATAATGATCAAAAGTTGAAGGTTAGATCCTTACTATGTTGTTCAAGAGAATCACCACTACTTTAGCGAGATCCAAATATCACAAATATAGTATGAGTGTGATTTGCTCCTTGGGGCCTAGATTCAATGATTCCCTCTTCTTCCAAAACTACTAATGAAGCTTGTGATTTCTTCAATCCAATTTAAGGATTTAAGGATATGCTAGAATTGGTGCCAAATGAAAATTCTAGACACTATTTTATAGAGATAAAATCCATATAGTGAAACCCGTCACATCAAGTATTGCCACATATAGGAGAAGAGAGAGTCATATGATGAGATCAATGCATGCAGAGGGAGAAGGGAGGGCCATATAGTGGAGTTTATAGAGGTAGAGGAACATGGTCATATGCAAATCTTCCCTAAGAGAGAGGAGTGATTGTACAAATAAAAAATAATTGTTTAGGGATGTTGTTGGAATGTGTAATTTTAATATTACATGTATAATGATGTCTAGTGTGATCTTGTAAGATGTATTATCTAGTAAATAAAGACATAAATAACTCTAATCTTATATGAAAGGAGTTATCTCACATGCATCATGGATTAATATTCTCCTATTTCCATTAATTGTATAATGAGGTGGAAACTCATTTATCCCACATGTAGTATGGGATGCAATTCTTCCATACCTCTAGCTATATAATAGAGTTGAAGGAGATCCTTTGAGCATATCTTGTGTATTACATTGTAATGCTACTGTAAAGTTGTGAGAGCATATGTGGGGTGGATCTCAAGTGTAATATTGGATATTTATGAAGAATAAGAAAAAAATACTATGCTCGTGGATGTTTCCCCATTTGAGGTTTTACCATGTATATTTGGTGTATTATTTCTTTTATCTTGTCTCTAGTTTCTTACTTTAATTATTGTAGGTTTTTGCATATTCTCACTATTCTAACATGGTATCAAAGCTGGTTACTATGTTATACCTTATTTGGTAATTTTTTAATTTTTTTTTAGTTGCAAAATTTCTTTATTATTTTTGGGCACTCCATATCTAGTATGTTTTCCATCAGATATATCAAACCCTTGTGGTTATTGTTTAGATTTGGGTGTTTTCTACATGTTTGATAATTATTTTTTCAAAATCTAACCCCCACCATTTATTTTTCATATTTTTTCAAGTTTTTCTTGTTTTTTTTTGTAGATTTGAGCTAAAATCCACTGTATACCAACTTTCTATCAAGGATTTTTTTCTTCGCAGCAGATCTGGTTGTTTTTTGGCTTTGATTTTTCTTCGTGGCAAGTTTTCATATAAGATGATGACTAGTTTCACAACTTTCCAATTTTTGGATAGTTTCAAGTAGTTCAAGGAAAATTCACACCTTGTGTTTGAAGACAACATGTACACACATGCCTTTCCCACAATAAAAGTCCATGCACATGAGTATGTTCTATAGAGAGAGTGCGTGGTCCCTATTTTTGGCAAAAATTTCGAAGAAAGAAATTTTCTATTCGTTGTTTCTACTGTAGGTCAAAGTAAGATATTGTTGGGTTTCGTCATTGGTGAGATCTTTCTGGTTTTTGTCCCTTTTTCTTCTATATCGTAGTCTTTTGTGATGAGGCAATTTTGCATTCGGGTTTAGTTTTTTGTCACACTATGACTTCAAAAGTAGTTTCTAATCTCGAATTAATTAGATCTAACTATATCTCTTAGAAGAGAAAGATGATTGATGTTCTTGGGAGTAAGAATATCTGGAGATTAGTTAAAGGTGAATCAACGAAACCAATTAATGCAAAAGACTTAGCTATATGGGAAGATGGATGTGATCAAGAAAGTTGATTCATTGGAAAAGTTGTTTCGAATAGTTTACAAGTACATATTGAGGCTAACACATTATACAACTTGATGAGAAATTTATACTCAAAACAAGAACTCTTGCCATAAAAACTCATATTCTTGCATCAAAACAATAAAAAACAACCCCCAAATCAAAAAGTAGTGATACCAGTAGCACCATTTTTTGGGGGGCTAAAATTATGACTTTTAAAAACCCCGATTGGAGTTGATGCAATCAAAACCCTAAATCAATCTCCGAATCAAAAAGTGGTGCTACCGGTAGCTCCCTTTTTTTTCAGGTCTAAATTTATGACTTCTTAGAAATCCCGACTAGTATCGGTGCAATCAAAACCCTAAAATCAACCTCAAAATCAAAAAATGGTGTTACCGATGGCACCCCTTTCTTCATTCGGATTACAACTACATTCATTTCAAAACCATACATGGTGTAAGAAAAATATGTAATTTTTTTCTTTTAAATAACTTTAAAAAATAAGACAGAGCCCCATTTTACTTAAAAATATATAATTTTCTCAAAAGAATAAAAAGACTAAATAATTTGGAAAAATAAATTGAAAATAAAATAAAGATACATTTCAAAAAAAATAAAAAATGTGCATTTTTTTTAATTAGATTTGAATTTAAAAAATACATAAAATTTAAAAAAAATAATAATAAAAAAAAGAAAAAGAAAGAAAACTAATATTAAAGAAATTTTTAAAAAATAAATAAAACAATACAGAGATTTAAAAACAAAAGTAAGAAAAATTAAAATATCTAAAATTAAAAAAATACGAAATACAAAATTTTAAAAAGATTAAAAGCAATTATCTTTTTTAAATACAAAATTTAGAAAAAAATTAAAACAAAAATAGAAAATAATCAAATTGTTTTGAAGAAAATTAAATGATCATTTAAAATATTTAAAAAGGAAACATTGAATAAAACAAACCCTAACTACCTTCCCCCTCTCCAACCCTCCTGGCTTAATCGTTTCATTCCCTCTCGCACTCCACCTCTCTCCACCTCCCGGATGCTCCCCACTCTCCTATTCACCGCCTTCCTCCCTCTTCTCTCTGTCCACGCTCGCACCTCAACGGTGAATCGTTTTTTTAGAACCGAGGTTTTGCCAGCTTGGGTAGAGAGTAGATTTTGAGAATCGAGTCTCTTCTCGCATGGCCGGAGACTTGATTCTGAGAATCGATTCACCATCGAGGGGAGGGGAGGGTAGGATTAGGAGATGGGAAGAGGGGGTTGTGTGTAGGTGGATAGGGGTGGGGGTGCGGGGTAGGGGAGGATGGGGGACGAGAGAAGGGGTGTGTGGGAGGGGAAGAGATATAGAGGGGAAAGGGGAGTGAGAGAGGTAGGGGAGAAGCTAGGCGGGGGGTGGGAGAGGCAACTGATAGTTAGGGTTTTTTATTTTATATGCTTTTGATTTGGCTAGTCCGGGGGTGGGAAGAGGCAACCGATAATTAGAGTTTAGTTTTTTTAATGATTTTGATTTGTTTATTAAATGTTTTAATTTTTTTAGAATCTTTTTTAGTTGTATTTTTAAGTTTTTTTAAATGTATATTTTTTATTGTTTTTAAAATAATTTTCAAAGTTTTTTTTATTGTTTTTAATTTTGTAATTTTTTTTTAATATATATTTTTAAATTTTCTTTAGGTTTTTTTAATCTAAAAAAATTGTTTTTTTCATGTGTATATATTTTTAAGTTTTTATTTTAATATTTGACTTTTATTTTATTTTTCCTTTTCTTTTTAATTTTTTTAATATTTGTATATTTTTTAATTTCCATTTTTTTTAAATGGGACATTTCAAAAATTTTAAATGTCTTTTCTCTTTTTAAATATTTGTTTTTTCAAAAATTGTTTTGATGAGTATATATTTTTAATTTTTTAATTTTAATATTTTATTTTAATTTTATTTTTCCTTTTCTTTTTCCTTTTCTTTTTAATTTTTTTAATATTTGTGCATTTTTTTAATTTCAAATTTATTTTAAAAATCGGACATTTAAAAAATTTTAAATGTCTTGTTTCTTTTTTAATTTTTTTTTTCAAATTCATCTAACTTTGAGTTTTGGAGAAAAATTATTTTTTTAATTAAAATTCACTATTTCTTCTTTTTTAAGTTATTTAAAAGAAAAATAAATAAATATTTTTGTACGTCATGCATGATTTCAAAATGAATGCAATTGTAACTCGATGGAAGAAAGAGGTGTCACCAGTAGCACCACCTTTTGGTTCGGGGGATGATTTAGGGTTTTAATTGCACTAGCACCGAGTAGGATTTCAAAAAAGCCATAAATTTAGCCTTGAAAAAAGGGTTATATCGATAGCACCACTTTTTTCTTTGAGGGTTGATTTAGGGTTTCGATTTCATCGACATGAGTTGGGATTTTAATAAGTCGTAATTTTAGCCCCCCCCAAATGGTGCTACCTATAACACCACTTTTATATTTGGGGTAAAATTAGCCACTAAATGTAACCTATAGAAAATAAGAACTCTCGAGAGCTCTTGTCAAGCTGTAAAATATGTTGGGTGAGGATAGTTCAATTGAGGTATGGAAAAACGCATCTTCTTTATTTTATAAAAGTGATGATGTTTCTACTTACTATCTTGAAAAGAAAATTCATAAGTTAGACCCTAATGATTTTGATAGCATAAGGTATTTTCTTGCTGAAAGTAAAACCTATAATGAAAAATTAAATAATTGTGGTAGCGATTACAAGAAAAATGATAATGCTCTTACTGTTATTGTAGAACAAAAGTTACCTTCATGTTTTAATATGTTAATCCAAACTAGGAATAGAGCTATTGAAATGTCTAAATGAACTATGAAGCCAACTTTTGAATATTTTTGTAAAGGTTTGATATGTGAGCAAGGTAGATTAATTGCTTCTGGTCAATTGTCTAATGGTAAAGCTACAATGGAAAATAGTAAAAAGAATCTTAATCAAGTTTTAACAAAAACCATAAGTCACTTACTAGATCAACCTCTCACTTTTCTAATGATGATGATGCTTCTAGTATGGTAACTAATGAAAAGAAACTGTATAATCCTTGTAAGTATTGTGGGAAAAATAACCACCTTGAAAATATTTGCTTTAAATAGAGACGTGAACTTGCTAAATCTAAGAAGAAGCATTTTGAAAAACAATAGGTATCCCTTGTTCCTATTTTGTTCAACCTAGGAAGTCTTATTCTAATGTGGAATGGATAATGGATTATGGTGCTTCTAATCACATGATTGGTAAAACTTCTTTATTTACATCTGATGACTCTAAAATGCACACACCATAGAAAGTTTATATTAGTGATGGTAAATATCTTTCAGTAATAAAATATGGTAATGGTAAAGTTCTTAATGGTACATTTTAAGATGTTTTTCATGTTCAAGGAATGCCCATTAATTTGCTTTTTATATATCATGCTTGTTATAAATATTATAAATTTGAAGCTTGGCCATATAAATATGTGTTAAAATATATTAGACATTACTATCTTAAAAATTGATTCTTTAGGTCCTGTTGATCATAATGTTTTTTTTTTTTTTAAATAAGTAAACTTTATATTAATAGGATATACAAAAAATTATAGTCATGGAATCATCCATATGTCTATGATAGAGTCTGAGAGGCATAAAAACAGTCTAAAATTCTACAATTCACCATCCCTAGGGTCCCTCCCCCGAAGGGGAAAACAGGACATACATCCATTCGTCTATCTCCCCAAAAACATGAGAACAACGAAAAAAAACATATCAGAGCCTGCAGAAGTGACACAAATAATCTCCGCTACACCAAAGATCCATTAGTAGACCCCTAATTTTGTAAAGCGTGATTCCCAACCCATAATTAAAGGAGGGTAACAAAACTAAACACTGAGAAAAAACCTACTCGATCCCAAGAGTTTGAGCTACCAGTTCTTGATAGAGGAAGGGTTTCCCTCCTCACCTTCTGCTTCTCTTCCACTTCCACCGACTGCACCATTGCATGTCTCGGCCTCCTACATGTCCGCCATTGGTCCAAAGGTACAAAACCCCATATTTGGGAGATATAGTACCCCCAGTTCTTTCTCGATGGCATCGATTTTCATGTGAAGGAGGCATGTATCTGTGTACAAATCCTTCCAGAAGACAAAGGGAATTTCATCTCTGCCTAGTTCTCCTCCCTTTCTAAGAGCACCCAACTCAACAAACCTTTAATGACCCAACAAAGAGTAACAATTTTTTCATATAGTCCCTAGTGCACTCTTGATGAACCAGGGTCCTGAATCCATCTTTCTAAAACCACCTCATCTAGCGTCGACGAATTTTCCAGAACCTCCCTCCAAACCCCGTTCTCCATCATTTCCAGGTCAGATACGATGGACAAAGGAATTGATGCGCGATAATGTCAAGCATCCTGCGCCACCTGAGTTTGCTCACCACTCTCCCTCCACTTCCTTTGGTTCTCTAGGTTCCCCTGAGTCCCCATGGGGTCCATGGTGATGGCTGCAAATACATAGAAGAACCTGTCACCTTTTGCTCCACCACCTCCCACCTGAATGTAACCCCGAACCATGTCTCCCTTCTTAGTATTAATAGAGACACCATTGCACTCGTTAAAATCCATCTCACACCAACTAACGAGAATGATAGGGGTGCAGAGGGAAATTTCCATAAATGGTGACAAGATATTCCCATCCCGCTCTTTCGACCTGGTGCAATTCCCACCAATTTCCATAATTGCCATCAACTACAACCACTCTATCCTCGTACCATCTTCTACTTCCATCACCACCCTCAGTTGCTTGCTTGTATTGTGAAGTACACACAATCTTACCCACATACGAATACAGGTTAAGTCACCAACCCATCCACCTACCCGCATTAATACACACATCCTGCATGCGTAAGGTTTAACTTTCATGCATCTGGGATGCCACGTGTACCCTCTACCTCGTTGCACCCACATACGGGCTCACCTAGTCATCGGTTTCTATTTGGAGGAACCGATTTCTAACCTCTAGGTCTACGATACTGTCCACAATTCCCTCCTAGAGCCTAAGTCGTCTCCTAATGACTATATTAGCTAATATATCCACAAGTTTATTTCCTATGCTCCTTACGTGGCTGAACGTCATACCATATCCCATAGTGAGTCTACTGGCTAGATTTTTAAGGTGAAATTCCAACCTCAAGTGATCTGAGACCTTTGCCACAACTCTACCATCATGCATTTTTCTCGCCATTTCAATAATTACTTCATAGTTACCTTCCATGGTGATTGGAAGGAGTTTTAAAGTGATGATGCTTTGCAATACTTGGATAAGCCCCTCTAGTTCTTCTACATTATTAGATTCCCTTAGAATGTAGCCCCCAAACATCCACACAATATCCCTCGTGTGGTTGCGAATGACCACCCCAAAGCCAGCCTACCTTAGGTTGCCTTTCTAGGCACCATCAAAATTGAGTTTGAAGTGCCCAGTTGAAGGTTTGGACTAATGATATGGGAGTTTCGGTCACCTATTACCACTCGGAGGCCAACCAATGTGAGTCAGGATGGCCCTAATTCCACATTCCTAAAGGATGCCTGCCTCACGACCCTCATTACAAGGAATGTTGCCTATCCAGGTCGTAATACAGAGAGTTTCCAAAGTATGAGCTTCAATTAGGTTCCAAACTTCCTCAATTGTGTAGCTTGTGTCCCTGAAGATTCTCTAATTTCTCTATTTCCATACTTCCCACATCACAAATCTAGGGAACAATTGCCATAATATCTTAACCATTGGATTCGAGAAATGGTTGTCAGTCCATTCAATGATGGATTAGTTTGGGTTACTTCTGACTCTTGCCGATTGACGAAATATTTATGCCCCTTTATCCCATAAAGCTTACACAAAAGGACACAAATCCAAAAGGTGGTTCATAGTTTATTCCTCAGCTTGAGAGAGACAAAAATGAGTGGGACCTAGACAACCTATTTTTCTGAGTTTTTCCCCGATTAATATTCATCTCTTCACCACCATCCATAAGAATGTGGCCACTTTTGGCCAGAGGTTAGCTTTCCAGATCTTTTTCCACTCTGGGGTATCCCCCCAATCCCTATAGCCAGATGCTATGAAGTATGCTTCGTTCACCAAAAAATATCCATTCACCTTATAACCCCACCTTAGTTTATCGATGTCCTTGTTCTCCCTTATACTGCGCTCCTGAAGCTCCTCCCATATTTCATTGTAGTTCTCCCCCATGCCGAGCTCCTTCCAATCCTCTAACCTCCTCCAGCTTCGAAACTCATCCCTCCTGATATTTCCTTCCCATTAATATTTAAATTTTTCTCCCCACATGCAGGTAGTCATCCTCCATGTGTCAACCACCCCATCAAGCCTTTAAATTGGTGGGAGTTACTACCACAAATCCTTCCAGAAATCTACAGATTCCCCATTCCTAATTTCCCAGAAGTTGTGGTCCTATATAAGGTCCTTACCCTGTTTGGTATAGTTCTATATGTGGGATCCATTCCATGACCCATTATATCTAGTGAGATCTTTTTTCTCCCACCCCCTCGCATACTTGTAATGCCACAACTGAGCCTAGGGTTCTTTCTCATGAGCCACCTAGTGCCACCAGATCTTAGCCTCCATAACTGGGCTACTCACCTCAGGGTCTTTGAGCCCTAGACCCCCATGGGTTTTAGGTAGGAAAATAGTGTTCCAATCAACGAGGGCCCATTTATGTTTATCGCCTGTGCCTCCCTATAGTAAGGTCCTCTATAGCTATTGGATTTTCCTAAGGATGGATTTAGGAGCCTCGATGATCGAAAATAGGTACGCAGGCATGGCCTGGAGAACTGATTTAACAAGGATGAGTCACCTAGGAAATTTCAAAGGGAGAATATCCTAGATAGCTAATCGTTGTTTCAATCGGTCTAAAATATCCCTCTAGGAGGCTTGATGAATTACCGAATCTGACAAGGGAACCCCAAGGTATTTGGACAGGAGAGCTCCATTGGAATCTGAGGATGCGCAAAATTTTCTGCTGCATGATTCCCTGGGTATTGAAGAAGAATATATGATAAATTTCCTCATTAACTATCATATTTGAAGCATCGTAAAACATCTTGAGAACTTTTTTCAATCCATTTTCTTCTTGCACCGAAGCATGCCCCATTAGCATAGTATCATCCACAAATTGCTGGTGCGACTACCCAGGAGTATTTGGATGGAGCACCAATACCTCGGTGTACGATTCTATATCATGGCCTTGATGGAATACCCCAGATCCTCAGCGAGCAAAATGGAGAGGAAGGGTGATAGTGGATCCCCATGACAAATCCCCCTTAGTTTCTTGAATGGGTCTGAAGGGATACCATTGATGAGAACGAAAAAGAAGGCTGAAGAAACCAAGTTATAGATCTAGCTGACCACTTCTCTACTGAACCCAAAAGCTATCATCATCTCGTGCATGTATTTCCAACTAAATTTATCATAAGCTTTAGCAAGATCTATCTTCAACATCATGCTTGGTTTTTTGGTTGTCGAAAGAGAGTGACAAACCTCATGGACTAGAATTATGCCATCCAAAATATGGCGGCCTTCCACAAATACAGATTGTTCTAGCGAGATCAAATTAGCGAGGAGGGGCTTCAACGTATTAGAGATCACTTTTGATATTATTTTATAAATCACATTGCACATAGATATAGGTCTAAACTTATCCATAGAGTCATCTCCCTCACTTTTGGGGATGAGAGATAGGAAAGTAGCATTGAATGCTCCCAACACTCTTCTAGATGATCTGGACTCCTCCACTATATTCCAGACTTCCTATTTGATGAGATCCCAAAAATGGTGAAACAAATTAACAGTGAATCCATCTGGCCCAGGGGAATTTCCTTCCTCCATATGATTTACCTGCTCCTCCACTTCCCGCATGGTGATCTCTCTCATGAGGATCTCATTTTTTTCATCAGAAACCAAGTGGGGTATAACCCAGGTAACTTGTTCAATCCCCTTGGTTATGTCCAGGATGGCCTCCTTCATGTCAGATCTTTGAAGCATTTCGCTATATCCCCTTCGATTTCCCTTTTCTCCTCCAATCGATCCCCATTCTCCCTTTTCAGGTGTGCCATCCTATTCCTTTGTCAGTTCTGGAGGGTGGATCTATGAAAAAAATATGTATTGCGCTCTCCCTCCTTGACCCATTTATTCCACAATTTTTGTCCAAACGGAATCTCCTCTTGCACGTACCTTAACCCCACTTTGTCCATTACCTATCTCTCCTCTATTCGAAGAGCCTCATCAAAACCATCCATCATCCCCTGTTGCTAGATATCCTCCAAGCGCATTTCAAGATAACATTTATTGTCGTAGATGTTACCAAAGACCTCCTTGTTCCAAATCCTTTGTTTGGATTTAATTCCTTTCAATTTCTATTGAAAGTGGTACATGGTCGGACCGCTTACTTCCTCCTCCTCTTTCCACCATCTTGTAACCGTTGATTTGAAGTCATCGTGTGTTAGACAAAAATCTTCGAACCTAAAAGATCTCCTCCAGGCCTCTCCCTCCTGGATCCAAGAGAAGCAAATTGGCCACTAATCTAAACCCACCGCTGGAATGAACCATGAATGAGTATATCTACCATTGACCATCAATCCTTTAGAGATGAGGAACCTATCTATGCAAGAAGAAATGTGCCTTTTTCCCCCCTGTCTGTTGTTCCAAGTAAACATATGATTGTTTGTTCGTATGTCCACTAGTATGAGGTCCTCAATCATAGATCTAAAAATATCACCCGTTGGTTCTAGAACCTTATTCCCACCTTTCTTATATTCCAGGGACGTGATCATATTGAACTCACCTCCTATAATCCAATTCATATCCCTTTCCCAATTATTCAGACATGTCAACTCTCTCATGAATTCCATCTTGAGAGGATGCGTTTGCGGACCATATACATTAGTAATCAATCCTTGAGCTTGTGATCCCACCTCTTTAGCTTACCTTTTTATGTGCCTATGAGAGGCCATGAAGTTACCCAAACTAATGAATCTGGGGTCCTAAAGGGTTTCCAAACCACCAGACATCCCTCCTTCCCCAACTGCAATAACTTTGCTCCCCTTCCATATTCTCTTAACAATACCATCCATCACCTCCATAGAGCATTTGGTATCCTGAAGAAGGACCACCCTAGGTTTCCATCTCTTAATATTATTTCTCAGCATTTTGATTTTTTGAGGGCTTCCTATACCCCTTATTTTCCAGGACATTATATTCATTGAGACAACTTCTTGAGGGATGCTTTTATAGTTGGGTATTAACCCGAGTCCACTAACATCACCCCTACCTCCGCTATTCTTTGTCGATTGGTGCTCCTACCACATTTATCTGGTCCTTCCTTGAACTTCCTCTTTGTGAAAATCCTCACAGCAAATCTAAGAGCTGATGTATACCTCACAAGAAAGAACTTAGGAATAAGATTAAGAGTGGTCAATGCAGTAAGATGAGCAATAGAGTAATAATACAGTAGAACTCGGATAGAAGCAAAATAACTTCACACCCGCTAATTCATTAATCACAATATGGACAAATAAGTAGTAAAATGCATGAGGATTCGAATGCCAAGGTGGGAATTTGAATTAGCCTTCATGGAGTGATCAAAAGATCACTGGAGTGTCATTGAAGCACAACTAGAAGTCTATCTCATCATCAGTGGAGTCATCAATGCTCAAGTAACTGTCAACCATTAGTCAAACTGAGTCTAACTGAGTGTGGTAGGTGTAACTAAGTGTAACTGGAACTAACTGAATGAAGGAGGCTCAGTGGAGGGCGCATGAGAAGCTAACTGGAGTCAGAATGGTCAGTCTAGTCTCACTCGAGGTCCATCGGAGTGATATAGTCAGTTGAGAGTCAGTCTAGCCTTAAATCAAGGAAAGAATTGATGATAACTCAATTAATTGAAGTGCAACTGAGTGGTAGGTGAGAGAGGATGAGTGGCTTCCTTAAATCAAGGAGGAAGGGCGCACTAAGCTCTATGAGGGCTAAAAATGATCTAAGAGAAGCTCTCAGTGGCTGGCTAATTGAGGCTAGGTGCTGGGACTAATGACTGGGATGCATGCAATTGCATGCATGCATGTAGAAATGCATGCAAGACTGTAAATGCAAATAATGAAAATGCTGGTAGGACTAGGATGGAGTATAGGAATATCATAAAACCCCCCCTTAATCCATCCTGGGCCCTGGTAACTGATACCAAAGGTCACCCAATACAATGAATAATAACAATCAATAAACCGAGGAAGTGGGGAAAACCTCATGGGAAAAATACCCCCCCTCAAAATAGATTGTAAGGAACACACAAAAATAAATGCTCCAAACTCAAGCAGGTGTGATGCTTGGTCATATGTCTGGAGGTATCTTCTTCTTAGGAAGAAGTGGATCATGCTCAAAAGGCATGTGCTTGTACTTGCTCTTCAGATCGAATGTGCTAAGAACAAATCCAAAAATATGAGGATGATCCTTGAACCTGTGATTCGAATCAGCTGAGGTAGGATCAAATCTATGAATGTGCAGATAGTCTTTTGTCTTCTCTTTCGAACCATCATGGGTGAGATTATGCCAAAAAGAACCATCAAATAACAGTGATTGCTTGGAATCCAAATCAGCTCCAAGACTTGATAAATGGTTTCTTGAGATCTCCTTTGAACTAGCAAGGGTGAGATCAAAACCACCATATGCATGAGAAATTATCCCAAGTGAATGGCAATGGCCATTATCTTCAATAACCTTATGAAAGCATGAAATAATGATCATATAGTAGTACATAAGAGGTGAGTGATCAAGGAGAGAAAATGCATTACCTCCAATGCCTGATTTTACCTCTGAAACATTCAATAGATCATGATGCAAACCAACAAACTCTGGTGCAAGAGAGGATTTAGGACCTTCTGCAATTTCTAGAGTGTGAGCTGGCACATAATTCGAAATAGAAGAAATTTGGAGCATGAGTGTAGAATTTGCAACTTCTTCTTCTTTGTGGCTAACTTCAATATGCGATATGTTTGATACTGGTTCATGACCAATGAGATCATCAAGGAGGGCGAATGCATCCCTTTGCTTTCTCTCGAAAGGGTTTGGACCAATCCCTTCATTCTGTCTGCCAAATCTTCCATCCAGGTGGGCCCATAGATCCTTTGGAGATTCAAATTCAAGGGATTGGATTTCCATGCATCGAGACATAGAAAAGAACATAGCTGCAATGGCTATTTCACCTCCATTTAACTAGTCATTCTATTCTTTAGAGGATTCAAACTCTCTTTCAAAACAATAATCAAAGAGATCATGGCTCTTCAAATATGCTATAATTTTTTGTTTCCATTCAACATAGTTGAATAGAGAAAGAGGAGGAACTCTTTCTAAATACATGGAAGCTGTAGAAGACCTACAAAAACAATAGAAAATGTCTGCGACTGCTACTGCTGCAAAAGTGCAGAAACTACTGCAACTGCTGCACTTGAAATCTTGATGATAACCTGCAAAAAACTCTTAGGAACGGGGATAGACAATACTCTCAACATGCTCTGATACCATGTGAAAATCCTCAAAACATATCTAAGAGATGATGTATACCTCACAAAAAATAATTTAGGAATAATATTAAGAGTGGTCAATGCAGTAAGATGAGCAACAGAATAATAATATAGTAGAACTTGGATAGAAGCAAAATAACTTCACACACGCTAATTGATTAATCACAATATGGAAAAATAAGTAGTACAATGCATGAGGATTCGAATGCCAATGTGACAATTCGAAATAGCCTTCATGGAGTGATAAAAATATCACTAGAGTGTCATCGGAGCACAACTAGAAGTCGATCACATCATCAGTGGAGTCATCAATGCTCAAGTAACTATCAACCATCAATCAAACTAAGTCTAACTGAGTGTGGTAGGTATAACTGAGTGTAACTAGAACTAACGGAATGAAGGAGGCTCAATGGAGGGCACATGAGGAGCTAACTGGAGTTAGAATGGGAAGTCTAGTCTCACTGGAGGTCCATCGGAGTGATACAGTCAGTTGAGAGTTAGTCTAGCCTTAAATCAAGGAAAGAACTGATGATAACTCAATTAACTGAAGTGCAACTTAGTGGTAGGTGAGAGAGAACGAGTGGATTCCTTAAATCAAGGAGGAAGGGCATACTAAGCTCTAGGAGGGATAAAACTGATTTGAGAGAAGCTCTCGGGGGCTGGCTAACTGAGGCTAGGTGCTGGGACTAATGATTGGGATGCATGAAATTGCATGCATGCATGCAAAATGCATGCTGCATGCAAGACTGTAAATGAAAATAATGAAAATTTTGGTAGGACTAGGATGGAGTATAGGAATATCCTAACACTCTTCTTCTCCTTAATGTTTTCACCCCCAATGCCGAGGGTTTTAGATTTAGTTGTCTTGAGTATGGATTCCTACAGCATAAGCACCTGTTGAGCAGAGACGTATCCTTTTTTTTGCACTCCTTTTCAATCTCATCCAATTTTAGCTCTCCCAACTTCACATCTTCCTCATCCTCACCCATTTCAACATCCCCATAATCACTTGCTCTAGGATCCTCTGGATTGGTGGCCCCTATATTCCCCTCTTCAAGAGTTGTGCTAGTCATCCCTACTTATTTTGTTGCAGTCGTCTCCTCCGGGGTAACCCCATTTTACGGTAACTGGTTTAGAGTGTTGAACCAATTGGAAGCTAGTGGTCGGGATGTGCCTCTCCCCCCATCCCCCTTCCTCCCTTACCTCCATTTCTGGGTGACCTTAGTGAATCCCTCATTGTTAACCTCCTCCTTTTTCTTTCCCGATGTTGCCCCGCCATTCTTCGGTCAATCCCTGAATAGATGGCCATGCACATGGCACAATCTATAGCGGAATGGCACATGCTCATAGTCTAGAGACTAAAACCAGTAGTCAACTTCCCAGGTCAGATTGATCGCTTCTGGAAACTCCTTTGATATGTCCATATAAACACATATCCGAGCATAGGAGGTGTAGAGATCCCTTTTTTTCTACTCCAAGATCTTCACAAATTCACCTAGCACCCTCCCAATTTCCTCTAGGATCTCGTGCTCCCAATACTCGCTTGGGAGGGAGTATAATTGGATCCAAATGGTTTCTGGTTTCATATCCTCCTTCTCTAGATTAAAGCGCTCATGCCATGGTTTAAGGAAAAGGCTTATCGAGTTAAAGAAATACGGCTCGACTTCAAAGACCGGATCCCTCTTTCCACATTGAAAAATACAACCATAAAGAAACTCTTCGAGCCAAACATGATATCGTAATTCCATTTAGGATTCCAGACTCCCTATATCCATTTCACAAGATCTCTCTCCGCTGGCCACACCCTTAGAAAATTACCGATTAATGCATGTTCCTTCATATGTTTGATTCTGCCTCTTATCTTGTCAGATTTGATTTGTAGGAACAGGATCAATTTGGATTTTGGGATACATCGTCAAGGGCCTATAGGACTGTTGTTTTCGCCTATCTCACTTATTTCATCTCCCTTGGAAGTTCCCCCTCCTTCCATTCCCTATTCCCCATTACTCTGTCGGTCTGGTATGCTCTCTTCTCTATCTCCCACCTGCGGG
The DNA here is from genome assembly GCA_027924585.1 of Larix kaempferi. Classification (NCBI taxonomy): domain Eukaryota; kingdom Viridiplantae; phylum Streptophyta; class Pinopsida; order Pinales; family Pinaceae; genus Larix; species Larix kaempferi. The sequence continues at coordinate 68,817,308 of BSBM01000361.1, read as the reverse complement.
GTGGCCATGCCCCTCGCCTCGCTAAACTCATCAGCCATGATCCCATGACCAACCAACTTTGACTACCAACATGTCTGAACTAGGAAACCCTAGCCTTCAAAACCATAGACCCTCTCATCGCTCCTCATCATATCCACAGCTAAGAGGTTGTTGTACAACACTCCCCCTTGTTGATCATAATGTTGGGTTGTATAATTTTACATATTTTAATTCAAGCAAAAATCAACCATTTTATTCCTATGGTTCTCATGCTAATGAACATAGTAAATTATGGAATGAAATATTAGGTGACTTGAATTATGGTAAAATGCAAATGATGTTTAAAATGGTACTTGGATTACCTGCAATTTCTTCAACTAAATGTATTTTTGAAGGTTGTGTTCCTGGTAAATATCATAAGGACATGTTTGATAAAGGTAAATCTTGGTGTGCTAAAGAACCATTGCACCTAATTCATAATGATATTTGTCGTCCTCTTGAAACTCCTCCTTTGTCTGATGCAGTCTGGTTTCTTAATTTTATTGATGGCTTTAGCTATAAATATTGGGTTTATTTTTTGAAACATAAAAGTGAAACCTTTGGTATACTTCAAAATTTTAAATCCATTGTTGAAAAATAATCCACTAAAAGTATTAAGACTTTGATAATTGATAACGGGAGGGAATTCACTAAAACATAATTTAATACACATTTATATAAGCATGGAATTCTACATCAAAATATTGTTCTTTATACACCTCAACAAAACATGGTAGCTCAAAGGAAAAATAGGACTTTTATTGAAATGGACAGATGCATGCCTTATTCCAAAGGATTACATTAATTCTTTTAAGATGAAGATATTTGTTGTGCCAACTATACCTTGAATAGAGTTTGCACCAAATTAGTTTTGTAGGTTACTACCGCAGAAAAACGAAATGGAAGAAAACCCGACATTAGTAACTTTAAGATATTTGGAAATGACTATTGGGCACATGTTCTGGATGAAATACAGAAAAAGTTAGAGTCCAAGTCTCACAAATTTATTTTCGTTGGTTAGTGGGAGGATCCCAAAGCATACAGGTTTTTTTATCCATCTACACAGGGTGTTATCATATGGTGAGATGTTTAATTGAATGAAGTCTCTTCTCCTCCTAACTATATTGAACCTCATGTTACCTTGAACTTGCCTTCATATTCTATTTCTCCTATATCTATTATCTCTTCCTCTACTTCTATTCCTACCCTTGATCCTAGTTCACCTTCTTCTTCAAGTGATCTTCTTGAATGTTCCAAAGATTCTTGTGTGGTTCGTACAACTACTCCTCTTACTGTTTGGGCCCATAAAACCCTTGAATCCGCACGTTCTGATGTAATATCCCGATTTTGACCCTATTGCATTAAAATTGTAAATGATGTAAATATCGTTATTAAATCATGGTGAGGAGCTCAAGGCCAAGGCCCTGCAATCGATTTAGTGGTTTGTGTATCAACAATTAAAAATCGATGCATATGGTTCTTGTGCTAGCCAGGCACAATACAAATTAAGACATCATGTAAATATGAATTTTAATGAAATACCCACAACTAGCTATGCAATGCAACAAGAGATTGGGGCATGATTTTTACAAGGAATAGGGAGGGAAAATATTCAAACCCTTGAGCTATAGTATTAATCCAAATGTCAATGAGAAAACCCATACCCTCAACTACCCATTTTGACTTATGCACCCAATCATTTAATTCTTCCAAGAGTTGGTTGACATTGTTAATGCATTGGGAATGGAGAGGTATGGTTGCCCAATTTCGTGTATGGGAAAGCCATCAATTTTGGGAAATCATATTTTGGCTTCTTGGGCAAGAAAACACCCATGAAATTGTTCCCAAGCCATTATTCACCAATTATCTTTCGTACCTCACACATTCTGAACTTCCTGGGTGTTTTCCCTGATGGTTTTCCACCATTCCCCCATTTTCTACCAGTGGGAAGTCCTTTTTATGTTGCAGAGTGGTTGGGAGGAAGAGAGTCATGATTTGGGGGTTTATAGAGGTCATTTATGCACCTTGAATTCCCAAAAACATGTGGTGAAATTGATTTTTCTCTCCAAGGGTTTACTCCCCCTCTAATAGTTCGTTTTTGGGTGCCCACAATTTTGGAAACCCAGGGAAGCCCCATTTTGGGCATCCTACAGCCACAACATTTTTCTTCATGTCCAACACTTGTGATTCGCTGTTATGTGCATCCTTGTTTTGGTTTGAACTTGTGAGTAAGAAACTAGTAGTGGAAGAGGATTAGAACTGGCTTGATAAACCTAGTGAAGAGAGTAACGTCACCAAAGATCAAAGGGATGTTGGTTACTTTTCTATGCACACCTTGAATTGTAATAGAAGGGAAGGTATGGCCTGAGGGACTGTGTAGCAGTGAAGGGAATAATTCCTTGTATTGGGTGTGTAGGTATTGTGGGTGCCAAGCTATCTAGATCTTGTAGAGGTACCAATAGCTCTATGGTTGAGTTCACTAGATTAGAAATTCATTCCCTTCCATTTCCTTAGTAGCCTGATAAACCAATCTATGGATTGGCTTGGCTGAATTGTGAATTATTGCTTGACTATGTGTTAGTGTTTGTTCCCTTTTTCCTTGTGGAAATCATGCCCATATCAGGGGTGGTCACTATGTTGAGAGATTGAGGAGAACAATTGGCCTATGACTCGGTGGAATGTTGCAGTTGCGTAGCTAGTTGCTCGGGACATCATCGTTTCAAGATAAGTATTCAATGAAACCTTTGTTGTGATGTAATTCATCAGAAATTCAAGTGCTGAATGGAAGGAACATTTATATGTGTCTATGAAAGATGGATATGATCATTATGCTTGTTTATGCATACTAGATGTGTGTGTGTGTAGCAAGAATTTTAATTCCGCTTTGTTTCTTGCATTTATACATCTACATATGTATTTTTATTTTCTATGAATTTTGTTAATGATCATGGGGATAGATGCCCAGTTTTAGTGTAATGTTCTCTCCCTTGCATTGGATTGATGGGAGGGGCCCTGTGACATCTGAGATTGATACTCCTTCCGATACTTGTCGAACTAGATATGAATTTTCTATTATGACTAAAGTATTGGCCATGGATGATCCCTCTACCTATGATCAAGCTAAACATATAATTGAATTGGATTCAATCATGATTCCTAAGTATAATTCTTTAATGAAAAAAATACTTGGACTCTTGTGCCTCTTCTTCTTGGAAAGAATTGAGTTGGATGTAAGTGGATATATAAAAAAATGTTTACTATAGATGGAAAAGTTGAAAAACATAAATCTTGGTTAGTAGCAGAATGATTCTTTCAACAAGAAGGTATAAATTATATTGAAACGTTTGCTCTAGTTGTGAAAATGAACACAATAAAAACTATCCTTTCTCTTGTTGCATCTTGTTAATGGGAAATACACCAAATGGATGTCAAGGGTGTGTCACATCCCCATTTTGACCCCCTTTGCATTTAAATCGTAAATGATGTAAATATTGTTACTTAATCATGGTGAGGAGCTCAAGGCCAAGGCCCCACCATTGATTTAGCGTTTTATGTATCGGCAATTAAAAATAGATGACTATGGTTCTTGTGCTAGATAGGCACAATGTAAATAAGACATCATGTAAATACGAATTTTAATGAAAAACCCACAACTAGCTATGCAATGCAACAAAGAGATGGGGGCATGATTCTACAAGGAATAGGGAGGGAAATTATTCAAACCCTTGAACCAATGGTATTAATCCATGTGTCAATGAGAAAACCCACAAACCCTCAACTACCCATTTTGGGTTGTGGACCCAATCATTTAATTCTTCCATAAATTAGTTGAGGCAGTTAATGCCTTGGGAATGAAGAGGTATGGCAGCCAATTTCGTGTATGGGCAAGCCATCAAACTGGGAAATCGTATTTGTCTCCTTGGGCAAGAAAACACCCACGAAATGGTGCCCAAAGCCATTCTAAACCCATAGTCTTTCTTCTCTCATGCAGTTTGAGCTAGCTGGGTCTTTCCCTACACGTTTTTCATCCATTTTCTGCATTTTTCCATGCCTGGGAGCTCGCTTTTTGCATTGTACAGCAACTGGGAGAGAAGGGCCACAATTTGGGACTATGATGGAGGTTGTTTTTGCCCCAAAATTTCCATGGACGTTTTTTTGAAAACGATTTCTGCTCTCCAGGGTTGTTTCCCAATTTCCATTTCGTTTTTGGGCTTTCCCACGTTTTTCTAAATTGGTAGAAACCCCCTCTTTGGACATCCCACTGAAGAAACTTTTTTATCATGCCCAATAATTGTGGTTCAGCTATTATGTGCATCCTTGTTTTGGTTTGAATCTGTGAGTAAGAAACTTGGAGTGGTAGTGGACAGAATTGGCTTGATAAACCTAGTAAGGGAGTAACCTCTCAAGAAGATCAAGAGGGCTTTGGCTACTTTTCTATGCACACCCTGAGATCACTAGAAAGGAATGTATGGCTTGAGGGACTGTGTGGCAGTGAAGAGAATACTTCCTTGTGCTGGGTGTGTAGGTATTGTGGGTGTCAAGCTAGATAGATCTTGTAAGGTTATCCTTGGCTCTATGCTTGAGCTCACTAGCTTAGCAATTCTTCCTTTCCATTTCCTAGCAGCCTGATAAACCCAACTGTAGATTGTCTTGGCTCATCTTGGTGTATGCTTGGCTATGTGTGAGTATGTTGGTCCCTAGTTCCTTGTAGAAATCATGCCCAGCTCGGGGGTGGTAGTTGTCTCAAGAGCTTGATAAGCACAACTGGCCTATGGTTGGGTGGAACGTTGCAGATGCATAGCTAGTTTCTTTGGACTACTTTGTTATAAGATAAGTATTCTTTTGTGTTAACTTGAAATTATTTATTTGATGAATATCTTGAATGTACGATGAATGTGTAATTGATATTACTTCCGCTGTGTTATTCTTATAAATTATACATTTCCATATGTTCTTTTATATTATGTGAATGCTTATTTAGTAAGTTCATGGGGCTAGATGCCCGGTTTTAGCATCACGATCCTCTCCATCGCACTGGTAATCATGCTGGTATGATGGGAGGGGACGTGACAGGGTGTGTTTTTGAATTATGGTGATCTTTGTGAAGACATTTATATGCAACAACCACTTGCCTTTATTACTGTCAAAACTTCAAGTTTGGTATGCAAATAACACAAGTCTTTACATGGTCTTCAATAGGAACCTAGAGCTTGGTATGAGAAAATTGATGCTTATTTCTTGAAGAATGGTTTTAAGTGGTGTATATCTGATCCATATCTATATATTAAGAACTTTGACGATGATTTCCTCATTGTGGTACTTTATGTGTATGATCTTATCCTTATTGGTATCCATCTTACATTTATAAAGGAAATGAAGAATAAACTTAAAAATGAATTTGAAATGACTTATTTGGGCCTATTGCATTATTTTTTTGGGTCTACCAATTTGGCATATGGTTGATGGTATATTCCTTTCTCAGCCTAAGTATGCTACATATTTACTTGCTTGGTTTCATATGAGTGATTGTAAGCCTTCACGTACACCATTTCAGTCCTTTTGTTGATGCCACTTTGTATCATCAACTTGTGAGGATTTTGATATATTTGATACATAATAGGCATAGTCTTTCTTTTGCATTTGTCATGGTTTCAAGGTTTATGAAAAAGGCTCATGAAAGTAATTGGAAATCAACAAAGATAATTGTTTTATATTTACAATGAACATTGCATTATGGTGTTTTCTATTCTAGGAGGGATATAATTTCACTTCTAGGTTATACATATTCTGATTGGGCAGGGGATGTTGTTGGAAGCCAAGTTTTGGGAGAAATGGTCATGCTCCTACGATTCCAGATGGAAGGATATGGCGTACTCAAGGGATATCATGAGGATAGTTTACATCACATGTCAGCAGCAACCTACATGTGCATGTTGCATGCCACTAAATCCACGCACATGACAATGGATAGGAAGGGGAACACAAGTGTATTTACGGGAATCTTTGTAAGGGGTTAGGGTTCTATTTTGTTGTTCATGAGTTTTGATGTCAATGTTGTTGTAATACAGATAAAGCTTAGCTGTTGATATGAATATGAAGCTTTTGATATTTCCATCCAAGGGCTATAGAATGTATTCCATTCAATTCTAAATATTAAAAGAAAGCATATTCTCCATATTTTGCGTACTGTGTTTGCTTATTACGTATTGTGTATAAATGCATGCTCTATTTCAAGAGATGATTGATAAGTTGTTTACTTTATGGAATGTCCGGTTATGTAAATTGAGAGTAATCCCCCCATCCTCCCTTGTGCACTCATATGATGGTCCTTATGATTCCTATGCATGTATAGGGTGAGAACTTTTTCTATCTTTAGGATATTGAATATGTCGACACCTGTAGGGTACTTATTGGTGAAGCCCATCAAGCCCTGGGTCTAATTGTATGCAACTAATGATTGGTTCTATTATTGGGACTAGCACTGGGATTGTAGAAAATGGATAAGGAGATGATGTGGAAACCCACCAAAAGAAAGATCGAGTAATGGTTGGAAGGTACATATACTTTGATCTACATAAAATTTTCTTTGGTGAATTTCCTTTTATGTTGCATGAGTGGATCAAGAGGGAAACCAAAATCAATAATACCTAGAGAAGGCTTGAGACCATAGTATGGACTCAGGAGATGGTAGAGAGGTTGAAAAATATAGGCAATAAGTGGTCTAGGGAAGTGGATTTATTGCTCCAATAAGTTAGGGAATGATAGATTGTTGAGTTTTCAATAGAGCATAGTGAATCCTATAGTTTTGCAGCGACTAGGTTTGAAGAAGGTCCCATAAAGAGGTTTTTGGTGGAAATACCTAGGTGGATCAAGATGTTGTTCATTGAGAAAGGGATGATGACCATGGAACCTAACACCATGGAAGCATAAATCCCACATTAAGGGGGAAGGGCATGAAGAAGTGGGGAAGTAGGTAGAACAACGATGGATCCAGAAGAGAAAAGGATCTAGAGGGAGGAGTAGTATGAAAGAAGAGTCAATATAAGCAATTTGGCTAGAAAAGAGAGAAGAGGAAAGCAACCGATGAGGAAGAGTAGTTTTGAAAAGAGGGGAAAGAAGAACACAAGAGAAGAAACTATGCCAAGAGGGTACGGAAGAGGTCCAAATGCACAATAAGGGTGTGTAGCACCTATGCAGTATACAAAAGATCATCAAAAAGGTGTGGGATAGAGGACAATGGAAGCTATGAAGACGACGATAAGATCGAACCCTTGCAGCAGAGCAGGGGAGGAAACCCAGAGGATGTAGAAGGAGCAGAAGTGTAATTAAATGGAGCCAATAAGATGACTATCACAGAGACTTCAAAAATAGAAATAGCCTTTCCTGGATTCATTGTTGTAAGAAGAAATGTACCTATAAGAAACCCCTCTTCATCTCTATCCCCTTGTTCCTCTTATCCAATAGAGAAGCAAGTTTGTTAAACTAGTATGAACCATAAGTAATCCATAAAGTAGAAGGGGAAGAGACAAGAGGAGTAGAATCCAATTATACCATAGAGACTCATAATCCTATAGAGAATACTATAGTTCCAACGAAAAGATATAGTTCATTAGTTCCTAGAAAAATGGAAACAACATCCAATTCAACCTTGAGATTGAATGTCTTCCATGGGATAGGGAAAGATGATGCTGAGACAAATTGGGTTACCTTCAAAGCTATTTAGTTAGTGAAGTAGATCACTAACAAAGATGTGATTGTGCAACTAGAGGCTACTTTCAGAGACCGGTCCTGTGAAGCACCTGCAACAATTAATTAATAAGAATATGCGAAATAGCAGAAATGACAGAACTCAAAATCACTTTTATATTCATCACAGGCCACTTCGAGGGGGAAACCTCCTATGAGCAAGCTCAATACAAATAAATTCACAGTGCCTTCATAGGTCTCAACACACACTTATATACTAATTCTAGGCGCCAATACTATGGGTCAAAACCATAGGCCACTACAAACTATGGATCAACAATACTACGAGCGACTTACAAAGCATATGTGCCAACAACAATAACACAAACTATTGATCAACAAATACTACGGGACGACTTACAAAGCATATGCATCAAACAAAAATATACTAACAAAGTATAGACATGGGTTCCTAACATCCCCTCCCCCTTAAAAAAAGCTTTGTACTCAAAGCTTTAGATGTGGAAATTGTTGTTGAATCTGAAGGAGTGGTTCCCATGTAGCATCCTCTGGCTGCATGCCGTGCCACTGAATTAAGACCTCTGTGATAGAGCGAGAGAGAAGCTGACGAGTGCGCCGATTGAGGATGGCCTTTGGCTCCAAAAGGATGGATCCTTCATTATCCATTTCAGGTAAAATCATTTGTCCACTGATGTTGGTGCCAAGAAATTTCTTCAGACAAGAGACATGAAAGATTGGATGAATGCGGGAAGAAGGAGGAAGTTCCAATTTATAAGCAATGGACCCAATCTTATGAAGAATCTGATATGGCACATAGAACTTTGGAGTGAGCTTATGACTCCCTTTGAGTTTCACGGAGGATTGCTTGTACGGCTAGAAACGAAGAAAAACCATATCACCTACTTGAAAAGTGCGCTCAGAACGGTGCTAATCAGCTTGTTGCTTCATGCGATTTCTTGCCATGTGAAGATTGTCCCGCAAAATGCGAAGAATCTGATCGCGGTTTTGAAGGATCGTGTCAACTTCCTAAACTAGTGAACTGTTGGGGGTGTATGGAAGAAGAACTGGAGGTGCCTGACCATAGACTACTTCATATGGGGTCATTTTAGAGGCAGTGTGGTAAGAGGTATTGTACCACCATTCAGCGAGAGGGAGCCACTTTGCCCACTGATGTTGCTGTTCAGAGGTGAAGCAACGAAGATAAGTTTCCAAGCATTTATTGATAATTTCAGTCTGACCATCTGTTTGTGGGTGATACCCTCAACTCATCTTCAGTTTGGTGCCAGTGTGGCGAAATAGTTCTGTCCAAAAATGACTGGTGAAAGTCGCATCACGATCCGAGACAATGGAAGAAGGGATGCCATGAAGACGAAAGATCTGGTCCAAGAAAATTTGAGCAACTGAGGAGGCTATATAGGGATGGCTGAGAGCACAAAAATGACTATATTTGGAGAGGCGATCAACCACAACGAGAATCACTGTCTTCTCGCCAGATTTAGGGAGCCCTTCAATGAAATCCATAGAAATATCTGTCCAAATCCATGTAGGTATGGGCAAGGGTTCGAGCAATCCTGGAAGGAGTGTTGTTTCACCCTTATTGCGCTGGCAGGTATCACATTCAGCCACCATCTGTTGAATTTTCCTTTTCATGCCCTGCCAAAAGAAGTTATGCCATGCCCATTCATACATTTTGAGGAACCCAGAGTGCCTTGCCGATGGAGAAGCATGGAGTTCATAGAAGACAGCCTGTTGAAGATCTATGCTCTGGGGAAGCACCAGACGACCCTTGTATCTCAAAGAAGCACCATCCCAAGAGTAATGTGGTACAGCAGAAGGGTTGTTGGTCAAGCATTGGATGATTTGAGATAAGGAAGAGTCATTGACATAACCTTGTTGAACAGAGTGCAACCAATTTGGAACAGGAATAGAAATTGTTGAAAGAGAACCTTGGGCATCAAATGTGCGAGAAAGAGCATCTGCCACAATATTGTCTTTACCCTTCTTGTAAGTGATCACATAGTCATAACCCATGAGTTTGCTAACCCATTTCTGTTGTGCTGGGGAGGAGACATGCTGTTCCAAGAAATATTTCAGACTCTAGTGATCAGTCTTGATGCAAAAATGATTCCCTAATAGGTATGGTCGCCACTTCTGTACTGGATGCAAAATAGCCATAATTTCCTTCTCATAGGTAGAGGCAACTAAATTCTTACCTGAAAGGGCTTTGTTGGTGAACGCAATGGGGTGTTCATCTTGAAGGAGAACAACACCAAGTCCATTTCCGCAAGCATCACTCTCAATAGTGAAGGGCTTGGAAAAATTGGGCATAGCTAGAACAGGTGTAGTACACATAGCTTGTTTTAGTTTGTCAAATGCACACTGAGCAGCATGTGTACATGTAAAAGCATCATTTTTCAATAGAGAAGTTAATGGAGGTGCAATCTTCCCATAATCCTTGACAAACTTGCGGTAGTAGCCATTCAACCCCAAAAAACCACGAAGGCTCTTGAGTGTGTGAGGATGCGGCCAATTGTTCATGGCATCGATTTTGGCAGGATCCACGCAAACCCCTTGTGCTGAGATAATGTGCCCGAGATACTCAACTTCCTTCTGTCCAAAAACACATTTAGACTGCTTGGCGTGGAGATGATGGTCAGAGAAAAGTTGCATGACAAGATCCAAATGCTGGAGATGTTCATCCCATGTTTTACTGTAGATGAGGATATCATCAAAGAATACCATAATGAATTTCCGCAAGTAGAGTCGAAATATTTTATTCATTAAGGCCTGGAATGTGGAAGGAGCATTAGTGAAGCCAAAGGGCATGACCAAAAACTCATAATGGCCATCATGTGTGCGGAAAGTTGTTTTAGGGATATCATCGTCATGAACCCGAATTTGATGATACCCAGAACGAAGATCCAACTTGGAGAAAAAGTGAGCCCCATGAAGCTCATCAAGAAGCTCATCAACAACAGGAATTGGAAACTTATCCTTGATGGTGAGGTGATTAAGTGCTCAGAAGTCAATGCAGAGGCGCCATGACCCATCTTTTTTGCGGACAAGAAGAACTGGAGAAGAAAAGGAACTAGTGCTTGGGCGAATAATACCTTGCTTCAATAAGTCCCGAACGAGCATTTCAATCTCTGTTTTTTGGTGAAATGGGTAGCGATAAGGCCTGATGTTGGGAGGAATGCTACCAGGAAGGAGATGAATACGATGGTCTTCTGGCCTTGAAGGTGGCCATCCCACTGGTTTAGCAAAGACACCTGTATATCGATCCAGAATTTGTTGTAGATCTAAAGGAGTAGTGGAGACTACTGATGGTTGCATCTAAATGGAATGGATCTGAGCGATGACACCATGTGAATTCTTCTTGAGGATTTTTTCCATGCGATGTGAAATGATGATGCTGATAGAACCTGGTTGTAATCCTGTCAATGTGTGTTTTTGTCCATTGAGGGAAAACTGCATCCAAAGTTCAGCAAAATCCCATAAGATAGGGCCAAGTGTGCGTAGCCATTGAGCGCCCAAAACCACATCACATCCGCCTAAGGTCAAGGAAAACATGTCAGAGCACAAGGTATAATCTCCCATAGAGATATGCACATTTCGACACTTCCCTTTGCAAGGTAAGGTGCCCCCATTGGCAACCATGACTTCCAATTTGGAGCAAGGATGGATAAAACAATCAGCTTGTTTGGTGATCCGAGGGTTAATGAAATTGTGAGTGTTGCCAGTATCAATGAGTATTGTAAGAGGAAGATTCTTGAAGTAACCCCTGACCCGCATTGTTTGGGGGGTGGTGATTCCAGCTAAAGCATGGAGAGATATCTCTGGCTGGTCATCTTGAGATGGAGGGTCAATAGGCGGTTCCTGAATGTCGACCTGAGCATCCATTGTTTCTGGATCTTCGTCACCAATTTCAGAGGCAGGTGGAGAATCCACATCCAAGAGATAGAGCTTTTGCTGAACACATCTATGTCCCCGAGTGAATTTCTCATCACAATTATAGCAAAGCCCCTTTTCTCTACGTGCTTGCATCTCTGTTTCAGATAAACGCTTGATAGGAGTTGGTCGAGGAGCCTATGGTATAGGTGGTTGTTGAGAACCCATATTTTGGAAGGAAACAAAAGTGGGCTTGGAGCGTTGTTGGGATGCAATCTTGTCTTCTGCCAACTTAGCCAACCCTAGGGCTTCCATCATTGTGTTGGGACATAACATTTTGACCTCAGAGCGGATGGCATCCTTTAGGCCACTGATAAAACAACTCCGCTAAAAGTCATCAGACAATTCTTCAGTGTGGTTGGCTAGTTTCTCAAATTCGGTTTGATACTCTCTCACAGTGCCAATTTGGCGAAGTTTAGTGAGGGCTCCTGTGAAGTCATCAAAAGCACTAGGACCAAATCGTTGCAAAAGGAGCTGGCAAAAGTCTGGCCATTTTGGCTCTTCATGAGCCTTGATGTACCAATGGTACCATTGAAGAGCTTCCTATTCCAAATGAAAGTATGCAAGCGAAACTTTGTTGACATCAAAAGTATTATGTAGACTGAAATACTGTTGTGCACGAGAGATCCATCCAGTTGGATCAGTACCATTGAAGCGAGGAAAATCAAGCTTCGGACCATGGAAATTGCTGGAAGAAGAGAACCCATTGTCTGATGAAAACTCAGACTGCCGTTTGTTGTTCATAGCTGAATGTTCAAGATGGAGGCCGAGAAATTTTTCATCCAGATCCTGGAGTTTGGCTTGGATGGCTGCAAGTGCTTCTTCCAAGGTTTTTGCTCCTGCACGAGTGACAACAATAACCAGGAGTTCATTTTTTTTTTTTGGTTGACTGGGTAGGAAAACAAAAACAGAAACTGCTTCAGTAAAGGAAAATTTGGACTTGGGAAAAAATCTGAAGGGTAATTGGAGTTTGACTAGGTTTTGGACACTGTCGAATAGACAGGGAAGCAAAAAATGAGGATTTCAGAAGCGGGGTGAAAGAATGGGAAAGTTTGGCAGAGGGGGACAAAGAAGCAGAATTTAGAAAGGAACTCTGTGGTAAAATTTGAAGGTGATTGGGTGAAATCTGAGGAAGTTATGGCAAACCCTAAAAATAGACAAATGTGGGATTTCGAGCTTTGGGAAGGGGAATTGGGGATAGGGTCCTCAGGTATGAAATATGCAGAATGGGATGACAGGGGTTCCCCGAAAAATTCAAGGGAAATAGAGTGAAAACAAGGGAGATATGGAGGAAAAACTGAATTTTATACTCTTTTTTTTTTTTAGACTGGAGCGGCTACGGCTTGGAAGGGATCTAAAACAGATAAATCTGCAACGGCCCAGAAGTGAGCGAAAATAGAGGGATATGAAATGGTGCCGAATGGATTGAAAACGGTTGGATCTGTAACGGCTTTCAGAATGGATCTAAATGGCTGGATCTGAAACAGTGCAGCAGTGATCGACAACAGTTCAGCTGAAAATAGATATGGACCCCAGGGATGTGCGGCTTCCTAACAGTTCAGGGGTTTCACTCGGCCACAAATGCTGTCTGACGGCTTGCGTATTGGGGCAGTACCCCTCACTCCGTGGCTCAGGTAAAACTGATAACCGCTTTGCCACAAACGACAACTCTTGGTTTACCTCACGGGTGGGAACTAGTCAATCAGGTAGGGGTCGTTGCCCTTTTCACTGGCAGGTCCTCTCAATGGGCCATCTACTTCGGGGTTCCTGTGGTACTCCTCACAATGAGTTTTAGGGCTTATGCCCAAGTACTTCCCACAGTTAAGCGGATAGGGATTATTCCCAAATCCGAACCTGCAACAAATGCGAAAAAAATTTGGCAAAAATTTCACCCAGTGAGCCCAAGAAACTGCTCTGATACCAGATGTGAAGCACCTACCACAATTAAATAATAAGAATATGCAAAATAGCAGAAATGACAGAACTCAGAATCACTTTTATATTGATCACAGGCCACTTTGAGGGGGAAACCTCCTATGAGCAAGATCAATACAAATAACTTCACGGTGCCTTCATAGGTCTCAACAGACACTTATATACTAATTCTAGGTGTCAATACTATGGGTAAAAACCATGGGTCACTACAAACTATGGATCAACAATACTATGGGTGACTTACAAAGCATATGCACCAACAACAATAACACAAACTATTGATCAACAAATACTACGGGACGACTTACAAAGCATATGCGTCCAACAAAAATATACTAACAAAGTAAATACATGGGTTCCTAATAGGTCCCTAACCTGGTATATGAAATACAAGATAATGCTAGCCCCTAAATAAACAAGGCTGCTTGTGACAATCAAAAGGGATCTTCTGAAGGAGTTTCAGAAGCCCAAATCAAAATATCAGTGCATCATTGAGATAAAATAAATCAAACAAATAATTGGTGATTGCATTTTGGACTATGAACAATGGTTTAGGATCCTCTTGGATCGCTTAATATTCCATATTCACGATGTGCAACATGAGGAGTGGTTTATAGCAGGCATGTTGTGAGATATTAGAGTCCCCATTACCCAAAAGAAGGTGGAAACCCATTCATAGGTCTTGGATATTTCTATGTGTCTAGAAACCACTCTAGAAGGATATTCTATAGCCAGGATGGAATAGGTCCAATCGTAGCTTGCTATGTTGACCTTGCAGTTACAACAATTATCCATAGGAAAGGAGGTATGAGAGAATGTGGTATGATAGAATGTGTTGTGTAGCTTCTACAAGATGGAGGGTCACCATAAGAATGAGTGTCCTACCTTGAATTAATACATAGAGACCTGTGCGCATAGCCAATTCCTAGTAGGGACCAAGTGGATTTGTGCAAGATTTTCAAGACATGGGGACACTTGCCCCCCAAAATTCCTAACCCTGCATAAGTATCAAAATTATTTGCATGCCTCGTTCTATGATTTCTATAAGTAAGTGGGGAATGATGTCAACAAATACTGCACACTGCAACTAATGGAGGACCATATTGCAGATGCATTGCAAGTCATAGGGGCGAAATAAAACAAAGGACTTGACTAAGGAGGGAATCAAGGACCTGCACATAGAGTATATTGAAAACGAGGAAGAGGATATGGAGGTGGAGGTAGGAAAGCCATCTGCTTCATCTATGTGGATCCATACCAATTGGCATGGATTTGTACCAAGTCATATGCCCTCTATAGGTACTGTCACAACATAGAGCACCTGATAGAAGAATGCCTCGATTTAGTAGAGAAGTGGGAAGAGAAGAAGGGCTGTTGCAATATGGTGACATCCAAACTCTGAGAATATTTTGACAAATTGGGCCTTTCCCAAGTTAACATAGTAACCCCATGGGGGAACCAAGACTGGAGAAGACATATTTGGAGCATCCGTCATAGAGAAACCAGTCAAGCCGAAGATAAAGAAGGATACACATGCTCTATCAAAATTTTATGCTGTGCACCATAGATAGTTCCTATGCGATGCAATGAAAGTCATTGAAGAAGCATCCTAGTGGGAAGAGGAGATTCACTATGAGCAACTCTGTAGGGAGGACAAGCTACGTAGACTGTGCGAAGAGGTGGATCTCCCAAAGAGACTATGGGAAGAGGACATGCCAGACAACCTTCACAACAAAGAGAAACGGATAATTACATGATAGGAAGAAGAACAATTAAAAAGAGTGCATAATCATGACTCTGAGGACCAGGTAAGTAGATTTTTGTAGTGTTATCTAAAAGTATTGAATGTTCCTCAAACTATAAGTAAATTGACCATGCTAAATTAACGAAGCTAGTTATTCTAAGAGATATGGAAGAGCCCATTTTGGCACCACTACCTAAGAGGAACATGTGATGGGTGAGTAAGAAAAGGCAAATAGGAAAAGAGTTCAAGATGATGCTTGAGTTGGGAGGGTACGAAATGAAGACATGATGCTCAACTTGGGGTCAAACATCAACATGTTTCCCAAGAAGTCATGGGAGATGATAGGGAAACCAAAGATGGTGTGGTCCCCTATGCAACTGAGATTGAAAAACCATTATAAACTCTATCCCATCAATAGGATAGAAAATGTAGAGGTGAATATTGATGGGGTAAAGGTAGTAGTGAACTTTGAAGTTATAGAGATACTTGGGGATACATACCCCTAGCTCTTGTTGTGGAGGATAGACTAGGAATTTGAAAATAATTTGATACTAAATATAAAGTACTGATGCATGGCATTTGAAATAGAGGAGCTGTGGGTGGTGGCCCCACATGATGCTACAGAGGGAGAGTTCTACACATAGCTTGTCAAGGATGACACGAGTAGCATTGAGATTGAGAATATCTATAATGTGATAGGACGAAGGGAAGACTACGTGAACCCCACTATAGATGGATAAATAAGTTGGCACTAGATCTATTCCTTTGATATATATTCCTAAGACGCACTGGACCGATGGCAGAATTGGATATACGAAGTGTCCACTTGGAGATGTTCCTAATCACCAAGTTAGAGCATTGGATCAAGTGGACCTGCATGATCCACCAATGTTCAATGGAATAGAAAGGGTGGATACCTTTATGAAACAGATGGAAGAATGAGTAGCGTAGGCCCAGAGAGTCAAAGCAATGGATACAATAGTCAAGGGGACACCTACACAATGGTGGGAGACACATAAAGAGAACCTATGCATATGGGAACAAGTTGAGGAATGCATCAAAGTGAGGTTCCAACCTACTATGGATCTAGAGATGATGAACATGTTTATAGGTACCGAAGATCCACAAGAGCATGTGGTATACTTTTAAAAAGGGTGGATAATGAAAAACATCCTATATATCCAATGGGTCCATAGGTTCATGCATACCTATAATATCCAACCTAGAACCAACTAACCAAGATCCAAACTTTTACTATCAACATTATACATTTAAAAACAAGATTTATAGTAAATAATTACTACAAGCTAGGCATAGGTTACTTTTCTGAATTTTCTTCATTAATGAAAAGAAAGAATTTAATCATTCAAAAGATGAGGAAGAAGACATACCTAAACCACTTTAAGATTAACATATATACCTATAAGTAGGAAACTTCCCCATGCTGAATCCATGTTCATCTCCAACACTTGCAACAAGATTTGGGGGGGGGGGTGGAATATCCACCCAAAATAATCCCTATATTCAAAGAATGAAAGGCCCTTGATCCCCCAACAAATAAACCAATTCTAGCAAATAATAAAATTCCTTCTCCTCACTCTCACCACCAAACACCAAGTGACCTTATGAACAACATACTTGACAAGCAGTCTAAACCAAACATCAAACCCTCCCCCAAAGAGGAACCCATTACGAAATGGCCCTCTACCTTATATGGTTTTAATTTCTAATTAAAATACATTTTCTTATTTTTTCATGGATGACACCACTTGTCATCCATGCAGTTAATCTAATTTCATCATAAATTAAACCTATCTTCTTCTTAATTAATATACTTATTGGTTAATTAGTATTTCCCCATTTTTTGTTTATTTTCCTTTTATTTTTAATATAATTTAATAATACTTAATATTAGGTCTAAGGACTATGGTTGATATTTTATCTCCAGCTGCAGTGTTACATAGACCCCCCCCCCCCCTCAAGGAACTTTGAGTTGAAGTTACAACTCACATAAATGCAAGATACTTTACATGCTTAATTAACATATAATATGTACCTAGATAGCTAATACTATTGTGGAGGTGAATAACTATGCACCTAGACTAATATCAATAAATTCCCTAATTACTACATGCTCTTTATTAATCCGATGAGGTGTCTAGTATGAAATCAAATAAGAACATATGAATCAAGTCTATCCTACAATCATGCATAATTCCACGCATAATATAAAAATCACATCAACGTCTAGTTTTTCTTCCTCCTTTACACACCCTCGCCCAAAATCATACCATATGATCAACCTTTGAACATCCCCAATACTCTGGATGGTCCTACTCACCATGGAATAGGTTCTCTACTACAACTAGTATAAGGGTCACCCATCATGGTGTGATCACAATATGCATCAAAATTATCATTATAGCTCTGAGGAGGTGCGCATATAACTCTCTCTCCATCCTAAGCTTCTGCCATTAGTCTAAGGATTAAGACCTATCAAACTTAGATAGGTCTATGGACCAAAGGGCTCATCTAGAGAGTACCAAGAATATGGTCAAGTGAGCTAAGCCGCACACACTAGGAATCTCGTAAGGCCTCCATAACTCTAACCAGGAAATCAAACCGAGGCATGAAAATTCCTTCTCCATATACCTCCCTCCTGGTGAAATACCTCAAGTTGTGGACTTTCAGTAATTGTATAAAGGAAAGGAACATTGGAATAGGGTTATTTGATGGGTCATCCCTCAACCCATAAGGTGTCACTTCTATCCATTCTCCCCCATGGTTATGGGATCCCACAATATCCTAGAATGATTTAGCCCTTTAGGCCCCTTAGTGGAATTCGTGGAACAACTTCCACTCACTACATATAGATGTTTATTAGTAGTAATCAAATTATCAAGATAATATGCTTGTATAACAATAAGTCTCATATTTAGTGCCAACTTAAAGCTTCATAAGCTGAGTATCTCATAAAATAACATCATGGAATCATAAAAGTACTCTAACCAACAATCACTTGCCATGAAATACTATCGTGAAATGAGTGGAACCAAAACTATCATATACCAAGAAACACTATCATGAAATAATAAAGCATAATAAGTTAATCCATATGTAATCCTCATGAATTACCATCATGAGAAAATAGAACATCATAATCACCATGAAATACTAGCATGAAGTAATAGAACTCCATAAAATATTGTGTAGCATAAACAACATCATGGAATACCACACATCATTAATATCTTGCAATATCAAGAATCTATAAGTCATATTCACATATTTTAACAGTCACCATTTCATCAATTACCACATGTTCTCATTCACATCATCACTATCATGGAACAAAATCATCATGTAATACTGTATGCCATCAACTCATACCATGAAGCATTAAGCTACAAGACCACACACCATCACCACATGTATTAGTGGAACATAACATTTTCAAACACTAAATAATCATGCCATCAAATCATATCATGATATCAATAGGAAATAATTCCACATGCAATCCCATTATTCCATTAATTAGATCATCACTGCTAAGGAAATGGAACCTACACAAATCACCCATGCGGTCAACGCATAATTAGATCATAAACCAACATGTTCATGATGAAAAATGGAACATGAAAAATGATATGAGAGCATGTAATTATCAAGTACCAATAAAATCCTATCATCCTCATTTCTACAATAACCTTACACAAGTATAAAGTAGCATGGCATCGTCAAGGCATAAACTAAATTCTCACTAAAGGACATCATTATGATCCATCATCTTTATAACATTTTCACAAATAGTTTATTGCATATCATCCCACGTATAACATATCAGTAGGTAATGTATGGAACCAAACATATAGATAATCTATTCAATAGCCTAGTAAAACATATCATGCGAATTTGTTGTATAAAAAATATGAATCTTGGTCTAGGAATATAGGTTAATTTAGTTTTATCATGATAAGGCATAACTAATTTACCATAGAGCTTGACCTCTCTTAATCAAGGTATTATGTATAAGTATATTTTACTTCATGGTAGAGACATATATATAAATAACCCCAATCTAGAAATTAATTAATACAATGATTGTCAACAAGCAGATATAAAGCTTTCAATTAACCAATGCTCAATGTTTTAATTACCCCCCCCCCCCCCCCCCTCATCAATGATTAATCAAGAGATTTAATAGCTACTTATAGATTTTTGATGACAATGTATGTACACACAATTGTGGTTTCTTTAACTTGATGAATTAGGTTATCAACATATATGATTCTCCTATCGTTTCATTATAAATTCATGTTTTGGAAAGCTACCTTTGTCACACTACCTTTTTTTACTGGTACTAATGTTTCATCTTGGAACAAACATTAGATATTGCTTCTAGGAAAATTTCGTTGAGAAGCTATATCTAGAGATATTTTGAAGGAAACATCCAATGATATGTTGTAGCAACTTGTAAGGAAAAAAGATTATCATTAACAACAGTCCCCAACTATGACACTATCGCCTTTGGTAAACGAGGGATAATTCAACTTCTGTCATTTTATACTAAAGAATTTAACAGGACATTATTAATGTTATTATAATCTTGGTTCTACAGTTGAATTGACATACTCCGAATAAACCCTTGATTAGGAACCTGTTCACCTTTTCCTTTTCTTCTTGATGACATGAAAACAAGAGGAATTTAGCATCTTCCACTGAAAATGCCTACCATAGAGCTGGATTACACGTGCCTACAATTTTGGTTTGGCTTGGATAATTAGAATAAACAACTTGATGGTTGGTTTTTACCTTTAAGCTCGGGCCACTGGTAACAACCACTTTTAAAACCATAACTTTGAGGAGATACTTCAAATCTTTTGGAAACCTATAGTCGCATAACAACTACCTCCTGAGGAAAAGGTGCTTTATAAGTATACAAATTTTGATGGAAGGCAACATGATAGCTCATGGGACTACTTCCAAGGTTATTCTAAAACTAAATATTCTCAAAGAATGGAAAATGTCACTTTTAATGAGAGATCTTTAGGAAACCAAGAAGAATCATGCTCAGTTAAATTTTATCCAATGGTGTCAAAAACATCACAAAGATGTAAAATTCAAGCATATAATATCTATGAAACAAGAACAACAACTACTAGAGATGCATGCGGAAAACTGTGTGTCAAAAAACTGGTGCAAAATGTTTGCAGCAGTTCATGCATTATCATTAACTTAGAAGATAATTACAATGTGTAACAATGGCAATAATAGCCCAACAATTCGAATCCTAGAGAGGTCATTCAAATTGAATGCATGAGAGTGGCTTGCTGGTTAGTTAACACCACTCGGCACATCAGTTAACCACTTAAAGACCATGTAATTAACTCTAACAGACTCTGAAACTGTCTAGCCAAGTCTAACTGAATCCATAACTCAATTGAATGCCCAAAATTAGGGGAGGGCACCTTTCTGACTTCTGTTATCTGATTTTTAGGTGAAATAACACCAGAGTAGGTCAAACTGAGTAGGAGGGCACCTTTCTGACACTAGTTAGCTGAACATAATAATAAATGTTGTCAATTGGAATAAATAGGGCACTTTCGTCATGCAAATAACCCCAATTGGCTCCCTGAATGATGGAGGAGGCCCAGTTAACTGATATTGATGGCCAAATTGACTCCTTGAATGAAGGAGGAGGCCCAGTTCACTGAAACTGATGATCTGCTGATGATGTAAGCACATACCCGAGTCAAAATACTTAGGATAAGTGGTAAATTAGGTTGTTAAGCCCAAATAAATGACATGTTGTTGGAAAATGACTCCAAACCCCCCCCCTTAATCTAATCTCATGTGGAGGAGTAAAAAATAATAATAAAATGGCCCCAACAACAAAGGCCATAGGTCACCTAGTATAGAAATAATCCAAAAATGCCCAACAAATCTAAGAGAGGAAAGAGGGAAAAACCCAGTGGGAAAGAAACCCCCCCCCCTCAAAATGAACATTGAAGGATCTAACCTGTCCTCACTAGAGTAGAACTCACCCCCAACAATGAACGGATGTAAGATAACTTCTTATCAATGAATCTCTTGGTGAAGATGTCTACAATTTGCTCTTCTGTAGGGAAATATTGCAGAACAATGGTTCTGTCATGCACAAGCTCTCGAATGTAGTGCATGTGGATCTCGATATGCTTGTTCCCTTGTATCTGAACCAAATATGTTGAGATATTGATAGCACTCTGATTGTCATAAAAAATGAGAGTAGAAGTGGTGCTACCAATATCAAACTTTCCTAGAATACCCTGCAACCAAACTGCCTAAATGCAAGCATTGGATGCTCCTCGATACTCTGCCTCTGCTGAATATAAGGAAATGGGAAAATGATTTTTTCTTGACCAAAAAATATGCTCTATACCAATCATGAAAACATATCCAGAATTGGACTTCTGATCAATGCTATCACCTGCCCAATCTAAATCAGTGAATCCAACCAAGTCAAGATCGGAATCCACAACATAGTGAATGCCGAAATGTCTCGTACCTTGCACATAATGCAAGATCCTTTTGGCTGCCTTCCAGCGAATCTCATGGGGTTGTTTCATGTACATTGAAACAACACTCATGGAATAAGAAATATCATGCCTAGAGTGTGTCAGATACAAAATACTTCCAATCAATTGTCGGTAAAGTGTAGAATCCACCAACGATGTAGAATCACCATCCTCAATACCGATTCCTGAGAGGAATGGGAATGGTGCCTCTTTACATTATTCCATTTTGAACTTATTTAGCAGGTCCAATGCATATTTTGATTGGGAAATAATGATCCCATCAAAATTCAGAGTGATCTTCAGACCAAGAAACTGCTTAAGCAGGCCTAAATCACTCATATCAAATGCTTGGTGTAAAGAGGTTTTTATTGTGCCGATCGAAGCAAGACTTATTCCTGTAATCAATACATCATCAACATAAACTACAATTATCAGAAAATTACCTTCATACTGATGTAGATACACATTCGGATCTGATTTGCATCTTGGAATTTTTTGCGACAGAAGAAAGGAATCCATCTTTGCATACCATGCTCTTGGGGCCTGTTTTAAACCATACAAAGATTTCCTTAATCTGCAAACAAGTGTTGGATCTGATATGTAACCTTTGGATGATTCATGTAGATCTCTTCCTGAATATCCTCGTGAATAAAATCACTCTTCACATCCATGTGGTGCACCTCCCAGTGCTTGGATGCGGAAATTACAAAAACTAGCCGGATTGAGTCCATTTTTACAATTGGTGCAAAATTTCCTGTGTATTCCCACACCTTGGACTTGTGAGAAACCTTTTGCCACAAACCTAGATTTTTATTTGTAGGTTGAAACATCAGCCAGAAACCCTTGGTTTGGTACACCCATTTGCATTGACCAATTTCCTCTTAGGTGGAAGTGAAACTAGCTCCCATGTTGCATTTTTCTGAAGACAATTGTACTCTTCATCCATGGTGGGTTTCCATCTCAGATCTCGGTGGGAATGGTAGTATGATTTATGATATGAACCAACCATCAAAAAAAAAAATTGGACAGAAATGTAATCAGCATATGCAAGAGCCATACCTTCTCTTTGAAAGTTTGCTCGAGTTCTTCTTGGATCGGTAAGATTTCCAATGTTAGAACCGACAGATGTGAAGAGTCTTTTCTGCCCATTTGGAAAATTGAGGGGGCTCATCTGGATTTGAATCAGAACCTGATTCTCCATGTTCATTAATATCATATATAATATCAGAAATATCAACACATAAAATTTTAGTATCATCTGCCAAATCTTCTTTCGGAAGAGGAAGCAATTGGCAGTTTCTTCCTCCACTAGTTGTAGATAATGAAGTAGTTCTTCAAATTGGACACTTCTGGCGATGAATATTCTTTGGATATGATATCCATGAGTTTGTATCCTTTGGATTCTTCAACATATCCAATGAGGATTCACTTAGTACTTTTTGGTTCCAAATATCGTCTCTTCTCAATCAGAATTCTAGCCCATGCAGTGGACCTGAAAAACCCTGAGATGTGACATATCAGGCTTGTGACCAGTGTAGGCTTCCGAAATGAGTTTGAACTTTGACGGATGAGGTGTGGAAATATGTTCTGAATGTATGAAGAAAAATTCATGGCCTCAGCCCAAATATTTTAAGCCAAATATTTTGACTGAAGCATACAAGTAGCCATCTCTTTCAATGCTCGGTTTTTCCTCTCCACTACACCATTATGCTGAGGTGTACAGGGGATTGTGTGTTGGATTTGAATTCCATTTTCCACACAAAGTTGCAGAAGCTCAGTTTTTATATATTCTCACCATTATCATATCTAAGATATTTTATCTTGCTCCTAGTGGCAGTCTCAACATAATCCTTGAAATTCTTAAACCTTTCAAAACAACTGATTTGTTCTTGAGAATGTAGACCATGTGAACCTGGGAAAAGTCATCAATGAATGTGAGAACATACCTTTGATCCATTCATGGAGAGATTTTGTAATGGACCACTAATATCACTGTGAATAAGCCCCAAATACAAGAATCTCTTCTAGCTTTTCCTCGATCGAACTTGTGCTTAGGATGCTTGCCAATGATGCAACCCTTTCATATCCCTTTTGAGGATTTAATGTTCGGGAAGGCCTGCAACCATGAAATTATTTTGTAGCAGCTGAAAATACTTGTAATTAAGGTGTCCAAACCTCTAATTCCATAGCTAGATAACCTCATTTCCTTGAGTCAGAAAGGCACTTGGCTATGAATACGACAAAAATGGGGAAAACTCATATGTTTTTGAAGCATGATTTGCCTTGCCTATTGCAAAGAGTTTTTCAGTGCTAATCCCAAAAATTTCAACATTATTAGGGCTGAATACAACCTTCTTGGGAAAACTAGTATGTGTCATTTGATACACAGAAAGCAGGTTTGAATCTAGAGAAGGAACATAGAGAACATTTTGAAAACTACCATGTTCTAAATGGATTGTACATTTTCCTTCTGATGAAATTTGTGAATCATCTCCCATGTGGATGGAGATGTAGCTGTTGGAGTCCAATGAAGAGAAAGAGTATTTTCTTGCAACCATGTGATTAAAAACTCTTGAATCTATGAGAAGATATTTTGGATTGGAAACACTTGCCATGAGTGCATGACCTCTTTCTGGATAATCATTCCAGTCTCCATTTTCCTTCTTCCTTGCATCATCTAGAAGAGCGATATTGTTCTTCTCCAAGAGAATGGCGATATGATCAATAGTCTTCTTCATGCATGAGCTTTCAGGATGAAAGATCCTTCCACAATAAGAAAAATTTATCTTCTCCTTCTCCCTTTTGCTTGTATTTTCTTGAGCCCGAGGGCTCATCTGACTGCTTGATCATCTCCTTCTGCTTGGGATGATCAAAATTGGCCTTCTCTTTCTGCTTTTGCTTTCCTTTATCATTCGTATCCTTGGCTCATCCAGCAAATAGGGGCTTGATATTTGGAGGATCTGATGGACCCCATCTGAACAAGCTTGTCATGCTCTTTTGTTAAGGACTCAATGAATGCATTGAAGGATGGCATCTTCCAATTCGAAATGGTGATTTTTCCCGAATGAAAGGTAGAGATAGACACTAAATAATCTACTCTTAGTTTGAAAGGATTGAAAGGATCAACTGATCATCTTTCTTCTCGACACCACATTGCTTCAACTGAAGCACCAAATGCTTGAACTTGGTGAAAAACTCATTGATGGTTTCAAAATTCTCAGGATTTATGGAAATCAAGTCATTCTCTAATTGATAATCCCTCATATCATCCTTCTTTCCAAAGAGTGTGGCAAGTTGTTCCCATACTTATTTTGGAGTCTTGAATCCGTTGATATGGAAATGAAGGTCTTTTGAAATATTGAGACATAAGAAACCATAAGCTTCATCAAGCTTATTGAAGAATTTGGGACTTCTCTATAGCTGCATTAGGCTCTGGTTCTATGCCCATAGTAATTATGTAGAGTCCCTTGGAGCGCAATACTATCTCTATATCATCCTTCGATTGATGATAGTTGAAAGGAGTAAGAAGATGGTTTGAAGAAGAGTCCATATTAGCTATAGCGAATGCAATAGGAGGTTGTGAGAAACTTGCAGTAAAAACAAAAAAAAACAATTTTTAGGTCAACAACCTGCACTTTTCAAGTTGCATCACACCTGGCATAGCCTATCAAGCAAGCTTGATAAGTCGGATGCGCAATTATCTAGGATTTATGTGGAAAATTTGCAGCCTCTGGTGCAGTGTTGGATTATTTTTTAGTAGACTTGCTCAATCTTCATATGAATAACTTTGTAGAAGAGTTTCCTTGTCCTGCCATTTCTCTGATACCATGTAAAATTCAAGCACAACAGATCTATAAAACAATAACAAAAATTACTAGAGATGAATGCGGAAAATTGTGGTGTCAAAACACTGGTGCAAAAGGTTTGCAGCAGTACATGCATTATCATTAACTCAAAAGATAATTACAATGTGTATCAATGGCAATAATAGCCCAGCAATTCGAATCCTAGAGAGTCATTCGAATTGAATGCATAAGAGTGGCTTACTGGTCAGTTAACACCACTTAGCACACCGGTTAACCACTTAACTACCATGTAATTGACTCTAACAGACTTTGAAACTATCTAACTGAGTCTAACTAAATACAAAACTCAACTGAATTCCCAAAATTAGGGGAGGGCGCCTTTCTGACTTCAGTTAACTGATTTTTAGGTTAAATAACACGAGATTAGGTCAAACTGAGTAGAAGGGCACCTTGCTGACTTCAGTTAGTTGAATATAATAATAAATGTTGTCAGTTGGACTGGAGTAGGGTGCTTTAGTCATGCAAATCACCCCAGTTGGCTCCCCGAATGATGGAGGAGGCCCAGTTAACTAATATTGATGGCCTAGTTGACTCCTCGAATGAAGGAGGAGGCCTAGTTCACTGGAACTAATGATTTGCTGATGATGTAAGAACATAATTGAGTCAAAATACTTAGGATAAGTGGTAAAATAGGTTGTTAAGCCCAAATAAATGATGTGTTGTTGGAAAATGACTCCAACAAAAGAATATGCCATGTGAAGAATCATCATCATCATCATCAAATGAAAAATATTCAACAAAATTTTTAGGAATTAAATCATAGAAGAAATTGTTACACAGATAATGGCATTGTGTTGTCTATTCAACTCAAATAAAGCATGATGTAAAATATAAACATATGAAGATGTTTAGTCTCTATAGCAAGAATATGAGTCAACCTTTCCAAAGCATAAAGTCCCACTCAAATATGAGGTATGCAACAAAAGTTTTAACTTTGGGGAGGTTAAGTACTATTT
Organism: Larix kaempferi; assembly: GCA_027924585.1. Lineage (NCBI taxonomy): Eukaryota > Viridiplantae > Streptophyta > Pinopsida > Pinales > Pinaceae > Larix > Larix kaempferi. The sequence continues at coordinate 68,790,577 of BSBM01000361.1, read as the reverse complement.
TTAAGCTTTGGTTTAGGATTGCCATAAATTTGGCATCACATTTAAAACTATAAATGGTACAAGGATAGAATGTGCAATGGACTGTAATTTAAATATCAAATAAATCATGATAAAAAAATAATTGAAATATATGAACTATATGAAAAATATAAAAATATCTTACAAAATAATGAGGAAGCACAATGCTTCCAAATGATGGGTAGTATATTGTCCATTGCCATACTGTTACACAGAAATCTTCCACCCTGTGAGCATCAGCATTCTTTGGCCTGTAAGATCCATTTTAGTGACTCAGATCCATTTTCATCCTTCAGTGATACCAGTCTATCCTATTTTTGTTCCTACCTGCATGTTTCATCACTATAGCATGCGTACCCGCGAGTTGCATGCCTATAGCTTGCGGGTATCAAGTAAAATGGTAAAAACCACTATTTTATTACTTTTTACTCCAAAAAAGCGGTCATTGGGTGACCTTTGGCTCCCCATTTGCCCAGGTAACGTCTCGATGAGTCCTTTCACCTACCTTTGAGAGGACTATATATTGAGTACATATGGCTTATGGACGGGAGGAAGAAGAGAATAGTAAAGGCACTCTAGTGGATTTTTGCCCTATCTTGAGTCTGCACTCATTGATCCTTGTAGTTGTGAACCAGTTATGTTCACCTTCCAAACTCCTTTCTAGTTTGAGTTTGCCATTCATGGAGGATTGAAGTGGTGGAGGCACAAGTGGATTGATCTAGATCTTGGTTTAGATTGGTTGCCGACAAGAGGTCGTATCACTTTGTATTTCTTCTTGTTCATTAATAGAAATACTCATATTCTTGTCCATTCATGGTGTGAATGTCATTTATTATATATTGGGTTGCATTTGCTTATGATATTATGGACCATTGTTATTGATAATGTTAATGTTATTTATATATCACATGTACTTGTTAGATATTGGTTGTCAAGACTAATTTGCAAATTACAAGTGCTTGGATGTGTGCGGATTGAAATCTCCAACGGGGATCTACATCAAACGTTGGATCGAGGTTGGTTACATTTCTCCATTGTTTTAACATTGTCATTTATAATAGCATTGTTTTTTTGAGAATTGAGTAGATTTCTGGTAGTCATTTGTATGTTGTCGTATTCCCAAGCCATAGTGAGTTTTCTCCAATACAGAAATGGCAACTCCACTGGGGAAAACATCCATGTTTGGGAAAATTTTTGAGCATTAGTCCATAATTAGAGTTGTTATTTATCGAAGCTTTGTGTCACTGATTGGCCTTTAAGATACATTGTAGAAAACTTGCTTTTTCTGAGCCTCTGGACTCTCTGTTTGACCATTTGTTGTTGCTTACCTGTAGGCTAGCTTAGTTCTGCCTGCGTATACCCGCCTCTGTTTACTCTACTGCTCGTGGGTACCTGCAGGTATTCCTTCGACAGTAGCATGTAACTCCATCTTTTGTTGGTTTATGGCTATTGGTTGTTGCTGGGTGCATTTGGTTGATTATTGAGTCTTTGTTGGCCTCTTTCTTGACTGTTTCATGCCTTGGTTATGACCAGATCTCTTCGTTTCTCTTGGTTGAGCCTTCTTGGTTTTGTACCAATCTTTGGTTTTAACCTCTTGGTTTTTTCCTATTGAGCTCATTCCTTTGGCTGAGTCTTACTGTTTAGGATCTGCTGGGTTGTCTTAGTGATCTTCTCGGCACTTCAGTGACTGAATAGTAAGATTTTGCTTGCATTTTTTCATTCCATATATATTGAAAAAATACAAAAATATTCATTAGTTTTTTTTGCATTTTGCTTTCTATTTATAAGAGAAAATACAAAAATATTTTATTTCCATGTACTGCATTTTGCATTGAGTGCTTGTTGCCTTCATTTTAGGTTCTGCTTGTGCATTGAAAAGATAAAAGTTTGCATATTTTTTTCGGAATTGTTGGTTGATTTTGCATATTAGTGACATTGTTTTATTGGATAGATGAGTCTAGGATTGGACGATGTTGCATACTATTGAGTCTACACATCACTAGTTTCACGACCATATCCCTTGAGTAATCACAACCACTAAAATTAACGCTTAATCATAAAATTGATTAGACTTATTTTATTTATAGGGTACACCAACTAGCATAGGTTTAGAGTCTTGGAGTTAACAATCCAATACTACTGAATGAAACATTAGGTGTCTGACCAGGGAGTGGAGGAATCCATGGTATAGATCGGTGTTCTCAGGAAAGCTCTACTCAAGCCAGAGTTAAGCACGAGGTCACGGGAGGTTGGTTGAGGAGATATCCCTCTGATACCGGCTGAACATGGGAGATATATCCAGGATTTGTTCGTATCTGGGGGTACTGGAGGTTTGTCCTCTTGTGCTTCGGGCTTAGCTACCCTGCCCATACGACGGGTCCCACCTGTGACTGTCCCCATGAGCATTGGTTATATTGTGGTAGACATAGTTTCCTTACCTAGGTACCGCACAGGGTACTTGCAGTGGTTATGTTGTTTGTGTCCTGAGTCAGATAGGGATTGGACAACACAGTTGTGTTCGTGCAGTGGACTTGACCCTGTCGACACAGTGAAGCCTAGGTGTCTCTATAACTGATTCTGTTACCTCCGGCTATAGTTTGGGAGTCTCAATCCTCTCCTATGCGAGACATACTGGCTCTAGTGTCGGGAGCTCATTTAGCCACTCTGTCTGTCTTCTCTTGGCTGTAGATTCTCTAGGTGTGTGCTTTTGATTTACTGTTTTTTGATCGATAGTTGGTCTTTAGGAGACACTGTGTCTCTCTCCAGAGAGGACGTGGCACGGAGACCTACTCTCTGTCGGTCCTATCATTTGGCTGGTTTAAAGCCAGCTTTGGTTACACAACGTATTACTAGAGGATGCAGGATGGCTCCCTCTGAGTCTTTAGATTCTTACGAGACTTACGTTGAGGATTACATGGCTACACATCCCGATATCGGGCAAGACCTTTCTACTCCTTCGAGTAGAGTCGAACATACTTCTGATCCCCAGACTCCTTGTGAGGATTGGGGAGGCGATCCACCTGTGACTCAACCTGGTTCTATTTGGCCCAATCCACTTGACCGGGATCCATTTGATCCTTCAAATCTAGATAATTATCTTTACGAGATGCCCGACTTACCCGAGGAGGAAGAACATGACGAGCCTTTCATTCCTTCCTTTCCACGCGATTCTAGATATAGGAAGCTTGAGACTCATGATGATTCCAGCCCTATGGTCAACCCCACTGCACTTTCTTTTGGTATGCCTAGTCACAATACTGTTGAACCTTGCACTATGGTTGGTACTCATGCTGGCACTAGTCAAAGTGTTAGCCATACTATACCCACTGGGGGCATTACCCTAGCTAGGGGCACTATGTTGTCCACCCACTCACATAGTATGGGGACTGGTTAGATTCCTAACCATGCTAATGTTGGAATGCGACCACCTCCTAGGAATACCTAACCTAGTTGGAATGTTGTCCGAAACATGACTCGCCATCCACCACCTAATACACATGTTGCTACTTGTCAACCCGGGACCACTTTTGCACATGATACCGTTCTTCCCAACCATGGGGGTGGACACATACTGCATACTTTTGCGTCCACTACCACCGCTAGTAATAGTAATGTAGGGGGTGGGAATATTCCGTATCCACATGGACATCACACCACCAACCCTGCTACTGGTCACGCCCATATTGGACATGGGAATACTTCTCATGCTTATGGTCATCACACGACTGCTCAAGCTAATCCGAATATTGGGGGTGGGAACATACCATACCATTACGGTCAATACAACACAGTTCCCACTATGAATAGTACATACATGCCCCATACCCATGGTGGCAACCCTTACTACAACACAGTCGGTGCTGACCACCAGTATCACCCACCACCCCAATATGGTGCTCAGAACGCACATATACCTGCTTACTCTCAAATGGGTCAGGCAGGGGGAGGTTATCCATCTTATGGACATGGGCAAGCTTATGGGCCATCAGGTCCTCAGTATCAGCAGTTTAATCCTCATGGTGAAGCTTTTGGTCCATCGTATAACACAGTTCCATTCAATCAACCTTTTATGGGAGCTTAGGATCAAGCTTTCCAGCCACAGCTCCCATTCCTTGCATGCTTCAATCTCCCGGATCTTTCGAAGCTCACGAATGGTCCGGTGTGTCACGACCCTAATTGGCCCCCGGTCCCTACCAAGCTCCCTTCGGACATTCCAAATTTTGAGGGGAAAGGTGGTGAGGACCCGGGAGATCATGTCAAGACATTTCACCTTTGGTGTTCCTCCAACTCTTTGAATCATGATTCCATTCGATTACGACTATTTCAACGCACCCTCACGAGGGAAGCCGTGAAGTGGTATGTGGATTTGCCCGAAAACACCTATAGGGGTTTCAACGAGATTGCTTTGGTTTTCTTAGACCATTTCCAGTTTCCGGTTTGCTATGATACTGGTACTGAGTTGTTGTCCACCTTCCGTCAGAATAAGGCCACACATATTTCTGACCACGTTCAAGAGTGGCATCAGCGGAAGAGATTAGTGAAAGCCAACATTCCTCCAGAGTTCCTGTTGGAATGGTTCCTTAAGTCTTTAATTCCATATATTGCTAAGGATGTTTCGATGTCCGGCATTATGACTGAGGAACAAGCTATCTTGAAAGTCCAGCAGTTAGATCTTTTTTATTCTCAGTCTGGCATTTTGTATGACATTATTCCTGAGGCACCAAGAACAAGACATGAGCCCACGTCAGTTCCTGGACCACATGCCGATGGCATCATGGGGTCTACATGCATTCACCCTGTAGACTTGGTAGCTAATCAAATGCAAAATTTGTCCCTAAACCATTCTGCACCTGGATAGGTTCACACCTTGTCCACTTCCACTCCGTCATTTGATGTACACAATGTGCAATCAATGAAACCGTTGGGTAACCAACAACCTGGTGGTAAGAAAAAGGGGAAAAATAATCATAGGGGTGGAAACAATGGAAGTAACAACAATAGCAATCGTAATACTCCTCATAAAGAGAATTCCAACCCTCCTCAGGAAGGCGGTAATGCTGGCGAGGATCGTAAAACTAGGCATAAGGTGAAATTCCCTTGCAAGCTTTGTGGGGAGGATCATCTTACTTACTTATGTCCTCGTATTGAAGAAGCATCGAAGAATTTGGCACAGAGCCCAGCTGTGTTGAAGGATACCCTACCTCATCACCAAAACATGGCTTCGCATGCTCCCAGCACTAGTTATGGTACTAATGAAACGACAACGTCTTCTTCCAATACCAATGGTTATGGATGTGTGAATATGGTTCAATCGGAGGTTTGTGTTGCTACTCGTCAACGTGATTATGGTGCACCACAACCAAATTTGGGGAATGAGCTTCCCCCTCCTCCTGACAATTCCTTGCATATCGAGAAGCCTTCTATTATGCCAGGGATACCGAAGGTGTTCTCAAGCGCTCCACGCATAATCCTAATGCTCAAGCCACCCAGAACTACTCCATCGTAGAAGATTTGGGCCAAACTCCGTGTGCCATGTCGGCTCTTGAAGTTTTGCAAGCTTGTCCTTCTCAGAAGCATGCCCTTTTGAGTGCCTTAGGAGTTCAGAATGGGGGAAGACCTAGTGTTATCAAGTTCGATACCACTGAGGTCCAACCTCGCTTGCCTTACCACGTGGCTTTTCAAATCCAGGTGGTTTGCCTTAAGAGCTTCGTCAAACGTACTATGGTTGATGAAGGTGCTTCCGCATCAGTAATGTCGTTAACTTGTTGGAAAGCTCTTAGCTCTCCTCCTCTAATTGCGTCTAGAACTACGCTCACTGCATTCGACGATAGATCTTTTACGCCACATGGAATTATCCCTTCCCTTGTTGTCTCCTTGTGAGGTAAGTCCATGCCTATTGAAGTCGAAGTGGTTGATGCGCCCATTGACTACAACCTTTTACTGGGTCAAAACTGGATGTACGCTATGAAGGCTATCACGTCTACTGTATTTCCAGTTATTTGATTTCCCCATGAAGGCAAGATTGTGACGATGGATCAGCTGGATTATGTTGGCACTCCTTCCACAACATCCACGGGATCAGTAGTCCCACAAGTTTCTGTTTCTCAGTCGAAAACTGGGAACATAGGTGTTGGAATGTACCCCTCGTTGATGGGAACTTTTAACCATTCTACACCTGTGAATTTTATTGGAACCATTTCCGACAGTGCGCCTCCTCCTTCGAATAGTATGCCATTCCGGACTTCCTATTGTGGTGATCCATGGATTTTTCCATCTGCGGATTCTATGTATGGATACATTGCACACGTCGGGATGTCTATGCCTTTATCTGTAGCGGAGCTCACTTATGATCACATCCAATAAACCACTGTAGATCCGGATCTCTCTTCTCCGACAGTTGAAGAAGATCCCGTTACGCTGCCAGTTTGGGCAGCCAACTCATCTTTCTCTCACGATTGCCTCGATGATACTTTTCCATCAGATGAAGCTATCCTCGAAGCCATGTGTGGTAGTGAGAGGCCTTGGGAAGATATGCACCATCGATCTTATTTCCTTCCTGACCTTGAGCTCATTTAGAAGGATGAGTTTAGGATGACTCAAGTGGAGATGGTTGGTCACCTTGTGGATCTTTTGCAGTCGCATGATGTTTTCTTGGAGGGGAATATGGCCAATATTTCCCCAACCACTTCGATCAACATCTCCTGCACTCCCGGAAATATTGAGAATGTTTATGTCGGTGACGATTGCATTCCTTAGGAGATTTCTATTTACACTGATTTGTTTACTGAACTCCGGGAAACTTTTGGTTGGTCATATGAGGAGATGCCAGGAATAGACCCCAACATTGTTGAGCACAATATTAAAACGTATCCTGATGCTAAATCGGTTCGGAAACGCTTACGTGCTATGAACCCTAGGAAGGCAGCTACTATTAAGGCAGAGGTGGAGAAACTGCTCAAAGCTGGTTTCATCTACCCCGTTCCCCTTACCGAATGGGTGTCAAACCTCGTTCCTATGGATAAGAAGTAGGGAACGATCCGTGTATGCACTGATTTCAGAGATTTGAACTGTGCATGTCCGAAAGACAACTTCCCCACACCATTCATTGATCAAATACTGGATGCTTGTGCGGGAAGTGAGATTTTTTCATTCATGGATGGATTTTCGGGTTATAATTAGATTCAAATCAAACCCGCGGACCAACATAAAACAACATTTATTTGTCCATGGGGAACTTTTGCGTACCGAAAAATGCCCTTCGGCCTCAAGAATGCCGGAGCCACTTTTTAGCAAGCCATGACCTATGCCTTTCATGATCTTAAGAAGATTATGGAAGTTTTCTTGGATGATCTTGCTGGCCATTCTCGCAAGAGAGTGGACCACCCCAAGCACCTTCGTATGATTCTCGAACGATGTATCCACTACAAAATTCGATTGAATCCAAACAAATGCATCTTCGCTGTTAGGACTGGTCACCGTCTAGGATTCATAGTTTCGAAGGAGGGTATTAGAGTCGATCCTCTCAAAGTTGAGGCAATACTTCAGTTGCCTCCTCCGCGTAATCTGTTTCAACTTTAGAGCCTCCAAGGGAGAGCTACTTTTCTACGTCGGTTTATAGTTAACTATGCCAGTATTACTAAAGGTTTCGCACACCTATTAAAGAAAGACACACCTTTTATCTGGGATGAGCGAGCCTAGCAGTCTTTCGATAGCCTTAAGAAAGCTTTGGTATCGACCCCCGTGCTTAGTCCGCCGGACCTTACACGAGATTTCATTCTTTATGTGGCCGCGTCTCAAGAGACTATTGGCATGGTCTTGGTTCAGGTAGATGATGTGCTCGTTGAGCATGTTATCTATTATCTTAGTTGAAATTTAGTAGACGCTGAACTAAGGTACACCCACGTAGAAAAGTTGGCACTTGCGACTGTTCACACAGTCCAGTGGTTATGGCATTACATTTTGCTTCGAACAACCACTGTTGTAGCTCATATCAATCCGTTTCAGTTTGTGCTATCACGATGCCTTATTGGGGGTAAGTATAATAAATGGATTGTGATCCTTTAGGAATTTGATCTTGAGTTTGATTCTGCAAAATTGGTGAAATCATTGGTGTTCGCTGAGCTTATGTCGGACCTTCCACGGCTTGATGAGAATGTCATTCATGAAGATTCCTTTGTGGATGAACACTTATTTCTTATCTCGACCGAGGACCCTTGGTATGGGGATGTCATTAGATATCTCCAAACTTTGAAGTTTCCTCTGCATTATTCACGAGACGAGTCACGGCGTGTGAGACATCACGCTAAATATTATACTATCATCGGTGACACTTTGCATCGTCGAGGAAAAGATTCCATTCTTCGTCGTTGCTTGACTCATGAAGAAGCGGAGCAGGTACTTAATGATTTCCATGCGGGGGCATGTGGTGGTCACTTATCCGAGCTTGCTACAGCCCAACGCATTATGCGAGCGGGTTATTTTTGGCCTACTATCTTTAAAGATTGTATTAATGCTATGAAGAGATGTCACCCTTGCCAGGCGTTTTCTCGGAACATACACTCGCATCCAACGCCCCTCCATCCGGCTGTCACCGTGGGTCCCTTCACTAAGTGGGGGGTAGATTTAATGGATTGCAAACCAACTTCGGCTGGGGGGCATCATCATATTATCATGGCCGTGGATTATTTTTCCAAATGGGTTGAGGCCATGCCTACCGTTAAAGCCGATGGTGCTACTGCAGCCCATTTCGTGTTCAACCAGATTATCACTCGATTCGGTATCCCAAAAGAGATTGTCACTGACCATGGCAGTCACTTTCAAAATAAGATGATGGAGGATTTGTCTCTCAAGCTTGGGTTTCATCAGGAACACTCGTCTTCCTACTATCCTCAAGCAAATGGTCAGGTTGAAGCAGTCAATAAGTCTTTGAAGACCATTCTCCAACATACCATCCAACAAAGCAAGACCAATTGGCATATCATGTTATATCCTTCTTTGTGGGCTTATCGAACCACAATTAAGACTGCCACCGGGTTCTCACTATTCCAGTTAGTTCATGGTGTGGAGTCACTTTTACCGATTGAATGCGAGATCCCTTCGCTCAAGCTAGCCATAGAGCTCCTCCTTGATACGACGGAGATTGAGCAACGTTTAGTACACCTCAAGCAACTTGACGAACACCATCGAGATGCCGCTGTGGCCATAGATGTTAATAAGCGTCGTGCCAAGGTTCAATATGATAGGTCTATCCATCCCTGACAATATGTTGAAGGTGACCTGGTACTCTTGTATGACCAAGCTAAAGAACCCTTGGGGGAAGGCAAGTTCAATCCCATGTAGCACGGTCCTTACATTGTGAGGCATGTCCTTGAAAAAGGAGCTTATGAGTTAGAAGATTACAAGGGAGTTATCTTGAGGGAGCCTAGAAATGGGCTCTACCTCAAGCAGTATTACGCTTGAACCTTTGGTTCGGGATGATACTTTTGTACACTATTGTATAGTTTTTTTTGTACATAGTCTAGGGTTCCTTTTTGGTTGTCGGGTCTGCTGATTAGCCTCTGTTTGATTAATAGATGTCAGCGGGATGTCCTACATTCTTAGGTTTCGCGGATGGTGCTAGTTGACATACGCAGCAGCTTGCTCTACCGCCTGGGTTATCTTTTCACCTGACCATCTAGTTGTGTCCTTAGGAAGTGCTTGTCTCGGTCCTACATCTAACAATGTGGCTGAGTATAGTGCTGTTGTTGAGCTACTTCGGGATGCCATTTCACATGACATCCAGTCTTTAGAAGTCCGCCTGGATTCACAACTAGTTGTGTCTCAGCTGAATGGATAGTACCGTGTACAGACCCTACATTACTACGGATATTCCTTAAGGTACGACTCTTGGAGAGACATTTTGTTTCCATTACATATATTCACATTCCGAGAAGTCATAATTATATATCTGATGCATACACTAACTATGTATTAGATTAGCATTTGTCACATTCATCATGAAGCACATAAATACAAAGACATTCATACATTTGTACCATACACACATATAGTAGAACCGAGCACCAAAGTTGTATATATATATAAATATGTCCAAAAATGGTAGTTTCATACAAGACTGGAGCCCGTAGCCCTAAAAAATATACATATCGATACAAAAAGTGATGAGACCCTGAGATATCTACTCCCTCCGAGGAGGTCTAGCTGCCGACTCGAAGGGATGTGTCTCATAGTAGTACTGTATTGCGTTGGCCATCCACTGCAGTAGCCGTACCCACTCACTAGGAACACCCACTACCTGGCGTTGCATAGCCTCGGGTAGTCGGGCTACCTCTATCAGTGGTACTCGGGAAACCATATGTGATATGTTGCACCGCAACATCTGTAGTGTGCACCCTGCTGCCACCTCATCCCTACCTCGACGACCATGTCTCGAGAAGCTCTCGGGTCTCATTGGGCCTTTGTCTGCGAGCAAACAGTCACCCATTAGCACATGACATTACCACCAAAAAGATTTTTTGTACTATAATAAAAAAATCCATAAAAATTTAAAAAACATAAAACCAAAAGAGTACTCACCGATGTCTCCAAAAGTTGCACCTGGTGGGAGCGGCATGTCACGGTCCTGTCTGAAGTCTATACCCGCATAGGGGTAGTCCTCGATAGCAATCACCTGCCGGTTCCACCAACGGAAGAACTCCTTAGTATATGGTGATGCTAGATGGACACCACCCTGTCGTGTCAGTATCTCAGCCCACCGGGTCAGGGCTGGATCTCGGAGACTATGAGGAGAGACATCCACTCTCAGGCTAAGTCCTGGAACCCTCTCAAAGAAGAAACTGCAGAGGATGCTTCCACACCCAAAGTTTTTGGCCTTCCCCTCTTTGCATTCCGTCAGTTGTGTCTTCATAGACACCAGCAGAGTAGTACACCAGTCGAATACAGTAGGCTGCAAGCATTGTGATGCATAGAACATCACCGGTCTGGATGCCTGATGTAGTGCTTTGAATCTCGTGATCCGCACCAGAGTTGCCACTATGATCTTTGTGCTCAAGTCTGTTATGAGATTGACTGGCACTTGACTTCCCATTGGTCGTGTGTTGGCGGGACAATACCGTACTATGTAGTCTTGCACAGTGATCCCACCACCCACGGCCCGTGACCGAAGACTAGCCACTTCCCCTCTACGAGACAAACCGGTAATGAAATAGATATCCTCTACTTCCAGTGTCAGTGTTTGCCCATTGAGGATGAAGTGTTGAGCATCCACATCCCATTAGTTGATCAAATGACGGAGTAGTAGGTTTTGGGCCCTTAAGCCCCTGAGACTCCAGTATTTATATAAGCCACATGCTTGCAATGCTTGTTGTGCTTGCAAATTGTTGCGCATGACCTCATGTACCTCGTCATGCTCTTGTTCCCTCCACTCTAGAACCATCCTGGAGTGCAAAGCAAGAGATTTTTAGTCAGTTTCATGCTTAAAAAATTCTTCACGGCCGTATTCGGGGGCTATATTGTAGACAGGTGCGGGTAGACGAAGGCAGTCAATTTTTTGACTGTGCGTTTGATGCCCTACCAGCGACCCGCATACTTATAGCCCGCAGGTAGCGCCGAAGCCATTTAGGGCTTGGCCAAACAAAATATTCCACCAACCAAAATTCAAATAAAAACACTTAAATGAAAGGTATGGCAGTGACCACTAACCTGCTCCAGACGGTTCGTTGAACGGTTGCTCGTAGCTCCCACGATCGGCACTTGAAGTTTCAGGTGCAAACTTACCACTCAACTCCAAAATGGTGAATAGTGCAAATGAATTGAAAATTATTAAATTTTATTACTATTTATAATTTTATGGACCCACTCTTCTATAGTTTTTTCCATTTTGTGCCGTTATGAACTAATGACGTGTCATGGAGTAGTGTTTTTTCAACAGATTTCCTCAGTGAGAGTTGTTCTGATCCATTTCACACCTACGGTAGGTATGTTTCACACCTAGCATATAGGTTAGATGCCATTTCCACATGCATTATGCATTTGACCTGTTGACCATTTTCATAAACCCTAGGTGCGACCCCACTTCGTGACTGACATGGAACCTTCACACTGTTATAGAAGTGTCATCATGTGGTGGTAGGACTTTCCCGAACATGGGTACCCTAGTTAGAACCCCGTTATGCATTTTGGTGCCCATGCCATTGTTTGTCCTCAGGATTGGGAGTCCTTTGTAGTCACACCATGACGTTGCAATAAAGACTCATACTCTACTTTGTCTTATGCTGGCCATCTCCCTTAAGGGCTCCCCTCAGTTATATCATGTTGTGATTACATTGCATCATCCTGCTTGCCGCTTGAGTCTTGTGTTGGCTCCCGCTTACTCAATTGTTAGTCTGGTGCCTGAGGAATTTCCCTATCAAGCCCTGTGGAGCTTAAATATTTTCCCTTCACAATTTGATGACCCTTTGACCCTGAGGGAACACACCCCTGAGTGTCCACATCCTGCACGCACTTCCTTGCATTGAGCATAGGTATGTTCCACTGCCTGGGACTAGTTTGCTAGCTATTTGACACTTGTTCTCTCACTTGTTGTACTATAAGAAATTTTATTCTTTTTCAAGCTTTTCCCAAATATGAAAAAGACAAAAAAATCAAATATTCCAAAAAGCTGGACGAGATTATGGTCATTATTTCTTGTTGGTAGCTGTTGTGTCACCTTTGAACAAAGCATTCATTCCACTCCGTACATTATGAGTCGGGACTATAGTTGGACCTTAGAGCTGTACTTGTTTCTCAGTTTTCTCCACCGATTGGTTAAGCTTCCAGTCATTATGGAGCCCTTTGTAATGCCTCCTACATTGCATAGTTTGTGTCAAGTCTATGTTGCTTGAGTCTATCCACCTGCTCATGCTCTTCTTCAAACGAAGTCCTGAAACTAGTGTTGGCCACTCCTTAGATATCTTGACTATTGCATGTCGGCCATCCTTATTGAGTCAGTCCGTTTCACCTGAGATCTTCCAAATCTTTCAGCATTGCTGGTACGTCGTGGTGGTTGATGGGGGATGCTTTAATGCCCTCCTTCACCTCTCAGATATCAATAGTTTGTACCTCCATTTTGCACTAGTTGTCTTCTTTTCAGCAGAAGACCATATCTTACTGTAGAGGGATCATGGCTATGATCACTTATGACATGTATCTACTTATGTACTACCTATTCATGGCCATTGTATCAGATTTTTGTACTATACCGACATGTATTCAGAGATACTATTGTATTATGACGAGTGAACCGTTCTTTCCACTTATGTCTCCATCACTCCACTTCTGAGTTTTATAATGTATTTCAGCCATCGTAACACATTTTGTTCGGATATCCACATCATCTTTTTCAGGATCTTGCATGCAATTAGGGTTTGCATGCAAATTCTAGGGTTTGCATGCACTTTGTATGCATCCCAGTCACCAGGTTGATGCCTCCAACACCTTAGCCACCTTATTCTAGCACCCGGGAGCCACTTACTTCAGAGTTTTAGCCCTCCTAGTCTGAAAGGCGCCCACTTCTCACCTACTGCCAGAGAAGGGCGCACTTCTTCACCTACCACTGCAGTTCCACTTCAGTTACACTCAGTTAGCTCCGATTCTCCCTGATTTGAGGCTAGTTTCACTGCTGACTGACTGTTTCACTTCTATTGGACCTCCAGATTGACTAGATGACTTGTTCTGACTTCAGTTAGCCTCCCATGCGCCCCCCCACTGAGCCTCCTTCCCTTAATCAGTGCTACACACTTCAGTTACACTTGTTACACTCAGTTAGACTCAGATTGACACCTGGATGACTGGTTCTTGTGCATTGATGACCACTACTGATTGATGATGAGGACTCCTAGTTGGAGTCAAGCTACTCCATTCAGTGATTCAAATGACCTCCTTAGGCAATTCGAATTGCTCAGTCATTATGACTGTATTGTATGGTAATCATTCACCCTTACTGGGCTATTGAGCACTGATGCATGTTTTGCACAGTTTTGCACCATATTTTCTATGTTCATCTGTTGTAATTGATTTACTTGTTCATTAGATCTGCTGTGACTAATTTTACATGGTATCAGAGCCATTGCAGGGACAAGATCTCTTTTCTATAGGTGGTTCTACAAGAAGATTTGAGTGAATTACTCAAAAATTGCAAAAAGTTTTGGCATGAAATATCTCAAGGGCATTCGCTCCTGTGCATGCAAATCTTGAAAATACATCCAATACCACTCCAGAAGCTTGAGTTTCCACATAATTCCTGGATCTGATACATTGGACCCATTCAACATTGTTTGATCTCCAATCCCAGGTGTGATGCAACTCTAAAAGGGTGGATTGTTCGACCTCACTGTTCTTGGTTTATTGTGATTTGCAAGTTATTGTCTCCATCATTTGCATTCGCTACACTGTGCATGCAAGCTCCTCTACATCAGTGTGCACTCACTCCTAGCAATGGAATACTCTTCTTCAAAGCCTATCATCACCCCATTCAATTATTTTGATTGGAAAGATGATATGGAGATCATATTACGTTCAAAAGGTTACTACCGAGTCACTCTTGGTCTTGAATTGGAGCCAAACAATCTGTCAGATAGAACCAAACACTACCACAAGCTTGATGAAGCTTATGGTCTTCTTTGTCTCTCCATCTCCAAAGATCTTCACTTCCATCTCAGCGGATTGAAGACTCCAAAAGCTATATGGAAGCAACTTGAAACACTATTTGGCAAGCAGGATGAGCTTAGGGCTTTTCAATTAGAGAATGAATTGATTGCCCTTAGTCCTGAGAATTTCGAGACCATTAATGAATTCTTCACAAAATTCAAGAACTTGAACTTGCAGTTGAAGAACAATGGAGTCATCAAAGAGGATAAACAATTGATCCTCTCCATTCTTAGCAAGCTTGGTAAAGATTATTCGGTATTTGTCTCTACTTTCAATTCTGGTCGGCTAACTACCCTGAATTGGAAGATGCCTACCTTGAATGCCTTCATTGAGTCCGTCACAAAAGAGCATGACAGGTTGATTCAAATGGGGTCCATAAGCTCCAAAGATTCATCCCTATATGTTCAAGGACCCAAGATCTCGAATGGTAAAGGAAAGCAAAAGAAGGAGAAGCCCAAATTCAAGCCTCACAAGCAAATAGAGAAAGGCAAACCGACGGATGCACCATCCAGTTCAAAGTTCAAGCAAAAGGGCAAAGAAGGTAACCAAAAATCTAAATGCACTTATTGTAACTGTGGCTTTCATCCCGAAAGTTCATGTATGAAGAAGACTATAGATCAAATGGCCCTCCTTTTGGAAAAGAACAACATAACTCTTCCTGATGGTGCAAGGAAGAAGGATAGGAATGATGATCATGAAAGAGGACAAGCACTCATGGCAATGGTTTCGAAGCCCACTACTCTCTTGATAGATTCGGGTGCATCAAATCATATGGTTGCAAATATTGATTCTTTTTCTTCATTCGATCCAAATAGCTCCATCCCCATCCATTTGGGAGATGACTCAAAAATTTCTTCAAAGGGCAAAGGTACGATTCATGTAGATCATGGAAGCTTTCAGAATGTTCTCTATGTACCTTCCTTAGCTTCAAATATTCTTTCTTTGTATCAAATGACACACACTGGTGAACCGAAGAAAGTTACATTCAACTCTAATACAGTTGAAATTTCTAATATCAAAAGTGGAAGACTTGTTGCAGTCGGAAAGGCAAACCACACTGCAAAATGTTATGAGTTTTCACACTTTATTCCGCTTGCAAAGCCCACTGCTCTTCGCACACATGGTAATGAGGTTAGTAGGATTTGGCATGAAAGATTTGGGCATCTTAATTATAAGTATTTGCTGCTGTTATCAAACAAATCCATGGTAGATGGTCTTCCACAACTCCGTTCCTCGAAGGGAATATGCACTGGTTGCATCATTGGGAAGCACCCCGAGCACAGATTCGACCGCGGAAAAGCTAGCAGAGCTTCTACAATTTTGGGATTGATCCATTTTGATATCATTGGTCCGCTGCCCCATATGTCATTAAATGGTTCAAGGTATGTTTTGACATTTATTGATGATTTTTCTCGCTTTACATGGGTATTCTTTCTAAAAAACAAGTTAGAAGTGCTTGGAAAATTCAAGGATTTTAAGGCTTTTGTTGAGACCGCCACTAAGAGCAAGATCAAAGCTCTTAGATATGATAATGGTGGAGAATATATTAAGTTTGATTTTCTGCAACTTTGTGCCCAAAGTGGAATTCAGATCCAACATACAGTTCCCTACACACCCCAGCAGAACGGTGTAGCAGAAAGGAAAAATCGGTCACTGAAAGAGATGGCTACATGCATGATTGAATCAAAAGGTTTGGCTACAAATATTTGGGCTGAAGCAATGAATGTTGCTGCATACATACAAAACCATGTTCCACATTCATCCATGAAAGGTATGACTCCTTTCGAAGCATTCTTTGGTCACAAATTGGATGTGTCGAATTTGAGAGTTTTTGGCTCTACTGCATGGGCTAGAATTCCTTTCGAGAAGAGACGAGCTTTGGATCCACAAAGTACAGAGTGCATACTGATAGGATATGGGGAAGAATCAAAAGCATATAAACTCATGGATATCAAATCTAAAAAGATATTCATAGAGCGCAGTGTGCAATTTGAAGAACCGCTTCAAGAATTGCAACTAGTCGAGGAAGAGACTGCCGATTCACCACCTTCACCAGAAGAAGATCCGTGCAGCGATAATGAAGGTATGAGTTCTGATATTTCTGATATTGTAGAAGCATATGATGATCATGACATATCAGGTTCGGAATCCGACCATTATGATCCTCCTCAGTTACCAAAGTGGCCCCAAAACACTCTTCAATCTGCTGGTTCGAACCTTGGAAATCCTGTTGATCCGAGACGAACAAGAGCAGACTTTCAAAGAGAAGGTATGGCTCTTTCTATTGTTGATCCATTACTTCCTGAGATTTGTTATTTGATGGCTGGTTTAGATCCCACATCATACTATTCTGCCCACCGAGATCCGAGATGGCAAAGTGCCATGGATGAAGAGTACAGTTCTCTTCGAAAGAACAACACATGGGAGCTAGTTTCTCTTCCACCTGGAAGAAAATTAGTAAAGTGTAAATGGGTCTACCGCACTAAAGTTGCTGCTGATGGCACTATCAGAAAATACAAAGCAAGTTTGGTGGCAAAAGGTTTCTCCCAAGTCCAAGGAGTGGACTACACTGAGACCTTTGCACTGGTTGCCAAGATGGATTCCATCCGCCTTGTTTTGGCTATTTCTGCATCCAAGCACTGGGAGCTGCACCACATGGATGTGAAGAGTGCATTTCTACATGGAGACCTTGCTGAAGAGGTATATATGCAGTAGCCAGAGGGCTACACATCAGATCCATCATTAGTTTGCAGATTGAAGAAATCTTTGTACGGGTTAAAACAGGCCCCAAGAGCTTGGTACGCAAAGATGGACTCTTTCCTTCTTTCTCAGAATTTCCAAAGATGCAAATTTGATCCGAATGTGTATCTTCAGCGAGTTAAAGGTAATTTTTTGGTTATTGTACTTTATGTTGATGATCTTCTCATTATTGGTAGCACTCTTACTTCAATAAACAAGCTAAAAACTGCCTTAAATCTAGCTTTTGACATGAGCGATTTGGGCTTGCTGAGTCACTTTTTGGGCTTGGAGATAGCTCAAAATTTTGATGGGATCACTATATCTTAGCAAAAATATGCTTCCAACCTATTATTGAAGTTTAATATGGCTGAATTTAAGGCAGCCCCATTCCCATTCCTCTCAGGAATCAGTCTTGAGGAGAGAGATTCTGCACCGCTTGTAGATTGCAGTATGTATCGACAGTTGATTGGTTCATTACTTTATTTGACACACTCAAGGCCTGATATTTCATATGCCGTGAGTGCCATGTCAAGGTATATGCAGTAGCCACATGAGCTTCATTGGCGAGCAGCCAAGCGGATCTTGCAGTATGTGCAAGGTACGAGACAGTTTGGCATACATTATGTTGCAGATTCTGAGCTTGATTTCATTGGTTTTACTGATTCAGATTGGGCAGGTGATAGAATTGATCGGAAGTCCACTTCTGGTTATGTTTTCATGATTGGTCATGGTGCTATTTGCTGGTCCAACAAAAAGCAAGTAGCCATTGCACTTTCTTCAAAAGAGGCAGAGTATCGAGGGGCAGTCAATGCCTGCATTCAGGCAGTTTGCTTGCAGGGTATTCTTTCCGAGTTTGGTTTTGGTGGCACTACTTTGACTCCCCTATTTTGTGACAATCAAAGTGCTATCAAGATATCCATAGATCCATTTTAGCGGCAGAGGACCAAACACATTGAGATTCATATGCATTACATTCGACAGTTGGTGCATGACTGCACCATCATTTTGCAATATTGCCCTACTGATGAGAAAATTGCAGACATCTTCACCAAGAGCTTCACTGAGAAGAAGTTCTCTTACCTTCGTTCACTGTTGGGGGTGAGTTCCATCATGGTGGAGACAGATTGATTCATTATTATGCTTTAGCTTGAGGGGGGGCTTTCTTCCCACTGGGTTTTCCCTCTTTCCTCACTTAGTTTATTTTCAGCATTTTTTGGATTATTGTATTGGGGTGACCTTTGGCCTTAGTTACCAGGGCCCCACATTATTTTTGGCACATCATAGTCTAGCTTGAGGGGGGGTGTTCGGATATCCACATCATCTTTTTCAGGATCTTGCATGCAATTAGGCTTTGCATGCAAATTCTAGGGTTTGCATGCACTTTGCATGCATCCCAGTCACCAGGTTGATGCCTCCAGCACCTTAGCCACCTTATTCTAGCACCCAGGAGCCACTTACTTCAGATTTTTAGCCCTCCTAGTCTGAAAGGCGCCCACTTCTCACCTACTACCAGAGAAGGGCGCACTTCTTCACCTACCACTGCAGTTCCACTTCAGTTACACTCAGTTAGCTCCGATTCTCCCTGATTTGAGGCTAGTTTCACTCCTGACTGACTGTTTCACTTCCGTTGGACCTCTAGATTGACTAGATGACTTGTTGTGACTTCAGTTAGCCTCCCATGTGCCCCCCACTGAGCCTCCTTCCCTTAATCAGTGCTACACACTTCAGTTACACTTGTTACACTCAGTTAGACTCAGATTCACACCTGGATGACTGGTTCTTGTGCATTGATGACCACTACTGATTGATGATGAGGACTCCTAGTTGGAGTCAAGCTACTCCATTCAGTGATTCGAATGACCTCCTTAGGCAATTCAAATTGTTCAGTCATTGTGACTGTATTGTATTGTAATCATTCACCCTTACTGGGATATTGAGCACTGATGCATGTTTTGCACAGTTTTGCACCATATTTTCTATGTTCATCTGTTGTGATTGATTTACTTGTTCATTAGATCTGCTGTGACTAATTTTACACATTTCAGTCTCTGACCTCACACATTAGGGGGCATCTGTTACACAGAAATCTTCCACCCTGTGAGCATCAACATTCTTTGGCCTGTAGGATCCATTTCAGTGACTCAGATCCATTTTCATCCTTCAGTGATACCAGTCTATCCTATTTTTGTTCCTACTTGTATGTTTCATCACTATAGCATGCGTACCCACGAGTTGCATCCCTATAGCCTGTGGGTATCAAGTAAAATGGTAAAAACCACTATTTTATTACTTTTTACTCCCAAAAAACGGTCATTGGGTGACCTTTGTCTCTCCATCTGCCCAAGTAACGTCTCGATGAGTCCTTTCACCTACCTTTGAGAGGACTATATATTGAGTACATATGGCTTATGGACGGGAGGAAGAAGAGAATAGTAAAGTCACTCTAGTGGATTTTTTCCCTATCTTGAGTCTGCACTCATTGATCCATGTAGTTGTGAACCAGTTATGTTCACCTTCCAAACTCCTTTCTAGTTTGATTTTTCCATTCATGGAGGATTGAAGTGGTGGAGGCACAAGTGGATTGATCTAGATCTTGGTTCAGATTGGTTGTCGGCAAGAGGTCGTATCACTTTGTACTTCTTCTTGTTCATTAATAGAAATACTCATATTCTCGTCCATTCATGGTGTGAATGTCATTTATTATACATTGGGTTGCATTTGCTTATGATATTATGGACCATTGTTATTGATAATGTTAATGTTATTTATATATCACATGTACTTGTTAGATATTGGTTGTCAAGACTAATTTGCAGATTACAAGTGCTTGGATGTGCGCGGATTGAAAGCTCCAATGGGGATCTACATCAAACGTTGGATCGAGGTTGGTTACATTTCTCCATTGTTTTAACATTGTCATTTATAATAGCATTGTTTTTTTGAGAATTGAGTAGATTTCTGGTAGTCATCTGTCTGTTGTGGTATTCCCAAGCCATAGTGAGTTTTCTCCAATACACATACCAAATATAACTTCATCAGGGATCCCTTGTGCTTTGATTTATCCCACTTATGGCTATGAATGATGGAACATTGCCTAATAAAAGAAGAGCATATTCATATGCAAGTTGGACTTATAGCAGTGAGATTTGGGAACTATGAGACCTTGGTAGCATCACTAGTACTGAAATGAATAAGAAGGGCAGACAATGGGCTACATGTTTACTAGGATTTATTAAAATTTCAAATTGTTATAGTTGGATTCTTGAGCAGCGATAGAGATTAAATGAAAGTACTCTCAGTGGGATTACTGAAGTGTTCGATTCTAGATGTATTGAATATATTGCTAAATTCTATTGCGATTCCATTTTGTTGTTGAAGAAGGTTACATAATTGAACTAGATAGATATAAATATAGAAGAAACAAAGAAAAAGAGGATTCCTTTTGTTAAGAGTGAAGCAACTGTGGTTTGCTGCATTTAGATGATCGGTACAATTTTTGTTGAATAGACTTATAATTTCCTCAATTTGGAAGGTTTACACACACTAATGATGGTAAAATACTTGATATCATAAAAAATATGAAACTCCTAACTGTTGAAGGCCAAGAATAACTAAATTTCATTCAAGGAGATCGACCTTATGTGAGATAGGGTAAAGTGCAAATTCTGTATTTAGATAGTGATGATCGAAAATGTTCATGAGCTAAAGAAACTGTTCAAAAAATTATCTAGTTTTGAAAACAAAGATATCTCAACAGGGTTTTTTTTGTCTTTGACTGCGAAGCCAATCCTAGTTGAACTAGAGTGTAGTTTATTGAACTACATAACCATAAAGCAAGCTTCACAGATATTTCAATCGAAATTGTTCAAAAAAGGTTTTGGTATTGGAAACAAAGATAGCTCAAAATTTTTTGTTTTGTCTTTGATTGCAAAGCCCGTCCTAGTTAAACTAGACTTTAATGCTTTGTCGCAGATATTTAAACTATATGATCATAAATCAATCTTCACTTATATTTGAATCCAAACTTGTCACCACATGTTGTTTACCAGATATTATACACATAGATACGAAAACTATAAACTGAATACCATACCATATTTTCAAGCTCTCCATCCCCAACGCTAAGCGAAACCCTCACTCATTATGTATTGAAAACCATTTATTCATTTTATTTGATTTGATGGTTCAAAAAAACAAATTCTTATCCTCGATTTGAAACATAATTCTTTTCGAAACAGTCCAAATAATTGTTGGTGGCCAACCTTTCCTCATGTCAATACTCTCCGGCATGGATAAGCACAAAGGCCATACTCCATGAAAAGGACATGACAAAGCTTATCATGGGACACTGATTTTTTTATATGCACGGACCAAAAGAAAAGTAGTAGTAAATATTTATTTAGGGATCAGATTGTTTCCATTAAGATTATATTGGAAAAAGTTTTCCTTGTGCCTAGAAACTATAGGTCTTTAACTTCTTAATAATATTTCAATTCCAGGATGGGCGCAATTGTGTAGAGCTAGACATAGTCATATACAAACTGACACAGTCATTTAATTTCTTCTATAGCTTTAACACAAATACAATCTAAAACTGGGCACACTTATTCAGAGACTAAGTGCTATCTATTAGAACCTAGATGCAATTTCTTATGGCTGGAATTATCCTTTATGAATTCCACAAGATGGGCATAGTCACCATACGTTTCAAATTCATTTGATTCGTTTCCATTCGATTTTCACCGACCATCACAAGATTGCAAATGGCATATACAGTGCAATTACATTACACAATCGATAGAATGGAGATACGATAAAACAAATGCATCACATAGTTAATATATATCCATAATAATAACGATACTCTTCATTCTCCCACAAATTCTATATTCAACGCACTCCACATTCATGTAGTGTGGAGTCCATACATTCATTAGTCAATGAAAAAATAGAGAGTTTTTCTATAATAAATAGAATATCTATATTTTATTCTAGAAGGACCCTCTTTGTTTCTAAAGAAAAAAATACATTCTTTCAGAGATAAAAAAACCCCTCCCTGCATTACAACAACATAGGTAGGTCGCTTTAGTATGCCCAACTTATGTCCTCCTCCCTATTTGTATTTGGTCTTATTCTCATTCTTTTAAGAATATTTGGTGGATTTTATAAACTTGTTGCAACTATGTGAGTCAAGTGGTAGTTCTCATGGCTATGGTTTTTTTACAAATTAGGGTGAAAATAGGCATCAACCATCGGATTCTGATGATGGCCTTGGTGATTTGAATCCAAAAGGAATGCTACTTGTACAATGATTAAATCAAACTTGTGAACTTGTAAACCATTGAGCAATTATTGGAAATGCATTCTAAGGAGAATGTGGATAGTGGACCTTGCTCCAACATAATGTTGGAGATTCACAATATAGGTTAAAATGAATGGTATAATTCCTAGATTGAAGTAACTGATGCTCATCTTAAAGAATACTCGTAATTTTCAAAATCCCCACCCGAGGAACCAATTTTCAGCCATCTAATTGGGGATGCTTATTTATGATAGTTGTAAATGATTCTTCCATCATAGATAGATCAAATAGTAAATACAAAAATATTTATAGTCTATGGTATGCATTTGGGACTACATCTTCTCTACGATTAGAAACAAATTTGGCATAATTTTGACACTATTGATAGTGTCATCTGAAATTGCACAAGAAAACAAGGTACACTCATGGGTAAATATAGTTTTTTTAAGTTATCATAAAAAACAGAGTGTTTAGACATTATTTTATTGCGAAAAATGATTAAAAGTAAGATGATATTTCAACTTCTCTTGCTTTTGGGCCTCATTTCAATTAGGATTTTAACAATTCCTTGTGACATGGGATAATCGTCCATGATTCACAATGGATTTTTCTTTTCAAGAAGCATTGTGACACTGTTCAAGCATAATAATATGAAAGTTGTCACTAGTAGAAACATTGGTAATTAGTGATCAGGTGACCAATAAAGTTGGTCACGATGGGAAATGAATGACTAAACCACAAAAAACGTTGGTCATCACATTGTTTTTAAGTAAAATATGATCAAATTTGAGCAATTTTAAGTGATCACAACTAAAAATGACTAAAATAAACAACTAATTTAGTTATGGTACAAAAAAATATGACTAGACAGTCTAAGTTAATATAAATTTATAGTGATCATGATCATCTTGACACATATGATGATGATGATGCTGAATATAGTATTGATGATGATGATGATGATGATAATCATCATCACCATCATTTAATGCATGATAATAATATGCTTGAAGAGGACTCCACATAATCCTTTCATGCCATCTAAGGGGGCTCTCTAAATCCATCTCCAACGTTAAAATTTACGAAATTGTAAAAAAAATTACATTTTTGTAAATTTTAATGCTACATATGGATTCAAAATCCCCCTTGAGATCTCTGAATCCATCTGTAGCATTAAAATTTACAAAATTGTAAAATTTCATTGTCAAAATTGCAATAATCCATTGTCGTACTTTGTCAAATAACTTACCGGAAAGGCAAGAATGCTCTATAATATTTAACTTGCTTGATTTACTTGTTGTAGAGCACCTCGGTATCCTCGGTACAATATAAGATAGACTATTCAGAACTTAAAACCTCGATTAAATAATATATAATAATTATTACATATATTACATATATAGCATTATTATAGATATATAATATGCTATAGAGTTAATATATTAATATACTATATACTATATAATATATGTAATAATAATATAAGATAGTTGTAATACCCCCATTTTGACCCCTAAGACATATTTGGATTTCATGGTAAATATTGTATACATGCGATGTATGTTTTCCTAGCATGGAGCCCAAGGCCAAGGCCCCACTAGTGGATGCTAGGTTTTTATGTAAATGAAAGTAGTTTATATTCTATTATCCATGTGCTATTAAGCCATGGGATGTTGTGAATGTTAATATTGCAATAAAATACCAATTAAAACTAGCTATGGAGGCAACTAATAAGAGAGGGCCATGTGTATCCACTAGGGAGAGGTGATGGGGTTGTGGGATTGGACCATAGAGTTCCAAATGTCGTTCTTAGAACCCATTTGATCTTCCCTGCTAACATTTAATTATGTTGTAGAAGGTGGTTGAAGAAACTGTTCATGAAATCGATGGAGTTTTGGAAAACCCCGAATTTTCAATTGGCAGGGTATGGGGGCTCTATTTTCCTTGATCCACAAGTCACCCTGCTCCTAGGAGTTCTTATTCCCTAATCGCCATTCCATTAGGCACTAGTGCAAGGAGTTTACATGCAGAATAGAGAGTCAAGCATCAGAAGAAAGAGGGAAATCACGATTCTGTGAAGAACCCGGATTTGGAGTGCCAAATCCGCCCATAATTTCATTGGGAATATCAATCCAAAAGGGGATCCGTTGGCATGAAGCCTAGGGAATATTTGAAGCGTGTTAGACATTCAGAAACACGTGAGGAAACCCTTTGTTGATGGCCGAGAACCCAACTGTGGGATAGAGTTGTTTTGGTCGTAGAAGTTGAGAAAACCCAAGTGGGAATGATAGAGAAGAATAGGACAGAAGGTAGGGTTGCTTGATAAACCCAGTGAAGGCTAGAGTCTCAAGAAACCAACAACTTGTACCTTTCTATTCCCACCATGAAGAGCGTTGGATGGAAGGTATGGCCTGAGGGACTATGTAGTAGTGAAGGGAATACTTCCTTGTGTTGGGTGTGGTAGGTATTTTGGGTGCCAACACTGTCTGAGTGTGAATTGAGAGGCCTGTAGCTTTGAGGTTGAGCTCACTGGCTTATCATCCTCCTCCACTGTTCCTTAAATGCTTGATAAGCCCAATTGTGTCTTGGCTTAGCATGTGTGTCTGTGATAAGCCATGGCTGTGAGTGAGCCTGTTTAGTCCCTCCTTAGTGGATACACAAGCCAGCTCAGGGTGGTCTCTCAGCTAAAAGAATATAGGTTGGACATAAACCTATGGTTGGGTGGAACGTTGCTCTCACATAGCCAGTTGCTTGGACTATTCATCTTATAAGATAAGTGTTTTCTGTGGTTCTTAATGATACTAATTCCTATGTTGTGTTCATTTGTTATTTCAAGTTAATTTTAATGGAATGAGCATATGTTATTATCCAATAGGAAGTTTTTGTATAATCCTAACTATGAGGTTGGTGCATTGGTTGTTTGCTTTATCATTTGCTTATGTTAAGTATGTTGTTATGTTGTTATGTTGTTAACCCTGTGTGTTGTAGATGCATCCATTATATTTAGTTCCACAATGTATGTCTACTATGAATTGCACACATCCTTAGAAGTTTTGCACTTCATCAAATGAGCTTGGGGGATGAATTAGACACCCCCCTGATGTTTTCATGCCCCCTCTATAATTAGATGAAGGGAGGGGCCTTGGAAGGCTGATTCCAGGGATTTTGACAGTGGGGTAAAGAGGTTTTGATGGACTTTAGGGCATATTTTTGGTTGGAAACAAATAAAGTTCAGAGTCCTAAGGTGTGGCAGGGGTCCACACCACTACAGAGAGCTCGCCGAGAGCTTTCTAATGGTACCGAGTCTTCCCATAATGGAATCTGGATGAGTTTGTTATCATCCTGAGAAGTTGGCTATAATAGGAGCATGGCCAGCTCCTGACTTTCCGAATCCACAGTGCGGAATGCAGAAGTCGGGGGTGCATTTCCTTCAATGACGAGCATTTTGGTGTTCTGACCTCCCGACTCCCGCACTCTGGAATGCAGAATTCAGGGGGCGCATTTTCTCAACACCGTATGTTTGGCATCCCGACTTTCCAAATCCCGCATTGTAGATGCAGAGTGTAGAAGCCAAAGGTGCATAATAATCGAGATAGTGAAGTTGGCATTGCGACTTTCCAACTCATGCATCGCAGATGCGGAGTGTAGAAATCGGAGGCACATTTTCATCGAAATGGTGGATTTGGAGTTCCGACTTTTTGACTTTCCGACTCCCGCATCGCAGATCTGGAGTGCAGAAGTCAGAGGCAAATTTTCATCAAAATGGTGTGACTGGTATCCCAACTTTTGACTCCCACATCGCGGATGCGGAGTGCGGAAGTCGCAGGTGCATTTTCGTTGAGATAGTGAATCTATAGTTCCGACTTTTTGACTCCCGCATCGCGGATGCGGAGAGCGTAAGTCAAAGGCATAAATCGTCGAGCTGGTGTAATTGGGCATTCCAACATTTCAACTCCCACATTGCAAAATGCAGAAGTCAGAGCCGTATTTTGTTCGACACTGTGATTTGAGCGTTTCGCCCTTCTGACTTCCGACCTGCGGATCATGGATTGTAGAATTGCAGACGAAAGACAATTGTAACTGTGTAAAAAGAGTAGTATTGTAGATAAGTTTTGGAAAAATAAATTATCAGGCTTGTTCCCCCATCACTCAAAGGGAACTGAGGGGATCTTGGATGTGACTAAATGGTATCAGAGCCCAAGGTTGCAACACTGGGGCTACTTGGGCCAAAGTAGAAGGCCTAATAGATCTATAAATTAATGCCATGAGTTTATTTCTGTTAAATATGGATGTTTTCTATTTTATATGATGTCTAATAAACGCCTCTATGATGCATAGTAATTGTAGCTTATAGAATTTGAATAGTGTAGCAGAGAGCAGTAGGCAAGGGAAAGAAATCTCCAAGGAAAATGGTAACTATGAATGACGCGCAGGATCCTTATGAGCATGATGAAGACGTGCTAGGAGAAAATGTGCAAGAAGATCATGTTGAGACTGAATCCAATGGGAGAAGGGAGCAAATAACTCTCCATAATTTGGTTGAAACCATGATAAGTTTTAATGAAAGGTTGATGAAGGCCCAGGAAGAAAAGAATCAGCTCAATGCTGCTATTTTGCAGAGCCTCACTTATATGTAGCAGAGGATAAACCTTGGGTCCAACCCAAGAAATGTAGGTAGAGAAGGAATAGGTGTAGAGAGTCTCTCTAGAGGTCCTTCTAGGAAGAGGACTCCAATCCCAAGGAAGAGTTCAGTGAGCAAAAAGCATAGCATGCCCTCCTTGAGATCTTCTTCTAGCCGGTCATGTGACTCAAGAGGCCCTTGAATAATCCCAAGGAATACTTCTAGCTGGTTTGAAGGAGGAAATAGATATAAAGGGATGCCACAGGGAGAATTTATGAAGGAAAGGCCTCCCACATTTTATGGAGAAGGTAAGACTAGCCAAGAGGCAGAGGCATGGCTTCTTGGGATGAAGAAATATTTCAGGATTCATGACTACTTAGGAAATGAAAAGGCCAGAATTACAATTTACAATTTAAATGGAAGAGCTTCAATTTGGTAGGAGCACCTCATGCAAGTGAAAATGATCAGTGGAAGGAGGATCAGCTAGGAGATATTCAACGGGTATTTCAAGGAAAAATACCTATCATCTAGTTATTATGACAACAAGAGGAAATAATTCAATGAACTCAAGTTGGGACATAAATCTATGGATGAGCATGTCCATAAGTTTTTTGAATTGTTGAGGTATGTGGACTATATCAGGGATGAGAGGGTTAAGATCCAATGCTTCCTTTGAATTTTACCTCAAAATTTCAGAGATAGGATTGAGTTTGTTAACCCACCCAGTCTTGATGAATCCATTAGGATGATGGTACATTGCTATGAGCAGAGAAGAGGAAAAACAAAGGTTCACCCAGCATG
Source organism: Larix kaempferi (assembly GCA_027924585.1). NCBI lineage: Eukaryota > Viridiplantae > Streptophyta > Pinopsida > Pinales > Pinaceae > Larix > Larix kaempferi. The sequence continues at coordinate 68,762,411 of BSBM01000361.1, read as the reverse complement.
GAAAGGAAATCCAAATGGGAGGTTCGATCAAAGGAAAAGTGGATTCAATCCACCATTCAAAATTCATCCAAGAGATTTTCCACAAGTTCAGCAAGCAAGAAGTGGAAACAAGCCAGCAGTAGCAGCAGAAAAAGCACCAAGAGGACCACTTTAGTGTTGGAGATGTGGAGGAAACCACGTGCTTAAAGAATGTCCACATAGGAGGGAGAATCCCAGAATTTTGCACAACTTAGAGGGAGAATCTACAGTGGAGGATATGGCAAGGGCAGCACCTCGAATCTATGCAGCATTGGATAATCATCAAGTAGACCATCAATCAACAGTGGTGGAAGTTGAAGGTAAGATTGCTAAGCAATCCATTTATGTTTTGATTGACCCAAGATCTACTCATAGTTATGTTTCTCCAAAAGTGGTTGAAGGTTGTTCTCTTAGAAAAATGAAGCACATGGAGTCTTGGATAGTTCAGTTAGCCACAGGGACCAAGAGAAAAGTGAGTGAGGTAGTAATGGAGTGCCCCATGGATTTGAATGGACTCCTCACAAATGTAAATTTGAATGTCCCACCATTAGGATATTATGATGCTCTAATTGGTATGGACTGGTTGGAAAGGAATAGAGCCAATATAGATTGGCATGAAAAGGTACTTGAATGCATTGATGAAGAGGGTAGACCCATATTGGTAAAGGGAATTCTGAAGCAAGTTTCGTTGAGACAGCTTTTAGCCCTACAGTTGAAATTTTGTTATAAGAAGGGTTTCCAATTATATGCAGTTCACATATCAGATTCATCAAAGGACAATGGGCCAAGGATAGAATACTTCCAATTTTTGTCAGAGTTCCAAGATGTGTTTCCAGATGAAGTTCTTGGGATTCCACCAAAGAGAGATATTTATTTTACCATTGATCTTGTTCCAGGGTTAGCACCAATTTCCAAATCTCCTTATAGAATGAGCACACCATAATTGGTAGAGTTAAAGATGCATCTAAAAGAATAAATGGACAAGAAATATATCAGGCCTAGTGTATCTCCTTGGGGAGCACCAGTGCTATTTGTCAAGAAAAATGATGGGAATTTAAGGCTGTGTATTGATTACATGCAGCTAAATAAAGTGACAATCAAGAATAAGTACCCATTTCCAAGGATTGATAATTTGTTCGATCAAATGAAGGAAGCTAAGTTTTTTTCAAATATTGACTTAAGGTCTGGTTATCATCAGGTGAGGATAAAAGAAGAAGACATCCACAAGATAGATTTCAGGATAATATATGGCCATTATGAGTTCACAGTGGTTCCATTTGGTCTTACCAATGAACCTGCTACATTCATGTGTCTCATGAATAGTGTTTTCAAAAAATATTTGGATAATCTTGTGATAGTGTTCTTGGATGACATTCTTGTTTATTCAAGGAATGAAGAAGAGCATGATGAACACATAAGAATGGTGTTGTAAGTTCTTAGAGAACACCAACTGTATGCAAAGTTGAGCAAGTGTGATTTCTATCAAAGGAAGGTACGGTATTTGGGTAATGTTATCTCAGAAGAGGGAATTGCAATTGATCCAGAAAAGATTGAAGCCATAATGGATTGGCCTACTCCAAAGAATGTTTCAGATATTAGATCTTTTATGGGTCTTGCAGGCTATTATAGAAGGTTCATTGAAGGATTCTCCAAGATAGCTCATCCAATTATATCATTGCAGAGGAAGAATGTTAAATTTGTATTGTCTGAAAAATGTGAGAAAATCTTTCAGCAGTTAAAGAAGTTGCTTACCAACGCTCCTGTTTTGAATATTGCAGATCCAAGGAAGCATTTTGTAGTGTGCACAAATGCTTGCATTGAAGGGTTAGGTGGATTGCTCATGCAAGAAGGATTTGTGATCTGATATGAGTCCAGGAAATTAAAAGAGCATGAAAAGAATTATGCCACACATGATTTAGAACTAAAAGCCATAGTACATGCTCTCAAGATGTGGAGACATTATTTGTTGGGCATAAGTTTTGAGCTTAGGGAATACCACATGAGTTTGAAGTATTTGTTTGACCAATCAAACTCGAATGCTAGGAAAGCTATATGGATGGAATTTCTCTATGAATTTGATTTTGAAATTATGCATGTGAAAGGGAAGGAGAATAAGGTTGTAGATGCTATCAACAGAAAGTTTCATGTTGCAGCAGTAAGTATGTGCAAATCAGATTTGAAGGAAAGAATTCTAGAAGCCCAAACTAGTGATGGAACTTACCTTCAAATTAAAGAAAATTTTCAGCAAGGAAATATAGATGAAAGGCATGCAGGATATCAGCTTGGTGAGGATGATATTCTCCTGTATCATGGTACTATGATGTATATTCCAGATTGTGTAGACTTAAATAAGCTAGTGATGGATGAAATACATCAAATTCCATACTCTGGATATCCAGGATATCAAAAGACAATAACAACAACAAGAAAGCAATACTTTTGGCATGGGATGAAGAAGGACATATCATAATACATTTCTAGGTGTCAAAAATGCCAACAAGTCAAGGTAGAACATCAACATCCTGCAGGATTATTATATCCTTTTCCCATTCCAGAATGGAAGTGGGAAGTAATTTTTATGGATTTTATAACAGGTTTTCCAATGACAGTGAGGAAGCATGATTCAATTATGGTAGTGGTCGACAAGCTATAAAAGGTACCTCACTTTATTAAAGGTCAAGTCCACTCACAATACAAGTGACATAGCCAATAATTTCATGAAGAAGATATTCAGATTGCATGGATTTCCCAAAGCAATAATTTCATATCGTGATGTAAAGTTCACATCCCATTTTTGGAAAGGATTATTTCAGGAATTGGGAACTCAGTTGAACTTTAGTACAACATATCATCCTAAAAAAGATGGTCAAAATGAGAGGCTAAATCAAGTTCTTGAAGACATGCCGAGGATGTATGTGATGGACAAAACATCCAAGTGGGAGGATTACCTATACTTGGTAGAGCTTGCATACAATAATGGACATCATGCATCATTGGGGATGAGTCTTTTTGAAGTATTGTATGGCAAAGGATGCAGGACTCTAGTGAATTGGGACAGTCCGGTGAATAAGGTAGTGCTTGGACCAGAGATGATCAAGGAAATGGAACAAGAAATTGTTAAAATTAGGCATAATTTAAAGGAAGCTCAGGACAGGCAAAAGAGTTATGTATATTTGAAAACATTTCATAAGGAATTTAAGATTGGGGATCATGTTTATTTCAGAGTGAATCCAAGGAAAAGTTCCCTAAAGTTGGGTTGTTGTGCCAAGTTGGAACCAAGATATTGTGGGCCATTTGAAGTCCTTGATAGGATAGGACTAGTTGCATATAGAATTGCATTACCTGCTAACATGAGAGCTCATAACATTTTCCATGTTTCTTTACTTAAGATATATGTACATGATCCTAATCACATAATTGATTGGAATGTGATACAGGTGGAAACACAGGGAGAGTTTCACGTGGGTCATATGCACATCCTTGAAAAGAAGGTCACATTGCTCCAGAACCGAGATATCAGACGGGTGAAGGTGCAATGGAAGCACCTTAGCCCCGATGAGGCTAAATGGGAGCTGGAGGATTCCATGGGAGAGGCATTCCCTTTTTTTTTCATTTTTTAGAACACCGAGGAGGATGTTGTTCTAAGGGGGAGGGAAATGTAATACCCCCATTTTGACCCCTAGGACATATTTGGCTTTCAATGTAAATATTGTATACATGCGATGTATGTTTTCCTAGCATGCATCCCAAGGCCAAGGTCCCACTAGTGGATGCTAGGTTTTTATGTAAAGGAAAGTAGTTTATATTCTATTATCCATGTGATATTAAGCCACATGACATTGTAAATGATGTAAATGTTAATATTGCAATAAAATACCAAGAAAACTAATAAGAGAGGGCCATGTGTATCCACTAGGGAGAGGTGATGGGGTTGTGGGATTGGCCCATAGACCGCCAAATGTCATTCTTAGAACCCGTTTGGAATTCCCTATTGACATTTAATTATGCTGCAAAAGGTGGTTGAAGAAACTGTTCATGAAATCGATGGAGTGTGGGAAAACCTCAAATTTTTGAATGGTAGGGTGTGGGGGATCTCTTTTCCTTGATCCAAAAGTCACCCTGCTCCTAGGAGTTTGTATTCCTTGATCCCCATTCCATTAGGAACTAGTGCAAGGAGTTTACACGCAGAACAGAGAGCCGAGTAGTGAAGAAAGAGGGAAATCATGATTCTGTGAAGAACCCAGATTTGGAGTGCCAAATCCGCCAAACATTTTGTGTGGGAAGATCAATCCAGTAGGGGATCCATTGGAATGAACCCTAGGGAATATTTGCAGTGTGTGAGATACTCAGAAACTCATGAGAAAACCCTGTGTTGATGGCTGAGAACCCAGCTGCAGGATAGAGTTGTTTTGGCCATAGAAGTTGAGAAAACCCAAGTGGGAATGACAAAGAAGAATAATACAGAAGGTAGGGTTGCTTCATAAACCCAATGAAGGATAGAGTCTCAAAGATCCAACAACTTGGACCTTGATATACCCACCCTGAAGAGCACTGGAGGGAACGTATGGCCTGAGGGACTGTGTAGCAGTGAAGGGAATACTTCCTTGTGTTGGGTGTGGTAGGTATTGTGGGTGCCAAGACTATTAGGGTGTGAATTGAGAGGCTTGTAGCTCTAAGTTTGAGCTCACTGGCTTAACATACTCCTTCATTGTTGCTTAAATGATTGATAAAACCAACTGTGTTTTGGCTTAGCATGTGTGTTTGTGAGAAGTGATGGCTGTGAGTGAGCCTGTTTAGTCCTTCCTTAGTGGATACACAACCAAACTTGGGGGTGGTCTCTCAGTTGAAAGAATATAGGCTAGACAAAGACCTATGGTTGGTTGGAATGTTTCTCTCACATAGCCATTTGCTTGGACTGTTCATCTTATAAGATAAGTGTTTTCTGTGGTTCTCAATGATACTAATTCCTATGTTGTGTTCATTTTTTATTTCAAGTTAATTTGAATGGAATGAGCATATGTAATTAACCAATAGGAAGTCTGTGTATAAGCCTAAATATGAGGCTGGTGCATTGGCTGTTTGCTTCATCATTTTTCTTATGTTAAGTTTGTTGTTATGCTGTTAACCTTGTGTGTTGTAAATGCATCCATTAGATTTAGTTCAACTATGTATGTCTACTATGCATTGTACACATCCTGAGCAGGTTTTCACTTCATCAAATGATCTTGGGGGATGAATTAGACACCCCCCCTGATGTGTTCATTCCCCCTCTGTGATCAGGTAAGGGAGGATCCTTAGTAAGGTGATTCTAGGGCTTTTGACAGTGGGGTAAAGAGGTTTGGATGGACTTCGGGGTAGATTTTTGGTTGGAAAATTGGCAAGTTCAAAGTCTTCAGGTGTGGCAGGGTTCCACACCATCGCAAAGAGCTCTCTGAGAGTTTTCCAATGGTATCAAGTTTTCCTAGAATGGACTCTGGATGAGTAAGTTATCATCATGAGAAGTTGGGTGTAACGGGAGCATGGCTGTTAGGAACCCGTGTCAAACTGTCTCTTTAATTTGTTAGTATATTGTTGTTGGATGCATATGCCTTGTAATTCGTCCCGTAGTATTATATGTTGATCCATAGTTTGTATTAGCCCATAATATTTATCCATAGTATTGGACGAATATGATTTGTAAGTCGTTCCATAGTATTATATGTTCCATGGTATTGATCCATAGTATTAGCACCTAGACTTAGTATATAAGTTTGTGTTGAGGCCAATGAAGGCACTATGAATTTATTTGTATTGAGCTTGCTCAAACGAGGTTGCCCCCTCGAAGTGGCCCGCGAGCAACAAAATATTATGTGATCTAATATATCATGCATTTTATCAATTAATTGTTGCAGGTTCCTCACATATGGTATCATAGCACTTTCTTGGGCTCGTTTGGTGGAATTTCTGCCAAATTTTTTTTTGCATTTGTATTTGTTCCTATCAATTGCAGGTTTGGATCTGGGAATAATCCCTATCCGCTTAACTGTGGGAATTACTTGGGCATAATCCCTAAAAAATCATTGTGAGGAGTACCAAAGGAACCCCGAAGTAGTTGGCTCATTGACAGGACCTGCCAGCAAAAAGGGAAACGACCCCTACCTGATTGACTAGTTCCCACTCGTGAGGTAAACCAAGAGTTGTCGTTTGTGGAAAAGCGGTTATCAGTTTTACCTAAGCCATGGAGTGAGGGGTACTTCCCCAATATGCAAGCCGTCAGACAACATTGGTGGCCAAGTGAATCCCCTAAACCATTAGGAAGCCCAACATACGTGGGATCCATATCTATTTCCAGCTGATAAATCATAGATTACATTTGTCCAGAGCTGTTGCAGATACAACCATTTCTGATCCATTCCGAAATTCATTTGAGATCCAACCATTTTATATCCATTCCGATCCGTTTGAGATCCAACCGTTTCAGATCCAATATGAAAGTCATTTCAAATCCATTAGTTTTCGATCCATTCTGAGCCATTTCAGAGCCATCCCGAAAGTCACCCGCGCAGGAGCACAAATCATGGATGAAGAACTTGTAGCCCTCAAAACCAAACTCCAAGATCTGGATGAAAAATTTATCAGCCTCCATCTTCAGCATTAAACCATGAACAATAAACGATAGCCAGAATATTTTGCAGCCACTCGGTTCTCTTCTTCCAACAATTTTTATGGGTCGAAGCTTGTATTTCCTCGCTTCAATGGTATTGATGCGAATGGATGGATATATCGGGAAAAACATTATTTCAGTATGGATAATACTTTCGATGTCCACAAAGTTCCACTTGCATTCTTTCATTTGGAACATGAATCCCTTCAATGGTACCGTTGGTACATCAAAGCTCATGACGAGCCAAACTTGACATATTTTTTCCAACTCGTTTTGCAGCAATTTTGTCCTATTGCTTTTGATGACTTCACAGGAGCACTCACTAAACATTTCCAAATTAGCACTGTGAGAGAGTATTAGACAAAATTTGATAAACTGGCCAATCACACAGAAGGATTTCCTGATGAATTCTACAGGAGTTGTTTTATCAGTGGTCTCAAGGATGAAATCTGCTCAGAGGTTAAAATGTTCTGTCCCAACACAATGATGGAAGTCCCATGGTTGGATACGTTGGCGGAGGATAAGATCACATCCCAACAACGCTCCAAATCCACTTTTGTTCCATCCAGAAATATGCTTTCCCAATGACCTCCCATCACGCCAGCTCCTCGACCAACTCCTATCAAGCATTTGTCTAAAGCAAAGATGCGAGAACATAGAGAAAAAGGGCTTTGTTATGATTGTGATTATAAATTAACTTAGGGACATAAATGTGTTGAGAAAAATCTTTATCTCTTGGATGTGGATTCTCTGCCTGCCTCTGAACTTGGTGAAGAAGCTTGAGATACAATAGATGATCAGGTTGAAATTTGGTAATCACCTATTGACCCTCCATCTTAGGACAACCACCCAGAGATATCTCTCCATGCTTTAGCCGGAGTCACCACTCCACAAACAATGCGGGTCAGAGGTCACTTCAAGAATCTCCCTCTTACAATACTCATTGATTTTGGTAGCACTCCTAAATTCATTGACCCTCGGATCGTAAAACTAGCTGATTGTTTTATCCATCGTTGCTCCAAATTTGAAGTCATGATCGCTAATGGGGGCACCTTACCTTGCAAGGGAAAGTGTCACAATGTGTGTATCTCTATGGCAGAATATAACCTGAGCTTTGACATGTTTTCCTTGGACTTAAGCGGATGTGATGTGGTTTTGGGCACTGAATGGTTACCCATACTTGGTCCCATCTTATGGGATTTTCCTGAATTTTGGATGTAGTTTTCGGTCAATGGGAAACAACACACATTTACAGGATTACAACCAGGGTATCTCCGCATCATCAGTTCACATTGCCTAGGAAATATCCTTAAGAAGAATACACATGGTGTCATCACTCAGCTCCATTCCATTTAGATGCACCCATCAACGGTGTCCACTACTCTTTTGGATCTACAACAAATTTTGGATAGATATGCAGGTATCTTTGTTGAACCAGTGGGATTGTCGCCTTCAAGATACCTTTTCGGTAAGAATTTATCCACCTCTACCCCTGAGAAGGAAATGATGGCTATTTTGCACACAGTACAGAAGTGGCAGCCATACCTATTAGGGAATTATTTTTGCATAAAGACTGATTACTAGAGTCTGAAATATTTCCTGAAATGGGTTATCAAACTCATGTGTTATGCCTATGAGATCACTTACAAGAAGAGTAAGGACAATCTGGTGGTAGATGCTCTTTCTTGCACATTTGATGACCCAATTTCTCTTTCATCTATTTCTATGCATGTTCCACATTGGTTGCTACATTAATATTGGGATGGTACTTCCTAGAGATACAAGGGTCATCTCGTGCTTCCCCAGAGCAGAGATATTCAACAGGTTGTCTTCTATGAACTCCATGCTTTGCCATCAGCAGGGCACTCTAGGTTCCTCAAAATGTATGAGTGGGGAAATCATAACTTATTTTGGCAGGGAATAAAAAGGACAATTCAACAGATGGTGGATGAATGTGATACTTGCCAGCTCCTTCCAGGATTGCTCGAACCCTTTCCCATACCTACATGGATTTGGACAGATATTTTTATGGAATTAATTGAAGGGATCCCTACATCTGGAGGAAGGACAATGATTTTGGTTGTGGTTGCTCGCCTCTACAAATATAGTCAATTTTTTTCCTTGGACCAACTCTTCTGTCCTCATGAAATCCCTTCTTCCATTGTCTTAGATTGCGATGCAACTTTCACCAGTCATTTTTGGACAGAACTATTTCGCCACACTGGCACCAAATTGAAGATGAGTTCAGGATCTCACCCACATATAGATGGTCCGACTGAAATTACCAATAAATGTTTGGAAACTTACCTTCGTTGCTTCACCTCCGAACAACAACCTTAGTGGGTGAAGTGGCTCCCTCTCATTGAATGGTGGTACAATACTGCATCTTAAATGACTCCATCTGCATCAATCTATGGTCAGGTACCGCCATTTCTTCTTCCATACACCCTCAACAGTTCACCGGTTTAGGAAATTGACATGGTTCTTTGAAACCGCGATCAGATTCTTTGCATTTTGCAGGACATTCTTCACATGGCCGAAATTCGACTGAAACAACAAGTCGATCAACACCATTCTAAGAGCACTTTTCAAGCAGGTGATATGGTTTTTCTTTGTCTCCATACTCCCAAGCAATCCCCCCTGCAACTCAAAGGGCATCAGCTTCTCTCTCAATCTATCACGGAGGTATTAATTTAGTGGCACAGAATGCAACCATAGGATGCTACATCGGAACCACTCCTTCAGATTCAACATCAATTTCCACATCTAAAGCTTTGAGGACAAATATTTTTCTAAGAGAGAGGGGATGTTAGGAACCCTTGTCAACCCTTCTCTTTACTTTGTTAGTATATTGTTGTTGGACGCATATGCCTTGTAAGTTGTCCCGTAGTATTATATATTGATCCATAGTTTATATTAGCCCATAGTATTGATCCATAGTATTGGACGCATATGATTTGCAAGTCCTCTCGTAGTATTATATGTTCCATGGTATTGATCCATAGTATTGGCACCTAGACTTTGTATATAAGTTTTTGTTGAGGCCAATGAAGGCACTGTGAAGTTATTTGTATTGAGCTTGCTCAAAGGAGTTTTCCCCCTTGAAGTGGCCCGCGATCAATAAAATATTCTGTGATCTAATATATCATGCATTTTACCAATTAATTGTTGCAGGTTGCTCAGAATGGCTAGCTCTTGACTTTTCGAATCCGCAGTGTGGAATGCAGAAGTCTGGGGTGCATTTCCTTCAACACTGGGCATTTTGGCGTTCTGACCTCCCGAATCCCGCATTGAGGAATGCAGAAGTCAGGGTCGCGTTTTCTCGACGCCGTATGTTTGGCATCCCGACTTTTCGAATCCCGCATCGTGGATATGGAGTGTGGAAGTATGAGGCGCATAATCATCGAGATAGTGATGTTGGTGTTCCGACTTTCCGACTCCCGCATCGCGGATGAGGAGTTCAGAAGTTGGAGGCACATTTTCCTTGAAATGGTGGACTTGGCGTTCTTACTTTCTGACTCTCGCATAGTGGATGCAGAGTGCAGAAGTTGGAGGTGCATTTTTATCAAAATGGTGTGATTGGTATCCCGACTTCTGACTCCCGCACCGTGGATGCGGAGTGTGGAAGCCAGAGGCGCATTTTTGTTGAGATAGTGAATCTGGTGTTCCGACTTTCCAACTCTTGCATCGCGGATGTGGAGAGCGGAAGTCGTAGGCGTAAATAGTCGAGCTGGTGTAATTGGGCATTCCAACTTTCCAAATCCCTCACTGTGGAATGCAGAATTTGGAGTTGTATTTTGTTCGATGTTGTGATTTGAGCGTTCGGCCTGTTCGACTTCCGACTATGGATCACAGGTTGTGGAATTGCAGACCAAAGGCAATTGCAGCTGTGTAAAAAGAGTAGTATTGAGGATAAGTTTTGGAAAAAAAATTATCAAGCTTGTTCCCCCATCACTCAAAGGGAACTAAGTGGATCGGGGACATGACAATATTTATTATATGTAATATATGAATATTAATATATTAAAAAAAAATACAAAGAACAAAGAGAGAAAATAAATAAAAAGAGGGAAAAATAGAGAAAAGAGACTGAGTAGGAAAATGAGTAAATTGAAAAAAGAAATTGAAAGGTAAAAGAGCGGAAAATACATGAAAAGAGGTCATTAATTTGAGTCTTATTATGAATGAGTGAAGGCATTTTGCACAAAGTTTCTGTTGCATTCAGACTTCTGGGTTATTTTGGAATACTAGTCAATGATTCAATCATTGGAGAGTTTGTGGAAATTTTTTCCTGCAAACAAGTTTGAATAGAATAGAGGTAAGTCTTCTGAAGCTAACTCTTGCATGTATACTTTTGAACTATGATCTGCTACATCCTGTATAGATTGATGGCTATCAAAATAACCCTCTAAAATATCTTTATGCATAAATAGATTTACATCATATCCACATGCATTCTTAACAAGGCACTTTACTTTCTCTTGGAATTCAAATACCAAATGATCTAGAATTCAACCTTATCTAGCATAAAGAGGGCCTTTTTCTCTCTAGAATCTACAGGGTTTTATTGCAACAATTTTTGAGTGAAATTTTCACAATGATCCAACCGATAATTTGTGCAAGCTACAACAAATGCACAAAATTAGTGATATTTGATTATTCTTTGTTAACGTTCCAAACCATGGTTTTAAGTCTCAGTGATTGATATACCTATAGTCTAGGCATTCAAATCACAAGTATAACCACCACTTATTAGATGCTTAAATACATGCACATGGAATCGTGATGTCGTCTACAACTTTGTCTTGTGATAGGATAGAGATCTTGCTAGTCCTTTAAAACCTACCAAGAACCCTTGGCCAAAAACCTTTAACTCTTTCAATGAGTACATGAATTATGTTTCTTGTAATGACCAAAATAAGACATTCATTAAAGGGTTTAATTCCTATAGCTATCACCATATTATCGCATCACCATAGGCTATTTGTTTGTTGGAATAGTCCTTGATTTCAAACTATGACTTAGATTAGTTCATCCGCCTCATCTTGGTGATCAATCTATCTATTTTCTCCTTCAAAAATTAACCAAAAATCATTTATATTCATAATAATTACGTATGAATATGAGATCAACCTCTAGACTTGGAATTTGATTGTCATTTAATATAGATTTTGACTAGTCATTATAAGGGAAAGCAATTTGGACTTAACACACATGTTGATCGTAGTTTGTTTTGAAGGACCAATCATTGTTGCTTCCCTAGATTACTTCTTACATCCACAATTTTACCAATTTGGTGTTGCTATTGGCTATTCATCCTTTGCTTCAATTTCAATTCCGCTCAATATTACCAGTCCATGACCAAACCATCAATATTCTATTCTCATACTATAATGGATATTATGCTTAGTGATTGAATAGCCCTTACTGGGTTTAAGAATGAACACATACCCTTCCCACATGAATTTCACTTGGGGAAGCCATACTATATTGTTCTACCACTCCCTTCCCTAAAAAAATGGGATAACCCACCAGTGAATTAAATCTATCCAAGAAAGGCACCTCCCAAGCTCATTAGTAAATCTACACAATGCTTCAAGGAGGATTCGGGCCCAATGGATTTGAGGATGTATCCAGACAAGAAAATACCAAATATATTAAGGCAATAAGAGAATAACGCTTTTATAGGAAGGATTATTCATAACACGAGTGATCGTTCTCTTCAATAGCCTTACAAAGAACCTATTGCAAGTAACGTTTTAAGCTTTGATTTTTCTTTCAAATAGTCTAGTCAAGCTCACTAGATCTGAATATGAATACTACTAGATGGAATAATCTCATTTAGTTTATTGGAATAAATGAGAAGAACTCCCTTTATTAGGAATTTGTTATTCTCTACTAAGTGAAAGAAAGAAAGGGAGTACAAGTTATCGCATGATTTGAAGTCTGGGTACTTGGACTGACTCAAGTTTCAAGTCTTGGTAGACCGTATTGAAGTTTAAGAATGGGATAGAATAGGTTTTGTATATTGGGTTGGGTTAATCTATCCTTGTTTGGATTATCCATCTCTCTCTCATGATTTTGAGGGTGTTATTTTATAACACAACTGAACATAGGTAACATAGGGCATCGTCAAAGAACTTGAGGTGAAACACTACTATAAATATATCGCCTAGGGATTCCCCAGACCGATGGATCTTAGAGTGGTGTGGGAAGTGCCTAAGGCACACTAGATGAACTATAAGGCACAAGTGAGGCCACTCCTGAGCATAAATGATTTGAAAACCATAATGAAGTATGCTATTCAAAGCGTAGAGATAACAGGTAAGGAAAGTGGGGATAAATTCCATGAAAGCAAATGCAATCTATTGTACATATATGAGAAACGGTGTGTTCATATCATAAATTGGTTTTTTCTTTTTCTTTTTCTTTTTCTTTTTTACAATAATTCAAAAATAATTTTATTTGTATTATTGTTTGTGTAATGCCCCATTTTGACCCTTAGGGTATTTTGGGATGCAATGTAAATATTGTAGGCAATGTGTGTTTCCCTAGTGTGGATTTCAAGGCCAAGGCCCCACTAGAGGATGATTGAAAGGAAAGTAGTTGGTATTCTGGTAACCATGTGCTAGTAAGCCATGGAAAATGTAAATCATGTAAATGACACCATGCAAATAAAAATACCAAGGGCTCACTATGGAATGCAACTAAATGAGGGGGAACTATGTATCCACTAGGGAGTGGTGAGGGGGTGTGGTATGAAACCCTAGGATTCCATATGTAACCTAGACAACCCCTTTGACCTATCCTAGCTACCATTAATTCTATTGTAAGATGGTGGTTGAGAAAACATGTGCATGAGGCGGATAGGGTATGGAGAAACCTTGCAATCCATATGGCAGGGTATGTCTCTATTTTGCCTTGACCCACATGCCACTCAACGTTGGGAGTTAGTATTCCCCTTTTCTCATTCGATTAGGCAGAAGCAATGAGAGTGGAAATGCAGGTAAAAGAGATTCGAATAGTGGGAAAGAAGGGAAACGCGATTTCTAAGAAAGCCCGATTTTTGGGTGTTGAATCTGCTAAAAAATTGTTATGGGAAGCTCAATCCAGCAAGGGATCCATTGGTCTGAACCCTAGGTCTAGTTTGCAGCATGTGGAATTCTCACAAAACCATGAAGAAAACCTTGTGATGGTGGCCGAAAACCCAGCAGTGGGATGGAGCTATTTGGCCAAAGAAAGTGAAGCAAAACCTAAGTAGGAAGGATCCAAGAGGTTTTAGATTGCATGCTAGAGCCAGTGAGGGCTCAATTACTTGATTTAGCAGTCAAGACCAACCACACTTACCCAGGTCATTTCTAATGGAAGGGGCACCTTCGGGGCTGTGCATCAGTGAAGGGGACCTTACTTAGGCTAAGAGTGGAGGTGATGGGGGTGTTTGAACTGTATGAGATCATTCGGACATGCCCATAGCTCTGTAGATAAGTTTATTTCTTTATAAAACCTTACCTGCCTTTCCCCACTTGTTTGAAAAAGATGGATATGTGCTTTGAGTGATCCTGAGTGATACTCCTTAGTGGATACATAGCCCCAACTCGGGGGTGATATTTGATTGTTGAAATAATATAGGCCGGGAAAAGATCTATGGTTTGGTTGGAACGTTGAAGTCCATAACCAGTTTGCTTGGAGGATAAATGGAAAATATAAGTGTTCCCTATGTTAAGTTATACCCATTTCATGTGTTTTAGCCTTGTATTGGTTATCTATTAATGATTGTTATTGATGGAAGATGTGTGTGTGAATAAGATCTCATTTCATTGTGTGCTAATATGGCTAAATTCTACTATGTGTGGTAATTACATTTTTCTTGCACCTTATATTCTTATCCTTATGTTGGTACTTACATGTAATTATGCTTGAGGAATAGGACTAAGCTTTGCATGCTTTCATCACTCTCGCTGGGATAAATATGTGCATGTATTCCATTCTATGTGTGTGGATCATGTTTCATTCCTTCTGTTCATGGAGTATGCTTATGCTTATTTGAAATACCCTTTGGTAATTCTTTTGAATTTTCCTTTGAGGAATTAGGGAAAAGTGTGGTAAATGTGTAGGATACTCTAGCCAGGACTTGGGGAACGAATAGGCACCCCTGTCGACCAGATGAAGGAGAGAAGACATGACCGAAGTGGAGTAGAGCTCCTTGCAAAAGGGTAAAGGAACGTAGGGGAGGTTATGGCCAGAATTCAGTTGGAAAAATGACAAGGTTAGAGTACTCAGATTTGGTAGGGAATCATACTAGTGGATAGAGATGTCCAAGGTCTTTTCAACGGTACTAACATTATCTAATTTGGCCTAAGGATGAAGGAGATATCATCCTCAGAAGTTTGCAGGTTCAGGGGGTATGTGGTCCTGACCTTCTGCATCTGCAATGTGGATTGGGGATTGCGGAGGTCAGGGAACAACCTTTGGATTGGCGTGGTTAGCCTTCTTCCTTTCCACATCCGCAAAGTGGATTGCGGAATTTAGAAGGGCGATTCCACAAAGATGGCGCGTGGAATTTATGACTTTCTGCATCCGCAAAGAAGAATGCGGATTACGGATGTCGGGCGGTCGATTTCCATGGGGTTGGCGCATCGGATTTCCACCATTCTGCATCTGCAAAGTGGATTGCGGATTGCGGAAGATGGTTTTTCCCCAGGATACGAAATGAGGTTTCTTCTTTTCGACATCTGCAACGCGGGTTGCGGATTTCAGAATTGCGGAGGAGTAAATTATCTGAGATGGCGAATGGAATAGTCTAATTTTTGAGTTCTGCATGTAGATTGCAGAACTACAGAATTCAGACGCATAATTCTCGACGCTATGAATTTGGCTTCTGACTTCCAACTTCTATATTGCGGATTGTAGAAGTTGGGAGCGCGATTTCTACGGATTGGTAATTTGGAAATCAGACTCACGAATTTCGATTGCGGATTGCGGACTGATGATCATTGCAGGATCATATTTGCGGAGCCTTTGAATTTCTTGGGAAAAAGAAGAAAAAAAATTAGCAGGTGATTGAAGGGTTGTCTCCCATTATCTCTAAAAGGCACCGAGGTGACCGAGGACATGACAAAGTGGTATCAGAGCCCGAGTTACAACACTGGGGCTGCTTTGGGCCAAAGCATGAGTTATAGGCATAGAGATGCCATGACATGGACAATGCTATGATGGAGAATTGGAGAGGGAGAATTCCTCAACTCTTCCCTTGTTCTATTTAAACTTTCTGAGTTATATATATATGAAATTGTGGATAGGAATGTTAAAAACGCAAGTGATTACATAGTTGAAATACTTATACACTAATGGGCATATTGCAATATATTGAATAGTGCATGTGTATGATGTTGCATGTTGGTAAAGCTAGTGAGGTTTACTTATGCAATGAGCCACTTAAGTTATTCAGTGTGGCCGATAATCACTATTGATGTTGGTATTGGTTGTAGGACCAAAGATAACAGAAGCATGGCTAAAAATGTACATGATGTTGTTGCACATGAACAACAACCTTATGAAGAAAGGATGGTGCAAAAAATCTATGATCAAGAGGTTGGTGTAAGGATAGTTTAGTCCTTTGCAAGAGGCCAACTGATCAAGTAACATCAAAGATGGTATTGGGAGCCATGCATATATGTTTTATTTGTCCTAATGGTACAAGTGTTGTAAGGAAATTGGGTAAGAGTTCTGTGAGCCATGTTTTTGAAAGATGGCATGTATATAAGGTTGAATGCATCTATGTAAGTGCCATATCCCCATGGCATGGCGAGGAAGAGGGTAGTGAAGGAAAGGAACCTTATACCATGTGACTGATTCAATGTTAGAATGCATTCATATGTAATTATATCATGTGACCATGTCAATTGTATATGTTGGTTATGAGTTTAATAACCAAAGCAAGTGAAGACTTGTGGTCTTGTATGGTAGTGCATGCTATGTGAGATAGCCATGGTTAGGGCCATATTTGTTTGGAATAGTAGAATGCATGACATGATAAGTGTAGTATTCATGAATCCATGCAAGGTGGCATTGAGTGGATACGCATTAAAATATTTTGTAAATATGTAGTTGCATGAAAGGAATGCACATTAAAAGATAATGTGAATGTTGTAAATGAACATGCATGAGTGTGGGTGCACATGGTTGTGCTGTATGTTCATTGCAATTAAACAATAAATGAAATGAGGAATTAATGACAGTTCTGAGATCATTTCATGAGCTGCTATGAATGCAGGAGAAATATTGCAGGAAGGTAATCATGATTGGTGGGGTGCTAGAGTGCTCTTCTGGAAGGACATTTGCGTAAAAGAATATGGCTGTGAAATTTTAGTATCCAACCAAATTTGGAGGAACTGCTAAAGGAGCACTAACTCTACGCTGCTTAAACCCGAATCAAATGTGCCTTCTGAAATTACCTTGGACGATCAGATCAAAAGAGGGCTAGATTAACGGTGGACTTGAATCGGTTTAGGGTGAATTGGATGGAGATTTCACACCCGTTCTAGCAATTAACCCCTGAACTATTTCTTCGGCGAAATGTTGTTTGAACCGTCGATCAGTTCGCAACTTCCCTCATCCGTCGATCTGTGATCACCGCGAATGTGCACTTTCAGAATTTCAGAGATCTATCTCCACGCATGTTCACCCCACGAAATTCTATGTGGGTTGTTGATCGTCCTCCTCCGACCTTGACTGTCTAAGCTTCACACCCACAGATAGATCAAACTTGGGTCTTGTAAATTGATCAACGAAGCGATCAATTTCTCACATGATTCGTTCGAAGGGTTCATCACACCCTCGGCTTCTGAATGATTCTAGTAATGCCAGTCTATTCATTCATACACATAGGATTTATACCTATTCCTGTTTATTGGAAGAACATGGTGGATATTCAAGAAAATGCAGAGTCTTAAAGCTCTGCTCTTCAATTCATCAATAACCTTTGATCAATTACAATTAAACCAATAACAAACCCTAGACTTCCAGAAAGTAGATTTGCAAATCTCAGATTTGGAATTTTGCTAATCAATTAGTAATGGTTGTTTGTCTAATCCAGAGTTGTGTCAAGAGGGCATGTTGTAGGTGGATGTCTATGATATGGAAGCAAGCCTAAACCCTAATGGATAGGGTGGTGCCACTTACAAGAGCCAAACCTTATGAGAAGGGTCTCATGGTTCTGAACTGCATGTTGCTAGGCAATGTCGGTGAGATGGTAAAGATTATGTCAGTAAGACATATGTGAGTTATGGAAGGTGAAAGATATTGCGATGGAAAACTGAGGGACTATTGAATCAGAGAAGGGATCCACCATTCCTCACAAATGAAGAAAAATATACATCTACAAATGGATGAGTATTTTGTAACCCTAGCTAAGAATATGCATGTCTAGTTTTTAAGAGATAATATGCAGAGCATATTTTATTTTATTTATATTATTTCAGACTGCTTGAGTATGATTAGGACCTACATGGCTCACATCGGAAAGGGATGCATACCTTTCAGGTGTTGGGTTATGTTAGGGTTGTCAATATTGACTACACCCTAAAGGAATGGACGCATTCTTGGTGTTTCAATATTTGATAGTGAATGTTATGAAATATGTTTACAATTTTAGAGAAACAATACTAATGAGCTTGCTTATCCATCTTTTGTGGTTGGCTTGAACATATGCTATATGGTGCTGCACACTAAAGAAGCAAAGTGAAGAGGTTGTTATGAGGGGTTGTGGTGAAGGGTTTTTATGTGTATGAAGGGTTGTGTGTGTATGAAGGGTTGTTGCAAGCCTTTGGCTCCATAGTAGAGCCTTGACCTGGAAATGGTCATGGTGGAATTTCCTTCCATTGACCTCTGACCCATACAGATGTGGTGTCTTGGCAATGGAGAGGGAAAACTAGGTATGGGACTGGTTTGGCACCATCAATTCTCGATGATCCCAGTCAGTGTGCTAGTTTGGCATTGAGTACTTGATGTTGTGGAGAAGCATGTGTGTTGTCCAAACATCCGGCCCACAAGTGATCCAAGGGTTGTAAAGAATAAAAGGAACCTGTGGAGTAGTGAGGGAATGCCCAATGCATATAAGTATTTAATTTTCATTCATTTCTTAATTCGAATAATGAAAATTCCATGTACAAGTCTTATAACAACCGAGCTGATACATTGTTGTTTCTTTGTTGAAAACCTTGGTCATTGCAGGAAGCAAAAACTATGAAGACATCCTAAAGATGCATATGGACATGCGATTGTCTTAGAAATATCAGCATGAGCAACGCTGAATATGGTGCCAGTGTACTTGTGTGGTTCCTAGAAGCCAAGAGTTTTGTAGACAAACCACATGGAAGGGTTCCCTGGTTGAGAGGTCTTGGACAGACATTAGACACTAAGTGTCATAGCTAAGAAACGGAAATTCAAGCATTCCCATTTAAGTGAAAGAGGCTAAGGAGCATGGAACCAAACTGGTGGTGTGGCTCCGGATTGGATCAAGACTAAAATTCTTACTCTTCTATTTCCTTTCGACTGATGCATTTTAGAAAACAAAAAAATGTTGAATGCATGATATGGCTGAGAATTAATTGTGTTTATTTTCTTGAAATAAATTGTGAATGCTAAAATAGTAAATTCCATGTGAAAGGGTGAGCATGAATGAGTTCATGTGTATGATTAGGAAAGCATGAAATGTATGGAGGTATCATGATAAAGCAAGGATTCTCCATGTTAATTGGGAAAATAATTGATTGATTTTAATATTTATGTTATGCTTGGCCTAATAGGAATTACCACGATGAATTTCACAGGTGAGAAATTGAAATCAATTGGTTGCAGCAGTTACAAGGCAAGTGGTTCTATCAAGCAAAGAGTGGGAAGCTGTACATATTGACCATGGAAGCCTACCAAAGGCTGTTAGAGTTGGCTGAAAAATATTCTTCAAACAATTGCCAAGACACAAGAGAATCTTGGAGAAATGCTCAAGCTACAAAAGTAGTAGAATGAGATGAACCACATGGCTTTGCAAGACTCTATTTGTATGGAAAGGGAAGTAAAAATCATTCAGGGAGCAGTCAGCAGGGGGAAGGACGGTAGATCAATGAAGAGGCATTCACCCAATCAGTCCAATAAGAAAAGTTCTAGGTGGGAAGAATCGAAGAAAATTGAGCAGGAAAAGATAAAGCAACCACTTAAATGTTGGAAATGTGGGGGACATCATTTCCTCCACAACTTCCCAACAAGGAACAATAAGAGAGATAGAAGCTATGAAGTTTCTAGACTTGTATATCAGCTGGAAGATCAAAGCCAGTAGGAGAAGCTTATGGAAGCCAAAGGACTTGGTCCTAAAAGTTCAAGTAAAGGGTAAAATGCAGGGCACATCTCCATCTCCAACATTTTTGTAATTATGTACATGTGCATGTATTCCTAAGTATTGGAACACCGAGGATGATGTTATTCTAAGGGGAGGGGAATTGTAATGCCCCATTTTGACACTTAGGGTATTTTGGGCTGCAATGTAAATATTGTAGGCAATGTGTGTTTCCCTAATGTGGAGCTCAAGGCCAAGACCCCACTACAGTATGTTCGGGTTTTAATTAAAAGGAAAGTAGTTGGTATTATTGTAACCATGTGCTAGTAAGCCATGGAAAATGTAAATGATATAAATGACACCATGTAAATAAAAATACCAACGGTTGGCTATGGAATTCAAGTAAATGAGGGGGTACTATGTATCCACTAGGGAGTGGTGAGGGGGTGTGGGATGGAACCTTAGGCTGCCATATGTAACCTAGAGAAACCCTTTGACTTGTCCTAGCTTCCATTAATTCTTCTGTAAGGTGGTGGTTGAGAAAACCTATCCATGAGGCCGATAGGGTATGGAACATCCTTGCAATCCATATGGAAGGGTATGGCTCTGTTTTTACTTGACACGCACGCCACTCAACCTTGGGAATTTGTATTCCCGGTTTCTCATTTGATTAGGCAGAAGCAACGAGATTGGAAATGAAGGAAAAAAGAGTTGAACAATGGGAAAGAAGGGAATCACGATTTCTGAGAAAGCCTGATTTTTGGGTGCCAAATCCACTCAAAAATGGGTATGGGAAGCTTGATTCAGCAAGGGATCCCTCGGTCTGAACCATAGGGCCATTTTGCAGCATGTGGAATGCTCAGAAAACTGTGAAGAAAACCCTGTGATGGTGGACGAGAACCTAGCAGCGAGATGGACCTATTTGGCTAGAGAAAGTGAAGAAAAACCTAAGTGGGAAGGATCCAAGAGGTTTTAGATTGCATGCTAGAGCTAGTGAGGGATCAATTAATTGATTTAGCAGTCAGGACCAGCTACGCTTACCCATGTAAGTGATAAGGGAAGGGGCACCCTAGGGACTGTGCAGCAGTGAAGCGGACCTTACTTAGGCTGAGAGTGGAGGTGATGGGGGTGTCTGAACTATTTGAGATCATTGGGACATGCCCATAGCTCTGTGGATGAGATTATTGATTTAGAAAGCCTTACCTGCCTTTACCCACTTGCTTGACAAAGATGGATATGTGCTATGAGTGAGCCTGAGTGATACTCCTTAGTGGATACATATCCCCAACTTGGGGGTGATCTCTGATTGCTGAAATAATATAGGCTAGGCAGAGATCTATGGTTGGGTTGGAACATTGCAGTCCATAGCCAGTTTGCTTGGAGGTTCAATGGAAATTATAAGTGTTCCCTTTGTTAATTTATACCCATTTCATGTGTTTTAGCCTTGTAATGGTTAATTAGTAATGACTATTATTGATGACAGATGTGTGTGTGAATAAGATCTCATTTCATTATGTTCTAATATGGATAACTTCTACTCTGTGTGTATTAATTACATTGTTCTTGCACCATATATTCTTATCCTTATGTTGGTACTTATATGAATTATGCTTGAGAAATAGGACGAAGCCCTACATGCTTTTATCACTCTGCCTGGGAGAAATGTGTGCATGTATTCCATTCTATGTGTGTGGATCATGTTTCAGTCCTTGTGTTTATGGAGTATGCTTATGCATATTTGCAATCCCCTTTGGTAATGCTTTTGAATTGTCCTTTGAGGAATTAAGGCTAAGTCTGGTAAATGTGCAGGATACTCCAGCTAGGACATGGGGAAGGAATAGGCACGCCTGTGGACTAGATGAAGGAGAGAAGACATGAACGAAGTGGAGTAGAAATCCTTGCAGAAGGGTAAAGGCACATAGGGGAGGTTATGGCCAGACTTCAGTTGGAAAAATGACAAGGTTAGAGTACTAAAATTTGGTAGGGAATCATACCAGTGGATAGATATCTCCAAGATATTTTCAACGGTACTGAGCTTATCCAATTTGGCCCAAGGATGAAGGAGATATCACCCTCAGAATTTTGGAGGTGCAGGGAGTATGTGGTCTAGACCTTCCTCATCCGCAATGCGGATTGGGGATTGCAGAGGTCGGGGACCAACCTTTGGATTGGCGTGGTTAACCTTTCTCCTTTTCGCATTTGCAAAGAAGATTGCAGATTGAGGAATTCAGAAGGGCAATTCCACGAAGATGGCGTGTGGGATTTCTAACTTTTTGCATCTGCAAAGTGGAATGAGGATTGCGGATGTCAGGAGGTCGATTTCCACGGGATTGGTGCATCAAATTTCCTCCATTCTGCATCCGCAAAGAGGATTGTGGATTGCAGAATTTTTTTTTCCCTGGGATACGAAATGAGGTTTCCGCTTTCTAACATCTGCAACGTGGGTTGCTGATTGCATAATTGCGGAGGAGTAAATTTTGGAGATGGTGAATGGAAGATTCCAATTTCCGAGTTCCGCATGCGGATTGCGGAATTCGGATGGGTAATTCTCGATGCTGTGAATTTCGTTTCTGATTTATGATTTACGCATTGCGGATTGCAGAAGTCGGGAGCACGATTTATACAGATTGGTAATTTGGCAATACGACTCCCAAATTCCGATTGTAGGTTGCAGATCAGAGGTCATTGCGGAACTGCAGATTATAGACCGGTGATCACTGCAGGATGAGAGTTGCTGAGCCTTTGAATTGCTTGGTAAAAAGAAGAAAAAAATTTAGCAGGTGATTCAAGGGTTGTCTCCCATTGTCTCTAAAAGGAACTGAGGTGACTGGGGACATGACAATTTGAATTGAATAAATGTAGAATTCAATTTTTATACATTTATAAATGTAGACCTTAATTTCTTGGAAAATCATGGGAGTTTTTAAAAGTAATTAGGGTAACAATTTGTTGGAAATAATGATTTTGAGGATTGGAAAAGAAAGTGTTACAGGAAAAAAGAACATTGTATAAGGAAGAAATCCTAGAGAAGATGGAATAGTTGAATTTGGAAATTGTATTTGAATATTTTGTAATTTTTCTTTGTAGATTTGATGTCGATCAACATATATCAACCATTTTTTTGTGTGGTTGTGCTAGTATATACATAGATACAATTCATGTTACACATTATATGTGGGAATGGGATACAATGTAGTGGATGCATAAGGATGATATTTTGTTCGAATTGGAGTTGGATACATTATCAAGATATTGATTTTAGTGGATGCAAGAGCCATAGATATTAAAGGTATACAATGTGTGTTCATTATTGTGTTTCAAACGATGCACACACAACACACACATGCATACTAGAGAGAGGGTGAAGAGAATAAATTTATTCTCTAGAAGAATCAAAGAAGAAAATTCACAACAATTGGATTATTTGTTGTTCCTCCTCTCTTTTACAAAAATGGAATGCCATGATCAAGTTGTTCATACCCATAATTGTTTGGTAATATTCTTCTCAAGGTTGAAATGCTTCCTTTATTTTGGTGCTCTTTAGTCATCATATGTTGTAGGATGCATTTGAGGCATGTCTAGCAACATAATTTAGGAATGAAGTTGGAATGTTGGATAGAAACGAACATTTAAACCATGTGAAACTTATTGGAGTTTGTAGTGAGTAGGATAAGGAACATATTCTTGTAACTGAGTATGTTCTCAATGGAATTTTAAGAGAGAATATATATGTTATAGATCCATATTGTTGTTTGTCATTGTTTTCTTCATGCATGAATTAAGTTTTTCATTATTTCAATAAAGCAAGTTTGGGATTTGTGTGACTTTTGATAGTTTATGGTGGTTAGTTATTTTTGTGACTTTTTCCATCGTTTTAGGACACTGATGAAATTTTTTGGACTTATCAAAATGATTGGATATAACAATTGATGTTTCCCATTGTCTCAAATATATTCACATATATACAAGTAAATTTTAATCTATATAAATTAGAGTTCAAATGCTAATAAAATTATTCGGTCAAGATTTCTAAATTCTACACGGAGGTTGATTTTTGAGATAAAATAAGGTTTTGTAATAGGCAGTTGTTCCATGTATTTGAAATAGTACATGTATATTCATGTAGTCTTGATAATCTAGTTGCTAGTCATAGGATGTTGCTTTTAGTATATGTGTAATGTGGATTCACAACTAGTAAATGGGCCTAGTAGAAAGCTAACTAATTATTATTTTTTTGTATGTGCACAAAGAGACAAAGCCTCTATGCTAGATGAAACTATTAACTATGTGAAACTTCTACAGCAACAAGTAAAGAGGTTGTAGCTTCAATCCGAATCTTTTGCAAGATTGACATTTTGTAGCCTATGCTAGAAGACTTTGTTCTTATAGCTCAACTATTTTGACTATTTTAGTTTATAATTTTTATTTATGTATAATAGTTAAATATTAGATTATAAAGGTTCGTTTTCGTATTAACTGTTAACATTGTGAAATTTCAATTTCAGTAAAGATTACTTAACCAAATGAATGGAACATGCCACAATGTGGCTCTAGTTTCAATAACTATGTACATTTTTTAGAACTACTTGTAATAAAAAAATGTTTAATATTTATATATGTTTTTTCTTTTCTTTTTGATAGTGCCAATATTACATAAACGACATAAACTTTGGGATATAAATTTGCTCCCTTCCCTATGAAGATAAAGTAGATGGATGCAAACTTTTGAAGAAGGAAGGAATCTTCTCAGTTTCCATTGAAATATTTGGAAAAGTCACCATTGTAGAAGATTTTTGAGTACTTTTTTGAAAGCTTGATGTTGTTGAGAGTGTCGACGAGAATTTTTTTTTAATGGCTGACTTATATTAATGGATCGATGATCATGTAATATTAGTGGACATTTAGTTGGGAAATTGAATATATTGTACTATTTGATATTATTATTTATATATATATAATATTTATGTGGTTCACAACATATATGTTTATATTTGATCTTATTAATTTATAGTATTTTTCAATTAATGTAAGTTTACATGTTTATATAAATTTAATCTCTTTATATTAATTAGATTTGCACCAATATTGCAAAGTGACACAAGTATTGTTAAGATACTAGTGGATGGCCTTCACTAACATCTCGAGGTTTTGGTGTAACGGTTCATATCATTTGGTATTAGAGCCTCCACCCAGGTTCGAGTCACAGAGCGGGTGGCAACGTCGGCATTGCAGTGTTCGCCCGGGGCTCGTATGGCGCAAAGGGGACACCATCGTACGGGCGCACATCCAGCCCAGAGTCTAGACTGCGGAGCGTGGTGGGATGTTAAGATCCTAGTGGACGACCTTCACTAACATCTCGAGGTTTTGGTGTAACAGTTCATATAAACTATACAAATTCATGACATTTTAAAAATTATTCACATCATATAGTTATATTGAATAATAATTAAGAACAAAAATAAAATGAATATAAAACAAATACAAAATTATAAAAATAGAGATACATATGACCACAACTACTATTATACTACTTGCGTATGACGAAATGTACTAGCAAATAGCGATAATTAATGACCAAATAAACAACCTAATAGTGACGATTAATGACCAAATAAATGACTAAATATATGACCAACTCATGAAGCAATTCAAGCAGTTTATGACTAAGTGATAAATGACCAATTTAGTCGGGTGATAAGTGACTGCTAATTTATGACCAATGGTGACTGCCTCAATTTTAGTCATTTATCTCTGATTTTTAGTCATTTTTACGCCGAAGGCGTTTCACCAATGAGAAGTATGGCCATCCACGTTTGCTAGATTCCTTGCTTATAGAGTGAATGGAATCCTGCCACGTGTTTTTCGTTTTGGCCCTACATATTTGTGACTGTTGCGGCTTCTCCGCGCATGATTTTTTTTGCTGCACTCCTCCACGCCCAAGACTTGACAACAGACTGTCTAATTCATGCTGGTACATTAACGTGATGCTGGTACATTAGCCAATCTTTTGTGTACAACGATTGCAACAAAACAAAGGAGTGCCAACTATTGTTGTCGATCCATTCTTGTCATGAATCTTTGAACCGAAGGAGAAGGAGAGCTGACTGTCTAAAGCAAGCTGACAAAGTTTGAAGACCATGCCAATTATATCCGACCATTCCGACCGGTCTACATGAACTGTTTGCTGATGTAAAGAAGTTTTATGCAGTGGCTTACCCGTCCGTCAGAGGCTTAACGTTTCCTAGGCATAGTCCTATCGATTGCTCTTATAAACTAGGCATAATGACACAAATTTCCTACACGGCTTCTTAAAAAAGAGTCAAAAGCACTACATGTTTGGAAAGCCTAAAACTATAGTCTTATGAATTTCCCTTGACTTTACCGACATATACACTTCGTTCTCAAATAAAGAAACTCTTTGCCCATATCGTGATAGAGTACTTTAAAAATTTTTATATCAGTAAATTGACAGAGTAGTTCGAAGTTGTTGTTGATATTTCATATTTTGAGTTGTTGATATTACACAATCTGAAATCTGAGTGTAACAGGAATAGTTGAATACATTGAATCTACTATCTACTTATACAATAAAAAATTTGAATAATGAAAATTTAAAATTTTACCAAAAATTAAATTACTAGGCTTATGGCTTACATTAAAAAAAATAGGGGCAAAATATTATCAAATGGATTAAGCTAAACTATAGAGGAATTGCATTTTTTTTGTGGAATCTGGAAATGTGATTTTTGCTAGGAGACTATTCCCACCAATCGATAACTGCCGAAGAGATGAGCACTTGCTCAAAGCAGTTGGAATAGTTCCATTAAGACCATTCTCAGACAAAATGGCATGTTCCAACTCGACAAGAAGACCGACCTCTGATGGTATGGTACCCATCAATAAATGGCTATATGAAAGGTCGATCCATCGAAGGCGTGTGCAGTTGCACAGTGCTTTAGGAATCGATCCTCCTAGGATATAGTTATAGATGAGGTCAAGAATTCTCACAGCTTTAAGCTGCCCGAATACTGATGGAATTCGTCCATTGAAATAATTACCAGAAAGATTCAACATATGCAATAACGACAGGTTGCTCAAATAAGGGAAAGAGTACCTCCCAATTGTAATTTAGGTTCGACAGGAAGCTGAAAATATCTTCGTAGTCTGTCGAGGTTCGACAGGAAGAGGAAGCTAACTTGCCATGCAAATTTTTTTTTAACATGTCGACCTTCTGTTGCTTACTTCGACCTTGGTTTCGGTGACATTACGAAGGGCTACACCATCAGTCGAAGTTTATTGTCTCTACAGATTATGTGTGTTGAGTCAAAGCACCAGTTAGACACTTGCAGCCTTTTTTTTTTACTTAGTTGTCGATTGTAGTTTCAAAAGTTTGTCGATTTGACAGTTGACCGGAAATGCTTAGTCGATAGGGTGCAGTTGACAAGCACTTAGTCCGACCAGAAGCAATCAGTCAATAGGGTGTAGTCGGCCATCAAGTTTTAAAGAAATCAGAAGAAATTGGGCCTGTTGTTGTCAAACATGTTATAATAATGATCAACAAAATCCTTGGAAACCTCGTCTAAATGTTGCTCCGTAGTATTGGCTGGAATTGTATAGCTTGTATTGGCCGCCACAATATTTGCTTAACACTAAATCCGTCGAAACAATATTTGCTTGATACAGAATTTTCACTTCCTATAAGGTGAATCCTGGTCGACATGCTTAAGGTTAGGGTTAGTTTAATGGACACTTCCAATATATGGTTTAAAATTGTTTTTATAGAATCACGTGACGGTAATGAAGTATTTTCAGATTATTTGTAGGTAACTTTAGTTCAGGAAATTTAAGTTTCCGTTAATAATTTCTCCCAGAATAGTCGGCAGAATAATCGGCTTCCGACTGGTAGTGGTCCTACTACCCCATTTCTGTTGACCCTTTGACAGATTCTACTACTTTCGATTTCCCTACCACTTCCTTTCAGACTAATTAAATCCGACCAGTCCATTCGACTAAAGTTTATTGGCAGCCCCATTGGCGGCCTCATCAACTCTTGCTGGAATAAATAAGATAAAATGGTGAATTGGTCAAAAGCATTGTTCTAATGTTGTTCAAACAGTTAGATAATGTTGAGTTTAATTTCAGAAATCATGTGTAAGATCAAGCTACCTACGACTTCACTTTAAATAAAGTCTTAGTAAAAAGTAGTGTAAGATGTCCAATTTCTACTAAATCCCGATAACAACTGGGATAAAATTTGGTTGGTTTTTCCAAGCATATCAGTTGCTAGCTGCCACATGACTCTCGACCGATGAAATAATTTTTAGAAATGTCCACTCGACCAGGTACTTCACCGACTATTATCCACATCGTAACGTGATCGACTGATTGAGCATTATCGACCAGCTACTTCACATCTTATGTCAGGTAACGTCCAAATATACCTTGAGTTCACGCCGAATGCTTGATGACCATATAGTGGATGGTCAAATTATTAATAATCAATTTGGACGTTTATTATCCAAATTGAGGTTGACCAAATGTGTAGCTCATCCTATATCTCATTATGCTAATTCGATTCTTGATAATGTCAAACTATTCACTCGACCGTATAACGTCAGCACTGACCTCTGCAGTCTATTAGTCGACCAGAACAGTAAGCCATGTGCTAATTATAATCCATTCGATGACCAGTCTAGTTCTCCATGAATTTCAAACTCAAACTCAGGAAAAACTACAAATATTTGAAAAAGAAATTAGGTTAGTGCGCAGCTCTGATGGACAAGTATTTAGTTTATATAGACATAAAGCAAATAAATTTTAAATATTTGAAAAAGAAATTAGGTTAGTGCGCAGCTCTGATGGACAAGTATTTAGTTTATATAGACATAAAGCAAATAAATTTTAATTATAAATCCAGACTTCAAATATTCAACGAATACTATCAACAGCCCACAATTGATAAAGTAAATTTTGGCCGTGGAGTGATTATGCTTCTGTCAATGGTTCCAGTGGCCCGTTGGAGCTTCCATTTAGTATAACTAATCTGGCATGCTGAGAATTGATAGAATCACGTCGTGGTAATGAAGCATTTTCAAACTATTTGCATCTAGCCTTAGTTCGAGAAATTTCAAACTCAAACTCAGGAAAAACTACAAATATTTGAAAAATAAATTAGGTTAGTGCGCAGCTCTGATGAACAATTATTTATTATATGGACATAATAAGGCTTCCGACACTGGAAGCCTTATGACTATGAAGGAGCTTCTAGCTGCTACATTTCATTGGCTCATGGCACACCTGCTGCATTTTTAGCTGCCTACTGCATGCTAAAATCTCCTCTGGAGCTTGCCTGGAAAAACACCGCTTCAGAGAATGCAGTTATGGAATTCAGCATTGCTTGTTTCTTAGTCGACTCGATGCATTACCTGGTTTTCTTTCCCAATGATTTTGTCTTCATAGCACATCATATGGCTACATTCTTTGTAATGGCATCCTACCGCTACTATGTCGGTCATGGGGGTTTAACTATTATGTCTCTCCTCTTTTTGGTGGAAATTACCAGTGCCTGTCAAAATGCCTGGACTCTTGCCCGAATTGCCAAGCTAGAATCCTCACAGGTTGCCCTGATTTATAAAATTTTGCCTCCCTTGTTTTATTCATTCTATACCCTTATTAGAGGATTTGTTTTCCCCATTCTTATCTATAACCTGGCTCAGTTCTACATTGATGGAAAAGCCGATGATGTGATTCCAAGGTGGTTGGCATGTTGTTGGATTGCCATAGTGGATATGGAAATACTTGGAAGGCATTTTGTCATCTTCCCAGCAATGAGGGATGTTTACACTGGGTGGCATCAGCCATGTTCTATTTTAATTTTTGTGCACCTAAGGAAGGAATAAGCGATCTCTAGGTGGCTGTTCCTTTTCTCCTCATTGACGATCTCTTCTTATTCTGTAAGTAATTTCCTGTAATGTAATAATTCTTATCTCTACCGAGGTCACAAAATGGTCTAGGAGACCTGTGAAATGGTCTATATGAGATCTCTGAATACTGGAAAAAGTTTTAGAACTGCAAAGTGATGATATGAAATTGTAAATAATGTCCACCTCTTTAAATGGCTTGTTCTTTGCCCATTCAGTTTTTATAATGGTCTATGAGATCTGCGAATACTGGAAAAAGTTTTAAAAGTGCAAAGTGATGATATGAAATTGTAAATATTGTCCGTCTCTTTAAATGGCGTGTTCTTTCCTCATTCAGTTTTTATCAAGTGCTATTTTAGTGTTATTTTGAATTTTCATTCATTGTGATAGAGAAGGCTTCTGGCAATTTCTTATCTAGTGTATTTCCATACCTCCTTTTTGAACTTGAGGTTTCATTCTAGGAACTGCTCTGAGCTACACATTCTTGTATTTACAAACCCAGATAACGTAGAGTTGGAATATTCAAGTATCAGTTCTTACTCAAGTAATCTGTTGAGAATGAATGAGTTCTATTTCTTGAACTTATGACATCTTCTCTAATTGAAAGAATCCAATGGAGGAATCAAAACATTTATTAACTTTAGATGAGTGTTGGAGGAATCAACTTATTTCAAACTTAGACAATGGTTAGAAATCAATTTTAATTTACTGGCTTGGACTGTGTAGAAAAGACGTTACATACTGTTGTTCGTTTCCAATCCATGGAAGGGGATGTTATACTTTTCTATATTGGAATATCTTAAGCATGAAGAATTTTTTGTGAAATCTTAAGATGTCTGGTTCTTCTGCAATGTGCATTGAATGTGGAATTCTCCATCTTCCATTTTCTCTTTATTTAGTGAGCTGCTAGGATCTCCTCGTTATCTTGCTACCTGGAATTATTCAATATGCATAAAAATATGTGGATTATCTCCTTACAAGTCTCCTGGTTTTCTGCTGGTTTGGAGACTCGGAAGGCCCCATATCCATTGATCTGCATTCTGTCCAAACCACGCCAAAGCTTGGATATCGACCATATCTACCATAATTCACTCTACTGATTTAGTATCGACCATAAATTTTATATGTCGACCAAAATTTGTCATCCACCATAATTTACATTTGGTCAATGACTAGGATTCACAAATTTTATATCGACCATAATTCACCTTATGTCGACTGGTTAGGGTGAATCCACATGTCGGCCAGGATTCACAAATTTTATATCGACAACAAATATTAAACTAACCCTAAAAATTTATATCGACCAGGTCACCGTCGACCTGGAAGTTACATTGGCCAAATCTTTAAGCTTTTATCTTAAATTAAAATGAGTTTTACTACATGAAACTAAACTTTAACCCAATGTAAAATAGCTCGTGACCTACAGGATGAGCTGAAAAGTGTTGCTGACAAAAAACTAAGATTAGATTCTGCTAGACACGTCGACTTTGTATTTCCAGCCAGGTCACAAGTATTGGTTATAGACATGAAGGTGGTATCCAACTTCCCAAAGAGATCGAGCAATCCTGGGTGAAATCTTTCGAGGACAGGATCGATACTAACCCTTGCAAATGGCCCGGTGTGAAGTGCAATGATCCCCGTCGTGGTATAAGGATAGATATTCTCATGTCGATATTTGATATTGTACTTGCAAGTAAGTACAATATGTTTGGAATCGGAATGCTCTTATGGTCGATATTCAAACTCCCTGTCCCCTGCTAGCCTTAGACAGGTTAGCAGTGTCGACAGGTTGCGATCCCCGGTAGCTTCATCCGTGATAAGTTCGTGACATTATCTACAAAGTGGAAAATAAAAGGGAATTTATTTGCACGAAATCAAGAAATCATAACGTAAATTTGGATGGTAAGTTGCATTGTTTAAAAAGTCAACTATTCTGACAGATCATACTATTTTATGGCAAATTGAATTGAGAAGGTAGATACGCTTTTCTTGGTTTGTTGAGCCATTTTAATGGAGCAATAGATTGGGTTGATATTGATGTGTGAATATGGTTGATGCTAAGCTTTATTCGGCCCTCTTAGTTAATGTTATTATTGGCCCAATCATTGTTGTTGCACTAATGAGAACACCGTAATGAACATGATAATGCATAATGCAGAAATGAAAAAGCTTTCTTGTTACAAATTCACTGCTCATAATAACTATTGTTATTACATAAATGTTATTATTGGGCCAACCATTGTCGTTGCACTAATGAGAACACTGTATTGAACATGATAATGCATAGCATACAATTGTTTTTACAGAATCACGTTGTGGTAATGAAGCATTTTCAGTTTATTTGCAGGTAATGTTAGTTCAGGAAATTTATGTTTTTGTTAATAAATTCTCCCAGAATACTTGGCTTCCGACTGATTGTGGTCCGGCCACCCCCTTTCACTTTTGGCCCTTGATTGTTATTTCATCAACACAAGTAATATGTCAGCTCGAAGAAGTCCGACCAACTATAGCAGTCATTAGCCCATTAACTCCGATGACTTCAATGACCAAGATGTCCACCGACGAGAATAAACATTTTTTTTTTTGGAGATTGGTGGATAGAAAGATGACTATGACAACCGATCGAACTTCCTTCCAAAGCAATTGGTCATTGTAGAGCAATCAATCGATTAACCTTTTTGATGTTATTGTTTCAGAGAACCTTGTGGCGAGTGCCACGATTGAACACCAACTATCTCAGTTGACAATTAGACGTGGGAAAAACAATTTAATGGAGGTTTGTCATGATCCACCAACCATCTGTAAAATAACTTAAAGGTTCTCTTTACTTTTGTGTTTGGAAAACCGACTTGCTTTGTTGTTTCATAACAATATATATGTTCCACATGTAAGAATATGTCTGGTTGAGTCATAATGTTGTCAAAGTTAATATGCAGTCAATGTAACATCTATAGTCGATCCAAAATATAGTCGAAGCACACTTGGTCGGTATGTAAAATGGGTTGGTCGTTAAAAATTAATTATAGTCGAAGCAACAAGTGGTCGGGTATATAAAAAAGTGGTCGGGTCACTATCATATTAAACTATAGTCAAAGCTCGACTTGTAAATTTTGGTCGAGTTGAATCAGCTTCACACACCCGTCTGCCAACAACTCCTCCAAAGATGTCAATGGCTCCATACTTGGCAGCTCTTCTACAAGGTGACAAAAAGACAAGGAGAAAGACGACATTGCTCAGTGATGACTCAAGGGATTGCTCACACACAAATTGGATGGAAGAGAACAAGCCGAACTTGAAATAATTGACGAAGAACCTAAACACTAAAATAACTATAGAATTGGGAAGCATAGGAAACAAGGGAGAACCTAGGAAATAATCGTGGAGTTGGTTTGGCAAGAATAGGTAGAGGCTGCAGGTTCCAATCATTCTTTGATTCTTTGAGATTGTTTATTCATGGCAACTAGGGGAATTATGGATTCTGGCCATCTAGCAATATTCATTAAGCCAATCGACTATTGTCATGAACCCGTTCAACCATTAAGCCGACTATATTCATTAAGCCAGCCGAATATAGGCATCTAGCAATATTCATTAAGCCGTCCGACCATTTTGATGGAGATTAATTCATTTTGATGGAGGTTAATTCCTGTGCTTATGTTTTCTTCCTTCTAACTTTCCTATTTTCCTAGTGGCGTTCATTTTTGTCCCTAAAGAAGCAAATGCTAGTTTTAGTCACTTATCACCCATTTTGTACTAGTGCATTAAATCCTTGGGGACAAGAGATATTACATTATAATACAATCCCTTTAACTTTGCTAGTATATTCTACCAAAATAGACATACACTGATACAAATGAGTAAATATTGAGGTGTCCAATATATGACTAGACTACATTGGTTAAAGGATAAATTTTGGATGAATTTTCCAAACGTTATCAAATGTGTTCACTATACTATTCCCACTATATACGCTTTGAATAAAAAATTACTAAATCATTTTATATTTTATTTCAAATAAATATCCCTTAGTATAATGAAAATGTGGAAAAAGCCCACCATATTCCACGAAACTAATCAATGATAACTATAACACAAAAGCTTGATCAAAATTCCAATAAACTAAAATTGCAAAAACTAAAAGGAACAAAATCCCTCCATTTGGAGATATATTTGTCTAGGTTTGTTTTTTTTATTTTTCTTTGTTAAATTGGAAGCTAATCTGCAGTAATGGTGTAGCTTCAAGTGCCCAAAGGAGCACTACTTCCAATTTGTTTTTCACATTTTTTTTCTAGAGTTGTGACATTATTTGTTGCCGCAACTATCAAATTGTTCATGAAATGATAAATATAGGGACTTAAATATTTTGTTCATTAATAAAGGAATTTAGAAGATCATAAATGAATAATTTACGTTAATTGCCAATGACAAACTATTCTCTGGAACACCACATTTGGATCCTTCCCTTTTGAATTAGACCAAGAAAAAAACAGAAGAAGAGAAGTCAAAGGAAGAAAGTCATGGAAAGAAAGGAAGTTGCAGAAGAGTATCGGAAGTTGCAGAATAAAGGTAATGGCTACAACCACTTTTGGACTAGCTTGGGACTTGCTCCACCAGTATAAAAGGAAGTAGGGGGATAGAGAAGAGATGAGGAGGAAAAAGGGAAAACAATCACTCAAGGAAATTCAGAGAGCATCCGAGCACCAGATTAGAGATCGAAGAGATAAATTCAGATAGATCTATAGTGGGATTATGTAATCGGGTTTTGGGTTCTGTCTAAGAGATGTTTCATCCTGAGACGGCTAATTCCATGGTGAATGTAAGGCTTAAAGCCATAATATAAGATGTTGTAATGGAGATCTATTAATATAATGACAATACTATTCAACCCCTTCAAATTTATCAGTGATGCATGTTTTATGTCTGATCTTGTTTACTATTTCAAGTTAAATGAATAAGTGATGAATGTTTTTAAGTGTTGTTGCAATGTATTTTGTGGGATAATGTGATGATTTTTTCTACGATAAACCCTTGATCGCAACCATATCGTTAACCCTTCCCATATTACGCCAGTCTTGGTTGTGCTTCAAGTGATACCTCCTCCCTTAAGGGAATTGAAAATGCCAACACTCTAGACTACAATGGCACCATTTTGTTGGCCCATGTGAAAGAACCTTGGTCTCCATTTTGTACCAAGAAATGTTTCCACTAGAGGGATGTAGTTCTTAACGGGACCCTGTTAATTGTATGAACACTTTGGTGGTAACAAGTTGTATTTAGGATTGGTGGGAAAACAAGCTTGATGATTTCACAAACTAGGAATGTTTTCTACGAGGGTGAGAAGTAACCAAGTTCAAACAATATATTTTCTGTGGAGGACCATTTCTAGATCAGTACGAATTTTTTTGGGTTGAACTTCTAGTAAAATTAGTAGAGTGGTTACAATGGCTTGTGTAAGCACCTGAGTATTGAAATAGACTAAGAAAGATTATTGTGTGGACTACAAGAGATCTGGTCAGGTTAAATCAGCTAGACTCACCACTGAATATGGCTATTGATTTGTGTGTAGAAAGTAATATGTTTGGTTATATTCTGGAGTTTGCAGCTAAAAACAACCAATCTGCTCCGAAATATGAAGATGAACTCAAGAGAGGGGCATGGGGAATATTACTAAGAGAGGTTCCATTGTGTTGATACTTGGTTGACTAAGTTTGGTTTTCTACCTCTAGATTGGATCAGAATGGAGGAGTAGACACCTCGCACCCAGGGGGAGAATTTGGGGTAATGCTACCATGTTTTGGAAGGTAGATCTATCATCAATGGAGGGGATTGACAATGTTGAATCCAAGTATGAGAAAGCAGAGAGAAGAGAAGATATCAAAGAGGAATGGTGGAGGTATCGACTAAGAGAAGTATGAAGGAGAAGTGCAGAACTGGATGAAAGCATAAGGAATGGGGAAAATAGTGAAGAAAGCCAATAGCAGCTATGTTAAATGAAGTAGAGAGAGGAACTAACTAGAGACAAATTAATAGGGCATGGGATGGATGTGATGAACAACCCAATAAGAGGAAGGTGAGGGGAAATAAAAAGTGGGAGGAATGATCATGAAGACCAGTTTTCATGTAACAAAGTGCTCTATCATACACCAAACTCATCCCTAAAGGTAGATGGGGGCCTTTAAGAGCTATCAGTACCTACTCCAGAAAGTGAACCCCTCAGTAAACAAGGAATCGAAAGCAGTGGAGCTAGCACTCCTCTGAATGACCCCCAAGAACCCTTACAAAATCTTGTAACAAACTCTCAGAATTTTGTTTTACAATTGACTTGGTATAGTAATATGAACAATAGTAGCAATAGTTCTCAAAGCAGTTCATTGGTAGGAGGAATCAATAGTAGTTCTCAACCAAATAGTAGTAACTTTATTACACAACTAGGACCACAAGGATTTTTTTAGTAAGAAACCCAACCGAAACAATGGCAGGAGAACCAACAGGACCACCCCTATGATTTCCATAGTTTTGGGGGAACGAAGAAGATGATGCAACTCGACATTGATTTCTTTGTCAATCCATATGGAACACTAAAGAAACCTCAGTGGCATCCAAGTTGGTGGAATTTTAGATGAAACTTCATGGTAGGGAATTACAATGATACATGAGGCTAGATGAGAGATGAGCTCCATACAATCCATATCCTACCTTGGCGAAAACAAAAAGACTATTTCGAGATGATTTTTCACAACTAAAGTCTGAACAGCAAGGTGTTCTGGAATTAAGAGAAATTAGGTAAAGTCTGGGAGAATCATCTTAGGCATATGCACGACAGTTTAGAGATGCAATAACCAAGTTAAAATATCCTATCGATGAAGCCCATCATAAATAATGGTTTATTCAAGATCTGTCGCCTCTAACAAAGATACCCTTATCGCAACAACTAATAGATTCGCCTGAAAATGATTTTAGAGCAAGAAATGAAGATTTAGGCTATAGAAAACTATCCAGATTCAATGGGGATGAGAATGGGAATGGGAACTTCATCTTCTTTTGGTGAATTATCACAAGTGCATAATAAATTGACAGAAATAACTGAGAGTATCTAGTATATGAATACACCAAAGGCACAATGATCATAGGTATGGTGCACTAGCTTCCTAACAGAGGGACATCATGCTTCATAATTCCCAAGGATACAAGGAGGACAGGTTCCTCCAGAATACCATTCAATACCGGACCAAGTGTGACAGTTGCGCAAGTTGTTGTGGCAAACCAGTTTCATTCAGTAGGACAATAATCATATCGAGAGCCACCATCTTGTTTTCCTAATGGTTATTGTGAAATCTGTAAACCATTCGTACATCGACCACATATTTGTCCTTTATTATATAAGTACTCTACGGTACCTAACACATTTTAATATGAGTTCTGTGGATATAGTAACGAAGAGTGTAGGGATTTGGGTGACCTTATCAAAAGGTTGGATTGATCTATATTCTTAGTAGTTGATCAAACCCAAGGGTTAGGAGGAGGAGTTTGAGAAGGGGTAATTGGAGCTAGAAGAGGGGGAGGTTGCACATGACCACTATGATGCTACAAATGTAATGAAGTAGGCCATTTGGCTCATGAATGTCCTCTACCCAAAAGGACATGGTGTAATAATCGTCACACCAATACTCATACTGTCGAAGAATTCCCTAATCTCATTAGTAAATGGGAGGATCGTGTAGGGAGGTTGACCAAATTCATAAAATATGAACCATGAGAAGGATGAATAATAGTAGGTTTTGTTGTCACTTGGGAAGGTATAAAAGCTAGAGCAGATCAATGAGGACCAAACTCTCTAGTGATCCAAAAGCAACACCTAGGAGGACTAAATACATTCCATCTCAGCAAAATGAGATATACAGGGAAGCTATCAACATGTTTTTTTGAATACCAACCCTTCCATCCTAGGAGGTTCCAAGATAGTCTCAACAATGCCAGCCAGATAATACCAGAGTTGAGGGAAAGGGATTAGGTAATAATCAAGAAAAATATTATGTTTCACTATGGTTTCAATTATTGCAGGATATTCCAGAAGATAAAGAAGCCACTTAGAAGCTACGAGGGATTATATGTAATCTCTCTAATGTTGCAAAAATCAATGAAGGAATATTTTCCTTTCTACCAAAGAGAAGTATACAACTTTTGTGACGAAGGTATCAAGATATCAAGAACGTAATTCTGGAATTGGGTTCTGATGTGAACATATTCCTAAATAAGTCATGGGAATAAATGGGTTCCCCACTGTTGGTCTATTCTCCCATTTATTTGCATATGGAAAACCAATATTGCATCTTCCTCATTAATCACCTTAGAGAATGCAGAAGTGGACCTCGAGGGTGTTATGACCACTACAAAATTTGAATTCATTGAGATCATGGGGGAAACAAACCCTTATCTAGCTTTGCTCAGAATTGAATGGGCCTATGAGAATTACGGTATAATTAATTTAAAGAACATAATAATGACCTTCAAAGATGATGGCATGAAATTAATACAACCCCTAGAATCGCATCAAGGTATGCGGTACACAAAGCTTATCCAAGAGAGTATGCAATGAGATGTTTTGGATGGGATCTATTCTCTGATCGAAGAATAGAGAGAAAACTATGTTAGTCCAACAGTAGAGGGTTCTATGAGTTGGAGAAGTATTCAATCATTTGATAGTGATTTCGATGATGCTTGGGGAAAATGGAAAAATAGATGTCATGGTCTCTCATCCAAACACTATGCAGTAGTGAAATATGTCATAGAATTCATCCATGCACTAATCTATGATGGTACCAATCGCCTAGATACATTCCTATAAGAGATGGAAGCCACAGTGGAGGAGCAGTACCATATGGATGTACTGGATACAAATATTAAAGGGACCCCTACAAGATGGTGGGAAACACATAAATATGATTTTTCTAACTGGGATACCACAAAAATCGCTCTGATGATTAGGTTCAAACCATCCTTGCATGCTAACATGGTGAAAGAATTCTACATGGTAGATTCCAATCCTTATCAACATATTGAACTATATGAGCATCAGTAGGAATCAGTAAGTTTACAACCATAGTTCTGGGTTCACCAATTCTTCGATGATATTGGTCGTATTCCAAAGGCTTGGTATGTACATGAAGAAACAAGAATACAAACTAACTATTGGAAAAAGCTACATGCCAAGTGACACAGTAACATAAGCATTAACATATATCAAGGGTGCATTGTTTACTAACTAGTTGACGATAGTTTTCCACTCATATATTTTCCTAGCTTATCAATAATTGGTTGACTTCTAGTTAGCTATCACAGATATGTGACAACCTCTTTGTTGCACAAAGGTAGAACAAGACGACCTATAACCAAATTAACTCATAACGACACCTTAGTTTCCAAGAATTAGAGAATGTTTAAGAAGTCATGCACACTAAACTTGAAGATACCATAGCTATATACACTCAACCTCTAAAATTAAAGAAGATCAATATAGGTATTGAAGATAAAAAAAAATGGCAGTTGTTGGATATTATAGGGATGACCAAATAGTATTTAAAATCACGTCCCTTGTAAAAGAGTATGAATATTTGTTTCTACAAATATTCACCGAACTTAAGGGGATTCATGGAGACCTAGGAGAGATGAATATTGCACTGAAACAATGTGAAAATCCCATCAAGCACTATCCAGATCGGTTGAATATTTAGGTCAATAAAAATGTTAAAAAGGAAATTGATTGTATGTTGAGTGCATGCTTGATATTCCTAGTCGATGAATATGAATGGATTAGTCCTATTGTGATCGAGAGCAAGAAGGATACAAAGGACATATGAGTTTGTGTTGATTTTTGCAGCTTGAATGTTTCCTATGTCCATAACCTATTCCTGACACCGTTTAATGACAAGGTATTAAACCAAGTGGTTGGGAACAAAACATATTGTTTCACTGATAGATTCTCAGGTTATCACCAAGTGAGGATCAATTAAGAAGATAAACAGAAGAATGCATTTACTACTAAATGGGGATCATTCGCATAGAATGTTATGCCATTTAGACTCAAGAATGCAACGGTCATTTTCTCAATAATAGTGATAGAATCCTTCTGTGAATTCCTTCACAAGTTATTAGATGTATATATTGATGATTGGACTGTTTACATTCTACTCAAAGACCATGTTGCTCTCCTTTGGCTCATGTTCGATCATTGCATACAGATGGATATTTAATTGAATTTGTAGAAGTGCATATTTTCTGTACCTTTTGGTAACCTGCTGCCGGACATATTGTATGTAAGGATTGAGTATTGGTTGATCCTGTGAAATTTTTTGCTGATGTAAATCAGTAGACACCAATGATAGTAAAACAATTGTGATCCAAATTTGGAAGTAATAGGTATTATAGAAGATTAATCAAGAACTATGGATCTATTATTGCATTATTAAAGAAGGCTGATACTTTTCAATGGAATTAATATTGTGACAAAGTATTCAACACGCTCAAAGAAATAATGGTAAACACCCCAATATTAGCATTCCCTAATTGGAAAAAGGAGTTCCATGTCCATGTAGATGCATCGGGAATCACCCTTGATGCTATACTGGCCCATCTCGGGGAAGGTGAGATGGACCATCTCGTGTATTTTTCTAGCAGAAATATATCGCAAGTGGAGCACAACTATGCAACCATTGTTCAGGAAGGATTAGCTATGATTTATGCATTATAGAAGTTCCACCACTATCTATTGGCGGGGAATTTTAATTTTTTCATGGACCATTTTTCCTTGAAGTATCTAGTGAACAAGCTGGTGTTAGAAGGAATAATTTCCAGATGGTTACTTCTATTTTATAAATTTTCTTTTGAGGTTATAGTAAATCTTGGGAAACATAATCATGGAGTGGACAATATTTTTCTCATTGAATCAAGTGAAGTTAATGCACCAGTAGATGATAAACTACCAGACATTGTATTATTCAGAGTGGAATCCATTTCCTATCACCTAGAAGATATCACCATATTCCTCACTATAGGGAAGGATCCACATCAAGTGATACATAGTGGTAAGAGTGGTTGAATATCAGCTAATTGTAGGACAACGGTATAAACTAGGGATTGATGGCATATTGCACAAATGTGTATTAAATCATGATATTAAAACTATTTTATGGTAATTCCATGCTGGAGTTGTGGGAGTACATATTGGTGGAAAATCTACATGAAGAAAGGTGTTACAAGACAGACTGTGGTGCTTTGAAGGACCAAGAGTCGAATATTATCAAGGATTAGTGATGCAACAGAGTTGACTTGAGGGCAATTCAAAATTTTTGGTTGGGGCATGTTGGCTCCTTCATTTTTGAATTGGACTAAGAAGAAAGCAAAAGAAGATAAGTCAAAGGAAGAAAGTCACAAACAAAAAGGAAATTGTGGAAGAGTACTAGAAGTTGTGAAAGAAAGGTAATGATCACAACTGCTTTTGGACTGGTTTTGGAGCTACTCCACAAGTATAAAAGGAAGCAAAGGATAGAGAAGAGAGGAGGAGGGAAAAGGGAAAACAAGAGTGCAAGGAAAATTAGAGAGAATCCAAGCACCATATTATATATTGAAGAGATAGAGGAAGATAGATCTATAGTGGGATTACGTATTCGGGCTCTGTATTCTATCTAAGATATGTTTCATCCTGTAATGGGTAATTTTGTGGTGAATTTAAGGCTTAAATCCCTCATATAAGATGTTTTAATGGATATCTATTAATATAATGAAAACATTATTTGCCCCCTTCAAATTTTTGAGTTATGCATGTTTCTATTATGTTTGATCTTGTTTACTGTTTTGAGTTAAATGAATAAGTGATGAATGCTATTAAGTGTTGTTGCAACATATTTCATGGAATAATGTGAGGATATTTGCTACTGTAATCCATTGATTGCAACCATACAGTTAATCCTCCCTGTATATTATGCCAGTCTTGGTTGTGCTTCAGGTAAGACCTTCCTCCTTAAGGGGATTGAAAATGCTAGCACACCAGATTGGAATGGCACCCTTTTTTTGGTCCATGCTCAAGAACCCTGGTGTCCATTTTGCACCAACACCATTCTCTTGCAATTTGTCTATAAAAGGTTGAGGTGGTAATGGAATGACACTTTCTGCTACATTGTGAGGCATACAATCACATCAGAAAAATATATTTGTGGGAAAACAACAAATGAGAAACAATATTGCATGAATACCAAGTAGAATACATGGCCGAAATATCCTTGAAGATGATGTGACTTGGAGACAAACAATTGAGAACCGACTCTATATGCTCCAAAAATGGTTTGGATGCAAGAGGTGACACATAGTTCAGTTGTTTACGTCTATTGATGTTTTTTTCTCTGCCTTAATTTGATTTGATGTATTTTACTATTATTAGTTTTTTTTTTTTGGTTACATGCATATATCTAGGATAGCTCAATATGTGTAGGATTTTTGTCACATAGGCTGGTCGGTAAATTCAATTTAATTCTTACCTAAGGTCTTGGTCGTAGGATGTTGTTTTATAGCTCATATGCCTATAGACCAGAATCTTAAAGTTTATAGACCTGAATTCAAGATTTTACTTCGACTAGGTGTCTTGTCATGCTAAAAATTGAAAATGTTTTAACTGTAAGGAATTTTGGCATTAAAATAAGATCTTGCTTTAGATGAACTACTACCATGATCCTTCTTGCTTTCGATAAACTACTACCATGATTTTATTTTAAATATGTAGTATCTTCCAGTTACCTAATTTTGGCATATGTAGATTATTAATCAATTTGTCACTTTGTTAATTCTATGTTGGATATTTGGACTACATGAAAAAACTTGGTCTTTGAGGTCTCTTTGAGAGCATCTTCACATTTTGAAGTTAGAAAGAGGTTATATAAACATGAAATCAAAGTTAAGTAAATAAACTTTTATTATGAATCTTCTACATGAAGATAATTATTTACTAAAGTTTATCCAATTATAAACCAAGAAAATAAGGAAAACAACCATGGGTTGTTAGAAAATAAATTAGAAACACCTTTACAAAGGTATAAGTGAAATAGATAACAATAGATTTATGATGTTAGCATAATCCCGTACGTTGTAAGAATTCTATATATTTTCTAAGAATTCTATATATTTTCGATGTAAAGGAAAATAGTTTGTTTTTTAATTTCTACCGGTACTTTCCAAGAAAGAGAAAATGACCACCTTGATTTCCTATGGATTCCTTACGGAACTTAGCAAACTTTAATTTAAGAAAAATATAGAAAGTCATTATCTCATAGTGTAAGTTGAAAATGG
Source organism: Larix kaempferi (assembly GCA_027924585.1). Classification (NCBI taxonomy): domain Eukaryota; kingdom Viridiplantae; phylum Streptophyta; class Pinopsida; order Pinales; family Pinaceae; genus Larix; species Larix kaempferi. Next base: position 68,719,162 of record BSBM01000361.1, on the reverse strand, counting down.
CAATAAACTCAACAAACATGAGTGCAACAGTGAATAATGTAGCACAAAATTTTCATTTTTATTGAAATAAACAATAGTAGGTTATGAAATAGAAATATTGTAAGTAGCCACTTAATATTTGTATAGTACATTATGGATTTACGTCCTATACTAATAATTAACAAAACATTGCAGGAATTCTTAAGGGTAGAACCATTAAACTGGTACCGCAAGCCTTGTTCCAATAATTAACTGATAAATAAAGGATTCACTATTCAAACAAAGATCCACATTTCCAATTAAATAATGTGATAGTATTTAGTCTTACACAGTTAACAAAAACAAACCAATAGTAGCTCAACCAAACCAACCCTTATTAGGTTAATTAAAAAGTTTGGCAAACAAATATTTACTGTTCAAAATAGATATACAGAAGAGTAATCCTTATAACTACTCATTACGACCAGTAGCCGATATGAAGATTCAGTACATATAAAAACCAATAAATCAAAAGGTTTTTGCAATATTTACTATGCTAAATATGATCTCTTATCTGAAGCATCTAACTCGAGTATATAGGTCATAAATTCAACTTACAGGTATCATCCTCGCATGCCCATGCCATAGGTGAAAAACCAAGGTCTACTCCGTCGACCAACTCCTTTGTAAAACAAGGGAAATAGAAGCAAAGCTTCAAGTCCCTACCATTAGAGTTAGTTTAATTTGTATATGTAATAACCATTTGTATTAAGCTAATATGGACTTCATTTGAGAAGTGGAAGGCATATTATTTGGTAGGTATTTTTATGACATGCAAAGAATGGTAATTGCCGAATGCATGTAATCCTTATTGGTGTTCTTTATTTGTGTATGGATTGTGATTTGATCTAATGCATGCAATGACATTAATATATATGGTTGTATTTTTTGTCCCAAATTTCATTAGAACTAGATAAGTTAAACATTATATCTGAATAATTTGAAAAGGTTTGCAAAATCTTCAATTCATCAATTTATGTTGGCAAATTTTTGAGAGTTTTGCAATTTTTCTTGAAATAATTTAATGGAACACATAACTTAATTGTTATGTTTGAAAACAATGTGTTATGTATAGGAGTAAACAAATCTAAATAAAGTGTAAAAAAACATACAACTAACAATTTGTGATTAATGAATTGAATATTTTTACACAACCAATTAATGAATTGAATATACACCTTTGATGCCAAACAATTTTCATTTTCATTAAGGAATTTGGGATGATAGAAACAAACTTATTTATTCAAATACTTTATTAAATTAAAATTGTTTGGTAGTTTAGATAATCATTAGACAATTCACAACATTTATAGTTTAGTTGTGTAAAGCTAACAAGCGCAAAGATGGAGATATACGATGCACAACGTGACACATAGGTGGTTGATAGGCCATACCTATTTGCGTAAGCAAGTTATTTTAGGTAAACCATATGCAAAGCACTACATCCTCTCTCCGTAATACTATCAGATTGATCATGGGTGAGAGCATATAAGAAACTATTGTCATCTCGGTGTCATCGTTTCTTTCCATAAGATCACATAAAAGCACCATGGTCTTTAATGTTAACTCTCGGAGTGTAAGCATCTCTATCACAGCGAATGCATCACTAAATAGCTTAATAGAGGAAACTTATGTCCACTATGTCGATATAAGATTCCCATAGACGATTCAAGCTTCTCAAATTCTGAAATGGAAAAGAAAGAGTTTTAAAACCATATAAATATTATTATTGTTCAAATACTATACACACCATATACCATTCGACCTATAAATCAACATCAACTATATTTCTTAATTACCAATATGTTAAATAAAAAAGCTCACGACCTTGGCCTTAAACAAAACCATAAAACTATAACTAGTTAATGAAATACAAAAAAATGGACTGTATAGTTTATGATAAAGGTAGGGGTATAAAACCTAAGTACAAAAACCCATAATGAAAACATTATGGATATAAAACCCAAGTTTCACTTCGAGTCGATACGACCTGAAGGTTGAAACATGATGTGACCCCTATGTTGATAACCCCGGGAGCTTAAACTCAACAGAAAGCTCGTATTTGAGCCATAAACCAAATGAGAAGGGTTGGATGTAAATAACTTAAAATAAATAGTTTGAAACACCAAGTTACGTATGCGCTACATGATCTAGCAACCATATGAAAACCTAAGAATAAAACAAGAAAGTTATGAATTCAAAATCCCAATATGTTTACCTATAAAATTTATTTTATCCTAAACATAGGAGTATGGTTAAGAGTTAACTTAAGGAGATGTAGCTACTAATAGCACTAGTGACAGGCATTCAAAAAATAATAATGTTAATGACAGGAACATTGTTATTATATATCATCAAGCAAGTTTTAAACCCACATACATTTAAAGAGAAGGCTCGCTAGCACGGTATCCTTAATTAGAACCCTATCCAAGCGTAAAACAATGATAACTTGTGTATACAAGCAGTTATGTGCCATCCCAATTTTTTTTTTTTTTATCACGGTTGACGGTGCCACCGTAACGCACACATAATGAGAAAAAATAATAACTAAGAAAGGTTAGACGCTTAGAAAGTACCATTAAATCTTACCTATGCTTCAAGCTTGAAAGGGTAATACACTTAGTTCTTAACCGGCTCCATATTTGTCAAGTGGAACAAGGAAAAAGGAGTAAAATCACGATGAAGTTTATGGGAAAAATTTGAGCATGGTAATGAAAATAATAAATTCAAAACTAGGACTCATACCTCCATAACTGGTAAATGGTATATAGACTGAATCCATGGTTAATGCTTGTAATCAACCCAGGAAGAAACCATGCCATATTGTAACCCAATTTTTGCAAGGTCGACACCATTGAAACGCATGTCAAACAAAAAATCTAAGAGATTAGAATTGATAATACATAGATGAGGGCCAACCTAGGTCCAGCCATAGAACTCGAGCCTCCTCTACAACAAACTAGGAATAGTGTAAAAGTGAAAATCTTTTACCTAGTTACTCCAATACTCGAGGGAACTTAAAAAATTCATTGTCCCTCTCACTTAAATTGAAGTATAGGCATGCAGATCGACAAATCGAAGGTTGGAAAAATGGCATTATATTTTTAATACTAGACTCATGTCGCAACACTGGTAGACCAAATGTACATATAACCAGTCCGTGTAAAGGCACTTTGTGCCAGATCAACTCACCACCATGAAAATCACGAGGACATTTTATCGGTCAGTTTCTTTTTCCTTATTTAACTTTAGTTCGTTAATTTCATTGCAAACGATTAATTAGATGATCCCTCCCTATCATAAACTGAATGCACCTTCACATTTCAGTTCGTAGTGGTCATTTTGCACATTAATACAATTTCTTACTTTGATCATAACTGAACTCTGATCGTTTTAATTGATATAATTTCTTTGGAATTTGCAATCTAAAAAAGAAAACCAGTAATTTGAAACCTTCTATAGCATTCTCAGCAATATTCATTTAAATTATAAAAACAAATAATTTAAACCCCCTTGTGTATTTATGTTTGTTTTAATGGACGCTTCGCTATGCGAAGTGTACATTCTCTATAAAAGATTATGAACAATCATGATTTACTTTCCCATATTGATGGCTGGCATACAGGTCTATCTTAATTGTTTACACAAGAGCTGAGTGATGTCAAGTTTTAATTCCTCGCATCGTATTTTAATGTATATTCATCCTCTTTGACCGTGGCCATATGCTAGATACAGTTGTCTTAACATAATCTTCATATTTAAATTTTCCTAATATTTATGGATGCAACAACGTATTTAAACTCTAACGGATTATGTTGTCACTTTAATATTACTGTACTTAGATTTTGGCTATGATTCGGTTCAAATGTTATTCGATAATCTCTTATTTTTGTCCTTCTTGCAAAAATGTTGCAATGATTCTGCGTTGAAATTCTATAAATGATTCCTATGCAAGTGTAGTAGGTTCGGCCTCTATGCAACTTGGCTTGCCTTTATTCTGAACCAATATCAAACCCTATACACATGATATAAATTTAAAAAATGAACAGAAATCAGTTTATGAATAAATTAACAGTTATGTTTGCCCTTTATAATTATGTGTAGACAAAAATTTTAAGCAGGTTAGTTTTGAGAAGAAGGATTTATTAATTTGTTCTACTAATATGGTAACACTTTTAATATTGGAAATAATGTATTTATGTGTGTGTGTTTTTTGCATAATGTATAATGGAAGATTTCTCTTATTTATGAATACTTTTATCTCAACTTGTTCAATTAGTAGTATAGATAGTTGCATTGATTATTATGTATTTCTAACAATAAACATAACTAAAAACTTGTTACGATTACAGGAAAGTATCCTCGATTATTTATAAAGGAAAATGTAATAAATTTATGAGAGCATTCATAATACTATGAACCAAAAAAAACAAGAAATACATTTTATACAAACTCTTGATAGCATATGTTACTCTTAAAATCAACATTACAATAGAATATTAAGACCTTTGAGGGTTTTTATTATTCAATGGATATAAATAAATTTGATTAAATAGTATTATGTAGTGCTTAATATACATATAGGTTGGGGTTTTCTTTAAGAAAGAAAAACATTGTAGCATTTCAATATTCAATAGAATGCATATTGTATTCAAGAGAAGGGCTAATACCAAACCCCTTTTCTTGCTATCAATTTATCTGGCACATTAAAATAATTCAAGGTTTGGAAGAAAAAACGATTATATATATATATATATATATAATCCAAGATATGAATAATGAAAAGTTATGGGCTTTTGGAAATTCAAAACTCTAATATTCAATAATAGGCTTAAAGCAACCTATTCGAAATAGAAAGGAAAACTTAATGAGAATCTGTTATAGTTTTAAACAAAGGAAATGAAATCCATGAATTATCGTAGAGGGGAATTTAGTCTACCAACTATGGATTTTCAAGAAGTGACTCTATAAGAAGTGATTCTATTTGGTATAGACTCTAGTTTCTTTAGGTGGTGGTATGAATTTTATACTTGGTTATACATTTAACAGTCTCATTCAATTCTTTTGTCTTTGTCATGATAAGTTCTGAGCCAAAGCTTTTGAAAATCTTTCTAGCATAAAACATAGTACATTTAGTTCGAGATATCATTTCAGTCGATCCAATGCAGAAGGTTGATTTGATTGTTGCTCGACAAGATTTTAGTGACTATTGTTGCATGAAGAAAATAGGTTTTGCACTGCTCAATTTCTTGACAACAAGAAATAGTTCCGTTGTAGATGATGTTATTGTAAAGTTTTGAAATTTACCCCATTCACCGGTTGAACAAAAATAACTAGTGTTACAGTATACAGCCATGGTAGAAGGCTCCATAGTATTTGTTGATGGTAGGGTGAATATTTGCATATTGATAGTGATTAGGGAATACTGCCCAAGCAAATAGCACATGACTAAAGGCAACATGTCCTTGTTTTTTCTTTCATCATTAGATGCAATGCTTCCTCCTATTATGGTGAACTTATGAAAAGTAGTTGGAGTCTACCTTGTTAAGTCGTTTCTTAGAATGCCTGGTTTCCTAAGGAACATAATATGAATTGAAGACAATGTTCAATCTTAAAAATACCCGATTTTCATTACCAATTATTAAAAATGCTTGATTTTCATTACCTGCAATTAGGTTTCTTAACGCCATGATAAACTGAGATTTTTACACAAGCACTTTTCCCATCCATCATTTTGAGTGGGAATTTACCTATTAATATGCACGTGATGTATGAAATGAAGTCAGAAATAAACAAATAATGTTCTAAGCTCATCATTCCATGTCTAACTTTTAGATAATGGATTCATATATTAACCAAAGGAATACACAATGTGTAGAAGAACAAAAAAGACATTTGTACAAGATGCATGCGCTGGAGAAGCAACGTGTATAGGGAAAATTTGTACGTGTAAGGAGTTCAGTCTCTCTATATCGGTGATGCTCAGTCCCAGCTACTTGTGCGACCTCTTACACTTGTTGCACACCTGCTAGCTTCACAAATATCAAATAACAGAGAAAAAACATGAAATTACACAGTAGTGGGTATCGTAACGAGAGAATAGAATCCAAGTAAATGGTCTTCCAAGCTAGAGAAATAGGGGACATCCCATGCCACTGGCAATGTTAAGGGTAACATATCCTAAATCATTTGTAATGCAGGTTGCAATTGTGGTTGAAAAGTAGCTATTTCTAAAGCAGATGTGGAGTCTCATCCAATCAAAACATTAAGGAAAAAATCATCGTTCTTCTTGAACTCTATCCAGTCGCTAATTCGAATCTCTGTGTGGGTTGATCTCAATTCCACCGTTGGTACAACCAACATCAATTCAACTACAGATATATCTTCGAAGAGCCTCCCCTTCTTTTTGAATCTCCGAGGATTTTGAGCAAAGCCTTTACAATTTTTAGGCCTCAGAGAAAGCCGGACAAACGTCGAGGTAATGCATTTGACTAATTTTTAACGAGGTTTTTGAAGAAAAGAAAAGAAAACAAGTCCTGAAATGGCATTGGAACTTAGTCTCTCAAGGAGAGATTTTATCCACAATGTCTCATGCCCTTACCTCGTTACCAGTTCCCCAAGTTTCCATGTCTTGCCGTTTCATTTTCTTCCCAAAACCCTCGAGCCAGTCTTGGCACCGGCTCTCGGATTCTATTTGGAAACTTCAAAGGCGTCTTTCCCAATATAGACTTAACCCTACAAAGGAAAGCGTAAAACATGAAAATGTGCAATGTAATTAACAACTTCCTCCAAGGGACGGACACCTTATCAATAGTATTTTTTGCTGCTAGCATATACTACAATTATTTAAACACCGAGAAGTGCTTTGAAATGGAGCATCAGAGCGATGCTCATGGTCTCAGCGGAACACCGAGAAGTGCTTCGAAATGGAGCAGAGCGATGCTCATAGTCTCAGCAGATGGTACTAGCAGGTATGTAGAACCCCATAATCTCTAATTATCATTTTCTATTGTTTTGAAGATTGTAAACTGTGGTTAATTTCTAATTTATCTTATCTTAGGATTTCAAAGACAAATTTTCTCCCAATAATCTTGACGCAAACAGACTCTTATAGTAATAGAATCTTTTCTTAGAATATTGAGTAAAACAATCTTCTCTAACCAGGGAAGAAGTGAAATAAATTAAAAAACACAACTCTCATGTGACCAAAGCAAATAGATTATCAAAAGAGCAACTTCGGCCATGCCCAGAATGGTGACTCGCTGGCCAAAATAAGGTGAAACTTTTTATGTATACACACATATTGCAGTATCAGTTCAAAATAACCCATATCGATGCCATAGCGGAGGAGTGGGCTTCCTCTCCTCCAATGGAGAAGTTTGTTCCATGAACTAAGCATTCAGCTTGAGCTTTTGGAGTCACAACCCTTTGTCTTTCTTGGATCAGTGATATTTTGGGTTTTTAGAAACTCTATGTTGGACAAATATACTACACCTAAAAATATACCACATACCTTCAGTGACCTAAAAATCATTTCATGTTCTATTGATCTTCCTCCACAATGTGTATACAACTACAAAAGCAAACCGACCTTCTTCCACACTATGGATAACAGGATAAGCATAATGCCAGCGTTTAAATTCTAATTCTTATTATACAGCTATGATTTCTGGGTACATTTAAAGTTTAAACAAGCTACAAACAGGAGAATCTCTCTTATGATTGAGAATGAAGAACTTCAAGGGAAGCCTTGAAGTCCTTGGAGAAATAGCAAGGAATATAAATGGAAAAGGAAAAAACACAACAGTCACGGAAAAAAACACAACAGTCACTGTGTCGCAATTGTTAGGAGTGAGAAACAACACCAAGAGCAAAGCCCGTAAAATAAAAAGGGTTTTGTACAACAAGAACCTTATCAAATAGTGAGTGCAGAGATCAGAATCATAGCGATCAATCCGACCGACCTAAATGACATCGAAATGATCAATGCAGAGATAAAACAAATGCAAAGATAAGTTATATGCAGAGATCGATATACTTAGACCATCCTGTCAATCGATAGTATGCAAGGATTGGGCATGCAGAGATCAATTCTAGGTTTAGTTTTGATGTTAGTGTTATAGGTCAAATCTGCACTTCTCCGTCCATGATCACATTGCCCCGTTGATCACACAAAAGGACACTACAGATGGACGAGCTGGTTTGACCTTGTTGAGTTATTGCTGAGATCACACATCTTCAGCTGAAAAACATATTTTTTCTACAGTTTTCACTATGTGTGCGCTACTATTGCCAGTGACATCTAGCATTCTAAACGCTAGTTTTGCTGAAGAGAACCCGTGCACTTACCTTACAATATGCGTGCGTTGGTTGTAAAGAGTACTAGTTGCATACTGAGCGTTGGTTTATTGTTATGATACCTGTGCACATGTTAAGATGAATGGAAAAATATATTAAGATTACGAATTGGGATTAGTTGAGGTTGGTTCTGTAACTCCCCCAACCTCCCAATTCAACTGCCTCACGAATCTAACTTCCAGCCTTGTCCTATAAATATAAGGGGAAGCCATGAGGAAGGGGCCAAATGAAGAAGAAGTTATTGTTACGTTGGAGGATTTTCTAATTAATTGTGAGGAGAAGGAGCCCAAGACTCGGTTGCAGAAGTGTCTCAACAAATTAGGTATATCTATACTTAACTACATTTCTTTGACAATAAAAGGTGGAAATACCCTTCCCGTCCCAACGAAATATCTATTTTATTGAATGTCTGATTGTGATTGATGTTAAATTGCTTTCAATTTCATTATATATATTACAGTCAAGATACGCTAAGGAAGGTTGATTTTTTTTGCAGGTTCATTACTGTGGAAGATTGGGTGAAAGCTAGGACCAACCATCGTTAAAAAGGAACTATTTTCGGAATCCTAATCTCGTTTCATTCATAGTAATTAGTGCAAAGCAGAATGTATTTACTTGTCACCCCATGTAAGTTGGTAGCTTCATCTCCCCCACTATAGGATATATTCCTGCACAACAAAACTGGCGACTCCACTGGGGAGCACCTGTTGTTTCTGCTCTGGGGACCTTGTCTAGTTTTTCTTTCAGTTTTATAGGCTGTTGGTCTCTTAGAGTTTCTTATAGGTTACTTTGATTTTCCTTTTGTGTCTTGATTCATTTCAGTCTGACTGAGAAAAGCTCTGTTTATTACTTTAAGTCCTTATGTGCTGGTCTTCTTTGCATACAGAAGAGCATTTTCTTCCTTGTGTGCTAGATTCCTTGAAACATAGCCGCGCACTTTGTGTTATAGATGCTGGTGTTTATACAAGACAGTAGCGCATCTTTCCTATAGGTATAATCCTTCCACTAGGGTTTGGTTTCCAGGTTGTTGGGTCTACTTTTGGCATTTTCCTTGCCTCTCTAACTGTTGTTGAGACATTTTTGTCTTGTTTGAGTCTTATTTAACCTCTTGAAAGTCCCTTTAGATTGATGTAATTGCTTCAGCACTTGTTTTAGGTGTCTTCTTTTTTTTAAATCCTTTTTGAAGTTGTGTGCGACTATCTGGTAGATACAGTAGCACACTTTTTTCCCTAGACACATGTTGCATAATACAGACCCGCGCACTCAATGCTTATTGTCTGTTGCAATACCTGCGCACTTTTACTAATTCTTGTCTTTTTTTTAAGGTTTGATTCGAGTTTGATTTTTTAGGGTGGTTTTTGAAAGGTTTGTTGGTCTGGATACCTTCTGAACTCCTGTTCAGGTCAGTCTGAGTTGGTTGAAGCCTTCTGATTAGCTTTTCCTTTGAGTTTGTGTGGCGGTAGAGTTACCTCGGTTTGCTTACCTACCTTATTTGTTTGGTAGATGTTTTTCTAGGGTTTTGATGCTAAGGAGCAGCCTCTTGGTTTGTTTTTCCTGTTGCATGCATCTTTTTCCCCTTTTCTTTTACATCTTGTTCCAAATTTAGAGTTTTTCATTTGAACAACTCTGTAGGTCAAGTCTTTGTCAAGTCAGTTGATTTGTTTGGTTTAAACCTTGAGGTTCTTCATATTTACCCACACTCCTTTTAGATCTTGCTTGTTTCCCTTTTTTAGATTCGTTTTCTTTCGCAAAATAGAAGAAAAGATCAAAAATTGAAAATTGGTGGCTTAGCAGTAAGATTTGCCTTTTCTATTTCGAAGTAGGATAGATTATTTTTTCTATTTGCTTTGAAAATTAAAAAGAAAATTGAAAAAAATACTTATGCCTAGGATTTCCTATTTCTTGTTTTGAAAAACATAAACGAAAAAGCAAAAAGAGTCTTTGTGAATTTTTAAAAGCATCATTTGTACACACTTTTCTTTCTGTCAAAACCATTCCACACACTTCACTACCCTTCTTGAGTAAAACGTAGCCTCTAAAAAGAAAATGTAATAAAATTAATTAGCAACTTTTTCTTTCTAGGTATGACAGACCATCAACTAGCTTAGGCTAGGGTTTTGGGGTAAATCACCTTAAACTACCCGAAATTGGTTTCATTACTCAATAATCGTAGTAAGACAATCTCTTAGGTAAACCCACCTATATCAAAATATCCTGGGAATGCTCTACTCAAATCAGAGTTAAGCACGAGGCTGTGTGTGACTAAAACTGCTGAGGATACCCCTCACTTTCCTTTCAAACATAAACCAGAGATGATTCACGTACGGGGGTCCACTAGTACTTTTAAGTGCTTTAGGATTTCAGGCTTTGCTACCCTTCCCATGCGTCTTGGCTAGGATGACGACCGTTCCCCCAAGTATTTTCGTATTTGTGGTACCCTTAGTATCTTAACCCTAGGGCTCTACACAGGTAGAGTGGAAGGCTATTTCCACTTCACCTCGGACAGACATAGAAGGTAATCCTTTGCAGTAATCCCGGGAGGGCGGTTTGGTGATTCAAACGCTTGCACCCAAAGGACCTCCATTGGATGCCGTGTAACTGACCGTCGATACTCTATTAGTTTGTTTTGGGCCCTCATCATCCCATACTTTCTTCTGAGGCTATTAGCTTTGTTTGCCTGGTTGTGATCACTTAGGGAATTTTTTAGGGGTATGTTGTTTGCTCCCTAGTCATTTTAGTGCCCACTAGGTTTTATAATTAGTTTGATTTTGATATAGCTATGGAGGACCAACCTCTTCGTAGGTTGCAAAACCTTCCCCCACTCATTGTGGAGCCTCCACTGCTACCGCGACGCTGGAGGACGGATTCCCGTGGTTCAACAAACTTACGGGCGAAACTGAACTACCTGGAGAACCATAGGTAAGATTTCAGGATCAAGAGGTATTTGATACTGTTGAGGTTGAGGACTTAATTTCTCAAGAGTTTAGCACTCCTTTTAACCCTCTCCTGACTAGACCAAACGATCTGTTACTTATAACTGTAGACTCTCTAGGCCAACCCAAGTATAGTGCATACTGGTTTACCCCTTGTTATCACATGGCTAGTTCCAAAGATGAAACTGGAGTTCCCCAAACTCCTTCTGCAGCCATGGTTACGAGAGCTCTCTCTCATTCTTTCACAAGCACGTTGGTATCTACCTTGTTGTAGGATACATCTACCTCAACTCCTTCTTTTAGTTTCAGCACTAGTACCATAGGGATGTCTAGTTGTCAACCTTTGACAATAGATACCCCTTTTGGTGCCACTGCTAGACCTTTTCAGATCCTTGTCACTTGGATATCCTCAATACCGTCTACTTCATATCCTTTCATGCAACAATCCCAAGGCATTCCACAAACTGCTCCTTTCGGTCAAGGTCTTCCTTGGCTTGGAGGGCACATAGCTCCCTCCATGCCCTTTGTAGGCTCGTGCCCACTCTATCCACAACTATAGTAGGCTCGATGCCTGGGCCATCCATTTCATCTACACCAGGGCTTAACACCTACATAGGTCAGAATGTACATCATTCCAATGTACATACATCTCATATACCTGTAAGGAGTATCCCTTTTTCACTTTTTAGTGGAGGAGGTGGTAACGCGTTTAACCCACATTACAAAGGCGCTAACACCCAGCTGCAATGGACACACACTCAAGGAATTAACCCTCTCTCTTTTGGTTGGAGAAATTTTAGCAACGTGTTTACTTTACAACCGATGGCTGGGGGCAATCCCAACCAGCAATACACGAGTTAGGCTTTCGGTGGTTTTTCCTACCAAAATCCTGCTAACCAAGTGCCATCGGTAAGACCTCCGGTGCGGCATCACCCTGCATGTCCACCTGTCCCGACCAAGCTGCCTTTTGACATTCCAAAGTTTGAAGGTAAGACTGGTGAAGATCCTGGTGACCATGTCACTATGTTTCATCTATGGTTCTCTTCTAATTCGTTGAACGATGATTCCATCAGATTGAGTCTCTTTCAAAGAACCTTGACTAGTGCTGCAGCTAAATGGTATATTGAACTACCTGCAGCTGCTTATGATAACTTTTGGGATCTGGCTATAGCTTTTTTGAACCACTTTCAACTTCCTGTCCGGTACGATGTCGGCACAGACCTTTTGTCAAATTTTCGACAAAACAAAGCCACTCACTTATCTGACCATATTCAGGAGTGGCGAAGGAGAAAGAAGCTCATTAAAGCTGACATTCCTCCAGAGTTCTTATTAGAGTGGTATTTCAAATCACTCATTCCTTATATGTCTAAGGAAGTAGCAACTGCTGGGGTGCCCTCCGAAGAGGAAGCTATCCTAAGAACCCAACAGTTTGACCTAGTATATGCTCAATCTGGGCTCTTATATGAGATTATTACTGACGTGCCGAGATCTAATATAGATATAGGTAGACCCAACCCTGGACCACATGTTGATGGCATCGTGGGTTTAGTATATTCTGCGGTGTTTGAAGCTTTAACTAAGCAGGTTCACGCCTTATCTATCAAACAGTCTGCTGCGGAAGAAACTTCAGTTGCAACCCCCCATTCACAAACATAATCTATACAACAAGTGAAGACAAATCAAAAGGGCCCTAAACAGCCTAACAACAACGAAAAGAAGGGAAAGAAAGGGTAGGGGAACCACCAAAATCCCAAGAACATAGAAAATGCCGAGGAGGGAAAAAAGGATATAAAAAAAGTGAAGTTCCCTTGCAAGCTATGCAAAGAGGACCACCTCACCCATCAATGCCCTCTGATGGAGGAATCCTAGAAGCTACTCCATGAGAAGAACCCAGTTGTATTAAAATACCCATTCCCTCATGGGAAAGGTTCAGCTTCTGGAAACTCTAGTGTTGGGGGCACTCCCCATACCTCATACGCTGATCAATCATTTATTAATATGGTTAATTCATACGTGCTTTTACAAACTAGATCTAGAAACTATACTCTGGACTCACAAAAAAGAGATAAGGATGTTCCCGAATCACCTACCCCTCTCCACATCGAGAGACCAGTAGATTAATTCGCTGCAGAAGATTCCGAAAGGTGTCTTCAAATGGGCTGTGCACAATCCTAACGCGTGGGATGTGGAATATTTATCCCAAACTCCCTGTTTCATGTCCACTTTGGAAGTACTGTAGAGTTGTCCATTATAACGCAGTGCACTTCTCGTAGTGATTGAGAGCGTAGATTCATCCAATATGCTTGCTCGATTTGAAATGACCAACATCAAAACCCGGTTGCCGTACCACGTCGCTCTCCAAATAGAGGTAGTTCATGGTACCAAGACCATTGGATGAGTTGTTGTAGATGAGGGCGCATCTATGTGCGTAATGTCCATTTCTTGCTGGAAGGCTTTGGGCTCACCCGAATTAGCCCCCTCTAACACCTTGCTTACCGCCTTTGATGGAAGATATTTCTGTCCACATGGAGTCTTACCATCATTTTACGTCGAACTTGCAGGTAAGTTAGTGTCTGTAGGGGTTGAAGTTCTTGATGCTCCACTTGACTAAAATTTGCTGTTAGGTAGGCGCTGAACGTATGCAATGCAAGGAGTTCCATCGACCGTTTTCCGAGTCTTAATGTTACTTGACGAACGCAAGATCATCACAGTTGATCAACTTTTGTTTCCTCAGAAAAACAACCAGACTTCATCGGATTCAACAATTCTGTTGGTTGATCAATCTTACCCAACTACTGAGAGTTTAGGAGCAGGGCTCTATGGGTCATTAATGGGCTCTTTTGACCTACCTTCCCCTATTCATTTTATTGGTTTTGAGGAGTGTTCATCGTTTGATATTTTCACGGTCTGTCCAATGACGCATCCATGGATTCTTCCCACCAAATCAAAACCAGTTGTGCCCCCATCTATTGTAGAGGTGGCCTACTTAGATTCACAACATTCTGCAATAGAACATATCGTGACTCCATTGGTCTCTGCCAAGTCAGATATGGACTATGAACCGGCATGGTCAGTGGAATCTATCCACTCTTTTGACTGTATAGATACTTTTTTCCCTCTGATGATGCTATTTTGGAAGTAATGATAGGCCTGGACCATCCTTGGGAACACATGCACCACAGGTCATATTTTCTTCCCGATCTATACAGGATAGAGAGAGGAGAGTTTTCTATGAGAGCTAGTGGTAGTGTTGATTTTTACGCTATCCCTTCTACTTCAAAAGTTGTTTATGCTGAAGGGAATATGGAAAACATATCGAGAACCATTCTAATCAACATTTCCATCAAACATGGAGTCGTGGAAAACCTTTTCATTGGGGCAGATTGTTCTCCCGATGAGATCACTTTGTATACCAATCTGTTTAAGGAATTCTGTGATGTTTTCGCCTGGTCTTACAAGGAGATGCTAGGAATCAACCCCACCATCGTAGAGTATGCCATCACAACTTATCCAACTGCTAAGACTGTGAGACAGAAGCTCCATCCAATAAATCATAGAAAAGCAACAACTATTAAGGCGGAAGTTGAGAAGTTGCTCAGGGTCGGCTTCATCTATCCAATTGCTATGACGGAATGGGTCTCAAACCCTATTCTAGTAGATAAAAAGCAAGGAACCATTCAAGTCTGCATAGACTTTCGGGATCTAAATAAAGCCTGTCCTAACAACAACTACCCCACACCATTCATAGATCATATTATCAATGGGTGTGCGGGCCATGAAATGTTTTCTTTCATGGACATTTTTTCAAGATATAACCAGATTCATATTAAACCTGAAGACCAGCACAAGACAACTTTTAGTTGTTCTTGGGGGACCTTCACTTATCGGAAGATTCCATTTGGCTTGAAGAATGTTGGAGCTTCCTTTCAGCATGCAATTAACTTCGTTTTTCATGATATCAAGCATGTAGTCGAACCTTACCTTGATGATCTCCCAACGCGATCTCGCAAGAGACGGGATCATCCTAATCATTTGAGACTTGTGTTTGAATGGTGTAGATATTACAAGATTCGATTGAATCCTAATAAATGTGTATTCTGCGTCGAGTCTGGATGTTTACTGGGTTTTATTGTATCCAGTCGTGGTATCATGGTCGATCCACTTAAAGTTGAGGCTATTGTAAATATGCCTCCTCCTCGAACCCTAAGACAACTTTAGAATCTGCAGGTTATATCCAACTTCTTACGACGTTTCATCATTAACTAGGCCAAAATCACAAAAGGTTTCATGAGACTACTAAAAAAAGACACCTACTTTCTATGGGATGAGGCTGCTCAGACATCATTTGAGGCCTTGAAAAAGGCATTACTATCAGCCCCCTTGTTGATCCCGCCAGACAATACGAAGGATTTCCTCTTATATCTAGTTGCATCCGTATACACAATCGACATAGTACTTGTTTAGGAGGATGAAAAGCTCCAAGAGCATGTCATTTATTATTTGTCGCATGCCTTAATAGCTCCTGAGGATAAGTATTCTTACGTGGAGAAGTTGGCATTAGTTGCTGTCTATGCTGTTCAGAGGCTACGTCACTATATCTTATTCTGAACTACCACAGTGATTGTGGAGGTCAACCCATTTCAATATGTTCTCACTCGACGTATCATCGGTGGGAAATTCAATAAATGGATTGTAATCCTGCAAGAATTTGAATTGGTTTTTCAGTTCGCTAAGTCAAAGCAATCACTGGTTTTTGCCGAACTGATTTCTGAATTTCCTAGTGACATAGTACACAATGAAGAAGAGTCATCATTCCCAGATGAACACATCTTCTTCATTGCATCTTTCCATCCATGGTATGGGGATATTTTGGTATATATCTAGACTTTGAGGTGTCCCCCTGCTTTTTCTCGGGATGAACGACGGGAACTTAAGAGTCATGCAAAGAACTATCTCATCATTTCTGACACTCTCTATAGACATGGGATAGATTCCATTTTGCATCATTGTTTGACTTTAGAATAAGCTGAAACAATATTGAATGATGCTCACAGTAAATCCTGTGGGGGTCATCTTTCTGGGTTGGAAACAACCCAGAAAATATTGCGTGCTGGTTATTTTTGACCCACGATCTTCAAATATTGTGTGGAAGTTGTGAAACGCTGTCAGCGATGTCAGTTTTTCACCAAAAAGATGAGAGCACACCCAGCTCCTCTCCATCTTGTGATTACAGTAGGCCCCTTCACCAAGTGGGGTGTTGATTTTATGAATTCCAATGCAGTTTCAACTAGAGGTCATCATGACATCATTGTTGCCATCGACTACTTCACCAAGTGGGCCGAGGCAATTCCTACTGTCAAAGTAGATGGGGAAACGATTGCTTATGTCATATTCAACCAGATCATTGCTAGGTTTGGTGTACCCAAAGAGATCGTTACTGAAAACGGTTGGCACTTTCAGAACAACATGATGACCAATTTATACACGATGTTAAGTTTTAGGCAGGAACATTTGTCTTCGTTTTATCCACAAGCGAATGGTCAAGTCGAAGCGGTTAACACAACTTTGAAGACCATCTTACAAAGGTCCATTAATGACAGTCGAACTAACAGGCACATCATGTTGTATCCATCTCTTTGGGAATATCGAGATAATGTCAAGATTTCCACCAGGTTCTCTCCCTTTCAGCTTGTTCATGGGATAGAAGCAGTCATCCCGGTTGAATGCGAGATTCCTTCATTGAAGTTGGTTGTCCAACTACTTCCTAACACTTCAGTATTAGAATAATGTTTGCTGCACCTAGAACATCTTAATGAGTAGCGCTATGATGCGCTCATATCAAATTAAGTACATAAGAATCAAGTTAAAGTTCAATATGATAAGTCAGTCAAACCTAGGCTTTTTCTCGAAGGAGACCTTGTTTTGCTCTACGACGAGGACAAGGAACCCTTAGGAGCTGGCAAGTTTAAGTCAATGTGGCTCGGTCCTTACATAGTCTCTAAAGTTCTGAAGAAGGGTGCTTATGAGTTAGCAGCCTATGAAGGTAATAAGTTGCCAGAGCCTAGAAATGGGCTCTACTTGAATAAGTACTACACTTAGGCCTCTATGCCTTTTCATGTATTATAGCTATACATTTTGTAGAGTTAGCTTTTATTGTGGTTACCTTACATCTTATGTGTATATTGATTTGTGTTTCAGATGTTGACTGAACACTTCATAGGATTTTTTTACGGCTCTAGCCGCCACACCTGTCAATTGGCTGCAGCAGCTTGGGTTATATACTCACCGTTTGGCCAACTGGTTTCTTCAGGAGGGGCTTGCTTGGGTCCCAAAACGAATAATGTAGCTGAATATAGCGCAGTCATAGAGTTAATCCGTGATGCTCTTTACCATGGAATTTCACATCTGGAGGTAAGACTCGACTCGCAGCTAGTTGTGTTTTAGTTATTGGGTGAATATCAAGTTAGAGATCCTGTTTTGCTACGTCAATTCTTGCGAGTTAGGTTACTTGAGAGACAATTTGATTACATTACTTATCAACATATTCCAAGGAACTTAAATGCACTAGCTAATTCATATGCAAATTATGTTTTAGATTGGCATCTACATCATACACATCCATAATAAACAATTCACACATAAAGATAATAACACACATGTAAATAAAGCCGATACTATATATATAAGTCATATAAAAAATAATATGAGTTTCAGTCATAAGTCTGTCACAATGTCATAATATACAAAAATGGGCTCGACGGCCTAAAAAGTATACATATATATGTCCTGCTCCTATGGAGAAGGAGGGGCCTCATCTGCCTCTTCCATCTCTACCATAGCCTCTATGTAGCAGATGACTAGGCTAGCTACTTTCCTTAGTAGCCGAATCCATGCTGGGGGCACGCCCACAACATCCTCCTGCATTTCGAGCAACATCCGCTCGATATTGTATGCTGGAATGTCATGAGTCAATCGACTCATCTTCCCCTCTATGTTCGCCAACATGGCATCGACTGCCCCTACTATGGCTAGTCTCACAAAGGTACGGGGATGTACCTCAGGATGCACTAGCCCAACATCTGCATAAGACATTTTGTTCAGTATTTCAAACTCATTTAAAAATCATATATATAAAATGAAAAAATTAAATAATTTTTCAAAGAAAAACTTACCAATCTCTCCCCAGGATGCTCCTGGAGGAAGAGCCAGCTCAAGATCATTGCGGAAGTCTATAATCGCATAAGGGAATTGATTAAGAGCTAGTACCTTCCGATCCCACCATGTCCAGAAATCATCCTCATGATAGCAGAAGTTGCTCTCTCCACCACCCTGGCGTAGGAATATTTCTCCCCAACGAGACATAATTGGCTCACGAGGATTGAGTGGGGGAAAGCCCATCCCCAGACTCAATACAGGTACCCTTTCAAAGAAAAAGGTTCAAAGTATACTTCCGTACCCAAATTTCTTCATCCTCCCAGTTTTGCACCCGGAAAGCTCAAGTTTCATGTTTTCCAGTAAGCTAGAACACAAGTCATACACTATCCCTCGCAAGCATTCAGTGCCCACATGCATATAGTTCCTCGAAGTTGTGTTGCGCTTCCTCCCATCCGGTTCAAATACTCAAGATGAATTTTAGTGGGAAGCTCGCAATGGTGGAGATAAGAGCTTGGCTACCGGTCTTTTCGGTACCCGCCACACAATAGGTATTGATGTAATCTTGCACGGACAAGGCACCCACATTTAGAGAGGAACCTTTGAGATTCACTACATCTCCTCTTCGAGAGAGACCTGTAATGAAGTAGATGTCATCAATAGTTAGTTCCAGAATCTCCCCTTGAAGATTGAACACCAATGCATTGGCATCCCAATACTGAACTAACCTTTCGAGCAGTCGGATTTGTGCTCGCATGTTGACCATTCGATAGAATTTTAACAAACCGCATCTTTCTTAATATATGCAAGGTTAATGGATCATTCAAAGCATGTCGATCCATCTCCTCATGTTCCATTTCACGCCATACAAGCACCATCCTTCCAAGCAACCATTTAAACATTGGTCATTTTTATTTTTTTCTCTATGTTTTGCGGTGAACGCTACTATTTGAAATAGACAGTGGCATCCCGAACGCCACTGTGTTGAAAGTGAACTAGCGTACTTTTGTCGAGTGCGCTAGTTTTGTTCAAACATAGTATCACTCACGCAGAAACGAGTTTAAAACCTTGCTAAAAATGATTTTGACCATCAAAAATTAAAACATTTTGCATGCAAATGACAAAGCAGGATGAAATAACTTACTTGGTGAAAGCAGAAGTTGGTTTGGTAGGTTGGTTTGATCGCAACAAGCAAAGGAAGTTTGAGGGTTTTTTTCCACACCTTGCCCTAAAAACTTGAAATGGTGAATTATGTTTTTAAATTGAAATTATTTATATAATTTGGGTTTTAAATTTTTACCCACTTTATTCAATTTGGTATAGTTTCAAGTTACTTTTTAAATGAGCATTTAATTCGCTAATATCTTTTTGAGTTTTGCTGAATTACATGAATCATATATGGCAGAAATTCACAATATTTTCTCGTCAAGGTGTGTCTTCTCCATTCACATGTTGGATTAGGTATGTACTACCCAGTATTCCATGTCATCAAGAAAATTTCTTTTGAGTTTGCAATATATTACTAATTTGGCTGTCTAGAATTCTGTCATCTGCAGATCATGAACTTATGATTACTGAAGATGTTTTTGTTGAGATATTGTAGCTTCTAAGAATATTATATTTGTACTTTATTGTTCCGGAGATGTTTCATTCCTCCGTAGAGATCTTATTGTATATTTGGAGATGTTTACTCCTCCGTCGGAATGTGGTAACTTTAGTTATTAGAATTCCCTAGTGTGGTCGGCCCAAAGTCAATTGTATGGGGTGTTTAAGTCCCCTAGCGGGGTCGGCCCAGTCAGCATTATGTTGAGTGGTTAAGTTGGGGCCGACCTAGCTAAGGTTAAAAGATAAGTGAAGTAGTGTATAAATAGAGGAGGTGTGTTCCTCATTTAACACACACACTCACTTGTGAAACTCGCAGAGGAGAAGGAGAGATATGCAAAGGAAGAGGAGGAGCTCATGTTTTGGGATTACATCTTTGTATTTGTTGGTCATCTATATTGAGAAAGCTTTGCTGGGTTTTCTACCCCATGAGGGTTTCCCAGGATAAATTGTGTCTCTTGTGTTTATGCTGTGCTTGTTGTTCTTTCAGTGATCCTGTATATGCTATTGTTGTGAAATTGAATGTAATACTAATGTTATCCATCTTAGAATATTGAATCTTAACATGGTATCAGAGATAGCCTAAAGGAAAGCAATGTATGGCACTTACGACACTTGTCTCACTTACGACAATTTGAAAGTTAGGGTTTTGTATAGAAAAACCTATTCATCGTGGAACTTTCGCTATAAATCCATTTTGGAAATGGTTCAGGATCAGAAACTTTTACAAGATGAAGATAACATCCCCATGTACCTTGTGTCCAAATCTTAGCCTCAGATTTGTTGTACTTTGTGATTTATGATCCGTGCAAGTTAGGGTTTCTGCCTCTTCCATAATGCAATCCTAAAAAGGTGACCTAGGGAAAAAGGTCATATCTCGGGCTAAGAAGATCAAAATGAAATTATGTAAAAAGTGGCATTTAGGGAGCGGACTGTAGTTTGACAGGTCTATTGTTCAAAGCTTGAAGTTGAAAAAGTGACATGTGGCACTCCGTACAAGTTCGCTATTCTGCTTCATCCCATAAACAGGTCATGTTACGACACTTGGAATAACTCTCTCTCATAGAATCCATTAAAGCACCTATGGAGTTGGAAAGATGACAGTTCAGGCTACCAGAGGCCAAATTTTTAGACCCTGCAGATCTGAAATTTCAGAGATGAACCAGAAACAATGCGACACATCTGAAATGGCTCAATGGAGGAAATCTAAGAAGAAGAGGAAGAAGCTCTCACTTAGGGTTTTTTGCTTGGGTTTTCACCCAAGCATGTGCATATGAGAACCTACTAACTTCGTAGTAGCAGTCTCGATTAAAGCAATAAAAACTATGGTAAAAACAAATATTAAGTAATATGTGCAAGAAAGTAAATCTACAGTAACTCAGTAAAAACTCAAATGATCCATGTAAAACAAATTTTTATTTATGAAAAATAGCGTTACAAATAATAGATTACCTCAAACGGTGAGGATGGTTGAGCTCGAGCAGCTGCAATGGTGAGATGGTTCAATGGTCCAATGATCTTTCTCTTCTCCAAATGCAAGTGGGAGGATTGGCCAAAAAGGGATTCCAAGGATGGATCTAAGCTCAAATGATCGCTCAATATCTCAGGGAAGAAATTGGTAGCATAAGGATAGGATGAGTGTGGATGAATAGTGAGGATCCTCTATCACCTTTGTATAGCTTTTTGGTGATGGAGAATACAACTATGGTTTAAGGAAACATATGGTATTGGTAAAGAATGGTTTAGGTTTTCTTTTCCTCTTTTTCCCTATTTTTCTTTTTTTGAATTTTATTCCCTTTTAATTGATTTTTGGGAATTCTGGACCCCTTTTGAGGGTTTTTTGTATTTTTTGAGGAAAATTAAATATTTTGAGGAGAAAAAGATGGATTTTGGTCTTTTTGGTGACCTTTTGAAGGTTTTAGAGGCTAATATGGTGGGAAAAGTGGACAAATGGGTCATGTGAATAGGGAAATGAGCTAGTTGGGTTACAGATGGGCTATGATTAGGTATGGTAACTATTGGGTTAGGTATAGTAGCAGGGATGGTAGTTGTAGGTCTCGTCGAGGGCATGCCTAGGGTATGTCCCATGGAGGGCATATCCAAAGTAGGTGTGGGTTCCATTAAGGGCATACCCAAAGTAGTTGTTGTAGTTGTGGCTACCATGGTGGCCATTGCAGTGGCGGGGGTGGTTGATGTTCCACCAGCAGTCCCTATAAAGAAGGGGTTGGAAGTCATACCAACCATGGGGCTAGTTGGTGTTGTGTATGTAGGGTTTTCAGATTCTGCCTCAGAGTCAGATGTGAAATGAGGGGCATCAGAATCAGATGGTAGGGCTCTATGCCGATGACATGTGGATTCAAGTGACAGTGCTCTTCGTCTGTGATGATTAGTGTCAAGTGAACCATACTGCGGGGGTTCTCTCCCGAAGCACCGAGAACATCTCGGGGACTTAATGGTGATAGTCAGCAAGTAAAACTAATGGGTGGTGGTGAGTGGAAAACTCAAAAACCATAATGCAACCGTGTGTGTAGGAGGGGAGCGCAAAAACAATGGCACTTGAGCCAACAACCAAACTCAAAACACTTACGGTAACAACTGTGCTACGGTAAGTGGAGTAATATAAAAGGTTTTCAAAATACCAACAAGCAAATGGTTCCTAAAAAATAAAAATGGTGTACTCACTAACCAAGTGGAGGTAATAGAGCATGCAAACTCCTAACTAAAAAGGTATTATGATTCAAAAAGACGTATCCTTTGCAAGGTGATGAAATCCAAGTCAGACAATATGAACCATAGAACCAAAGGCTAATGATATCCCCCTACCGGGAGGGACATCGAGTAGACAATCCTAGAAGAAAGACCACTAAGATACCCCATTCATGACAAATCTATAAAGGTGGATCTGTATCTCCTGTTCTATCACCGTTGTACTCCCATACGGGTAGTACACCGAGAAAAATGAGTAGGTATCCTTTGGTGACTAAAATGATTGTGGTAGTCCACTCAGGCCTTCAGAACCAGTCTTGCTACTTCGACTCTCCTAAGGGAGAGGCATTTTCGACAAGTTGGTGTATAACCATGCCAATAAGTACTAAGGGATTTTGGTACCCTAATTGTCAACCACTATGTCTCAAATGAAAGTGAGTTAGGGGTGTTATTTGGATACCTATCGCCTCAATCTTACCTAACTACAATGTTCTTTTGATGTTCCCGAAGTTGGGTTAGAATGTTGGTTGAGCTAAATAGATTTTAAGGCTCACTTTGATTAATGGTGATAGAGTGTGTGTAGGTGTGGTTATGTACCAAAATAAAATGCCTCGCTTGGGCGAATATATATCAAATTAAAATGTTGATTTCAACTTGCAAAATATGAAAAAAATTTACTGTAAATGCTCAACAATTTTTTCTTTCAATAAACTAATTTTTTTTCAAAATGATGTAGTAAAGCAAATAACAGAAAAAGAAAATGAATCTCTAAGGATGCAAATAAAACAGTAGGCTGTCAAAGTGCAGGGGTGATGGCTGGAAAATATGGGCCGAAATGGGTGACGAAAACTCAAACGAAAAATCGCAGGGCTGGGGTCGAAATCGCGACTGGCTAAGGCAAAACTTGTGATCTGGGAAAAACTCGCGATCTGCGTCGTGGCTGGGGAGTTGCAAGTCACAATATGGAATCATGACTATGGGTCTGAAACCCGTGATCTGGATCGTGGATAACAGGGAAGAACCCGTGATTTTAGGTGAAAAAATAGGTTTTGGAAGTCACGGCTTTCGACGAAAAAGACGCGATGTGGATCGCGGCTGTGGATTTAGAAACCTGCGATTTTCGGGACGGAAAAAGTCACTGAAAACGAAAACCGAAAATTAAAATTTTGGACTGTGTGAGGTGTAGAAATGGCCAAGGTCTAGGGAAGAAAGCTATGGGCTTAGTAGTAGGCCAGATCTACAACAATAAAGCTAAATAACAACAAAAATAAGAAGAAATCTAGATCTAAAGAAAGATTCAAAGATTTGAAGTAAAGCAGAGTCGCAAAAAACTGTTGCTTGGGTTTTCACCCAAGCATGTGCATATGAGAACCTACTAACTTCGTAGTAGCAATCTCGATTAAAGCAATAAAAACTAATGTAAAAACAAATATTAATCTAAGATGTGCAAGAAAGTAAATCTACAATAAATAGTAAAAACTCGAATGATCCATGTAAAACAAAATTTTATTTATGGAAAATAGCTTTACAAATAACATATTACCTCAAAGGGTGAGGATGGTTGAGCTCGAGCAGCTGCAATGGTGAGATGCTCCAATGCTCCAATGATCTTTCTCTTCTCCAAATGCAAGTGGGAGAATTGGCCAAAAAGGGATTCCAAAGATGGATCTAAGCTCAACTGATGGCTCAAGATCTCAGGGAAGAAATTGGCAGCATAAGGATAGGATGAGTGTGGATGAATAGTGAGGAGCCTCTATCACCTTTTTATAGCTTTTTGGTGATGGAGAATACAACTATGGTTTAAGGAAACCAATGGTATTGGTAAAGAATGGCTTAGATTTCCTTTTCCTCTTTTTCCCTCTTTGTCCTTTTCCTCTTTTTCCCTCTTTTTCCTTTTTTGAATATATTTTTGAATTTTATTTCGTTTTAATTGATTTTTGGGAATTTTGGACCCCTTTTGAGGGTTTTTTTTGTATTTATTGAGGAAACTTAAATATTTTGAGGAGAAAAAGATGGATTTTGGTCTTTTTGGTGACCTTTTGAAGGTTTTAGAGGCTAATAAGGTAGGAAAAGTGGACAAATGGGTCACGTGAATAGGGAAATGAGCTAGTGAGCATTTTTTGGGTGTCAACAGGTTTTTCAGTGTTTAGGTATGGAAGGACCTGATACAATGTTGGAGATACCTGATACAACATTGGAAACTTTTATAATGGATTTGGAATCCATTCATCATAGATATTAATCCTCCATCAAAATGTTGTGGGAGGAAGGAGATTGAAGATTAGGGTTTCCAAGTAAGAAGAAACCCTAGCAAAGTTGGGAGACTTATAGGGAAGCGATGAAGAAGGTTTAAATGGCACTAATATTCCAACATCCTAGCAGCATGAACATATATAAGATGTTTACAAGTGATCTACCTTGGATGGTTAAGATTTTACCCTTATAGAGGAGACTACTCGACAAGTATGACTTGAGAAGATACAAGTATGTTTTGAAATCTATTTCATGATTAAGTTCATAATATGTTTGTCTTCATATTATTGAGATTAGTACAATCATGATTAGTTTTAAGTTGTCTGATCACCTTATTAAAAGTATGAATGCATGTGAATGATAGAAGACATTCATTGATTAGGGTTATGACACTTATGATTGAACTAATGCACCCGTGGTGTTGTATGAGGATGATGTTGTCTGCTAACAAGATACAGGTACATCAAGAAAGACAAATCAAGTTCTATGACCATGATGACATGAAGACAAAGACTCATAGAAGCTCTACTTACGAGGTATGTATGAATTTGTTCTACTATGCTTAACTTATGAGATATGCAGGTTCTAGCACAAGGTCTCTAAATCATTGAAGAGAACAAAGAAGATATTGTTTGGGTATGTTAAGACATAACCAAACATGATAATCTAGGTATGTTTTCCTATATCAAGTTAGAATCCTACTTTGTGTTAGGATCTTAGGTAAGTATACCTATGTATGAAATAATCATGACCATACATACTTAAGATTATTTAGAATCATAATTTTTTGATAGTATTGAGATTATACTAATGAGCGTATGATTATGTATGAGATCGCGAGGATGACACTTGTGCACATTTAAGCATGCATAGTGGTACAGAATGGATAGAAGTTCATAGACATATAATGATGCTATCATAAAATAGAGATCAAGCGGGAGGAAACGACACAAACATAGAAGATAAGTATTTGAGTTGTTATTTGAATCTCTAAATCAGTTAATGATATTGCTCGTAATAGTTGTATGCATATTTGTATTCCTAGAATATATCATGCATAGTGTATAGCATTGAATATTATACTACTAATATGCATATGATGGGTAAGTTTGACAAACATTCCATTGTTGTTTATCTAGAATGAAACCTCTTTGCTGACATGCTGAGAGCTATGCACGCTCTTGATAGTATGTTTTGGTAGAGATGGAAGGCATATAGATAGCCACTATATGCATACAGGATATGGAAAAGTGTTGTGCCAAAGTATTGGTCAAGATAGTTGCATAACTATGTGAATCATATCAGTATGCATAATAGGTTATCATGTCAACATAATTTGATGATTATGAAGTATTGCTAATCATGTGATTAACTTTGATTTGTAGGAAAAATCATGTGCTATGATCTGCAAAAGAAGGATGATGAACACCTGTTCCAAAGAACAAATGATGGATGTTCAAAAAGAAGACTTACAAATAAAACACACTATAGAAGGCTCGTGGCTAGAAGATTCTCTTAGAAAGAGGAAGAGGATCATGGCGAGATGTTTGCTCCAAGTGGCTAGATAATACCATTCTCTTAATGGTGTAATTGAAGAAGAAGTGCAAATCGAGAAAACGCCCAGGATTCAATTAAAGAAAGATCTATATGGGTACCCAGGATCGATAGTCGTTTGATGAGCTTAATGATCACCATGGGTGATGTGTATTTCAACCTTTGTTACAAGTTTGAAGATGGTGTCTATATACAGATGAAATTCTTCTCTTAGATGGATACAAGAAGGAAATCACCACCGAGTTTGAATGATCTTGAGGATCATATCAATAGACCCATCTGACGAGAGATGGCACGAATAGATATGCAAAAGATCACTAAATGCAGAGTGTAAATGATGTCCAGTCATAGAGGGAGAATTGATAGCTTCTTAACAAGCTTGGGCTTTACCAAAAGTAAAGTTGATGAACCTGTTATACTATTGTTGTATGTGGATGATCTCTTTCTGTCGGGAAATGAGAAATAGATCATGGCAAGCAAGAAGAAGATGGCTACAGAATTTGAGATGAAAGATCTCAGATTGATCCATTACTTCCTAGGTTTGGAAGTATGGCAAGGATCAGAAGGAATCTTTCTCAACCAAGGAAAGTATGCTGTGGAAATATTGAAGAGATTTGATATGTTGGAATCTAAAGCCATGGCCACTCCCATGGATTCCAACTTAAAATTTTTAGCAGATGACTCATCAGAGTTAGTGGATATAACTCTGTATAGACAGATTATTGGGTCATTGATGTATCTGACGAACACTAGGCCAAATATATGCTTTGCTGTGAACACCTTGAGTCAGTATCTAGTGTAAGCTAGACATGTTCACCTGATAGCTGCAAAGCATGTAATGAGGTACCTGAAGGGTATGATAGACTTTGGTCTATATTATCTTGGAGATTATGACTTTAGATTGTATGGCTACATAGATGTTGACTGGGCATGAAGTGTATCAGACAGGAAGAGCACATCGGGAAGATGTTATTATCTGGGATTTTCCATGATCTCGTGGTTTAGCAGGAAGTAATTTAGTGTGGCTCTCAGCATAGTTGAAGTGGAATATATAACTGCTTGCTCTGCTAGTTGTGAAGCAATATGGCTTCAGAAGTTATTATCAGGATTATTTGACTTAGAGATGGACTCCATTGTGATCCTGTGTGACAACCAGAGTTGTATCAAGATGACAGAGAATTCAGTGTTCCATGATAAGTCAAAGCAAATAGAGATCCAATATTTCTATATACTGGATATGGTGCAGAAAGGAGCTATAAAGCTTGAGTATGTGGGCACTAACGAACAAATTGCTGATGTATTGACCAAACCTGTGTCTCGAGTAAAGTTTGAGTATTTTCAAGACAAGCTTGGTGTAGTTCAAAAGGACCCTCCTCGAAATAGGGAGTGATATGGTGGCTAATGATGATATTGCCTGCATCGACAGTAAGGTCAATGATGAGGATACTTGATATTGACGATGAAGTCAATGATACTGACGATGAGGTCGATGAGTGGTCTAAGTTGACGAGTGGATTGTATCATCCCTAGAAACATGTCCTAAAGAGATCCATAGACTATTGTCTCCAAGAAAGATGTTGGTAAATCCTATATTTTATCTAGGTCACATCCAGTATGAAAAAGGACTGGCCCTGTGGTGATAAATCCTAGATTTGGTATAGGTCAGATCCAGTATGAAAAAGGACTGGCTTTGTGGTGATAAATCCTAGATTTGATCTAGTTCACATCCAGTATGAAAAAGGACTGGCTCTATGGTGATAAATCCTAGATTTGATTTAGGTCACATCCAGTATGAAAAAGGACTGGCTCTCTAGTGATAAATCTTAGATTTGATCTAGGTCACATCCACTATGAAAAAGGATTGGCTCTCTAGTGATAAATCCTAGATTTGATCTAGGTCACATCCAGTATGAAAAAGGACTGGCTCTCTGGTGGTAAATCCTAGATTTGATGTAGGCCACATCCATTATGAAAAAGGACTGGCTCTGTGGTGGTAAATCCTAGATTTGATCTAGGTCACATCCAGTATGAAAAAGGATTGGCTCTGTGGTTATAAATCCGAGATTTGATCTAGGTCACATCCAGTATGAAAAAGGATTGGCTCTGTGGTGATAAATCCTAGATTTGATCTAGGTCACATCCAGTATGAAAAAGGACTGGCTCTCTGGTGGTAAATCCTAGATTTGATCTAGGTCACATCCAGTATGAAAAAGGACAGGCTCTTTGGCGGTAAATACTAGATTTGATCTAGGTCACATCCAGTCTGAAAAAGGACTGGCTCTGTGGTGATAAATCCTAGATTTTATCTAGGTCACATCCAGTATGAAAAAGTACTAGTACCGTGATAGGACTGCATCGTCCCTAAACAGTTGGTTCAAAATGTACGTGATAGGAATGCATCGTCCTTGAACAATTGGTTCAAAATGTACGTGATAGGACTGCATCGTCCTTGAATAGTTGGTTCAAAATGTACGTGATAGGACTGCATCATCCCTAAACGTTTGGTTCAAAATGGATGTGATAGGACTACATCATCCCTAAACGTTTTGTTCAAAATGTAAGTGATAGGACTGCATCGTCCCTGAACGTTTGGTTCAAAATGTACGTGATAGTACTGCATTGTCCCTGAACGTTTGGTTCAAAATCTACATGATAGGATTGCATCATCCCTGAACGCTTGGTTCAAAATGCACGTGATAGGATTGTATCATCCTTGGACTTATATCCTAAAGTGAGAGGGATTGATCATCCCGTAATTGGATCGTGTGTGTTGCAGGGTATGCTGCTATGATCGGAAGATATAGATGATGAGGCTATTGATTGGGAGATCCAGATGATGATGTTGTTGATTGAGAGATCCAGATGATGATGTTGTTGATTGGGAGATCCAGATGATGATTCTGTTGATCGAGAGATCCAGATGATGATGCTGTTGATCGGGAGATCTAGATGATGATGTTGTTGATCAGGAGATCCAGATGATGATGTTGTAGATCGGGAGATCCAGATGATAATGTTGATCGAGAGATCCAGATGATGTTGTTGATCAAAAGATCCAGATGATGATGTTGTTGATCGAGAGATCCAGATGATGCTATTGATTGAGAGATCCAGATGATGATGTTCTTGTAGTTGTTCAAGTGATGCAGAAGATGAAGACTCAGTATTGAAGATGTTGATGCTCCAGTATTGAAGATCTTGAATATGTTCCAGTAACTGTTTGAGTTACTGATGATGTATGAAGAAAGCTTCCAATGATTTATAGATGTATCATGTATCAGATGTTGTTATAATATCCTTCTCATTAAGGGGGAGTGTTGAGATATTGTAACTTCTAAGAATATTATATTTGTACTTTATTATTCCGGAGATGTTTCATTCCTCTGTAGAGATCTTATTGTTTATCCGGAGATGTTTATTCCTCCGTTGGAATGTGGTAACTTGGGTTATTAGAATTCCCTAGTGGGGTAATCCCAGAGTCAATTTTAGGGGGAGTTTAAGTCCCTAGTGGGTTCGGCCTAGTCAACATTATGTTGAATGGTTAAGTTGGGTCCGACCTAGATAAAGTTAAAAGATAAGTGAAGTAGTGTATAAATAGAGGAGGTGTGTAACTCATTTAACACACGCACTCACTTGTGAAACTCACATACGAGAAGGAGAGATCTGCAAAGGAGGAGAAGGAGCGCATGTTTGGGGATTACATCTTTGTATTTGTTGGTCATCTATATTGAGGAAGCTTTGCTGGTTTTTCTACCCCATGAGGGTTTCCCAGGATAAATTGTGTCTCTTGTGTTTATGCTGTGTTTGTTGTTCTTTCAGTGATCCTATATATGATATTGTTGTGAAATTGAATGTAATACCGATGTTATCTATCTTAGCATATGGAATTTTAACATTTTAAAGTCTTTTTAAGCTCTTCTTTGACTTTTCAAAAACAAACAAGATTGTCGAGCATACTTGTTCTCTTCAAACTCATTAAAAGGAATTGAAGGAACATCCACTTAAGTATAAGTTTAACCCTTTTCAGTACTTTTGCGGATTACTTACAAAAAAGGAATACTCTAGTCATCCATGGCTAGAAGAGTTCTTCTCTCATTGTTTTAAACTTTTTCGGGTGAGGAGACTAACTGTACAAAAAAGGACCTTGTGGAGTCTTCTTTAGGGTTTTTAGACTCTCGAAGCATGAAAATACCAAGCGAGCATTCACCTACTTGGGCTCGTAGTGAAATCCATGAGAGGGTATATAGAAGATTGTTTAAGCTTTCCAGACTCTATAAATAGGAAAACACCGGCGAGCACATAACAACTTGGGCTCGATGCTAAAATCCACGGGTAGGTGTATGGAGTTATTGTTTATGTTTTTCAGACTCCTGAAAATTGAAAAGAACGATGATCAAGAACATATCTCGGCTCGATATTAAAATCCAGAGATCAGTATTATAGAGTATTCGTCTATCTTTTCTTCGAACTCTGTAAAAAATGAAGAAAGACTATTAAGTTTGCTTTCTTGGACTCATTGAAACAACAAGAGGGATATTCTTTTGAAAAAAAGAATAAGGGAAGAGAAGGGTATCTTACATATTTTCAGTTTCAAAGGCAGCTAAGTCAGTCATGTCCTTGAACACAACACCTATTTGAGTCCATCATTCAGTTGGGTTCTAGTTTTTGACCTTAGGGTGAACTTCATCTCAAAGTTTTTTACTCCTCTAATTAGTTATTATTCCAATCATATGGAGAATATGCTAATGTCTCCTACATTGCAGGTTTATATCACATCCCCCTCATGTTAAAAGATTCCTAAATCACTTTGTGTCATGTTCACTATTCAAGGATACATCATGTGTTGGCCATTCTGCAATTACCTTGACTTCATTTGTCGGCCATCCTGGTGTCAGTTTGTTTCATCTTGTTACTTGCCCTACTCCAAATCAGCTCAAAAGTTTGAGTGTTCCTCGTGTTGGATGATGAAGGATGCATTAAGGCCTTACTTCCAATGGAATTCTTCCCATCGACTACAACTCATTATGCTCTAGGAGTGAAGTTTAGAGTTCCGGTTAGTACCTTGGGGATTGCATTCACCAGTGGTCGTTTCCCTCGTTGTTGGATAATGGGAATACATTAATGTCTCTTATTCGACAGGTTCTTCAAGTGTTCGACTTCAAGTCCACTTATTCACACTTGTTGGAACGTACTAGGTACCTTGGGCCCCATTATCATTATCAATGGAATCCCTCGCATTTGTTAATGGTATACATCAATGACCGGTAATCAAATGATACCCCCCATGTTCGACTCCAGCTTAGTTATTCACATGGTTAGGGTTTGTACCTTGGGTTGTTTGGATGAAGACCTTGGGACTCTGATAGCATCATCATATTCATGTTATCACCCAAGCTGCGCAAGACTGAGCCACACTCATTTTTGGCTCTTCATGAGACATAGATCCAACTTGTTGTTATGGATATGATCTCTTATCTTTGACATGGATCCACACTTGTATTTCAGTGGCCATGCTATATATACATCTCCCAGTTATGTATTGGAGATCATGTTGTATCACACCGAACATCTGTATGATGTCACTATTGTAATTGCTCGTTGACCTTGATCGTTGTTTTCAGGTACTTTTGTGACTTGGTTCTGTGGTTTCTTGCTCTTGCTCTGACTTGGAACTATAATGTATTTTGGCCATCATTTCCCACTGACCTCACACATCAGCGGGCATCTATTATATGTCAAATCTGCATTTCTCCGTCCATGATCACATTGCCCTATTGATCACACAAAAGGACACTATGGATGGAAGAGTTGGATTGACCTTGATGAGTTATTGCTGAGATCACACATGTTCAACTGAAAAACATATTTTTTCTACAGTTTTCACTATGTGTGCCCTACTATTTCCACTAACATCTAGCATTCTAAACATTGGTTTTGCTGAAGAGAATCCGTGCACTTACCTCAAAAGATGTGTGCGCTGGTTGTAAAGAGTACTAGTTGCATACTGAGCACTAGTTTATTGTTATGATACATGCGCACATGCTAAGATGAATGGAAAAAATATATTAAGATTACGAATTGGGATTAGTTGAGGTTGGTTTTGTAACTCCCCCAACCTTCCAATTCAAATTCCTCACGAATCTAACTTCCATCCTTGTCCCATCAATACAAGGGTAAGCCATGAGGAAGGGGCCAAATGAAGAAGAAGCTATTGTTACGCTGGAGGATTTTCTAATTCATTGCGAGGAGCAGGAGCCCAGGACTCGGTTGCAGAATTGTCTGGACAGATCAGGTATCTCTGTACTTAACTACATTTCTTTGACAATAAAAGGTGGAAATACCCTTCCCGTCCCAATGAAATGTCTATTTTATTGAATGTATGATTGTGATTGATGTTAAATTGCTTTCAATTTCATTATATATATTATAGTCAAGATACGCTGAGGAAGGTTGATTTGTTTTGCAAGTTCATTACTGTGGAAGATTGGGCAAAAGATAGGACCAACCATCGTTAAAAAGGTACTATTTTCGGAATCCTAATCTCGTTTCATTCATAGTAATTAGTGCAAAGCATAATGTATTTACCTATCACCCCATGTAAGTTGGTAGTTTCATCTCCCCCACTATAGGGTATATTCCTGCACAACAATTAGTATGCAGAGATCCAATTTTTTCTTTTTTTACACACTATACTTAGTCCCAGATGTAATGCCTATCCACATAAATATGCTAAAGAAAGTTAACTCTAGCAATCCTTTCAAACATAAACCCAGAGGTTTGAAAAAACAACAATTATCCTCTATACCATAGGTTACTCAATCCATTTACATGTAGAAATTTACAGAGAATAACAATGATCCTCTATTTTAGAGGTCGATCAACCCGATTTAATGGTTTTAATATGCAGATATTTACATATAATACTCTATAAATAAGAATATGGGGACCAACAATTCTGAACCCGAATGTTGTCAATCATATATTCATAGATATATATTTTCACCTAAATGTTATCATGCAGTGTGTCGAGCCATTCTGCTATAACATGAATGTGATATGCAGATATCGAGCTATCCACTGAGATCACAAAGCTACACAATATCCACCCACTGTGAATGAAAAAATCGATTCCTGCAGCCCCTACCAATCAGATTCAATTAAAACCTTTGATGCTATGATACCAAGATTAACCGAGTCGCTTAGGACCATGAGGCTCCACTCCTTCTCTCAAGGATGTCTCTCGCTTATCCTATGTAGCAAGAAAGTCAAATCTTCTCCATCTTAGAGAAACAAAACACAACACTGTAATGGAGAGCGCCCCTCTATTGAACTCACACCCGCTATATAACAAGAGGTTCTCCCCTCTTCCCCCTCGGTGAAGTCGCTAGCATAGGTCCTATGAGGGTGGCTTTGGACATGGAGAAATGGTTAACACGTTACAGTCTAAAAGGAAAACACGTTACACTCCAGTGTTGAGTCTTGACAAACGTCTTGGAAAGTGCAGCAAGCTATCCATGAGAGAGCTCCATCATAATGCAACCTTGACAGAAGCCTTATTGTGCACCTAATTCCTTGGAAAGAGGCCAAATAAGGCTTCCAAAATACTTATTGGTCAGTAAAGATGTCATGTCCCCTCCCTAGTGACCATGGTCACATCTTGGATCCTACCATCCCTAGGGGGTCTAGGTGATTAATTAATTATGAATTTAATTCATGGGGATAATTTTGAGGCAAGTACACCCTAGGAAATAATTAATTATTAAGTTATTTAATTAATTATGAAAGATAGAATTAATTTTGAGAGGTATTTTGGTATTTTTAATATTTAAATGCTAATAAATGTTGCCAAGTTGGATAATGAAGCCTAGGAGGTCGAATTGGTGGAAAGTGGATAACCTTGCCCAAGTGGAGAATATTTCAGAAAGAAAAGAAAGTTATAATGGAAATAGAAACTGACAAAAGCTGGAAAAATTTGGCAAAAGCAAAAAAGTGGAAAGTAAAGGAAATGGAAAGAATCAGGAAAAGCATTCAGAAGAGAATTAGCAACATCCAGAAAAGCAGCTAAGGCGCACTTGCCAATTTTGACTGAAGGAGGTTGAGGAAAGAAAGTGGAGAAAGTTCAGAAGTTGCCAATCTCAGAGAGAATGTGCCCTACCTCCCCCACATGTGTGGTATGGCTTTCCAAGCAATCTATCTCAGCTATTTAGGCATGATTCCAACTTCAGGAGAGAACTTTTGTCATTTGCAATTTTGGTTTGAGAGCTCTGAGCTTCTCAACTGTTGAGTGATGTGCCTGAACAATTTCACCTGGGAGATGTGCCCCAAGGCCTTGTGAGTTTTCTATGAGTGTTATGCAAGTACAACAGATAGTATTACAACCAGTGACATCCATTATTGAGCAGCAGTGAAGATCTATTTCCTGATTAGAGAAGAGGCTTCCATTGGAGGGGTTTTGCAGTTAAGTTTGAGGAGAAAACACCAAAGATGAAGAGTAATATGGGAAGGTGTTCTCAGAATCTTCTGTAAGGCCAATCAATGGTCATTTGCAGAGATAAGAGGCTGTACATTCCAGAATATCAAGTTCAGATCAAGTTCCCCCTCTCTTCTCTCACTTCTACTCTTCCCACCGCCAGATTGGAGGTGATTTTCCTAGAAGAGGAGAACCAGAAGGTTGTGGCTTTCATGGAAGGACTTTACATTCATATTGCAGAAAGTTCAGACATATAACAAGTAGATGGGATGATAAATACTTCCAGTTCAGATCCACAGTAATTCTCTCCTCTCTACTTTGTTCTACTAGCTCATGTAAGAAGAAAATAGGTTGTGAGGCATTGTTATTTGCAAAGCAAGCACTAGAAGATAAAAGAATTGTTCTGAACTCTATATTGGATGTTTATTGGTCATAATAATTAATATTAGACTTAAAATAATCATCAAAACAGAGTTTACATTTATTTTAAGCAGTTTATCGTTGCAAAATCCAATACTAGCTAGTTTGATGCCTAAATTCGACTAGTTTTTCCATTTTGTCTATAAAATTCATTATGTGCACTCTTTTTTTAATCCATCAATTGGATCAGGTCCTTTACACATCCCAGTATCCATAACATCCCCCATTTCCAGAATTTGGTAGCCTTTAGACAATGTGTGGGAAGTTCTGAAAAAGACTAGCTCCACAATCCCGGGAGAGACCAAAAGCCCCAATTCTCTGCAAACTCTTCCAAGACTGATCATTTATCATTCTGAAAATAACTAGCAACCCATGGAATGTCATAAACCCTAATTATCCTTCCCAATATTGTTTGTATATGAAGATGTACCCAGGAAGCATTGCGGTAGGCTTTGGCAGCAACTGATGTCCGAGACATAAATGGTCTCCATACGTTGTACAAAGGATCCAATTTCCCATTGTCAAAGTTGCTGCTGCACATTGTCCAATAGAAATTCTAGAACTGGAAGTTCATCCTACCAAACTCAATTTCCAATCTCCTTACCTGTCACTGACTTCCTTCTCTGTTCGGTGAATTGATTAAAAAAAAAAATGGACAAGTAAATTTTATTTAAAATTCTGAACTTGAGTTAATATCTTGGTCGAATTCTCCCAAGGATATTACAGTGGTATCAGAGCATGGTCCTCTGAACCTGCTCTTGATATTTTTTTTATGAGTCCAAAGAGAATCCTAGTCCCCAAAGGAAAGAACCCCAAAGATCCATTTGTGGAAGAGGAGGTGGAATCCACTAGAGGAAAGATACAAGGGGGGAATAACATGGCTGAAAATGATGACAAGGATAAGGAAGAATTCATGTTTTTTGTGCAGAGTATGTTAAAAGGGCTGCATGACATATCCCATAACATCATCCAGTCTAGGCAAGAGACTAGAGATTGTTTGGCCAAACATATAGGACAGAAAGAAATAGAAGGGAGTTGTAGTGGTTCTCAGAATGACAAGAGGAAGATCACTGGTGGAACAATCTTTTCTAGGACTGGTCCCCATAATAGACCCAATGAATTCAAAGATGATTCTAAAGATCAGCTCCGACAGACCATGCCAAGATTCCTTGATGAACATAGGGAGGAACAACTTGAGACACATACTGAATCTGTCAATGCATGGGAAGATCGGTATGTAGAATACCAAACTCTGAGTGAAGAGTGCAGAAGGGCTCTGCCTTTCAAATATTTATGTGAAGCACAATATAGAAATCAGCCATGGAGTGGGCATAGGCATCCAACATATAATTATGAATTGAGAAATGCTATTGGCAAGGTTCATCTACCTTTCTTTGATGGGTCAACAAAATGCACTGCTAACTCATGGGTGCAGAAGTTGGACACATATTTTTAGTTGATTCCAATGGCTGAAAGGGATGCCATTAGAATGGAAACTATGCATCTGCAAGATGAAGCTAATGACTGGTGGTTCCATGGCATGAATACTTTAGGTCATGACCAAGTGTCCTCATATGCAGAATTTACTAGAAGATTGATGGAGAGATTTGATAGAAGGGATCCTGAAATTGCATTCCGGGAACTAGCACATGTTAAGCAGACCAGGACCCCGGAAGCTTATATTTCTGAGTTTCAAAAGTTGGCAGTAATAGTTAGTGATATATTTGAGGTCCTCTTGATTCTGTTGTTCACAAAAGGATTAGCAAAACCCTTAAAAGGGATGGTTAAAGACTACCGACCAGCAACTCTCCAAGAAGCACTAAGCAGAACCAGAGATTTGCAAGATGTAATTCCAAGGACTAAATATCCACCAAGATTTAGTGCACCTGTTAAAAATCATAACCAAAGTCCACCATTCAGAAGTGTGGCTGCACCAAACAGAAAGGATTATTCATTCCAAGATCGGGATGAGTTAAGGAAGAAAAAGCTTTGTTTTTCCTGCCAAGAACCTTGGGTTCCTGGGCACAAATGTGCCAAGGGTAAGGCTCATTACATAGAAGTTTTTTCTGAAAGTGATGAGGAAGAAATGGGTGCTGAAGTTAGAGAAGAAGAAACAGTAGAAGAAGTGTATGACACAGCAGAAGAAGAAGAACCCTCACATCCAGAAGGAAAAATTGTTGTTTTAAGTGGGGTCCCTCGCTACCACACTATGAGATTTAAAGGAGTGGTAGAAGGGCAGAAAGTTTCAGTATTGGTGGATGGGGGTGCCACACATAACTTTATAGATGCATCCATGGTGGAGAGAAGGAAACTCAAATCAGAAAAATTTGGGGGTTTCACAGTCATTATACCAGGAAAGAACAACACCATGCAGTGTAACCGGTGGATTCCCAAGCTGCAACTGACTATTGGAGACCATACTGTGACTGCCATTTTTTATATTGTTGATGTAGCTGATACTAATGTTGTTTTGGGAGTACAATGGTTGTTTTACATTGGTGAACATGTAGTGAATTACCAGATTCCTCAAATGTGCTTCAAAAACACTGAAGGGAAACAAGTGGTTTTGAGGGGTGTTAACACCTCCCCAAAATAAGTCATTTCTGCACACAGCATGAGGTCTGTTCTGAGGCATGGTGACATAGAGTGGGATTTAGAATGATTTATAAGTGCCAAAGGGATCACCATTGATGTGTCACAATATCCAGAGGATATCCAAAGATTACTCCAAAAACACAAAAGGGTGTTTGAAGATCTGCCACATGGAAGGCCTCCTGATAGGGGTACTAAACATTGGATAGAGATGGAACCGGGTACATTCCCTATAAAATCCCACCCCTATAAACATCCTAAGAGATTCAAAGATGAAATAGAGAAAACTATAAAGGAGCTGCTCGAGATGGGCTTTATTAGGCCAAGTTCCAACCCCTTTGCTTCATCAGTAGTCTTGGTCAAAAAGAAAGATGGTACAATGCGTATGTGCATTGACTATAGAGCTTTAAATAAGAAAACCATTAAGAACATATATCCTATCCCAAGGATAGATGAACTGATGGATAAATTACATGGAGCCAAGTATTTCTCAAAAATAGACCTCCGTTCTGGTTACCATCAAATGAGAATGAGAAGTGAGGATATTCAGAAAACTGCCTTCCGGTGCCATTTTGGGCACTTTGAATTTCTGGTCATGCCTTTTGGTTTGACAAATGCACCTGCAAAATTTCAGTCATGTATGAACAGAATCTTCACCAAACAACTCCATAAGTTTGTACTTGTGTTTTTTGATGACATTCTTATTTATAGTAAAACTTGGGAGGAACATTTGCAGCATTTGGATAGTGTTCTAACCCTTCTTGCAGAACAGTCCTTCTTTGCTAAACTGTCCAAGTGTGAGTTTGGTATGAAGGAGCTGCTCTATCTTTGTAATGTCCCCAGTTTGGCCCCATGGCATTAACATTATAAATGATGTAATCTTGTTATGAAATCATGGTGAGGAGCTCAAGGCCAAGGCCCTGCCATCGATTTCGTGATGCATATGGTTTGTATGCTAGAAATGCACATTGGAAATTCAAATATCATGTAATATGCATTTTAATAAAAATACCCACAACTAGCTATGCAATGCAACAAAGAGATGGGGGCATGATTTCACAAGGGATTGGGGGGGGGGAATTCAAACCCTTGAGCCACTAGAGTCAAGCCAAGTGTCAATGAGAGAACCCATCAAACCCTCAACTACCCATGTTGACTTTTGTACCCAACCATTGATTTCTCCCAAGAGTTGGTTGGGGAAGTTAATGCCTTGGGAATGGGGAGGTATGGCTGTCCAAAATCGGGTATGGGCAAGCCACCCTCCATGGAAAAACGTGTTGGTCTCCTTCGGCAAGAATAGAGCCACGAAATTTCTCCCTAAGCCATTATTCACCATGGCCTTGCTCTCTCACGCAGCTCTAGCTGCCTGGGCGTTTTCCTCCCTCAGTTTTCTGTGTTTCCCTTCATCTTTTAGCTGGGAAGGGGCGTTTTTGTGTTGGTTACCAGTGGGGAAAGAGAGCAGAACGTTTTTGGGTCTCCTGGGGGTCGTTTAGGTCATTGGAAAGGATCCTAACCAGTGGAGAGAAATCAGTTTTTCTCCCTGGGGTTGAAATCGAAATTCCACAGTTCGTTTGGGTGAACCACTAGTTGGGAGAACTAATGTGGACCCTGTTTGGTGAACACCTCTGTTGTAAATGGGTAATCCATTGTTCTGGCTTGAGCTTGAGAAGGAGCATCCATTGTTCCCTTTTTCTTGTGAGAATCATGCCCAGCTCGGGGGTGGCCTTCGGACGGACTCAGTATAAGCTGTCGAAGAGCCTATGGCTGGGTGGAACGTTGCAGCGACATAGCTAGTTGCTTGGGCAGTTGCGAAAATGAAGATAAGTGTTTTGATGTCTATGTATTTACTTCTGCATTGTTTTAATTGATTGATGACTGATATGGATATACTGAGTGCATATGAAGATAGGTGTGTGGATGAATTTGTTTCCGCTGTGCATATTTGTTTGATTTACATCTGCACACTTTATTTTTAACTGTATGCCTCTAATGAATGGGCTGGGTTATATGAAAAGCCCCATAGATTGGTAGCATGTTCCCTGCCTTGCATTTGTTCCAAGGGTGGGTACATGACAATCTTGGCCACATCATTGGGTAGGAGGGAGTTAAGGTACACATGGAAAAGATTCAGGCCATTCTTGATTGGCCCAGCCCAAAAAATATAACAGCTTTACATGGATTCATTGGCCTATGTACATACTATAGGAAATTTTTGAAGGGATTCTCCAAACTCACTTCTCCCTTAACTGACCTTACCAAGAAGGGAGCCTTTTGCTGGAATGAGGAGGCTGAAAAAGCTTTCAGCAGAATGAAAGAAGTGATGAGTAGCTGTTTGGTACTTGCACTTCCAGATTTCAGCCAACCATTTATTTTGGAATGTGATGCCTCAGGTGAAGGCATAGGAGCAGTATTAATGCAGAACATACACCCCATTGCTTATGAGAGCAGGAAATTGCAGCTGCATGAAAAGCTGTATTCCATCTATAATAAAGAGATGTTAGCTATCATGCACGCACTGGTGAAATTCATGCAATATTTGGTGGGAGGAAAATTCATAGTCAAGACCGACCACAACAGCTTGAAACATTTCTTCACTCAAAAGGAGTTGGATGACAGGCAGTAGAAATGGGTAAGAAAAATCCAGTCATATGATTTTGATATTGAATACAAGAAGGGTAAGCTAAATGTAGTGGCTGATGCTTTATCTAGAAAACCTGCTTTGTCAACAATGCAAACTCCTGTTGATTGGAAGGACCAATTAAT
Organism: Larix kaempferi; assembly: GCA_027924585.1. Classification (NCBI taxonomy): domain Eukaryota; kingdom Viridiplantae; phylum Streptophyta; class Pinopsida; order Pinales; family Pinaceae; genus Larix; species Larix kaempferi. The sequence continues at coordinate 68,678,341 of BSBM01000361.1, read as the reverse complement.
TAGTGAATATTCGAAAAATCAGTTTGCATGTGAAGTTTTGGATAGGTTGATTCAGGATGACTCATACCAAGCTGTCAATGGTGTAATCTATTATAAGAACATAATTTTTCTAATTCCTGAATCTAAGCTGAAAGAACAGATTTTGATGGCTGCCCACAATGCACCAGTAGCAGGCCATCCAGGATTTTTGAAAACTTACCGGAAGGTAAGAGAGAGGTTCACTTGGAAGGGCCTCAAGGAAGATGTTTTAAAGCATGTGAAGGAGTGTATTGCATGTCAGCAGAACAAGGTAGAACACACTCATCCTGCTGGACTCCTTCAACCATTGCCCATTCCTAAATAGAAATGGGAAAGCATATCCATGGACTTCATCACCAATTTACCGAAATCCCAGGTAAGGACTATATTTTTGTATTAGTTGACAGGTTAACTAAATATGCTCACTTCTTTGCTGTCACTTCTACCATTTCTGCCAGTCAAGTTGCTGCACTTTTCTTTAAGGATATATTTAGATTGCATGGGCTGCCCAAAGTTATAATCAGTGACAGCGATACCAAGTTTACCAGTGCCTTTTGGCAGTCTTTGTTCGAATTGGTGAAAACCAGTTTAAATCTCAGCACAAGATATCACCCCTAGACAGATGGGAAAATGGAGGGGGTTAATCAATGGCTGGAAGGTTATCTCAGAAATTATGTCACGGGGCAGCAGAAAGCATGGGTCAACTAGCTACACTTGGGTGAGTTTTGTTATAACACCACATTCCACATGTCCATTGGAATGACTCCATTCAAAGCTTTGTATGGGTATGAGTCTTCTACTTTTGCAAATTTAGTCTTTGGAAATTGTACGGCTCAAAAGGCTAAGGATTGGTTGCAAGAAAGCCAAGATATCCTTAAAGCATTGAAAGAAAATTTGCAGGTTCCACAAAATCAGCAGAAAATCAATGCAGATAAGAATAGAACTAACCGGACCTTCCAAGAAGGGGATTTGGTTTATTTGAGGTTTCATTCATATAGAAAAACTACAATTAAGACCAAGGGAGCTGAAAAGTTATTGCCAAGGTTCTATGGACCCTACCAAATAATCAGAAAAGTGGGTGAAGTAGCATATGAATTGGATCTACCAGCTGGGAGCAAAATCCACAATGTCTTCCATGTGTCCTGTTTAAAGAAAGCAGTTGGCCAACAAGTTAAGGTTTCAGAAATTTTGCCTCCACTTGATGATGAAGGGCACCTGGTCTTAGAACTGGGATAAATTTGCAGGAAAGAGAGAGGAGGTTGAGGAGTAGAGTCATCAAGAATATCTAGTACAATGGAAAGGTTTTCCCAGTGAGGATGCCACTTGGGAGGACAAGAGGGTTCTGCAGCATCCTGGTTTGAAACTGCTTGAGGACAAGCATTCTTGGGAAGGGAGGACTGTCATGTCCCCTACCTAATGACCATGGTCACATCTTAGATCCTCCCATCCCTAGGGGGTCTAGGTGATTAATTAATTATGAATTTAATTCATGGGGATAATTTTGAGGCAAGTACACCCTAGGAAATAATTAATTATTAAGTTATCTAATTAATTATGAAAGTTAGAATTAATGTTGATAGGTATTTTGGTATTTTTAATATTTAAATGCTAATAAATGTTGCCAAGTTGGATAATGAAGGCTAGGAGGTCGAATTGGTGGCACGTGGATAACCTTGCCCAAGTGGAGAATATTTCAGAAAGGAAAGAAAGTCAGAATGGAAATAGAAACTGACAAAAGATGGAAAAAGTTGGCAAAAGCATAAAAGTGGAAAGTAAAGGAAATGGAAAGAATCAGGAAAAGCATTCAGAAGAGAATTAGCAACATCTAGAAAAGCAGCTAAAGCGCACTTGCCAATTTTGACTTAAGGAGGTTGAGGAAAGAAAGTGGAGAAATCTCAGAAGCTGTGAATCTCAGAGAGAATGTGCCCTACCTCCCCCACACGTGTGGTCTGGCTTTCCAAGCAAGCTATCTCATCTATTTAGGCATGATTCCAACTTCAGGAGAGAACTTTTGTCATTTGCAATTTTGGTTTGAGAGCTTTGAGCTTCTCAACTGTTGAGTGATGTGCCTCAACAATTTCTCTTGGGAGATGTGCCCCAAGGCCTTGTGAGTTTTCTATGAGTGTTATGCAGGTACATCAGATAGTATTACAGCTAGTGACATCCATTATTGAGCAACAGTGAAGATCTATTGCTTGATTAGAGAAGAGGCTTCCATTGGAGGGGTTTTGCAGTTAACTTTGAGGATAAAACACCAAAGATGAAGAGTAATATGGGAAGGTGTTCTAATAATATTCTGTGAGGCCAATCAATGGTCATTTGCAGACATAAGAGGCTGTACATTCCAGAATATCAAGTGCAGATCGAGTTCACCCTCTCTTCTCTCACTTATACTCTTCCCACCGCCAGATTAGAGGTGATTTTCCTAGAAGAGGAGAACCAGAAGGTTGTGACTTTCATGGACGGTATTTACATTCATAGCAAGTTCAGACATCTAACAAGTAGATGGGCTGATAAATACTTCCAGTTCAGATCCACAGTAATTTTCTCCTCTCTACTTTGTTCTACTAGCTCATGTAAGAAGAAAATAGCTTGTGAGGCATTTTCATTTGCAAAGCAAGCACTATAAGATAAAAGAATTGTTTTGAACTCTATATTGGATGTTTATTGGTCATAATAATTAATATCAGACTTAATATAATCATCAAAACAGAGTTTGCATTTATTTTAAGCAGTTTATCATTGCAAAATCCAAGACTAGCTAGTTTGATGCCTAAATTTGACTAGTTTTTCCATTTTATCTATAAAATTCATTCTCTGCACTCTTTTGTTAATCTGTTAGTTGGAGCAGGTCCTTGACACATCCCATTATCCATAACATCCCTCATTTCCACAATTTGGTAGCCTTTAGACAATGTGTGGGAAGTTCTGAAAAGGACTAGCTCCACAATCCCGGGAGAGACCAAAAGCCTCAATTCTCTGCAAAATATTCCAAGACTGATCATTTATCATTCTGAACATAACCAACAACCCATGGAATGTCATAAAACCTGATTAGCCTTCCCGATCTTGTTTGTATATGTGGGTGTACCCAGGAAGCATTGCGGTAGGCTTCAGCAGCAGTTGATGTCCGTAACATAAATGGTCTCCGTACGTTGTACAAAGGATCCAATTTCCCATTGTCAAATTTGCTGCTACACATTGTCCAATAGAAATTCTAGAACTGAAAGTTCATCCTACCAAACTCAGTTTCAAGTCTCCTTACCCGTCATTGACTTCCTGCTATGTTCGGTGAATTGATTAAAAAAAATGGACAAGTTAAATTTATTTAAAATTCTGAACTTGAGTTAATATCTTGGTGGAATTCTCCCAAGGATATTACAAAATAAATATATACCAAAAATCTTAGTATATAATGCCTAAAAAATCATGCATAGATGAATACAAATGCCAAAACCGATTTATATAGTCCTTGTTGCTTGGCAGGCCGGCAGGGACTAATAAGCCCTCGGGTTTAACACACATCTTGCGTAGAGAAAGGGAAATGCTAAAACCCTCTTCCTTCCACGAAGCTTGAAACTACAGGCTTGGAAGAACATAAAACCAATCAATAGTTGGAGATATTATTTACCCTTAAAAGGGAAATATTGAATCCCTTTCTTGTAACTTAATTTTGTTAGATTTCGATTGTAAAACATTGATAGGTAGCACACTGCAATATACTCAAAGGAAAAACTATGTCCAAAGGCCAATTTAGGGCCAAGTTGTGGCATTTGCACAACCAATGTCTAACACAAATAGCTTCATGTGAATATTAAAAATCCTATCTTTTACAAAGATTAACCTTGCTAATAAAATAGGTACTTGATAGTGAATCTAATAGGTTATACATAGTACCATGGAATAGCTAGATTCAACCACAAACATGATGAGTGTTGAATCACCATTATTATAAACCTTTCATGGAAAGATTAAAAGAATTGGTCAGCAAACCACCTAATTTCCACTAACACGAAGTTAAGTTGTTGAGTGTTAAACTTCACCTCAGAAACGCTAGTGTAAATTTCAAAAGAAAATATGTTTTTCCCAAAGGTCTCTAGTTTTGAAGGTGGCCAACTCCGATACTATGTGTAAGAGCCGACCCAGAACTAACTAACTAAGATTTGAACATTGACTATCATCATTATACATTTAAAGACAATATTTACAATAAATAAAATTACTACAAGCTAGGCATAGGCTAATTTTTAGAATTTTCTTCATTAACAAAAATAAAGAATTTAATGATTCAGAAGATGAGGAAGAGGACATACCTGAAACAATTTAAGGCTAGAAAATATACCTAGATGTAGGAAGATTCCCCCATGCTGAATCCACATCCATATCTGGAACTTGTAACAATATTTGGGGGGACAAATCCCCACCCATCCTAATCCATTTAGTCAAAGAACCAAAGGCCCTTGAGTCCCCAACAAATAACCCAATGCCAACAAATAATAAAATTTCTTCTCCTCATTCTCACTACCAAACACCAAGTGACCTTACAAACAACATACTTGACAAGCAGTCTAAACCAAACCTCAAACCCTCCCCTGGAGAGGAACCCCTTACAAAATGAGCTTCCCTTACAGAGTGGACTCCAGAGCTCACTACATAGCTCAAAGAAATAGACAACACATTGTCGCGAGTAGTCGACTTCTGGGTTGATAGCATACTTGAAGGATTTGTAATAGAATTTGTTGTAGACACGTTGAAATCCTACAGCCAAGTTGAAGCATACTTTTTTGAAGGATTCAGAGGTAAGTACCTGAACAATCTTAGTCTATACATTAAAATTATTTTAGCTGACAAAGGCGTTTTAAGAATGCAGTAATATTTTTGAATCTGTCATGGTAGAAAGTATATATAGTGATTCTGATGAAGAAACCCATAATCTGAGAAGTGGAAAGAGATATAAGTTTAATAAAGAAAAGAATCCCGAAGGACCTGTACTCTGCATGAATACCGAAATCCCATGTGACCTTACCAATCAAACCGCCCCATCATCAGCCACCATCTACCCTATTACGCCTCAAAACCCGCCGGTTGCAAATACCGTGCCTCCCCTATCTCAGAACCCACCGGCTGCGAGCATCGCGCAACCCATCCCACAGAACATCAATACTGGTAGCACTGCAGGAGCGAGTGCTCAGACCATTCTGACTTGGACTATTCCAGTTCAGAATACCTAGTCTCAAAATACTCCACAAAATAGTATCCCTAGCACTATTCCGAGTAACACCTTTACTTTTTATGCTCAGAACCCTGTGCAAAATCATAGCACTACTCAGGGTGCTACAAAACTAGGAAGGAGAATGACAAATAACGATATAAAACTACCGATATTCAAAGGAACAGGTCTAGAAGACCCTGATCAACACTGGTTTCTATGTTAAGCCGTAGGAGTGTAAAGCAAGTTCAGGATGATGCTGTGAAGAGAGCGCCGCTCATCACTACTTTTGGAGACAAAGCCTTGCATTGGTTTTTGAAATATTCTCAGGAACAGCCGAGAACCCTAGCATAAATCAAGGATACACTCATAGTAGAGTTTAAGAAACCAAAATCAGAGTCGCAGTGCATAACAGAGTTAAAAGAAATTAAGTAGAAACCTACCGAAACGGTCTGGGAATTTGACCAAAAGTTTAAGACATTGTTGGACCAAGTGAGATTTGTTATAGCTCTGCAATAGCATCAGGAATGGTTCATCGTTGCATTGTTGCCTCATACCAGACAACCATTGATGCAGTAGAAGGGTGCATCGTAGGCATAGGCCTTAGAAATTGGGATGAAGCTAGAGGCTTCGCCGATCGGTGAGGCTAGCTCTAGGATGTCTCAGATCCAGAACCAATTGACCACCTTGACATTAGAATTGCAAGGTATGAAGAATGGAAAGGAACAAAGATAAGAACAGAGGCATGAGGTCTGGTGTAGAGGATGTAAGGGAGAAGGTCACACCATAGAACATTTCCCCTTATTTCAAGACTATCTCAACAGTGGTGCACCGAACCCAATGAATCAGAACCAGGCACCATGGTGTAAAATCTATAGAACCAGAGAACACTGACCTGAGGACTATTATCTAATACAAAAATACGTAAAGAAACCTAAAAACATATATTGCAATTTCTGTAAGTCAGTTGGACATGATGAATCCAACTGTCGCGCATATGAGCTTACGAAGGAAAGGAAGCAAGATATGGAAGCAATGCAAGGTGCTGGAATGTACCGCGTCCAAGAAGAAAATCAGCCAAAACAAGAAAATGCCCACTATGATCAGGGTGGATATAGAGGCTATGGTGGTGGATACCGCGGGAGAGGAAGAAATGCCAGCCCAACCCAAGGAAGAGGCCGTGGCCACTGGTAATTTGCTATAAATGTGGCCAGCCAGGTCATGTATCTAGATATTATACCAACCCATGCACTACGTGCAGTTATTGTAAATCACTCTATCATGTTATTGAAGACTGCCCTGTCCTAGAGGTAGAAATGCATAAACAAAGAAGGACAGGACCATCGAATCCCAACATTCAGTTGATCATAATAGAGAGAAGAACTGTGAATCCGAGTATAAATGTGGTAACGCACAGTGGCATTGATACAGGAAGAGATGGAGGCACATAAGCTTTGACTTCGGGAACAAAAGATCCTAAGTAGACTCCTCGTGAACCAGTATGGATTAGAAAAGCTGCTGGGAGGACACCAGATCTGGACCTACAGAAAAATAAAGGAGCATTTATAGAACCGCAGGAGATCCTTAGAGAGTCAGCAGCTGAGTCGACGAGAATCCCACTGCACAGCGAAATACCGCAAATAGAGGATATGCCAACGGCATATGATCACACGAGCACTGCAACAGATACAGGTACCTCTGTTGCGCAGTTCCTACAGTGCTGCATGAAGTTACTGAAGAGCGCAGATGCTATCATGGAATTTGAAAAACTACTCAATCAGTATCAGCCACGAATTGAGAAGGGGGATGCCCATGGTGTAGTCCATAACATTAGGAGTCCCAAAAGAACAGGAAGGGAAATGAGATTCACTACATAGATTGGGGACTATGAGATGGATGACATCATTCTTGATCTGGGATCCGAAGTAAATGTCTTGACCAAGAAGACATGGAAGCAGATGGGCAAACCAAAGTTACAGTGGTCACCTATACAGCTAAGAATGGCCAATCAAGGGATAGTTATACCTTTGGGGAGGTTACCCAACACCGTTGTTGACATTGACGAAGTGCGAAGCTATGCAGATTTCAAAGTGATTGAAATCGTGGATGATAGCCATCCTTATCTAGCACTGATGGGTCTCGACTGGGCAATGACTAACTCTACTATTATAAACTTGAATACCATGAAAATGATATTTGAAGACAATGATATAAGGGTCATCGCACCATTGGACCCCTTGCAGGGTGAACGATATGTGGAACAGATTCAGGAGTAATCCAGAGCCCAAGACTTGGACCGTATTTACAAGATGGCAACGAATGCTGCTGATTATACTAATCCAACTGCGAATGGAACACTCAGCTGTAGATCTGACAGTTCTTGCATCTCAGACTCTGATGAAGGACTAGAAAATTGGCAAAGTAGATTGCATGAAGTATCTGCCAGGAGATGCGCGACGATCAAGAAGTCACTTTGCTGGATTGGTAAAAAGGTAACTCCAATCCCTACCTATGATGGTTTATCTAATGTTTATTGCTTTATCAAAGAATATATTGCTGCAGTTGCAGATGAATACCGCGTATAAGCATTAGACATGGCACTGCGTGAGACACCTTCCAAATGGTGGGATGCGCATAAGCAGACACTTACAACATAGGATTAGTGCATAATTAAGATGCAAATCAGGTTCGCCGAGAAGGTTACACTGCATTTTGAAAAATATAATGGACAGACAGATCCAAGGGATCATATTGAAGCTTGTTCACAAGCTTGGGTGGAAAGACCACAGACAGAATGGGTGCACCTGTTTGTGCACACGCTCGAGGAACCAATTCCGAAGAAGTGGTACCTAGACCTAGAGTTGCGCAGGGGCACAACGAACTGGTCTGTCATAACTGCAAGTTTCCAGCAGGATTTCAGTTTCGAAGACAAACATCCGAGTATCAATGACGTGCTGCAGGTTATTAAGGAAAGAATATTCAGCCCAGACTGTACACGGGAAAACATGACTCTAGAAGAATTATTTGGAGCAGACATCATACCTTCCCACCTACAACCAGAATGGGAGGAGAAACTATAGCATGCTCTTGATTTTTATAACCTCGCTGAAGAATCCGAGGATAAATCAGACAGCGATGAGGAGGACCCACACAACATAAAGATACCTGAATCAGAGGGAGCACGCGATGTAGAAGGACCTCCACTAGAAATTCCAAATATGAGTGGACCTGTGAAAACAAGAAAAGTGAACATTGCAACTAGCGAAGAGCCAAAGTTCGTGGCTATCGACGACTATTGGGATGAAGACACAGTTGAGGAGGTCGCGAGAATACTACGAGAATATCGAGAATTATTCCTGACCAAATTCACAGAGATGAAAGGTATTATCGGAGACTTAGGAGTGATGAAAATTCCTCTTAAGCCTGGTGTGAATCCTGTGAAGCGAAGACCGTATAGACTAATCCCACATTACAAAGAACGAGTTAAGGTAGAACTCGATAAGATGCTCGATGTAGGGATCATTGAGCTAGTTGAAGAATATGAGTGGATAAGCCCGATGGTTATCCCGGATAAGAAAACAAAGGGTGAGATCATGATCTGTGTGGATCTCAGAAAGTTGAATGACGCTTCAATGCATGACCCATTTCCTACCCCGTTCACAGATGAAGTGCTTGATAATGTTGGAGGGAATGAAGAATATTATTTTACTAAGGAATATTCTTTTACTGAGGAATATTATTTTATTATCGATACCATTAGATCAGGATTGATCTTGCAGATAGGCACAAGACTACTTTTGCTACAAAATGGGGCTCATTCCAGTACACAGTGATGCCTTTTGCTCTGAAGAATGCACCTACCATATTTTCTAGTGCGGTAGTCGCAACATTTAAAGATTTTATACATAAGTTCTTAGAGGTTTATTTTGATGATTGGACTATTTTCGGCTTACTGAAGAACCATGCTACGAACCTCGGGATGATGCTAGAAAAATGCAGACAGCATCAAATTTCATTAAATCTAAAAATGTGTTTTCTGTGTTCCCTATGGAACTTTGTTGGGACACATTATGTGCAAATAGGGCTTGATGGTTGATCCTGCGAAGATCGCAGTCACTATAAACTTGCCCACACCAATCTCAGTCAATCAGTTGTGCACTACATTGGGGAATACCGATTATTACAGGAAGTTCATAAATGAGTATGCGTAGATAACCGTTGTTATGGAGAAGCTGCTAAAGAAAGATGCATCGTTCATCTGGAACGAAGAATGCAAACAAGGCTTTGACACATTGAAAGAGAAGATGGTCACTGCACTGATCCTAGTTTTTCCAAACTGGAAGAAGCCATTTCACGGTCATGTTGATGCTTCATGTATAGCATTAGGCGTTGTTCTTGCTCAGCCAGGAGAGGGAAGTATTGATCATCCCATTGCATTTTCCAGTAGAAAATTATCCTCTGCTGAGAAGAATTATACCACTATTGAGAGAGAAGGACTCGCGATGGTATATGCACTGCAGAATTTTACGAATTACTTACTTGATGTGTATTTCTCTATGTTCACTGACCATTTTGTTTTGAAATGCCTGCTCAATAAGCCAGTGTTAGGGGAGCGAATCTATAGATGGTTACTGCTCTTTCAGGAGTATGATTTTGAAATTGTTGTTAAGCCAGGAAGGTTGAATTTAGGACCTGATCATCTATCAAGGATGAGTCAAGAGAGGAACCTACGAACCTGGAAGACAATCTGCATGATGCGTAGTTGTTTGCTATGCAGGTTGCTGATGATTATTATAAGGATATCATTGACTTTTTGACTACTAGGTTCGGACCCACAGAGTTCACTATGCAGCAAAAGAAGCAATTGGTAGTGCGAGCCGTAGACTTCACCATTATTGTGGGCCAGCTATACAAGTTGGGATCTGATGAAGTACTGCACAGATGTGTATTAGAGCATGAGAAACCATTCATATTGGCTGATGCACATTCAGGAGTCGCAGGAGGTCACTACGCAGGGAGAGCTACTGCGCAGAAGATATTGCACACAGGTCTATGGTGGCCTACAATCCATAAAGATGCGAAGGAACATTGCCAGAGCTGCGATGTGTGTCAGAGGACCGGAAAGCCATTGCGAAGAGATGAAATGCCATTAAATCCACAGTTGACATTGCAGGCCTTTGATAAATGGGCCATTGATTTTGTGGGACCTCTTAACCCACCAGGGAAAAGAACTGGTGTGAGGTACATCATTACTACTACTGATTACCTCACCAGATGGGTAGAAGAGAAGCTAGTGAAAGATTGTAGTCTAGCTACAACCACGGAGTTCATTTTTGAAAATATCCTTACAAGGTTCGAATGTTAGAAGATTTTGATGAGTGATCAAGGCACTCATTTTCTGAATAGAACCATCGAAGCTTTAACCAAAGAGTTCGATGTTCATCATCAGCGCAACATGCCTTATCATCCACAGGCAAATGGAACTGTTGAAGCATTCAACAAAGTGCTGGAGCATGCGCTAACCAAGATATGCAACGTCAATCGGGATGATTGGGACCTGCGCATTCCCTCTATATTATGGGCATACAAGACTACCTGCAAGAAGTTAATAGGCCATACACCTTTCATATTGGCTTATGGGCAAGAAGCAATAATTCCAATGGAGTATATCGTTCCCAGTTTGAGAATAGTTGCATTACAGGCATGGCAGACCGTGCAGCACTAGAATAACGACTCCTACACTTGGTTGGGTTGGAGGAGGATCGCTTTGTTGCGGGCTTCCACCAACAAGGATAGAAAGAGCGTGAAAAATTATGGCACGATCGCCACATCAAGAACAATTTTTTCCAGGTAGGTGATCTAGTCCTCTTGTATGATATCAAATTCATGAAATTTCCTGGAAAGTTTAAGAAGCATTGGCTTGGCCCATATACTGTAATGCATGTTACTAACGATGGTGGATTTCAGTTAGCTACCTTAGCCGGAGATACCATACCAAGTTTGATAAATGGAAGCAGACTAAAGCTTTACCGCGATAGTCTAGCTTCACAGAATCCAGTACAATCAAGGGAGACGTACCATGCAGCACTGCTGAAGTTGCGTGGAGGGAAAAAAAGAGAGAGAAAAGAAAAGAGGAACTGTGCAGTTGCGAACTCCACATCGCAATTGCGAAGACCAAGTTAAATGAGAAAAAGCCTTAGTTCAGAAGCAATAAATCAGGCAGCACGAACATACCGTGCGGGAGATATCAGGACCTACTGCGTAGTTTGATGCAACACTCAGGAAAATAGCCATTACAATGTCGGTCGGAGAATATAACTGTTATATAGCCGTTACTAGTGACCGCTTGGGCATTTAATGCACAGTTAGCCGTTCTAAGCGAGTTTATGACAGAAAGGACCGAAGGATCCGTCGGATTTGGCCAACGGATAAAACAATTAATGCTTATATAGTCATTGAGGGGTGCGAAGGAGGCTCTGCTGCACCTATAAGTAACGCCGCATTTAGACTCGCAAGCGTTACCAAACACTCATAATTTTTTTGCAAAGCACTACTATGTGAGTTATTTTCAGTAAGCAATCCGGAAACCTGTGAGAGTTGCCCAGTGGATGTCTGAGTAGTCTTCCATTGAAGAAGAGTTCACATTCCAAGAGACTGTGAAAGTCTTCCAATACAGGGGGATTGAAGGGTTAATGAGAACCCCAGCTAAGAAGGTTGTCTTCGAACTAGGTCAGGCATCAAGATGATCACCAAGACATGGTCCAGTGATGGAAGATAAAGGAAAAAAACCAGTAGCACCAAGAATGAAGGTACCTAAGATGGAGTCGACAGTGCAGAAAATGCCGCTAATGAATAAGGAGATACCTTTGACATTAACCCCAGATTATATTTCACCGCGTGCTTTGGACACACCAATCTTCAAGTTGCTGAAGAATTCCAAATACGACATTCCACTATCGCCAATCTCAAATCATGTCGAGGTGGAGAAAAAATTGCTGGGGTAAAATCCCAGAATGTAGATGGGAGGATTATGATCTACTTGCAATGCAAAAGGAGGAGCCCAATGAACCAAAGTTCGCACAATTCCAACTGGACCAATACATGTGCTAGAAGAAGGACACAAAGGGTGAGGTTAACCTAGTTTCCCAAGGTTGGTTATCCGGAGTAGTCCAGTCCGAGCTACTCAATCTACTCAAACTTCTGCATTTCGATAGGTCACCAGAGGTGAATGTGGTAGTGCGCACGCTGATGGCACGCATTCACCAGGTTTATTTGTGGCTCGACCGCAACGTTGACCTAACTATTGACATCATCCATTGCATTACCGGGTTGAGTAAAAGGGGTAAGGGTCCCAAGCAATTTTTCCAAGGGAAGAGCAAGGACAAAGAAGCCGTGGCAAAGATGAAGAAAACTAAGATGGTCATCAAAGGGAAGAGGGGTTTCCAAACAGAAGAAATAGATGATAAAGAAACACGATTTGTCACGCAACTGTTAGTGAAAAAGATTCTCCGCACATGTAGGCCTCTCGAGGTAAGCACAGGCACAGTACTGCTCGATGTCACGACCGCGGAAGGAGAAAAATTTAACTGGTCTCAATACTTACTGAATGAGTTCATGGAAGAGCTCAATGACATGCAGCTCAATGGAGGGTATTTCCATTATACTTGGCTCATCATCCTGATCGCTTTTTTCGGTTGGAAGGAGCCGAAGGATTACGTTGGTGTAATCACTGATACCAATGAGTGTAGAGGACCGCATTACTCAAATCTCTGGGTGAACCTGAACTCACAAAGACAGCACGCGACAGCTGAGGTCTTCTACCAGTATTATGACCAGCTGCGTGCAGCAATCATACTGACGTCGTGGATAACAAAGTAGGTAACTAGTAGATATATCCGTATTGTAAATTTTTATGCTGACATGCGTAGCATCTATATTTTAGCCAAGATGCAGAAGAAGAAGGTGGAATGGTTCCCAGGGAACTACCATATGTACAAGGAGGATATTGACACTATCATGAAGGAATGGCCTACCGAGTTCCGATTGGAAATTGTAGACATCACAAGTGACTCCAGTGAGGACGCACCTATTGCATGTCCTATTACCAAAGAGAAGGATACGAGAAAAATAAAGGAAGCTGAGAGCCCATGACAGAAAAAGGGGGCAAGGAAGAAGCATACAGCTGATAAGGGAAAATTGGATACAGTACTCAAGAGCGATGATTATGAACTAATCGTGGTAAAGTTCACAAAGCAGATAGAAGATCTGATGTCTGACAAAGAGAAAAAGGATAAGGCAATACAAGATAGTCTACAAAAGAATCTGACCACGCTGCAGGGGATTACGCTGAAAATTGAAGAAGTACACAAGAGATTACCCCCAGCGCACGACTCAGAGTCTGAAGGGAAGTCGGGAGGAACTTCGTAGCAGAGAACAATGCAGTTAACCATGACTATTCCTGTGAAGTCCCATATCATCCACCTAGACCCGATAACAGTAAGCTTACCTATTCCAGAGCAACTAATGTTGGATACAAAGGATGTCGAGCATGTGGAGCTTGACTTCGAAAAAATACCACTGTCGGGCCTACATTATTTACATCTGCAATGTGTGGAAAAAAAGCATGAGCGAACCACTTATGTGCTAAAGGGGAAGGATGAGCTGCAAGGAGCTAATCGACAGTTGGAGGAAGCTAGCTCATGGATATTTATGGAACTATAGGATGAGCATGATCGTCGGCAAAGACTAGAGTCCACGATCACTGCGGTAGTAGACGATATAGATGACTTTGAGGTCCAGGCATATCCTGGGATACTATTGTTAAGATTGGCGAGCTGGTCACCAGTCTTAAAGTAGAGATGCAAGACATGTAGATTGTACATGAGGCTAACATTGCTGCTTTGAAGGAGCAGATAAACCCACAGACCCCACCGAATGAGTAGCAGCCAGAGCAGAAGCAGTGAAGGCCGTAGCAGAGAATATTGCTGCCGAAGTGGCTATGTGCCAGAGTCTATTAGATGATGTGTCGAAGGTATTCAAAGCCCTCAAAGAAGACCTAGGATTGCTGCAAGTGAAAAATGTTGTCAAGGAGAAGCAAGCAGCACTGGAACAGTTGGATACAGAAGTGAAAGCCCTGCTGCCAAGAGAAAGGATCGCAAAGTACCGAAAAATTGTTAGGAACCCATGTCAACCCTTCTATTTACTTTGTTAGTGTATTGTTGTTGGACGCATATGCTTTGTAAGTCATCCCGCAGTATTTGTTGATCCATAGTTTTTCTTATTGTTGTTGGACGCATATGCTTTGTAAGTCATCCCGTAGTAATTGTTGATCCATAGCTTGTTTTGGCCCATGGTTTGTATTGACACTGGTTATGACCCATGGTTTTGGTGCCTAGACTTAGTATATAATTTTGTGTTGAAACCAATGAAGGTACTTTGAAGTTATTTGTATTGAGCTTGCTCAAAGGAGGTTGCCCCCTCGAAGTGGCCTGCGATCAATAAAAGCGATTCTGAGTTCTATTATTTCTGCTATCTCGTGTATTTTCATGAATTAATTGTTGCAGGTTCTTCACATCTGGTATTAGAGCACTTTCTTGGGCTCGTTGGGTGGAATTTCTGCAACAAAAAAAAAATTGCATCTATTGCAAGTTCAGATCTGGGAATAAATCTCTATCCTCTTAATTGTGGGAAGTACTTGGGCATAAGCCCTAAAACTCATTGTGACGAATACCACAGGAACCCCAAAGTAGCTGGCCCATTGAGAGGACTTGCCAGTGAAAAGGGAAACGACCCCTACCTGATTGACTAGTTCCCACCCGTGAGGTAAACCAAGAGTTGTCATTTGTGGCAAAGCGGTTATCAGTTTTACCTGAGCCGTGGAGTGAGGGGTACTTCCCCAATACGCAAGTCGTCAGACAACATTGGTGGCCGAGTGAAACCCCTGACCTGTTAGGAAGCCGAACATACCTGGGGTCCATATCTATTTTCAGCTAAACTGTTACCGATCACTTCCGTGCCATTTCTGATCCATTCCAAGCCATTCCAGATCCAGCCATTTCAGATCTATTCTGAAATTCATTTCAGATCTAGCCGTTTTCGATCCATTCAGTGCCATTTCAGATCCATCTGTTGTCGATCCCTTCCACGTCATTTCAAATCCAATTTTTTTGATCCCTTCCACGCAGTTGCAGATCCATTTCTGAAAAAAAAAAACATTTTTTGACCATATCTCCCTTGTTTTAACTCCGTTTCCCTTGAAACTTCCCGGACACCCTTGCAATCCCATTCTGCATATTTCATTCATGAGGAACTGATCCCAAATTATACTTCCCAAAGCCAGAAATCTCACATTTGTCTTTTTTTAGGGTTTGCCATAACTTCTTCAATTTTCACCCACTCGCTTCCAAATTTTTCCACCGTGTTCATTCCCTATTTTTGCTTCTTTGTCCCTCTTTGATAAATTTTCTCATTCTTTCACCCCGCTTCTGAAATACCCTTTTTTGCTTTCCTGCCTATCAGAAAGTGTCCAAAACCTAGTCAAACCCCAATTACCCATCCGATTTTTTCCCAAATCCAAATTTCCCTTTACTAAATAAGCTTTTGTTTGTGATTTTCTATCCATTCCAAAAAAAAAAACTCCTGGTTGTGGTTGTTACCCGCGAAGGAGCAAAAACCATAGAGGAAGCACTTGCAGCCATCCAAACCAAACTCCAAGATCTGGATGAAAAATTTCTCAGCCTCCATCTTTAACATTCAGCAATGAACAATAACCGACAGTAAGAATCTTCTGCAGCCAATGGCTTTGCTTCTTCCAGCAATTTTCGTGGTTCGAATCTTGAATGTCCTCGCTTCAATGGTACTGATCCGACTGGATGGATCTATCGTGCAGAACAGTATTTCAATCTGCATAGTATTTTTGATGTCCATAAAGTTCCACTTGCATCCTTTCATTTGGAATAGGAATCCCTTCAATGGTACCGTTGCTACATCAAGGCTCATGACGAGCCAAAATGGACAGATTTTTACCAACTCCTTTTGCAACAATTTGGTCCTAGTGCTTTTGATGACTTCACCAGAGCACTTACTAAACTTTGTCAAAGTGGCACTATGAGAGAGTATTAGACAAAATTTGAGAAACTAGCCAATCACACAGAAGGATTGTCTGATGAATTCTACATAAGTTGTTTGATCATAATGGAAGATTACTCAGACATCCACTGGGCAACTCTCACAGGTTTCTGGATTGCTTACTGAAAATAACTCACATAGTAGTGCTTTGCAAAAACATCTGAGTGTTTGGTAACGCCTGCGAGCCAAGCTTCCCGGAACGATGCTGATCACCTCAGAGCACTGACGCCTTTTCCCATTGTTTTATCCGATGCAAAGTAGAGACTTCATGGAGTCTTTTATCCTTAGAAAGAGTCCTTTACCGCGCTGCCCATCCATCTCATTGACACTCGAATCACCAGGTTGTCGAAACCTGATTCTGGAACCACCCCCTCAGCTTCGCCTTGGGTGAGACCTCATGTTGCTCGCAGTCTGTTGCCGAAAGGGCTAGTGAATAGGGGTTTTGTTGGTTCCTTGAACCGCGAAGTACCTAGGTCTACATTGGAAATCTGTAGATCAGTTACATACACCAACAACCATTCAATCCTACTTTTCTAAGGTCTCTCAAATCAAGGAACAAATTGAAGTTGTGGATGAAGTGGTGGAGAATGGAGAAATTGTAATGACGACATTGAATGGCCTACCTAGGTCATGGGACTCCTTCATCCAAGGAATCTGTGCAAGAAAGAAATTGATCTTTTTCAGTAGACTATGGGAGGAATGTTCATAAGAAGAAGCTAGGCTTGTGGCATGAGAAGAAAAGATGGGAAGTGAAGATCAAGCTCTCACAGCCACACAAGGAAATGCAAGTTCAAGAGAGAACCATCTCATCATCACAAGAAATCTTCTCACTACCATCCAAGAGATAAGAAAGATTTAAGATGATTCTAATGCAATGAGAAAGGACACTTTGCTTCTAAATGTCCCAAGAGAAGGAAAGACTCCAACAACAACAACAACAAGAACCTAAAGAAGAGGTATCATGCTCATGCTGCTGAGGATGATGAACCTCCCAAGAAGAAGAATGGGGCAAAAAGTGAAGACTCCTCAAGTGAGGAAGAATATGTGTTGATCTCTGCTCTCATAGGTACTATCTCTCATGGATGTGATGATTGGATTATTGATAGTGGGGCTTCCAAACACATGACGGGATTTAAAGAATCCTTTGTAGACATATCTGAACATGAGTCACCTCACAAGGTGAAAATTGGGGATGACTACCAATATATTGTAAAAGGAAGTGGTGAAGCCTCCTAGAAATTAGACTCTGGGAATTCTTTGAAGATGAAAGATGTTCTATATGTACCTAGACTCAAGAAGAATCTTCTCTCCATATCATCTTTGGATGCAAAGGGAATAAGAGTTGCATTTATAGATGGCCAAGTACTCATGTGGCCAAAGGGTAAGACAATAGATGATGCAGTGGTGATTGGAGAGCAAGAGGGAGGATTGTACAAGTTGAAGGGACAACCTAAACATGCCATGGTGCATGAATCCATGGAGCCAAGTGAACTTTGGCATAGAAGGCTTGCACACTTTCACTATAGAGCACTTCCAATTGCAAGAAAAGCAATAGAAGGTCTTCTTGAAATCCAGTCAAAGCATGAAGGTATTTGCAAAGGGTGTGCAAAAGGAAAGAACACTAAGAAGGAATTTCCAAGTAGTGAAAGCAAAGCAAAAGGAATCTTGGAGATTATCCACTCCGATGTATGCGGTCCAATGTTATCCAGTTCTATGAGTGGGTATGTATACTATGTCTCCTTCATTGATGATTTCTCTAAGAAGACTTGGGTTTATTTCTTGAAGAATAAAGATGAAGTGTTTGATAAGTTCAAGGACTTCAAAGCCTTGATAGAAAATCAAACTGATAAGAAGATCAAGACCTTCAGATCTAACAATGGCGGAGAATTTACTTCAGGAGACTTCAAGAAGTTATGCAGTGATTCAGGGATTAAGAGGGAGTTGACTACTCCTTACAATCCACAACAAAATGGAGTTGCAGAGAGGAATAATAGAACTATCATGGAAGCAGCATGGGCAATGCTTCATGACCAAGATCTACCTATGCACCTATGGGCAGAAGCAGCAAGGACAACTGTATATGTGCAAAATAAAACACCTCACAAGATACTTGACAACAAGACACTAGAAGAAGTTTTCTCTGGTAAGAAACCAGAAGTTAGACATCTCAGAATATTTGGCTATCCAATATACACACACATTCCAAAATAAAAGAGGACAAAGCTAGATCATTCAGGAAAGAAGGGCATCTTTGTGGGTTACAGTGAAAGCTCGAAGGCATAAAGAATCTACTTTCCAGGGTTCAAGAAGATTGACATCAACAGGGATGTAACATTTGAGGAAGACTCAGCATATCTCAAATCAAGGAAGACACCTGTTGAAGACAATTAAGAACCAAAGGTCACCAGATTTCAAGACACCACTATGAATGAAGCAATTCCAGAAGAAGATCATTAAATAGAAGATCCACAACAACCTATAGATCCACCTTGTCAGAAGAAATCTCACAAGAGGAAACCAACATGGGCTCAAGAGCTCATCCAAGATTTAGAAAGGTATGGTATTCCAGAAGAGGAACATAGAGAAAGGAAAAGGACAAGGTCACACACCAGCTATGTTGCCTTGCTCTATGACATTATGAACAAAGAACCTTCCAATTATGAAGAGGCAGCGGAGAAGAAAGAATGGAAGGATGCCATGGTCGAGGAATACCAGTCGATCATGAAGAATGATGTTTGGGATGTGGCCCCAAGACCAGAAGGGAAGTCTGTGGTGACTTCCAATTGGATATATAAGATCAAGCATGCTGCAGATGGTAGCATAGAGAAACAAAAGGCGAGATTTGTAGCTCGTGGCTTCTCCCAGAAAGAGGGAATAGTTTATGAAGAAACTTTTGCACCTGTATCTAGATACACTTCCATCAGAACAGTACTTGCTATGGCTGTAGTGATGAAGTGGAAGATACACCAGATGGATGTCAAGACAGCCTTCTTAAATGGTGTAGTCGAAAAGGAAGTGTATGTGGAGCAGCCACTTGGTTTTGAGACACATGACAGGGAGTCATATGTGTGCAGGTTGAAGAAAGTCTTGTATGGATTGAAGCAAGCTCCTAGGACTTGGTATGGTAGGATAGACAACTTTCTATCTAGTTTGGGCTTTACCAAGAGTAAAGCGGATTCCAACCTTTACTACAAGGTTGAGGAAGGAAATCCGGTGATACTACTATTGTATGTGGATGACCTGTTTGTGACAGGCGAGGATAGATTGATTGCCAACACGAAGAGGAAGCTTGCTGTCGAGTTCGAGATGAAGGACTCGGGAATGATGCACTACTTTATAGGCATGGAGGTGTGGCAGAGTGCAGATGGAATATTCCTTGGACAAGGGAACTATGCAGTGGAAATCCTGAAGCGGTTCGGGATGATGGACTACAAGGCCATGGCCACACCTATGGCATCGAACTTGAAGCTTCTGTGTGATGCTTCATCTATGCCAGTTGATGTCACGGTGTATCATCAGATGATTGGGTCCTTGATGTACCTGACGAACACGAGACAAGATATTTTCTTTGCGGTGAACACATTAATCCAGTTCCTAACGAATCCCAGAGGTGCTCACCTGGTTGTTGTAAAGCATATTCTGAGGTACCTGAAGGGTACAATTGATTATGGGCTCAAGTATGATGCGAATCAAAAGTTTAACCTAGAGGGTTATGTTGATTCAGATTGGGCAGGCAGTGCTACAGATAGGAAGAGCACTTCTGGGTGTTGCTTCAGTATGCGATCAGGTGTGATCTCTTGATTTAGCATGAAGCAGTCCTGCGTAGCACTGAGTACAGCCGAAGCAGAGTATGTTGCAGCTTGTTCGGCCAGTTGTGAGGTAGTATGACTAAGGAAGCTACTGTCTGAGTTATTTGATCTCCCATTGGATGCTACCTGTATCTATTGTGACAACCAGCGTTCTGTGAAGTTGTTAGAGAACCTGGTATTCCATGACAGGTTGAAGCATATTGACATCAAATATCACTATGTTGGGGATATGGTGGAGAGAGGAGCAGTGAAGCTCCTGTATGTTGCAACGGATGAGTGGGTTGCAGATGTGTTGACGAAACCACTAGCCAGAGTGTAGTTTGAGTACTTCAGAGAGAGGCTTGGTGTTATTCAGATAGAAGATACTTCGAGGAAGAAGTGACGACACACATTTTCTATAGCCATTCCAATCACGGTGGTAGGAGGATCCTTCCCATGGCTGTGGATGTAAGTGTTGTGTGATCAGCATCAGGACGATGCTCTAGTTACTGCTATGTATGATGATCAGGATGATCATGTGTGATGATATGCATCAGGTGGATGCTTTACATGATCAGTTGGATCATGTGTGATGATATGCATGAGAACGATGTGATGATGATAATGATCAGGATGATCATATGTGATGAGTATCAGGATGATACTCTAGATGACATGCATTATGACGATGTTGTGCTGATGATTAAGATGATCATGATATACATCAGGATGATGTACGGTATGATGATCAGGTTGATCATTAGCATCAGGATGATGTTCTATATGAGTATGATTAGGTGGATCATGAGTTTTAGGATGATACTCAGAGGTCGAGTATATGTGGCAGGTTGTGTAGATAGCATAGAAAAGATCCTGGGAGATCCGATAGGTTGAGTTGTGTGCTCGTAATCAGTCATGGGATGTTCTTTTGAGGTTTTTCTAGGGAGGCATGTAATCAGTCCTAGAGATCCGATAGGTTGAGCTGTGCACTCATAATAAGTCCTAGGATGCTCTTTATATATATTGTCGGTCGTGCTTAGGCAAGCAAACTATTCTTGGGATATTCTTTTAAAGTTTTTCCTAATCACATGTAATAAGTACTGGAGATTCGATAGGTTGAGATGTGTGCTTGTAATAAGTCCCGGGATGCTCTTTAGAGAATCTTGTCGGTCATGCTGAGGCACATAAATCGATCCTAGGATGCTCTTTAAAGGTTTTGTGAAGGGATGCATATAAGCCCTGGGAGATCTTGTCGGTCGTGCTTAGGCACATAAACTGTTCCTGCGATACTCTTGTCAAGCTTTTCATATGCACGTAATGAGTCTTGAGATACCACCTCTATCAGACCACTCGCAGAGATGATGAATACCTACGGGAGGCGAGGCCTACATCCAACATGAAAAAGGGTTGGCTCTGTAGAAATTCCTATGACGAGAAGAATTCAGAGATAGCCTAGTGATCGAGATGTCGAGTGCAGCAGCACTGATGATGATGATGCTCTGCGATCCAGTGATGATGATCCAGCTCCAGAATTGAAGACTTGAGCCAATATGTATTGATGACCTGTGACTAGAAAATACCTTCCTAGTTAAGAGGGAGTGTTGATGTATTTATAACTTCGGAATATATTCACTTGTATATTACATTTGTACTTTATTGTATATCCAATAGAGATGCATTATTCCTCTGATTGTAAGTGTCGTGATTTGTATTTGCAAGTGTCGCAAGTTACATTGTAAGTGTCGTCATTTGTATTGATGGGTTATTAGACCACCAGTGAGGGGTCTACCCTAGTTAGGTCATGTGGTTGGGTTATTATGCTTCCTTAGGAAGTCATCCCTATTAGTTTATTGGCAGGTCAAGTCAATTTATAAATAGAGGGTGTGCCTCTCTCATTCTATTCATTCACTCACTTCTCAAGATCGCATAGCTAAGAGAGAAAGTGCCGCACAAGTGGAGGAGGAGGAGTATCTGCTAGAGACATCTCTTTGGGTTTGATCATTGTGATCTTGGTTTGTGGCTTATCTTATCTCTGAGGAAGTTGCGGGGTTTTTCATCTTCTTGGTTTTCCCCGAGGAAACTCTGTGTCTCTTGTGTGCTTGTGTTATTGTGTCTATGATTGATATGCTGTAGATATGATGTACATGTTATTCTCTTAGTGATCCTAAATGATAATGGAATGAAATTATCGAAAAATTAAGAGCTCATTCACAATTATGCTAGTATTACAACACCTTTGGAGGTGTTGTTAAAGAATGAGATCAATTACACATGGATTCCAGAGTGCCAACAAGCATTGGACATCTTCAAAGAAAATATAGTCATGATGCCCATCCGAATATTCCCCGAATAGGTGTGAATGTTTCATGTGCACATCAATGCATCATTTTCCTTGCTAGGTGTAGTATTAGAAAATATGGATGAAGGTAACATTGACCATCCCATTTCCTTTTCTAGTAGGAAATTGTCTTCAACATAGAGGAATTAGATGACCACAAATCGTGAAGGCCTTTCCTTGGTATACATGCTACAAAAATTCAAACACTACCTCCTCAAGAGTTTCTTTAAATTTTTCATAGACCACTCAACACTAAAATACTTAGTCAATAAGTGAGTGTGCATGGGATAATATTCAAATGGATGCTATTATTTCAAGAATTTGAGTTCGATGTAGTCGTAAAAACCATAAATTATAACATAGGGCTGAACCATGTATTTAGGACTGAGTCAGGAGAAGTGGGAGGATGTTTTTATGATGATATGCCAAATGCACAATATTCCATATTGAAGCAATGCTAGACAAGTTCAAGTTGATTGCAACATTCATGTCCATAGGTAGAGCACCAAAAGGATATTGGCAGTAGTAGCAAGTTCTTTTAAGACTCCCACATAAATTAAGTTGAGACATGAAGTTGAGATGATTTATAGGCCATCCATCCCTAACAATACCAAACACTGGAATATGTTTGAAGATGATGAGGAAATTAAAAGATTCCATGAAATCGATGAGTTTTCCAATACTTGCATTGATCAAGACCAAGAATTAGAGGGAGATGAAGACAACCAAAAAAAGGGAGAAATGGATGATAAGCTCGATTACAAAATAGAAAATCATAAGATTGTCGAGTTGAAGAGTAATTTCATTCCTAAAGGTATGGATCCTTTAGAAATATTGTTTGACAAGAATGATGTTCCTCATAATCGCAAAATCCAACCAAAGGAAGATGATGTTGAGTAGGTGAATATTGGCACTAAAGAAGCGCCCAAGAATATCAAACTTTCAAAGCTATTGCTTGCTGAAGTGAAACAGAGATACATAAAGCTTTTTAAGGAACAAATAGATTTCTTTGCATGGAAATATGAATATCTCAGAACTTATGATACGTCAATAATTGATCATCAGATTCCTTTGAATCCTGGAACAAAACCCTTCCGAAAGAAACTCGGGAAAACAAATCCTATTTTTCCGCCCATTATTGAGGAAGTGAGTAACCTATTAGATTCTGAAATAATAATTCCTCTCAAGTACTCTGAATGGGTCGCAATTTGGTCCCTGACAAAAAAAATAGTGGATAAATCAGGTTGTGTATTGACTTCAGGAATCTACAAAAATGTTCAATTAAAGACAATTATCCTTTTCCCAAAATGGATCAAATTTTACAAAAACGTTTTGTTCTAGACATGATATCTATGATGGATGGTTTCTCAGGTGGCTATGAGTAAAGAGGACAAGAATAAAATAGCTTTTACCACTCCTTGGGGAAATTTTATGTATGATAAGATGTCATTTGCGCTAATGAATGCAGGGTCCACTTTCCAACGTGCCATGGACAGAGTATTCATTGGAGAAAGGGACAAATTCATAGTAATATACCTTGAGGACATGACTTTGTTCTCCAAGAATGATGAAGAACATCTATCCCATTTGAAGCATACTTTAAGAAAGTGCAGAAAATGTGGCCTTTCTTTACACCCCAAGAAGTCTAGTTTTTCTTTAAGAGAAGGTAAGTTGTTAGGGCATATAGTGTCTAAATATGGAGTGAAGATAGATCCTGAAAGAGTGGCAGCCATACAAGCACTCAAAACCCACAGAAATAAGAAAGAAGTATAATCATTCATTACTAGGATAAATTTCTTGAGAA
Source organism: Larix kaempferi (assembly GCA_027924585.1). Classification (NCBI taxonomy): domain Eukaryota; kingdom Viridiplantae; phylum Streptophyta; class Pinopsida; order Pinales; family Pinaceae; genus Larix; species Larix kaempferi. The sequence goes on along the minus strand of BSBM01000361.1, from coordinate 68,654,057 downwards.
GATTCATTCCTAATCTTGCTAAAATAATTAAAATCATTACCAACATGCTCAAAACATGTAATGATGTAAAAATTGAATAAAGAGGCAAAATAATCGTTTGAAGCATTAAAGAAAGCCAATGGGGATACACTAGTGCTAATTAGTCTTGATTATATGAATCCCTGTTTGGTATTTTCTTTTTCTTCCTCTCATTCAATTGCAGTTATGCTTTTGCAAAAGAATTGTGAGGGACATGAGTAGCCTATCGTAGTTTTCAGTAAGTCTCTAAGGGATGCAGAATTGAAATGCAGTCTCATGGAGAAACAAGCCTATTCCATGGTCAAGGATTTGAAATATTTCAAATGTTATGTTTTACAATCTCAGATAATTGCATATGTTCCACATAGCATAGTTAAAGATATTTTGTGTCAAACCGATAGTGAAGATAGAAGAGGCAAGTGGATTTCTAAAATTCAAGAGTATGATCTAGAAATCAAACCCACCAAGCTAGTTAAGGGCCAAGGATTGGCCAAGTTGCTAGCTCAGACAAATTGTGGGGCAATAGACTTGAATTTGATTTCAGAATTGACAGAAGAAGAGAAGTTAAGAGAAATTCAAGATTCCTAGGATGATACAATGAAGGTAAATAGAAAATTTGAAGAATCTGATTGGTATGGAAACATTGTTTATTATTTGGTGAATTTGCAATGTCATGATTATCTAACAAAGTCACAAGAAAGATTTCTGAAGTTATAGGAAGTCAAATATTTCATATGGGATGAATATTTGTATTGGAAAGATCCTCGGAGGATACTGTTGAATTTTAAAATTGAAGAAGAAACATAAGTCACCATCACATAGTTACATAAAGGAGTTTCTGGAGGTCATCATGCTTTGAGAGATATATCATACAAAGTTCTGAGAGTTGGGTATTATTGGCCAAAATTATTTGATGATACTAATCATATTGTGAGAGCATGTGTGGAATGTCAAATGGTTGCAGGAAAACAAAAATTAGGACCTTTTCCCCTAATGCCTATTATTACATCAAATCCTTTTCAGCAGTGGGGTTTGGATTTCATTGGAGAGATAAATTCTAATTCTAGCAACCAGCACAAATGGATTTTGACTTCTACATATTATTTTACAAAGTGGGTGGAAGTTATTCCCACTAGATTAGAAAATGAAAATGTGATAATGAAATTTTTGGAAGAAAACATCTTCTCAAGGTTCGGATTCCCAACGAAAATTATCACTAACAATGACCCTACTTCCAAATATGTTAAAATGGCAGAATTCTGCCTAAAATATAATGTTGATTTGGTCCACTCAACTTCCTATTACCCTCATGGAAATGGCTTGTCCGAGTCAACTAACAAAATATTACTGAGAATTATAAAAAAGATGCTGACAAACAACAAAAAATCCTACTATGTGAACCTCAGATATGCCTTATGTGCTGATAGAATAAGTGTTAAAAGATCAATTGGGACATCTCCTTTTTAGATGGTATATGGAAGAGAAACAATCCTTCCTATTTAGTTCAGATTACAAGTACTCAATCTCATCCAACATGAAATAAAACCAAACAATATGGTAAGAAGGATATATGAATTAATAGAGCTTCAGCAGGAAAGAGAGAAGGTAAATTTGAATTTACAAGAACATCAAAGAAATATGAAGAATACCTTTGATAAGAAAGTGTTGGAAAGAGATATCCACCCGAGATATTTAGTCCTGAAATGGAATGCAATAAGGGAGATAAAGGAAAACATGGCAGTTTGAAAATCTCTAGATAGGCCCATACGTCATTGTTGAAGTGCTAGAAAACAACACCTACAAGCTTCATGAACTAGAAGGAGATTTTATAGAAGCGGATGTCAATGGCAGGATTCTGAAGAGTTTTTTTCTATACTAAATCCATACTCTAGAAAAAGCTATTGTACATAATAGAGTAGTATTTTTTGTAATTTACCGCATTTTAATTCTTGTCATTTCCATCTCAATGTAAATAAATAAATTGTTGAGCTAACAGTTATGTTTCAATGTGATCAACACCTTTCCAAAGGGAAGACTCCATAACCCAATGGAAAAAGCACTAATATATTGTTCTCAAAGTCCTACAAAGCAGCCCTTTGTCCTTGTGGAATCGATGTTAGTACCTGATATTTTTCTGAAAAATAGAATCATCTATTGTTGGAACATTATTAGACCTTAGACCTTAGTCATACATGTATTTGTTGATTAATCGATCCAAAATAAGGTAATAATTACAATCCAAGGTTGTTAGAAGTTAGTTGGGGGCAAATGATGACTTATCCACCAAAGTATGGGCCAAAATTAGTCAATATATCTATTGGGAGCCTTATTTATGGCCACCTCTAGCATTTATTACCACCACTTGAAAAAAGGTGCCCTATTTCCCTATTTTAAGAAAATCGTCTTTGACTTAAGGTGCCCATGCATTGTATCTGGTCATTTTGGCCTTTTCTTGGCTATTTTGGCCTACCCTTTCCTACCTAACTCCACCCAATCCGATCCACCACATGTGTGAGCCTCATTTATGTCTTACCATGCTCACCCAATGTTTACATGGACAATCTGTACCATTTTTGGGTGATTTTGGAGCCTATTGGTCAACCCAGGGGGGATTGAGGTCCAACCTAAGCTAGCCACTTGTAGATTCCTCCAAAGGCAATCGAATTCTTCCAAATGTTATATAAGGATGATAAAAACTGATTTATGGGTTAGACAGTTAATAAACCTGCTATTTGATCATATGTGACTGGGTTTTGATCATTTGTTTTCTAGAATTATTTTTGCAGTTATTTCTTGCATAGTAAGAATATATTCTTGATTTTGAGGTAATATTTAGCTACTAGATCCTACTAAGATATATATTTCACATGGTATCAGAGCTCTTGGAGCTTCTATTTGAACCAAGATTATTTTAGAAGTGCACCGAAAACAATGCAGAAAGCACAGAAGTCCCTAGGACCATTTCCTTGAAGCCATTGGAGAAATACTTTGGATTCTACCTAGGGTGTGATGCTCTCCCAAATTTTCCTTCTATCAAGTAGGGTTCGAATCAGTTAGCTTAGATCCCCTCCTGAGTGTTGAGAGTTTTGCAGTACACGTTCAAAGTGTACATTGTCACCAAGTCAACAACATAGAGAAGATGCATAAATCTCATGTAAATTTTCTCACTCCATTAAAATATTTTGAATTGAAGGCCTAAATGGTTATCTAGCTGAGATCCAAGGGTCTCTTCAGAATCACCATGGGGACTGAGGTTGATCCCAACTCTGTAGTAGAAAAATACAAGTTCTTCAATAGAATGGATGAAGCATTTGGAATGTGTAATGTCCCCTCTATCATACTAGCGTGAGAGAGAGGATCATAGTGCTCAATTCGGGCAATTAGCCCCAATACGTTTGAATTAAAAACATTGATGCAAAGAACTGTATCTGTGCATGCTATGAAAAAAAAAAAACGATGGTAATCAAATAAATGTTGTTGATCTCTAAAATACATTCAAGATTCTGTGACAGCCATGAAATAAAGATCTGTGCAGAATTATACAAGATCATATGGGAATGCATAATCATTTTAATACACAGCGGAAGCAAATTTATTAACAGTTCCATGATACATTCAAAATATTCATTAAATGGTAATCGGAAACTTAACACAGGAGAATACTTATCTGATGCAAAAGTAGTCCCACGCAACTGGCTATGCAACTGCAACGTTCCACCCAACCGTAGGCCAGTGTGCTCCTCAATCTCTCAGCACTACTGCCACCCCCGAGCTGGGCATGATCTCTACAAGGAACCAGGGAATAGCAGACTCACACATAGCCAAGCATACACCAAGATGAGCCAAGCCAATCTACAATTGGGTTTATCAGGCTACTAGGAGATGGAAAGGAAGAGTTGCTAAGCTAGTGAGCTCCAGCACAGAGCCAGGGATAACCTTGCAAGATCTATCTAGCTTGGCACCCACAATACCTACACACCCAGCACAAGGAAGTATTCTTTTCACTGCTGTGCAGTCCCTCAAGCCATACCTTCCCTATCCAGTGCTCTCAGGGTATGCATAGAAGAGTAACCAAAGCCCTCTTGATCTTTTTGAGAGGTTGTCTCCCCCACTAGGTTTATCAAGCCACTTCTATCCACTACCACTCCAACACTTCAACTCACAGGCTCAAACCAAGAACAAGGATGCACATAACAGCAGAACCCCACTTGCTGGGCATGAGGAAAACGTTTTCCACAGTGGAATGCCTGAGATGGGGTTCCAACTAACCCAGAAAAACGTGGGAACCCACAAAAACGAAATGGGAAGTTGGTGGACAACCCAGGAAGCCAAATCCGTTTTTAGAAAAACGTCCTTGGACATTCAGGGGCAAAAACGACCTCCCTACAGTCCCCAAAACGTGGCCCTCCCTCTCCCAACTGTTATATACTGATCTTTTTGAGAGGTTGTCTCCCCCACTAGGTTTATCAAGCCACTTCTATCCACTACCACTCCAACACTTCAGCTCATAGGCTCAAACCAAGAACAAGGATGCACATAACAGCAGAACCCCACTTGCTGGGCATGAGGAAAACGTTTTCCACAGTGGAATGCCTGAGATGGGGTTCCAACTAACCCAGAAAAACGTGGGAACCCACAAAAACGAAATGGGAAGTTGGTGGACAACCCAGGAAGCCAAATCCGTTTTTAGAAAAACGTCCTTGGACATTCAGGGGCAAAAACGACCTCCCTACAGTCCCCAAAACGTGGCCCTCCCTCTCCCAACTGTTATATACTGCAAAAACGACTCCCAGGCATGGAAAAATGCAGTATTTGGATGAAAAACGTAAATGGAAAGAGCCCAGCTAACTCCAACTGCGTGAATGAATGAAGACTGCCCATTCCCCATGGCTTTGGGCACCATTTCGTGGGTGGTTTCTTGCCCCACAAGCAAAAACACGATTTTCCAAGTTGATGGCTTGCCCATGCACGAAAATGGCTTGCCCATACTCTTTCATTCCCAAGGCATTAACTGCCTTAACCAATTTCTTGGAAAAAAAATTAAATGATTGGGTACATGAGACAAAATGGGCAGTTGGTGGTTTATGGGTTTCCCCATTGACACATGGATTAATACCATTGGCTCAAGGTTTGAATAACTTCCCTCCCTTTTCCTTGTAGAGTCATGCCCCATCTCTTTTGTTGCATTGCATAGCCGGTTGTGGGTTTTTCCATTAAAATTCGTATTTACATGGTGTCTTATTTACATTGTGCCCATCTTGCACAAGAACCATGGGCATCTATTTTTAATTGCCGATTCATGAAACGCTAAATCAATGGTGGGGCCTTGGCCTTGAGCTCCTCACCATGATTAATTACAATATTTACATCATTTACGGTTTAATACAAAGGGGGTCAAAATGGGGACATTACAGAATGCTTTGTCTCATTATTTCAAAAGACCTCATGTTTCATATTGATAGTCTTACTACACCAAATGAACTATGGCTCAAGATTGAGTCTTTGTTTGGGAAGACTAATGAGATGAGGGGCCATCAACTTGAAAATGAGTTGATCTCACTGAGTCCAAGCAACTTTGAATCCATCCAGGATTTCTTCACCAAGTTCAAAAGCTTGGTTTTGAAAGTCAAATAGTGTGGCATTGATAAGAAAGAAGAGCAGTTGGTTTTGTCCATCATTTCGAAGTTGGGTCTTGAGTACTTAGTCTTTGTCTCTACATTTCACTCCACCAAACTTATAGTTTGCAATTGGAATATGCCATCCTTGGATGATTTCATGGAGATGCTAACTCAAGAGCAAGATAAGCTGGTTCTAATGGGTTCCATTAAGCAAAAGGACCAAGTTTTTTTTGTTGGATATTTGAGACAAGCAAGAGGAAAGCAAAATCCCAAGGGTTCAAAACCACAAGAGAAGAAGAAAGACAACGAGAGGCCCAAATATTTTGATGGGGATTTGAATCCTATCAAAGACAAAGGAGAGAAGAAATAAAATAACAAATGCACTTACTATCAAAAGGGTTTGCACCCTAAGAGTGCATGCATGAAGAAAACTATTCATATGATGACCCATCTCCTGCAAAACAATAACATTCCTCTTCCAGAAATTTCAAAGAAGAAAGAGGGTGCTTTGGAAGACAAGGAGAGGTGGCATGCATTGATGGATAGTACCTCAGAATATTCTTCCTTCATCATAGATTCAGGTGCCTCAAGGAATATGGATTATGCAAAATATTATTTCTCAACTCTTTATCCTTACAATGGTCCATCCATTCTCATGGGAGATGACTCATAAATCCCAGCTAGAGGCATTTGGAGAATCACTCTAGAAAATGGGTACTTCAGTAATGTAGTGTATGTGCCAGATCTTGCAGCAAAATTAATCTCTATGTACCAAATGACCCACACTAGTTCGGCCAAGAGAGTGATCTTCACTCAAGATGATGTCGAAATATCAAAACATTTCTGCTGGAAAAGTTGTAGCAATTTGTGTTGCAAACCATGATTCTAGAATGTACAAGTTCTCTCATTTTCTTGAGTACTCTTCTCCAAATGAACTTCTGTCACATGCTAATGAAATAAAAAATATTTTGCATGAGAGGTTTGGAAACCTCAACTACAAATATCTTCAAGCATTGAACAAAGAAGAGATGGTTGAATGCCTTCCACAAATCAGATTTTCCAAAGGCACTTGTGAAGGGTGCATTGTTGGGAAGCATGCTAGGAGAAAGTATAAGAAGGGGGAGTCAAGAAGAGCTTATCAACCTATTGGTTTGGTCCTTTCATATATGATAGTTCTCTCCCTATGCCCTCCTATGGAAACTCAAATTATGTGCTAACTATCATTGATGACTTCTCAAGATATTTTTGGTTGTTCTTTCTCAAGCAAAAATCTGAAGTCTTCCCATCTTTAAAAGTTTTCAAAGCTTCTATGGAAAAATTATGTGGGAGAAATATGAAGGTCTTGAGGACTTATAATGGAAGGGAGTATGTGAATAAGTACCTGCATCATCTCTGTGAAGAAAATGGCATCCAAATGAAACATTGTGTGCCCTACACACCTCAACAAAATGGTGTTGCAGAGCCCAAGAATAGAGCACTGAAGGAGATGGCCACATGGATGATGGAGGCTAAGTCTTTGTCTCCTAAACTATGGGATGAAGCCATGAATTGTGTTTCATATTTTCAAAAGAGAGAATCACACAAATCCTTGGAATTTATGACTCCATTTGAGGCTGGAATGGACACAAGCCAAATGTGTCTCATTCTAGGGTGTTTGGCTCAAGGGCATGGGCTAGAATTCCTCAAGAAAAGAGAAAGGCCTTCCAGCACAAAAGCAAGGAGTTGATCAAGATTGGATATGTAGAATATGCAAAGGGATAAAATATCTTTGACCGCTCATCTCATAAAACGTTCATTGAGAGGAGTGTCCAGTTCGAAGAAGAGCCCATGTATGCAGCAGAAAATGGTGATGGGGAATGCTCAAACCCCCTGCATGAAGAGGATGTAAGTGATGATTCTCTTTATGATTTTTCTGATTCTGATATGGAGGATGAATATGATATGTCTGCATATCATGACCCTCCTACAAGGACCAAGTGGGTTTATAAAACCATACAAGTTGTTGGTAAGCTTGCAGGTGATCCTCAAGATCCTAGGAAGACTAAATCATAGTTTCACAATGCCTTTTCTTATTGTGATCCAGATCTTCATGGGAGATGTTTCCTTATGGTTGGATATGCTCCTAAATTATATGCAAAAGAATCAAAATACTCAATATGGAAAACAGCCATGGAAGAATAGATGAACTCCCTCCATGACAATGAAACTAGGGATTTGGTCCCTCTTCCTCCCAAGAGGAAAATAGTGCAATGTAAATGGGTTTATAGGACCAAAATGCCCTCCGATGGTCCTGATATGAAGTATAAGGCCACTTTAGTGGCTAAAGGATTCTCTCAATTCCATGGAGTGGACTATACAAAGACATTTTCACCGGTGCCAAAGATGGACTCAATCACGCTAGTTTTAGCCAATGTAGCTTCCAAGCGATGGGAGGTTCATCACATGGATGTGAAGAGTGCATTTCTTCATGGGGATATTCATGAGAAGATATATATGTATCAGAATAAAGGATTCATTGAATATCATATACTTGTTTTCAGGTTGAAGAAGTCCCTCTATGGTCTCAAGCAAGCTCCTAGAGCTTGGTATGCCAAGATGGACAATTTTTTGCTATCACAAAGGTTTGAGAGATGTAAGTCTGATCCAAATGTTTACATGCAGCATGCTAGTGATCTGATTTTGATTATTGTACTGTATTTTGATGATATATTGATCACTGGTAGCTGCACCAAAGAACTAGGCTCAGTTAAAGATGCATTGCACATTGCTTTTTCCATGACAAATCTAGGATTGTTGAAGCAATTTCTAGGTTTGGAGATTGAGCAAACTGTTGATGGGATCACAATTTATCAATCAAGATATGTTTCAAACATGCTGCAGAATTTTAAAATGGCTTAATGTAAGTCTACAAAATTCCAATTCCTTTATGGAGTTAAGCTTACTGATTAGGGTTCTTCACCATTGGTTGGCAGTTCATTGTATAGACAACCAATTGGGAGCTTATGTATCTCACACACTCTCGAACAGATTTGTCTTATTCAATTGGGGTTATTGCAAGGTACATGCAAGAGCCTAATGAGGTCCATTGGAAGGCTTCCAAAAGGATCCTTCATTATGTGCAAGGTACCAAGCAGTTTCGCATACACTATGCAGCTGGTTCATCACTTGAACTAGTTGGTTTTACTAATTTTGATTGGGATGGAGATAGTTATGATCAGAAGTCTACTTATGGTTATGTGTTTATGCTTTCACATGGTCCCATTTGTTGGTCTAGTAAGAAACAACACACCATCTCCTTATCTTCAATTGAGGCCGAATACAGGGGAGCAATGAATGCAGCTACACAATGTGTGTGGTTGCAACACATTCTTGGAGAGTTTGGATTTGTATTTGATTCACCCATAGTCATTTGATGTGATAATAAAAGTACAATCAAAATATCCATTGATCCAGTACAGAGGAAGAGGACCAAGTACATAGAGATACACATGCCCCACATTCGAGGCTTGGTGCATGACCATATTATTGCATTGTAGTATTTCCCTTTCGCTGAGCAAACTGCTGATATATTCACCAAGAGTTTCACTGAGAAGACCTTCGCTTAATTCAGATCACTCCTTGGGGTGAATGATGCATGGTGAAGACTGGTTACATTTTCCAGATATGTTTCATGTCCATTTTAGAGGGGATGTTTTATTTCCCATGTGGTTTTCCTCCTTGCCTTGGTTACATGGACTAATAAAAATCAGATGTTGTAAAAGGTGACTTGAGCCTTAGTTTCCAAGGCCTTAATTTTGTTTAACTACCAAATTATAGCTTATGGGGGGGTGTTAGAACATTATTAGACCTTAGACCTTATTCATACATGTATTTTCTGATTAATTGTTCCAACATAAGGTAATAATTACAATCCAAGGTTGTTAGAAGTTAGTTGGGGGCAAATGATGACTTATCCACCAAAGTATGGGCCAAAATTGGTCAATATAGTTGTTGGGATCCCTATTTATGGCCAACTCCAGCATTTATTACCACCACTTGAACAAAGGTTCCCTGTTTCCCTATTTTAAGGAAACTGTCTTTGACTTAAGGCGCCCATGCATTGTATCTAGTCATTCTATCCCTTTCTTGGTTTTTTTGGCCTACCCTTGCCTATATAACTCCACCCAATCCTACCCACCACATGTGTGAGCCTCATTTATGTCTTCCCATGCTCATCCAACGTTCACATGGACAATGCGTACCCGTTTGGGTTGATTTGGGAGCTTATTGGTCAACCTGATTGAGGTCCAATCTAAGATAGCCACCTGTAGATGCCTCCAAAGTCAATCAAATTATTCCAAATGTTATATAAGGATGATCACAACTCATTTTTGGGTTGGAAAGTTAATAAACGTGCTATTTGATCATTTGTATCTCTGGTTTTTTATCATTTATATTACTGGTTTTTTTTATCATTTGTGACTAGTTTTTGATCATTTGTTTTCCATAATTATTTTTGCACTTATTTCTTGCATATTAAGCATATATTCTTTATTGTGAGGCAATATTTAGCTATTTAGCTATTTGGATTGTAATTATTAACCTGTTTTGGACCAATTAATTAGTAATGTGATGTATGACTAAGGTCCTAAGGTGTAATAATGTTCTAACACCCCCCCATAAGCTAGACTTATGTAGATAATCAAAATAAGGCCTTGGAAACTAAGGCTCAAGTCACCTTTTACAGCATCAACTTATATTTGTCTATGTAACCAAGGTAAGGAGGAAAACCACATGGAAAATAAAACCTCCCCTAAAAAATGGACATGTGGAATATCTGGAAAATGCACCAATATTCACCATGCATCACTCACCCCAACGAGTGATCTAAGGAAAGTGAACGTATTCCAAGTGAAACTCTTGGTGAAGATATTAGTTGTTTGCTCAACATAACGGCAATACTGCAATGCAATGATCTGGTCATGCACCAAGCCTCGAATGTAGTGCATGTGAATCTCTATGTTCTTGGTCCTCTGTCTCTGTACTGGATCAGTGGAGATCTTTATTGTGCTTTGATTATCACACCAAATGACTATGGGTGAATCAAACACAAATCCAAACTCTCCAAGTATTCCTTGCAACCACACACATTGTGTAGCTACATTCACTGCTCCCCTGTATTTGGCCTCAGCTGAATATAAATAAGGATATGGTGTGCTGCTTATTTCTTGACCAGAAAATGGGACCATGTGCAAGCATAAACACATAACCAAAAGTAGACTTGCCATCAGAACTATCACCAACCCAATCTGAATCAGTAAAACCAACTAGTTCAAGAGATGAACCAACTACATAGTGGATGCCGAAATTTTTGGTATCATGTACATAATGTAGGAACCTCTTGGCTTCCTTCCAATGGACCTCATGAGGATCTTGCATGTTCCTTGCAACAACACCAATATCATAAGACAAATATGGATGAGAGTGAGTGAGATACAACAAGCTCCCAACTAGCTGTCTATACAGTGAGCTGTCAACTACTGGTGAACAACCCCAATCAGTAAGCTTAAATACAGAAAAGAATGGTAATTTTGGAAACTTACATTCAGCCATATTGAACTTCTATAGCAGATCTGAATCATATCTTGATTGAGAAACATATATCCCATCCACAGTTTGATCAATCTCCAAACCCATAAATTGTTTCAACAATCCTAGATCGGTCATGGTAAATGCATTGTGCAATGCAAACTTAACTGAGCCCAATTCTTTGGTGTAGCTACTAGCAATCAGAATATCATCAACATACAGTACTATAATAAATATCAGGTCACCAACATGCTGCATACATACATTAGGATCATACTTACATCTCTCAAAGTTTTGTGACAGCAGAAAATTGTCCATCTTGGCATACCTAGCTCTAGGAGCTTGCTTGAGACCATAGAGAGAGTTCTTCAACCTGCACACAAGTGTATGATCTGAAATGAATCCTTCAGGCTGCTGCATATAGATCTCCTCATCAATATCCCCATGAAGAAATGCACTCTTCACATCCATGTGATGAACCTCCCATCGCTTGGAAGATGCAATGGCTAAAACTAGCCTGATTGAGTCCATCTTTTCCACCAATGCAAATGTCTCTGTATAGTCCACTCCATGGAATTTAGATAATCCCTTGGCAACCAAACTGGCCTTATACTTCAGATCAGATCCATCAGATGCCATTTTGGTTCTATAAACCCATTTACATTGCACTAGTTTCCTCTTGGGAGGAAGAGGGATCAAATCCCATGTTTCATTGTCATGGAGGGAGTTCATCTCTTCTTGCATGGATGATTGCCATCTTGGGTCCTTTGAATATTTTGAATATGATTGAGGATCAGATACAACCATAATAAAACATCTACCATGCAGATCTGGATCACAATATGCAAAAGCATTGTGAAATTGAGATCTAGTTTTCCTAGGATCTTGAGGATCTTCTGCAAGCTCACCAACAACTTGTATGGTTTTCTCAGCCCACTTGGGCCTTGAGGGAGGTTCATGATCAGAATCCATGTCATCGTTATCATCATAAATCACAAAATCATAAATATCAGAAAAAGAACCATCACCTAGATCATCATCAAGAAGAGGATATGAGCATTTCCATCCAGCTTGTTCTGCAGCATGCATGGGCTCTTCATCTTCGAACTGAACACTTATTTCAATGAATGTTTTGTGAGACGAGGTATCAATGAGATTGTATCCCTTTGTGTCTTCTGCATATCCAACCATGATGGACACCTTTCTTTGGAGGTGCAATGCCTTTCTCTTCTATGGAGGGATCCTAGCCCAAGCTTTTGAGCCAAACACCCTGAAATGAGAAACATTGGGCTTGTGGCCCATCCCAGCCTCATATGGATTCTTTCCTTGCAAGGATTTATGTGGTTCTCTGTTCTAAACATATGCATCACAATTCATATCTTCATCCCATATCTTAGGAGACAAATACTTAGCCTCCATCATGCATGTGGCCATCTCCTTCAATGCTCTGCAACACCATTTTGCTGAGGTGTGTAGGGCATAGAATGTTGCATTTGGATTCTATAATATTCATAGATTTGCTGCATGTCCTTATTGGCATAATCCCTTCCATTATCAGTCCTTAAGATTTTCATATTCCTCCCACTAAAGTTGTCCACGGAGTTTTTGAAAACTTTGGAACATTGAAAAACTTCAAATTTTTGCTTGAGAAAATACAACCAACAATACCTTGACAAATCATCAATGAAGGTAAGCACACAATTTGATCTTCCATAGGAGGGAGTGGGAAGAGGACCAATCATATATGAATTCACTAAACCAAGAGATTCAACATCTCTCGTTTCCTTCCCTTTCTCATACTTCTTCTTAGCATGCTTCCCAACAATGCACCCTTTGCAAGTGCCAATGGAAAATCTAATTGTTAGAATCCCTTCAACTATATCTTCTTTGCTCAAATATTGAAGATATATGTATTTGAGGTGTCCAAACCTCTCATGCCATAGCTTGATGACTTCATTACCATGTGAAAGAAGTGCATTTGGAGAAGAGTACCCAAGAAAATGAGAGAACTTGTACATTCTTGAATCATGATTTGCAACACCCACTGCTACAACTTTACCAGTCGAAACTTATGAGATCTCCACGTAATCTTGGGTGAATATCACTCTCTTGGATGAACCAATATGGGTCATTTTGTATATAGAGAGTAAGTTTTCTACAATATGAGGCACACACAGTACATTACTAAAGTACCCAATTTCCAGTGAGATTTTCCCAATGCCTTTAGCAGGAATTTCTGAGTCATCTCCCATGAGAATGGAAGCACTGTATGGAGCAAGAGTAGAGAATGAATCTCTTGAAGAATCCATGTTCCTTGAGGCACTTGAATATATGATGAAAGAAGAGGACTCTGAGGTACTATCCATCAATGCATGGCACCTCTCCTTGTCTTAAAAACACCCTCTTTCTTATTCGAACTTTCTGGAAGAGGAATGTTGTTTCTCTGTAGGAGATGGGTCATCATGTCAATGGTTTTCTTCATGCATGAAATCTCAGGGTTCCAAACCTTTTGAAAGTAGGTGCATTTTCTCTTCTCCTTCTTCTTTCTCTTGTCTTTGATAGGATTCAAACCCCCATCAAAATATTTGGGTCTCTCCTTGCCTTTCTTCTTCTCTTGTGGTTTCGAACCCTTGGGATTTTTCTTGCCTCTAGCTTGTTTCGAATCTCTAGAAGCAAGGACTTGATCTTTTTCTTAATGGAACCCATCAATACCAACTTATCTTTCTCTTGAGTTAGCATCTCCATGAAATCAGTCAAAGATGGCATCTTCCAACTGCAAACTGTAAGTTTTGTGGAGTGAAATGTAGAGACAAAGACTGAATACTCATGAACCAACTTCAAAATGATGGACAGAACCAACTGTTATTCCTGCTTGTCAATTTAACTTTGTGAAGAAGTCATGGATGGAGTCGAAGTTTCTTGGGCTCAGTGAGATCAACTCATTCTCGAGTTGGTGACCCCTCATCTCATCAGTCTTTCCAAACAAAGACTCAATATTGAGCCATACTTCATTGGGTGTAGATAGACTTTCAACATGAAACGAGAGATCTCTTTAGATACTGAGACAAAGCATGCCGAATGTTTCATCCATTCTATTGAAGTATTTCGACTTCTCCACTGAAGAGTTGTGCTCAACCTCAGTTCCCATGGTGATTTTGTAGAGACCCTTGGATCTCAACTGGATGAACATTTCAACCTTCCACTCAAATAATTTGAATGGAGTGATCAAATGAGCATGATTTTGCTCCATCTTCTACTGCTTGCGAACTTGGTGACAATGGTGCACTTGTGTATCTGCAATAAAACTCTCAACACTCAGGAGGGGATCTACACTAGCATATTCTAACCCTGTTTGATAGTGGGTACATTTGGAAAAGAATCACACCTGGGATAGAATCCAATGGCTTCAATGCAATGGTTCTAGGTACTTCTGTGGTTTCTCCGCTGCTTCTGGCACACCACTAAAACAGTCTTTTGGTTCGAATAATAGCTCCAAGAGCTCTGATACCATGTAAAATCTCTACCACAATAGGATCTAGCTACTATACATACCTCAAAATTGAAATATTTAACTTTTTATGCAACAAACAAGTTCATAAACAATTCTAGAAAAACAAATGATAAAAAACAAGTCACAAATGATAAAAAAACAATAAATAAATGATAAAAAACCAGAAACAAAAATGATCAAATATCAGAGTTTATTAACTGTCCAACCTAGCAATGAGTTTCGATTATCCTTATATTAAAAAGGGAAGAAATCAAATTCCTTACAGGCTAATACATGTGGCTAGCTTACATTGGACCTTAATCCCTCCTAGGTTGACCAAAAGGCTCCCAAATTATCCCAAACAGTTATAAATTGTCCATGTGAACATTGGGTGAGCATGGGAATACACCAATGAGGCTCACACATGTGAAGGAGATGATTGGGTGGTGGTTAGGTATCTAAGGAGAGGCGAAAAAAACTAGAAATGGGCCAAAATGACTAGGTTCAGTGCATGGGCGCCTAAGTCAAAGAAAGTTTCCCTAAAATAGCGAAAGAGGGTGCCTTTGCTCAGAATGTGGTAATAAATGCTATATTTTTCCATACTTAGGGCGCCAATAGCTATATTTCACCAATTTTGGCCCATACTTTGGTGGATAAGCCATTATTTGGCCTAACTAACTCCTAACAACCTTCTAAAAACCTTAGATTGTAATTATTAACCTATTTTGGACCAATTAATCAATAATGTGATGTATGACTAAGGTCTTAAGGTGTAATAATGTTCTAACACTTTTTGAAGTGATTTCAACCCCATAGAGATAAGAGAGCCTAAGGAATGACTGGCGGGAGACTAATAGAACCTACAGCTGAAGACTACAGAAGGAAGATCAACAAACCGGACATCAAGCATGCTAATTAAAAGTGAGAAAGTTAAACAGGAGTAATGCGTGTATAGGTTCACTGCCCATCGCTAAGATCAATGGCTTGGATTGATCACACATTGATAAGTTGCACCCACTAGAAAAGGATCGCACGCAGGCATTGTGATTTAAACCGCCCATGACATGTTCCCCACAGTAACTAGTCGTGTCTCCTTGAAGGTATTTTTTCTAAACTGCTCAACATCAACGCGTTACCACTTTGGAAAAACAAGAGTGGTATCCACCCAACTTTGAAGGTTAATCCTTTACAGCTTAGCTTATCCCGACAAATTGTCACTCCATAATCAAATCCCTACCTTCCATTTTTCCAAGGTGTCTAGTCACCCCTTCTTGTTCATTCATCCACTGTATTCTTTCCACCTGTCATATGGGTCCCACGTACCTGTTTTACCCTCCACCCTGGTTTCTGAAATGTAAAGTGCACCTTTTCCCAAAGAGTAGAAGGTTTTTAACCTAGTTCCAATATTTTATTATTTTTACCTCCAAGAAGCGTGCTCCCTCGACAACCAGTGTACCAGGTCGAAATTGCACGTGCCATACCAGTCGAGGTAAACATCCGTCAATCTGAGTCAACCTCTAGGTGTCAAATGGGTATTCATCTTCCACTTACGATCACTTCTATTACTATAGTTCTGGTTTCTTTCATCAGTTTACAAAAGCCCTTATTTAGCCAAAATTTACCACCTGTTTTATCCTAATACTTTGAACCTGTGAAAATAATGGCACCCAAATCCAAGGTCACTCTTCCAAACCCCCACTTCTTAGGAGAGGAACACATATATGGCCATGAGGTCAATATGTTCGATACCATTATCTACAATTCAAACCTAATTGTGACCCTAATAGAAGCCATAGATCTTACTTTCAATGAACAAGACAGACTTAACCTCTAGAGGTCCAATTTTTCCCACTCAATATGCCCTAGATCCATTATTTTACCTAAATTCATTACCTGGTGTTCAAAACACTACTCCCCCATGACAAGGGAAGTCATGTCCATTGACTCATCTAGAAACCTATTTTCCATCACCCCGGAAGCTCTAAGAAACATATTTTGCATACCTAATTCATTAGACCCTTACAATTCAATGAAAAATCCCTAGAAACTGCTTTTAATGGCCTCAGTCCATTCGATCGTCACCATTTCCTATCCAAACATTTAGAACCTGGAATAGTTATACCAACCATTCCACCTCCCTATGCTAAGACCATATTCTTTGAAGATTCCAGCAAATCCATATCAATCATTTGCACCATTGTTGGCCTAAAAGATGATAAAAACGTGGATGAAGCTATTTTGGGAGTCCTACTAAAATTGACCACAGAATCTAGTAGAAACCCACCACACTTTTATCTCTACACATACCTAGCTACAAAAATCCATGAATAGCTTGAATAATTTCATGCAATTGAGTATTTTAGGTTCCCTTAATACCTGTTTTTTTCCTTTTCTTCCATCAAAAAATTGAGAATTTCAAGCATCTGTTCCTAGAAGCCACAAATGCTCAAGGTATGAAGAGACCAGTTTATGAATGTGCTGACCTAGTTTTAAGGAGAGCAGAAAACTCAAATTTATCTAAATTCATAGATAAAGTAATGAGTGTGGCTTACAATTAGATACATGTTAGTTCTCCTCCCATGGATGTTACCTATAGTTTACTTCAGAAATTCAGGTTAGAAACTTGCTTTTATTTGAATATCACATTGTTATCAAAGTATATGATTTTGAATAGGATCCATACAAGTTACCTACTTTTCTGACACCCAGGATATTTTCCATGTATTTTGTAAGGAAAAAGATGGCCTCAGACGAGTTACACTTTAAGCATTTCAGAAAGCATAATTCATTCATATTGCCACAAGAGATAGGACCTCTTATTATAAGAGGAATAAATGCCCCTTAGTATATAGAAGAATATATCAGCCATCTCAATATTTGAAAGGCAAAGAAAGCTGCATATGACCCTCACCAAGTGATATCAAAGCAAAGGGTAGAGAACAATAATTATGCATATGAATGCACACCCAGATCTCTATGTGAAAGAATAAAAAACAAGGAGACTTGGGAAGAAGTCCAAGAGGCCATCAAAAGTGTTGAAGAAGAAGAGAAACAACAATGGTTAATTGAGAAGAAGAGGAAAGTTGAGGAATCCTAGGATATGGACATTGATCAAGGCCAACAAGGCCCAAATTTTAAAAGAGACAAGATAACAGTAGAAGAAGATGAACAATATTTAATGGAAGTGGGGTCAGAATTAGTGGACATCCCTAGCGAGATTACCAAGCTGAAAAAGAAACTAGATCTCCCAAGAAATCCTCCAATTCAATATGCAAGTTACCCTTCTATAGAGTTCACTATTCCCTAGAAGGTACATGGTTCCTCATCTGTGGAACCAATCCCAGTGAGAACATACCTACAAACTGGATATAGGAACATCAGAGAAAGGGGAATAAAAATGGTGAAGAAGCTAAGACAATACCTCCCAACCACAGGGAAAAGGATGATAGCAGTGGTAGATCACCAACAAGATTACTTAAGGTGTTCTATTTTAGAACCCTAGGTGGCCAAGCCAGTGAAGCTCAGTGACAAGAGGGAAGAGGAACACATAGTAAATTTCAAAGAGTTCAGCAAGCTGGACAAAATGGACTTCTACAAACAAACAAGTGACATGATGTGTACATAAATTATTAAATATAAGAAAGAAGAAA
Organism: Larix kaempferi; assembly: GCA_027924585.1. Classification (NCBI taxonomy): domain Eukaryota; kingdom Viridiplantae; phylum Streptophyta; class Pinopsida; order Pinales; family Pinaceae; genus Larix; species Larix kaempferi. The sequence continues at coordinate 68,635,713 of BSBM01000361.1, read as the reverse complement.
GAAAGCTGAGATTAGCCCTTTAGAAGTTTGAAAAGTTATATAAGATGGAAAAGTGGACTACTAGGGCCAAACATATTACTATTAATTCTATGGAATCAAAACTGGTAGCATTAGCAGTAGATCCCTCTAATGGATCTCAAATCAAGTCACTTATAGATAAAAAAAGACAATGAAATAACTACACTGAGGAAAAAGATGAAGATGGCCACAACTAAACCAGTGCATTCTGAAGAATTGAAATAAGTGCAAGAAGAGAAGAAAAAAAATTATGCCAACATGATAGAATTCCAATAGTTGTTTGAGGAAAGGAGAATGCAGATTGATGATCTATATTGGTATATTGAAAATTTCAAGATGGAAGCCACCCAAATTGTTACTAAAAGGAATAATACTACTTCAATTCCTGTGATTCAAGCAGAGAGCCAACCAACAATGAAAATCCCAACAGTCATAATGGGAATTCATCCACTCTAGGAGAATTGGAAGTAGCCGAAAGTCATCTTGAAGCAACAGAGATTGGAGGTAAGCCATAGGTTAATCTCCCATATCCTATTGATCTATATGCAATGGAAGAATACTAGGCTAATTTGAGGACAAGTCCTCAACCTATTGAGGAAGAAAATAACCTAAATTCCAGGGTGGATGAGGCTAGAAAAGAGCTGTAAAACAAGGATAATAGGGTACTTGAATTAGAAAGTGAATTCAGTAAGAAAGAAGATGATATTTTTGAGTTGTAAAGAGAAGTAGGAGACCTCAAATCCAAATAACTTCTCTCCAACTAAATGTTCAGGGAGAACATTTGCTAAGAATAATTACCCAAGTTGTTTGTGAGAAAATTGAAGAATGGTGCATGAATAAGTGGGACTATTTTGAAGTCATCCGAGATGATTTGGACATGGCCATTGAGGCCATTATAGAGATAAAATCAGTTGAACAATAGTTGGGGGATATGCCAGAGAAGGCTGCAGAAGTCATAGATTATATGAACAGCAGAACCAAGATGCAGTTAGCTAAAAAGGGCATAGACAACAGAACTCAGATCATCAAAATTTCCAGGTGTATGATTATGAAACAAACTTATGTTTTAAGAATGAAGGATATTGTTAAACAATTAAATGATGAAATAACTACCTTTAAATCCCTATTCAAAGATGTGTTAAAATTGGGGATGCCTTCCCCATAGGATGGTAATGATGATGCTTATCCCAAAGTAACTTACCAAGAGCGTCTCCAATAAAAGAAGGATGAGCTCCCCCAAGAACCATTGGAAGGGGAAATAGAGGGAGAATATGCAATTGAAAAAATAAAAGGTTGCTTTGAAATCTTAGTAGGACTGAAGAACATTGCTAACAGGTTAGGGCCCATAGAGTATGAGAATGTTGGCATGGGATTAGTCCACAGGAAGTGCGGAAGCCGACATCCACGAAAGGGAGAATCCGCTAAGAAAGGGTCATTCACGGAGAACGTGGAAGCGCGGAAGTAGATAGTTAGTTAGATAAGGGTCATGTGGACCATTTTGTAATCACTTAGTTTTGTATAAATATGAGTATGATTGTAAGCCTAAGGGAATCCAGATCCATTGATGGATAGAGCTATCGACCTTTTGAGTTTTGTTGATCTGTTTTGTATCCGCGATATGGTGTATTGAGTATTTCTATGAAGGTCATTCCTCAGGTTTTAATGAATGCATGAAGATGTTTGATTATGGTTCTACCTTTGTCTTTAGTTATGTTAAATGATGAATGCGAATGTTGATTAGATGTTTAAATTCTCTGTGGATTCGGTAATCGATGTTTATGCTAATGAATAGTTAGATCATGTTGATGCGAATGCTTATTATGTGTACTTGATGCTGTGATTAATGAATATGTGAATGATGAAATATTAGCATAGTGTGAATGGTATAATATCTGGTTTCTACGAGTACAATGTGTGTTTGATGCATGTCCTCAACTCCACTGTGGAAACTTGGTTCCTGCATCCCCGTTGTACATCTCGGGTGAGACTTCACTCACTCTGTGAGTTTCACTGGAAAGGGTAACACATTTCTGGGTTGGTGCGTAAGGTATTTTGGTTGTTGGTTTGTTGACGATAGTGTGCGATGAACCCTGTCGACAGTCGTTGTGTCAACAAATGGTTCTATTTCTAGGACCTTGAAGAGGAAAAGAAGAGGATATGCTGTGGCACCTGACGAAACCGAAGATTCAAGAGTGGTTTGACAAGAAGATAGAGGAGTTCGCGGAAGGAGAGAAGCAAAACCCCTGACAGACGGTAAGTAGTTGGTTGCAGGAATACATTTATTCAGATATCTACTAGATAATCTTCTACGAATTCCCAGTACTCCTGCATGAGTGGTTAGCATAGTAAACGTTTCAGAAGCACCATTTCCAAAGATTGAGCCTAAAAATTGGACACTAGAAGTGATTCGTCAACTGAATACAACACAGTATCAAGGGCTACCAATTTATGGGTGGTTAGTATCCTAGAAGGTTATATTACTGAGTTCACAGTAGATGCGATCAAATCATATAGTGACGTGTAAAGAAATTTCTTTAGGGGACCAAGGGGAAGGTTCTTGTTGTTGCTAAAATTGTGGATTAAAATGATTGTCTACAAAAAGGGCATTCTGAGGATGACTTCTGATGAGTACTAAGATCAGTGTGCGGAGGTTGTGGGTATAGCGTGAATGCGGATTCGATAGAAATATGCGAGGTAGATGGAGATGAGAGATGACGAGTTTTCTGGGAAGCCGATGAAGAGTGTGGTACCTTGAGGAGTGAGGTGAGATTCCGGCATCCTGAGAATAAGAGGAGGGCTGAGAGAGAGAATCCTGAGAGGACCGGAACAGAAGACTATGAAACAGGACCACAAGGGAGAAAGCGACCCTATTGCGACGAAGACGGTGACCAGTCTACCCCAGAAACAAAGGAGGGACAGATCGTAAGTTACAACATACCTGCAACCCCGTGCACTACCCAGAATTTCACAGGAAGAAACCCAATCTATTTGCAAAGTTTCCCTACGTGCAATGGTAAAAGTAGTGCATCAGTAAAAAATAATAGTAGGAATGTTAGAATGGAAGACGACACAAAAATTCCCACTTTCCAAGGGAACGGGACCAAGGATCCCGAGCAGTTTTGGTTTCTGTGCGAAGTAGTATGGGTTGTGAAGCAGGTCCAGGATGAAGCTATTAAATAGGGACAGCTAGCGATGACCCTTAGGGGCCGTGTGCTGGATTGGTTTATGAAATTTACAAGAGTTTCAACGGGAACATGAGCCAATTCGTTGGCGCAGATCAAAGCAGGAATGATCTATGAATTTAGGAAGCCAAAGTCGGAATCGAGTATGTCACCGAGCTCAAAGAAATCAAGCAATACCCAAATGAGCCAGTATGGGAATTTGATCAACGATACAAAACACTGATAGAAAAGGTAAGTTTTGGAATAAATGATATGTAGCATAAGGAGTGGTTCATTGCAAGATTGGTACCAGACATCCACGGACCACTAATGCAACAGAAGGGTGCGACCCAAGCGAAAGCATTGGATATTGCGATGAAGCTGGAGGCCTTACCAATAGGAGAAACAAGGTTGGGTATGGATCAAATACAAGCACAGCTGGCAAACTTGATGATCCAACTGCAAGACATGAAGAAAGGGAAAGAGGCTCGCGAAGAGATATGGTGTACTAGGTGTAGGACGGAGGGACACCACAAGGATGAGTGCCCAGACTTTCGAGACTATTTGCAATCCGGTGCACCAAATTCCCTCAGTAACGGAGGCTTGCCTTAGTGTTGTATCTGCCAAATGAGAGGCCATCTACTAGAGGAGTGTGTGTATCTGCAAGAGATGGTGTTGAAACTAGAGAACTTGTATTGCAAGTTCTGCAAATCAGCTAGCCATGATGAAAACAACTGTAGAGCTTATGGCCTATTCCAGGAGAGTACTGCAGCTACATACTTCATGGAAGGAGAAGAACAAGCACTGCATTAGCAACAACAACAGTATAACCAACCGCCAGCCCAGTATAATTGTCAAAACCCAAAATTTACGAAAAATTTAAAACTTTTAAGATAGCAATAAATGTTATTAATTGCATTCCTTGATCTGTTTGTTTTAGTTAAGTGATCATAATTTTGTCTAAATGATCTGTTATTGTACTTATATTTTAATGTGAGTTTTTAATTGCAGTTAAAGATTGTCTTCTGTTCTCTAACCTCAAAGGGAGAAATTGCCATAGCTGACTGGCTTACTTAGCTTTCGAGCTAATGCATAATCCGTCCTTTTTCTACAGGTATACAGGTAAAGTATGGATCGTTGTCAATGACTTTTAAAAGCATTAAAATTCCTTTAACTGTACGATAATGCTCAGTAAAGGTCTAAATATTCTTAACAGGTTGTCACGTGTAAGAAGGTAGAATTCCCTTCCTGTACTATTCATGAAATCTTGCTTGATAGAGAGTTGATGGTTTACATGAAATGTGATAACTATTGTTCTGGATAGAATGAGATAAGCATTCCTATGAAGTATTGTCTCTTTGATATTATCATTACGCTGTAACCATGTCTCTTATTTAGTGCTGTATAAAGTCACTGGATCAAGTTATTCATATCATTTTTAATTGTCTTAATAATACTGTATCTTTTACCTTTCCTCTTATAAAGGATCTGAAATAACTCCTCGTATATATTACTTAATACTAGCATTGTGTGATGCTCTGTCAATTACCTGCTCCGACAATGGATGTGACCCTTGTCGTTCTCATGAGACTAGAGTTGTGATAACAATAATGATATGATGTTCTATCCATTTATAGTTTATAAAAAATCATCATCTTTATAACTTTTATAATGCAATATGCTTGTTCCATGCCTAGAATAATTTTCTTCCTTTGTTTTGAATAGAGTTCATTTGTATGGAATAACAAGTTAGGTTTATCCAAATATTACAGGAATTATAGGTATTGTCCTAATGTTTGTTTGTTTAAGCGGTGATATAAGAATCATGCTCTTAAAACCTTTATGGATAAAATATATAGTTAATTATTTCACCCATGATAACATTGTAATGCTTCACAAACTTATGAATCTTCGTTGAACTTTTTAACAATATTGACTATACAAAACTCTAATTGTTTGTCGGGCAAGGTTTATGTCCTCTAAGCAATCTCGAAGGCAAAGTTCTAACATGCATTAGGATGGCTACATGATAGTGTTTCGATCATAAGGAACATCCCTACTATGATTATACTTTATCCATACGATGATTAAAATTGAGAAACAATAATTTGAAACACCACATGAACTATGGATTGTTGACCCATGGCAAGGTAAATTATGTAAAGGATACGTGGATAGTTCTGGTCCCTGTATTTGATGATATAAATGTTTGCCCGAAACCCTACTCGGTCATTCCCCTCTGCCCTCGGGCTCGGTTGCCTGCGAAAACCCTCCTGGTCTGAGTTTCTTCGTCGTGATACTGTAGGTTGCAACTTTCATGCTGCTACAGTTCGTAGAGTGTGTCTCTCGTGTTGTTTGTGAGTTAGTAAGCTCTACTATTGGTGTTCTATTTGTATATTGGGCATCTCGGGTTATCTCTTATGCTGTTTCTGTTGGCTATCAGTTTCCAGGCTTCTCCCAGCCCTCATAGTTATTCCCTTGCATTGCTTCAGAGTCAGGGTATTCCTGTTGTCGGTATCTATGAAGTGATGAGGTCCTGGGGTTTAAATTCGTGCTTCAAATGCTAGTCTATCCATTGCATGAGGGTATCGTTCTGAATGTTTTCCTGGTCACGGCTTCCATTGTGGAGAGAAATCTTGGAGTTTCTTAGCTCACTCCTCAGCTAATCAGAGTGGGGTTTTCTACTTAGTTCCACTCAAGGCTACAGGGTTATTCACAGGGTTTTCGCTTCCTCCAAAATCGCTAGTATGTAATAACATTTGTTTCGTGAATTTCAGTTTAAAAAGGGATTGTTTAATTTGATACAGGTTGGCAACTAACTCGTTTAACTTGTGCTGTGCAGGCATTGTTTTTTCCTGAAGGTGTACGAGGCTCAACCTCTGGCGCTGGGCTCCTACCGGGTAAGCCTGGTTATACCATGGCTGTTTCTCCCTTTGATAGTTTGGATGGTTAGGGTTGGGTCTGGGAAGACCACCTTTGTGACTGTTTGTTATCGCGTTTATGAACATGATTGACCCCATGATGGGTGTGGTATGACATTGTTGCAGTCATATGAAATGTATTTGTTTTTCTTGCGGTAGTTAGGGTTTGTATAAGAATTTAATGTTATAAAAGGAACAAGCTGTGGCTTATGCTATTGTGACGGCCTTTGGGTTTTTGTTTATTACTGAATCCTTAAAAAGATTGGGGTAATCCCCAGTTTTATGAATATTAAAATATAATGAAAGTTTACCTGTAAGATGGCTCGTAAATGTCTGCGTTTTCTTTAAATGGATACAATGTACAGTAGTAGCAATGTTTTAAGTTTCTAAAACACTTTCAGAGAAGGAAAATAACTCGGCTGTAGGTGATGGCACAGTCTTATTTCTCAGCGTTTTCTTTTGTTTTTGTGTGTTGAATGATAACGATAAGGTTCGAAATAAATATTACAGTGGTAGGCTATTGATGTGTTGATAACCCTGTCGAGTTGGGGTTCCCACTCCGATTGGAATATTGTAACAAATGAAAATGTGTTCATGCTCTGTAGTCGTTGTAAGACATACCTGGATAAATTCTATATTTTTACATTCTATTAAGTAATGCAAAAGAGCTACGGCTGTGAATGAGTCGTTGTAAAAAAAAACTCATCAGTGTTTACACAACTGTAATAAATTTCTCATTGTTCATAACTAAAGTAGTAGGGTTTGATTTCGAAATGCCAACAGTGGTTTGGTTCAAATGATAACTCTGTGGATACAAATTTTGGAATGAGATGTTTAATCTATTGTTAAGATAGAACCCTAACGATGCTGTGTATTTGCATGAAGAAATGAGCTCGATAATGAGCAGAAGAAATACTTGCGATGATGAAAAGATTTTGACTAAAAGGAATTAAAATTACTATTTTGTATAAACTCGGCCTCGAGCTAGTTATTGTTTTTGTCTTTAATTCCTTCTGCTCGAAAGTTAATAGCTATGTCAAACTTTGCTGTTAGTTTCTTGTTTGTAAAAACGGGAGAGATAGATTTTAATAGAACTTCTCCCCACGATTTTTGTTTAAAAGATCAATTGTTTTGTTCTGGCTAAGATTTTGTCGAAAGAAGAAAATAGTTAATAAGTTGAAAGGTAAGGCTATTCTGTTACTCGATTCTAGAATGAGTCAATAAAAGTTCTGCCAGTCTTCTCGTATGTTCTGTCAGTAAATAAATAACCTTACTAACCTAATTTGGTTCACCCATTCTTGGTACAGATGAAGACCTGTATACTTGTTTAGCTAGGGTTTATGCCTTCTAAACTATCTATGAAAATAATTTACTGTGATTATAATGTTATCTATAATTCTGTTCCTATAATTGTTTTAACGAGTTTGTTTTCCAGGAAATATTTACTGTATAATTAGCCTACACTTATCTATTTAACTATTGTAATAAACAAGTGTAAAATCACAATAACATCATATAACTTATAATAACAAAACATATTACGCATAAGACAAATACTTGAACTGTAAGATAATAGTGATACTAGGGAATTTCTAAGACATAATAGTTCTGCAGATTCTATCTACTAACAATTCAAAGATGCTAACTTTACTGAATTAAATCCTATTCAAACATAGAGGAGATAGTCATATTCTACATTTATATTTACTCAATAAACAACAGGAATAAGTGGCATAACCTATGTCAATTGTAGACAACAACAGCAATGGGAGGCTGTTCCTCCCTACCAACTCCTAGAGAGTGCCCAGACAGCACTTCTCAAGACCCCCGAGCTTGCTCTGGTCTAACTGGCTAGAACTAGGTACAGCAAACAATTCACTCAGCCAAAACAGCTAAACTGGAACCAAGTTACTGCAACATCCCTTTCAAACCACTTCCTTACTGTTTATCCCACTTCCTCAATGGTATTCCTGAATAGCATTCACCTGAATGTATTCTCCCTCCTGAACTATGTTGAACCCCCAGCTCAGTTCATTGAGTACTATTTAAAAGATTGCCTAGGTCTTAGTTGGGTTAACTATCATTAATGAGCCACCTGCTCAGATTCCACTTTCTTGGGGAATCATGACCCCAAAATATAGGGAAGTTGCCACCTGCAACTTAGGAAGTGTTTGAGGATGCCGCCACTTGTCTTTTGCCTTTCCACCTAGTTCCATCCACCAGTTAGACCAGTAACCTCTTTTAACAGCTCTCCCATGCTGTTGTCTCCATAATTTATTTATTAATAATAAAATATTCAGAATTTACATTCCATTTCTGGTGACTCTGCTGAGTCATCAATTCATGCTTAGCATTAAATTTAACATAATGTCTCAGGAATATTAATAAAATAATTACATTATTTTTGCAAAATTGGGGTATGTGACATACACACCACCTTAAAATGTAACATCGTCCTCGATGTTACTTATTCTTCATCCTCAGCCACCTGCTGGAATAGATTTGAGTATGCTTCCCGCATCTTACTTTCCAGTTCCCAGGTAGCTTCTTCAGGACTAAGGTGCTTCCATTGCACCTTCAGCTGTCCAATGGTGCGGTTCCGCACAGTAATTTCCCTCCTCCCGAGGATACAATCCGGTTCCACCAGAAATTCCCCTTCTGGTTCTACCTGTACAATGTTCCAATCAATAACATGAGTAGTATCATGAACATACTTTTTCAGAACAGAAATATGAAAAACATTGTGTACTTTTAAATTAGGTGGTAAGGATAGCTGATAAGCAACTTGACCAATCCTAGATAAAATTTCAAATGGACCACAGTAACGTGGCGCTAATTTTGCACAACTTCCCAGTCTTAGGGAGCTCTTCTTTGGCCTTACCTTGATGAACACATGTTCACCTACCTGGAACTCTTTAGGAGTTCTTTTCAAATCTGCTTGACTCTTTTGTCGATCTTGGGCAATCTTCAAATTTACCTGCACTTGTTTCACAATCCGTTCCATCTCTTTTAATAAATCAGGTCCTAACACTAATCTATCTACTGGATTACTCCAAGAGATAGGAGTGTTACATTTACGTCCATACAAAATTTCAAAAGGACTAAACTTAGCTGACGATTGATAACTGTTATTGTATGCAAATTCTGCTAAATGTAAATAATCCTCCCACTTACCTGGTTGATCTTTAACATACATCCTTAGCAGATCTTCTAATACCTAGTTAACTCTTTCAGTTTGTCCGTCCGTCTGAGGATGGAAAGAAGTGCTGAAATTTAGTGTGGTGTTTAATCCTTTAAACAAGGATTTCCAGAAATTCCCTATGAATTTAGGATCCCTGTCTGAAATAATAATTTTTGGAACACCATGTAACCGAAAAATTTGTTTCAGAAAAATATCAGCTATGTTTGCATCCTTGTAAGTTGTTTTAACAAGAATAAAGTGTGCTGATTTACTTAATTTATCTACCACTACCATAATTGAATCATTCTGATGCTGATTTTTGGGTAATCCCGTAATGAAATCTAAACTAATTATCTCCCACTTCCAGTTGGAAATAGGTAAAGGTTGCAGCAACCCAGCTGGATGTTGGTGTTTTGTTTTCACTTGTTGGCAATCCAAACATCTAGCTATATACTCGGCTGTTTCGGATTTCATATTAGGCCAAAAATATTCTTTTCTCAACATGGTGCCAGTCTTCTGGTAGCCTGGATGCCCTGAGTAAGGGGTTTTATGAATTTCATCCAGAATTAACAGTTTAACTTTAGGTGCATTCGGAACATACAGACTGTCTTTAAACAATAAAAATCCATCTTCATTTAGACTATAACCCTTTATCAAACTTTTTGTGGGTGCTTCTTTAGCTATAGCTTGTAAGTGCTGATAATTTTCATCTGATTTTATCCCTTCAGCCAACTATTCATTCAAATCAGAGGTATAAGTGCTGCTAGCTGATACAAAATTCAGCCTTGCATTTCTGCTCAAAGCATCAGCCACCTTATTTTCCTTTCCTTTTATGTGCTGAATTTTGAAATCGTATTCACTTAAGAAGGCCAACCATCTTGCTTGCCTTGCATTTAAGTTAGGCTGATCCAAAAGGTATTTCAGACCCTTATTATCAGTCAGTAAAGTAAATTTTCTGCCTATTAAGTGGTGTCACCACATCTTTAAAGCATGGATAACAGCAGCCAGTTCCAAATCAAAAGTGGCATAATTCTTTTCATGAATTTTCAGCTTCCTAGATTCATAGGCAATGACATGTCCTTCCTGAGTCAACACTCCACCTAGACCGTCATTACAAGCATCAGTGCAAACCACGAAATCTTTATTAGGGTCCGCTATTCTAAGAATAGGCGCAATTGTCAATAAAATCTTAAGTTTCTTAAAGCTTTCTTCACACTTCACGTTCCAATCAAACTTCTTGCCTTTCTTTTGCAAGGAAGTGATTGGGTTGGCTATTTTTGAAAAGCCTTCAATGAATCTCCGGTAGTAACCGGTAATTCCCATGAAGGATCTAACATCTGTTACGTCTTTTGGTACTGGCCACTCTTCAATTGCCCGGATCTTTTCAGGATCAACTGAAATCCCTTCCTTGGTGACTACATGTCCTAAGTACTAGATTTCATCTTTGAAGAAGTCACATTTACTGAACTTCGCAAAGAGCTGCTGCTCTCGTATTTCTTGTAAGACTATCCGTAAATGTTCTTGATGTTCCTCTTCATTCTTAGAATAAACTAAAATATCATCGATGAATATGACAACAAATTTATCTAAGTACTTGTGCATTATATTATTCATCAGGCACATAAAGACGGCTGGGGCATTAGTAAGTCCGAATGGCATTACAACAAATTCGTAATGTCCATATCTTGTTCTGAAAGCTGTCTTAAATATATCCTCTTCTTTAATCATCACTTGATGATAACCTGATCTCAAGTCTATCTTGGAGAACACCGTAGCTCCACGTAGCTGATCAAACAGATCATATATGCGAGGCAACGGATATCTGTTTTTAATCGTCATCTTGTTTAGTTGACGGTAATCTATGCAAAGTCGCATAGTTCCGTCCTTCTTTTTAACAAAAATTACTGGTGCTCCCCAAGGGGATACACTGGGTCGAATGTAATTCTTGTCTATTAACTCCTTTAACTGAGTTTTTAATTCATTAAGCTCCAAAATATTCATACGATATGGAGCTTTTGAACTGGGTACAACACCTGGTACAAGTTCAATTGTAAAGTCCATTTCTCTTTTGGGAGGTAATTCTGGGGTTTCCTCCGGAAAAACATCAATGAATTCATTTACTATAGGGATGTCCTCTACTGTTATCTTGCTGCCTTTGGACTTATCTGTCTCATCGGTAATAGTTACAGCATAGGCTTTACACCCTTTTCTGACTGCCCTTTTAAGTTGTAAAGCAGAAATCTGCCTAACTACTGTTTTCCTAGGAATACCCCTAACAGTTACAGGCTGTCCATTATTGTTTACACATCTAAAAGTTTTGTCAAAATAGTTTAAAAATACCTTATGTTGTTCTAACCAATCCATACCAATAAGCATGTCATACGAGCCAAGTGGCAGAATATTTAATTGAACAGTAGTTTGAAAATCATTCATATCTAAAGTACATTCTTTAACATAACAGTTTACTTTCCTTTTTGCCCCAGTAGCTAGTTGTACAGACCAGGAATTATCAAACCTTTCAATAGTTAGATTACATTTTTCTACTAGCTGGGGTGAAATATAACTAAGACTAGCACCTGGATCTATTAAAATAGTTACAGGGGTTTTGTTAATCATACCTCCTACTTCCACCATGGAAGTTTGATAGTCAGCTTGGTGGTTTTCCAACGCTGCATTGATTCGGGGCATAGTCCCTGCAAAGTCTCCAACAGTCATTTCATCTTTAACAGTATGAATATTGCTGATTTGTTTCTTTCTATTTGGGCAAACTGAAGCATAATGTGGGCCATTACACTCCCAGCACTTAACAGGCTCCTTCCGTTCAAAATTCTTAGTGTAATTTCCATGATTGTTAGGAACCTCCTTGCTGGCCTTGAAGTTACTGGAATTATTAGTAACTCCATTTTTGCTCCCCTGGAAGTTTTTACCATTAAACAAGGTTCTGTTCTTGTTATTTTTGAAGCTTTTCTGGGGTACAAACTCCTTTTTCCTGTACTCAGGCTGATTGCTGTTCTTTTTAGCTTTCCAGCTGGCTATCCCTTCTTTCTTTTTATTCTGTTCATAACAAAAATTAGCCTTCTGCATAGCCTCTTCCAGCGTTTTGGGGTTATCATATTCAATTCTGTCTTTGATATGATAGGGCAGACAGCTAAGAAACCGCTGTATTTTTGGTTTCTCTTCGACAAAATATGGCACATACCTCAAAAGACTTAAGAACTTACTGTTTAAGTCCTTCATCGTCATAGATCCTAGCTTTAATTCATAAAATTCCTTGGCCCTCTCTTCCTAATACTGTTCGGACAGAAATTTCTTTTTGAAGTACCTTTTAAAAGTACTCCAATTGACTTCTTTTTCTTTAATCCCCTTGACCCTTTTCAGGTCTTGCCACCATATGTCCGCCTTTCCAGAAAGGTTGTAGATGGCCATTCGTGCCTTCAGCTGATTTGAATAGTTATAAATCTGGAAATATTTTCTCATCCTGGATAACCAGGATTCTGCCTCTTCTCCTGTTTCAGATTCTCTGTTGAAAGTTGGGGATTTTATTTTCTTAAACTCCCCGAAAATCTCTTCATCAGGCCTGTACTTTTTCCTTCTGTTGTGCAGCTCAGCTTCACTGCTGTCACTAGTAGTGCGATAACTGTGTTGTTCCCTTCTTTCTTCATATGATGAACTGCTGTCATATTTAGCTGGTTTCATCCTTTTAGACCCTCTTTGATGGCTAGCTTCTTCTGAGTCAGCTCTTTTACTCCTTCCTTCTGTCTGAAATTTTTCTATCAATAACTAATTTAGCTGCTCTTGAGTTTTCAGAATTCTTTCATTATCCTTCTTGACTATTTCTATTTCTGTCTTTAAACCTTTTATGGTCTGCATCAGTTCCGAGGAGTGAGCAATTACCTCCTCTGTCACAGGTTCTCTCGACATCAGTCTTGTCGCAGTGTTTGGAGATTCCTCCTCAGCATATTCTCCCAGTTTTTCCATACCTACCTGTTAGATTCAGAAAAGAAATTTTCTGCTCTGTCTTTATGAAACAGAAAGTATAAGTTAGTACATAACATATATATATATAATTTTATTGTCATTTGCACTGTCCTGCGGAAACTAGTGGAGCCATATGAAGGCCTAGTGTCTGAACCATGCTCATATACCACATGTCAAAACCCAAAATTTACGAAAAATTTAAAACTTTTAAGATAGCAATAAATGTTATTAATTGCATTCCTTGATCTGTTTGTTTTAGTTAAGTGATCATAATTTTGTCTAAATGATCTGTTATTGTACTTATATTTTAATGTGAGTTTTTAATTGCAGTTAAAGATTGTCTTCTGTTCTCTAACCTCAAAGGGAGAAATTGCCATAGCTGACTGGCTTACTTAGCTTTCGAGCTAATGCATAATCCGTCCTTTTTCTACAGGTATACAGGTAAAGTATGGATCGTTGTCAATGAATTTTAAAAGCATTAAAATTCCTTTAAATGTACCATAATGCTCAGTAAAGGTCTAAATATTCTTAATAGGTTGTCACGTGTAAGAAGGTAGAGTGTGTCTCCAGGATTCCATGCTGCTACAGTTCGTAGAGTGTGTCTCTCGTGTTGTTTGTGAGTCAGTAATCTCTGCTATTGTCGTTCTATTTGTATATTGGGCATCTCAGGTTATCTCTTCTACTGTTTCTGTTGGCTATCAGTTTCCAGGCTTCTCCCAACCCTCATAGTTATTCCCTTGCATTGCTTCAGAGTCAGGGTATTCCTGTTGTCAGTATCTATGAAGTGATGAGGTCCTGGGGTTTAAATTCATGCTTCAAATGCTAGTCTATCCATGGCATGAGGGTATCGTTCTGAATGTTATCCTGGTCACGGCTTCCATTGTGGAGAGAAATCTTGGAGTTTCTTAGCTCACTCCTCAGCTGATCAGAGTGGGGTTTTCTACTTAGTTCCACTCATGGCTACAGGGTTATTCACAGGGTTTTTGCTTCCTCCAAAATCGCTGGTATGTAATAACATTTGTTTCATGAATTTCAGTTTAAAAAGGGATTGTTTAATTTGATACAGGTTGGAAACTAACTCGTTTAACTTGTGTTGTCCAGGAGTTGTTTTCTCCTGAAGGTGTATGAGGCTCAACCTCTGGCGCTGGGCTCCTATCGGGTAAGCCTAGTTATACCATGGCTATTTCTCCCTTTGATAGTTTGGATGGTTAGGGTTGGGTCTGGGAAGACCACCTTTGTGACTGTTTGTTATCGCGTTTATGAACATGATTGACCCCATGATGGGTGTGGTATGACATTGTTGCAGTCATATGAAATGTATTTGTTTTTCTTGCGGTAGTTAGGGTTTGTATAAGAATTTAATGTTATAAAAGGAACAAGCTGTGCCTTATGCTGTCGTGACGGCCTTTGAGTTTTTGTTTATTACTGAATCCTTAAAAAGATTGGGGTAATCCCCAGTTTTATGAATATTAAAATATAATGAAAGTTTACCTGTAAGATGGCTCATAAATGTCTGCATTTTCTTTAAATGGATACAATGTACAGTAGTAGGAATGTTTTAAGTTTCTAAAACACTTTCAGAGAAGGAAAATAACTCGGCTGTAGGTGATGGCACAGTCTTATTTCTCAGTGTTTTCTTTTGTTTTTGTGTGTTGAATGATAACGATAAGGTTCGAAATAAATCTTACAGTGGTAGGCTATTGATGTGTTGATAACCCTGTCGAGTTGGGGTTCCCACTCTGATTGGAATATTGTAACAAATGAAAATGTGTTCATTCTCTGTAGTCGTTGTAAGACATACCTAGATAAATTCTATATTTTTACATTCTATTAAGTAATGCAAAAGAGCTACGGCTGTGAATGAGTCGTTGTAAAAAAAAACTCATCAGTGTTTACACAACTGTAATAAATTTCTCATTGTTCATAACTAAAGTAGTAGGGTTTGATTTCGAAATGCCAACAGTGGTTTGGTTCAAATGATAACTCTGTGGATACAAATTTTGGAATGAGATGTTTAATCTATTGTTAAGATAGAACCCTAACGATGCTGTGTATTTGCATGAAGAAATGAGCTCGATAGTGAGCAGAAGAAATACTTGTAATGATGAAAAGATTTTGACTAAAAGGAATTAAAATTACTATTTTCTATAAACTCGGCCTCGAGCTAGTTATTGTTTTTGTCTTTAATTCCTTCTGCTCGAAAGTTAATAGCTAGGTCAAACTTTGTTGTTAGTTTCTTGTTTGTAAAAACGGGAGAGATAGATTTTAATAAAACTTCTCCCCACGATTTTTGTTTAAAAGATCAATTGTTTTGTTCTGGCTAAGATTTTGTCGAAAGAAGAAAATAGTTAATAAGTTGAAAGGTAAGGCTATTCTGTTACTCGATTCTATAATGATTCAATAAAAGTTCAGCCAGTCTTCTCGTATGTTCTGTCAGTAAATAAATAACCTTACTAATGTAAGTTTAGCTAGGGTTTATACCTGCTAAACTATCTATGAAAATAATTTACTGTGATTATAATTTTATCTATAATTCTGTTCCTATAATTGTTTTAACGAGTTTGTTTTCCAGGAAATATTTACTGTATAATTAGCCTACACTTATCTATTTAACTATTGTAATAAACAAGTGTAAAATCACAATAACATCCTATAACTTATAATAACAAAACATATTACGCATAAGACAAATACTTGAACTGTAAGATAATAGTGATACTAGGGAATTTCTAAGACATAATAGTTTTGCAGATTCTATCTACTAACAATTCAAAGATGCTAACTTTACTGAATTAAATCCTGTTCAAACATAGAGGAGATAGTCATATTCTACATTTATATTTACTCAATAAACAGCAGGAATAAGTAGCAGAACCTATGTCAATTGTAGACAACAACAGCAATGGGAGGCTGTTCCTCCCTACCAACTCCTGGAGAGTGCCCAGACAGCACTTCTCAGGACCCCCGAGCTTGCTCTGGTCTAACTGGCTGGAACTAGGTACAGCAAACAATTTACTCAGCCAAAACAGCTAAACTGGAACCAAGTTACTGCAGCATCCCTTTCAAACCACTTCCTTACTTTTTATCCCACTTCCTCAATGGGACTCCTGAATAGCATTCACCTGAATGTATTCTCCCTCCAGAACTATGTTGAACCCCTAGCTCAGTTCATTGAGTACTATTTAAAAGATTGCCTAGGTCTTAGTTGGGTTAACTGTCATTAATGAGCCACCTGCTCAGATTCCACTTTCTTGGGGAATCATGACCCCAAAATATAGGGAAGTTGCCACCTACAACTTAGGAAGTGTTTGAGGATGCTGCCACTTGTCTTTTGCCTTTCCACCTAGTTCCATCCACCAGTTAGACCAGTAACCTCTTTTCACAGCTCTCCCATGCTGTTGTCTCCATAATTTATTTATTAATAATAAAATATTCAGAATTTACATTCCATTTCTGGTGACTCTGCTGAATCATCAATTCCTACTTAGCATTAAATTTAACATAATGTCTCAGGAATATTAATAAAATAATTACATTACTTTTGCAAAATTGGGGTATGTGACAATAATCACCCACTGCAGCAGTATGATTAGGGGCAGTATGGGAAAATGCAGTATCTATAACTGCAGTATCCAGCACCGCAGTATCCGTCACCACAGTACCCACCATATGGACCACCGCAACAGCCACAGTATGGGAAACTGCAGTACCCACCATATGGCCCACCGCGTGGAGGGGCTAGAGGAGATTCTGCAGAGGTCGAGGTGCTAGCGCAAGATGAGGAGGAGCTGCTGGACGAGGATGAGGACCGATTATATGTTATAATTGTGGGCAGCAGGGGCACTATTAAAGGGATTTCCTGAAGCCAACACCACAGTAGTGCAAATATTGCAACGCTAGGGATCATGGAATTGAAGACTATCCACAAGTCATCAAAAAATGGCAGACCAAGAATCCACCTCCACCTCTATAGAACCAGAATAAGAATCTGTCGGCTGTACAGATGATATCAATGGAGGCTTGTAGACAACATGCAACTGTTGGGGTAGTGACACAAGGAGGAGTAGTGACAGGAGCCAATGGGCCACGAGCTACTGTTCGACTAATAGTACGGAAACATGTCACTTTTGATGCGGAGGTCGAAATGGATATCTTTTTGAAAGCGTAGGAGGCGATGAGACAGAGGAGGCATTTACCTCTTCAGTAAGAAGTTATCTACGATATGCCACCGACGTTCGACGAGATGAAGTCGCAAGGAAAGGATAATACCTTAAAATCCTTCTTAAATATTTGCTTGGAGTTGGAAAAGGATTAGGATGCACAGGAGGAGATATCCAATCTGTTGACTCAATGGGAGGGTGTACGCCAGGACTAAAGGTTAATCGCATACAAAAGAGGAAGACGGGGAGAGAGATGCGAATGTCGACACAAATCAGAGCATTGGATGTTGACTCAATTATCTTGGACCTAGGGTTGGATGTCAACATTCTGACTAAAAAGACATGGGAAACAATGGGGAAACCGCAGTTGACCTAGTCACCAGTACAGTTGCAATTAACAAATCAACGTAAGTTTACTCCACTTGGTTGGGTGTACCAAATTATCGTAGAGATTGAGGGCCTCAATACTTATGAAAATTGAAATCGTGGACAATACCAGTCCCTACCCAGCACTGCTAGGGATTGACTGGGCAATCGATAATCTAGTGGTTATCAATTTTAAGAAGCGGACAATGTCATTTGAGAATCGCGAGATGAGGGTCATTGCACCTCTCGATCCTGCGGAAGGGAAAAGATATGTTGAACCGGCGAGAGATGAATTTACAGAGGGATGGGATAGTATATATAATATATATGAGGATTACATCAATCCCACTACAGATGGAGAATTGGGATGGCGTAGTATCAGTTCGGCATCATCGGATTCAGATGAGGTGCTCGAGAATTGGTAGAACCGAATGCATGAGGTGTCATTTAGAAGGTGTGCCCGGGTCACATAGTCATTGTGATGGGTAGTCACAGAGGAGTCCGCACTACCAACATATGGGGGATTTCCCAATTTAAGCATGTTTCTCAATGAATTCGAGGAAAAGGTGGTGGAACCGCAACATTTATTGGCCTTGGAGTAAGCCTTGAAGGATACTCCTCCGCGTTGGTGGGCAGCGCACAAGTCTAATATCACAACATGGCCACTATGTCGCCACCTAATGATGGTTAGGTTCGACGATGTAGAAGGATATAGCGGAAGGAAGTTTGATGGAAGGAGTGACCCACAACAACATTTGGCTGAGTGTGAAAGAAAATGGGGACTACAAGCAAAAGAAGAATGGGTCCATGCATTTGTCCACACTTTGGATGAAGCACCGCGGAGTTGGTATGTCGCAATAGAACTTTGACACGGGATGACTTCTTGGGAGCATCTAACAATTGGCTTCAGTCAAACGTTTTATTTCTAATATGAGAACCCATTCATCCATATTGCACTACAAGAGATCCGCAAGAAGATCATTGAAACAGTACCAACAGAGCAACCATTATAACTTCGGTGGACTGCGACACCATAAATGATGATGGAGTGATATAACATCACAGGAGAGCCGGATGATGATGACGATCTGAGAGCTACACATGTAACATTGTTGGAAGGAAGTCGCAGCATCAAGGCACCAGAAATACCTTCCGATAAATTTCAACAACCGCTGAAGATCAAGAAAGTAAACATTGGTGTTATAGCTTAAAAAGACACTTCTCTGTTCGTGACGACACTTGCATCGCTTGGTCGCATGACGACACATCTTGAGATCAATTTTAGTCACAAAACAGGACACTTGTGTATGGAAGGGTCATATGGGACACTTAACATGGTTGAAATTACCTCACTCCTAGTCCATTTGATGGTCATAACCCTTAGGAACACATCTCCAGACCAAACCATCACCTGAAAACCATCAGAAAACCCTGTTGTTGGCCATATTTCCACATGTGCACTGGTATCCTATGCAGAGAGTAATGCCCACCTTGAAAAGTGCACTGGTTTGTAGTAGGAAGAGTAGGACACTTTCCTGAATCAGTCAAAATCTCGAATTTTGGTCAAATTGGGTTGGTTTGGGAACCTCCTGATCGGTTATAACTGCTTTTCCTCTCCTTCATTGACTATACAAGGAAGGTTGAAGGGCCATGAGAAGGTACCAATCCCATAACAATGTTATGCTGGAGGAATGGAGACCCTCATCCCCCTCTCTTGTGCCTCAGTTTCTTATAAACCCTAGCACAGTTGATTAGAGGCTGGGATCCTTGGAGAACAGAAGCAGGAGACCTTGAATCTAGGTTTTGTGAAGTGCCAAGCTTGAAGGAAGGTATAATTTTATGTACTTGCTTCATTCATTAATAAAGATCAGATGTTCTTCCCTTTCCAAATATGACCTATTCATGTGTGTCTCAAATTTGATTACAGTTTGCTTATAGTTTGATGTCTTCTTCTGTCATGAATATAAGTCTTATATATGTAGTCAAATGTATTTGAGAAAGGTATGAAGTTGTTTTGCAGGTGTGGGCATTCTGACACGGAATAGCATTGAAGAGCAAGGAAGAGAAAGGCTTGGATCAACCTTCTAAATAAGGTACACATCCTTCTAACCTTTATCCCTTTGCTTACTAGTTTTACTTGCAGAACATTTGTAGATCTATCTTTCATCCCTGTAAGTTGGTAGTTTCTCTCCTGAACTATAGGTGTATTTTCCTCACAATAGAATGGCGACTCCGCTGGGGATTAGCCTATCTACTTAGGGGTATCCAAGGTAATTTCTTCAGGTTTTTTTTAAGGTATTTGTTCAATTTCTTGATTAGAATCAGTTATTAGGCTCTGTTTGACCCTCCTTGGCTCTTACAAACCCTTCCTAGCCCTTACAGACCCTTACTGGCTCAGTTGTGGGGGGTTTTTGCCCTATTTTTTCAATGTTTCCCACATGGGCGCTACTATTGTGAAGCAAAGTAGCACATTACCTTGTTTGGGCACTGGTTTGCCTCATAGACAGTAGCGCACACATCCTGGAACTGATTTTTTTTGAGTTTTGACTTGTTTGGGGGGGTTGTGGTTGCATATTTTGGGGTCCCTAATGACCCTAAGTCTGAGTTAAACCACTGTAAGTGGTCTCCTATCCTTTTACTGATCCTATGTTCATGATTTGGACCTTCTTTGATCAATTTGGGCTTGTTTGGAAAGTTTTGGGGCTTGTTGACCCAAGTTGGGGGGTTGTGGACCAGTTTGGTGTTTTGTACCCTAATTTGAGTCTTACTGAATCTACTTGCTCCATTTCCACTGGATTTTAAACCTACTGCGTCTACTTGACCCTGTTTGTATCTATCTGAGTGAAATTTCTCTTTAGATTGGTTTCTTATCCTCCCTTATGCTTTTAGTTTTCTTTTTGTAGTGCAAGATCAAGTGTCTTTGCTGTTGTTTAAGACCTTGACTGCACTATTTATGCACAGACCCGACTTTACCAAACCATACTTACTTGTAGGTCATGCATTTTTTCTGGGTCTAACATTATGTTTCGTACGCTTTTCTCAATGGTTGGCATGCTTACATCAATAAGAATATGAAAGTTGTATTGGTAGCTTTTACTGTTTCAATAATGGAACCTGAAAGTTCTTTGATTTTGCTTTAATAGTAGGTTACCTTCAATTTCAGTTTTGTTTCTCACCTTTGAAAAACATAAAAAAATTTGGTTTATTTTCTGAGTAGAGTACCTTGCAAGTGGCGTAAAAGATTTAAGAGTGCTTTGCATAAAAAAAGAAGAAGTTTTCTTTTGCATACTTATTTGTTTGAGTAGCTGCATTCTTAGGTTTTGAGTTTAATTTTGTACATTTAGACTTTATGTTTACCTTTTTGCATTCGAAAAGACTAAAAATTGCATTTGCATATGCATTCTAGATCATATATTTAGGAATTGCATTGAAAAGAAAATATTTGTTTAGTGGTAAACATTTCATTTCAGTATTCTATCTCTGTTATAACCACTCTCACACACCTGCTACCTTTTTTGAGTAAGCAAGTAACCTTTAAAATGAACCCTAACAAAATGTACTAGTAACATTTTCATTTCTAGGTTACACTATTCACCAACTAGTTTTGGTTAGGATCTTGGGTTTAAAACACCTTAAACCACCCGAGATCACACATTACACAAAAATAATAGTTTGACTATTAAAGGTAAATCCACCTCATTCAAAACTTGCCTAGGATCTATGCAGTAGGTCTTCTGAGATCAGATTGTTGGGAATAAACCTCCTACTTTCTGTTTCGAGCATATACTAGGATCAGATCGCATTTGGGGACTCTTTTGAGTTTCAGGCTCAGTTACCCTGCCCACACCTTCTGATTCGACTAGAGACTGTTCTCCCAGGATTTTTCGGTGTGGTGGTATCCTTAGTACCTGACCATAGGATCATACACAGGTGACGGCAGAGGGTTGTTTCTACTGTACCTAGGACAGACATGGGAGGAAATCCCTTGTAGGTCTTTGGTAGGGCAATTGGGTGATTCCAGCACTTACAACCTTAGTCATTGTATTGTGGACCCCGGCTAACTGTCCTTCTTCCTTCGTTGATCTATTCTGGGCCCTCATCATCCCAGACTCTTCTCCGGAAGGCAACTGTTTTCCTGGTTTGATTTACTTAGGACCTTTTTTAGTGGTGTGCTCTTTGTGCTACTTGTCTTAGTTTTCCTTAGAGAACTTCTTGCTCATTTGAGCAGGAAACTATGTCTAGCATTCCAGTGAGCGCCAATCAAGGTATCCCTATTCTAGGGGATCCTTGTGCTATTCCATTCATTGGAAACATTGGTACTCCCTTAATGGCTACTCTGAATCTTCCTGGATTCACTATAGGGCTGCCAGTTTGGTTGTTCTCCACTCTGAAATCCTTGCATGCTCCTGATGCTTCTTTTGTAAGCACCTCAAATCAAGAGCATCAGAACCCAATGCCTTCTTTGCCAGTAACATATTCTCCTCCTCCTTCTACCTCATGTGGCGAAAGTAGCAATATTAGTAACCAGCAGTCTAAAAGGAATAGACGGAGGAAGAATAGGAAGAAGATGCCAAAACAAGGGGGCAGCAACCCAACCACTGCAAGTCATGCTGGGGCAAGCACCCTGCCTCTGTAAATCATGTAGGGGGCACCTACCCAGCCTCTGGAGGTCATGCTAGGAGAAAAATTTTAGTCACTGAAAATCACACTGAAAGTTTGTCTTCAACCATTGCCAGTCATGTTGAGGGCACGTCATTGATCACTGCTAGTCATATTAATGACAAGTCACCAGTTCCTTTGAGTCATACTGGAGACACCAGATCAGCCACTACAATTCATGATGAGGGAGTTGGCATTGTCGACAAACCCAATAAATAGAAGTATAAGTTCCCTTGCAAGTTTTGTGAGGGAGACCACCTTACTTACTTGTGCCATGTACTTCCAGAAGTGCAAACAGTGTGGTCCTTAGTTCAAAATTCTTCTGCTTCTGAGCAACCAACCACTGCAAGTCATGCTGGGGGCAAGTTGTCAGCCAATTCTATTCACGCTGAGAGCACTGACATTGTAAAGGAGTCTCAACCTATAGGACGAAAACCGAAGTTCCCTTGTAAACTTTGTAAGGGAGATCACCTTACTCACCGATGCCCTGGCATTCGAGAGGCGAGAAGAGTGTGGTCCATGTCTGAAGGAATCTCTTCTCCTGAGTTGTCTATAGATTCCCTATAGTCAGATCAACCTTTGGTTGATAAAGTGGTTGAACCAAAAGAGTTCTTGGTCAACCCCACTCTTCCTTCGGAGAGTGAAGTGATCGAATCGATGCAATCTTCGACCGATCCCATCAGTCCTGCAAAGATTGATGCACCTACTGCGGAAGTCTTCTGCATTACCAGTTTGGATGTTATTGAAAAAGGGGACACTTCATCTGTGCCATGTGAACCCCTACCAAGCCCTAGGATCGTTTCCTTTGATTGGAATAGTCTAGCCAAACCTCGTCTTCCTTCTTCGACACCTTTCTAGATAAAGGTTGATATCGGGAACCATATGGTTAATTGATGCATTGTAGATGAAGGAGCTTCTGTTAGTATCTTATCCGCTTATTGTTGGAGATATTTGGGTTTCCCTAATGTTATTCCAACTGTTAATTGGTCGTTGACCTTCGATAGAAGACCTAGTGAACTGTTCGGATTCCTCTCTCAGGTACCTATTACTTTGGGTGGAAAAACAGTTTTAGTTGATTTTATGGTTTTAAAGGACCCTGTGGACTTTGATATGATCCTCAGGCGTGATTATGTTTATGCTATGCTTGTTGTGGTGTCTACACTCTTTCATGTGATGCATTTTCCTCATAACGAAAGCATCATCAGTATTGACCAGCTTGCATTCATTGATCCTCCTTATTACCCAACTGTAGACCAGTCAGATCCCTCGTCATTAGGCACTACTATGTCACATGGGACTTATGTGGCATATTGTTCCTTGAGTTCAACTCCTACTGAGAAGAAGTCTCTGAGTTCATGCTTACCTTCTCGGGACTCAGTCCCATCTTTTGACCAAGTGACATCTCCATCTGAATGTCTAGATATATGTTCTATCTGGAATGATATAATTCCTTATGATGAAGTTTTTCTAGAGTCCATAGTACAGTTTTCCATTCATTTAGATATTGATACAGTCGCAATTATGTCCAGCCCTGGTTTGACCTTAAAGTATGATCTTCCCACTATTGAGTCTTTGGACTCTCCTATAGATCCACAAATCGGTGTTCCTGCTAAGTTTGATTATGTTTCTAGAATTTTCAACTCCCGTGATGATGAATTTGTTTCTGCAGATTCCATCATGTCCTTCAACTTTGATCTTCATCCTGAAGTCGATCTTGTTGATTGTAATTCCTTGAGCTTGGGTACCATAGAGTATTCATTTGAAAACACTGCCTTGTTTATGCCTTCTATTGATGATAGTGAAGTTGAAAGTTTTTCTACCACGTTGACTTGTATCAGGTCTTTCTTTACATATGTTTTAGATATGATCTTGGTACTAATGTTTCTTGGAGACAGGATTCTTAGCTGGATTTATACTTGCTTACTGGTCCTTTTCGACACCTTGTGCGACCATGTTAGGTATATTCGGAACCTTGCATATAGGTTTAGGCTTCCCCACTATTATGTTGCATTTGAAACTTTTTCCATCCGAATTTGCCATAGGGTCGAACCTGTTGGATATTGGTGTGTTAGCCATCTCTTTATGCATTTTGCACCAATTCGACAGTAGAGCCTACCTAACATGGGTCACCCTAGTCAGCACCCTTATGCCATTTTGGTGCCCATGCTGAGTTTTTCTCATAGGCTCGGGAGCCTTTTTAGATTTACCATGACTTTGAGAAGAAGCCTCATATCTTTCTTTCTCATATATTTTTGGCCATCCCTGATAAGGCTCCCATCTTTGTGTTCAAGTTGCATATGCATTTGTTATGATCCCACTTGCGCTAATGAGCTTGATGCCAGCTTCCACGCTTTTAGCTCGTTTTATAAGCCTCCATCTTTGATCTCATTTCCACTAAGCCCTGTATCATTTTGCCTTCGCAATTTGATATCTTTTACCTAGAGGAGACACAACCTGAGTGTCCTTATCTTGCTCATGTTCCTTGCATTAGGCATAGCTTTGTTCCATGCACTTGAATCTAGTTTTGCATGTCCCTGACACTCATCTCCTCCCTTTACGAGCATTCTTCCACCTTTACTTCGAGCTCGTTAAAAACAGTAAGTAGGTTTTGAGAATTCTTCTGTCTCTCCTTTGAGCTCGTTAAAAAACAGTAAGGAGGTCATGAGTTTACTTTTTTGGGCTCGTTAAACATTTACGGAAAAGATCCCTATGGAGTTCTTTTAAGCCCTTTTCAGACTCCTTAAATAGGAAAAGTTTGCCGAGCATAGTTGTATTTTCGGGCTTGCTAAAATAAATGAACTGACATCCAATTAGGTATAGAATTACCCCTTTTTTGGGGCCTTGGTGGACAATTTACGGAAAAGGTATAGTCTAGGTATACTCTGGTATGCGCTAGAAGAGTTCTTCTTCCATTATTTTACACTTTTTTGGGGAAGGAGACTAACTTTATGAAAAAGGGCCTCTAGAGTCATCTTTAGGGTTTTCAGACTCTCGAAATATGAAAACACCGAGTGAGCATTCACCTACTCGGGCTCGATGTGAAATCCACGAGATGGTTGATAGAGGACTGTTTAAGTTTTTCAACTCTATAAGCAAGAAAACACCGCCGAGCACAAACCAATCCGGGCTCAATATAAAATCCATGGATAGGTGTATGGAGTTTTCTTCTAGGTTTTTCAGACTCCTTAAATATTAAATACTGTCGAGCATGCTTTAGTTCTTTGCCAAGCTCATTAAAAAATGAAAAAGGGAAGGGAAGGGAAGAATGTTAAAATACCTTTCATTATGATGGCATCAAGTCAACTATCTCCTTGAACAAAGCACCTGTTTTGAGTCTATCAAATAAGTTGGGTTCTAGCATTGGCCTTAGGGTAAACCTTATCTCAGAGTTCTTACTCCTCCGTTTGGTTAGTCTTCCAATCATTTGGAGAATCTTTTTGGCTCTTGATGAGACATAGATCCAGCTTGTTCTCTATGGCTATGTTCTCTAGTTTTGACATAGATCCACCTTGTATTTATGTGGCTATGTTTACACTTATGTTCCTCATGGATCCATTCTTGTATTCTAGTGGCCATGATATATGCATCTCTATTTCGATCATTAGTGTATCCTCTTGGAGGGCATGTTCCACTATTTGAACATGGACAGTTACCCCAAGGATGAGTTTGTCTGACATTGCCTTTGCTTTCAGGTACTTCATTTGAGCCTATGATTCTTGGTTTCTCTGGTTACTCCGCTTCCATGATTCAACTCTTTATTATTTATAATGTATTTCGGCCATCATTTCCCTCACTCCCTCTGACCTCACACATTAGGGGGCATATGTTATAGCTTAAAATGACACTTCTCCGTCCGTGACGACACTTGCATCGCTTGGTTGCATGACGACACTTCTTGAGATCAAGTTTAGTCACACAACAGGACACTTGTGGATGGAAGGGTCATATGGGACACTTAACATGGTTGAAATTACGTCACTCTTGGTCCATTTGATGGTCATAACCCTTAGGAAGACATCTCCAGACCAAACCACCGCCTGAAAACCATCAGAAAACCCTGTTTTTGGCCATATTTCCACATGTGTGTTGGTATCCTATGCAGAGAGTAGCACCCACCTTGAAAAGTGCACTGGTTTGCAGTAGGAAGAGTAGGGAACTTTCCTGAATCAGTCAAAATCTCGAATTTTGGTCAAATTGGGTTGGTTTGGAAACCTCCTGATCGGTTATAATTGCATTTCCTCTCCTTCATTGACTATATAAGGAAGGTGGAAGGGGCATGAGAAGGTACCAAGCCCATAAAAATGTTATGCTGGAGGAATGGAGACCCTCATCCCCCTCTCTTGTGCATCAGTTTCTGATAAACCCTAGCACAGTTGATTAGAGGTTGGGATCCTTAGAGAACAGAAGCAGGAGACCTTGAATCTAGGTTTTGTGAAGTGCCAAGCTTGAAGGAAGGTATAATTTTATGTACTTGCTTCATTCATTAATAAAGATCAGATGTTCTTGCCTTTCCAAATATGACCTATTCATGTGTGTCTCAGATTTTATTACAGTTTGCTTATAGTTTGATGTCTTCTTCTATCATGAATATAAGTCTTATATATGTAGTCAAATGTATTTGAGAAAGGTATGAAGTTGTTTTGCAAGTGTGGGCATTGCGACATTGAATAGCATTGAAGAGAAAGGAAGAGAAAGGCTTGGATCAACCTTCTGAATAAGGTACACATCCTTCTAACCTTTATCCCTTTCCTTACTAGTTGTACTTGCAGAACATTTGTAGATCTATCTTTCATCCCTGTAAGTCGGTAGTTTCTCCCTTGAACTATAGGTGTATTTTCCTCACAACAATTGGGCCAGAGGAGAACTCAAAGTTTGCAAGCATTGGGGATTATTGGGATGAGTCCACCATTGCAAAAATGACTGATCTGTTGCATGAGTTTTAGGATCTATTCCCAAAAAAATTCTTAGAGATGAAAGGAATTTTCGGGGACTTAGGCAAAATGAAGATCCCCCTGAAACCCGATGCAAAGCTAGTCAAGCAGCGGCCCTACCGGTTGAATCCAAGGCACAAGGAAAGAGTACAGACTGAGGTTATGAGAATGTCGGACGTAGGAATTAGAGAACCAATACTAGATGAGTTCAAGAAGTACATGTCACCAAACAAACGAAGTTGGAAGGAATTGGTGACAACAACAAGAACTGCGAAAACACGAACAAAGTGCGACACCGTAAAAGTGGTTGTATTGCTAATCAAAGGTTCAAAAAATAAAAGAATAAAAAAAATCACAGCAGGCATCTATCGACAAGCAAGAATTATTCAGCAGCAGCAGCACTAGTCGACGGAGGAATTGCAGTATCATGGACTTGGTGCGAACGAGTCAAATCCCATCATAAATACAACAGTTATGTCACAACGGATAGCAGCAAAAACAAGAAAAACCACATTTAATACCCAATGCATGTGGTAGATTTGGAAAATCACCGCCAGATTCGGTAATCATGGTCCAAAATATGGTGGGTGCTGCCAACCAATGCTATAAATGCAGGGAAAGGGGCACTGAAAGGCATTGTGTGATTAAGCAAGAGGTTGCAGAACTGCATGGAGGTTTATGTTTCAAGCACTAGTACTGAGCAACCAGAGCCGATGCTAGTTACAGAGGAGCAGGAAAAAGTCATGTCCAGTATCCCAGTCAAAAGGAAGAAGAGCGTGAATCGACCTCCAGACACCGGCCGTGCAAAGAAGAAAGGAACCTAGGCCTCAACACGGTTCACCAATGGAGCTATAGGTCCCTGAGGCGCAGAAATACTGCAAGAAGGGAACGATGGCCCAATGCTCTCATAGTATGTTTTGCCACGCAGGACGAAGGCACCCGCGCTATGGGTAAGCAAGATTGAAAGGTATTCGATTGAGATGTCGCCGATACCATAGGGTGTTCCTCACGTTAGGGACATTTTGGCCAAGCTGCAGAGGCTACAGTATACCGACTATGACCTCACAAAATTCGAGGAATACATAGAAGGATACATTGATGTCCCCCACGAAGGAGGCCCAACCACGAAGGAACTCACGGCATGGGAAAAGGGATTCGAATGCTCAGGGTTGTTAGGCCTCACTGTTAACACCCAAAAAGTGCTCACTAGCTCATTTACCACATTATATGGCTCATTTGTCCATTTTCCTACCATTTTTCCCTTAAAATCCCATTAAAAAGCCTCCAAAAGGCCTAAAATGCCTCCAAAAGGCCACAAAACCATCAAAATAGCCTAAAAAAGGCTAAAAAACCCCCTTTTCCTCCAAAAATAGCAAAAATCCCCTAAAAAGGAATAAAAAATATAAAATAATGAGGAAAAGGAGGAAAAAACCCTATACAGCTGCCCAAAACCATGTGTTTCCTAAAACCATGGGTCAGCACTCCACCACCAAAAAACTATAAATAGGTGATGGAGATCCCTTATTTCATATCCACAATCACAAGAACCCTTACTCTGCCAAAATCTCTCTCGAAACCCTAGTTCACCTTTGAACTATTTTCACCTTGAGAGCCACCTTTGGCCCATCCCCAACATTGGAGAAGGAGAAAGGAGCATTCTGAAGCTTGGAGCATCCTCTTGGACACTGCAAAGGGCTTCATCAACCTTGACACTCAAGGTAACATTAATATAAAACCATTTTTTACATCTTTTATTTATGTCTCATGCAATGCTTAAAGTAGTTTGTTAATTGTTGTTTTTAGCTTAATCATTTAATCATTATTGAACTGCTACTAAGGAGTCCATTCTCCTTAGTAGGTGCTCATTGGCACAAGCTAGGGGTAAAACCCTAGCTACAGTTTTGGCGACTCCACTGGGGATCGAACCCAGAATCTTCGGTCAGAGTTTTGGCGACTCCCCTAGTTTTCGAATTTCTGGTTTCCGTTTTTAAATTTTTTCCTTTCGGCTGTCCCTTTCGGCCGCCGCATACCGCGTCTTTTTCCCTCTACAGTCGCGTCCCGACCGCGCCTTTCAGGCCTTTACCCGCGATCCGACCGTGGCTCTCAGACTGCTTCCGACGCTCTGCCGGAGGATTCAAGTCTGTTACCTGCGATCCGACCGTGGCTAATCAGCCTGTTTGCCGCGATCTGACTGCGCCTGTCGGCCTCTTTCACGCGTCCCGACTGCGGCTTTCTGCCTCTTTCGGGCGTCCCGACTGCGCTTGTTAGCCTTTTTGCCGCGACCCGACTGTGTCTTTTTCCATTTTTCCTGCGTCCCGACTGCCACTGTTGGCCCGATAGCCGTGACCCGACTGTGTCTTTTCCCCTGTTTCCTGCGTCCCGACTGCAACTGTTGGCCCGATAGCCGCGACCTGACCGCCGCTGTTTCCCTCAAACCCGCGGTCGGCCTGTTCTGATTCGCCATAGACCCGCGGTCTGATTTCTGCTCTTTTCCTGTTTTGAGCCCAGCCCCTCTTGCTGCAATATTTTCTGCATTTGAACAGCCCTCTGTCCCACCTGCAGCCCACTTCCTTACAGCCTTTCTGCAACATAATTTCTGTTCCTTTTACAGAATCTTTTTAAAATTTCAGTATTTTTATTTCAGAAAATTTTGCAAGTTTAAAAAATCAATTTCAGCATTATTGATAGATTGGAAGTTGCCCTCCCTGGTGGCACTTCTATTTTTGGGTTCAACACCTCACGAGCACACACTCTGTCACATAAAATCAAGTGAGCCTTAAAAAGTACCTAACTAAACCAACATTCTAACCCCACTTGGGGAACACAAAAGAATCATTGTAGTTAGGTAGGATCAGGGGGATAGGCTTCCAATAACACCCCTTGGTTATTTCACTTGAGACATAGTTGTTGTCCAACTAGGGAACAAAAATCCCCTAGTACTTTTTGGCACGGTCACGACCAGTTTATCAGAGGGCCTCTCCCTTAGGAGGGTTGAAGTCGGGAGACTGGTTCCGGAGGCCTGAGTGGAATACCGCACTCCATTTAGTAACCGAAGGGCTACCTTTCGCGGTTCGCGGGATATCCCTGTATAGGGGTATTGCGGTCAACGAACTAAACGGCAGATTCACCTTTCTGGACGTGTCATGAACGGGGTATCTTAGTTGCCATTCTTCTAGGATTGACTACCCGGTGTCCCTCCCGGTAGGGGGATATCATAGCCACTTGGCTTTCCTACTCATATTGTCTGACTTGGATTTCATCACCTTGCAGAGGATATGTTTAGTTGAGTCAGAATACTTGTAGTTAGGTGTTTGCATGCTCCTTTACCTCCCTTTGGTCTAGTGAGTCCACCATTTTTCTTTTTTAGGAAACCTGCTGCTTGTTGGTATTCTGACCATCTTTGTTGTTACTCCACCTATTGTAGCACAGCTGTTGCGGTGGGTGTTTTGAGTTGGTTGTTGGCCTGAGTGCCTTGCTTTTTAGCTCTCCTTCTGCACACTCGGTTGCATTAGGATTTTTGAGCTATTTTTATACTCACCTCAACCCACAGAGACTAGACACCATCTGTCACCATTGAGTCACCGAGACATTCTCGGCGCCTCAGGGGCAAGCCCCCACAGCACGGTTCTCTTGACACCACTCGTCATAGATTCCGTTCATTGTCCGTTGATACCACTCATCACAGATCTAGAGCCTTGTCACTTGACTCCACTCGTCAGCGACGTAGGTCTCCGTCACCAGATAGTGACGCACCTTACTTTACCTCTGATTCTGACGAAGAGTCTGAGAACCCTATTTATACTGCCCCTACTAGCCCCATGGCTGGCACGACTTCCACTCCATTTGTCATAGGGACCATTGGTGGCACATCCACTACTACACCAGTTACTACACCTGTTTTGGGTATGCCCTCCATGGGGCAACCATCTACCGTTCCCCTCACGGTACCTATTCCCACAGCAGGAATACCTATCCCTACTACATCAGTGGCTCACACTACCAATGGTGGTGCTGGACCATCCTTCACTACCTCAGTTCCCCCACTTGGGGGCACCACCTCACATCTTGTCCCTCCACTTGGGGGCACTGGCCCCAACTTGGTCCACAGCACTACTGTGTCACAGCCTTCTTCCAGTTTGCCGTTCATGGCTAGCCTGAACCTACCTGACCTGGCCAGATTGACCAATGATCCTATTCGACACGACCCTATGTGGCCTCATATGCCTACCAAACTACCCTCTGACATCCCTAAGTTCGAGGGTAAGGCCGGTGAGGACCCACAAAACCATATCATGTCTTTCCACCTATGGTGTTCCTCTAACTCCATCGTGGATGACTCTGTTCGCCTCCGTCTCTTACAGCGCACCTTCACTGGCTCTGCAGCCAAGTGGTATATTGAGCAGCCTCATGGGACCCACGCCACCTTTTCTTCCCTGGCCTCGACCTTCCTGCAGTTCTTCCAGTTGCCAGTCCGCTATGACGCGGGCATTGAGATCCTTCTATCTTGTAGACAAAACACGGCTACCCATATCACGGACCACATCCATGAGTGGCGTCGACGCCGTAGCTTATGCAAGATCAAACTTGACGACCGTATCTTCCTAGATTGGTTCCTCAAATCCCTTCTTCCTGTTATTGCTAAGGATGTGGCCTCAGAAAGACCCCAGTCTGAAGAAGAAGCCATCCTTAAGGCACAACAGTTCGACCTCATTTACGCCCAATCGGGTTACCTTTATACCATTATCCCTGACGCCCCTCGCGGCGAGTCCTCCCATCATGATGCGCCGGGGGCATCCCACGCTGCAGATGGTATCATTGGCCGTGTTTCTTCGCATCCCCAACCATTTTCTATAGCACGACCTACCCCTGGCCCCGACCTGTCGAGGGCTACCTCCCAGTCTGGAGCAACCAACTCATATGCTCCCATGACACATCACCATGCCCATGGACCCTCATGTCCACCTCAATGCTTTGGGTATGCGCCTCCTGCTTATGCTCCTCCAGTCGCCCCTCAGCCTTATTACCATCAGCAGACTGCCCCAGCTCCTGCGCCTTCACAAGCCCCACCAGCTTATTATCCGCCCCAGGCAGCCCCTGCGGCACATCCTCAACCTGCTCCGCAGTCCTATCAGCAACCCCCTCAAGTTGCTGCACCTGCTCAGCCTCAACCTGCATATCATCCCCCGCAGCCTGCTCCTGCACCTGCGCAACCTCAGAATCCACCTGCTGCCCAAGGGCAAGTTTACGCCCAACAGAACCCGCAGCAAAACTAGAATAACCAACGTAACCAGGGCCAACAGAACCGCGGCAAGGGCCGTAATCGGGGAAACAACCAACCTACAGACCAAGCTGGTCAACCGGCTAATCCCCCTGACAACAACAATGCGGCCCCCGCTAATCACAACCCTGATCGCCCGCCCAAGCAGGCCAAAACCCCAATTTGCGGATGAACCACCCTTGTTCTATTTGCGGGGTCTATGGACATTACACCCATGCTTGCCAACACTTGGAGCGAGCTCGGCAGCTTTGGGTTGACGAGGCCCATCGCCAAGGGCATGCGGCTCCCCAAGCACCGCCCAACCCCCCCCAACCTCAGCAACCCCCTTTGGTGCTGCAAAACCCCTTACCGACTCAAGGCGTGGTGAACACTCAGCCGTTGGCCCCTCAAGCTAACGTGCAACCCCAACAACAACAGATCACCTACGCTGCTCCTGATCAACCCATGTTCGACTCAGGTACCCACCACTTACTGATGATGTCATCCGCTGACGTCAACCTACAGACCCGTCGGAACCAATATGGCTCCACCTCTGAAGCCAATCCCATGGACAAAACCACTAATGCTCATCCCACCGATCAGGTGTTACGTATACCTCCGCCTCCCATAGACGGCGCCGCGAAAGCACCTCGTTTCCCACTTCGCCGAATCAACAATAACCCTAACGCGCGCGCTGCGTCAAACTACAACATCGTAGACGACCTAGCCCAATCTCCCGCAGCCATGTCTGCGTTAGAAGTCTTGAAGAACTGCCCTTCCCAGCGCAAGACGTTACTCTCCGCCATTGGGGGGATTGACCCAACTGATTCGCATTTGATGGCGTTTGATTTAGACCAATCTGAACCACGCCTACCTTCCAGCTTAGCCTTCCAAGTTACTGTCTCCGTTAGGAACCTTGTTATCCATCGGTGCATCATCGATGAGGGTGCCTCCACATGCGTTATGTCTACATTTGTATGGCAGAAGCTAGGATCCCCTCCTCTCCAGCAGTCCACCACTGCGTTACGTGCCTACGACGGTCGTTCGGCCCAGCCCCAAGGCCTTCTACCCAACGTACCTGTCCAGTTAGGTGGTAAAACAGTTCTTATTGACATAGAGGTAATCAATGCCCAATTGGATTACAACCTTCTACTTGGCCGCAGCTACATGTATGCCATGCGGGCAGTTGCCTCTTCTGTCTTTCGCACCATGATGTTCCCCCACGAAGGACGCGTGGTTAAGATTGACCAGCTCACCTACTATGATCCCAGTGCTCCGGCGGCACCGAAAAACGTTCTCCCCATGGTTGAACAACCTGTTTCTAGTGCCACCACCTCGTTTGTTTCCTCTTCGGGGCCTGGAGTCTACTCCGACGCGCCGATGACCTCCACCTTTCAATCCATTCCTCCGCCGTCATCTACGCCCGAACTGTCTGACTTATGTACTTTGTCCCACGACATCCTACCACCTAACAATCAACCATCCTTGTTGCCTAAACCACCATTGGTACCTAGTCACATTGGTGTTACACCGATCCATACGATCCCCTTCCTAGTTCCTCCAGCAGGAGTAGTAAGCGCCCCGGTCATGGCTACCCTTAGCCTCCCTGGGTTAACCTTGGGATTACCTGTATGGTACCTTTCGCCTCCCGTTCGCCCGCCGACACCCGATGTCGTCCTCCAGCCGGTGCAACCCATGGCTACTACCACCCACCCACCTCCCGGGGTCTCTACCCCTTCGTCCTCCACGACACCTCCTCCTACTCCCAAACCCACTGGGGGCAGAGGTCCTCAACCTTACACTGCTGTACCACCTCCAAAGACAGTCAAGAACCCTCCAGTGTTTCGTGCTCCTCCCAAATGCTCGCTGTGTGACGAGTTGGGCCATGCGACCCACCAATGCCCACAGTTACCCGCATTACAGAAGCACATGCAAATGCTTGATGATGACCCCAACATCCCAACTGTCGAACTAAATCCCACTCCTAAGCCTAAAGATAAGTCCCTACGTACCAACCACTCCTGCGCCATATGCGGTATTTACGGGCATTATTCACATCATTGTCCCGATCTCCCGGATTACAGAGCAGCTCTTTATGAGATGAACAATCTGGACCTTGAGACGGCACCACCTACCATTGAGGAGATCTACCCCCCGGTCTCTCCCCCTTCTGAAGAGGTTAATATCATCTACATGATCTCTTCAACCAACACTTCCACTACCCCCTCGTCAACCGATTTGACGACGCAGACTTTCCGTACTGATGAGGAGATTCTTGAGGCCCTAACTGCCCCGGATTATCCTTGGGATGATATGCACCACCGTTCCTATTTCATCCCAGAAGCGTCTTCCTCTAGCACCGCTACCCAATACGCGGTCGAATCCAAAGACTTCCTCCCCACCAAGGTTGACTGGTTCAAGGACCCTATTCCTGCTCCTGATGCCTTCGAGGAGGGAAACATGGCCAACATCTCACCTGTCATACAAGTTAATATTGCCGCTCCAGGTCGTGCCCCTGAACTCATTACTTTAGGAGCATTCTGCAGTAAACAAGAGATTGAGGACTACACACACCTTTTCAAAGAATTCCGTGATGTCTTTGCCTGGTCCTATACCGAAATGCCTGGTCTTGATCCTGCCATTATCGAACACCACATTGACACATGGCCTGATGTAACCCCCGTTCGTCAGAAACAACATTCTCTTCCTCCCTCAAAGTTCCCCGGATATGCCCCTGAACTCATCACTTTAGGAGCCTCCTACAGCGAGCGGGAGATTGAGGATTATATACAACTCTTCCAAGAGTTCCGTGATGTCTTTGCTTGGCCCTCTAACAGAATGCCTGGGTTCCACCCCGCCATTCTCAAACATCACATAGACATACGGCCAGAGGAACTCCATGTTCTTACTGAAACCAACTCTAAAGGCCTCCCTTTATGCAACCCCCATGACGGGTTGCATCCTACGGACTCTCTACCTATTGCATAACTTGCGACCTCATGGGTCCGCATTGTACAGTTTGCTCTCTTTTTGTTTTTCACTTTTTTACCATCATCTCACATTCATCCTTTCTGCATGATTACAGATGGACCATCTTCCACCTAGTTACACTGGCTTCGCTGACGGCGCAAGCCGCTGGTCTCCCAACCTGGCTTCTGCAGCATGGGTCTTGTACTCCCCTTCCAACGAGATGATTCACCTTGACGGAATATGTATAGGCGCTGCTACCAATAACCAGGCGGAGTATGATGCTGTGACCGGTCTCCTGACTGCTGCCCTCCAAATGGGCATAAGTCACCTTCATGTGTTCCTTGACTCCCAGCTACTTGTTTCCCAGCTCAACAACTGCTACCAGGTGCGTGATCCCTGCCTTTTTAGAAAATTCCTGCGCACAAAACAACTCAGTCGACAATTTGAATCCATCACATTCACACATGTCCCTAGAGCTCAAAATCGTGTCGCAGACCAAATGGCCAACAACATCCTAGACTGGCATATCAATCACACCATGTAACATCATGCATCATCATCCCATAGCATCTCATAAAAATACATATAAAAACCCAAAAAGATTGCATCACATCTACATTTGCATCCATGTACATAAACCACATGCATAACCATAGGGGCATCCACGTGCCTAAACATCTATACATCATGTCACATCACATCAAATACACAAGGGGCATCCATGTGCCTAACATCCTAACCTACTTGCATCCACGTGCAATGTAAACATATCATAACACATAAAGCGCATCCACGTGCGTACAAATAAAACAACATCATATAGAAAGGTGCATCAACGTGCATATATATATATCAAAAAATATACATGTTCAGTGCTGTACATGTCCTGAGTACCCCTGTACCCAGCTATACAAAAAATGGCTATACATGCCTAAAGCCTCATCTACATTACATGCCGTAGCTACAAAACTCGGGGGGGAGTCCCCTGCATCCCCCTAATGGGAGTCGTATCCTGCATCACTGCCGGCATCGGCTGCCTCTGAATCCTCCCCTCGCTCCTCCTCCGGCAAGTCCTCCTCGCCTCCGGCCTCCTGTGCCCGGGCCCGGTCCACCAAAATCGCCACCCGGATCGCGATGGACCTGAACTCACGGGGTGCCCCCATGCAATCCCGTACCACATCAGGATCGACATCTCGCCATCCCTCGTCAGTCACCCCTATCAATAACCGATCTAGTAGCTCCCGTACAGACTCTAGGGTCACCTCTGGATCCCGGCGTCGCACCTCCCCTCGCCCAGGCAGAGCTGGCACGGCCACAATACCCCGCCGGGCCACATGCCCTGGAGGTGGCCTCGGGCCCACATCTGCACAAACCAACCATATGTCAGTCACAGTATATCCATCTACTATCATATACATAAAATATGACATACATAACATGCAATAAAAACACACACGTACCGTCGGGACCCCATGCCTGTCCTGGTGCTCGTGGCGCCTCCGGATCTCCTGTGAAGTCCATATCCCGATACGGGAAGTCATCCAGCGTCAGTGGTATCTGAAGCCACTGCAGGTACAACTCCTGCATAAAATATCTGCCCACATCGCCGCCACCACGGCGGCGCATCATCTCCCCCCAACGGACCATCCTCGGCTCCCTCATCCCTCCTGCCCTAATCGGCACCCGTGGCCGCAGTGTGGGTACCCTCTCCATAAAAAAGGCACATAGGAAAGACCCAAAGCAAAAGCCCTTGCCATCTTCCTTCGCTGCCGTCAGCTGTCGCTGAACGCAGGTCAGGAACATCTGGCCCCAGGCGTAGTACGTCCCATCTAAGACGCGCTCTACCATCTGCATCTGCCCCCCAGACACCTTCTCCGGTGACTGGGAACCCAATACCCGCACCACACACGCCGCCATGGCCTGCACTGCCGGCTCCTGTAGGTCCCTCACCAAGAGTGCATTCCTATGCACCCTCGCGTCCTGACCGCAGTACCTCTCCAACATGTCTTCCATGTCGACGTCCGCGGCAACCCGCGGCTGTGTGTCTGCCACCCTGCCCAAGCAGGGTAACCCCGTCAGAAAGTAAACATCGGTCAGGGTAAGGTCCACCCTCTCACCCTGTACCCGGAAAGCCTGTATATCCGGCTCCCAGAAACTGATCAGGCGGTTCAGCAACAATGTTGCTGTCCGTATCATAGGTATCTGTGCGAACTTCAAAAGTCCGCACAACCCCAGCACTGTCTGCACATGGCGGTTCTCCTGGATGAAACCCATGGTCTCATCAGGGATCTCCCGCTCTCTCCAGAGAACCTGGGGCATCCTGCCAATCACACAAAGTGAACTCATCAGTCTCATGACAACTTAAGAAAAATACTTTTGCCCCTCCCAGAAGCCCTAATAGCTCGGCCCAAAACCGCGGCTTTCGGGCTTCCTGCCGCGGTTTCCAACCGCGGCTGTCAGGCATATAGCCGCGGTTCCCAACCGCGCCTGTCATCCCAAAACCCGCGGTTGGGAACCGCGTGTTCCTCTTTGGAACTCGCGGCACACGACCGTGGTTCCATCCAGGAATCACGCGGTCTCCAACCGCGTGGTTCGGCCCGAAACACGCGGTCTCCAACCATGTGGTTCGGCTCGAAACTCGCGGTTTTCAACCGCGGTTTCGACCCCCTAACCCGCGGTCCACCCACGTGGACCGTACAAAGTCAACCCTGGGACCCACTACCCAACCCCCCTCCCGAAAAAATATGCAGGTATGAGTTTAACGAAATACCTGTATCTCGCGGATCTGCAAACAGCCAGACGGATCGTCCAGAAATGCCACCTAAGCTCTGGTCCACTCACCTCACAAGTCAAAGTCAACAAAGTACAAATGACACATGTCATGTTGGACCCACCACTATTTATAGTCGGTTGACTTTTTCTTATTTTGGCCATTCTGGCCCCATACGGCGTCCGTTTTCCGAACCGTTTCCACCACTGGAATCAGCGCGACGCGACCGTCATGATGGTCACCTCGTTGCATTATTTTTACCCTGTCATTTTTTACCCATGTTTCAGACGCCACTAGTCACCTCGG
Organism: Larix kaempferi; assembly: GCA_027924585.1. Taxonomy (NCBI): domain Eukaryota; kingdom Viridiplantae; phylum Streptophyta; class Pinopsida; order Pinales; family Pinaceae; genus Larix; species Larix kaempferi. The sequence goes on along the minus strand of BSBM01000361.1, from coordinate 68,597,035 downwards.
TTTGCGTGCCACATCGGCCGTTCTCCGTTTTTCACATGTTTTATATCATCGGATTCAGTTTTCCGAGCTGGTGATGATGCTTGAGATCATTTCTCGCTCTCACCTCCAGATTTTCCGGGCATTTTTCAAAATACCCCGTTCACCTCGGTTTGCGTGCCACATCGGCCGTCACCCGTTTTTGACATCCTTTATATCGCCGGATTCATTTTTCCGAGCTCGTGATGACGCTTGAGATCATTTCTCACTCTCACTTGGTACAATTTCAACATTGTGTCCCAACACCTTGCTGCCTCGGTTCGCGTACCACATCGGTCGCTATCGGATTGTTCCACATTTTGTACATGAGCCATTCACTCCTGTCATACTGCAAATGTCTCGTTATTTTGCCACCATCTCATCTACCCCGCAAGGAGGTCCACCAGTGTTCCCACCTACCCTCGTTCTTGGTCACCATTATTGATCCTTGATTGAACACTTCCTCCTTGCCTGGCCATTTCCTTTGTTCGGTATAATTTTATCCCTTTTTCGGGCCGGACAACTCCTTTACGAAAAAGGCACTTAGGGAGTTTCCGTTAAGCTCTTTTCTGACTCCTAAAAGAATGAAAAGATCGCCAAGCAATCTTGCTTCCTTTCATGCTCGTTAAAGTACCTGAAAGGGCGTCTATCTGGTATAAGTTTAACCCTTTTCCGGACCTGGTAGACTAATTACGAAAAAGGAATACTCTAGTCACACCGGCTAGAAGAGTTCTTCATTGCATCCTTTTATGCTTCTTTGGGCCTTGGAGACTAAATCTACGAAAAAGCAACCACCTGGAGTCTTCTTACTTGCTTTCAGACTCTCTAAAATTGAAAGCAACCACGAGCATGCGCTGTCCTGGGCTCGTTAAATCCACACGACAGTACCATTCCTTTACTTCAGAGTCTTCTTATCGCTTTCAGACTCCTTAAAATTGAAAGCAACCACGAGCATGAACTGTCCTGGGCTCGTAAAATCCACACGACAGTACCATTTTACACACACTTCTTCTAGTTCCTTCACCCATGAAGAAGTTTTCCCTCGTGCCTCCTGGCACTTTGATCTATCATCTCGGCAGCACCCCCAATCAGGTCGCCTTTGTTCAGAGTATTCTGCAGTCTCCTGCCATTTTATACCAGCTTGAGTCTCCCTCCGACCCATCACCCTCCCTAAGCCATTACAGCTATGATCCCTTTCCCCTTAGTCAGTTTCATATGCTGCCAGATCATTCCCATTATCATACTCTGAACAGAGGAAGTTTGAGTCCATCCACTCTACTTGCCCAGTTGTCCCCCCACAGTTTATCAGTCCTGCCATCAGCACTATCACATTTCGGTTCTTCACCTCGCGCTCCTGTCAAGGAAACATCATTGCCTTGATAGTTGCAGGTCTCCCCCTGTCGACGACAGCTCCTCTATTCCAGAGGATAGGCCCAGAGGTCCCTACGCCTTGGACTTATCACCATCTGTGGTAGGTGCCTACGGATCATTCCGAGAGGAAACATCATTGCCTCTCCGAGTGGTTGTTCCTCACATGCTCGACTTCAGCACCTTGATCGCATCGTTGAGGATCGCGTAGGATTATATTCCATCAGTTTTTAGTCGAAGACCCCGGATTTCCCCCGACTCTAGCACATTGGTGAGTCACTTCGGAACTCCCAGTTCTATGTTCCTGTGGATGTCCGGGCTGCGTTGGCGATTGTATTTGGAAGCCCTCCAGCTATATGCTTCCTTGAGTACCCATTTCAGTTCCAGTCCAGTGTACCATTGCGAGTGTACCCCTTGTCACTCTGATCCAGCAGCTCATCAGTTCCTTTGGTACCACATTCAGTAGCACTGCTGATTATTCCAGTGTATCAGTTTTTCAGCACAGACATGGTCAGCTCAGCAGTATGTCCCAGATTTTGTGTCCCCTCTGGACCCTTATGATGTACACAGTGTCTATGTATCTTTCAGGTCCCCTTTTTCGGGCCTCACAGTTCTGTTCATGTATCTTGATACGAGCATGGGTATGCCCGCCTCGTCCATATATTGAGATTATTCCTCAGTCAGTATTTGAGGTCATGTATATTTCAGGTCCCCATTTTTTGGACCTCATTGTTATTGTTATGTTATATCCTGATACGAGCATGGGTATGCCCGCCTCGTCCATATGATCAGATGATCCCTCATCCATTATTGAGGTTATGTACTTTTAGTTCTTGCAGTTGTTCGGGATCGTTGTTCCGGGCTTCAGTTTGTTTCTTCTCTTCTCTCCATACCCAGGAAAACCATTCATGACTTATGATGTCCATCGGCCATACGATGAGCTCCTGACCTCGCACATCAGGGGGCAATCTGTTAACACCCAAAAAGTGCTCACTAGCTCATTTACCACATTATATGGCTCATTTGTCCATTTTCCTACCATTTTTCCCTTAAAATCCCATTAAAAAGCCTCCAAAAGGCCTAAAATGCCTCCAAAAGGCCACAAAACCATCAAAATAGCCTAAAAAAGGCTAAAAAACCCCCTTTTCCTCCAAAAATAGCAAAAATCCCCTAAAAAGGAATAAAAAATATAAAATAATGAGGAAAAGGAGGAAAAAACCCTATACAGCTGCCCAAAACCATGTGTTTCCTAAAACCATGGGTCAGCACTCCACCACCAAAAAACTATAAATAGGTGATGGAGATCCCTTATTTCATATCCACAATCACAAGCACCCTTACTCTGCCAAAATCTCTCTCGAAACCCTAGTTCACCTTTGAACTATTTTCACCTTGAGAGCCACCTTTGGCCCATCCCCAACATTGGAGAAGGAGAAAGGAGCATTCTGAAGCTTGGAGCATCCTCTTGGACACTGCAAAGGGCTTCATCAACCTTGACACTCAAGGTAACATTAATATAAAACCATTTTTTACATCTTTTATTTATGTCTCATGCAATGCTTAAAGTAGTTTGTTAATTGTTGTTTTTAGCTTAATCATTTAATCATTATTGAACTGCTACTAAGGAGTCCATTCTCGTTAGTAGGTGCTCATTGGCACAAGCTAGGGGTAAAACCCTAGCTACACTCACCCACATGCCGCACTTCAGGCGGTTGGCGTAGGTTAATGCATGTGTCAAACAACTGATTGCGTGTTTTCATGGAGGGTCTCTCTGGTTACATGAGAGGATCCCCATCACAGTCGACTTAATCGCAAGGATCACTGGGATTCCTAAAGATGGAGCTGACCCTTCCCAATTTTTCCAGGGGAAGGATGATGACAAGAAGTTTGCGGAACAATTCACGGAAAAGTATGGTGTGGAGAAAGATTCCAAAGTATACCTCATCCACACAATCAATGACCAAGCTGTCAGGGTCGGGGAAAAGATACTAGCAGTCAAGGTGACATGGAAGAACATGCCCAAGGAATGTAATTCACGATTCATTACCGCTACGGAACGATGTGCCATAGGAGAACAAATGAATTGGTCCAAATTCATGCTACACGTGTTGATTGATGATGTGCACGATGCACAAGAGTATGGGAAGCCATTAACGGACTCCTGGCTCCTCATACTGATTGCATTAGCAGGATGGAGGGAACCCGACCACTATTAGGGTATGGACATCTAAGAAGCCCAGGTATGTGAAGGTGCACGGTACTAGAACTTATGGTCAACCACTGGGAAAGAGCGACAGAAAGACAACGTTGTGCAATTTTATGTGTTGCTAGAGAGGATGCGGATGGATGCATAGATGATACCACGGATACCAGAGCAAGCAACAACAAAGTATCGATCGATCTCCAAACTATCGGTGAAAGCACAGACGATTTACCTTCAATCTTGCAGAGATCTAGGGAAGAAATGGGTGCAGATACAATACAAGATCACTAAGGCCGAGCTCGACAACATTATCGCAAGATGTCCAGAGCAAATGGAAGGTCCGAGCTGATGAGAAGGACATAGCGAATGGGTAGGACACCATTCGACCGAACCCAGCCAGGGCAGACGAAGCTTCAGCCAGTTGGAAGCAAGGTGCAGGACAAGATAACTTTGCAAAATAATAGTTAGAGGAATCCAGCCATGATGGAGCCTCAACAGCAAACACCTTAACAAATTCAGAGCTGGAGGCATAGCAGGACGAGCTGAGAACGAAGAAAAGGATGGACTAGGCTGGTAGAAGCACATGGGATGGGATCACTGTGCAGCAAGTCAACAGACTTCTGGAGAGCATTACCGCAGTAGTGGAAAATAGCCGCGACTAGGTTACACAGTACTCAGCCGAACAGTTCCATCATATCGGCAAGCTACTAACCACACTAGCGAACACAATAATTAATACAACCGTACCGCATGGATATATTTGGAAAATTTGTCGACACCAAGAGTTGAGGTAGAAGTTGGCACCCAACCACGGATAGTTCAAATCGAATCCCATGCTATAAAAACACGTGATGAGGCCTTGGACTTCAAGGCTCGGAAAGCCGACCAAGTTATGGTAAATTTCAATTTAATCCCAATGTTAACATTACATCGAGTCCAAGCTGTAGCAAGCGAAGAGATCTGTGACTGCGAGGCTGCGATGCACAAGAAGATGGTCGAATACAAGAAGCAACTGCAAACCAAAGTGATGGAGGCACAACGTCTCCAAGATGAGCAAGCTGCGGTATTAGCCAAGAAAGTGAAGGATATAGAGGAACAAGCCAAATTAGAAAGAGCGCTTGCGAAGGCTTGCGAAACGACAACGCTAGTTCCGGAGGTAGACCCAGAAGCACAAGCTGTGATGTTAGGGGTGGCTCTCATTGAGCTAAGGAAGGAAAATGTAGAGCTCCAGGATAGAGTGACACCCAACACACCGCCAGAATAGATTCAAAGTTGATAGACAACGATTGAGGAAGCAGTAATAGAGATCCAGGAGATAGAGCAGGTGGCACAGACAGTCACAGAAGGCATCAGAGAGTTTTGGGGCGGTATAGTTGAGGATGACCAGTTGACAACGCTGAAGGGACAAATCAGCGAAGCGGAAGTCTAGTTGGAGGCCTTTAAGGGATCGCTCAAAACGATTCCCACAATGATACAAATGAAAAAGGCAGCGGAACTGAAAAGCATGCAGCAGTGTGTCACAAAGGCCGGCGAAAGGCAGCAACGAAGGGCCACGCACTTGGAAAAAATCCAAGAGAAAGCCAAATTTCTCATAGCACATGTGGTAGAGGTAATGAAACAGGTTAAGGAGCAACTGGAGGAAGCACAATAGAAAAGTTACAAACACCCAATAGAGCAGCAGGTGGGAGAATGTGTGCAGATTAGAGCATCAACAAAGTAAATAGTGGACCAACTCAAAACTGCATATGAGGACTTCCAATAGCAGGTGAACAAACCAGTGGTGTCTAGCTGAGGTGGCTCGAGGGTGAGACACAAGTTTGTGTTGGGGGCCTGTTGGCACAGGATTAGTCTGCAGGAAGTGTGGAAGCCGATAGCTACGAAAGGGAGAATCCATGGAAGAAAGGGTCATTCGTGGAGAACGCGGAAGCACAAAAGTAGATAGTTAGTTAGATAAGGGTCATGTGGATCATTTTGTAACCACTTAGTTTTGTATAAATAGGAGTATGATTGTAATCCTAAGGGCATCCAGATCCGTTTATGGATAGAGCTATCTGTTTTGTATCTATGATATGGTGTATTGACTATTTCTGCAAAGGTCATTCCACAGGATTTAATGAATGCATGAATATGTTCGATTATGGTTCTACCTTTGTCTTTATTTATGTTAGATGATGAATGCGAATGTTCATGAGATGTTTAAATGCTCCATGGATTCGGTAATCGATGTTTATGCTAATGAATAGTTAGATCATGTTGATGCGAATGCTTATTATGTGTTGATGCTATGATTATTAATTATGTGAATGATGAAATATTAGCATAGTGTGAATGGTATAATATCTAGTTTCTGCGAGTACAATGTGTGTTTGATCCATGTCCTCAACTCCACTGCGAAAACATGGTTCCTGCAACCCCCTTGTGCATCTCGGGTGAGACTTCACTCACTCTACAAGTGTCGCTGGAAAGGGTAACACCTTTCTGGACCAGTGCGTAAGGGAGTTTGGTTGTTGGTTTGTTGACAATAGTGCATAGTGAACTCCTGTCGATAGTCGTTGTGTCAACATAGAAGCATACCAATGTTGAGATTTCCTTAGAGTCTCTGAGAAATCATAGACATCCTTTAGGAAAAGAATGGCAAATGGTTCTCCGATATCATAAACATGTTTTGTCATCGAGCTCAGAAACTACGCAGCCTCGGGGACAGTCATCTATTCAAGCTTTTAGGGTACAATTTGATCATTCGGTAACATCTTCATCAACTCAGGTTCTAAGTACCTTCTATTTTGTTTATGCCACCAATAGGCCCAGTTGACATTCAGATGATGCATTAAATGAACCAAGATGGCATTCCCACAGTGGGATCCATAGGCCAACCCTCTGGAAAACCAAATGTCTATATGAGGGGAAAGAAGAAGACCTCCAGCATAAGAAATTAAATGTTAATCCTAGAATTATTCAATGGAGAAGAAAATTTGTAAAAAATCCTTTGTAAAAAGTAAATTGACTTTCATTTACTTTTCTGTTATAATTTGACAAACTGAATTGGGTCACATACAAACTCTATATAAAGAAGATTGTAATCCATTTTGAGAGTCTGGCGATTTTAGTAGAGAGGTTCTCTATCTAATTTTTGTAGAGTCGAGAAGCAATTTTGAGCCATGTAAGATGAATTTTGTAAGAGATTAAAGGAATAGTCATATTTTAGAGAGATGTTCTTCTTCTTTTCAGTAAATACATTGTTATTCCATTATGTTTTTTGTGTAAAGAATCACATGATTAATAGAAAGTAAATGCGTTTTTTACTCCCATTGTGAGATCATTGATGTTCATAATGTTTCAGAGTTGAACGATATGTTAGATATTCATCATTATATGCCTATGTAATATCTTTTAAAATATTCTCATGTATGGTGCAAGGTTGTCAGGAATTTCCTACTTGTATTATGTATGCTAAATCTGATTGCATTACTTTCATTGCCTGAGTTTACTTTGCAAATGTGAATGAATTGCTGAAATTCTTCATGTAGAAGCTTCAGTATGTTCCAAATATCCCTAGATTAAATAAATTTGTCATTATCAATCACTTCTTGAGTACATCTAGTCTACATTCGTTAAATTCCCTACCATTTATCCATATGTTCTGGAATAGGCTATGAATTTCCTCTACAATAATGCATTTCATCTGTTAAATACTGTGTATGACCTAATCGAGTTGAAAGTTTGCAAAACAATAATTCAAATATTATGTATAAATATATGGCTATGGTATATTTAAATAAATTACCTTTTATCATTCCCAGGCGTGAGTCATTTCAGCCTAATTTTCCTTTGGGACTAACACAATCCTAAGGCATGATCTACTCCTAAGCTTAGTTTGGCTCGGGGGTGATTTCTGCAAGGGTTGAGAGGTCAAAAACTACTACAGAATTATATGGTTGGGTGGAACAAGTTTGGTGTCACGTCCCCTCCCATCATACCAGTGTGATGGAGAGAACGTGATGCTAAAATTGGGCATCCGGACCCATAATTACTAAATGTTAATTCACATAATATAAAGAGACATATGCAGATGTATAAATGTAAGAAACACAACGGAAGTAAATTCTAATACACATTTATCATACATTCAAGATATTCATGGTAACCATCAAATAAATACATTGCAGAGTTAACACAAGAGAGTACTTATCTTATAACAAAGTAGTCCTGAGCAACTGGCTATGCAACTGCAACGTTCCACCCAACCATAGGCCAGTTGTGATCCTCAATATCTCAACACAACTGCCAGCCCCGAGCTGGGCATGATCTCTATAAGGAAAAAGGGAACAACAGACTCACACATAGCCCAAAGATACACCAAAATCAGCCAAGCTAATCTACAGTTGGGTTTATCAGGCTGCTAAGGCAATGGAAAGGGAGAATTGCTAAGCTAGTGAGCTCAACCTCAGAGATATGGACACTCTTGCAAGATTTATCTAGATTGGTCCTCACAATACCTACACACCTGGCACAAGGAATTATTCCCTTCACTACTACACAGTCCCTCAGGCCATACCTTCCATTCTAGAGTTCTTCAAGGTGTGCATAGAAGAGTAGCCAACCCTTTTGATCTTCTTGAGAGGTTACCTACTCACTAGGTTTATCAAGCAAATTCTGGTCCACTTCCACTCCTAATTCTTGCTCACAAGTTCAGCTAAAATAGTGATGCACACACACAATAGCAAAAACACCAGTGATGAAAAACGTGGGCAACCAAAAACAAACTGGTAGATGGGGAATCAACCCTGGGGAAGCAAATTCATTTTCAGAAAACGTTCATGGGAATTCTAGGGGCAGAAATGACCTCCATAAACTCCCAAAACGTGACTCCCTTTCCCCCAGCCACTATGCAATACAAAAACGAGCTCCCAGCTATGGAAAATGCAAGAAAATGGTAGAAAACGTGAAGGAGAAATACCCAGTAGATCAGACTGCGTGAGAGAGCCAAGGAAATGGGTGAAGAATGGCTTTGGGTTTGTTTGTGTTTACTTGCCCCAGAAGCCAAAATACGATTTCCCAGGTTGATGGCTTGCCCATGCACAAAATTGGCTGCCATACCTCTTCATTCCCAAGGCATTAACTACCTCAACCAACTCTTGGAAGGATTAAATGATTGGGTGCATAAGTCAAGATGGGTAGTTGGGGTTCATTCATTGACATTTGGATTAACACCATTGGCTCAAGGGTTTGAATAATTTTCCTCCCTATTCCTTGTCGAATCATGCCGCCATCTCTTTGTTGCATTGCATAGCTAGCTGTGGGTATTTCATTAAAATTCATATTTACATGATGTCTTAATTTCTATTGTGCATAGCTAGCACAAAAACTATATCCATCGATTTTTAATTGCCGATACATAAAATGATAAATCAATGGTGGGGCCTTGGCCTTGAGCTCCTCACCATGATTTAATAACGATATTTACATCATTTACAATTTTATTGCAATGGGGTCGAGATGGGGAGATGACATTTGGCCCTTAGTAAGTTGGTAGAATTCATGGTTAAGCATATGGATAGTTTTATTTCTTTTCTAAAACTGATATTATTTATATTCTTTTAATTAATGAAAGTTTTAACTAGGGATTGGTAGCGAAGGAAAGAGCATTCTGTTGTAGAATTTCCTTTATATTTTATTAAACGTAGCTTATTTTTAATAGTAGACTGATTTACATTTGAATTTCTAAAGGAAAAATCATTACTTTAGAGTTAAAATTGTTTAAAATGTTCATGAGGAAATTCTATGTATTAGTTAATCTATCTGAGTATGATTTGTCCTCTGCATTATTAACACGTTCAAGTTTAATCTACTCTGAATATTAATCATTTAGTATTATTATTCTATTTGCATTGTTCATTGTAGTTATTTGTTTAAGTATATTAAATCCTAGAATGGATTAGGGTTTATTTTTTTTAGCTGATAGTTATATAACATAACTATTTATAAACAAAATAATTACATAATAGAGTAATACTATTATATTTATAATCGGATCCTAATTAGGATATTTAATCTAATTACAAACTAAATAAACTAAGGAGAGATCTCATGTAAACAAACTCACTCATGATAGGGGAAGGGATGAAACCCTTGGCTATGCCACAAACCCCTATGTTCATGGGCGAGCATGAACATACTAAACATAATGGAAACAAATATTAAACAACACCAACACATAGTAAACCATTGGCATATTTTAAATAGAGAGTTTGTTCCAATTCGCAAGACCATATAACACATAAGGACATAGTATAAAAATTATTAAACTAATAATAAACCTTGGTTGAATTCGACCTCTCACGGAGGCGATATACATCAAGTCAGATCAATAAATGAAATGTATGAGAGTTAGGTCGGCCATAAGAGTGCGAACTCTGTTATATATATTTAACTATTGAAATGTATGAGAGTTAGGTCGGCCATAAGAGTGCGAACTCTGTTATATATATTTAACGCAAGATTAATATCAAACAAACTCAGATTTAAAATCGTGGTATTGTATATACAGAATAAAAGTGTAAATATAAAAAATAATGTAAACGATAATTTTGTATACAGAACATATAGGATAAATAGATCCTGTAAGGCTCGAAGCCCATAATAAAATGAACCACATGAATAAATATAACTTGCAGAAACGATACAGATAGCTAATGATAAAAAAAGACTCTCATGAATGATATCAAGAATAAATATATCGAAGAGATCGAGGCTTTTCATTTAACAATCATATAATATATACATACCACACACGGGAATTATAAACAAAGGCCTTAAATGTCGTAACGTTTCCTATTAATTCAAGAAACATTTATAAATGCCATTCAAGGAAAATCCCGAACGTAAACACCGGTCAAATGGGGATAAAAACCCATTGTATTTTCATTCATTGTTTAAAAGGGCCGTAGACATGAAGCCTTAGAAGGCATGGTCACTTTGGGTGATCGAAACCCTGCAAGGGGTTTGCAAAAATACATCTACAAGACACAAGTCCTTAGTATAACTCTTGAAAAACTAAGTTCAAAGAATCCCCTCATCACTATACAACTCGAACTCGAAACCCTGAACATGTGAATCATTACCGGAGGTATTCGAACCAAGGAGGGGATATCACCCAAGGATGGATGCCATCTTCATCCTCACATAAGAGAAAATCCATGGTACCTTGATGCCATGTGCACCTACATGAGAAACAACAACTTGATATTAATCATAAATCTCAACCAAACAAATGAAATACATGTCAACGCATGCTAACGTGAAATGATGACATAGAAGGCAGGTAAAAACATTACCATGTAAAGGTTTGGAGGAGCCTATTGGCCTTCCACTGGTTCTTCCATAAAACAAAGGCTCGCTACCTTATATCAAGACCACACATAGTTAGGAGGAAGTGCATAACATTTACAACTTTAGGGAAAAATATTTGTGTGGGAAAAACTAAAACGAAAATGGAGCTTGGATTCAAACTTGGTCACACAGAGCCACCGGCTAGCAAAACCCTCCTCTCGGGAGTATCCGAAACAAATAACACATGCACAATGAAACTTCTTGATGGATAGTGAGGGTTAGACCCTACTACACTAAACTCGATCCCATACCTTACCAGGCATGCAAAGATAAAATACTAACAAAGGCTCCTTCATCTACAACACAATGAGCAATCGTGTAGTGTTTAACTTGAACCTTTATTTGAAAAGATGAAGCAGAAGGAAGGAGAGTATCAACTAGACTATTCCAATGAAAGGAAGAAATACTAGAGCTTGTTCGGGGGTCATTCGAAGCGAACTGAGTGCCCCCTTATCCATAATTTTATGAGTTGGTAGTGAAGAAAACATGACTTATAGACACATCACTCTCCAAAAGAGGAGTGGGATTGACTATATATTCCGTCGATTCAACCACTTGATGCATTTCACTCTCCAAAGGAAGAGTGGTACTTACCAAATGTTGCATTGGTTCAACCACTTTAACATCAACACTTTCGAATGGAGGAGTGGGGTCAGTAAATATTACATTAATTCAATCAATTCATCGACCAAAGTTTGAATAGGATGACGATAAATAAAAGGTTGTTTAGGAGCATAATATCCTTGAGACATGGACAAAACTTCTTTATACCTTTGCAATAGAAGGGAATAGGTGAGTAAGGTGATCTCCCTTGAAAATATTATAAGGGAAATTAGGCTTGTGACCTATAGGCTTAGACTTCTCAACAGCGTCAACATGTAGAACATTACTTGCATTAGCTGATTGTTTGCCCCTAGCATGACTTGCAATGGCTAGTTGCTTGTCTCCAGTATGACTTGAAATGACTGGTGACTTGTCATTAATATGACCCACAGTGATCAATGAAATGTCATCGAAATGACTAGAAGAGGTTGATGACAAACTTTTAGTATGACTTGCAGTGACTAAACTTATATCCCCCAGCATGACCTCCGGAGGTTAGTTGTAGGTTTTCAATATGACTAGCAATGACTAAATAGGTGCCCCCAGCATGAATTGCAGAGGCTGGTTGCGAGTTTCGAGTATGATTGGAAGTGACTGGATGGGTGCCCCCAGCATGAATTGCAGAGGCTGGTTGCGAGTTTCGAGTATGATTGGAAGTGACTGGATGGGTGCCCCCAGCATGAATTGCAGAGGTTGGTTGTGGGTTTCCAGTATGACTAGCAATGACTATATGGGTGTCCACTGCATGACTTAAATAGGTACAGGAACTGCCTCCTTGTTTTCACATCTTCTTCCTATTCTTCCTTCTTCTATTCCTTTTAGACTATTGGTTACTAGTATCAAAACTTTCACCACATGAGGTAGAAGGAGGAGGAGAAGATTTTACTAGTGAGGAATGAATATGGTTTTTATGCCCTTGATATAAGGTGCTTTCTTGAGAATCATCAAGAGCATTCAAGATATTCGAAGTGGAAAACAACCAAACCGGAAACCCAATGGTGAATCTAGGAAGATTCAAAGTGGCCATCAAGGGAGCACCAATGTTCCTAACAAATGGAAAAGCACAAGGATCCCCTTGCACATGGGTCCCTTGTTTGGTGTCAATGGGAATACTATCATAGTTTCTCATTCTTTAAGAAAGAAATATCTAAGACAAACTAAGAACAAACAACACAAAGATGACACCACTAGAAAAATTCCTAGGAAATCAAACTAGGAAAACGGATGACCTTATGAATTATAGTGTAGGTTGATTAAGTCCAACCACTAAAATAGAAAAGGATGAAATTTTTTACTAAGGTTGGGAATGCTCCCCTTTTTGCTGCAAGTGTTTTCCTAAATATATCTAGAAAACACCCTCCAAGGGTACTAATGCTCTAGTAAAAAATTCCTCCCAAGGCGGTCGCAGAAAATCCTCTGCTAACACCTGTTTAGAGCCCTACAGACAAGATTCTATGGTTACCAATATGTAGTCAGAACTAGGGGGAATAGTTGCAGGTTGTGGTCGTATGTATGGGTAGGGTAGATAATCCCAAAATCTCAATAGTACATAAGTCCTAAAAACATCCCCGTAAACGCAAAATCCACAGATTCTTAGTTAGGAATTGGACGGATCTCTCTACAACCTAACCTCACACGACCTCATGCTTAACTCTGGTTAGAGATTCCTGTCCAAACCCTTACGGTGTTGGATTTTCCTATCCTTATGATAGACATATAGGTTTTACAATTTAAAGTAGATTCGGATAGTTTAGAAAGAACCTAATCCAAAGCTCTAGCCTTAAGCTACTAGTGAACCCTATATAACAACATTCTAGTTGATTTTAATTTAAGTGTTATTTTTAGGTGGATTTATTACTCAAAGGATGCAGAGGTGAAACTGGTGGTGTTCTTGACTGAAAATAATTCAAAATGAAATTACTTGCAAATGGAAAATACCACTTAAATATTTGAAAGTTACTTGACTATAAAGAACTTTCAAAAGAAATAAAAACCAAGCATAACTTTTCAAAATTTCAAGCAAGATAAAACTTTTTAAGGAGATTACTATAAGAATAGCAAGCAAACTTTTGTGATTTTCATGAGATAATGCAAATGAAAGCAATATCATATTTTCTTTTATGAAAACACTCTAAAAAACATCAAACTTCCCAAAAGATTCCTAAGTGAACTGAAAGCAAACTATGATTTTTTGCAAAATTAATTTTTCCTTTCCTTTTAGGACCTAATAAAAAACACACAAAAACATGATTTTGAAGGCTTAAAAATTAGAATTTGGAAAATCTAAAAATGACCCTCATCCCCAATAAACTTAAAAAACCTAAAAAACTAATTTTTTAAAAGGTTTTTAGCTTATTTTTTGGCCCAACCAGGACATGTACGCGACCTAAACCATTGTTAGAGTGCATGGACATGAACTACCTGAAGGTATCTTGCGTGAACGAGAATTCAGTAACTGAAAAATGTGTGGACATGACTAAGCAATGTTTATGTTTCGTACATGGACAAAAATAGGGTTTTTTGCAGGACAGTGCATTCTATAGGAAAAGTGCATGAACGTATACACTATTACGTGCGTACAAGCACTGGAAAAGGAAAAAAAGACACCTTCAAGTTTTTAAAAAAAGCATAGAATATTTCCCCGAGGGTGTTACAAAGGAAATTAAACTACTAAAAAAACTCTAACGAGAAGAGAACAACCCAAAACGAACTGGAAATCAATCAAAAACAAAAAATCCCTAACTACAAAAAATGGAGATACTCCTCAATGGAGTCGCCATTTGTTAAGATTTAATATGCTAAGACAGAAAATAGCAGCATTACATTCCATTTCACAATAATAGCATATATAGGATCACTGAAGAAACAACAAGCATAGCAAAAACACAAGAGACACAGATTTATCCTGGGAAACCCTCATGGGGTAGAAAACCCAGTAAAGCTTCCTCAATATAGATGACCAGCAATATACAAAGATGCAAACCCTGAGCATAAGCTCCTTCTTCTCCATAGCAGACCTCTCCTCCACAAGTGCACCACTCTCAAGTGAGTGAGTGTGTGTCAAATGAGGAATACACCTCCTCTATTTATACACTACTCCGACTTGTCTTTTACACAGAACATGTAGGCTCGTATTTAACCAATGGGTTAAATACCCCACTACAACTGACTGGGCTGACCCCTCTAGGGTGGTCTAATAACCCTTTGACCCACATAACACATATAGGGCCAACCCCCACTAGGGAAGTCTAATAACCCAATTTACCACATTCCAACGGAGGAATAAACATCTCCGGATATACAATAAGATCTTCACGGAGGAATGAAACATCTCCGGAATAATAAAGTACAAATATAATATTCTTTGAAGTTACAATATCTCAACACTCCCCCTTAACGAGAAGGATATTATAACAGCATCTGCACGAGCAAGGAGTCATCAACATCATACATGATACATCTATAAATCATTGGAAGCTTTCTCAACATCATCAGTAACTGAGTCTTTATCTTCTGCAGCACTCAAACAGCTACAACAACATCAATATCTGAATCCTCACGATCGTCAGCATCGTCATCACACGATCAACATCATCGTCTAGATCAAGACGATCAACATCTTCACATCATCTTGATCTACAGCATCTGGTTCATCACGAGCTACAGCATCTAGATCATCTCGATCTACAGCATCTGGATCATCTCGATCTACAGCATCTGGACCATCTCGATCTACAGCATCTGGATCATCTCGATCTACAGCATCTGGATCATCTCGATCTATAGCTTCTGGATCATCTCGATCTACAACATCTGAATCATCTGTATTAGTATCCACATCAATACATCTATCATCAAAAGCATGTATTCTCACTTAATACATCTATCATCAAAAGCATGTATTCTCACTAATACATCTATCATCAAAAGTATGTATTCTCACTAATACATCTATCATCAATAGCATGTATTCTCACTAATACATCTATCATCAATAGCATGTATTCTCACTAATGCATCTATCATCAAAACATAGCAGCATACCCTGCAACACACACGATCATATTACAGGATGATCAATCCTGCTCTCTTTAGGACATAGGTCCATGGATGATACAATCCAGATCAAGTTCTAGGATGATCAATCCTTATCACTTTAAGACAAGTCTCATGTCTAGGGACGATGCAATCCCATCACGTACATTTTGAACCCAGTTCATGGATGATGCAGTCCTCACACGTACATTTTGAACCAAGGTCCAGGGACGATGCAGTCCTATCTTCAATTCTCGGAGACATCAGTATACGGATCAATTCTGGGACCAAAGTCCGGGGAAGATACAATCCCCTACCTGTTCATTCAGGACTTCATTATCGGAGACCCAGTCTACGGCTCAATTCTGGGACCGCAGTCCGGGGAAGATACAATCCCCTACCTGTTCATTCAGGACTTCATTATCGGAGACCCAGTCTATGGCTCAATTCTGGGACCTTAGTTCGGGGAAGATACAATCCCCTAAATGTTCATTCAGGACTTTATTATCGGAGACATCATGTCTACGACTCAATTCTGGGACCTCAGTCCGGGGAAGATACAATCCCCTACCTGTTCATTCAGGACTTTATTATCGGAGACATCATGTCTACGGCTCAATTCTGGGACCTCAGTCTGGGGAAGATACAATCCCCTACCTGTTCATTCAGGACTTTATTATCAGAGACCCAGTCTACGGCTCAATTCTGGGACCTCAGTCTGGGGAAGATACAATCCCCTACCTATTCATTCAGGACTTTATTATCAGAGACATCATGTCTACAGCTCAATTTTGGGACCTTAGTCCGGGGAAGATACAAATTATCCCCTAGCTGTTCATTCAGGACTTTATTATCGGAGACATCATGTCTACGGATCACTTTAGAACATGTGTTCAAGGATGATGCAATACCTCTTCTTTCTCGGAGACACCTGTCTATGGCTCACTTTAGAACATGTGTTCAAGGATGATGCAATCCCATCATGTCCACCAAGGACTTTCATTCTCGGAGACATCATGTCTACGGCTCTCTTGAGGATGATGCAATCCTATAATATCCACCAAGGACTTCATTCTCGAAGACATACATCTACGGCTCTCTTGAGGATGATGCAATCCTATCATGTCCACCAAGGACTTCATTCTTGAAGACATACGTCTACGGCTCTCTTGAGGATGATGCAATCCTATCATGTCCACCAAGGACTTCATTCTCGAAGACATACGCCTACGGCTCTCTTGAGGATGATGCAATCCTATCATGTCCACCAAGGACTTCATTCTCAGAGACATCATGTCTATGGCTCTATTTTAGAATATATGTTCAAGGATGATGAAATCCCCTTGTCACGTTAGACCCTGTCTAAGGACCATCCACCAACCTCTCTGTCAGCATCACCAATATAGGTATCCACATCATTGACCTCCTTGTCGATGCGGGAAATCTCATCATAAGTGATTACATCACTCCCCCTTTCGAGGAGGGTCCTTCTTAACTATATTAAGTTTGTCTTGGAAAACTTTACTTGAGGTAGAGGTTTGGTTAGTACATCGGATCGGTAGAGGTTTGGTTAGTGCATTGGTAACTTGTTACGAATTCGAACATTAACCATATCTTGTATATAGGAATGTCAGATATCTATGTGCTTTGACTTACCATGGAACACTGGATTCTCTGCCATTTTGGTACAACTCTGTTTGTCACATAGGATCATAGTTGGGTCCATCTTTAAGTCAATTATGAAGCCATACCGCTTCACAATTAGCAGAGCAAGCAGCCATATATTCTGCTTGTGCTAAGAGCCACACTAGATTGTTTCCTACTCAACCATGAGATCATGGCTGATCCCAGACAATAACATCCTCTCGATGTGCTCTTCCTGTCTGATACACTTCCTACCCAATCAACATCTGTGTAGCCATCTGAAGTCATGATCTCCAAGATAACATAGATCAAAGTCTATTGTATCCTTTAGGTACCGTATCACATGATTTGCAGCTTATCAGGTGAACACATCTAGTTTCCACTAGATACTGACTCAAGGTGTTCACAGCAAAGCATATATCTGACCTAGTATTCGTTAGACACATTAATGACTCAATATTTTGTCTGTATAGAGTTCTATCCACTAACTCTGATGAGTCATCTGCTAACAACTTCAAGAGTGGCCATACCAACACATCAAGTCCTTTTAATATTTCTCATCATACTTTCCTTGGTTGAGAAAGATTCCTTCTGAGCCTTGCCATACTTCCAGACCTAGGAAGTAATGCATCAATCTGAGATCTTTCATTTTCATTTCTGCATTGAATGATCTTCTGCATATCTATCTGTGCCATCTCTCGTTAGATGGGTCTACTGATATAAGCCTCAATATCATTCGAACTCTGTGGTGAGTTCCTTCTTGCATCCATGTCATCTGTGTATAGAAACCATATTAAACCTTGTAGCAAAGGTTGAGATCCACATCATCCATGGTGATCATTAAGCTCATCAATTGATTATCGATCCTGGGAACCCATACAAAACCTCATTCACACTTCTTCTTTAATTACACCATTAAGGGAATGGTCTTATCTAGCCACTTGGAGCAAACATCTCATCATGATTCTCTTCCTCTTTCTACGAGAATCTTCTAGCCACAAGCCTTCTATAGTGTGTTTGATTTGTAAATCTTTTGTTGAGCATCCATCGCTTGTTCAATGTTCATCATTTATCATGATCTTTCCTACAAATCAAAATTAAGTACATGATTAGTAATACTTCATAATCATCAAATCATATTGTCATGATAACCTATTATGCATACAGATATCATTTACATAGTTATGCAACTATTTTGACCAATACTTTGGCACAACACTTTTCCATATTCTGTATGAATACAATGGCTATCTAGATGCCTTCCATCTCTACCAGAACATGCTATCGAGAGTGTGCACAACTCTCAGCATGTCAGCAAAGAGGTTTCATTCTAGACAAGCAACAATGGAATGTTTGTCCAACTTACCAATCATATGCATATTAGTAGTATACTGTTTCAATGCTCTATGAATGTTTACACTCAGCATGATATATTCTAGGAATACAAATATGCATACAAGCAATATCATTTACTATTTCAAATAACAACTCAAATACTTATCTTTTATGTTTGTGTGGTTGCCTCCCGCTTGATCTTCTATATGTCTTTTGAACTTCTATTCATTTTGTACCACTGTGCATGCTCAAGTGTGCACTAGTTTCATCCTCATGATCTCATACACAAACATACATTCATTAGTATATTCTCAAAACATTCTAATTCTAAATAATCTTGAATATGTATAGTCATGATCATTAGTATTCAGGGTTTCAAGGGAGTCTTCTTTTACTCATGCATATTCTTGTTTGATCATAGTACTCTTCTGGTTAATTAAATCATCAAGACAAGAGACATAATATGCATAAACCCTTGATTACTAACTTTATGAATAAGCATAACCAATCATATAAGGGATCCTAACACAAGGTAAGATTCTAACTTGACATAAGAAAACATACCTGGATTAGTATACCTGCTTAGTTATGTACAACATACCTAAACAATCTCTTCATTGATTTTAGAGATCCTGACCTAGAATCTGCATGTCTCATAGGTTAAGCATAATATAACAAAGTCATACATACCTCGTAAGTAGAACAAAGATTATGGATGAGTCTTTGTCTTCATGTTTTCATGGTCATGGAACTTGATTTCTCTTTTGTGATGTACCTGTATCTTGTTAGCAGACAACATCAACCTCACACAACACCATAATGCATTAGTACAATCATATAGCCCTAATTAATGAATGTCTTCGATCATTCACATGCATTCATATTGTTACTAGGGTGATAAGACAATTCTAACATTAATCAAGATTGTACTAATAAATAATATGAAGACAAACACATTATGAACTTAATCAAGAATCAGATTTCAAGACATACCTGAACTCCTTAAGTCATACCTATCGAGACTTCTAGTAGTCTTCTTATGTAAGGCCTTAGCCTTACCTCCCCCTGAAACTTGACCTGGAGCTTGATTAGGGTTTGCTAGAGAAACCCTAAAAATTCAATCTTTGACTTTCACACTTCTGAATGGATGGAAGGATGTGTCTTGCTAAGTTGATCAAACTAGCATACTTCAATCCAAAATTTGACCCCTCAAAATTGCCTTCGAAACTTCTGGATCTTCTGGATAGGAACCCGAACTAGGGTTTGATGAAGCCCACCCTTCTTCCCAATCAAAAGGTTTGATCCAAGGCTCTAAACTCTTATTTTTCTAAGGAGCTTCCAGCCGTGGTTATAGACTTCAAAAATTCCAACTTTTGTTGAAGCCCTAATTTTCCATCTTTCCGATAAAAATCCCGAACTAGGGTTTGATCAAGCCTGGTCTTCTACCCAACCAAAAAATTTGATCTTGGTCTCTAAATTTTGATTTTCCTGAGTAGCATTCAGCCGTGGATTCCGATTCCAAAAAATCTAACTTTCTCCGAAACCCTAAATTCGGGAAGCCATGAATGAAGGTGTTCCAAAAATAATTCTGTTTTGACAGAAATATGTACTTGATTGTTTCTGCTGTAACTCCGAACTTTTCGCTCCACAGGGTTTGAAAACTTTTTCTGTGGTATCCTGACCTATCATCTTTCCATCCCGACAGGTCTGACCTCAATTGGATTTTCTGAGAGAGAGTTATGCCAAGTGTCGCAATGTGACCTATTTATGGGATAAAACAGGAGAGTGAACTTGTACGGCGTTCCATGTGTCACTGGTTCAACTTCGGCCTCTGAAAACGTTTCCTGAGATAGTATAGTCTGTGTACTACCTGTCACTTTTTATGAAATTTCATTTGGATCTTCCTAGCCCAAGTTATGCTGAGTGTCGCAACGTGACTTGTTTATGGGATAAAACAGGAGAGCGAACTTGTACGGCATGCCACGTGTCACTGGTTAAGTTTCAGCCTCTGAAAAAGTTTTCTGAGATAGTACAGTCTGTGTACTACGTGTCACTTTTTATTCAATTTCATTTGGAGCTTCCTAGCCCAAGTTATGGCCTTTTTTCCTAGGTCACCTGATTTTGACTGAGATCTGGAAGAGGCAGAAACCCTAACTTGTACTAATCATAAAGTACAAAGTACAACGAATCTGAGGGTGCCCTTTGGACACAAGATACCTGGAGATGTTATCTATGACCTGTAAAGGTTTTAGATCCTGAACCTTCTCCAAAATGGATTTATGGTGAAAGTTCCACGATGACTGGTTTTTGCTATATAAAACCCTAACCTTCAAATTGTCGTAAGTAAAGCAAGTGTCATAAGTGCCATACCTTGCCTTCCTTCAGGTTAGCTCTGATACCATGTTAAGATTTAATATGCTAAGACATAAAATAGCAGCATTACATTCCATTTCACAATAATAGCATATATAGGATCACTGAAGAAACAACAAGCATAGCATAAACACAAGAGACACAGATTTATCCTGGGAAACCCTCATGGGGTAGAAAACCCAGTAAAGCTTCCTCAATATAGATGACCAGCAATATACAAAGATCCAAACCCTGAGCATAAGCTCCTTCTTCTCCATAGCAAACCTCTCCTCCACAAGTGCGCCACTCTCAAGTGAGTGAGTGTGTGTCAAATGAGGAATACACCTCCTCTATTTATACACTACTCGGACTTGTCTTTTACACAGAACATGTAGGCTCGTATTTAAGCAATGGATTAAATACCCCACTACAACTGACTGGGACGACCCCTCTAGGGTGGTCTAATAACCCTTTGACCCACATAACACATATAGGGCCGACCCCCACTAGGGAAGTCTAATAACCCAAGTTACCACATTCCGACGGAGGAATAAACATCTCCGGATATACAATAAGATCTTCACGGAGGAATGAAACATATCCGGAATAATAAAGTACAAATATAATATTCTTTGAAGTTACAACATCTCAATACCATTTCTGTTTTAGGATTAAACTACCCTAGTGTATTTTGGGTGTAACCACCATATAGTTGATGCCCTAAAAGGAAGCCCTCGGCAATCGGGTAGAAAAACAAGTTTACAACAGTTTGCAAGGAGACTTATTTTCAAATAAAGAAAGAAGCTTTGAAGAATGACCTACATGGAGTCGAACATCTAGAGTAGACTTTGCACTATGGTGTTGCTTTCAACTTCTTTGCAACTTTTCAAGATTCAATCTGAAACAAAGAAAGATCAAAGAAACAAATAGTCACTACTGCAAAAGGTAATTTATAAACCAACTACTGATTTTAATATCCAATTTGCAAGAACATAAAGATTAAAAAATGAAATCTCGAATTGGACAAGAATGAGAGTTCTTCTATATTAAGTGAGCAACAAATTACAATTGAAATTCTTTCACCTGATATCTATTGCCAGTACCATTCTGAAACTAGAAATGTGGGAACCTCCAACCCAATTCCTTCACACACTCATTCCTCATTCACTCTTAAGTATGTACCGAAAATAATCATTGCAATTCCTTGGTATAATAAGATCCTCCAATGGTGATAGAAAATCAAGTTTGAGATAAGGGAATAAGTTTCATGCATACTAGAGAAATAGGGTTTCAAAACTGATTGAATTCAAATAGCATGAGGGTTCTCTCTCTTGGATTGAATGTATGATTTCCTATCCTATGCCTCTATTATATTGTTGGGGAGGCACTTAGGGATGTTAAGACTAGGGTAATTTTTCGGGGCGAAATTTCGCCATTTGGCTTTTTTTCAAAAAAATTCATTATTTGGTCATTTTTAGTGTCTAATATTGCCTATATTTACATAAAATATTTTTTTCATCATAATATTCTCCAAAATTTATGAGTTTCAGTAGTAAATTGTATGTTTCATATTTAATATTCGCCTACCTACCTATATATATATATATGTTTTTTTCAATCCAAAATAATCGCCTAGAATACTATACTTTTTTCTTTTGTAACTAAGGGAATCGACAACTGGAGACTGGGCTGGTACTCGTGTGACATGGGGTCCAGGGATCCGATCCTACTACCACTATACCCATAGGTGCCCCACACACCCCTCAAGCATGGGACACGGGTAAAGCCGGGTGTGATTTGAACTTGTGACCTCCATTTACAACTGTGGCTTCATAACAACTGAACCGCCAATGAGCCACACCCGTGCGGGCTAGCCTAGAATACGATACTTAAGTATAGTATTAGAATCCTTAAAAAATACCATAGCTAAGCAATAGTTATTTACGAGAATGGGAATTTGGTGAATGGAAAGAACCGTCATTTTACCATAAAACAAATTTGCTTTTTATATTTTACCCTTGTATAGGAAGGTACATGAGCTAAACACTAGCAGGTTGTGTGGACGTTGGCTAGCCATATCACAGGGACTTCACTCAATAAAAAACTATCATAGCACGTTTGATCGTGGCATATGAAAGAATACCCCTAATTTCACTCAATATTGGAAAATACCTTCCAAAATCCTTTTTTTTAACCCCCTCCCAATATGCCTTCCCAATTTAAAAAAACCCATATTTTCACTAGATATTGTATGTATCAATTTTTCCATTAACATTTTTTATACCCCTTTATATTTCTACCTAGTATATTGATATGATACGCCTCTTATGATCCACATGCATTCTACAATGCACCTTGATTATTTCGATGTATATCGTGGATGTACATTACTTCACCCACAATGAAATTACTCAACCACATATCATTATGATTTGCAACATCTAATGATCTAATGAAGAGATAGGAGATCACTTCGTGTATGTCACTAAAGCCAATGCACATAGTACAACATTTAGTTTGCATGTTGCAGCTCCCCAATCGCTAACTAAGCTTGTTATGGGCTAGGTATCCAAGCCCCCAAGGACTGTAACAAGTTCTAAGAGGCTGACTAAACCCCCAAGGCCTGTAATAGGCATGAGTGGTTGGGTATTCAAACCCCCAAGGCCTATCGAGGGCCTATAATAGGCCCTGGAGGCTTAGAGCCTCCCAAGGTTATTGGTAACAACTGGCTGAGTGCTATTGGTAACAATTGGTTTTCAATGACCACTGTCTCTCGATTATGATCGATTGCAAACCCACTTCACCACGAAACCCCTGGCCTCAAGCATGCCTCAAGACGCGATTTGCATGCGTACTAGTAAGCCCGAGCCTTGCCTCAACCCGATTTCTCATCCGACCGTGATCCCGCCATCTCCATTTGGTGGATATTTGTGAGTTTGCCCATATACAAAAGACCCCAAAGTATTTTTGTATTGTTACATTAAATAAAAAACCCTTTGCCCCTTAATATATAAGCAATATAATTTTTAGGTTTTCATGAATATTTAATACTGCAATATGAATGAAGGTGATATTATATTGCCTTCTAGTGAAGCCCCTGTGAGCCATATACAGGTCACTACCTCTTGCAAAACCTAGTTTTTTGAGAGGTATTTTCCAAGATAGATATTGCTAGTAGATGATTTAAGGATTAAGGGAGTCTGCAAAAAAGAAACACGGGTAAGATCAACCATCATAACATCTATGGGAAAAATGTGGCAAAAGATGCCATAGCAACCCTATACAGGAACTATTAGAAAACGAGAAATATATGAAAGTCATTTGTATTGGCTCACGACTATAACAAAACAAAAGAGATTGAGAACAAATAAGGTCGTTAGGATGAAAATCCTACTGCTCATATAGAACAACATTCAAGAAATTAAATACATGATTTCTATAAATAAAGGCTAGCATTGGCTGAAATTAAAAAGAGGGTGACTGCTTAACAAAGGGAACACGGTTAGGAATACCATTGAAATACATGCAAAGTCATTATACTCATCCTTGTACAAGCAAATAATAACAAAAAAATATGCATATAATCCAGTCATAAATCCAAACCATTGTTCATCATATCATTATGGAGAACATACACAATACATGGAAAGTATTTTGTTATACAACCAAATACAAGACAACAGATCATTATGGCTTTGACACGCAAAGCCATTATGTGCTCTCACCCACCAAATAACGAACTCGAAACCCTTCATTGTCTTGAAAGACCCTCATAAGGGAAAAATATATCATTCTATGCTTACATAATATTATAGACGCATTACATACAACAATACAAACGGTGATGACTCCCTCGAGGAGCAAGTTGGAGTTGACTAGTGGTCTTGCCATGCTGATGACCCCAAAACTAAAACGTAATTCCATTATTGCTTTAGGTCAAACAACTTTAATTCAAAATATAGCAATCATCATCTAACCAAAAAGGGATTAAACCCTTGGGTTGAAACGACCGTCCTCATAGCTACAAGAAAAATTATTAAGCGCATACCTGTAGGAAAACACAACCAAAAGAGGTCGAAACGTATTCTGAAGACCGCAAGGCATTCCATATGCAACCAAGAAGCAAAGAGAGATTTAGTAATATTCCCAAACGAAAATTTAAAACTGAAAGCAAACCAAGGCACAGGAAGTTCAAGTAAATTAAGGGTAAGAAATCTAATAGTAAAAACTTGGTAACACCAAGCCATAACCAAGATCTTTGGAGTGGTAGCTATATTCATCACACCTGCAACAAAAAAAAATGCAAATCAGTATTAAAACGATAATGAAAGAAAATGCTAACAACCCTTACAAACTTATCATACAAATGTGAAATCCAATGCTAGGTTACCTATCCGAAAGAATTGTATGAAGAGCCTGCTCCTTCTTGTTTGGGGTAGAGCTTAGCACTATGTGATGAAGATAAAAACAAGCCAAGTCTCCTTTGATTCCTCTCACCAGGAGGTCGACAAGTGATATTTCAAATAATACCATGATGGAAACCATGGACAAACCCTAGTGTGGGTTCCATATCAAATTCAAAAGAGAACAGAGCTCTCACAAAGAATATCTGAACTGCAGCGAAGAAACAAAAAATGAATGAAGTCACTATAGTGAATTTGAAACCCAAAGCTAGCCGAGGTACACGCTTTCAAAGTGAGTATGACTTCTTACTTAAAAATCTACGTACATCTTCCCAAGTGGCAAGCATTGGATTGACACATTAACCAAGTTTCACCTATTGCGTTTACTGTTGATCAATGCAATCTCGTCGTCGGAATTTAGGAGAGTTAAGTTTTCCCAAAATATTTTTAACACTCCAGTCCTTTGTTAATATGATCCATTGTGGATTTAACGCCTTAGGGAAGGACGTGTAAAGGTATCATATTCCTACTTAGAATATATTAACATATACATCATACATAAACATGTGTATGAGTTGGGAGGAACATTAGGGTCATTCCCTCCATGAACAAAATCATGCAAATTGATATTAAAATGGCATACCACCATTAACATCTAATTATTCATATGATACAGTTGTGTAGAAAACAATCCTATGACTGGGATGAGGTTACCAATGTACTAGGTTTGTTGAGATAGACATCTAGTGTTTTACAATGAATATATTAGACTCAAGATTTAAGCAAAACCATACAAGAATTTTGAAATATAGATAATGATGCACCTTTCTTACGATGTTTGATCCTATATTTCATTGCTCTGTATCCCTACTTCAAACTTCAAGCCAAGAACCTGCAAAAGAACCATAATACCTTCCTCAAAAGATTTTGACCATAATAAATATTATTAATCAATTAAAAGAAGAAAAACAACATGAATTTACAAATCAACTTTCAACGCATAAATGCTAAATTCTTCATCAAACATGACATTCAAATCAGAATTTGGTTTGGGAAAGATGTCAAATCTCTTTTGAAATATTAGAAACAAGTACAATATTACCTCCTCTCCGCTTCAGCACCTCGTGAAACCTTGACTCCGGGTCTCTTGTTTCTCTTCTCCAACAATCCCAAGAAAAGCTCCAATGTATAAGGGTTTGAAACTAACTAGGGAAGTAGTTTCATTACATGGATAGCAAAGGGATAGGGAACGGTAATTCCTCCAACATAAGAATACTTAGGAAAAAGTATGCATTTATGGCTCATTTCGCTTGTTTATATAGTAAGAGGATATGGTTACATTCGGGTACGGAGCAATTATAACTGAGGGGGTAGTTACTAAACAACCCAAACTGCCCCAAAATTTGATATTTTATTAATTTTTTGAGATTTCTAGGAAAAGCAATTGCTCAGGTGAAGGAAAGAAGCATATATGCCCCTGCCAACCAAAAGAAACAAGCATGTACACACTTTTCAAGCAAAGGAAACAAGCGTTTTTGGCTTAAAAACAAGTTATAAATCTTGTGAGTGTTAGGAAATCATTGGATGATTAAGGCCATGACATGACATACCAAACGAAGGACATTCCATCTTAATGTCCTTTTGTGTGAGCAATAGTTGACTTTTGGAGTGTACTAATGAAACTATCGTTACAGACGAAGAAGTGCCAATTTGGGCTATAATAGATGCCCCTATTGTATGAAGTCAAAAGGGAACATGATGGCTGAAATAAATTATAACAATCATTGGCTGGGGTGTGGAGTCAACGAAACCAGAGGGTCCAAGAATCTTAGTCACAATGAAGTACCTAAAATAGAGAAAGGTGTTAGACAATATTATCCCTAGGATATATGTCCATGTTCAAAATGAGAGAAAATGACCTCCATAAAGATACATTGACGATCCAATACATATGTATAACTGATGCAAATATCATGGCCACAAAAATACAAAGTGAGTCCATGAAAGATAAATGGATCATGGCCACAACTAAACATAGTTGATCCATGTCCAAAAAGTGGTCGTAGGCATGGTAATACAAGGTCTACCTATGTCAAAACTGGAGATCATAGCCACAACATAACAACGTGGATATATGTCTCATCGGGTGCCAAGTAAAGTGTGACGTAGTATTGTGCAACTCAGGAAATAACAAAAAGTGGGGATGCTAGTAGTGGCCCAAGGTATTCAATCCAAAATTCCTAAAGGTACGAATCCGACCCCCATGAATAGATGAGCTGAAGTCGAATATGAGGGATACCATCTGATTACCAATCATTGATGTATATCGTTAACAAATTTGAGGGAACCCATCAATAATGATAATGGGCCCCAAGGTACCGAGTACATTCCAATAGGTGTGAATAGATGTTCTTGCAGTCAAACACCCAAGGAATTCATTGAGTAGGAGGAATTGATGTATTCCAATAACACCATAGAGAGGGAAATTTCCACTAATGACGGCAAGGCCCAAGGTACTACTAAAACTCTTAACACCATTCCTAGAGAAAAATGAGTTGAATTCGATCGGAAGAGGCCCGTTGGAAGGGAGGAATTAAAGCATCCTCTATCATCCAACATGAGAAGCAATCAAGGACTGATTTGATTTGGAGCAGGACTGAATACATGATGAAACATACTAACACTAGGGAATGGTTGGCATATGAAGCCAAAGCAACTGCAAAATGGCTGACACGGGCTATATCCTTGAATAGGGAGCACGACACGGTAGTGACTTAGGAAGATTTGGGCACAAATGGACCAACGATACAAATCCACAATGTAGAATACATTGACAGATTCTCCATATGATTGGAAGAGTAACCAATCAGAGGAGTAATAACTCTAAGATCAGGTGTTATCCTAAGGCAAAAAACTAGAACCCAACTTGTTGAGAGACTCAAACTACTACTTTGTTCAAGGACACATTTGACTTGTTGCCATTTAACTGAGAGAAATTTGAGATCTTTCCCTTCCCTTTTTCTCTCTTTTAAGTACCTTCTTCATTTTTAACGAAAAAAAAAGATATAAAGAATGCTCGATAAGACCTTTTTTTCGTAAAAAATTATTGAGTTTGAAAAAGTAAACTTGAAATATTATTAACTTTTTAGTGAGCTTGAAGAAGAGATAGAAAGATGCTTGTTATGTCACCATCTCATGGATTTTTTTCGAGCTTGGGGTGGTTAATGCTCATTGGTGTTTTCAATTTTAAAGATTCTAAAAATCTTAAACAATACTCTATAATTGATCTTCTTAGTAAATTTAGTCTCATATTCCTGAAAAAGCATAAAATGATACAAAGGAGAACTCTTCTAGCCACAATTGACTAGAGTATTCATTTTTCATAAGTAATCCATGCAGCCCACAAAGGGGTTAATGTTATGCCAGATGGATGTTCCTTTGAATATTTTAATGAGTGTGAAATAAACAAGCTCGCTCAACAATCTTTTCAATTTTGAGGAGTTGGAAAAGATCTCAAAGATCACTGCATATAGACCATTTCTGTCAAATTTTAACGAGCCTAGAAAAGTGAACTTGTGTCCTCCTTATGTTTTTAAATAGATCGAAAAGGATGGAAGAATGCTTGTAACCTGAGAGGAAATGAGTTTCAGGGACATGCAAAACTAGTTCTAAGCGCATGGAACAAACCTATGCATAATGCAAGGAACATGAGAAAGATAAGGATACTCAAGGTGTGTCTCCTCTGGGTAAAAGTTTTCAAGTTGCAAAGGCTAGCGAAAATGAGAGAAGAGATGAGGGCTTCTATAACTATCTAAAACCATGAAATCCAACATCAGACTCATAGGCACACTGGGGATTGATGCAAATGCATATGCGACTTAAACACAAAAATGGGATCCTTGTAAGGAATAGCCAGAAATATATGAGAAAGAAATACATGAAGCTTCTTTTCAAAGTCATGGTAAAACTAAAAATGCTCTCAAGCCTATGAGAAAAAATATGCATGGGCACCAAAATGGAAAAAGGATTATGACTAAGGTGACCCATGTGATAATTCTAAATGGGTTCAAGACCATGAAATAGTTATAATAGCCAAGGATCTTGAAGCAAACAGGTCCTCACAAGAATTATTCAGAGATTTGCAGGAATAATATTGAAATATAAACATAAGAGAGATGACCCAATTGATGTAAAATTAATCTCTATATTATTCATCAATATGAATACAATATATAATACTTCTCAGGAAAGAAAATAGAATTATTTGAAGGCAAGTTGCAAAGCTCAAAAAGGCAGGCTTACTAAAAGCATAAAAACCCCCAAGGTAGCAAAAGCACCTTCCAAATATGTTAAGAGGCTCACAAATTAGCTAAATATGGTATGGAATCTAGTGAGTGATGAAAATGGAATGTGATGATGAATTTTGCAGAGAAGAAAAGCAAGGAGGGAGAGTTGGCCAAGTAGAGAGATTTTTCTACTCAAACTAGCTTTACCTTATCCATTAGAAAGCAGAAAAAGAAGGATAAAGTTGTCTAAAGCATGAATGAGCACTTCTAATCCCAGAATAGAAACAAATTAGAAAGAATATCAATAAATCTTATCCGAAATCTCCTCAAGTTCACCCTAGTGACTCAGGATGGCATGTGGTCCCATAAAAGACAAAACTAGGACAACTTACGTAGTCAACACTTAGGAAATTAATAAAAAATGATTAATATATTTTATCCTAAGTATAAAGTGGGTTTTTAATATTCCAACACCCTCGTTTAAGCCTAACTTTATGTGGTAAATATAAAAAATATAGGGCCAAAGAAACAAGGATTATAGTCACCCCAATACAAAAATTTATTCATCCATGTAAAACAAGGAAACAGGGAAAGCCTCATGGGAACAAAACCCTTCCTAAAAAATGGACATTGAACATAAATAAACAGAATGTATTCATACTATCTTGTTCTTCACTTGGATGAGGTAAATGAACTACTTCTAAGGAACAGACTTGGTGAATATGTTGTGGATTCCATGATCTTGCATCAATGAAGCAATGTAGTATAGGAAAAAACCATGTGTAGAGCCCCCATGAAACTCATCATCTGATGATGGAGGAGAATTATATGAATGCTTCTTGTTTTTAAAACATACTTGATTTGATATGGATACATAATCAATTATGTAAAATATATTTGTGCAAACTCCTTCCCGAAGAGAATCAATGGACTCAACAAGATCAACGTCTTTTCCAGCTGCAATATGGTGAATCAAACCTTGTAACTTCTTCTCAAATTGATGTAGCACTTTCCTAATATTGTAAAGGAGCTCATGCAGCTTTGAAATATCAAAATATGAGTCATATGGAGAATAAAACAACAAATATATAGTGTCTTTATGATCATATAGGGTAAGAGTAGGAAAGAGTGAGCAACTAGATCACACTAGCAGATGAGCGAATCTGGAGGATTTGAGGACTGGAAATTTGAACCATGAGTTATGGGATCAGGTCCAAACATGTGAAACAAAAATCCAATGATGTCCAAATACATGGATTTCCAACCAAAGAAATATATGATAGACATAAGAACAATAGATACAGGTGACACAATGTAGCAAACCATGGAATTGTGTGGTGTCTTAACTACAGAACTTGGGGGTTGTAGGGTGTTTTGTGCATCCAATAGTTGGGAAAGTGGTGTGGAACGTGTCATGAAATTCATATCAGACTGTACATCATCTTCAAAATAAGAATACGAAATATTTGAATGGAGTTGGAAGGACCTTTCAAAAGACAAGTCAGAAACTAGTGGGAAAGGATGAAGGTTTATGATTTTGATATATTAGAATGTGAATCAAAATAGAGACATGAGAAATATTTTTGGCTCTAACACTCAAATAATACAGATGATTACCTTTGTGAGTAGCCCGAAGACATTGTTCTTGTTTGACAAAAACCTTGCCTTCCTCTTTTCTTGAAAAATCAGGAACTTCAATATTATGTTCTTCAAGCGTATTGGCCATGATGTCCAATTTCTTCTCAAAACAAGATTGCTTGGAATGGGTACCTTTGCAGCAATAAGAACACTTGGATCTCTCTTTCTTGTTCTTCATCTTCTTAGCTTTGGAATTTTCATCAGAGTCCTCTTCATCTGGCAACATTTTTTGTTTTCCTTTGGTTTTGACATTCTTGGAACTCTTTTCTCCACGAGACATTCTTGGAACTCTTTTATCCATGAGAAACAAGTGCATGGTCCTTGGAGGATTTCAAATCCCCCATTTGAACAAGCTTGTCCTTCTCCTTAGTGAACGAGTCTATGAATGCATCAAAGGTTGGCATCTTCCAGTTGGGAACTGCAAGTTTTGTAGCATGCAATGTAGACACAAAGACTAATTATTCAGGACTCAGTTTTGATAGAATGGTAAGAATTAGCTACTCATCCTTCTTATCAATGCCACACTACTTGATTTGAAGCACTCGGTTCTTTAATCTTGAGATGAATTCTTCCATTGAATTGAAATTGATTGGACTAAGTGAGATCAACTCAATTTCAAATAGATGACCTCTAAGCTCATCTTGATTTCTAAAGGGAGACTCTAGCTTTGTCCATAGTTGATTTGGGTGGTCAGAGTATCAATATGGAATAGAATATTTGGAGAGATAGAGAGGCAAAGAAAACCATAAACTTCATCAAGCCTATTGAACCATTTAGCTTTTAGTGCAAATCCAGAGAGGCAAAGAAAACCATAAGCTTCATCAAACCTATTGAACCATTTAGCTTTTAATGCAACAGCTCCTGGCTCAGTTTCAAGCCCCATAGTGACTTTATAAATTACTTTACTTCGAAGATGGATGATCGTGTGGGCCTTCCAGTCAAAGTAGTTGAAGGGAGTAAGAATCATAGCTTGAGCTTGAATTTGATCCATGTTGGTGCACTCCTAGTAATGGCAATAACTTGCAAAAAAACTCTGGAAATTGCTTTGAATTAGACTAGCTCTAATACCATGTGAGAATTCTAAATAGGTTCAAGACCATGAAAGAATTATAATAGCCAAGGATTTTGAAGCAAAGAAGTCCTCACAAAAATTATTTAGAGATTTGCAATAATAATATTGAAACAAAAACATAAGATAAACGACTCAATAGATGTAAAATTCATCTCTATATTATTCATCAATATGAATACAATATATAATACATCTCACGAGAAAAAATAGAATCCCTTGAAAGCAAGTTGTAAAGCTCAAAAAGGCAGGGTTACTAAAAGAATAAAAACCCCCAAGGTAGCAAAATCACCTTTCAAATATGCCAAGAGGTTCGCGAATTAGCTAAATATGGTATGGCAACTAGTGAGTGATGAAAATAGAATGTGATGATGACTTTTGGAGAGATCAAGAAAAGCAAGGATGGTGTTGGCCTGCAAATATGTACAAGGCCAACAAATGGGGTATTATCCCAATCCAAGGGTTTTATGCACCCGTCAATTGTTTCGAATAGATGATCCCAACGGGTTTTACGGCTCTGTTGGATGACTAACTTAAACAAAAACTAACTAAATAAAACCTAACCTATGCTAATGTATATACAGAATTTATAGGTATGAACAAATCTACAACAAACTTCTCGGAAAGTGCTGAGAAAGACTTGGATTTAAATTAAATTTAAAGGATGAAAAGATAAACTCTACCTATTTGAACCCTAGCAGACATGCATAAATCCCAACATGCAGCCTTTTCTGAAATGCTCATAATTATGATAAATGCAAATCTAAAACTACAGTTCAACAGATGCAGAAAATAATCAGCAGCTGCAAAATGTGAACTACTTAAGTTAGTGAGCTAATCTAAGTTATATCTTGCAGGAACCAAACAATATCGATTCAATTTATATATATAAATAAGTGATTACAATGTTGAAATTATTCTCCATTGAAATCATTAAATCTCTGTACATATACATAGGATGACAATCGTAATATATGAAAAAAACGTTTACTAATACATAACCTGAATCGATTTACCATGAATAGATCAGAATTAATTATAATGATAATATTTGGAAAGACATTTCAAAAGAATAACATTATGAAATGCTGAAAACAAAGTTCAGATTTCCATTATACTCACAGGAAACAATAATAATTGAAATTAAGTAAGATTTATTTACTTTGCTGAAAAACATTTGCACAGATACCTCTACTCTCTGTTATGTCTGAGAACACAGCCATCAGTCCGGACAGAGAATCCAGAGAACAAGAAATTTCTTTTTAGTTTTGCGAAGATGGCCTCCCTTATCAACGTTCAATTCCCCTACTGCGCGCAGTCTGAATATCCTCTTCGACAATCAAACTCCCTGCTGCTTATATAGATCATGAATCATCAAAATAACTCTTCTGGCTATAATATGGCAAAAAATGGTGCGATTTAGAGAGATATGGTAACACCAAATCTGCGATTTGATTAAATTCGGTGACAGGTTTTTGTTGAGTATATCCATGATCCCCATATTCATGTTAAGTTTATTCTTCTGATAGCGAACATCACTTTATGATCTGCCTGTTTGCAACGATTTATGTCCATCAAATCTGGTGTAGTGACCTTTTCTTCATAATCTAGATAACAGAAATTATTTCCTTTCTGTATTCCAAATGGGGGAACTTAAATTCCACTGATAATGACCATGTGGGACACCAAAATTCATTTTGAAGCGATCCTTTGCTGCTTCAATCCCAATCTGGTAAAATCCAGATTTTAGATCAAACTTACTAAAGATCGTACAACCGATAATTCTTTGTAGAAGCCTTGACTTATGAGGAACAGGATATCTGACATGGTGGAGGGATGCATTCAGAGGTTTTTAATTTACAACTAACCTAGGCTTTCCTCTCTTAATTTCTGAATTCTTTTTTACTATAAATGCATGACAATCCCAAGGGCTCCTAGAGGGTTCAATGAGAACTTTAGAAAAAGGGTCACTGATTTCATTAGCACAAAACTCTTTTTTTGTAGGAGACATTAAAGTTGTAGAGGCTCGTTGGGATCTAGGCTTAACTAAAGGATCATATGGTAGGAGACAAAATATTTTTCTCTAGACCAAAAGGAATTAGGACTTTCAGAGGTGCAATATTTCTCATTTTTTTCTAAAATCTAAGATAAGGTAGAGTCCTTGTGCATTTCTACATAAGCTATCCACCTTTCCATTTTGAACAATTCTACAATATTAGGGGCAGTATTGAGCTTCTTTACAGGAGTTTGGCATTTGGATTTACCTTCAAAGGTCATGGGACAAGACACTAATATACCATTTATTGTACATTTGAACAACATTTTATTATTATCAATAGTAATAGGACTGACTCTAGGTCTGGCTGGGACTAGAACACCCTCTTTCAAATGCTCAGCTAGTATGGATTTTTCTCATAAAGATTTAAATCTTGGTAGGACATGGGCAGGGTTTCATCATCCATAATTCGGATGGCTATAAAGTCTATGAAGCATACCATCTTGACTAGGGCATCTCTTGAAACAATACAGATAGGTTTGGACCTATCTTAGGAAAGAATAACCCGCTTTTCAAATGAATAGCTAGCAACACACCAGGTAACAAGTTCAGGGAAATGATGGGTCTGAAGGCATACTGCCTAGGAAATATTAGTCTCCCACAAATGACAGGTATCCTTGCATGTTGAAGAATTAGTGTGTGCTTCAACAATTATGCAATAGAGGTCAAAGGAGGATGTGACTGTCTCAAATATATATGAATCATGATCCTATAGGTGTTTAATGGTGGGTCTTTTAACCTTGGGGGGCTTCAACTTGGTTGAGGACGCCATGGAGCAAATATTTACTATTCAAGGTCAAAATGTAAAAGGAGGGGGTAAAAACTAAAACTACCAGGAGAGTAAATTGAGGTGAGCAAGTGTCTTTGGTACTAGGCTTTTGTGCCTTAGAAACATAGCTCTTGAAAGGTGAATTCTTCTTTCTTGGAGCATAA
Organism: Larix kaempferi; assembly: GCA_027924585.1. Classification (NCBI taxonomy): domain Eukaryota; kingdom Viridiplantae; phylum Streptophyta; class Pinopsida; order Pinales; family Pinaceae; genus Larix; species Larix kaempferi. The sequence continues at coordinate 68,561,706 of BSBM01000361.1, read as the reverse complement.
TGGGAGCTTTTTTGGCTTCATGTCACCTTAACAATCCCAAATTTTGAATTCCCCCAAGTGGTTCAAATATAAGATCCCTCCATACACGTGTCAGTGTAAGACTGATACATGTGGGATACACATCCTCCTATGCTTGTTGTTATGGAGTCTTTCGTGTCATATTGCATGGACATGGGTTGATTCAACTTTATGTGGGCCAGGAGGTAACAGCTCGTTAAGAAAGTGGTTTTAAAATAAGCCCTTTGGAATTGTTTCCAATCCCTAGGTGCCACATAGAAAGTTAGTTTTGTTAAAATTCAATATGCTAAGACATAAAATAGCAGCATTACATTCCATTTCACAATAATAGCATATACAGGATCACTGAAGAAACAACAAGCATAGCATAAACACAAGAGACAGAGATTTATCCTGGGAAACCCTCATGGGGTAGAAAACCCAGCAAAGCTTCCTCAATATAGATGACCAGCAATATACAAAGATGAAACCCTAAGACATGATCTCCTCCTCCACAATAGCAGACCTCTCCTCCACAAGTGCGCTATCCTCAAGTGTGTGAGTGTGTATAATGAGGAACACACCTTCTCTATTTATACACTACTCTGATATGTATTTTACACAAGTACACGTAGGCTCGTATTTAACCAATGGGTTAAATACCCCACTACAACTGACTGGGCCGACCCCCACATGGTGGGTCTAATAACCCTAGTTACCACACCCAAATCGGAGGAATAAACATCTCCGGATTTATAGTATAGTCACATCGGAGGTATGGAACATCTCTGGAATAAATAATATACAAATATAATATTCTTTGAAGTTACAATATTTCAACACTCCCCCTTAACGAGAAGGATATTATAACAGTATCTGCACGAGCAAGGAGTCATCAACATCATACATGATACATCTATAAATCATTGGAAGCTTTCTCAACATCATCAGTAACTCAAGTAGTTACTGGAACATCTTCAATACTGGAACATCAACATCTTCAGTACTGAGTCTTTATCTTCTGCAGCACTCGAACAACTACAACAACATCAACATCTGGATCCTCACGATCATCAGTATCGTCATCTCACGATCATTAGCATCGTCATCACACGATCATCAGCATCGTCATCACACGATCATCAGCATCGTCATCACACGATCATCAGCATCGTCATCACACGATCATCAGTATCGTCATCACACGATCGTCAGCATCGTCATCAACACAGGTATCCATAACAATACAAGTATCCACATCATTCGTACAAGTATTCTTGCCAATACAAGTATACATATCATCAATACAAGTATCCATACTGATACAAGTAATCATGTCATCAATACATGTATCCTACCGATACAAGTAACCACATCATCAATACAAGTATCCATACCGATACAAGTAACCACGTCATCAATACTAGTATCCTACCGATACAAGTAACCACATCATCAATACAAGTATCCTACTGATACAAGTAACCACATCATCAATACAAGTATCCTACCGATACAAGTAACCACATCATCAATACAAGTATCCTACCGATACAAGTAACCACATCATCAATACAAGTATCCTACCGATACAAGTAACCACATCATCAATACAAGTATCTTACCGATACAAGTAACCACATCATCAATACAAGTATCCTACCGATACAAGTAACCACATCATCAATACAAGTATCCTACCGATATAAGTAACCACATCAAAAATCACTTTCTCGGAGACCATACGTCTACGGATCAATTCAGGGACCGAAGTCCGGGGATGATACAATCCCCACTTCTCGGAGACCATACGTCTACGGATCAATTCAGGGACCGCAGTCCGGGGATGATACAATCCCCACTTCTCGGAGACCTCACGTCTACGGATCAATTCAGGGACCTAAGTCCGGGGATGATACAATCCCCACTTCTCGGAGACCTCACGTCTACGGATCAATTCAGGGACCTAAGTCCGGGGATGATACAATCCCCACTTCTCGGAGACCTCACGTCTACGGATCAATTCAGGGACCTAAGTCCGGGGATGATACAATCCCCACTTCTCGGAGACCTCACGTCTACGGATCAATTAAGGGACCTAAGTCCGGGGATGATACAATCCCCACTTCTCGGAGACCTCACGTCTACGGATCAATTCAGGGACCTAAGTCCGGGGATGATACAATCCCCACTTCTCGGAGACCTCACATCTACGGATCAATTCAGGGACCTAAGTCCGGGGATGATACAATCCCCACTTCTCGGAGACCTCACGTCTACGGATCAATTCAGGGACCTAAGTTCGGGGATGATACAATCCCCACTTTTCGGAGACCATACGTCTACGGCTCTCTTTAGGACTGAAAGTCCAGGGATGATCCAATCCCCTCAACTGTCCACTAAGGACTTCATTCTCGGAGACCTCACGTCTATGGCTCTCTTTAGGACTGAAAGTCCAGGGATGATCCAATCCCCTCAACTGTCCACTAAGGACTTCATTCTCGGAGACCTCATGTCTACGGCTCTCTTTAGGACTGAAAGTCCAGGGATGATCCAATCCCCTCAACTGTACACTAAGGACTTCATTCTCGGAGACCTCACGTCTACGGCTCTCTTTAGGACTGAAAGTCCAGGGATGATCCAATCCCCTCAACTGTCCACTAAGGACTTCATTCTCGGAGACCTCACGTCTACGGCTCTCTTTAGGACTAAAAGTCCAGGGATGATCCAATCCCCTCAACTGTCCACTAAGGACTTCATTCTCGGAGACCTCACGTCTACGGCTCTCTTTAGGACTGAAAGTCCAGGGATGATCCAATCCCCTCAACTGTCCACTAAGGACTTCATTCTCGAAGACCTCACGTCTACGGCTCTCTTTAGGACTGAAAGTCCAGGGATGATCCAATCCCCTACCTGTCCACTAAGGACTTCATTTTCGGAGACCATACGTCTACGGATCTATTCAGGGACCGAAGTCCAGGGATGATACAATCCCTACTTGTCCACTAAGGACTTCATTTTCGGAGACCATACGCCTACGACTCACTTTAGAACATGTGTTCAAGGATGATACAATCCCCACATGTATTCTCATCAACACAAGTACAAGTATCCTCAACCATACATGTACATTAATCAATACATGTGTCATCAAAAGTATGTATTCTTACCAATACATCTTATCATCAAAAGCATGTATTCTCACCAATACATCTATCATCAAAAGCATGTATTCTTACTAATACATATAACATCAAAAGCATGTATAAGTAAAACTAAGTATTCTAAGTATACGAGTCCTAAATCTAAATATTTCTAAGTATCTAGGTGTAGAGAACAGGTTACCTCATCATCGACCTTGTTGTTCGATGAGACAATCTCATCATCAGTGACTATACTACTCCCCCTTTCGAGGAGGGTCCTTTTGAGCTACACCAAGATTGTCTCGAAAGTATTCAAATTTCACTCGAGACAGAGGCTTGGTTAGTATGTTGGTAACTTCTTCACTCGAGGTAGAGGTTTGGTTAGTACATCGGTAACCTGTTACGAATTCAAACTTTATAGTTCCTTTCTGTGTCATATCTTGTTAGATCCCTATGATCTTTGAGTTATCATGGAACACTGGATTCTATGTCATCTTGATACAACTCTATTTGTCACATAGGATCACAGTTGGTTCTATCTCTAAGTCAAACAATCCTGAAGCCAAACTTCTTCACAACTAGTAGAGCAAACAGCCATATATTCTGCTTGTGCTGAGAGCCACACTAGACTGCTTCCAACTAAACCACGAGATCATGGCTAATACTAGACAATAACATCCTTTTGATTTGTTCTTCTTGTCTGATACACTTTCTACCCAATCAGCATCTGAGTAGCCATCTGAAGTCATGATCTCCAAGATAGCACAGATCAAAGTCTATCGTATCCTTTAGGTGCCTCATCACATGCTTTGCAACTATCAGGTGAAAACATCTAGTTTCCACTAGATACTGACTCAAGGTATTCACAACAAAGCATATATCTAATCTAGTATATGTTAGATACATCAATGACCCAATAATTTGACTGTACAGAGTTATATCCACTAACTCTGATGAGTTATCCCCTAACAGCTTCAAGTTGGAATCCATAAGAGTGGCCATTCCAACACCTCAAGTCATATTTCTCACCATACTTTCGCTGGTTGAGAAATATTCCTTCTGAGCCTTGCCATACTTCTAGACCTAGGAAGTAATACATTAATCTAAGATCTTTCATTTTTCTTTTCTACAGTCTTCTATCTGTGCCATCTCACATCAGATGGGTCTACTGATATGAGCCTCAACATCATTCCAACTCTGTGGTGAGTTCCTTCTTGCATCCATGTCATATGTGTATAGAAGCCATATTCAACCTTGTAGCAAAGGTTGAGATCCACATCACCCATGGTGATCATTAAGCTCATCAATTGATTATCGATCCTGGGAACCCATATAAAACCTGATTCACACTTCTTCTTTAATTACACCATACTTGGAGCAAACATCTTGTCGTGATTCTCTTCCCCTTTCTAAGAGAATCTTCTAGCCATGAGCCTTCTATATTTTGTTTGATTTGTAAATCTTCTTGTTTGAACATCCACCACTTGTACGGTGTCCATCATTCTTCATGACCTTTCCTACAAATCAAAATTAAGTACATGATTAGTAATACTTCATAATCATCAAATCATATTGACATGATAACCTATTATGCATACAGATATCATTTACATAGTGATGCAACTATTTTGACCAATACTTTGGCACAACACTTTCCCATATCCTGTATGCATACAGTGGCTATCTAGATGCCTTCCATCTCTACCAGAACATACTATCGAGAGTGTGCACAACTCTCAGCATGTCAGCAAAGAGGTTTCATTCTAGACAAGCAACAATGGAATGTTTGTCCAACTTACCAATCATATGCATATTAGTAGTATACTGTTCAATGTTCTATGAATATTTACACTCAGCATGATACATTATAGGAATACAAATATGCATACAACCTATTACAGGCAATATCATTTACTATTTCAAATAACAACTCAAATACTTATCTTTTATGTTTGTGTGGTTGCCTCCCGCTTGATCTTCTGTATGTCTTTTGAACTTCTATTCATTCTATACCACTGTGCATGTTCAAGTGTCATCCTCATGATCTCATACACAAACATACACCCATTAGTATGTTCTAAATGTTATCAAAACATTATAGTTCTAAATAATCTTGAAAATGTATAGTCATGATTATAGTTAATAAACATTAGTATTCAAGATTTCAGGGAAGTCTTATTTTACTCATGCATATCATCAATCAAGATAAAAGACATAATATGCATAATCCCTTGATTACTAACTTTATGAATAAGCATAACCAATCATACCAAGTATACTTATATAAGGGATCCCAATACAAGGTAAGATTCTTAACATGACATAGGAAAACATACCTGGATTAGTATACCTGCTTAGTTATGTACAACATATCTAAACAATCTCTTCAATGATTTAGAGATCCTGAGCTAGAACCTGCATGTCTCATAGGTTAAGCATAATATAACAAAGTCATACATACCTTGTAAGTAGAACAAAGATTATGGATGAGTCTTTTTCTTCATGATGTCATGGTCATGGAACTTGATTTGTCTTTTGTGATGTACCTATATCTTGTTAGCAGACAGCATCAACCTCACACAACACCATAATGCATTAGTACAATCATATAGCCCTAGTCAATGAATGTCTTTGATCATTCACATGCATTCATATTGTTACTAGGGTGATAACACAATTCTAACATTAATCAAGATTGTACTAGTAAATAATATGAAGACAAACACATCATGAACTTAATCAAGAATTAGATTTCAAGACATACCTGAGCCTCCTTAAGTCATACCTGTCAAGACTTCTTGTAGTCTTCTTATGTAAGGCCTTAGCCTCAACTCCCCCTGAAACTGGATCTGGAGCTTGATTAGGGTTTGCTAGAGAAACCCTAAAGATTCAACCTTTGACTTTCATACTTCTGAATGGATGAAAGAACATGTCTTACTGAGCTGATCAAACCGGCATACTTCAATTTTGGAATCTCCAAAATTTGACCCCTCAAAATTGCCTTTGAAACTTCTGGATCTTCTGGACAGGATCCTGAACTAGGGTTTGATGAAGCCCACCATTATTCCCAAACAAAAGGTTCGATCCAAGGCTCTAAACTCTTATTTTTTCTTAGGATCTTCCAGCCATGGTTATAGACTTCAAAAATTCCAACTTTTGCTGAAGCCCTAATTTTCCATCTTTCCGATCAAAATCCCGAACTGGGGTTTGATCAAGCCCGGTCTTCCACCCAACCAAAAAATTCAATCTTGGTCTCTAAATTTTGATTTTCCTGATTACCATTCAGCCGTGGACTCCGATTCCAAAAGTTCTAACTTTCTCCGAAACCCTAAATTCCAGAAGCCATGAATAAAGGTGCTCCAAAAATAATTTTTTTTTGACAGAAATATGCACCTGATTGTTTCTGATGTAAATCTGAAATTTTTGCTCCACAGGGTCTGAAACCCTTTTTATGCAGTAGCTTGACCTTTCATCTTTCCATCCTGACAGGTCTGACCTCAATTGGGTTTTCTGAGAGAAAGTTATGCCAAGTGTCGCAACATGACCTGTTTATGGGATAAAACAGGAGAGCGAACTTGTACGGCATTCCACGTGTCACTGTTTGAACTTCGTCCTCTGAAAACTTTTTTTGCGATAGCTCGACCTGTCATCTTTCCATCCTGACAGGTCTGACCTCAATTGGACTCTCTGAGAGAGAGTTATGCCAAGTGTCGTAACGTGACCTGTTTATGGGATAAAACAGGAGAGCGAACTTGTACGGCGTGCCACGTGTCACTGGTTCACCTTCGGCCTCTGAAAACGTTTTCTGAGATAGTACAGTCTGTGTACTACCTGTCACTTTTTACAAAATTTCATTTGGAGCTTCCTAGCCCAAGTTATGACCTTTTTGCCAAGGTCACCTAATTTTGACTGAGTTCTGGAAGAGGCAGAAACCCTAACTTGTACTGATCATAACTCATAAAGTACAACGAATCTGAGGGTTCCCTTTGGACACAAGGTACCGGGGGATGTTATCTTCGACCTGTAAACTTTTCAGACCCTGAACCTTAGCAGAAATGGATTTATAGCGAAATTTCCACGATGACTGGTTTTTGCTATGTAAAACCCTAACCTTCAAATTGTCGTAAGTAAAGCAAGTGTCGTAAGTGCCATACCTTGTCTTCCTTCAGGTTAGCTCTGATACCATGTTAAAATTCAATATGCTAAGACATAAAATAGCAGCATTACATTCCATTTCACAATAATAGCATATACAGGATCACTGAAGAAACAATAAGCATAGCATAAACACAAGAGACAGAGATTTATCCTGGGAAACCCTCATGGGGTAGAAAACCCAGCAAAGCTTCCTCAATATAGATGACCAGCAATATACAAAGTTGAAACCCTGAGACATGATCTCCTCCTCCACAATAGCAGACCTCTCCTCCACAAGTGCGCTATCCTCAAGTGTGTGAGTGTGTATAATGAGGAACACACCTCCTCTATTTATACACTACTCTGATATGTATTTTACACAAGTACACGTAGGCTCTTATTTAACCAATGGGTTAAATACCCCACTACAACTGACTGGGCCGACCCCCACATGGTGGGTCTAATAAACCTAGTTACCACACCCAAATCGGAGGAATAAACATCTCCGGATTTATAGTATAGTGACATCGGAGGTATGGAACATCTCTGGAATAAATAATATACAAATATAATATTCTTTGAAGTTACAATATTTCAACAAGTTTTTGGACAACAGCTTGGCTGGAGCACTTTAAACCGCATGCATCTTGGCAATGTGCTATCCCTCTCATCCGTTAATCTATCTATCCATGTGTTGATTTTCTCGTGGAAGATCTTAGCGCTTTCCAGTGTTAGATCTTACCAATTAGAGAAAATTTCAACTTAAAATGGGCCTCTTAAGGAAAATACCACACCAAAGCCATGCATGCCACATTACACTACGATGTAAGCTAAAATAATCTTAAATTATGTTATGAGAATTAAAAATAATAATTATTATATGGTACTATATTATATATATTTACTTTTTAATTATAATTTGTTAGGTTAGTTTATTATATAGTACTATATAATATATTTATTATTATATATTTTTACTTTTTAGATATAGTTTATTAGGATTTAGTTATATTTTGTGAGGATTTTATATATATATATATATATATATATATATATATATATTGGCTATTATGAATTATTATATTATTATATACTCAAATTAAATAATTAAAAAATTTCGTGTAATATTAAGGTTCTTAGTCATACTCCAATTAAATAATTAAAATTTGTCATATAATATTAAAGTGCTTAGTCATACCAACACCTGTTTTAAATTTGAAAAGATTTTGATTAGCTTACACATTATGACATGGATTTTCTTCAGGCCCATTTTAAGTTGAAACTTCCTCTAATATGGTTCCCACTCCCAATCTCTTGGGTTTCCCTCTATCTTAGAGCTCAAGTGTTTTTATTTAGCGCTTGGTATTCAACTCATGTTCTATTAGATAAGCCCTTTTGCTTATGAGGAAAATATTCTCAACCTTTCTCATTATGCATTATAACTCTCAAGATGTTATCTTTCATCTCTTGGCCCATAGTGAATGTTGTAATGTTGCCTCCTCAAATATCTGATGACACCTTTGTTTGCATGTAGCGACTCATCCAACTAAATAGAGTGCCTCCCGCACTTTATTTATACATGACCTGACCTTCCTAATAACCTAGCAGGGCCGACTTGTCTAACTCAGTCTAATAACCCATGGTTATACTAATCAGGGCCGACCCCACACTTGGTGGTCTAATAACCCATCATAACAAGTTACGAAACTTGTCAATACAAATGACGACACTTCCGTATAGAGGAATAATACCATCTTTATAGAAGTACAATATACATAGTTGAAATACATTCTGAAGTTACATATACATAAACACTCCCTCTTAACTAGGAAGGTATTTCTCGACACAGATCTGCTAGCACAAGTCTTCTTCTCTGGATCATCGTCACTGGATCGTTTTCATCGAATCATCGTCATCGTCACGGCTGCTGCTATCTCAATCAATCTCTGAATCTACTCATCATAGGAAGTTCTACAGAGCCAGTCCTTTTTCATACTAGATGTAGGCCCACCTCCTGCATGTCTTCATCATCACTGGCCATACTGTGGAATCCTCAGGACTTATTACGTGTGTCACAAAACCTTGCAAGAGCATCCCAGGCTGTTATGAGCACACAGCTCTACCTGTAGGATCTCCCAGGGACATATTATATGTGACCTCACCACTAAAACCTCACAAGATCATCCCAGGTTGTTACGAGCACATAGCTCTACCTATAGGATCTCCCAGGGACATATTACATGTGGTCACCACAAAAGCTCGCAAGAGCATCCCATGACTTATTACGGGCACACAGCCCAACCTATCGGATCTCCTAGGGCCATATTACATGTGGTCATGGCAAAACCTCGCAAGAGCATTCCAGGACTTATTACGGGCACATAGCCCAAACTATCGGATCTCCCAGGGACATATTATATTGCATAGGACAAAACCTCGCAAGAGCATCCCAGGACTTATTATGGGCACACAACCCAACCTATCGGATCTCCCAGGGCCATATTACATGTCCTCCCAAGCAAAACCTCGAAAGAGCATTTGCCAGATATCCCAGGGCCATATTATATGCCATAGGAAAAACCTTGAAAGAGTATCTGCAAACCTCCCAGGGCCATATTATATGCTTATCTGCACAACCTGTCCACGGTCATAGAGTATCATCCTGATACTCACCATACATCATCCTGATGTATATCATCACATGATCAACCTGATCATCATCATAGCATCATCCTGATGCATATAATCTGGAGCAACATCCTGAAGCTCATCATCCATGATCGTCCTGATCATACAATGCATCCACATGATGCATATCTGATACATATCATCTAGAGCAACATCTTGAAGCTCATCAACCATGATAATCCTGATCATACAATGTATCCACCTGATACATACACAGTATCTACCTGATACATCTCATCATACATGATCTACCTAATCATAACAAGCATCCAACATGATGCATATACATATACATGATCCAACTGATCATAACAAGCATCCAACATGATGCATATACATATACATGATCCAACTGATCATAAAAAGCATCCAACATGATGCATATACATATACATGATCCAACTGATCATAACAAGCATCCAACATGATGCATATACAAAGCAGTAACTGGAGCATCGTCCTGATGCTCATCATCCAGCGCTTACATCCACAGCCATGGAAGGATCCTCCTCTCACCATGCTTGGAATGGCTCTTGCAAATATGTCCATCACTTCTTCCTCGAAGTGTCATCAATCTGAAGAACACCAAGCCTCTCTCTAAAGTATTCAAACTTCACTCTGGCTAGTGGTTTCATCAATACATCTGCAACCTGCTCATCCGTCGGAACATACAGGAGCTTCACTGCTCCTCTCTGCACCATATCCCTGATTTAGTGATATTTGATCTCCATGTGCTTCGACTTGTCGTGGAACACTAGGTTCTCAGACAGCTTCACACAACTTTGGTTGTCACAAAAGATACCAGTAGCATCCAACGGGAGATCAAATAACTCAGACAGTAGCTTCCTCAGCCATACTGCCTCACAACTAGCCGAACAAGCTGCAACATACTCTGCTTCGGCTATACTCAGTGCTACGCAGGACTGCTTCCTACTAAACCAAGAGATCACACCTGATCCCATACTGAAGCAACACCCTGAAGTGCTCTTCCTATCTACAGCATTGCCTGCCCAACCTGAATCAACATAACCCTGCAGGTTAAACTTTTGATTCACATCATAATTGAGCCCATAATCAATTGTACCCTTCAGCTACCTCAGAATATGCTTTACAGCAACCAGGTGAACATGTTTGGGATCCGTCAGGAACTGGCTCAATGTGTTCACTGCAAAGAAAATATCTGGTCTCGTATTCGTCAGGTACATCAAGGACCCAATCATCTAACAATACATAGTGAAATCAACCAGATCAGATGAAGCATCACACAAAAGCTTCAGGTTCGATGCCATAGGTGTGGCCATGGCCTTGCAGTCCATCATCCCGAACCTCTTCAGGATCTCTACTGCATATTTCCCTTATCCAAGGAAGATTCCATCTGCACTCTTCCACACCTCCATGCCTAGAAAATAGTGCATCATCCCCAAGTCCTTCATCTCGAACTTGGCAGCAAGCTTCCTCTTCGTGTCGGCAATCAATCTATCCTCACCTGTTACGAACATGTCATCCACATACAAGACTAGTATTACAGGATTTCCTCCTCAACCTTGTAGTAAAGGTTGGAATCCACTTTACTCTTAGTAAATCCCAAACTGGATGGAAAGCTGTCTATCCTACCATACCAAGTTCTAGGAGCTTGCTTCAAGCCATACAAGGCTTTCTTTAACCTGCACACATATGACTCTCTGTCATTTGTCTCAAAACCAAGTGGCTACTCCACATACAATTCCTCCTCGACTACAACATTCAAGAAAGCTGTCTTGACATCCATTTGGTGTATCTTCCATTTCATCACTACAGCCAGAGCAAGTATTGTTATAATGGAAGTGTATCTGGCCACAAGAGCAAAAGTCTCTTCATAATCAATCCCTTCTTTCTAGGAGAAGCCATGAGCTACAAATATCGCTTTGTATTTATCTATGCTGCCATCTGCAGCATGCTTGATCTTGTAGATCCACTTGGAAATCACCACAGAATTCCCTTTAGGTCTTGGGATTACATCCCAAACATCATTCTTCATGATCGACTGGTATTCCTCGACCATGGCATCCTTCCATTCTTTCTTTTCCGCTGCTTCTTCATAACTAGAAGGTTCTTTGTTCATAATGTCATAGAGTAAGGCAACATAGCTGGTATGAGATCTAGTTCTCTTTCTTGATCTGTGTTCTTCTTCTGGAATGCCATACCTTTCTGCATCTTGAATGAGCTCTCTAGCCAATGCAGGTTTCCTCTTGTGAGAGTTCTTCTCATGGGGTGGATCTACAGGTATTTGTGGATCTTCAACTTCACGATTTGCTTGGGGAATTGCTTCATTCATGGTGGTGTCTTGAAATATGGTTCCCTTTGGTTCTTCATGATCTTCAACAGGTGCCTTCCTTGACTTGATGAAAGCTGAGTCTTCATCAAATATTACCCCTGCTAACATCAATCTTCTTGAACCCTGGAAAGTATATTCTGTAATACTTCGAGCTTTCACTGTACCCCACAAAGATGCCCTTCTTTCTTGAAGGATCTAGCTTTGTCCTCTTTTCCTTTGGAACATGAGTGTATACTGGGAAACCAAATATTTTGAGATGGTTGACTTCAGGTTTCTTACCAGAGAATACCTCTTCTGGTGTCTTATTGTCCAATATCTTGTGAGGTGTTATGTTCTACACATATACAGCTATCCTAGTTGCTTCTGCGCATAGATGCATAGGCAAATCCTAGTCATGCAGCATTGCCCGTGCTGCTTCCATGATTGCTCTATTCTTCCTTTCTACAACTCTATTCTGTTGTGGATTGTAGGGCACAGTCAACTCCCTCTTAATCCTTGAATCACTGCATAACTTCCTGAAATCACCTGAAGTGAATTCTCTGCCATTGTTGGATCTGAATGTTTTGATCTTCTTATTAGTTTGATTTTCCATCAAGGCTTTGAATTCCTTGAACTTATCAAACACTTCATATTTGTTCTTCAAGAAGTAAACCCAAGTATTCCTAGAGAAATCTTCAATGAAGGAGACATGGTATACATACCCACACAGAGAACTGGATGACATCAGACCGCATACATCGGAGTGGATAATTTCCAAGATTCCTTTAGCTTTGCTTTCACTGCTTGGAAATTCCTTCCTAATGTTCTTTCCTTTTGCACATCCTTTGCAAACACCTTCATGCTTTGTCTTGATTTCAGGAAGACCCTCTACAACTTTGCTTGCAATTGGTAGTGCTCTATAGTGCACGTGTGCAAGCCTTCTATGCCAAAGTTCACTTGGCTCCATGGATTCATGTACCATGGCATGTTCAAGTTGTCCCTTCAATTTATACAATCCTCCCTCTTGCTCTCCAATCACTACTGCATCATCTATGGTCTTACCCTTTGGCCACGTGAGACTTGGCCATCTACAAATGCAACCCTCATGCCTTTTGCATCCAATGCATATATGGAAAGTAGATTCTTCTTGAGCTTAGGTACATATAGAACCTCTTTCATTTTCAAAGACTTCCCAGAGTCTAGGTTGTAGGAAGCTTCACCACTTCCTTTGATAGGATATTGGTAGTCATCCCCAAGTTTCACCTAATGGGGTGACTCATGTTCAGATAGGTTTACAAAATATTCTTTAAACCCAGTCATGTGTTTGGAAGCCCCACTGTCAATAAGCCAATCATTACAACCATGAGAGATAGTACCTGTGAGAGCAGATATTAGAACATATTCATCTTCGCTTGATGAGTGATCACTTTCTGATCTAGCCTTCTTCTTGAGAGGTTCATCATCCTCAGCAACATGAGCATAATATCTCCTTTTTTTATTCTTCTTCTTCTTGTTGAAGTTGTTGTTGTTGTTGTCCCTTTTGTTCTTGGGAAAATCTGTAGCAAAGTGTCCCTTCTCATTACATGTAAAGCATCTCAGATCCTTCTTGTTCTTTTGATGGTTGTGATAGGATCTCTTGTAATGAGAGTGCTCCTTCTTGGGCTTGCTTCTTTCGGTGTGAGATGTGAGAGCTTGATATTCACTTCCCATCTTTTATTCTCGGGCTACAAGCCTAGCCTCTTCTTGTGAACATTCCTCCCGCAGTCTACTGAAGGAGATCAACTTCCTTCTTGCACAAATTCGTTGAATAAAGGAATCCCATGACCTAGGTAGGCCATTCAAAGTAGTCATGACAATTTCACCGTTCTCCACTACTTCATCCACAGCTTCAAGTTGTTCCTTGATATGAGAGACCTTAAAGAAATAGGATTGAATGGTCTCTCCATTCTGAAGCTTTACCCCTTTCAATTGATTCCGCAAAGTCATCTTCCGATTTATGTTCTATCCTTCAAATAGCTTTGTCAGGGAATCAAACATCTCCTTGGGTGTCTTTAGAGATGAAACATGTGGTATGAGATGGTCTTTGATAGAATCAACAATGATCCTCTTTGCCTTGACCAAGTTCTTCTTATGCAAGGCCTTAGCCTCTTCTTCCTCTGGGATAGGGACCTCAGAACTTATGTAAGTATCCAATTCCTTTTCTTCTAGGATTACCCCAATCCTATACTTCCATGCTTGGAAGTTATCAGCCCCTTCAAGCTTATCCTAAAGCTTGGTGTGGTGAGACATCTTAAAGAGTACTTCAAATGGAAATAGAAAAGATTTAGGTCTTACCACTTGATTTGTAGAAATTTGGATCTAGTGCTGGATTAGGGTTTGTCAGAGAAACCCTCAAAATTCAAAATGTGAATTTCAACTTTATGAAAGGATAGAAAGATGCACGTTGATGAGCTGATCAACCTGGTATATTAAAAAATTGAAAACTGTAAAGTTTCACCATTTAGAAATGCTTTTCAATCTCCCGGATTCACTAGCGAGGACCCTGAATTAGGGTTTGAGTTTCCCGGAGCTTCACCCAACCAAAAATATCGATCCAAAGCTCTAAACTTTGATTTTTCCAAGGCGCTTCCATCTATGTCCTAAGATTTCAAAAATTCCTAATTTTGTGGAAACCCTAATTTTTAGGGCCAAAAATGAAAGTGCCCAGAATTGAATTCTGATTGGACAAAACGATGCACCTTGCTGAGGAGAGTCAAAATACCCTACTTCCTTTTAATATATATGGAGAGAAACCCAATAAATAGGAAAACCTAGTTCCACAACTTCACAGTGTCTTCTTCTTAGGTTAGCTCTGATACCATGTTAATTTTTGAGCATTAATTCATCATAATCTAGGATCTTTACTGAGAGAATAACATGTACAGCATATCAATTATAACAATGCATATCAATCACACCAAGCAATCACATGAGACAATGGACACACAGAGTTTCACTAGGGAAAACCATAAAGGTGAAAAACCCCACAACTTCCTCAGAGATAGAAAGAGCAATGATACAACCCAAGTACATAGAGATAGTCCTCCTAGCAGCTGAACCTCCTCCTCCACTAGTGCGCCACTTTTCGAGTAGTGTAGAAGTGAATAATGAGATGATCAAATAGAGTGCCTCCTGCACTCTATTTATACATGACCTGACTTGCCTAATAACTTAGCAGGGCCGACTTGTCTAACTCAGTCTAATAACCCATGGTTATACTAATCAGGTCCGACCCCACACTTGGTGGTCTAATAACCAATCACAGCAAGTTACTAAACTTGCAACACTTATCAATACAAATGACGACACTTCCATATAGAGGAATAATACCATCTCTATAGGAGTACAATATACATAGGTGAAATACATTCCGAAGTTACATATACATCAACACTCCCACCCTTGAACATGCAGTATTGGTTTTCTTTCATCATAAAAACTGCATCCTTTATATACATGTAAGGGCTTCCAAACACCACACCACACACATCAAGGGGTACTATATCTAACTCGACTTCATCAACAAAATATCAACATACAACATTTTTTATCTTACACTATTTTGTGACCTTGATCTTTGCATCCTTTTTTGTCCATCCTAATGAATATGGTTTACGATGATCATGACCCTCCAAACAAATATTGCTGACTAGATCACCTACTACGAGGTTCCTATGAACTGAAATCAAATAGAGTGTCTACCTTGGTATTCTTGATTTGAATCTTCTTGGTGGGGCTTCATATCCACTTTTACTTCCAAATTTCACAACGACTGGGAAGTGGTAATGGCACTGGAACTTCGGTGCTCTTTCTTAGGATATTTCCTAGGCTCCTTTTCTGGGTTGCCTTTGTCTCCCGATTTCCCCTCTTATAGGATCTCTAAGTTAGAGCCTCCAAAATCAGCAAAATGTACAAACTTGCTCTCCAGATCTAGCATGAGGGTTGACATAGTACAAAAGATATCAATGACTTATATTTCCAACTCTAGAAATCATTGTATTTGTTCACCCCTCAATTCTTCACCAGACTCATCCACCACAATAAGGGTTTGAAGAAATTTTATTTATTCCTCCAAATCTCGGATCCTGTAATTTCCCACAAAACCCAAAAGAACAATCCCTTACTGTTGCTTAGTTATGGAACAATACAATAACACCATAAGAATGGAACCCATTTTTCTCCTAACGTCCCGATATTTAACATGACTTAGCAACCATCTAGGGTTAGTTTTAGGTTTTGTACATGTCTATAATTTCCCCAAATTTGAACCCTTGTCATATGTTATGTAAATGATGTAATATCATTAATTAATGTAAGGAACATGGTGAGGAGTTGAAGAACAAGGCCCTACAATAGTTCACCCCCACCCTACACACCCACCCACCCACACACACACACACACATATATTCTTAATCCCTAAATGTTGGCACATTACCCCCTATATTGTGGCACATTACCTCTTTGTCTCCTATATATAGGAAGGAGACCTTTCGATTTGAAGCATCTCATCTTGTCTTGTCTTATGTTCTTAGTACATTGTGTAAGGAGGTTTCCCCCTCAAAGAGGCTCACTAGTCATCTATTTTCTTCATTATTAAGGCATGGAATACTCTTTTTAGTGTATTTATGCTCTTTTCATGATCTTTTTGGGACTTGGTTGCATAACATTTGGTATCAGACCTTGGACGCTTCCAAAACGAGTCATTGTGGCATTTTTGCTACAACTTTTTTCTAGGAAATTTCAGATAGAAAATCTCACAAGGGAGTCAAAATAAATTTTGAAATATCTTGTTTATGAGTTCCATATCCTGACTCATTACAAGTTCGGATTTATACTCAATGAAAGTTAGGGTTTCTAACTAGTCTAAAAGCTAGTCTAAAACAGGTGTTCTGGGAAAACAAGTTATATTTGGAGCAGGAAAGATCCAAATTGACTGATATATTTTGCATCAGAAAGAAGATATACCATACTATATTGGGTATCAATTTCAGAATATGACTAAAAAAAGTGGACATGTGGCAAGCCATACACTCTCGCTCTTCTGAAAAGTCCAAAAATAACAAGTGTTGGGAAAATTGTCACAAGTTTTTTGGCACATCCAAATTCAATGAAACCTAAGGCATTGGAAATGACATATCAGGCTACCACAAGCTGATATTTCAGACTTGGAAGGGACAAAAATTCAGGGTTACCTCAGTTGGAAGGTCGGACAACAAATCAATCTTCAAATCAGGTTTGAAAAAGGTACACCATTTTAAATTTGAATAAATTTTAGTTGGATGATCTATTTGAGGTGAATCCAAGGTGTGATATCTATTTATTTGTACAAAATGACACCAAATGGTAGTGGAAAAAATCACACTCCACTCAAACCATCTAAGGATTCATCCCTGACCTACGATGGAAGTGAAGACCTATCTTTTTGGGTATCCAAGTTGGAAGATCTAATTAAAGGGTCTGTAAAAATGATTGATTTAGTTAATATGGAGAATAAGATGGAACATATGATGGATGAAAGGATAAGACATATGGAGAATAAAAAAAAGGAAAATATGGGAAATATTGATAATATGATACATAATCTAGAGGAAAATCTTTTTTAAGGTGTGTGTCACTTCCCCTCCCATGGATCCAACTCAAGGAAGGGAACATGACTAAATTATGGTATTTTACAAAAACTCAAATCCATTCATCATGGACAAATTTATAGCACATAAAATGCATATGTGCAGAAGCATGGTAAGATAAACATACACATTGAAAATTAAACTATGCTACTACACATCTCTCATCCATTCATCAGCATAATCAAAATAGTCAATAATTAAAACATTTCATAATTGATACACATGAGAGAATACTTATCTTGATGGTGAAGTTGTCCCAAGAAATTAGCTACACTACTGCAACGTTCCACCTAGCCATAGGCCAATTGTGCTCATCAATCTCTCGGCATAATTGCCACCGCCGAGTTGGACATGATTTCTACAAGGAATGGGAACACTCAAGATCAAGCCCAAACTCAAACTCCAACATTCTCTTCCACACAAAACAAGCACATTTGTTGGGCATGGATAAATGTTTTTACTAAGGTATTTACAAAACAGGATTCCCACGGGTTCTTCCAATTCGCGGCACACAAAAAACGACCTTTGAGAGGGAAAATCGACCCTTGGGGAACAAATTTGAATTTCTCACAAGTATATGGGAATTCGAATGGCCAAAAATGACCTCTATGGACCCCCAAATTGAACTTCCCTCCTACCAATCGCTACGCAACACCAAAAACGCCCTCTTCCCAGCTAGAAAACAAGAAAAATCAAGAAAAACGTGGAGGAAAAAAAACCCACCAACTAGAACTGTGTGAGAAAGACAATATGGTTGATTAATAATTTCTTGGGGAGAAAATTTGTGGCTCTTTTCTTGTCCAAGAATCCAAACACGAATTTCCAAAATGGAGGCTTTCCCATACACGAAAAATGGGATAGACATACCTCTCCATTTCCCCAAATAATAATTACTTCAACCAATTCTTGGGAGAAATAAATGATTGGGTACAAAAGTCAACATGGGTATTTGATGGTTCATGGCTTATCCCATTGACACTTGGCTTGACTTTATTTGTTCAAGGGTTTGAATATTTCCCTCCATATTCGTTGTAAAAATCATGCCCCCATACTCTTGTTGCATTGCATAGCTAGTTGTGGGTATTTGATTAAAATGCATATTTACATGATGTTTGTAATTTCTATTGTGCCTGGCTAGCACGAGAACCATATGCATCGATTTTTAATTGATGATACATAAACGATAAATCGATGGCGGAGCCTTGGCCTTGCTCTCCTTAGTATGATTTTCAGAATGATATTACATTATTTATAAGTTTAATGCAACGGGGTAAAAATCGGGGTGTTACAGTGTCGAATGGGTCCAATTTAGGGAAGTTAAAGATAGTTTCCATGGTGAGAAACCATCCCTTAATAATCATAATACAAGAGGATTTGATTCTAATAATGGAATTAATCATCGATGGTCCCTAAGGGGTATCGAAATCCCTAATATTGACATGAGGAATTTTTATGGTAAGGACCCCATAACATGAATCTTTCACATGGAGCAATTCTTTGATATACACCATGTGCGAAATCTACAAAAAGTACCTACTGCATCTTTATCTTTAGAACATGAACAGTTTGTGTGGTACCAATGGATTTGTGAACACAAAAAGAACTTCATTATCTCTTGGTCCATTTTCAAAAAAGAATTCATATCATATCATGATGACGTTAAGGGTAATCCCTTCTTTACCCAATTGATAAATCTAAGGCAAAAGGGTCCAATAATCGAGCACATTCAACAATTTCAAAAGTTGCATCTCAGAGTGGAGGGAATACCAAATGATAAATTGTTAGATATCTTTATTGGAACCTTGAAATATAACATCCAACATGAGGTGTGTCTCCTTGAACCAACATCTTTAGAGAAGGATTTCATGGTGGCAAGAAAGGTTGAATGTGAAAATATATTGGTGATGGCTACTAGAAGAACCACTTCCAACACATTTAGAAAGAATAATGTTCCTTCTTCTAACCCAACTCAAAGGTTGACACCTCAACAACCAGATTAAACAAAAGAAAAAGGTCTATTCTTTAATTGTGACAACAAGTATAGTAAGGGACATAAATGTGGTGACAAGAAATTATTCTACATAGATTGTGAAGAGGAAGAAGCAAAAGAATAGGAACCATCTCTAGTTGAATAAATTGAAGAGATTACTCTTGAAAAAATTAATCCAATCATATATTATCATGAGTAGGAGGGAATTATCACTCCTCAAACTCTCAAGATAGAAGGATATATTAGAAATAAAATGGTAACTATGTTGATTGATTCTAGTAGTACTCATCATTTCATTCATTATAAATTAGACAAAGTTCTCAATTGCTTTGTATATCTAGCACCATAATTTCAAGTAATGATTGCAAATGGAGGAAATATCAATTGCTCAACGAAATTCCATAATATCAATGTTACTATTGGGGAATATGTATTGGATAGTCCTATTCTTTCTATCCCAATGGGTGGTGTTGATGTTGTCATAGGGGTTTAATGGTTACAATCATTGGGAACAACAGATGTTAATTTTCTTGCGAAATAAAGAATTTGAATTAAGGGGTATCACAAGGAATCAAAGAAAGGTGATAAGCTCTAATAGTATGATTTTTTTTTTTTAAAGGGACACCAAGGTGTAATTGCACAATTATGCTCACTAGATGTTCAAACATCTAAGCCTCCTATTCCCCTGGATCTCCAAAGGTTCATTGATAAGCAGTCCAAGGTATTTGAATATATTCCAAAAGGTCTCCACCTACTTGAGATTTTTATCCAGCTATTCACTTAATTCTATGAGGTGTTCCTCTTAACATCATACCTTATAGATACCCCTATGGCCAGAAAATTGAAATTGAGTGTATGGTTGGAGAAATGTTAGAAGTTTGCATAATTAGGCCTAGCCAAAGTTCTTACTCTGCACCATTGGTAATCATCACAAGAAGGAGGGATCATTGTGTATGTGTCGTTATTATAGAGAGCTCAACAAGATCACCATTAAAGATAAGTTTCCCATTCCTGTCATTGATGAATTGTTATTTGATCTAGGAGGATCAGTTTACTTCATAAAGTTGGATCTTTGGTGAGGGTATCATTATATTAGAATTAAATAAGAAGACATCCGAAAACAACATTAAGAACTCATGAAGGTCATTATAAATTTTTGGTTATGCTTTTTGGCCTTACGAAAGCACCTTCCACATTTCAAGTTTTGATGAATTCCATTTTCAATCCTTTCCTTAGAAAATTTGTGTTGGTATTTTTTGATGATATAATAGTTTATAGCAAGTCTTGGGAATAACATGTTCAACATGATGGCAGGGTGCTACAACTACTAAAGAAGCAACAACCATATTATGCAAAACCTTCCAAATATTTCTTTAGGATAAATGAGGTAGATTATTTGGGTCATATTGTATCTCATGAAGGTATCAAATTAGACCCTAACAAAATTAAAGCCATGATGGACTGGCCAATTCCCAAAACCTTCAATAATCTTAGAGGATTCTTAGGATTGACAGGGTACTACTGTAAGTTTGTTCGAAACTATGGAAGAATAGGAACACCTCTAATAACATTATTGAAGAAGGAAGCATTTTTGTGGACTCCAAAGGAAACTCAAACATTTGAATAACTTAAAGAGGCAATGTGCAAAGATCCTATTTTGACCACACTAGGCTTCACAAAAACCTTCATTGTGGAATGCGATGCCTTAGGAAATGGAATCGGTGTTGTTCTAATGTAGGAAGGACGATCCCTTTCTTTCTAATGTCGACCAATAAAGGCACAGAACTTATAGAAACCCATTTATGAGAAGTAAATTATGGCAATACTACATGTACTTATGAAATGGCATCCCTACCTAATAGGAAATCCCTTCAAGGTCAAAACAAATCACGATAGTATTAAATACTTATTGGAAGAAAGACTATGTTCATAAGAACAACAAAAATGGGTAACCAAGATGTTGGGATATCACTTTGAAATCACTTATAGAAAAGGGAACCAAAATATGGTGGCAGATGCACTCTCTAGAAAAAATGAGGATGTTGAGGCATTACTTTGTGAAAATTCGATATACAACCTGATTGGGTAGTAGTAGCAAGGAAAGAATGGAAGAATGACCTATATGTGTGGACACTCATTCAAAAGCTACAACAAGATCCAAGTGTATGAAATACTTTTGTGTGGAAAAATGAATCACTATGGTATAAGGATTGCTTATGTATATGTAAGAACTACCAACTCAAAAAAAAAATCATTTTGGAATTACACACCTCTCCTATAGGTGGGCATTTAAGATTCCTAAAAACATACCACAAATTCAAGAAGGAATTATTTTGGGAAGGTCTTAAATATGATGTTCAAAGGTTTGTGGAAAAATGTTTGGTTTGGAGACAAAATAAGGTTGAAATAGTTAAGACCCGAAGTCTTTTACAACCATTAGAAACACCTTGTCAGCACTGGGAGGAAGTATCAATTGATTTTATCGCAAGTCTACCCAAGTCAGAAGGGAATAATTTTATTATAGTGGTTGTTTATAGACACACAAAGTATGCACACTTTTGTGCAATCTCTCACCATCTTAATGAAAGTATATTTGTTGCATCCTTCATGGAAACAATTTAGAATTTACATCGAAATCTGAAGATTATTGTAAGTGATAGAGATACGATTTTCACTAGAAAATTATGGACTTAATTATTTTCTTGTTTGGGTACCTAGTTGGCTGACAGTTCTTCTTATCATCCTCAATCTGATGGGCTATCTTTGGAAGGATATCTTCATTTCTTTGCATTGGATAAACAAACACAGTGGGTGAAATGGTTGTCTTTGGTAGAATGGTTGTACAATACCTCCGTCCATATGTCATAAAAAATGTCTCCATTTATGGCACTTTATGGGTACCATCCTACATCTATCATTTCAAATTCAATTATAACGTTTGTTTGAATTAATTTCTTATATTATAGATTATAGATTCTATTATAATATTTAAGCATCCATACATTTAATTACCAATATAATGTATCATTTCACATGTAACATTTGACAATAACATTGGAGAACGCAATAGAAAAAAAATGTTTATGTCATTATATATCAATAAGAGGGCCTTTGCCATACAAAATAGGACAACATAGAGACAACAATTATCAACATGTAAACATGCATGCAATTGTAACACTTATTGGTTTCTGGTTGTCTTTCAATTTGGACACTATGTCCAGTACATTATACAAAATGGCTAAATATCAAAGACGATTATTTCAAAATTAGTATACAGCAGCTTTCATTAACATAAAAAATTAATATGTATCATCATCCTTCGCTAGAACTATTATTAGTCCTCTAGCCACTTGCATCATTTGGGTTATTTGGACAAATGTTTTGTTGATTGGCTTGTTTGTTTTCCTCTTCTTCAACTTCCATCTGCAAACATAAAAATAAAGTGTATTAAGTGTATCTACATTGTTAGGAAATGCAAATTGAAATATATGATATACATTAATGTAAATTGAAATTTGACGTACTAGAGAAATGATTGCGTCCTAAGTGGCACACATTATTTCAAAACCATGCCTCATGTCATCTATCAATAATTGTTCTGTTGGTTGCACTCCATACTTTTTTTCCTACATGTTTTATACCTCATAAGAAATCATTCAGTTAAGATTTTGATTTTTGTTTTTCTATTAGTTATAAAATGAGAGAAGTAAAACAACATAGATACTTACAAAATCCACAATTAATTTTTGACACTCCAACATATACTCACAACCTTTGCTTAACCCAATGTCAATCAATTCTTTTGATGGCTCCTCTTTGTATGTTAACACCTACTTCAAGACATCCAAGGATGGTTAGTGAAAAAAAAAATTATAAATCACTATGAAATCTTAATTTGATATAAGGAAATCACAAAATTTTCTATCAACTTCTTTTTTCTTTGTCATCCTATCTTATGTGTTGAAGGGTTCCATTTTCTTTTCTTTTCTGCAACAAAACAATTGAAAATTAATATTTAATATTTAATTAATTAATGAGATGTACATAATCCAAAAAATCAATGATTTTATACATTTGAAGCACATTGTTGTCGGGATGGCCCCTCCTACGATGCAATTATGTCCATTTCCTTAACCATATCCTTATACACATTTTTGAACATCCCTGCTGGCACATTTATCATATCACCTCATTCATCCTTTGGGATTTTCATAATCTTCCTGGAAATGTAAAATGACATTAAACTATTTTTTTATTGATATCAAAAATAAATATATCATAATTAAAATTATTAAAGGAAATGACACTTTGTAGTAGCTATAAATCCATATTATACATAAACATGTTTAGGAATATTACTTTTTGAATGATTCTTTTTTGTTGTTGTTTTCATAATCTTCCTGGAAATGTAAAATGACATTAAATTATTTTTTTATTGATATCAAAAATAAATATAGCATAATTAAAATTATTAAAGGAAATGACACTTTGTAGTAGCTATAAATACATACTATACATAAACATGTTTAGGAATATTACTTTTTGAATGATTCTTTTTTGTTGTTGTATGTTTTGTTATTGCAATTTTGACAGGTCTCATTGACCATTGCTCTGAAAACACTTCTTGTAGCTTACATATGACTTGATTCTTCGAATCATTTGATTGATTTCTGTATTGTAAGTGAAAAGTATGTCTACACGTCCTTTCCACTATATCCCTCGTAGTATTATAAAATAATTTCCGCTTTCTATTAACTTCCAGCACCACTCCAGATGATCTAAGGACCAATTCATCATCATTTGCATGTTCCATAACCTTTTTTTCTTATGATGACATTCACTTCTGTTGTTGTTAGTCCTTGCATAACATTCAATATATGTGAATTAAATTATTTGAAACATATTAGTGAATATTCTTAAGTACAATATTACTCAAATTTGAAGAAATAATTCATATTGACTTATTTTTTACTCATTTGATTCATCCCTATGCAACTTTTCCATCAACGTTTTACGCTCTTCTGGACTTAGATTGGTAGATATTCCTCATTTTTTGGCTCTGAATATCACACATGAACCAATACATATTAGTTAATTTTACAAATAATTCAAACAAATTAGTTTAAATATAAAAATTAAAAAGAATTTTCCTTCTTCTTAATTCTGGATGTGCTCCCATTACGTTGACTAAAATTGGTTTTCATTAAACTCATACCATGCATTTTATATCAACAAACACCTGGACCATTAAATACATAATCTATCAATATATTACACAAATAAATTACTGGACTTCAAAATAGAAAACCAGTAGATATTGGTGCACTTAATCACATAAAACACCTCGGTGTGTTTATGTACATACACGCACCGAGGCGTTATATCAACAAAGGTGCACCATGAATGGATGAATAAATTATTTAATGTTTTAGGAAAATAATAAATGATGAGTTCCTACCATTAGTGGTGTGATATTCGTATAAACACACCAATGTGTTACTGCGATACTATGGCACCGAGAACCGATAAATTATTTTTTGTGTTTTTAAGAAATGAATATATTGTCACGCATATTAGTTCTGGTGGACTAGTTGTACAAACGCATTGGTGCATTCATGTTACATGGACACAACGAAAATGATGCATGCATTGTTTATTGAAAAACAAATTTGATAGGGATGACATGGTTACGGGTTCGACCCAAAATGTGGCCCCATCCCACTCTATACTTTGTGTATATAATCACAAACTCATCAAATATAAAATCCCTAAAAGGAAAAATTGTAATTGTGTAACAATAGAGGGATTTAAGCCCTAATGTAAAATGTTGCAGTCACATAATTGCAGCCACATTAAATCAAAAGAAGCAACTAGAAAATAAGGTTTGCAACATTGAAGGTAACTATGAATTTTTTTTCTTTTTTAAATCTAGTTGAAATCTAAATAGGATAATAAGATCAATAGTCCTATTTTACATACTTTTAAATTTATACTATGCAGGGTTTTGATGATTCACCATACCTAACAAATTTCGATCCTCGGAATAATCCAGTTGCTTCAAACTTCTTCCACGTAAGTCTCTCTTCCAAAATCCTCCCTTCAAAATTTCGGCGTAGTCACATAATTGCAGCCACGTTAAATGAAAAGAAAAATCTAGAAAATAAGTGTTGCAACATTGAAGATAACTATGAAGTTTTTTTTTCTAAATCTAGTTGAAATCTAAATAGGATAATAAGATCAATAGTAATATTTTACATACTTTGAAATTTCTACTATGTAGGGTTCTGATGATTCACCATACCTAACAAATTTCGATCTTCAGAATAATCTGGTTTCTTCAAACTCCTTCCACGTAAGTCTCTCTTCCAAAATCCCCCCTCAAAATTTTGGCAAAAGAATGAAATAACGTTTAGGGTTTTTTCTTTTAGAAACCTTTTAAAATTAGTCTTCGGTTTTAAAATTGCCACCCTTTTTTTAATTTAGGGAAAAAATAACTTGTGCAATGTTTTTAAATTTTGATTTTCAGCATTTACGGTGCATTTGTTTCGTGGACACACCGGCGCATATATACATTAACTGCACCAAGGAATTTGAATTTCAACGTTGCACCGAATAAACAAAAAATTCAAAAATTTAAAAAATAAAACTCATGCCATGGTTCCTATTGAATTCATACGCACTGATGTGCATGTAGTTATATAATGCATAGGTGTGAATTATTTTGTAAAAATGCATCGATAAGTATCAGTTATCAAATGTAGCAGATATTTTATTCTGCGGGGGATTTTTGTAGATGTTGATATACTGTGCATTACACATAAGGTGGAGTACTGGTCCATGTTAAATAAATTAGTCACACCAGTTTACTTTGAAAATCTTGTGGCTTGATGTGTCAACTTAAAATTATAGAATCATCTCAAATGCTATTTTAGTATTCAACCACACCAATTACAAAATTTCATAGTATATATATGTTTTTTAAACTCACCTTGTTCTTACAAAATGGTTTCCAAACTATATTGAAAGTTAGATTGTGATATAGTTCTTAAAATTATTTTAGGACTATAGAGACGTGTGTTAATTATTGATTTGGCTCAAATGAAAGACTAAAAGGTTATAGTACCAAATGGCCAATTCTTCATATTCTAGCTCATTCCTTCTTATTCAAAGTTCGACGAGTTCTCTTGAAATTCTACAGGTGTAGATCACTCATCTTGAACAAACCTCACAAATATCACCCAAGAATTGCAGAGAAGAAGAAGAAGAATTGAATCAATATTCACACATGAAACTCAAAGAATGAGAAAAACTGTTGTAATGTCATTCATCAACTGTAAGTTGGAAAAAATATGAGAGTACAATAGAATGAATTCAATTACCTCGAAGGTGATTCGAATTCATCTCAATGTATGGCTTGTACTACATGGGAACCATCACCTAATCAGTGGTGGTGGCCACCGATAGTCAAAGGTCAGTCAAAGGTGAGTCTAACTGATGCATGTGAGCACTAATCAAGGGAAGGCGACTCTAAGGGTGCATGAAAGATTGTTTGTAGTTAAGTGGCACTTCAATATAGACATATGGGAGTTATAGCCAGTTTAACTGAGCAATCAATGCAAGAACTGACTAATCAATGCATGAGCTGACTGATGGAATCCTAGAGGTGTGTAGTAGGGTGCATTAGTATCCAGATGATGAAAACATTGCACACTAGGTAGGTAGGAGGGCTACTTATGGCTAGAAATAAGCTCCAGAGGGCTCAAAACTGAGGACTAGGGGCCGGGAGACCACCATACTGATGACATGATGCATGCAGAATTCATGCAAATATAATAACTATGGTGAGAATATTCCAGCACCCCCCCACAAGTCGGACTATGAGGAAACATATGAACTGAAAAATAGTAGGGCCCTCGTAACTGAGACCAAAGGTCACCCTGTACAAAAATATTCAAAAAAATGTAAGGAAAGAGGGGAAAACCAGTGGGAAGAAATCCCCCCCTCAAGATACACTATAGAATGCTAATAAATCATGTGCATCACTCACCCCAAAAGGTAAGTGAACTTCTTTACCAAGAAAGGATCTATTGGAAAGAAACAGATTAATGTGAGAAGGATGAAAACTTCCATTCTAAAAATCAAATCTGGTTCTCCTTGGATCAAGTGGATCTCCAGCAATGTAATGTCCCTTGTTAGGAATTTTTTTTAAATGGCAAATTTTCACTTTTTTCCCTAGTTAGACCTTTGACTAGTTTTGAGCTCTAGGTCCCCAAATTGCTCCAATTGCTCCCAAATATTCTGACAAGGTATATGGATTATTTTATAACATAAATATGTGTTTCAAGGATTCTTTTGGATGTTTAAACTACTTCTGCAAATCCTCTTTCAATTCTGGCCAATGTAGGGAACTTTACTAGTAATTTCCCTTTGACTAGTATGGGTCTCTAGGTCTCAAAATGACTCCAAATTCCTTCAAATATTCAAGGAAGGTGTATGAATGATATTAGGACTTGAATATTATGTTAAGGGATGATATATGGCCACCAAAAGACCTCTTAAAACTCTCTTAAGATTCTGGACCAAGTATGCAATTTTACTAGTAATTTGGGGTTCAAATCCCCCTAGGGTAAGTACTGAAAATGGATTCCCAAATGCCTCCAAAGCCACTCAAATTTATGAAAATAGGTATGGAATGTGTTAATTATGTTATTAAGGTCTAATGTGCACCATTAATTGATTATTATATCTATTCCAACCCTCTCCCATTCAGCTGCAAAAATCACCAATTCGACCCTCGGGGAAATGGCATTATTTCTTCTCCCAATGCAATTAAACTGAGTAAAAAAACTTCAAATGATCAAGTACAGTACATGAAACTTGTGAAATACATCGATGGCAGTATATTATTCATAAATGTATCATAGAACCATCCATTAATTCGAAATCATCAGCATTATCATGCTATACATCAATGTAGTGGGGAAATGGCATTGTTCTTTCATTAAAAATGCAATTTATACATTTCTACTTGGAATTTCAAATTGAAACTTTTTGGATATTAAGAACAGAGTATTTAATTCATATTACAAAATAAATGGGGCATTATAAGCTCCCCTAAATATTACAATAGCTCTCCAAAAACGTCCTCCCTCAAGGATCAAGAATATGCCATCAAAACTGGAAATGGTTGAAGGAGTGAGCTGCAATAGAAGAAAACATGTGCTTCCCTGTAGCTTACACCTGCAAATAAATACTCCATTAAAGCTCCAAATGAAAGGTCTGAATGTCCTTTCCAATTACCAACTTGGATGGGAATCTTTCACCCTCGAAATTGGCTAAGGCAAGAAACTAGTCATCCACTAGCTCTCCCTCTTCACAAATGCAATTGCAAATTCTACAAATGATCAAAATCGGGTTTCCTTCTTTGTTATTGACATTTATAAAGTTTTAATTTCCTCCATGGGTCGAATTCCTTCCAAGAGACTCATGCCAACTCAAGTTGGGAAGAGATTCCAAAGAACGTCACTTGTAAAACAATTCCTAGTCTTCCACTTCCACCAAATCACATGTGGAAGAATCTTAGCTGCCATAACACCCTTGAGTGCCCTCTTGGAGTCTAGTTTTAGCTATGACATGTCATATATGTCATATGTCAGCCTTTAGGTCTGATTTGTGTCATAGGTGTCATAGCATCTTCATCATTGTTGTCATAGAGCTAGGGAATTGTTGGCAGGAAAAACTACCCTATAGTAAGGAAACTGATACTATCAACTGAAAGGGGATGACATGTAAGCGTATTAACTGCGTTACAGAGATGTTAATGAAAAGAAATAGGTTATAGGCCTTGAGAACATACCTTTCGAATGATGTTCGATCCTAGCTCTTATTCGATCTTGCACTCGATCCTCAAGTCCACCTCCCGTTCACTAAACCTGCAATACAAGTACCTTTCTTAGCGTATCTTGGATAATATGTAATGATGGAAAAAGACAAAGCAATTTAAACATCTAATATTAACCAACACAGATCCAAACAAGTATATCACTTCAATGAACACTTAATTTGGGACAAGAAAGACACTTCAACCTTTTATTGTCAAATGCAAATTGATGTTACAAAATATACCTGACTTTGTGACATGCTCCTGCAACTTGATCCCGGGTCCTGCTCTTCTCTGGCTTGGATAAACTCCTCCAATGCAAGCTTCTCTAACCCCTCTCTTTATTCTTCCCTGTATTTATAGGACAAGAGAAGCAGTTCAGGTCAAGAGATGGTTATGGAGGAAGTTGGGGAAGTTGAGAAACCAACTGCAACTAATCCTCTTCATGAAATTAATTATTTTTTAATCATCTTTTGAGATGTACGTTACTATTGCTCAGTGAAGTAGCGTTCAGGGTGCTACTATAGTGTTTGTAAACTAGCGCTCATCACTTTTTGAATGTTGAGTGCTACTCTGCTGAAGAGGATTAGTGCTCATAAGGCTTGAGCGCTACTATTACACACTGGAGTAGGGTACAGGCACTAGTCTATTGAAGTAGAGTAGCGCTCATATCTTTGAATGACATTTTTAGGGTTTTTCCAGTCTTTTCAGGAGGTGGAGTAAGTCAATGTCTCATCTAGGGTCAACATGCTCCTCCATCCAAGTTGTCCTTTTGTGTGATCAACAACTCAAGGTGATCACGGATGAAGAGGTGCAGGTTTGACCTATAACAAATGACCCCTAATGTGTGAGGTCAGAGGGAAATGATGGCTGAAATACATTATAATCCAAAGCCAGAGGAGGAGCAAAGAACCGCAGAAACAAGTCACAAGAACACCTGAAACAAAGATCAAGGTCAGCAAGCAATTACATCTTTGACATCATATAGATGTGCAGTGTGATGCAACATGATCTCCGATACATAACAAGGAGATGTATATATAGCATGGCCACTTGGAATACAAGCGTGGATCCATGTCAAACTGAGAGATCATAGCCATAACAACAAACTGAATCTATGTCTCATGGAGAGCCGAATATAAATGAGGCTCAGTCTTGTGCAACTTGGGTGATAACAGAATGAGGTAATGTCATCCAAAATCCCAAGGTCTTCGTCCAAAACAACTCTAGGTACAAACCCTAACCATGTGAATAGATGAGCTGACAGTCGAATATGGGGGGTATCGTTTGATTACCGGTCATTGATGTATACCGTTAACAAATGTGAGGACTTCCATCGATAATGATGATGGGGCCCAAGGTACCAAGTACGGTCCACCAAGTGTGAATAGATGGACTTGGAGTCGAACACCTGGGGATCCTGTTGAAGAAGAGACATTGATGTATTCTCAACAT
Source organism: Larix kaempferi (assembly GCA_027924585.1). NCBI lineage: Eukaryota > Viridiplantae > Streptophyta > Pinopsida > Pinales > Pinaceae > Larix > Larix kaempferi. The sequence continues at coordinate 68,530,453 of BSBM01000361.1, read as the reverse complement.
TCAACAGCGAGGAAAATTTCCACTGGTGATTGCAATTTCCAAGGTACTAACCGAAACTCTAAACTTCATTCCCAGAGTAAAATGAGTTGATGTCGATGGGAAGAAGTCTGTTGGAAGGGAGGCCTTAAGGCATCCTCCATCATCCAACTCGAGGAACACTCAACTGGTATGAGCTGATATGGAATATGTAACAAGACTGACACTAGGATGGTCGACACATGAGGTCAAGGTAAACTGTAGAATGGCCGACACAGGGTATATCCTTGAACAGTGAACACGACACAAAGTGACTCAGGCAGTTTCCGACATAATGGGGTAAATGATAAGCCTGAAATGTAAGAGACATTATTAGACCCTCCATATGGTTGGAAGAATAACCAACTGGGGGAGTAAACAAATCGGAGATCAGGTTCACCCTGAGGTCAAAAACTAAACCCAACCGACAAGATAGACTCAAGTAGGTGCTGTGTTCAAGGATAGAACTGAATAAACTGCCTTTGACATTGAAGATATGACACATCTTTCCCATCCCTTATTCTTTTTAGATAAAAGAATACATTTCTTGTTGTTTTAATGAGTCCAAGAAAGAATGAAAACTCAATAGATCCAACCATGTAAAAAGTTTAACAAGCCCATGGGAGGAAGACTCAGGACCTTCTTCATTGTTTACAAAGTTCGAAGAAGAGATAGAAGATTACTCTATATTACTGATCTCTGTATTTTAATATCGAGCCGAGATCTATTCTTGCTCGCCGCTGTTTTCAATTTTAAGGAGTCTGAAAAACTTAAACAATAACTCCATATATATGTTCGTGGATTTTAGTATCGAGCCCAAGCAGATTAATGCTCGCCGGTGTTTTCCTATTTATAGAGTCTGAAAAACTTAAACAATCCTCTTTTCACCTATCCGTGGATTTTATATCGAGCCCGGATTGTTTTGTGCTCGGCGGTGTTTTCTTGTTTATAGAGTTGAAAAACTTAAACAGTCCTCTACTTACCGTCTCGTGGATTTTACATCGAGCCCGAGTAGGTGAATGCTCGTTTGGTATTTTCATGTTTAGAGAGCCTGAAAACCCTAAAGAAAGGCTCCAAAAGATCCTTTTTCGTGCAGTTAGTCTCCTGCCCCGAAAAAGTATAAAACAAAGGGAAAAGAACTCTTCTAGCGCATACAGAAGTATACCTAGAGTATACCTTTTCCGTAATTAATCCACCTAGGCCCGAAAAAGGGATAATTCTATACCTGAGTGGATGAGCCTTCGATTACTTTAACGAGATCGAAGAGGACAAGCTTGCTCGGCAATGTTGTTTAGGTTTAAATAGTCCAAACAAGAGCTTAAAATGACTTAAAGGTCAGCTTCTGGGATCATAGCTTCCTAATCTGCCAAAACTAGGTCTTCAACAAAATATTAGTTAATGCGACAAAAAATCTCTAATGATATATGAATTTGAACTATTAACTAGTTGACAAGGTCTAACATTGAGAATTTTTAAACTTAGGAGATCGATCCTACAAAAACTTAAGGAAAAATGCGAGCTGGATTAGTATTACACCATATGTATGTTTCAATTGATTAATTAGGTGATTTTGATAAAAATGTTGAAACTATAGAGAACTAAACAATGGTGGGTAAAAAATTACAATCCAATTCATATATATAATTTCATTTTAAAAATCAATTTCCAATTTGTTTTTGTAGGGCAAAGATTTGGGGCAAACTTGGCATTTTCAAATCTCCGTGGCGATCAAAACAAGCATCCAAACACCGTTCTTCTTCCACCAAGTGAGTTAGAATCTTCCCTACTTGCATTTTTATGGTTTAGTTTTTATTTTTTGATCCAAAAATTGCTTGCCATGCAATGATCACAACTCTTAGTGCGCGGGCGCTACTATGTAACAAGAGCAGTAGCGTGTAAAGGAGATGAGCGCTACTATGCTCAAACAGAGTAGCACCCATACGTTACTATGTAGTATACACAGTAGCGCTCAAGCCTGAAAACCTAAAAGCAAGCACCAAGACTAAAAAAATGTCACTTTTTGTGCAGGATGGTTCTTCAATGGAGGGAGAGAGAACATGAGGACATGGATAGGCTGGCCATGCAAGACCCGACCACTCTCCATGCTCTCCGAAGATGTGGTTTATTGAAGTTTTACCGAACCGTAAACATGAGGGCCCTAAACAAATTATTTCAAAGACTTATTCAGTACTGGGATGTGGATACCAATACTTTTGTCATCCGTGGGAAAACTTTGGAGCTTACAGTTGATGACATTTATTTCATTACTGGTCTCTCATGGAGGGGAGATGTAATAAATATGAAAGGGTCTTCTTGTGTGGGCATAAGATCTGTGCAAGAGTACTTGAATACATATTGTGTGGCTGGAGCTGAGAAATCAGGAAGCCAAATATTGATTTCTACCATTGAAGGCCTCCTCTTGAAGGTGATAGTGAGTATGATTAATTGAGTGGCAGGTAGTGCCTCACTACACTTAGCTTCCAGGCACTCTATGCATGTTGGTGTACAATGCTTACACGGTCATGTATATGATTGGTGTACTAGTTTACTGGCGAGCATGAAAGCTCAATTGAGAGGTTGTAAATCTGGCACAATGAAGAATTTTGGGTACGGTAGCATTTTGTGTACTTTCTTCTTTGAGAGGATGCGTGCTATCAGTTTGGGGATGCCTCTACCTCAGGTTAACCCCTGTGAGCCCAGACTAGGCCGTTGGGGTGACATATTCCTCCACCAGGGTGGTGGGGAAAGTCACTACTGTTATCATACTGATGATTTCTGGGGGTGGTGGGAGAGGCAAGTGCCCACTTTCGAGCAGTTTCCATATGCTGGATTCGATTTCCGTCATGATCCAGAACTGGTGCTTCCTCCAGGTGGAGCCTGGGGAGATATTGGTATGTTTAATTTTTGAGAATTATTTAATTTTTTCAAACTTTTCAAGTATTTGATTTTTATAAATGAATTTTGATGTGCTAAATAAGTGTCATATGCAGATCTTGGGCCTGTTTGTTCCGAGGGACATCCTACCATCTTTGTGAGGTCAGCTGATATTACTGCAGCAGATGCTATGTTGGGGACTATAGAGATAAAAGTGAGTCGGTTGACTCATGAAGTTCCTGCATGCAGTATGGATCAGATACCTATTGATATGCAGGAAGATGTAGTTGGGGTGCCCCCAGCATGGCTTAGGGTGCTGCAGAAGATAGCTAGGCTAGTCATATGCTATCGCAATGCATTAGATGATGATGAGGTCCCTCCTTCTCCATAGGAGAGGGATACATTCTATGTATATATTTTTGAGGCTACTATGCCCATTTTTGTACTTTTATGACATGACTTGATAGACTTGTGATCCAAAACTCATATATTTTTTGATACAGTATTGGATATATACAGTATCGATTATTTACATATGTATGTGTTTGAATTTTATGTGTGCAATGTTGTTTATGAGAGTGTATGATACAAATGCCAGTCTAACACATAGTTTGCTAATGAATCAGCTAATGCATTTAAATTTCTTGGAATGTGTTCATATATAATAGAATCAAATTGTCTTTCTAATAGTCTAACTCGTAGAAACTGATGTAGCAATCCAGGATCTCTAATCTGGTAGACACCTGTTAACTGAAATACAATTAGTTGTGAGTCAAGTCTTACCTCCAAATCTGAAATGCCATGACTGAGAGCATCTCGGAGAAGTTCTATAACTGCACTTTATTCAGCCACATTATTCGTGGTAGGAACCAAACAAACCCCCCCCCGAAGAGACAAGTTGGCCAGTGGGTGAGTAAATGACCCAAACTGCTGCAGCCAACTGATAGGTGTGGTGACTGGCGCCATCAGCAAATCCTAAGAAATGTTCGGTTGACATCTGGTACACGAAATGAAAAACACACATAAGATTAACTAACAAGCATAACGAAAACTAGCTTTACAAAAATATACAGCTATGTTACAAGAAAAAGTACATCAGCCTAAGCATAGTACTTCTTCAAGTAGAGCCCATTTCTAGGCTCGGCCAACTTATTACCTTCATAATCTATCAGTTCATAGGCACCTTTCTTCAATACTTTGGCAATTATATAAGGTCCGAGCCACTTGGATTTGAATTTTCCGGGTCCTAGGGGTTCTTTGTCTTGATCCCAAAGTAGGACCAAGTCTCCTTCAATGAAAAACCTAGGCTTGACGGATTTGTCATATTGTCCTTTGACTCGTTTTTTGTGGACCTCGTTTGTTGTGAGCGCATCGTGGTGTTGTTCATCTAGATGTTCTAAGTGTAACAAACGTTCTTCTAGTATTGAAGTATCTGGTAGTAACTGAACTGCTAGTTTTAGCGAAGGAATCTCGCATTCAATCGGTATGACTGCTTCTATCCCATGCACAAGTTGGAAGGGAGAGAATCTAGTAGCAGTCTTAATGTTGGCTCGGTAAGCCCAAAGAGCCGGGTATAGCATGATGTGCCAGTTATTTCGACTGGCATTAACAGTTCTGTGTAGTATAACCTTTAAAGTTTTGTTCACTGCTTCGACTTGTCCATTCGCCTGTGGATAGTATGAAGATGAATGTCTTGTCGAAAACCAAGCATTGTATACAACTCGATCATCATGCTATTTTGGAAATGACTACCATGATCAGTCACTATCTCTTTAGGTATGCCAAACCGTGCAATAATCTGATTAAACACAAAATAAGCGGCAGTTTCTCCATCTGCCTTGACAGTAGGCATTGCCTCTGCCCACTTAGTAAAGTAGTCAACGACAACGATGATGTAATGATGTCCTCCAGCCGAAACTGGATTGCAAGTCATGTAATCAACCCCCCCTTTTTTGAAGGGACCTGCTGTAATCACAGGATGAAGAGGAGCTGGGTGTGCCCTCATTTTCTTAGTGAAAAACTGACATGGAAGACAGCGTTTCACTGCTTCCACACAATCTTTAAAGATCGTGGGCCAAAAATATCTGGCACGCAGTATCTTCTGAGCTGTTGCCAACCTAGAAAGATGTCCCCCACAAGCTCTACTATGGGCATCATTTAATACTGCTTCGACTTCTTCTCAAGTTAAGCAACGTCGTAAAATGGAATCTACCCCACGTCGATACAAAGTATCTAAGATGATGAGGTAGTTCTTTGCATGGCTTTTGAGCTTGCGTCGCTCTTCTCGAGAAAAAGCAGTAGGACACCTCAAAGTCTGGAGATATACTAAGATATCCCCGTACCATGGGTCAGGGAAAGTAATGAGGAAGATATGTTCATCTGGGAATGATGATTCTTCCTCAACGTATTCTAGGTCACTTGGAAACTCTGAGATTAACTCAGCGAACACTAGTGATTTATTTGACTTGGCCGATTGGAAGACCAAATTGAACTCCTATAGAATTACAATCCATTTATTATATTTCCCACTGATGATTCATTGGGTGAGAATGTACTGGAAAGGATTGACTTCTGCTATCCCAGTAGTAGTTCATAAAAGTATATAGTGACGAAGCCTCTGTACCGCATAGACCACGACAAGTGCTAACTTCTCAACGTGCGAATATTTAACCTCAGGGGCTATCAATGCGTGAGAAAGATAGTAGACAACATGCTCTTGGAGCGTATCATCTTCCTGAACCAAAAATATACCAATTGTATAAAGAGATGCGGCCAGATATAAGAGAAAATCTTTTGCGTAGTCTGTCGTGCTCAACAAGGGTGCTGAAAGAAGTGCCTTTTTTAAGGCTTCAAAGGATGCTTGAGCAGCCTCGTCCCACACAAAGTAGGAGTCTTGTTTGAGTAGCCTCATAAAACCTTTAGTAATTTTAGCATAGTTTATGATGAATCGCCGTAAGAAATTAGACATGCCTTGCAGATTTTGGAGTTGTCACAAGGTGCAAGGAGGCGGCAGATTTACAATCGCCTCTACTTTCAGCGGGTCGACCATTATGCCACAACTGGAGAAAATGAAACTCAGTAGACATCCCGATTCGAAACAGAACACACACTTATTAGGATTCAAACGAATCTTATATTGTCTGCATCTTTCAAACACCTATCTAAGATGAGCTGGATGATCTCGTCTCTTTTGAGATCACGCCGGGAGATCATCCAAGTAAGGTTCTACTATGTGTTTGATATCATGAAAAGCAAAATTCATCGCATGCTGGAAGGTATCTCCAGCATTCTTCAAGCCAAATGGCATCCTCCGGTAAGCGAAGGTCCCCCATGGGAAAATGAAAGCTGTTTTATGCTGGTCTTCCGGTTTGATTTGTATTTGATTGTATCCCGAAAAACTGTCCATGAAAGAGAACATCTCATGTCCCACACAAGCATCTATGATTTGATCGATAAACGGTGTAGGATAGTTATCTTTCGGACAAGCTTTGTTCAAGTCCCGGAAGTCAGTACAGACTCTAATGGTACCTTGCTTCTTATCAACCAGAACGGGGTTTGAAACCCATTTTGTCATGTCAATCGGATAGATGAAATTGGCTTTAAGCAACTTTTCAACCTCTGCCTTGATGGCGGCCGCTTTTCTAGGGTTCACGGGACAGAGCTTTTGTCTCACAGGTTTTTCGTTAGGGTATGTCGTGATGACATGCTCCACGATGGCTGGGTCTATACCTGGCATTTCCTCATATGACTAGGAAAAAACGTCGCGAAATTCTTTAAAAAGTTTTGTATACAGAGCGATCTCTTCTGGAGAACAGTCTGCACCAATAAAAATGTTTTCCACGACCCCGGGTTTGGTGGAAATGTTGATCGGAATTGTTCTTGATATATTATCCATATTTCCCTCAGCATAAACAACTCTCGAAGTAGAAGGAGAATATGACAAATCAACCAATCCACCGGGTCTCACAAGGAATTCCCCTCTCTCAATCCTGTCTAGATCTGGAAGCATGTAGGACCTGTGGTGCATATGTTCCCATGGTTGGTCCAGGCCCATCATGACTTCTAAGATGGCTTCATCAGACGACAAAATCGTGTCTAAACAATCGAACAAGTGAGTGGAATTCAGTGACCATGCCGGAGCATAGTCCATATCTGACTCAGCAGAGACTGGTGGAGTCATGATATGTTCCATTGCAGCATGTTGTGTTTCCATATAGGCCACTTCTGCAATGGATGGAGGCACAAAAGGTTCTGACGTAGTGGGAAGGATCCAAGGATCAGTTCTTAAACCAACCGTGAATGTTTCAGTAGCAGTACCCACATCAGAACGCATAAAAAGAACAGGGGAGGGGAGGTTGAAAGTGCCTATTAACAACCCGTACAGCCCTGCTCCTAAACTCTCATTAACCGGGGCTGTTTGATCAACTAAGGGAATTGTGGTCTCTAAAGAAGTCTGGTTGTTTCTCTAAGTGAAAGAAAGCTGATCGACTGTAATGACCTTACCTTCAAATGGGAACATAACAACTTGAAAAACTGCTGATGCAATAGCTTGCATGGCATATGTCCAGCTCCTACCTAATAACATTTGTAATCAAGCAGAGCATCCAGAACTTCTACTTCTACAGCAACTGTCTTACCGGCCAATGTGACATCAAATGATGGCAAAACCCCATGTGGGCGGAAAGTCTTGCCATCAAATTCAGTAAGTACTGTGTTAGAAGGGGCTAACTCGAGGGAACCCAAAGCTTTCCAACAAGAAATTGACATTACGCAGGTGGACACGCCCTCATCTACTACAGCTCATCTGATGGTCATTGGGTCATGGACGACTTCAATCTGAAGAGCAACGTGGTAAGGAAACCGGTATTTGATATCAGCCATATCAAATCGCGCAGACATGTTAGAGGATTCCATACTTCCAATAGGTGCCAGAAGTGCATTCCGTTGTAAAGGACAACTTTCCAAGACTTCTAAGGTAGACATGGCACAAGGGGTCTGGGCTAAATCCTCAACCACGTTGTAGTTGGAGGCGGCCCGAGTGTTGGGATTGTGCGATGCCCATTTCAAGACACCTTTCAGGATCTTGGGCATTGGGTCCACAGGTATGTGGAGTGGAGTGGAGGATTCTGGAATCTCTTTATCCTTTTTCTGTGCATCAGGGTATAATTCCTAGCTCTCGTTTGTAAGAGTACATCCAAATTAACCATGTTAATAAAAGTTTGATCAACCGTAGCATGTGTAGTGCCCCCAGTGTTGGAGGTGCCAGAAGCTGAGCTTTGCCCCTTAGGGAATGGATCTTTCAGTACGGCACGCTTCTTTTCTCTTAATAGCTTCTGGGCTTCTTCAAGCAGAGGGCATTGGTGAGTAAGGTGGTCTTGCTTGCAAAGTTTACAAGGGAACTTAACCTTCTTTTTCTCTTTGTTACCCTCTTCAGCATTCTCTTTTTTGGGCTTCTGATGGTTCCCCTCTCCTTTCTTGCCCTTCTTTTTGTTATTGGGCTGCCGAGGACCCTTTTGATTGTTCTAAACCTGGTTAACAGGTTCAGAAGTAGAAGGAGAGGTTGTGACGAATGAAACTTCTGCAGTCGATTGTTTGAGAGATAAGGCATGAACCTGTTTGGTCAATGCTTCCAAAGCTGCAGAGTCAACTGAACCCACTATGCCGTCAGCATGTGGTCCAGGTCTAGGTCTACTCAGATCGGTATTCGATCATGGTGCATCAGGTATGATCTCATACAGTAACCTGGATTGTGCATAAACGAGATCTAACTGCTGGGTCTGTAGGATGGCTTCTTCCTCGTTAGACACTCCAGACGTAGCTACTTCCTTAGAAATGTAAGGAAGGAGTGATTTCAAATACCACTCAAGAAGGAATTTTGGAGGTATGTTGGCTTTAATGAGCCTCTTCCATCTTCGCCACTCCTGAATGTGATCAGATAAATGAGTGGCTTTATTTTTCTTAAATGTAGAAAAAAGGTCTGTTCCGGCATCGTACTGAACAAGATGTTGGAAGTGATTCAAAAAGACAGTCACGAGATCCCCAAAATTAGAGAATGTAGCTGCAGGTAACTCAATGTACCATTTGGCTGTAGCACCGGTTAAAGTCCTTTGGAACAGTCTCAATCTAATGGAATCTTCATTTAATGAGTTCGAGGAGCACCATAAATGGAAAGTAGTGACATGGTCACCAGGGTCTTCACCTATTTTGCCTTCAAACTTTGGAATGTCAGAAGGTAACTTGGTAGGAACTAGTGGCCATGTAGCGTTATGATACACTGGATCATTGGTCAGTTTGGAAAGATCTGGAAAATTTAAAGTTTCCAGAAATGGTAAACGAGGCCGGTAAGACGGTACTTGATAAGCTGGGGTCGAAAAAGGGGAACCACCCATAGTTTGACCCGTGAATTGCTGGTAGGGGTTGCCCCCAGTCGTCTGTTGGTAGGGGTTACCCCCAACCATCTATTGATAAGGGTTTCCCCCGACCATCTGCTGATAGGGGTTTCCACCTACCATCTATTGATAGGGGTTGCCCCCAGCTACTTGTTGGTAGGCGTTTCCCCCTACCATCTGTTGTTGCATGAAAGTATTATTGAAATTTCTCCACCCATATGATAGTGGGTTAGTGCTCTGTGGGTTCGTCCACTGTGGCTGGGTGTTAGCCCCGCCATATTGCTGGTTCAAAATATTACCCCCCCTGAAAATAAGGAAAAAGGGACATTACCTGCAGGCATATTACATTGATTCATGTTGGGACCTGCAAAGGTATTGAAACCAGTGGTAGCTGACGTAGACGGTGCGGTCATGGTACTCATGACAGGCATAGTTGCAGAAGCACTTGGCCCTACAGCGGGTGTGGAAATCCAAGTACTGGGTATATGATATAACGGTTGAAACGCAGGAGGTGGCACTAAATTGGCTGTACTGCTAGGTCCAATAGTAGGTGTAGAGGTAGATGCCATAGTTGTTGAACTCGGCATACCTAACGTACCAGTATTAAAACTGAAAGACGGAGTGGACACAGAGGTTGTCTGTGCCGAACTCAGTGTAGCAGTAAAAGGAGGATTTACAGTGTTAGTGTTCATACCTATGGTGGGAGTTTGTGGAACTCCCTGTTCACCTCCTAGAGTAGACATCAAATGTCTAGGCAAGAAATTATATGCACTGTAATCGGGCCACTGGAAACCAACGGGTAACAGAAGCGGATTTCTAGGATTGGTCAAAGGAGGATTAAAGGGAGTGCTATACTCCGTAGAAGTAAGATCTTCAATCTCAATTGAACTAAAATGTCGTTGATCTGGAGTACCCGGTTGTGGTTCCTCAGGAACCTCTATTTCAGGGTTTTCTATTGTTGTTTGTTGTTGTTCAGGAAACTCAATTTCAAGTGGTAGTTCCTCAGGAATTCCTATTTCAGGATTTTCCGTTGTAAAAATTTCCTCAGGAAGTTCTATTTCAGGAATGGTTTCTGAAGAAACACTAGGGTTTACCCACTGTCGTCTAGCTGGCGGTAAAGGTTCTGTTCGAAGTGGCGGAAGGTTTTGAAGCCTTCTTGATCTACAAAGTTCTTGGTTCTCCGTTATTATATATATAAATAAAAACTAGAAAACCTAGTGGCCACTAAGACTAGGGGGGAAACAGCACGCCAACTAAAAAGTCCTAAGTATGCAAACCAAGCAAACGAGATGCCTTCCAGAGAAGAGTCTGGGATGATGAGGGCCTAGAACAGATCAACGAAGGATGAAGAACAGTTACTCGGGGTCCACAATACAATGACTAAGGGTGCAAGCGCTAGAATCACCCAACCGCCCTCCCAAAGACCTGCAAGGGATTTCCTCCCACGTATGTCCTAGGTACAACAGATATACCCTCTATTGTCACCTGTGTATGAACCTATGGTCAGATACTAAGGATACCACAACACCGAAAACTCCTAGGGGAACAGTCTCTGGTCGAATCAGAAGGCGTGGACAGGGTAATTGAGCCCGAAACTCAAAAGAGTCCCCAAACATGATCCAATCCTGGTATATGATCAAAACAGAAAGTAGGAGGAGTATTCCCAACAATCTGATCTCACAAGACCTACTGCATAGATCCCATGCAAGCTTTGAGTGAAATGGATTTACATGTGATAGTCGAACTACGATTTTTTCGTAATGTGTGATCTTGAGTGGTTTAAGGTGATTTAAACTCAAGATCCTAACCAAGACTAGTTGGTGTAGTGTATCCCTAAAAAAGAAAAATTGTTTCTATTCAATTTTATTAAAGATTTTTAGGGCTGTTATTACTCAAAAGGTAGTGCGTTTGTGTGGCGTGGTTGCAACAGAAAAGCAAAAGTGCATAAATTCTAACTTTCGACAACAAAACTTTTTTATTTTATTTTTTCATTTAAAATTCTTTTCCAAACTGAAAAAACTGAGCAAATCTACTTAAATTTCTTTTTTGTTTTCTTTTGAAATTGTACACAAAATAACCTATGCTATCTTTTAACAAATATAAGCCTTATTAATCTTAAGCTACCAAATTTTTTGCTTTTTCTGTTATTATAAATGAAAAAGAACTATAAACATGGAAAGCAAATAGGACTTGTGTGCAATGTGTAAGTATGGATAAAAATGGTTCTTAAGCTTACAGCTGTCAAGGCACTAGCTCAACAAAGACTTGTCCTACAGGTTTTTTGCAAAAGAAAAAGCCTCTATACTCGGAAACAAAGTGGGGAGAAAACAATAGGAGAAAGATACTTAAAACTGGGAATCCAACACAAGAGGACTGACCCAAAGCATCAAACCCTAGCAAGACCACTATGCCAAGCAAAAGGTAGGCAAGCAAGCTACCAACCACCCTACTAATACAGCGACTGAGAAATGAATTAGTCTAAAACACTTTAAACACACTTGAAACCAAAAAAGACAACAAGTCACAGAAGGTTGGAAATCAACAAGTTCGGAAGACACCCTAAAGGCTCCAAAACAAACCAAACCCTAAAACAAAGGATAAGATAGGTAAAGAGCAAACAAATGTTGCTACAAATAGTGAATGCAAAAGCATACAGGTTTGTCAATCAGCAACATAAAGTTAGGGCAAGAATAAGCGTAAGTGTTCACCAAAGAACAAAACCTAGTCTTCCAAAAAAGTTATAAACAGTCCAAACATTCCACAGGTAAGCAAGCGATCTAAAGATGGTAAAAAGAGTCAAAGAAAGGTTCTACGACTTAAAAAAAAGTTATAAACCTCAAATACTAGTCAAGGAGATCTAAAAACAAAGTAAGAAGACCACCAAAAGGGCTAAAAACTCAAACAGATCACTAACAGAAGGCTACAGGAAATATACCCTACTGTGCAGTAGGGAAACTAGCACTCCTGAAGAGATGGGGGCTACTGTATGTATAGCAAAGTAGCATATGGGTGCTACTGTATGTATAACAAAGTAGCGCTTAGGTCTTAAAAGTTAAAAAATGACTTTGAAAAGATGCAAAAAGACTGATTGAAGTAGAGAACAACAAGCAAGGGGGTACCTACAGGGTTTCTCAGCACATAAAAGGAGTTGAAATAGTTCTGGGAAGACAAACAAGAAAGGTTTCCTAGAGCAAAAACACAATTATCCCCAGCAGAGTCGCTAGTCTGTTGGCGGGAAAAAACTACCCTATAGTAAGGAAACTGATAATATCAATTGAAAGGGGATGACATGTAAGCGTATTAACTGCGTGACAGAGATGTTCATGAAAAGAAATAGGTTATAGGCCTTTAGAACATACCTTTCGAATGACGTTCGATCCTAACTCTTATTCCATCTTGTGCTCGATCCTCAAGTCCACCTCCCGTTCACTAAACCTGCAATACAAGTACCTTTCTCAGCGTATCTTGGATAATATATAATGATGGAAAAAGACAAAGCAATTTAAACATCTAATATTAACCAAAATAGATCCAAACAAGTATATCACTTCAATGAACACTTAATTTGGGACAAGAAAGACGCTTCAACCTTTTATTGTCAAATGCAAATTGATGTTACAAAATATACCTAACTTTGTGACATGCTCCTGCAACTTGATCCCGGGTCCTGCTCTTCTCTGGCTTGGATAAACTCCTCCAATGCAAGCTTCTCTTTAAAAGTCTCTTAATAACATTCATGTCTCTAACCCCTCTCTTTATTCTTCCCTGTATTTATAGGACAAGAGAAGCAGTTCAGGTCGAGAGATTGTTATGGACGAAGTTGGGGAAGTTGGGAAACCAACTGCAACTAATCCTCTTCGTGAAATTAATTATTTTTTAATCATATTTTGAGATGTACGCTGCTATTGCTCAGTGAAGTAGCGTTCAGGGTGCTACTATAGTGTTTGTAAACTAGTGCTCATCACTTTTTGAATTTTGAGCACTACTCTACTGAAGAGGAGTAGCGCTCATAAGGCTTGAGCGCTACTATTACACACTGGAGTAGAGTATAGGCGCTAGTCTATCGAAGTGGAGTAGCGCTCATATCTCTGAATGACATTTTTAGGGTTTTTCCAGTATTTTCAGGAGGTGGAGTAAGTCAAAGTCTCATCTAGGGTCAACATGATCCTCCATCCAAGTTTTCCTTTTGTGTGATCAACAGCTCAAGGTGATCACGGACGGAGAGGTGCAGGTTTGACCTATAACAGGAATCTAGCCCAAGTGTCTCACTAGCTCCAAATTGCCTCTTCGTCTTCCATGGGAGTTACTCTTCCTCTATATTTTGACCTTGTATGAGTCATGCCATGAATAATACCTTTTGTACTCCCCCAAGTATGTTACCATTCACCTTGAATTTGAATTGGTGAGAGAATGATGCCAAGTGTAGTGGGGAAATCTAGCCATATGTGGGACCCACTTCCTCCATGTGTCTTCATGATCAAATGCCACTTTGATTTTCACTTGTATATATTTATTTATCTCCTTTATTAAATATCTATTCCATTCTAATTTCCAAACATCACTTATTATCCCCATTATTCCAAATCCCAAAGCTTCCACCCCAAACCTAGGAAACTAGTAATTTTCCTCCTTGGCAATTATTCGACCTTTAGCATCAATTTGACAAACTATAATGAATAGGGCGAATGTGATTAGGCCATTGTGACCCAATCCCAAATTTGGGACATGACAAATCCTCCCTTTCCAATATTGCTTGTCCTCAAGCAATTTTAAACATGGGTGTTGAACAACCTGCTTTCTGTATAATTCTTTGAAGTTGCCATTGAATTGCCCAACCTTGAGTCTTTGAGTTTCCATGAAGATTTTAGAAAGGAACCACCATGCTTGCTACTGCACTACTGTAATAAAAATCCATTTATTAAGTGGGAAATCCATCTCCCATACTTCTTGTTTCCCCAAAAAATTGAAACCAATGAGACAAAAATTATTCCAGGGTCCCATTGCTTGTATTTCACCCCAACAATTAAGAGTGCTCTCCAACCCACACCATTAGATAAGAGGATTCCTGGATCCCATTTTCATGTATGCATTCTTCCAAACATCATGAGTACAAAATATATATCATCAAAGTACATAACAACATAATGAAAATGTACATCAAGGAGGTGCTTCATCAAAGAATCATGAAAGTGCTTATACCTCCAAGCAAGTAGACCACCATTTTCCAAGTGCATACAAGCTTCAAGTTACCAATCAAATCTGCTCCAATGACATAGGTGAGGATCCCATGTCCTATAATGCTGCTCCAAAAGGATTTGATATGCATCAAAATACTCAGCCATGTATTCTTTCATCCAAGAAGTGAATGAAGAATCTCCACTAAAATCTGAACCAAATAATGAGCATAAAAAACAAGGAGACTTCAAATGACTCAAAGAGGTCTCACCCATACATCCCTGAATGTGAGAATCATAAAGATATAACAAAGTATGTGGCTTCCAAGAAAAATGTTCTCCAATCATAAATCTATTCACCAAAGTGTTGGACGAAGTTCCTCCAACATCAAATGAATCAAGTGTTGAGCAAGAAAAACCATGAGTCTTCAAGTGACTCAAATGCATATCATAGGTGCATCCATGTAGATGTGCATCATCATAAAGTAACAAAGGATGCTACTACAAATGTGAATAAGAATGTGCTCCAACCATATCATCATGAAAAGTAAATATAGGAATTCCATACTCTTCATGTGGAACCATAAAAAAGAACCCTTTCACCCATTCTTCATTGAAACTAATGTTGCAAAACATTGAATTGTAGGATGTAGGAGAATTAACTAACTCACCCAAATGATGAAAAAGTGCAGAATTTTCATCATGGAAAGGATCCATATGGTTAGTATCATGCAACTCTTTCAAAAGTGTGAAACCTTTGTTGTAGATTAGTTCCAATGTAGAGGAATCATGCTCTTCTTTAAAAATTGCATAACCTTCATCAAGAGACAATTCAAGTTCCTCTTCCACCACATCAAGTGTTTGGATCTCTTCAAGTTCATCTTCAAACACATTAAGCACATTCAAATTTCCACATTTCTCATGATCCACCATGTCATGAGAATCCTCCAAACAATCTACCTTTTGACAATCTGAAACATAGGAGGAAAAATAAGTATCTTGCAACTTTTCAAGAAGTTGCTCATTTTGAATTATTAGCTTATGAATATCCTCATTATTCTTCAAGTATGCATCATGTAACAATTCATTAAGCTCAAACAAATGGTTTCTATCAAAAAGCAAAGACATGAAATTACCTTTGATGTGGCACATTGCTCCTTGAATCTTCTCCATGTCTTCAAGGAAGGATGTTTCCTCCAATGAGGTAGCTCTCCAACAAGAATTTGACACCAATGCTTGAGTGTCATGGAGAATGCTAAGGGACTCTTGGATCTTATTTTCATTCATGTTTAAGGACCCTTCAAGAAAATGAGGCTCTTGCAAATGAGCCTCCTCATCTTCTTCATTTTTGCTTGGACCAACTTCATGAAGCTCAAGTGGTGATGGGGAAGTTGATTTTGGTTCTTCTTCAACTGCTACAAGGTCTTCATTATCATGCTTAATGGAACTTGGGCTTGCAGCAAAACTTTCAAAACTGATCTCTATGTCACCAACATAGAGGTGCAAGCACCCATCAGTAGGTACTCCTTCATAGTTTAATCATCCATCAGTAGATGCTCTTTGGTTCATGTCTAAGCTAGAGGGTGTCTCGAAATGATCTTCCATATTTTCAATAGAATCTTCTTCATGCTCTTGTGATGTCTCTTCATTTTTATCCTTCAAGCAAGATGATGCATTTTTCCCCTTGTTTTCCTTATGATCAATATCTTTGGAATCTCTTTTTGAAGAATTCCCAAAAGCTCTCCTCAAGTGGGACATAATTTCATGCACACATATATGATACTCACTCCAAGGTTCTTTACAATAAGGGAATAAACCTTTCGTTACTAACTCCACATATTCATTTTTGGGCCTATTTTCAAAAATATGTTTAGCATAGTACTCAAAAGACATGGCATTTTGTGTATTTTTTCTCGAAGCAAGATATTCTTGATATTTTTTATATTGTTGGGGCAAGGTTTTATATTTTGCTCTCCATCTTTTGAACTCACTCATAGAATTATCCTTGGTTGGTGTGACACACTCATATTCATCAGATATAAAGTCAAAAGAATAATCTTCATTTCTCTTGAAATTGTAAGAAGTGTTGAATGATGGCACCTCTTCCTCATACCACTCACATTCTGCTTCATATTGCTCATAAGCATTTGCATATTCCTCATAAGAATTGTACTCATAGGATTCATCATAATAGTAAGACATGACTATAAATTATTATTGAATGTATGTAACTAATACACAGGTGCAAGGACCATGCTTTGATACCACTGTAATGTCGCTTGTTAGGAATTTTTTTAAAATGGCAATTTTTCACTTTTTTCCCTAGTTAGACCTTTGACTAGTTTTGAGCTCTAGGTCCCCAAATTGCTCCAATTATTACCAAATATTCTGAAAAGGTATATGGATGATGTTATAACATAAATATGTGTTTCAGGGATGCTTTTGGACCTTTAAAATACTTCTGCAAATCCTCTTTCAATTCTGGCCAATGTAGGGAACTTTACTAGTAATTTCCCTTTGACTAGTATGGGTCTCTAGGTCTCAAATTGACTCCAAATGACTTCAAATATTCAAGGAAGGTGTATGAATGATATTAGGAATTGAATATTATGTTAAGGGATGAGATATGGCCACCAAAATACCTCTGCAAACTCTCTTAAGATTTTGGACCAAGTATGCAATTTTACTAGTAATTTGGGGTTCAAATCCCCCTGGGGTAAGTACTGAAAAATGGCTTCCCAAATCCCTCCAAAGACACTCAAACTTATGAAACGAGGTAGGGAATTTATTAATTATGTTATTAAGGTCTCATGTTCACCATTAATTTATTATTATATATGTTCCAACCCTCTCCCATTCAGCTGCAAAAATCACCAATTCGACCCTTGGGGAAATGACACTATTTCTTCTCCCAATGCAATTAAACTAAGTAAAAATACTTCAAATGCTCAAGTACAGTACATGAAACTTATAAAATGCATCCATGGTATCCTATTAATCATAAATGTATCATAGAACCATCCATTCATTCGAAATCATAAGCATTGTCATGCTATACATCAATGTAGTGGGGAAATGGCACTGTTCTTTCATTAAAAATAAGATTTATACATTTCTACTCGGAATTTAGACCTGAAATTTTTTGGAGATGAAGAATAGAGTATTTAATTCATATTAAAAAATAAATGGGGCATTATAATCTCCCCCAAAGAGTACAATAGCTCACTAAAAGCGCCCTCCCTCAAGGATCAAGAATATGCCATCAAAACTGGAAATGGTTGAAGGAGTGAGCTGCAATAGAAGAAACCATGAGCTGACCTATATCTTAAACCTGCAAATAAAGACTCCATTAAAGCTCCAAATGAAAGTAATGAATGTCCTTTCCAATTACCAACTTGGATGGGAATCTTTCACCCTCGAAATTGGCTAAGGCAAGAAACTAGTCATCCACTAGCTCTCCCTCTTCACAAATGCAATTGCAAATTCTACAAATGATCAAAATATGGTTTCCTTCTTTTTTACTGACTTTTATAAAGTTCTAATGCCCTCCATGGGTCTAATTCCTTCCAAGAGACTCATTCCAACTCAAGTTGGGAAGAGATTCCAAAGAACGCCACTTGTACAACAATTCATAGTCTTCCACTTCCACCAAATCACATGTGGAAGCATATTAGCTGCCCTAACACCCTTGAGCGCCCTCTTGGAGTCTAGTTTTAGCCCTAAAATGTCATATATGTCATATGGCAACCTTCAAGTCTGATTTGTGTCATAGGTGCCATAGCATCTTCATCATTGTTGTCATAGAGCTAGGGAATCTAGCCCAAGTGTCTCACTAGCTCCAAATTGCCTCTTCCTCTTCCGTGGGAGTTACTCTTACTCTATATTTCGACATTGGATGAGTCATGCCATGAATAATACCTTTTGGAATCCCCCAATTATGTTACCATTCACCTTGAATTCGAATTGGTGAGAGAATGATGCCAAGTGTAGTGGGGAAATCTAGCCATATGTGGGTCCCACTTCCTCCATGTGTCTTCATGATCAAATGCCACTTTGGTTTTCACTTGTATATATTTATTTATCTACTTTATTAAATATTTATGCCATTCTAATGTTCAAACGTCATTTATTATCCCCATTATTCCAAATCCCAAAGCTTCCACCTCAAACCTAGGAAACTAGTAATTTTCCTCCTTGGCAATTATTTGACCTTTAGCATCAATTTGACAAACTCTAATAAATAGGGCCAATGTGATTAGGCCATTGTGACCCAATGCCAAATTTGGGACATGACAAACAATATCACCGGAATATCTAAGAGTTGTGGCAATCGATATCGAAAGAAGAGTTGAATCTCTAGGTGCTAGGTCTCCAGGTTCTTGTGGATCTGGATCTAACATTCGCTCATATTCACTGTCAGGTGCTAGATATTTAGGTTCTTGTGGATTTGGATCTAGCATTTGCTCTTCATCATTTTCACTTTCAGATTTAGAATTTGAAAATTCTTGAGATGAAGCTTCGCTCTCTTGCTCATCAAGTAGTGGTGGTGTGGTAGGAAAGCTATCTTGCTAAACAGGATGAGCATCTTAAAGTGGCCATTCCTCAAACTGAACACTCCTTTCAAGGAATGTTTGCATAGTAGAAGGATCAAGAAGTTTGTAGGCCTTTGAACTTAGTACATAACCCACCAGCATACACTCTCTGCTCTGTGGATCTAAGGCTCTCCTTTTATCCGTTGAAATCCTAGCCCAAGCTCTGGATCCAAATACTCTAAGATGAGATACATTAGGCATGTAACCAATCCATTCTCCAAAAGGAATTTTACCTTTCTGCCCTTTGCGAGGGACTCTTTTCTGGAGGTAAGCAACATAGTTCATGGCCTCTTCCCAAATACTAGGATGAAATCCTTTCGAATTTAGGATGCAGGTTGCCATCTCCTTCAAGGTTCTCTTCTTTTGCTCTGCAACACCATTCTGTTGTGGTGTGTAGGGAATAGTGGGATGCATCTCTATGCCTTCATCAACACAAAAGGATTGGAAATCACTCTTAACATACTCTTCTACATTATTAGTGTGGAGGATCTTGATCTTCCTGTCAGAAAATGTTTCTAGAAAAGCCTTGAAAAAATTAAAGTATCCAAACACTTCTGATTTCAACCTGAGAAAGTACACCCAAATGAATCTAGAATAATCATCAATGAAAGTTAGAATATACCTTGCCTTTTTCAAAGATAGATATGAAAGTGGTCTTGAAACATCACTGTGAATCAGTCCAAGAGGTTGAGAGGCTCTCCTCGCCTTCCCTTTCTCAAACTTCTTTTCTAGATGCTTTCACATCAAGCAACCTTTACAATTGCCTTTAGCAAACCTTATATTGGGTAGTCCTTCAACCATCTTTTGAGTGTGCATGTCTTGCAGATACTTGTAGTTAAGATGCCCAAATCTTTCATGCCAGATTCTACTCTCTTCATTTGCATGTGTGTGAAGAGCATACCATTTGGAGTAAGCTAGGAAGTGATAAAACTCATAGAGTTTGAATTGTGATCAGTAACACCTTTTGCAATGATGTTTCCAGTTGACATCTCTTCTATTTCGACCTCATTTGGAGTGAAGATCACCTTCTTCGGTACTCTAGTATGGGTCATCCGGTAGATAGAAAGTAGATCTGAAATAAGATTAAGAACATAGAGTACATCTGAGAAGTACCCATGCTCAAGGTTGATCCTTCCAATCCCCTCAAAGGATACCTCAGAATCATTCCCCAACAAGATTGAAGGGCCAAATGTGGATTCGAAACTAGAGAAGATATTTTTGGAGTAAGACATGTGTCTTGATGCTCCAGAATCAATGATGACGGGGGAATCTTTTGAAGAACCTGCCATGAGTGTATGGAACCTCTCCTTGCCCTCATATCTTGAAGATTCAGTTTCTTTCCTCCTAGCACCTTCGGGTACTAGAAGGTTGTTCTTCTCAAGAAGCTGAGCCATTAGATCTTTTGACTTCTTCATGTAGCTGCTCTCAGGATGGAATCCTCTGTTACAGTAAGGACATTTAGATTTCTCCTTGTGAGATTGCTTGCCTTTATTGGAATTTGAAGCCCCTTTTGACTGATAGGGAGCCTGTCTTGGCTTCTGCTCATTCGACTTTCTTTCTTTATATGTTTTCTTCCCTTTTCCATTCTCTCTCTTCCCTTCAGCAGCTACAAGTGTTGAATCCATCCTTGGTTTGATCACTCCCATGTGGACCAAATTTTCCCCCTCTTGTGTGAGAGACTGGATGAAGGTTTCAAGAGTGGGTATTTTCTATTTTGGAATGGATAGCTTCACTGTATGGAAGGTGGAAACAAAAGCTAAGTAATAAGTGCCCAATTTTGACAGAATGGATAGGATTAGTTGCTTCTCTTCTTTCTCTATTCCATATGTCTTCAATTTTCAAATCAATTTTTTGAACTTGGTAAATAACTCATTGATTGAGTCGACACTGCTGGGGCTCAGGGAGATAAGCTCATTTTCCAATTTGTGACCCTTCAAATCATCTTTCTTCCCAAACAGATATTCGAGCTTGTTGAAAACCTCCAAAGGAGTTTTAAGATCAATGACATGAAAATGTAGATCATCGAAAATATTGAGGAGTAGCAGTCCAACTACTTCATCAAGTTGATCAAGATACTTTAATTTCTAAACTACACAAGTGGGTTCGACTGCTGTCCCATTCAACACTCTATATAGTATTTCGGACTTCATGAATATATCCATCTTGGCTTTCCATTCGAAATAGTTGAAGGAGGACATTTTTAGATCCATGATAGTTGTTGAATTTGAATCTGAATGATGGAATAAACGTGCAAAAAAAATGAAAATTTGATGGATATTTGCTGCAAATCTAAAGAAAACTGCTTTAGGATAGTGAGCACATGTGACTAGATCCTTCACACCTAGCTATACCTCACTGGATTTATCTAATGAATTCAGGACAATTGCACAAGGATTTGCTGTGGAAATCAGAGGCTTCTGGTGCTCTACTGAAAAAGAGTTATTCAATAAACTACTGCAACTGTTGCAATTCGAATAGCTGTATCAATATATGTTACCATGTGAAATTCTACAGTTGTAAATCACCCATCGTGAACAAACCTCACAAATATCACTCAAGAATTACAGAGCAGAAGAATAAGAATTAAATCAATATTCACACATGGAACTCAAAGAATGATAAAAATTGTTGTAATGTCATTCATCAACTATAAGCTGGAAAAAATATGAGAGTACAATAGGATGAATTCAATTACCCCAAAGCTCATTCGAATTCTCCTCAATGGATGGCCTTGACTGCATTGGAACCATCACCTAATCAGTGGCAGTGGCCACCGATAGTCAAAGGTCAGTCATGTTAATTTTCGAGCATTAATTCAATATACTCTAGGATCTTTACTAAGAGAATAACATGTACAATATATCAATGCATATCAATCATAGCAAGCATATCAAACATCACAAGATGCAAACATAAGAGACAATAGACACACAGAGTTTCTGTGGGGAAAAACCTAAGGTGAAAAAGCCCACAACTTCCTCAGAGATAGATAGAGCAATGATACAACCAAAGTACAACGCAAGTACATAGAGATAGTCTCCTCCTAGCAGCTGATCCTCCTCCTCACATGTGCACCACTTTCTGAGTGATGGACAAGTGAGTAATGAAGTGATCAAATAGAGAAATATCGCTCTCTATTTATACTTTTTCTGAGCAGCCTAATAAGCCTATGGGGCCGACTTGTCTAACTCAGCCTAATAGCCCCAAGTTAACTTAATCAGGGCTGACCCCACACATGGTGGTCTAATAACCCATCAACAAGTTACGACACTTGCGACTGTCATGTCCCAAATTTGGAATTGGGTCACAATGGCCTAATCACATTAGCCATATTCATTAGAGTTTGTAAAATTGGTGTTAAGGGTCAAATAATTGCCAAGGAGGAAAATTACTAGTTTCCTAGGTTTGGGGTGGAAGCTTTGGGATTTGGAATAAGGGGGATAATAAATGATGTTTAGACATTAGAAGGGTTCAAGTATTTAATAAATATAGTGAATAAAGAAATTCAAGAGAAATCCTAGGTGACAAATGGTTTTGGAGACATATGGAGGATCTGGGACCCACACTAGCTTGATTTTTCATAATACATGGTATCTCTCTTTTGCAAATTCGAATTAATGGGAATGTGAACACTATTGGGTGAGTTGGTAAGTCATAACACATGTCATTGAGCATCTTAGGTCGAATTGGGAAGGATTGGTAACCTCCATGGAAGATAAAGAGTCAAAGTGGAAGTTTGTGGACACTTGAGCTATATTCCCTAGCCCCTATAACACCAATGATGGAGCATCTATGACAACTATGACAAATTGCAGACCTGACCTCTGACATCTGACCACTATGACATGTCAGCACCAAAAATAGGCTCAAAGAAGGCGAATTTGGGATTTGGAGAAGCCAAAGAGACTCAAAATCGAATTTGGGAGAAGATGGAAGGTTGGAACTAGGAGACAAGTGGCAAATGTGGAATATTTCCTAAATGGAAATCTATTGAATCTATTGAGAGGATTTCCACCCTTAGAAGTATAATGTTGGTTATAAAATGTAGAAATGAAGTATGAGAATGGCTTTTGATCATTTGTAGAATTTTCAATTGCAATTGTGAAGAGGGAGAGCTAGTGGATGACTAGTTTCTTGCCTTAGCCAATTTCGAGGGTGAAAGATTCCCATCCAAGTTGGCAATTGGAAAGGCCATTCAGACCTTTCATTTGGAGATTTAATGGAGCCTTTATTTGCAGGTGTAAGCTACAGGGAAGCTCATGGTTTCTTCTATTGCAGCTCGCTCCTTCAACCATTTCCAGTTTTGATGGCATATTCTTGATCCTTGAGGGAGGGCATTTTTGGTGAGCTATTGTACTCTTTGGGGGAGATTCTAATGCCCCATTTATTTTGTAATATGAATTAAATACTCTGTTCTTCATCTCCAGAAAGTTTCAGGTCGAAATTCCAAGTAGAAATGTATAAATCTCATTTTTAGTGGAAGAACAATGCCATTTCCCCACTACCTTGTTGTGAACCAATGTATTGATGATGATTTCAAATGAATGGATGATTCTATGATGAATTTGTGATTAATGGAATTTCATGGATGTATTTTACAAGTTTCATGTACTGTACTTGAGCATTTGAAGTATTTTTACTCAGTTTAATTGCATTGGGAGAAGGAATAGTGCCATTTCCCCAAGGGTCGAATTGGTGATTTTTGCAGTTGAATGGGAGAGGGTGAGAACAGTTTTAATAAACCATTAATGGTGCATATGAGACCTTAATAACATACTTAACACATTACATACCTCTGTTCATAAATTTGAGTGGGTTTGGAGGCATTTGGGAAGCCATTTTCAGTACTTACCTTAAGGGGATTTGAACCCCAAATTACTAGTAAAATTGCATACTTGGTCCAGAATATTAAGAGAGTTTTCAGAGGTCTTTTGGTGGCCATATGTTATCCCTGAACATCATATTCAATTCCTAATATCATTCATACACCTTCCTTAAAGATTTGAAGGCATTTGGAGTCAATTTGAGACCTAGAGACCAATACTAGTCAAAGGGAAATCACTAGTAAAGTTACCTACATTGACCAGAATTGAAAGAGTATTTGAAGAAGTGTTTTAAAGGTATAAAGGCATCCCTAAAACACATATTTATGTTCTAATATCATTCATATACCTTCTCAGAATATTTGGGATCATTTGGGGCAAATTTGGGACCTAGAGATCGAAACTAGTCAAAGGTCGAACCAAGGAAAAAAGTGGAAAATTGCAATTTTAATAAAATTCCTAACAAGGGACATTACAGTGGTATCAGAGCATGGTCCTTGCACCTGTGTATTAGGTACATACATTCAAGAATAATTGGCATCCATGTCTTACTATTATGATGAATCCTATGAGTACAATTCTTATGAGGAATATGCAGATGCTTATGAGCAAGATGAAGCAGAATGTGAATGGTATGAGGAAGAGGTACCATCATGCAACACTTCTTACAATTTCAAGAGAAATGAAGATTATTCTTATGAATTTAAATCTGATGAATATGAGTGTGTCACACCAACCAAGGATAATTCTATGAGTGAGTTCCAAAGATGGAGAGCAAAATATAAAACCTTGCCCCAACAATATCAAAAATATCAAGAATATCTTGCTTTTAGCAAAAATACACAAAATGCCATGTCTTTTGAGTACTATGCTGAACATGTTTTTGAAAATAGGCCCAAAAATGAAGATGTGGAGTTAGTGAAGAAAGGTTTATGTCCTTCTTGTAAACACCCTTGGAGCGAGTATCATATATGTGTGCATGAAATGATGTCCTCCTTGAGGAGAGCTTTTGAGATTTATTCAAGAAGAGATTCCAAATATATTGATCCTAAGGAAAACAAGGGGCAAAATGCATCAGCTTGCTTTAAGGAGCAAAAGGAAGAGACATCACAAGAGCATGAAGAAGATTCTATTGAAAATATGGAAGATCATTTTGAGACACCTTCTAGCTTAGACATGAACCAAAGAGCATCTACTGATGGATGCTTAAACTATGAAGGAGTACCTACTGATGGGTGCTCACACCTCTATGTTGGTGACATAGAGATCACTTTTGAAAGTGTTTCTACAAGTACAAGTTTCATTAAGCATGATAATGAATACCTTGTATCAGTTGAAGAAGAACCAAGATCAATTTCCCCATCACCACTTGAGCTTCTTGAAGTTGGTCCAAGAAAAATTGAAGAAGATGAGGAGGTTCATTTGCAAGAGCCTCATTTTCTTGAAGGGTCCTTAAAGATGAATGAAAATAAGATCCAAGAGTCCCTCAGCATTCTCCATGACACTCAAGCATTGGTGTCAAATTCTTGTTGGAGAGCTACTTCATTGGAGGAAACATCCTTCCTTGAAGACATGGAGAAGATTCAAAGAGCAATGTGCCACATCAAAGGTAATTTCATGTCTTTGCTTTTTTATAGAAACCATTTGTTTGATCTTAATGAATTGTTACATGATGCATACTTGAAGAATAATGAGGATATTCATAAGCTCACAATTCAAAATGAGCAACTTCTTGAAAAGTTGCAAGATACTTGTTTTTCCTCCTATGTTTCAGATTGTCAAATGGTAGATTGTTTGGAGGATTCTCATGACATGCTGGATCATGAGAAATGTGGAAATTTGAATGTTCTTGATGTGTTTGAAGATGAACTTGAAGATATCCAAACACTTGATGTGGTGGAAGAGGAACTTGAATTGTCTCTTGATGAAGTTTATGCAATTTTTAAAGAAGAGCATGATTCCTCTACATTGGAACCAAACTATGACAAAGAGTTCATACTTTTGAAGGAGCTGCATGATACTACCCCTATGTATCCTTCCCATGATGAAACTTCTTCACTTTTTTATCATTTGCGTGAGTTAGCTCATTCTCTTACATCCTACAATTCCATGTTTTGCAACATTAGTCTCAATGAAGTATGGGTGAAAGGGTTCTTTTTTATGGTGCCACATGAGGAGTATGGAACTCCTAGATTTAACTTTCATGATGACATGGTTGGAGCACATTCTTATTCACATTTGCATCAGCATCATTTGTCACTTTATGATGAGTCACATCTACATGGATGCACCTATGATATGGATTTGAGTAACTTGAAGACTCATGGTTTTTCTTGCTCAACACTGGGTTCATTTGATGTTAGAGGAACTTCATCCAACACTTGGGTGAATAGATTTATGATGGGAGAACATTTTTGTTGGAAGCCACATACTTTGTTACATCTTTATTATTCTCACATTCATGGATGTATGGGTGAGACTTCTTTGAGTCATTTGAAGTCTCCTTGTTTTTTCTGCTCATTATTTGGTTCAGATTTTAGTGGAGATTCTTCATTCACTTCTTGGATGAAAGAATACATGGTTGAATATTTTGATGCATATCACATCCTTTTGGAGCATCATTATAGGACATGGGATCCTCACCTATGTCATTGGAGTAGATTTGATTGGTCACTTGAAGCTTGTATGCACTTGGAAAATGGTGGTCTACTTGCTTGGAGGTATAAGCACTTCCATGATTCTTTGATGAAGCACCTCCTTGATGTACATTTTCATTATATAGTTATGTACTTTGATGATATATATTTTGTACTCATGATGCTTGGAAGAATGCATACAAGAAAATGGGATCCAGGAATCATCTTATCTGATGGTATGGGTTGGAGAGCACTCTTCATTGTTGGGGTGCAATACAAGCAATGGGACCCTGTAATAATTTTTATCTCATTGGTTTCAATTTTTTGGGGGAAACAAGAAGTATGGGAGAAGGATTTCCCACTTAATAAAGTGATTTTTATCAGAGTAGTGCAGCAGCAAGCATGGTGGTTCCTCTCTAAAATCTTCATGGAAACTCAAAGACTCAAGGTTTGGCAATTCAATGGCAACTTCAAAGAATTATACAGAAAGCAAGTTCTTCAACACCCTTGTTTGAAATTGCTTGAGGACAAGCAATATTGGGAAGGGAGTATTTGTCATGTCCCAAATTTGGAATTGGGTCACATTGGCCTAATCACATTAGCCATATTCATTAGAGTTTGTAAAATTGGTGTTAAGGGTCAAATAATTGCCAAGGAGGAAAATTACTAGTTTCCTAGGTTTGGCGTGGAAGCTTTGGGATTTGGAATAAGGGGGATAATAAATGATGTTTAGACATTAGAAGGGTTCAAGTATTTAATAAATAGAGTGAATAAAGAAATTCAAGAGAAATCCTAGGTGACAAATGGTTTTGGAGACATATGGAGGATTTGGGACCCACACTAGCTTGATTTTTCATAATACATGGTATCTCTCTTTTGCAAATTCGAATTAATGGGAATGTGAACACTCTTGGGTGAGTTGGTAAGTCATAAAACATGTCATTGAGCATCTTAGGTCGAATTGGGAAGGATTGGTAACCTCCATGGAAGATAAAGAGTCAAAGTGGAAGTTTGTGGACACGTGGGCTATATTCCCTAGCCCCTATGACACCAATGATGGAGCATCTATGACAACTATGACAAATTGCAGACCTGACCTCTGACATCTAACCACTATGACATGTCAGCACCAAAAATAGGCTCAAAGAAGGCGAATTTGGGAGTTGGAGAAGCCAAAGAGACTCAAAATCGAATTTGGGAGAAGATGGAAGGTTGGAACTAGGAGACAAGTGGCAAATGTGGAATATTTCCTAAATGGAAATCTATTGAATCTCTTGAGAGGATTTCGACCCTTAGAAGTATAATGTTGGTTATAAAATGTAGAAATGAAGTATGAGAATGGCTTTTGATCATTTGTAGAATTTGCAATTGCAATTGTGAAGAGGGAGAGCTAGTGGATGACTAGTTTCTTGCCTTAGCCAATTTCGAGGGTGAAAGATTCCCATCCAAGTTCGCAATTGGAAAGGCCATTCAGACCTTTCATTTGGAGCTTTAATGGAGTCTTTATTTGCAGGTGTAAGCTACAGGGAAGCTCATGGTTTCTTCTATTGCAGCTCGCTCCTTCAACCATTTCTAGTTTTGATGGCATATTCTTGATCCTTGAGGGAGGGCGTTTTTGGTGAGCTATTGTACTCTTTGGGGGAGATTCTAATGCCCCATTTATTTTGTAATATGAATTAAATAATCTGTTCTTCATCTCCAGAAATTTTCAGGTCGAAATTCCAAGTAGAAATGTATAAATCTCATTTTTAGTGGAAGAACAATGCCATTTCCCTACTACCTTGTTGTGAACCAATGTATTGATGATGATTTCGAATGAATGGATGATTATATGATTCATTTGTGATTAATGGACTGTCATGGATGTATTTTACAAGTTTCATGTACTGTACTTGAGCATTTGAAGTATTTTTACTC
Organism: Larix kaempferi; assembly: GCA_027924585.1. Lineage (NCBI taxonomy): Eukaryota > Viridiplantae > Streptophyta > Pinopsida > Pinales > Pinaceae > Larix > Larix kaempferi. The sequence continues at coordinate 68,502,033 of BSBM01000361.1, read as the reverse complement.
AGTTTAATTGCATTGGGAGAAGAAATAGTGCCATTTCCCCAAGGGTCGAATTGGTGATTTTTGCAGTTGAATGGGAGAGGGTGAGAACAGTTGTAATAAACCATTAATGGTTCATATGAGACCTTAATAACATACTTAACACATTACATACCTCTGTTCATAAATTTGAGTGGGTTTGGAGGCATTTGGGAAGCCATTTTCAGTACTTACCTTAGGGGGATTTGAACCCCAAATTACTAGTAAAATTGCATACTTGGTCCAGAATCTTAAGAGAGTTTGCAGAGGTCTTTTGGTGGCCATATGTTATCCCTGAACATCATATTCAATTCCTAATATCATTCATACACCTTCCTTGAATATTTGAAGGCATTTGGAGTCAATTTGAGACCTAGAGACCAATACTAGTCAAAGGGAAATCAATAGTAAAGTTACCTACATTGACCAGAATTGAAAGAGTATTTGCAGAAGTGTTTTAAAGGTACAAAGGAATCCCTAAAACACATATTTATGTTCTAATATCATTCATATACCTTCTCAGAATATTTAGGATCATTTGGGGCAAATTTGGGACCTAGAGATTGAAACTAGTCAAAGGTCGAACCAAGGAAAAAGTGGAAAATTGCAATTTTAATAAAATTCCTAACAAGGGACATTATAGCGACACTTGTCAATACAAATGACGACACTTCCGTATAGAGGAATAATACATATCTATAGGAGTACAATAAAATACATAGATGAAATACATTCTGAAGTTACATATACATCAACACTCCCTCTTAACTAGGAAGGTATTTCTTGACATGGATCTGCTAACAAAAGTATTCTTCTCTAGATCATCATCAGTGAATCACCGTCCTCGAATCATCATCATCATCATTGTTGCTGCTATCTCAATCAATCTCTGATCTACTCGTCATAGGAAGTTCTATAGAGCCAATCCTTTTTCATACTAGATGTAGGCCCACCACCTGTAGGTCTTCATCATCGCTGGCCATACTGTGGAATACTCAGGACTGATTACGTGCCTCAACAAAACCTCTAAGGAGTATCTCAGGACTGATTACGAGGACATTGTTCAACCTATCGGATCTCCCAGGATCTTTTACATGTTGACCTTCAGAAAACCTACTCAGAGCATCCTAGGATGTTACGAGAAAACCGCTCTACCTGTTTGGATTTCGATAGAGCATTCCAGGCTGTTATGAGCACACTGCTCTACCTATCCATATTTTAAAGGATCTTTTCTATGTGAAGTTTCACAAAACCTACTCAGAGCATCCCAAGATGTTACGAGCACATCGCTTTACCTATCTGGATCTTGATAGAGCATCCTAGGATGTTACGAGCACACCTCTCTACCTGTCCGGATGCTAAAGGATCTTTTCTATGCGAAACCGTAGCAAAACCTACTCAGACCATCCTAGGATGTTACAAGCGAACTGCTCTACCTGTCTGGATCTCGATAGAGCATCCCAGGCTGTTACGAGCACACCACTCTACTTGTCCATATTTTAAAGGATCTTTTCTATGCTACCTGCACAACCTGGCCACGGCCACAGAGTCAAGCTGATACTCACCATACATCATCCTGATGTACATCATCACATGATCAACCTGATCATCATCATAGAATAATCCTGATGCATATCATCTGGAGCAACATCCTGAAGCTCGTCAACTGTGATCATCCTGATCATCATCATAGAATCAACCTGATGCATATCATCTAGAGCAACATCCTGAAACTCGTCATCTGTGATCATCCTGATCATAATCATAGCATCAACCTGATGCATATCATATGGAGCAACATCCTGAAGCTCGTCATCTGTGATCATCCTGATCAAACAGTATATCCATCTGATGCATACAAACTATCTACCTGATACATATCATCATACATGATCTACCTGATCATACAAATGCATCCACCTGATACATATACAAATACATGATCTACTTGATCATACAAGTATCCACTTGATCCATATACAAATACATGATCTACCTGATCATATCCCGCATCCAACATGATGCATATACATATACATGATCCGACTGATTATAACAAGCATCCAACATGATGCATATACATATACATGATCCAACTAATTAGAGCATCCAACATGATGCATATACAAAGCAGTAACTAGAGCATCATCCTGATGCTCATCATCCAGTGCTTACATCCACAGCCATGGGAAGGATCCTCCTTTCACCATGCTTGGAATGGCTCTAGCAGATGTGTCCATCACTTCTTCCTCAAAGTGTCGTCGATCTGAAGAACACCAGGCCTCTCTCTGAAGTACTTGAACTTCACTCTGGCTAGTGGTTTCATCAGTACATCTGCAATCTACTCATCCATCACAATGTACAGGAGATTCACTGCTCCTCTCTGCACCATATCCCTGATATAGTGATATTTGATCTCGATGTGCTTCGACCTATCGTGGAACACCGAGTTCTCAGACAGCTTCACACAACTCTGGTTCTCACAAAAGATACCAGTAGCCTCCAACGGGAGATCAAATAACTCAGACAGTAGCTTCCCGAGCCATACTGCCTCACAACTGGCCAAACATGCTGCAACATACTCTGCCTCAACTATACTCAGTGCTACGCAGGATTGCTTCTTGCTAAACCAAGAGATCACACCTGATCCCATACTGAAGGAGCACCCAGATGTGCTCTTCCTATCTGCAGTACTTCCTGCCCAATCTAAATCAACATAACCCTGCAGGTTAAACTTTTGATTCGCATCATACTTGAGCCCATAGTCAACTGTACCCTTCAGGTACCTCAGAATATGCTTTACAGCAACCAGGTGAACACCTCTGGGATTCGTCAGAAACTGGCTCAATGTGTTCACAGCAAAGCAAATATCTGGTCTCGTGTTCGTCACGTACATCAAGGATCCAATCATATGACGATACATTGTGACATCAACTGGATCAGATGAAGCATCACACAGAAGCTTCAAGTTAGATGCCATAGTGGTGGCCATGGCCTTGCAGTGTATCATCCCGAACCTCTTCAGGATCTCTACTGCATACTTCCCTTTTCCAAGGAAGATTCCATCTACACTCTGCCACACCTCCATGCATAGAAAATAGTGCATCATACCCAAGTCCTTCATCTCGAACTCGGTAGCAAGCTTCCTCTTGGTATCCGCAATCAAACTATCTTCTCCTGTAACAAACAGGTCATCCACATACAGAAGTAGTATCACTGGATTGCCTTCCTCAACCTTGTAGTAAAGGTTGGAATCTTATTTACTCTTGATAAAGCTTAAACTAGATAGAAAGTCATCCATTCTACCATACCAAGTCCTAGGAGCTTGCTTCAAGCCATACAAGGCTTTCTTCAACCTGCACACATATGACTTCCTATCATGTGTCTCAAAACCAAGTGGTTGCTCCACATACACTTCCTCCTCGACTACACCATTCAAGAAAGTTATCTTGACATCCATTTGGTGTATCTTCCATTTCATCACTACAGCCAGGGCAAGTACTGATCTGATGGAAGTGTACCTAGCTACATGAGCAAAAGTCTGTTCATAGTCTATTCCCTCTTTCTGAGAGAAGCCACAAGCTACAAATCTCACTTTGTATTTCTCTATGCTGCCATCTGCAGCATGCTTGATCTTGCAGATCCATTTGGAAGTCACAACAGACTTCCCTTCAGGTCTTGGGACAGCATCCCAAACATCATTCTTCATTATTGATTGGTATTCCTAGACCATGGCATCCTTCCATTCTTTCCTTTCCGCTGCCTCTTCATAACTGGAAGGTTCTTTGTTCATGATATCATAGAGTAAAGCAACATTGCTGGTATGTGATCTGGTCCTCTTCTTTGCTCTGTGTTCTTGTTCTGGAATGCCATACCTTTCTACATCTTGAATGAGCTCTCTATTCCATGCAGGTTTCCTCTTGTGAGAGTCCTTCTCACGAGGTGGATCTACAGGTTCTTGCGGATCTTCAATTTCACGATTAGCATCTGGAATTGCTTCGGTCATGGTAGTGTCTTGAAATCTGGTTTCCTTTGGTTCTTCATGATCTTCAACAGGTGTCTTCCTTGATTTGATGAATGCTGAGTTTTCATCAAATGTTACATCCCTGCTGACATCAATCTTCTTGAACCCTGGAAAGTACATTCTATAAGCCTTCGAGCTTTAACTGTAACCCAAAAAGATACCCTTCTTTCCTGAAGGATCGAGCTTACTCCTCTTTTCCTTTGGGATATGAGTGTATACTGGACAACCAAATATTCTGAGATGGCTGACTTCAGGTTTCTTACCAGAGAAGACCTCTTCTAGTCTCTTGTTGTCCAATATCTTGTGGGGAGTTCTGTTCTGCACATATACAGTTGTCCTAGTTGCTTTTTCCCATAGATGCATAGGTAGATCCTGGTCATGCAACATTGCCCGTGATGCTTCCATGATTGTTCTATTCTTCCTTTCTGCAACTCCATTCTGTTGTGGATTGTAGGGAGTAGTCAACTCCCTCTTAATCCTTGAATCACTGCATAGCTTCTTGAAGTCACCTGAAGTGAATTCTCTGCCATTGTCTGATTTGAATGTCTTTATTTTCTTATCAGTTTGATTTTCCATCAAGGATTTGAATTCCTTGAACTTTTCAAGCACTTCATCTTTGTTCTTCAAGAAATAAACCCAAGTCTTCCTGGAGAAGTCATCAGTGAAAGAGACATAGTAAAGATACCCAATGAGAGAACTCGATGACATCGAACCGCATACATCAGAGTGGATAATTTCCAAGATTCCTTTTGATTTGCTTTCACTGCTTGGAAATGCCTTCTTTATGTTCTTTCCTTTTGTACAACCTTTGCAAACACCTTCATGATTGGTCTTGATTTTAGGAAGACCTTCTATAGCTTTGCTTGCAATTGGTAGTGCTCTGTAGTGCACATGTGCAAGCCTTCGATGCCAAAGTTCATTTGGCTCCATGGATTCATGTACCATGTCATGTTCAGATTGTCCCTTCAATTTGTACAATCCTCCCTCTTGCTCTCCAATCACCATTGCATCATCAATAGTTTTACCCTTTGGCCACATTAGGATTTGGCCATCTACAAATGCAACCCTCATGCCTTTTGCATCCAATGCAGAGATGGAGAGTAGGTTCTTCTTGAGCCCATGTACAAATAACACATCTGTTGGCCCGGTTTTGCAACCAGGCTTAGTGCTATGGGCACCTGCTAACTAGTAGCAGCAGTTTCAATAGAATTAAACAAGAAACTAATCTAAACAAAACTAATCATGGATCTATGCAAGAATATAAGCAAATAATGAAAATATTTTAAAAACAAGAACAAGAAACTATAAAAGAATAAATTTGTATTTGAAAATGGGGGCAAGCTAGTGCTTGCAATAGTATTACCTCCAATGGTGAAGGTCGATGTAGAGCAACTCCCAAGATGAGTGGCTCCAAGCTCCAAGAGGTCTCCTTCTCCAAGGTTACTTCAATGGCTAAAATGCTCAAGGGAGATTTCAGCAGCATAAGGATGAGATAATGGATGGATGTGAAATGAGGAGCCCCTACCACCTTTTTATAGGTTTTGGTGGTGGGGAATACCATTTGTGGTTTTGTGGAAACCAAATGGTATTGACCAACATGGTTTAGGTACTTTTCCCTCATTTTTCCTTTTTTGAATAAAATTAATCTTTTAATTCCCTTTTTTAATATTTTTGGGAATTTGGACCCTTTTTGAGGGTTTTTTATGCTTTTTTAGGAAAAATAATATTTTTTAATGGAAAAAGGGGGGTACTCAGGTCTTTTGGTGACCTTTTGTTGGTTTCAGAAGCTTAGATGGTGAAAAAGTGGACAAATGGGTCATGTGAATAGGGAAATGAGCTAGTGAGCACTTTTTGAGTGTTAACAGATTGCCCCCTGATGTGTGAGGGAAGGAGCTCATCGTATGGCCGATAGACATCATAGTTCATTTGTCTTTTTCTGGGGTTTTAGTGGAGAGAAGAAACCAGTTGGAGACTGGAGTCACAGCCCTTGGAAGCTGCAAAAACAAAAAAATATTACATGGCCTCAATATGAATGAGGTATAATCTCTGATAATGGACGAGGCGGGCATTCCCATGCTCGTATCAAGACATATACATAACAATTAGTCCCAAGAAGGGGGATCTAATACATAAAGAATATACTGGTACATCATAATGGTCTAGGGGGGACATTATTTTGGGATATACTGCTGATCATAACTGATTTCAATAACTGATACACTGGAATAACTGATGAACTGCTGAAACTGAAGGTGTCCAACATCTGTAGGGACTCAAAGACTATGAGTCATCTCTGGGAAATAATATAACTGTATGCTCAAGGGAGTAGGAAACTGGGGTACATCTAAATACTGTCGCCATGCGCAACCCGGATATCTATAGAAAAAGTGTAACTGGTTTTATCCATAGGAAGACTCTCGAATGTGGAGGAGTCAGGAGGTATCCGGGGTCTTCGACTAATAAGTGAAACGGACGAATACCCTGTGCGAGTCTGAACGATGCGATCAAGGTGTTGGAGTCGAGCATGTGAGAAACAATCATTTGGAGAGGCACTGAAGATTCCTCTCGAAATGATTCGTAGGCACTCATCATAAAATGGTGATGAGTCCAAGACACAGGGACCTCTAGGTCGATCCTCTGGAATCAAATGTGGTTGTCGTCGACAGAGGGAGACCAACAACTAACAAGGCAATGATGTTTCCTTGATAGAAGCGCGAGGTGCCAAAAATGCAGTGTTGTAGTACTGATGGTAGGACTGAAATACTTGTGGGAATGGGAAATAACTGGGTCAAGAACTGGGTAGACTCAAACTTCCTTTGTTCAGAGCATGATGACATGGTTGACCTGGCAGCGTAGGGAACTGACTTGTAGGTGTGGGGATCATTGCTTCGACTGAATGATATATATTGACTCTGGGGGGGGAGGACGAGCTGATAGGTGCTGTTGGGGGATTTTCAAGGTGACATACTGCAGAATACTCTGAACAAAGGTGACCAAAATGGGGAAGCTGCCATATGAGTAGATGTGATTTGTCGTGGCGCCGAGAGGCACCATTGATTCCTTCTTCGTAGTTTTAATGAGCTCCAAGAAGGGATAAAAGTGTGCTCTGAAATGGTACGATCCTATGGATTTTGTGAGCCCAGGACGGCTCATGCTCATGGTTGCTTTCATGTTTAGAGAGTCTGAAAGCGGTAAGTGGACTCTATTGGTGTTTCTTTTTCGTAAGTTTAGTCTCCAAGGCCCGAAAAAGCATAAAATGATGCGGATGGAGAACTCTTCTAGCCGATGTGACTAGAGTATACCTTTTTCGTAATTAGTCTACGAGGTCCGGAAAAGGGGTAAACTTATACCAGGTAGACGCCCTTTCAGATACGTTTAGCGAGCATGAAAGGAAGCAAGATTGCTCGGCGATCTTTTCATTGTTTTAGGAGTCAGAAAAGAGCTTAACAGAAACTCCCTAAGTGCCTTTTTCGTAACAGGGATTGCTCGGCCCGAAAAAGGGATAAAATTATACCAAACAAAAAGGGATTCATGAGGGTGAGAAGAGGTCTCAAGCATCATCATCAGTGCGGAAAACTGGATCCGGTGACAGAAAGATTGTCGAAAAGGGGCCATGGAAAAAATGCCCAAAAAATCTAAAAGTGAGAGCGAGAAATGATCTCAAGCATCATCACGAGCGCGGAAAACTGAATCCGGCGATATAATGCATGTCAGAAACGGAGAACGGCCGATGTGGCACGCAAACCGAGGTGACGAGGGGGCATGGAAAAAATGCCCGAAAAATCTAGGCGTGAGAGTGAGAAATGATCTCAAGCATCATCACGAGTGCGGAAATATGAATCCGGCAGTGCAAATGGTGCGAAAAACAGAGGTCATAAGGACTCCGGAATGGTCAAAGCAAATAACTAGGTTAAAAAATTGCTACAAATAAAGGTGAGCCCACCAAGCCAATGATGTAGTGGTGGGGAGAAATGATGACCCGCGGGGGGAAATACTATCTGCATAAAATCAACTCAAATATACAAGTGACACGTGACCTCAAAAATGGTTGAGATCACGAATATGAAAAAGTGAGCAGGGTTAATGACCTGCCCCCATGCTATGTGCATGGGGTTTGTGATTGTGGATCACATATGTGTTGGTTTGAATGATGGGCTCATTAAGGTGTTGAGATAGAGATGATGGGGAAGGTTCAAAATGATTGATCATGCCCCCTATCCCGGGGTCGAGGTAATCTATTATGCCCCCTAACTCAGAGGTGTCAATGTGGTGCAGATGTTGTCTCAGAGAGAGATCAATAGGGCATTGAGCAACTGCTAGTGGGGTGTTATACCATGAGGCTGTGGGCTGTGGTGGCATACTGAAGTGATGATATGATGATGGGGGATTCCCTTTGTGGGGTGGATGCCCCCAGTATCTCCGACGAGAATCACGATGATGATGAGTAAGCAAGGTTTTGGGCCTGCCCCCATGTTGTGGACATGTGGTTTCCTCGTCGATTTGAAAGGGTTGAACATGTGTTTCTAAGGAATCAATTGAAGGGGCCGACCGGACAGAGGGGTATCCAATGGAAACCGTGTAAATGGTGTTAATCTCTCCGGATGAGGATGATGCGGGAGGGTAGATCTCCTCGATAGTAGGGGGTGCCGTCTCAAGGTCCAAATTGTTCATCTCGTAGAGGGCTACTCTGTAATCTGGGATGTCAGGACAGTTATGGGAGTAGTGGCCGTAAATACCGCATATCGCACATGGGTGGTTGGTACGCAGTGATTTATCACGAGGCATGGGGTTTGGATCTAGTTTGACCACCGGGATGTTGGGGTCGTCGTCCAGTATTTGCATGTGTTCCTGTAATGCAGGTAACTGTGGACACTGATGGGTTGGATGGCCTAACTCATCACACAACGAGCATTTTGGAGGAGCACGGAATACGGGGGGAGGTTTAACGGCCTTGGGTGGGGGTACCGCAGTGTATGGTTGTGGGCCTCTGCCCCCAGTGGACCTGATGAGAGGAGGGGGATTCGTAGATGACGAAGGAGTAGTGATACCGGGAGGTGGTTGAGTAGAAGTGACAATGGGTTGCACCGGTTGCAGGATGACATTTGGTGTCGGCGGTGGAACGGGAGGCGAAATATACCACACAGGTAATCCCAATGTTAACCCGGGGAGACTAAGGGTAGCCATAACCGGAGCACTTACTACGCCCGAAGGAGGGAATAGAAAGGGGATTGTGTGGATGGGTGTTACACCGATGTGACTAGGGACCAATGGTGGTTTAGGGAACAAAGGTGGTTGATTACCGGGTGGTTGTGTATTCTGTGAAAGAGTACAGAGGTTCGCGACGTGGGTCTCTGGTGACAGTGGTGGAATGGCCTGGAAAGTAGAGGTCATCGGCGCCTCGGAGTAAAGTCCAGGTCCTATTGAGGAAATGAATGAGGTAGTCACACCACAAACAGGTTGTTCAACCATGGGGAGAACATTTTCAGGTGTGGCGGGGGCCTTGGGATCGTAATAGGTGAGCTGGTCGACCTTGACCACGCGTCCCTCATGGGGGAACTGCATGGTGCGAAATATGGATGAGGCAACAGCCTGCATGGCATACATGTAGTTGCAACCAAGTAAAAGGTTATAGTCTAGTTGGGCATTGATGACCTCAATGTCAATGAGCACGGTTTTACCCGCCAGCTGGACAGGGACATTGGCTAAAAGACCTTGGGGTTGAGCCGAATGGCCGTCGTAGGCTCGTAATGCAGTGGTGGACTGCTGGAGAGTAGGGGATCTCAACTTCTGCCAAACGAATGTGGACATGACGCATGTGGAGGCCCCTTCATCGATAATGCACCGATGGATGACAAGATTCCGAACAGAAACGGAAACTTGGAATGCTAATGAGGAAGGCAGTCGTGGTTCAGACTGGTCTGAATCAAATGCGATCAACTGTGAATCATTGGGGTCAATGGCGCCAATGGCAGAGAGTAAAGTCTTGCGCTGTGAAGGACAGTTTTTCAAAACTTCTAAAGCAGACATGGCTGTAGGAGACTGGGCTAAGTCATCTACGATGTTGTAATTCGACGCATCCCGAGCATTGGGATTATTGTTGATACGACAAAGTGGGAAGTGAGGTGCTTTGGAAGCGCCATCAAGTGGAGCCAGAGGTATACGTAACGTTTGATCTGTGGGATTAACGTTAGTGTTCTTGTCGGCGGGAGGGGCTTCAGAGGTGGAGCCATATTGGTTCCAACGAGTTTGGAGGTTAGCATTGGCAGTCGACATCATCAACAAATGGTGAGTACCTGAATCGAACATGGGTTGATCAGGGGCTGCATAAGTGATCTGCTGTGGTGGCACGTTTCCTTGAGGGGGGTCTAATGGCTGAGTGTTCACTACACCTTGGTTTGGAAAGGGGTTTTGCAGCACCAAAGGTTGATGTTGAGGTGGTGGAGGGTTGGGTGGCGGCTGAGGAGCCGCTTGCCCTTGACGATGGGCATCGTTGGTCCAGAGTTGCCGAGCTTGCTCCAAATGTGGGAAAGAATGCATGTAATGACCATAGACCCCGCAGATAGAACAAGGGTGGTTTGTTCTGAGGTTATTATTTCTAGGCTGCTTAGGATTCCGATCCGGATTGCGGTTGGGAGGAGCAGCATTGTTATTCTGTGGAGGATTGGGAGGTGGAGGACCTTGCTGATGTTGTTGGTTATTACCGCGGTTATGACCTCTACCACGATTCTGTTGCGTACCTTGGTTGCGCTGGTTGTTTTGGTTCTGGGGCTGGTTGTGCTGTGTGTACACTTGCCCTTGAGCAGTGGGAGGATTTTGGTTCACCGCAGGTGCAGGAGCAGGTTGTGGTGGATAATAAGCCTGTGGTGCTGGAGGTGGTCCAGTTGCCTGCTGGGGTTGTTGGTAACCCTGAGCTATTGGATAGTACAATGGTTGAGGTGCAGCTGGGGGGGCGTATGCAGGTGGTGCATGACCAAAACACTGAGGTGGACATGAAGGTCCATGGGTATGGTGGTGATGTGCCATGGGAGCATACGAACTGGTTGCTCCAGACTGAGATGTAGCCCGCGAAAGGTCGGGACCATGGCTAGGATGTGTAATGGAAAAGGGTTGGGGATGTGCGGCTATACGACCAATGATGCCATCAATGGCATGGGATGCCCCCGGCGCATCATGTTGGGATGAATCGCCCCGAGGGGCGTCTGGAATAATGGTATACAGATAACCCGATGATGCTGTTTTGCAGAACAGCTCTATTAGTCTGCGATCCCTACGTGAGTGGGATATGCGAGCTGTTGGTGCCTGCATTCTACGGATATTGGGTGCTGCTGCGCCACATCGTATGTCTGGGGGGCAGACGATGATGGTGGATTCTGTTCTTCAGGGTACTTATTATGCCTGGGGGCAGATGTTTCTGGCTGGTGTCCGGAGAGATCTGGACAAGGCCATTAGAGAGGGAGGCGAGTTTTGTTATGCCTCATTTTTATGTTGTTTTTTCTTCGAGCGGGTGCCGACCTTGCGGCCACGGGTACCCATTCGTGCTGGTCTTCCGAGTGAGCCTCGTATGATGAGATGGGGGCAGATGATGCCTCGTGGCGGCGGTGGTGTCCGCGGCTTCTTCACGGAGGATTTTTATCAACAGTGGGAGCAGATGCCTCTGGTCATTGAGGACTACCCTTATGCTGGCATGGACTATCAAGGTGACCCAGAGATGCCTCGTGCCCCAGGACAGGCCTGGAGTTTAGACGGTATGTTTTGTGTTTTATTTGATATTATATCATATGTTGTTTGATTTATCATTGATGATTATTGTTGTATAGTATGTGATGGCTTACTTGCTTTGTGCAGATGTGGGTCCAGTGCCACCACCTGACTACGTGGCTCGTGAGGGGCGGGCGATGGTGGTCGCCCATCCACCTGCAGCGGTGCCCCCTCTGCGTGGTGGAGGATTTGCAGCTCGTGGGCGAAAGGTTGGCCCTCGTGATGATGCCATAGATGGTGTCAGATAGACCTTTGCCCGGATCCTAGATGGACTCCCCAAGGATGGTTGGAGAGACCTGGATCGGGATATTTTGCAGGGTTGTTTCGGTGCACCGCCTGAGTGGCAGTCACTCCTATTGAGGACAGCGGTGTTCGTGGCGAGGCACAGGGATGGTAGATGAGATGATCCGGCAGGGCCGGCTCAGGGGAGGATACGTCTACGGGACGATCCAGCGGGACCGGCAGAGCGGAGAGTTCGGGCTCGCCATGACCCGGCGGGGCCAGCGGAGGAGGAGTCAAACAAACGATATCCTCTACAAGGTGATGAAATCCAAGTCAGACAATATGAATGTTGAGACAACGGCTAGATATCCCCCTATCGGGAGGGACACCGGGTAATCAATCCTAAAGAAAGGCTACTAGGATACTCCGTTCATGACGCGTCGAGAAAAGGTAAATCTGCCGTTTGGTCCTTTGATCGCAATATCCCAATACAGGGATATCCCGAGAACTGTGAATGGTAGCCCTTCAATTATTGAATGGATTTCGGTATTCCACTCAGGCTTCCGGAACCATCCTCGCGACTTCAACCCTCCTAGGAGAGAGGCCTTCCCACAAACCGGTTGTGACCGCGCCAAAAAGTACTAAGAGATTTTAGCTCCCTAATTGGACAACTTCTATGTCTCAGATGTAATAACTGAGGGGTGTTATTGGAACACCTATCCCCCCAATACTACCTAGCTATAAAGTTCTTTTAGTGTTCCCCAAGTGGGGTTAAAAGTGTGTTGAAATTAGGGTACGCTTTAAGGCTTAGTTCAATTAAGTGATCGAGTGAGTGCACGTGAGGTATTGTAAACTGAACTTGAAAAAAGGTAAATGCTTTATAGGAAATTTTCAAAAAAAACAAAGGAGCTTTTGAAAATAAAAAAGCAAATATTTATGATTTTTTCAAATAAATGGAAATTAAATGCTTTGCAAATATCAACTCAAAAAACAAAGGATCCTTTGAATTATTAAAGCAAATAATAGACTTCTTTTAAAGAAATAAATGGACTTCTTCTTTCAAGGAAATTGCTAAGGGCAAAATTTTAAAGAAGTAAACAGGAAAAATTTTAATCTAGATAAAAATGCAAAATGAGTCTTTCTTTCACTTTCTTGAAATTTTTTAAAAAGATTTCTAGATATGCCTTTTAAATAGTAAAATTTTTTTCAAAGCTGTAAAATATGCAGAATTTAATACTGTAAAAAATGTGCTATGTGGGCAGAAAGTACAGTAAAATTAATTTTTAAAATCGAAATGGCCGAATGAAAAATTCAGCAGCGCGGCTTTTAACCGAAAAGCCGCGATGGACCGCGTGGGTTTCGGTCGCACAGTCGCGATGGACCGCGCGGAAAATTTCCGCGAAGCTGCGGTGTGCAGCACGCAAATAGGCCGTGAAGTCGCGGTGAACCGCGCGGAAAAGGACCGCGCAGTCGCGATGTGCAGCGCGGTAAATGACCGCGATGCCGCGATGTGCAGCGCGGAAAATGACCGCGATGCCGCGATGTGCAGCGCAGAAAATGACCGCGATGCCGCGATGTGCAGAGCGGAAACCGGCAGCAAAGCCGCGGTGAACCGCGCGGAAAAAAGGCCAAAAGCCGCGATGGACCGTGCGACTGTCAGGCTAAAAACCGCGATGCGAAAGCCGTGCACGGAAGCCGAAAAATGAACCCAAAAATTGAGAATTCCGGGCTGTTAATGGCAATACATGAGGCCAAAACTTAGAACAGCAATGGATCTGCTGTCTAAGATGGAAGATCTATGGATCTAAAGGTTAAAAACTAATAAAAAACTAAGATTAAAAGCAAAACTAGAGATCTATTGTTCAAAACCCAGCGGAGTCGCCAAAAACTGTTGTCCCGGTTTTGCAACTAGGCTTAGTGCTATGGGCACCTGCTAACTAGTAGCAGCAGTTTCAATAGAATTAAACAAGAAACTAATCTAAACAAAACTAATCATGGATCTATGCAAGAATATAAGCAAATAATGAAAATATTTTAAAAACAAGAACAAGAAACTATAAAAGAATAAATTTGTATTTGAAAATGGGGGCAAGCTAGTGCTTGCAATAGTATTACCTCCAATGGTGAAGGTCGATGTAGAGCAACTCCCAAGATGAGTGGCTCCAAGCTCCAAGAGGTCTCCTTCTCCAAGGTTGCTTCAATGGCTAAAATGCTCAAGGGAGATTTCAGCAGCATAAGGATGAGATAATGGATGGATGTGAAATGAGGAGCCCCTACAACCTTTTTATAGGTTTTGGTGGTGGGGAATACCATTTGTGGTTTTTTGGAAACCAAATGGTATTGACCGACATGGTTTAGGTACTTTTCCCTCCTTTTTCCTTTTTTGAATAAAATTAATCTTTTAATTCCCTTTTTAATATTTTTGGGAATTTGGACCCTTTTTGAGGGTTTTTTATGCTTTTTTAGGAAAAATAATATTTTTTAATGGAAAAAGGGGGGTACTCAGGTCTTTTGGTGACCTTTTGTTGGTTTCAGAGGCTTATATGGTGAAAAAGTGGACAAATGGGTCATGTGAATAGGGAAATGAGCTAGTGAGCACTTTTTGAGTGTTAACAACATCTTTCATCTTCAAGACTTTCTAGATTCTAGGTTGTAGGAGGCTTCCCCACTTCCTTTGATAGGGTATTGATAATCATCCCCAGGTTTCACTTTATGAGGTGATTCATTTTTAGACAGATTTACAAAAGATTCTTTAAGCCCAGTCATGTGTTTAGAAGCCCCACTGTCAATTAACCAATCATTACAACGAAGAGAAATAGTACCTGTGAGAGCAGAGATTAGAACATACTCTTCTTCTCTTGATGAGTCATCATCATCACTTTCTTCTCTAGTTTTCTTCCTAGGAGGTTCATCATCCTCAGCAACATGAGCATGATATCTTCTTTTGTTATTCTTCTTCTTCTTGTTGAAGTTGTTGTCTTTTTTCTTCTTGGGACAATTTGAAGCAAAGTGTCCCATTTCATTACATTCGTAACATCGAACATGAGATAGATATTTCTTCTTGTGATGAGGGTGAGAATGTTTCTTGTTATGAGATTTCTCCCTCTTAAACTTGCTTCCCTTGGTGTGAGCTATGAGAGATTGATCTTCATTCCTCATATTTTCTTCTCATGCCACAAGCCTTGCTTCTTCTTGTGAGCATTCTTCCCGCAGTCTGCTGAAAGATACCAACTTCTTTCTTGCACAGCTTCCTTGGATAAAGGAATCCCATGACCTAGGTAGGCCATTCAGAGTGGTCATGACAACTTCACCATTCTCCACCATTTCATCCACTGCTTCTAGTTTTTCCTTGATTTGAGAGACCCTAGAAAAATAAGATTGAATGGATTCTCCATTCTGAATCTTTACCCCTTTCAATTGGTTTCACAGAGTCATCTTCCGATTTATGTTCTTCCCTTCAAATAGCTTGGATAGGGAATCGAACATCTCTTTGGGTGTCTTCAGAGATGACACATGGGGATGAGATGGTCCTTGATAGAATCAATAATGATTATCTTTGCCTTGACCAAGTTCTTCTTGTGGAGGGCTTTAGCCTCTTCTCCCTCTGGGACAGGGACCTCTTCCCTTATGTAAGTATCCAATTCATTTTCTTCCAGGATTAACCCAATCCTATACTTCCATGCTCGGACGTTATCGGCCCCTTCAAGCTTATCCTCCAGCTTAGTGTGGTGAGACATCTTTAAAGAGTACTTCAAATGGAAATAGAAAAGATTTAGGTCTTACCACTTGATTTGCTGAAAACTGGATCTGGTCCTGGATTAGGGTTTGTCAGAGAAAACCTAAAAATTCAAAATGTGAATTTCAACTTTCTGAAAGGATAGAAAGATGCGCCTTGTGAGCTGATTAGCCTGGTGTATTCAGAATTTGAGATTTGCAAAGCTTCACCCTTTAGAAATTCCTTTTAGTCTTCCCGGGTTCACTAGGGAGGACACTGAATTAGGGTTTGAGTTTCTCGGAGATTTACCCAACCAAAAATATCGATACAAAGTTCTAAACTTCAATTTTTCCAAGGTGCTTCCAGCTATGTCTTCAGATTTAAGAAATTCCTATTTTTGTGGAAACCCTAATTTTTAGGGCCAAAACTGAAAGTGCTTAGAACTGAATTCTGATTGGACAGAAAGATTCACCTTGCTGAGGAGAGTCAATCTATCATATTGCTTTTCCAAAATCTATGGAGAGAAACCCAAAAACAAGAAGCCATAGATTCTGTAATTGCACGGTGTCTTGTTCTCAGGTTAGCTCTGATACCATGTTAATTTTCGAGCATTAATTCAATATACTCTAGGATCTTTACTGAGAGAATAACATGTATAGTATATCAATGCATATAAATCATAGCAATCATATCAAACATCACAAGATGCAAACATAAGAGACAATAGCCACATAGAGTTTCTGTGGGGAAAAGCCTAAGGTGAAAAACCCAACAACTTTCTCAGAGATAGATAGAGCAATGATACAACCAAAGTACAACCCAAGTACACAGAGATAGTCTCCTCCTAGTAGCTGATCCTCCTCCTCACATGTGTGCCACTTTTTGAGTGATGGATGAGTGAGTAATGAAGTGATCAAATAGAGAGATCCCGCTCTCTATTTATACTTGTTCTGAGCAGCCTAATAAACCTATGGGGCCGACTTGTCTAACTCAACCTAATAACCCCAGGTTAACTTAATCAGGGCCGACCTCACACATGGTGGTCTAATAACCCATTGGCAAGTTAGGACACTTGCAACACTTGTCAATACAAATGACGACACTTCCGTATAGAGGAATAATACATCTCTATAGGAGTACAATAAAATACATTCCGAAGTTACATATACATCAACAAGTCAAAGGTGAGTCTAACTGAGTCTAAATGATGCATGTGACCACTAATAATGGGATGGAGACTCCAAGGGTGCATGAAAGACTATCAGTAGTCAAGTGGCACTCCGATATAGACATCTGGGAGCTATAGTCAGTTTAACTGAGCAATCAATGCAAGAACTGACTAATCAATGCATGAACTAACTGATGGAATCCTAGAGGTATGTAGTCGGGTGCATTAGTATCCATATGGTGAAAATAATGTGTACTAGGTAGGTAGGAGGCCTACTGATGGCTAGAAACAGGCTCCAGGGGGCTAAAAACCAAGGACTAGGGGTTGGGAGACCACCATACTGATGACTGGATGCATGCAAATATAATAATTATGGTGAGAATATTCCAATACCCCCCTGCAATCTGGATTATGAGGAAACATAGGAACTGAAAAATAGTAGGGACCTGATAACTGAGACCAAAGGTCACCCCACACAACGATCTAAATAAAAATGTGAGGAAAGAGGGAAAACCCAGTGGAAAGAAATCCCCCCATCAAGATAGACAGTAGAATGCTAATCAAGCATGTGCATCACTCACCCCAAAAGGTAAGTGAACTTCTTTACTGAGAAAGGATCTATCGGAAAGTAATGGATCAATGTGAGAAGGATGAAACCTTCCATTTTGAAAATAAGATTTGGTTCTCCTTGGATCAAGTGGATCTCCAACAAGATCATCGATAGATTTAAGAGTTGTGGCAGCCCATCTCGGACGAAGAGTTGAATCTTCAGGTTCTTGTGGATCTGGATCTAACATTCGCTCATCTTCGCTGTCAGGTGATAGATCTTCATGTTCTTATGGATTTGGATCTAGCATTTTCTCTTCATCATGTTCACTTTCAGATTCAGAATCTGAACATTCTTGAGATGAAGCTTCGCTCTCTTACTCAGCAAGTAGTGGTGGTGTGGTAGGAAAGCTCTCTTGCTCAATAGAATGAGCATCTTGAAGTGGCCATTCTTCAAACTGAACACTCATTTAAAGGAATATTTTCATAGTAGAAGGATAAATAATTTTGTAGGCCTTTCCACTTAGTGCATAACCCACCAGTAAACACTCTCTGCTTTGTGGATCTAAGGCTCTCCTTTTCTCTATTGGAATCCTAGCCCAAGCTCTGGATCCAAATACTCTGAGATGAGATACATTATGTTTGTAACCCATCCATGCTTCAAAAGTATTTTTACCTTTCATTTCTTTGTGAGGGAATCTATTCTGGAGGTAAGCAACACAGTTGATGGCCTCTTGTCACGTCCCCTTCCATCAATCCAATGCAAGGGAGGGAACATGACTGTAACATGGGGTGTCTAATTCTTCCCCAAAGCCATAATTGTAAAAAAAATTCCATTTAGATAAAATGCACAATTAAATTACACAGCGGAATTAAAATACATAATTGTACACACACAACAGAAATACATCAGTATATTTATCTCAAGCAAATGATGCATCAACAGGCGAGGAATTTATCCCATTCTCATGCTATGCACAGACTTCATATCAATTCCATTAACATGAATAATTACCATTCCGAATTAACACATTACAGAACACAAAATGCATATAATTTATAACACAGATAACACTTATCTTGAAGATGAAGCTGTCCAAACAACTGGCTATGTGAGAGAAACGTTCCACCCAACCATAGATCTCTGTGCAGCTTTTATTCTTTCAGTTGGGAGATCACCCCTAAGCTGGATTGTGTATCCACTAAGGAGGAACTAGCTATGCTCACTCACAGCCATGGTTTCACTCAACAACTATGCTAATCCAACACACAGTTGGGTTTGTCAAGCATATGAAAGACAAAGGAGGGAAATGCTAAGTGAGTGAGCTCAACCACAGAGCTACATGCATCTTAAATGAATTCAACAGTCAAGGCACCCACATTACCTACCACACCCAACACAAAGAAGGTCCCCTTCTCTGCTGCACAGTCCCTCAGGCATCCCTTCCATCCAGTGCTCTTCAGGGTGGGCATAGAAAGGTCCAGCTGCTAATCCTTGAGATTCTATCCTTCACTGGGTTTATCAAGCAAACCCAACCTCTGCTCAGTCATTCACAATTGGATTTCTCACAATTCTGTTCATCCAATAACTCAGTCTCGTCACTGGTTTTATGGGTTATAAGAACTGGGTTTTCCAATGGATTTCAGGGTATCTAATCCTCTCAAATTTGCCCCAAGGTTCCTATCTATGGATCCCCCATTAGATTTTACTGTTAAATACCAAATTTGCGCATTTTTTGCTCTTCAAAACGTGGGTTCTTTCAAAGTTGCGATTTCTAGTTTTGCTCACTGCTAGAATTCATTTTTGGATGGAAAATGATGTTGGGTTCTTCCACACTGGATTGGAAATGAGGAAGAAGTAACTCCCATGAGGTAGAGTGGCTTGTGGTACAAGAAAACAGAGCCCATACCTGCAAATACGAATTTTTGGGCTGCCCATGCTCCATTGAAGCCATGGACTGGAATCTTCAACTACTTCCTTACAACAGAAATAAATGTCATCAAGGAAAGTCAAATGGGTTCTGACAATGACATTTGGTAGCTTATGGCTCAATCCCACAACCCCCTCACCACTCCCTAGTGGATACACATGGCCCCTTCTCATTTGTTGCTTCCATAGCCAGTTTTGGTATTTTATTGAAATATTAACATTTACATCAATTTACAATATTCCATGGCTTAATAGCACATGGGTATCAAAATATTAAATACTTGCTTGTTTTAAATAAAATCCGAACATACTCTAGCGGGGCCTTGGCCTTGAGCTCCACGCTAGGGAAACATACAACGCATGTATACAATATTTACATTAGAAGCCAATATTTCTTAAGGGTCAAAATTGGGGTATTACATTCCCGTCCCCCTTATAACAACACCGTCCTTGGTGTTCTCAAAACTGAACAAAAATGGGAATGCCTCTCTCATGGCATCCTCCAGCTCCCATGTACCCTCATCAGGACTAAGGTGCTCCCATTGGACCTTTACCTGCCCGATGGCTCTGTTCCGAAGCAAAGTGACCTTCTTATTGAGGATGCACATAGGTTCTACTTGGAACTCTCCCTCGGGTTCCACCTGTATCACATTCCAATCAATCATATGATTAGGATCATGTACATACTTCTTAAGCAAAGATACATGGAAAACATTATGAGCTCTTATGTTAGCAGGCAATGCAAGTCTATATGCAACTGGCCCTATCCTATCTAGGACTTCAAATGGCCCACAATATCTTGGTGACAACTTGGCACAAATCCCCAACTTGAGAGAACTTTTCCTTGGTTTCACTCTCAAATAAACATGATCCCCAATTTGAAATTCCTTATGCACTCTTTTCAAATATGCATAACTCTTCTGCCTATCCTGAGCTGCCTTTAAATTCTGCCTAATCTTAGCAACTTCATGTTCCATTTCCTTGATCATCTCTGGTCCAAGTACTACCCTGTTCACCGGGCTGTCCCAATTCACTGGAGTCCTGCATCCCTTGCCATACAATGCCTCAAATGGACTCATCCCCAAGGATGCATGATGTCCATTATTGTATGCAAATTCTACCAAGTGTAGGTAATCCTCCCACTTGGATGGTTTATCCATCACATACATTCTCAGCATGTCTTCAAGAACCTGATTCACCCTCTCAGTTTGGCCATCTGTTTGAGGATGATATGTTGTACTGAAATTCAATTTAGTTCCCAATTCCTGAAATAATCCCTTCCAAAAATTGGAAGTGAACTTTCTATCATGATCAAAAATTATTTCCTTAGGCAATCCATGCAACTTGAATATCTCTCTCATGAAGATATTTGCAATGTCACTAGCCTTATGAGTGGACTTGACTGGAATAAAGTGATCTACCTTGGATAGCTTGTCCACCACAACCATGATTGAATCATGCTTCTTCACTGTCATGGGCAGACCTATTATAAAATCCATAGAGATCACTTCCCACTTCCATTCTGGAATGGGTAAGGGCTGCAACAATCCTGCTGGATGTTGGTGTTCTACCTTGACTTGTTGGCAATTCTGACACCTAGCAATATAATCAGCTATGTCCTTCTTCATACCATGCCAAAATTATTGCTTTCTTGCTGTTGTTATAGTTTTCTGATATCCTGGATGTCCAGAGTATGGCATTTGATGAATTTCATCCATCACCAGCTTCTTCAAATCTGCACTATTTGGAATGTACAATCTATCCTTGTAGATGAGGATATTGTCTTCACCAAGCTGATATTCCGCACACTTTTCATCCACATTACCTTGCTGCAACTTCTCTTTAATTTGAAGGCAAGCTTCATCACTGTGCTGGGCTTCAATAACTCTTGTCTTCAAGTCTGATTTACACACACTTAATGCTGCAACATGAAATTTTCTGCTAAGAGCATCTGCAACCTTATTCTCTTTCCCTTTTACATGCTTAATTTCAAAATTGAATTCACAAAGAAATTCCATCCACCTAGCTTGCCTAGCATTCAAGTTTGGTTTATCAAACAAATACTTCAAACTCATGTGGTCTGTTCTAAGCTCAAATCTTCTTCCCATCAAATAATGTCTCCACATTTTAAGAGCATGTACTATGGCTACTAATTCTAAATCATGTGTGGCATAATTCTTTTCATGCTCTTTTAATTTCCTTGACTCATAGAAAATCACAACTCCTTCTTGCATGAGCACTCCACCTAGCCCTTCAATGCAAGCATCTGTGCACACTACAAAATCCTTCTTTGGATCTGCTATCTTCAAAACAGGAGCATTGGTAAGTAACTCCTTTAACTTCTGAAAACTTTTCTCACATTTTTCAGACCATACAAACTTGATGTTCTTTCTTTGCAATGAAGTGATCGGATGAGCTATCCTAGAGAAGCCTTCAATAAACCTTTTGTAGTAACCAACAAGACCCATAAAAGATCTAACATCTGAAACATTTCTTGGAGTTGACCAATCCATGATAGAATTAATCTTCTCCGGATCCACTGCAATTCCTTCTTCATAAATGACATGACCCAAATATTGAATCCTCTTTTGGTAAAACTCACACTTTCTTAACTTGGCATACAATTGATGCTTTCTAAGGACTTGCAACACCATCCTTAGATGTTCCTCATGTTCTTCTTCATTCCTTGAATAGACAAGAATGTCATCCATGAACACAATCCCAAACTTATCCAAAT
Source organism: Larix kaempferi (assembly GCA_027924585.1). Classification (NCBI taxonomy): domain Eukaryota; kingdom Viridiplantae; phylum Streptophyta; class Pinopsida; order Pinales; family Pinaceae; genus Larix; species Larix kaempferi. The sequence continues at coordinate 68,479,918 of BSBM01000361.1, read as the reverse complement.
ATTTGTTGAATACACTATTCATGAGACACATGAATGTGGCAGGTGCATTGGTAAGACCAAATGGTACCATAGTGAACTCATAGTGACCATATCTAGTTCTGAAAGCTATCTTGTGAATGTATTCCTCTTTAATCCTTACTTGATGGTAACCAGACCTTAAGTCAATCTTGGAAAACACTTTAGCTTCATTCATTTGATCAAACAAATCATCAATCCTTGGCAATGGATATGTTGATGTATATGTAACTTCGGAATGTATTTCATCTGTATATTATATTTATATTTATTGTACCCTTATAAGAGATGTGTTATTCCTCTATAAGGAAGTGTCGTCATGTGGATTGACAAGTGTCGCAAGTGTGTGTACTTGCCGATGGGTTATTAGACCACCTTATGGGGTCGGCCCTAATTAATATATAATATAATGTGGATGTACTCAAGTAGACAAGTCGGCCCCAGTAGGTCATTGGGCAAAAAGGTGAATATAAATAGAGATAGGAGATCTCTATTTTACTCACTCGGAAAGGTAACTATCTCTCTCTCTGAAAAGTGGCGCACTAGTGAGGAGGAGGAGGATCATCTGCTAGGAGACTATCTCTGTATTATTTGGTTGTATTTTGGTTGAGCCATTGCTCTCTCTATCTCTGAGGAAGTTGTGGGGTTTTTCACCTTAGGGTTTTCCCCACGGAAACTCTGTGTCTCTTGTCTCTATGCTTTTGATTCTTGTGATGCTTGTGATGCTTGTCATATTATGATTGTCATGCATTGATATACTGTAGATGTTATTCTCTCAGCAAAGATCCTATAGTATTGTGATTTAATACTAAAAATTTAACATGGTATCAGAGCTTAACTGAGAAGAAGAGATTTTGCAGTGACGGAAGCTTGTATTCCTTGTTTATTGGGTTTCTCTCCACAGATTAGTAGATTGGATCTACTCATCAAGGTGCATCTATCTGTCCAATCAGAATTCAGTTCCGAGCATTTTCAGATTTGGCCCTAAAAATTAGGGTTTCCACAAAAATAGGAATTTCTGGAAACTGAAGGTACAGCTGGAAGCTCCTTGCAAAAATCGAAGGTTTGAGCTTTGGATCGAGATTTTTGGTTGGGTAGATCTCCGGGAAACTCAAACCCTAATTCAGGGCTCTCCCCAGTGAACCCGGGAGGACAAAAAGACAATTTTGAAGGGCAAGACTTTGCTGATCTCAAATTCTGAATGTACTAGGCTGATCAGCTCTCCAAGGCGCATATTTCTATCCTTTTGGAATTTTGAAATTCACATTTTGAATTTTTAGGGTTTCTCTGACAAACCCTAGTTCGGGACCAGATCCAGTTTTCAGCACTTCAAGTGGTAAGTTCTAAATCCTTTCTATTTCCATTTGAATTACTCTTAAAAGATGTCTCTCCACACCAAGTTTGAGGATAAGCTTGAAGGGGCTGATAACTTCCGAGCCTGGAAGTATAGGATTGGGTTAATCCTGGAAGAGAATGAGTTGGACCCATATGTGAAAGAAGACATCCCTATCCCAGAGGATGAAGAAGCCAAGGCATTGCACAAGAATAACTTGGTCAAGGCAAAGAGAATCATTGCTGATTCTATCAAAGACCATCTCATACCTCATGTGTCTTCTCTTAAGACACCCAAAGAGATGTTTGAATCTTTGACCAAGCTATTTGAAGGAAAGAACATAAATCGGAAGATGACCCTGCGGAACCAATTGAAAGCAGTGAAGTTTCAGAATGGAGAAACCATTCAATCTTACTTTTCAAGGGTCTCCCAGATCAAGGAAAAATTAGAAGCAGTAGATGAAATGGTGGAGAATGGAGAAGTGGTGATGACCACTCTAAATGGCCTACCCAGGTCATGGGATTCCTTTATTCAAGGAATTTGTGCAAGGAAGAAATTGATCTCCTTCAACAGATTGAGGGAAGAATGCTCTCAAGAAGAAGCTAGACTTATAGCGCGTGAGGAAAAGATGGGAGGAGAAGATCAAGCTCTTGCAGCTCACACCAAAAGAAGCAAAACCAAGAAGGATCACTCTCACCACAAAAGATTCCATCAAAAGAGTAAGAAGGACCTAAGATGCTTCACATGCAATGAGAAGGGTCACTTTGCTTCAGATTGTCCCAAGAACAAAAGGGATAATAACAACAACTCTAGTAAAAAGAAAAAGGGCAGCAAAAGAAGGTTTCATGCTCATGCTACCGAAGATGATGAACCTCCAAAGAAAAAGGCTAGGGCAGAAAGTAGTAGTGATGATGACTCATCAAGTGAAGAAGAATATGTTCTAATTTCTGCTCTTACAGGTACCATCTCCCATGGATGTAATGATTGGTTGATTGATAGTGGGGCTTCCAAACACATGACTGGGTTTAAGGAATTCTTTGTGAACCTATCTGAACATGAATCACCCCATAAGGTGAAACTTGGGGATGATTATCAATACCCAATCAAAGGAAGTAGTGAAGCCTCCTACAACCTAGATTCTGGAAAATCTCTGAAGATGAAGGAAGTCCTCTATGTACCTGGGCTCAAGAAAAACTTACTCTCAATCTCTGCATTGGATGCAAAAGGTATGAGGGTTGCATTTGTGGATGGCCAAGTCCTAATGTGGCCAAAGGGAAAGAACATAGATGATGCAGTAGTGATTGGAGAGCAAGAGGGAGGCTTGTATAAATTGAAGGGACAACCTGAACATGCCATGGTACATGAATCCATGGAGCCAAGTGAACTTTGGCATAGAAGACTTGCTCACATGCACTATAGAGCACTTCCAATTGCAAGCAAGGTAGTAGAGGGTCTTCCTGAAATCAAGACCAAACATGAAGGTGTTTGCAAAGGATGTGCAAAAGGTAAGAACATTAAGAAGGCTTTCCCAAGCAGTGAAAGCAAAGCAAAAGACATCCTAGAAATCATCCACTCAGATGTATGTGGCCCTATGTCATCCAGTTCCCTGAGTGGGTATGTTTACTATGTATCATTTATTGATGACTTCTCCAGGAAGACGTGGGTATACTTCTTGAAGGGAAAAGATGAGGTGATTGATAAATTCAAGGAATTCAAAACCTTGATGGAGAATCAAACTAACAAGAAGATCAAAACATTCAGATCCGACAATGGTGGAGAATTCACCTCAAATGACTTCAAGAAGCTTTGCAGTGATTCAGGGATTAAGAGGGAGTTGACTGCTCCTTATAATCCTCAACAGAATGGTGTTGCAGAAAGGAAGAACAGAACTATCATGGAAGCAGCAAGGGCAATGTTGCATGACCAAGATCTTCCTATGCATCTATGGGCAGAAGCAGCTAGAACAGCTGTGTATGTACAGAACAGAACACCCCACAAGATATTGGACAACAAGACACCAGAAGAGGTCTTTTCTGGTAAGAAACTTGAAGTCAGCCATCTCAGAATATTTGGTTGTCCAGTATATACTCATGTCCCAAAAGAGAAGAGGACTAAACTAGATCCTTTAGGAAAGAAGGGTATCTTTGTGGGTTACAGTGAAAGCTCGAAGGCTTACAGAATATACTTTCCAGGATTCAAGAAGATTGATGTTAGCAGGGATGTAACATTTGATGAAAACTCAGCATTCATCAAATCAAGAAAGGCACCTACTGAAGTTTATGAAGAACCTAAGGAAACAAGATTCCAGGACACTATCATGACTGAAGCAGTTCCAGAAACTGTTCGTGAGTTTGAAGATCCACAAGAACCTGTAGATCCACCCCGTGAGGATAACTCTCACAAGAGGAAACCTGCATGGGCTAGAGAGCTCATTCATGATGCAGAAAGATTTGGCATTCCTGAAGAAGAACACAAAGCAAAGAAGAGAACTAGATCACACACCAGTTATGTTGCCTTACTCTGTGACATTATGAACAAAGAGCCTTCCAGTTATGAAGAGGCAGCAGAAAAGAAAGAATGGAAGGATGCTATGGTTGAGGAATACCAATCAATAATGAAGAATGATGTTTGGGATGTTGTCCCAAGACTTAAAGAGAAGTCTGTTGTGACTTCCAAGTGGATCTACAAAATCAAGCATGCTGCAGATGGCAGTGTGGAAAAATACAAAGCAAGATTCGTAGCTCGTGGTTTCTCTCAAAAAGAAGGAATAGATTATGAAGAAACATTTGCACCTATAGCCAGGTATACTTCCATCAGAACAGTGCTTTCCCTGGCTGCAGCAATGAAATGGAAAATACACCAGATGGATGTCAAGACTGCTTTCCTGAATGGTGTAGTAGAAGAGGAAGTATATGTGGAACAGCCACTCGGCTTTGAAATACATGACAAGGAGTCATATGTGTGCAGATTGAAGAAAGCCTTGTATGGCTTGAAGCAAGCTCCCAGAACTTGGTATGGTAGGATGGACAGTTTTCTATCTAGTTTGGGCTTTACCAAGAGTAAAGCAGATTCAAATCTTTACTATAAGGTTGAGGAAGGGAATCCTGTGATTCTACTACTGTATGTGGATGACCTATTTGTGACAGGAGATGATAGACTGATTGCGGATACCAAGAGGAAGCTTGTAGCTGAATTTGATATGAAAGACTTGGGAATGATGCACTATTTCCTAGGTATGGAGGTGTGGCAGAATGCAGGTGGGATCTTCCTTGGTCAAGGGAAGTACACAGTAGATATCCTTAAGAGATTCGGGATGATGGATTGCAAGGCCATGGCCACACCGATGGCATCGAATTTGAAGCTTCTATGTGATGCTTCATCTGAGCCGATTGATGTCTCTATGTATCGTCAGATGATTGGGTCCTTGATGTACCTAACGAACACGAGACCAGACATTTGCTTTGCTATGAACACATTGAGCCAGTTCCTGACGGATCCGAGGAGTGTTCACCTGGTTGCTGTAAAGCATGTTCTGAGGTACCTGAAGGGTACAGTGGATTATGGGCTCAGATATGAGGCGAATCAAAAGTTTAACCTGCAGGGTTATGTTGATTCAGATTGGGTTGGCAGTGCTGCAGACAGGAAGAGCACATCTGGGTGTTGCTTCAGTATGGGATCAGGTGTGATCTCTTGGTTTAGCAGGAAGCAGTCCTATGTAGCACTGAGTACAGCTGAGGCAGAGTATGTTGCAGCCTGTTCAGCTAGTTGTGAGGCAGTATGGCTACGGAAGCTACTGTCTGAGTTATTTGATCTCCCGCTGGAAGCTACTGGTATCTTCTGTGATAACCAGAGTTGTGTGAGGCTGTCCGAGAACCCAGTGTTTCATGACAGGTCGAAACACATAGAGATCAAATATCACTATATCAGGGATATGGTGCAGAGAGGAGCTGTGAAGCTCCTGTACGTTGCGACGGATGAGCAGATTGTAGATGTGCTGACGAAGCCACTAGCCAGAGTGAAGTTCGAGTACTTCAGAGAGAGGCTTGGCGTTCTTCAGATCGAGGACACTTCGAGGAAGAAGTGATGGACACATTTGCTGAAGCCATTCCAAGCATGTGGAAGGAGGATCCTTCACATGGCTGTGGATGTAAGCGCTGGATGATGAGCATCAGGATGATGTTCTGGTTTCTGCTGGATATGATCAGTTGGATTAGTTGGATCATTTTTATGTATGTATGTACGCATCATGTTGGATGCTGGATATGATCAGTTGGATCATTTTTATGTATGTATGTACGCATCATGTTGGATGATGGATATGATCAGGTGGATCATTTATGGATGCATCATGTTGGATGCTGGATATGATCAGTTGGATCATGTGTATGTATTTTGTATATGCATCATGTTGGATGCTTGGACCATGTATCTGTATATGTATCAGGTGGATACATTGTATGATCAGGTGGATCATGTATGGTGATACGTATCATGTATCAGGTGGATACATTGTATGATCAGGAGGATCATGTATGATGATATGTATCAGGTAGATACTTGGTATGCATCAGGTGGATGCATTGATGATCAGGTAGATCATGCAGCAGGATGTTGCAGTGATGATCAGGATGATCATGGATGATGAGCTTCAGGATGTTGCTCCATATGACATGCAGCAGGACGTTGCAGTGATGATGATCAGGATGATCATGGATGGTGAGCTTCAGGATGTTGCTCCAGATGACATGCAGCAGGACGTTGCAATGATGATGATCAGGATGATCATGAGTACATCAGGATGATGTATGGTGAGTATCAGGTTGATACTCTGTGGCCGTGGATCAGGTTGTGTAGATGAGCATGTCTGGGAGATCCTATAGGTCGGAGTTGTGTACCCGTAACAGCCTGGGATGCTCTTTCGAGACATTGCTCTGGGAGGACATGTAATTTGTGCCCTGGGAGATCTCAGGTCGGAGTTGTGTACCCGTAACATCCTGAGATGCTCTTGCGAGTTTTTTTCCTATGGCATGTAATTTGGGCCCTGGGAGATTTCAGGTCGGAGTTGTGTACCCGTAACATCCTGAGATGCTCTTTCGAGGTTTTGCCATGACCACATGTAATAGCGCCCTGGGAGATTTCAGGTCGGAGTTGTGTACCCGTAACATCCTGAGATGCTCTTGCGAGGTTTTGTGGTGGACCACATGTAATTTGTGCCCTGGGAGATTTCAGGTCGGAGTTGTGTACCCGTAACATCCTGAGATGCTCTTTCGAGGTTTTGTGGTGGGGTCACATGTAATAGCGCCCTGGGAGATCCTACAGGTCGGAGTTGTGTACCCGTAACATCCTGGGATGCTCTTTCGAGGTTTTATGACGCACGTAATAAGTCCTGAGGATTCCACAGTATGGCCAGTGATGACGAAGACCTGCAGGTGGTGGGCCTACATGCAGTATGAAAAAGGACTGGCTCTGTAGAACTTCCTATGACGAGTAGAGACAGAGATTGGTTGAGATAGTAGCAGCAGTGACGATGATGATGACGATGCATCGATGACGATGATCCAGAGAAGAAGACTTGTCTAGCAGATCTGTGTCGAGAAATACCTTCCTAGTTAAGAGGGAGTGTTGATGTATATGTAACTTCGGAATGTATTTCATCTGTATATTATATTTATATTTATTGTACCCTTATAAGAGATGTGTTATTCCTCTATAAGGAAGTGTTGTCATGTGGATTGACAAGTGTCGCAAGTGTGTGTACTTGCCGATGGGTTATTAGACCACCTTATGGGGTCGGCCCTAATTAATATATAATATAATGTGGATGTACTCAAGTAGACAAGTCGGCCCCAATAGGTCACTGGGAAAAAAGGTGAGTATAAATAGAGATAGGAGATCTCTATTTTACTCACTCGGAAAGGTAACTATCTCTCTCTCTGAAAAGTGGCGCACTAGTGAGGAGGAGGAGGATCATCTGCTAGGAGACTATCTCTGTATTATTTGGTTGTATTTTGGTTGAGCCATTGCTCTCTCTATCTCTGAGGAAGTTGTGGGGTTTTTCACCTTAGGGTTTTCCCCACGGAAACTCTGTGTCTCTTGTCTCTATGCTTTTGATTCTTGTGATGCTTGTGATGCTTGTCATATTATGATTGTCATGCATTGATATACTGTAGATGTTATTCTCTCAGCAAAGATCCTATAGTATTGTGATTTAATACTAAAAATTTAACAGGATAATTGTTCTTGACTGTCACTTTATTTAGCTGCCTGTAATCAATACACAGTCTTAAAGTCCTGTCTTTCTTCTTGACAAATAATACCGGTGCTCCCCAAGGAGACACACTAGGCTTGATATACCTTTTTCCCATTAATTCTTGCAGCTACATCTTCAACTCTACCAACTCCAGTGTACTCATTCTATAAGGAGCTTTCGAATTCGGTGCAGCCCCTTGAACAAGATCGATGGTAAAATCAATATCTCTCTTTGGTGGTAGTCCCAGCACTTCATCCAGAAATTTATCTTGGAATTCTTGCAATAATGAGAAATCTTCTATCCTTGGACCCTTGTCCTCGGATGAATCTAACATATGAACTGCATATAATTGACAACCCTTCTTATAAGACTTTTTCAACTGTAGGGCCTAAATCTACCTTACTGAAACTTGCTTAGGAATTCCTCTTACCAATCTTGGTCTTCCCTCTCCATCAATGCATTCAAGTGATTTCTCATAATAGTCCAACTTGGCTCTATGCTTTTCCAACCAATCCATGCCAATCAAGGCATCATAAGATCCTAAAGATAGCACATTTAAATCTGCATGTGTGTGAAGTCCATTCAATTCTATGGAGCACTCCACCACTGCTTCACTTACTTTCCTCTTGGTCCCTATGGCTAATTGAACTAGCCAAGATTTATTATGCTTCACTTTTCTAAGAGAACAACCTTCAACCACTTTTGGAGAAACATAACTATGAGTAGATCCTGGATCAATCAAAATAGAAATAGATTGCGTAACAATCTTACCTTCCACTTCCATCACTGATGATTGATGGTCTGCTTGATGATTATCCAACACTGCATAAATTTGAGGCGTTGTCCTTGCCATGTCCTCCACTGTAGCTGCTCCCTTTAAGTTGTGCAACCTTCGGGGATTATCCTTCCGATGTGGAAAGTCCTTCAACATGTGGTTTTCTCCACATCCCCAACACTGAAGTGGTCCCTTTGATGCTTTGTCTGCTGCTACTACTGGTTTGAATCCACTCCTTGCTTTCTTCCCCTGTAAAAAAGTTCTAGGCTGACCTCTAAATGGTGGCTTGATGCCACTTTTCTTTTTACAAATATCGCTCTTGGCTTTCCTTTCCATGCTTGGTTAACCTCTGTTTTTCCTTTATTCTGCTCATAGCAATGCATTGCCATCCTACTAGCCTCATCAAGACTTGGTGGATTAACAAATTCAATCCTATCTCTGAAACTCTGAGGTAGACTCCCAAGAAAGCATTGGATTTTTACTCTCTCATCTTTGATATAGTCAACATACCTCAGTAATTCCAAAAATTTGTGGACATGCTCTTCCATAGATTTTTGTCCCAACTTGAGTTCATTAAACTCTTTTCTCTTACTGTCATAATACCTAGCAGAAAGGTATTTCTGTTTGAAGTACTTCTTGAATCTCTCCCAACTGATCTTCCTCTCACTGATTCCTTTCACTTGCAAGAGATTGTCCCACCAAATTGAAGCTCTGCCATTTAGATTGTAAATGGCAATTCTGGCTTTCTCATTTCCTGAATAGTCTTGAATTCTGAAATATTTCTTCATTCCAAAAAGCCATGCCTCTGCCTCTTGGCCAGTCTTGTCTTCTCCATCAAAGGTGGGAGGCCTTGCCTTCCTGAATTCTCCCTGTGGGATTCCCTTGAACCTCTTTCTTCCATCAAATATCTTAGGTGCATGCCTTGGACTTCTTTGAGAACCTCTGGATTCGTATGATCTGCTGGAAGAGGATCTAGAGGAAGGTGTTCTATGCTTTCTGCTCACCGAAGTATTCCTTGGGATTGGAGTCCTCTTCTTTGAATGGCCTCTAGAGCGACTCTCTACATCTCTTCCTTCTTCACCCACATTGCTTCGGTTGGACCCAAGTTTTATCCTCTGTTGCATATCAGTGAGACTTTGCAAGATAGCAGCATTGAGTTGGTGTTGTTCTTCTTGAGCCTTCATCAATCTTTCATTGAAGCTCACCATGGTTTCAACCAAATTCTGAGGAGTCACCTGCTCCCTTCTCCCATTGGATTCAGTCTCAGGATTCTCTTCATGCACATTTTCTCCTAGGACGTCTTATTCATGCTCATAAGGATCTTGAGCATCATTTATGGTCACCATTTTTCCTATATGCTACCTATGCTACAATTATTAATTTTATAAGCTGCAAGCACTATGTATTATGAAAATATTTGTTAGACATATTAGGAATGCATATAGAAATATAAAACATCAATATTTAACACAATCAAACTCATGGAATAATTCACATAGTTGTTATGCATTCATTTCTTTTGCCCATTCATGCAATTCTGGAAATTGCCAATACTGTCAACAATATGTCAAAAACAGTCACTGACACTTTTCGGTTCTAAATATCTATGGGGTATGATGGCCCCATCCAAATTCCGGTTATGTTCCCTTATTCCCTGCTGGATAAGCTTTCCATTTCCTATCCCTGTGCTCCATTCCGACCTCGGGTGTGGGAACTACATCACTTCAAAAATGACAACTTTCACCCCAATTCTGCACATTTTTACACAGTTGTATTTTGGTCCAAAATGCCAACTTCAGCCACCTACGAAAGAAAATCTATGAAGAATCATGAAAACGTTTCTACCGGGAAAAGTGACTCCATATAACAAGGAATGCTCATCAACTCGTGGATCTCTGTTTCGATGCACCATTCATCTTCTATAAAATTCTGGGTTTGACTACTTTCCACTTTTCACATTTTTCCAAAATTTCAAATTTTGGGCCAAAAATGGCTATTTCCCAAATGGTGCATTTCTGGGAAATCTTTGTCTAACGTAATATGTCTGTTTTCATGAGAATAAGAAATGTTGAGTTTAGTAAATTTCTTGAATCCCAATTACAGGGTCACTTTTAACCACCGCAAGCTTTTCAAATTTCCAAAAACGTGGCCAGGAATAATGTTTTTTGGCCTTCACACTCACCTTGACTCAACATCCTTTGGATTTTGGCTCCAAAACTCCAAACTTAACACTGTGCCTACTCCATAACTACTCCATATCAGTTTCAGCTCAATCCGACCTTCTGTCAAGCGTTGGGACACTGATTTGCAAAAGCCATTATCCCAACTTTATGCCAAATTGGAGCATAATGGGCTCGGGATCTTAACTAGTTCATTCATGGCCTCCGTCGATGGCCTCGGAATGCCACTGAACTCATCAAATTCTGACCTTGCATTCTCTTGTTATCCAAAAATCAATTTTCGGGCTCTATACTCTTTTTCTTCTTCTTCTTCTTTTTTTTCCGACACACACAGGCCGCAACCTGCAACCCGACATTGCTGGTTCAGGGAGTCAAGTTGCGGTCACAGGGATGTAACCATCCGGCAACCCGCAACCCAAAACCCAAAATTGCGGGTTCAGGGGGTCAAGTTGCGGTCACAGGGATGTAAGCATCCCGCAACCCGAAACCCGAAATTGCGGGTTCGGGGGGTCAAGTTGCGGTCATGGGGATGTAACCATCCCGCAACCTGCAACCTGGAACCCGAAATTGCGGGTTCGGGATTGTGGAAACCGGAACGCGCAATTTCACAACTTTGCATTCCCGCAACTCGAAACCCGACATCCTGAAAACCGAAAATTGCGGGTTCGGGATTTTGGAAATCCAAGCACAAATTTTGAAAATTCGCGTTCCCAAAACCCGAAACCTGACATCCCGAAACTACAAAAACACCTGCGTTTCCTACACCTTCCGGGGTTCATAACTCCCTCATCCCTTGGCCAAATGAGGCGATTCTGGTACCGTTGGAAAGATGTTGGAGAGCTCTATGCAATAGTGTGATACTCTCCCACATATGAGAACTCTAACCCTGTCATTTTTCCAATCAAAAATGCCGCCCAAACTTCACCAATATTGCGTTAAAACCATTCTGTTACTTGCCTGTAACTCAGAGTTTGGCCCAAGCAGTCCCAGTGCTGCAAGCTGGGCTTTGATACCACTCTGTCAGGTCCCCTTCCATCAATCCAATGCAAGGGAGGGAACATGACTGTAACATGGGGTGTCTAATTCTTCCCCAAAGCCATAATGGTAAAATTTTTGTCGTTTAAATAAAATGCACAATTAAATTACATAGCGGAATTAAAATACATAATTGCACAAACACAACAGACATACATCAGTATATTTATCTCAATCAAATGATGCATCAACAAGCGAGGAATCTATCCCATTCTCATGCTATGCACAGACTTCATATCAATTCCATTAACATGAATAATTACCATTCCGAATTAACACATTACAGAACACAAAATGCATATAATTTATAACACAGATAACACTTATCTTGAAGATGAAGCTATCCAAACAACTGGCTATGTGAGAGGAACGTTCCACCCAACCATAGATCTCTGTCCATCTTGTATTCTTTTAGCTGAGAGATCACCCCCGAGCTGGGTTGTGTATCTACTAAGGTGGAACTATCTAGGCTCACTCACAGCCATGGTTTCACTCAACAACTATGCTAAGCCAACACGCAGTTGGGTTTTTCAAGCATATAAAAGACAAAGGAGGGAAATGCTAAGCGAGTGAGCTCAACCACACAGCTACAGGCATCTCAAATGAATTCAACAGTCAAGGCACCCACATTACCTACCACACCCAACACAAGGAAGGTCCACTTCTCTGCTGCACAGTCCCTCAGGCGTCCCTTCCCTCCAGTGCTCTTCAAGGTGGGAATAGAAAGGTCCAACTATTAATCCTTGAGATTCTAGCCTTCATTGGGTTTATCAAGAAAACCCAACCTCTGCTCAGTCATTCACAATTAGATTTCTCACAATTATGTTCATCCAATAACTCAATCCCGTCACTAGTTTTATGGGCTATAAAAACTGGGTTTTCCAATGGATTTCAAGATATGTAATCCTCTCAAATTCACCCCAAGGTTCCTATCTATGGATCCCCCATTGGATTTTACTGTTAAATACCAAATCTGGGCATTTTTGGCTCTTCAAACCATGGGTTCTTTCAAAGTTGCGATTTCTGGTTTTGCTCACTGCTAGAATTCGTTTTTGGATGGAAAATGATGTTGGGTTCTTCCACACTGGATTGGGAATGAGGAAGAAGTAACTCCCATGAGGTAGAGTGGCTTGTGGTACAAGAAAACAGAGCCCATACCTGCAAATACGAATTTCTGGGCTGCCCATGTTCCATTGAAGCCATGGACTGGAATCTTCAACTACTTCCATACAACAGAAATAAATGTCATCAAGGAAATTCAAATGGGTTCTCACAATGACATTTGGCAGTTTATGGCTCAATCCCACAACCCCCTCACCACTCCCTAGTGGATACACATGGCTCCTTCTCATTGGTTGCTTCCATAGCCAATTTCGGTATTTTATTGAAATATTAACATTTGCATCAATTTACAATATTCCATGGCTTAATAGCACATGGGTATCAAAATATCAAATACTTGCTTGTTTTAAATAAAATCCAAACATACATTAGCGGGGCCTTGGCCTTGAGCTCCACGCTAGGGAAACGTACAACGCATGTATACAATATTTACATTAGAAGCCAATATTCCATAAGGGTCAAAATTAGGGTATTACACCTCTTCCCAAATAATAGGATGCAATCCTTTCGAATTTAGTGTTGGTTCTAGATATGTTCTTTAAGCTTACAAGATAGACCCAGGTTCTGCGCGGTTCAGGGAACCAAAAAAACCCCTTCTCACAGGCCCTTTCGGCAATAGTCTGCGAGCATACTGAGGTCTCACCTGAGGAGAAGTTATGGGGAGGTTGTGGAATTAGGTTTCGACAACCAGGTGATGCACGCTTCAACAGAATGGTCGACTGCGCAAATTTTTCCTACTTCGCGGCTAACACTTGGCTATCGTGCATCCAAGGCCTGCACAAGGCAGGATGGTCGCTTAACAACAAGACATCGCAACAGAGGACTACGCTTCCTCTTCGACACTTACACTACTTCAATGGGATTCACTTAATGCAAACTTACGAATTCACATGCACCTAAACTGTAGGCCTTGCAACTTTAGACAATAAGATGAATAGCAAGGACTACGCACTTCCGGTGTTGCGCTTCGGGGAATTGCAATATACAGACTTCGCTGACTAAGTGTTTACCCAATACTCATGCATTCATCTAACTTGGAAATACTTGTGCATTCAACATTCATTCACATATGTCGATACTTAACATATTATTTCCATAACTTATACTTATGGCGAATACATATAAAATCAAGAACACATGAACTCATAAACAAGATCTTAACCATTCAACATAAGCAAATACATAGATGCAAACACATAATCAATCACATAACACAAGGAATTAACATGGTTCACCCCTAGGCTGTGATCTATGTCCACATGAACTATTGATTATATTATCAATGGGAAGGTTTTAACAGTTCCAGTCTATGCACTCAGCTGTAGACTCTCTTTTCTCTTCAGTAGGTATCTACGCACACAACTGCAGAGCCCTTTTACAATCAGTCTCTCAAAAGCTCAACAATAAAAATATGAAGATTAGAGATTAACCTTTTCCCTTACAAAATATGCCTTTATATAGACTGTTCCCTTAGGTCACATATTTACATTCATGATGGGCTCAAAAACCCTATGGTTCCCCAAAACTGGTGCGGTTACCCCACTAACTAGGACTATTAGGCTTTGATAGTAGCTCGTTGTCATGGCCATCCTTCTGTGCATGGTCATGTCAATTTCAGCCCCTCTGTTGAGCACATGCCGACGGGTCGCTTTCATCCTGTCGTTCCTTCTCTAACGGCTTCATGTGGTCGGTTCACGTAGTGCTTCCTTTTCTTATGCAACCGATCACTTTCCTTCTTCGCCACTCCTTACCCTCTTGCTTGGAATCATGGAATATCTTAACCAAAATAGACCATCAATTGGTCTCACTGAAATTTACACCTTTTTTCTTCCAAAAATCTGTCTTGTCGGATCTTCACGGAACTGGCACTTTGCGACGCTGGATCTCTACAGTGCTATAATCCCGCAGCACTGTAACCCCTCAGCGCTATAACTCCACAGCGTTGTAACTCCATAGCGCTAGCTCTCTTACTCTGTCGATGCTGCGCTATAACTTTGCAGCTCCAACACTGTATTGCACAAAAAATGCCTTAACTTGGTCCAGGCCCAACAAGCCCCTAACACTTACATGTGGCTCGTCACCGAGCCACTCGCCATAGGTTCTCTATGCTATGCTTCTCCTGACTGATAGATTTTCGCAGCGAATTCTTGATAAGTTGCAGCTAGATTCCAAACTGTGTCTTTAACGTCTTGTTCAACTGTAGAATTGTTAAACATTCACTGGAAATTGCTCTGTAGACTCACGGGATTACTTAGCGCTCACTGTAAACAGGCTGAGACTATGGCGTACTTAAAAATTTGAAGGTTTTGGTAACGCCCACGAGTCCAGTGTTGAGAGTATTTATAGGCACAGTTTGGATTACCCACACCCATAAACGGATAGCTTAGCATTAATTTTCATGCCCATTGGACAAATCCACCGAATATTTTGGTCCTTTCCTTCATTAACGGCTTCAGAACGACTAATTTTGTGTTAAATGCTCAACCGACATAGGCAAAATCATTGTATAACGGCTAGTTTTCAGTTCTAACGGCTATTTTGAGGTGTTGCATAGAACTGCGTGGATGGTTCGTCATTACTTCGGTGCGTTCCACTGCACAGTGCTACGTTTCTTCATACTGGCCTTCGCATCCGTCTTTTTCCTTTTGATCAACACTATTTCCTTCTGAAATTCACAACTACGCGGTTCTACTTCTCTTTTCTTTTCTCTTTTTTTTTTTGTCTGCTCTGCGTAGATACATTTTACTGAGTGTTCGGCAAAGTAGGACTATCCTAACAGGGTTTTAGTCTATTTCCATTAACCAATCCTAGTAGGTTGTCTCTGGCTAATGTGGCTAATTGAGCTATGCCACCATTAGTAACATGCATAACAGTATATGGTCCAAGCCAATGCATTTTAAATTTTCCAGGAAATTTCATAAACTTACTATCATACAGGAGGACAAGGTCTCCTACCTTAAATATTTTGTGCTTAATATGGCGATCATTCCATGCTTTTTCTCTGTCCTTCTGCACTTGCTGGTGAAATCTTGCAATGAAGCAATCCTCCTCCAATCCAACTAAGTGTAGAAGCCTTTCTTGCAGTGTCTGTCCATCGACCATGTCTGTGAATGCAACAATTCTTAAGCTTGGGACAATGTACTCCATAGACATCATAGCTTCCTGTCCATAGACCAATCTGA
Organism: Larix kaempferi; assembly: GCA_027924585.1. Lineage (NCBI taxonomy): Eukaryota > Viridiplantae > Streptophyta > Pinopsida > Pinales > Pinaceae > Larix > Larix kaempferi. Next base: position 68,464,026 of record BSBM01000361.1, on the reverse strand, counting down.
AGGGTGTATGGCCTATCAACTTCTTGCAATTTGTTCTGTAGGCCCATAAACGGTTGGAATGCACAGATCCCAATCATCTATGTTTGTATTGCATACTAGTGTCAACGCATTCTCCAATACCTTGTTGAAAGCCTCAACAGTTCCATTGGCTTGTGGATGGTACGGTGTACTCCTTTGATGATAAATATGAAATTCTTCAGTTAGTGCATCAATGGTTCTATTCAAAAAGTGAGTTCCTTGGTCACTCATTAAAATTTTTGGGCATCCAAATCTAATAAGGATGTTCTAAAAAATGAACTACACTACAGTCCTTCATTGGTTTAGCTTCTTCCCATCTGGTGAGATAATCTGTCGTGGTGATAATGTATCTCACACCAGTTCTCTTTCCTGATGGGTTAATCAACCCCACAAAATCAATAGCCCATTTATCAAATGCGTGTAAAGTCAATTGCAGTCTTAACGACATTTCATCTTTTCGCAATGGCTTTCAAGTTCTTTGGCACATATCGCAACTTTGGCAATGTTCCTTCGAATCTTTGTGCAGTGTAGGAAACCATAGCCCTGCTCTTATTATCTTCTGTGCATTAGCTCTACCTGCGTAGTGACCTCCAGAGACACCAGAGTGTGCCTGATCCAAAATAAACGGCTTCTGATGCTCTAGTACGTATCTGCGCAACACTTCATTTGGTCCCAACTTGTATAACTGGTCTGCTATGATAGTGAAGTCTGCGGCTTTGACTACTAGCTTCTTCTTCTGCTACATAGTGAACTCTGTGGGTTCCAATCCCGTATTCAAGAAGTCTACAATATCTTTGTAATAATCATTTGCAATCTGTATAGCAAATAACTGCGTGTCAAGCAAATTGTCTTCAAGATTAGTGGGTTCATCGCGTGACTCAGTCCTTGAGAGATGGTAAGGTCCTAGGTTCAGTCTGCCAGGCTTAACAAGGATCTCAAAGTCATATTCTTGGAACAATAACAATCATCTGCAGATTCTTCCTTGTAACATTGGCTTGTTTACCAGATACTTTAAAGCTGAATAGTTAGTGTACATGGAGAAGTGTGCATCCAAAAAATAGTGCCTGAATTTCACTGGCCCTTTTCGAAAGGGTCTGCAAGAAAATTGAGGTCTCACCAGAGGAGAAGTTATGGGGAGGTTGTGGAATCAGGTTTCCACAACTGGGTGATGTGCGCTTCAATAGAATGGTGGATTGCGCGAATTTCTCCTACTTCACGACTAACACTTGGGATATCGCGCATCCAAGGACTATGCGAGGCGATATGGTTTCTTAACAACAGGACATCACAACAGAGGACTGCGCTTCCTCTTCGACACTTACACTACTTCAACAAGATTCACTTAATGCAAACTTAGGAATTCACATGCACCTAAACTGTAAGCCTTGCAAATTTAGACAATAAGACGAACTACAAGGATTGCGCACTTCCGGTGTTGTGCTTTGGGGACTCGCACTATATAGAATTCACTGACTAAGTGTTTACCCAATACTCATGCATTCATCTAACTTGGAAATACTTGTGCATTCAACATTCATTCACATATGTCGATACTTAACATATTATTCCCATCACTTATCATTGTGGCGAATACATATAAAAGAAAGAGCACATGAACTCATAAACAGGTTCTTAACCATTCAACAGAAGAAAATACAAAGATGAAAACACATAATCAATCACATAACACAAGGAATTAACGTGGTTCACCCCCCAGATGGGAGCTACGTCGACAGGAACTGTTGATTATATTATCAATGGGAAGGGTTCAACAGTTCCGGTCTGCGCACTCAACTGCAGATTCTCTTCTCTCTTCAAAAGGTCTCTGCGTACACAGCTGCAGATTCTCTTCTCTCTTCAAAAGGTCTCTGCGCACACAGTTGCAGAGCCTTTTTACAATCAGTCTCTCAAAATCTCAACAATAACAATATGAATATTAGAGATTAACGTTTTCCCTTACACAATATTCCCTTATATAGACCGTGCTTTTAGGTCACGTCTTTACATTCATGATGGGCTAAAAAACCCTAAGGTTCCCCAAAACTGTTGTAGTTACCCCACTAACCAGGGCTGTTAGGCTCTGATAGCAACTCATCGTCGTGACTATCTTTTTCTATGTGGTCACGTCGCTTTTAGCCCTTCTGTCGAGTGCATGCCGACAGGTCGCTTTCATCCCGTCATTCATTCTCTAACGGCTTCATGTGGCTGGCTCACGTAGTGCTACCTTTGCTCGTGCAACCGATCGCTTTCCTTCTCCTCCACTCCTTACCTTCCTGCTGGGAATCATGGAGTATCTTAACCAAAATAGACCACCGATTAGTCTCACCAGAATTTACAGCATTTTCCTTCCAAAACTCTACCTTGCCGGATCTTCATGGAACTGGCACTTCACGGCGCTAGATCTACGCAACGTTGTAACCCTGCAACATTGTAACTCCGCAGCGCTGTAAATCCATAGCGTTGTAACTCCTTAGCGCTGTAACTACGTAGTGCTATAACTCTACAGCGCTGGCTCTCTTACTTTGTCGATGCTGCACTGTGTTGTAACTTCGTAGCTCCAAAACTATATTGCACAAAAATGCCTTAACTTGGGCTAGGCCCAACATTTAGCATGCAGGTTTCCATCTCCTTCAAGGTCCTGTTCTTTTGCTCTGCAACACCATTCTGTTGTGGTGTGTAGGGAACAGTGTGTTGCATCTCTATTCCTTCATCAACACAAAAGGATTGGAAATCACTCTTAACATACTCTCCTCCATTATCAGTGTGGAGTACCTTGATCTTCTTGTCAGAAAATTTTTCTACAGAAGCCTTGAAAAACTTAAACTATCCAAACACTTTTGATTTCAATATGAGAATGTACACCCAATTGAATGTAGAATAATCATCAATGAAAGTTAGAATATACCTTTCCTTTTTCAAAGACAGATTTGGAAGTGGTCCTGAAACATCATTGTGAATCAGTTCAAGAGGTTGAGAGGCTCTCCTCACTTTCCCTTTCTCAAACTTCTTTTTTGGATGCTTTCCCATCAAGAAACTTTTACAATTTTCTTTAGCAAACTTGATATTGGGTAGTCCTTCAACCATCTTTTGAGTGTGCATGTCTTGCAGATACTTGTAGTTGAGATGGCCAAACCTTTCATGCCGGATTCTACTCTCTTCATTTGCATGTGTGTGAAGAGCAGATTGTTTGGAGTAAGGTAGGAAGTGAGAAAACTCATAGAGTTTTGAATTGTGATCAGAAACACCTTTTGCAATGATGTTTCCAGTTGACATATCTTGTATTTCAAGCTCATTTGGATTGAATATCACCTTCTTGGGTACTCCATTATGGGTCATCTGGTAGATAGGAAGTAGATTGGTAGTAAGAGTAGGAACATGGAGTACATATGAGAAGTACCCATGGTCAAGGTTGATCCTTCCAATCCCCTCATAGGAGACCTCAGAATCATTCCCCAACAAGATTGAAGGGCCAACAGTGGATTCGAAACGAAAGAATATATTTCAAGAGTAAGACATGTGTCTTGATACTCCAGAATCAATGACGACGGAGGAATCTTTTGAAGCACCTGCCATGAGTGTATGGAACCTCTCCTTGTCCTCAGATCTTGAAGATTCAGTTTTTTTCCTCCTAGAACCTTTAGGTATTGGAAGGTTGGTATTCTCAAGAAGCTGAGCCATTAGATCTATTGTCCTCTATTATAGTAAGGACATTTGGATTTCTCCTTGTGATGCTGCTTTCCTTTCTTGGAAGTCGAATCCCCTTCTAACTGATAGGGAGCCTCTCCTGGCTTCTACTCTTTCGACTTTCTTTCTTTATCTTTTTTCTTCCCTTTTCCATTCTCTCTCTTCCCTTTAGCAGCTGCAAGTGCTGAATCCATCCTTGGTTTGATCACTCCCATGTGGACCAAATTTTCCTCCTCTTGTATGAGAGACTGGATGAAGGTTTCAAGACTGAGAATTTGCCATTTTGGAATGGCTAGCTTCGTTGTCTGGAAGGTGGAGACAAAAAATGAGTAATCAAGGCTAAATTTTGATAGAATGGCTAGGATTAGTTGCTTATCTTCTTTCTCTATTCCATATGTATTCAATTTTGAAATCAAGTTTTTGAACTTGGTAAAGAACTCATTGATTGAGTCAAAACTGTTGGGGCTTAGGGAGATAAGCTCATTTTCCAATTTGTGACCCTTCAAATCATCTTTCTTCCCAACCAAAGATTCAAGCTTGTTCCAAACCTGCAAAGGAGTTTTGAGATCAATGACTTGAAAATGTAGATCATCAAAAATACTGAGGAGTAGCAGTCCAACTGCTTCATCAAGTTTATCAAGATACTTTGATTTATCAACTCCACTAGTGGGTTCGACTGTTGTCCCATTCAACAATCTATAAGGGATTTTGTACTTCATGAATATGTCCATCTTGGCTTTCCATTCGAAATAGTTGAAGGAGGTCATTTTTAGATCCATGATAGTTGTTGAATTCGAATCTGAATGATGGAATAAACGTGCAAAACAAATGAAAGTTTAATGGAGATTTGATGCAAATATAAAGAACATTTCTTTGGGACAGTGTGCACATGTGACTGGATCCTTCACACCTAGCTATACCTGACTGGATTTCTCCAATGAATTCAAGACAATTGCACCAGGATATCCTGTGGAAATCCAGAGGCTTTTGGTGCTCTACTGAAAAATATTTATTCAATAAACTGTTGCAACTGCTGCAATCCGAATAGTTGTATCAAGATCTGATACCATGTGAAATTCTATAGGTGTATATCACTCAGCTTGAACAAATCTCACAAATATCACTCAAGAATTGCAGAGAAGAAGAAGAAGATCACTCAAATAATGATAAAAAATGTTGTAATGTCATTCATTAGTTGTAAGTTGGAAAAAATATGAGAGTACAATAGAATGAATTCAATTACCCCAAAGGTGATTCGAATTCTCCTCAATCAATGGCTTGGAATGCATTGGAACCATCACCTAATCAGTGGTAGTAGCCACCGATAGTCAAAGGTCAGTCAAAGGTGAGTCTAAATGATTCTAAATTATGCATGTGAGCACTAATCCAGGGAAGGAGACTCCATGGGAACATGACATACTGTCAGTAGTCAAGTGGCACTCTGATATAGACATATGGGAGCTACAATTAGTTTAATTGAGCAATCAATGCAATAACTGACTGATCAATGCATGAACTAACTAACGGAATCCTAGAGGTGTGTAGTAGGGTGCATTAGTATCCATATGATGAAAATAATGCACACTAGGTAGGTAGGAGGCCTACTGATGGCTAGAAACAGGCTCCAGGGGGATCAAAACCGAGGACTAGGGGATGGGAGATCACCATATTGATGACTGGATGCATGCAGTATGCATGTATAATGCATGCAATGCATTCAAATACAATAATGAGGATGAGAATATTCCAACATTCCCCCTTTCCATCTCTTGTAAGTTCAAGTTTTATTTATATTTTGACTATTTATTTGAATTTATGTTACTTATCCATGTGAATCTGAATATCAATTCATTCTATATTGCAGTATCCCAATTGAGGTTCGAGTTCAGATGCACAAGATACTCCACCAGTTTCAAAATGTTGTAAGCTCCTATCAGGAGCAAGATACTGCAAGCAGTTCATAGATGAAAATGGGAAGCATCTTTACCTTTCCAATTGTCACATGCCATCTCAAGCCACAATTTTGGTTCATCGACGGTAATTCGTCGTGAGATGGATTTATTTTATGACACCTCAATAGTTTGTGGTTGTTCAAAATGTCAAGGGTTGAAGGAGAACCCTCAGTGTGTCACACTCATCCATCACACCAATGATAGATTACCCAATGTTGATGGTTTAAGACCCCTACTAAAGTAAAAAATCCAATAGGTGATATAGAAAAGACACGTAGGAACACTTCCCTATGCTCATTTTTTTAAAATTTGGAAGCCAAAACAAGGTTATGTCTTGTCCTAAATTGACGAACCTGTCATGTCTCTTCTTCACCAGATTTTTTTTTTTGTAAGGTCCAACAACCATAATCATTGTCTTAATACGATATTAATTTCATTGTGAGTAGACCTATATGATTTGTAAATCGCAGTGGCGTGCAACTAGAGTAATCCTAGTTTTCTTAACTCGCATTTAAACGAGTAATGCACTTAGATTATGGATTATATTGATATAATTATGACCTTCAAACTGTAAACATGCCTTATGTTTATCCCTGTGTAACTATGCACATTAATGTATAATTTAGGCATATACTTGTTTACCATCTGTAACAAATGCATGTATACGCATTTTTGTTACTAACAAATGCAATACAAACGTAATACACATTATATGATTTGCCCGGAAATACAATCTCAACATTAAAATAGTTCCTAGGTTACACTTGTGATTCTACTACGTTAACCCCATGTAATGTAAACATTTATGTTGAAATACACACTACAATCCAACCAATGCACTAATCATCAATTATAACGTATTATAAACCTATGGACTATAATCAAATGTAATGTACAAATTTCATAAGACATAGGTTATAACCTAAGCCACTCAAATGTTTTGTGAACACTTGTTTTCCAATTAAGCGATGCAACCATGATATACTTACCCTTTGTAAGCAATACAAAATTAGATGTTATTATTAAACTAAGTTATAAATGCAGGACCTACGTTTATAACTAAGCATTATAAGTCTTTGGTCTCATAAGCAATATACATATATGTCATAACCAAATATTATAACTTATTGATTTTAAATGTAGCATATATACATATGTTAACCAAGCAGGCATAAGTAACATGAACTAAGCGTTACCTTAGGTGATAGATGAAACATGTTTAAAACGTTTACCAACGATAGAAATCATCATGCTTGATCTAAGGTGATGCCACACCGTTTAAACCTTTATATATCCTACGTTTTAAACCCTGAAATGTGGGTGCCACTATGGTAGATGGTCTACACAATAAAAACTGCTTCAGGTTCCCCACTCAGATGCGTTTGCTACACGAGTCAAGGAGGTTCCAGCTAGCTATCTCCACCAATTAAGTATACAAATCACAGTCGAGCCTTAAAAGTGTGATGCCACATTAAGTGGTGTACTAAGTACCAGCTTCAAACTATTAACTTCACACGATGCTACCTACCGTTGATTGTGATCCAGTATTGGTTTATGGGAATCCGTGAGACATCTACGTCATTGATATCAATGTTACTTCGTGGTGGTTTTGCGCCCATCAACCACACTTGTATTGGCATTAATTTCATGTTCATCGGTTTCAGAGCTGAGATATACCTTTTAGTTCCGGTAACTGTAGCATTTTGTAAGTAATGTTGTCTTCGAGACCTTTCACTCTTACTATGATAGGCCCTTCACAGAGCATGAAAGCAAGTAAGAAGACTCCAGGGGGTTGCTTTTTCGTAGATTTAGTCTCCAAGGCCCAAAGAAGCATAAAAGGATGCAATGAAGAACTCTTCTAGCCGGTGTGACTAGAGTATTCCTTTTTCGTAATTAGTCTACCAGGTCCGGAAAAGGGTTAAACTTATACCGGATAGACGCCCTTTCAGGTACTTTAACGAGCATGAAAGGAAGCAAGATTGCTCGGCGATCTTTTCATTCTTTTAGGAGTCAGAAAAGAGCTTAACGGAAACTCCCTAAGTGCCTTTTTCGTAAAGGACTTGTCTGGCCCGAAAAAGGGATAAAATTATACCGAACAAAAGGAATGGCCGGGCAAGGAGGAAGTGTTCAATCAAAGATCAATAATGGTGACCAAGAACGAGGGTGTTGGGGAACACTGATGGGCCTCCTTGCGGGGTTAATGAGATGGTGGAAAAATAACGAGACATTTGCAGTATGACAGGAGTGAATGGCTCATGTAAAAATGTGGAACAATCCGATGGCGGCCGATGTGGCACGCAAACCGAGGCAGCAAGGTGTTGGGACACAATGTTGAAATTGTACCGAGTGAGAGCGAGAAATGATCTCAAGCATCATCACGAGCTCGGAAAAATGAATCCGGCGATATAAAGGATGTCAAAAATGGGTGACGGCCGATGTGGCGCGCAAACCGAGGTGACAGGGGCGTTTTGAAAAATGCCCGGAAAATCGGGAGGTGAGAGCGAGAAATGGTCTCCAGCATCATCACCAGCTCGGAAAAATGAATCCGATGATATAAAACATGTGAAAAACGGAGAACGGCCGATGTGGCACGCAAACCGAGGCGACTAGTGACGTCTGAAAAATGGGCAAAAAATGACGGAACAAAAATAATGCAACGAGGTGACCATTATGACGGTCGCATCGTGCTGATTCCAATGGTGGAAACAGTTCAGAAAACGGACTCCATATGGGGCTAGAATGACCAAAACAAGAAAAAGTCAACTGACTATAAATAGTGGTGGGTCCAACATGACATGTGTCATTTGTACTTGTTGACTTTGACTTGTGATTAGAGTGGACCAGAGCTTAGGTGGCATTTCTGGACGATCCGTCTGGCTGATTTCAGATCCGTGAGATACAGGTATTTTATTAAACTCATACCTGCACATTTTTTAGGGTCGGGGGTTGGGTAGTGGGTCCCAGGGTTTAGTTGTACGGTCCACGTGGGGTGGACCGCGGGTTAGGGGGTCGAAACCGCGGTTGAAGACCGCGAGTTTCGGGCCGAACCACGCGGTTGGAGACCGCGTGATTCCTGGATGGAAACGCGGTCGAGTACCGCGAGTTCCAAGGAGGAACACGCGGTTCCTAACCGCGGGTTTAGGGCTGACAGGCGCGGTTGAAAACCGCGACCATATGCCTGACAGCCGCGGTCGGAAACCGCGGCAGGAAGCCCTAAAGCCGTGGTTTTGGGCCGAGCTATTAGGGCTTCTGGGAGGGGGAAAAGTACTTTACTTTGGTTGACATGAGTCTGATGGGTTCACTTTGTGTGAATGGCAGGATGCCCCAGGTTCTCTGGAGAGAGCGGGAGATCCCTGATGAGACCATGGGTTTCATTCGAGGGAATCGCCATGTGCGATCTGTGCTGGGATTGTGTGGACTTTTGAAGTTCGCACAGATACCTATGATACGGACAGCAACATTGTTGCTGAACCGTCTGATCAGCTTCTGGGAGCCGGACATACAGGCTTTCCGGGTACAGGGTGAGAGGGTGGACCTCACCCTGACCGATGTTTACTTTTTGACGGGGTTGCCGTGCCTGGGCAGGGTGGCAGATACACAGCCGCGGGTGGCCGCGGATGTTGACATGGAGGACATGTTAGAGAGGTACTGCGGTCCGGACGCGGTTGTGCATAGGAATGCACTCCTGGTGAAGGACCTACAGGAGCCGGCAGTGCGGGCCATGGCGGCGTGTGTGGTGCGGGTATTGGGTTCCCAGTCACCGGAGAAGGTGTCTGGGGGGCAGATGCAGATGGTAGAGCGCGTACTGGATGGGGTCTACTACGCGTGGGGGCAGATGTTCCTGACCTGCGTTCAGCGACAGCTGACGGCAGCGAAGGAAGATGGCAAGGGCTTTTGCTTTGGGTCCTTCCTATGTGCCTTCTTTATGGAGAGGGTACCCACACTGCGGCCACGGGTGCCGATTAGGCCAGGAGGGATGAGGGAGCCGAGGATGGTTCGTTGGGGCGAGATGATGCGCCGCCGTGGTGGCAGCGACGTGGGCAGGTACTTTACGCAGGATTTATACCTGCAGTGGCTCCAGATACCATTGACACTGGACGACTTCCCGTATCGGGACATGGACTTCACGGGAGATCCGGAGGCGCCACGAGCACCAGGACAGGCATGGGGTCCCGACGGTATGTATTTGTTTTGGTTGGATGTTATGTATGTCAAGTTTTGATTTATATGATAGTAGATGGATATATTGTAACTGACATATGGTTGATGTTGCAGATGTGGGCCCGAGGGCACCTCCAGGACATGTGGCCCGGCGGGGTATTGTGGCCGTTCCAGTTCTGCCGGGGCGAGGTGAGGTCCGTCGCCGTGATGCGGAGGGGACACTGGAGTCAGTGCGGGCGCTACTAGATCGGTTATTGGTGGGGGTGACCGACGAGGGATGGCGGGATGTCGACCCTGCTGTAGTGCAGGATTGCATGATGGCACCCCGAGAGTTCAGATCCATCGCGATCCGGGTGGCGGTCCTAGTGGACCGGGTATGGGCACAGGAGGCCGGAGGAGAGGAGGACTTGCCGGAGGAGGAGCAAGGGGAGGATTCAGAGGCAGCCGATGTGGGCAGTGATGCAGGATACGACTCCCATTAGGGAGTACAGGGGACTCCCCCCAAGTTTTGTAGCTACGGCATGTATGTAGATGAGGCTTTAGGGATGTATAGCCATTTTGTATAGCTGAGTACAGGGGTACTCAGGACAATTATAGCACTGAACATGTATATTTTTATATATATATATATATATGCACGTGGATGCACCTTTCTGTATAATGTTGTTGTATTTGTACGCACGTGGATGCGCTTTATGTGTTGTGATATGTTTATTTTGCACGTGGATGCAAGTAGGTTAGGATGTTAGGCACATGGATGCCCCTTGTGTATTTTATGTGATGCAACATGTTATATGTATGTTTAGGCACGTGGATGCCCCTATGGATATGCATGTGGTTTATGTACATGGATGCAAATGTGGATGCGATGCAATCTTTTTTGGATTTTGATATATTTTTATGAGATGCTATGTGATGATGATGCATGATGTTACATGGTGTGATTGATATGCCAGTCTAGGATGTTGTTGGCCATTTGGTCTGCGACACTATTTTGGGCTCTGGGGACATGTGTGAATGTGATGGATCCAAATTGTCTACTGAGTTGTTTTGTGCGCAGGAATTTTCTAAAAAGGCAGGGATCACGCACCTGGTAGCAGTTGTTGAGCTGGGAGACAAGTAGCTGGGAGTCAAGGAACACATGAAGGTGACTTATGCCTATTTGGAGGGCGGCAGTCAGGAGACCGGTCACAGCATCATACTCCGCCTGTTTATTGGTAGCAGCGCCTATACATATTCCGTCAAGGTGAATCATCTCGTTGGAAGGGGAGTACAAGACCCATGCTGCAGAAGCCAGGTTGGGAGACCAACGACTTGCGCCGTCAGCGAAGTCAGTGTAATGAGGTGGAAAGTGGTCCATCTGTAATCATGCAGAAAGGATGAATGTAAGATGATGGTAAAAAAGTGAAAAACAAAAAGAGAGCAAACTGTACAATGCGGACCAAAATGGGGCCGCGAGTTATTCTATGGATAGAGATTCCGTAGGATGCAACCCGTCATGGGGGTTGCGTAAAGGGAGGCCTTCAGAGTTGGTTTCGGTATGAACATGGAGTTCCTCTGGCCGTGTGTCTATGTGATGTTTGAGAATGACGGGGTTGAACCCAGGCATTCCGTTAGAGGGCCAAGCAAAGACATCACGGAACTCTTGGAAGAGTTGTGTATAATCCTCAATCTCCCGCTCGCTGCAGGAGGCTCCTAAAGTGATGAGTTCAGGGGCATATCCTGGGAACTTTGAGGGAGGAAGAGGATGTTGTTTCTGACGAACGGCGGTTACATCAGGCCATGTGTCAATGTGGTGCTCTATAATGGCAGGGTCAAGACTAGGCATTTCGGTATAGGACCAGGCAAAGACATCACGGAATTCTTTGAAAAGGTTTATGTAGTCCTCAATCTCTTGTTTACTGCAGAATGCTCCTAAAGTAATGAGTTCAGGGGCACGACCTGGAGCAGCAATATCAACTTGGATGACAGGTGAGATGTTGGCCATGTTTCCCTCCTCGAAGGCATCAGGAGCAGGGATAAGGTCCTTGAACCAGTCAACCTTGGTGGGGAGGAAGTCTTTAGACTCAACTGTGAATTGGTTAGCTGTGCTAGAGGAGGATTCTTCTGGGATGAAATAGGAACGATGGTGCATATCGTCCCAGGGATAATCCGGGGCAGTCAGGGCCTCAAGAACTTCCTCATCGGTACGGAAAGTTTGCGTCGTCAAATCGGTTGACGAGGGAATGGTAGTGGAAGTGGTGGTTGAAGAGATCATGTAGATGATATTAACCTCTTCAGAAGGGGGGGAGACTGGGGGGTAGATCTCCTCAATGGTAGGTGGTGCCGTCTCAAGATCCAGATTGTTCATCTCATAGAGAGCCGCTCTGTAATCCGGGAGATCGGGACAGTGATGTGAATAGTGTCCGTAAATACCGCAGATGGCGCAGGAGTGGTTGGTACGTAGGGACTTATCTCTAGGCTTAGGAGTGGGGTTTAGTTCGACAGTTGGGATGTTGGGGTCATCATCGAGCATTTGCATGTGCTTCTGCAATGCGGGTAACTGTGGGCATTGGTGGGTCGCATGGCCCAACTCGTCGCACAGTGAGCATTTGGGAGGAGCAAGAAAGACTGGAGGGTTTTTTACTGTCTTGGGAGGTGGTACAGCAGTGTAAGGTTGTGGACCTCTGCCCCCAGTGGGTTTGGGAGTAGGAAGAGGTGTCGTGGAGGACGAAGGGGTAGAGACACCGGGAGGTGGCTGAGTGGTAGTAGCCATGGGTTGCACCGGCTGGAGGACGACATCTGGTGTCGGCGGGCGAACGGGAGGCGAAAGATACCATACAGGTAATCCCAAGGTTAACCCAGGGAGGCTAAGGGTAGCCATGACCGGGGCGCTTACTACTCCCGATGGAGGGACTAGGAAGGGGATCGTATGGATCGGTGTAACACCAATGTGGCTAGGTACCAATGGTGGTTTTGGCAACAAGGGTGGTTGAGTATTAGGTGGTAGGTTGTCGTGGGACAAGGTACATAAGTCAGAGACTTCGGGCGTAGATGACGGGGGGTGGGCCAAAAGTGGCTCTCAAGGTGAAAGTAGTTCAATGGTGAACTAGGGTTTCGAGAGAGATTTTGGCAGAGTAAGGGTGCTTGTGATTGTGGATATGGAATAAGGGATCTCCATCACCTATTTATAGTTTTTTGGTGGTGGAGTGCTGACCCATGGTTTTAGGGAACATATGGTTTTGGGCAGCTGTATAGGGTTTTTTCCTCCTTTTCCTCATTATTTTATATTTTTTATTCCCTTTTTAGGGGATTTTTGCTATTTTTGGAGGAAAAGGGGGTTTTTTTTCGCCTTTTTTAGGCTATTTTGAGGGTTTTGTGGCCTTTTGGAGGCATTTTAGGCCTTTTGGAGGCTTTTTAGGCCTTTTGGAGGCTTTTTAATGGGATTTTTTGGGATTTTAAGGGAAAAATGGTAGGAAAATGGACAAATGAGCCATATAATGTGGTAATGAGGTAGTGAACACTTTTTGGGTGTTAACAGTTACATTGTTCCTTCTCATATGTTTTGAGGAACCCAGAGTGCCCTACTGATGAAGAAGCATGGAGTTCATAGAAGAGATAGTCCCGTTGAACAGATTGCAACTAATTTGGAACAAGCAGAGAAATAGCTGTAAGAGAAACTAGGTCATCAAATGTGCGAGGAGGAGCATCTTCCACCATATTGTCCTTACCCTTCTAGTAAGTGGTCGCATAGTCATAACCCATGAGTTGGATAACCCATTTCAGGTGTGTTGGGGAGGAGACCCGTTGTTCCAGGAAAGTTTCCAGACTCTGGAGATCAGTCTTGATGCAGAAATAATTCCCCAATAGGGATGGATGCCACTTCTGTACTATATGCAAAATAGTCATCATTTACTGCTGAGAGGTAGATGCAGCTAAATTCTTACCGGAAAGGTCTCTTGAAGGCAACAAGCTCATTGGTTAAGAAAAGACACCTACATATCTATCCAAGGAAGTAGTGGAGACTGTTGATGGGTGCATCTGAATGGAATGGAGCTGAGCAATGACACAATGTGAATTCTTCTTAAGTATTTTTTCCAGGCGATGTGAACTGATGATGCAGAGAGACCTTGGTTGTAAGCCCATAAATTTGTGTTGTGCCCCATTGACTGAAAACTGCATCCAAAGTTCAGCAAAATCCCATAAGATGGGGCCAAGTGTGCATAACCATTGAATGCCCAAAACCACATCACATCCGCCTAAGGACAAGGCAAACATGTGAGAGCACAGGTTATAATCTTCCATAGAGATATGCACATTGTGACACTTCCCCTTGCAAGGTAAGGTGCCCCCATTGGCAACCATGACTTCAAAGTTGGAGCAAGGATGGACAAAACAATCAACCTGTTTGGCAATCCGAGGATTAATGAAGTTATGAGTGCTACTAGAATCAATGAGTATGGTAAGAGGGAGCTTCTTGAAGTATCCCCTGACTTGCATTGTTTGTGGGGTGGTGATGCCGGTTACAGCATGGAGAGAGATCTCGGGTGGGTCATCCTGAGATAGGGTGTCAATAGGCGGATGTTGAATGTCAACCTGATCATCTACTGTATCTGGAGCTTCTTCATCAAGTTCTGAGGCAGGCGGAGAATCCACATCCAAGAGATAGAGCTTTTGTTGAACACATCTATGTCCCTGAGTGAATTTCTCATCACAATTATAACAAAGCCCTTTTTCTCGGTGTGCCTGCATCTCTGTTTCGGTCAATTGCTTGATAGGAGTTGGTTGAGGAGCAAGAGTGATGGGAGGTTGTTGGGAACCCATATTTCTGAAGGGAACAAAGGTGGGTTTGGAGCGTTGTTGAGCTACGATCTTGTCCTCGGTCAGCTTAGCCAACCCTAGGAATTCCATCATTGTGTTGGGACAAAACATTTTGACCTCTGAGCGGATTTCATCCTTGAGACCACTAATAAAACAACTCCTGTAGAATTCATCAGACAATCCTTCTATGTGATTGGCTAGTTTCTAAAATCCGTTTGATACTCTCTCACTGTGCCAGTTTGGTAAAGTTTAGTGAGTGATCCTGTGAAGTTGTCAAAAGCACTAGGACCAAATCGTGGCAAAAGGAGTTGGCAAAAATCAGTCCAGTTTGGCTCAGGATGAGCTTTTATGTACCAACGGTACCACTGAAGGGCTTCCTGTTCCAAATGAAAGGATGCAAGTGGAACTTTCTAGACATCAAAATTATTATGCAAACTGAAATATTGTTCTGCTCGGTATATCCATCCAGTCGGATCAGTACCATTGAAGTGAGGAAAATCAAGCTTCGGCCCACAAAAATTGCTGGAAGAAGAGAACCCGGTGGATGCAAAAGATTCTGGCTGTCGGTTATTGTTCATGGCTGAATGCTGAAGATGGAGGCTGAGAAATTTTTCATCCAGATCTTGGAGTTTGGTTTGGATGGCTACAAGTGCTTCCTCCATGGTGTTTACTCCTGTGCGAGTGACAACCATAACCAGTAATTTTTTATTTTTTTTGTGGGGGGGGGGGGGGGGCGGAATGGATAGAAAAACACAAACATAAGCTTATTTAGTAAGGGGAAATTTGGATTTGGGAAAAAATCTCGATGCTTTTTGAGGGACAGGGAAGCAAAAAATGGGAATTTCAGAAGCGGGAACTCTATGGTAAAATTTGAAGGCAATCGGGTGAAAATTGAAGAAGTTATGGCAAACCCTAAAAATAGACAAATGTGGGATTTCTGGTCTTGGGAAGTGGAATTTGGGATAGGGTCTTCAGGAATGAAATATGCAGAATGGGATTGCAGGGATGTCAGTGAAGTTTCAGGGAAAACAGAGTTGAAACAAGGGAGATATGGCCGAAAAACAAATTTTATTTTATTTTTATTTTTATTTTTCAGAAATGGATTGGCAACAACAACACGGAAGGGATCCACAACAGATGGATCTAAAACGGCGTGGAAGGGATCGAAAATGGCGGGATCTGAAA
Source organism: Larix kaempferi (assembly GCA_027924585.1). Lineage (NCBI taxonomy): Eukaryota > Viridiplantae > Streptophyta > Pinopsida > Pinales > Pinaceae > Larix > Larix kaempferi. The sequence goes on along the minus strand of BSBM01000361.1, from coordinate 68,448,226 downwards.
TGGCGACTGGATCTAGAACGACTTTCAGAATAGATCTGAAACGGTTGTATCTGGAGCGGAAGTGATCGGCAACAGTTCAACTGAAAATAGATATGGACCCCAGGTATGTACGGATTCCTAACAGTTCAGGTGTTTCACTCGGCCACCAATGCTGTCTGACGGCTTGCGTATTGGGGAAGTACCCCTCACTCCACGGCTCAGGCAAAACTGATAACTGCTTTGCCACAAATGACAACTCTTGGTTTACCTCACAGGTGGGAACTAGTCAATTAGGTAGGGGTCGTTTCCCTTTTCGCTGGCAGGTCCTCTCAATGGGCCAACTACTTTGGGGTTCCTGTGGTACTCCTCACAATGAGTTTTAGGGCTTATGCCCAAGTACTTCCCACAGTTAAGCGGATAGGGATTATTCCCAAATCTGAAGCTGCAACAGATGCGAAATTTTTTTTGGCAGAAATTCCACCCAACGAGCCCAAGAAAGTGCTCCGATACCAGATGTGATGAACCTACAATAATTAATTAATGCAAATACACGAGATATCAGAAATAATAGAACTCATAATCACTTTTATATTGATCACGGGCCACTTCAAGGGGGCAACCTCCTTTGAGCAAACTCAATACAATTAACTTCACGATGCCTTCATAGGCCTCAACACACACTTATATACTAAGTCTAGGCGCCAATACCATGGGTCAATACAATGTGTCAATACAAACCATGGGCTAAGTCTAGGCGCTAATACTATGAGTCAAAACCATGGGACATATAATACTATGGGACGACTTACAAAGCATATGCGTCCAATACTATGGGTCAATACTATGGGCTAATATAAACTATGGATCAACAAATACTACGGGACGACTTACAAAGCATATGCGTCCAACAACAATATACTAACAAAGTAAAGACATGGGTTCCTAACAGAGCCTTTGTTAAATAAATGGAAGCAGCTCAGTGTGATAACCCATGCATGCTGTTATGTGGAATTCTGCCCTACGGATAAGTCAAAACTCCCTTAGGCTAAAGTAGGATCTAACTAGCTCTAGACTAAGAACAGACAAAACAAATGCAACCTTGAATCCCTAGATCTAACATACATTTCAGTATTAAAATGCTGAAGAGAGCAAAGGATTTTAACTGACCTTATGTCCAAGTGCTTTGTTTTTGGTGTTTGCTCCAAGCTCCAAGTCTTCACCAATGAACCTGTCAAAGAGTAACCAAAATACAAGTATGCACTATTCTCTAGCAATCTGAAACATGAGTTAGGATCTAAATCTGTAAGAGATACAAATCATGTGATTAAAACAAGATTAACACAAACGATTTGGGAAAACAAGACAAGTTATTCCATTACAACTTGAAGATTACTTACAAAGGGTGCTTGATGCCCAAGCCAATCCTCCAACTCCAAGTGTCTTCTCCTCTTAGCTATCTCCACAATGCTGCAAGAACATAAGTTTGATGCTCTCAAGAGTCCTTCCCCTTTCCAAATGGCATGCCTCTCTTTTATAATGAATGGTGAGGTTAACCAACAAGAGAGATAGGTGGATCTAAGGAGGGATAAGTGGATCAGGGTTTCTAATCGAAGGAGGTGAGTTGGGATCGAATCAAGGAACCCAATCTTCCATCATCTTCGAAAAATCCAAGATCCCACAAGTCAAGGGCAAAAACTATTAAAAGGGTGCCGCGCTTTGCAAATGATACAGAGCGCGGCACTGTGCCGCGTTTTGTCAAGCTGGCAGGGCGCGGTAGTGTAAGGAAATAAAGTCCAAGGTGGGTCAAAACTTGGCAGGGTGGATTTACCTTCCAGGTTGACTCATCATCTGTCTCTTCTGGAAGGTTCAAAACAGTAGGGAAAGTGTCGTCGAAATGTGTTGTGATGGGGATGCGACACCGTGAAATATAGAGGTATAACAGATGCCCCCTAAAGTGTGAGGTCAGAAGGGACTGATGGCCGAAAGACTTTACGAATAAAATGTGCAGAGATAGCATCGAGGAGAGCGACACGGAGCTGAAATGGAAACAAAGTGTTAGATATACCACCGAGGCGGGCATTCCCATGCTCGGAAACAAATGACTCAAAGCATGGCTGCCGACCAATACATTGCAGATCCATGAGTACTGAAATAATGTAAACTGTGGACAGATCATGGCTACTATGAACAATCGTAGATCCATGAGACAGTAATGACACAGCCACGACCAATACAATAAGTGGATCTGTGTGACAATACAAGAGACATCTCCATCGCAGCCTGGACGCAGTCAAGATACAGTGATGCACCCAGGGTCTTCTACCCGATCGCATAAAGATACAAATCTAACCATGTGATTACAAGATGTTGAAGTCGAACATGGAAGAAACCATTTGATTACCGGTCAATGATGTGGACCGTTAACAAATGCGAGGGAGATCACCGATAATGACAATGATTCCCAAGGTATCAATAGTACATCTCAACGAAATGCGAATAAATGAGTTGATGTCGAGCATCCGAGAGATTGCTTGATCAGAAGTCAATGATGTGAACCTGCTGTCAAACACGAGGAAACCTGCCATTGAGGCATGCAGGTACCAAGGTACTAATGGTTGATTTCTAAGTCCAATTCCTGGATGGTGATTTGGTGTCGACAGGAATAGACTCGTCGAAGGTGGGCCATGATGATTCCCACATCATCGACACGAAATCGGCACATATGATAGGATGATGAAGTAATGAAATATGTACTGACACAGCGGAGATCTGACACAGTGAATGACTCGATACAATGCAACCCTTTGAACATATAACGGCATGTAACAAGACTTGGCAGCAGGGATTATTGATGAATGGAGGATAGACGTCAGATGAGTGGACTCGTGGCCATGGAGACGACCCATAATGATGACTATGACTCAATGAAAAACGGACACCCAAATATAGACAAGAGATGGACACATGCCATGTTCAAAGGTAACGACTGACAAGCTGCCATAGATAAACTTGACTTGTTCCCCCATATTTCCCCGACATGATGGACGAGTACCTCTTTCTTGTTTTACGAGCTTGAAGAGGATAACAGATGCTCGGTGTAGCTCATCTTGTGGATGAGTCCAATCTCACATGTTTTGCGAACCTGAGAAAGGAGGGGTTCGTCCCAAAGTGGGTCCTTCGATGTTAATACTTTAACGAGCCCAAGGAAGGAAAACTCGGTAGTTTTTCATATTTAGAGAGCCTAAAAAACTTAAAGGAAGCTCCATAATGTACTTTTTCGTAAAATTTAGTCTCTCGATCCCGAAAAAGTGTAAAACGATTCCCGAGAGAACTCTCCCAGCCGAGATTGACTGAGGTATACCTTTCTCGTAAATAGTCTAGACGGGCCGAAAAAGGGGTAACCTATCACCGAATAGACGACCTTTCAAATACTTTTACAAGTGTGAAAGAGTCAAGATCACTTGGCAATCTTTTCAATTTTAAGGAGTCTGAAAAGAGCTTAACTATGGACTCCTATGGTCTTTTTTGTAAAAATTAATTATTCTGGCCCGAAAAAAGAATAAAATACAACCAGGATAATACTTTCCTCATCGTTTAACGAGCATGAGTAAAGCTGACCGTACTCGACACCGTTTACTTGCGTTTGACAAGCACGACACAGGTGTGAAAGCGCTTGGAATCTTTTTCAAGTTTTAAATCCAGAGCACGAAAAAGATAAAGTGGGATCAATATGAAGGTCAAATTACGAACAAATACCAGTATGACTGTATCCCATTTTTACCGCAGATCCTGTCAATAAATGCTCAAAAATCGGACATTAGTAATATGAATAAGGGTTTATTAATTTTGAAATAGTAATTAATTAATTAAAAAATGTGGAAAAATGCTATATAAAACATGGTAAAAATAGAAATTACTATTCATTTGTGATTTTTACCCAAAGGAGACATTTTTACCCATTTTGGAGCAAAATTTCAAGGATCGATACCGAGAGTTCTGGGACACCATTTCGACCGCCGTCTGTGCCAGGTAAGAGTGCTTGAACCCCTCTTTCATTTCATGCAAGAAATTTTTACTTTCACCAGGGAAAAATTAATTTTTTGGCAAGCCCTTTTGGCAAGAATCGCCTGCCGTACTGCCGCGTGGGACCCCTATCGTGAAACGCGGCACTGTTCAACAGTGCCGCGCTGTATGGTGTCCTCCAGGCGCGGCACGTGCGAAAATTGAATTTGAAAAATCAATTTTTCCTCAAATTTTTGCTAGAAGCAAGTTGTTAAATAGCCACTAATTACTTTGTTTGCCTTTTTGCAGGGATTTGCAACTTGTTTGAGGCAAAATGGTGAGTTGGAAAGAGAGGGAGCATGAAACGGATGATTTTAGGGCCGAAAATCACTTACCCACCGTGACCGCATTGAGAGAATGTGGTTTGCTAAAGTTTTTCAAGACTAAAGGAATCCGCCAACAACCCAAACTACTTACTCACCTCATTCAATTGTGGGATCCTGATATCGAAGCTTTCCGAGTAGGAGAGCACGTGCTTGAAATTCAACTTGAAGACATCTACTTCCTCACGGGCCTCTCGAAAAGAGGGGCCCGGCCGAATCTTACCGGGTACAGTGCTTCAGACTCGAGCACGGATGATTTAATTGCTCGATATTGTCAGGTGGGTTCGAGTAAGAAGAGTGGGAAAGTGGCCATAAAAGAGGTCACAAATCTTCCTTTCAAAACTTTGCTATTCACTATTACACGTGCAGCAGGAAGCATGAGCCCACATCAGGCAACCCGCACACATGTAAATCTCGCAGCAGAGTGCATGGGAGGAACGGTCTTCAACTGGTGTGATGCAGTGCTGTCCCATATGAAGGAACAGGTGCATAAATGTAGAACTGGGAAAAATACCCAGTTTGGCTATGGGAGTATCTTGGTCACTTTCTTCCTGGCAAGGGTGCCATTACTACGTCCGCAGATATCTATGCATCCTCGCCCACCTACTGAGCCATGGATGGCTCGATGGAGCGACTATGCCGGGCGCCTTGGAGGGCCTCAGCGGCTAGCTTTTGGAGAGGACTTCTTCTCTTGGCTAGAGGAGCAGATAATCATGATCGACGACTATCCCTATTCAGGAGTAGATTTCCGCGAGGATATTGACTTGGCTTTGCCAGAAGATGATGACTGGGACAACTCTGGTATGACCTCCATGGATATGTATTTTTCTTTTTGAATATTTAATTTTTAATGCTTTTTTAGAATGTGTAAAAAGACTTCTAATATATATTCGTATGCATGTTGCAGATCGTGGACCACAACGACCAGCTGGATATTCACCACTACGTCGTGGCGGTGTAGATCGTCAAGCTGATCCTGTCGAAGAAGAAGATGAAGATGAGGCAGGAGGTGTGCGGGATATTGAGAGGAACCTGCAGGGATTGACCCATGGGATCCCTGCTATGCGGATGGATGATGTCCCTTACCCCCTCCAGCGTCATACTGTAGGTGTACCTGGTCGTATCAGTCGACTTCTTCGCAAGGTGGTTCGAGCTGTGATGTGTTACCACCAGCGGCGGGAGGAGTCCGATGAGGGACGTGATAGGTCTCCTAGGTCTCCATAGATGGTCTTTAGATCTTTTTGCGGCATGTACACGATATGTAGGCTTTGAGAGCCAATTTTTTGTATATGGGATTTAATCCCCAATTTTGTCTTTGACACAAACTTTATGTATTTTGGAAAAAACACTTTTATATACAGTGATATGGACCTATTTATGATCTAAATATTTACAATGACTTGTGCATTTTAATTTTTTATGATGTATTTATGTATGGGAAAGATGCCAATCCAAAATGTAATTAGCCAATGAATCGGCAATACAATTGAATTCTCTCGGTATGTGTTGATATGTAATAAAATCAAATGACCGTTCCAAGAGGCGTACTCTTCGAAATAAACGAAGTAATGTAGGATCACGAACTGTGTAAACACGGTTTAGATGAGAAACCATGAGTTGGGAATCTAAAAAGACCGATAAGGAGTCAATCCCGAGTGAGGCAACCTCTGTTAAGAGACCAATGACTGCATGGTACTCTGCGATATTATTGGTTGCGGGACCTAAACAAATGGCTCCTGAAGAAATTAACTCGCCAGTGGGGGAATAGATCACCCATGCTGCGGAAGCGAGATTCCGGGTATGTCGGCTTGCGCCGTCAGCGAATCCAAAGTAGGTAGACATCTGCGCATAAAAGCACGAGTCAAAGTAAGAGTAGATACATAAGATCCACGCGCACACTAAAAATAAAGCAAAAAGCAAACTAAGTACATTATGTACAAGAATTAACCCGCGTGGGGTAACTTCATGCGTAGAAACGCTTGAGGTATAGCCCGTTGCGGGGCCGTGCCAATGGCGTACCATCACAGTCGACTAGTTCATAGGCTCCTTTTTCTAAGACACGTTTTATGATGAAGGGGCCGTACCACATAGATTCAAGCTTGCCTTTTCCAAGTTTGTCATGCATCTGATCATATGTAAGTACAAGGTCACCCTCATTAAAGATCCGAGGTTGAACGGATTTGTCATATTGAGCTTTGACGCGTTTTTTGTGAGCTTCATTAGCCAAAGCGGCGTCGCGGCAGGTTTCATCTAGCTTGGCTAGGTATAGAAACCGTTCTTCTTCGGAAGTAGTGTGTGGAAGTAGCTCTATGGCTATCTTGAGTGATGGAATTTCACATTCAATCGGGAGAATGGCTTCCAGGCCGTACACCAATTGAAATGGTGTAAACCCAGTAGCACTTTTCACTGAGGTTCGGTATGCCCACAGTGCTGAGAACAGAGCTGAGTGCCAATTGGATTTTTGGGTACCCACAATGCGCTGAATCATTCGTTTCAGGACCTTATTGATGGCTTCAACTTGGCCATTGGCTTGTGGGTAATACGGAGTTGAGTTTTCGTGGCGAAAACCCAATTTGGCACTTAGTTCTTCGATCATATGATTCCTAAAATGGGAACCATGATCGGTCACAATAGACTGTGGGACACCGAATCTAGCTATGATATGATTGAATATGAATTGCGCTGCTGTTTTGCCGTCTTCAGCATACGTAGGCATCGCTTCAGCCCATTTTGTAAAATAGTCCACAGCTACTATGACATAGCTATGCCCCCCGGCTGAAGTGGGCTTACAGTGCATAAAATCAATGCCCCATTTGGAGAAGGGGCCGACGGCAATAACAGGATGGAGTGGAGCAGGATGCGAGCGTGCTTTGCTATGAAAGAATTGACATGGCGGACACTTCTTGACTGTTTCAATGCAGTCTTTGAAAATCGAAGGCCAGAAGTATCCCGCTCGCAATATTTTCTGGGCCGTAGCCATCCCAGAGAGATGACCACCACATGCTCCAGCATGGCAGTCATTGAGAACGCGTTCCGCCTCATCTAAGGTCAAACAGCGTCGAAGGACAGTGTCGACACCACGCCGATACAAAGTATCGTTCACTATAAGGTAGTATTTTGCGTGATGTCTGATACGTCGTCGTTCATCGCGGTTGAGGTCGGGACGGAAGCGTTGGGTTTGGAGATATAAGAGAATATCCCCATACCACGGATCAGACGTGCTAATGAGGAACAATGATTCGTCAGGAAGAGAATCAATGGGCTCGGATTGCTCAGTAGCACGGGGCAAGTGACAAATTAACTCAGCGAAGACCAGAGATTTCTTAGACTTGGCTTTGACGAATTCCAAGTCAAACTCTTGAAGGATGACAATCCAACGGGAGTACTTGCCCCCAAGCACTTGTCGTGTGAGGATATAGTACATCGGATTGAAATCAGCGATGACGGTGGTCCGGCGGAGTAAGATGTAGTGACGGAGTCTCTGGACAGCAAACACTGTTGCCAGAGCCAGCTTTTCAACATGTGAGTAGCGAGTTTCAGAGTCGAGAAGACTCTTGCTGAGGTAGTACACCACATGTTCTATGCCGTTGTGATCTTCCTGGACTAACACCATACCAATGGTGGAAATCGAGGCTGCGAGATAAAGGATGTAGTCCTGTGTGTAATTGGGGGGTTGAATCACAGGATCTTTAGTTAAGGCTGCCTTTAAATTGTCAAAGGAGCGTTGGGCTTCATCATCCCATATGAAGGGAACATTTTTCTTGAGAAGCCGCATGTAGCCTTTTGTTATCTCAGACAGATTACAAATAAAACGGCGTAGAAAGTTTGCATGCCCTTGCAAACATTGAAGTTCTGGAATATTGGTAGGTGAAGGCAGGGCTATGATAGCTGCTACCTTTGCGGGATCTAGACGTATCCCGTCTTTGGAGACTATGAAGCCCAACAGTTTTCCGGCTTCTACACAGAAGACGCACTTATGCGGGTTCAAACGTATATTGTAGCGCCGGCACCTTTCGAAAATGGCACTCAAGTGATCTGGATGTTCTTCCCGAGTTCGAGAATGAGCGGGAAGGTCATCGAGATATGGCTCTACGATATGTTTGATGTCGTGAAATGCGTAGGACATCGCCCGTTGGAAAGTTGCCCCGGCATTTTTGAGGCCAAAAGGTAACTTCCGATATGCAAAGATCCCCCAAGGGCAGATAAAGGCCGTTTTGTGCTGGTCGGCTGGGAGGATATCGATCTGATTATAGCAAGAAAAGCCATCCATGAATGAAAAGATAACACTTCCGGCACAGTTATCGATGATCTGGTCGATAAACGGAGTTGGGTAGTTGTCTTTGGGACAAGCTTTGTTCAAATCACGGTAATCAACACAGACTCTAATCGTTCCCTGTTTCTTGGCTACAGGGACGATGTTGGATACCCATTCTGTCAATGGGACAGGATAGATAAAACCAGCACGCAAAAGTTTTTCAACTTCTGCTTTAATGGCGGCTGCCTTACGAGGATGAACGGGTCGAAGCTTTTGCCGAATAGGTCGGGCGCCAGGGAAAGTTGGAATTTCGTGGACTACAATCGATGGGTCGATTCCTGGCATCTCTTCATAACTCCAAGCGAAAACATAGCGGAAAGTTTTAAAGTAGGCATTATAGAACTCCGTCTCAAGAGGAGTACATGTTTTGCCAATGTGTACATTTTCCACGATACCAGGCTTTACTGAAATATCAATGGGAGTGGTTGCCATAAGATTGCCAAGTTGCCTTCAGAAAATACTTCGTCGAGGGAAGTGGGGAACTTGGTTTGAACCATCCCAAGTGAAGCACTGGATTTGGTGTCAGGCTCGAGTGACTGGATGGTGGGGAATGAAGATCGATGATGAAAATCTCCCCATGGTGGCTCATTACCGCACATAACCTCTATGATTGATTCGTCAGTAGGAAAAATCAAGTTGAGAGGATCAAACAATGGTGGGCGTGTATGAGTTTCAGTCGAGAGCTGTGCCACTGTGTGATCAGTAGAACAGTCGACCCAATCTGTGGCTGATTGGATCGCGTCATAAGATGCAAGGTTTCTGTTCAAAGGCATGGAATTGCCATAGCCTTGGATCTGAGTAGGACTCGGGATCACCCATGAATCATCGGACGGGGTGACATGTGATGAAATCATGTTGACTGGTTGAAGATGGGTTCCCAGCTCTGGAAAAACTCCAATGAGGAATGAATCCTTCATGAGACCAACACCTATGTCTTGGAACCGGTACCGAGGTTGATCCAATAACGGAACGGTATTGGCGGAGTTTGGATGGGAGTCTGGGATACAGTAATCCAATTGATCGATAGTGACAATTTTCCCTTCATGAGGAAATTGTACAATCCGGAAGACTGTAGATGCTATGGCAGTCATGGCATAGAACCAGTTTCGACCAATTAGGAGGTTGTAATCCAAAGGTGCATCTACGACTTCGATGTGTACGGATACTGTTTTGCCCCCCAGTTCAACACCGATTGAGGGGATGAGTCCGTATGGTTGAAAACCATGTCCATCAAACGCTCTAAGAGTAGTGGGAGAAGTTGTGACCTCAGGCGAGCCGAGAGCTCTCCAGCAGTTCAAAGACATAATCGACGTGGAAGCACCCTCATCTAACACTGTGCGGTGGATAACATTTCCACGGATTTTCGTATGCACCTGGAAGGCTAACTGGTGAGAAAGCCTAGGTTTAGCGTGCTCCAAGTTAAACATGATGGAGTTTGAAGTATCTGGGTCCAATGCCCCCAGTGCTGAAAGTAGGGTTCTACGCTGCGTGGGGCAGTGTTGGAGAACCTCGAGAGTTGACATAGCGCAAGGTGCTTGAGCCAAATCTTCAACAATGTTGTAGTTTTGGGCAGCTCGCGCATTCGGATTGAATGTCGCCTTTCGTATGGTGCCCTTAGGTGGGCGTAGCACTGTGTCCATAAGTGGTCTCTCGATATGGAGGTGACCATTAGGGGGGGGAATAGGAATCGCATCTTCAACAGGAGATTTGCCTTTGGCTGTCTCCGATTGTTTGGTTGAACTTGGAGGATTGTCATACGTCTTTGAACGAGTGGTGATATTAATCTCCTCATTACTTGTCATTAGGATCTCGCGGTTTGTGGACGTCTCTCCACGGGAAGGATTGGTCGGGTTGCCCCCTTGTGGGGATTCTTGGGCAACCATTTGCTGTTGCTGTTGGGGGAAAGGGTTAGTTAGTACTGCCGGTCTAGAGGATCCTTTAACGAACTTATGGACCTCGTCCTTGTAGGGACAGTCACGCGTATAATGATCATCTTGACAAATCAAGCAGGGAAACTTAGCTTTCCGACGTGGTTTTTGATCATTCTGGGTAGGTTGTGGTTTGGGGTTCTCCTGCTGGTTCTTCTTGGGTTTACCACGATTGTTTTTCTTCTTTCCTCCGGAGGGTTGTGATGTAGATTGAACTGCATTCACTTCGGAGGAGACAGCAGGAGAAGTGGAAGCTTTTGAAGCGGCCTGGGTAAAAGCGGGGGAAGCAGAAGCTTGTTGCCCCGTCGAGTTGGTAGCAGGCTGAGCCTTAACTGAACCAACGATACCATCAATGGGTGGTTCAGTAGTAGGCTTTGTAGGATCAGTGTGAATGCGGGAAGCATGTGGAAGAAGTTCGTGTAAAGTACCGGATTGAGTATATACTAAATCCATGTATTGTGCTGCCGAGATGGCTTGTTCTTCCGTAACAGGTCCACGCATAGCAATATCTCTGGCTATGGGAGGCAAAAAGGATTTTGTAAACCAATCAGCAAGTAGCTGATCTGGAATAGGTGCTTTTATTAGCCTACGGCGTCTTCGCCACTCATGGATGTGATCCGAGATGTGTGTAGAAGTGGTTTGACGCAGTGAAGTTAGCAGTTCTGTTCCAGTCTCATATCGGATGGGAAGCTGGAAATGTGTCAGAAACTGCATAGCCAAAGTGTTGAAATCACGAAAAGAGTGTTGTGGCAGCTCGATGTACCATTTTGCTGCCGTTCCGGTAAGCGTACGTTGGAAGAGTCGAAGTCGGATGGAATCATCCATCAAGGAGTTTGATGAACACCAAAGATGGAAGGTCATCACGTGGTTCTTCGGGTCTTCCCCGGGCTTAGCATCGAACTTGGGAATGTCCGATGGTAGTTTGGCTGGGATAGGTGGCCAGTGAGGTTCATGCCAAATAGGATCGTTAATAAGCCTCGACAAATCAGGTAGATCAAGTGTGGCCAAGAAGGGAAGCTGACGGTTGGTCTGCGGGTATGAGTAGTAACCATGTGGTGCAGGGAACCCTGGAGGGCCTTGCATAGCATGCTGCTGTGTGTTATACCCATATGTATTTCCCGCGGGATACTGCTGGAAGTTCTGCGGATAATAAGCCATCTGGTTAACCGGTTGATTGTAAGCAACGGGTTGGTAAGTGTTCTGCTGAGTGGGTATAGTACCCTGAGGCTGTTGATGCCCAGGATTGGTTGCTATTCCTTGTTGGGAAAAAGTTCCTTGGAATTGTTGTGTTCCAGGGATGTTGCCACCATACTGTGTAAGTGGAGAATTTCCCATAGCAGGGTTGGGGGGTGGCTGCGACTGTGGTGTCCATGGAATGTTCGTTCCTGCTTGAGGAACGAGTGGAAATTGAAGTGACGGGTTCCAAGGAGTTGTGGCAGCCGAAGGGTAAGGGAAGCCAGAATTCAAGTTGGGGGAAATCTGAGATTGCCCCCCAGCTTGGTTCCAGTTTCCGAAAAGTGAGTACCCCCCACTCTGTGGGATTTGATGATCCCAAGAAGGAAGCATACCTGACAGGGGTGGTTGAGAGTAAGGCCCGGTGGGAATACCGGAATAAGGTTTCCCACTGCCAGGTAGATTGTACATACCAAACTGAGTAGAAACTGCTGGTTGGGAAACTTGTTGGAGTGAGCCAATAGGTTGTCCGCCAGCAGTTAGGTTGGATGGCCCTATGTGAGGAGGCTGTAGACTGGGAATTGGGTTCCCAGCAAAAGGTTGTCCTCCGACTGGTTGGGTTGATGGCCCACCAGTTGGAGGTTGTTGACTAACAATGGGGTTCCCAACAAAAGGTTGCCCCCCAGCTGGTTGGGTTGATGGCCCACCAGGGAGGGTTTGTAAGTTGGAGTTAGGGACCATTGCAGTCGGTTGTCCACCTCCTGAAATAGTATAAATGGTGGCTGAAGGTGATCCTCCGGTCGAAGCGGAAGATCCAGCAGTATGACTAGGTGTTCTTCCGCCGCTAGCTAAATATGATAGCATGGATTGGCCAACGGCGCCAAAAGTACCGATTAGCGGAGGCGGTCGTCCGTATTGGACAGGTGAGGACGGAGAAAAAACTGGGTTATCCCTCATGGAATGTGCACCAAACATTGGTGATGACAGCAAATGTGGGGAATTTAGCCCAGGAGTATCAGCGTCGTCCATCACGTGTTCAATAATAGGAGAACCATCGAGAACTGGATCCGAGTTCATATCCTGAAAAAGATTTTGGGGATCCGGCAGGAACCTAGGTGTAGTAAAGTCCGAAGGTCCTGAGCCGTCTGCAAAGGAATGATGAAATTCTGTGCTAGACGGAACGTTGGGATCCCTATAGTCAGAAGGACGAGAAACAGGGGGGTATCTAGACGCTGTCGAAAGCATTTGCTCTGTGTTGCGTCTAAATTGTGCCGATGCTAACGGAGAGTTCGCTAGGCTAACCATACTAGACTGAATGGAAGCCATAATTTCGTGTCCCGGTGGGATGTTGGGTAGATGAAAAGTGCGAGGTACGTTGCTAGAAGAACTTGTCTCCTGAGGATGAACACTGGGTGACGTAGTAATAACAGGCGGAAGTTCCGTCTGGGAAGTAATGAAGCCATAATCAGGTTCAAAAGGTGTGTCAGGTAGACGAGTATCTTCAACGATCTCAACGTAGCCGCCTGGGACTGAAATTAGGCCAGGTATGTCCTGGTCGGATCCTTCTGTGGTGCCAATAGATCCGTCTATATCATCGTGGAAAATGTCTGATGGACGGGAAGTGTTGGCCTCCGGTAGAAGGATGACCTCTGGTCTAGTACTCTGGGTCGTGCTAGGTTCAGCTGCTGTAACTGTGCCCACTGTTACAGATAAATCTGGGATGACAGTGGGTGAGGTGACAGTGAAAGCCTCAGACATGCTAGTGGTCATAGAAGCTGCAATGGATTCTGAGACTGTGCTGTGTGTGGCAGTTACAGGCGTAACTGAAGATGTTGTGCGGATCGGCGGTGGGATGTTGCCTCGACCAGCACCGCGGCCAGGAGGAGCAGGAATGCGTGATGCAGGCGGACCAGAAGTCCGTGGCGGTGGTGGTGGTGGAGGGATTAGGCCCTGTTGTCTTCGTGATCTTCTTTGTTGATCTGACATGATGACAGGAAAATGAAAATCGGGGGCAGTACTGTAAACAAAGAACTCAAAAACTCTAATGCAGCCGAGTGTGCAAAAGAGGAGCTAGAAAAAGCAAGGCTCACAGGCCAAAAAAGCAAGCTCTAAAATCTATACTGAGACCGGTGTCTCAATAAGCGAGCTGATCAACAAAAATGGCCAGAATGCCAACAAGCAGTCCCTACAAAGAAAAAATGACCCTCTACAAAGATGAGACGCCAAGCAAACTCCTAACTAAGAGCTGGAGACCTCAACAGGCTGTATCCTTCGCAAGGTGATGAAATCCAAGTCGAACAATACAACATGAGAGACCGATATAAGAAGGATATCCCTCTACCGAAAGGGATCCTGGGTAAAAGAGCCCTAGTAGAATAGATACTAAGCCACCTCGTTCATGACACGTCGGAAAAGGTTTTGGGCACTTCAGCCTTCCGAAGAAGACAGCGATCGATGTTGCCTTAGGGCTAAGTGGAGTGCGGTATTCCACAGAGTCCGTCCGGTTCTCAATCTCGCGGCCGTTTAACCCCTGAACAGTTAGAAACAGTCAGGAGGCCCCTCCACAAACTAGCTGTGACCGTGTCAATAAGTACTAGAGGATTTTAGTTCCCTAAAGACAACGACTATGTCTCAGATGAAAATGACAAGGGGGAATTATTTTGATGCCTATCCCCGGTGTCCTACCTAACTACCAAATTCTTTTGATTTCCTCAAGTGAGGTTAAAGTTGGTTTAATTAGGGTGATTAATTTTAGTGGCTGTCTTTACTCAATCGGGTAGTGGACGTGAAACTTGATGGTGTTATGACGACTCAAACCATGCAAATGAGAATGAATCATAAACAAGCCTTTGTCTTCGATGAAATCTAGCTAAGGTAAAGATAGAGGTTCTTCGATCCAATATGCATAACAATTTTCACAAGCACTCAAAGTAAAAGATTTTTCTTTTCTTTTCGATTTATAAACCAAACCAAACTGAAGTAAACACGCTTTTCAATACACTGATTTTACAATCTACAATGCTTCTATGATGAGAATTTTTATGGCAAAATTAATGGTTCATTTCTCTATGCAAAATGCCACTAGACTTTTTCAAATTAAACAACAAATTTGCTCTCAACCAAAGATCTTGTTAATTTACTGAAAATGATAATGACAATATGACTGTAAAACTACAGTGTTCAGTAACAGAAGACAGTGGTGTTGAGTTGGTCGTGGGGAAAAGCCAAGTCAAATGCGATCAAATTGAAAAATGACCAATATGTCAAAAGTGCCACTTAATTCAATCAATCAATCCAGCTCACAAACCATGTAATAAGCAGACCAAACAGACTGGAAATTAACCAGGATGCTAACAGGCAACAGTAAAGACTATCTGAGGCAGGGAGAAACTCAGGAAACCAAGCAAAAATTAAAAAAAAATTTACCTACTTGCAGACACTACCGCGGGCTATAGACTGCCTGAAGCGCGGCACTGTGTAACTGCCGCGCTGGTATGAATTCCTAGGACGCGGCACTGTGTAAATGTCGCGCTGGAAGTGGTTCAGAGGGCGCGGCACTGTGGCAAGAGGGAAAAAAAACGCAACTGGAAAAGAAAAAATCAAGTTTTCAGGGTTGTTGCTAACCCAGGGGACTCAGTAATTAAACAGGGAGATAAATACTGCGAGGAGGGGTGAAAAAGGGTCAAAAAAGACCAAAATTCAAGCTGGTTTGAAGTGCAACAAAAGACTGATAATTCAAAGATAAATGACTGTGAATTTGAACCAATCAAGCAGTAATCAAACCCAGCGGAGTCGCCATTCTTGTTATGTGGAATTCTGCCCTACGGATAAGTCAAAACTCCCTTAGGCTAAAGTAGGATCTAACTAGCTCTAGACTAAGAACAGACAAAACAAATGCAACCTTGAATCCCTAGATCTAACATACATTTCAGTATTAAAATGCTGAAGAGAGCAAAGGATTTTAACTGACCTTATGTCCAAGTGCTTTGTTTTTGGTGTTTGCTCCAAGCTCCAAGTCTTCACCAATGAACCTGTCAAAGAGTAACCAAAATACAAGTATGCACTATTCTCTAGCAATCTGAAACATGAGTTAGGATCTAAATCTGTAAGAGATACAAATCATGTGATTAAAACAAGATTAACACAAACGATTTGGGAAAACAAGACAAGTTATTCCATTACAACTTGAAGATTACTTACAAAGGGTGCTTGATGCCCAAGCCAATCCTCCAACTCCAAGTGTCTTCTCCTCTTAGCTATCTCCACAATGCTGCAAGACCATAAGTTTGATGCTCTCAAGAGTCCTTCCCCTTTCCAAATGGCATGCCTCTCTTTTATAATGAATGGTGAGGTTAACCAACAAGAGAGATAGGTGGATCTAAGGAGGGATAAGTGGATCAGGGTTTCTAATCGAAGGAGGTGAGTTGGGATCGAATCAAGGAACCCAATCTTCCATCATCTTCGAAAAATCCAAGATCCCACAAGTTAAGGGCAAAAACTATTAAAAGGGTGCCGCGCTTTGCAAATGATACAGAGCGCGGCACTGTGCCGCGTTTTGTCAAGCTGGCAGGGCGCGGTAGTGTAAGGAAATAAAGTCCAAGGTGGGTCAAAACTTGGCAGGGTGGATTTACCTTCCAGGTTGACTCATCATCTGTCTCTTCTGGAAGGTTCAAAACAGTAGGGAAAGTGTCGTCGAAATGTGTTGTGATGGGGATGCGACACCGTGAAATATAGAGGTATAACACATGCGTGGGTAAGAAAATCTTATCATTTCTGTTTTTAAACTTCATCACTTCATCCATTTGTTAAACCTTCTGCAATGTCTAACTTCATTGTTGGTTTCCTTCGTATAGGTAAAACATTACCACTCCTTCGCGCTATCCACAGGTAATGTGTTGTATTAGCATAATTATAATTTGTGGTAATGATTCTGTCTATAAAAATTATTACTGAGATTAACCCAGTTTAATTACTCGTGCAGGTTAGAAGGAGAATGCTAGAAGCATTCGGGGTAAATCTCATAACCGACGCCACGAACACAAGGATGGAAAAATGGTCCTCATAGCTGGCCAGGTAACTCGCCAACTCGTAAGCCTCGGGTGTAGCTTACCCATGGGTGAGGGATGAGTTACTAAAATGTTAGGAAAAGTCCTTTAGTTAGGGTTTTGTTTTCATTACTGTCTAGGTAGAAATGATTGGCCGTCGACCTTGCTTTCTATAGCATAGAGCTAAACTTTGAGAAAGGTCTTCACGACTTGAAGATGTAACTCGTAGCGCAACGCAAGACTTGTATAGATAAATGTATGTTGAAAATTTAAATGTATATTTCCAAGACGGCGTATGAAAATCGTTGTCATTTAAACTCTGTCTCAGAAGTGCTTATCGAATTTTAATGTTAAGGATTCAATCCTTTACATGGAAACGAATTTCCTTTTTGATTCATCAATAAATTTTTGTACACAATTCCTTTATATTTGCGATAGTTATAAAAGGTGAACCCTAGCACGATTTCACTTACAAAATTCATTTACTACTCCTTTGAATTCTATTTCTAGTTTCTCTTCGAGCATAGATGCACAGGGTTACGATATGGTTCGATTCGCTTTCATTTTTAAATTGCAAATTTTTTTATATCGATATATTTACTTTGTATTAGTGAAACAATAGGCAACATAACCCTAGCCTATAAATTTATTTTATACAGCCTTTAATCGCTGGAAAAATCGTGTTAATGCTGATTTTTTCCTTTCTGTAATGTTTTGGTTTCATTGTAATGGTCGAAGCTCGGCCATGGGGTTCGATCTCCCATGCCGAAGGTAATGGAATAAAAATACAAAAAGATAAAAATGAATTATGATTGTTCATCCCGAAATTAAATGGTAATTGTATATAGATTTGATAGATAGGAATTTGAGCTTCCATACTGAAAAAAAAAAATAGCATTTATATATGTTACAATGTAATTTTCCACCTTGTGAGCATCAGCACTCTTTAGCCTTCAGAATCCATTCTACTGACTCAGAGGCACTTTATGTCCTTCATACACACTATTTCCCTATTTTTCTTCCTGTACGCTAACTGTATCACTTTAGCCAGCGGACCCGCGAGCTGCACCACTATAGTTTGTGGGTCACAAGTAAAATGGTAAAAATAACTAGTAAATGACTTTTTACTCCCACAAAGCGGTCTTAGGGTGACCTTTGGTCCTCCATTTTCCCCGAAACGGCTCGATGTTTCCTTTCACTTACCTTTGGGAGGACTATATATTGAGCACATATGGCATATGGAAGGGAGGAGAAAGAGAGAGCAAGATAACTCTAGTGGATTTTTGTCGCATCTTGAGTCTACACTCATTGATCCTTGTTGTTGTGAACCTCTTATGTTCACCTTCCAAACTCCTATCATAGTTTTATTTTTCCATTCCATGGAGGATTGAAGTGGTGGAGGCACAAGTGGAGAGACCAAGTTCTTGGTTCAAATTGGTTGCCGAAAAGAGGTTGTATAACATTGTACTTCTTGTTATTTATTAATAGAAATACTCATATTCTCGTCCATTAATGTTGTGAATGTTGTTTATATTACATTGGGTCGCATTTACTTAGGATATCATGGACCATTGCTATTGATGATGTTAATGTCATTTATATATTATATGCGCTTGTTGTATATTGGTTGTCAAGACTGATTTGCAGGTTCAAGTGCACGAATTAAAAGCTCCAATGGGGATCTACATCAAACGTCTGGATTGAGGTTGGTTATATTCTTCATTATCTTAGCATTTCCATTTATATAGCATATCATTGAGAATTGAGTTAATTTCTGGTAGTCAGCTGTCTGTTGTGGTCCACCCCAAGCCATAGGAAGTTTTCTCCATAACAAAAATGGTGACTCCGCTGGGGAAAACATCCATTTTTGGGGATTTTTAGGCTTTAGTCCTTGCTTAGAGTTGTTGTTTGTTGAGTTTCTGTGTCATTGATTGGCTGTTAGGATACACTATAGAAAACAACCTTTTTCTGAGCCATTGGACTCTTTTTCTGCACATTTTCTTTTCCCTGTACGCGGGTGAGCCTAGTTCTTCCCATGTCTGCCCACCTCTGTCTACACTATAGCCTGTGGGTACCCACAGTTATTCCTTCAACAATAGCATACAACTCCAGGGGTGTTTATGACCTTTGGTTGTTGCTGGGTTGGTTTTGAGTGTTCCCAAGTCTTCTTTGAGCTTGTTCTTGACTGTTCCAAGCCTTGTTCGTGACCAGAACTCCTATTTTCTCTTGGTTTTGAGCCTTGTTGGTTTTCACCCATTTTTATTTTTCTAGCTCATTACCTTGGCCGAGTCTTACTGTTTGGGATCTACTAGGTTGTCTAAGTGATCTCCCTTGCATTTCTGTAACTCAATAGTGAGATTTTGCTTGCATTTTTCATTTCATTATATCGAAAAATAAAAAAATATAGTTTTGCATTTTCCTTTTGCTTATAAGTGAAAATACAAAAAAAAATTACTTTTATGTACTCCATTTTGCATATGAGTGCTTGTGCTTTCATTTAGGTTCTCCTTGTGCATTGAAAATATAAAAGAGTTTCATTTTTATTTCGGAACCGTTGGATTGATTTTCATTCTAGTGGTATTATTTTTATTGGATAGATGAGTCTAGAGTTTGACAATTGTGAATACTATTGAGTCATATACATCACTAGTTTCACAACCATATCCTTTGAGTAACCATAACCATTAAAATGAATGGTTAATCTTAAAATTGATTAGAACAATTTTTATTTATAAGATACACCAACTAGCATAGGTTTAGAGTCTTGGAATAGATCATTGTGAGTAAACAATCCAAGACTACTAGACGAAACATTATGTGTTTGACCAGGGAGTGGTGAAATCCATGGTATACATCGGTGTTCTCAGGAAGCTCTACTCAGACCAGAGTTAAGCACAAGGTCACGGGCGGTTGGTTGCGGAGATAGCCCTCCAATATCGGCTGAATGTGGGAGATATTTCCAGGGTTTGTTCGTATTTGGGGACTCTTGGGGGATTTGACCCTCGTGAGTTTCGAGCTTAGCTACCATTCCCATACGACGGATCCCACCTGCGACTGTCCCCCTAAGTATTGGTTATACTACGGTGACCATAGTTTCCTTACCTAGGTATCGCATAGGGTACTTGTAGTGGTTATATTGTTTGTGTCCTCAATCAGATAGGGGTTGGAAAGCATAGTTGTTTGTTGCTGAGGGTTACGGCCCTTTGCACATAGTGAAGCCTGGGAAACTTTATAACTGATTCTGTTACCTTTGGCTATGGTTTGGGATTCTCAAGCCTCTCCTAGGAGAGACATACTAGCTCTAGTGTCGGGAGCTCATGTAGTCACTCTATTTGTCTACTCTTGGCTGTAGTTTCTCTAGGCGTGTTCTCTTGATTTTCTGTTTTTGATCGATAGTTTGGCCGTTAGGGGACGCTTTGATTTTATAGTCTCTCCGGAGATATCGTAGGGCGGAGTCCTGCTCTTCGTCGATCTCGTTGGTTGGCTGGTTTACCAGCTGCCGATCTTACACGCCGTATTGATAGGGGATGTCGAAAGGCACCCTTCGAGTCTTCAAATTCTTACAAAACATACATCGCTGACATCATGACTACACATTCTGGCACGAGATAAATCCCTACTAGTCCATCAGGTAGAGTCAAACACACTTCAGACACCCCTACTCCTAGAGAGGCATGGGGGAGTGATCCCCCTGAGACCCAACCTAGTTTGTTTGGTTCGGATCCACCCGAGACTCAACCTAGTTTGTTTGGTCCAGATCCACCTGAGGACGACCCATTTGATCCTTCGTTTCCACATAATTATTTATACAGGATGCCAGAGTTACATTGTCACGTCCTCTCTCATCCATCCGATGCAAAGGAGGGAACATGACTGAACATACCAGCTTATTGACAATCTCAGCCCCATTCAGAATGCTAAGAAAAGCATGGATAAATAAAACTTGTGCATACATATTCATACTCAGCAAGCACAGCAGAGTTAAACACTATATATGCACACAGTTTCATCATGCATTCAACATATAAACAACAATCATTAATTAAGACATTGCAGAACATAGAATTAACACAACTCAATTAATAAACACGGCGGAATAACCATAATAACATACACACAAAAGGAGATGCATCAACCTATTTCTTCCAGGAAGAATAATGAAACAATCACATAATAATCAATCCCATTCTCATGCTATGCATAGGCATCATGCCAACTAACTTAAGATAATCATTTCATCCAAGTAACATGAATAATTAAACATATAGGACAAAACACAGAATGATCATACTTTAACCACATAGAACACTTATCTTTATGATGAAGCTATCCAACAACTGGCTATGTGAGAGCAACGTTCCACCCAACCATAGGTCTCTGTCCATCCTGTATTCTTTCAGCTGAGAGACCACCCCCGAGCTGGGTTGTCTATCCACTAAGGAGGAACTAGATGGGCTCACTCACAGCCATGGTTTCACTCAACAATCATGCTAAGCCAACACATAGTTGGGTTTATCAAGCATGCAATAAGCAGAGGAGGAGGGTGCTAATCCAGTGAGCTCAACCAAAGAGCTACATACATCTCAGGCTAAATTCAAGCAATCCAATCCTCTGTTCAAACATTCACACTTGGATTTCTCACAATTCTATCAACAAATAACACAATCCCGTCACTAGACTTATGGGCTATAAAAAATGGGTTTTCCAATGGATTTCGGGGTATCTAATACTCTCAATTTCTCTCCAAGGTTCCTATATATGGATCCCCCATTCGATTTCACTGTCAAATACCAATTATGGGCGTTTATGGCTCTTCAAAACATGGGTTCTTGCAAAGTTGCGATTTCTGTTTTTTCTCATTGCTGGGCATTCATAATGGATGCAAAATGAAGCTGGGATCATCCACAATAGAATGGAAATGAGTAAGAACCCATTCCCCTAAGGTAGAGTGACTTGTGGTACAAGAAAAGCAGATCCCATACTTGCCATATGAACTTCTGGGTTGCCCATGCTCCATTGAAGCCATGGACTGATTTCTCAACAACTCCCTTACAACTGAATTAAATGTCAGCAAAGAAAGTGAGATGGGTTCTCACAATGACATTTGGTAGCATAAGGTTCAATCCCACAACCCCCTCACCACTCCATAGTGGATACACATGGCCCCTTCTCATTAGTTGCTTCCATAGCTAGTTTTGGTATTTTATTGCATGATGTTTAGTTACATCAATTTACTATGTTCCATGGCTGAACAACACATGGGTAACATAATATATAATACTTGCCTTTTAAATAAAATTCAAGCATCCACTAGCGGGGCCTTTTCCTTGAGCTCCACGCTAGGAAAACATATATCACATGCATACAATATTTACATTAAAAGCTAATATATCCTAAGGGTCAAAATGGGGTATTACATACATGATGACACAAGTACTACGACCAATGCTACCCCCCTCTCTTTTGGTATGCCTAATTACAACACAGTTGATCCTTCCGTTGCTTTTGGTAGTCATGCTAGCACTTGTCATGGTGTTATCAATACTGCACCCACTAGGGGAAATACCCTCGACGGTGGCACCACTTTTTCCACTCACACACATAGTATGGGGACCGGTCACATTCCTCCTAACAATGCAAATGTTGGAAGACGACTTCCTCCTAGGGATACCAATCCTAATAGGAATATTGTTCAAAATACGACTTGCCATCAATATTTCAACACACATGCCTCTACCCGTCAACCGAGGACCACTTTCGCGAATGTTAACATTCCTCCCAATCACGGGGGTGGACATATACCGTACACTTTTACGTCTGCTGCTTCTACTAGTAATGCTAATGTAGGAGGTGGGAATATACCTCATACTCATGGTCACAACGCCACCATTCCTGCTACTAGTAACACTGATGTTGGGGATGGGAATACATCTCATGCTTATGGTCACGACACGACTACTCACACTACTAATAATGCTTAAGTAGGGGGTGGGAACATACCTTACCATTAGGGTCATTACAACACGGTTCCTGCTACGAATAGTACGTATATGCCCCATAATTATGGTGGCAACCCTTACTACAATACAGTTGGTGCTGGCCATCAGTACAACCCACCTCAATATGGTACTCAAAACACATATATACCTTCTTACTCTCACACGGGTCAAGTCGGAGGAGGTTATCAACCTTATGGCCATGGTCAAGCTTATGGTCAGTCAGGTCCGTATAATCAACATTTTACTGGTCATGGTCAAGCTTATGGTCCTTCTTATGCTTCAGTTCCATACAACCAACCTTTTATGGGAGCTTATAATCAAGCTTTCCAGTCGCACCTCCCATTCCTTGCACGACTGAATCTTTTGGATCTTTCGAAGCTCATGAACGATCCAGTGCATCATAATCCCAATTGGCCTCCAGTCCCTACCAAGCTCCCTTTGGAAATTCCCAAGTTTTGAGGGGAAGAGTGGTGAGGATCCAGGTGACCATGTCACTACCTTTCACCTTTGGTGCTCATCCAAATCGTTGAGTCATGACTCTGTTCGATTGTGACTATTTCAACGCACCCTCATGAGGGTAGATGCAAAGTGGTATGTTGAGTTGCCTGGGGGCACTTATAGGGGTTTCAATGAGATCTCTTTGGTTTTCTTGGATCATTTCCAGTTGTCGGTTCGTTACGATACTGGTACTGAACTTTTGTCTATCTTCCATCAGAATAAGGCCACACATATTTCTGACCACGTTCAAGAGTGGCGTCAATGGAAGAGATTAGTGAAAGCCAACATTCCTCCAGTGTTTCTGTTGGAATGGTTCCTCAAGTCTTTACTTCCATGTATTGCTAAGGATGTTTCGATGTCCGACATTGTGATTGAGGAACAAGCCATCTTAAAAGTGCAGCAGTTAGATTTATTATATTCTCAGTCTGGCATTTTGTACGGCATTATTCCTGACACACCGCGAACACACCATGAGCCCAAGTCAGTTCCTGGACCACATGCCGATGGCATTGTGGGATCCGTAAGTACTCGCCTCGTAGATTTGGTGGCTAATAAAATGAAAAAATTGTCACTTAACCAGTGTACTCCCGGACAGGTTCACACCTTGTCCACTTCCACCCCGTCGTCCGATGTACACACTATGCAATCGACGCACCCATCAGGTAACCAATAGCTTGGTGGTAAGAAGAAGGGGAGAAACAACCGTAAGGGTGGAAACAATGGGAAAAATAATAGTAATCGCAGTACCCCTCGTAAGGAGAATGCCAACCCTCCTAGGGAAGGTGGAAATGCTGGCGAAAAACCATAATCCTAGGCATAAGGTGAAATTCCCTTGCAAGCTTTGTGGGGAAGATCATCTTACTCACTTATGTCCTCAAATTGAGGAAGCATCGAAGCATCTTGCACAGAGCCTAGCTGTTTTGAAGGATCCCCTTCCTTATCATAAAAACATGGCTTCGCATGCTCCCACTACTGGTTATGGACCTAATGAGACTACAACGTCTTCTTCCAATACTAGTGGCTATGGATGCATGAATATGGTCCAATCAGAGGTTAGTGTTGCTACTCATCAACATGATTATGGTGCACCACAACCGAATATGGGGAATGAGCCTCCCCCTCCTCCTGATAATTCCTTGCATATCGAGAAGCCCTCTATTATGTCGTGGATACATAAAGGTGTTCTTAAGCGCTCTACACATAATCCCAATGCTCCAGTCTTCCAGAACTACTCCATTGTAGAAGATTTGGGCCAAACTCCGTGTGCCATGTCGGCTCTTGAAGTTTTACAGGCATGTCCTTCTCAAAGGAATTCCCTTTTGGGTGCTTTAGAAATTTAGGATGGGGCGAGTCCCAATGTTATCAAGTTTGACACTACTGATGTTCAACCTCACTTACCTTACCACGTGGCTTTTCAAATCCATGTGGAGTGCCTTCAGAATTTCATCAAGAGAATGGTGGTTGACGAAGGTGCTTCTGCGTCATTGATGTATTTATCTTGTTGGAAAGCTCTTGGCTCTCCTCCTCTACTCACGTCTAGGACCATGCTCACTGCATTTAACGGTCGGTCATTTAAGCCACATGGGATTATCCCTTCCCTTGTTGTCCCCTTGGGAGGTAAACCTGTGCCTATTGAAGTCGAGGTGGTTGATGCACCCATCGAATACAACCTTCTACTGGGTAGGAATTGGATGTACGCTATGAAAGCTATCACGCCTACTGTATTTAGAGTTATTTTCTTTCCACATGAAGGAAAGATTGTGACAATCGATCAATTGGATTTCATTAATCCTTATCCCATAGCATCCACGGGATCAGTAGTTCCCCAAGTGTTGGTTTGCTCTGGGAAGACCCGGGTTAGCTATCCTTTTTAGACCAACAAAACCCTTATCTCACTGGCCCTTTTGGCAACAGGTCACAGAAGCAACCTGAAGTCTCACCCGAAGTGATTCTAATGGGGTGGCAGAAGACTCAAGTGTCCTCAGCCAGGTTCTTAGGCATCCAGGGTGCTTAAAACCCTCCTTAGCCCTCTCCAAAAGGGCTAACTTCTCTATTTCTATTACTCTGGCTATACCTCTGTCTTATCGCATTACGCAGGCAGTGCGATAAGCCTCCTCCTTATATGATCCTGCCTAGCGATACTTAGGATATCGCAGATGCGATATCTCCCTCCTTTCTGTCCCTGCGGTATGTGACACTTAGCCACTTCCTGGTTTAATACGCTGACTCAAACACCCTTATCCACTTACTGAGAGATCTTAATATCACTTAGTCTCTAAGCATAATCCTCGCTAATGTGCTTAACCCTTAATACTTCACGACGATGCGACTGTGTAAAATATTACTTTAAGCAATGCTCTAACTGAACTCTTCATGCATTATACTCATTCAATACTCAAGCATTATCCTTTATTGAACAAAGATCTATTTCGCTAGGATTCAACTATGATTTTCGCAATTGTTACGCATCAACCAGAACTAAGCTGATGACCATATACATTACTTATAAACTGAAGGAAGCGTTCATGTAACAGTAAAGATAAGTGAATAAGAGCAACAATCACACAAATGCAATCACACTACTCAGATATTTACGTGGTTCACTTCCAGGAGGGAAGCTATGTCCACGGGAACTGTGTTTTCTATTAACAACTTGAGAGAGTAAAACACAGTTCCGCCGCAACTCTTTGCAGCAGAGGTCTTCTGGGAAACTCCACTCCTGTGGGAGCCCTTCTCTATAGACCTCTCTTCTTCTCCTTCCTACTCTTCCACTGACTCTTACAATGTACTCTCTCTCTTTCTCAATCCCTGCGGATTGTACAATCTGCTCAATGAGCCGGCCTCTGATCTCTAGAAGATGTTCAGACTCTGTATGTTCAAAGACTCGACTACTCTCTACTAAATAACTTTAGTAACTATGTGTCCAACCACTTTACATACAAAAGACTCCTATATATAGATGGCCCGAAGGTCTCATCGTAGTTACAAAACTGTGGGCCTTATCCCAACAGTGACTCAATCCTAACCACTTACAGTCAACTAGCTGTACTTTCATGGCCGCCTCCTGTCTCGTCGCCGCTTCCTGCAGTCCTTAGTCTTTAATGCATCGGCCCGTTGCTTCTCCTTTGGTTCAAGCAACGCTGACTGTAGTCCTTCTTCTTAATGAGGGTAGCTGAACCCTCTCTTCATCTTCGGCGCCTTTATTATGGTGGTTGAGCTCTCCCTTCGGCCTCTTCCTTGTACCACGCGCTTTGACTTTCCTGTACATATCACCGCAATTCCCGTCGTAATTTGCGCTACGACGATATCTTTGCCTTGTCGCCAAAATTGGTACTTTCTCCCCAAAAATGGTTATCTTTTCCAAAATTAGTAGCTTCCTAAATGCTGTGGGAGTTCTCTCCAACAACTCCCCTAACACTTACTTGTGGCTCGTCCCCGAGCCACTCACAACATCAGCTTGCTTCATCTGCGTAAGCTTATCCTTTGCTGCCTGTGAGATTGTTGCGAATTGTGCCTTAAGCGCTTTAATACTTTCATCCATGCTTGCTACTTCTTCCTGTGCTGCGCTTAGCAGCTCAGCTATTACCAAGGAGTCTTCTGTGCTCTCAATGACTCCTTTACTTGATGTGAAGCTTTTCACCTTTTTCTCCAGTTCATCAACCAGATGTGCGACTTTGCTTTCATGCGGGCTAACTGCGTTAGCCAGGTTGATCTGTTGTTCTTTGTACTTCTGCACTTGCTGTTGAAATTGCGTTATTTCTCCTTTCTTCCTTATCTTCGCAAGAGCACGCAAGCCCTTGTACTCTTCTTCATCTCTAGATATCGCATCTTCAAAGTGCTTAATATGCTGATTGAGTTCTGCTTTCTGTGGGAGCTCCTCTAGCTCTAGCCATGTTTTTGATGCATCCTCTAGGATAGCCTCTGTTGCTTCCACTCGACACTGCATCTGTGTCTGTACAATTCTGATAGCTTGCACTCGTGCTTCTTGGATTTCTTCTGGAGTAAGTGGCCTATTCTCTTCAAGCGAAGCAATCCTTGCTTTGTATTCTTCCTCCATCTTATTCTTCTCTTCATCTAGAGCCTTTGCTCTTTCTGCTATTTTTCTTATCTTTTGAGTTATTTCTAACTCAGGCTTGATATCGCACTGCGGAAGTTCTGCTGCGATATTCTCTAAAACAAAAGAGACATCCTGCTCTCACTGAACATATTGCGTCAACTGGGCACTCTCTGCCTCATGATGCGCAATGAGCTGCACATTTTCGTTGGAAAGTAAAACATTATGCTCATATGTGACTCGTTCTCTGTGCCTCAGCTCCGTGCCTATCTGCTGAAAAATTTCGTACAACTGGTCCACAGGCACTTCTGGTAGGTTCACCTCAACAGGATGAACCATCTGCACTTCCATAGGAACAGGAAACTTAATGCTTCCTGGCGGTATACGAACAATGTTCGTGCGGTCCCTTGCAATACTTTCTTCTCTGGTCTGCAAAGGGGGCTGCGAACTTCCTCCTACTGTGGTTGGAGCCGGCTGAATCTGCATAGAAGCAGTCTTCTCAGTTATTGCCTTCAGCTCTAGCAACTTCTTGTCAAGGCTTGTGTGCAGCAGATCCTGCGATGACTGAATCGCAACGAATCTCTCCTGCATCTTCTCATGTATTCGGCTGGCGATGAGATCATACTCATCCTCTGTCATGATCGGTGCCTGCGGTGCTTCGAAAGTAACCGTCTTCGTTCTCTTCTTCTTTGCTTGCAGTGGAGAAGGGCCTTCAGTACCCTTTCTCTTAGAACCCATTGGTTCTTTCGCTTTATCTTTAGGATCTATCTCCGGAACATCTTCTGGAGCATCAACTGGAACTAGGCCAGATGATAGATCATCATACATCTGTTTCATCTCCTCATCAAAACAGTTTCTAATGGTGTCTTCAACCTACTGGATATCCATGCGATATGGGCCAGGGGCCCAGTCGTTATGTTTCCTGAATCCCTTGGGTCTGATATATGTTTTATCCCTGTCGACTTTAAATTCCAGCTTGGAATGATAAAGATCGACGACCGGCGAGTCGACACGCGGAATCGTTGCTACGGTCTCAAGCAATAGCATATAATAGTCATGGAATACCATTGCGTTGATCTTTTGCTTCTCTGGGTGATTACTCGCCCAAAGATTTGAATACTTTGTGCCTCTGCACGCCCCTGGTTCCAGTTGTGGAAACTGTGAATTGGGTGGCTCTTTCCATCCAATAAAATCCATAAGGATCGGAAGCCACGAGAAGTGGAAGCTATGAAGCGGATCCTGCTGCACCTGCGCACAGTCTTGAAAGAAACTATTCAGCAAAAATAAACTCCAATTGTAAGGTTTACCTTTTATGACTTCAATTGCCAGGCAGATAACTGAGCCTGTGACCTCCTTTGGCCTCACCTTTAAGAGGAGCTTTCCTGCCAACAGACTAACAGTAAATCTCAAGGCCTCATCCTGTATTGAGTTGACATCGTAGGCACGACCTCCTCTTTGCAGCTTATACTCAGCAACCTGCTTGGCTGAGAGCCTGGTATCCTTTGTGGCGCCATCAATATTTATCTGGGGGTCAAGGCCAGTCTTCGATAGACCGGTAATGCGGTGAATAAGGTCAACATTAACATCTATCCGGTTACCCAACCATAAGTAACCACCATGCACACATGAAAGTAGCATCTGCACTACAGCATTTACCTCTGGACCCCGTCCAAAGTGCGGAATCTCCAGGAGATTGCGCAGTCTCGACGGTGCTAAATGGCTTGCATGGTCCATGGGGACGAACTCATCTCGCTCTGTCCTTGGGTTCCTCTCAATTGTCATATAACGATCACGACGGAAGTGTGGGTAAAGCTTATAATCTCCCAGATTATAATCAACAAACTTAGCAGCATGCATATTCCCCCGAAGGTTACCTTCTTCCTTCACTCGCTTATCCAGTGGTGGGAGTATGAGTTCATATCTAAAGTCTTTCGGAAGGACAATTTCTAGTGCATTTTCTATCCTTGGTGGGAAATATACAGTAGCGACTGTGACTTCTTCCGGAAGTTCTTGCTCCTGTTCTTCTGACTCTGTGCTACTCGGGGTCTCGGTATACTCCATATTAGCTAAGGTCCTTGGTTACTGCCGTGTGGATGGAGAACCAGCAGTAACTTTCTTTCCTTTCTTAGCCGCGGGTGAAGTCATAACAGACTCAAGTCCACCCCGTTGAAATCTCTGCAACACGTCTTCCAAAGGCTCGTCTGGAGCGAGGAACCTTCCCATGCGGTACTCTGGACTTCCTATGATTGCTATTCTGAGACAAATCCAAGTCTGCAACTGTTTTTGACTTCTTTGCTAAGAATTCTGCTGAGAATACACTCTGCTCTTCTCAAATGCTCTAAACTCTTTCGATAAAAATGAACAAGTAACCCCGTGCTTTGAATAAGACGTGTTTTTATCATAAGGCGGGAACTTCAAACGACAACGGACCAATGAGCTGGACCCATTGGCGGCATTTAATGCATAGACAAGACAGCACCCCGCGCCCATTTATTGAAAACCGCCGTTTGAAATTTCGCTGGGAAACTGTGCGCCAGAGTGGTGTCGCATCGAATTTCCCAAATCTAGAAGAATCGACGTACTGCTGCCAAATCTTAGTACAACAGATACTTGTCAGTCGTACACTTAATGCTTGTCAGAAGGCGAAGTGACTAGCCCTCTGATCAATTCAAAAATTGCTATCGCATCGATCGGTTTTCTGTCTCCTGCGATACGATATCGCGTCGCCTGGAAATGCAAAGTGCAAAAACTCGCATCGCATCAAAATTATCGCAACAACCAGAAAAACTTGCTGCAAACTCTTACTTAAAGTGTTTTCCCGGTGTAGACTCCTTAGGGTGCGATGTCTCATTTCAACTACAATGGACATCTGCACCACTTGCTTCTTTTCTGGGCTAGGGCTAGGAGGTGGCATGGCCTTCATAATACAGCTTAAGCCTACTGCCATTGATCAAGGTAGGAAGAAACTCCCCACTCAAAGTACGAAGCTGAATAGCACCTCCATCTGTTATTTGTTGAATTTGATATGGCCCTAACCAATGAGTCTTGAATTTTCCAGGGAACTTTATAAACTTACTGTCATAAAGGAGTACCAAGTCTCCAAGCTGAAAGATTTTGTTCTTGATATGCCTATCATGCCAAGCTTTTTCTCGTGCTTTCTGCACTTTCTGATGAAATCCTGCGATAAATCTGTCTTCCTCCAGATTGAGCAGCTGTGCCAATCTCTCCTCTAAAGTATTAGAATCAGCCATCTCTGTAAGATGAGCAATCCTTAGACTAGGTAAAATGTATTCCATAGGCATAACAACCTCTTGTCCATACACCAAGCTGAAAGGTGTGTGTCCTGTTAATTTCTTGCATGTGGTCCTGTAAGCCCATAATACAGCATTAACTCTAAGGTCCCAATCATCTCTTTGACTGTTACAAATCTTCGTAAGAGCATGTTCTAATATCTTATTAAAAGCCTCCACCGTACCATTAGCTTGAGGGTGGTATGGTGTACTCTTATGGTGCTGGATTTCAAATTCTTCTGTCAAGGATTCTATGGTGCGATTCAAAAAATGTGTGCCTTGATCACTCATCAAAATCACTGGGCATCCAAATCTAGTGATGATGTTTTCAAAAATAAATTGTGCTGCTGTGGCAGCATCGCAATTCCTTACTGGTTTTGCCTCAGCCCACCTGGTGAGGTATTCTGTTGCTGTAATAATATATCTTGCACCAGTTCGTTTTCCTGGTGGGTTAATAGGACCCACGAAGTCTATAGCCCATTTATCAAATGCGCGTAGCATTATCTGTGGTCGCAACGGCATTTGATCTCTTCTGGAGGGCTTTCCTGCCCTCTGGCAGATATCACATGATCTGCAAAACTCTTTACTGTCTTTATGTAATGTAGGCCACCATAATCCTGCTGATAGGATTTTCTGAGCAGTAGGCTTTCCTGCGAAATGACCTCCTGCGATGCTCGAATGTGCTTCTTTAAGAATGGTCTGTTTCTCATGGGGCATAACGCATCTGCGCAAAATTTCATCTGGACCCAGCTTATAGAGATGTCCTGCAATCAAGGTGAAATCTGCTGCTTTCACCACTAATTGTTTCTTTTGTTGCTTAGTAAACTCAGACGGTGCCCACCCTGTAGTGAGAAATTGAATTATGTCTGCGTAGTATTCGTCTGTGACCTGAATAGAAAACAATTGCGCATCAGGCAAGTTGTCCTCTAGATTACTTGGTTCTTCACCTGAGTCTATCCTTGACAAGTGATCAGGTCCTGCATTTTGTCTTCCTGGCTTGACAATGATTTCAAAATCATATTCCTGAAACAACAATAGCCATCTGCATATTCTTCCCCCTAACACTGGCTTATTGACCAAGTACTTTAATGCAGAATGGTCAGTGAACATCTTGAACGGGGCACCCAACAGATAGTGCCGAAATTTCTGTAAAGCATACACCATTGCTAACCCTTCTCTCTCTGTGGTGGTGTAATTCTTCTCTGCTATCGATAATCTCCTGCTCGAATATGCGATAGGGTGATCAATACCCCCTTCTCCTGGTTGCGTGAGAACAATGCCTAGTGCGATGCCAGATGCATCCACATGAACATGAAAAGGCTTGTTCCAATCTAGAAATACCAAAGTAGGTGCTGTAACCATTTTTTCTTTAAGAGTATCGAGACTCTTCTGACATTCCTCATTCCGCTGAAATCTGATATCCTTCTTCAATAATTTCTCCATTGGTGCGGTAATCATGGCATAACCTTTAATAAACTTTCTGTAGTACCCGGTATGACCAAGTGCAGTTCTCAGTTGCTTTACTGAGTTGGGTGCTGGTAAATTGACAATGATGGCGATCTTCGCAGGATCTACCATCAAGCCTTGTCTGCAAACAATGTGACCCAACAAAGTACCAAAAGGCGCACAAAATATACATTTTTTCAAGTTAAGGGAAATCTGGTGCTGTCTACATTTTTCAAACATTAATCTCAGATCTCCTATGTGCTTCTTGATTAGTCCAAATACAGTCCAATCATCAAAATAAACTTCTAGAAATCGATGGATGTATTCCTTAAAAACAGCAACAACTACTCTAGAAAAAATTGCTGGGGCATTCTTAAGACCAAAGGGCATTACCGTATACTGAAAGGAGCCCCATTCTGTTGCAAACGTGGTCTTGTGCCTGTCGTCTCGATGGATTCTTATCTGGTGATAGCCTGAAAAGCCATCAGTGAATGAATATATTTCTTGTCTTCCAACATTGTCTAAGACTTCATCAGTGAAGGGTGTCGGAAATGGGTCATGCAGCGATGCATCATTCAGTTTGCGCAAGTCGACACAGATCCTGATGTCTCCTTTTGTTTTCTTTTCTTGTACTACCATGGGACTAACCCACTCACTTTCTTCAACAGGCTCAATGATGCCTGCTGCTAGCATCTTATCTATTTCATCTTTTACTTTTGCTTTATACCGCGGGTTCAACCTGTATGGACGCTGCTTAACCGGCTTAGCATCCTCCTTAAGCGGTATTCTCATGACTCCTAAGTCACCCACTATTCCCTTCATTTCTGTAAACTTGGTAGGAAATAGGTCCTGATACTCATGTAATAGATCTGTGATTTGGCCAATTGTCTCATCATCCCAATAATCCCCAATAGAGGCAAACTTAGGTTCTGTTTCTGTGCCAATATTGATCTTTTTAATCTTGATTGGTTCTGTTACAGCTGGAATTTCTAAGTGTGGTCCTTCAACTTCACGCGTACCTTCTGTTTCCACGATATTGATACTGCGAGGATCTTCATCCTCATCGCCTGAATCTTGTGTGAAGTTGTAACATTCCAAATCATGTTCCATCTGAATAGCCCACTCGGGTTGCGAATACACTGGTAATGTGCAATCATCAAATATTTTAGTCTTTATGATCTTTAAGGCCCGATCAATGCTTGGATACTCAGATTCAAAACTGAAAGTAAGCAAAAAGATTTCTATCATAATAGGCCATGAGATAGTTCCTTTTCTTAGCTCTGTTTCTGTATACCAGTTCCTTGGAACTGTATCCAGTGTGTGAATAAACAAATGAACCAACTCATCTGCTGGAATTTTTAGCCAACTCTGTTCACAGATCATAATGTGTGCTCTGGGATCACTTTCTCCTGTGTATTTCTGCTGTATACAGTCTCTTTCTTTAGAGAACCTGATACGCATCAATCTCTTACAATCATACCATGATGCGATATGTTCCTTGTGTGTGTACCACCATCTTGCAGGTGTAGCTCTAACTGCAAGGTCAAAAACCTCCATCCTCTGCTCTTGAGGAATCTCTTGTTCAAACTGCTGTAGAAAATCATTGACATCTGCTAATCCATCAAAAGTTGGAATATACCTGTTCTCTGCTCCAATCCATCGCAGTGATTTAGTCATGAATGTGCATCTGCGAGTAGAAACTTCATGGAGTCTATTTTGCCAATTCTCTAAGCCGACATCTGAATCTGATGTGCATGAACTATCGCATCTCCAGCTAATATGTCCATCAGCTGTAGGATTGATGTAATCTGTCTAATTAGAAGTCATCTGATACAAATTTTCCATGTTATGCACCTCCTCTTCTGCTTTGATCGGCTCAATGTAGCGAGGACCCTGTAAAGGATCCAGTGGTGCGATAACCCGAACTTGAGTATCTTCAAATGTCATCTGCCTTTTCTTTAAGTTGATAACAGCCTTGTTATCAAAAGCCCAATCAATACCTAATAGAGCTGGATAGGGTCTGGTATCACCAATAATTTCTATGATCTCAAAATATGCATACGTGTGAACTCCATCGATGTCAACTGGGACATACGATAGGCGACCCATCGGTGATACTCTCTGCTGATTGGCTAGTCTCAGATGGATAGGGGATCTGCTTAGCTTTGGACTACCCATCTGTTCCCATGTCTGCTTAGTCAAGACATTTACTTCTGATCCTAAGTCTAGGATAACCTCATCCATTTCAAATAGTCCGATCTGCGCTGTGAGCCTCATCTCTCTTCCTGTCCTTGTATGGCCCATTATATGGTGAATAGTTCGCTGTGTGTTGCTCAAGGAAGGACTCTGTTGACATTGATCAATAACTTTCTGAAGTTCCTCTACAGCTTTCTCATTTCTCAGAAGTTTCAAACAACTCTGCAGGAAGGACTGTACACTTCCTGTCAATTCCTCTTCATCGCATCTTCCAGATGTGCTAGCCTGCGGTATCTGCACAGTACTAACATCATATGGTGGCTGTCGCGGTATACCCTGAGATGGTAATACCGGTGATCTGGAATGTGTCTGTTCAGCAAAGGAGGTCTTAGCTTGCTGAAATGCCTCCTTATTCTTCTGTAGGTCAAGTGGGATAGATTTTTCTGGAGCTTTGCGCACCCACTGCGTTCCTGTCATCTTTTCCACATCCTGCGATGTGTTACTAGTAGAGAGACCACTGCGAGTTACAACATTAACTCATGGTTCTGGTTATTTCTGCTCAGCAGTGATAAACTGGATAGTCTGATTGGCTGCTGGCTTGGCATCCTTGATCTTGGCTATCAATATGGGACACTCCTCTATTGTATGATCATAAGATTTACAATACTTGCATGTTGTAGTAGGGTTCTGGCAGTCCCTAGCGTAATGTCCTGTTCCTCCACAATTATAACAGGTAATAGGTCCACGGCCACGGCCAAATTCATAGCCTCCTCCACGTCCTCGGCCTCTGAAATTTCCTCCACGACCTCCCTGAGCCGGATCAATTTGTGGACCTGCTGATGGTCCAGATGCGTCTGATTGGACTCTGTAAAGGTCATGCTTTCTTTCTATCATTAAATCATAAGCTCTACAGTTGTTTTCATCATGTCCAACAGATTTACAAAAATTGCAATATAGGTTCTTTGGTGTTTGCACATATTTCTGAAGGAGAGGACATTCCTGAGGTCTGTGTCCTCTAGTTCTACAAATCTCACACCATGGCCCCTGATTCTGCATCAACGGGTTAGGAGCTCCACTGGCGATATAGTCAACAAAGACAGTGCAGTTATCCTTCCTGTGTCCCTGCGCTTTACACTTAGTACACCAAATTCCATGCTCAACCTCCTTTCCTTTCTTAATTTCATGCAGCTGTAAGGTGAGGTTAGCTAGCTGATTTTGCAGATTAGTCATACCTGCGCTAGTCTCTGCTAGAGGTGAAGCCTCTAGTTTCATTGCCATTTCTAATGCTTCATCTTGTGTATTTAATTTCTGTTGCATTAGTGGAAGTCTAATGTGTGGTAACATTGCTGCGATAAACTACTCTTTATGCTGTTGAGGCGCAAGCTCAAAGCTTACCTGATCAATGAGGGTTTTGAATCTCTGGTCAAAATCCCAAACAGTCTCCGTAGGCAATTGCTTAATGTCTTTAAGTTCTGCTATGCACTGTGACTCAGATTTAGGTTTTTTAAACTCTTTGATCATAGCAGTTCTAACCTGTGCAAGTGTTCTGTTATGTCCAGCGGTATACTTCATATACCAAGTTAATGCTCTTTCTCTGAATGTGGTGGCCAGCTGGACAAGCTTGACATTATCATCTTGTATTTGCTTAATGGTCCATATGGCTTCGCATAAGAACCAGTGCTGCTCAGGGTCCTCCGACCCTGTACCTTTAAATGTCGGTAACTTCATATCATCTCCCATTCTGTTTCTAGGTGGTGGGTCCTGGTTTGCTGTATTACTACCACTCGGCAGTGTAGATGTAGAGGGTGTAGCGGTAGTATGCGCTGTATGGGAGCTACTAGATGGGGTTCCTGCGGGATTACTCTGAGTCCCGACTGGTTTTTGAGGAGTCCTAGGGTTCTGAATCTGTTGTCTAGGATTATCTGAGCTGTCTTCTTCAGAAGAAGATGAATCGTTTACTCTGTATCTTTTACCACTACGTGTATGTCCAATATACTCGTAATCACTCTCAGAGTCTACTGACATTACAATATCATACTACTATTCATCTGAGAATATATCCTGTACTCCTTTTTCATATAGTAATTGCTTAATGGACAGATTCAGAGAATTTAGGTACTTACCGCGATAGCCCTTGAAGAAGTACCGTTCTGCTTCGCTGAAACTCTTTCTCTGATCAACCGCGAACTCTGTGATGAAGCCTTCCAGCAAACTCGCAAGCCAGAAGTCTACTGCGCGTGAGATAGGATTATCAACACCTTTCAAGGTCTGAATCAGCCCTGCTGTCCAGACAACTTCTCGTTTCTTCTTGAAAATGTTGTTGTCAGCAAGCTTCGATAACCAATCATATAACTCAATGGCATAGGTTACAAAGAATATCTCATGGAGATCTGTAAAAATGTGCTTCTGTAGCCAAGCCTCAGTGCTCAGTCTAGGATTCTTGTTTTCTTTTACAGCAAACTCTCTTTATTTTGACTCAACCCACTGGTTAAGTTCTTCCTTGGTAGGATGCCAACAGAACATCAGCTCAATGTGTTCAAACCAGCAACGGAACCATTTGTTGGTTTGCTCTGGGCAGACCCGGGTTAGCTATACTTTTTAGACCAACAAAACCCTTAGCTCACTGGCCCTTTCGGCAACAGGTCGCAGAAGCAACCTGAAGTCTCACCCAAAGTGATTCTAATGGGGTGGCAGAAGACTCAAGTGTCCTCAGCCAGGTTCTGAGGCATCTAGGGTGCTTAAAACCCTCCTTAGCCCTCTCCAAAAGGGATAACTTCTCTATTTCTATTACTCTGGCTATACCTCTGTCTTATCGCATTACGCAGGCAGTGCGATAAGCCTCCTCCTTATATGATCCTACCTAGCGATACTTAGGATATCGCAGATGCGATATCTCCCTCCTTTCTGTCCCTGCGGTATGTGACACTTAGCCACTTCCTGGTTTAATACGCTGACTCAAACACCCTTATCCACTTACTGAGAGATCTTAATATCACTTAGTCTCTAAGCATAATCCTCGCTAATGTGCTTAACCCTTAATACTTCACGACGATGCGACTGTGTAAAATATTACTTTAAGCAATGCTCTAACTGAACTCTTCATGCATTATACTCATTCAATACTCAAGAATTATCCTTTATTGAACAAAGATCTATTTCGCTAGGATTCAACTATGATTTTCACAATTGTTACGCATCAACCAGAACTAAGCTGATGACCATATACATTACTTATAAACTGAAGGAAGCATTCATGTAACAGTAAAGATAAGTGAATAAGAGAAACAATCACACAAATTCAATCACACTACTCAGATATTTACGTGGTTCAC
Organism: Larix kaempferi; assembly: GCA_027924585.1. Lineage (NCBI taxonomy): Eukaryota > Viridiplantae > Streptophyta > Pinopsida > Pinales > Pinaceae > Larix > Larix kaempferi. The sequence goes on along the minus strand of BSBM01000361.1, from coordinate 68,410,586 downwards.
TTCCAGGAGGGAAGCTACGTCCACGGGAACTGTGTTTTCTATTAACAACTTGAGAGAGTAAAACACAGTTCCGCCGCAACTCTTTGCAGCAGAGGTCTTCTGGGAAACTCCACTCCTGTGGGAGCCCTTCTCTATAGACCTCTCTTCTTCTCCTTCCTACTCTTCCACTGACTCTTACAATGTACTCTCTCTCTTTCTCAATCCCCGCGGATTGTACAATCTACTCAATGAGCCGGCCTCTGATCTCTGGAAGATGTTCAGACTCTGTATGTTCAAAGACTCGACTACTCTCTACTAAATAACTTTAGTAACTATGTGTCCAACCACTTTACATACAAAAGACTCCTATATATAGATGGCCCGAAGGTCTCATCGTAGTTACAAAACTGTGGGCCTTATCCCAACAGTGACTCAACCCTAACCACTTACAGTCAACTAGCTGTACTTTCATGGCCGCCTCCTGTCTCGTCGCCACTTCCTGCAGTCCTTAGTCTTTAATGCATCGGCCCGTTGCTTCTCCTTTGGTTCAAGCAACGCTGACTGTAGTCCTTCTTCTTAATGAGGGTAGCTGAACCCTCTCTTCATCTTCGGTGCCTTTATTATGGTGGTTGAGCTCTCCCTTCGGCCTCTTCCTTGTACCACGCGCTTTGACTTTCCTGTACATATCGCCGCAATTCCCGTCGGAATTTGCGCTACGGCGATATCTTTGCCTTGTCGCCAAAATTGGTACTTTCTCCCCAAAAATGGTTATCTTTTCCAAAATTAGCAGCTTCCTAAATGCTGCGGGAGTTCTCTCCAACACCAAGTTACAGATTCTCAACCAGCAACTGTGAACATGGGTGTCGGATTATATCCTTCATTGATGGGATCTTATGATTTCCCTTCACCCATTAATTTTATTGGAACCATTTCCGACAATGCGCCTCCTCCATTGCATAGTGTACCATTCCAAACTTCATATTTTGATGATCCATGGACTTTACTGTCCATGAGTTCCACGTCCAGAGACATTGCACATGCCGGGATGTCTGTGCTGCTGTCTGTTGCTGAGCTTGCTTATCAAGATTTTCAAGCCACTGTAGAGTTAGACCTCCCCTCTTCCCGGACAGAAGAAGAAGATCCCGTTATGCTTCCAGTTTGGGCAGCTGACTTGTCTTGTTCGCATGATTTCCTTGATGGTACTTTACCTTCGGATGAAGCTATTATCAAAGCCATGTGTGGTAGTGAGAGACCTTGGGAGGATATGCATCATCACTCTTATTTCCTTCCCAACCTCGATCTCATCGAGCAAGAAGAGTTTAGGACAACTCTTTCCAAGATGGTTGGTCACCTTGTGGCTCTTTTGGGCTCACATCAGATTTATGCAGAAGGGAACATGGCTAATATTTCCCTGACCATACCGATCAACATCTCTCGCACTCCCAGAAAGATTGAGAACGTTTACATTGGTGATGATTGCTTTTATGAGGAGGTTTCCATTTCCACCGATTTTTTTACAGAACTTCGGGAAGGTTTCGCCTGGTCATATGAGGAGATTCCAGGAACAGACCCCAGTATTGTCGAGCACGAGATTAGAACGTATCCTCATGCTAAGCCGGTTCGACAACGTCTTTGGGCTGTTAACCCTAGGAAGGCAGCCGCTATCAAGGTAGAGGTGGAGAAATTGCTCAAGGCTAGTTTTATCTACCCCATTCCCCTTACCGAATGGGTGTCAAACCTCGTTCCTGTGGATAAGAAGTAGGGAACGATCTGCGTATGCACTGATTTTAGAGACCTGAATCATGCGTTTCTAGAAGACAATTTCCCCACTCCATTCATTGATTAGATCTTGGATGCTTGTGCGGGAAGTGAGATTTTTTCGTTCATGGACGGCGTTTCAGGGTATAATCAGATTCAAATAAAACCCGAGGACCAACATAAGACTGCTTTCATTTTTCTATGGGGTACATTTGCGTACCGGAAAATTCCCTTCGGCCTTAAAAATTCTGGAGCTATGTTTCAGCGAGCTATGACCTATGCCTTTCATGACCTTAAACGTATAATGGAGGTTTTTCTTGGATGATCTTACTGGCCATTCTCGCGGCCATTCTCGCAAGAGAGCGAACCACCCCAAGCATCTCCGTTTGATTCTCGAACGATGTATATGCTACAAAATTCAATTGAATCCCATTAAATGCATCTTTGCTGTGAGGACGGGTCGCCTTCTAGGATTCATAGTTTTGAAAGAGGGTATTAGAGTCGATCCTCTTAAAGTTGAGCAAATACTTCGGTTGCCTCCTCCGTGCAACTTGTTTCAACTTCAGAGCCTCTAGGGGAGAGCTACATTTATACGTCACTTTGTAGTCAATTATGCTACTCTTACCAAAGGTTTCACGTGCTTGTTGAAGAAAGACACACCGTTTATCTGTGATGAGCAAGCCCAGCAATCTTTCGATGCCGTTAAGAAAGATTTGGTATTAGACCCTATGCTTAGTCCACTAGACTTCGCATGCGATTTTATACTTTATGTGGCTAAGTCTCAAGAGATGATTGGCATGGTCTTAGTTCAGGGATATGATGTGCTCGTTGAGCATGTGATCTATTTTTTTAGTCGAAATCTAGTAGACGCTGAACTAAGATATACTCACGTGGAAAAGTTGGCACTTGCGACTGTCCATGCAGTATAGTTGTTATGACACTATATCATGCTTAGAACTACCATGCTTGTAGCGCATATCAAACCATTTCAGTTCATGCTATCACGATGTCTCATAGGGGGGAAGTAAAAAAAATGGATTGTTATCCTTCAGGAGTTTGATATCGATTTTTCTTCGACGAAGTCAGTGAAATCCTTGGCTTTTGCTGAGCTTATGTCAGACCTTCCGAGACTTGATGAGGATGTCATCCATGAAGATTCCTTTCTGGATGAACACTTACTTCTTATCTCGTTAGAGGACCCTTGGTATGGAGATGTCATAGTATATCTCCAAACTTTGAAGTTTCCTTCGCATTATTCATGGGACGAGCGATGGCGTGTGAAACATCACACTAAAGATTATACTATCATCGATGACACTTTGTATTGTAGAGGAAATGATTCTATTCTCCATCATTGCTTGACTCACGAAGAAGTAGAGCGTGTGCTTAATGATTTCCATGCTAGGGTGTCTGGAGGTCACTTATCCAGGATTGCTATAGCCCAACGCATTATGCGAGCTGGTTACTTTTGGCCTTTGATCTTTAAATATTGTATAAAAACGCTATGAATAGATGTCACCCTTGCTAGGTGTGTTCTCGGAATATACACTTGCATCCAATGCCCCTTCATCCGGTCGTCACCGTCAGTCCCTTCACCAAATGGGGGGTGGATTTCATGGACTGCAAACCAGCTTCGGTTGGGGGGCATCACCATATCACAGTGGACGTAGACTACTTTTCCAAATGGGATGAGGCCATGCCTACCGTGAAAGCTGATAGTCCTACAACATCCCATTTCATGTTCAATCAGATTATTACATGGTTTGGTATTCCGAAAGAGATTGTCACTGACCATGGTAGTCACTTTCAAAACAAAATGATGGAGGATTTGTCACTCAAGCTTGGGTTTTGTCAAGAAAACTCATCTTCTTTCTACCCCCAAGCGAATGGTCAGATTGAAGCAGTCAATAAGTCTTTAAAGACCATTCTCCAATGTACCATCCAACAAAGCAAGAACAACTGGCATATTATGTTATATCCTGCTTTGTGGGCATATCGAACCGCAGTCAAGACTGCCACCAGGTTCTCACTGTTTCAGCTGGTACATGGTGTGGAGTCAATTATACCGATTGAATGCGAAATTCCTTCACTAAAACTAGTCATAGAGCTCCTCCCTTATACATCGGGTATTGAGAAAGGTTTAATCCACCTTAAGCAGCTTGACGAGCAACATTGAGATGCTGTCGTGGCTATAGATGCCAATAAACGTCGTGTCAAGGTTCAGTACGATAGGTCTGTCCGTCCCTAGCAATATGCTGAAGGTGACTTGGTCCTCTTATATGACCAAGTTAAAGAACCTCTGGGGGCAGGCAAGTTTAACCCCATGTGGCACGGTCCTTACATCGTGAGGCATGTCCTGGAAAAAGGGGCCTATGAATTAGAGGATTATGAGGGGAACGTCTTGAAGGAGCCTAGGAATGGGCTCTACCTCAAGCGGTATTACTCTTGAACTTCTAGTTCAAGCTAATACTTTTGTATACTATAGTATAGTTGCTTCTGTACATAGTTTAGATTTCTTTTGGGTTCGGGTTTGCTGATTCACTTCTGTTTGATTGAAACATGTTAGCAGAATTTCCTCCGTTCTTAGGGTTCGCGGATGGTTCTAGCCGTCATATGCAGCAGCTTGCTTCTGCTGCTTGGGTTATTTATTCACCTGACCATCTAGTTGTGTCTTTAGGAGGTGCTTGTATCGGTCCTACATCTAACAATGTGGCTGAGTATAGTGCCATGATTGAGCTACTTTGGGATGTTATTTCACATGGTATCCAGTCTTTAGAAGTCGACCTGGATTCACAATTGGTTGTGTCTCAATTGAATTTTCAGTACCATGTGAGGGATCCTACGCTATTACGGAGATTCTTAAAGGTAAGACTCTTAGAATGACATTTTGTTTCCATCACATACATTCATGTTCCAAGAAGTTTTAATCATATATCTGATGCATATGCTAACTATGTCCTAGATTAGCATTTTTCACATTCATAATGAAGCACACAAATAAAAGATACATTCATACATTTGTACACACATATAATAGAACCGAAGAACCATATTTTTTTATAAATAATATGTCCAAAATGGTAGTGTCATAATACAAAGATGGAGCCTGTAGCTCTCAAAAATATACATATAGATACAAAAATGGGACTTTGAGATATCTAATCCCTACGAGGAGGCCTAGCTGCTGCCTCTGCAAGATGCGTCTAATAGTAATATTGTACTACATTTTCTATACGCTGTAGTAGTCGCACCCAGCTACTCGGTACCCCCACCACATGGCATTGCATGTCCTCTAGTAGCTGCGCTATCTCTATCTGTGGTACCCTGTTGGTCATCCGTGTAAGGTTCACCCGCACAGTCTATGGTGTACGCTCTACTGTAGCACGCACTACTTCATCACCCCTGCCCTATCGACGGTGGTCTAACTGGACCCTTGTCTGTGAGCAAATAGTGAAACATTAATATGTGATACTACTCGCAAAAATAATTTTGCATTTACATTTATAATAAAAAATCCAAAAAATTTAATACACCAAAAACATAAAAAGAGTACTCACCAATGTCTCCAAACGTGGCTCCTGGTGGAAGCGGCATGTCATGATCCTGACGCAAGTCTATCCCTGCATAGGGGTAGTCATCTATAGCTATGACCTGTCAGTCCCACCAGTGAAAGAAATCCTCTGTGTATGGTGATGCTTGACGACCACCACCCTGTCGCGTCAAGACCTCTTCCCACTGGGTCAGGGCTGGGTCATAGAGACTATGAGGAGGGACATCATCCCTCGGACTGAGACCCAGAACTCGCTCAAAGAAGAAACTGCATAAGATACTGCTGTATACAATGTTTTTTGCCTCCCCTTGCTTGCACTCCATTAACTGAGTCTTCATGGACCCTAGTAGCATTGTGCACTAGTCATAAATAGTGGGCCGCATACATTGTGAAGCATAGAACATCACTAGCCTAGATCCCTGGTGAAGAGATTTTGAACTAGTAATATGCACTAGGGTAGCCACTATAACCTTCATGCTCAGATCGACTATGGCTCTAATGGGAATCTGAATCCCCACTATTCGAGTATTGGGAAGACACTACCGCTCGATGTAGTCGGGAATGGTGATCCCACCACCCAAAGTATGAGATTGAAGGCTTGCCACTTCACCTCGGTGAGAAAAACCAATAATGAAGTAGATATCATCCACCTCCAAGGAAAGTATTTACCCGTCCAAGTTGAAGTTTTGTGCATCTATGTCCCAGTAGTCTATCAAACGGTGGAGCAATAGGTTTTGGGCCTTCAAACCCCCTATGTTCCAAAATTTCTAAAGCCCACATGCTTGTAGAGCTTGTTGTGTAGGAAAATCATTGCGGATGGCCTCATCCACAAGGTCATGTTCCCTCTCTCTCCACTCTAGAACCATCCTGGAGGAAGAGAAAGCAAAGAGTTTAGCCATTTTCACTTAAAAAACCAACTCCACGGCCGTACTTGCGAGCTAATTTGCTCACAGAGGCAGGTACCCATGCTCAACGCATGCATTGAGCACGCGTACCTAGCCTTACATGCTACCCATATGCTAGTAGCCCATGGGTACCGCTGTGACCATTTAGGGCTTGGCCATTTAAAATTTTTAACCAATGAAAATTCAAATAAAAACAATCAAATGAAAGCTATGGATGAGACAACCAACCTGCTCCAGACGGCTCAGTGAACAGATGCCCGTAGCTCCCAGAATCAGTAGTTGAACTTCAAGGTGAAAACTAACCACAAAACTCCAAATTGGGTGAATAGTGAAAATGAATTGTAAATTGTAATTTTTTGTTACTATTTATAATTTGGAAAACCCACTTGTCTATAGTTTTTTCCATTTTAAGTTGTTTTGGACTAATATAATGTCTTGGAGTATCATTTTTTGAGCAGATTTATTTGGCGAGAGTTGTTTTCGATCGTTTTGCGCCTACGGAGGGTACATTTCACACTTGGCATATAGGTTAGATGTCATTTTCACATGCATTATGCATTTGACCTTTTGACCATTTTCATAAACCCTAGGTGCGACCTTGCTTCTTAACCAACACAGAACCTTCACACTATTATAGAAGTGTCATTATGTGGTGGTAGGGCCTTTCCGAACATGGGTACCCTAGTTAGAACCCCTTTTTGCATTATGGTGCCCATGTTGTTGTTTGTCCTTAAGATCGGGATTCCTTTGTAGTTACGTCATGACTTTGTGATAAATACTCATACTCTACTTTGCCTTATGCTGGCCATCTCCTATAAGGACTCCCCCAATTATATCAAGTTGTGATTGCATTGCATCATCTTGCTTGCTGCTTGAGCCTTGTGCTGGCTCCCGCTTAGTCAATTGTTAGCCTAGTGCCTGAGCACTTTCCCTGTCGATCCCTGCAAAGCTTCCATTTTCCCTTCGCAATTTGATGACCTTTTTGACCCCGAGTGTCCACACCCTGCATATGCTTCCTTGCATTGATCATAGGTATGTTCCACTGCTTGGGACTAGTATGCTCGCTATTTGACACTCGTTCCCTCCATTGTTGTACTATAAATAATTTTATTCTTTTTCAAGCTTTTCCAAATATGAAAAAGACCCAAAAAAAATCAAATATTCCAAAAAGTTGGACTGGATTATGGTTACTACTTCTAGTTGGCAGCTATTGTGTCGCCTTTTAATAGAGCATTCATTCCACTCCATACATTATGATTCGGGACTATAGTTGGACCTTAGGAGCTGTACTTGTTTCTCAGCTTACTCCACCGATTGGTTAAGCTTCCAGTCATTATGGAGCCCTTTGTTGATGCCTCCTGCATCGCATAGTTTATATCGAGTCTATGCTTCCTGAGTCTATCCATCTTCTCATGCTCTTGTTCAAAGGAAGTTCTGAAACCGGATTCGGCCACTCCTCTGATCTCTTGACCATTGCATGTCAGCCATCCTTATTGAGTCAGTCTGTTTCACCTTAGTTCTTCCAAATCTTTTAACATAGCTGGTACCTCGTGTTGGTTGATGGGGGATGCCTTAATTCCCTCCTTCCAGCGAGTCTCGTTCCGTTGAATTCAAGCCATTTATTCTGGAACTTGAGGCTTAGAGTTCGGTTGAGTATCTTGAGGCTTGTAGTCATTAGTGGTAGGTTCCCTCGCCATCGACAGTTTTGGAGATACATCAATGTCCCCTGATCGATGGATTCATCTTAGTGTTCGACTTCAACACATCTATTCACACTTTGATGATTGTACTCTGTGCCTTGATGCCCATTTTCATTATTGGTGGGTTATCTCGCGTCTGTTAATGGTATACATCATTGACCGGTAATCAAACGATGTCGCATCAGGATCGACCTCAACTCCTTTATTCACTTGATGGGACTTGCACCGTAGATGATTTGTGTAGAAGACCCCAGGTGATAGTCACATTCAGCATGTTACTTATGATCGTGACTTTCCATCTGAGATATCACCTCTCAGATATCAGCAGTTTGTACCTCTAGTTTACACCAGTTGTTTCCTTTTCAGTAGGAGACCATATCTTACTGTAGAGGGATCATGGCTATGATCACTTATGACAGATATTCATTATGTTCTACCTATTCATGGCCATTGTATCAGATTGTTGTACTATATCGACATGTATTCAGAGATACTATTGTATTATGACAAGTGAGTTGCTCCTTCCACTTGTGTCTCCATCACTCCACTTCTGAGGTTTATAATGTATTTCAGCCATCTTAGCACCATTCTATGACCTCACACATTAGGCGGCATCTGTTACAACATAATTTTCCACCTTATGAGCATCAGCACTATTTGGCCTTTAGGATCCATTCTACTGACTCAGAGGCACTTTATGTCCTTCAGACACACTATTTCCCTATTTTTCGTCCTGTACGCTAGCTGTATCACTTTAGCCAGCGTACCCGCAAGCTGCACCACTATAGCCCGTGGGTGACAAGTAAAATGGTAAAAATCACTAGTAAATGACTTTTTACACCCACTAAGCAGTCTTAGGGTGACCTTCGGCCCTCCATTTGCTCCGAAACGCCTCGATGTGTCCTTTCACTTACCTTTGGGAGGACTATATATTGAGCACATATGGCATATGGAAGTGGGGAAAAAGAGAGAGCAAGATAAATCTAGTGGATTTTTTCTGCATCTTGAGTCTACACTCATTGATCCTTGTTGTTGTGAACCTCTTATGTTCACCTTCCAAAATCCTATCATAGTTTGAGTTTTCCATTCCATGGAGGATTGAAGTGGTGGAGGCACAAGTGGAGAGACCCAGTTCTTGGTTCAGATTGGTTTCCGGCATGAACTTGGAGTACTCAAATAAATTTGTTTATAGGTATATATTACTCTAAATACATAAAATCATGTAAATCGGCAAAAGATGAATAATAATTTTATATATTGTAATTACTTGACATGTAAACCTTAAGATTTACATGTTTGTTTCAGTTCTGCCAGAAACATAAACATAGATGCATTCTATGTATCCTTTTGTTTTTATAGAATAGATTCATATGAAAACATAGCAAGATATGACCCCAATATTCATATAATTTCCAACATTGATATAAAGTAAATGAATGAAATCCTGATTGCACATACAGGATTCTATTACTCCTAAAGATCATTTCTGTTCAGATTAATGATACAAAATCCTTCTAGAAACATATAAGAAATGTGTAAATAAAACCATTTGTAAATATGCAGTGATAACATCATTTAAATACAATAACATAAGTACTTAGCTTCAAGTTTGGATTGACCAGTGGAACATAGCCAAAAACCTCCCAGCCTTAGACTAGCAAGTCTCCTTACTCTCGTGGTCACCCCCAAGCTGAGTTCACAGTTCCTCTGGGTTAGAGATTCTCTTTTAATTTCCCTTAACTTGTTCCCCAAGTTATTTATAAAATTTCTTATGCAAGAGACAACCCAATATCCAACTCAGTACTCCTGGGCTCCAGGATCCTCCAGGGACTTTTAATTCTCTGCACTTAAGAGAACAACTACTCACAACCTATTTAGAGTATTTGTAGTGCTCCTGCAGACTTGTCATAGTACTCCTACCTGAACACATCTAGTGTTCCAAGTTATACCTAGCTGCTCTTAGTTTTCATCATTTAATTCAATATGATCTAGGATCTTAACTGAGAGAACAACATGTACAACATATCAAGCACAAGAGACAAGAGACACAAAGCATTTCAATGGGGAAAACCAAGAAGGTGAAAAACCCCGCAACTTCCTCAGAGATAGAATGAGCACCAATACAAAGATCACAAAGATCAAACCCCAAAAGATAGATGTCTTCAGCACTACTCCTCCTCCACTTGTGCGCACTCCTCTCTCTCAACTATGCAAGTTGGATGAGTGAGTGAATGAATAGAATGAGAGAGTCACACTCTCTATTTATACAATGACTTGACTTTCCTTTAACCCTAATTGGGATGACTTCCTAAGGAATCGTAATAACCCATCCACATGACTCATACATGGTTGACTCCACCAAGGTGGTCTAATAACCCATCAAATATAAGTTACGACACTTACAATGTAACTTGCGACACTTGCAAATACAAATGACGACACTTCCAACCAGAGGAATAATACATCTACGTTGGGGATACAATAAAGTACAAATGTAAAACATACAATTTACAAGTGAATATCTTCTGAAGTTACAAATACATCAACACTCCCTCTTAACTAGGAAGTTATTCTCTTGACACAAGTCATCAATACATATAGGAACAAGTCTTCAATACTGGAGTTGGATCATCGTCACTGGATCACAGAGCATCATCGTCACTACTTCTGTACTCGTCATCTCAATCACTGGTGCTATCTCTCAATTCTTCTTGTCATAGGAAGTTCTACAGAGCTAACCCTTTTTCATGCTGGATGTAGGCCTAGCCTCCTGTAGGTATTCATTATCTCTGCAAGTGGCCCGACATAGGTGGAATCTCAGGACTAATTATGTGCATCTGCAAAACCTGACAAGAGCATCCCAGGATCCTTTATGTGCCTTAGCATGACCGACAAGATTTCCCAGGATTGATTACATGGATCCTTCACAAAACGTTAAAAGAGCATCTTGCAACCTGCAAGATCTCTAAAGAGCATCCCAGGACTTTTACGTGACTAGCACAACCTATCGGATCTCCAGGAATAATTACATGTGATCTCCACAAAACCTTAAAAGAGCATCTTGAGACCTACAAGATCTCTAAAGAGCATCCCAAGACTTTTACTTGACTAGCACAACCTATCGTATCTCCAGGACTAATTACATGTGAACAAGAAAAACCTTAAAAGAGCATCTTGCAACCTGCAAGATCTCTAAAGAGCATCCCATGACTTTTATGTGACTAGCACAACCTATTGGATCTCCAGGAATGATTACATTCCTACCTCACAAAACCTTGAAAGAGCATCCCAGGACTAATTAAGAGCTTACTGCTAAACCTAACGGATATCCCAGGACTAAATTACATGCTACTGTACAACCTGCTACATATCCACGGCCTCATATGATCATTATGATACTCATGATCAACTTGATCATCCTCGCACGGAGCATCATCCTGATGCTCATGATCCTACTGATCATCATCATATAGTGCATCATCCTTATGCAAATCATCATGACATGATCATCCTAATCATCATCATATAGTGCATCATCCTGATGCACATCATCATCACATGATCATCCTGATCATCATCATACAGAACATCATTTGGAGCATCATCCTGATGCTCATCACACAGCACTTACATCCACAGCCATGGGAAGGATCCTCCTACCACCATTCTTGGAATGGCTCTAGCATCTGTGTCCTGTTACTTCCTCTTGGAAGTATCTTCAATCTGAAGAACACCAAGCCTCTCTCTGAAGTACTCGAACTTCACCCTGGCTAGTGATTTGGTCAAAACATCTGCTATCTGCTCGTCCGTCGCAACATACAGGAGCTTCACTACTCTTCTCTGCACCATATCCTTGATATAATGATACTTGATCTCGATGTCCTTCGACTTGTCATGGAACACCGGTTTCTCTAGCAACTTCACACAACTTTTGTTGGCACAAAAGATACAAGTATCATCCAATTGGAGATCAAACAAATTAGACAGTATCTCCCTTAGCCATATTGCCTCACAACTAGCCAAACAAGCTGCGACATACTCTGCTTCGACTGTACTCAGTTCTATGAAGGATTGCTTCCTGCTAAACCAAGAGATCACACCTGATCCCATAAAGAAGAAGCACCCCGAAGTGCTCTTCTTATCTGCAGCACTTCCTTCCCAATCTGAATCAACATAACCCTCCAGGTTAAACTTTTGATTCACATCATACTTGAGCCCATAATCAACCATACCCTTCAGGTACCTCAGAATATGCTTTATAGCAATCAGGTGAACATGTCTAGGATCCATTAGGAACTGGCTCAAAGTGTTCACTGTAAAGCAAGTGTCTGGTCTCGTGTTCGTCAGGTACATTAAGGACCCAATCATCCAACGATACATTGTGGCATCAACCGACTTTGATGAAGCATCACTCAATATCTTCAGGTTCGATGCCATAGGTGTGGCCATGGCCTTGCATTCCATCATCCCGAACCACTTTAGGATCTCTACTGCATACTTCCCTTGTCCTAGAAATATTCCATCTACACTCTGCAACACCTCCATACCTAGAAAGTAATGCATCATACCCAAGTCCTTCATCTCAAACTCGACAGCAAGCTTCCTCTTCGTGTCAACAATCAACCCAATCTCACCGGTCACAAACAGGTCATCTACATATAGTAGAAGTATCATTGGATTTCCTTCCTCAACCTTGTAGTAAAGGTTGGAATCCGCTTTACTCTTGGTAAAGCCCAAACTAGCCAGGAAGCTGTCAATCCTGCCGTACCATGTCCTGGTTTCCTGTTTCAAACCATATAATGATTTCTTCAATTTGCACACATGTGACTCCTTGTCATGTGTCTCAAATCTGAGCGGCTACTCCACATGCACTTCCTCTTCGATGACACCATTCAAGAAAGTTGTCTTGACATCCATCTGGTGTATCTTCCATTTCATCACTACAGCCAGAGAAAGTACTGTTTTGATGGAAGTGTATCTGGCCATGGGTGCAAATGCTTCTTCATAATCTATCCCTTCTTTCTGGGATAAGCCACGAGCCACAAACCTTTCCTTGTATTTCTCTATGCTACCATCTGCAACATGCTTGATCTTGTAGATCCATTTAGAAGTCACAACAGACTTCCCTTCTGGTCTTGGGACCACATCCCAAACATCATTCTTCATGATCAACTGGTATTCTTCGATCGTGGCATCCTCCATTACTGTATCCCTAATCCTAGGAACTTCAGATTCTTCAATATCTTCAATAGGTATTTTTCTTGAACTACTTCACTGGAGCAAATGTTGTTGTTCTTCTTTTGTAGGTGATTGTACATGATTTTCCCTACAAGTCAAATTCCATTGCATGATCAGAAACTTCTCATAGTTTTCCGAACAAAATCTTACACATAAGGACATATGTCATATAGTCATGCAATTATCTTAGCTAGTTCTTCAATACAACATTTAAACATATCCCGTAACTTTCTAGATGCCTTCCATATCTACCAGAACATTGTTAAGAGTGTGCACAAATCCCAACATGTCAGCAAAGAGGTTGCATTCTAGATAAGTAGCAATGGAATGTTGTACAGTACCATAGTCCACTTACCCATTATTTGTATATTAGTAGTATCTTGTTCATTAATGCAACTTTTCTAATATGCATAATATACATCCTAAATCTAGGAACATAAGTATGTACATGACTGAACAACATCATTTAAGTAATAAGAAATGACAATTCAAATACTTATCTTTGTTTTCTTTTTGAGTGGACTCCCTCTCAATCTTTGCTTCCGTACAGGAATTACTGGAGTGTCTTCCCTCTTGATCTTTGTTTCCTTGCGGGAACTATTGGAGTGTGCTCCCTCTTGATCCTTGCTTCCTTGATTATCTGCCCTTGAACTTATATCCATCCTTGACCACTATGCATGCTTAAGTGTGCACTAGTGTCATCATTGTGTCATCCTCAAGATCTCATACATAATCATACATGCATTAGTATAATCTCAATACTATCAAAACATTATGATTCTAAATATGTATCGTCATGATCATTTCATACACAAGTATTTTATCACAAGCGTTAGTATTCAAGGTTTCAGGGAGTACTTCTTTTACTCATGCATATTCTTATTTGACTATATGACTCTTCTAGTTTGTCATATCATTAATCAAACTAAGAAGCATAATATGCATAAACCCATGATTATTCAAACCTATAACTTCATGAATAATCATTATCAATCATACGAAAGTATACTTATATGAGAGCCTAACACAAGGTAGGATTCTAACTTGATATAGGAAAAAACATACCTGGATTATCATGTTTGTGAGTTATGTCTAACATACCCAAACAATTTCTTCTTTGTTCTCTTGTGCTAGTAACCTACATATCTCATAAGTTAATCATTGTAGAACCAAATTATACATACCTCATAAGTAGAGCTTCTATGTGATCAATAGCTATGGATGAGTCTTTGTCTTCATGTCACTATGGTCTTATGTTCTTGATCTAGAACTTGATTTGTCTTTCTTGATGTACCTTTCATGTTAGCGGACCACATCATCCTCATACAACACCACAGTGCATTAGTACAATCATAAGTGTTATAAACCTAATCAATGAATGTATTCTATCCTTCACATGCATTCAACATTTTACTAATGTGATAAGACAAGTCTAAAATTAATCAAGATTGTACTAACCTCAATAATATGAAGACAAGCTTAATCATGAACATATTTCAAAACATACCTGTATCTCCTGAAGTCATACCTATCGCGATTGCTTGTAGTCTTCTTATGTAAGGCCTTAGCCTCATATCCCTCTGAAACTGGAATCTATTCACTTATGTAGGCATCCAATTCATTCTCTTCTAGGATTAACCCAATCCTATACACTTTGATTTGTTGAAACTGAATCTGGAGCTGTCTAGGGTTTGACAGAGAAACCCTAAAAATCCAAACTTGGAATTTCAAACTTCTGTCTAGACAGGGAGATGCAATTGACTGTGGTGAGCAAGCTGGTGTGATCATATTTTGAAAACTCCAAAAATTGACCCCTCAAAAATGACCTACGAAATTCGGATCTATAGCTTCTGTCAAATTCTGGTTTTCTGGTCAAAAACCCGAACTAGGGTTTGATACAATCCAGGGTTCTACCCAACCAAAAACTTCGATCTTGGTCTCTAAACTTTGATTTTGATGAGGAGCATCCATCCATGGTCTCAGATTCCAAAAATTCCAACTTTTGTAGAAACCCTAATTTCCCGCAACAATGACAAGCCAAAATGAAAATGCTCAAAATCCAATTCTGTTTTGAAAGAAATATATGCCATATTGTTTATGGTGTATCTCTGAAATTTTGGATCCTCAGGATCTAAAACTTCAGCCGATGGTATACCGACCTATCATCTTTCCAACTCTATATATCTAAGCTTCAATGGATTCTCCATGAGAGAGATATGCCAAGTGTTGCAACATGACCTGTTTATGGGATGAAACATCATAGCGAACTTGTACAGAGTTCCACGTGTCACTCTTTCAACTTCGGCCTCTAAAAATTGGATTTGTGAAACTATAGTCTGTTCCCTAACTGCCACATTTTACAGAATTCCATTTGGAGCTTTGTAGCCGAAGATATGATCTATGTTCCTAGGTCACCTATTTAGGGCTGCATTTTGGAAGAGGCAGAAACCCTAACTTGTACGGATCATATCTGACAAAGTACAACGAATATGAGGTTTATCTTCCGACACAAGGTACATGAACATTTCATCTTCATCCTGTAAATGTTTCATATCTTGAACATTCACCAAAACTAATTTATAGCGAAATTTCCATGATGACTATTTTTTTACTATATCAAGCCCTAGCTTCCAATTTGTTGCAAGTGCAACAAGTGTCATAAATTCCATACAATGCCTTCCTTCAGGCTAGCTCTGATTCCATGTTATTTTTCATCATAAAATTCAATATTATCTAGGATCTTAACTGAGAGAACAACATGTACAACATATCAAACACAAGAGACAAGAGACACAAAGCATTTCACCGGGGAAAACCAAGAAGGTGAAAAACCTCGCAACTTCCTTAGAGAAAGAATGAGCACCAATACAAAGATCACAAAGATCAAACCCTGAAAGATAGATGTCTCTAGAAACTACTCCTCCTCCACTTGTGCGCACTCCTCTCTATCAACTATGCGAGTTGGATGAGTGAGTGAATGAATAGAATGAGAGCGTCACACTCGCTAT
The DNA here is from genome assembly GCA_027924585.1 of Larix kaempferi. Taxonomy (NCBI): domain Eukaryota; kingdom Viridiplantae; phylum Streptophyta; class Pinopsida; order Pinales; family Pinaceae; genus Larix; species Larix kaempferi. Next base: position 68,394,448 of record BSBM01000361.1, on the reverse strand, counting down.
TTATACAAATTATGACTTGACTTGCCTTTAACCCTAACTGGGACGACTTCCTAAGGAAGCCTAATAACCCATCCATGTTAAATTTTCAGAATTTATTTCAATCTAATCTAGGATCTTAACTGAGAGAACAACATGTACAACAAATCTACAGCATATAAATCATGGACACAATAATGCAAGCATACAAGAGACACAGAGTTTACTTGGGGAAAACCATAAAGGTGAAAAACCCCAATAACTTCTTCAGAGATAGATAGAGCAATGATACAACCAGAATACAAGAGATAGTCTTCTCCTAGCAGCAGAGCCTCCTCCTCCACAAGTGTGCCACTCTCCCAAGTGTGAGTGAGAGAATAGAATGTGTAAAATGAGAGAGACACACTCTCTATTTATACACTAACTTGACTTGACCTTTACTCAACTAGGTCGGCCTCAACTTAACCACTTAACATAATGCTGACTGAGCCGACCCCCACTAGGGTGGTCTAATAACCCTTTGACCCACATGGATGACCCCTAATAGGGTGGTCTAATAACCCTTTGACCCACATGACTTATACAGGGCCGACCCCAACAAGGTGGTCTAATAACCCATCAAGTATAAGTTACAACACTTACAATATAAATGATGACACTTCCATATAGAGGAATAATAACATCTCTATAGGAATACAACACACATATATGTGAAATACATTCCAAAGTTACATATACATCAACACTCCCTCTTAACTAGGAAGGTATTTCTCGACATAGGTCTTCTAGCACAAGTCTTCTTCTCTGGATCGTTGTCACTAGAAAATCGTCATTGAGTCATCATCATCGTCACTGTTGCTGCTATCTTAATCAATCTCTGAATCTACTCGTCATAGGAAGTTCTACAGAGCCAGTCCTTTTTCATACTAGATGTAGGCCCACCACCTATAGTTCTTCGTCATCAGAGGCCATACTGTGGAATCCTCAGGACTTATTACATGCGTCACAAAACCTTGAAAGAGAATCCCAGGCTGTTACGAGCACACGGCTCTACCTATAAGATCTCCTAGGGCCATATTATATGTGACCTCACCACAAAACCTCGCAAGAGCATCCCAGGCTGTTACGAGCACACAGCTCTACCTATAGGATCTCCCAGGGACAGATTATATGTGGTCACCACAAAACCTCGCAAGAGCATCCCAGGCTGTTACGAGCACACAGCTCTACCTATAGGATCTCCTAGGGACAGATTATATGTGGTCATGGAAAAACCTCACAAGAGCATCCCAGGACTTATTACAGGCACACATCCCAACCTATCGGATCTCCCAAGGACATATTATATGACATAGGACAAAACCTCGAAAGAGCATCTGCCAGATATCGCAGGGCTAGATTATATGCCATAGGCAAAACCTCGAAAGACTATCTGCAGATCTCCCAGGGCCAAATTATATGTCCTCCCAGAGCAAAACCTCAAAAGAGCATTTGCCAGATATCCGAGGGCCAAATTATATGCCATAGGAAAAACCTCAAAAGACTATCTGCAAATCTCCCAGGGCCAAATTATATGCTCATCTGCACAAACTGTTCCACAGCCACAGAGTATCAACCTGATACTCACCATAATTCATCCTGATGTACACATGATCATCCTGATCATCATCACTGCAACATCCTACTACATGTCATCTGGAGCAACATCCTGAAGCTCGTCATCCATGATCATCCTGATCATACAATGCATCTACCTGATGCATACCAAGTATCTACCTGATCCATATCATCATACATGATCCACCTAATCATACAGTGTATCCACCTGATACAAATACAAATACATGATACATATCACCATACATGATCCACCTGATCATACAATGCAACCTGATGCATACCATGTATCTACCTGATACATATCATCATACATGATCCGCCTGATCATACAGTGTATCCACCTGATACAAATACAAATACATGATACATATCACCATACATGATCCACCTGATCATACAATGTATCCACCTGATACATATACAGATACATGGTCCAAGCATCCAACATGATGCATATACAAAATACATATAAATGATCCAACCGATCATATCCAACATCCAACATGATGCGTACATACATATACATATAAATGATCCAACTGATCATATCCAACATCCAACATGATGCGTACATATATAAATGATCCAACTGATCATATCCAGCATCCAACATGATGCGTATACAGAGCAGTAACTAGAGCATCGTCCTGATGCTCATCATCCAGCGCTTATATCCACAGCCATGTGAAGGATCCTCCTTCCAACATGCGTGGAATGGCTTCTGCAAATGTGTCCATCACTTCTTCCTCGAAGTGTCATCAATATGAAGAACACCAAGCCTCTCCCTGAAGTACTCGAACTTCACCCTGGCTAGTGGCTTCATCAGCACATCTGCAATCTGCTCGTCCGTCGCAATGTACAAGAGCTTCACAGCTCCTCTCTACACCATATCCCTGATATAGTGATATTTGATCTCTATGTGTTTCGAACTGTCATGAAACACTGGGTTCTCGGACAGCTTCACACAACTCTGGTTATCACAAAAGATACCAGTAGCATCCAATGGGAGATCAAATAACTCAGACAGTAGCTTCCGTAGCCATATTGCCTCACAACTAGCTGAACAGGATACAACATACTCTGCCTTAGCTGTACTCAGTGCTACGCAGGACTGCTTCCTGCTGAACCAAGAGATCACACCTGATCCCATACTGAAGCAGCACCCAGTTGTGCTCTTCCTATCTACAACACTACCAACCCAATCTGAATCAACATAACCCTACAGGTTAAACTTTTGATTCGCTTCATACTTGAGCCCATAATCCATTGTACCCTTCAGGTACCTCAGAATATGCTTTACAACAACCAGGTGAACACTCCTCAGATCCATCAGGAACTGGCTCAATGTGTTCATTGCAAAGCAAATATCTGGTCTCGTGTTTTTCAGGTACATCAAGGACCCAATCATCTAACGATACATAGTGATATCAACTGGCTCAGATGAAGCATCACACAGAAGCTTCAGGTTCGATGCCATAGCCTCGCAGTCAATCATCCCAAACCTCTTCAGGATCTCTACTGCATACTTCCCTTGTCCAAGGAAGATTCCATCTGCACTCTGCCACACCTCCATACCTAGAAAGTGGTGCATCATACCCAAGTTCTGCACATATATGACTCCCTGTCATGTGTCTCAGAACCAAGTGGCTGCTCCACATACACTTCTTCTTCAACTACACCATTCAGGAAAGCTGTCTTGAAATCCATCTGGTGTATCTTCTATTTCATCACTTTTATATTTCTCTATGCTGCCATCTGCAGCATGCTTGATCTTGATAGATCCATATGGAAGTCATAACAAACTTCCCTTCAGGTCTTGGGACTACATCCCAAACATCATTCTTCATGATCGACGGATCATGGCATTCTTCCCATATCCTGGGAACTTCAATATCTTCAATAGATAATTTTGTTGCTGAACAAATGTTGTAGTTCTTCTTTTGTAGGTGATGGCATACGATCTTTCCTACACAACAAGTTAAATTGCATGATTAGAAAACATCTCATAGTTTTCAGAACAAATTCTTACACACAAAGAAATATTTCATACAGTCATGCAATTATCTTAGCCAATGCTTCAATACAACATTTATCCATATCCCATAACTTTCTAGATGCCTTCCAATCTCTACCAGAACATTATTAAGAGTGTGCACAACTCCTAACATGTCAGCAAAGAAGTTTCATTCTAGATAAGTAGCGATAGAATGTTGTACAGTGCCATAGGCCACTTACCCATCATATGCATATTAGTAGTATCTTGTTCATTAATGCAAATATGCAAAATACATATCCTAAGTCTAGGAACATAAGCATATGTATCATTGAACAATTTTATTTAAACAAACAAATATGTAAGAAGTGGTAATTAAAATACTTATCTTTGTTTGTTTGTTGGGTGGACTCCCTCTGAGTCTTTGCTTTCTTACAGGAGCTGCTGAAGTAGCTTCTTCTACACCTTTCTGTTGTGGAATGAAGAAACATGGTCAACTCCCTCTGAATATCTGCATCCTTGCAGGAGCTGCTGGAGTGTGCTCCCTTTTGATCTTTGCTTCCTAGATTACCTGTTCTTGAACTTATATTCATCCTTGGTCCCTATGCATGCTTATTAGTATCGTCATTGCGTTATCCTTGAGGTCTCATACATAATCACACATTTATTAGTATAATCTTAATATTATCAAAACACAATAATCTTAAACATGTATAGTCATGATCATTCATAGATAATAAACAATAGTATTCAAGGTTTCAGGGAAGTCTTCTTTTACTTATGCATATTCTTATTTGATCATAGGACTTTTCTGATTAGTTAAATCATCAATGCATAAACCCGTGATTACTCAAACCTATAACTTCATGATTCTTCTGGTTAGTCATATCATCAATCATGGTAAGAAACATAATATGTATACAACCATGACTATTCAAACCTATGACTTCATGAATAATCATTATCAACAACACAACAATACAAGATCCTAACACAAGGTAGGATTCTAGCTTGATATAGGAAAAACATACCTGGATTAGCATGCTAGCTAGTTATGTCTAACATACCCGCATAATGTCTACTGGTTCTCTTCAGTGACTTGTGCTAGTAACCTGCATGTCTCATAAGTTAACCATTGTAGAACCAAGTTATACATACCTCGTAAGTAGATCTTCTATGTGATCCATGACAATGGATGAATCTTTGTCTTCATGTCACCATGATCATATGTTCTTGAAGTAAACATGATTTGTCTTTCTTGGTGTACCTTTTATGTTAGCGAACAACATAAACCTCATACAACATCACAATGCATTAGTACATTCATAACTATCAAAACCTTAATCAATGAACATCTTCTATTAAGGTGATACGACAAGTCTAGTAATTAATCAAGATTGTACTGTATGATAAACATATGATAAAATTAACCATGAAACATACCTGTAAGCCATACCTGTCAATATTGCTTGTAATCTTCTTATGGAAGGCCTTAGCCTCATCTCCCTCTGAGACAGGAACTTCTTCACTTATGCAGGTGACCAATCCATCCTCTTCTAGGATTAACCCAATCCACTTGATTTGCAGGAACTGGATCTGGAGCTGTAATAGGGTTTCTCGGAGAAACCCCAAAAATTCAAACTTTGAATTTCAAACTTCCAAAAGGATAGAAATATGCACCTTGATGAGCTGATCAAGCTGGTATATTCAGAATTTGAAAACTGCAAAGTTTCACTCCTCAATTTTGCCTTTGAAACTTTTGGATTCACTGGACGTGACCTCGAATAAGGGTTTGATGAAGCCCACTCTTTTTCCCAATCAAAAGGTTTGATCCAAAGCTCTAAGCTTCTATTTTTATGAGGAGCTTCCAGTCATGGTCACAGATTTCAAAAATTCCCATTTTTGCAGAAGCCCTAATTTTCCACTTTTCTAATCAAAGTCCCGAACTAGGGTCTGATCAAGCCGGACCTTCTGCCAAACCAAAAATTCTGATCTTGGTCTCTAACTTTCAATTTTGATGAGTATCATTCATCTGTGGTCTCCCATTACAAAAATTCCAACTTTCTCCGAAGCCCTAAATTCCGGAAGCCATGAATGAAGGTGCTCAAAAATAATTCTGATTTGATAGAAATATGTACCTGATTGTTTCTGGTGTAACTCCGAAATTTTCGATCCACAGGGTCTGAAAAATTTTCCCAAGATATCCTGACCTGTTGTCTTTCCATCTTGACAGGTCTGACCTCAATTGGATTCTCTAAGAGATATTTATGCCAAGTGTCGCAACGTGACCTGTTTATGGGATAATACAGGAGAACGAACTTGTACGGCGTGCCACGTGTCATTGGTTCAATTTCGGCCTCTGATTTTTTTTTTTGAGATAGTATAGTCTGTGTACTACCTGTCACATTTTATGAAATTTCATTTGGATCTTCCTAGCCCAAGTTATGACCTTTTTCCCAAGGTCACCTAATTTTGACTCAGATCTGGAAGAGGCAGAAACCCTATATTGTACAGATCATAAATCACAAAGTACAATGAATTAGAGGTTTTCCTTTCGACACAAGGTACACGGGGATCTGATCGTAGACCTGTAAAAGTTTCAGATCCGAAAAATTTGCCAAAACGGATTTATAGCGAAAGTGCTACGATGACTAGTTTTTGCTATATCAAGCCCTAGCATCATAAGTGCAACAAGTGTCATACATGCCATATCATCCCTTTTTTCAGGCTAGCTCTGATACCATGTTAAATTTTCAGAATTTACTTCAATCTGATCTAGGATCTTAACTGAGAGAACAACATGTACAACAAGTCTACAGCATATCAATCATGGACACAATAATGCAAGCATACAAGAGACACAGAGTTTACTTGGGGAAAACCATAATGGTGAAAAACCCCAATAACTTCCTCAAAGATAGATAGAGCAATGATACAACCAGAATACAAGAGATAGTCTTCTCCTATCAGCAAAGCCTCCTCCTCCACAAGTGTGCCACTCTCCCAAGTGTGAGTGAGAGAATAGAATGTGTAAAATGAGAGAGACACACTCTCTATTTATACACTAACTTGAATTGACGTTTACTCAACTAGGTCGGCCTCAACTTAACCAGTTAATATAATGCTGACTGGGCCGACCCCCACTAGGGCGGTCTAATAACCCTTTGACCCACATGGCCAACCCCCAATAGGGTGGTCTAATAACCCTTTGACCAACATGACTTATACAGGGCCGACCCCAACAGGGTGGTCTAATAAACCATCAAGTATAAGTTATGACACTTACAATATAAATGATGACACTTCCGTATAGAGGAATAATAACATCTCTATAGGAATACAACATACATATATGTGAAATACATTCTGAAGTTACATATACATCAACAATCCACATGACTCATACATCGTCGACCCCACCAAGGTGGTCTAATAACCCATCAAATATAAGTTACGACACTTACAATGTAACTTGCGACACTTGCAAATACAAATGACGACACTTCCAACCGGAGGAATAATACATCTCTGTTGGGGATACAATAAAGTACAAATGTAATACATACAATATACAAGTGAATATCTTTCGAAGTTACAAATACATCAACAACTGCTATGATTTCTCTTTTTCTAGTTCAATTTGTGCTCCAAACTGCCTCCATTTCCTTGTCTTCATTAGCTCTGGTTATTTTATCCCCTCCTCTCCTTTCTCTCTTGTGTGATAATGATAATGTGTGAATGAATTCCTCTTTTCTCTTTTTATTCTCCTTGGTGTGAGTTCTCTTAATTTTTATTTCTTTAATTCCATTATTCTCCCTAAACTTTTTTGTAGGGTTTACAAGTGTCTCCATAATAATTTCTCATTATTATTTTATTTGGTATTTATCCTCCAAACCCATAGGAACTATGACTGCCATCTCATTAATGTGTTGGTCGACATGGTCATCAGAAATTAGCTTCTCAAATTTCTAGTGTCACCTAAGTTAAATAAAATAATACTTAACAAAACATAAAAGGGGCTGTTGGAATATTAAATCTTCCTACCATGTCATTTGATTACATTAGATGCATTAATTAATCTTCTAAGGTTAATTACTATGTAATAGACTAGGAAATTGCCTTGTGTGGACCACAAGGAAACATGGGGGGACCACAATCCACCTAGGAAACTTGGGTGCACTTCCAAAATATTATGGATAAGAGTTTACTAGGAAAGGCGCATTTTTGAGTTTTTACTGCTTTTTACAGCTTTTTCCCCCATGGGGAAAAGCTAGTCACCTAGGAAACTTGTGTTTTGCACCCATGACACTCCACAACGTTTCCTCTTCTCAAATTTCGTATTTGGCATTTTTTTTCATCATACATCACCTTCAGCTCCCTAATTTAGCAATTCATGAGATTTTGGAGAGATTTGGAAAGCATACTTGCCACCTAGGGGGATGAGCATATTTTTAGTAAGTCTGATGATGAGATGATTCTTTTGGAATCCTTAGCCATTCGAATCTCTGTTGTAATGTTTTATAACAGTAGCCTATCAATTTCAGAAGGTTGTCTGAATTATTTTATTTATGAGAAGTTAATACATAATTCTATCTTTGTGCATAATTTGCGCCGTGTCGTTGACTAGTTGTGTGAGATTTTCTTATGAGAGAGTGTAATTGCTTGTTAAGATCCTAATGTGAACTTAATTTCACATGGTATCAGAGCTATCAATCTATTCCTATCATCTTTTATTGTTTTGCAGGATCCAACTAGTCTCAGGAAGGGTGCATTGATCAATTCACCAGGTGAATTCTATTCTCTACAGGGCACAATTTGGCATCGAGAAGTGTACTAAAATCAGTCCACAAGTTATTTCATAGTAGCCATGGATCATACACAGAAGATCATCCTCACTCCCTCCAATTAATTCGATTGTAAGGCGTAGATGGAGATTCTATTGAGGAGCAAAGGGCTCTATAGGGTGACAATGGCAACTGGAGCTGAGCCAACCTTAACAGTAGAGAAATCTAAATGGCATAATTGAAGGGATGAAGCCTATGGGATGTTATGTATCACTACATCCAGAGAGATTCTATTTCATCTTGATGGACTCACTTCTCCCAATGAAGTATGGCTGAAACTTCAAGAATTGTTCGGGAAAACCGATGAATTGAGAGGCCACAAATTGGATAACAACCTAGTCTCTTTGAGTCCACAAAATTTTGATAATCTACAAGATTTATTCTCCAAATTTAAATCTCTTGTATTACAACTAAAGAAATGTGGTAATGAAAAAAAGGATGAGCAATTAGTATTGGCCATTCTCTCCAAGCTTGGCCCTGACTATTCAATCTTTGTCTCGACCTTCCATTCCACCTGGAAAGCAATTAAAAATTGGAAGATCCCGACACTTTCAGAATTCAGGGAGTATTTGACACAAGAACAAGACAAATTGGTCTTGATGGGAGCCATTAAAAATCCATCCAAATACTATTGTATGAATGTTGGAGATTTAAAGGGTTCGAAAGGAAAGAAGAAGGGCAATTTCAAGAAGCCCACCAGTGAGAGGAAAGACAAGCAGAATTTTAATAGAGAGTCATCAAATTTCAAGAAGAATCCGAACAAGAAGAATGAGAGGACAAAGTGCAATTATTGCAGCAAGGGATTTCATCCTTAAAGCTCTTGCATGAAGAAAACCATTGACCAAATGGCTCAACTCTTGGAGAAAGCCAACATTCCTCTTCCAAAGAGCGCAAGGAGGAATGATGGAGGACAAAATTATGATGATAAAGAGAGAGTTCATGCACTAGTGGCCAACACATCCAAACCTTCTGCATTAATTATTGATTCTGGTGCATCAAGACACATGGTGTCTACAAGTAATTTTTTCACTTCACTTGACTCTTCCAGTGGTCCAAATATTGTATTGGGAGACAATTCTGAAACTTCTAGCAAAGGAAAAGGTGGCATCGATCTCGAGTTTGGGTCATTTAATAATGCTTTATATGTACCTGGACTTGCTGCAAACCTATTTTCAGTCTATAAGATGACTCATATAGGGCTTCCCAAGAGAGTAACCTTTACCCCCAATGATGTTGAGATAGTTGAAATTTCAACAGGAAAAATTATTGCATTTGGTACTGCTGATCACTGTTCTAGAATCTACAAGTTTTCTCATTTTGTTCCAAATCCCTCACCTTCTGCTTTGTTAACCCATGCCAATGAGTCCAACAAACTATGGCATGAAATATTTGTCCACATAAATTATAAATATCTTTCCCAACTTCATGAGAAATATATGGTTATAGGGCTTCCCAATATCAAATTTTCCAAAGGTGTCTGTCAATCTTGCATCCTAGGAAAACACCCTAAGCATAAGTATGGGAGATCCAATTATGAAAGAACCACTATACCGTTAGAACTTATTCATACTGATATATCAATTCCATTCCCTCATGAGTATTTGAACCATGCCAAATACATCCTCACATTCATATATGACTTTAGCAGGTACTGTTGGATTTACTTCATCAAGCTAAAATATGAAGTTTTCGGTCTGTTCAAGCTGTTCAAAGCATAGTTGAGAACCAATCTGGTAGGCATATTAAAATTATCAGATCTGATAATGGTGGTGAATATGTGAAATCATATTTTCAGCAATTTTGTGCCTCTTCAGGCATTCCGATGCAACACACAGTTCCATATACACCTCAGCAGAATGGGGTTGCTGAGAGGAAAAATAGGTCTCTAAAGGAGATGGCCACATGTATGCTTGAGGCAAAGTCATTGTCTCCCAAGCTATGGGATGAGGAAATAAATTATGCCACTTACATTCAGAATAGATTTCCACACAAATCTCTCAAATGTATCACTCCTTTCGAGACTTGGACAGGTCACAAACTGATTTCTCTCATTTCAGGATTTTTGGCTCAAAGGCTTGGGCTAAGATTCCACTTGAGAAGAGGAGGGAATTGAAGCCCCAAATCCAACCATGCTTATTTGTTGGATATTTAGAGGAATCCAAAGGTTATAATTTTCTGAACATGACCACTCCTAAAGCATTCATCGAAAGAAATGTGCAGTTTGAGGAAGAGCCCTCTCAGAGCATTGAAATTGGAGAACCATCTTAATCACCACCTGAAGAAGAAGTAAGTGATGTTCTTGAAGTTTTTGATTCTGATATTTATGATGATGAGGATCATTTTATTGCATATTCTAACTCACCTAAAAGGCCTAAATGGTCTGCAAAAACATTGCGAGCAGTAGGTGAACTAGTTGGCAATCCTGAGGACCAAAGGAGGACTAGATCACAATTTGAGACTACTCTCAATGTGAATGATCCTTACCTTTCTGAGAGATGTTATATGATGATAGATTCTGATCCTTAGTCATATGAGGAAGACTCACATGACCCAAGATGGCATATTTCTATGGATGAGTAGTTCCAGTCATTGTAGAAGAATGAAACTTGGGAGCTAGTCAAGCTCCCCGCAGGCAGAAAATTAGTAAGGTGCAAGTGGATTTTCAAAACAAAATGTGCAACGGAGGTGCAGAGGTAAAATAAAAAACAAGGCTGGTAGAAAAGGGGTTTTCTTAGGTCCAAGGACTTGATTATAATGAAACCTTTGCACCTGTGGCACATAAAGACTCCATTAGACTAGTTTTGGTAGTTGCAACCTCCAAACGGTGGGAAGTACATCACATGGATGTGAAAAGTGCTTTCCTCCATGGAGAACTTGAAGACAAAATATATATGAAGCAACAACAGGGGTACACATCAGATTCAAATCTTGTTTGCAGGTTGAAAAAGGCTTTGTATGAACTTAAGCAAGCCCCCAGGGCTTGGTATGAAAAAATGGATAGTTTTCTTCTGTCTCAGTTTTATGTTCTGTGCAAATATGACCCAAATGTCTATGTGAAGTTATTAAATGGTTCTATAATGATCATATTTTTGTATGTTGATGATTTTCTGATCACGGGAAGTTCAACAGATGAAATAGCCACTTTGAAGACCGCTTTGAATCAAGCCTTCTCAATGAGTGATTTGGGAATTCTTAAGCAATTTTTGGGGCTTGAAATTTCTCAAACAAAAGATGGAACCAAGGTATCTCAGTCCAAATATGCACCTGATCTGTTAAAGAAGTTCAATATGTCTGATTGCAAGCCTTCTAAGACTCCATTTCTTTCAGGAGTTAGAATGGAAGAAGCATAGTCTACACCCTTGTTTGACAACACCTTATAAAGACAGCTTGTTGGCATCTTTCTTTATCTGACTCACACTCGACCTCATATTGCTTATACTGTGAGTGTGGAATATAGATACATGGAGAAACCACATGAGATCCATTGGAGGGCTACAAAAATAATCTTACATTATGTGCAGGGAAAAAAGAGTGATGGGATTCACTATGTTGTAGATTCGAGCCTAGATCTCTTGGGATTCACTAATTCACTGGTGATAGCCTTGACAGGAAATCCACATTTGGATTTGTATTCATGCTTGGAGGTGGCCCTTTTTACTAGTCCAGTAAGAAACAAAATGCCATAGCATTATCTTCAGCAGAGGTAGAGTACAGAGGAGCAGTGAATGCTGCTAGACAGTGCGTATGGTTGCAGGGGATTTTGTCAGAATTTGATATTTCTTTCAGTACTCCTACTGTCATTTTTTGTGACAACTAGAGTGCTATTAGAGTTTCATGTGATCCAGTACATAGGCAGAGGACCAAGAAATTGAGATCCATATGCACTACATTAGAGGCTTAGTGCATGACGAGATCATCGATTTATAGTATTGCCCCACAGGTGAGCAAACTACAGATATCTTCACCAAGGCTTTCACTGAGAAGACATCGGCTATCTTAGATCACTGCTTGCGATGGTTGAACATGTGGTGGAGTGAAGGGTTTATCAACAACCTTTCAATTTTTATATGTCAATGTTTTGAGGGGAGGTTTTTCCCATGAGGTTTTCCTTCTATCCTTGTTTTTATGGACGGACAGTGTTGTAAAGGGTGACCAAGTCTTGTTACTGGACCCTTAGTATTTCATTTTCTGATAATTAAACCATATAAGTCAGATTTATGAGGGGGTATTGGAATATTAAATATTACTACCATGTCATTTGATTACATTAGATGCATTAATTAATCTTCTAAGGTTAATTACTATGTAATAGACTAGGAAATTGCCTTGTGTGAACCACAAGGCAACATGGGGGACCACAATACATCCAAGGTGTGGACCACAAGCCACCTAGGCCACTTGGGCGCACTTCCAAAATATTATGGATAACATTTTACTATGAAAGACGCATTTCTGAGTTTTTACTGCTTTTTACAGCTTTTCCACCATGGGGAAAAGCTACTCACCTAAGAAACTTCTTTTTTGCACCCATGACACTCTAAAATTTTTCCTCTTCTCAAATTTCATATTTGGAATTTTTTTTCATCATACATCACCTTCTTCTCCCTAGCTTAGCAATTCATGAGCTTTTGGAGAGATTTGGAAAGCATACTTGCCACCTAGGGGGGATGAGCATATTTTTAGTCAGTCTAATGATGAGATGATTCTTTTGGAATCCTTAGCCATTTGAATCTCTGTTGTAATGTTTTATAATAGCATCCTATCACTTTCAGAAGGTTGGTTGAATTATTTTGTTCATGAGAAGTTAATACAGAATTCTATCTTTGTGCATAATTTGTGTGTGTTTGACTAGTTGTGTGAGATTTTCTTATGAGAGGGTGTAATTGATTGTTAAGATCCTGGTGTGAATTGAATTTCACAGGGGCTATAAGTCCAAAATTTGGGGTATTACATTTCCCCTCCCCTTAAGTTTGCACCGTCCTCGGTGTTAAACAGTTTCAAAACAACAAAATAAACATAATAACTAATTCAGTTTGTGTCATGTACTTCTTCGAACAGAAAAGGGTATGCTGCTTTCATTTCCTTTTTTGTTTCCCAGGTAGCCTACTCAGGCTTATAGTGCTCCCATTTCACTTTTACCTAGACGATGGTTCGATTCCGAAGTACCATCTCTTTCCGATCCAGTATGCATACATGATCTGTCTGGAAGTCACCTTTTGATTCCACCTGAATCACATGCCAATTTACAATATGATTAGGATCATATACATATTTCTTTAACAATGAAACATGAAACACATCATGTACTTTAAATTTTGCTTGTAGAGCTAACTGATAAGCAATAGGTCCTACTCTAGAAAGTATTTGGAAAGGACCACAGTATCTCAGTGCCAGTTTGTCAACCTTGCCTAAACTCAGAGAGATTTTCTTTTCTTTCACCCTTAGGAATACATGATCCCCAACTTCAAATTCTTTATGTTCTTTATGCTGATCTGCATAACTTTATGTTTGTCCTAAGCAGTTTTTAAGTTTGTTTTAACTTTCTGCACAACGTTTTCTAGTTCTTCTAACAACTCAGGACCCAACACAACCCGGTTTACCGGATCATCCCAAGTCATAGGGGTTTTACATTTTCTGCCATACAAGATTTTCAAATGGACTCATTCCTGCAGAGGTTTGATACCCATTATTGTAAGCAAATTCAACCAAGTGTAGGTAACTTTCCCACTGCTTTGGGTTGTCCATGACATACAACCGAAGCATGTCTTCCTGAATCTGATTCACCCTCTCAGTCTGTCCATCTGTTTGAGGATGGTAGGCTGTACTAAAACTCAGTTTAATTCCCAAACCTATAAATAACTCCTTCCAAAAGTGTGAGTTAAACTTCGCATCCCTCTTGGACACAATCACCTTTGGAATTCCATGAAGTCTAAAGAATTATTTCATGAATATGTCTACAATATGTATTGCTTTGAATGTAGATTTAACTGGTATGAAATGAGCTTCCTTAGTTAACTTGTCTACCACAACCATAATAACATCATGTTGTTTGTTATTTTTAGGCAACCTAGTGATGAAATCCATGGAAATAGTCTCCCGTTTCCATTCTGGTACAGGTATAGGTTGTAACAAACCAGTCGGGTGTTGATGTTCCACCTTCACTCTTTGACAATCCATACACTTTTCTTTATACTCAGCAATTTCAGACTTCAATCTGGGCTAGTAGTACTAGTTTTTGAAAGATGTTATCATTTTTTGATAACTTGGATGACCAGAATATGGCCTCTTGTGAAATTCATCAAGAATCAATTTTTTTAATTCTTCCTGATCTAGTATATATAATTTGTTTTTAAATAACAACATCCCATCTTTTGATATACCATAATTTGTTTCTTGCTCTTCTGAATTTTCTACATGACACCTTTGCATTAAATTTAGATATTTTGGGTCTTTTTCAGTTGTTGTCCATATTTTCAATACCAAATCAGATTGAAAACTGTTAACTGAAGTCATTGTTAACATGTGCATTCACCTACTAAGAGCATCAACTATTTTGTTTTCTTTACCTTTAATGTGCTGAATTTCAAAGTCAAACTCGCTTAAGAAAGCTAGCCACCTCACTTGTCTACCATTCAGATTTGGCTGTTCAAAAATGTATTTCATCCCAATGTGATCAGTTTTAAGAACAAATCTCTTCCCAAGAAGATAATGTCACCACATCTTCAAAGCATGAATTATGGTAGCCAGTTCTAAATCATGTGTTGCATAGTTTAATTCATGAGTCTTTAATTTACTAGATTCGTAACCTATTACAGAACCATCTTGTGTTAACACACCTCCCAATCCTTCCTTGCATGCATCTGTGCATACTATAAAGTCACCATCAGGATCAGCGACCTTAAAACAGGAGCTGAAGTAAGAAACTGTTTCAACTTTGCAAAACTATGTTCACATTTGGCTGTCCAAATAAACTTAACTTCCTTTTGTTGGGCCCTAAAATAACCCCTTTTTTCCTACACCTATCTACACCTTTTTCCCTGTTTTGCCTTACTATTCCTTGATCTAAGCAGATACTTTCCCAAGAAAAGCATGGATTGCTACAGGTATACTCTATTATTTTTTTATTCAATTAATGCCTGATTTGTTTATGGTTTTGTACTCTATCTTTTAAAGTTGTGCTAATAATGTCTGATTCGATAAAGATAGCTCAAAATCCTTTACAAGACCACAGGTGTAGCAGCTCACTGACCTTGGAGAAGAGACATATGTGGCACCAACTGTTCCTTCTTGAGTTCGGTTCCACAATTCACTGCAACAGTTCGAGCATTCCTCCACTTGGCCAGCTGCAATTGAGTCACAACAGAGCATCGGAGTACCAGCCAGTCCACGCAGCTCGAATCTATTTGGGGCTACGATAGCAAGCAATAGCTCAAGCCTGAATGCAACGATTGCATTCAAGATCACTTATGGTTGTAATAGTTCCATTGTAAATCGACATCCTGAAGATCGTAGATCTTCATGGCTACCCGATATTTTGGTGTAATGATTTTATGTCATGGGGTATAAATGTAAAGAGGTGTTCTGAGCCCGGGGTTGGATAATTTATAATTATATAAGCTGAGACAGAGAGCTGTGACTATAATTTCATCATTCTTAATACAAGGAGCAGAGTTTCTTATATCTGAGTTTTAATTTGTGTTAGTCTACGGAATCTCTGTTAGAAGGCCAAGGCCTGCCTTCTCATAGAGATATTCGAGTTAAGTAGGTAGTTAATTTCCTTTATGTTGTGTGGCATGGAATTGCATTGGATGTGTTACTGCAAGCTGCAACAATGGATTGATACTTGCATTCCTTTCTGGTAGTTTATGATTGCATCCTTAATAGATGCAATTGTGTGGTGTGACAATTGATTGTGTAGGTTAGTTTAATTGATGCATAGTGTGTTAGATCAGCTATTACAGCCAAGATCAGCTATAATTCCTTTCAGTAATATATTCTCACTAGTGGATTTGGAATAAAAATCCGACGACAAAATTCGATTGTTAAATTTTCAGAATTTACTTCAATCTGATCTAGGATCTTAACTGAGAGAACAACATGTACAACAAATCTACAACATATCAATCATGGACACAATAATGCAAGCACACAAGAGACACCGAGTTTACTTGGGGAAAACCATAAAGGTGAAAAAACCCAATAACTTCCTCAGAGATAGATAGAGAAATGATACAACCATAATACAAGAGATAGTCTTCTCCTAGTAGCAGAGCCTCCTCCTCCACAAGTGTGCCACTCTCCCAAGTGTGAGTGAGAGAATAGAATGTGTAAAATGAGGGAGACACACTCTCTATTTATACACTAACTTGACTTGACCTTTACTCAACTAGGTCGGCCTCAACTTAACCACTTAACATAATGCTGACTGGGCCGACCCCCACTAGGGTGGTCTAATAACCCTTTGACCCACATGGCCGACCCCCAATAGGGTGGTCTAATAAACCTTTGACCCACATGACTTATACAGGGCCGAACCTAACAAGGTGGTCTAATAACCCATCAAGTATAAGTTACGACACTTACAATATAAATGACGACACTTCCGTATAGAGGAATTATAACATCTCTATAGGAATACAACCACTTCCGCATAGAGGAATAATAACATCTCTATAGGAACACAATATACATATATGTGAAATACATTCCGAATTTACATATACATCAACATGGATGACCTCCGACGAAGAAGGGCTATGTCGTCGGATTTCACCTTAAAAATCTCAAAATTTGATGATTTTTTTAAAATTTATAGAAGGAGACGTCGGATATCCGACATATATGCTCATATCCGACGGTTCTATGGATATCCGATATCATATTATGCATTGGGAGGTCGGATATCCAACTCAAAGCTATTCAACCCAAGGATGGCAGAAATACGACATCAATTCTTCAACGGTAACTATGTTCAAGGCGTTGGATATCCAATGGAAGGTTGACTTTTAAAACTTATAAATATTGAAACATTCCGACATGTTTGTTATACAAGCGACAGTTTGCGGAAGTTTTTTTATTCGGTGGACTTTTTTTCATTATTTCCATTGTTTTTGAGATTCAAGCAAGCGAAATGTGGAGCTTCATTTTCTAAGATCGATAATCTTCATTCAAGCTCTTTACGAGAAAATGTCAACTAGAAATAATATTCCTGATCCAGACGAACAAAATCGACAATTGCTTGCTAGATTGTGGGAAGGAGTTGAAAAAAGGGGTGATAGAAAATTCTATTGTCCATGTACTCAATGCAGGGGCTTTAAGAGGAGAAGAATTTTGATCACAACAGCCACAAAAAATTGTAGGGAGCATGGGCACGTTGAGGGGGGACATGAATACCATCCATTTGTAACTTTTGCATTATATATGTTTTTATTTTGATTTCTTTTGTAAATTTATGTATTGATCGTGGTTTCAATAGATGGGGACTAACATGGACAATAAATATTATTTTAATATTAAATATTTATTATACTATTTCTTTTTCTTTTGTGCATGTTGAATCTAGGGTATAGTAGAATAACTCATTTATTTGTTCATTAGTGAGACTAACCCACTCACTGGGGAAAGCACTTAACTCTCTAGATTTGTGACACTTTCTATCATGATAATAGAAATAACGACTATATTGGCATGTTGTAATTTCTCTTATATTTTCTCTATAGAAATTACCATAGCATCATTTATCTTACCTTAGTGGAGTACAGTATGAGAAATTTTGTGTTATATTTGAGTAGCTTTTCTCAGTAATTGCGTAAATTATTATGTCTCTTGGATAGTTTGGATGCACCTATTTGACCAACAGTTCAATAGGTTGTTGCTCTTTTCATCCCAACAGTACAAAGTTTGTTACATTTTAAATGCATCACATAAATGTTTACATTTTGTGTTTGAAATTTTTACATTTTGTGGTTGAATTTCTTATATTAACTTTTATCTATTGATGGTTTCATGTAATTATAAAGGAAAGACATCCTAGGGCACTTTGTTTGGAAGAAGTGCTTCCACAAAAAGTACCAGAAGCTATGAATATTAATGGAGAACAAGTTAATGATCACATTAATGAAGACGATGATCATTCTAAAAACATAGTTGAAGATGATGTTACAAATAATTTGATCCATGATTCATTTAATGTTGGAATGGTCGATGTTGATCATGATGATGATGATCATGAAAATGATGAACATTTTGATGATATTCATGATATACCTCTTCTTGATAAGGCATACGAACCCCTTTATGAGCGCTCCAAGACAAATCTTCTCTCTGCTATATTATTGATAATGAACTTGAAGGTTATGAATGGTCTTTCAAACATATCAGTGACACGGATGTTAAGGTATGTAATATATTCCATCACAAAATATATATGATTGTGTATTTTGTTGTTCACTCATATATAAGTCAAATTATTACGGATGAAATTTGTTCCATTAATATTATTTCTATATTATATTAACTAGATTTTTATTTTAATTTGTTGTAGCATGATAGGTGAATATTTGTTACCGCCGTCAAATATTTTACCTCACACATATCGATATTTATCTGCCATCATGAAAGAAATTGGAATGCAGTATGAAGCAATTCATGCATGCCCCGATGACCATGTTCTATATTACAATCATCATGAATTTGCAACAGAATGTCCTGAATGTCATATCAGTAGATGTCACACAGATCAAGTAACTAAAAAGGTGCCTCGCAAGGTTCTACATTATATTCCCATTATTCCACGTCTGCAACAACTGTTCAGGTGCAAAAACATAGCACAATTAATGGATTACCATGCACGGAACAGAAGTCAAGATGACATTATTCGTATGCCTGTAGATGGGTCTGCATTTAGAGATATGGAGGAAAAATGGCCCCACTTTAAAGAAGAACCTCATAATCTTAGGATTTCTTTGGCAGCAGATGGTGTCAATCCATTTGCAGAGATGAGATCCGTTTACTTGGTGTCGCCTATTTTTGTTATCAACAACAACATTCCTCCATGGTTGACAATAAAGAGGGAGCACATAATGTTGTCGATGATTGTTCCAGGTACGAACCTTGCATTTTTTTTTAAGTAGTTGTATTTCATTTGTCGTATTTTTGTCGCATAATGTCATATATATATTTAATGTTTTTCTATTGTGCAATAACGTTTAATATTGTAATCTAAATGGTACATCTCATATTTATATTTTTTATATGTTCATATATATCAATCAGGTAAGTACCAAGTGAAAGATATGAATGTATATATCGAACCTCTTATTGACGAGCTACTGAAGTTATGGAATGGCATCACTATGTATGACATATCTAGACCAATACGACAAGGGCAATTTCAATTCCATGCAATGCTTGTATGGACAATACATGATGCCCCAGGGTTAACCCATTTCTGTGATATGTAATTATAAGTTCCACTTTATTTGCAAAATGTTATACGAATTACTAGTTAATATACTACGCACGCATGTTTTTCTAAATAATTCAGTCATTTTGTATATAATTATAATTGACATAGATATTCCATCTCTTTATGTAGGTCTTCAGACAAAGGGGAAATTTGCTTGTCTAGTTTGTGGTCCTAAGATCAAATCTCGTCGTTCAAAAAGCTTAGGAAAGGAGGTGTTTGATGAGTATAGCCACTTCCTCTATAAGAATCACAGGTATCGAACTACTGAAAAACATCTATTCAATGGCAAGCAAGAGACTGCATTAAAACCGCAGAGAATGACACCTCGCCTATGGAAGTTGCAATATAATAGAAATCGTCAAGGTACGTATAATGAATCATCATATATGATATGTTATATTGTATTTTTTTATATTGTGTGTGTTTTTACTATAATTGACATTAATTTATGTAATTTCATGATTGTCGTTCATATGATTATGAAGGAATTAATGGGCTTCCATGAGGAATGAAAAGTTATCGTATTTTGTGTATTTTCAAATCTATGTGATTACTTTCTATTGAATAGTTTCAGTTTCCATTGAATATTAGTGTATCACTTTTGATCATAGAGTGAAGACAACAAATTTGTAGAAAATCCATGTAAGAAATGTCAATGAGTGATAACGAAACAAAAAATATGTTTCTTAATTATAAGAGAGAACACCAAAAACTATCCACTTCCATGAAAGAGAAATGCTTCTAGGGAAGAAAAGAATGTGCAATATAGTATTATTACAACATTTGAACAAAATTGCCCAATGAGATACTAGGGGCTATTTTATCTATAAATTCTCTATAAAATAAGTTGAACATGTGGATAGGATGTTAAATATGGAGGAGACATTAGAAACACACCTGTTAAAGAAAAATGGGAGCTTGCAATAAAAAATAGGAGCGAGTGGCAAGATCAACGCCCACATCCAAGATGGAAGCTGGTCCATTTGCACAACAACTTAAATAGCAAACTCAAATAGATGATGAAGAGAATGTTGAGTGTAACTTAATGTGGTAATATGACCGTCTATTATCTTGTTATGGATGCCTTTTTAAAACTGAATATGTCGATGATGGACTCATGTCACACTCGATTGCGGAGTGGAAGTTTAGTTCTACTAATCTAGCCGTTCTCACCACTATGACCAAAACATGATAGAGGGGAAGTTAGGCTATATCGAAAATATACAAGAGATCATGCAAGTGGTCCCATCTTTCCAATGTGTCATTTTTGGTGCAAGTGGCGGGATACCTTCCCCCATAGTAACATAAATGAATATCATGGTATTGCAATAATATGTATCAACTATGGAAGGACGTGGGATGAAACTAAGTGCACTTTTTCTCGAAGTACAACAACCAACTACTTTTTCTCAACGGATGTGTTGGATAGGCATTTGTGGTTCCTACTAGGACATCACCCTAGACCAAAAGCAAGGATGTGGTATTTCAAGCACTAACCTATACTAACCTATACTAAATTATATCAATAGATAAACAACCTATACTAAGATGTAAGCTTATATACTAACCTATTAACCCCTACTAACCTATTAACATCCTATAACCTACACTAACCTATACTAAGTTATATCAATTTATAATCAACGTCCTACACTAACCTATTAACCTATACTAACCTATTAACCCCAAACCCCGCCTAATACCTCAACTCTCCAACCATGAAATGCATAAACCATTAAACACAAAACCGACCCTAATATTCATGTCACTGATCGATAATCCCGTCACTCTGTTCGATAGAGTGTTTCAACATTTTTTGGAGGGAAAAATCCACCTCCTCCGCATCTTTTTCAGACTTGCGGTCTGGTTTGTGTGACGGGAAATGTAGTTCGAAGGGTAGTGATGAACTGACAATCTAATTCAGTGATCGATAGGTGGTTTCTCCATTTTCTTGAGGGAAAATCCAACCTCCTCCACATATGTTTCAGACTTGTGGTTTGGTTTGTAATGTGGCTCCATTTTTGGTGGGCATCTCGACTTCGATTTGGAATTAACCGGCGTTAAGCGACGACGCAAGTGTTTCCTTTGCACAAGCACAAGCAAGATTAAGAGCAAGGGTTTCGATTGCAAAATCAGGAGCAGGAGAAGGATTAGTCTCTGCAATGTCTTCGGTATGTGGCCACATTTCATATTGAACCCTCCTACACTTGAATTTCGTTCAACCCATTAGCAGAGCCTACTCTATGACCCTTCCTATTTCCTAAAGCTTCGATGCCTACTGTATTCATGGATGAGGAGTGTGTTTGTAGCTTTTTGTTTGGTACCCTTCGGGGTTTCTGTAACTCCGTTTCAAATTGGGGCTAGTCGTGGGCAGTGAGAAATTGTAATGGGTTTGACCCATAATGGGAATGTAATTTGTATGAGTAGTTTGGTAGTTGTTTATGGCGTGTTTAATGTAATGAAGTATGCCCATTGTGAGCGCTTATGACTTGGCCATGGCCATGAATGGTTGTAACCCTATTTGTAACTAATCTAAGGTTTTGACTTACTTTTGTTTTGGTATTCGCTTACTGTGTTGCTCTAAGTGATGGATTTAGTATTGTATAAATTGTTTAAATGGTTGCAATCTGGAACATGTTGAAATGCATATCTTTCATTTGGGTTTTGTGTATCAATTCATAGATAATATGAATGCTTTATTTGTAATTTGCCAGCTGTAGGTGACAAAAATGACTCTGCGTGTAAATTGATGGTTTGGAAAATGAATTGGGGTTTCGGTGTGTGTAAATACTAGGTCTGTTTCTATTTAAACATGAGTTTTTATACTCTACTAAGCGATTGGGTGAGAATTGACCTTGTCGCTATATGTTATTGGAAAGAGTCTTTAGTTTAAACGATTTTGTGTTAGCTTGATGAAGTGATCCTGTAGCTATTTGTTTTGGACTCTCGGTGCAAGTATTTATTTGTTTGGCTAAGAGATTTGAACCTATAGCTAAAATGTTTGGAAAACGATTCTATATTATGAGTTTTGACTTTCATGAAGCAATTGTGTAACTTAACGTTTTTGGTTCTGGGCGCAAGTATTTTCTGTTTGAGAAGTCATCAAAAACACACGATGTGTGTTTTGACTTTGGAGTTTTGGTCTATAACGCTGGTCATTTTATTTATTCAGTGTTTCTCATTTGGTGAGATTCGATCTCTGTGTTATTACATTTTGAAATAGGATGTATTTGTTAAATGAAAAAAGATGGGTAAGCCCTAGCTGGTAAATCGCATTGGTTTAAATGTTTTAGCATTTGTGCAGAGGTTTGGTAGGAACGATCCTGCTGTAGCTTTTGTTTAGATGTTTGTTTGGTTACACCTCCACATGATTCGATCTTGGGTCAACGAACTACTTTTATTTTTATTTTTGTTTTGGCTGAGTTATTTGGTTTAGCAGTTAGACAAAAAATCAAGCTCCTAAAGAGATCATCTTCTTGATAGGTCAGCACTTCACTGACACTAGACACACACCTAGATGCACACTCTAGATTTGAGATTCCCTCTCCTAGGAAAAACTACCCAAGTCATGCAATTAAAATGCACTAATCCTAACTCAAAATTAACTAAATTAAGGTCTTACTAAAACATATTGTGATCTTGATATCCAAATCTACTAAAAATGAAATTGTCCCTAAAATAGGAAATTCTGAAAAATAGAAAACACGTGATGAACAAAGTCTTTCAACATCTTGTACAATTCCTAGTGACAAAGGTCAATTTGGCATCGACTGGTCATGCCAAAGATCCTGCCAACAAAAGGCATTGTTTAACGACTAATGTCAATTTACTTGGCAATACCCTCACATTAAAACATCATATTGATTGATTGGATCTTTGTAGGGGTCCTTTTAGAGCTACAACTAGACATCACGCATAGATGGAAAATAAATTTAAGAGGGATCTAGAATAGTTATTTTGTCCATATGGAAAATGTTAATACCTTGTGTCCTAGACTCCCAATCTGAAGTTTCTAAATTATGTTGTCGATTGTGCCTTCCCAATATTCAAGAATCAATTTGCCTTTGGAATTGCTTTCTAGAATGACCAACAATCTACTTGGCAATGATGCATATCCCTACCAGTTTGCATGGAACATGCTCTAGATGATACACGGTGCATATAAAAGGTTATAAGAATATACAGATGGCATTACTGCCTGTTAAGAAAAGTTATATGGCATAATGTGAAGACAATAAAAGACGGTTTGATCGATGCTAGTAGTATTCACTAAAATTTTATGCTCTCATGTGATACACATTAATGGATTCATTCGCGTGATTTGGCAGCTGTGGGGTGGTTGTGTTCTTAATTACAAATATAATCTTGTTCTTCCTAAAAAAGTAGTTTGTTAGTAGTGACCCATTTCAGTGGGTATTGTAATCAACGCAGCTAATATAATGGGGAAAACTCAGTTAGTTTAAACATGCGAGTTTATTTTTGGTTAACTAGGTACAAGTTAGGAGGTGGGCAGGTTTAGGCTCTTATGTTAACTTTTTAATATGTCATTTATTGAATAATTAAACATACTAGTACTGACAATAAGATATTCATCAATAGAAATGGATAGTACATTACATATTTTCAACCGTTAGGGCCTAAAAAGTGTTATAAGGTTCACCAACCATAATTTTTTTTGACAAATGGTTGGGTAGAAAAATTTCACAAAGATCATGACATGAAGAAGAATTTAGTTAGTTGGTGGTAGAGGTAAATAGGTTCATATCTAGGAAAGATGGCATGCATTTTATTAAAAAATTGATGTTTCCATATATATGTCATGGCTATTATGTGTAGGTTGTATGGACAACAAGAGACTACACTTACCTCAATGCAGTTGGGTTCCTATTATTTATATTGTGGTTATATCAATTGCAGTTTTTAATTGGGAACCTATCTTGTCAAGAAATACTATTGTCCCATACCAAGACAATAGCTAGTTAGTTGCATCATGATGCTGCCACTTGTCCATTTCCTTCTACCATAGATTCCATTCCACCTAATAGATCAATAACCACTCTTTCAATAGTCCTCTTAGGTGTTTGTATCCTATTTTATTTATTAAATAATAATATATTGTGCAAATTACAGTCATCCTTGGACACTTGTCCAATACAAACTTTATAATAAAAGTTATCATAATGTTTTTAAACATAAAATGTTTTCCAGCTTAAAGGGTATGTTACAAACACCCCCTCTTAAGCTCAACATCGTCCTCGATGTTGCTTATTTATCAACAAGTTCCGCATGGAACATAACTGGATATGCTGCCCGCATATTATTTTCCAGTTCCCAAGTAGCTTCATCAGGGCTAAGGTGCTTCCATTGCACCTTTACCTGCCCTATGGTGTGATTCCAAAGCATCCATAGTTATATATAATAATTATGTTTATGGTTTTGACAGTAATAACTAATACCTGGATTTTCACTGTATGAATATAATATAAATAAATGTATGAAATAAAAGGAAATACTTGATGTCTGTAGAAGAATGTCATTCTGTTATATTTTGAAAATAAATCTTTTATTTATCCTAGTGTAGATTAGAACATCCTAACTGCTAGGTATGGATAAATAAATCCTATACTGTTAGAGCAGAATATAAATGGTTGAAAATTAATGATATTTATAAACAGAATTATTGTATATAACTATGAATACAGCTAAATAAAAATAATTAATAATTAGAATACTGAAATACAGATACAGGAATTTAATAGGAAGTAGAAACTCTGAGAAATGATAATTAATTAAACCTTTCCATTCACTTGGCTACTTTCCTATAAGACTTATCTATTTTTAATCTATTTCTGTACTGGAGTATGATGCTGTTCCTTTTGCATGGGGAAAAATACAAAAATCATTTTATTGAATTATTCAATGATACAGAATTAATAATTTATTCAAGAAAACTGAGCTAAATAACTTAACAATAAAAGTTTAAATAGATGACAGAACTTTAAAAATAAAAATAGATAAGACAATAGAACCTGTAAAAGATGTTAGGGCCGACAAACACCCAAGGAGGCCTATTCCTCCCAACCTGCTTCAGAAGAAGCAGCTCAACTACTGACTTCTAATGAACCCCCGAGCCTGCTTACTGATCCATTAAGTGGGTGGAATCTATGTAGATGCAAGGCACTCAAAAATACCTTCTCCACTCGGTATCAACCTCCTAAAAACAAAATGCCTTCTCCACTCAGCATCAAACTCCTGAACTCAATAAGAGTTTGGCAGACTCACAACATGATCAACAACAACATATCCCCTCATCAAATCTCTTGTGTGCAAACACAGCAAAACCCCAAGGTAAGTTTTCTCATCAGGAAAAGTGATTGAACCTCAATTCAATATTTGATGGCTATTATATAGACTACCTAGGTCTTTTAGTGGTCAGTTTAGAATAAATGAGCCTCAAGCTCCAGTCCCATCTTTCAGGGCACTATGACCACATTTCAAGGGAGTTGTCCCATACCAACAGCTAGTTAGTTACATCATGATGCTGCCACTTGTCCATTTCCTTCTACCACAGATTCCATTCCACCTACTAGATCAGTAACCACTCTTTCAATAGTCCTCTTAGTTGTTTGTCTCCTATTTTATTTATTAAATAATAATATATTGTGCAAATTACAGTCATCCTTAGACACCTGCCCAATACAAACTTTATAATAAAAGTTATCATAATGTTTCTAAACATAAAATGTTTTCCAGCTTAAAGGGTATGTTACAAACACCCCCTCTTAAGCTCAATATCATCCTCGATGTTGCTTATTCATCAACAAGTTCCTCATGGAACAGAATTGGATATGTTGCCCACATATTATTTTCCAGTTCCCAAGTAGCTTCATCAGGGCTAAGGTGCTTCCATTGCACCTTTACCTGCCCTATGGTGCGATTTCGAAGCATAATTTCCCTCCGGTCTAGAATACAGTCCGGTTCCACCTGTATTCCAATTCAACACATGAGTAGCACCATGCACATACTTCTTTAAAACAGAAACATGAAAAACATTGTGGATTTTTAAATTGTATGGCAATGCCAATTGATATGCAATAGCTCCTATCCTTGATAGGATTTCAAATGGTCCACAATACCTCGGTTCTAATTTAGCACAGCTCCCAAGCTTCAAAGAACGTTTCTTGGGCTTTACCTTTATGAATACATGGTCCCCTACCTGAAATTCTCTTTCTGTTTATTTCAAATCAGCATAGCTTTTCTGCCAATCTTGGGCAACTTTTAAGTTACCTTGAACTTGTTTCACATTTAGCTCCATTTCTTTCAATAGATCTGGTCCTAACATTAATCTATCTACAGGATTATCCCACGAAATTGGAGTACAACACTTTCTTCCATCCAAAATTTCAAATGGACTTAACTTAGCAGATGCTTTATAATTATTATTGTAGGCAAATTATGCTAAGTGTAAGTAATCCTCCCATTAGATGGCTGATCTTTAACATATAATCTTAACATATTTTCCAAAATCTGATTTACTCTTTCTGTTTGACCATCAGTATGTGGGTGGAAAGAAGTGTTGAAATTTAACATCGTATTTAATCCTTTAAACAGTGCTGTCCAAAAGTTACCAGTAAACTTAGAGTCTCAATCTGAAATAATTACCTTTGGAATTCCATGCAAGCGAAAAATTTGCTTCATGAAAATATCTGCAATGTTAGAAGCCTTGAAAGTAGTTTTAACAGGAATAAAATGAGCAACTTTGCTAAGTTTATCAACAACAACCATAATTGAGTCATTCTGCTTTTGATTTTTAGGCAAACCTATAATAAAGTCAATGCTTATGATTTCCCACTTCTATTCTGGAATTGGTAAGGGCTGCAATAGCCCAACCGAATGTTGATGTTCAACTTTTATAGTTTGACAGTCAAAGCATCTAGCTATATATTTAGCAACTTCACTCTTCATGTTAGGCCAAAAATACTCTTTTCTTAACATAGTTATCATTTTCTGATAACCAGGATGTCCTGAATAAGGACTCTTGTGAACTTCATCTAAAATCAACAACTTAACCTTCAAAAAATTAGGCACATAAATTCTGTTTTTGTAAGTTAAGAAGCCTTTTTCATTAATACTGTAATCTGTGATAACATTTTCAGATGAGTTTTCAGCCACTTTATCATGCAATTTTTGGTAATTTTCATCTTGCTTAATTCCCTCTTCGATCTGATTTTCTAGATCAGTTTTAAAAGTACTTATTGCTACTATAAAACTTAATCTAGCATTTCTGCTCAACACATCAGTAACCTTATTTTCCTTTCCATTAATGTGATGGATCTCAAAATCGTACTCGCTAAGGAAAGCTAACCATCTAGCTTGCCTTGCGTTCAGATTTGTTTGATCCAGTAAATACTCTAACCCTTTATTATCCGTCATTAAAATGAATTTTCTACCGATCAAGTGATGGCGCCACATCTTTAAAGCATGTATCACGGTTGCCAACTCAAGATCATACATAGCGTAATTCTTTTCATGTATTTTTAACTTCCTTGACTCAAAATCAATTGCATGACCTTCTTGACTTAAGACCCCTTCAAGTAATTCGTTGCATGCATCAGTGCATACGACGAAATCCTTATTAGGATCTGTAATTTTTAAAATGGGTGCAGTAGTTAACAATTCTTTCAACTTATTAAAACTGTCTTGACACTTTTGATCCCATATGAATTGCTTCCCTTTCTTCTGCAAAGAAATGATGGGATTAGCAATTCTAGAGAATCCTTCAATAAATTTTCTATAATACCTCGTTATTCCCATGAATGACCGTACATCAGTTACATATTTTGGGACAGGCCATTCATTAATTGCTTTAATTTTATCAGGATCAACAAAAATACCATCTTTTGAAATTACTGAATTTTATCTTTATAGAAATCACACTTACTGAACTTAGTGTAAGCTGGTGATCTCTAAGTACTTGTAAAATGATTTTTAGATGTTCATCGTGCTCTTCTTTAGTCTTTGAGTAAATCAGGATATCATCAATGAATACCACTACGAACTTATCCAAATATTTATGCAGAACATTGTTCATTAAACGCATGAACACTGCAGGTGCATTAGTTAGCCCTAAAGGCATAACTACGAACTCGTAGTGTCCATAACGCATTCTGAATGCAGTTTTGAATATGTCCTTGTCTTTTATCCGGACTTGATGATAACCCAACCTTAGATCAATTTTAGTGAATATCTCTTCTCTGCGCACTTGATCAAATAGATCATCTATGTGGGGTAAGGGATAATGGTTCTTAATTGTCATTTTATTAAGCTGACGGTAGTCAATACACAAACGCATGGTACCGTCTTTCTTTTCAACAAATATTACTGGTGCTCCCCAAGGAGACACACTGGGCCATATGTAGTTTTTATCTATTAATTCTTTCAGCTAAGATTTTAACTCATTTAACTCTAGAATATTCATCCTATAGGAGGCCTTTGAGTTTAGTACCGCACCGGGTACTAACTCAATGGTGAAGTCAAGTTCTCTTTTAAGAGGTAATCCTGCAATTTCTTCCGGGAATACATCTGAAAAGTCCCTAAGGATGGGAATATCTTCTAGTTTTAACTTGTCTTCTTTGGATGTACATTCATCATTAACAACATTAATAGCAAACAATTTACAACATTTTCTAGCATCTCTTTTTACTTGTAAGGCAGAAATCTGCCTTACTGAAATTTGCCTATGAATTCCTTTTACTATTTCTAAATTACCCTCATTATTTATACAAGTAAAATATTTATCATAACAATTTAATATAACTCTATGCTGTTCAAGCCAATCCATGCCAATTAACAGATCATATGAACCTAAGGGTAAAACATTCAGATTAACTTGCGTTTTCAGCTGATTTAAAAATAGTTCACAAATCAGAACAAAATCTGTAACCTTTCTTTTAGTTCCTATTGCAAGCTGAACTAACCATGCATTATCGAATTTTTCTTTTTTTAACTTGCAACGGTTTACTAAAGTAGGTGAAATATAACTTAGATTTGCACCAGAATCTATTAAAATAGAAATAGACTCGCTTCGTATCATACCTTCAATTTCGACCATGGATGTTTGATGGTCCGCTTGACGGTTCTCCAATGCTGCATTTATCCTAGGCATTTCTCTTGCAATGTCTCCCACTATAGGTTCTGCTTGCATAGTATGTATGTTGTTGGTTGTCCTCTTGTTGCGTGGGCAATCTATTCTCTTTTGTGGTCCGCCACATTCATAACACTTTATGGGTCCTTTCTGTTCAGCATACTTGTTCTTATGGTTGTTATTATTATTTCTATAATTGTTAGGTACATTCCTTGTAGCAGTAGTATTCTGAGATGTATTATTCCGATAATTATTAGAAAAATTTATGTTATTAAAGTTTTTCTTAAAACCTCCAGCATTCTGATTAAAATTCTTCTTTTTATAGTCATACCGATTAGTTTTACTGTTCTTCCAACCAGTTGTTCCTTCTCTTTTCATGTTTTGGTCAAAACAAAAATTTGCCTTTCTCATGGCTTCTTCCAAAGTGGAAGGATTATCATATTCAATGCGATCTTTTATATTAAACGGTAAACAACTGAGAAACATTTGCACTTTAGGCTTTTCCTCAACCATGTAGGGTACGTACCTCAACAAGCTAAGAAACTTGCTGCACAGTTCTTTCATGTTCATTGTACCCAACTTTAAGTCGTAAAACTCCTTCGATTTATCCTCAAAATACTGTTCAGACAAGAACTTATTTTTAAATAAACTTTTAAACATAGTCCAAGTTACTTCTTTTTCCTTTATGCTCTTGATTCTTTTAAGATCCTGCCACCAGATATCTGCCTTTTCGGTTAGATTGTAAATAGCCATCTTGGCTTTCAGTTGAGAAGAGTAGTCATAAATATTAAAGTACTTCTTCATCCCTGACAGCCAAGCTTCTGCTGTCTCTCCCTTCTCACTTTCGCTATTAAAAGTAGGTGGCTTAATCTTTTTAAATTCACCGGTAATCTGTTCATGATGCTTATGTTTTCTCTTTTTAGAGCAGCACTCACTGTTACTGCTATCATAATTTACATCATTATTACTTGAATCAGACTTAGAGAAGATGAGTAGTTGTTCCTTTTATCATTACTTGTTTTCTTATGCTTATGTTGGTGGGACATGATTTCAGAATCAGCTCTAAATTATGATATTCTGCCTCTTTCATCACTGTGATAGTTTCCTTTTAAATTCTGCTATAGCTCTTCCTGTGCCTTTAAGATCCGTTCATTTTCTTCTTTTACAGCTTTTAACTCAGATTTTAAATCCTGCACAGTGCATAAAATTTTAGAAGACAAGTTGTTTAACTCAACGTAAATTCCTTCAATGTTATTATGATTAATTTGTTCATTATGAAGAGATCTGTCCTCTGCGGATTCTTTTGGTATTTCCATACCTGCAATAAAAGTAAATCTGTACTGTGCAAAAATGAAATTAAATTGCAAAAGTTAGTAACATAATCTTTCTGATTTATTTTTTTGTTTGCGCGCATGAGCCTCATTCAGGCCTAGACTTTGAACTTGTGCTCTGATACCACATGTAACATCCCAAAAATCGCAAAAATTAAAAACTTTTCTATGTGACAATAAATGCTATTAAATAGATGCGGAAATGGAACAATGTATGGAATGTTATCTTGCTGTCTTTAATGCCATGCTAGTTGATTAAGTAAGGATTTACAATCAAACATATTTCTGCTTAAGTCATAATGTTATCCATATTTAATTATGTTGTTACACATCTCTGCTACTGTTATTTATAAATGTTAGAACAAATGTTTGACTAATGTACTTGTGTTTGATTGATGAAGGGGTCCTTCGGTGTTAAATTTTGAGCATTAATTCACAATACTCTAGGATCTTTGCTGAGAGAATAACATATACAGTATATCAATGCATGACAATCACAATATGACAAGCATCACAAGAATCAAAAGCATAAGAGACAAGAGACACAGAGTTTCCGTGGGGAAAACCCTAAGGTGAAAAACCCCACAACTTCGTCAGAGATAGAGAGAGCAATGGCTTAACCAAAGTACAACCAAATAACACTAAGATAGTCTCCTAGTAGAAGATGATCCTCCTCCTCACTAGTGCACCACTTTCTGAGTGAGAGTGAGATACTTTTTCGAGTGATCTAAATAGAGATCACCTGATCTCTATTTATACTGATCTGTTTGCCCAGTGACCTTATGGGGCCGACTTGTCTAGCTAGGTACATCCACATTATAATATATATAATTCAGGGCCGACCCCACATGGTGGTCTAATAACCCATCGGCAAGTACACACACTTGCGACACTTGTCAATCCACATGACGACACTTCCTTATATAGGAATAACACATCTCTTATAAGGGTACAATAAATATATATAAAATACACAGATGAAATACATTCCGAAGTTACATATACATCAACACTGCCTCTTAACTAGGAAGGTATTTCTCGACACAGATCTGCTAGACAAGTCTTCTTCTTAGGATCATCGTCATTGATGCATCTTCATCATCATCGTCACTGCTGCTGCTATCTCAACCAATCTCTGACTCTACTCGTCATAGGAAGTTCTACAGAGCCAGTCCTTTTTCATACTGGATGTAGGCCTACCACCTGCAGGTCTTCATCATCACTGGCCATACTGTGGAATCCTCAGGACTTATTACGTGCGTCACAAAACCTCAAAAGAGCATCTGCTAGATATCCCAGGGCAATGAATTACATGCCATAGGAAAAACCTCGAAAGACTATCTGCAGATCTCCCAGGGCCATATTATATGTGACCTCACCACAAAACCTCACAAGAGCATCCCAGGCTGTTACGAGCACATAGCTCTACCTATGGGATCTCCCAGGGCATGAATTACATGTGGTCACCACAAAACCTTGCAAGAGCATCCCAGGCTGTTACGAGCACACAACTCTACCTATAGGATCTCCCAGGGCACGAATTACATGTGGTCATGGCAAAAACTCACAAGAGCATCCCAGGACTGATTACGGGCACACAGGCCAACCTATCGGATCTCCCAGGGACACGAATTATATGCCATAGGACAAAACCTTGAAAGAGCATCTGCCAGATATCCCAGGGCAACGAATTACATGCCATAGGAAAAACCTCGAAAGACTATCTGCAGATCTCCCAGGGCCAAATTATGTGTCCTCCCAGAGAAAAACCTCGAAAGAGCATTTTCCAGATATCCGAGGGTACCGAATTACATGCCATAGGAAAAACCTCATAAGACTATCTGCAAATCTCCCAGGGAAACAAATTATATGCTCATCTACACAACCTGATCCACGACCATAGAGTATCAACCTGATACTCACCATACATCATCCTGATGTACACATGATCATCCTGATCATCATCACTGCAACATCCTGCTGCATGTCATCTGGAGCAACATCCTGAAGCTCGTCATCCATGATCATCCTGATCATACAATGCATCTACCTGATGCATACCAAGTATCTACCTGATACATATCATCATACATGATCCACCTGATCATACAATGTATCCACCTGATACAAATACAAATACATGATACATATCACCATACATGATCCACCTGATCATACAATGTATCCACCTGATACATATACAGATACATGTTCCAAGCATCCAACATGATGCATACATACATATAAATGATCCAACTGATCATATCCAGCATCCAACATGATGCATACATACATGCAAAAATGATCCAACTGATCAGATCAAGCAGAAACTAGAACATCATCCTGATGCTCATCATCCAGCTCTTACATCCATAGCAACATGATTGGAATGGCTTCAGCAAATGTGTCCATCACTTCTTCCTCAAAGTGTCCTCGATCTGAAGAACGCCAAGCCTCTCTCTGAAGTACTCGAACTTCACCCTGGCTAGTGGCTTCGTCAGCACATTTGCAATCTGCTCGTCCGTCGCAACATACAGGAGCTTCACAGCTCCTCTCTGCACCATATCCCTGATATAGTGATATTTGATCTCTATGTGTTTCGACCTGTCATGAAACACTGGATTCTCGGACAACTTCACACAACTCTGGTTATCACAAAAGATACCAGCAGCATCCAACGGGAGATCAAATAACTCGGACAGTAGCTTCCGTAGCCATACTGCCTCACAACTACCTGAAGAGGCTGCAACATACTCTGCCTCAACTGTACTCAGTGCTACACAGGACTGCTTCCTGCTAAACCAAGAGATCAAACCTGATCCCATACTAAAGAAACACCCATATGTGCTCTTCCTATCTGCAGCACTGCCAACCTAATCTGAATCAACATAACCCTGCAGATTAAACTTTTGATTCACCTCATACTTGAGCCCATAATCCAGTATACCCTTCAGGTACCTCAAAACATGCTTTACAACAACCAAGTGAACACTTCTCGGATCTATCAGGAACTAACTCAATGTGTTCATAGCAAAGCAAATGTCTGGTCTCGTGTTCGTCAGGTACATCAAGGACCCAATCATCTGACGATACATAGAGACATCAACCGGCTCAGATGAAGCATCACATAGAAGCTTCAAATTCAATGCCATAGGTGTGACCATGGCCTTGCAATCCATCATCGCAAATATCTTCAGGATATCTACTATGTACTTCCCTTGACCAAGGAAGATCCCACCTGCACTCTACCACACCTCCATACCTAGGAAATAGTGCATCATTCCCAAATCTTTCATATCAAATTCAGCAGCAAGCTTCCTCTTAGTATCTGCAATCAGTCTATCATCTCCTGTTACAAATAAGTCATCCACATAAAGGAGTAGAATCACAGGATTCCCTTCCTCAACCTTGTAGTAAAGGTTGGAATCCGCTTTACTCTTGGTAAAGCCCAAACTAGATAGGAAACTGTCCATCCTACCATACTAGGTTCTGGGAGCTTGCTTCAAGCCATACAAGGCTTTCTTCAATCTGCACACATATGACTCCCTGTCATGTATTTCAAAACCGAGTGGCTGTTCTACATATACTTCCTCTTCAACTACACCATTCAAGAAAGCAGTCTTGACATCCATTTGGTGTATTTTCCATCTCATTGCTGCAGCCAGGGCAAGTACTATTCTGATGGAAGTATACCCGGCTACAGGTGCAAAAGTTTCTTCATAATATATTCCCTCTTTCTGAGAGAAGCCACGAGCTACGAATCTTGCCTTGTATTTCTCTACACTGCCATCTACAGCATGCTTGATTTTGTAGATCCATTTGGAAGTCACAACAGACTTCTCTTTAGGTCTTGGGACAACATCCCAAACATCATTCTTCACTATTGATTGGTATTCCTCAACCATGGCATCCTTCCATTCTTTCTTTTCCGCTACTTCTTCATAACTGGAAGGCTCTTTGTTCATAATGTCACAGAGTAAAGCAACATAGCTGGTATGTGATCTAGTTCTCTTCTTTGCTCTATGTTCTTCTTCTGGAATGCCAAATCTTTCTGCATCTTGAATGAGCTCTCTAGCCCATGCAAGTTTCCTCTTGTGAGAGTTATCCTCATGGGGTGGATCTACAGGTTCTTGTGGATCTTCAAAATCACGAACAACTTCTGGAACTACTTCAGTCATGGTAGTGTCTTGAAATCTGGTTTCCTTAGGTTCTTCATAAACTTCAATAGGTGCCTTCCTTGATTTGATGAATGCTTAGTTTTCATCAAATGTTACATCTCTGCTGACATCAATCTTCTTGAACCCTAGAAAGTATATTTTGTAAGCCTTTGAGCTTTCACTGTAACCCACAAAGATACCCTTCTTTCCTGAAGGATCTAGTTTAGTCCTCTTTTCCTTTGGGACATGAGTGTATACTGGACAACCAAATATTCTGAGATGACTAACTTCAGGTTTCTTACCAGAAAAGACCTCTTATGGTATCTTGTTGTCCAATATCTTGTGGGGTGTTCTGTTCTGTACATACATAGCTGTTCTAGCTGCTTCTTCCCATAGATGCATAGGTAGATCCTGGTCATGCAGCATTGCCCTTGCTACTTCCATGATAGTTCTGTTCTTCCTTTCTGCAACTCCATTCTGTTGAGGATTATAAGGAGCAGTCAACTCCCTCTTAATCCCTGAATCACTACAAAGCTTCTTGAAGTCACTTGAGGTGAATTCTCCACCATTGTCGGATCTGAATGTTTTGATCTTCTTGTCAGTTTGATTCTCCATCAAGGTTTTGAATTCCTTGAATTTATCAAACACCTCATCCTTGCTCTTCAAGAAGTATAACCAAGTCTTCCTGGAGAAGTCATCAATAAATGAGACATAGTAAACATACCCACTCAGGGAACTGGATGACATAGGACCACATACATCTGAGTGGATGATTTCCAGGATGTCTTTTGCCTTGCTTTCACTGCTTGGGAAATCCTTCTTAATGTTCTTACCTTTTGCACATCCTTTGCAAACACCTTCATGTTTGGTCTTGATTTCAGGAAGACCCTCTACAACCTTGCTTGCAATTGGACGTTCCCTATAGTGCATATGAGCAAGTATTCTATGCCAAAGTTCACTTGGCTCCATGGATTCATGCACCATGGCATGTTCAGGTTGTCCCTTCAATTTATACAAACCTCCCTCTTGCTCTCCAATCACTATTGCATCATCTATGTTCTTTCCCTTTGGCCACATTAGGACTTGGCCATCCACAAATGCAACCCTCATACCTTTTGCATCCAATGCAGAGATGAAGAGTAAGTTCTTCTTGAGCCCAGGTACATAAAGGACTTCTTTCATCTTCAAGGATTTTCTAGAATCTAGGTTGTAGGAGGCTTCACCACTTCCTTTGATTGGCTATTGATAATCATCCCCAAGTTTCACCTTATGGGGTGATTCATGTTCAGATAGGTTAACAAAAGATTCCTTAAACCCAGTCATGTGTTTGGAAGCCCCACTGTCAATTAACCAATCATTACAACCATGGGAGATAGTACCTGTGAGAGCAGAGATCAGAACATACTCTTCTTCACTTGATGAGTCATCATCACTATCACTTTCTGCCCTAGCCTTCTTCTTTGGAGGTTCATCATCTTCGGCAGCATGAGCATGAAACCTTCTTTTGCTGCCCTTCTTCTTCTTACTGGAGTTGTTGTTATTATCCCTTTTGTTCTTGGGACAATCTGAAGCAAAGTGACCCATCTCATTGCATGTGAAGCATCTTAGGTCCTTCTTACTCTTTTGATAGGATCTATTGTGGCAAGAGTGCTCCTTCTTGGTTTTGCTTCTTTTGGTGTGAGCTGCAAGAGCTTGATCTTCACCTCCCATCTTTTCCTCATGAGCTATAAGTCTAGCTTCTTCTTGAGAGCATTCTTCCTGCAATTTGTTGAAGGAGATCAACTTCTTCCTTGCACAAATTCCTTGCATGAAGGAATCCCATGACCTGGGTAGGCCATTTAGAGAGGTCATCACCACTTCACCATTCTCCACCATTTCATCCAATGCTTCTAGTTGTTCCTTGATCTGGGAGACTCTTGAAAAATAAGATTGAATGGTTTCTCCATTCTGAAACTTTACTCCTTTCAATTGGTTCCACAGGGTCATCTTCTGATTTATGTTCTTCCCTTCAAATAGCTTGGTCAAAGAGTCAAACATCTCCTTGGGTGTCTTAAGAGAAGACACATGAGGTATGAGATGGTTTTTGATAGAATCAGCAATGATTCTCTTTGCCTTGACCAAGTTCTTCTTATGCAATACCTTAGCCTCTTCATCCTTTGGGATAGGGATATCTTCTTTCACATATGAGTCCAACTCATTCTCTTCCAGGATTAACCCAATCCTATACTTCCAGGCTCGGAAGTTATCAGCCCCTTCAAGCTTATCCTCAAGCTTGGTGTGGAGAGACATCTTAAAGAGTACTTCGAATGGAAATAGAAAAGATTTAGGTCTTACCACTTGAAATGCTGAAAACTGGATCTTGTCCTGGATTAGGGTTTGTCGAAAAAACCTTAAAAAATCAAAATGTGAATATCAAATTTCTGAAAGGATAGAAAGATGCGCCTTGACGAGCTGATCAGCCTGGTGTATTCAGAATTTGAGATCAACAAAGTTTTGACCTTCAAAATTGCCTTTTTGTCCTCCCGGGTTCACTAGGGAGAGCCCTGAATTAGGGTTTGAGTTTCCCGGAGATCTACCCAGCCAAAAATCTCGATCCAAAGCTCTAAAATTCAGTTTTTGCAAGGAGCTTCCAGTTGTGCGTTCAGATTCTAGAAATTCCTATTTTTGTGGAAACCCTAATTTTTAGGGCCAAATCTGAAAATGCTCGAAATGGAATTCTGATTGGACAGATAGATGCGCCTTGATGAGTAGAGTCAATCTACTATACCAATTTTCAAAAATCTGTGGAGAGAAACCCAATAAACAAGGAACTCAAGCTTCCGTCACTGCAAAATGTCTTCTTCTCAGGTTAGCTCTGATACCATGTTAAATTTTGAGCATTAATTCACAATACTCTAGGATCTTTGCTGAGACAATAACATATACAGTATATCAATGCACGACAATCACAATATGACAAGCATCACAAGAATCAAAAGCATAAGAGACAAGAGACACAGAGTTTCCATGGGGAAAACCCTAAGGTGAAAAACCCCACAACTTCCTCAAAGATAGAGAGAGCAATGGCTCAACCAAAGTACAACCAAATAACACTAAGATAGTCTCCTAGTAGTAGATGATCCTCCTCCTCACTAGTGCGCCACTTTCTGAGTGAGAGTGAGATACTTTTTCGAGTGATCTAAATAGAGACCACCTGATCTCTATTTATACTAATTTGTTTGCCCAGTGACCTTATGGGGCCGACTTGTCTATCTAGGTACATCCACATTATAATATATATAATTCAGGGCCGACCCCACATGGTGGTCTAATAACCCATCGGCAAGTACACACACTTGCGACACTTGTCAATCCACATGACGACACTTCCTTATAGAGGAATAACACATCTCTTATAAGGGTACAATAAATATATATAAAATACACAGACGAAATACATTTCGAAGTTACATATACATCGACATTTGGATGCCCCGAGGCTTACTTAGCATTCGTGCTAAAGCATGTGTATTCGTACTTGTGACAGATTGACAGGTAAGAGACTAAAGTTGCGACACATAATCAACAGTTTACCCAAGAAGATCTATAATGTTAGTATCGCAGTGTTATACCCATATTTATTTGTTTTCTGTCATGTTTTCTGTATGTAAACGTCTACCTTCTAACTCCATGGTAATTTGTGGAAATTCCGTGCACAACTATTTGTTAACTTGTTTAGGGCCTATAACCTGCTATGATAGTGTTGGTCTAAGATATTTCCTTTACATACACATTGGAATGTATGTAAGTGTAATTGTAGAATCTGTTCACCAAGTATAACTCTATGGTATATTTTAAGGTGTTTAAAGGATTATTATCGAACCCTTACAATGAAGTTTATCGCCATTTTAACAACTATCACATTTATGTA
Source organism: Larix kaempferi (assembly GCA_027924585.1). NCBI lineage: Eukaryota > Viridiplantae > Streptophyta > Pinopsida > Pinales > Pinaceae > Larix > Larix kaempferi. The sequence continues at coordinate 68,355,006 of BSBM01000361.1, read as the reverse complement.
AATGTGAGTTGTCTGCATCGTGACACCCTATGTGTCACCTATGTGATTGTGAGACATTATATGCATAATAAGATTTCTATGCAACTATATGGTATATATACATTTTGATATCCTATTTTATACTATACACTTTGAACCTTTTTTACTATTATACATTTGATATGAGTTATGTGCGACCCACATTATATATGTGTAACTATATGGAATTGCATACACACCTATAGACTATATGCAAACTTTGTAATACCTTATGATACGTGGATTCTAAACAACTATATGCTATGAGGAGTAAATACAACTATGTAATCATACGTTGCTTTGAGTACTATGAAATTATTCTATACAACTATGTACAAAACGTGTTGTAACCCGGTGAAGTCTTTCGAATATATCATATGCAAAGTCATTGTTATAATTAATGTGATGTGAATGTAATGTCACAGGTTGGCAGCCATAACGCTGCCAATGCATTTAATGTTTACAACTACTATGGGATAATGGGATTCCATCATGGATGGATAGCTGGCCTGTTCACGTGCCAAATCGATGGTAGTGATCCCTCTTGCAATGATGTGTAACAATAAAAGTTAAACCGTGGATGAACTGGCTCCTTCGTGGCTATGTAATGATATTGCATTTAAAAGGGTAGATGGTACTTTGATACTTCGTAATTCTCCCGTTGATCTTGGCAGTGCAATGAATGTTTGGAGTTAAACCCTACTTTGGTTTTATGTAATGTCCCCATTTTGACCCCCTTTGTATTAAATCGTAAATGATGTAAATATTGTAATTTAATCATGGTGAGGAGCTCAAGGCCAAGGCCCCACCATTGATTTAGCGTTTCATGTATCGACAATTAAATAAATAGATGCCTATGGTTCTTGTGCTAGATAGGCACAATGTAAATAAGACATCATGTAAATACGAATTTTAATGAAAAACCCACAACTGGCTATGCTATGCAACAAAGAGATGGGGGAATGATTCTACAAGGAATAGGGAGGGAAATTATTCAAACCCTTGAGCCAATGGTGTTAATCCATGTGTCAGTGAGAAAACCCATAAACCCTCAACTACCCATTTTGGGTTATGAACCCAATCATTTAATTCTTCCAAGAGTTGGTTGAGGCAGTTAATGCCTTGGGAATGAAGAGGTATGGCAGCCAATTTCGTGCATGGACAAGCCATCAACCTGGAAAATTGTGTTTTGTCTCCTTGGGCAAGAAAACACCCACGAAATGGAGCCCAAAGGGATTCTGAACGGTTAGTCTTTCCTCTCTCACCCAGTCTGAACCACTGGGCCTTTTCCCATCATGTTTTTCACCATTTTTCCTGCACTTTCCATGCCTGGGAGCTCGTTTTTGCATTGGACAGTAGCTGGGAGAGAAGGGCCACGATTTGGGACTGTTATGGAGGCCGTTTTTGCCCCAGAATGTCCATGGACGTTTTTCTGAAAACAGATTTGGCTTCCCAGGGTTGTTCCCCATCTTCCAATTTCGTTTTTGGGTTTCCCATGTTTTTCTGAAGCTAATGAAAACCCCATCTTTGGGCATCTCACTATAAAAACGTTTCTCCATGCCCAGCACTTAGACTTCTGCTGTTATGTGCATCCCTGTTTTGATTTGAACCTGTGAGCAAGAAACTTGGAGTGGTAGTGGACAGAATTGGCTTGATAAACCTAGTGGAGGGAGTAACCTCTCAAGAAGATCAAGAGGGCTTTGGCTACTTTTCTATGCACACCCTGAGAGCACTAGAAAGGAAGGTATGGCTTGAGGGACTGTGTGGCAGTGAAGAGAATACTTCCTTGTGTTGGGTGTGTAGGCATTGTGAGTGCCAAGCTGAATAGATCTTGTAGAGGTATCCATAGCTCTGTGGTTGAGCTCACTAGCTTAGCAGTTCTTCCTTTCCATTTCCTAGCAGCCTAATAAACCCAATTGCAGATTGGCTTGGCTCATCTTGGTGTATGCTTCGCTATGTGTGAGTCTGTTTTTCCCTGGTTCCTTGTAGAGATCATGCCTAGCGCGGGGGGTGGCAGTTGCATCAAGAGGTTGATAAGCACAACTAGCCAATGGTTGGGTGGAAAGTTGCAGTTGCATAGCCAGTTGCTTGGGACTACTATTATAAGATAAGTATTCTCTTGTGTTAACTCCCCAATTATTATTGGATGAATATCTTGAATGTATGATGAATGTGTAATTGATATTAATTCCACTGTGTTTTTCATATGTTATACATTTCCATATTTTCTTTCAATTATGTGAATGCTTAGTTAAAAGTTTATGGGGCTAGATGCCCGGTTTAGTATCACGATCCTCTCTATCATGCTGGTATGATAGGAGGGGACGTTACATTTTACTTTCGTGTTTATTGTGAAATTTGCAATGGTGGTCAAGGCTCTGCAACTGGCTGACAGGCCGAGGGTTTGTAGGCCTTTCTGTTGAGCAAAAAGAGTTGTGAGGCCAGGGTTTTGAACCCGTGACCTGTGAGGATTAAAGAAACGAACTCTCAGTCTTTGTTGCAGTAGATATCTGTCAAGGTTTTATAGCTAGTGTTTGTTTTTGGTGTGCTTCCAAATGCCAGACCTGTTGTGGGTTTGTTTACAGTGAACTTTGAATTCGAAAGAGAAATATCAACCCTTCGCCATGGTTGTTCCAGGTCTCGACAATGTCTATCTTGTTTGAAAAATTGATGCACTGCGTGAGGTTTGTTTGTGTCTCGGCACTGGGTAAAATGAGTAGCTTTTAGTAGTTGTTGCGTCTGTCTGGTGATGGTTACTGTTACTTCCCAACCCTTAATAAGGTAATGTACTTGGAAAAATCTTCCTGTAGCTTTTATCTTCGGTATTCCACACAGTATTGATTTGTTGCTTTATGCTAAGTCTTGTTCTTGATATGATAAATTTTTTAACCACAACTTTGATGTGTTGTTCATAGGACAACGATTCGTTGGTGTTCTCCTGTTTGGCATCGTTGGTTGGATGCAACTAAACCAACCGGTAAGCCTTCGGTGGTTGCCTTGGAAACTTTGTAGAGAAGATGATGGTCGTCTTGTTTGGCAGTGTTGTGTATCGTGTTTTGAAAAACTCTTAGGGTTTTATGGTTTGGGTTTTTTGAATATTGCTGAAAGTAGGGGAGGATATCCCTCGACCCATATGGCAACTGTTAGTTCTGGTTTTGAATGTAATAGTGTTGAGATAGGGTTCGCCCTCATAATTTAATGAAGTAATATTTGATGTTCAATACTGTGGCTATCGTTTTCTTTGTAAATGGTTAGATAGAACGTAAATGTTTGAAATCCATAACATGATGTGACGGATACTACCAGCTAGATGATGTAGGCTCATAACCTGTGTGAAGTCTCATTTATTTTGTAAACTGTAGGTTATGTTTTTGAACTCCTTCGAAAGAAATTAAAATGGAATGTTTAAGATTTATATTACTGTAATCATGTATTTTGTTGATTTGTGTTTGGTCTATAAACACGAGTTGTAACTCGTCAATGATATGGGAATAATCAATGTTTAACCGACCCTTGTGTTTAACTTGGTTACTGTTCGACGAATGGATGTTTTAATGCAACGATAATATAACTGTTTGTTTTATAGGACATTGGATAAATGAAATTGTTGTTTGAGGCTTACAACCTATATGTGCTTCATTTTTTGGTTTTTAAAACTGTTGCTGCACTTTGAACGAATAGGGGAGTGTTTCCTGTGCTAGGGTTTAGCCCTTACTTTTGAAAATAAAAAGCTTTAACCAAGCTCTGAGATAAGTTCTCGGCATAAACCTGGTGTTCACTAAATTGTTTGTAAATATATAATGGGCTTCGGCCACTACCTCCATTTTGATTGTGTTAATGTTTAAGTAGTGCAACTAGGAATCTGTCAAGGGTTAGGTTTTAGGTAAGTTTAAAATGTATGGAGTGATGATGACTATTGATATGCTTAGATATCAATAAAATTGTGTGTTCTGTTTGATATTGCTCCTACAGTTTATATTCTTTTAAACCTGGGAGATGATGTTTTAAAATTATCTATTTGATCTACAGTAATGATGTTGAAATTGAAATGTTTACTATAACTAGTGTTTGATAATTCTGTTTATGGTTTTGACAGTAATAACTAATACCTGGATTTTCACTGTATGAATATAATATAAATAAATGTATGAATTAAAAGGAAATACTTGATGTCTGTAGAAGAATGTCATTCTATTATATTTTGAAAATAAATCTTTTATTTATCCTAGTGTAGATTAGAACATCCTAACTGCTAAGTATGGATAAATAAATCCTATACTATTAGAGCAGAATATAAATGGCTGAAAATTAATGATATTTATAAATAGAATTATTGTATATAACTATGAATACAACTAAATAAAAATAATTAATAATTAGAGTACTGAAATACAGATACAGGAATTTAATAGGAAGTAGAAACTCTGAGAAATGATAATCAATTAAACCTTTCCATTCACTTGGCTACTTGCCTATCAGACTTATCTATTTTTAATCTATTTTTGTACTGGAGTACGATGTTGTTCCTTTTGCATGGGGAAAAATACAAAAATCATTTTATTGAATTATTCAATGATACAGAATTAATAATTTATTCAAGAAAACTGAGCTAAAGAACTTAACAGTAAAAGTTTAAATAGATGACAGAACTTTAAAAATAAAACTAGATAATACAATAGAACCTTTAAAAGATGATAGGGCCGACAAACACCCAAGGAGGCCTGTTCCTCCCAACCTGCTTCAGAAGAAGCAGCTCAACTGTTGACTTCTAATGAACCCCTAAGCCTGCTTACTGATCCAGCAAGTGGGTGGAATCTATGTAGAAGCAAGGCACTCAAAAATACCTTCTCCACTCGGTATCAACCTCGTGAAAACAAAATGCCTTCTCCACTCAGCATCAAACTCCTGAACTCAATAAGAGTTTGGCAGACTCACAACATGATCAACAACAGCATATCCCCTCATAAAATCTCTTGGGTGCAAACATAGCAAAACCACAAGGTAAATTTCGTCGTCAGGAAAAGTGATTGAACCTCAATTCAATATTTGATGCCTATTATATAGACTGCCTATGTCTTTTAGTGGTCAGTTTAGAATAAATGAGCCTCAAGCTCCAATCCCATCTTTCAAGGCACTATGACCACATTTCAAGAGAGTTGTCCCATACCAAAAGCTAGTTAGTTGCATCATGATGCTTCCACTTGTCCTTTTCCTTCTACCACAGATTCCATTCCACCTTGTGGATCAGTAACCACTCTTTCAACAGTCCTCTTAGGTGTTTGTCTCCTATTTTATTTATTAAATAATAATATATTGTGCAAATTACAATCATCCTTGGACACCTGTCCAATACAAACTTTATAATAAAAGTTATCATAATGTTTCTAAACATAAAATGTTTTCCAACTTAAAGGGTATGTTACACTTAACACCTCTTGATGGAGCCACTGATGCTTGACCTTGAGAGTAGTCTAGAGGACCACGTGATCACATCATCTGTGTGGACTTTTCCGTTTACTGTGATGATGATCTTTCATGTTATATGGAACAATGTTACATTTGAGAGAGAGATGATTGGTACATTGTACCCCACCTTGGTTGATTGTCTTATGGTCCTTCCATTTTGTCGATAATATTTGTGTGGTACCTTTCCTTTTTACCTTTTGGTTATTTTACTCATCTTGGCATATCTTTTGATTTGTACCACCTTTTATGTTTTTGGTCTTGTGGGTACTACGGTATTTTGTACACATTTGAGGTACACGCCCTAATTTGTCCAAGTTGTTATGAGTTGTTATACCTTTCGGTGGTCCTATTTGAGTTACAAGAGGCAACTACAAGGAGCTATTGCATATAAGAGGTAGTTACAAGGAGCTATTGCATATATTTGACATTATTTGACCTTCCATCTCTTTGGCATGTCAAATAACAGGTAGTTACAAGGAGCTATTGCATATAAGAGGTAGTTACAAGGAGCTATTGCATATATTTGACATTATTTGACCTTCCATCTCTTTGGCATGTCAAATAATAGGTAGTTACAAGGAGCTATTGCAATATATATTTGACCTTATTTGTACCTTCCCCACAATGGTTGATTTACTTTTGGACCTTACACCCTGTTGTTTATTGGTCTTGTGGTAGCTTGTCCTTTAATTTTAGTCCTTTCATTTTTTTGTGGTACCTTGCCTCTCACCTTTTGGGTCTTTTACTGATCTTGAGTTATCTTTTGAATTGTACTGCCTTTTTTGTTTTTGGTCTTATGGATATAACTATGGTAGATTTTCCACATTTGAGGTACTACACCCCCTTAGTCCCAAGGGTTATGAGTCTAATTTATACCCACTCTTTTCTTTTTTACTTGTACCTTACTGGTTGGTTTTTTTACCCTTTGGTTGGTCCTTGTGCCTTACTGGGGGCCGTGAGTCTCTTTGGCCTCAATCTGCTAGCTCTCACCTCGTCTTTATTGTGATTGTACTGAGCCTTTTGACTATAATTGACTTTATTTGATTGACCGTACCAATATAGCCAGTCATCTCTCTCTCTGGTTTGTACTAACCCTATAATAGGGTCACTTGGTTCCTAGAGTTGACTGGCCTCTAAGAGGCATAGTCATTTCTAAAAGTAACTCTTCTGAGTATATTACAGGAAATGTCTACACCTAGGTAATTAAATATGTGTTGGTTATAAGACTTAATTAGTAATCAAAGTGTTGGTAATCAAATACGTGGTAAATAATTTGAATTAAGTAGTTAAGTCTTGTCCTGCCATACAAAATTGTTGGTAATCAAATTATATTTGTTGGTAAAGAATTTTAAGAGTGGTGGAACTCGACCTCAACTGAACTTGTGAGGAAAATTATCTTGGATAATAAGTGTCCTCACAGAAAACTGAGTAGAACTATGACTTTATTTCTTGAACCATGACCTTATCATAACTATAACAGATTGCTCCAGACTTCCATTTGTGAGCTAAACAACACAATAAAATTTGTAACAACAAAAGGAAATTTTGCAAGATGGGAAGCATTGTTCTGATGTTATAACTATACTGTTCATGAGCACATTTCTGGGCAAGCAATGGTGGTCAAGGCTCTGCAACTGGATGACAGGCCGAGGGTTTGTAGGCCTTTCTGTTGAGCAAAAAGAGTTGTGAGGCCAGGGTTTTGAACCCGTGACCTGTGAGGATTAAAGAAACGAACTCTCAGTCTTTGTTGCAGTAGATATCTGTCAAGGTTTTATAGCTAGTGTTTGTTTTTGGTGTGCTTCCAAATGCCAGACCTGTTGTGGGTTTGTTTACAGTGAACTTTGAATTCGAAAGAGAAATATCAACCCTTCGCCATGGTTGTTCCAGGTCTCGACAATGTCTATCTTGTTTGAAAAATTGATGCACTGCGTGAGGTTTGTTTGTATCTCGGCACTGGGTAAAATGAGTAGCTTTTAGTAGTTGTTGCGTCCGTCTGGTGATGGTTACTGTTACTTCCCAACCCTTAATAAGGTAATGTACTTGGAAAAATCTTCCTGTAGCTTTTATCTTCGGTATTCCACACAGTATTGATTTGTTGCTTTATGCTAAGTCTTGTTCTTGATATGATAAATTTTTTAACCACAAATTTGATGTGTTGTTAACAGGACAACGATTCGTTGGTGTTCTCATGTTTGGCATCGTTGGTTGGATGCAACTAAACCAACCGGTAAGCCTTCGGTGGTTTCCTTGGAAACTTTGTAGAGAAGATGATGGTCGTCTTGTTTGGCAGTGTTGTGTATCGTGTTTTGAAAAACTCTTAGGGTTTTATGGTTTGGGTTTTTTGAATATTGCTGAAAGTAGGGGAGGATATCCCTCAACCCATATGGGAACTGTTGGTTCTGGTTTTGAATGTAATAGTGTTGAGATAGGGTTCGCCCTCATAATTTAATGAAGTAATATTTGATGTTCAATACTGTGGCTATCGTTTTCTTTGTAAATGGTTAGATAGAACGTAAATGTTTGAAATCCATAACATGATGTGACGGATACTACCAGCTAGATGATGTAGGCTCATAACCTGTGTGAAGTCTCATTTATTTTGTAAACTGTAGGTTATGTTTTTGAACTCCTTCGAAAGAAATTCAAATGGAATGTTTAAGATCTATATTACTGTAATCGTGTATTTTGTTGATTTGTGTTTGGTCTATAAACACGAGTTGTAACTCGTCAATGAAATGGGAATAATCAATGTTTAACCGACCCTTGTGTTTAACTTGGTTACTGTTCGACGAATGGATGTTTTAATGCAACGATAATATAACTGTTTGTTTTATAGGACATTGGATAAATGAAATTGTTGTTTGAGGCTTACAACCTATATGTGCTTCATTTTTTGGTTTTTAAAACTGTTGCTGCACTTTGAACGAATAGGGGAGTGTTTCCTGTGCTAGGGTTTAGCCCTTACTTTTGAAAATAAAAAGCTTTAACCAAGCTCTGAGATAAGTTCTCGGCATAAACCTGGTGTTCACTAAATTGTTTGTAAATATATAATGGGCTTCGGCCACTACCTCCATTTTGATTGTGTTAATGTTTAAGTAGTGCAACTAGGAATCTATCAAGGGTTAGGTTTTAGGTAAGTTTAAAATGTATGGAGTGATGATGACTATTTATATGCTTAGATATCAATAAAATTTTGTGTTCTGTTTGATATTGCTCCTACAGTTTATATTCTTTTAAACCTGGGAGATGATGTTTTAAAATTATCTATTTGATCTACAGTAATGATGTTGAAATTGAAATGTTTACTATAACTAGTGTTTGATAATTTTGTTTATGGTTTTGACAGTAATAACTAATACCTGGATTTTCACTGTATGAATATATTATAAATAAATGTATGAAATAAAAGGAAATACTTGATGTCTGTAGAAGAATGTCATTCTGTTATATTTTGAAAATAAATCTTTTATTTATCCTAGTGTAGATTAGAACATCCTAACTGCTAAGTATGGATAAATAAATCCTATACTATTAGAGCAGAATATAAATGGCTGAAAATTAATGATATTTATAAATAGAATTATTGTATATAACTACGAATACAGCTAAATAAAAATAATTAATAATTAGAGTACTGAAATACAGATACAGGAATTTAATAGGAAGTAGAAACTCTGAGAAATGATAATCAATTAAACCTTTCCATTCACTTGGCTACTTGCCTATCAGACTTATCTATTTTTAATCTATTTTTGTACTGGAGTACGATGTTGTTCCTTTTGCATGGGGAAAAATACAAAAATCATTTTATTGAATTATTCAATGATACAGAATTAATAATTTATTCAAGAAAACTGAGCTAAAGAACTTAACAGTAAAGTTTAAATAGATGACAGAACTTTAAAAATAAAAGTAGATAATACAATAGAACCTTTAAAAGATGATAGGGCCGACAAACACCCAAGGAGGCCTGTTCCTCCCAACCTGCTTCAAAAGAAGCAGCTCAACTGCTGACTTCTAATGAACCCCTAAGCCTGCTTACTGATCCAGCAAGTGGGTGGAATCTATGTAGAAGCAAGGCACTCAAAAATACCTTCTCCACTCGGTATCAACCTCCTGAAAAAAAAATGCCTTCTCCACTCAGCATCAAACTCCTGAACTCAATAAGAGTTTGGCAGACTCACAACATGATCAACAACATCATATCCCCTCATCAAATCTCTTGGGTGCAAACACAGCAAAACCACAAGGTAAATTTTGTCATCAGGAAAAGTGGTTGAACCTCAATTCAATATTTGATTCCTATTATATAGACTGCCTATGTCTTTTAGTGGTCAGTTTAGAATAAATGAGCCTCAAGCTCCAATCCCATCTTTCAAGGCACTATGACCGCATTTCAAGAGAGTTGTCCCATACCAACAGCTAGTTAGTTGCATCATGATGCTTCCACTTGTCCATTGCCTTCTACCACAGATTCCATTCCACCTTGTGGATCAGTAACCACTCTTTCAACAGTCCTCTTAGGTGTTTGTCTCCTATTTTATTTATTAAATAATAATATATTGTGCAAATTACAGTCATCCTTAGACACCTGTCCAATACAAACTTTATAATAAAAGTTATCATAATGTTTCTAAACATAAAATGTTTTCCAACTTGAAGGGTATGTTACACTTAACACCTCTTGATGGAGCCACTGATGCTTGACCTTGAGAGTAGTCTAGAGGACCACGTGATCACATCATCTGTGTGGACTTTTCCATTTACTGTGATGATGATCTTTCATGTTATATGGAACAATCGTACATTTGAGAGAGAGATGATTGGTACATTGTACCCCACCTTGGTTGATTGTCTTATGGTCCTTCCATTTTGTCGATAATATTTGTGTGGTACCTTTCCTTTTACCTTTTGGTTATTTTACTCATCTTGGCATATCTTTTGATTTGTACCACCTTTTATGTTTTTGGTCTTGTGGGTACTACGGTATTTTGTACACATTTGAGGTACACGGCCTAATTTGTCCAAGTTGTTATGAGTCGTTATACCTTTCGGTGGTCCTATTTGAGTTACAAGAGGCAACTACAAGGAGCTATTGCATATAAGAGGTAGTTACAAAGAGCTATTGCATATATTTGACATTATTTGACCTTCCATCTCTTTGGCATGCCAAATAACAGGTAGTTACAAGGAGCTATTGCATATAAGAGGTAGTTACAAGGAGCTATTGCATATATTTGACATTATTTGACCTTCCATATCTTTGGGATGTCAAATAATAGGTAGTTACAAGGAGCTATTGCAATATATATTTGACCTTATTTGTACCTTCCCCGCAATGGTTGATTTACTTTTGGACCTTACACCCTGTTGTTTATTGGTCTTGTGGTAGCTTGTCCTTTAATTTTAGTCCTTTCATTTTTTTGTGGTACCTTGCCTCTCACCTTTTGGGTCTTTTACTGATCTTGAGTTATCTTTTGAATTGTACTGCCTTTTTTGTTTTTGGTCTTATGGATATAACTATGGTAGATTTTCCACATTTGAGGTACTACACCCCCTTAGTCCCAAGGGTTATGAGTCTAATTTATACCCACTCTTTTCTTTTTTACTTGTACCTTACTGGTTGGTTTTTTTACCCTTTGGTTGGTCCTTGTGCCTTACTGGGGGTCGTGAGTCTCTTTGGCCTCAGTCTGCTAGCTGTCACCTCATCTTTATTGTGATTGTACTGAGCCTTTTGACTATCATTGACTTTCTTTGATTGACCGTACCAATATAGCCAGTCATATCTCTCTCTGGTTTGTACTAACCCTATAATAGGGTCACTTGGTTCCTAGAGTTGACTGGCCTCTAAGAGGCATAGTCATTTCTAAAAGTAACTCTTCTGAGTATATTACAGGAAATGTCTACACCTAGGTAATTAAATATGTGTTGGTTATAAGACTTAATTAGTAATCAAAGTGTTGGTAATCAAATACGTGGTAAATAATTTGAATTAAGTAGTTAAGGCTTGTCCTGCCATACAAAATTGTTGGTAATCAAATTATATTTGTTGGTAAAGAATTTTAAGAGTGGTGGAACTCGACCTTAACTGAACTTGTGAGGAAAATTATCTTGGATAATAAGTGTCCTCACAGAAAACTGAGTAGAACTATGACTTTATTTCTTGAACCATGACCTTATCATAACTATAACAGATTGCTCCAGACTTCCATTTGTGAGCTAAACAACACAATAAAATTTGTAACAACAAAAGGAAAGTTTGCAATATGGGAAGCATTGTTCTGATGTTATAACTATACTGTTCATGAGCACATTTCTGGGGAAGCAAAAAGCTTTCTTGACTTTATAACAAGAGAATATTTGACACAAAAGTGTGCTGTTAATTTTTAAGAAGCGGGCCTGAAGCAAGAGAGCTTGAAACAAGTGAGCTTGGTGCAAGCGAGCACAAGGCAAGTGAGCGTAGAAGTTCAAAGCGGAATCCAGTGGGCCCATAACCCACAAGTAAACATGAAAATCTCTGCTTGGACTGGAGGAAAAAATCATATCTACACTATCAATGATAATATGAGTTGGTTGTATTATATGCAAGACTGGAAACCTAGGTGGGAGTTGAGACATGCTGAAGTATTAGATGCTAACTTACAAGGATCTGATGCTTTTATTAGACTAGTGCCAGAACTCAGAAGAATTCCTATGGGATCTAGTATTGACGTACCAGAGATGATTTACAACAACTCCTTGAGAAAAGCAGCTGATGCAAGCAATTGGTTAACTCACCTATACCATGATCTTAACCTAATCTCGACGGAGGGCTCTACAACTCACCCCGAGATACGACTAGAACAACAATACTACTGTATTAACCAAATACATTCTTTGGAAGCATGGCCACATCAAGATGCTAGTCTCTAGTTTCCAAGTACTACACACACTTATGAAAAATATAAAAAATTATGGTGGAAATTCTTAAGAAAAGAAAATAAAGATAGAACATATTATACCATGCTAAAGTTTGGACCTCAAATGACACATATCTATGAGGATCCTGCATGGTTTGTCCCTGATTGGACTAGAGACTGGTGGTGGTCATTCGGCATCAACTTGACAGCATTAGATCCAGGTGCTATTTATAATCTAAAACGGGAAGTTGGAGAATCTCTCGAACAGGTCAAAGATATTTTGCAGACAAAGCTTATTGAGGCTCAAATCCTTTGGTACTACGTTAAAAACGAACGACATTGGCTTGTCAAAACCCACATAGACGTCCACATGCATCAGAATAGACGTGTGGTCCTGAGGTCTATTTATTCAAAGGCATGGGTTGTTGAATCCAACGTATTTTGAGAATTGTATGGTCCCCCATACTCTGATGAGTTGTAAATATCTCAAAAGTATTTGGCTATGAGTGGGACTTGTCCATTCAAATTGTCAAAAAGATTGAAAAGAAAGTCTTTCTAACTATGTCATGATAATATAAAGAAAGCCCTACTTTTCTCTCTGTAAATATGATTGAAAATCTATGTTATGTATTAAATACCCTAAGTCAATATTACAAGTAATTATCAAAAGGCAGCATTAGTTGGGAGTATGACTGAAAGCTACCATTTTTCAAAACAGCTTACATGTTTACGGTTCCGTTTTTGCTTGATTCAATTACTTTCAGTCATCTAAGAAGACCATGATTGAATAAGATTATACAAGTTCCACAACATTGTATAAAATATTGTTTTTGAAGATTTGTGAACACTTATTAACCACTTAAAAGATCTTACTTTTGAAAGTCTTAAAAACTTGTAGATGTTTTCCATAATGGTTAGTGATTTTTATTTTATATTATTATTGCTTAATATAAATATCTTACTAAATGTGTATGGACTTCAATTACTGAGTTGATGAACCCAAACTGATGGGATGAGAGAGACTTTAGGGAAATGACAACACATCTGATAATTGGATGGTTTGATATGGGAGTCAAGACCCAAAGGAGAAATAAAAGAAAGCTCATAATTGTGTGAATTTGTAATCATAAGAAAGATAAAGTGATCGTCTTCCTCATCGCTTGAATGCCTACATGTTGAGAAAGGGAATGAGGATAAAGTAACATTATAAAAGGCACGACACGTCACCTTTTAAGAGGCGCTATTCCTTGTGGTCGTATCTAAACTTTTTTCCCATGTTGTAGGTAGAACCAAACAGGTATTTGTCAGATCTGTCTTCCTTGAGTGAGGGGAGTTTAGGAAGGCTAGAGGAAAGTGAGACATCTAGTAGGTCTAGAAGAGTTGTATATTCAACTAGATGTCAAAATACCAGTAGAAAATTTGAGAAACACAAGGAATTTTTTCACGGTCAAGGGGGGTCATGTTCCTATGGTGATGAGACAAAAGATGACCTCGAGGTGCCCTTGAGGTACAGACATTTAGTGAAACAATGGGTACCCAAGGATCTTCCTCAACCGAACATAGATTTTTGTGTGAACAATAGGATATATCGAATAGCACCATCGTCAATACATGGTTTCGGGTTGTTCAGCATGGATGGCATAAGGGTCCCTTACAACACATGTACAGAATTGATGGAGTACGTTGGACCCTATTACAGCTACAAAGATTGGATGCGCCTGGTCCAATTTACAAAAATTATGTGTAGCTATGGATTTTCAACAAACTATTTATAGTTGAAAGACAAAAATCAAAATAAATGAACAATGTTGTACATGGACGGAAAGCCAAAGGCCATAGGGAATATTGCAAGGTTTATAAACAGTACCCAACCAGGGTCTACAATTAAGCAACCAAACTGCGAATTTGAGGGGCATGAAGGAAATCGTGTTTTTGTAGTTGCCATTAAATCAATATCTGCAGGGGAAGAGTTGCTTATTAATTACAATTTGAACCGAGTAGATACAAAAAAGGTTACTATGGGAGTGGTACATATAACAATTTTCCCAACCTTTTATTAATGAATTTAACATATTGTTATCGGTCAAACTTGCACCTCTCCATCCATGATCACCTTGAGCTGTCAGTCACACAAAAGGACAACTTGGATGGAGGAGCATGTTGACCCTAGATGACACTTTGATTTACTCCACCTCCAGACAACACTGAAAAACCCTAAAAATATCATTCTGAGATATGAGCGCTACTCTACTTAAATAGACTAGCGCTTGTACGCTACTCCAGTGTATAATAGTAGTGCTCAAAGCCTTATAAGCGCTACTCCTTCTCAGCATAGTAGCGCTCAACATTTAAAACTCGATGAGCGCTAGTTGACAAGCACTAAAGTAGTGCCCTAAACGCTACTTCACTGAACAATAGTAGCGTACATCTCAAAAGATGATTAAAAAATAATTAATTTCACAAGGAGGATTAGTTGCTGATAGTTTTCCCAACTTCCCCAACTTCCTCCATAACCATCTCTCGACCTGAACTACTTCTCTGATCCTATAAATACAGAGAAGAATAAAGAGAGGGGTTAGATGGCGAAACTTAGAGACATAGAGATATAAAAGAGAAGCTTGCATTAGAGGAGTTGATGCTGAAGATATCCAAGCCAGAGAAGAGCAAGAGCCCAGAATCAAGTTGTAGGAGCATGTCACAAAGTCAGGTATACTTGTACATCAATTTGCATTTGACAATAAAGGTTGAAGTGTCTTTCTTGTTCCAACTTAAATGTTCTCTAAAATAATATCTTAATTTGGATTTGTTTTGGTCAATATCGAATGTTTAACATTGCTTTTGTTTCTTTCAATCATTATATATTATCCAAAATACGCTGAGAAAGGTGTTTGTTTTGCAGGTTTACTGAACAGAAGGTGGATTTGAGGACTGAGCGCAAGATCAAATAAAAGCTAGGATCAAGCTTCCGAACTTGTTGATTTCCAATCTTCTTGGACTTCTTGTTTTTTTTTTTGGTTTCAAGTGTATTTAAAGTGCTTTAGGATGATTCATTTCTCAGTTCCTTGTGTTAGTAGGGTAATTGGCAGCTTGCTTGGCATAGTGGTCTTGCTAGGGCTAGATGCTTTAGGTCAATCCTCTTGTATCTATCTTTTTTGTTTTCTCCCACTTTGTTTCCAAGTATAGAGGCTTTTTCTTTGCAAAAACCTATAGGTCAAGTCTTTTTTGACCTTGTGCCTTGATAGTTATAAGCTTAAGAACCATTTTTAGCCATACTTACACATTGCACACAAGTCTTATTTGCTTTCCATGTTTATAGTTCTTTTTCGTTTATGATAATAGAAAAAGAAAAAAATTTGGTAGTTTAAGTTTAATAAGGCTTATTTTTTGTTACAAGATAGCGTAAGTTATTTTGTGTACAATTTCAAAAGAAAACAAAAAAGAGATTTAAGTAGATTTGCTCAGTTTTTTCAGTTTGGAAAAGTAGTTTAAATGAAAAAATAAAAAAAAGAGCTTTGTTGTCGAAAGTTAGAATTTATGCACTTTTGCTTTCCTATTGCAACCACACCACACAAACGCACTACCTTTTGAGTAATAACAGCCCTAAATTTTTTTTTAACAAAATGAAATAGAAACAATTTTTCTTTTTTAGGGATACACTACACCAACTAGTTTTGGTTAGGATCTTGAGTTTAAATCACCTTAAACCACTCAAGATCACACATTACGCAAAAATCGTAGTTCGACTATCATAGGTAAATCCATTTCACTCAAAGCTTGCCTGGGATTTATGCAATAGGTATTGTGAGATTAGATTGTTGGGAATACTCCTACTACTTTCTGTTTCGAGCATATACCAGGATTGGATCGCGTATGGGGACTCTTTAGAGTTTCGGGCTCAGTTACCCTGCCCACGCCTTCTGATTCGACCAGTGATTGTTCCCCTAGGAGTTTTCCGTGTTGTGGTATCCTTAGTATCTGACTTTAAGTTCATACATAGGTGACAGAAGAGGGTATATCTGCTGTACCTAAGACAGACGTGGGAGGAAATCCCTTGCAGGTCTTTGGGAGGGCGGTTGGGTGATTCCAGCGCTTGCACCCTTAGTCATTGTATTGTGGACCCCAGGTAACTGTATTTCTTCCTTCGTTGATCTGTTCTGGACCCTCATCATCCCAGACTCTTCTCTGGAAGGCATCTCGTTTGCCTAGTTTGCATACTTAGGACTTTTTTTTAGTTGGCGTGCTGTTTTCCCCCTAGTCATAGTGGCCACTAGGTTCTAGTTTGTTATTTTGTATATATAATCACGGAGAACCAAGAACTTCGTAGATCGAGAAGGCTTCAAACCTTCCACCAGTTAGAACATAACCTTTACTGCCAGCTAGACGGCAGTGGGTAAACCCCAGTGTTTCTTCAGAAACCATTCCTGAAACAGAATTTCCTGAGGAAATTTTTACAACGGAAAATCCTGAAATAGGAATTCTTGAGGAATTACTACTTGAAGTTGAGTTTCCTGAAGAACAACAAACAGCAATAGAAAACCCTGAAATAGAGGTTCCTAAGGAACCACAACTAGGTACCCCAGATCAGCAATACTTTAGTTCAGTTGAGATTGAAGATCTTACTTCTGCGGAGTATAGCACTCCTTTCAATCCTCCTCTGACCAATCCTAGAAATCCACTTCGGTTACCTGTTAGTTTCCAGCAGCCCCATTACAGTGCATATAATTCCTTGCCTGGACATTTGATGTCTACTCTAGGAGGTGAACAGGGATTTCCACAAACTCCCACCATAGGTATGAACACTAACACAGTAAATCCTGCTTTTATTGCTACACCGAGTCTGGCACAGACAACCTCTGTGTCTACTCCGTCTTTCAGTTTTAATACTGGTACATTAGGTATGCCAAGTTCAACAACTATGACACCTACCTCTACACCTACTATTGGACCTAGCAGTACAGCCAATTTAGTGACACCTCCTGCGTTTCAACCATTATATCAGATACCCAGTACTTGGATTTCCACACCCGCTGTAGGGCCAAGTGCTTCTGCAACTGTGTCGGTCATGAGTACCATGACCGCACCGTCTACATAAGCTTCCATTGGTTTCAATACCTTTGCAGGTCCCAACATGAATCAATGTAATATGCCCGCAGGTAATGTCCCTTTTTCCTTATTCTTAGGGGGAGGGGGTAATATTTTTAACCAACAATATGGTGGGGCTAATACCCAGCCATAGTGGACAAACCCACAGAGAACTAACCCGCTTTCATATGGGTGGGGAAATTTCAATAATACTTTCGCGCAACAACAGATGGCAGGGGGAAGACCCTACCAACAAGTAGCTGGGGGCAACCCTATCAATAGATGGTAGGTGGAAACCCCTATCAGCAGATGGTCGGTGGAAACCCTTATCAACAGATGGTTGGGGGAAACCCCTACAAGTAGACGGCTGGGGGCAACCCCTACCAACAGTTCATGGGTCAAACTATGGGTGGTTCCCCTTTTTCGACCCCAGCTTATTAAGTATCATCTTACCGGCCTCGTTTACCATTTCTGGCAACTTTAAATTTGCCAGATCTTTCCAAACTGACCAACGATCCAGTGTATCATAATGCTACATGGCCATCAGTTCCTACCAAGTTACCTTAGGACATTCCAAAGTTCGAAGGAAAAATAGGTGAAGAACCTGGTGACCATGTCACTACTTTCCATTTATGGTGTTCCTCGAACTCATTAAATGAAGATTCCATTAGATTGAGATTGTTCCAAAGGACTCTAACTGGTGCTGTAGCCAAATGGTACATTGAGTTACCTGCAGCTACATTCTCTAATTTTGGGGATCTCGCGACTGTCTTTTTGAGTCACTTCCAGCTTCCTGTTCGGTATGATGCCGGAACAGACCTTTTGTCTACATTTAGGCAAAATAAAGCCACTCATTTATCTGACCACATTTAGGAGTGGCGAAGACGGAAGAGGCTCATTAAAGCCAACATACCTTTAGAATTCCTTCTTGAGTGGTATTTGAAATCACTCCTTCCTTACATTTCTACGGAAGTAGCTACGTCTGGAGTGTCTAACGAGGAAGAAGCCATCCTACGGACCCAGCAGTTAGATCTCGTTTATGCACAATCCGGGTTACTGTATGAGATCATACCTGATGCACCGCGATCGAATACCGATCTGAGTGGACCTAAACCTGGACCACATGCTGATGGCATAGTGGGTTCAATTGACTCTGCAGCTTTCAAAGCATTGACCAAACAGGTTCATGCTTTATCTGTCAAACAATCGACTGCAGAAGTTTCATTCGTCACAACCTATCCTTCTACTTCTGAGCCTGTCAACCAGGTTCAGAACAATCAAAAGGGCCCTTGGCAGCCCAATAACAAAAAGAAGGGCAAAAAAGGAGAGGGGAACCAACAAAATCCCAAAAAAGAGAATGTCGAAGAGGGTAACAAAGAGAAAAAGAAGGTTAAGTTCCCTTGTAAACTTTGCAAGCAGGACCACCTTACTCACCAATGCCCTCTGCTTGAAGAAACCCAGAAGCTCTTAACAGAAAAGAAGCCTGTCGTACTGAAAGATCCATTCCCTAAAGGGCAGAGCTCAACTTCTAGCACCTCCAACACTGGGGGCACTACACATGCTACGGTTGATCAAACTTTTATTAACATGGTTAATTCGGATGCACTCTTACAAACAAGAGCCAGGAACTATACCCCGGACGCACAGAAAAAGGATAAAGAGATTCCAGAATCCTCCACTCCACTCCACATACCTGTGGACCCAATGCCCAAGATCCCGAAAGGTGTCTTGAAACAGGCATCGCACAATCCCAACACTCGGGCCACTTCCAACTACAACGTGGTTGAAGATTTAACCCAGACCCCTTGTGCCATGTCTACTTTAGAAGTCTTGCAAAGTTGTCCTTTACAATGGAATGCACTTCTGGCAGCTATTGGAAGTATGGAATCCTCTAACATGTCTGCGCGATTTGATATGACTGATGTCAAATACCGGTTGCCCTACCACGTTGCTCTTCATATTGAAGTCATCCATGGCCCAATGACCATCAGATGAGCTGTCGTAGATGAGGGCGCATCGACCTGCGTAATGTCAATTTCCTGTTGGAAAGCTTTGGGTTCCCCCGAGTTAGCCCCTTCTAACACACTACTTATTGCATTTGATGGCAGGACTTTCCGTCCACATGGGATTTTGCCATCATTTGATGTCACATTGGCCGGTAAGACAGTTTCTGTAGAAGTAGAAGTTTTGGATGCTCCGCTTGATTACAATATGTTATTAGGCAGGAGCTGGACATATGCCATGCAAGCTATTGCATTGGCAGTTTTTCGAGTTGTTATGTTCCCATTTGAAGGTAAGATCGTTACAGTCGATCAACTTTCTTTCACTCAGAGAAACAACCAGACTTCTTCGGAGACCACAGTTCCATTAATTCATCAAACCACCCCGGTTGGTGAGAGTTTAGGAGCAGGACTTTATGGGTCATTAATTGGCACTTTTGACCTACCGGCGCCTACCTTATTTGTTGGTATGGAGGGATGTTCATCATCTGAAACTTACATGGTTAGTTTAACAATTGATTCTGGGTTTCTCCCAACTAATACAAACCCCTCCGTGCCCACTCCTGTTGCAGAGGTTACCCATTTGGATTCTTATCAAACTGCAACAGAACATATGTTGACTCCATTGGTGTCTGTCGAGTCAAATATGGATTGTGCTACTCAGTCACCAGACCCGATCCACTCTCTTGATAGTTCAGATACTACTTTACCTTCTGAGGAAGAAATGTTAGAAGCCATGACTGACCTGGACCATCCTCGTGAACATATAGATCCCGGGTCATTCTTGTTTCATTTTCTTAACTTGATAGAGAGAGGCGAGGTTTGTCCAACACCCAGTGGAAATACTAATTTCACTTCTACTTCACAAGTTGGTTTTGTTGAAGAGAACAGATTGAATACCTTGCTAGTCAACATTTCCACTAGGGTCACCGGAAACATTTTTGTTGAAACGGGATGTTATCTCGATGAGATCATTCCGTATACCAATCTTTTATGTGATTTCCATGACATTTTTGCTCGACCTCACAAGGAGGATCTAGGCATTGACCCTACCTAAAGAAGTACTATGCTTAGGCTGAAGTACTTTTTCTCGTAACATAGCTGTATATTTTTGTAAAGCTAGTTTTTGTTATGCTTGTTAGTTAGTCTTATGTGTGTTTTTTGTTTCGTGTACCAGATGTCAACCGAACATTTCTTAGGATTTGCTGATGGTGCCAGTCGCCACACCTGTCAGTTGGTTGCAGTAGCTTGGGTCATTTATTCACCCGCTGGCCAACTTGTCTCCTTGGGGGGGGTTTGTTTGGGTCCTACCACGAATAATGTGGCTGAATACAGTGCAGTTATAGAACTTCTCCGAGATGCTCTCAGTCATGGCATTTCACATTTGGAGGTAAGACTTGACTCACAATTAATTGTATTTCAGTTAACAGGTGTCTACCAGATTAGAGATCCTGGTTTGCTACGTCAGTTTCTACAAGTTAGACTATTGGAAAGACAATTTGATTCTATTATATATGAACACATTCCGAGAAGTTTAAACGCATTAGCTTATTCTTTAGCAAACTATGTGTTAGACTGGCATTTGCATCATACACTTTCATAAACAACATTGTACACATAAATTTCAAACACATACATATGTAAATAACCGATACTGTATATAGCCGATACTGTATCAAAAAATATATGAGTTTTGGGTCACAAGTCTATCAAGTCAAGTCTTAAAAGTACAAAAACCGGGCATAGTAGCCTCAAAAATATATACATAGAATGTATTCCTCTCCTATGGAGAAGGAGGGACCTCATCATCATCTACTGCATTGCAATAGCATATGACTAGCCTAGCTATCTTCCGCAGCACCCTAAGCCATGCCAGGGGCACCCCAACAACATCTTCTTGCATATCAATAGGTATCTGATCCATATGGCATGCAAGAACTTCGTGAGTCAACCGACTCATTTTTCTCTCTAAGGTCCCCAGCATGGCATCTGCTGCAGCAATATCAGCTAGCCTCACAAAGATGGTAGGATGTCCCTCAGGACAAACATGCCCAAGATCTGCATATGACACTTGATTAGAACTTCAAAATTCATTCATAAAAATAAAATACTTGAAAAAGTTTGAAAAAATTAAATAATTCTCAAAATTTAAACATACCAATATCTCCCCAGGCTCCACCTGGAGGAAGCACCAGTTCTGGATCATGACGGAAATCCAATCCAACACATGGAAACTGCTCAAAAGCAGGCACTTGCCTCTCCCACCACCCCCAGAAATCATCAGTATGATAACAGTAGTGACTTTCGCCATCACCCTGGCAGAGGAATATGTCACCCCAATGGCCTTGTCTGGGCTCAGGGGGGTTAACCTGAGGTAGAGGCATCCCCAAACTGATAGCAGGCATCCTCTCAAATAATAAAGTACACAAAATGCTACCGTACCCAAAATTCTTCATTGTGCCAGATTTGCAACCTGTCAATTGAGATTTCATGCTTGCCAGTAAACTAGTACACCAATCATAGACATGACCGTGTAAGAATTGTACACCTATATGCATAGAATGCCTGGAAGCTAAGTGTAGTGAAGCACTACCTGCCACTCGGTTGATCATGCTCACTATCACTTTCAAGGGGAGGCCTTCAATGGTTGAAATCAAGACTTGGCTTCCAGATTTCTCAGCTCCGGCAATACAATATGAATTCACATACTCTTGCACAGATCTTACACCCACACGAGAAGACCCTTTCAGATTAACTACATCTCCTCTCCGTGAGAGACAAGTAATGAAATATATGTCATCAACTGTAAGCTCCAAAGTTTGCCCACGGATGATAAAAGTATTGGTATCCACATCCCAGTACTGAATAAGTCTTCGAAACAGTTTGTTTAAGGCCCTCATGTTTACGGTTCAGTAAAACTTCAATAAACCTGTAGCTAGGGTTTTACCCCTAGCTTGTGCCAATGAGCACCTACTAAGGAGAATGGACTCCTTAGTAGCAGTTCAGTATATTAAACTAATTAAGCTAAAACAGAAATTAAATTACTTCTAAAACAAGCATGAAACATAAACATCAAATTGAAAGAATGGCTTTTTGTATTGATATTACCTTCAATGAGAAGGTTTGATGAAGCCCTTTGCAGTGTCCAAGAGGATGCTCCAAGCTTCAGGATGCTCCTTTCTCCTTCTCCAATGTTGGGGATGGGCCAAAGGTGGCTCTCAAGGTGAAAATAGTTCAAAGGTGAACTAGGGTTTCGAGAGAGATTTTGGCAGAGTAAGGGTGCTTGTGATTGTGGATATGGAATAAGGGATCTCCATCACCTATTTATAGTTTTTTGGTAGTGGAGTGCTGACCCATGGTTTTAGGAAACACGTAGTTTTGGGCAGCTGTATAGGGTTTTTTCCTCCTTTTCCTCATTATTTTATATTTTTTATTCCTTTTTAGGGGATTTTTGCTATTTTTGGTGGAAAAGGGGGTTTTTTAGCCTTTTTTAGGCTATTTTGATGGTTTTGTGGCCTTTTGGAGGCATTTTAGGCCTTTTGGAGGCTTTTTAATGGGATTTTTTGGGATTTTAAGGGAAAAATGGTAGGAAAATGGACAAATGAGCCATATAATGTGGTAATGAGGTAGTGAACACTTTTTGGGTGTTAACAGATTGCCCCCTGATGTGTGAGGTCAGGAGCTAATCGTATGGCCGATGGACATCATAAGTCATGAATGGTTTTCCTGGGATGTGGAGAGAAGAGAAGAAACAAACTGGAGCCCGGAACAACGATCCCGAACAACTGCAGGAACTAAAAGTACATAACCTCAATAATGGATGAGGAATCATCTGATCATATGGACGAGGTGGGCATTCCCATGCTCGTATCAGGATATTATATAATAACAACAATGGGGTCCAAAAAATGGGGACCTGAAATATACATGACCTCAAATACTGTCTGAGGAATAATCTCAATATATGGACGAGGCGGGCATACCCATGCTCGTATCAAGATACATAAATATAACTGTAAGGCCCGAAAAAGGGGGACCTGTAAGATACATGACCACTGTGTACATCATAAGAGTCCAGAGGAGACACAAATCTGGGACATACTGCTGAACGGATCATGTGTGAACTGCAGAACTGGTGCACTGGAACAATCAACAGTGCTACTGAGTGTGGTACCAAAGGAACTGATGAGCTGCTGGATCATAGTGACTGGGGTCAAACTCTCCATGGTACACTGAACTGGAACTGAAACTGGGTACTCAAGGAAGCATGGAACTGGATGGCTTCCGAATACAAACGCCAACGCAGCCCGGACATCCACGGGAACATACAACTGGGCGTTCCGAAGTGACTCACCAATGTGCTAGAGTCGGGGGAAATCCGGGGTCTTCGACTAAAAACTGATGGAATATAATCCTACGCGATCCTCAACGATGCGATCAAGGTGCTGAAGTCGAGCATGTGAGGAACAACCACTCGGAGAGGCAATGATGTCTCCTCTCGGAATGATCCGTAGGCACCTACCACAGATGGTGATAAGTCCAAGGCGTAGGGACCTCTGGGCCTATCCTCTGGAATAGAGGAGCTGTCGTCGACAGAGGGAGACCTGCAACTATCAAGGCAATGATGTTTCCTTGACAGGAGCGCGAGGTACAAGACCGAAATGTGATAGTGCTGATGGCAGGACTGATAAACTGTGGGGGGACAACTGGGCAAGTAGAGCGGGTGGACTCAAACTTCCTTTGTTCAGAGTATGATAATGGGAATGATCTGGCAGCATATGAAACTGACTAAGGGGAGAGGGATCATAGCTGTATGGGATCTGGGAAGGTTACTGGGCTGAGGGAGACTCAAGCTGGGGTACAATGGCAGGAGACTGCAGAATACTCTGAACAAAGGCGACCTGATTGGGGGTGCTGCCGAGATGGTAGATCAAAGTGCCAAGAGGCACGGGGGAAAACTTCTTCATGGTTAAGGAACTAGAAGAAGTAAGTGGATAAAATGATACTGTCGTGTGGATTTTACGAGCCCAGGACAGTTCATGCTCGTGGTTGCTTTCAATTTTAAGGAGTCTGAAAGCAAATAAGAAGACTCTGAAGTGCTGGAATGGTACTGTCGTGTGGATTTTACGAGCCCAGGACAGTTCACGCTCGTGGTTGCTTTCAATTTTAAGGAGTCTGAAAGCGATAAGAAGACTCTGAAGTAATGGAATGGTACTGTCGTGTGGATTTTACGAGCCCAGGACAGTTCATGCTCGTGGTTGCTTTCAATTTTAGAGAGTCTGAAAGCAAGTAAGAAGACTCCAGGGGGTTGCTTTTTCGTAGATTTAGTCTCCAAGGCCCAAAGAAGCATAAAAGGATGCAATGAAGAACTCTTCTAGCCGGTGTGACTAGAGTATTCCTTTTTCGTAATTAGTCTACCAGGTCCGGAAAAGGGTTAAACTTATACCATATAGATGCCCTTTCAGGTACTTTAACGAGCATGAAAGGAAGCAAGATTGCTCGGCGATCTTTTCATTCTTTTAGGAGTCAGAAAAGAGCTTAACGGAAACTCCCTAAGTGCCTTTTTCGTAAAGGACTTGTCCGGCCCGAAAAAGGGATAAAATTATACCGAACAAAGGAAATGGCCAGGCAAGGAGGAAGTGTTCAATCAAGGATCAATAATGGTGACCAAGAACGAGGGTAGGTAGGAACACTGATGGGCCTCCTTGCGGGGTAGATGAAATGGTGGCAAAATAACGAAACATTTGCAGTATGACAGGAGTGAATGGCTCATGTAAACATGTGGAACAATCCAATAGTGGCCGATGTGGCACGCAAACCGAGGCAGCAAGGTGTCGGGACATAATGTTGAAATTGTACCGAGTGAGAGCGAGAAATGATCTCAAGCATCATCATGAGCTCGGAAAAATGAATCCGACGATATAAAACATGTGAAAAATGGAGAACGGCCGATGTGGCACACAAACCGAGGCGACTAGTGGCGTCTGGACACAATGGTGATATTGGTCCTGGTGAGAGCGAGAAATGATCTCAAGCATCATCAGGGGCACGGAAATATGAATCCGGCAGGGCAAATGGTGCAAAAAATGGAGGTCATAAGGACTCCGGAATGATCAAAGGAAATAACGAGGTGTATAAAATCAAATATACGAGTAATATGTGACCTCAAAAATGGTTGAGATCACAAATGGGACAAAGTGAGCAGGGTTAATGACCTGCCCCCATGCTATGTGCATGGGGTTTGTGATTGTGGATCACATATGTGTGGGTTTGAACAATGGGTTCATTGACATGCTGAGATAGAGGTGATGGGGAAGGTTCAAAATGATTGATCATGCCCCCTATCCCAGGGTCTAGGGAATCTATTATGCCCCTTGACTCAGAGGTGTCAAGGTGGTGCTCTTTCTGACGAACGGGGGGTACATCAGGCCATGTGTCAATGTGGTGCTCTATAATGGCAGGGTCAAGACCAGGCATTTCGGTATAGGACCAGGCAGAGACATCACGGAATTCTTTGAAAAGGTTTATGTAGTCCTCAATCTCTTGTTTACTGCAGAATGCTCCTAAAGTAATGAGTTCAGGGGCACGACCGGGAGCAGCAATATCAACTTGGACGACAGGTGAGATGTTGGCCATGTTGCCCTCCTCGAAGGCATCAGGAGCAGGAATAGGGTCCTTGAACCAGTCAACCTTGGTGGGGAGGAAGTCTTTGGATTCGACCGCGTATTGGGTAGCGGTGCTAGAGGAGGATTCTTCTGGGATGAAATAGGAACGGTGGTGCATATCATCCCAAGGATAATCCGGGGCAGTAAGGGCCTCAAGAATATCCTCATCAGTACGGAACGTTTGCGTCGTCAAATCGGTTGACGAAGGGGTAGTGGTTGAAGAGATCATATAGATGGTATTAACCTCTCCGGAAGGTGAAGAGTCTGGGGGGTAGATTTCCTCAATGGTAGGTGGTGCCGTCTCAAGATCCAGATTGTTCATCTCATAGAGAGCCGCCCTGTAATCCGGGAGATCGGGACAATGATGTGAATAGTGCCCGTAAATACCGCATATGGCGCAGGAGTGGTTGGTACGTAGGGACTTATCTTTAGGCTTAGGAGTAGGGTTTAGTTCGACAGTTGGGATGTTAGGATCGTCGTCGAGCATTTGCATGTGCTTCTGCAATGCGGGTAACTGTGGGCATTGGTGGGTCGCATGGCCCAACTCGTCACACAGCGAGCATTTGGGAGGAGCACAAAACACTGGAGGGTTCTTGACTGTCTTTGGAGGTGGTACAGCAGTGTAAGGTTGAGGACCTCTGCCCCCAGTGGGTTTGGGAGTAGGAGGAGGTGTCGTGGAGGACGAAGGGGTAGAGACACCGGGAGGTGGCTGAGTGGTAGTAGCCATGGGTTGCACCGGCTGGAGGACGACATCAGGTGTCGGTGGGCGAACGGGAGGCGAAAGATACCATACAGGTAATCCCAAGGTTAACCCAGGGAGGCTAAGGGTAGCCATGACCGGGGCGCTTACTACTCCCGATGGAGGGACTAGGAAGGGGATCGTATGGATCGGTGTAACACCAATGGTGGTTTAGGCAACAAGGGTGGTTGAGTGTTAGGTGGTAGATTGTCGTGGGACAAGGTACATAAGTCAGACATTTCGGGCGTAGATGACGGCGGAGGAATGGATTGAAAGGTGGAGGTCATCGGCGCATCGGAGTAGACTCCAGGCCCCGAAGAGGAAACAAATGAAGTGGTGGCAGGAGAAACAGGTTGTTCAACCGTGGGGAGAACGTTTTCCGGTGCCGCCGGAGCACTTGGATCATAGTAGGTGAGCTGGTCAATCTTAACCACGTGTCCTTCATGGGGGAACATCATGGTGCGAAAGACAGAAGAGGCAACCGCCCGCATGGCATACATGTAGCTGCGGCCAAGTAGAAGGTTGTAATCCAATTGGGCATTGATTACCTCTATGTCAATAAGGACTGTTTTACCACCTAACTGGACTGGAACGTTGGGTAGAAGGCCTTGGGGCTGGGCCGAACGACCATCGTAGGCACGTAATGCAGTGGTGGACTGCTGGAGAGGAGGGGATCCTAGCTTCTGCCATACAAATGTAGACATAACGCATGTGGAAGCACCCTCATCGATGATGCACCGATGGATAACAAGATTCCTAACGGAGACTGTAACTTGGAAGGCTAAGCTGGAAGGTAGGCGTGGTTCAGACTGGTCTAAATCAAATGCCATCAAATGTGAATCAGTTGGGTCAATCCCCCCAATAGCGGAAAGTAGAGTCTTGCGTTGGGAAGGGCAGTTCTTCAAGACTTCTAACGCAGACATGGCTGCGGGGGATTGGGCTAAGTCGTCTACAATGTTGTAGTTTGACGCAGCGCGCGCGTTAGGGTTATTGTTGATTCGGCGAAGTGGGAAACGAGGTGCTTTCGCAGCGCCGTCTATGGGAGGCGGAGGTATACGTAACGCCTGATCGGTGGGATGGGCGTTAGCAGGTTTATCCGTGGGAGTGGCTTCAGAGGTGGAGCCATATTGGTTCCGACGGGTCTGGAGGTTGACGTCAGTAGATGACATCATCAGTAAGTGGTGGGTACCTGAGTCAAACATGGGTTGATCAGGAGCAGCGTAGGTGATCTGTTGTTGTTGGGCCGCATTGGCTTGATGGGGAGCCAACGGCTGAGTGTTCACTACGCCTTGGGTCGGTAAGGGGTTTTGCAGCACCAAAGGGGGTTGCTGAGGTTGGGGGGGGTTGGGCGGTGCTTGGGGAGCCGCATGCCCTTGGCGATGGACCTCGTCAACCCAAAGCTGCCGAGCTCGCTCCAAGTGTGGGCAAGCATGGGTGTAATGTCCATAGACTCCGCAAATAGAACAAGGGTGGTTTGTTCGCAGATTGGGGTTTTTGGCCTGCTTGGGCGGGCGATCAGGGTTTTGATTAGCGGGGGCCGCATTGTTGTTGTCAGGGGGATTAGCCGGTTGACCAGCTTGGTCTGCAGGTTGGTTGTTTCCCCGATTACGGCCCTTGCCGCGGTTCTGTTGGCCCTGGTTACGTTGGTTGTTCTGGTTTTGCTGCGGATTCTGTTGGGCGTAAACTTGCCCTTGGGCAGCAGGTGGATTCTGAGGTTGCGCAGGTGCAGGAGCAGGCTGCGGGGGATGATATGCAGGTTGAGGCTGAGCAGGTGCAGCAACTTGAGGGGGTTGCTGATAGGACTGCGGAGCAGGTTGTGGATGTGCCGCAGGGGCTGCCTGGGGCGGATAATAAGCTGGTGGGGCTTGTGAAGGCGCAGGAGCTGGGGCAGTCTGCTGATGGTAGTAAGGCTGAGGGGCGACTGGAGGAGCATAAGCAGGAGTCGCATACCCGAAGCACTGAGGTGGACATGAAGGTCCATGGGAATGGTGATGTGTCATGGGAGCATATGAGTTGGTTGCTCCCGACTGGGAGGTAGCCCTCGACAGGTCGGGGCCAGGGGTAGGACGTGCTATAGAAAATGGTTGGGGATGCGAAGAAACACGGCCAATGATACCATCTGCAGCGTGGGATGCCCCCGACGCATCATGATGGGAGGACTCGCCGCGAGGGGCGTCAGG
Organism: Larix kaempferi; assembly: GCA_027924585.1. Taxonomy (NCBI): domain Eukaryota; kingdom Viridiplantae; phylum Streptophyta; class Pinopsida; order Pinales; family Pinaceae; genus Larix; species Larix kaempferi. The sequence continues at coordinate 68,325,957 of BSBM01000361.1, read as the reverse complement.
TATAATGGTATAAAGGTAACCCGATTGGGCGTAAATGAGGTCGAACTGTTGTGCCTTAAGGATGGCTTCTTCTTCAGACTGGGGTCTTTCTGAGGCCACATCCTTAGCAATAACAGGAAGAAGGGATTTGAGGAACCAATCTAGGAAGATACGGTCGTCAAGTTTGATCTTGCATAAGCTACGGCGTCGACGCCACTCATGGATGTGGTCCGTGATATGGGTAGCCGTGTTTTGTCTACAAGATAGAAGGATCTCAACGCCCGCGTCATAGCGGACAGGCAACTGGAAGAACTGCAGGAAGGTAGAGGCAAGGGAGGCAAATGTGGCGTGGGTCCCATGTGGTTGCTCAATATACCATTTGGCTGCAGAGCCAGTAAAGCTGCGCTGTAGGAGACGGAGGCGAACAGAGTCATCCACGATGGAGTTAGAGGAACACCATAGGTGGAAAGACATGATATGGTTTTGTGGGTCCTCACCGGCCTTACCCTCGAACTTAGGGATGTCAGAGGGTAGTTTGGTAGGCATATGAGGCCACATAGGGTCGTGTCGAATAGGATCGTTGGTCAATCTGGCCAGGTCAGGTAGGTTGAGGCTAGCCATGAATGGCAAACTGGAAGAAGGCTGTGACACAGTAGTGCTGTGGACCAAGTTGGGGCCAGTGCCCCCAAGTGGAGGGACAAGATGTGAGGTGGTGCCCCCAAGTGGGGGAACTGAGGTAGTGAAGGATGGTCCAGCACCACCATTGGTAGTGTGAGCCACTGATGTAGTGGGGATAGGTATTCCCGCTGTGGGAATAGGTACCATGAGGGGAACGGTAGATGGTTGCCCCATGGAGGGCATACCCAAAATAGGTGTAGTAACTGGTGTAGTGGTGGATGTGCCACCAATGGTCCCTATGAAAAATGGAGTGGAAGTCGTGCCAGCCATGGGGCTAGTAGGGGCAGTATAAATAGGGTTCTCAGACTCTTCGTCAGAATCAGAGGTAAAGTAAGGTGCGTCACTATCTGGTGACGGAGACCTACGTCGCTGACGAGTGGAGTCAAGTGACAAGGCTCTAGATCTGTGATGAGTGGTATCAACGGATAATGATCGGAATCTATGATGTGTGGTGTCAAGAGAACCGTGCTGTGGGGGCTCGCCCCTGAGGCGCCGAGAATGTCTCGGGGACTCAATGGTGACAGATGGTGTCTAATCTCTGTGGGTTGAGGTGAGTATGAAAACAGCTCAAAAATCCTAATGCAACCGAGTGTGTAGAAGGAGAGCTAAAAAGCAAGGCACTCAGGCCAACAACCAACTCAAAACACCCACTGCAACAGCTGTGCTACAATAGGTGGAGTAACAACAAAGATGGTCAGAATACCAACAAGCAGCAGGTTTCCTAGAAAATAAAAATGGTGGACTCACTAGACCAAAGGGAGGTAAAGGAGCATGCAAACACCTAGCTAAAAGTATTCTGACTCAACTAAACATATCCTCTGCAAGGTGATGAAATCCAAGTCAGACAATATGAGTAGGAAAGCCAAGTGGCTATGATATCCCCCTACCGGGAGGGACACCGGGTAGTCAATCCTAGAAGAATGGCAACTAAGATACCCCGTTCATGACACGTCCAGAAAGGTGAATCTGCCGTTTAGTTCGTTGACCGCAATACCCCTATACAGGGATATCCCGCGAACCGCGAAAGGTAGCCCTTCGGTTACTGAATGGAGTGCGGTATTCCACTCAGGCCTCCGGAACCAGTCTCCTGACTTCAACCCTCCTAAGGGAGAGGCCCTCTGATAAACTGGTCGTGACCGTGCCAAAAAGTACTAGGGGATTTTGGTTCCCTATTTGGACAACAACTATGTCTCAAGTGAAGTAACCAAGGGGTGTTATTGGAAGCCTATCCCCCTGATCCTACCTAACTACAATGATTCTTTTGTGTTCCCCAAGTGGGGTTAGAATGTTGGTTTAATTAGGTACTTTTTAAGGCTCACTTGATTTTATGTGACAGAGTGTGTGCTCGTGAGGTAATGATCCCAAAAATAGAAGTGCCACAAGGGAGGGCAACTTCCAATCTATCAATAATGCTGAAATTGATTTTTTGAACTTGCAAAATTTTCTGAAAATAAAAATACTGAAATTTTAAAAAGATTCTGTAAAAGGAACAGAAATTATGTTGCAGAAAGGCTGTAAGGAAGTAGGCTGCAGGTGGGACAGAGGGCTGTTCAAATGCAGAAAATATTGCAGCAAGAGGGGCTGGGCTCAAAACAGGAAAAGAGCAGAAATCAGACCGCGGGTCTGTGGCGGATCAGAACAGGCCGACCGCGGGTTTGAGGGAAACAGCGGCGGTCAGGTCGCGGCTATCGGGCCAACAGAGGTAGTCGGGTCGCGGCTAACAGGGGAAAAGGCACAGTCGGGTCGCGGCTATCGGGCCAACAGTTGCAGTCGGGATGCAGGAAAAATGGAAAAAGACACAGTCGGGTCGCGGCAAAAAGGCTAACAAGCGCAGTCGGGACGCCCGAAAGAGGCAGAAAGCCACAGTCGGGACGCGTGAAAAAGGCCGACAGGCGCAGTCAGATCGCGGCAAACAGGCTGATTAGCCACGGTCGGATCGCAGGTAACAGACTTGAATCCGCCGGCAGAGCGTCGGAAGCAGTCTGAGAGCCACGGTCGGATCGCGGGTAACGTCCTGAAAGGCGCGGTCGGGACGCGACTGTAGAAGGAAAAAGACGCGGTATGCGGCGGCCGAAAGGGACAGCCGAAAGGAAAAAATTTAAAAAAAACGGAAACCAGAAATTCGAAAACCTAGTGGAGTCGCCAAAACTGTAGCTAGGGTTTTACCCCTAGCTTGTGCCAATGAGCACCTACTAAGGAGAATGGACTCCTTAGTAGCAGTTCAGTAATGATTAAAAGATTAAGCTAAAACAACAATTAACAAACTACTTTAAGCATTGCATGAGAGATAAATAAAAGATGTAAAAAATGGTTTTATATTAATGTTACCTTGAGTGTCAAGGTTGATGAAGCCCTTTGCAGTGTCCAAGAGGATGCTCCAAGCTTCAGGATGCTCCTTTCTCCTTCTCCAATGTTGGGGATGGGCCAAAGGTGGCTCTCAAGGTGAAAATAGTTCAAAGGTGAACTAGGGTTTCGAGAGAGATTTTGGCAGAGTAAGGGTGCTTGTGATTATGGATATGGAATAAGGGATCTCCATCACCTGTTTATAGTTTTTTGGTGGTGGAGTGCTGACCCATGGTTTTAGGAAACACATAGTTTTGGGCAGCTGTATAGGGTTTTTTCCTCCTTTTCCTCATTATTTTATATTTTTTATTCCTTTTTAGGGGATTTTTGCTATTTTTGGAGGAAAAGGGGGTTTTTTAGCCTTTTTTAGGCTATTTTGATGGTTTTGTGGCCTTTTGGAGGCATTTTAGGCCTTTTGGAGGCATTTTAGGCCTTTTGGAGGCTTTTTAATGGGATTTTTTGGGATTTTAAGGGAAAAATGGTAGGAAAATGGACAAATGAGCCATATAATGTGGTAATGAGGTAGTGAACACTTTTTGGGTGTTAACAAAACCACATCTTCGGAGAGCGTGGAGAGTGGCTGGATCTTGCATGGCCAACCTATCCATGTCCTCATGTTCTCTCTCCCTCCATTGAAGAACCATCCTGCACAAAAAATGACAATTCTTTGAGTCTCGGCGCTTGTTTATAGGTTTTCAAGAGTGAGCGCTACTATGTATACTACACAGTCACGTATAGGCGCTACTCTGCTTGAGCACAGTAGCGCTCATCGCATTTACACACTACTGCTACTGTTACACAGTAGCGCCCATGCAGTAAAGGTTGTGAGCATCACGTTGCAAGCCATTTTTCACTCAAAAAATGAAAACTAAACCATGAAAATGCAAGTAGGGTGAATTCTAACTTACCTAGTGGAAGAAGAATGACGTTTGGATGCTTGGTTTGATCGCCACGGAGATTTGAAAATGCAAAAGGTTGCCCCAATCTTTGCCCTACAAAACAATTTGGAAATTGAATTTTTAGAAATGAAATTATATATATGAATTGGTGTTTGATTTTTACCCACCACTGTTGAATTTTCTATAGTTTCAAAAATTTTCAAAAATACCTAATTAATCAATTGGAACACACATATGGTGCATTACTAATCCAAGCTCAATTTTCCTTTAATTTTTGTAGCATCAATCTCCTAAGTTTAAAAACTCTTGATGTTAGACCTTGTCAACTAGTTAAATAGTTCAAATTCATATATCATTTGAGATTTTTTGCCGCATCAACTAATATTTTGTTGAAGACCTAGTTTTGGCAGAGTATGAAGCTATGATCCTAGAAGCTGACCTTTAAGTCATTTTAAGCTCTTGTTTGGACTATTTAAACCTAAACAAAATTGCCGAGCAAGCTTGTCCTCTTCGAGCTCGTTAAAGTAATCGAAGGCTCATCCACTCAGGTATAGAATTACCCCTTTTCCGGGCCTAGGTGGATTAACTACGGAAAAGGTATACTCTAGGTATACTTCTGTATGCGCTAGAAGAGTTCTTCTTCCATTGTTTTATACTTTTTCGGGGCACGATACTAACTGCACGAAAAAGGACCTTTTGGAGCCTTTCTTTAGGGTTTTCAGGCTCTCTAAACATGAAAATACCAAGCGAGCATTCACCTACTCAGGCTCGATGTGAAATCCACGAGAGGGTAAGTAGAGGACTATTTAAGTTTTTCAACTCTATAAACAAGAAAACACCGCCGAGCACAGACCAATCCGGGCTCGATATCAAATCCACAGATAGGTGAAAAGAGGATTGTTTAAGTTTTTCAGACTCTATAAACAGGAAAACACCGGCGAGCATTAATCTGCTTGGGCTCGATACTAAAATCCATGAGCAGATATATGGAGTTATTGTTTAAGTTTTTCAGACTCCTTAAAATTGAAAACACAGGCGAGGAAGAACAGATCTCGGCTCGATATTAAAATCCAGAGATCAGTAATATAGAGTAATCTTCTATCTCTTCTTCGAACTATGTAAACAATGAGGAAGGTCCTGAGTCTTCCTCCCATGGGCTCGTTAAAATTTTTACATGGTTGGATCTATTGAGTTTTTATTCTTTCTTGGACTCATTAAAACAACAAGAAAGGTATTCTTTTATCTAAAAAGAATAAGGGATGGGAAAGACGTATCATATCTTCATTGTCAAAGGCAGTTCAGTCAGTTCTATCCTTAAACACGGCACCTACTTGAGTCTATCTTGTCAGTTGGGTTTAGTTTTTGACCTCAGGGTGAACTTGTCCTCCGAGTTGTTTACTCCCCCGGTTGGTTATTCTTCCAACCATATGGAAGGTCTGATAATGTCTCTTACATTTCAGGTTTATCATTTACCCCATTATGTCGAAAACTGCCCGAGTCATTTTGTGTCGTGCTCACTGTTCAAGGATATGTTGTGTGTCGGCCATTCTGCAGTTTACCTTGACCTCATGTGTCGGCCATCCTAGTGTCATTCTTGTTACATATTCCATATCAACTCTTACCATTTGAGTGTTCCTCGAGTTGGATGATGGAGGATGCCTTAAGGCCTCCCTCCAACGAACTTCTTCCCATCGACATCAACTCATTTTACTCTGGGAATGAAGTTTAGAGTTTCAGTTAGTACCTTGGAGATTGCAGTCACCAGTGGCAATTTTCCTCGCTGTTGAAAGATGAGAATACATCAATGTCTCTTCTTCGACAGGATTCCCAAGTGTTCGACTCCAAGTCCATCTATTCACACTTGGCGGATCGTACTTGGTACCTTGGACCCCATCATCATTATCGGTGGAAGTCCTCGTGTTTGTTAACAGTATACATCAATTGACCGGTAATCAAATGATACCCCCCATGTTCGACTATCAGCTCATCTATTCACATGGCTAGGGTTTGTACCTAGAGTTGTTTTGGATGAAGACCTTGGGATTTTGGATGACATTACCTCATTATGTTATCACCCAAGTTGCGCAAGACTAAGCCTCACTTATATTCGGCTCTCCATGAGACATAGATCCAGTTTGTTGTTATGGCTATGATCTCTCAGTTTGACATGGATCCACGCTTGTATTCTAAGTGGCCATGCTTTATATACATCTCCTTGTTATGTATTGGAGATCATGTTGTACCGCACTGCACATTTATATGATGTCAAAGATGTAATTTCTAGTTGACCTTGATCTTTGTTGCAGGTGTTCTTGTGACTTGTTTTTACGGTTCTTTGCTCCTCCTCTGGTATTTCGGCCATCGTTTCCCTCTGACCTCACACATTAGGGGGCATATGTTATCGGTCAAACTTGCACCTCTCTGTCCGTGATCACCTTGAGCTGTCGGTCACACAAAAGGACAACTTGGATGGAGGAGCATGTTGACCCTAGATGACACTTTGATTTACTCCACCTCCAGACAACACTAAAAAACCCTAAAAATATCATTCTGAGATATGAGCGCTACTCTTCTTAAATAGACTAGCGCTTGTACGCTACTCCAGTGTATAATAGTAGTGCTCAAAGCCTTATAAGCGCTACTCCTTCTCAGCATAGTAGCGCTCAACATTTAAAATGCAATGAGTGCTAGTTGACAAGCACTAAAGTAGCGCCCTAAATGCTACTTCACTGAACAATAGTAGCGTACATCTCAAAAGATGATTAAAAAATAATTAATTTCATGAGGAGGATTAGTTGCTGGTAGTTTTCCCAACTTCCCCAACTTCCTCCATAACCATCTCTTGACCTGAACTACTTCTCTGATCCTATAAATACAGAGAAGAATAAAGAGAGGGGTTAGATGGAGAAACTTAGAGACATAGAGATATAAAAGAGAAGCTTGCATTGGAGGAGTTGATGTTGAAGATATCCAAGCTAGAGAAGAGCAAGAGCCCAGAATCAAGTTGCAGGAGCATGTCACAAAGTCAGGTATACTTGTACATCAATTTGCATTTGACAATAAAGGTTGAAGTGTCTTTCTTGTTCCAACTTAAATGTTCTCTAAAATAATATCTTAATTTGGATCTGTTTTGGTCAATATCGAATGTTTAACATTGCTTTTGTTTCTTTCAATCATTATATATTATCCAAAATACGCTGAGAAAGGTGTTTGTTTTGTAGGTTTACTGAACAAAAGGTGGATTTGAGGACTGACCGCAAGATCAAATAAAAGCTAGGATCAAACGTCGGTTAAAAGGTATGTTCTCAAGGTCTATAGCTCATTTCTTTTCATAAATATCTCTGCAATACAGTTAATACACTTCCCTGTCACCCCATCCCAGTTGATAGCATTAGTTTCCTTGCTATAGGGTAGTTTTTCCTGCCAACACATATTAAGGATTTTTTCGTTAGTTTATTTCCTTCAAATTTTCCCCATTTACTTCGCAGGCTAGTGATCGGGATAAATCACTTCCAGTAGATGGTCGGAGGAGTACATCTTCCTCGAGGGATCAGGTATACATATTTGTAATAGTTCAAATATAATAAGAAAAATAGTTGATTTTCACTATGTTTAGGTGACTTTCACTATTTTTTTATTTAGGTTTCTGTAAGGGGCAACTCCTAGTTATTAGCAGATCGGGGCAAGTCACCTATGAGCATCAATCCGAGGAGTGGATCACGATCCTCTACATTGCAAGTATAATCCATTGGAATTGTTCATATAATTGTAGGAATCTATCATGATATAACTCAATAGTCTTTTATATTTTTTTGTTGCAACCCGATGAATCGTTGTATGAAACAACATCAGAAGAATGTCTAGTAGATCCTGAAGTGGCTGAGATCCTTAAAGATGATAGACAAACTGGTGAAGCCACAAACTGGTTTATGATGATAGACAAATTGTTGGAAAAATATACTGCGGAACTCGTTTCTCTGCTTATCAAGTTTCCACAGACAAGCGCGAACCTGGCAAGGATTGAATTGTTGGAACGGAAATCTGAATCCTTGGAAGTAGGTTGAGGAATCTTGATTCATAAAGTAATTCATTTATAACTTTATAATTTTCTCTTTTATATGATAGTACTGAACATGTAAGACGTGGTTTGTATTTACAAAATTATTGGAAAACACACAATAGTGGTGGAGGAGATGTTGGCCGCAGCGAGGCTCGTGGAGAGACATGGCATCATGAGCAAATGACTCCATGTACTACATTGAATCCTTCGCCATTGTTTTTGACTGAAAAATTAGCAACACATTCATACACACCATGAACCCCAACTGTGAGTGCACCGGCCGCTGGTGACCGACGCACACTGGATCGTCCACCGAAAGAGGTCGACAATGAGAATCTTGGTAATATTGATATCGACCTAGTTTCATTTCCAAGATCTTCCCGTGTCACTAGCACGGGAACAATGGAGGTAACATTTTTGGTTGATGCCAATCTCATCCCAATAAAGATCGATAAGGTCCCAAGTAATAAATATACGTTGATCAAGTTAATGTTTATAACTTCATTGTAATATATCGATGAAACATTTTCTTTCAACTAATTATGATCATGGCATGATCGTTTCACAGGAAATGACATTTTCTATAAACAAATGAATGACACGTTCTTGGAGATCTTCGGGCCCACCATCCGAGAAAGGTGGGATAAACAACGGAAATTTTTAAAAGATGAACTCATGCATCAGTTGGTTGGCCTGTTTAGCGACAAAACCTTTAATAAAGTCAAGGTCATGTAAAAGGCTTGTCAACATGTGAAGGTTGTCCGATACCAATATAGGACACACCTTGAAAAAAACCCTAAGTATGAGCGCCCTCCAATGATTTCACCAATGGAGTGGAGAGATCTTGTGGATGATGGAAGGGAGAGGGCTCATAGAATAGAAGGAAAGATAACACCAGGCACAGGGAGGTATGCAATACTTTCCGCAATGCAATTCAAAACCTTATTATTATTGAATATTTCTATATCGAACTTGGAACATCTAACGTATTTCAAAACTTGCATAGGATTCCAGACACATCAAAGGCCACAAAGGAAAGAGTTGAAAAAATAGGTCAGCACAAGCTTGGGCCTGGTGGTTATTCCAATTTCGCGGCACGATTTGTAAGTTTTGATAAACCAATAATGCATGCAAATAATAAATTGCAATTTTTTTTTCATTTTATTGCACCAGAAAATGTTAATTAACAACGTTATGCAAATATGCAGGCCGAACGATTCAATGAAAAGCGCACTGAGGAAGACATGAAGCTTGGCTTCAAGGAAGGCTTTGGAGCTATTGTTGAACGACGAAAAAGCTTGACTGGCCAAACACAGTCTTCTGGTACCAATCCATCCGGTGCACAGGTAAATAGAATCTATATACTTTATTGAATATTAACCGCTTGTGCAATCTATTCGTTATAAATACTTGAAAAACAATATTGAATCTGTTTTGAACAGGAAAGCAATGATCCCCCTAATGTCGAGGAGGGAGAACAACAAAATGAAGATCATGCTTCTAATCCTGGTAATGAGTTTATTCATATGCTAAAATTTTATGTATAGCATTGCAAATGGTGAACATTAATTGTAGTTCACCATATTTCAACTACAGAGCATGTAGAGGGTGAAAATGTATAGGTTGAGCCTAGACAAGAACATGAACTACATGATGTGGCCACACCAGGTAAAAAAACACCTTTGTAACGTTTTTTTAAATGAAATACTTGTCATTACAATATCAAAATACAACAATGTAACATTTTCACATTGTTGTAGCAAATATGAACCCCTTGCCGCATACATCACCACAAGCGCCTGATGAAGAACCAAGAACTGGAACAGAGAGTCCAGGGGTAGATGCTCCTCTTAGAGATTATTTACCAATTATGAAGAGAAGAAAAACTGCTAGTAAAAAGAAGTGACTTGAAAAATGTACTCGTCTAATTATTTTTGATAATAATATATCGTCCATGATTTTTGGCCTAATGAATGAATGAATGGTTTAATGGTTTAATGATTCAGTGTAGTAAACTGTTACCTTTATTAAATGTTAGTTTTTATTGAATGTATGTGTTGAATGAATGAATGAATGGTTTATTAAATGTTATCTTTTATTGTATGAATGTGTTGACTAAATGAAACAATGGTTTAATGAATGTTAGGATTTATTGAATGAATGGTAGATGAAAGTTCATGATGAAATATGGATAAATTTGCACGTATTTGTTTTTTTCAAGTACATGCATTGGGTATGGGGAATTGAGAGTGATGTGAGGGCGGGGAGGGGCCATAAGAGCTTCCACCTTCACGTGGTTGGCCCTGTTTAGTAGAGGATATTAAATTATTCTCGAAACATAGAGGAGGTCAATGAATGGGTACGATGCTGGCTTTCTACAACCCACTAGCGTGTCATCTAAATTTTGACAATTTCTTGGAGCTTGTTGTAATGTTTGGTTGCTCATCATAACCAATTTTGAGTTTCCACAACTTCAAAGGATAAGTAAATGATGCACTAGAATCAATATCCTTAACCTTCTCTTTAATTTCATTGGAATCAATATCCTTAACCTCACATTGAACCCTTCCAAAATGGTCTATTTACCATTGAAGCGTGGCTTCTGAAGCATGATATTTGCAACTAATCCAACATACACCAACAAAAATTAGAAACATGCTTCCTATTGTCAATGTTCATCATTTTTTATGGCTGCAACTTAACTGAGTATATTCGAACCTGCGACCTATGTCTAGTCCCAAGGCTAACACCTTCAAGCTTTAAGTGCAACTGACAATGGGAGACCACCTTCAAGCAGCTTGATTCATTCTGCATGCATTTCATAGTGGGAGACGATAGGCTACCACCTTGCATGATTCATTATGCATGCATTTAACTATGCATTAGTCTCAAATCCCCTCTACGCTTTCCCTAAATTAGTTTCTCGATTCAGCATGACCCACGCCTATCGTTCAAAGAGTGTTTCCAGCGGTCTAGAGTTTCATCCTGGCAACGGTGACGATTCATGGTATTATGTTTGCCTTCGGCTGCAATATGAAAAACTCAAAGCTCTCATATGAAGGTTTGTCTGACAAATGTGATGGTTTCAGTTTCTCGATTTAGCATGACCCAAACAATCACATTTGTCAGACAAACCTTCACAGTGGACTATGAGTTTTCCATATTGCAGCTGAAGGGAAACATAATACCATGAATTGTCACCATTGCCAGGCTGAAACTCAACACCATTGGCAACACTCCTTGGACGGCTGGCATGGGTCAAATTGAATTGAGACACTAATTCAGGAAAAACGTAGTGAATCTGAGACCGTTGCATAGTGAAATGCATGCAGAATGAATGAAGAGTACTGGGTGTCGAGAGAAATGGTTGTGGGACTTCATATGAGAGTAAATGGCGATGGGAATTGATTGACAAGGTTAGGATTTAAGTTGGTAGCCTTGGGACTAGACATAGGTCGCGTGTTCGAATCTCCTCAGTTTAGTTCGTACCCAGTTATTTTTTCGATGCAAATTATAGATTTTATTTATTTTCCTTTGTCAAATTTATGTATCCCTTTATGTGTTTTCTTTATTTTCCTTTTTTAACATTATGTATCCCCTTTTGATAATTGGAATTGTTAATATCGAGTCACTTGAGAATGAACGTAAAGAGGATTTCCACGGAAATCTGTTCCATCCAAACCTATCAAGTGTACTTTTAGGTCAAAAATATTCTTGTAACAAAGCGATGAAAGATCTTAGAAGAAAATGTAAGAAAACCCTGAAAGAAGTTTGCGTAACATAGTGGTTTGTGTTTGCAGGCATCCTTCCTTTTATGCACTCTGTTTTATTTTGTTGCACTTTCAAATTCATCTGCAATGATATCAACACACTACACATTATGGGAATAAGACGTTCACATTTGCATATTCCACTACTACATCTAATTAAATATCATCTCCTTGCAACTCCACCATTGTAACACCACTTTCTTCTATAGTGTCATCTTCTATAACAACACCACTCACTACTACAACATATATCCATTACAACTTTTCCATTGTTTATTGAGTTTCTTGTACGAGCTCGACCTTTACCCCCAATCTTTTCCTTATTGTATTTTGCTACAATCAATTCTTCTACACCTTTACTTGACTTGATAGCTTGAATATTAAATAATGCTAAGTATGGTTTTAGCTTGGAAGGAACACTTAGAGTTGTCATTTCAAGTTTGATAATAAAAGCCACCTTTTAAATAATGGACTATTATAATAATTAGAAAATATTTTCAACTTTATTATAAAGGTAAAGTTAAATTATTATATTAAAATCATATATAATTTATAAATGATTTTATAAAAATAATTTAAACTTATTTGGCAAAATATTTTCAACTTTATTATAAAGGTAAAGTTAAATTATTATATTAAAATCATATATAATTTATAAATGATTTTATAATAATAATTTAAACTTATTTGGCTTTGAACAAGATTGAGGCATGGGACAACTTCAGGCATGGTACAACTTGGCATTTGAAATGAAGTACGAAGGCTATAATAGACCTTAATTTGGACAATGAAAGGCAATGGTCATTTAAACACGACTTCACAAAGTTAAAGACTCCGAGGGTGAACTAGAAAAAAAAAGAGGAATTGTAGAAACAAACACTTCCAAACATTATTGTTTTTTTTTTTAAATTTTCCACCAGTGTCGGATAACCGACGACCTTAGCAAAGAAACCCGATGACCTCGCCATAGATCCGACAGCCAAAGACGTCGGTGCTCAGTCATTTTCAAGTGGGATAGACATCGGTTTTTCGACCTCCATAGTGCAAAAAATCAACAACGTTGCCATAGCTCCGACGTCACAAGATGTCAGTGCTCAGCCATTTTCAGTTGTGAGATCCATCGGTTTTCCGACCTCCACAGTGAAAAATACCAACAACTATGCCATAGATCCGACGGCAAAAGATGTCAGATCCAGGCCATTTTTAGTTGTGAGGGGCATCGGATTTCTAACAACCACAGTGAAACAAACCGACGGCTATGCTATAGATCCAATGACCAAAGACCTCGGATCCAAACGCTTTTCGGTTGTGAGGGACATCAGTTTTTCGACCACCACAGTGAAAAAAACCAATGTCTATGCTATAGATCTGACGGCCAAAGACGTCGGATCCAAATGCTTTTCGGTTGTGAGGGACGTCGATTATCCGACTGCCAGAAGGGTCGAATAACCGACGAAGTCCAAGCCATCGATTTTGATCCGAAATTGGACCGACGTTAAAAAATTACTGTGGTTTTCAGATAGTCGACCACAAAATGTAGAAAATCCGACTTTTTGGCCATCGGTTTTTGGGTCCAAAAAACCTAGTGTCTTCCTAGGATTTCCAATATTAATCAAATTAGAGTTCAAGCTATTTCTAGTTTCTTTTTGTTGTTGTATCTTTCCTGAATTCATTAGATTAGACAGATTGTAATTGAGTTACAATAGCTGCTCGATGAATTAGTTCAGTACAGATTGAATACTGTAGTTTGATAATTATAGGATTTAACTTCTTGCAAAAGTAATCTAGTTCATTTTTATTCCTAGAAGAGTAACTACTGGATTGATATTTGTAGGAAGGTAATTGTAATTTGAATTCCTAGATGGATAAGTTAGATTAGTTTTAGTTATGAGGTGAGTTTGGCTGAGCAAATCGGTAGGAACATTGATCTCCATTTACTTAATCAACTACTTGAAATGTTTATGCATATATTGTGCTTATTGCCATTGAAATAAAAGACTTCCCTGGGTTGACAATTCATATTGAGCATCCTGTGTGTTAGTTGTAATTAATTTGCATATAGGGTGACCAATATTTTGGCACCATTGCCGAGGATAGTAATTGATAGACATAGTTAGCAGTTGGTTTATTGATTTCATTTTAGTTTTGATTATCTAAAGCAAGCATGAATACAAGAAAAACAAATCGGGAACCCCCTCAATATACTAACATTGCAGGTGGACGAGGTTGTGGTCGAAATCAAGGTCGAGGAAGACATACATATATTGATGAAGTAATTGTTAGGGATGATTCTTCGACCAGACTGCCGCGAGCAACTCCAAGAAGGAGAAATTATGTTCTCCCTAATCTTAACACTTCTCAATCAACAGTGGAGAATACAACGGGACCTTCAACTCCCACTCCAGAGAAGAAACCTCCTGAAGACAAGGGAAGCGTCATGGGTGCACCAGATAGAGAGGAGATTTATTATATTAATGGGCACAGAGTTACTAAAGAAGAGTGGTTGGATCATCGCAAGGACCAAGAAGAAGAGGGAAGGTGAGAAGAATAAAGGAGGAAAGAAGAAGAAGCAAGAGTAGAGGAGAAAAGAGCGAAGGAAGCATTTAAGTATTGGAGCACAATGAATAATGGGGAACGCGAGGAAAATAATGAGCGCCATACTAACAATGAGGAGGAAGTGGAAGATAATCAGCATGGTGGCACTGTTTCCACCCTTGAATTCCCTATCCTCCAGACACTAGAGGTAGCTCCTATGAAAAATATTTCACCCTCGGTTCTCCCTAGTTTCCATGGTAAGAACTCTAAAGACCCAGATGAATTCCTTTTTGAGTTTGACATCCTCTGTCACAGTTATGATTACACCTCTAGTGCACAGAAGCTGAAACTATTTCCAGCCACCCTGAAAGGAAATGCTCTGCGTTGGTTTATGAGTTTGGGTCATGAGACCATCACCACCTGGGACTGAATGAAGCAAACCTTCCTCTCCAAATATCAAGAATAATGTAGAACGAGAGATAGGAAGGAGGAATTGTTTCAAAATGGTTCAGAAGGAAGAAGAGAGCTTGGAAGATTTTGTTGAAAGGTTGTTGTATAATTTACAGAGGTCTGGTCATACTGAGATTGGAAAATATGTACTTAAGATTATCTTACTACGAGGAATTAGAGAACATTTCCTTGATATTTTGAACTTGCTAGAGAAAGGCGACATCTCAAAGGAACCTTTTGAGAAAATTGTTGAATTATGTCGAAGATATTCAAGGGGGTCCTCCAGAACAAGCAAACAAGACAAGGATCGAGATCATGATGTCTTCACTACGACACAGAAGTCAGCTAGTGGAGGAGCCACTCGAGCAAAAATAGGAAACTTACTGGAGAATTTCAAAACAGATATGATGAGATCCATTTCCTCAGAGTTAGATGTTGTGAGAGAAAAGCAGAGGAAAGCAGTAGAAGATCTTACAGTTGGTGTATTCTGTCCCAAATGCAGAAAAAAGCACCCACTGAAAGAATATCCACTTGAAAAAGTGGAGGTATGTAGGATATGTGAATTGGAGCATGATACCAAGGAATTTACTCCATTACCCAAGGTTAAAGTAGTCTTGCAGGAATCTACTTCAGATGTGGAACAAGCTTACTTTAATGCACAGAAGAAACCTTGGCAGCCTCGCAATCAAGGTATGAATCAAAACCCATCATTTTTCTTGAATAATATGAATGATATGAATAATATGAATAACTTGAATACAAAATTCCCTTCAGATTATTCAAATAACCAATGGCATCCATCTCAGAACCCAATGTAAAATTTTAACTCTTGGACACCATGGTCACAACAATCGAATCAACAAGCTTCCTGGTCTCCGAATTGGAGAAATTCTTACCCAGGAAATAATTTTCCTCATCACCAGACTCCATATCAATAGTATCCTCCTAAACAATATCCTCACCAATCATATCAACAGCCACAACTGCAATTCCAAAACAATGCCGCACCTATGAATGCACCCCTACGACCACAACTGCCTGCACAACCTAACCCCAACCTGAATAATAACAAAGCAGCCCATCAATTTGGGACTGCCAACATGCCTTCTTATTCAATTTCCTAAATTCCCTGCAACGACATACATTTATGATCAGGGAGGGTAGTGGAACCCATCATCATTGAGGATGTTCCATCCTCAGTGATTGAAACTGGAGTGGATCAACACTTTGAGAATTCAGTCCATACAACAATCCCCATCATTGAGGATGTTGACATTCCTGCTGAAATAGTAGTTGAAACACAGGAAGCAACACACGATGAAACACAACCTACACAGTCTATAAGAGAACCACCATATCCTGAATGATTGGCCTTACAGAAAACAATGGAACAACCATGATTCAATCTCCTAGGAGAATTGAGGAATTTATATGTTAAAATTCCACTGTTACAAGCCCTCCATGACATGCCTATCTATGCTAAGACCATTAGAGATCTATGTGTAAGAAAACTAGGATGAAATCCTAGGGATCCCCCCACTGTCCATGTATTGGGAAAACTTTCAGAGTTGATAATGGGTAAGACTCCTGTGGCTAAATATGATGATCTTGGAAACCCAACTGTTACAGTACACATAGGACACACTCAGATACCGAATGTCTTGGTAGATTTAGGCGCAGCTATCAATGTTATGACCATAGAAACTGTGAAAAAATTAGGACTCACTAATCTTCGGCCAAACCCTACCATTTTAGAACTTGCTGATAGATCAACAATTAAGCCTGAGGGAATCCTAGACGACCTGGTTGTCTCCGTTGATTCATGGGAGTACCCTGCGTACTTCTTGGTTTTACAACCGAAATCACAGTTGGGGGGACACCCACTGATCCTGGAAAGACCTTGGTTAGCCACACTAGATGCCTATATCATTTGTCGGTCAAGATCCATGACCATCTCAGATGGAACTAATAATAAAAGCCTAACTTTATATCCCCCAATCCGACCAAGCCTAGAAGCTGAAACACCACTTTGGGTGGATCTAGAGGAGGAAGAAGGCATTCAGCCATTTTTAATGATAGGGAGAGCCTTAACTTTTAAAGATGAAACAGAGGATGACACTATTAACAGTTTCATCAGTGAGCCCACGTCCTTCAATAAACATGTTTATCAAATTTTGAACAGTACATTAGATGAAACAGAACAAGAAAATCTAACAGAAGAGACTTTAGTCAGTGATGCCAATATAATTCCAGTACTGAAAATTTCAAAAAGTGTCCTAGTAGAAATTGAGCCAGAAAAAACATTAAACATAAATCCAAATCTTGTGCCCAATGAGCTGGAACAGTTGATCACTTTGCTCAAAAAACACAAGGGAGCTTTCGCATGGGAGTACACAGATATGAAGGGTATTCCTTCTAATTTGTGTACCCATCACATTTACATCAAAAGTGACTCCAGACTAGTGTGCCAACCACAACGAAGGATGAACCCAAACTTAAGGGACATAGTGAAGGAAGAAATCCAAAAACTTCTGGAAGCAGGGTTTATATACCCAATTTCAAATAGCGAGTGGGTCTCTCCACTCGTGATTGTACCAAAAAAGAATGGGAAATGGAGGGTCTACGTAGACTACAGGGAATTGAATAAATAAACATAGAAAGACTGATTTCCCCTATCTTTTAATCAAGTCCTTGACACCTTGTCTAGAAAAAAAGTATTTTTCCTTTATGGATTGATTTAGCGGTTACAACTAAATCCATATCGCTCCAGAAGATCAAGACAAAACTACCTTCACCTGTCCTTGGGGCACTTTTGCATATTGGGTACTTCCTTTCGGATTGTGCAATGCACCAACCACATTTTAGAGATCAGTGATTGGGATCTTTTCAGAGATGGTAAATGACTACATGGAAATTTTTATGGATGACTTCACTCCATATGGTAATAGTTTCAAAGAAGCATTGAAAAAATTAGAAAAGGGTCTAAAACACTGTGAATAAGCCAACTATCTTTAAGCACTGAAAAGTGCCATATGATGATGAGTGAGGGGGTAGTTCTAGGGCACTTCATCTCTTCTGATGGTATCCAGGTAGACCCACCCAAAATTAAGGTAATTGAAAATATACCAACTCCTAGAAGACAAAAAGATGTATGTAGCTTCTTAGGGCATGCTGGCTATTACAGAAGATGTGAGGAACCTGCAACAATTAATTAATGAAAATACACGAGATAGTAGTAAGAACAGAAATCAAAATCACTTTTATTGATCACAGGCCACTTCGAGGGGGCAACCTCCTTTGAGCAAGTTCAATACAAATAAATTCACGGTGCCTTCATTGGCCTCAACACACACTTATATACTAAATCTAGGCGCCAATACTATGGGTCAAAACTATGGATCAACAAATACTATGGGCAACTTACAAAGCATATGCGCCCAACAACAATAACACAAACTATGAATCAACAATTACTATGGGATGACTTACAAAGCATATGCGTCCAACAACAATATTCTAACAAAGTAAAGAGAAGGGTTGACATGGGTTCCTAACATTGCCTTCCCCTTAAAAAAATCTTTGTCCTCAAAGCTTTAGATGTGGAAATTGTTGATGAATCTAAAGGAGTGGTTCCCCTATAGCATCCTCGGGTTGCATTTCGGGCCACTGACACCCTTTGAGTTTCAGGAGGGATTGCTTGGAAGGCTGTAGACGAAGAAGATCCATATCAACTGCATGAAAAGTGTGCCCAGAATGGTGCTAATCGGTTTGTTGTTTCAGTCAAATTCTTTCCATATGAAGATTGTCCTGTAGAATGAGAAGAATTTGTCGCGGTTTCGAAGAACCGAGTCAATTTCCTTAACTGGGGAGCTGCTAAGGGTGTATCGAAGAAGAACTAGCGGTTCCTGTCCATAGACTGCTTCATATGGTGTCCTTTTAGATGTGGTATTGTACTAGTAGAGCACTTCTAGGAAATCCATAGAAATAGTTGTCCAAATCTATGTAGGGATGTGCAAGGGTTCGAGCAGTCCCGAAAGGAGTGTCGTTTCACCCTTGTTGACCTGGCAAGTATCACAGTCAACCACCATATGTTGAATTGTAATTTTCAATCCTTGACAAAATAAGTGACATTGTTCCCGGTCATACATTTTGAGGAACCCAGAGTGCCCTACCAATGAAGAAGCATGGAGTTCATAGAAGAGATATCCCTGTTGAACAAATTGCAACCAATTGGGAACCAACAAAGAAATAGTTGTAAGAGAAACTGGGTCATCAAATGTGCGAGAAGGAGCATCTGCCACCATATTGCCCTTACACTTCTTGTAAGTGATCGCATAGACATAACCCATGAGTTGGATAACCCATTTTAGGTGCTCTCGGGAGGAGACCTGTTATAGGAAATTTTCCAGACTCTGGAGATCAGTCTTTATGCAGAAATAATTCCCTAATAGGTATGGCTGCCACTTCTGTACTGTATGCAAAATAGCCAGCATTTCCTGCTGAGATGGAGATGCGGCTAAATTCTTACCAGAAAGGTCTCTTGAAGGTGACAAGCCCACTGGTTCAGCAAATCCACCTGCATATCTATCCAAGGAAGTAGTGGAGACCATTGATGGGTGCATCTGAATGGAATGGAGTTGAGCGATGACACCATGTGAATTCTTCTTAAGGATCTTTTCCATGCAATGTGAACTGATGATGCAGAGAGACCCTTGTTGTAAGCCCGTAAATTTGTGTTGTTTCCCATTGACTGAAAACTTCATCCAAAGTTTAGCAAAATCCCATAAGATGGGGCCAAGTGTGCGTAACCATTGAATGCCCAAAACCACATCACATCTGCCTAGGGACAAGGCAAACATGTCATATTGCAGGTTATAATATTCTAGAGAGATACACACATTATGACACTTCCCCTTGCAAGGTAAGGTGCCCCCATTGGAAACCATGACTTCAAAGTTGGAGCAAGGATGGACAAAACAATCATCCTGTTTGGCGATCCGAGGGTCAATGAAGTTATGAATGCTACCAGAATCAATGAGTATTGTAAGAGGAAGCTTCTTGAAGTAACCCCTGAACCGCATTGTTTGGGGGGCGATGATGCCAGATAAAGCATGGAGAGATATCTCTGGTTAGTCGTCCGGAGATGGGGGGTTAATAGGTGGCTCCTGAATGTCAACCTGATCATCCATTGTAACTGGAGCTTCATCTTGAATTTTAGAGGCAAGCGGAGAATCCATATCCAAGAGATATAGCTTTTGCTGAACACATTTATGTCCCTGATTGAATTTCTCATCACAATTATAACAAAGCCCTTTTTCTATGCATTCCTGCATCTCTGTTTTAGACAAATGCTTGATAGGAGTTGGTCGAGAGCTGGCGGGATGGGAGGTTGTTGAGAACCCATATTTCAGAAGGGAACAAAAGTGGGTTTGGAGCGTTGTCCGGCTGCAATCTTGTCTTCTGCCAACTTAGCCAACCCTATAGCTTCCATCATTGTGTTGGGACAGAACATTTTAACCTCTGAGCAAATTTCATCCTTAAGACCACTGATAAAAAAACTCATGTAGAATTCATCAAACAATCCTTCTGTGTGATTGGCTAGTTTCTCAAATTATGTCTGATACTCTCTCACAGTGCCAATTTGGCGAAGTTTAGTGAGGGCTCTTGTGAAGTCATCAAAAGCACTAGGACCAAATCGTTGCAAAAGGAGCTGGAAAAAATCTGTCCATTTTGGCTCTTCATGAGCCTTGATGTACCAACGGTACCATTGAAGAGTTTCCTGTCCCAAATGAAATGATGCAAGTGGAACTTTGTTGACATCAAAAGTATTATGCAGACTGAAATATTGTTTTGCATGATAGATCCATCTAGTCGGATCAGTACCATTGAAATGAGGAAAATCAAGCTTCAGACCATGGAAATTATTGGAAGAAGAGAACCCATTGTCTGATGAAGACTCAGACTGTCGCTTGTTGTTCATGGCTGATTGCTCAAGATGGAGGTCGAGAAATTTTTCATCCAGATCCTGGAGTTTGGTTTGGATGGCTGCAAGTGCTTCCTCCATTGTTTTTGCTCTTGCGCGAGTAATAAACCATAACTAGAAGTTTTTTTTTGGGGGGGGGGGGAATGGGTAGAAAAACACAAACATAAGCGAAATTTAGTAAAGCGAAATTTGGATTTGGGAAAAAATCTAATGGGTAATGTGGGTTTGACTAGGTTTTGGTCACTTTCAAATGGACAGGGAAGCAGAAAATGAGGATTTCAAAAGCGGGGTGAAGCAATGGGAAAATTTGTCAGAGAGGGACAACAAAGCAGAAATAGGGAATGAACATGGTGGCAAAATTGGGAGGCGAGTGGGTGAAAATTGAAGAAGTTATGGCAAACCCTAAAAAATAGACAAATGTGAGATTTATGGCTTTGCGAGGTAGAATTTGGGATAGGGTCCTTAAGAATGAAATATGCAGAATGGGATTACAGGGGTGTTGTTAACACCCAAAAATTGCTCACTACCTCATCTACCACATTATATGGCTCATTTGTCCATTTTCCTACCATATTTCCCTTAAAATCCCAAAAAATCCCATTAAAAAGCCTCCAAAAGGCCTAAAATGCCTCCAAAAGACCACAAAACCATCAAAATAGCCTAAAAAAGGCTAAAAAACCCCCTTTTCCTCCAAAAATAGCAAAAATCCCCTAAAAAGGGAATAAAAAATATAAAATAATGAGGAAAAGGAGGAAAAAACCCTATACAGCTGCCTTAAACCATGTGTTTCCTAAAACCATGGGTCAGCACTCCACCACCAAAAAACTATAAATAGGTGATGGAGATCCCTTATTCCAGATCCACAATCACAAGCACCCTTACTCTGCCAAAATCTCTCTTGAAACCCTAGTTCACCATTGAACTACTTTCACCTTGAGAACCACCTTTGGCCCATTCCCACCATTGGAGAAAGAGAAGGAGCATATTGGAGCTTGGAGCATATTGGAGCATATTTAGCTTAGTTATTTACATTTACTGAACTGCTACTAAGGAGTCCATTCTCCTTAGTAGGTGTTCATTTGCACAAGCTAGGGGTAAAACCCTAGCTACAGTTTTGGCGACTCCCATAGATTTTGAATTTCTGGTTTCTGTTTATAATTTTTTCCCTTTCGGCCGCCGCATACCGCGTTTTTTCTCTCTGCAGTCGCGTCCCGACCGCGTCTTTCAGGCCTTTACCTACGACCCGACCGCCGCTCTCAGACTGTTTCCGACGCCCCGCCGGCGGATTCAAGTCTGTTACCTGCGATCCGACCGCGGCTAATCAGCCTGATTGCTGCGATCTGACTGCACCTGTCGGCCACTTTCCCGCGTCCCGACCGCGCCTGTCGGCCTCTTTGCCGCGACCTGACCACGTATTTTCCCCTGTTTGCTGCGTCCCGACCGCATCTGTTGGTCCGAAAGCCGCGACCTGACCGCGTCTGTTTCCCTCAAACCCGCGGTCCGCCTGTTCCAATTCGCCACCGACCCGCGGTCTGATCTCTGCACTTTTTCCCTCATTTGAGCCCAGCCCCTTTTGCTGCAATATTTTCTGCATCTGAACAGCCCTCTGTCCTACCTGCAGCCTCACTTCCCTACAGCCTTTCTGCAACATAATTTCTGTTCCTTTTACAGAATTCTTTTAAAATTTCAGTATTTTTAATTCAGAAAATTTTGCAAGTTAAAATTTCAATTCCAGCATTATTGATAGTTAGAAGTTGCCCCCCTTGTGGCACTTCTATTTTGGGTTCATCACCTCACGAGCACACACTCTGTCACATAAATCAAGTGAGCCTTAAAAAGTACCTAATTGAACCAACATTCTAACCCCACTTGGGGAACACAAAAGAATCTTTGTAGTTAGGTAGGGTCGGGGGGATAGGCTTCCAATAACACCCCTCGGTCACTTTCACTTGAGACATAGTTGTTGTCCAAATAGGGAACCAAAATCCCCTAGTACTTTTTGGCACGGTCACGACCAGTTTATCAGAGGGCCTCGCCCTTAGGAGGGTTGAAGTCGGGAGACTGGTTCCGGAGGCCTGAGTGGAATACCGCACTCCATTCAGTAACCGAAGGGCTACCTTTCGCGGTTCGCGAGATATCCTTGTATAGGGGTATTGCGGTCAACGGACTAAACGGCAGATTCACCTTTCTGGACGTGTCATGAACGGGGTATCTTAGTTGCCATTCTTCTAGGATTGACTACCCGGTGTCCCTCCCGGTAGGGGGATATCATAGCCACTTGGCTTTTCTACTCATATTGTCTGACTTGGATTTCATCACCTTGCAGAGGATATGTTTAGTTGAGTCAGAATACTTTTAGTTAGGTGTTTGCATGCTCCTTTACCTCCCTTTGGTCTAGTGAGTCCACCATTTTATTTTTAGGAAACCTGCTGCTTGTTGGTATTCTGACCATCTTTGTTGTTACTCCACCTATTGTAGCACAGCTGTTGCAGTGGGTGTTTTGAGTTGGTTGTTGGCCTGAGTGCCCTGTTTTTGAGCTCTCCTTCTGCACACTCAGTTGCATTAGGGTTTTCGAGCTGTTTTTACTCACCTCAACCCACAGAGATTAAACACCATCTGTCACCATTGAGTCCCCGAGACATTCTCGGCGCCTCAGGGGCGAGCCCCCACAGCACGGTTCTCTTGACACCACTCGTCATAGATTCCGATCATCATCCGTTGATACGACCCATCACAGATCTAGAGCCTTGTCACTTGACTCCACTCGTCAGCGATGTAGGTCTCCGTCACCAGATATTGACGCTCCTTACTTTACCTCGGATTCTGACGAAGAGTCTGAGAACCCTATTTACACTGCCCCTACTAGCCCCATGGCTGGCATGACTTCCACTCCTTTTGTTATAGGGACCATCGGTGGCACATCCACCACTACACCAGTTACTACACCTGTTTTGGGTATGCCCTCCATGGGGCCCTCATCTACCGTTCCCCTCACGGTACCTATTCCCGCAGCGGAAATACCTATCCCCACTACATCAGTGGCTCACACTACCCATGGTGGTGCTGGACCATCCTCCACCACCTTAGTGCCCCCACTTGGGGGCACCATCCCAAATCCTGTCCCTCCACTTGGGGGCATTGGCCCCAACTTGGTCCAACCCACTACTGTGTCACATCCTTCTTCCAGTTTGCCATTCATGGCTAGCCTCAACCTACCTGACCTGGACAGATTGACCAATGATCCTATTCGACACGACCCTACGTGGCCTCATATGCCTACCAAGCTGCCTGTCCGCTATGATGCAGGCGTTGAGATCCTCCTATCCTGCAGACAGAACACGGCTACCCATATCACGGACCACATCCATGAGTGGCGTCGACGCCGTAGCTTATGCAAGATCAAACTAGACGACCGTATCTTCCTAGATTGGTTCCTTAAATCCCTTCTCCCTGTTATTGCTAAGGATGTGGCATCAGAAAGACCCCAGTCTGAAGAAGAGGCCATCCTTAAGGCTCAACAGTTCGACCTCATTTACGCCCAGTCGGGTTACATTTATACCATTATACCTGACGCCCCTTGCAGTGAGTCCTCCCAGCATGATGTGCCGGGGGCATCCCATGCTGCAGACGGTATCATTGGCCGTGTTTCTAAACATCCCCAACCATTTTCTATAACACATCCTACCCCTGGCCCCGACCTTTCGCGGGCTATCTTACAGTCTGGAGCAACCAACTCGTATGCTCCCATGACACATCACCATCACCATGGACCCTCATGCCCTCCTCAGTGCTTCGGTTATGCGACTCCTGCTTATGCTCCCCCAGTCGCACCTCAGCCTTACTACCATCAGCAGGCTGCCCCAGCTCCTGCGCCGTCACAAGCCCAACCCGCTTATTATCCACCACAGGCAGCCCCTGCGGCACACCCACAACCTGTTCTGCAGACATATCAGCAACCTCCTCAAGTTGCTGCACCTGCTTAGCCTCCACCTGCATATCATCCCCCGCAGCCTGCTCCAGCACCTGCGCAACCTCAAAATCCACCTGCTGCTCAAGGGCAAGTTTACGCCCAACAGAACCCGCAGCAAAATAAGAACAACCAACGCAACTAGGGCCAACAAAACCACGGCAAGGGCCGTAATCGGGGGAACAACCAACCTGCAGACCAAGCTGGGCAACTGGCGAATCCCCCCGACAATAATAATGCCGCCCCTGCTAACCAAAACCCTGATCGCCCGCCCAAGCAGGCCAAAAACCCCAATTTGCGAACAAACCATCCTTGTTCTATTTGCGGGGTCTATGGCCACTACACACATGCTTTCCCACACTTAGAGCGAGCTCGGCAACTCTGGGTTGATGAGGCCCATCGCCAAGGGCATGCGGCTCCCCCAGCACCGCCCAACCCCCCCAACCTCAACAACCCCCTTTGGTGCTGCAAAACCCCTTACCAACCCAAGGCATAGTGAACACTCAGCCGTTGGCTCCCCCTCAAGCCAACGCGCCCCAACAACAACAGATTACTTACGCTGCCCCTGATCAACCCATGTTTGACTCAGGTACCCACCACTTGCTGATGATGTCATCTACTGACGTCAACCTCCAGACTCGTTGGAACCAGTATGGCTCCACCACTGACGTACCTCCCACCGATAAAACTACTAACGCCCATCCTACCGATCAAGCGTTACGTATTCCTCCACCTCCTCTAGATGGCGCTCCCAAAACACCTCGTCTCCCACTTCGCCGTATCAACAATAACCCCAATGCGCGCACTGCGTCAAACTACAACATTGTAGACGACTTAGCTCAATCCCCCGCAGCCATGTCTGCGTTAGAAGTCTTGAAGAACTTCCCTTCCCAGTGCAAGACTTTACTCTCCGCCATTGGGGGGATTGACCCAAATGATTTGAATTTGATGGCATTTGATTTAGACCAATCTGAACCTCGCCTGCCTTCCACCCTAGCATTCCAAGTTTCTGTTTCCATTCAGAATCTTGTCATCCATCGATGCATCATCGATGAAGGTGCCTCCACATGCGTCATGTCTACATTCGTGTGGCAGAAGTTGGGATCCCCCACCCTCCAGCAGTCCACCACTGCATTACGCGCCTACGACGGTCGTTCGGCTCAACCTCAAGGCCTCCTAGCCAATGTCCCCATCCAGTTAGGTGGCAAAATTGTCCTCATTGACATTGAGGTAATCAATGCCCAATTGGATTACAACCTTTTACTTGGCCGTAGCTACATGTATGCCATGCGGGCGGTTGCCTCTTCTGTCTTTCGCACCATGATGTTCCCCCATGAGGGACGCGTGGTTAAGGTTGACCAGCTCACCTACTATGATCCCAGTGCTCCCGCGGCACCTGAAAATGTTCTCCCCATGGTTGAACAACTTGTTTCTCGTGCCACCACCTCGTTTGTTTCCTCTACAGGGCCACGAGTCTACTCAGACGCGCCGATGACCTCCACCTTTCAATCCATTCCTCCGCCGTCATCTACGCCGGAAGTGTCTGACTTATGTACCTTGTCCCACGACAACCTACCACCTAATAATCAACCACCCTTGTTGCCTAAACCACCATTGGTACCTAGCCACATTGGTGTTACACCGATCCATACGATCCCCTTCCTAGTCCCTCCATCGGGAGTAGTGAGCGCTCCGGTGATGGCTACCCTTAGTCTCCCTGGGTTAACTTTGGGATTACCTGTATGGTATCTTTCGCCTCCCGTTCGCCCACCGACACCAGATGTCGTCCTCCAACCGGTGCAACCCATGGCTACTACCTCTCAGCCACCTCCTGGTGTCTCTACCCCTCCGTCCTCCATAACTCCCCCTCCTACTCCCAAACCCACTGGGGGCAGAGGTCCACAACCTTACACTGCTGTACCACCTCCCAAGACAGTCAAAAACCCTCCAACGTTTCGTGCTCCTCCCAAATGCTCGTTGTACGATGAGTTGCGCCATGCGACCCACCAATGCCCACAGTTACCAGCATTACAGAAGCACATGCAGATGCTCGACGATGACCCCAACATCCCAACTGTCGAACTAAATCCCACTCCAAAGCCTAAAGATAAATCCCTACGTACCAACCACCCCTGCGCCATATGTGGTATTTACGGGCATTATTCACATCATTGTCCCGATCTCCCGGATTACAGAGCGGCTCTTTATGAGATGAACAATCTCGATCTTGAGACGGCACCACCTACCATTGAGGAGATCTACCCCCCAGACTCTTCACCTTCAGGAGAGGTTAACACCATCTACATGATCTCTTCCACTACCATTCCCTCGTCAACCGATTTGACGACGCAAACTTTCCGTACTGATGAGGAGATTCTTGAGGCCCTTACCGCCCCGGATTATCCCTGGGATGATATGCATCATCGTTCCTACTTCATCCCAGAAGCATCTTCCTCCAGCTCCGCTACCCAATACGCGGTTGAGTCCAAAGACTTCCTCCCCACCAAGGTCGACTGGTTCAAGGACCCTATTCCTGCTCCTGATGCCTTCGAGGAGGGTAACATGGCCAACATCTCACCTATCATCCAAGTTGATATCGCTGCCCCAGGACGTGCCCCTGAACTCATCACTTTAGGAGCATTCTACAGTAAACAAGAGATTGAGGACTACATAAACCTTTTCAGAGAATTCCGTGATGTCTTTGCCTGTTCCTATACCGAAATGCCTAGTCTTGACCCCACAATTATAGAGCACCACATTGACACATGGCCTAATGTACCCCCTGTTCGTCAGAAACAGCATCCCATTCATCCCTCACAGTTCTCAGATGTTACAGCTACAATTGGGACCCCTGAAGTCATCACTTTAGGAGTCTCCTGCAGCGTGCAGGAGATCGAGAACTACCATCAACTCTTCCAAGAGTTCCGTGATGTCTTTGCTTGGCCCTCTCCCGGAATGCCTAGGTTCAACCCCGCCATTCTCGAACATCACATGGACACACGGCCAGAGGAACTTCCTATTCATACCGAAACCGATTCTGAAGGCCTTCCTTTGCGCAACCCCCATGCTGGGTTGTATCCTACGGAGTCTCTATCCCTAGAATAACTCGCGGCCTCATTGGTCCGCATTGTACAGTTTGCTCTCTTTTTTGTTTTTTCACCTTTTTTACCATCATCTTACATTCATCATTCTTGCATGATCACAGATGGACCATCTTCCACCTTGTTACACTGGCTTTGCTGACGGCGCGAGCCGCTGGTCTCCCAACCTAGCTTCTGCAGCATGGGTCTTGTACTCCCCTTCCAACGAGATGATTCACCTTGACGGAATATGTATAGGCGCTGCTACCAATAACCAGGTGGAGTATGATGCTGTGACTGGTCTCCTGACTGCTTCCCTCCAGATGGGCATATGTCACCTTCATGTGTTCCTTGACTCCCAGCTACTTGTTTCCCAGCTCAACAACTGCTACCAGGTGCGTGATCCCTGCCTTTTTAGAAAATTCCTGCGCACAAAACAACTCAGTCGACAGTTTGAATCCATCACATTCACACATGTCCCCAGGGCCCAAAATAGTGTCGCAGACCAAATGGCCAACAACATCCTAGACTCGCATATCAATCACACCATGTAACATCATGCATCACATTCCCATAGCATCTCATAAAAATATATAAAAACCCAAAAAGATTGCATCGCATCAACATTTGCATCCATGTACATAAACCACATGCATATCCATAAGGGCATCCACGTGCCTAAATCATACATACATCATAAACCTCCATAAAATACACAAGGGGCATCCACGTGCCTAACATCCTAACCTACTTGCATCCACGTGCAACGTAACCATATCATAACTCATAAAGCGCATCCACGTGCGTACACATAAAACAACACCATACAAAACGATGCATCCACGTGCATATATATATATATCAAAAAATATACATGTTCAGTGCTATACATGTCCTGAGTACCCCTGTACTCAGCTATACAAAAAATGGCTATACATGCCTAAAGCCTCATCTACCTACATGCCGTAGCTACAAAAATCGGGGGGATTCCCTTGCTTCCCCTAATGGGAGTCGTATCCTGCATCACTGCCTGCATTGGCTGCCTCTGAGTCCTCCCCTCGCTCCTCCTCCGACAAGTCCTCCTCCGGCAAGTCCTCCTCTCCTCCGGCCTCCTGTGCCCGTACCCGGTCCACTAGGACCACCACCTAGATCGCGATGGATCTGAACTCTCGGGGTGCCATCATGCAATCCTGCAATACAGCAGGGTCGATATCCCGCCATCCCTCATCGGTCACCCCTATCAATAACCGATCTAGTAGTGCCCGCACCGACTCGATTGTCCCCTCCGCATCACGGCGACGGACCTCACCTCGCCCAGGTAGAGCTAGGACAGCCACAATACCCCTCCGCGCCACATGTCCTGGAGGCGGTCTCGGGCCCACATCTGCAAAATCACCCATATGTCAGTCACAGTCTATCAAACTCCTATCATATAAATAAAACTTGACATACATAACATGCAACAAAAACACATACGTACCATCGGGACCCCATGCCTTTCCTGGTGCTCGTGGCGCCTCCGGATCTCCCGTGAAGTCCATGTCCCGATACGGGAAATCATCCAGTGTCAATGGTATCTGGAGCCACTGCAGGTGCAACTCCTGCGTAAAATACCTGCCCACGTCGCCGCCACCACGGCGGCGCATCATCTCGCCCCATCGCACCATCCGGGGCTCCCTCATACCTCCTGCCCTGATCGGCACCCGTGGCCGCAGTGTGGGTACCCTCTCCATAAAGAAGGCACACAAGAAGGAACCAAAACAAAATCCCTTGCCCTCTTCCTTCGCTGCCGTCAGCTGCCGCTGAACGCAGGTCAGGAACATCTGGCCCCACACGTAGTACACCCCATCCAGTACGCGCTCTATCATCTGCATCTGACCCCCAGACACCTTCTCAGGTGACTGGGACCCCAATACCCAGACCACACACGCTGCCATGGCCTGCACTGCCGGCTCCTGTAGGTCCCTCACCAGGAGTGCATTCCTATGCACCCTCGCCTCAGGACCACAGTATCTCTCCACCATGTCCTCCATGTCGACATCCGCGGCAACCCGCGGCTGTGTGTCTGCTACCCTGCCTAGACAGGGCAACCCCGTCAGAAAGTATACGTCAGTCAGGGTGAGGTCCACCCTCTCACCCTGTACCCGCAAAGCCTGTATGTCCGGCTCCTAGAAGCTAATCAGCCGGTTCAGCAGCAATGCTGCTGACCGTATCATGGGAATCTGTGTGAACTTTAGAAGTCCGCATATTCCCAGCACAGATCGCACATGGCGCTCCCGTCGGATCACCGCCATGATCTCATCAGGGATCTCCCGCTCTCTCCAGAGCACCTGCGGCATCCTGTCAATCACACAACAGACTCATTAGACTCATGTCAACTAAATAAGTACCTTTTCCCTCTCCCGGAAGACCCTCTTAGCTCGGCCCAAAACCACGGCTTTCGGGCTTCCTGCCGCATTTTTCGCCTGCGGCTGTCAGGCATATAGTCGCGGTTCTTCACCGCGACTGTTAGCCCTAACCTCGCAGTCCGGAACCGCGTGTTCCTCCTTGGAACGCGCGGTCTTCGACCGCGTATTCCACCGAGAAACACGTGGTCCTCAACCGCGTGGTTCACCCCGAAACGCGCGGTCGCCAACCGCGGTTTCAACCCCCTAACCCGTGGTCCACCCACGTGGACCGTACAAATAAGCCCTGGGACCCACTACCCAACCCCCGACCCTAAAAAACATGCAGGTATGAGTTTAACGGAATACCTGTATCTCCCGGATCTGCAATCGGCCGGTCGGATCGTCCAGAAATGCCACCTAAGCTCTAGTCCACTCTGATCACAAGTCAAAGTCAAAACGTACAAATGACACATGTCATGTTCGACCCACCACTATTTATAGTCAGTTGACTTTTTCCTGTTTTGGCCATTCTGACCCCATACGGAGTCCATTTTATGAACCGTTTCCACCACTGGAATCAGCACGATGAGACCATCATGATGGTCACCTCGTTGCATTATTTTTGTTCTGTCTTTTTTTTTGCCCATTTTTTCATATGCCACTAGTCGCCTCGGTTTGCGTGCCACATCGGCCGTCCTCCGTTTTTCACGTATTTTATATCATCGGATTCATTTTTCCGAGCTGGTGATGATGCTTGAGATCATTTCTCGCTCTCACCTCCCAATTTTTTGGGTATTTTTTCCAAAATGCCCTCGTCACCTCGGTGTGCGTGCCACATCGGCCGTTACCCATTTTTGACATCCTTTATATCGTCGGATTCATTTTTCCGAGCTCGTTATGATGCTTGAGATCATTTCTCGCTCTCACTTGGTACAATTTCAACATCGTCTCCCGACACCTTGCTGCCTCGGTTTGCGTGCCACATCGGCTACTATCGGATTGTTCCACTTTTGTACATGAGCCATTCACTCCTGTCATACTGCAAATGTCTCGTTATTTTGCAACCATCTCATTCACCCCGCAAGGAGGCCCATCATTGTTCCCCAACACCCTCGTTCTTGGTCACCATTATTGATCCTTGATTGAACACTTCCTCCTTGCCTGGCCATTCCTTTTGTTCGGTATAATTTTATCCCTTTTTCGGGCCGGACAAGTCCTTTACGAAAAAGGCACTTAGGGAGTTTCTGTTAAGCTCTTTTCTGACTCCTAAAAGAATGAAAAGATCGTCGAGCAATCTTGCTTCCTTTCATGCTCGCTAAAGTACCTGAAAGGGCGTCTATCTGGTATAAGTTTACCCCTTTTCCGGACCTGGTAGACTAATTACGAAAAAGGAATACTCTAGTCACACCGGCTAGAAGAGTTCTTCATTGCATCCTTTTATGCTTCTTTGGGCCTTGGAGACTAAATCTACAAAAAAGCAACCCCCTGGAGTCTTCTTACTTGCTTTCAGACTCTCTAAAAATTGAAAGCAACCACGAGTATGAACTGTCCTGGGCTCGTAAAATCCACACGACAGTACCATTCCATCACTTCAGAGTCTTCTTATCGCTTTTAGACTCCTTAAAATTGAAAGCAACCACGAGCATGAACTGTCCTGGGCTCGTAAAATCCACACGACAGTATCATTTTACACACACTTCTTCTAGTTCCCTAACCCATGAAGAAGTCCCCTCCCGTGCCTCCTGGCACTTTGATCAATCATCTCGGCAGCACCCCCAATCAGGTCGCCTTTGTTCAGAGTATTCTGCAGTCTCCTGCCATGTTACACCAGCTCGAGTCTCCCTCAGCCCAGTTATCCTCCCAGATCCATTACAGCTATGATCCCTTTCCCCTCAGTCAGTTTCATATGCTGCCAGATCATTCCCATTATCATACTCTGAACAAAGGAAGTTTGAGTCCACCCACTCTACTTGCCCAGTTGTCCCTCCACAGTTCGGTCAGTCCTGCCATCAGTACTATCACATTTCGGTTCTTTACCTCCCGCTCCTATCAAGGAAACATCATTGCCTTGATAGTTGCAGGTCTGCCTCTGTCGACGACAGCTCCTCTATTCCCGAGGATAGGCCCAGAGGTCCCTACGCCTTGGACTTATCACCATCTGTGGTAAGTGCCTACGGATCATTCTGAGAGGAGTCATCATTGCCTCTCCGAGTGGTTGTTCTTCACATGCTCGACTTCAGCACCTTTATCGCATCGTTGAGGATCGCGTAGGATTATATCCCATCAGTTTTTAGTCGAAGACCCCAGATTTCCCCCGACTCTAGCACATTGGTGAGTCACTTCGGAACGACCAGTTATATGTTCCTGTGGATGTCCGGGCTGCGTTGGCGATTGTATTCGGAAGCCATCTAGCTATATGCTTCCTTGAGTACCCAGGTTTATCCCAGTTCAGTGTACCATCGAGGTTGTTGCTCCCAGTCACTATGATCCAGTAGCCCATCAGTTCCTTTGGTACCACATTCAGCACGCACTGTTGAGATTCCAGTGCACCAGTTCTTCAGATTACACATGGTCCGCCCAGCAGTATGTCCCATATTTTGTGTCCCCTCTGGACTCTTATGATGTACACAGTGGCTATGTATCTTACCGGTCCTCCTTTTCGGGCCTCACAGTTCTGTTTATGTATCTTGATACGAGCATGGGTATGCCCGCCTCGTCCATATATTGAGATTATTCCTCATTCAGTTTTTGAGGTCATGTATATGTCAGGTCCCCATTTTTGAACCCCATTTTTATTGTTATATCCTGATACGAGCATGGGAATGCCCGCCTCGTCCATATGATCAGATGATTCCTCATCCATTATTGAGGTTATGTACTTTTAGTTCTTGCAGTTGTTTGGGATCGTTGTTCTGGGCTTCAGTTTGTTTCTTCTCTTCTCTCCACACCCCTGGAAAACCATTTATGACTTATGATGTCCATCGGCCATACGATGAGCTCCTGCCCTCGCACATCAGGGGGCAATCTGTTAACACCCAAAAATTGCTCACTACCTCATCTACCACATTATATGGCTCATTTGTCCATTTTCCTACCATATTTCCCTTAAAATCCCAAAAAAAATCCCATTAAAAAGCCTCCAAAAGGCCTAAAATGCCTCCAAAAGGCCACAAAACCATCAAAATAGCCTAAAAAAGGCTAAAAAACCCCCTTTTCCTCCAAAAATAGCAAAAATCCCCTAAAAAGGGAATAAAAAATATAAAATAATGAGGAAAAGGAGGAAAAAACCCTATACAGCTGCCCTAAACCATGTGTTTCCTAAAACCATGGGTCAGCACTCCACCACCAAAAAACTATAAATAGGTGATGGAGATCCCTTATTCCAGATCCACAATCACAAGCACCCTTACTCTGCCAAAATCTCTCTCGAAACCCTAGTTCACCATTGAACTACTTTCACCTTGAGTGCCACCTTTGGCCCATTCCCACCATTGGAGAAAGAGAAGGAGCATATTGGAGCTTGGAGCATCCTCTTGGACATTGCAAAGGGCTTCATCAAACCTTCACATTGAAGGTAATATCAATACAAAAAACCATTCTTTAAATTTGTTGTTTATGTTTCATGAATGTTTTATAAGTAATTTAATTTCTGTTTTAGCTTAGTTATTTACATTTACTGAACTACTACTAAGGAGTCCATTCTCCTTAGTAGGTGCTCATTTGCACAAGCTAGGGGTAAAACCCTAGCTACAGGTGTCCGGGAAGTTTCAATGGAAACAGAGTTAAAACAAGGGAAATATGGCGAAAAAACATTTTTTTTTTCCAGAAATGGATCTGCAACGATGCAAAAGGGATTGGGACAATTGGATCTACAACGATGTGGAAGGGATCGACAATAGATGGGTCTGGAATGATGCCAAATGGATCGAAAATGGCTGGATCTGAAATAGATTTCAGAATAGATCTGGAACGGCTAGATCGGGAACGGCTTTTAGAATGGATCTAAAACGACGCGGAAATGATCGGCAATAGTTCAGCTAAAAATAGATATGGACCCTGGGTATGTTCGGCTTCCTAACAGTTTAGGGGTTTCACTCGGATACCAATGCTGTCTAATGGCTTGCGTATTGGTGCAGTACCCCTCACTCCATAGCTCAGGTAAAACTGATAATCGCTTTGCCACAAACGATAGCTCTTGGTTTACCTCACAGGTGGGAACTAGTCAATCAGGTAGGGCTCATTTCCCTTTTCGTTGGTAGGTACTCTCAATGGGACAGCTACTTTGGGTTTTCTGTGGTACTCCTCACAATGATTTTTAGGGCTTATGCCCAAGTACTTCCCACAGTTAAGTGGATAGGGATTATTCCCAGATCCAAACTTGCAACAGATGCGAAAAAGAAAAAAAAAATTGGCAGAAATTCCACCCAATGAGCCTAAGAAAGTGCTCTGATACCAGATGTGAGGAACCTGCAACAATTAATTAATAAAAATACACGAGATAGCAGTAAGAACAGAACTTAGAATCAATTTTATTGATCACGGTCCACTTCGAGGGGGAAACCTCCTTTGAGCAAGCTCAATACAAATAAATTCATGGTGCCTTCATTGGCCTCAACACACACTTATATACTGAATCTAGGTGCCAATACTATGGGTCAAAACCATGGGCCAATACAAACTATGGATCAACAAATACTATGGGTGGCTTACAAAGCATATGCGCCCAACAACAATAACACAAACTATGGATCAACAATTACTATGGGACGACATACAAAACATATGCATCCAACAACAATATACTAACAAAGTAAAGAGAAGGGTTGGCATGGGTTCCTAACAGAATATTCATAGAAAAATTTTCCAATCTAGCTTCTCCTTTGTTCACTCTACTGATGAAGGATGCACAGTTTGATTGGAATGATGCATGCCAAACAATGTTCACTGAACTTAAGAAGAGGCTATCTACATCACCTACCTTATGAGGTCCCAATTGGGCTCTGCCTTTTCATATCTCATCTGATGCTTCAGATACTGCCATTGGAGCAGTATTAGGAAAGCACGAAGTTCACACTCCCTATGCAATTTATTATATTGGTAAGAACCTGGCCCCTCCTAAACTGAACTATACTGTTACAAAGAAGGAATTCCTTTCCATTGTCTATGCCATCAACAAATTTAGACACTATATTACTGTATATTCTACTTTTGTGCACACTGACCATTCAACCATCAAATACTTAATGAATAAACCAATCACGAATGGTA
This sequence comes from Larix kaempferi, assembly GCA_027924585.1. Classification (NCBI taxonomy): domain Eukaryota; kingdom Viridiplantae; phylum Streptophyta; class Pinopsida; order Pinales; family Pinaceae; genus Larix; species Larix kaempferi. The sequence goes on along the minus strand of BSBM01000361.1, from coordinate 68,290,558 downwards.
GAGTTACTAGATGGATGTTACTGTTCCAGGAATTTGACATTACAATTATTGACAGACCAGGAAAGGAAAACATTGTTGCTGACTTTTTATCTCGACTCACTAATAATGATGGCAGTTTACCAGTGGAAGATTCCTTTCCTGATGAGCATTTGTTTGCAGTATCATCTCATTCCCCATGGTACACAGGTATTGCTAACTTTTTGGCTGCAGGTAAGCTTCCAGCACATCTATCGAAGAGAGAAAAAATAAAGATTATACAGTAGAGTACTCGGTATTGCTGGATTGATGGACATCTTTTCCTACACATGTCTTGACTTGGAAATCATAAGATGTGTAAGAGAAGATGAAATTTTCAGTATCCTGAAAGCTTGCCATGATGAGCCCTGTGGGGGACATTTTGCTGACAAAAGGACAGGTCATAAGGTTTTAAGGATGGGATATTATTGGTTGACATTGTTCAGAGATGTGAAAAAGTATATTCAGGCTTGTGATAGCTGCCAGACGATGGGCTAGCCTAACAGATTAGATGAAATGCCCCTTCAGCCACAGCTTGTGGTTGAACCTTTTGATAGATGGGTTTTAGATTTTGTAGGGCCTATCAACCCTCCCTCAAAGTAGAAAGTTTACATGTTGGTTTGCACAGATTACATGACTAAATGGGTGGAAGTTGTATCTTTGGTTAGAGCCAATGATCGGGCTGTAATTGATTTCCTGTATGAAGAAATTTTTACTCGGTTTGGAGTACCCAAGGAAATCATTACAGATGGTGGACCACAGTTCATGTCTCACAAATTGGAATCCCTGTTACAGAAGTTTCACATTCAACACAAAATAACCTCACTATAACACCCACATGCCAATGGCCAAGTGGAAAGCACAAATAAGGTCATTGAGGCTATTTTAACAAAAACAATGAAAAGTCACCGAAAAGATTGGGCGGACAGACTCCCAAAGGCACTATGAGATTATCACACCACATGGCGCAACACCACTGGTTTTTCCCCATATGAGTTGGTGTATGGCAAAAATGTTGTCTTCCCAATTGAATTTGAAATCATAACTTTGAAGACATCCATGGAAGCAAACCTTGATTTAACAAAATCTCGGAGGAACCGTTTGAATCAACTTGATGAGTTGGATGAGAAGTGCACAGCTGCAGTTCATCATACAGCCTTGATCCAACAGTAGCGCTCCAAGTGGGACGATAAATTTATAAAGAAGAAAGTCTTATGTGAGGGATATTGGGCTTTGTTGCATGATTCACGGTTTAAAAGGGATTTCAAAGGAAAATTACATACAAGATGGCTGGGACCGTATCAGATAAACAGAGTATTTGACAATGGAATAGTTCGGTTGATCACCATCGATGAAAACAGAACACCACTATTTTCCAATGGTCATCGGCTGCAACTGTACCATAAACCAGTTTCAAGGGATGCATTTCTTTCACATGTACCAGCTGATCTAGATTACTAGCTGATTCAGGAGCAAGGAATTTTCCCTATCCCTAATAATTTTTAAGAAAAGGATGTTGCAATTCAGCATAAATTTTTCTGTATATAAATAAATCATTTTCTTTTCTTTTATTTGATTTTATTTTTCAGATTTGATGGGTTTTTGTTATTTTTAAGAACTCTAAACAGGCTTATGCATGGAAGATCACTTGAATGGAGGCAGTTGCAACTTGGGCTGAGTGATTGTGGCATTCTGGTTTATCCCCCTTTTCTATGAATAATTCCTCGGAAGAAAAGAATGATGCAACAACAGATACTCAGCAAAATATGGCTTATCTCTTTTTCCCACAGCTGCAACACTGCAAAATCCCGCCCAAATTTCTATTTTTGCAGCTGCAACATAGCTTCATTTGGCTTATATTTTTTTTCCTGCAGCTACAATGGTACTATATCCCGCCCAAATCGCTTTTTTGCACAGCTGCAACACTGCTGAGCTGTCTATTTCTCTTTTACGTAGCTGCAACACCCGCTAAAATTGCCCATTTTTCCTATCATTAGCAGCTGCACCACTGCCAAGTTTCCTATCTTTCCTATTTCACACAGCTGCAACAATCACTAAATTGCCTATCTTTCCTATTTCGTGCAGCTACAATAGTCGCTAAATTTCCTATCTGTCCTACTTCACGCAACTACAACATCCACTAGAATTGCCTATCTTTTCTATTTTTCACGCAGCTGCAACACTGCTAAAAGTGCCTCTTTTTCCTATTTCGAGCGGTTGCAACAGCTAAATTTGTCCATTTTTCTTGGCAGCCGCGACTCCGCTACTTCCTCATTGGAACTTCATTATATCTCTGTTCATCAATATTAGTGTCCTCCATTCTCCACAATGAACATTCAAAATCTTACATGTCTGCCACATATCTTTATGATCTATGCCAACGTGGATGTACTTTATTTGCCACTCGACAATGGTCAGCTCATGAGTGCATGTACAAATTGATGATCCTATCAGCGATGTGACCATGGAAAGGCGCCATCATGCAAAACGACGGATTGGCATTATATTCAAAGGTATGAGTCTTAACCATGAACATAATTAGGCATGACTTAATGCGGTAATCAATAATGAGTATATTCTGTCATTAGTTCATGTCATTTATCTTTATCCAATCAGCTGAGGTGGTGACTACGTCTAATTCGTCCTCCATTTTCGGTATACAACCGCCATTCGAACTTGCCCGTGCGACGACTTGTCACCACTTTTTATCCAAAAAATAGCTATGCCAATTCCTAAAAATAACCGTGCCACCTTTCCGAAAATACCCAAACCTTCGGCTCTCCATTGCTCATCTCTGCATGCAGTCACTCGACGTCTGAGACTGTAACTCACCCCATTGATAGCCAAATTTATAGACAGCTCTTCAATATGGGCATCCCGGTATGACATGAGCCTGTCAGCATAGAGCCTCTGTGTGCAAACAAAGCAGTTTTTACCATCTTCTAGGAAGCTGGCTGGATTGAATATTTCCAGCGGTTGAATGATTTTCATGTAGAAACCGCACTTGAGTTTTCTCAAAATTTAACTAACACTCATTCAAAGGTTCGAGGTATTAGAGTGGATGTTTTAGAAGCAATCATGGTGGAAGTAATAGGGTTTCCCATAACTGGAATGCAATGGTTTGGTCGGAAGTGCGATAATTCGACTGCAACTGCCGACTTTTTGGCCACAGGAGAGGTTGTTCAGCCACATCCGAGAGGAGTATCCATGGAATCCTTGCCAAATCCCTAGAATTAGGTGGTGACTTTCATCAAGAAATACATTTCCTGTGAAGGTAGGTACAAAGTGGTTCACATATATGAATTTTACCTCCTTTAACATTTACGCCAGCGCAAATTGTTAAATATGCCTTTTTATCTTTTACAATCTCTGCAAACTATGGCTGGGTATGTCAAGGATGCCCGACATCCTTTATCTTCATTCTCAAACCATGGGTTGATTAAATTGTTAATCTTACAGGCACTTGCACACCATAATTTTTCATGGGAGGAGTTTGTAGCTCGACCAAGGGTACCCCGAGCCCCTGCTGTGGCAATTGGAGGGGTTGACAGGGTAAATGAGGATCGGAGTTCCTCCAATTCAATTTGGGGGAGGGATGGAGCAGTGGAAGAACGGGTGGAAGAGGTAAATATGAGGGAAATTGCGATAGCAGCGAACCCTGTTGCAGAAGAGGATATGATGGAACCCGTGGAAAATGAGGCAGTGATATTGGAAGCTGCAACAATAGCAAATCCTATCGACAAAGAAACAGACCCAATTGAAGTTGTAGTTAGGGTAGAAGCTGAAGCAGTGAAGATGGTAGTTGCAGTAGAGGACGCTGAAACTGGGGCAACTGTTGAAGCTACGACAGTGGTTGAAGCTACGACAGTGGAAGCTACAGTTGCGGAAGTTGCAATGCAAAAGGAAGAATGCCAGGTAGAGATAGAAAAAGGAGGAAATAAGGAAGTGTTGTATGTTGCATCCTCCCCTGAAATGAGGGGAACCATTGTTGAAGAGGAGGAATTCATTCCTCTTTCTGAAAATATGGAAACCCTTGTGTCATGGAAAAGAAGAAAAAGGTTAGGTAATAAGGATCAGACATCTACTACAGTAAAGAAGAGAAGGACTCGAGCTATTACAAAAATAGAAGCAGCATTCAGTGAAGGCTAGCCATCGGGATTTTGGGAGAAGAGAAATACTCAAGCTATTATAGAGGCAGAGGAAGCATGTGCAATTAGAGAAAAAAATTGGAATTCCCACAGCAGGAACAGTAGGTGCGGTTGGGGTAGGTATTGAAATTCCCATCTTAAATCCCAAATCACTAACTATTACAGAAGAACCTGCAGTGGAAGAACCCCAAATTGAAAACCTTCTTTTCGAAAATGAGTTGCTAAAGGAGGAGGTGCAATTCCTTTGAAAATAATTGGAGAAATGGAAGGAAGCAACCAGAAATCGGATAGAGAAGGGTTTGAACACATTAGTGGAGGATGCAAATCTGTTAGAAAATTCAGCTCCTGTTTTGAGAAGTGAAGAACAAGGAGAAAGGGTATGCCCAGAATGTGGAGACATATTATTCTCTGCAAGGCACATAGTCATTGTTCTGGGTTTGGTAGCACAAGAGCCTGCACAAGCAAAGAAAGAAGGAGAAAGTGTACATGCAGAAGAGTCGATGAAGGAGGATGAGCCAGAAATAGACATAATCCCTAATTTGGAGCTAGGGGAAGATGAAGGAATGCAATCCTAGCCATTAGGAAATACTAAATTATGCCAGGACCAGTCTCATCTTCCAGAAGACATTGAGGTAATGCAAGAAAAACCTCATCAATCTGAATAAATTGAGAAACAAGGTGTTGTTACACAAGAACCAGCATCCTTGAAAATGCTTAGTGAAGTTGGAACCCAGACAACAATTGTTGATATTGAGTCCCAAAGGAAAGACACTGTTACACAAGAACCAGTGCCTTTAAAAATGTTTGTTGAAATTGCAACTCAGACTGAAGTTGTTGAGACTGAATTGGAAAGAAAGGATGCTACCAGACAAGAACCAACATTCCTAAAGGTATTTGTTGAGGCTGCAACTCATATAGAAGTTGTTGAATTTGGTATTGAGGAAGAGAATGTTGTTACACAAGAACCAATATTCTCAAAATTATTTGTTGACTCAGCAACACAAATGGAAGTTATCGAGGGTAAAGAACAGGAAGAGGATGTTGTTACATAAGAACCAGCACCATCAAAATCAACTACTGAGATTGCAACACAAGCAGAGGCCATTGCAACACCGATGGAAGAGGAAGTTGTTACACTGCCAATCCAAAATGAGGAAGATGGAACATCTGGTGACGAGGTAAGAATGATACTATCTCAAGACATCATTAATTTAGATTCTAATGAAGAAAAAGATGTGGAGGATAGAAGAATTCAACACTTGGAGAAAAAGCTTTCCTTGTTACAGTTGGAGCTAAATAAATGGAAAAAGTATATTGATAAGTGTCGAGAAGGGATGTTCCCTCTCTCTGAGCATAGAAAGACTATCAAGGAATTCAGGGAGAAGTGGGAAGAGGAATCAACTCTTCAGAAATCTCAAATGGAGAGGCTGCAAAAATAATTGGAGGATTTGAAGAAATTAAAATCCATGCAAAAAGAAAAAGACCAAATGTATGCCTTCTCGCAGGAGCTGCTGAGTTCAAGAGACCCATCTTCTTCCTACCCAATATTCCTGTATGAACAAATGACCCTGTTTAAATTAAAAGCCTTACAAGATGATAGACCTTATCAATTGACAATTCCTTCCCATTTTGTGGAGACCTTTCTGTTAAGCAGTTTTCTGGAGTAGCACATGTTGTGTGAATTATATTTGCATGATATGGCATGTATTAGTGAATCTCGCTCTAGTCCTATTCCCTATGCAGGGGATGTTCAGTTGAGATCCTTTGCCTCTTTTGTTAATACTCATGTGCAGTGGGAATATGCCTTCTATACAATCTCTAAGAATGAGGCCAGCGCCAATCTATAGATTAGGAGTGAACCCCAATCTCCTCGTGTTCTTCTTATAAACCATGGAAGGTGTTTCTTATCTCCTTCGAAGACTCAGCATCTAAAGAGGATGCAAGAGAAAGTTATCTTTACCTGTGTTGACTTGATCACCAAAAAGAAGCATCTTGCCTTAGAAGGTAGAAAGCACAGGTGGCAAACTTCCTCTCCATCTTTGAAGAAAAGGGACCCATACTGCTTTAGGAATTTTAAATTAGATCTTTCTAGGGTAGCAGGGTATGTCAATTGCATGAGAACTTGTGGGTTACACTAGCTGGGACTCAAGTTTAAATTTCCACTTATATGGTGGCTAGGAGGACAGTACAAGGACAATTATACACTGACCAAGGCATAAGAAAAGAAGTGTTGGGAATATTGGATTGCTTGCAATGGGTTTTTGGAAGCAGGCAAGGAACTTGACATTTCCTTCAATGTTTCCTCTCGACATGAACTGGGACCAGATTCAAACTCGGATTAGTTGGTTTTTGCATGAGGACATGCAATTGGATAGGTGGGGGGAGATGTTGGGCCTCAAAATAGCCCCTTTTTTCCTACACCTATCTACACCTTTTTCCCTATTTTTCCTTACTATTCCTTAATCTAAGAAGATACTTTCCCAAGCAAAGCATGGATTGCTACAAGTATACTCTATTATTGTTTTATTCAATTAATGCTAGATTTTTTTATGGTTTTGTACTCTATCTTTTAAGGTTGTTCTAATATTGTCTGATTCGATAAAGATAGTCCAGAATCCTTTACAAGACTGCGGGTGTAGCAGCTCGCTGACCTTGGAGAAGAGGCATATAGGGCGCCAGCTGTTCCTTCTTGAGTTCGGTTCCACAATTCACAGCAACAGTTCGAGCATTCCTCCACTTGGATAGCTGCGACTAAGTCACAATAGAACATCCGAGTACCAACCAGTCCACTCATCTCAAATCTATTCGGGGTTGTGACAACATACAATAGCTCAGGCCTAAATGCAACGATTTCATTCAAGATCACTTATGGCTGTAACAGTTACATTATAAATCGGCAGCCTAAAGATCGTAGATCTTCATGGTTTCCCGATATTTTGGTGTAACGATTTCATGTCATGGGGTATAAAAGTAAAGAGGCATTCTGAGGCTGGGGTTGGAGAATTTCTAATTGTATAAGCTGAGACAGAGAGTTGTGACTGTGATTTCATCATTCTTAATACAAGGAGCAGAGTTTCTTATATCTGAGTTTTAATTTGTGTTATTCTATGACATCTCTGTTAGAATGCCAGGGCCCTTCTTCTCACAGTGATAGCTGAGTTAAGTAGGTAGTTAATTTCCTTTATGTTGTGTGGTGTGGAATTGCATTAGATGTGTTACTGCAAGCTGCAATAGTGGATTGATACTTGCATTCCTTTCTGGTAGTTTATGATTGCATCCTGAATAGCTACAACTGTGTGGTGTTACAATCAACTGTGTAGGTTAGTTGAATTCATGCAGAGTGTGTTAGATCAATTGTTACAACCAAGCTCAGCTCTAATTCCTTTCAGTCATTTATTCTTCCTAGGATTTCCAATATTAATCAAATTAGAGTTCAAGCTATTTCTAGTTCCTGGTTGTTGTTGTATCTTTCCTGAATTCATTAGATTAGGAAAATTGTGATTGAGTTACAGTAGCTGCTAGATGAATTAGTTCAGTAGAGATTGAATACTGTAGTTTGATAATTATAGGATTTAACTTCTTGCAAAAGTAATCTAGTTCATTTTTATTCCTAGATCAGTATCTGTTGGATTGATATTTGTAGGAAGGTAATTGTACTGTGAATTCCTAGATGGATAAGTTAGATTAGTTTTAGTTATGAGGTGAGCTTGGAAGAGCACATAGGTATGAAAATTTATCTCCATTTACTTAATCAACTACTTGAAATGTTTATGAATATATTGTGCTTATTTCCATTGAAATAAAAGACTTCCCTGGGTTGACAATTCATATTGAGCATCCTGTGTGTTAGTTGTAATTAATTTGCATATAGGGTGACCAACACCTTTCTCTGAAGAGAGGTGATAGGATGAGCCACTTTGGAGAATCCTTCAATGAATTTCCGATAGTATCCGGATAATCCCATAAAATAGAGTACATCGCTTACATTTTGGGGAGTAGGCTTGCTCGTTATGGCCTTGATTTTATCAGGATCCACCGCAATACCTTGGGATGATATTATGTGACCCAAATATTGTATTTGGTCTTTGTAAACATCTCATTTAGTTAGCTTTGCATATTGTTAAGTCAGTAAATTTTTCTCCATTTTTGATTTATTTTCTCCAGTTTTGGTTTGTTTTTCAATCTACCTCAGTTAAAATTTTCGTTTTAGGTTTCGGTTTTAGTCTCCTTAGAAACTCTATGGGTAATTGAATAAGTTTTGAGCCCATTTTTTTAGGTTTTATTTGATTTTGGTTGATCTTTTATATTTCAAAGGGGGTTAAAGAAGGACATATTTTCAAAGATTGATTCATTAATGTGTTTAGAGAGCAGTTAAACTTATTTCTTAAACCAAGTAACTGTTAGAACCTCCGACAAATTAGAAGAAAGTTAAAAAAACTGCGAAATTAGAGCATGGCAGCTATTCTTGTAGCGCTAGACAAAATTTTAACAAAGGGCGCGCCACAAGAATATCGCGGCCCTTTGTTTTTTCAAATTTCAAATGGATTTCAATCATGATGCAGTATGTGAGTGACTAATCGCCTTGTGTGAGTGTTTCAACACGTGTTTGCTACAGTTTAAGCATGATTTTAGTTGGTTATCATTCACGAAGCAGAACAGGCTCATCATTGCATGGTATGTGAAATCAGTTGCACAAAAAACCAGCAAATCCCGGTCTAAGCTGTCAAATTTCTCTTTCTACACATATTACTATAAGAAAGGAGTGTTCGTGAAGAAGAGTTAACTGCTAAAAAGGTGGATTGTGTTGCTGTGAAGAGAAGACAAGTGTTTTTAACGCCAGCAAGAATTAGGGCTTCCGAATTCATTTACCAGCAGCCAAAGAAATAATATGAAGACACCTATTTTCCAGAAATTCGCCATATTTGCCAGGAATCCGATTTGCTATTTTTAGTCAATTAGTTGAGTTAGTTAGTTAATGTAACTGTTGGGTAGTTTAAATTTCGACCTAATGAAGGGGAGATGGAACTACTTCTTTGTAATTATAAAAAAGGGACAAAGGGACTGAAGAAAGGTTCTGATTTTTGGGAGCATCAGGAGGTCTGCTAGCTGTTTGTACTTTCAGACTTATTCAAAGATAGGTACTGTAACTCTTATATGCATTTACTGATGAAACTATGAATATATGACTCTTTCCCCTTCATTTGATCTGTGTTGGCTTCATGTTTGAACTTCTTTAGTTTCATGAATGACAAATTCATTGCTGGTTAATGTGTATTTTCTAGTAGTGCTTGTCCTTTATGTGTGAACTTTAGTACAGTCTTTTGTTGGATTTTTGTGATATATATGCATCTTTATCAATATATGTGTATGATTTAGTTGTTGCTTATCTGTTGAATGTATTCCCTACATGTTCTTGAAGTTATGACCAAAAACACATAAAACAAAACCCTAAACCCTAGTTTGAATTGAATTTTACTCTTGAGATTGTGTTGGCTTGTTACCTTAGCCTTAGTAACAATTTCTGGCACAAACATCTTTGGCACCGTTGCCGGGGACGAAGCTGAAGCATATCTTCCCTGGGATACTCATCATTTTTCTGGTTTAAGAGGTGGACTTGAACCAGCATTTTTTGAAGGCTATTTTCACCAGAAAGTTGTCACAATGGCTTCTAACAGAATTGGAACCAGGAGCAGACCTACTTCTTCATTACAGCTGGGTGTGATAGACCCTGAAAAGATCATAAAAATAGCAAGAAAGCTCAGAAGGTCTCAATCTTTACCAGCCTCTTGTGACTCTCACCAGTTGGGTGAATCATTAGACCCAGCTGAAAACTTACCTTGTGCAAAACCCACCATCTCTGAGAGCACTTTCCAGGTTTTTACTAATCCTCGAAGTTTTTTGAAAGCTAAAACTTCTTCCCCTGATAAAATACCAATCTTTCAGCTGAAATTAGGAAGGAATCCTTTTCAAAAAAGTTATAGTCAAATTTCTTCCTCTTCAAAACCTCAGTCCACAATGGAATCCCAAAATCCACCTATGGATATGATTGACAGAATGGTAGCAGCTAGGTATGCACCATTAGTATTACCTCAGCCCTTACATGCCTTGCCTACACATGATTACCAAAAGTATATGCCCCGATTCAATGGACAAGGTGAAACAACTGCAGAAGAACATTGGGAGGCTTTCGAGAGTTATGCAGATAATCAGAACATTGAAATTAAAGATGTATGGATGAGGGTATTTGTACAAAGTCTTGATGGGGATGTGAGAAAATGGTTCAGAGAACTGCCTGCTAATTCTATCACCATAATTGAAGAACTCAAAGATCTTTTTCTGAGACAATGGGGAGACACCAAGGATTACACTTATTATATAACTGAGTTTGGAGCTTTGAGAAGAAAGAAGGATGAGACTATTTCTGACTTTTCCAAAAGATTTAACAAGATGTATAGTAGGATTCCTGCAGAAATCAAACCCACTGAAACATCAGCCAAGTTGACCTATGCAAATGCTTTTGATCATGAATTCTTTTTATTGCTCAGAGAAAGAAGACCTATAACCCTGCTGAACATGCAAGAGGCAGCATTGGAGGTAGAGTCCAATTTGCTGGCTTCTAATAGACTCAAGAAAGAAACACCTCAGCAACAGTATGAAAGAAAGGGAAAGAAGGAAGCTGTTTCCACAAGTGCTGCACCTCAGTCTGCTAAAGCTAAAATAGATGAAATGGCTAAGCTTGTAAAGATTCTTACTGCCAAGTTGAACAAACTAGAACTTGAAAAGAATTCTACTAAACCTGCCCCAGAAGCTGATCGAAATCCAAATAACCAAAATCAGTTCAGGAGGCAATTTGCTCCTAGATTCATGCCAAGAGAACGCAAAAATAATGATATTCAGTGAGAAAGGAGAGAAAATGAGGATCAAAAAGTACCCCCACCTTTTCAAAATAATTTGGTGGATGAAGAAGAAATTGATCAACAATTACTGTTTGAAGAAACTGAAACAGATCAGGGTGTGAACCATTTTGGAGATGGTTTATCTTAAGGTTTTGTAACACAAGAAGATTTTCTAAATGCTGAGTACTATGATGCAGATTTGTATGAAGTTGAAGATGAATTAGAGTTTGAAAAAACTGCTGTAAATGCTACTGCTAATCAGAATGGAATTAAGAAGACTCTTAATCTCAGATCTGGCCCGAAACAAGTAGTCCAAGCTCCTAAGAAGAAAGCTGTTGTTCCTGCTCCAGTTATTCCTGATAAACCAGTTGCTGATCCTGTAACAGAAAAGAAACAACCTGCAGAAAAATCCAAGAGGAATGTAGAAATTGAGGAGGTAAACAAGTCAGTTCAAAATTTCAGTTTGGAAAATGAGTTAGGTAAACTAAAAATTCCTGTGCCATTTTCTGAGCTTATCAAAAATCCATCATATAAACAAACAGTCCTAAAAGTTATGAATTCTGCTAGTAGCCAGCCTGTTTCAGATACTGTCAATTTGCAAGAAGAAAGTCCAAAGATATTCATTGGATCTGCCTTAGCTGAGAAAACAGAAAATGAAGCTAGTGCTTCTCCTCCATTCTATGTTACCTTAACTGTCCATGATCAGATGATCCATAATTGTCTATTAGATTCTGGAGCATCCCATAATCTAATGCCTAAAGCTGTGATGGAAGCCCTGGGTCTTAGTGTTACCAAACCTTATCATGACTTATATGCCTTTGACTCCCGAGCTGTCAAGTGTCTAGGAGTGATTAAAGATATGGTTGTCAGCCTTGCTCAGTTGCCAATGAAGAGTGTCATAATGGATGTTGTAGTGGCTGATATCACCCCAAAGTTTGGTTTGCTTCTTTCAAGATCCTGGGCAAAGAAAGTTGGAGGAACCTTACAGATGGACCTCTCTTATGCCACGATTCCTGTTTTTGGTGGAGAAAATAGAAGACTTTACAGAGAGCTACAGCTTGCTTACATAGTCACAGATGATAAAAACCCTAGCAATCACCCAATGTACTCTGTGGATAAAGACCTTGGTTCATGCATATTACAGTTTAGTGAAGAGGATAATTCTGCTGGTCTGTTACAAGTGGAAAAAGATCAGCCAATAAAACATAGCATAGAGGAAAAAGATGCAGTGTGGCAGTTGTATTTTGATGGATCTTCATGTAGAGAGGGTGCTGGAGCTAGAGTTTTACTCATTTCCCCTGGCGGTGAAACAGTGAAACTCATGTATAAATTGGAGTTTGTTACCACTAACAATACTGCTGAGTATGAGGCTTTGCTATTGGGATTGAAAGCTGCTAAAGATTTGGGAATTCAGCAAATTTCTGCATTTGGCGACTCCGAACTAGTTGTTCAACAGGTGAAGAACAAATATAAAGTAAAGCAGGGTTTGCTGAAAGTATATCGAAACGAGGTATGGGATATGCTTGAAAACTATTTTATAGCATTTAATATCACTCATATTCCCAGGAATCATAATGAGACTGCAGATTCTTTAGCCCTGGCTGCCACATATTTTAGAATCCCTAAAATCACTCAGCTAAAGTATCCTATAGAAGTGAGGTATAGACCTTGTGTTCCTGACAATATAAAGCACTGGAGGGTTTTTGAAGATGACATTGAAATAAAAAAAATTCTTGAGCTCGTAGATGAGTTTTCAAATACTCAAATTGATCAGGAAGAAGATGAAAGAGATGAACAGTTAGATGAGTTCGCTGCAGAAGAGATAGCAGGGCATAAAATCATTGAGTTGAAAAGCAACTTCATTCCGAAAGGTCTAGTACCTTTAGAAAGAATATTCACCAAAGATGATACACCTTCAAAGCCAGTAATTCAATCTTCAGAAGACAATGTAGAAGACTACAATATTGGTTCAGTAGAAAATCCAAGAATGGTAAAACTTTCTAAATTCTTAACAGTGGAGCAAAGAAGTAGATATATTAAGCTGTTGAAAAAATATATAGATGCATTTGCCTGGTCTTATAAGGAACTAAAAACTTATGATACAGCAATTATTCAGCACAAGGTCCCTTTGAAACCTAATGTCAAACCATTCAGGCAGAAACTAAGAAGAATCAATCCAGCCTTGTTCCCTGTAATTGAAAAAGAACTAAAGAAGTTGTTGGATGCAAAGATAATAGTGCCTCTTAGGTATTCTTCTTGGGTGGCTAATCTTGTTCCTGTTAGAAAGAAGAATGGGGAAATTCGATTATGTGTTGACTTCATAAATTTGAATCGATCATCATTAAAAGACAATTATCCTCTCCCCAAGATTGAACAGGTTTTGCAGCAGGTAGTTGGAGCTCAAAGGATTTTTATGCTACATGGTTTCTCAGGGTACAATCAGATTGCCATGCACCCTGATGACAAAGAAAAGACAGCTTTTACAACCCCCTGGGGGACATTTATGTATGACAAGATGCCTTTTGGTTTGATGAATGCTGGAGCAACCTTTCAGAGAGCTATGGACATTGCATTTGTGGGTGAGAAAGATAAGTTTGTGGTTATCTATCTGGATGATATTACTGTCTTCTCAAAATCTGATGATGAACACTTGAAGCATTTGGAGCAAACCTTCATAAAATGCAGAAAATTTGGTTTATCCTTGAACCCCAAAAAATCACATTTTGCTGTGCAAGAAGGTAAATTACTTGGTCACTTGGTGTCAGCTGATGGTATTAGAATTGACCCTGAGAGAGTCAAAGCAATACTGAAGATTAGCTTGCCCAGGAGTAAAAAGGATGTGCAATCATTTATTGGCAAGATAAATTTTCTGCGGTGGTTTATTCCTAATTTTGCTAAAACCATTAAACAAATCACATCAATGTTAAAAAAGGACCAAGAAGTCAGGTGGACTGTTGAAGCAAAGGCAACTTTTGAGAAAATCAAGGTGGCTCTGACTGAAGCACCTGTTCTGGTAATCCCTAATTTTGCCAAAGAATTCCTTACCTTTTCTTTTGCTTCAGAGGATACTATTGCTGCTGTCCTACTTCAGAAGAATAATGAGGGATTGGAACAACCAATTGCCTTTTTCAGTAAAACACTTAGAGATTCAGAGCTGAAATATAGTATCTTGGAGAAACAAGCCTATGCTATGGTGAAGGCTTTAAAATTTTTCAGAATTAATATTTTACATTCCAAGGTTATTTCGTTTGTTCCAAACGCTGCAGTGAAGGACGTTTTGACACAACCTGATAGTGAAGGAAAGAGGGGAAAGTGGATTGCCAAAATTATGGAATATGAAGTGGAAATCAAACCTACTAAGTTGGTCAAAGGACAAGGATTGGCCAAACTGCTGGCTGACTCAAATTGTCAAGCGTTAGGATTACATGTTATGGAAAAAGAATCAGCACCTGAAGAAAAGCAAGCATTCTTGGAGAAAGAAAGAATCATGGACTCTTATTCATCTTCAGAGTGGTATGCTGATATTGTTCATTTCTTGTTATTTTTGCAATGCCCAGAACACTTAGATAGGAAGGCTGCCAGGTCTCTGAAATTGAAAGCTACTAAATACTGTTTGATAGAAGATCAATTGTTTTGGAAAGACCCAGGAGGAATCTTGTTAAGGTGTTTAGATCAGGCTGAAATAGAAGAAGTAATTTCAGAATCTCATGAAAGAGCTTGTGGAGGACATAAATACTAGAAAACAACAGCCTATAAAATTTTGAGAGCTGGATACTATTGGCCCTCCCTCTTCCATGATGTTTACCAGCAGGTAAGAGCTTGCATACCCTGTCAGAAATTTGCAGGTAAACAGAAATTATTACCTTTACCTGTGAAGCCTATTGCAGTCAATGCCCCTTTTCAGCAGTGGGGTCTGGATTTTATTGGAGAAATAAATCCAGCATCTTCAGGCCAGCATCATTGGATTTTGACTACCACAGATTTCTTTACAAAATGGGTGGAAGCTATTCCAACAAGAAATGCTATAGATAAGGTGATTATGGAGTTCATTGAAAATAATATTCTGAGTAGATTTGGCTGTCCACAAAGATTGATTACTGATAATGCCAAAGCATTCAAATCCAAGGCAATGGTGGCCTTCTGTGAGAAAAATGGTATTATTTTGAAGCACTCAACTCCCTATTACCCTTAGGGAAATGGTCAGGCTGAATCATCTAACAAGAATATCATTCAATGCATCAAGAAGCTGTTGAAACATAATAAAAGGTCTTGGGATTCAATGTTGAAATATGCATTGTGGGCAGATAGGATTACTGTGAAGCAAGCCATTGGTACTTCTCCCTTTCAGCTGGTGTATGGAACAGAAGCAGTATTTCCAGTTCAGTTGGGGATTCCAGTAATGAAGTTCCTTCAGAACTCTCAAGAGGAATTGGATGATTTGCAAAGGAGAATCTTCGAAATGATTGAGTTACAGCAAAATAGAGAGAAGGTAGACAAAGAAGCACAGCTGTACAGAGCTAAAATGAAAAACAGGTTTGACAGAAATATTAAAGAGCATATTTTTTTAGAAGGTCAGTTGGTTTTAAGATGGGATGCAAGAAAGGAACAGAAGGGTAAGCATGGCAAATTTGATAATCTATGGTTTGGCCCTTTTCTGATATCTAAAGTTTTGGAAAATAATACATTCATCTTGCAGTCCCTTGAAGGTGAGGAGTTGCTCAGCCCTGTCAATGGGCGATTCCTCAAGCATTTCTACAGTTAATGAGGATCATGGTCACTTTTCATTGTATATACCGGTGTGAGTGAGATTGAATAAAGACTCCTTAGCCCAATGGAAGTTTAGATTGAATACAGAAGGCACTAGTCTACAAGTTCTTGAAGCCTCGCAGGGAAGACTTCATCCCGCAGCTGGAGCCAGATGTTAAGTCAGTAGATTTTTCTCCATTTTTGATTTATTTTCTCCAGTTTTGGTTTGTTTTTCAATCTACCTCAGTTAAATTTTTGGTTTTAGGTTTCGGTTTTAGTCTCCTTAGAAACTCTATGGGTAATTGAATAAGTTTTGAGCCCATTTTTTTAGGTTTTATTTGATTTTGGTTGATCTTTTATATTTCAAAGGGGGTTAAAGAAGGTCATATTTTCAAAGATTGATTCATTAATGTGTTTAGACAGCAGTTAAACTTATTTCTTAAACCAAGTAACTGTTAGAACCTCCGACAAATTAGCAGAAAGTTAAAAAAACTGTGAAATTAGAGCATGGAAGCTATTCTTGTAGCGCTAGACAAAATTTTAACAAAGGGCACGCTACAAGAATATCGCGGCCCTTTGTTTTTTCAAATTTCAAATGGATTTCAATCATGATGCAGTATGTGAGTGACTAATCGCCTTGTGTGAGTGTTTCAACACGTGTTTGCTGCAGTTTAAGCATGATTTTAGTTGGTTATCATTCACGAAGCAGAACAGGCTCATCATTGCATGGTATGTGAAATCAGTTGCACAAAAAACCAGCAAATCCCGGTCTAAGCTGTCAAATTTCTCTTTCTACACGTATTATTATAAGAAAGGAGTGTTCGTGAAGGAGAGTTAACTGCTAAAAAGGTGGATTGTGTTGCTGTGAAGAGAAGACAAGTGTTTTTAATGCCAGCGAGAATTAGGGCTTCCGAATTCATTTACCAGCAGCCAAAGAAATAATATGAAGACACCTATTTTCCAGAAATTTGCCATATTTGCCAGGAATCCGATTTGCTATTTTTAGTCAATTAGTTGAGTTAGTTAGTTAATGTAACTGCTGGGTAGTTTCAATTTCGACCTAATGAAGGGGAGATGGAACTACTTCTTTGTAATTATAAAAAAGGGACAAAGGGACTGAAGAAAGGTTCTGATTTTTGGGAGCATCAGGAGGTCTGCTAGCTGCTTGTACTTTCAGACTTATTCAAAGATAGGTACTGTAACTCTTATATGCATTTACTGATGAAACTATGAATATATGACTCTTTCCCCTTCATTTGATCTGTGTTGGCTTCATGTTTGAACTTCTTTAGTTTCATGAATGACAAATTCATTGCTGGTTAATGTGTATTTTCTAGTAGTGCTTGTCCTTTATGTGTGAACTTCAGTACAGTCTTTTGTTGGATTTTTTTGATATATATGCATCTTTATCAATATATGTGTATGATTTAGTTGTTGCTTATCTGTTGAATGTATTCCCTGCATGTTCTTGAAGTTTATGACCAAAAACACATAAAACAAAACCCTAAACCCTAGTTTGAATTGAGTTTTACTCTTGAGATTGTGTTGGCTTGTTACCTTAGCCTTAGTAACAATTTCTGGCACAAACACATATAACTTATTTTCCCTTAGGAATTGCAACACTAACCTTAAATGTTCCTCATGCTCACTTTCATTCTTTGAGTATATGAGTATGTAATCAATAAACACTACAACAAACTTATCTAGGTACTTACTGAAAACATTATTCATAAGATACATAAATGTGGCAGGTGCATTCATCAAACCAAATGGCATCACCACAAATTCATAATTCCCATACCGAGTACGGAAAGCTGTCTTATGCACATCCTCTTCTTTAATTATAATTTGATGGTATCTCGACCTTAAATCCATCTTTGAAAAGACAGTAACACCTCCAACCTGATCGAACAGATCATCGATCCTTGGAAAGGGATACCGATTTTTTATAGTAACTTTATTCAGCTGTCTATAATCTATACACAGTCGGAAAGTTCCACCTTCTTCCGTACAAAGATCACCGGTGCTCCCCACGGGGACACACTTGGACGGACATAAAAATTTTCTAATAGTTCCTGCAATTGTGCTTTCAATTCTATCAATTCACGAGTAATCATCTGATAAGGTGCCTTATAAATAGGTATTGCTCCTCGAGATAGGTCTATTGTAAAATCAAGTTCTCTCATGGGTGGTAACTCAATAATTTCCTTGGGAAACACATCTTCAAATTCAGCCAACACAGGGTGTGTTGTTAAATCTGAAACTTTACTTTTCTGATTTTCTGCTAAGTGAACAGCATATAATTTACACCCTTTTCATGCATTTATTTTCAACTAAAGTGCAGAAACTTCCCTTAATTTTACTGTCCTTACTATCCCTTGAATCTTTTCAAACTTCCCAACATCATTCACCAAAATAACAGACTTCTGATAACAATCTAGGACAGCTCTATGTTTTTCCAGCCAATCCATACCAATAAGTAAATCGTAAGATACCAATGGAAAAAAAATTAGATCTGTACTAGTGTAAGATTCATTTAACTTTAAAGGACATTGATTTACTACATCAGAAACTTTTCTTTTTACTCTTGTGGCCATTTGAACCAGCCAAGATTGCCTATATTTTTTTGCTTAATTTGCAGGACTCACAAATTTTTGGGTCTATATAACTTTTACATGTGCCAGAATCAATCAAGATAGACACAGGTGGCCCAGAAGTCATACTTTCAACATCGATGATAGAGGCTTGATGTTCTGCTTGTCGATTATTTAATGCAGCATTAATTTTTGGACTCCTTGCTACATCTTGAACTATAGAAGCCTCTTGAAGATTATGCACTGATTTATTTTTCTCTTTCCGATGAGGACATTCATACTATCTATGATTTTATCCACAACCCGAGCATTTGATTGGTGGTGTAGATGGTGTGTCTTCCGGTTTTCTTATACTCTCAGTGTTCATCTTATTACTTGGTGGAAAAAAGTTTGATTGTGGCTTACTGCCATCGAACTTGCTGCTGAAAGGTGCAAGCATAACTTGATTTTTGAAATGATTGGGCATATGACCTTTCTTCCCACTTTAAGACTTTGTCTTCTTCTTTTCATTCCACCTCTTAGATAATTCATCCTTATTCTGACTTTGTTCAAAACACAATCTAGCCTTTCTGAAATCATCCTCCAATGTCTTCGGATCATCAAACTCTATCTGATCTTTGAAACTAAAAGGTAAACAGCTCAAGAAACGTTGAACTCTGACTTTTTCATCTTAAATATAGGGAACATACTTGAGTAATTCTAGAAATTTGCTGATTAATTCCTCCATAGTTTGTTGTCCCAGTTTTAGGTCATAAAAATATTTTACTTTTCTATAATAGTATCTTTTAGACAGATATTTATGTTTAAATAATGTCGCAAAATCTTTCCATTTCACCTTTTTCTCATTGGTAGCTTTCATTAGATTTAGGTCATCCCACCATGACGAAGCTTTCCCTTGCAGATTAAAAATATCAATCCTTTCCTTTATGAGACTAGAATAGTCAAACATTCGTATATATTTGTCCATGTACCTAAGCCATAGCTCAGCTTCTTCTCCAGTTTTAATTTCCCCATTAAAAGTAGGAGGCTTAATCTTTCTGAATTCTAAGTGTAGCTGATTCATTTTTCCCAAATTCTTTTTCTTTTTGGGGACAAATTCTCCGGAATCTTCACCAAGTGACTCTTCGTCGCTGATATCCATATTATAACTCATCGAATTTCTTGGATGAGTAGTCTTAAATTTAGAATTTCTTTTTGTCACTGAATTTTCTGCATGTTGTTCTTCATGTGTTGGTATATGACTGTTTTCTTTCTCAATCAGCTTTTGTAGTAGAATTGCATTGATCTCTCTCTGTTCCTCAAAATTTTTAATATTGTCTTCCTTAATGCTGACCAGCTCATCTTTAAGGCTTTTGACAGTTTCCATCATTTCACTAGATGTTGTTGCCCCTTGTTGAGAGTTCAGATTTCTTTCATGCCTACTATCCATTTCACCGCGTTGACTAGATGTTTCCACAACAACCCTTCCATCTTGTTCCGCAGAATTCATTTTTTAGCTATTTCCTATTTTCATCCCACACTTCTGTCTATGTGTGATAAACAATTGTTTGTTAGGAAACAGTAAAAAAAAACATGCATCTACTCACTAAAATAATTAATAGTATGCTACATAATATTTTTTTTATAAAGCGGCATTAACGTAAGTGAGCCTAAAGGTCCTAGTGTAGTGACCGTGGCTCTGATACCAATTTGTCACGTCTCTTCTTCACTAGAATTTTTTTTTTTGTAAGGTCCAACGACCATAATCATTGTCTTAATAAAATATTAATTTCATTGTGAGTAGACCAATATGATTTGTAAATCGCAGTGGCGTGCAACTAGAGTAATCCTAGTTTTTTTAACTCACATTTAAATGAGTAATGCACTTAGATTATGGATTATATTGATATAATTATGAACTTCAAACTGTAAACACGCCCTATGTTTATCCCTATGTAACTATGCACATTAATGTATAACTTAGGCATATACTTGTTTACCATATGTAACAAATGTGTGTATATGCATTTTGGTTACTAACAAACGCAATACAAACATAACACACATTATATGATTTGCGTGCAAATACAATCTCAACATTAAAATAGTTCCTAGGTTACACTTGTGATTCTACTACGTTAACCCCATGTAATGTAAACATTTACATTGAAATATACACTACAATCCAACCAATACATTAATCATCAATTATAAGGTAATATAAACCTATGGACTATAATCAAATGTAATGTACAAATTTCGTAAGACATAGGTTATAACGTAATCCACTCAAATGTTTTGTGAACACTTGTTTTCCAATTAAGCGATGCAACCAGGATATACTTACCCTTTGTAAGAAATACAAAATGATATGTTATTATTAAACTAAGTTATAAATGCAGGACCTACGTTTATAACTAAGCATTATAAGTATTTGGTTTCATAAGCAATATACATATATGTCATAACCAAATATTATAACTTATTTATTTTAAATGTAGCATATATATGTATGTTAACCAAGATGGCATAAGTAACATGAACTAAGCGTTACCTTAGGTGATAGATGCAACATGTTTAAAACGTTTACCAATGATAAACATCGTCATTCTTTATCTAAGGTGATGCCATGCTGGTTAAACCTTTACATATCCTACATTTTAAACCCTAGAATGTGGGTGCCACTATGGCAGGTGGGATACACAATAAACAACGCTTGAGTTTCCCCATAGATATGTGTTTGCTGCATGAGTAAAGGATGTTCCAGCTGGCCGTATCCACCTATGAAGTATACAACTCACAGTCGAGCCTTAAAAGTGTGATGCCATGTTAAGTGGTGTACTGAGTACTAACTTCAGACTATTAACTTCACACGATGCTGCCTACCGTTTATTGTGATCTAGTACTAGTTTATGGGCATCCGTGAGACATCTACATTGTTAATCTCCATGTTACTTCATGGTGGTTTTCACGCCCATCAACCACACTTGAATTGGAATTAATTTCGTGTTCACTGGTTTTAGAGGTGAGATCTACCTTTCAGTTCTGGCAACTGCAGCACTTGGTAAGTAATGCTATATTCGATACCTTTCACTCTTACTATGACAGGCCCTGCACAAAGCGCTTCTACGCCATGCAGTGTGATAATCTGCAGGGATCTAGCAACTATAACAATCTCACAATCAAACTCTCAAGATTATTTGTAAAGAAGAAGAGAAGCATGCACTTAATAATCACTCATAAACAGAGAATAATGGACAATGTCAATATCATACAATGAATAATGAATGTAAAGTGTGTTGTACAATAATCTCTTATGAGGAATCATATAGGATTCGAATTAGCCAAGTAGGGAATTCGACTCTGAGCTCAAAGTCTAGCATGAATAACTATGGACACATCATCCAGTCGGTAGTATCAATCATAAATGGTTAGATTCAGTCAAGTGTGTCCAATTGAGTCTAACACAACTATCTAGCCATAAATTAGGGAATCGAGACTCCAAGTGGGGTGCATGAGGTTGTCTAACTCAAAGTCTAGCTTGGATAAAAATGGATACATCATCCAGTCAATAGTATTATTCATAAATGGTAATAGTCAGCCAAGTGTGTCTAATTGAGTCTAACAGAACCTGTTGAATATTGTAACTTCTAAGAATATTATATTTGTACATTATTATTCCGGAGATGTTTCATTCCTCCGAGGTGATTCTATTATGTATCTGGAGATGTTTATTCCTTCGATGGTTTGTGGTAACTAGGGTTATTAGACCCATCATGTGGGGGTCAGCCCTAAGTTTATATTTTAGGGGTTATTAGACTTCACAAGGAGAGCTCGGCCCCATTAGGGATTTTCGTCAGTCGGGAATCAGTATAAGTAGAGGAGGAGAGCTCCTCATTTGACACATTTCCACAACTCAGAAAGTAGTGCACTTATGTCTGGGAGGTCTGCATGTGAGGTAGAGAAGAAGGACAAGTCTTGGAGCACATCTTGTATTTTGGTTGATCATATTATTGAGGAAAGCTTTGCTGGGTTTTCTACCCCATGAGGGTTTCCTAGGGTAAATTCTATTTCTATCTTGTGATTATGTTTCTTTCAGTGATCTTGCTAGTCTATTTGGTTTAACCTTAACATGGTATCAAATCTAGCCTGAATAGAACATCTTTTAGAAGGTGAAATTATCTTTCTCTCTCTCTCCCAAGAATTAGGGTTTCTGCAAAAGGTTAGTATTTTTGGTTTTTGGTTGCGGTAAATGGACTAAACGACAGATTCACCTTTCTGGATGTGTCATGAACGGGGTATCTTAGTTGCCATTCTTCTAGGATTGACTACCCGGTGTCCCTCCCGGTAGGGGGATATCATAGCCACTTGGCTTTCCTACTCATATTGTCTGACTTGGATTTCATCACCTTGCAGAGGATATGTTTAGTTGAGTCAGAATACTTTTAGTTAGGTGTTTGCATGCTCCTTTACCTCCCTTTGGTCTAGTGAGTCCACCATTTTTTCTTTTTAGGAAACCTGTTGCTTGTTGGTATTCTGACCATCTTTGTTGATACTCCACCTATTGTAGCACAGCTGTTGCAGTGGGTGTTTTGAGTTGGTTGTTGGCCTGAGTGCCTTGTTTTTGAGCTCTCCTTCTGCACACTCAGTTGCATTAGGATTTTTTGAGCTGTTTTTATACTCACCTCAACCCACATAGATTTGACACCATCTGTCACCATTGAGTCCCCGAGACATTCTCGGCGCCTCAGGGGCAAGCCCCCACAGCACGGTTCTCTTGACACCACCCGTCATAGATTCCGATCATCATCCGTTGATACCACTCATCACAGATCTAGAGCCTTGTCACTTGACTCCACTTGTTAGCGACATAGGACTCTGTCACCAGATATTGACGCTCCTTACTTTACCTCCGATTCTGACGAAGAGTCTGAGAACCCTATTTACACTGCCCCTACTAGCCCCATGGCTGGAACGACTTCCACTCCTTTTGTTATAGGGACCATTGGTGGTACATCCACCACTACACCAGTTTCTACACCTGTTTTGGGTATGCCCTCCATGGGGCCCCCATCCACCGTTCCCCTCACGGTACCTATTCCCGCAGCGGGAATTCCTATCCCCACTACATCAGTGGCTCACACTACCCATGGTGGTGCAGGCCCCTCCTATACTACCTCCGTTCCCCCACTGGGGGGCACCATCCCAAATCCTCTCCCCCCACTCGGGGGCATTGGCCCCAACTTGGTCCAACCCACTACTGTGTCACATCCTTCTTCCAGTTTGCCATTCATGGCTAGCCTCAATCTACCTGACCTGGCCCGATTGACCAACGATCCTATTTGACACGACCCTACGTGGCCTCATATGCCTACCAAGCTCCCCTCTAACATCCCTAAGTTCAAGGGCAAGGCCGGTGAGGACCCACAAAACCATATCATGTCTTTCCACTTATGGTGTTCCTCTAACTCCATAGTGGACGACTCTGTTCGCCTCCGTCTCTTACAGCGAACCTTCACTGGCTCTGCAGCCAAGTGGTATATTGAGCAACCCCATGGGACCCATGCCACCTTTGATTCCCTTGCCTCGACCTTCCTGTAGTTCTTCCAGTTTCCTATCCGCTATGACGTGGGCGTTGAGATCCTCCTATCTTGTAGACAAAACACGGCTACCCACATCACGGACCACATCCATGAGTGGCGTCAACGCCGTAGCTTATGCAAGATCAAACTAGACGACCGTATCTTCCTAGATTGGTTCCTCAAATCCCTTCTCCCTGTCATTGCTAAGGATGTGGCATCAGAAAGACCCCAGTCTGAAGAAGAGGCCATCCTTAAGGCCCAACAGTTCGACCTCATTTACGCCCAGTCGTGTTACCTTTATACCATTATACCTGACGCCCCTCGCGGCGAGTCCTCCCAGCACGATGCACCAGGGGCATCCCACGCTGCAGACGGTATCATTGGTCGTGTTTCTTCGCATCCTCAACCATTTTCCATAGCACATCCTAACCCTGGCCCCAACCTTTCACGGGCTACCTCATAGTCTGGAGCAACCAACTTGTATGCTCCCATGACACATCACCATCACCATGGACCCTCATGTCCTCCTCAGTGCTTCGGTCATGCGACTCCCGCTTATGCCCCCTCGGTCGCACCTCAGCCCTACTACCATCAGCAGGCTGCCCCAGCTCCTGCGCCTTCACAAGCCCAACCCGCTTATTATCCGCCATAGGAAGCCCCTACGGCAAACCCACAACCTGCTCCGCAGCCATATCAGCAACCTCCTCAAGTTGCTGTACCTACTCAGCCTCCACCTGTATATCATCCCCCGCAGCCTGCTCCCGCACCTGCGCAACCTTAGAATCCACCTACTGCCCAAGGGCAATTCTACGCCCAACAAAATCCACAGCAGAACCAGAACAACCAATGCAACCAGGGCGAACAAAACCGCGGTAAGGGCCATAATCATGGGAATAACCAACCTGCAGACCACGCTGGTCAACCGGTGAATCCCCCCGACAATAATAATGCGGCCCCTGCCAACCAAAACCCTGATCGCCCACCCAAGCAGGCTAAAAACCCCAATTTGTGAACAAACCACCCTTGTTCTATTTGCGGGGTCTATGGCCACTACACACATGCTTTCCCACACTTAGAGCGAGCTCGGAAACTTTGGGTTGATGAGGCCCATCGCCAAGGACATGCAGCTCCTCCAGCGCAGCCCAACCCCCCACAACCTCAGCAGCCACCTTTGGTGCTGCAAAACCCCTTACCAACCCAAGGCGTCGTGAACACTCAGCCGTTGGCTACTCCTCAAGCCAATGCGCAACCCCAACAACAACAGATCACATACGCCGCTCCTGATCAACCCATGTTTGACTCAGGGACCCACCACCTGTTGATGATGTCATCTGCTAACGTCAACCTTCAGACCCGTCGGAACCAATATGGCTCCACCACTGAAACACCTCCCACTGATAAACCCACTAACGCCCATCCCACCGATCAGGCGTTACGTATACCTCCACCTCCACTAGATGGCGCTCCCAAAGCCCCTCGTTTCCCACTTCGCCGTATCAACAATAACCCTAATGCATGCGCTGCGTCAAACTACAACATTATAGATGACCTAGCCCAATCCCCGACAGCCATGTCTGCGTTAGAAGTCTTGAAAAAATTCCCTTCCCAGCGCAAGACTTTACTCTCAACCATTGGGGCGATTGACCCAAATGATTCGAATTTAATGGCATTTGATTTGGACCAATCCGAACCACGCCTGCCTTCCTCCTTAGCATTCCAAGTTTCTGTTTCTGTTCGGAATCTGGTCATCCATCGATGCATCATCGATGAAGGTGCCTCCACATGCGTTATGTCTACATTCGTATGGCAGAAGTTGGGATCCCCTACTCTCCAGTAGTCCACCACTGCATTACGCGCCTACGACGGCCGGTCGGCCCAGCCATAAGGCCTCCTACCCAATGTCCCCGTCCAGTTAGGTGGTAAAACCATCCTTATCGACATCGAGGTAATCAATGCCCAATTGGATTATAACCTTTTACTTGGCCGCAGCTACATGTACGCCATGTGGGAAGTTGCCTCTTCCGTTTTTCACACCATGATGTTCCCCCATGAGGGACGCGTGGTTAAGGTTGACCAGCTCACCTACTATGATCCCAGTGCTCCCGCGGCACCCGAAAATGTTCTCCCCATGGTTGAACAACCTGTTTCTCGTGCCTCCACCTCATTTATTTCCTCTACGAGACTTGGAGTTTACTCAGATGCGCCGATGACCTCCACCTTCCATTCTATTCCACCTCCATCAGCCCCCACGGACGTGTCTGACTTATGTAACTTGTCCCACGATAACCAACCACCTAATAATCAACCACCCTTGTTACCTAAACCACCATTGGTACCTAGCCACATTGGTGTTACACCTATCCATACAATCCCCTTTCTAGTCCCTCCTTCGGGAGTAGTAAGCGCCCCGGTTATGGATACCCTTAGCCTCCCGGGGCTAACCTTGGGATTACCAGTCTGGTACCTTTCGCCTCCCGTTCCCCCGCCGACACCAAGCGTCGTCCTCCAACCGGTGCAACCCATGGCTACTACCACTCAGCCACCCCCCGGTGTCTCTACCCCTTCGTCCTCCATGACTCCCCCTCCTACTCCCAAACCCACTGGGGGCAGAGGGCCACAACCTTACACTGCCGTACCACCTCCCAAGACAGTCAAAAACCCTCCAGTGTTTCGTGCTCCTCCCAAATGCTCATTGTGTGATGAGTTAGGCCATGCCACTCATCAGTGTCCATAGTTACCAGCATTACAAAAGCATATGCAGATGCTCGACGATGACCCCAACATCCCAACTGTCGAACTAAACCCCACTCCCAAGCCTAAAGACAAATCCCTGCGTACCAACCACCCCTGTGCCATATGCGGTGTTTACGGGCATTACTCACATCATTGTCCCGATCTCCCCGATTACAGAGCGGCTCTCTATGAGATGAACAATCTGGATCTTGAGACGGCACCACCTACCATTGAGGAGATCTACCCCCCAGACTCTTCCCCTTCAGGAGAGGTTAATACCATTTACATGATCTCTTCAACCACTACCCCCTCGTCAACTGATTTGACGATGCAAACGTTCCATACTGATGAGGAGATTCTTGAGGCCCTTACCGCCCTGGATTATCGCTGGGATGATATGCATCATCGTTCCTATTTCATTCCAGAAGCGTCTTTCTCTAACACCGCTACCCAATTCACGGTTGAGTCCAAAGATTTCATTCCCACCAAGGTCGACTGGTTCAAGGACCCTATTCCTGCTCCTGAATCCTTCGAGGAAGGTAACATGGCCAACATCTCACCCGTCATCTACATAGATATCTCTGACCCACCTGGTGTCCTTGAATGCATTGCCTTAGGAGCCTCCTGCAGTGAACAAGAGATTGAAGACTACCAAACCCTTTTCAGAGAATTCTATGATGTCTTTGCCTGGCCCTATATCGAAATGCCCGGTCTTGACCCCGCCATTATAGAGCACCACATCGACACATGGCCTGATGTACCCCCCGTTCGTTGGAAACAACACCACATTGACACCTCTGAGTTAGGGGGCATCATAGATTCCCTCGACCCTGGGATAGGGGGCATGATCAATCATTTTGAACCTCCCCCATCACATCTATCTCAGCACGTCAATGAACCCATTGTTCAAACCCACACATATGTGATCCATAATCACAAACCCCATGCACATTGCATGGGGGCAAGTCATTAACCCTGCTCCCTTTTTCACACTTGTGATCTCAACCATTTTTTGAGGTCACATGTCACTTGTATATTTGATTTGATTTGATACGCTTAGTTCTTTCCTTAGACCATTTCGGAGTCCTTATGACCTCCGTTTTTCGCACCATTTGCACTGTCGGATTCATTTTTCCGCGCTCGTGATGATGCTTGAGATCATTTCTCGCTCTCACCAGGACCAATATCAACATTGTGTCCCAACACCTTGTCGCCCTAATTTGCATGCCACATCGGCCGTAGCCCATTTTTGACATATTTTATATCATCGGATTCATTTTTTCGAGCTGGTGATGATGCTTGAGATCATTTCTCACTCTCACCCCCAGATTTTCTGGGTATTTTTCCAAAACGCCCCCGTCGCCTTGGTTTGCACGCCACATCGGCCGTTATCCATTTTTGACACCCTTTATATCGCCGGATTCATTTTTTCGAGCTTTTGATGATGCTTGAGACCATTTCTCGCTCTCACTTGGTACAATTTCAACATTGTGTCCCGAACACCTTGTTGCCTCGGTTTGCGTGCCACATCGGCCGCCATCGGATTGTTCCACATTGTTACATGAGCCCTTCACTCCTGTCATACTGCAAATGTTTCATTATTTTGCCACCATTCCATTCACCCCGCAAGGAGGCCCACCAGTGTTCCCCCCTACCCTCGTTCTTGGTCATCATTACTGATCCTTGATCAAACACTTCCTCCTTGCCTGGCCATTCCTTTTGTTCGGTATAATTTTATCCCTTTTTCGGGCCGGACAAGTCCTTTACAAAAAAGGCACTTAGGGAGTTTTCGTTAAGCTCTTTTCTGACTCCTAAAAGAATGAAAAGATCGCCGAGCAATCTTGCTTCCTTTCATGCTCGTTAAAGTACCTAAAAGGGCGTCTATCTGGTATAATTTTACCCCTTTTTCGAACCTGGTAGACTAATTACGAAAAAGGAATACTCTAGTCACACCGGCTAGAAGAGTTCTTCATTGCATCCTTTTATGCTTCTTTGGGCCCTGGAGACTAAATCTACGAAAAAGAAACCCCCTTGGAGTCTTCTTATTTGCTTTCAGACTCTCTAAAATTGAAAGCAACCACGAGCATGAACTGTCCTGGGCTCATACAATCCACACGACAGTACCATTCCATTACTTCAGAGTCTTCTTATCGCTTTCAGACTCCTTAAAATTGAAAGCAACCACGAGCATGAACTGTCCTGGGCTCGTATAAATCCACACGATAGTATCATTTTACACACACTTCTTCTAGTTCCTTAACCCATGAAGAAGCCTCCTCCCGTGCCTCCTGGCACCATGATCGATCATCTCGGCAGCACCCCTAATCAGGTCGCCTTTGTTCAGAGTATTCTGCAGTCTCCTGCCATTTTATACCCGCTTGAGTCTCCCTCAGACCAGTCACCCTTCCCAGATCCCATACAGCTATGATCCCTTTCCCCTTAGTCAGTTTCATATGCTGCCTGATCACTCCAATTATCATACTCTGAACAAAGGAAGTTTGAGTCCACCTACTCTACTTGCCCAGTTTTTCCCTCACAGTTTGTCAGTCCTACCATCAGTACTATCACATTTCGGTTCTACACCTCATGCTCCTATCAAGGAAACATCATTGCCTTGATAGTTGCAGGTCTCCCTCTGTTGACGACAGCCCCTCTATTCCAGAGGATAGGCCCAGAGGTCCCTATGCCTTGGACTTATCACCATCTGTGGTAAGTGCCTCCGGATCATTCTGATAGGAGTCATCATTGCCTCTCCGAGTGGTTGTTTGTCACATGCTTGACTTCAGCACCTTGATCGCATCATTGAGAATTGCGTAGGGTTTTATCCCATCAGTTTTTAGTCGAAGACCCCGGATTTCCCCCGACTCTAGCACATTGGTGAGTCACTTCGGAACACCCAGTTGTATGTTCCCGTGGATGTCCAGGCTGCGTTGGCATTTGTATTCGGAAGCCATCCAGTTATATGCTTCCTTGAGTACCCATTTCAGTTCTAGTTCAGTGTACCATCAAGGTTATGGCTCCTAGTCATTATGATCCAGCAGCTCATCAGTTCCTCTGGTACCCCAGTCAGCTGCGTTGTTGATGTTCCAGTGCACCAGTTTGTCAGTTCCCACATGATCAGCTCAGCAGTATGTCCTAGATTTTGTGTCCCCTCTAGACACTTATGATGTACACAGTGGTTATCTATGTATTTATCAGTCCCCCTTTTCGAGCCTTACAGTTCTTTTTATGTATCTTGATACGAGCATGGGTATGCCTGCCTCATCCATATATTGAGATTATTCCTCAGTCAGTATTTGAGGTTATGTATATTTCAGGTCCCCATTTTTTGGACCCCATTGTTATGTTATATCCTGATACGAGCATGGGAATGCCCGCCTCGTCCATATTCTCAGATGATTCCTCATCCATTATTGAGGTTATGTACTTTTAGTTCTTGCAATTGTTTGGGATCATTGTTCCGGGCTTCAGTTTGTTTCTTCTCTTCTCTCCACACCCCGGGAAAACCATTCATGACTTATGATGTCCATCGGCCATACGATGAGCTCCTGCCCTCGCACATCAGGGGGCAATCTGTTAACACCCAAAAAGTGCTCACTACCTCATCTACCACATTATATGGCTCATTTGTCCATTTTCCTACCATATTTCCCTTAAAATCCCTTAAAATCCCATTAAAAAGCCTCCAAAAGGCCTAAAATGCCTCCGAAAGGCCACAAAACCATCAAAATAGCCTCAAAAAGTCTAAAAAACCCCCTTTTCCTCCAAAAATATCCAAAATTCCTCTAAAATAGCAAAAACCCCCTAAAAAGGGAATAAAAAATATAAAATAATGAGGAAAAGGAGGAAAAAACCCTATACAGCTGCCTTAAACCATGTGTTTCCTAAAACCATGGGTTAGCACTCCACCACCAAAAAACTATAAATAGGTGATGGAGATCCCTTATTTCATATCCACAATCAAGTATACCCTTACTCTGCCAAAATCTCTCTCGAAACCCTAGTTCACCATTGAACTACTTTCATCTTGAGAGCCTCTTTTGGCCCATTTCCACCTTTGGAGAAAGAGAAGGAGCACATTGGAGCTTGGAGCAACCCTCTTGGACATTGCAAGGAGCTTCACCAACCTTCACATTGAAGGTGATATTAATACAAAACCCTTGTTTACAAATTGTAGTTTATTTTTCATGCACATGTGTTAGAGTAGTTTCTATTTCTGTTTTAGCTTAATTATTTACATTTACTGAACTGCTACTAAGGAGTCCATTCTCCTTAGTAGGTGCTCATTTGCACAAGCTAGGGGTAAAACCCTAGCTACAATGGTTGAATAGCCCTTCTCAAAATCAATCTTTTGAGACCTAGATCGAGATTTTTGGTTGGATAGAACTTTGGGAAGGTCAAACCCTAATTCTACCAAAAGTGCGATAAACCAGAAATTCTGTTGCAGATCCGGAAAGCAAAGTACATCTCCTAGTACATACTACTCCATCTCTTAAAACTCAAATCTCTTGGACTCCCCCAAGAGTAGATGGATCCAAGCACTAAGTTTGAAGACAAGCTTGAAGGTATAGAGAATTTCCGGGAATGGAAATATAGAATTGGTCTCATTCTTGAAGAGAATGATCTTGCTCATTATATCAAGGATGAAGTTGCAGAACCTAAAGGAGATGAAGCCAAAGAGAAGCATAGGAAGGATTTGATTAGAGCAAAGAGAATCATAGCTGATTCTATTAAAGACCACTTGATTCCCCAAGTGGCTTCCAAGAAGACCCCAAAGGAAATGTACGATGCCCTAAGAAGGACGTATGAGGGAAAGAACATCAATAGGAAGATGAGCCTAAGAACTCAGTTGAAGAGTACCAAGATGCACAAAGGAGAATCCATTCAAGACTACTTCTCAAGGGTCTCCCAATTCAAGGAACAACTAGAGGCCATTGGTGATACTCTTGATGAAGATGAACTTGTGATGACTGCTCTAAATGGTCTCACTAAACCTTGGGAGACATTTATACAAACTATGTGTGCCAGAAAAGAGAGTATGAAGTTCGATGTAGTATGGGAAGATTGTGTTCAAGAAGAAGCTAGTGTAGCCAAAAGAGAATCCCTTCTCAAGGAGGATGATCAAGCCTTGGCTACACACACTAAGAGAAGAAAGAATCGATCTTACTTCAAGAAGGACAAACACAAGGAGTCTCAATCTCCACAAAAATTTCAGAAGAAAGGAAAAGGAAATTTCTCTTCCTTCCAATGTTTCAATTGGCATAAGCTAGGACACATTGCTAGATTTTGTCCTTCAATCAAGAAGAAAAATATTCACTATAAAAGACATCAAACACATCTTGCAGAATATGATAGTGAGGAAGAAGAAGAAGAGGAAGTAAGGTCTCATAGGAAAAGATCCAAACATGAAGAAGAAGAAGAAAGGCCTCTCCCTAGGAAAAGGTCTAGAAGAAATGAAGAAGAAGATGCAGAAGAATATGTTCTATTTTCTGCACTCTCTGGATCTGTGTCTCCTGGAGAAGATACATGGCTCATTGATAGTGGTGCTTCAAAGCACATGACAGGTCAAAAGAAAACTCTCTCAAGACTTGAAGAAAAGTCTTCTCCAAAAAAGGTATCTCTAGGAGATGATTATCAATATCCCATCAAGGGAATTGGTGAAGCAAGCTACAAGTTTGACTCTGGGACACCCTTGAAGATGAAAGAAATTTTATATGTTCCAGGATTGAAGAAGAACCTACTTTCTATCTCAGGACTAGATAAGAAAGGATTTGGAATTTCATTTATTGATGGTCAAGTACTTATGTGGCCCAAAGGAAAATCTATTGAGGATGCAATTGTCATTGGTGAAGAAGAAGGAGGTCTTTACAAACTCAAGGGTCACCCAGAAGCTTCCCTTGTCCATGAAACCACTAGCCCCAGTGAACTATGGCATAGAAGGCTTTCTCACATTAACTATAAGGCTCTACCCTATGTGAGCAAGGTGGTCATAGGTTTACCAGATTTAAAGATTGACCATAATGGCTCATGCAAAGGATGTGAAAAAGAGAAGAATGTCAAGAACCCTTTTCCAAAGAGTGAAACAAATACTAAGAACATTTTGGAATTAATACACTCAGATGTATGTGGACCAATGCCCACCACATCCCTAAGTGGGTTTGAATACTATCTTTCTTTCATTGATGACTATTCAAGGAAAAATTGGATATATTTTCTAAAAGGTAAGAATGAAGTCTTTGGAAAATTCAAAGAGTTCAAGGCCTTAATAGAAAATCTCTCAGAAAAGAAAAGCAAGATTCTCAGAATAGATAATGGCGGAGAATATACTTCAAAGGATTTTGAAGACTTTTGTAAAGAAGCTAGAGTGAAGAGGGAACTAACCACTCCCTACAATCACCAACAAAATGGGGTTGCTGAAAGAAAGAATAGAACTATCATGGAAGCTGTAAAAACTATGATACATGATCAAGATCTTCCCATGTATCTATGGGCTGAAGCAGCCAGGACAGCTGTCTATGTACAAAATAGACTTTCTCATAGTGCTCTTGAATTTAAGACTCCAGAAGAAGTCTTCACAGGAAAGAAGCCTGAGGTAAGTCATCTCAAAATATTTGGATGTCCTATGTATATTCACATTCCAAAAGAAAAGAGAACCAAGTTGGATCCCTCTGGTAAGAAAGGAATATTTGTTGGATATTGTGAAACATCCAAAGCTTTCAGAATTTACATACCTGGTTTTCATCATATGGAGATAAGTAGAGATGTAACATTTGATGAATAAGCAGCTATCAAGAAATCTAGGAAGTGCCAACTTGAAGAATATATGAAGAAGATACACCTCCTAGAGTCACAGAAGTTGTACCCATCCCTGAAGATGATGCACCAGTAGACCTTGACATGATAGAACCTCAAGAACCCCCCATTACAAATCTATCTAGAAAAAGAAGGCCATCATGGGCTAGAGACATTATTCAAGGAGCTGAAAAATATGGAGCTCCTGAAGGTTCCACTAAAGAAAGGAAGAAACCCAAGTTAGTATCCAACTATGTGGCCTTGATGTGTGATCTTGTGGATCAACAACCCACCAGCTATGAGGAGGCAGCTCAGAAGAAAGAGTGGGTAGAAGCTATGATAGAAGAGTACCAATCAATAATGAAAAATGATGTTTGGGATATAGTTCCCAAACCAAAGGATAAAAGTGTGGTTTCTTCCAAATGGATATTCAAGATAAAACATGTTGCAGATGGTAGCATTGAAAAATATAAGGCAAGATTTGTAGCCAGAGGATTCTCTCAAAAGGAGGGAATAGACTATGAAGAAACATTTGCATCAGTTGCTAGGTACACATCAATTAGAACTATCATGGCACTTGCATCTATGATGAAGTGGAAATTACACCAGATGGATGTTAAAACAGCCTTCCTAAATGGTGTCATTGAAGAAGAAGTGTACATAGAACAACCACAAGGATTTGAGGTTAAAGATGGAAGAACACCTGTATGCAAGCTGAAAAAGGATTTGTATGGATTAAAGCAAGCTCCCAGAGCTTGGTATGGAAGGATTGACAATTTCTTACCAAGCATGGGCTTTACCAAGAGTAAAGTTGACCCAAATATTTATCTCAAGGTTATGGATGATGAACCTATTATTTTACTATTGTATGTAGATGATCTATTTCTAACAGGAAATGAGAACCAAATTATCGAATGTAAGAAGAAGCTTTCTTCAGAATTTGAAATGAAGGATCTGGGATTAATGCACTACTTCTTAGGTCTAGAAGTATGTCAAGAACCAAAAGGAATCTTTTTAAATCAAGGTAAGTATGCTGTGGGGATTTTGAAAAGATTTGATATGTTGGAGTGTAAGGCCATGGCTACTCCCATG
This sequence comes from Larix kaempferi, assembly GCA_027924585.1. NCBI lineage: Eukaryota > Viridiplantae > Streptophyta > Pinopsida > Pinales > Pinaceae > Larix > Larix kaempferi. Next base: position 68,255,981 of record BSBM01000361.1, on the reverse strand, counting down.
GACTCCAAATTGAAGTTATTAGTTGATGACTCATCAGAATTAGTGGATGTCACTCTATATAGACAAATCATTGGGTCATTGATGTATTTAACAAATACCAGACCAGATATATGCTTTGTTGTAAATACCCTGAGTCAATATCTAGTAGAACCAAGGAAGGTTCACCTAATAGCTGCAAAGCATGTAATGAGGTATCTACAAGGTACATTAGATTTTGGTCTTTACTACCATGGAAATCATGAACTCACATTACATGGTTACTCAGATTCCGATTGGGCAAGAAGTGTTTCAGATAGGAAGAGTACATCAGGTGGATGTTATGGACTTGGATTTGCCATGATCTCTTGGTTCAGCAAGAAACAATCTAGTGTGGCTCTTAGTACTGCTGAAACAGAATATATAGCTGCCTGCTCTGCTAGCTGTGAAGCAGTATGGCTTCAGAAACTACTGTTTGGAGTGTTTGATTTAGAAATGGATCCCACTGTGATTATGTGTGACAATCAAAGTTCTATCAAGATGACAGAAAATCATGTATTCCACGATAAGTCAAAACACATAGAGATCCGATACTTTTATATACGATATATGGTGCAGAGAGGAGCTATTAAGCTTGAGTATGTGAGCACTGAGGATCAAATTGCTGATATTTTGACCAAACCTTTCTCTCGAGTGAAATTTGAATACTTCCAAGACAAGCTTGCTGTTTTTCAAAAGGACCCTCCTCGAAAGGGGGAGTAGTGTAGTCATTGATAATGAGATTGCCTCATCGGCAGTAAGGTCGATGATGTGGATACCTGTTTACTACACTTGGATACTTAGATTATTTAGATTTAGGACTCTTATACTTAGAATACTTATTTTACATGCTTTTGATGATATATGTATTGGTGAGGATACATGCTTTTGATGATATATGTATTGGTGAGGATACATGCTTTTGATAGCATATGTATTGGTGAGGATACATGCTTTTGATGATATGTGTGTTGATGAGGATATAGGTGGGAATGTATCATCCTTAAACATATGTTCTAAAAGAATCCGAAGACGTATGGTCTCCGAGAATGAAGTCCTTGATGGACAGGAGTGAGGATTAAGTCATCCTTGGACATAGTTCTAAATGAATGGGAAGAGGATTAAGTCATCCTTGGACATAGTCCTAAATGAACGGGAAGAGGATTAAGTCATCCTTGGACATAGTCCTAAATGTACGGGAAGAGGATTAATTCATCCTTGGACATAGTCCTAAATGTACGGGGTGAGGATTAAGTTATCCTTGGATACAGTCCTAAATGTACGGGGTGAGGATTAAGTCATCCTTGGACACATTCCTAAATGTACAGGGTGAGGATTAAGTCATCCTTGGATACAGTCCTAAATGTACGGGGTGAGGATTAAGTCATCCTTGGATACAGTCCTAAATGAACAGGGTGAGGATTAAGTCATCCTTGGACACAATCCTAAATGAACGGGTTGAGGATTAAGTCATCCTTGGACACAGTCCTAAATGTACGGGAAGAGGATTAAGTCATCCATGGACACAATCATAAATGAATGGGGTGAGGATTAAATCATCCTTGGATATAGTCCTAAATGAATGGTTCGGATTGATCATGTGATGACGATACTGATGATCGTGTGATGACGATGCTGATGATCGTGTGATGACGATGCTGATGATTGTGTGATGACGATGTTGATGATCGTATGATGACGATGCTGATGATCATGCAAATGATGATGATGATGATGTTGATGTTCCGTTAATTGGTTGAGTACTGATGATGATGTAATGAATAAATCTTTCGATGATATGCAGATGTATCATGTGTGATGTAGTCGATGACTCCTTGCTCCTTCAGATGTTGTTATAATATCCTTCTCGTTAAGGGGGAGTGTTGAATATTGTAACTTCTAAGAATATTATATTTGTACATTATTATTCCAGAGATGTTTCATTCCTCCGAGGTGATTCTATTATGTATCCGAAGATGTTTATTCCTCCGATGGTTTGTGGTAACTAGGGTTATTAGACCCACCATTTGGGGGTCAGCCCTGAGTTTATATTTTAGGGGTTATTAGACTTCACAAGGAGAGCTCGGCCCCATTAGGGATTTTGGTCAGTCGGGAATCAGTATAAGTAGAGGAGGAGAGCTCCTCATTTGACACACTTCCACAACTCAGAAAGTAGCGCACTTGTGTTTGGGAGGTCTGCATGTGAGGTAGAGAAGAAGGACAAGTCTTGGAGCACATCTTGTATTTTGGTTGATCATCTTATTGAGGAAAGCTTTGCTGCATTTTCTACCACATGAGAATTTCCCAGGGTAAAGTATGTGTCTATCTTGTGATTATGTTTCTTTCAGTGATATTTCTAGTCTATTTGGTTTAAACTTAACAGAACCATCTAGGCATAAATCAGGGAATGGAGACTCCAAGGGGAGCGCATGAGGTTGTCAAATAGTCAAGTGGAACTCCAGAACTAGCTAACTAGAAGCTACAAGCAGTCAGCATGAGAAATTAGTGTAAGAACTACTCAATCAGTGCACTAACTGAATGATAACTCCCAGAAGGTGAGATAAGGCGGCCTAACTGAGTGATAACTGAAGGTAGGTGAGTAAAGGCGCTCTAACTGAAAGTTGTAGGTGAGAAAGGTGCACTTTCCATGCATGACAGTCAAGAAGGGTGCATCAGCTAGGTAGGAGGGAAAATGGGGGTTGTAGACAAGCTTTGGAGAGCTAGAAGCAAGCTCTAGGTGCTGGGAGACCACCATGATGATGACTGGATGCATGTAGTGGCATGCAAAGCATGCAAGCATGCAAAATATAAAAATGATGGTGTGAATATTCCAACATGCATAAGGTTCACGCCTCGGGAAAAGGTGGAAGGGCTCAACTCTACCCTAAGCCTGTGTAAAATAAATGGAAGGAAATTAGTGTGATCACCCATGCACGTGTAGGTAAGAAAATCTTATCATTTCTGTTTTTAAACTTCATCACTTCATCCATTTGTTAAACCTTCTGCAACGTCTAACTTCGTTGTTGGTTTCCTTTGTACAGGTAAAACATTACCACGCCTTCGCATTATCCACAGGTAACATGTTGTATTAATGGAATTATAATTTGTGGTAATGATTATGTCTATATAAATTATTATTGATATTAACCTAATTTAATTACCCGTGCAGGTGAGAAGGAGAAGGCTGGAAGCATTTGGGGTAAATCTCATAACTGACGCCACGAACACAAGGATGGAAAAATGGTCCTCACACCTGACCAGGTGTTATAGGTCAAATATGCACTTCTCCGTCCATGATCACATTGCTCTGTTGATCACACAAAAGGACACTGAGGATTGAAGAGTTTGATTGACCTGGATGACTTGCTACTAGAAGTACACTCTTCAGCTAAAAATATTGCAGTTTCTCCTGATTTTACCTCATGACTCTCTGTATAGAAAACCAACGTACACCTTGAGAAAATACTCTACTTTTCTCAAGGACAACTAGCGTACATCTCCCAAAATGTTGTAAACGCATGTTGTAAAGCACAGAAGTTGCTTACTCTATGCTACTCTTGTTGTATGAAACCCACGTACATCTTAAGATGAAATAAAAAATATATTAATTTGACGAATTGGGATTAGTTGAAGTTGGTTCTGCAACTTCCCCAAGCTCCCAATTCAACCACCTCTTGATCTAAGTTGCCTACCTTGTCCCATAAATACAAGGAGGATCCATGAGAGGAGTTAGTGTGAAAAACCTAGAAAGAATGCTTTGAGTACTGTTACACTGGAGGAATTCCCAAGTCAGAGTGAAGAGCAGGAGCGCAGGATCCTATTGCAGAAGCATCTCTACACGTCAGGTATATTGTACTGATTCATGTTTCTTTGACAATAAAAGGTCGAAACACCCTTCCTGTCCCAAATCGAATGTCTACTAGATTGTATATTCATTTGGATTAATATTTTGCTATATTTGATGATCAAGTTGTTTGTTCTTTCATCATATTTATTATATCCAACATACGCTGAGGACGGTATCTTTTGTGTTGCAGGTCATCAAGCAGAAGATCAATTGGGTGATCAAGTGAAAGACCAAGCAAAATCTAGGACCAGCCATCGATAAGAGGTACTTCTTTCAGTCTCGATCTCTTTCTTTTGCAGTAACTAAATGCAATAAAATTAATGTGTTTAGCTGTAAACCCCACGTAGTTGGTAGTGTCCATCTCCTCACCATAAGGTGGAAATCCTGAACAACACCAGGTAACTCGCCAACTCGTAAGCCTCAGGTGTAGCTTGCCCGTGGGTGAGGGTTGAGTTACTAAAATGTTAGGAAAATTCCTTTAGTTAGTTTCTTTTTTTGCTTACTGTCTAGGTCGAACCGAATGGCCGTCAACCTTTCTTTCTATAGCACAGAGCTAAAATTTGAGAAAGGTATTCATGACCTGAAGATGTAACTCGTAACGCAATGTAAGATTTGTATAGATAAATGCACGTTGAAAATTTAAATGTATATTTCCAAGAAGCCGTATGAAAATTGATGTCATTTAAACTCTGTCACAGAAGTTCTTATCGTATTTTAATGTTAAGGATCTAATCCTTTACATGGAAACGAATTTCCTTTTTTATTCATCAACAACTTTTTGTACATAATTCCTTTATATTTGTGATAGTTATAAAAGGTGAACCCTAGCACGATTTCGTTTACATAATTCGTTTACTACTCCTTTGAATTCTATTTCTAGTTTCTCTTCGAGCATAGATGCACAGGGTTACGATCTGGGTCGATTCGCATTCATTTTTAAATTGCAAAATCGTTTATATAGATATATTTAGTGTGTATTAGTGAAACAATAGGCAACATAACCCTAGCTTGTAAATGTATTTTATACAGCGTTTAATCACTGGAAAAATCATGTTAATGTTGATTTTATCCTTTGTGTAATGTTTTGGTTTCAATGTAATGGTCGAAGATCGACCATGGGGTTCGAGCCCCCATGCTGAAGGTAATAGCATAAACATACAAAAAGATAAAAACAAATTGTGATTGTTCATCCCGAAAGTAAGTGGTAATTGTATACAAATTTGATAGATAGGAATTTTAGCTTTCATACTGAAAATATATAGCATTTATATACAGAGTAGGTATGAGAATATAACTCTGTTGAGTATTGGAAAACCCATTTAAAATCAGGTATAAATACTATGTTTACGGTAATATTGTATATCTATAAAAGGACAGAATACAATAATAAGAATTGTAATAATAAAAGATTTATTATGAGTTTATATATACTTTCGTGAGTGTTCAAACCCTACCATATAATTAATGATAGTTTTCGATGCTCATCTTGTTCCATTTCATAAACACTATTTATAAACTTCTTTATATGGTATTCGATTTTCAACCAGGGAGTTTACACTCCCATGCTGACAATAAATTGGCATTTGCATACTAAAATAAAGAGAATGAGTTCGCATTTCTCCTGTTGAACTGAATGGCATTAAAAGAAAAATCATGAACAGTGTTTATGCATGAACTCTGAGTACTGAAATAAATTTCTTTACAGGTATATATTACTCTAAATACAGAAAATCATGGAAATCTGCAAAAGATAGAATAATAATTTTCTATACTGTAATTACCTGACATGTAAACCTTAAGGTTTACATGTCTATTTCAGTTCTGTCAGAAACATAAACATAGATACATTCTTTGTATCCTTTTTTTTTACATAATAGATGCATATGAAAAGATAGCAAGATCTGACCCCAATACTCATATCATTTCCAACATTTATATAAAATAAATGAATGAAATCCTGATAGCACATACAAGATTCTATTACTCCTAAGATCATTTATGTTCAGATCTAATGATACAAAATCCTTCCGGAAACATATCAGAAATGTGTAAATAAAACCATCTGTAAATATGCAGTGATAACATCATTTAAATACAATAACATAAGTACTTATCTGCAATTTCTGATTGACCAGTGGAGCACAACCACAAACCTCCTAGCCTTAGACCAGCAAGTCGCCTTTCTCTCATGGTCACCCCCGAGCTGAGTTCACAGTTCCTCAGGGTTAGAGTTTCTTGTTTAATTTCCCTTAACTTGTTCCCCAAGTTATTTATAAAATTTCTTCTGCAGTAGACAACCCAACATCCAACTCAGTAATCCTGAGCTCCAAGATGCTCCAGGGACTTTTAAGTGTGTGTAGTTAAGAGAACAACTAGTCACAACCTATTCAGATTATTTGCAGTGCTCCTGTAGACTTGTGGTAGTACTCTGTTGTAGAAACAACATATCCCATGTTCTAATGGAACACAAGATCCCCGAATTTTTTTGAATGCAAAGGTAATGCTTTAAATTCGTCTGTCATTATGGGATTTTGCCATGTTTATCAAGTTTTCACGCCTTTGCATTGTTTTGATTTGAATTAGAATTTTTCCTTTGAAAATTCTTAGTTTTTCGACTATTTTTCTGAAGTTGCGAGAAGCCTTGAATTCTTTCAAAAGGTCATTTTTCAGCCCGCAAGTCTGCAATCCCGCAATCCCGCAAATTGTGGATTGCGGGGCTTTGTTTTTCTTTTTTGAAATTTTTGTCATCCCACAACCCGCAAATGCAGATTACAGGAAGACTATGTAAGTATTTCATTCAACTTTTTCGTTCCGCAACTTGCAACTCGCAATTGCGGATTGCGGAATGTAGTTTGAATAATAAAATGCATTGTGTGTTTCCACAACCCACAACCCGCAATTGTAGATTGCAGATTGCAAAAAGTTTATTTCATATTAAAGGTTTTTTGCATTCTCGTATCCCACAATAGGCAATTGCAGATTACAGAAAGTTATTGAATAAATTTTCGAACTTTGCAATCCCACAACCCGCAACTTGCAAATTGCGGATTGTGGAATTATCTTTTGATTCATTAAACATGGTTTTGATCCCCCAACCTGCAATTGTGGATTGCAGATTGCGGAAAGGATGTGAATACCTGTGAAACCAAGCCCTGTAGTTCATCTCCCTCAAATATCAAGAATTGATCTCAATCGTTCACTGGTTTTGATTTGATAGCTCAGATTTTACTTGTCTTAATTATTAAATAGGTCATTTTTATAATTTTTCGTTATCATTTTCAATTTGGAAAATTATTGTGCTACTTCGAATTTTACTGTGATTTTTTTTACCAGGGGTACTTGCCTGCCATTTTCAGCTGAAGCATGTTGGTTTTCTCTGTTCCTTTGTTCAATTATTTATGGTTTTGATTATTCTGGATTGTTTTCTATTATTTTTGTTCATTCGTCAGAATTTCTCCAGTCTACAAACATGTCACGCAACACACGCTCTAAGGCTAGCCAGAGAGACCAATTGAACAAGGACACAAATTCTGGCATCTTCTCAGACACCAGTGGGAAAATTACTGAAACCTACCAGGTCGACTGGTCTAAAATCTACTCCATATTTGACAACAATGACCTATCTGACATTAAGAGTGACTGCCAAGCCTACAAGAAAATTAGGAACTCTCAGCTTCATGTAATTGCTGCCAGACCTGCCATCTTGCCTTATACTGATGCAGTTAAGTGGATAGTACAGCATGCCAACCCCAAAGACCTCTCGTTCAACGATAGCGCAGGCTCACAATTAACCACTTTCCATCCTGAGGTATTCACCAAGGAATTTTCTCTTAGACCACCTGTGCAGATCCTCAATGCCACATTCCTGGATTCTGCAAACACCAGGTTCAATTTCAATGAAATGATTAAATGTTGGATGCACAAACCAACCAACTTTATGGGCAGGCCTGATAACTTATACCTAGTGTCATGGTTTAAAGAACCCTACTCGTTATTGGCAGCTATGCTTTCTCGGCTATATGGCCTTCCTAATTCCTTAATCTTTAAAGCTGAGTGGGCTCCCGTGGCTCATCATGTCTTAACTACAGGTGAATCTTTTCCTTGGGCTTCTATTTTGTCTCTCGAGCTTAAAACAACATTGAAAAGTATCAGAAGTCCCCTACCACACAGAAACCTTGTTTCTTCCTTTCATCCTATGTGATGGATGTATTTTGTGTTGAATTTCAATATCCCAATATGGGATGGAATTGGACCCCTTCTGCTCCTCATGTTCACATATATCATTCTTCACTATGGGAGGATAATTATATACCTCTTTTATATGAAATTTGTGATCATCTCCTTGGTTCCATTTATCTCGAGATATTTAAGGAAGATGCACCAACTTTCTCAGCTGATGCAAAGCTTTTCATTACCACAATTGGAGATTGGTATGTAGGGGAATCTTTCTCCTATGTCAAGATTTGGGGAAGCAGTGTTGTTCACCTGCTCCCTAGAATTGTTCCAGATAGGTTGTTGGTTGAAGAGGCATCATATCAGACTGTTATAGAAGGGGTTTACCTCAAACTTACAGGTCCCGAGAGGAGAGGATGGCCCAAATTCCCCTTGAACCTTGGACCTTTTTCTATCCCTACTTCCACCTAGGTCCTAGGACCAAGTTTTGGGTAACAAGATTGCTTCTCTGAAGCTAGGATATGCTCCAAGAAGAAGACATGATCCTAAAAAATTCCTAGATTCTCATTTCAAGCATAATCATATGAGATGAGCTATGAACATGAAGACCTCCCAGATGACTCTATCTACTTGGGAGTTAACACTTTTTCTGAAGTCGTGGCAAAGGCTAAAAGTAGGGATGAACAAAACCAAATTTTGTTGTACCAGAAAGAGCTCAAAGATAAAGTTTTCAGCTACAGGAAAATGGAATTCGATTTGATGGAGCAAGTAAGAAGGGAAAGAGAAGAGAAGGAGGCTCAAAAAGCTAAAACCCCTCTCATGCTAACTTTTCTTGATGGTGATAAAGGAAAAGGACGTATGGAGGAGTCTCCACAGCTAAATATTTATGAATAGTATAAAGAATTAATTTAGACTATCCAGCAATCGAAAAAAGAACTAGTACAAATGACCTCAGTGCTCAACACCAAATAAGTCAATCCACCTAGCTTCATTAGTGATGTACAGGTAATTATGGTTAATAATCCAGCATAGAGACAAAAGCTTATAACTACTGCCTCTCAGATTCCCACTTTTGATATTGATAGTGATAGAGAAGATGAAGTAAGTTCTTCAGTACCTGTATTGGAAGAAATTACTGAAGGTTCACAGGAATTCTCATATTTACTAGATACCATCGCTATGGATGAGCCCACTTCAGATGAAAATTTATCTCAGGTTGTTGTTGTTCTTGATGCAATTACTGCAGCTACATCATTTCCCTTAGCACAAGTTTCTCTTGTTACAACTTCTGAGGTAACACCACTGACAACCATGTCTCAGTTGTTTGATGCATTATTCACTTCCACACTTCGACCTTCGACAAATCCACTCCTTATTCCCCCATCAACTATTGTAGAGGTTGAGTCTTTGACTATCCCCCTGTTCATCTCCATCTCCTTCATTACCCTCAGTTGCTGATGTCCTAAATCCCTCTTCCCTTTCTTCACTTTCAGTTGCTGACACTCAAGATTTATCACATCAAGATTTTACTTTTATTCCCTCACCAACCTCTATGGCATCAACTAGTGAAGCTCTTCCTTCTTCCCATGTCTCATCTCAGATTGCCACTTCCATTCCTACTCCTACTATCACCCAGACACCCCCTTTGGTTACAACAACAGATGTGACCACATCATCCACTGATATGGTGGCTACCTTTGAAGATGATATAATTGTTCCTCTGGGGGACTACTTTTACAGTCATGCAACCAAGGCAGTCATGAAGGAAGGAAAAACAAGAAGCAAAGATCATGGAGGATTAGAGGCACCCATTCCTGATCAATTCATATGGGCTAAGCAGTCTGATGATATCTAGGCAGAAGCAGTGGATGCAGTTGTAGCCTTGGGTGCATTTGCAGGAGCAAATTTTGATTTAGTCAAGACCTTAAATAGGGAGATTGACTTGAAGAAAGAAAAACTGAAAAAGCTTTAAGAGAAATTGGCAACAACCAAGGAAGAGCATGAAGTTTATGTTCAGGATCTAAGGAAGCTATTTGAAGACAAGTTGGAGGATCTGCAGTGGAAAAATACTGCTCTCCAAGCTAAACTACATGATGCAGAAGCATAAAATGATGTCAAGGAGGAAAGAATTGTTGTACTTAAAAAACAACTAGAGTATGCAACTGCAAGTGCAACCTCCTCTGCATTTTCTAGGTTTTCATGGAAAGAGTTCAAGGACCTAGCTAATCAAGTCAACCAGGAGCATCATCAGCTTCTGGATAAGCTATTTACTACCTTGGGTGATATTCATGAGACCTACATTTCCTTTGATAAAATGTCTAGCACCTTGGGCCAGCAAGTAGAGAAAACAAAACATGATTCTAAAGCTGTAGAAGACATCATTGATTGGAAGAAGTACATTGAAGAAAATCCAGATGATATCCCTGAGTTGGACAACCTCAAATTCAGAAGGATCAGAATTGTTGTGCGAGCTTGGGACAATGTTATTGAGATGGTAGAGTATACTATCAACCAAGCTCAAGCCCTTTGCAGAAGAAGATGGTATGCCTCAGAAAATCTCATGGAGATATTGGCATTACCTGCAATGGGGCTCATTGGCAGGAAAATCCGCTGAGATTGATGATTGAGCAGGTTGTAAGCCATTGTGATCAAGTCAAAGAGAAAATATTGCAGATTGAGCACATCCAAATTGAAGACGTGGATTGGTTGATTAAGCAACATGTTTTCATGGAGGCTAAGATCTATATGTTTATCCACATGTGGCATAAAATAGCCAAAAATGAGATTGAAGGATTCATGTGTGATGCCCAACTGGGGCTCGAATCTCCTCATTATCCAGATATAGATGAATTGATGGAAGTTTGGGATAAGTGGGGATATTTCCTCACTAAATAGAATATTCTGATTTTGTAATCCCTGTTTAAGGGGAATTTATCCTTTGTATCATTTTGTAAATTAGTATTTAAGGGGTAGATCTCTCTTAGGCAAGGGATGATGATTTTGGGGTAGAAATCGATAGAAGAAGACTAGAGATACTTTGTCTTATGTTGAGCTTGTAATTTCTTACATACTTTCATCAATACAGTAATGTTATTCTCTTGTATCATCTTTTGTTCATTGATCAAGTTTATTTGATAAATATCGATTTTTACTTCAGACTGTTATCTGTGTTGTTTAATCCATTTGCAATTATTATTTCATGCATAGATCTATGATCTGGATTTCTCCTTATGTTGGATCTGTGTATGCATTATGTTTTAATTAAATTTCTTTAATTAAAATATTTATCTATTTCTCCAAATGATTCACAGTAAATTATAATCTATGTTAATTTTTCAATTGACATATCAGTTACAGGTTAGTCTTGAATGAGCTTAAATGCTTAATACTGCACTCAGTTAACTTTAATTGATTGGTTGTAACTTAAGCAAATAAGGAATTTATATTCTTCACATTTTTGTTAAGTGGATGAATATACTTATTCATTTTCACATCAAGTTAATTTGCATTCAAACAAGACACCTTTTAGAGTAGGTATAACTTAGCTTAGATTTCCCTTTCTAGGTAGATTTGTTTTTCAAACTGAACACACTTTGTTTCCCTTATTGGAAGACAGATCCTTTTAGCATCAAAACCACAAGTGTTAGCAGAGGCCTTTGTATCCGTGGGAGATCACTATCCCAAATAGCTCGAGGATAGGGTAATACTTGCGCAGGATTATCTGAAGCCTTTGGCTGGGTTTTCTTCCTCTATTGAGAGATTTGAAACCCATTCCAACACCCTACACACCTGAGGCCTCAACATACTCCTACTTGAACACATCTACTATTTCAAGTTATACCCAACTACTATGATTTCTCTTTTTCTAGTTCAGTTTGTGCTCCAAACTACCTCCATTTCCTTGTCTTCATTAGATCTGGTTATTTTATCCCCTCCTCTCCTTTCTCTCTTGTGTGATAATGATAATGTGTGACTGAATTCTTCTTTTCTTTTTTTATTATCCTTGGTGTGAGTTCTCTTAATTTTTATTTCTTTAATTACATTATTCTCCCTAAACATTTCCTTAGGGTTTACAAGTGTCTCCATAATAATTTCTCATTATTATTTTATTTGGTATTTATCCTCCAAACCCATAGGAATTGTGACTCCCATCTCATTAATGTGCTAGTCCACATGGTCATAAGAAATTAACTTCTCAAATGTCTAATGTCACCTAAGTAAAATGAAATAATACTTAACAAAACATAAAAGGGGTTATACGTACAAAATTTGGGGTATTACACAACCGCTCTGCTTATGTTAAGTTAAGTAAAACTTCTAGTGATCCAAAGTATGCTATGAATGCCACCCAACACATCTCTACTAGAAGATCCAAAAAATTGCATGAGTTGAGAGAAAAATTGTTCAAGTACACAATAAGGTTCATCCAATTGTTGGAGGGTAGTGATGATTTCTCTCTTCGTGTGAATTTGAAAAGTAAATATCAAACTTCTTACAACTACATTTTGTATGGCACTTGATTGTCTTCTCTACCCGTGCCTGATGTTGGAACCAAATTCTCCTTTTGTGGTAATCATTTTATGATTTCCAATTCTAATATAGATGCTGCAAATCTTGGTTTGTTTATCCTTTCACATGTACTCGTTCCTCCCCAACAGTCAGTAGCACTTATGCAATTTTTCGGTCCTATCTATTGTCGATCGAATTACTTGAATATTGTTAACTACAAGCATAACATTTCCATGTATAATATGTGCATGAATGGTTATGTTTCTGGAAACTTTAACATGAAAAAACCTATTATATATAGATGGTCATCCATGCACTCATCGGAACATTGCAGGGTTCATAAATAGTTCTAGATGCTCTTCATTTTCTACAAATTGTTCTTTTGAGGAACACTTCAATGACTAGGAGTTATTTATGAAAAGGAAAGCATCCATATTTTTTGTTGTACATGCGATACAAAGTTTGTCTCCTAGTGATGAGTTGTTAATAAACTATAACTTTTGTAGACCACCAACTACTCATCAGAGACTCCTTTCATTGGGATTACCCTTAGACATCCCCTAGGGGCATAAGAAAAAAAAACATTTATTAATTGTATTTGTTAATTTTCAATGGGATTCATGTTAATGTATTGCTCTGTTTGAAATTTTGTTTTATAAATTGCTAATTTAATTTATAAATTTTTTGTATTATGGCCAAAATAGCAGACTTTCCCTAAATTCTCGATGTGAGTCATCATACACTCAAGGATTTTTTAGCACATCGTTATCATATGTGTAATTTTCACGCCAAAATATCACACACATAATTAGGAATTGCACTACATGTGCTTATAGCTTGGATACAACGCTCTTCTACAATTAATTGTATTTGTTAACTTTTAATCCGAACTTTTGCTTTACAGATTATTTGCAGCTTAACATTTTCTATTGGAAATTATTTGTGTGCTTCTGTAGTAATTATTTTGTATAATGTTAGATCAAACCAATTGCATTGTGCTTACTAACATCATCGATGTAACGTTCAATACTTTTTAAATCAGGATTATGATGGAAAGGAAGATCGTGAAAGTGGGTTGATATGTATCCACTCTAAAAAGATGTGGGATGAAAGTAAGGAGCCTTATTTTTTCCGAAAACACTGCAACCAAGTGTTCTTTGACCTAAATGTGTTGGATAGAGATTGGTGGTTCATATTAAGACACAACCCTATATCTAAACATGCTTATGAGAAAAATAGTGCTATCATGCAAACCGATGAATATAATGACAGTGATGGCAACAGAGAGTGATATCTAGATGTTTTATTTCATCATTCATAGATTGAGATATTTTTTTGTTTTTGTTATCAGGAAGGGTCTAATTATATTGTTTATTTTTCATGTTATGACGATGGAAATGGAAAGTTGATTATTGGTTGCAGTGTTTAAACAATTTGAGTTAGTTAAGTACATAAGTGTATAAAAAACTAGAGTTGATGGCAACAAAGAGTGATATGTACATGTTTTATTTCATCATTTATAGATTGAGATATCATTTTTTTATTGTTATCTTTGATTGTGTAATTATATTGTTTATTTTTCATGTTATGATGGTGGAAATGGAAAGTTGCATATTACTGGATGCATTGTTTCAACAATTTGAGTTGGTTAACATTTAATTCATTGTAGTGTGGGTTTTATCATTTAATTTATTGTTTTCTTACAACTGAATCAGAATCAACTAATTAGAGTGCAAATTATCATTGATATCAATCATAGTTATTGTTTGTTCTAATTTCAACTACTTTGATTTGATTAACAGGGTCGATTTAATGAATATATTATACTTAGACATTTACATTTTATATTGTAGATACTTAGACACATATATATTGTTAAGGAAGAAACAAACTTATGGCAAGAATTAAATATGTATATCCTTTAAAATTATGATATAATAAATTAAAAATAACAGACAACTTTTTTTTTTAAATCCTATATTTGGAATATGCATATTCACATCCAAAACATCAAGTCCAAATAAATCTTCATAAGGTGCATCATAACAATTAGCAATGATCATATTCTTCAATCTCATTTAATGGAAAAGTACATAACTATCAATATTGCAAATAATTGGAAAACTTTCAACACTAGCTTTGAGCATCCACAAAATAATCATGTTAATTATGTATTAATCATAACCAATTCTCATTTTTGTCATACAAGTTTCACCATGAAGGATCATTGAACCATTCAACTAATATTTATCACCACAATATTAAATGGTTCACATATACAATACAAAGCAAAATTAAGATATTCGTTCATTATATCAAACTAATTGAACCTTCATCCAAATATCCATAATCAATTTACTATTGACATTAAATTATCATACATGTTAACCATTTTAATAGCCAAAAATGTATTCTTTTAAATTAAGTATTTGTTTTTCTTCCTATTAGAGATTTGATATTTGTCATTGTAAAGTGAGTTATTGAAAAAAAAAATCTTGAATGATACATTGATAGGTCATATTGATGTTCATATTTACATTTTTTTGTGATGTTTATATTCATATATTATAATAATATTATATGGTAATACTTGACTTTTTGTTATGATGTTTGGTGACACTTACAAAAAATTGTTCATTTATGTTTATCATTTGAATAATTAATCTATATAGAATATTAAACGATGAAGAGTTAATTTCCTTATTAAAACTAATTATATATTATTTCGTAATGCTCAACATAAATTTACAACAAATAATATTATTATATAAGTATAATATTACGACAAATTTTACTACATTATTAAGAAAATTACGATAAAATATAATATCCATACAAATATACGAGAACAATATGAAAACCAAATAAAAAAATATCATTACATAATCATAATACTATGACAAACGATGCAAAAATTATAAATATGATACTATGACAAATTATACAACAATCATCAATCATAGATTTGGCGCAACATCATCTATTAACAATACGAAATTCAAAAAATAATCTAATTCAATAATATTTTTAATCCAACTATATTATGTACGTAAAAATAAAAGATTTAACTTATATTAAATTACTTGAAACATTTTTCCACATTTTCAATGACCATTACTCCAATCCATATTTTCACATTTATGATGACCTAACAACCAACCATACTTTCAAATTCATTTTCTAACCAATTATATATCAACCTATATATGAAACCATTCTTCAAATTGTCTACAAAATTTAGGTTGGAATTATTTAATATGAAAAGTGGTCCAAATTAGGGTGCTAAAATTTTGAAAACTTTGAAAACTTTCTCATATTTTCAAAACATGTTACATCATACAACAACTTGTTTTATAAGATAATTTACAATGTAAATTGTGATGTTTTTATTAACTAAAATAGTTAGTGATTTAAAGACCCACATTTTGAATCATTACAAAGGTATTTTACATAAGCATATGATCATCATCATGATTTTCAACACCTAATAAACATAAGCATCATGATCATACCATCATAAATGTAAATATAAATGTTTCATGATCATCATTTTCAACACCACATAAACATAAACAAGCCATTGTCATGATCATTTTCACCATCTAACAAACAAAAAACACATCAGTACCATCAACATATAAATAAGCATCAACATAAACATGAAAAATGAAGTATATATATAGATATAATTAACCTATATAACATCAAAGTGATGATGCAGTATGCCAAATATAATATATCTCCAGTCCAAAAACTATTATGACATATCTAATCCACCTTTGCCAAAGGCATCATCACTATCTCTCTGACTAGATCCAGAGGCATCGTTACCTCCACCAATAGAGCTAGAGGTAGTATCAACGCCTCTTCCAGCAGAGCTAGAGGCATCGAAGCCTCCACCATTAGATATAAAGGACTCAATAACCTTTCTAGGTCGAAATAAATGAGCTCAAACTAGAGAAGCATGGATAGCTCCATCAAGTTGAATCATGCGACCCCCTCTAAGCATCTCTATAATAGAGATGGTTGGAGCAAGAATGGTGGATGGTCGAGTCAATTAGTAGGATTAGTAGGCTAGTCGAGTGGGAGTAGAGTAGATGATGAAGTAGGATCGGGAGGAAGTTCTAGTATAAGTACAGGAGATGATGAAATATATTATGGATGTGGAGGAGGAAGAAATGGTGGAGAAGGAGGTGGATCAGCTATTGAAGGTGGATTGGGAGGAGGTGGAGGTCGAGTATCAAGAGGTGCACGGGATGTGGATACTATGTAACCAATCGAAGCAACTGATGCAGATGGAGGTGGAATAGGAGGGTGAGGATCTCCGTGTTGATGCCTCGGTTGTGCAGGTTAGATGCAAAGGTGCTGGAATGTTCCAAGACACTCAACAGAGGAAGAAAACCCAAGTTGAAAGGCTTCGAAAGACCCTGCGCAAGGGAATTTCTATCCCCAACCTGTTTAGTGTGATGATCCCCCATGGATATTCAACCTCCACTAGCACTCTAAAAGTTGGTGGTTTGATCTATTAGATCAGTTTTCCAGTCAAGGAAAACCAAGGTGTGGATATGGTGATGCTAAGATAAGCTAACCTATTTTAGAAAAGGAAAACTAATCATAGTCCTATTCTAAAATGAAAGCTTGTTTATGTGCAGATTAACCTTGAGGTGTGATGAATAAGTAAATTACAACCTTTCATAGAAATGCTTTTAGTTGTTTCACTTATTAACTTAAATCACAATCCATTAAAGAAAATTAAAAGACAATAATTAATTCAAGTACTTAAGCCTATTCAAGATAAATCTGTAACCACTTTGCTAATTGAAAAATGAACAATGATTATTGTGCTATGAATCACTTGCAAAAATCGATAAAGAAAGTATTTAAATTGAGTAAACTCAATAAAACACTTTTCAGCATAAATCAATCATACAGGGAAACCAATATAATATATCCATACACTTAAACATATGCAAAAGATATCATGCACTGTAGATGACAATCTAAAGTACACAATCAGTAATTCTCAAATAAACTTGAAGAATAACAAGAGATAGATCAAAAGATGACTTTACTGTATTAAAAGAGGTTTTGTACAGAAATTACAAAAGTTTCTGCTAAACAGAGTATCTGCAGTCCAGTCTCCTGCTGATATGCAACTCCAAAATTACCAACCCCCAACCACAAGAGGTATCTTTCTTTAAATAATTACAATAAAGTCCAAAACTGGAGATCCCTAGAAAACATAGATTACAAAATCGGATCAAAACTACCAATCTAAGAAATCTTTCCATTCCTCAGTCTACATGATTTCTACCACCTTTCAAAAGAGTTTATTAAATATGCATTCTCTAATCAAAAATATTTTCATGGCACAACAAGAATTCAACCCCAAATTGCTCATTATCAGTAACAGACGATTCGTCTTGTAGAGAATCTGCCGCGGGAACTTCTAGATTAGAGACTATATTGTCAAAAACAGAAAAATCCACTAAAGGATCTATTTTAGAAGAAGTCTGCGGGACATCAGGTTCTTGGTTGATTATAAAATCTTGTAGAACAGTGTCGTCAAGGTCAGCCAGTTCCTCGGGAACTTTCTTCTCTTTCTTATCAGGTAATTGCATGCAGATAGACAAAGCCTCAGAATCTTCTTCAACACTATCGCTACTTAAATCAGGAACACCTCCATCAAAAGGTGGTGACATAGGTTCTTGATATAGTAAGGGATAGAGTTCTTCATCTTTAAAATGGTCATTGGGAGATTCATTACCTGTCTGCATAGTGCTTGTATTAGATACGTCTAGAAGGAAAAAATGCAAGACTATCACACAGAATATTTCCTCTTAAGGAATGCGAAGGATGAGCTAAAAGTTTTATATTTGTTGCTAATTTAAAGCCAACAGATAAGAAAACAGACATTGAGCAAGACAAATAACAATGATTGAAGCTATACGGCCGATTCACTGCAAATATCTAAACTATGATGAAAACAAGCAAGGACATGCATTAGTTGGATAAAACCTGTGTGGAAGTACAAAACCAATCGAAAATCGCACGTCTTAAACTGGTTTGAAAAGCTCATTATCACGAGTATTCTCACATTAGCAATCATGGCTTCACATTTGTGACCAAAATGAAAATTATGGCTTGAAATATGACTGCGAAATGAATGAAACAAAATCTTGACTACACGGACCAACAACTCTTGCGTACCTATCAAACCGGATTCGGGTGACCGGATTTAACAGAATAACCGGAAGAACCTTTCAGACTGAAACAGGCATAATGGCGTAAAACCTTGAGGAGTAGAAACAAATAACGAAAAGGTGTCAAAACAAAATCGGAACTGTCAAACACCGAGTGTAGCAAAAGTAGCAATCCAGCCAGAAGTAACTGAAAATTAGTTAAAAAGTCCTCTGGTAAGGATTCGGTAGTGAAATCCTCAATGCAACGGGATAATTTTTGGGCAGTAAACATGACAAAATAAAATGGAAAAAGCCCTACTTATTGAATTCACCGAATTAAATATAACCGTGCGATCATAATAAATGAACGATCAAGATTAACCGAAGCGGGATGCGGGGTTGCGCAAAAGTTTTATTCACAAAATTTATTAAGGGATCCCAAAAGCCGCAACCCGATAATTGCGGGTTGTGGGTTGCGGGGTCACACAAATGGAAAAGGCGGGAAATAATTCCCGAAAGCCGAAAGTCGAAAGCCGCAATTGCGGGTTTCGGGTTTCAAGAATAATCACAATCAAAAAAATGAGCAACATGTTCCCGAAAGCCACAACCCGACACTTGCGGGTTGTGATTTTTGGGAATGACACACTCATAAACTAAAAACAACTTCCCGAAAGCCACAACCCGACAATTGTGGGTTGCGGGTTTCGGGCAGCGCAACAAAATAAATAAAAAGACAAAGCCCGAAAGTCAAAAGCCGCAATTGCGGGTTTTCGGGTTTCGGGATGATATTTTCCCAAGATTATTACAACGCGAACCCGCAACCCGAAATTATCGGCTTGCGGGTTTTCGGTCTCCTAACTGTCGGGTTTGGGGTTGATTGAAGAAAAGGGTAGAATACTCAAAATCTGAGGATTTTGACAAACCAGACAGTTAGAGATCAACCAGAAAGAGGGAAAAACGCAGGACAAAAGTATGGGTGAGAGATCTAAACAACTGAAAACCCAAATTCTCATATTTATAGAGTACACTCACCAAAATACCTTTGTGTTTATTCAAAAAGGGGTTCCCATGCTTTCAGCTAAGCATGGGATCTGTTGTGGCCACAACAAATGGCGACTAGCTGGAAAGAACCAGTTATCTCTGCAATGAAATTTAGCTAAATGAAACATGTTAGCCAAATCACTTTTTTCAACCTAAATTTTTCCAAAAATTAATTACAAGAGAGACAGTTAACAAGCATAGAACATGAAATTAATAAATCCCCATATGTGATCATGTTGAGAATAATGCAAATCTGATAAGGGGGTTGAAGAAACAACTGATATCCTTCACCTTCATGTAATCATGGAAAAGCAGCTTGTGTTGAACCTAGGCATATACTCGAAAATGCTCCTGGATATCCTAATTACACATCACCTGGATTTACATGCAACAATTCATGAGGTTCTTTTTTTTTTTTTTTTTTTGATTAAAAGAAGAGACTGTGTATATAAGACCACTGCCCTGACTTGGTGATCAGATATAAGCAGTGCCACTCATAAGCATAATTCAGAAACTGATCAAGACAGCTCGATAAAGAGACTCCTTGTCTTCCAGTTACAATATTGAAAGCAACTACCATGGCTTGGTGACCATATTGTGATAACTTCAGTCCAAATTAAACCCATGATCATGGCAGGGATGGCTTGCAATAAGACCCCCCTATCCTTATATGCACGAGCATCTTTAAAAAGGAGCAAACCAAATTTTATTAGGTTGAAAATTACAAGGCACTACCATGGCTTGGTGACCATATATTTGGTAGTGTTACTCACCAATGCTTCGCTAATCATGAATGGACCGACCTGTGATAGGATCTTCCAACTCCCAGTAAAACTGAAATTCATCTTCCAAGTGTGGTGGCTTGATGTGAAGATGTCATTCTGCTTAGCATCTATGAACCTAATGGGATGGCTTGATAGCAATACCTCCCACCTTGTAATTTACATTTATTAAGAGATTTATTACCAAGGTGATTGTAAAAGGATCCAGAGCAGAACAAGCTAGGTAGGTTGTTATGATATGCAGCTTGAACCATGAAACATGAGACAATGGAGACTTTGCTATTCTCCAGACCCTAATTAAACAAATAAGACATGTGTAAGATAATGACCATTGTGGAGAGATATCAATTCAGGGTCCTGCAATCATTAGCTGTATGCCCTTTGTTGAACAACCTCCGATATAGGACAAAATTATGGATGGAAGACAGTTATAAAACCCAAGCTGAAATCATCACCAAGAGAGAGACTGATCAATGAGTATCACCAAATGTGTGGAGTTTAAAGCAAACAAATGAAAACAAATCAAACAATCCAATCAAGAAAAGAAATAGCGCAACAAACCTATGTACAAGTACATCATCCTGATCAAACAAAATACTTTTTGAGGAGTGAAACATTCACTAGATAAGTGTCCACAACTCCTTCCAGTGTCTGTAACCGAACAGTACCAGGACGCATCTTTTCTGTAACAATGAAAGGTCCTAGCCAAAGGCGCTAAAACTTGGTATACTGTTTCTTATCTTTGTGTTGCTTCTCCCATCTCAAAACGAGGTCTCCAACAGAAAATTCTCTGTCAGATGAATAGTTTTCATCAAACCACCTTTTCACCATCTGTTGATGATGATATAACTTGTTTCTAGCCACTTCTATCTCTTCCTCCAGTTTAAGTAGAGTATCAATTCTCTGCTAGAGGGGAGAAGAATCATCTTCTTGGATAGACTGGGCTAACTGTAGTGAAGGGATGGTAAGATTAGTAGGAAGAATGGATTCTTTGCCATACACTAGACAGTAAGGAGAATTTCCAATTGCTTCCTTTGGAGTAATCCGATTTGCCCAAAGAGCGTTATTGAGCTGTGTATGCCAATATCTATGGTGAGAGGCCACGGTCTTCTTCAGAATGTTGATCAAATTTTTGTTCGAAGACTCAGCCAACCCATTACCTTGTGGGTAGTAATTGGAAGAAAATTTGAGTTTCATCCCCTTTTCAAAAGAATATTCAGTTATGTCAATCGAAGAAAAATAGGATGCATTATCAAAAACTAGGAATTCTGGAGTACCAAATCATGAGAGTATCTAACTGTCTAGGAAAGAAATGACTTGGTTGGCATTACATTGCTTAAGTGGGACTTCCTCCACCCATATGGCGAAGTAGTCCGTTCTTGTGAAAATGTATTTGTGTTGGAGGGATGAAGTAGGATTTATGGGCCCAACGAAATCCAGCCCCCATTGCTGAAATGGAAATTGAACAGTGACTGGTTGCAAAGGGAAAGCAGGTTTCATGAACTTCCTTGTGCATTTATGGCATGGTTCACACCTCCCTACATAGGCATAAGCATTTTCAAACAACGTAGGCCAATAATACCCAGCTCTAAGAATATTATGAGCTATTGTCTCACCTAAAAAATGACCTCCAACTGGTCTTGCATGAAATTGGAATAAGATGTCATCAGTTTCATGTTTTTCTAAACAGCTAAGAAAAACCCCATCATAGTTTTTCCTAAACAGAACTTCATTAATAAACTGATAAGGGGCAGCCTTTAATCTCAAGGCTCTTTGTTTCTTAAAGTCCAAGGTTTCGGGGGCAAACCCATTATTCAGGAAAAATTTGATATGATCATACCATTCTGATGTCGGGGTATCAATAGCATTGATAGAACCTGTAGGAATATGTTCTTCCTGTTCCCATTCAATTTGCTACTGCAAGGGATCATTAGATTGAGCAGTAAGAAGGAAAATGCCTTGTCCTTTGACAAGTTTGGCTGGCCTTATTTCCAAATCAAAATCTTGCAGAGCAGTCATCCAGTGGGCCCTTTTTTCTCCCAGCTCCTTCTGGATCAGCACATTTCTAATAGCAGAATAGGGGATAATGACCTTTGTTCGGGATTTTAACAAATAAGGCCTGTAATTTTTGACAGAATTGTAAACTACATAGGCTTGTTTTTGAATTTGTGAATAATTGAGCTCTGCACCCTTGAAGGTTGAACTCATGAAAGTGTTGGTTGTGGAGCCAGATCTTCTAGTCTCATAGATGATATTGTATTATCCATGCAACCCGGAGGACTGTACACCCATTCTGCATTTTTAGGGGTTTGGAGGAGGTGGAGGTCGAGTATCAAGAGGTGCACGGGATGTGGATACTACGTAACCAATCGAAGCAACTGATGGAGATGGAGTTGGAATAGGAGGGTGAGGATCTCCGTGTTGATGCCTCGGTTGTGCAGGTTAGATGCAAAGGTGTTGGAATGTTCCAAGACACTCAACAGAGGAAGAAAACCCAAGTTGAAAGGCTTCGAAAGACCCTACGCAAGGGCAGTTCTATCCCCAACCTGTTTGGTGTGGTGATCCCCCACAGATATTCGACCTCCGTTGGCACTCTAAGAGTTGGTGGTTTGATCTATTAGATCAGTTTTCCAGTCAAGGAAAACCAAGGTGTGGATATGGTGATGCTAAGCTAACCTAACCTATTTTAGAAAAGGAAAACTAATCTTAGTCCTATTCTAAAATGAAAGTTTGTTTATGTGCAGATTAAGCTTGAGGTGTGATGAATAAGTAAATTACAACCTTTCATAGAAATGATTTTAGTTGTTTCACTTATTAAATTAAATCACAATCCATTAATGAAAATTAAAAGACAATAATTCAAGTACTTAAGCCTGTTCAAGATAAATCTGTAACCACTTTGCTAATTGAAAAATTAACAATGATTATTGTGCTATGAATCACTTGCAGAAATCGACAAAGAATGTATTTAAATTGAATAAACTCAATAAAACACTTTTTAGCATAAATCAATCATATAGGGAAACCAATATAATAGATCCATACACTTAAACATATGCAAAATATATCATGCACTGTAGATGACAATATGAAGTACACAATCAGTAGTTCTCAAATGAACTTGAAGAATAACAAGAGATAGATCAAAAGATGACTTTATTCTATTAAAAGAGGTTTTGTACAAAAATTTCAAAATTTTATACTAAACAGAGTATCTCCAGTTCAGTCTCCTACTGATTTGCAACTCCAAAATTACCAACCCCCAACCACAAGAGGTATCTTTCTTTAAATAATTACAACAGAGTGCAAAAATGGATATCCCTAGAAAATAGAGATTACAAAATTGGATCAAAACTACTGATCCGAGAAATCTTGCAATTCCTCAGTCTACATGATTTCTACCACCTTTCAAAAGAGTTTATTAAAGATGCATTCTCTAATCAAAAAGATTTTCATGGAACAACAATAAATCAACCCCGAATTGCTCATTATCGGCAACAGATGATTCGGCTTTTAGAAAATCTGTCGCGGGAACTTCTGGATTAGAGACTATATTGTCAAAAACAGAAAAAACCATTAAAGGATCTATTTCAGAAGAATTCAGCGGGACATCAGGTTCTTGGTTGATTATAAAATTTTGTAGAATAGAGTCATCAAGGTCAGCCAGTTCCTCGAGAACTTTCTTCTCTTTCTTATCAGGGAATTCCATGTAGATAGATAGAGCCTTGGAATCTTCTTCACCACTATCGCTACTTAAATCAGGAACACCTGCATCAAAAGGTGCTGACATAGGTTCTTGATATAGTACGAGATAGAGTTCTTCATCTTTAAAACGAGCATTGGGAGATTCATTACATGTCTGCCTACTACTCATATTAGATACGTCTAGAAGGAAAAAATGCAAGACTATCACACATAATATTTCCTCTTAAGGAATGAGAAGGACGAGCTAAAAGTTTCATATTTGTTGCTAATTTAAAGCCAACAGATAAGAAAACAGACATTGAGCAAGACAAATAACAATGATTGAAGCTATACGGCCGATTCACTGCAATTATCTAAACTGTGATGAAAACAAGCGAGGACGTGCGTTAGTTGGATAAAACCTGTGTGGAATTACAAAACCAATCAAAACTTGCACATCTTAAACTGGTTTGAAAATCTCATTATCACGAGTATTCTCACATTAGCAATCATGGCTTCACATTTGTGACCAAAATGAAAATTATGGCTTGAAAACTGACTGCGAAATGACTGAAACAAAATCTTGACTACACGGACCAGCAACTCTTGCGTACCTATCAAACCGGATTCGGGTGACCGGATTTAATAGAATAACCGGAAGAACCTTTCAGACTGAAACAGGCATAACGGTGTAAAACCTTGAGGAGTAGAAACAAATAACAAAAATGGTGTGAAAAAAAAATCGGAACTGTCAAACACTGAGTGTAGCAAAGGAAGCAATCCAGCCAGAAGTAACTGAAAATCAGTTAAAACATCCTCTGCTAAATATTCGGTAGTGAAATCCTCAGTACGACGGGATAATTTTTGGGCAGTAAAAATGACAAAATAAAACAGAAAAAACCCTACTTATTGAATTCACCGGATTAAAGATAACCATGCGATCAAAAACAAATGAACGACCGAGATTAACCGAAGCGGGATGCGGGGTTGTGCGAAATTTTTATTCACAAAATTTATTAAGGGATCCCGAAATCCGCAACCCAACAATTGCGGGTTGATGGGTTGCGCAAATGGCAAAGGTGGGAAAGAATTCCCGAAAGCCGAAAGCCGCAATTGCGGGTTTCGGGTTTCGGTAATAATCACAATTGAAAAAATGAGCAACGTGTTCCCGAAAGCCACAACCCGACACTTGCGGGTTGCGGGTGTTGATGTATATGTAACTTCGGAATGTATTTCACCCATGTATTTCATCTATGTATATTGTACTCCTATAGAGATGTTATTATTCCTCTATACGGAAGTGTCGTCATTTGTATTGACAAGTGTCGCAAGTGGCGTAACTTTTCGATGGGTTATTAGACCACCATGTGTCGGGTTGGCCCTGATTAAGTTAACATTGGTTTATTGTACTAAGCTAGACAAGTCATCCCCATAAGTTTATTGGGCAGTCAGGACAAGTATAAATAGAGATCTCCCGATCTCTATTTGGATCACTTCATAACTCACTCTTCCTTCACTCGAAAATTGGCGCACATGTGAGGAGGAGGATCAATTGCTAGGAGGAGCCTATCTCTGTGTACTTTGGTTGTACTTTGGTTTTACTATTGCTCTATCTATCGTTGAGGTAGTTGTGGGGTTTTTCACCTTAGGGTTTTCCCCATGGAAACTCTATGTGTCTATTGTCTCTTATGTTTTGCTTCTTGTGATGATTGACATGGTTGCTATGATTGATATGCATTGATATACTGTACATGTTATTCTCTCAGTAAATATCCTAGAGTATAATGAATTAATTCTAACAAATTAACATGGTATCAGAGCTAACCTAAGAAGAAGACATTGTGTAGTGACGGAAACTAGGGTTTCTTGTTTATTGGGTTTCTTTCCACAGATTTTGGAAACATAAAATGATAGATTGACTCTCCTCAGCAAGGTGAATCTATCTGTCCAATCAGAATTCAATTCTGTGCACTTTCAGTTTTGGCCCTAAAAATTAGCGTTTCCACAAAAAATAGGAATTTCTGAAATTTGAAGACATAGCTGGAAGCTCCTTGGAAAAATCAAAGTTTAGAGCTTTGGATTGAGATTTTTGGCTGGGTAAATCTCCGAGAAACTCAAACCCTAATTCAGTGTCCTCCCTAGTGAACCTGAGAAGACTAAAAGGCATTTCTGAAGGGTGAAGCTTTGCAGATCTCAAATTCTGAATACACCAGGTTGAGCAGCTCATCAAGGCGCATCTTTCTATCCGTTCAGAAAGTTGAAATTCACATTTTGAATTTTTAGGGTTTCTCTAACAAACCATAATCTGGGACTAGATCCATTTTTCAGCCAATCAAGTGGTAAGACCTAAATCTTTTCTATTTCCATTTGAAGTACTCTTTAAAGAGGTCTCACCACACCAAGCTTGAGGATAAGCTTGAAGGGGTTGATAACTTCCAAGTTGGAAGTATAGGATTGGGTTAATCCTGGAAGAAAATGAATTGGATACATATATCAGTTCTGAAGTCCCCGTCTCGGAGGATGAAGAAGCTAAAGCATTGCATAAGAAGAACTTGGTCAAGGCAAAGAGAATCATTGTTGATTTTATCAAAGACCATCTCATACCACATGTGTCATCTCTGAAGACACCCAAGGAGATGTTTGACTCTTTGACCAAGCTATTTCAAGGGAAGAACATAAATCGGAAGATGACTCTACGAAACCAATTGAAAGGGGTCAAGCTATTGAATGGAGAGACCATTCAATCTTATTTCTCTAAGGTCTCTCAGATCAAGGAATAAATTCAAGTTGTCGATGAAGTAGTAGATAATGGTGAAGTGGTTATGACTACTCTAAATGGCCTACCTAGGTCATGGGATTCTTTTATTCAAGGAATCTGTGCTAGAAAGAAATTAATCTCTTTCAGTATATTGTGGGAGGAATGTTCACAAGAAGAGGCTAGGCTTGTGGCCCCAGAAGAAAAGATGGGAAATGAAGATCAAGCTCTCACAGCTCACACCAAAAGAAGCAAGCCTAAGAAGGAACACTCTCATTACAAGAAATCCTCTCACACCAATCATAAGAATAGGAAAGAGATGAGATGTTTCACATGTAATGAGAAAGGACACTTTGCTGCAGATTGTCCCAAGAAGAAGAAAGACAACAAATTCAACAAGAAGAAGAACAACAACAAGAAGATATATCATGCTCATGCTGCCTAGGATGATGAACCTCCCAAGAAGAAGGCTAGAGCAGAAAGTGATGATGATGATCCATCAAGTGAAGAAGAGTATGTCCTAATCTCTGCTCTCATAGGTACTATTTCTCATGGTTGTAATGATTGGCTTATTGACAATGGGGCTTCCAAACACATGACTGGGTTTAAGGAATCTTTTTTAAATCTATCTGAACATGAATCACCCCATAAAGTGAAACTTGGGGATGACTACCAATACCCCATCAAAGGAAGTGGTGAAGCCTCCTACAACCTAGATTCTGGAAAGTCTTTGAAGATGAAAGAAGTTCTTTATGTACCTGGGCTCAAGAAAAACCTACTCTCCATATCTGCATTGGATGCAAAAGGTATGAGGGTTGCATTTGTGGATGGTCAAGTTTTAATGTGGCCAAAGGGAAAGACCATAGATGATGCAGTGGTGATTGGAGAGCAAGAGGGAGGATTGTATAAATTGAAGGGACAACCTGAACATGCTATGGTGCATGATTCCATGGAGCCAAGTGAAATTTGGCATAGAAGACTTGCACATGTGTACTACATAGCACTACCAATTGCAAGCAAATATGTAGAAGGTCTTGCTGAAATCAAGACCAAGCATGAAGGTGTTTGCAAGGGTTGTGCAAAAGGAAAGAACATAAGGAAGGCATTTCCAAGCAGTGAAAGCAAATCTAAAGGAATCTTGGAAATTATCCACTCCGATGTATGCGGTCCGATGTCATCCAGTTCTCTAAGTGGGTATGTTTACTATGTCTCTTTCATTGATTACTTCTCCAGGAAGACTTGGGTTTAATTCTTGAAGAAAAAAGATGAAGTGTTTGATAAGTTCAAGGAATTCAAAACCTTGATGGAGAACCAAACTAATAAGAAGATCAAAACATTCAGATCCGACGATGGTGGAGAATTCACTTCAGGTGACTTCAAGAAGTTATGCAGTGATTCAGGGATTAAGAGGGAGTTGACTGCTCCTAACAATCCACAATAGAATGGAGTTGCAGAAAGAAAGAATCGAACAATCATGGAAGCAGCAAGGGCAATGCTACATGACCAGGATCTACCTATGCATCTATGGGCAGAAGCAGCTAGGACATCTGTATATGTGCAAAACATAACACCCCACAAGATATTGGACAACAAGACACCAGAAGAGGTCTTTTTTGGAAAGAAACCTGAAGTCAGCCATCTCACAATATTTGGTTGTCGAGTATACACACATGTCCCAAAGGAAAAGAGGACCAAGCTAGATCCTTCAGAAAAGAAGGGTATCTTTGTGGGTTATAGTGAAAGCTCAAAGGCTTATAGAATATACTTTCCAGGGTTCAAGAAGATTGATTTCAGCAGAGCTGTGACATTTGATGAAAACTCAGCATTCATCAAAGCAAGGAAGACACCTGTTGAAGATTATGAAGAACCTAAGGAAACTAGGTTTCAAGACACTACTATGACTGAAGCAATTCTAGCAGATCATGAAATTGAAGATCCACAAGAACCTGTAGATCCACCTCGTGACAATAACTCTCACAAGAGGAAACCTGCATGGGCTAGAAAGCTCATTCAAGATGCAGAAAGATAAGGCATTCCAGAAGAAGAACAAAGAGTAAAGAAGAGAACTAGATCACACACCAGATATGTTACTTTACTCTATGATATCATGAACAAAGAACCTTCCAATTATGAAGAAGTAATGGAAAAGAAAGAATGGAAGGATGCCATGGTCGAATAATACCAATCAATAATGAAGAATGATGTTTGGGATGTTGTCCCAAGACCTGAAGGGAAGTCTGTTGTAACTTCCAAATGGATCTACAAGATCAAGCATGTTGCAGATGGCAGCATAGAGAAATACAAGGAAAGATTTGTAGCTCGTGGCTTCTCTCAGAAAGGGGGAATAGATTATGAAGAAACTTTTTCTCCTATAGCCAAGTACACTTCCATCAGATCAGTACTTTCTCTGGTTGTAGTGATGAAATGGAAGATACACCAGATGGATGTCAAGACTACTTTCTTGAATGGTGTAGTTGAAGAGGAAGTGTATGTAGAGCAACCACTCGGTTTTGAGACACATGACAGGAAGTCATATGTGTGCAGGTTGAAGAAAGCCTTGTATGGCTTAAAGCAAGCTCCTAGGACTTGGTATGGTAGGATGGACAACTTTCTATCCAGTTTGGGCTTTACCAAGAGTAAAGCAGATTCCAATGTTTACTATAAGGAAGGAAATCCAATGATACTACTCCTGTATGTGGATGACCTGTTTGTTACAAGTAATGATAGTTTGATTGCTGATACCAAGAGGAAGCTTACTGTTGAGTTCAAGATGAAGGACTTGGGGATGATGCACTATTTTCTAGGCATGGAGGTGTGGCAGAGTGCAGATGGTATCTTCCTTGGGAAAGGGAAGTATGCAGTAGAGATTCGGGATGATGGACTGCAAGGCCATGGCCACACCTATGGCATCGAACCTAAAGCTTCTATGTGGTGCTTCATTTGAGCCGGTTGATGTCACTATGTATCGTTAGATGATTGGGTCCTTGATGTACCTGACGAACACGAGACCAGATATTTTCTTTGCGGTGAACACATTGAGCCAGTTCCTCACGGATCCGAGGAGTGTTCACCTAGTTGTTGTAAAGCATATTCTAAGGTACTTGAAGGGTACAGTTGATTATGGGCTCAGGTATGATGCGAATCAAAAGTTTAACCTATAGGGTTATGTTGATTCAGATTGGGCAGGCAGTGCTGCAGATAGGAAGAGCACTTCTGGGTGCTGCTTCAGTATGGGATTAGGTGTGATCTCTTGGTTTAGCAAGAAGCAGTCCTGCGTAGCACTGAGTACAGCTGAAGCAGAGTATGTTGTAGCTTGTTCAGCTAGTTGTGAGGCAGTATGGATTCGGAAGCTATTGTCTAAGTTATTGGATCTACCACTGGAGGATACTGGTATCTTTTTTGACAACCAGAGTTGTGTGAAGTTGTCTGAGAACCCAGTGTTCCACAACAAGTCGAAACACATAGAGATCAAATATCACTATATCAGGGATATGGTGCAAAGAGGAGCAATGAAGCTCCTGTATGTTGCAACGGATGAGCAGATTGCAGATGTACTGACGAAGCCACTAGCCAGAGTGAAGTTCTAGTACCTTAGAGAGAGGCTTGGTGTTCTTCAGATTGACGACACTTCGAGGAAGAAGTGATGGACACATTTGTTGAAGCCATTCCAAGCATGTTGGAAGGAGGATCCTTCACATGGCTGTGGATGTAAGTGATGGATGATGAGCATCATGACAATGCTCTAGTTATTGCTCTATATGTGTATGTATGCATCATGTTGGATGTTGGATATGGTTAGTTGGATCATTTATATGTATATGTATGTATGCATCATGTTGGATGCTTGATATGACCAGTTGGATCATTTATATGTATATGTATGTACGCATCATGTTGGATCATGGATATGATTAGTTGGACCATTTATATGTATATGTATGTACGCATCATGTTGGATGTTGGATATGATCAGTTGGATCATGTGTATGTATCTGTAGATGTATCTGGTGGATACATTGTGTGATCAGGTAGATCATGTATGTTGATATGTATCAGGTATGATCAGTTGGATCATGTATTTGTATATGTATCAGGTGGATACATTGTATGATCAGGTAGATCATGTATGTTGATATGTATCAGGTAGATACTATGTATGCATCAGGTGGATGCATTGTATGATCAGGATGATCATGGATGACAAGCTTCAGGATGTTGCTCCAGATGACATGCATCAAGACGATGGAGTGATGATGATCAGAATGATCATGTGTACATCAGGATGATGTATGGTGAGTATCAGGTTTATACTCTGTGGCCGTGGAACAGGTTGTGCAGATAAAGCATATAATCCTAGCCCTGGGAGGTTTGCAGATAGTCTTTCAAGATTTTTCCTATGGCATGTAATACTGGCCCTAGGATATCTGGCAAACACTCTTTCGAGGTTTTTCTTTGGAGGACATATAATCCTAGCCCTGGGAGGTTTGCAGATAGTCTTTTGAGATTTTTCCTATGGCATGTAATACTGGCCCTAGGATATCTGGCAAACACTCTTTTGAGGTTTTGTCCTATGGCATGTAATCCTAGCCCTGGGAGATCCGATAGGTTGAGCTGTGTGCTCGTAATCAGTCCCGGGATGCTCTTTCGAGGTTTTTCCATGACGACATGTAATAAGTCCTGGAGATCTGGATAGGATGAAAAAGGCCTCAGATGCTCTTTAGGGTTCTTGCTTTCCAAGACACTCTTTTAAGGTTTTGTGGTGGGGGTCACATGTAATAAGTCCTAGAGATCTGGACAAGATGAAAAAGGCCTCAGATGCTCTTTAGGGTTCTTGATAGTCAAGAGACTCTTTTAAGGTTTTGTGACAGTCACATATAATACTAGCCGTAGGAGATCCGACAGGTAGAGCTGTGTGCTTGTAATAGCCTGGGATGCTCTTTCGAGGTTTTGTGACGCACATAATAAGTCCTGAGAATTACACAGTATGGCCAGTGATGATGAAGACCTACAGGTGGTGGGCCGACTAGCTCTGTAGAAATTCCTATGACGAGTAGATTCAGAGATTGATTGACATAGAAGCAGTTGTGACGATGACAATGATTCAAGGATGATGATTCGCTGATGATGATCCAGAGAAGAAGAATTGTGCTAGCAGATCTGTGTCAAGAAATACCTTCCTAGTTAAGAGGGAGTGTTGATGTATATGTAACTTCGGAATGTATTTCACCCATGTATTTCATCTCTGTATATTGTACTCATATAGAGATGTTATTATTCCTCTATATGGAAGTGTCATCATTTGTATTGACAAGTGTCGCAAGTGTCGTAACTTGTCGATGGGTTATTAGACCACCATGTGTGGGGTCGGCTCTGATTAAGTTGACATTGGGTTATTGTACTAAGCTAGACAAGTCGGCCCCATAAGTTTATTGGGCAGTCAAGACAATTATAAATAGATATCTCCCAATCTCTATTTGGATCACTTCATAAGTCACTCTTCCTTCACTCATGGCGCACATGTGAGGAGGAGGATCAGCTGCTAGGAGGAGTCTATCTCTCTGTACTTTGGTTGTACTATTGCTCTATCTATCTCTGAGGAAGTTGTGGGGTTTTTCACCTTAGGGTTTTCCCCATGGAAACTCTGTGTGTCTATTGTCTCTTATGTTTTGCTTCTTGTGATGATTGACATGCTTTCTATGATTGATATGCATTGATATACTGTGCATATTATTCTCTCAGTAAAGATCCTAGAGTATATTGAATTAATGCTCAAAAATTAATAGTGGGTTTCGGGAATGACACACTCATAAACTTAAAAAAACTTCCCGAAAGCCGCAACCCGACAGTTGCGGGTTGCGGGTTTCGAGCAGCGCAACAAAATAAATAAAAAGACAGAGCCCGAAAGTCAAAAGCCGTAATTGCAGGTTTTCGGGTTTCAGGATGATAGTTTCCCAAGATTATTACAACACAAACCCGCAACCCGCAACCGTCGGGTTGCAGGTTTCGGGTTGGCCAAATTCCAAAACTGCAAAACAAACACCGTGCAACCTGAAATTGTTGGGTTGCGGATTTCAGGTCTCCTAATGGTTGGGTTTCGAGTTGATTAAAGAAACAAGTAAAATACTCAAAATCTGAGGATTTTGACAAACCAGACAGTTAGAGATCAACCAGAAAGAGGGAAAAACACAGGAAAAAAGTATGGGTGAGAGATCTAAACAAGTGAAAACCCAAATTCTCATATCTATAGAGTACACTCACCAAAATACCTTTGTTTTTATTCAAAAAGGGGTTCCTATGCTTTCAGCTAAACATGGGATCTGTTGTGTCCACAACACTCCGCCCTCATCTGATGATGAACTAGCAGATGGGATACCATCTAAAATATTTCAAGCACCAAGAATGTGCTACGTCAAGTGCCTCATATCACAAGGAATCATCCTCTATAACTCTAAGTTGTGAGGGTCCCTCATAATGTACCTCACTAGTACATACCAAACCCTTGATATTACAACATAGCCATCTTATCTTCTATGTCTTGTCGGTACCTCTCGTTTGGACTGTGTCGAAGGCCAGTTCTAACTAAATGGAGTTCCTCAGGATGATCATCTAGCTCCATATGCTCCTCCTGCTGATCCGAAGAAGGTGGCACATCACCATCAAATGTCCCGACATTTTTAAAATATATATAAGTACACAATAATAATTAGACAATTTCATTAAACATGAATTTAATATAACAATTTAAAATCTATTAAGTAGAAAAAGAATAAAATGAAACTAGATTAATTCAAACATAATGCTAAATTTACCTCTATCGTCTTCTGGCTCATCCTAAGTGAATAAGATGTTGGGCCATCCTCTCCAATCCAAAACCGCATATGGATATGTAACCATGTCTAATTGAGGTGGGTCCTCGCTACCTTGCATCTTGAGGACCTCTGTGGTGACCCTGGATGGAAATTCCAACTGCGCCTTCTTGGGAATAATCTCCCCCCAAACACACATATGCACATATGTCATCAAGCTAGGAGGGTGTTAATGAAAAGATGGCTTAGTGGCCGGAAATATCTAAAAAAATAGAAAAAACAACTCTGAACGGAAAGGGAAGTTTTCCCTCCCGCCAATACACGCACAAGATCGACTAAGAGCATAACAAAACTATCGTAAAAAAAAAATAGACCACCTAATTCATCTAGGTTCCTGCACTAAAGAATCAACATAATATAATAGAGGGCTTATAATGTGCGTACCATCAGAGACAATATGTGTGATGGTTTTCACCAACAAAGAGAGGCACCTCACATCCTCTCTACCAAAAGTAGTAATGGAAATATTCCCACCGTGACCTGAAACTAAGTAGGGTTGACTATGTTGGGATCAACATATCTATGAATGTAGACTACATGATTCCATTCCACAGCTCCAACTGGTACCTCAGGAAATAGAGGAAAGTCATCACCTCTCCTAGGGATCTCAGTGATAAAATATATGCCCTCCTTAGTGGGTCGGAATCACTGATAAGGACCAACTCGAAATTCCTGACTATGATGATCCCAATGTGCGATCAACTGGGTGAAGAATGTATTGTTCCCCTTGAGTGATGTCACCTACTCATAGAACTTGAGGATACAAACAACTCTTAAGACGTGTCTCATCTGTGGAGTAATGGGACAAGAGTATAAATATCTCTCCCTCTCCTTGGTCTCCCACTCTCTCCGGAAGTTATATTGGTCAACTTGTGCTTCCTACTTCTACATGGCCTCATGACACTCATGTCTATGTTTCACATATAACATCAATTAGTCTCATTAAAATACATATAAAAGAATTATACGAGAATTTTATGTACTAAAATCAAATTTTAATTTTTTTGCAAAAAAATTGACTTAGAGTGTGCTAATATAAAACTTACAAAACGCACACAGTGTGCTTTTATTTTTAAGCACCATCTTCGGTGTGCTAAAATAACATAATGCACCACTGATATAATTCTATAAATTTAAATTTTTATTATCAAGTTGGTGTGCTAAAATACACATGCATCGGTGTGTTTTCAAACTTTCTTTCACGGTACACCTATGGCACATCAGAGCACCAGACACTGGTGCACTGACATGCACTAAGAGCACCATTGAATTATGATTTTTATGATACAAGAAATTTTTAATGTATAAGAACCAGTGCTTCTCTAATATGTAAGTTCACCATCCACGGTGCTCTTACTTTATCTAAAAGCACCGCAATTTATTTCATTTTATAATTGATAAGGAATGTGTCAACGACGTGCCTACAACACGTTAGACCATTGAATACTGGTGCGCCGATGTGAAATAGGAGCACCATTGAATTATGATTTTTTAGTTCCTACAAAAGTTTTAAATTTCAATTGTCAGTGCGTTTATACCTTGTCAATGCATTGTTTTATGTGTTCTAACGTGATGTAAAAGCACCGTGGTTTATTTAATTTATGGATGATGGAGAATGTGTTCACGGTGCTCATATTGAATGTCATAGCACTGAGCACCAGTGTGCTGACATGTAGTAGATGCACCGTATACTTTGGTTTCTCAATTTTTCTTGTTAATATTTACTGGTGCATTTGGTACACATAAAGGCACCGTAATGTTGGTGTGATTATGTGTAATTAATGCAACGGTTATTAGTTTCTAATTTTTAAAATTCAGTTTATGTTATGCTAGTGCGCTACGAAAGGGTAGCACATATGTGATGCACCATGTTCGAGCCATTCGGCTTTCCCCGCAAACAATGTCCCCTGTAACAATTTACAGAGTGCACCGAGGGCCAGTGTGATCCGAATGGCTCAAACACAATGCACAATCTTTTAATTGTTTTTATAAAAATGGAAAATTATTGCTTAATTTCAAAAATAATCCGCTAATAATTTAAATTATCAAATAAGATTTATTTTACCTATTGAACCGCATGTTAGGGAGGCATCTTGGCTATGTATGGAGAATTTGAATTTTTTCCCACCATTTCGCAAAATTCAAACTCAAGTCAGCAACCAATAAGAACATGGAATGTGTTAGCAATAGGTGGGATGAACATAGGTGGTAGGGCGTCTAGGTGGGTTATGAAAGGAACCTGTGCAGATGGCTCAAATGAACTATACATGGGTAAAAATAAGTTTTATGTTGCAGTAACGTTTTTTATAAAACCCTTTTCTAGTGTGCTCGACAGTGGGATGCACCAGTGTGGTGTACGTAAACCGTACCGTCTTCAAGTTTTTAATTCAAATTTAATGTTTTTTAATTTTTTATTTTTTAACAAATACGAACCAGTGCATTACATGATATTGCATGCACCAGTGCATTTAAGAGTAATTAACAACCAACATTTAGGGTTTTAAGTAAAATATAATGTGTTTTTTAATAAAATATCCCAATGTGTTCATTTATATTGGACACACCGGGACATGGTTATTATGTAACGCACTGGGTCATGGTTTTTTAAATAACACAATATTTTTTTAAATTTTTTTTAATAAAATATAATATGGTGCATTCTTTGAAACGTAACGGGTCAGTGCATTAGGTTTTCCAAGATGCACTGTGATGGCTAATTTTTAATAAAATATAGTACGGTCTATTCTTTGAAACATAACACACCGGTGCATTAAGTTTCCAAAAATGCACTACAATGGTTTTAGAAACTTGTTGCACATCTCACCAATTTTTTTTTTTCATTGATGTTTTTTCACAAGTGACATGGTTTTTTTGGCAGTCTTGGTGCGTGTTGTTTGGAGACGCGCTCATGTGTGTATTTTGGAAACACACCAAAGAAAAAAAATCCGCTACAATCTCCAACTACACGCCTCCATTAGTGACCTCTGCTATAAATGAATATTTGAGCTCTTTTAAGAGGAGAATCCACTATAACCTCCGCTTAAGTGCCTTTTCCTTGTAGTGGGAGCTCCCTTCATCTTTAAGGGTACACCTAGTTTTCCAAGTTTCTTGCTTAAAGAAGGTGATTGGAGACAAGATCCCAATTCAAAATATCTTCTTGGAGCTTGATGAAGAATAAAAAGTCATATTGGAACTTGAACAAATCACTGAAACAATGTCCAAACAACTACACAATCGATCTATTATGGAGTACCTCATCAAGTGGTAGAACTTACCAGTTGAATATTCGACATGGGAAGATGAGTCCTTCATACAAAAGCATCCACAAATACTCAAGCATTGATGACAACACTTGTCTGAAGGGGAGGGGCATGTTAATCCCTAAATGTTGGCACATTACCACCTATATTGTGGCTCATTACATATTATTGATGTCGGCTTGGGTCTATTAGTGGTAATTGTCATTAGTATTAATATATTAGTTATGTCAGTTTGGGTCCATTAGTTGTAATTGTACCTCTTTGTCTCCCATATATAGGAAGGAGACCTTCTCATTTGAAGCATCTCATCTTGTATTGTCTTGTGTACTTAGTACATTGTGTAAGGAGGTTTCCCCCTTGAAGAGGCTTGCTATTCATCTATGCTCTCCATTATTAAGGCATGAACTACTCTTTTTATTCTATTTATGCTATTATCATGCTCTTTCTGGGACTTGGTTGCATAACACACACACACACAAGGGAAATTTTTAGGGGCAAAATTTCGCCAATTCACTATTTTTGGGGCCTTTTTACAAAAAATAAATTCGCTATTTGGTCATTTTTAGTCTGTAATATCGCCTATATTTGCATAAAATATGTTTTTTTATAATAATATTCACCAAACTTTACAAGTTTCAGTAGTAAATTGTATGTTTCATATTTAATATTCGCCTACCAATCTGTATTTATGTTTTTTTCAATCCAAAATAATCGCCTAGAATACTACACTTAAGCATACTTTTATAATCCTTAAAAATTACCCTGACACACACGTGTGTGTGTTATCTCTCTCTCTCTCTCTCTCTCTCTCTCTCTCTCTCTCTCTCTCTCTTTATCTATCTATCTATCTATCTATATATATCATCAAGTAAATATGGTTAGTGAACCATGCACTAGGAAATCGTAATAGAATTGTAAATGCGATGTATATATGCATGATATTAATAAACAAAACCCACAGCTGACTATGAAAGGAAACAAGAGCATGGGGCATGATTTTCCTAAGGTTAGGGATATATGTATTAACCCATGAAACCAATAGTTAAAATCCAAGTGTCTAAGAGATAAATTATGACCCATTAGCTTCCAAGTTGATTCATGCAACCCAATCATTTACTTCTTCCAAGAGAGAAGTAGTTGAGGAATTTTTTGTCTTAGGGAAAGGAACGTGTGGGCCAGATATTTCTTGTGGCAGTCACCCTATACTGTTAGAAGTGGGGATTTTTTCTTGGGTAATCTATTAGTCGAATTGAATTCAATCCTTAAATTATATGTCAATTGGAATTCAGAACAAATATTTCCTTGCTCTAAGTAACTCGACCTCTCATGTATGAGGGGGAACTCTTTGTTTTTGGAAAAAAATAAGAGAATGGTTAGGATTTATGCTTCATAGTCACAGCTGGAAGTCGAGTATGGAGTTTTTTAGCACATCCCTTATGTATTTTACCTTGTTTTTCCATTGGTGGGGGGAGCTGGAATATTGTCTCAGTTGTGGAACTAGTTCCTACACACCCAAAAATTTTGTTTGTATGCCAGTGATTGCAAGGTCATTCCAATCTTTTTTGAATATGTCTAATAGTGGTGAAGTGGTTCTATGAACCCTTTGTAGTGCACCTAATTGTCAAAAAATACCCAAGACTTGTTGAATCCTTCACCGGTATCTTTTATGCGCCGAAAATCCCTTTTTTGATGTTGTCAATGTTATGTTGAGTATGGTTGGATGTTGGTCCTGCTCTAACTAAAGGATTATTGGACATTTGCTGAAATGAATCCTTGGAAGTTAGTGGGTTGTACGTAGCCTAGATTTGTAACCCAATGAATACTATGACCTCCCGGTAGATGATTGATGTTTGGATGGTATTTCTATGCACACATTGAATAACACCTAGGGGAAGGTGACTCCCAAGGGACTGCTACGTGGTGAAAGGGCACATTATTGGTGTTGTATGGGGCAGGTATTATGGACCCCAAGCTAGATAATCTTAAGCGATGAAGGTTTCTGAGTCTTCTCTTATTGTTTCTATTTTCTTGAGTTTACTATATTTATATGGTGTTAACTGAGTGGTATTGAATCCAAGGGGTAAGTAGCAAAACAAAGATAAATGTAGTGAAGTTTGTGACCACGTAATAGATGATTGAGGTTTAGGTGATATTTCTACACACACAAAAAATAACACCTGAAGGAAGGTGACACATGAGGGACTATTGAGAAGTAAAGGGGTACCTTCTTGGAGTTGTGTGGGGCGGGTATTGTGGACCCCAAGTTGGTTGAGTATGATAGATGTGCATGTAACTCTATGTTGAGTTCACTAGTTTAGCATTTACCCTATACTACCTTGGCATCCTGTTAACCCAACTGTATGTTGGCTTGGCTTGAGATTGAGTTATGTGACTGTGTAAATCCCATTAACCCAGTTGTGTATTGGCTTGGCTATGGAATTTTTCTTCTTGATTGTGACTGATCCCTGAATAGTTCACCTTTACTAAAGGAAATCATGCCCAGCGCAGGGGTGGAGTCTTAGCAAAAATAGTATATGCTAGACAAATCACCTATAGTTTAGTGGAACGTTACTCTTGTGTAGTAAGTTGCTTGGAGAATCTACATTCAATATATGTGTCTACTTGTGGTATCATTGTTGTTATTTCAAATCCATTTTATGAATGATGATTGGATGATGAAGGTGCATGCTGTGATTAGTATTTATGAATATATGAATTATCTTAGTTAACATTAATCATGATTCTTTGTATTTAAGTGATGGATTTCCGCTATTTCATTTCAATATTGCTTATATATAGATGTATGGCCTGCATATGAAGTCCCATTACTCATATAGCACTAACCATGCAAGGTGTCAGTGACTTGTCATTAGAAGTTAAAGTTGCAACGTAGTGGTTAAAGGTTGTGGCATAGAGGATTCCATGATGATCAAACTTAATGCATGCAATGTATCTGTGAAATAGAAAATCAATAAGCGCAAAATTCATGGAAGAGAAAAAATTAGTGCATGCAGTGTTGTGGATAGAATAAATTATGATGTGCATGGTGCATCATTGAGAAAGGTAAAATGTATGGCACAATTTATTGCGCAATAATAAACTTAATAAAGAGACATAGACTTATCTCGGAATGGAAAGAAAAACACTCCTTGTGTTCACAATGGACCACTAAGGCCATAGGGGACATGTTAGAGTGGTACCATAATAATGGTTTCAAAACTAGGCATCTGAGTATAGGAGGAATCTAGCGCGATAATTTTAAGTAACTACCAGGTTTTATTAATGTGCTATCTAATAAAAATTCCCTTTTTGAATCTCTATCCACTAGCAATAAGACCATTATAGAAAAGGAAAAAGGGTAGCAAGCAGAAGGACTAGTAAGTTATCTAGTGGAATGATTATCATAGATTATGCACAAGATCACTATGAACATGAAGAAGATGTAATGGAAGGATATGCGCAAGGTGCTAACACATAAACATAATCCAATGGAAGGAGGGCACAAATAACACCTTCGTAAATGGTTGAGACTATGAGAAGTTTCAATGAAAGGTTGAATAAGGTGCAGGAAGAGAACCATCAGATAGACGCTTCCATACTCCAAACCCTAAAAGAACTTCAACATAAAGCTAATCTGGGATCAAATCATAACAATGGAATCAAGGATGAGAACAATGTGGATAGTCACTCAAGAGGAATACCTCGACACTAAGAAAGAGATTTGCACAGGAGGAGAACAAGCACGTCTCCATCATACACCTTAGGGAGCAGATTGAGTAGTTAAATAAATTCATCAGGAAGTTCAAAGGGCTCATCCTGAATATTTAAGAAGGAAACCCTATAAAGAGACTTAATCTATAGAATTTAGGAAGGTAAGGCCACCTACATTCGACGAAGAGAGTAATACATGATAGGAGGCTGAAGCATAGCTTCTTGGAATGAAACATTACTTCAAGATCCATGAATACTCCAAGAATGAGATGGCCGATATTGTCATTTTTAACCTGAATGCCAGAGCTTCAATCTATTGGGAGAACCTCTATTAAGTGAAGGGCCTTAAATAAAGGAATATTTATTAGAAGAAATTTGAAAAGAATTAAAAAAAAAAATTTCTAAATGGCACAACAATAATAAGAGTAAAGATTTTTATGAGCTAATGCTAGGATAGATGGAAATGGAGGAATATGTGAATAAATTCCTATAGCTATTATGGTATGTGAATTGCCTTAGAAATGAGAAGGTAAATTTTTAATTAGACATTCTTAAGTGGGCCACCCCAGAATTATAAAGACAAAATTGAATTTGTGAATATTAAGACTTTGGATGATGCTATCCAAAAGGTTATGCATTGCTAGAAGCAAACCAAGGGAAGATTTGATGAACATCAAACAGGAAGAGGAAATACCAAAGGAAATTTTGGTCCAAGGAAGAATGAATTCATACATGTTCCCTATAGAAACCATACAAGGAATGTCCAACAAGAACAACAAGCTCAAGGAGGGTTCAAGCAAGTTATGCCAACCGAAGGAAGACCCAGGGAACCAATTCAATGTTGGGGATGTGGAGAGAATCATAAGTTGTATGATTGCACCCATAGGAAGGAGAAACCTCAAAGGATACATAACATTAAATAAATTGTTACTGTGGAGGACATGACTAGATAAACTCCTAGAATCTATGTAGCTTTAGATGATCATCAGGAAGACCACCAAGTAGCGGTGGTTGAAGTTGGAGGTAATATTGTCACGTGGTCTATTTTGATTGACTTGGGGTCTAGTCATAATTATATTCATCCTAATATTGTTCTTTGCACTATTAAGAAAAGTAAGCATGAAAATTCATGGTTAGTTCAAATGGAAACAAGGACTAAGACGAAAGTAAGTGAAGTAGTGGAAAGATGTCTCATAATGTTGGATTCTCTATCCAACACAACAAACCTAAATATCATACCGCTAGGATAATAGGATGTTCTCATTGGGATGGATTGGTTGGAAATGCATCGCACCAAGATTGATTGCTATAACACGTTTCTTGAATACCTTGATGATGACGGAAGGTCTTACCTATTAAAGGGTGTGTTGAAGAAGGTTTCGATAAAGAAAGATGCAAATGGGAAGGTACTTCAATAAGAACTATCAAATATATGTAGTTCATGTATCCGATTCCATAGAAGACAAAGGACCATCATTATAATATCACCCAATGTTGCAAGAATATAGGGATGTATTCCCAGAATAGGTGCCAAGGTTGCTTCCCAAAAGAGATATAGAATTTA
Source organism: Larix kaempferi (assembly GCA_027924585.1). Taxonomy (NCBI): domain Eukaryota; kingdom Viridiplantae; phylum Streptophyta; class Pinopsida; order Pinales; family Pinaceae; genus Larix; species Larix kaempferi. The sequence continues at coordinate 68,213,592 of BSBM01000361.1, read as the reverse complement.
CAATTAATATGGCACCAGGCACAACCTTAGTGTATAAGGCCCCATATAGAATGGGCACTCCAAACCTAGTAGAGTTGAAGATGCAACTTCGGGAACTGATGAATAAGAACTACATTAGACCCAGTGTGTCCTCATGGGGTTTGTCGATGTTGTTTGTTCAAAAGAAGGATGGAACATTAAGACACTTTTGTATTGACTACAGTCATATCAATAAGTTCATAGTCAAGAACATATATCCATTTCCTAGAATAGATGATCTATTTGATAAGATAAAGGGAGCCATAATATTTTCCAAGAGATTGACTTAAGGTAAAGATACCATCAAGTCAGAATAAGAGAAAAGGGCGTCCATAATACAACTTTAAGAACTTGGTATGGCCATTATGAGTTCATAGTTTTTCCATCCAGCCTCATCGATTTGTCGGCTACTTTCATGTGCCTCGTGAATAGTGTGTTTAACTATTATTTGGATAAGTTTGTGCTAGTATTCATAGATGGAATCCTCATATATTCCAAGAATGAGGAAGAGCATGTAGATCACCTAATAATGGTATTGCATGTGCTTAGGGCCCATAAGTTGTACACCAAGCTAAGCAAATGTGAATTTTATCAAAGGAATATTCAGTATTTGGGTCATGTTATTTCAGCAGATAGAATTTCAGTGGATATTGAGAAGACTGAGGCTATAGTGAATTGGTTTACACCCAAGAATGTGGTAGACATATGATATTTTATGGGTTTAGCACGATATTATAGGAGGTTCACCATATGTATCTCCAAAGTGGCACATCCTATTACATCATTGCATAGAAAGAATGTAAAGTTCATATGTCCTTAAAAGTGTGAGAAGAATTTCCATCTACTAAAGGAATTACTCACCAGTGCTCCTATTTAAAGTTTGCAGATCCAAATAAAGTTCATGTGGTATGCAAAGATGTTTCAATTGAACGGTTGGGAAGATCACTTATGCAGGAAGGACATGTGATATGTTATGATTCTAGAAATTTAAAGGAACATGAAAGGAATTATGCAACTCATGATTTGGAACTATTCATTGTTGTGCACACCTTGAAGATGTGGAGACACTACCTGCTTGGACAAAATTTGAGATACAGACTGATCACATGAGTTTGAAATATTTATTTAATTAGCCAAATCTAAATGCCTGATATTCCATGTGGTTATAATTTCTAAGTGAATTTGACCTTGAAATAAAGCATGTCAAAGCTAAATAAAACAAAGTTGATGACAGCCTCGGTAGAAAGTTTCATGTAGCGTCCATGACCTTATGCAAGGCTAACCTTAGAGAATAAGTCATCAAATTCTTAACAAAAGATGACAAATGCAATCAAGCAGTGGAAGGACTTAGACACGAAGAGGAAGATAATAAGTATGAGGGATACTAGTTGGAAGAAGATGGAATTATTATTTTCCAAGGATGGTTGTACATTTCAAACAATGTTGAAGTAAGGAAGTTAGTAATGAATGAAATACATCAGATTCCCTACTTTCATCCCCCAGGATACCAAAATATTGTTACAGCAGCAAGAAAGCAAAAATTATGGCCATTAATGAAGAAGGATATCGCACAATACATAGCTAGATGTCAAAAGTTCAAAAAGGTTAAGGTTGAGCACCAAAACCCAGTAATACCGTTGTAGCTAGTGTCCATCCCTAAGTGGAAGTGGGAACAAATATCTATGGATTTTATTACAGTACTTCCAATAACAGTGAAGCGTCATGACTCGATCATGGTGGTGGTGGCATTTACCAAATAAGTGCATTTTATAGCAGTCAAGTCCACACATAAGACCGTTGACATTGCCAATATTTTCATGAAAGAAATATTCAGGTTCCATGGATTTCCTAAGGAAATAATTTCAAACAGAGATACAAATTTCACAACAAATTTCTTTAAAGGACTTTTCAAGGACTTAAGAACTCCAACCAATTTCATTACATCATACAATCCTCAAAAAGATGGTCAGACAAAGAAGGTAAACCAAGTGTTGGAAGATATCACTACAAGGAAAAGGTCCTGTAGCGGAGATCATAGTGGATGTTTTTAGTGTTACAAGATTGGAAAAAATTGTCAAAAAAACCTCTACTGCGACCTCCCCCAATGGTAGTGTAATTTTTTACAGAGGTCATAATGGATACATTTTATAACTACAAAATAATTGGCCGTCGGAGGTTTTAGCGGGGGTTAGTTTATCGGCACGCACAACTGAATTTATGTGCATCGATGTGTTTCTTACTATGATGCACTAGTGTTGTATGATTAAAACAGACACACTGATGCACTCAACCAGAACAATCACCAAAAATAATCAAATTTCAACGCTGCACCAGTGCTTGAGTATAGAATATATGCATCAGTGCGTCTGTACAACATAAATGCAATAGTACGATATTTTATATCATACACACCGTACATTTTTCCAATTTTTTTTAAATTTAACGGTGCAGTACATTTATCAGGTCTTACCGGTGCATTTCATATATGAATGCACTAGTGCATTCAATACTAGAATGCACCAGTGCTTACAAAATATCAACATGGCATGGTGTAGTTTAACACATCAAATGCACCATTAGGATTAAAAAATAAAAAACGCTGGGCATAAGCTTGATTGTTCTCAGTGTGCATAATCAATCTACATGCACGAGTGCGATTCATAAAATAAAATGCACCAGTGCTTAATGTTATACATGCATCGGTGCGTAATGGTAGTATAGGTGACCCAGTGCGACATATATTAGCAAACACACCGAATATGATTCTTTGAAGAATATCTACTCATGTTTCATTCAAATATATATATATATATATCTATATATATATATATATCTATATATATATATATATATATATATAATATTTTTTATTTTTTTAATTCCATTATTCATCTTAAATTGAAATATTTGTTTATCGTAAAATTCATTTCGATTTTAATTATTGAAATTGTTTGGTTGGATTAATTTCTTATATCATAGATGCAAGAACATTTAATTACCAATGTAACATTCATGACTGTTGTATGGCACTCATGAATTTATTTTTGCTCTATCTTGAATGAAAATACACATTTTTTTCTTGGAAATTTTTTTTACCAATGTACCATTTCACATGTAACATTTGACAATAATATTGAAAAATGCAATAGAATGATTTTTTTATTTTATTATATATCATTAAGAGTGCCTTTGTCATACAAAATACGACAACATAGAGACAGCAATAATCAAAATGTCAACATGCATGTAATTATTGTTACACTTACTGGTAACTCAACTTTGAATTCGGACACTATGTACAGTACACTATTATACAAAATGTTTTATTTCCATAGACAGTTATTTCAAAATATACAACAAGCTACAAAAACTTGCATTAACATCACAATTAAATACAGAGCATCATTCTTCACTGGAACTGTTATCGGTGCTCGGGCCACTTGCATAAATTGGGTTATTGGCCGAATGTTTTGTTGATTGGATCAATTATTTTCCTCTTCTTCAACTTCCATTTGCAAACATAAAGATAAAGTATACTGAGTGTATCTACATCACCAGCGGGAATAATGAAAAATGAATATCTAGTATACATTAATGTAAATTGAAAAGCGACATACCATAGAAATAATCGACTAATGAATGATAAACATTCTCTCAAAACCAAATCTCATGCCTTCTATCAACAAGTCTTATGTTGGCTCCACTCCATACTTTTTTTCCTGCAAGTGTTATGCCATGTCACAAATTATAGATTTTGATATAAAATATTTTTGTTGTTTTATTAATTATAAAATGAGATAAGTAAAACAACATGGAGACTTACAAAATCCACAATTAATTTATGATATTCCAACTTATACTCACAGCCCTTTCTTAAACCAATGTCAATAAATTCTTTCGATGGCTCCTCTTTGTATGTTAACACCTGTTTGAAGGCATGCAAGGATTTCCAGTGAATAAAAATTTAAAAAAATGAATATACCAATCACAACCACTATGAAATCTTTATTTCTTGCAACAAAATAAAAAATACTCACAAAATTTGCTATCAACCCCTTTTTTCCTTAACGTCTTATCTTGTGTGCTGACTGGGTTCTATTTTCTTTTTTTTTCTGCAACACAACAATTGAAAATTAATATTTAATGTCGAATTAATTAATGAAATGTATAACATAAACTTAAAAACCAATGATTTCATACATTTGAAGCACATTGCTATTGAGATGGCTCTTCGTGCGATGCAATTATGTCCATTTCCTTGACCATATTCTTGTACGCTTTCTTGGTACTGGCACATTTCGCATATCACCTCGTTCATCCATTGCAATTCTCATAATCTTCCGAAAAATGTAAAATGACATTAAAATATTTTTTGTTGATATGAAAAATAAATATGAATGAATTAAAATTATTGAATGAATGATGCTTTGTAATAGTCATAGATACATATTCTACATAAACATGTTTATGAATATTACATTTTGAATGATTATTTTTTGTTGTTGTATGTTTTTGCTATTGCGAGCCTGACAAGTCTCATTGACCATTGCTCTAGAAATGCCTCTTGTAGTTTACATATGACATGATTCTTTGAATCATTTGATTGGTTTATGTATTGTAAGTGAAAAGTACGTATGTACGTTCTTTCCACTAAATCCCTTATAGTATTATAAAATTATTTTCCCCTTCTATTAGCTTCCAGCACCACTCTAGATGAGCTAAGGAGCAATTGATCATCATTTGCATCTTCCATAATTTATTTTTCTTATGATTAAATCAATTTATGTTAATTTCAGTCCCTTCATAAGATTCATCATATGTGAATTACGTTATTTGAAACATATTAGTGAATATTCGTAAGTATATTATTACTCAAATTTCAATAAATAATTCACATTGACTTATTTTTTATTCACCTGATTCATCCTCTGCAATTTTTCCATCAACATTTTACGCTCTTCCGGACTTAGTTTGGTAAGAATCTTACCAATCTTCCTCATTTTTTGGCTCTGCATGTCACGCATTAACCAATACATATTAGTTAACTTTACAAATAATTCAAACAAATTAATTTAAATACAAAAATTAATTAAAATCACTTGCCTTCTTCGTAATTCTCAATGTGCTCGCATCATGTTAATTAAATTTGTTGTTCATTGAACTCATATCATGCATTTTCTATCAATAAAAAACATGTAACATTAAATACAGAAGCTATCAATATATTATACAAACAAATTATAGACCTTCAAAATACAAAAAAATATTAAAAAGAATAAATCTGATATTGGTGCGCTTGAATACATGACACGCCCTGGTGTGTCAGTAACAAAACCACACTAGTGCATTAAATTAAATAGGGCGCACCGGGAACAGAGAATTGAGATATAAAAATCGAATTTTGTGTTTTTGTAAAATAATAAAAAAAAGACGCAACACAGGTCATATCCATTGCGTTATAGTAAATGTGATGCAACAAGAACAAAGAACTTAGACACGAAAAAATGACTTCTGTGTTTTTATAAAATAATTAAAAATGATGCGACGCTGATCATATCCGGTGCATTATATCGATGGACGCACCAGTGCATTCTGGTATTACAAACGCACCAATTTTGACGCATGAATTTTTTAATAAAAAGGAAAAAAGAAAAAAACAAACTTATCAGGGCCGACATAGTGTTGATGTATATGTAACTTTGGAATGTATTTCATATATGTATGTTGTATGTACTCCTATAGAGATGGTATTATTCCTCTATACAGAAGTGTCGTCATTTATATTGTAAATGTCGTAACTTATACTTGATGGGTTATTAGACCACCTTGTTGGGGTCGGCCCTGTATAAGTCATGTGGGTCAAAGAGTTATTAGACCACCCTATTGGGGGTTGGCCATGTGGGTCGAAGGGTTATTAGACCACCCTATTGGGGGTCGGCCCAGTCAGCATTATGTTATGTGGTTAAGTTCGAGCCTACATGATTTATGTAAAAGGAAAGTCAAGTCAAGTATAAATAGAGTGCGGGAGGCACTCTATTTACTCACTCACTTCTCACTCATGCACTCAAGGAGGAGTGGCGCACTTATGGAGGAGGAGGATCTGCTGCTAGGATATGTCTATCTCTTGGGTTGTATCATTGCTGTATCTATCTCTGAGGAAGTTATTGGGGTTTTTCACCTTTATGGTTTTTCCCCAAGTAAATCTTTGTGTCTCTTGTGTGCTTGCTTTATTGTCTCCATGATTGATATGCTGTACATGTTTTTCTCTCAGTTAAGATCCTAGATCAGGTTGAAGTAAATTCTGAAAATTTAACACATAGTTATAGATTCAACCAAGAAAGTGGTCCCATATCACCCTACGCTTTCTTTATATAATCACAAGCTCAGTAAATCCAAAATCCCTAAAACGTGAAATCGTAATTCTGTATAAAAATAGAGAGATTTAAACCATAATGTAAAATTTTATAGCCACATAAAACAAAAAGAAGCAGCGAGAAAATAATGGTTGCAACATTGAAGGTAAGTATGAATTTTTTTTCTAAATCTAGTTAAACTCTAAATAAGGTAATAAAATCCACAGTAATATTTACATGCTTGAAATTTCTATTATGCAGGGTTTTGTTTGATTCACCATACCTAACAAATTTCGACACTTAGAATTCCTTCCAGTTGCTCCAAACTCCTTCCACGTAATTCTCTCTTCCAAAACTCTCCCCCAACAATTTCATAAAAATAGTGAGCTAATGTTTAGGTTTTTGGCTTTTAAACACTATTTAGATTTAATTTTCGAACTTAAAATTGCATCCCTTTTTTTAAATTTAGGGAAAAAGGGGTTTGTGCAATTTTTTTTAAATTTTGACTTTTGGCATTTTCGGTGTGCTTGTTGTCAAGTCTCATCGGTATGTACTTAAGTAAAACACGCAGTCTTAAAAACAATTTAAAACCCCGTGCAACAGTGCGTGTAAAGTTAGGACACACCCTTGCACTGATCTGTAGGAAATGCACCGTACTGAATTATTTTGTAAATATGCATGTAGAAATAGTTGCTACCAAATGTAACGGATATTTTCCACCATGGGGGATTTTGTGGATATTCTTTAAACGGTGTGTTTATATTTGTTACACACTAGTGCGTTTGGTTTATGTTAGCGCACGGGTGCATTTATATATGAATAAATGCACCGGTTTATTTTGGAAATTCTTTTTTTATGTGTCCACTTAAAATAAAATATTCATACCAAATGTCCTTTTATTATTTAACCACACCAATTACAATATTTCATAGTACATATATGACACTTAAACTCACCTTATTCTTACAAAATGGTTTCCAAACTATTTTGAAAGTTAGATTGTGATATAGTTCTTCAAAATATCTTAGGACTATATAAGAGACATATATTGATTGTTGATTTCACTCAAATGCGGGAAGAAACGTTTGTAGTATCAAATGGCGAATTCTTTAGATTCTAGCTCATACCATCTTGTTCAAAGTTCGACGAGTTCTCCCTTTCCATCCCCAGTAAGTTCAGGTTTTATTTATTTTTTGACTAATTATTTGAATTGATGTTACTTATCCATGTGAATCTGAATATTGATTTATTCTATATTACAGGATCACGATTCGATTTCGAGTCTAGATGCACAATACATTCCACCAGTTTCAAAACATTGTAAGCTCTTATCAGGGGAAAGATACCGCAAGCAATTTATGGATGAAAATGGGCAGCCGATTTACTCCGCCAATCGTAACATGCCATCTTCAAGTCGCCATCCTGGTCCATCAACGATAATTCGTCACCAGCTAGAACTCTTTAATGACACCCTAGTAGTTTGTGGTTGTTCAAAATGTTAAGGGTTGAAGTAGAACCCTCAGTGAGTCACACTCACCCATTACACCAATGATATATTACCTAATGTCGATGGTATAATACCCCCTACTGCAATAAAAATTCCAATAGGTGGTATAGAAAAGACATGCAGTAACACTTCCCTATGCTCATTTTTGAAAAATTTGGAATCCAAAACAACTATGTCTAATCCTAATTAATGAACCCTCTACTTATGTTTATTCATCTGAAATTTCTAGTGATCTAAAGTATGATATGAATTCCACCCAACCCATCTCTACTAGAAGATCGAAAAAGTAGCATGAGTTGAGAGAAAAACTATCCAACAACACACCGACGTCCATCCAATTGCTAGAGGGTAGCGATGGCTTCTCCCTTCCTATGAATTTTCAAATTAAATATCAAACTTCTTACAACCGTGCTTTATATGGCGCTTGGACATCCTCTCTACTTGTTCCTAATGTTGGAACCGAATTCTCCTTTTGTGGTAATCATTTATAATTACCAAGTCTAATATAGATGCTACAAATCTTAGGTTTTTTATCCTTTCATGTGTACTTATTCATCCCAAACATTCAATAACACTTATGCCATTTTGTGGTCATATCTATTGTCGGTCTGATTACTTGAATATTGTTAAATACAAGCACAACATTTCCATGTATAGTATGTGCATGAATGGTTATGGTTTTGGAAAATTTAATAGGAAGAACCAAGTGTATATAGATGGTCATCGACGCACTCATGGGAACATTGCAGGGTTCATAAATAGTTCTAGGTGCTCTTTATTTTCTCCAAATCCTTCATTTGAGGAACACTTCAATGACCAGTAGTTATTTATGAAAAGGAAAGCATCCATATTTTTGTTGTACATGCAATACGTAGTTTGTCTCTTGGTGATGAGTTTTTAATAAACTACAACTTTCGTAGACCACCAACCGCTCATCAGACATGCCTTGCACTGGCATTACCTTTAGATGTTCCCTTGGGGCGTAAGACAAAAAAACATTGATTAATTGTATTTTTTAATTTTCAATGGATTCATGTTAATGTATTCCTCAGTTTGAAATTATCTTTTATAAATTGTCAATTTAATTTATAAATTCAATTAGAAAATGTGTTGCTCAATTTTAAATTTTCATATTTAATGTGGAATTGATGTTAATTTATCGCTCAATCTGAAATTCTACTTTATAAATTGTTTGCAGCTTAACATTTTATATTGGAAGTGATTCTCATGCTTCTGTAATAATTATTTTCTAGAATGCGAGGTCAAACCAATTGCATTGTTCTTACTAACATCATTGATGTAATGTTCAATATTTTTGAAATCCGGATTCTGATGATGAGCGACATGGCTACCATCTTTAGTTGCACCCCGGTACAATGTCAAATCGAGATAAGGTTGAAAAAAGAGCACAACTTGGAGAGGAATCATACCAAGCATGGTTGAATGAACCACCTATTCCATTTCCACAGCATCCATCGTTGCCCATCAGGAATTCCTATAGTAATAGTAGTTCTTCACATGTTGGCAATGGAGGCAATGAATTAGAGGTTGGTATGGGTGATTTATTACTACAAAGGAGTTCCATGGATGCAATGTTGTTCCATACTTTCTAGCACAATGATCTAGGGTATGACACTCATATTACTGAAGCCTTCTTCGAAATCCTTAAATCGTATTCCACCACACCACTATTTGGATCTAGTCGGTTAATGTCTACATAGTTGGGGACAACAATGTTACTATACAACTTGAAAGAAAAGTATGGCATGTTAGACGCATGTTTCTCGGTAATGTTAAGGTAATTGACAATCAACTACATTATATTTTGAGTAATCTTCTGTCACAATCATCATTGAAAATGGTCGATTTTATGAACTTTAAATGACATTGTACATTTGTATTTCCCAGTAACTATAGGTTATTCAAATATAAGGTACTTCCGAATTATAATGTCTTTCCTGACAGCTGCGTAGAGGCAAAAAATATGTTGAAAATGTTGGGTGTAAAGTACATATCTTATCATGCATGCCCCAATGATTGTATTCTATATAAAGGTGAATATGCAGACAAAGCGATATGTCCAAAATGTGGGCATGACAGATACAAAGACTCGAATAACAAGGATAAATCACATGGTCCTCCTCATAACATATTGAGGCACATGCCTATAATCCCAAGGATTCAAAGGCTCTTTCGTTGCAAAGAATTAGCTATGCTACAGGCATGGCATGCATCAAACCGAAGTGAGGAAGGAGTTATGTGAAACCAAATAGATTCAATAGCCATGAAGCATATATAGGATACATGGCCCGATAAATTCAAGGATGAAGTACGTAGCCTCCGATTGAGCATATCCATTGATGTCATCAACCCATATTCCCAACCAAACAGCATCTATATTGTTTGTCCTGTAGTAGTGATCAATAACAATATCCCCCCATGGTTTTCCATCAAGAATGAACATCTTATGTTGGCTCTTATAGTCCCTGGTAAAATACAAGTGAAGAATATGTATGTTTACCTACAACCATTGATCTATGAATTCAAGGAATTATGGGAAGGGATACAGGTATATGATGTGTCGAGACCCATCCCATCACAGAGGAGTTTTACACTATATGGAATTTGTGTGTACACCACACATGATTATCCGGGGCTAGGAGTTTGATCAGGTAAATATGTTGCATTATTTTTTTTTATATTCAAAGCAATAGCTTTTTACAAATTTAATTCAGTGTGACTATCTTCATCCTCAACACTAATGTTCTCTCTTTACTATAACATCACAGGTCTTGTGACAAAACATTATTATAGATATAAATTTTGTGGACCTTCTATGAAGGCTAGGTGGTCCAAATACCTACTCAAGTCAGTGTACGAATTCTCTAGGGTATTCCTCCCAGAAAACCACTCTTATAGAAGAGAAAAATATGCTTTCAATGGTAAACGAGAGAGAGCTCAAAGGCCTAAAATAATGACACCGAATGACTGGCTTAGGGCATATGACAGAGACAAGGAGAATGAATACACAAATATGTTCGATTCAAATGTGCAACTTGTGATCGATGATCCTGATTTCTTCGACACCTATGTTGAGAAAATGCCCATAGGGATGAAAAGGAAATCGATATTTTATGAGCTCCCATATTGGGGGCATCTTGAGTTTTCCCACTTACTAGATCCCATGCATATATTTAAAAATGTTTCATGTTCTTTGTGACATCACATATCATCCAAAAAAAGTGACAAGATGAAAGTCAGGAAAGACCTTATTTCTTCAAATACTAAAAAGAAGCATTGTCCAAGACAAGAAAAGAGAGGAGAGGTTGGCCCCCCTTTTTCATTTAAGAAAGGTGATGTCCCATGGATTTTGAAGAAAGATGATCTTAATTTGTCAAAAGAAGTTATATTGGGCATGAAGGAACCTTCTTTTTATGGGTCTACTCTATTACGTTGCTTCAGTATGTCAGATGAAAATTTGTTGGGTTTGAAATCACATGACCATCTCAACCTTCTAAGGGAACATATAATGCCAAAAAATTGTTATTACTATTTATTTATATCTTTTTCTACAAAATTTAAAATGCACTTAACTTTTTGTGTTTACTTTGTAGTGTCAATATCCGTTGTTCGTGCATGGGTGTGTGAACTATGACTTTCCCGATGACCTGCGACATGCCATATCTAGAATATCTACATTTGTACGGTGGATCACATCAAATGAGATTTACATCGCTAACATTCCATAGTGGCGTGAAGAGATAGCTGAGATTGTTTGTATGTTTGAGAAGGAGATGTCATCGAGTTTCATGGACTTGCAATTTCATCTTGTAATTAACCTATCTGATGAGGTTGAATTAGTCGGGGTGGTCTCCTATCATTGGATTTTATTGTTAGAGAGGTTCATGAAAAAAGTGAAAGGGATTTGTTCAACAAAGGGAAAACCCCGAGGGATCTATGGAAGAGGGGTACATAGTATATGAGTCGTTCTATTATGCCAGTGAGTACATCAAGCAAATCAATGGCACACTAGGACCAGTTATTTGGGATGATGAACGTGATGAGGATAGAACAGAAGGGGAGGTACTGGAAATGAATGGAAAAATGTGCCTGATAAAGAGTAAGTCACTTATATTTTGATCTTCAATTTTTCACATAGTAACTTATATTCACAACAAACGTCAAAATATATATTTGATCCCATACATACTAAATGTGGTTTTGTTTCCATGAATACAACAATAAATTCAGAAATTGATGCAATCAATAAATTGACTCTTTACAATGCGGAGGAAACACAGTCGTGTTCGTATTGTATGAGGAGAAGAGGAGGAAATGGGACATTGATAGAAAAGAATTTAGGAAGTTGCACAGTAAAAGCATGCCTTTTCTAGGTCATTTAAAAGAAAAGATTCCAATTATTTGTCCCAATAGTTGGGTTGTAGACCAAGTCAGAGATAAATATGGTGCATCCGGTCATTACCCTCCTGAAGAGGAGGATGCGCTAAACATTGGGATCAGGTGCAACAGCTCGGTAATAAAATATTTATGTACATAATTTCTAACTTTATAATGCAACTTTGAATTATAACATTTATGTTCAATATATTAATGGTTGGGTTAATAGACATATGACATCATCATTTGTTAACTTTTCTTACAGGTGCATTCGTTCCCATCTATGTGGGCTTATGGACATGATTTTCGCACTGAGGATGTTGATAATGGGCGTCTTACACAAGACTATGGAGTGAAAGTCGAGTTCGACCAATCTAGTTATGCTGGCCACCGAGATTGAAACTTGGTAGGATGGATGATGGTTTATGTCGGAAAGATACAAGAGATCATTCAAGTGGACTTCTCATCTTTCCAACCTATTAATTTTAGGTGTAGGTGGTGGGACACATTCGATAGGAATAATGTAAAGGAAGATCATGATAGTGGGTTTATATGTATCAACTCTAGAAAGATGTGGGATGAAATTAAGGAGTCTTATGTTTTCCCAAAACACTGCAACCGAGTGTTCTTTCACTCGGATTTGTTGGATAGAGATAGGTGGTTCATATTAAGACACGACCCTAGATCTAAACATGTTTCTAAGAACAACAATGCTATCATTGTAGCTAGGGTTTTCACCCTAGCTTGTGCAAATGAGCACCTACTAAGGAGAATGACCTCCTCAGTGGCAGTTCAATAAACAGTAAATTTAAACAATAAAACAGCATAAAATCTAAGCTAACATGTGCATCAATGGAAATAAAAAGATAATGATAATATAATGGAATTTTTTTTTTTGTATTATGGTATGACCAAAGTTACTTTTACCTCAAATGTGGAGGTTGGTGAAGCTCTTGTAGTAGTTTAGGAGAGCTGATTCCGTGCTCCAATGGGTTCCTTCTCCTTCTCCAAGGTGCTTGGATGGTGGGCCAAAAGGGGCACTCAAATGGGAAAACTAGCTCAGATGGTGAGCTTGGGTTTCACGAGTGATTTTGGTAGCGTGACGATAGGATAGATTGTAGATGTGAAATGGGGAGCCTCCATCACCTATTTATAGGTTTTTTAGTGGTGGAGTGTTGACCCATGGTTTTTGGCACCATATGGTTTAGGTCAGTTTTTTTAGGATTTTTGCTTCCTTTTTTCCTCTTTTTCCTCTTTTTTATATTTTTTATTCCCTTTTTCTTGATTTTTGGGAATTTAGGGCCTTTTTAGAGGGTTTTTGCTATCTTTTGAGTAAATTTAACTATTTGGAGGTGGGGAAAGGGATTGTTTAGCCTTTTGGTGACTAATTAATGGTTTTTTGAGGTTTTGGAGGCAAAGATGGTGGAAAAAATAGGCAAATGAGTCATGTAGTGAGGGAGATGAGGTGGTGAGCATTTTTTGGGTGTTAACAGTCATGCCAACTGAGAAAGATAATGAGGGTGATGGAAACAGATAATGATATTTACATGTTTTATTTTGTCATTTACATATTGAGAAATCATTTTGATACTGTTATCTTTGATTGTCTAATTATATTTTTTATTTTTCATTTTATGATGGTGGAAATGGAAAGTTGATTACTTGATGCAGTTTTTAAACAATTTCATTTGGTTAAGAACCAATTATATGATGTGAAATATGGTTTATGTCTATGAAGTAATTTATGATTGTATAGAATGATTATATGTCATTGTCCAAATTACTCATATTTTGTTTTTTGTATACATATATATACACCATGAAAAACAACTTACATGATTCAATTTTATTTTTGTGAACATAAAGGCTAAATATTTATTAATTCATGACTTGAAGGTCATCTAAAATTTCTATATTGATATTTCAATGCTTGTATTTTATGATGTTTTTGTTATAAATATTGTTAAGAATTATAATTGCATTAATTTATGACATGTTTGTTAGAATGTAATGCTTTTTTTCATTATATGATTCGATTAAATTTAATTTTTGTTATAATGTAATGTTTTTCGATTTTTTTATTATATTTATAATGTTAACTCCAACATAGAAAATGACGCATTTCTAACCTTGATGGAGATTGAAAAATCAACAAATTTTTTAGTTGTGTTGAGCTCTAAAATGACTTCGTTTATGCCTTTTATAACAATGAAATTTATAACAAAATTTAAGGTGCTCTCTAATTTCTCCATTAATATTTGAATGTTTGTATTTCATGATGTTTTTGTTATAAATAATGCTAAGAATTATAATTGCATTAATTTATGACATTTATGTTAGAATGTAAGGTTTTTTTATTATATGATTCGGTGAAACTGAATTTTTGTTATAATGTAATGGATTTCAATTTTTTTATTGTATTTATAATGTTAACTCCAACATGGAAAATGACATGTTTTCAACCTCAATGGAGAATGAAAATCCGACAATTTTGTTGCTAGTGTTGAGCTATACAATGGCTTAATTTATGGCATTGATAAAAATGAAATGGCCTTGATAACAATGAAATGTACAACCAATTTTAAGGTGCTCTCTGATTTCTCCATCAATATTTGAATACTTGTATTTCTTAATTTTTTGTTATAAATAATGCTAAGAATTATAATTGCATTAATTTATGACATTTTTGTTAGAATGCAATGGTTTTATATTATATGATTCGATTAAATTTAATTTTTGTTATAATGTAATGCTTTTGGATTTTTGGATTGTATTTATAATGTTAACTCCAACATAGAAAATGACACATTTGAAACCTTGGTGGAGATTGTAAATCCAACAATTTTTTTACTAGTGTACTTGACCTCTACAATGACTTGATTTATGGCCTTGATAAGATTGAAATTTATAACAACAAAATTTAATGTGCTCTCTAATTTCTACATGATCAATATTTGAATGTTTGTATTTCATGATGTTTTTGTCATAAATAATTCTAAGCATTATAATTGCAAATGTTTGCAAATGTTTTCTGAATGAGAATAAGAGATAAAATATGGCTTGAAGATCATCAAATCATCTTAATGATTAATAATAGTAATAATATATTTGGAGAATACAAGTTGTGGATTTACATTAGTTGCGAGAAAAAGGGTGTTCTTTTACTTAACTATGTGTTTTTCTTCCTATTAAAGATTTGATATTTGTCATTGTAAAGTGAGCAATTGTCAACAAATTAAAAATATTGAATGATACATTAATAGGTCATATTCATGTTCATATAATTTAGAATTTTTTTTTTGATGTTCATAAACATGATACTATGAAAAATTATACAACCAACATAAATCATATAGCTAGTTGTCACAACTTCATCCATTATCAATACAAAATTCATAAAAATATTTAATTCAATGATATTTTTTATTCAATTATATTATGTAAACATAAACATATCATCATTAATATCATTGTCACCATCTAACAAACACAAAAATAAACACCATCATACCACATTAACATAAAACTAGAAAAAATAGGTATGAGCGTACCATCATAAACATTATGTTACTGCATATTCATCTAACATATACATATTATAGATTTAAACATCATCTAACACACATATGATCTAACAATAACATGTAACAAAACACAAGTTCCAGTTTCTAACATAATGAACATCATCGAACCTAACCTACAACTACATTACCATCAACATCTAAATAAACATCAACATAATCATTCACATCAACGTATGCAAAATGGAAAACACAAACAACTAATGGACATCATTTAACTTGACCTAACATACACATCATGACCATCAACATAATCATCAACACCAACATTTTAAAAATGGCAAATGACACACACACACACATGTATATAAACAATAGTATCAAAATGATGATAAATGTAAGATATACATGTCTATTCCACCCCCGGAACCATATAATCATCACTATTTGTTGACCCACTAGATGTATCAACACCTCCAGCATTAGAGCTAGAGGCATGATCAGTACCTCTGCTAGGAAATAATCTATCATGTAGATTAGTAGCAAATACATCTCTAGGAATTTGGATCATCCCACCCAATGTGAGCATCATCTACAAAGTTGAAGCGACTAGTGGATGAGGATCATGGGGATCTGATGGATCAATAGAGGCTAGTCGATCGGATAGGTATAACAGATCAGATTTTGGATCCATTGAAGGAGGGGGGGCAGAGGATATGATGAAGGAGGTAATGGATGTGGAGGACATGGTGGAGGAGGAGGTGGATGAGATGTCAAAGGTGGAGGAGTAGGAGGTGGAGGCCAAGGAGGAGGTGCAGTGGATGTGGAGGTTTCCCCACCAGTTGAAGCATCTAATGGAGAAGGAGGTGGAATAGGAGGCCAAGGATCTCCGCTCTCATCAGACGATGAAATTCCATGAGGGATGGAATATTAAAGAGTGCAAGCACCAACAATGTGTTGCATCAAGCTCCTCATATAAAGAGGAATCATCCTCCATATATCAAGGCACCGGTCCTACCTCTGAATCTCCCTGACAAGAACAGGCTGAACCCCTCGATCCACTAATAATATGTCCAACCTATCTGCAATGTTATGTCATAACCTCTGCTCTGGCCTTTTCTGAAGGCTAGTTATGGCTAGCCAAGGCACCTCTGGATGATCATGCATCTCTATGTCCTCATCCTCATCCTATGGTAGAGGCGGGCCCACATCACAATCAAATGTGCTAATATCTATAAAATAAATAGCACATAATAAAACATATTTCATTTGCATTAAGTATAAAGAGAATAAAATCAAAATAGATTAAATTAAACGTAATGCTAAATTTACCTCTATCATAAGGTGGCTCATCCTGGGTCAAGAAGATGTTGGTACACCCTCTCCAATCCAACCCCACATATGGATATGCAACCATATCTAACCGAGGATGGTCCTCACCACCTAGCATGTCAAGCACATATCCAGTAATCCTCGCAGGAAAATATGGTTGCCCCCTCTTGGGAATCATCTTCCCCCACATGCACATACGCACATCTATCATCAACCTAGGAGGGCATCGATCAAAAGATGGCCTAGTCGCTAGAAAAATCTCAAAAAATAGACAAAACAACTATGAACCGAAGGGGAAGTTCCCCTCCCACCAATACATGCATGACATCGAGTGAGAGCATAACAAAATTGTCGTAAAAAATAGCAGACCACCTAATGCATCTAGGTTTCTGCACTAAATAATCAACATTATATAATAAAGGGAAGCAAATGCACATCCCATCAGTGGTGTAATGCACGATAATCATCACCAACAAAGAGGGGCACCTCACATCCTCTCTACCAAAAGTAGCAATGGAAAGCTTCCCACCGCTGACCTGAAACTAAGAAGGCTCGAGGATGTTGTGATCAACATATCTATGAACATATACCAGCTGAGTCACTGCTACAGCTCTAGCCGTAACCTTAGGGAACTGAGGAAGGTCCTCACCTCTCCTAGAGATCCCAGTGATAAAGAATATGTCCTTGTCAGTGGGATGGAACCACTCAACGGGACCAACTCAAAAGGCCTTCATATGATGATACTAGTGTGCGATCAATTGGGTCATGAATGTATCGTTCCCCTTGAGTCATGTCGCCTCCTCATAGAACTTGAGGAGGCTGACAACTCTTAAGAGGTGTTTGGTCTGTGTGAAGAACCTACAACAATTAATTGACGAAACAACACAATATATAAGATCACATAATACTTTTATTTATTGCAGGCCACTTCGAGGGGGCAACCTCCTTTGAGAAAGCTCAATACAAAATAACTTCACGATGCCTTCATAGGCCTCAACACAGACTTATATACTAAGTCTAGGCGCCAATACTATGGGTCGAAACAATGGGCCACTACAAACTATGGATCAACAATACTACGGGCGACTTACAAAGCATATGCGCCAATAACAATAACACAAACTATGGATCAACAAATACTATGGGACGACTTACAAAGCATATGTGTCCAACAACAATATACTAACAAATTAAAGACATGGGTTCCTAACATCCCCTCCCCCTTAAAAAAAGATTTGTCCTCAAAGCTTTAGATGTGGAAATTGTTGTTGAATCTGAAGGAGTGGTTTCCATGTAGCATCCTCTGGTTGCATGCCATGCCACTGAATTAAGACCTCTATGATAGAGTGAGAGCGAAGCTGTAGAGTGCACCGATTGAGGACGGCGTCTGGCTCCAAAAGGATGGATCCTTCATTATCCAGTTCGGGTAAAATAGTTTGTCCATTGATCTTGGTACCAAGAACTTTCTTTAGAAAAGAGACATGAAATACTAGATGAATGCGGGAAGAAGGAGGAAGTTCCAATTTATAAGCAATGGACCCAATCTTCTAAAGAATCCGATATGGCCCATAGAACTTTGGAGTGAGCTTATGATGCCCTTTGAGTTTCAGGGAGGATTGCTTGTACGGCTGGAGACGAAGAAAAATCATATCACCTGCTTGAAAAGTGCGCTTAGAACGGTGCTGATCAGCTTGTTGCTTCATGCGATTTCTTGCCATGTGAAGATTGTCCCACAAAATGCGAAGAATCTAATCGCGATTTCGAAGGACTGTGTCAACTTCCTGAACTGGTGAACTGCTGGGGGTGTATGGAAGAAGAATTGGAGGTTCCTGACCATAGACTACTTCATATGGGTTCATTTTAGAGGCAGTGTGGTAAGAGGTATTGTACCACCATTCAACGAGAGGGAGCCACTTTTCCCACTGATGTTGTTGTTCAAAGGTAAAGCAACGAAGATAAGTTTCCAAGCATTTATTGATAATTTCAGTCTGATCATCTGTTTGTGGGTGATACCCTGAACTCATCTTCAGTTTGGTGCCAGCATGGCGAAATAGTTATGTCCAAAAATGACTGGTGAAAGTCGCATCACTATCCGAGACAATGGATGAAGGGATGTCATGAAGACGAAATATCTAGTCCAAGAAAATTAGAGCAACTGAGGAGGCTGTATAGGGATGGCTGAGAGCACAAAAATGACTATATTTGGATAGGTGATCAACCACAACGAGAATCACTGTCTTCCCTCCATATTTAGGGAGCCCTTCAATGAAATCCATAGAAATATCTGTCCAAATCTATGTAGGTATGGGCAAGGGTTCGAGCAATCTTGGAAGGAGTGTCGTTCCACCCTAATTGTGCTAGCAGGTATCACATTCAGCCACCATTTGTTGAATTGTCCTTCTCATGCCTTGCCAAAAGAAGTTACGAAGTGCCTGTTCATACGTTCTGACTAACCCAGAGTGCCCTGCTGATGGAGAAGCATGGAGTTCATAAAAGGAAACCTGTTGAATATCTGTGCTCTAGGGAAGCACCAGACGACCCTTGTATCTCAGGGAAGCACCATCCCAAGAGTAATGTGGTATAGCAGAAGTGTTGTTGGTCAAGTGTTGGATGATTTGAGATAAGGAAGAGTCATTGACATAACCCTGTTGAACAGATTGCAACCAATTTGGAATAGGCATAGAAATAACTGAAAGAGAACCTTGGGCATCAAATGTGTGAGAAAGAGCATCTACCACAATATTGTCCTTACCCTTCTTGTAAGTGATCTCATAATCATAACCCATGAGCTTGCTAACCCATTTCTGTTGTGATGGGGAGGAGACAAGCTATTCCAAGAAATATTTCAGACTCGGGTGATCAGTCTTGATGCATAAATGATTCCCTAATAGGTATGGTCGCCACTTCTGTACTGCATGCAAAATAGCCATCATTTCCTTCTCATATGTAGAGGCAGCTAAATTCTTGCCTGAAAGGGCTTTGCTGGTGGATGCAATGGGGTGTTCATCTTGAAGGAGAACAACACCAAGTCCATTGCCGCAAGCATCACTCTCAATCGTGAAGGGCTTGGAAAAATCGGGCATAGCTAGAACAGGTGTAGTACACATAGCTTGTTTCAGTTTGTCAAATGCACACTGAGTAGCATGTGTCCATGTAAAAGCGTTCTTTTTCAATAGAGCAGTTAATGGAGCTGCAATCTTCCCATAATCCTTGACAAACTTGCGGTAGTATCCAGTCAACCCCAAAAAACCACGAAGGCTCTTGAGTGTCTGAGGATGCGGCCAATTGTTCATGGCATTGATTTTGGCAAGATCCCCATGAACCCCTTGTGCTGAGATAATGTGCCTGAGATACTCAACTTCCTTCTGTCCAAAAACACATTTAGACTGTTTGGCATGGAGATGATGGTCAGAGAAAAGTTGCATGACAAGATCCAGACGCTGGAGATGTTCAGCCCATGTTTTACTGTAGATGAGGATATCATCAAAGAATACCAGAATGAATTTTTGCAAGTAGGGCCGAAATATTTTATTCATTAAGGCCTGGAATGTGGAAGGAGCATTAGTGAGGCCAGAGGGCATGACCAAAAACTCATAGTGGCCATCATGTGTGCGGAAAGATGTTTTAGGGATATCATCCTCATGAACCCGAATTTGATGAAAACTGAATTTGGTGACATAAAGATTGTCAAAAATGGGCAACGGCCGAAGTGGCACACAGACCGAGGCGATGAGGAGGCAGGTAAAAAATGACGAAAAAAACTAGTTATGAAAGCGAGGTGAAAGCGAGGTCAAGCGTCATCACGAGCGCAAAAAATTGAATTGGGTGATATAAAACTTGTCAAAAATGGACGACGGTCGATGTGGCACATAAATCGAGGTGACGAGGGGCATGGGAAAAAATGCCCGAGAAATCTAGAGGTGAGAGCGAGAAATGATCTCCAGCATCATCACAAGTTCGGAAAACTGAATCCAATGATATAAAAATTGCCAATAAACTGATAATAGCCGATGTGGCATGCAATTCGAGGTGGCATGGAGCATGGAAAAAATGCCCGAAAGTGTTTAGTGAGAGCAAGAAATGATCTCAAGCATCATCACGGGCACAGAAATATGAATCCTGCGGTGCAAATGGTGCGAAAAATGGAGGTCATAAGGACTGCAGAATGGTCAAAGGAAATAACTAGGTTAAAAAATGGCTACAAATAAGGGTGACCCCACCAAGCCAAAGATGTAGTGGAGGGGAGAAATGATGACCCACGGGGGAAGAATAATAGCAGTTTCAAATAAAAAGAAAATAACAATGAACTGAATCTAACATTAACATGTGCATATAAAAATAAATCTAAAAAGATTAACAGAAAGAACAAGAGATATAAAAAAGAAAGATTTTGTATTATAATACCTCAAATGGTGAGGATGTTTGGTGTTGAGCAGCTCCAAGGTTGAGGTGCTCCAAGCTCCAATGGTCTCTTCTCCAAGATGCTAAAATGGGGATTCTTCAAAGTCACAATGGGAGGCAATGGCTCTCAAAAGGAATTCGGTAGCATAAGGATAGGATGAAATGTGGATGGAAAGTGAGGAGCCCCTATCACCTTTTTATAGTTTTTGGTGATGGGGAATACCATTGTGGTTTTAGGGAAACCAATGGTATTGACCAACATGGTTTAGGTCTCTTTTCCCCCTTTTTTCCTTTTTTGAATAATTTTAATATTTTTATTCCCCTTTAATATTTTTTGGGAATTTTGGACACTTTTTTAGGGTTTTTTGAGGAAAAATATATATTTTGAGGGGAAAATGGTGTATTATGGTCTTTTTGGTGACCTTTTGACGGCTTTGGAGGCTCAAATGGTGGAAAAGTGGAAAAATGGGTCATGTGAACAAGGGAATGAGCTAGTGAGCACTTTTTGGGTGTGAACAGATTGCCCCATGATGTGTGAGGGCAGGAGCTCATCGTATGGCCGATAGACATCATAGTTCTTTTGTCTTTTTCCTGGGGTTTGGAGAAGAGAAGAGACCAGTTGGATACTAGAGCAACGGCCCCTTGGAAGCTGCAAAAACTGAAAAATATTACATGGCCTCAAAATGAATGAGGAATAATCTCTGACTATGGATGAGGCTGGCATACCCATTCTCGTATCAAGACATATACATAACAATTAGGCCCACGAAGGGGGGCTTGAAGAAATACATAAAAATCTGCTGGTACATCATAATGGTCCAAAGGGGACACAATGCTAGGACATACTCATGATCATGACATGACTCATCTCAATAACTGATACACTGGAATAAAGCAACAACCATTCTGAATAAGGTATCAGAAGGGTTGATGAACTATTGAAACTGAAGGTGTCCAACATCTGTAGGGACTCAATGACTATGAGTTGTTTCTGAGAAGTACATGTAACTGTATACTGGGTTACATCTGAATACTGTTGCCAAGCACAGCCCGGATATCCATAGGAAAATGTAACTGGTTGTTTGCTTAATTAAGCTCTCAATTGTGGAAGAGTCAGGTGATATCTGGGGTCTTCAACAAATAACTGAAAGGACTAATACCCTGTACGAGTCTCAATGATGCGATCAAGGTGTTGAAGTCGAGCATGTGAGAAACAATCATTTGGAGAGGCACTGAGGACTCCTCTCGAAATGATCCGTAGGCACTCATCACAACTGGTGACGAATCCAAGGCACAGAGACCTCTGGGTCTATCCTCTGGAATAGATTTGGTTGGTGTCGACAGAGGGAGACTGGAAACTATCAAGGCAATGATACTTCCTTGATAGGAGCGCGAGGTGCACAACTGATATATGGTAGTACTGATGGTTGGACTAACATACTGTGAGGATGGGGAATGAATGGGGTCATAGAGCGGGTGGACTCAAGCTTCCTTTGTTCAGAGCATGATGACACGGTTGACCTGGCAGCGTAGGAAACTGACTTGTAGGTGTTGGGATCATAGCTTTAAGGGATCAAGGGTATGTTATTGTAGACTGGAGTGACTCTGGTGGGATAAGCTGGTGAATGTTGTAGAGGGACTCTCAAGGTGACGTACTGCAGAATACTCTGAACAAAGGTGACCAAAATGGGGAAGCTGCTATATGAGTAGACATGTTCTGTTGTGGTGCTGAAAAACACCATTGGTTCCTTCTTCATAGTTTTAATGAGCTCCAAGAAGGGATAAAAGTGTGCTCTGAAATGGTACTGTCCTGTGGATTTTGTGAGCCCAGGACTGTTCGTGCTCATGAGTGCTTTCATTTTTAAGGAGTCTGAAAACGATAAGAAGACTCTACAGTGGTGGTGGAGTACCGTCCTATGGATTTATACGAGCCCAAGACGGTGATTGCTTGTGGTTGCTTTCATTTTTTGAGAGTCTGAAAGCAATAAGTAGACTCCATCGGTGTTCTTTTTCGTGTGTTAGTCTCCAAAGCCCGAAAAAGGATAAAATGATGCAGATGGAGAACTCTTCTAGCCGATCTAACTAGAGTATTCCTTTTTTGTAATTAGTCTACAAGGGCCGGAAAAGGGGTAAACTTATACTAGGTAGGCGCCCTTTCAAATACTTTTAGCGAGCATGAAAGGAAGCAAGGTTGCTCGGTGATCTTTTCATTGTTTTAGGAGTCAGAAAAGAGCTTAACAAAAACTCCCTAAGTGCCTTTTTCGTAAAAGAATTGCTCGACACGAAAAAGGGATAAACTTATACCGAACAAGAAGGTATTGGATAGAGCGAGAAATGATCTCGAGCATCGTCATGAGCACGGGAAACTGAATCTGGAAACATAAAGATCATCAAAAATGGGCAACGGTCGATGTTGCATGCAGACCAAGGCGATGAGGAGGCAGGTAAAAAATGATGGAAAAATCTAGGCATGAAAGCGAGAAATGATCTCAAGCATCATCACGAGTGCGGAAAACTGAATCCGGAGATATAAAACTCATCAAAAATGGACGAAGGCCGATGTGGCACGCAAACTAAGGTGACGAGGGGCATGGGAAAAAATGCCCAGGAAATCTAGAGGTGAGAGCGAGAAATGATCTCAAGCATCATCACAAGTTCAGAAAACTGAATCCAATGGTATAAAAATTGCCAATAAACTAACAATAGCCGATGTGGCACGTAATTCGAGGTGGCGTGGGGCATGGAAAAAATGCCCGAAAGTGTTTAGTGAGAGTGAGAAATGATCTCAAGCATCATCACGGGCACAGAAATATGAATCCTGTGGTGAAAATGGTGCAAAAAACGGAGTTCATAAGGACTCCAGAATAGTCAAAGGAAATAACTAGGTTAAAAAATGGCTACAAATAAAGGTGACCCCACCAAGCCAAGGATGTAGTGGTGGGGAGAAATGATGACCCGCGGGGGAAGAATAATAGGTGTATCAAATCAAATCAAATATACAAGTGATATGTGACCTCAAAAATGGTTGAGATCACGCATGTGAAAAAGTGGGCAGGTTTAATGAACTGCCCCCATGCTATGTGCATGGCGTTTATGATTGTGGATCACATATGTGTTAGTTTGAACAATGGGATGATTGAAATACTAAGATAGGTGTGACAAGGAAGGTTCGAAATGATTGATCATGCCCCCTATCCTAGGGTCGAGGTAATCTATTATGCCCCTTAAATCAGAGGTGTCAATGCGGTGCAGATGTTGTCTTAGAGAGGGATCAACAGGGCATTGACCAACTACTGGTGGGGGGGTATACCATGAGGCTGTGGGTCGTGGTGGCATATTGAAGTGATGATATGATGATGGGGGATTCCCCTTGCGGGGTGGATTCCCCCAGTATCTCCGACGAGAATTATGATGATTATGAGTAGGCAAGGTTTTGGGCATGCCCCCATGTTGTGGACATGTTGTTTCCTCATCGATTTGAAAGGGTTGAACATGTGTGTCAAAGGGATCAATGGAAGGGGCCAACCAGACAGAGGGGTCTCCAGTGGAAACTATGTAAATGGTGTTAATTTCTTTTGAGGAGGAAGATTTTGGGGGATATATTTCCTCAATATGTGGGGGGAATATCTCTAGGTCGACATTATTCATCTCGTATAGGGATGCTCTATAATCTGGGAGATCGGGGCAGTGGTGTGAATAATGGCTGTAGATTTCGCATATTGCACAAGGGTGGTTTGTGCGCAATGATTTATCATGAACCTGAGGGGGCAGCTCGATTTTGACAACTAGAATGTTAGTGTCATCATCCAATATTTGCATATGCTCTTGAAGTGCCGGTAATTGTGGACATTGATGGGTAGCATGGCCTATATCGTCACACAAAGAGCACTTGGGGGGAGCACGGATTGTTGGGGGATTCTTTGCCAACCTGGGAGTCGGTGGGGCGGTGCGGGTTGTGGGTCCATTGGTGTAGGTTGTGGGTCCATTGGTGTAGGTTGTGGGTCCAATGGTGTAGGTTTGTTGGCCTATGCCCCCATTGTAGTGGAGTTCAGGGGGAGCATTACTAGATGTTTATGCAATGGCCCCTGTTGGAGGTGGCTGGTTCTGGATGTTTGCTACACCAGGGGGTAGATGGTTAGAAGTATTGATGGGTTGCACCGATTGTAAAATGACGTTCGGTGTCGGGGGAGGGGTTGGGATAGGTAGGTACCACACAAGTAGTCCTAATGTTAATCCTGGGAGATTAAGTGTAGCCATGACTGGTGTGCTGATGGAGCCTGAAGGGGGAAATAAAAATGGGATAGTATGAATTGGTGTGGCTCCTACGTGAGTTGGCACTGAGGGTGGTTGCGGGAGTAAAGAGGGTTGTTGGCTTGGTACCTATGTGTTATGCGAGAGGGTGCACAAATCAAATATCTGGGTGGGATGGATTGGAATGTGGAAGTCATAGGTGATTCCAAGTATAATTAGGGTCTGACTGTGGAGACGAATGATGTAGGTGCGTTCTGAACTGGTTGTTCACTCATAGGGAGAACATTTTTAGGTGTAGCAGGGGCATATTGGTTTCGACGCGTTTGGGGATTCATGTCGGACGATGACATCATAAGGAGATGATGAGTACTTGAATCCATCGGTTGGTTTGTGTGTGCAGCGTATGTGATTTGCTGTTGTGGTGCTGTGGTTCCTTAAGGAGGATCCAACGAATGAGTGTTCCCCACTCCTTGTGTGGGAAAAGGATTCTGCAGCACCATGGGTTTTGGTTGAGTAGGCAGCACTGGTTGTGCCACGTGCCCTTGGCGTTGGGCGTCATCATTCCACAGTTGGCGCGCTCGCTCCAAATGGGGGCAAGTGTGTGTGTAATGGCCGTATACTCTGCATATGGAACACGGGTGGTTTGTTCATAAATTGGGTTTCTTACCCTGTTTCGGTGGTCGATCAGGGTTTTGGTTGGCGGGGGTAGCGTTGTTGCTGTTTGGAGGATAACTCTGAGCGACTAGAGGTTGTGGTGCAACAAGCACTACCTATGGTGCGTAATAAGCCACTGGGGCTTGTGAGTGAACATGAGCATGTGTGTCCTGCTGATGGTAATACGTAGGGGGTGAAACTAGAGGTGGATAGGCTGAAGGTGCGTGATGAGGTGGACTTGTTTCTTGTTGTGGTTGTGGGTAACCTTGAGCTGCTGGAAGTGTTGGAGCAAGAGGTGCTGCCTGTTGAGGATAATAAGCCACTTGGGCTTGTGGCTGGATCGGAGTCTGGTGGGCCTGTTGGTTATAAAATGGAGCTGGCACATAAGCTGATGGTGCTTGTCCATAACATTGTGGTGGAAACGAGGGTCCATGAATGTGGTGGGTGTGTATTACTGGAGCATACGAAGTTGTAGCTCCAGAATTAGATGAATCCCTAGAAAGGTCTGGGGTGTTGTTTGTACTCGTCATGGTAAAAGGTTTGTTTTATGCCGTAACCTGGCCGATAATACCGTTGGCGGCATGGGATGCCCCCGACGCGTCATGTCGGGATGGATCGTTGTGCAGGGCGTCAGGTAAAATGGTGTATAGATATCCGGATTGGGCATATATGAGGTCCAACTACTGAACTTTTAGGATGGCTTCCTATTCGGACTGGGGTCGTTCGGAAGATACATCTTTGGCTATTAGGGGGAGGAGTGATTTGAGGAACCAATCTAAAATGATACGGTCGTCAAGCTTTATCTTGCAGAGGCTACGACGCTTACGCCATTCATGGATATGATCAGTGATGTGTGTAGCGGTGTTCTGTCTACAAGACAAAAGTATTTCTACTCCTGCATCATAGCGTAAAGGTAGTTGAAAAAACTGGAGGAAAGTTGAGGCAAGGGACATAAATGTGTTGTGGGTCCCATGTGGCTACTCAATGTACCACTTGGATGAAGAGCCAGTGAAAGTTCTTTGTAAAAGTCTCAGTCTAATGGAATCATCTACTATGGAGTTAGAGAAACACCATAGGTGAAATGACATGATGTGGTTTTGGGGATCTTCCCCAGCTTTTCCTTCAAATTTTGGTATATCTGAGAGAAGATTTGTGGGCATGGGTGGCCACGTAGGGTTGTGTCTAATAGGGTCATTGGTTAACCTTGCCAAGTCTGGTAAATTTAGACTAGCCATGTATGGCAGACTGGAAGATGGGTGTGGCATGGTCACTGGGGTATAACTATTAAGGGTAGCATTATGGAGTGGTCCAGTGCCCCCTAAGGGTATGCTAGGTGTGAAAGGGATGTTTCCTCCAGCCGATGTGGTGTGGGAGGGTCCTGCACTCCCAAGTGCAACATGGGTTGTTGATGGGTTAGGAATGGTTCCGGTAATCCCTGGGATATGGGTAGTGTTGATGAGGGGGGAGTAACACCCATGTTGGGCATACCTAAAATAGGTGGTGGTCCTGTGTTGGGCATGCCTAGAGGGGGTGTGGTCCCTATGTTAGGCATGCCTAAGGGGGGTGTGGCTACCGTGGTTGTCATGGTAGTAGTGGGGTTTGTTGATGTAGCTCCAATAGCACTGGTGAAAAGGGGGTCATATTGTGATCCAGCCATGAGTGATGTCTCGGTAGGGTGTTCAGATTCATCCTCAGAATCAGATGTGCAATGAGGTGCGTCAGAATCGGATGACTGTGTTCTGTTTCGATGATGTGTGGAGTCAAGGGATAATGCTCTATGTCTACAATGTGTAGATTCAAGTGTACCGAACTGGGGGGGTTCACCCTGAAAACGGCGGGATCGTCTTAAGTTCTCAATGGTGAGAAATGTCTAGAAATGTCAATGGATGGTGGTGAGATTAAAAAAAAAAACTCAAGACCCTAATCCCACGATGTGTGCAGGAGGGGAGTGTGAAAAAATAATGGCTCTCATGCCAAGAACCAACCTCAAAAGCACTTATTATAATAGTTGTGCTATAATAAGTGGAGGGATCAAGAAAGTGGTCAAAATACCAAAAATCAAACTGTTCCTAGAAAAAAGTGGTGCTAACTAGACCAAGGGGGGTAGCAGAGCATGCAAACGCCTAACTAAAAATGGTATTATGACTCAACTAAACATATCCTCTGCAAGGTGATGAAATCCAAGTTAGACAATATGGGTGGTGGACTCAAACGCTAGATATCCCCCTACCGGGAGGGACACCGGGTAGTCAATCCTAAAAAATGGCAACTAGGATACCCCGTTCATGACACGTTCGGTTGGGTGAATCTGCAGTTTGGTTCTATCGCCGTTGTACTCCCATACAGGTAGTACACTGAGAACTGTGAAAGGTATCCTTCGGTTATTGAATGGATTGTGGTATTCCACTCATGCTTCCGGAACCAGTCTGGCTACTTCAACCCTCCTAAGGGAGAGGCCTTCTCGATAAATTGGTATATAACCGTGTCAACAAATAATAAGAGATTTTTCGGACCCTAAAAGACAACTTCTATGTCTCAGATGTAATTAATTGAGGGGTGTTATTGGCACACCTGTCCCCCCAATCCTACCTAGCTACAAGATTCTTCAAGTGTTCCCCAAGTGGGGTTAAAGTGTTTGTTGAGTTTAGGTAGATTTTAAGGCTCTGTTAATTAAAAATGTGGCAGATTGGGTGCAAGTGTGATTATTTAACTAAAAATGAATTTGCCTCGATTGGGCGATTGATTACAAATTAAAAACAAGATGATTCCAATTTGCAAAAAATAAAGGCATTTTTTGAAATGTAAATGATTTAATAAAAATAATTCAAAAACTATGGATTTTCGAAATAACTTTTTAAATGAAAGCAAATATTGTAAGAAAAAAATGGATTTCTAAGTGCTTGCTTGGGAAAAACTATTGAGCAAATCTGAAAGATGGTTTGAAATTTGCTAAGAAATGAAATCTATGATTTAAACAAAGTGCTAAAAACCTTTCTTTCACTTACTGAAAATTTTTAAAAATATTTTAATGGAGCATATGTAATAGAAAATGATTCACTATTGCTATAATAATGCAGAAAAAATAATGCTAGAAAATAGGCTAAATGGGGAAAAAATGCAGCAAATTTTTTTCTAAAAATTGGGTCGAATGAAAAATAACAGCATCGCGGGTTTTAGGCCAAAAGCTGCGATGGGCATCGCAGGTTTGGGTCACGAAGCCGCAATGTGCAGTGCGAAAAACAGCCACACAACCGCGATGGGCAGTGCGGAAAAAGGACGCGAAGTCACGGCGTGCAACACGGAAAAGTGACGCGAAGCCGCGATGTGTAGCGTGGAAAAAGGCCATGAGGCTGCGGCACGCAGCGCAGAAAAAGGCTCCGAGGTCACGATGAGCCGCGCAACTATCGGGCGAAAAGTTGCGATGCAAAAATGGAAAAATGAGTCGCCGGAAACAAAACTGAAAAGTGAAATTTCGGTCTGTTAAAGGCTACAGAAAGGGCCAATAGCTAGGGCAGCAATGAGTATGCTGTGTAGTATGGCAGATCTGCTAATTGGAATGGTAAAAACAAATAAAAGCCTAAGATCTAAAGCAAAAATTACCAAAAATTTTAAAGCTTGAAATCCAGTGGAGTCGCCAAAAACTGTTGCTTGGTTTTTCAACCAAGTATGTGCAATGGTGCACCTATTAACAATGTAATAGCAGTTTCAAATAAAAATCAAATAACAATGAACTGAATCTAACATTAACATGTGCATATAAAAATAAATCTACAAAGATTAACAGAAAGAACAAGAGATATAACAAAGAATGATTTTGTATTATAATACCTCAAATGGTGAGGATGTTTGGTGTTGAGAAACTCCAAGGTTGAGGTGCTCCAATCTCCAATGGTCTCTTCTCCAAGATGCTGAAATGGGGATTCTTCAAACTCACAATGGGAGGCAATGGCTCTCAAAACGAATTTGGCAGCATAAGGATAGGATGAAATGTGGATGGAAAGTGAGAAGCCCCTATCACTTTTTTATAGTTTTTGGTGATGGGGAATACCATTGTGGTTTTAGGGAAACCAATGGTATTGACCAACATGGTTTAGGTCTTTTTTCCCCCTTTTTTCTTTTTCTGAATATTTTGAATATTTTTATTCTCTTTTAATATTTTTGGGGAATTCTGGACCATTTTTTAGGGTTTTTTGTGTCTTTTGAGGAATTTATATTTTTTTGAGGGGAAAAAGGTGTATTATGGTATTTTTGGTGGCCTTTTGATGGCTTTAGAGGCTCAACTGGTGGAAAAGTGGACAAATGGGTCATGTGAATAATGGAATGAGCTAGTGAGCACTTTTTGGGTGTTAACAATGATACCCAGAACGAAGATCCAACTTGGAGAAAATTGAGCCCCATGAAGCTCATCAACAACAGGAATTGGAAACTTATCCTTGATGGTGAGGTGATTAAGTGCTCAGAAGTCAATGCAGAGGCGCCATGACCCATATTTTTTGTGAACAAGAAGAATTGGAGAAAAAAAGGAACTAGTGCTTGGGCGAATAATACCTTGCTTCAATAAGTCCCCAACAAGCATTTCAATCTCTGTTTTTTGGTGAAATGGGTAGCGATACGGCCTGATGTTGGGACGAACGTTGCAAGGAAGGAGCTGAATATGATGGTCTTCTGGCCTTGAAGGTGGAAATCCCACTAGTTCAGCAAAGACACCTATATATCGATCCAGAATTTGTTGTAGATCCAAAAGAGTAGTGGAGACCGCTGATGGATGCATCTGAATGGAATGGATCTGAGCGATGACACCATGTTAATTCTTCTTGAGGAGTTTTTCCATGCAATGTGAACCGATGATGCTGAGAGACCCTGGTTGTAATCCTGTCAATTTGTGTTTTTGTCCATTGAGGAAAAATTGCATCCAAAGTTCAGCAAAATCCCAAAAGATAGGGCCAAGTGTGTGTAGCCATTGAGCGCCCAAAACCACATCACATTAGCCTAAGGGCAAGGCAAACATGTCAGAGTGCAAGGTATAATATCCCATAGAGATATGCACATTTTGACACTTCCCTTTGCAAGGTAAGGTGCCCCCATTGGCAACCATGACTTCAAAGTTGGAGCAAGGATGGATAAAACAATCAGCTTTTTTATCGATCCGAGGGTCAATGAAATCATGAGTGCTACCAGAATCAATGAGTATTGTAAGAGGAAGCTTCTTGAAGTAACCCCTGACCCGCATTGTTTGGGGGGTGGTGATTCCAGCTAAAGCATGGAGAGATATCTCTGGCTGGTCATCTTGAGACAGAGGGTCAATAGGTGGTTCCTGAATGTCGACCTAAGCATCCATTGTATCTGGATCTTCATCACCAATTTCAAAGGCAGGCGGAGAATCCACATCCAAGAGATAGAGCTTTTGTTGAACACATCTATGTCCCCGAGTGAATTTCTCATCACAATTATAGCAAAGCCCCTTTTCTCTGCGTGCTTGCATCTCTGTTTCAGACAAATGCTTGATAGGAGTTGGTTGAGGAGCCTGCGGTATGGGTGGTCGTTGAGAACCCATATTTCGGAAGGGAACAAAAGTGGGCTTGGAGCGTTGTTGGGCTGCAATCTTGTCTTCTTCCAACTTAACCAACCCTAGGGATTCCATCATTGTGTTGGGATAGAACATTTTTACCTCAGAGCGGATGGCATCTTTTAGACCACTGATAAAACAACTCCAGTAAAAGTCATCAGACAATCCTTTAGTGTGGTTGGCTAGTTTCTCAAATTCGATTTGATACTCTCTCACAGTGCCAATTTGGTGAAGTTTAATGAGTGCTCCTATGAGGTCATCAAAATCACTAGGACCAAATCGTTGCAAAAGGAGCTGGCAAAAGTCTGGCCATTTTGGCTCTTCATGAGCCTTGATGTACCAACGGTACCATTGAAGAGCTTCCTGTTCCAAATGAAAGGATGAAAGTGGAACTTTGTTGACATCAAAAGTATTATGCAGACTGAAATATTGTTCTGCACAATAGATCCATCCAGTTGGATCAGTACCATTGAAGCGAGGAAAATCAAGCTTCAGACCACGGACATTGCTGGAAGAAGAGAACCCATTGTCCGATGAAGACTCAGACTGCCATTTGTTGTTCATGGCTGAATGTTCAAGATGGAGACCGAGAAATTTTTCATCCAGATCCTGGAGTTTGACTTGGATGGCTGCAAGTGCTTCTTCCATGGTTTTCGCTCCTGCGCGGGTGACAACCATAACCAGGATTTTTTTTTTTTTGACTGGGTAGAAAACCAAAAACAGAAACTATTTCAGTAAAGGAAAATCTGGATTTGGGAAAAAATATGAAGGGTAATTGGGGTTTGACTAGGTTTTGGACACTGTCGAATGGACAGGGAAGCAGAAAAGGAGGATTTCAGAAGCGGGGTGAAAGAATGGGAATATTAGGCAGAGAGGGACAAAGAAGCAGAATTAGGAAATGAACTCTATGGTAAAATTTGAAGGTGATTGGATGAAATCTGAGGAAGTTATGGCAAACCCTAAAAATAGACAAATGTGGGATTTCGGGCTTTGGGAAGTGGAATTGGGGATAGGGTCCTCAGGAATGAAATATGCAGAATGGGAGTACGGGGGTTCCCGGGAAGTTTCAAGGGAAACAGAGTGAAAACAAGGGAGATATAAAGAAAAAATTGAATTTTATACTCTTTTTTCATAATGGAGCAGCTACGGCTCGGAAGGGATCTGAAACAGATAGATCTGCAATGGCCCGGAAGTGAGTGGAAACAGAGGGATCTAAAATGACACCGAATGGATCGAAAATAGCTGGATCTGAAATAGATCTGAAATGGTTGTATCTGGAACGGCTTTCAGAATGGATCTGAATGGCTAGATCTGAAATAAATCTGAAAGGGTTGGATCTGGAATGTTTTTCAGAATGGATATGAACGGCTGGATCTGAAATGGCGTAGTAGTGATCGGCAACAGTTCAGCTAAAATTAGATATGGACCTCGGGTATGTGCAGCTTCCTAACAGTTCAGGGGTTTCACTCGGCCACCAATGCTGTCTGACGGCTTGCGTATTGGGGCAATACCCCTCACTCCACGGCTCAAGTAAAACTGATAACCGCTTTGCCACAAACGACAGCTCTTGGTTTACCTCACGGGTGGGAACTAGTCAATTAGGTAGGGGTCGTTTCCCTTTTCACTGGCAGGTCCTCTTAATGGGCCAGCTACTTCAGGGTTCCTATGGTACTCCTCACAATGCATTTTAGGGCTTATTCCCAAGTACTTCCCACAGTTAAGTGGATAGGGATTATTCCCAAATCCGAACCTGCAACAGATGCAAAAAAAAAATTGGCAGAAATTTCACCCAGCGAGCCCAAGAAAGTGCTATGATACCAGATGTGAAGAACCTGCAACAAATAATTGATGAAAATACACAATATATCAGATCACATAATACTTTTATTTATCGCAGGCCACTTTGAGGGGGCAACCTCCTTTGAGCAAGCTCAATACAAAATAACTTCACGGTGCCTTCATAGGCCTCAACACACACTTATATACTAAGTCTAGGTGCCAATACTATGGGTCAAAACCATGGGCCACTACAAACTATGGATCAACAATACTACGGGCGACTTACAAAGCATATGCGCCAACAACAATAACACAAAATATGGATCAACAAATACTATGGGACGACTTACAAAGCATATTCGTCCAACAACAATATACTAACAAAGTAAAGACATGGGTTCCTAACAGTCTGAGGCATAATGGGAAGAGGGTATAAATATCTCTCCCTCTCCCTGGCCTCCCACTCTCTGTAGAAGTTATTATGATCCATGTGTGGCTCGCATTGCTGCTGTGCCTCGTGGTGATCACGTATCTATTTCACATATAATATAAATCAGTCTCATAAGCATACATATAAAATAATTATGACAAGATTATATCCACTAAAATCAAATATTAAAATTTTTTCCAAAAAAGAAAACCAATGCACCAAAAATACTAGAAATGCATTGCATGCGGTGCGCTTATATAATGACGGCACCGAAAAGAGGTGTGCTAAAATATTTACGTTGCACCGCTACTTATATATCAAAAAAATTAAATTTGAATTGGACGATGTGCCTAAATATTATTAGTGCACCGTTATTCAAACGCATCGAATTTCAAAATAAATAATTTATTTGAAATATATTCACAGTGCACCAATGTCACGTGAATGCACCGTACACCGGTTCCTTGATGTGATGTAGGAGCACCATTAGTTGTGTGTTCACGCATTTATAAAAGTGTCAACGATGCATCTATGTTACGTACTTGCACCGACACTGGTGCGATGACGTGACATAAGCGCACCATATAAATTATTTTTAACTTTTAATATATAAATACTTGTGCGTTTACTAAAATTAACGGCACCAGCAATCCAGTACTCATTAATTTACAACGCACCGTATAAATTATTATGATTTTCTATTGTACCAATACCAGTGTGCTAGACAATAACAAGCACCAGGATTCTGGTTCCCTCCATTTTACTAATCTCACTGGTGATTATGAGAATTTAATTTTTTGTGAGGTGTATCAATGGTGCACTTATGCCACTTCATTGTATCTATATCTAGTGCAGATGTGTGACATAAGCACACTGTTTACACAAGTATTATTTTTTTAGATTGTATGGTTATCGGTGTGTGTATTACACTTAAGGGCACTGGTTTTCCGGTGCTCGTAAATATGTAACACATCGTTAACCATTTGTGGGTTTTAATTTTTTTTTCCGTGTGGCGTGGTGCGTTCAAGTCATTTGCCTCGCACTATTGATGGTGTGCCATATAAAATTTTACAGGGTGCACCGTATAGTGGTGCGATCTGAACGACTCAAACGCATCGCTCAAATTATTTTAATTTTTTTTAAAAGAGGTGCATTTCAAGTTGAATTTTAAAAATTCAAATGCTAAAAGCTTAAATTGTGAACTAAGAAAGATTTTACCTATTGAACAACGCATCGGGGAGGCATATTTGCGATGTATAGTAAATTTGAATTTTTCTGCAAAGTTTGGAAAAATTCAAACAAACCGCAATGGCCAATAGAAGACAAGGATGCTTCCACGTGGACCATGGATGTCAGGGTGTCTAGGTGTGTGAAGGGAAGCACTAGTCCAGAGAGGCTCAAATGCACTGAAGAGGATAAAAATGAGTTTTCGGCCGCGGTAATTTTTATTTATTAAACCGTGTACCAGTGCGCTCAACATAAGGATGCATCGATGGATTCAATAGTCGAGAGCATCAGAATGAGCCGATGTTAAAATAAAATAATTTTTTAATAAAATAACAATTTTTATTTTTATTTTGGATAAAATACTTGTCAGTGCGTTTGGTGTACGATCCCACATCGGTGCATCTATAGTCCTTTAGCGCACCGGGAATGGTTTTAAAATATTTTTTCGATTATAAAATTATATTTTTTATTTTCAAGAAATGGAATGGTGGTGCATTATGGTCATTGAAACACACCGGGACATTTAACAATGGACGCACTGTTGTTAGAATTTTGAGATATTTTTTTAGGAAAATATATTATTATGTTTCATAAAGTAATGTTCGGTGTGTTAGGTTTGATACGATGCATCGAGAAATTTATCGTTAATGAACACACCAAGTTTAGTTTTTTACCTAAATATTTTACTTTTTAAATAAAAGAGTATGCAGTGCAGTGGTTTCTACTAAACGCACCGGTGCAGTTGTGTGTGATGGAATGCACCACTTTGGTTATTTGGAAATTATTTTGTTTTGATAATGATCTTTTCTAGTCATGGTGCGACAAATTAGGAAACGTCTCGGTGCATGTGTTATGTGAATGCACCGGTGCGATTAGGTAAAAAATGCACCAACATAAAAACTTCCGCTAAAACCTCTGGTCACTCACCTCCACTACTAACCTCTGCTAGAAACAGATATTTGGTATCTTTTGGGAGGAGCATACTCTATAACCTCTGCTAAAGGGCCTTTTTCCTTGTAGTGTATGTTAAGGGTGTATGTGATGAATAAGCCATCCACATGGAGGACTACATACATATGGTTGAATTTTCTTACAACAACAATCACCAAGCATCATTTGGGATGAGTCGATTTGAAGCCATCTATGGTAGGAAATGCAAGACTCCAGTATGTTGGGAAAACCTAGTGAACATAGTGGTGCAACCAAAAATGCTCAAAGAGATGGAGCAAGAAATAGTTAAAATCGGACAGGATTTCAAAGTGGCATAGGATAGGCATAGAAGAGCTCGATGCAAATCTAAAATGAGTGCATAGAGAATTTAGGGTTAGGGACCATTCTTATTTGAGATTAAAGCCAAATAAGATATCTCTAAATATTCAAGGTTGCGCCAAGTTGGCACCAAGATATTGTAGGCCTTTTGAATTCCTTGATAGGATAGGACCAATTGCATATAGGATTTCATTTTCTGCACATATGAAACATCATAATGTTTTCCATGTCTCATTGCTTATAAAGTATATACATGATCTTAATTACATTGTTGATTGGAATGTGATTTAGGTGGAAGTTACCCAAGGGAGAGTTCCAAGTGTATCCCATGCACATCATAGGCAGGAAGGAGACTATGCTATGAAGTCGAGCAGTTAGATAGGTAAAGGTGAAGTGGAAGCACTTTGGTCCAAATGAGGCTACATGGGAGTTGGAGGATGACATGAGATAGGCATACCCATGTTTGTTTATTTATGAAGAGCACTTAGGATAGTTCTAATTTAAGGGGGGGGGTACTGTAATTTCCCCAACATTGACCCCTTGGCATATGTTATTTAAATGATGTAATATTGTTGATTACTATAAGGAACATGGCGAGGAGCTCAAGGGCCCTACGATGTGCATGCCAAATATATATATATATGTATGGTTAGTGAACCATGCATTGGTTAAGTGTAATATAATTGTAAATATGATGTACATATGCATGATATTAATAAAGAAAACCCACAGCTGACTATGCAAGGAAACAAGAGGATGGGACATGGTTTTCCTAAGATTAGGGAGGGACGCATTAACCCATGAAGCCAATAGATGAAAGCCATGTGTCCAAGAGAGAACTTATAATCCACCAGCTACCAATTTGACTCATCTGTCCCAATCATTTAATTCCTCCAAGAGAGCAGTAGTTGAGGTAGTTATTATCTTGGGAAAAGAAAGGCATGGTTCTGAGATGTCTTGTGTTAGCTGACCCGCAGTTTGGGAAGTAGGGATTGCTTATTGGGTAAGATATTAGTTGAATTGAGGTCAATACTTAAATTATATATCAATTGGAAGTCAACGCAGATAGTTCCTTGGTATAAGTAACTCAACCTATCATGCTTAAGGAGGATCTCTTTGTTTTTGGAAAAAAATAAGAGAGTGGTTCGAAGTTCTGATTCGTAGTCATGGCTAGAAGCTAAGTATGAATTGTGGGAGCACATCCCTTATGTATTTTCCCTTATTTTTCCATTGGCGGGGTGGGGGGGGGGGGAATATTGTCCCAGTTGTGGAAGTGGTTCCTATGAGCCCAAAATTTGTGTTTGTATTCCATTGATTGCAAGAGTGTTCCAATACTATTTGAGTATGTCTAACAGTGGTGAAGTTGGTCCATGAGCTCTTTGTAGTGCACCCAACTGTCAAAATCATACTTGGGACTTGTTTAATCATTCACCAATATACTTTACGCACCAGAAATCCTTTTCTCCTTGTCAATGTTATGTTGAGTATGGTTGGTTGTTATTCTTTCTCTAACCAAGGGCCAGTTGGAAATTTGCTGGAACAAATCCTTGGAAGTTAGTGGGTTGTTTGCAACATATATTTGTAACCCAGTGAAGACTTTGACCTCCCAACATATGAACGGGATTTGGTTGGTATTTCTAGGCACACACTGAATTGCACCTAGACAAAAGTGACACCCGATGGACTGTTGTGTAGTGAAGGGGCGCCTTCTTTTTGTTGTGTGGGGAAGGTATTGTGGACCCCAAGCTGGTTGAGTTTGAGGAAGGAAGGTGTTTGAGTCTGGTCTGTTTGTTTCTCTTTTCATGAGTTGTGTGTATATTTGTGGTGTTAAATAAGTGGTATTGAATACAAGGGGTAAGTAGGGTGATGAAGGATCTGGCTGATGAATCCAATGAATGTTTTGACCTCCAGGAAAATTATCAGGATTTGGGTGGTCTTTCTACGCACAAATTGAATAGCACCTAGAGGAAGGTGACATCTGAGGGACTATTGAGCAGTGAAGGGGTTCATTCTTGGTGTTATGTGGGCTTGCAAGATATTTTTAAGGGGCAACATTTAGCTTATTAGTTATTTTTGGCCTTTTTAAAAAAAAATCACAAATTGGTCATTTTACTCTAAATAATTTCCTATATTTACATAAAATATGTTTTTTAATATAATATTCATCAAATTTTACAAGTTTTAGTAGCAAATTGTATGGTTATTATTTAATATTTTCCTATCTATCTATATGTATATTTTTTTCAATCCAAAATAATTTCCTAGAATACTACACTTGGTTATATTATTTGAATCCGTAAAAATTACCCTAGTGTGGGGTGGGTATTGTGGACCCTAAGCTGACTAAGTCTGATAGAGGTTCCTGTAACTCTGTAGTGAGTTCACTAGTTTAGTAATTCCCCTCTGCTACCTTGACAACATGTTAACCCAACTATGTGTTGGCTTGGATAGAGATTAAGTTATGTGACTATGGACAGCCTATTAACCCAACTATGTGCTAATTTGGCTATGGAATTGTGCTTATTGACTGTGAGTGAGCCCTAAATAGTTTCCCTTTCCTAAAGAAAATTGTGCCCAACACAGGGGTGGCCTCTTAGCATAAATAGTATATGTTAGATAGAGCACCTACGGTTGGGTGGAACATTGCTCTTGCACAGTTAGTTGCTTGGAGAAGCTACATTCAATATAAGAGTCTACTTGTTGCCTCATTGATGTTATTTCAACTCCATTGTATGAATGAGGATTAAATGATGAAGGTGCATGTTGTGATTAATAGTTATGAATATATGAATTATCTTAGTTGAAAACAATTGTGATTCTTGGTATCTTAGTGATGGGTGTCTACTATTACACTTCATTATTGCTTGTATATAGATGTATTCCTGCATATGAAGTCCCATCACGCATACAATGCTAACCTTGCCGGAAGTTAGTGAATTTTCATTAGAAGTTAAAGTTTCCATGCAGTGGTTAAAGGTTGTCACGTGGTGGATCACGTAATGATCAGACTTAACATGCACAGTGTATATGTGTAATAAAAAATTCATAAGCACAAAATACGCACAAGGGAAAAAATTATTATGTGCAGTGTTGTGCATAGACTAAATTATGATGTGCACGATGTGTCATTGAGCAAAGTAAAATGTATGGTGTGGTCTATTGCATAGTAATAAAATTAATAAAGAGACATAGACTTGTCTCGAAATGGAGAGAAAAACATCCCCCATGGTTATGATGGAAAACTCAGGTCGTCGAGGATGTGACAATTTATTAAGTCTCGATTAGGGTTAGGGTTTTGGATCCTCTATAATGTTCTTAAAATTCCACATGTGACTAGCCCAACATGTGTGGGTAATGAGAGCTGGCATGGAATCCACTCGGTACCATGGTGGTCAAATTGATAGGTCAACTTGCGTGAAGAAAAACTTCCTTATACGGACTTTGATTGATGCAATTATTGCACCATTTGAAAGGTCTCGGTGTATACAGTTTGGACAAAAAAATGTCATTTAATCCCTCAAACTGACTTTGGAAGGTTTAATATGGGTTTTGATGCCAAACTTGAAAAGTAAGACCTACCCCAAAGATGGGCCCTACAAGCCAATTCATCCAATCTTTCCACCCAAAAAGCACCAAAATAGATGAAAAAATATATATTGATTTGATTCATATCAATAGATATGTTGTTTTTGTTAAAATTCAATATGCTAAGACAGAAAATAGCAGCATTACATTCCATTTCACAATAATAGCATATATAGGATCACTGAAGAAACAACAAGCATAGCATAAACACAAGAGAGACAGATTTATCCTGGGAAACCCTCATGGGGTAGAAAACCCAGCAAATCTTCCTCAATATAGATGACCAGCAATATACAAAGATGCAAACCAAATACATGATCTCCTCCTCCACCATAGTAGACCTCTCCTCCACAAGTGCGCCTCTCTCAAGTGAGTAAGTGTGTCAAATGAGGAACACACCTCCTCTATTTATACACTACTCTGACTTGACTTTTACACAGAACATGTAGGCTCGTATTTAACCAATGGGTTAAATACCCCACTACAACTGACTAGGCCGACCCCTCTAGGGTGGTCTAATAACCCTTTGACGCACATAACACATACAGGGACGACCCCCACTAGGGAAGTCTAATAACCCAAGTTACCACATTCCGACGGAGGAATAAACATCTCCGGATATACCATAAGATCTTCACAGAGGAATGAAACATCTCCGGAATAATAAAGTACAAATATAATATTCTTTGAAGTTACAATATCTCAACACTCCCCCTTAACGAGAAGGATATTATAACAACATCTGCAGGAGCAAGGAGTCATCAACATGATACATCTATAAATCATTGGAAGCTTTCTCAACATCATCAGTAACTCAAGCAGTTACTGGAACATCAACATCTTCAGTGCTGAGTCTTTATCTTCTGCAGCACTCGAACAGCTACAACACCATCAACATCTGGATCCTCATGATCATCAGCATCGTCATCATACGATTATCAGCATCGGGATCATCTCGATCTATAGCATCTGGATCATCTCGATCTACAGCATCTGGATCATCACGATCTACAGCATCTGGATCATCTCGATCTACAGCATCTGGATCATCTCAATCTACAGCGTCTGGATCATCTCGATCAATACAATCAGCAGCATCGTCATCTAGATCAATAGTATTAGTGTCCACACCAATACAAGTATACACATCATCAATACAAGTATCCACACAATACAAGTATACACATCATCAATACATGTATCCACACAATACACTAATACATCTATCATCAAAAACATGTATTCTCACTAATACATCTATCATCAAAAGCATGTATTCTCACTAATACATCTATCATCAAAAGCATGTATTCTCACTAATACATAGCAGCATATCCTGCAACACACACAATCATATTACAGGATGATCAATCCCGCTCTCTTTAGGACATATGTCCATGGATGATACAATCTAGTCATGTACCTTTTGAACCGAGGTCCAAGGACGATCCAGTCCTACCATGTACCTTTTGAACCGAGGTCCAGGGATGATCCAGTCCTATCATGTACCTTTTGAACCGAGGTCCAGGGACGATCCAGTCCTATCATGTACCTTTTGAACCGAAGTCCTAGGGAGGATCTAGTCCTATCATGTACCTTTTGAACCGAGGTCCAGGGACAATCCAGACCTATCATGTACCTTTTGAACCAAGGTCTAGGGACGATCCAGTCCTATCATGTACCTTTTGAACCAAAGTCTAGGGATGATCCAGTCCTATCATTCAATTCTCGGAGATCTCATGTCTACGGTTCAATTCACGGGACTAATGTCCAAGGACGATCCAACCCCCTTACCTATTCATTCAGGATTTTGTTCTCGGAGACATCATGTCTACGGCTCAATTCAAAGGACTAAAGTCTGAGGACAATCCAATCCCCTTACCTGTTCATTCAGGATTTTGTTCTCGGAGACATCATGTCTACGGCTCAATTCAAAGGACTAAAGTTCGAGGATGATCCAATCCCCTTACCTGTTCATTCAGGATTTTGTTCTCGGAGACATCATGTCTACGGCTCAATTCAAAGGACTAATGTCCGAGGACGATCCAATCCCGTTACCTGTTCATTCAGGATTTTGTTCTCGGAGACATCATGTCTACGGCTCAATTCAAAGGACTAATGTCCGACGACGATCCAATCCCCTTACCTGTTCATTCAGGATTTTGTTCTCGGAGACATCATGTCTACGGCTCTCTTTAGGACTGAAGTCTAGGGATGATCCAATCCCCTCAAGTCCACCAAGGACTTCATTCTCGAAGACATACGTATACGGCTCTCTTTAGGACTGAAGTCCAGGGATGATCCAATCCCCTCAAGTCCACCAAGGACTTTATTTTCGAAGACATACGTCTACGGTTCTCTTTAGGACTGAAGTCCAGGGATGATCCAATCCCCTCAAGTCCACCAAGGACTTTATTCTCGAAGACATACGTCTATGGTTCTCTTTAGGACTGAAGTCCAGGGATGATCCAATCCCCTTCTGTCCACCAAGGACTTCATTTTCGGAGACATCATGTCTACGGCTCTCTTCAGGATGATGCAATCCTATTCTGTCCACCAAGGACTTCATTTTCGGACACATCATGTCTACGGCTCTCTTCAGGATGATGCAATCCTATTCTATCCACCAAGGACTTCATTTTCGGAGACATCATGTCTACGGCTCTCTTCAGGATGATGCAATCCTATTCTGTCCACCAAGGACTTCATTTTCGGAGACATCATGTCTACGACTCTCTTCAGGATGATGCAATCCTATTCTCAACTTAGACCCTGTTTAAGGACCATCCACCAACCTCTCTATTGGCATTACTAATATAGTTATCCTCATCATCGACCTCACTATCGATGCAGGTAATCTCATCATGAGTGATCACATCACTCCCCCTTTCGAGGAGGGTCCTTCTGAACTATATTAAGTTTGTCTCGGAAAACTTTACTTGAGGTAGAGGTTTGGTTAGTACATCGGCAACTTGTTCACTTGAGGTAGAGGTTTGGTTAGTACATCGGATCGGTAGAAGTTTGGTTAGTTCATTGGTAACTTGTTACA
Source organism: Larix kaempferi (assembly GCA_027924585.1). Lineage (NCBI taxonomy): Eukaryota > Viridiplantae > Streptophyta > Pinopsida > Pinales > Pinaceae > Larix > Larix kaempferi. Next base: position 68,170,252 of record BSBM01000361.1, on the reverse strand, counting down.
AATTCGAACTTTTAGTCCCTTTCTGCACCATATCTTGGAACACTAGATTCTCTGCTATCTTGATACAACTCTGTTTGTCACATAGGATCATAGTTGGGTCTATCTCTAAGTCAAACAATCCTGAAGCCATACTGCTTCATAACTTAGCAGAGCAAGCAGCCATATATTCTTCTTGTGCTAAGAGCCACACTAGACTGCTTCCTTCTAAACCACAAGATCATGGTTGATCCCATACAATAACATCTTCACGATGTGCTCTTCCTGTCTAATACACTTTCTGCTCAATCAACATCTCTGAAGTCATGATCTCCAAAAATAGCATAGATCAAAGTCTATCGTATCATTTAGGTACCGCATCACATGATTTGTAGCTTATCAGGTGAACACATCTAGTTTACAGCAAAGCATATATCTGACCTAGTATTCGTTAGACACATCAATGACTCAATATTTTGTCTGTACAGAGTTCTATCCACTAACTCTGATGAGTCATCTGCTAACAACTTCAAGAGTGTCCATCCCAACACATCAAGTCCTTTTAATATTTCTCAGCATACTTTCCTTGGTTGAGAAAGATTCCTTCTGAGCCTTGCCATACTTCCAGACCTAGGAAGTAATGCATCAATCTGAGATCTTTCATGATCTGTTTCTCATTCTTTGTCAGAAAGAGATGATCGTCATACAATAATGGTATGATATGTTCATCATCCACAACCTTAAGGTAAAGGTTAGGAACAACTTTACTTTTGGTAAATTCCAAGCTTATCAAGAGACTGTCAATTCTCTCTTTGTGACTGAACATCATTCACACTCTGCATTGAATGATCTTATGCATATCTATCTATGCCATCTCTCGTTAGATGGGTCTACTGATATGAGCCTCAATATCATTTGAACTCTGTGGTGAGTTCCTTCTTGCATCCATGTCATCTGTGTATAGAAACCATATTCAACCTTGTAGCAAAGGTTGAGATCCACATGAAGCATGGTGATCATTAAGCTCATCAATTGATTATCGATCCTGGGAACCCATACAGAACCTGATTCACACTTCTTCTTTAATTACACCATTAAGAGAATGGTCTAGCCACTTGGAGCAAACATCTCATCATGATTATCTTCCTCTTTCTAAGAGAATCTTCTAGCCACAAGCCTTCTATAGTGTGTTTTATTTGTAAATCCTTTTGTTGAACATCCATCGCTTGTTCATTGTTCATCATTCATCATGATCTTTCCTACAAACCAAAATTAAGTACATGATTAGTAATACCTCATAATCATCAAATCATATTGACATGATAACCTATTATGCATACAGATATCATTTACATAGTTATGCAACTATTTTGATCAATACTTTGGCACAACACTTTTCCATATCCTGTATGCATACAGTGGCTATCTAGATGCCTTCCATCTCTACCAGAACATACTATCGAGAGTGTGCACAGCTCTCAGCATGTCAGCAAAGAGGTTTCATTCTAGACAAGCAACAATGGAATGTTTTGACCAACTTACCAATCATATGCATATTAGTAGTATAGTGTTTCAATGCTCTATGAATGTTTACACTCAGTATGATATATTATAGGAATACAAATATGCATACAACCTATTACAGACAATATCATTTATTATTTCAAATAACAACTTAAACACTTATCTTTTATGTTTGTGTGGTTGCCTCCCCCTTGATCTTCTATATGTCTTTTGAACTTCTATTCATTCTAGGCCACTGTGCATGCTCAAGTGTGCACTAGTGTCATCCTCATGATCTCATACACAAACATACATTCATTAGTATATTCTCAATATTATCAAAACATTCTAATTCTAAATAATCTTCAATATATATATAGTCATGATCATTAGTATTCAGAGTTTCAAGGAAGTCGTCTTTTACTCATGCATATTCTTGTTTGAGCATGGTACTCTTCAGGTTAATTAAATCATCAAGATAAGAGACATAGTATGCATAAAATATTTATGAATAAGCATAACCAATCATATCAAGTATACTTATATAAGGGATCCTAACACAAGGTAAGATTCTAACTTGACATAGGTAAACATACCTGGATTAGTATACCTGCTTAGTTATGTACAACATACCTAAACAATCTCTTCAATGATTTAGAGATCCTGAGCTAGAACCTGCATGTCTCATAGGTTAAGCATAATATAACAAAGTCATACATACCTCGTAATTAGAACAAAGATTATGGATGAGTCTTTGTTTTCATGTTGTCATGGTCATGGAACTTGATTTGTCTTTTGTGATGTACCTGTATCTTGTTAGCATACAACATCAACCTCACACAACACCATAATGCATTAGTACAATCATATAGCCATAATCAATGAATGTCTTCGATCATTCACATGCATTCATACTGTTACTAGGATGATAAGACAATTCTAACATTAATCAAAATTGTACTAATAAATAATATGAAGACAAACACATCATGAACTTAATCAAGAATCAGATTTCAAGACATACCTGAACCTCCTTAAGTCATACCTGTCGAGACTTCTTGTAGTCTTCTTATGTAAGGCCTTAGCCTCAACTCCCCCTGAAACTTGATCTGGAGCTTGATTAGGGTTTGCTAGAGAAACCCTAAAAATTCAATCTTTGACTTTCACACTTCCGAATGAATGGAAGGATGTGTCTTGCTGAGCTGATCAAACTAGCATACTTCAATTTTGAAATCTCCAAAATTTGACCCCTCAAAATTGCCTTTGAAACTTCTGGATCTTCTGGACAAGATCCCGAACTAGGGTTTGATGAAGCCCACCCTTTTTCTCAATGCCAAGGTTTGATCCAAGGCTCTAAACTCTTATTTTTCTGAGGAGCTTTCAGCCATGGTTACAGACTTCAAAAAATTCCAACTTTTGCTGAAGCCCTAATTTTCCATCTTTCCGATCAAAATCCCGAGCTAGGGTTTGATCAAGCCCGGTCTTCTACCCAACCAAAAAATTCGATCTTGGTCTCTAAATTTTGATTTTCTTGAGTAGCATTCAGCCGTGGATTCCGATTCCAAAAATTCTAACTTTCTCCGAAACCCTAAATTTCGGAAGCCATGAATAAAGGTGCTCCAAAAATAATTCTGTTTTGACAGAAATATGTACCTGATTGTTTCTTCTATAACTCTGAAATTTTCGCTCCACAGGGTCTGAAAACGTTTTCTGCAGTAGCCTGACCTGTCATCTTTCCATCCTGACAGGTCTGACCTCAATTGGATTTTCTGAGAGAGAGTTATGCCAAATGTCGCAACGTGACCTGTTTTGGGATAATACAGGAGAGCAAACTTGTACGGAATGCCACGTGTCACTGTTTGAACTTCGGCCTCTGAAAACTTTTCCTGAGATAGCTCGCCCTATTATCTTTCCATCCTGGCAGGTCTGACCTCAATTGGACTCTTTGAGAGAGAGTTATGCCAAGTGTCGCAACGTGACCTATTTATGGGATAAAATAGGAGAGCGAACTTGTACGGCATGCCACGTGTCACTAGTTCAGTTTTGGCCTATGAAAAAGTTTAGTGAGATAGTACAGTCTGTGTACTACCTGTCACTTTTTACGAAATTTCATTTGGATCTTCCTAGCCCAAGTTATGACCTTTTTTCCTACGTCACCTGATTTTGACTGAGATCTGGAAGAGGCAGAAACCCTAACTTGTACTGATCATAACGCACAAAGTACAACGAATATGAGGGTGCCCTTTGGACACAAAGTACCTGGGGATGTTATATACGACCTGTAAACGTTTCAGATCCTGAAACTTCACATAAATGTATTTATAGCGAAAGTTCCACGATGACTGGTTTTTGCTATATAAAACCCTAACCTTCAAATTGTCACAAGAGAAGCAAGTGTCATAAGTGCCATACATTGCCTTCCTTCAGGTTAGCTCTAATACCATGTTAAAATTCAATATGATAAGACAGAAAATAGCAGCATTACATTCCATTTCACAATAATAGCATATATAGGATCACTGAAGAAACAACAAGCATAGCATAAACACAAGAGACATAGATTTATCCTGGGAAACCCTCATGGGGTAGAAAACCCAGCAAAGCTTCCTCAATATAGATGACCAGAAATATACAAAGATGCAAACCAAAGACATGATCTCCTCCTCCACCATAGTAGACCTCTCCTCCACAAGTACGCCTCTCTCAAGTGAGTAAGTGTGTCAAATGAGGAACACACCTCCTCTATTTATACACTACTCCGACTTGACTTTTACACAGAACATGTAGGCTTGTATTTAACCAATGGGTTAAATACCCCACTACAACTGACTGGGCCGACCCCTCTAGGGTGGTCTAATAACCCTTTGACCCACATAACACATACAGGGCCAACCCCCACTAGGGAAGTCTAATAACCCAAGTTACCACATTCCGACGGAGGAATAAACATCTCCGGATATACAATAAGATCTTCACGGAGGAATGAAACATCTCCGGAATAATAAAGTACAAATATAATATTCTTTGAAGTTACAATATCTCAACAGTTTTGAGCACAATTGATATATTCCCAAAACTTTACTTTGTTTTCTCTCTTTAGTAAGCCATGCAAAATCAATCTGTTTTCTTTGTTTTTACAAGAACCACATTCTAAGTTTGTTTTTCATTATGATTCCACAAAAATCGTCTTGCATAAATCATTCAATCCTTGACCAATATAATACACAATACGAATCATACTTCTCCTTTTGAGGTTAATCCCAACATTTATCTTCCCAACTATGATGGCCAAATGAAAAATGAAATTTTGGACTCATGAATCCAAATCTTACAAGATTATTTTCAAGCATGCCTTTCCATGGCGGATGATCATTACTTGCTTCTAGTTGTGATCCATCTTACCAGCATCATGTAAACTATGGTAGTCTCACATTATACATATTTCTATCTATCCCTCTACCAAGTAGATTACAACTTGGGATGTTTTTGGTTAGGTTCTCAGAGGCTAGTTCTACACTCCAAGGTATCTTCAAAATTTACTGATTGAGATGTTCTAGCTTCAACAATGAATAGGTCAAAGTGTCCAACAATACATTGTCATTTTCTCTAATCTTCCTCTTAAACTGAAATGAAAAGATTCGAAAGAGATTCTCATTGTTAAATGAATTATGGTTTATTATATATACTTCACTATGAAGTTGATCTATTTGACAATCCTATAGTAGAAAAGGTTTTTATCCTCTTTCTCACTCTGGAACTCAAACTACCTTATCACGACCATTCATTTTACTCTAGCCCTCTCCATATCCAAATCCCTTGCTTGTTGATTAGTGGTGCTTCTATCACCAACTCTTTCTTCCCATTCCTTTGTGTATTCTCTAGTACTTCATTAGTAAGCTATCACTATTTTCCAACATCCCCAACCTATTAACTCTCCTCAAAGGTTTCTCTCATCCAACCCTCAGGTTCTATTGTTTCATCTAATACCTCCACCTCCTAATTGTATAAGCCCTCTCCATCTATGTTTTTGTCTAATTGGCATATTTTGTTGTCTTATGGCTCCACTCCACTTCCTCTGGCATTTTCCCAATCCATCTATATTCCTCCTCATAGATGTAGCCAGCCAGACACTCGCACTAATGCGACCTCCAATCCCATTGTGAACATTACATCTATCTTCACAATTCCCATGACCAATGTTAATAAGTCGATTTCCAAGGCACAACTCCAATATGAGCATCCTCACAAGATTCTAAGATCATTTCCACATATGAGTAACAATAGTAGTACTCAATGTTTTGATGAAACCAAGCCCATTACATATTGCACCATAAAAAATGATGAGACACATTGTCATGCCCCTACCTCATTTTTTCATATAGCATCTACTTCTAGTCAAGAGTATTCACCTCCAGAAGTAGGGGTCCAAGATTCAATCCCAACATGGGCAACTTTTCCTAGAAGTCATGCTCATCCAGTCACCAATCCAACAGATCTTCACCCCAACAAACACATGGGTCATAGCATTTTCCATATTCAACAAAGTAGTAGTGGTGGCCCCACGCCACCTACCAACATAGACAGCTTTCAAGCTATGTGCATTTAGTTTTCCATTGTTTCTCTAAATCTCGAGCTATTTGCATCCCTGAGTGGACTATTTTGTAAACCTTTATAAAAAGACATTATCCATGCATATCAATCAACCAATCTTGCATTGAACATTTGTCATTTTATCTTTTGTTATTGTTTCTATATAGAATTCATAGTCATCTTATGTTTCTATTCAATTTCTAAGTTTGTGTATCTATGCTCACTTCGATGTAAAGCTCTTATAACCTCACTTTAAAGTTACATGACATATTCGAAATTATAAATCAACGAGATGACATAAAGATAATAAAAAAGATCATACTCAATTTGTGTATCTATCCTCACTTCAAAGTAAAGCTCTTAGAACCTCACTTCAAAGTTACATCACATATTCGAAATTATAAATCGAGTGGTGGCATAAAGGTAATAAAAAATATCTATCATAAAGAAAAAAGTGATAATGTTATATTCAAAGTATTCAATCAACAAAATGGTGTTTAAAGGTAATAGAAGATATCATGGTTGATATAAAGAAAATCAACAAAATGGTGTTTAAAGGTAATAGAAGATATCATGGTCGATATAAAGAAAATGGTGCTAGATTTCCTATTATTTCTACATTTTATTGGAGTTATATGATCCTGTAGCTGAAAAGAATGCAATCTATAATGATGTCCATAGCAAAGCCAAAATGAATAGAGACTTGATAAAGAAACGTTGTATTGGTTAAGATGGAAGAAGACCAAACTCAAGATCAGACCCAGGTATAGCATAAGCATGTTAAGGATTCCCAGACAAGCAAATTCTTAGATTTGAAATATTAAGGTTGGGTCTGGCTCTTTCACTTCAGTCGTTAGATAAAGCAGCAATGGGTTCGGTTGTAGATTGGCTATGGTTTCCACAGTTCAGTTGAAAAATATTATGAAAATACAAGCTGACCGACTTGATAATGATATACCTTTTTATTTTAACCATTCGAGTAGACAATGGTTCCAACATTAATGCAGCATTTCACGAAAGACTTGTGTAAACTAGGCCCTCAGATTGTACAACACTCCTGCTGACGTATCTTTCATAATCGCTAATGTTTGTGTTGTTGACCTATCCAATGTCATTACTTGTAAATATGTTGACTGACCTGTTTACTACTGCAATTGTTACACTATTTACAACCCGGGCTGTCCTGGCTGCTACCAACCCTTTTACAACTCACTCATCGGTCATTGTTCATCTATAAAAGGGGTTTACACTGTTAATCAGAGCTCTACACAAAATCACCAAGAATAGAGATAACGATCCGCAAAGCCTGCTGGGAAGGACAGAGACTCTGCAGACATCAGCTACAACTCTGCACGGTTTCCAACATCATGGTTTATGAGGATTATTTTTTCTACTTTAACGATATCGTTGCAGGTTTGCTCCTCGATGTATATCTCTTGCTATACATTTTCATAACACCAACTTAAAAGTTACATACAATAACCACAAATGATTTAGATCGAACCAGGAAACCCAAAATTCAATTCTTTCCATTTCATAAAGTTCAATTTCCATTATCCAAATCAAACATTTTTTCTGTTCAACCATCTTGATAGCCATCCTTATCTCCATTGCAAGCCATCTTTACCTCAATTGCAGATTTCCCCATGCATATTGGAACAAAGTCAAGCATCATCTTCTTTTGATGGATAGAATCTACATAACACAATCCTATGAAAGACCAACATGAACTTTATTTAATCTCTTCACTTTATACATTTTTTATCCATTTTAACTCTAGTTTTATAAGACATTAAAAAAAGTTAAGTGTAAAGCTTCCTCAAGTTTTGCTTTGTTTTAAATCCATTTTAACTCTAATGGAAAGTTAAGTGCAAAGCTTCGTCAAGTTTTGCTTTCTTATAAATCCATTTTTACTTAGTTTTATGAAGCACCAAGAAAGTTAGGTGCAAAGCTTCCTCAAGTTCTAAAGTTAGGTGCAAAGCTTCTTCAAGTTCTTTTTTTTCATGGGAGGCACTTTATTGATATGTTATCTAATTACCTTTACTTATGAAAACATTTGATAATAAGATTGTTTTGCATATCAAACTGTTTGTTTTTAAAAGAAAATAAATATTTTTTTAATCAATATAAAATATTCTTATAATTTAACTAATATAATATTTTTCACATAAATGAGAAATTGAATATTGTTTCTTTGTACAGTTTTAACTTATGATCATATGCTATTAGATTCCCTTGAAGTATGACAATTACACAACTCTTTAGTACTGAGCTGTAAAAAGTGCTTGTTCATACAACAAATAAAAATAACTTGTCTAACATTTGTTTTCAAATTATAATTTCATTTCAGTTTACCTTGATTCTATTCTATCCTCTGACTTACAGATTCATCTTCACTCTATTCCACCCTCTGATTTGAAAATGTAAATTGTCATGATGTTAAATCCACAACAAAAAGTTGTGTTGGTAATCTGCGCTTGTCTATGGAAAAAGGGAGAGGAATATAATATCTTAAAACAACAAGGCGATATTTGTGCCCTAGATTAGTAAAAGGAAATGCATCAGTTTTGATGACCTTTCTTGGCAAAACTCCAAAAGTGGAGATAAATCCTACTCAAATAGACTTGCAATTACAGAGGGGAAACCTCCCAAACTAAGTTATTCTTTATGTGAATTACAGTTCTGGCAGTTTTTCATTTTGTGCTTCCTCCTCAATGCATGGAACAATATTCTTCCAGAACCAGTGCTTTCTCCATTGAATAATCATTTCTTCAATGGGTACACCCTTGGTTTCTGGCAAGAAGAAGTACACAAAGGAAGTCATGATACAGACCCAGCCTGTAAAGAACAGAAAAATTCCATACTTGAAAGTACATAAAAGAGATAGGAAAGCCTGTGCAATTGCAAATGTGAAAAGAAGGTTCACAGAGACAGTTATGGCCTGTCCAGCAGAGCGTGTTTCTAGTGGGAAAATTTCACTAGGCACCGTCCATCCCAGAGGACCCCATGACCACCCAAATGCAGCCACAAATAAACAGAAGGCTGCTACCAACAACGCTGAGAAACCTTTGGATAGTACTTTGTCCCCTCCAAACTTTAGGCCCAAGATTATGGCCACAGCAATCTATGAAAAGATAAAGATAATATTATATCGTTGAATCCAACAGTAAAACCATCAAACATTAATGAGAAAAAAACTCTATAATATGCTACTATTTTTTTCAGGATCAGATGAAAGTAGGTGAAATTTGGTTTTCCAGTGTAGTCAATTATCCAGATTAAAGAAAGGGTTTTGATTTTAAAACTCCTAAAAACAGACTCGCGTGTCCCTGTTGCACACAGCTTGGCCTATGAACTTGGACCAACTATAAAATCCCTCCTTACAAGCTGCTTAAAGGGTGTGGTTACAACTCTTTCTAATTTAGTTAGAGGTTTTAACTTTTAGAACCAAGTTTCTCCCCTACACTTACAGGAGTTCTATATAAGGACTAATATTGTTTTAGAACCAAGTTTTTCCCCGACACTTACAGGAGTTCTATATAAGGACTAATACCGTTTTAGAACCAAGTTTCCCCCCTACACTTACTGGAGTTTTATGTAAGGACTAATACTGTCTTTTGTGCTGAACCGTAGGAAACCAAGAAGACATTTGTAACAATTTTGTTCAAGCTTCCTTCTCAACTTACTCAGCTGGTGCAGGCAAGAAGTCTGGATTCCGAATCAACTCTGAAAATTTAAGTGGAACATGTCACACAAGCACTCAAGCACAGACAGCTACCAAGGTTGCAGCCAAGGTTGCAGCCAACCCATGAAAAAAGAAAGCACGATATCTAGAGCTTTGTTTAGCTGGTGTAAAAGTTGATGCAACTCCCATAGTCTGACTTGTTTTGACCCTAATAATGGATGAGAAATCATCACATCCATTTGGTTCCTAGATTTGAAGAACATGAAACCAAATGCATAGAAAATGGGAATTCCTGCTGTGTGAGGATCTCCCTAGCCATGTTGAGAATACGATGCCTAATAAGCATGTAGTTTTGTTCAAGTCTCAAGTTTTGGCATCTCAATGGCAATTTCTAGAATGTCTATTGATATGCTTGAAAACAAGAAGCAACAAAGGCTGCGCAAAAGCAGAAAATATCCTACCCTCTGTTTGCTTTGGTCTTACCTGACATAGTATAATCTGAATACCACCACCAAGTAGAAGGGCTCTGCGCCCCCACTTGTCGACAGTGGCAATCGATACCAGGGTTGAAGCTACAAGAACAGCTCCAGTCATGACAGATGAGTAGAGGGCAGCATTTGCACCGAAGCCCAAACTGCCGAATAGAACAGGGGCATAGAACAATATTGAATTGATTCCAGTCATTATCTGAAACATGGGCATGCAAATGGCCATCACCAGCTGTGGCCGATTCCTCCTCTCTAAGATATTCCTGAATGGATGCTTGATGCCTTTAGCCAATTCAGCCGCATCGACCATATCTTCATACTCTACTTGTACATTCTTGGTGCCCCTGATCTTCTCCAGGACAGCCCGGCCTTTGTCCCCATGACCGCGTTCTATCAGACTGTTGGGGGTCTCAGGAAGGAACACCCCTCCAACTGTCATCAGAAGAGCCGGAGCTGCAGCCAAACCCAGAGAGAGACGCCATCCCCAGGTTTTTATGTTCTGAGTCCCATAATTAACCATATTTGCCGTGAAGATCCCAAGTGTTGTTGCCAACTGGAACATTATATTAAGCCCTCCGCGGATTTTTGGAGGAGCCAGCTCTGAGAGGTACAGAGGAACAGCCTTTACACAAATTCAAACACAAGTCATTCATATCTAAACAAAAAGCTATGTAACTCAAGCCAACCAAATTCAACGAAGTAGCTGCTAAGTCAAATGTCTAAACATTTAGTTATCCATGAATTTTTCGATTGATCTTAAAGAAACTCTTTCAACATCCTTGAGCCCAAAACCCATACAAGCCTACCTGATTTGCGAATCCGATTCCCACTCCAAGCATTATGCGCCCAATAATGAGCATGGCCAAATACTCGGCGCCGGCGTTCAGACATGCGCCTATGATAAAACTGACTCCTCCGCCGATAATACTGACCTTGCGCCCATATCTCCTCGTTACATGAGACGCGGCCACAGAAGCAACGAGGCCTGCAATATATAGAGACGAGGTGAACATAGCCAGGCCTTGGTTGTTATACTTGCAGTAATTGCTCTCATGGTAAACTTCATGATGCTTCCTGTAGTACACCTCCGGGAAGAATTTCTGGAGAAACGGATCCATGGATGTCACTCCGCCTGCGATTAACAATATAATTCAGAATTCAGCTGCAATTCGATTAAAGAAACGTAATTATACTCCTGCAATCTTTATCAGATCACAGCATTCTGCACAGAAAATATAAAGTAAGTGAAAAATATTTGAAAGCATTGGGCATACATACCAGATATACCAACATCATAGCCGAAGATGGAGCCCCCAATAGCAGCAACCATGCACGCAGCAACAACATAGAGAGTTACTCCGCCCTTGTATTTGTGTGCTCTTTCGTTCGACATTCCCAATCGCTCTACAAAACCGCCTCCCATCTTTTCCAGAAAATGGAGATGAATTCAAACAATATTCAACAAACAACTCAAAAGTGGGATATTCAGTCATAGACCTAGGTCTGCCATATTTATAGGTGAAAAATATTGTCAATTGACATCGCTGGCCGAGTGAAACTTTTCTGAAGTCCACATGCCAGTAGAATTTTTAGAAAAAGGATGACTAGAGGCGTGCAGAGGTAGTATGGCTTGCATCATCGACCACGAATCCATGATTTGGTTTTTAATTCTAAAGGCTTCGGGGCCACTAAGATTAACGCTATCAGCATTCATGCTTAGTAGTTCATTTATAACAAATAAAACATTATTTCACCAACAATATCTTCTACCCAACCATAACCTTTCTATAAAGTATATCTTCTAAATATCTTATCATTGTAACAAAAGTCAGGTACAGCTGCAATATTGAATGAATGTTTATCTGCTCAAGCTTGTCGGCCCGATATTTGTGAGGTTCAGCTCTTCCCAACTCTCTTGGGTGCGGCTCTTTTTAAATAAAAAAAATGCAAATGTATGTGGCAAATAACTTGTTATGTTGAGAGGGCGATTTGATATTATTCTTTGGAATCTTTCCTGTTGTAATTTTGTTGTTGGCTTGGGCATCTATATAATTGCCAAGGTGATGATAGTTACAAAAACCAAAGCCACAAGCAAAATTATAATAGTAATCCAGTAAAAAAGAAAAATCTACGAATATCTGGATTTCTCAATTCATAAGCAAGAAAATCTAAGTATATTTAAAAATGTAAATATATTTTAGAATTTAATATATGATATATTATTTTTGAGATTATCTATATAGAATAAGTAATTAATCTATAATCCATAGCAACTAACCAATTTTCTCATGATTTGAGTAGCCTACTAATACCACTTATGGCATCTAGTGAGGCTCACAAGAGCGAAAAAAGTGGAGTTGAAATTAGGAAAATAAATCACAATCTCAATTGCCACCAAGACTTCTCTTAAGTTCACCCATCCAAAATTGTCAATTGAAAAGCCAAAAGTAACTTAGCAATGCTCAAAATTGCCAATTTATTAGCCCTACAAACCCTAGGTAAGCTCTTTAGAAATTGGTGCCACAATGCTTGCTTTCAAAAATTAAAGAATGACAAATAGAAAAACTCACCAAAGTTACCCATTTGTTGCACATGGATCAATGTATGCATAATCATTGTTGAGCAATGAGCTCATGGTATAATTTGATCTTATCAAAGAGGGCCATCTACAACATTCTCCAACCTATTCAATGCCTCTAGCAAAAACCAAGAATAAGGTTGATTTGAACTAATTTTCGATTTAGTCTAACCTAATGTCATTGCCAATTGTGTGCAAGGAAATGGAAGGGGGTGTGTGAGAAAAGCTCTTGTATTGTATCATAAATATCAAAGTTGAAGTTGAAGGAGACACATTGTCCATATCCCAATCATCGACATCATTCATTAAAGAGCCAACCTCCCCTTCAATTCCATGAAACTCATTCAACAAAAATTGCCATTGTCCTTTGTTCTTGTTCATATTCTTATTACTATTCTTCTCCATTGAGGATGACTGCAACAAAATTGAATTCAACTTAGGAAATATGGTATTGGAAATCATTCCTAACAAATCCAAGAATTTATAATTAATACATCATAAAGTGAAGATACCCCAATGGAGAAAGAAAAGAAAACACAAAAACACTTGTATGTATATAGTGGAGACAACCCCAAAGAATGCCCTACACTTTCAATTTCAACCAAGAATGTATAATCTTCAATTCCAAGTGTTCAAATGATTACAAACGAGTAAATGCCCCATGTATGAGTGGTATTGAATTAGGTTATTTTAAACCCAAAAATGTGGGACCACATAGCCCACCTAATTAGCCACCAATGTGGGACCATGAACCCACCTAACTACATGAATGTAGGTTATAACCGTTAGGACCACAATTCAAGAAAACAATAAATACTCGAGCATGCCACCATCCCCTTTTAGTTTTGACTCATGGACACAAATAAGGGAGTGTGCACGAAGATGATCCCCAAATCCGTTGCAACGAGAGCGCGTGAGTGGAAAAAAAAGATAGCGTTTGCGCACCCTTTAGACTTCGTGCGCGCAAAGGTTTGGTAAAGTCTCAAACCGCCAAGTAGGAATCCACGTAGGTCTTAAGAGCATGCTCACACTAGTAGAATAGGTGTATTTAATGTGCATGCACTTTTAGTGCGTGCACGTTGATAGTGCGCGAGCGCTTCTCTCAATATAAAAATTGGGTCGAGGCCCATTTCTTACCCATCTTACCCAATTTTGTCGGTGCCTCACTGTCCAAAAATGCTCCATAACCTCACGCACACACCAATTCCACCACTAACGCCCCCCAATAATCATCCAGGGAAGATTTTTATCCTCTAAATACAATTTTTGTTTGAATTTTCAATGATTTAAAAAAAAATTGCATTATAAAAAATCCAAAAAACTCAAACAATATTGTAACAAATTCATTTCTTTTAATTGCAGTTAATCTCTACTCCATCACATTGGAAAAAAACCAAGAGCCAAACCCCCAAACAAACAAACCATCCACATAAAACCCCAAAGTAAACATTCACCCCGAGGAGAACCCAAGCACGAATGCCCAAATAAACCAAAATTTACAGCATTAAGAAACTTGGTTCAAGAACTTAGAATGACTAGGGAACCATTGAGACTCTCCGTAGCCACATCCCTCGTAAGCATCATTTCATCAGTTGACATTTCTCATGGTCAATTGGAGAGCATAACCAAGTATAGGGCTAGGATGAGAGCATATTATTCCACTGGTCTCAGTAGAGACCAAATCAAAGACTTGAACTTCTCAAAAAAAACTATAGTTAGTTATTTCATAGACCCCAGGACCAACCTACCCCTTGATCCATGCGAAAGGTGCCTTTGCATGGATTGGTGCACATATGATCCATGGAGACAAAACTGGATGAGTCGATGGTTTATGGTTTTTGACAAACCTCCTTTCAACAATAGGGAGGTCCCACTTTATTTTCTTCGGAAACTATATGCAAAGTTTTTTGTTGGGCCTACTTGTCAACTACTTTGACATTAGTGAGTTTCAGGGATTTGGTCTTGGATTTGCCCAGGATCGACCTGCCTACAGGCATAGCCCATTGAGAAGGCCACTTGCACCTAGGAATACACTTAAACCCCCTCCATAGACACCTCAGTTACTGGATCGTCTAACTGAGACTGCCATTGCCATATCACAACTTGCTCATGCTATATTATAGCATAGTACATTTGTGGCATCATCTACGCATGACTATTCATAGTAGCATGGAGAACCATCAGGTGTAGGTCCTTCAGGCCCATTGGTCATGGACCATCCATGACTGTTAGTTGTCCAAAGGATCCTTTTGACACCCGAGGATTACCCCATCATTTCACTCACTGCGACCATACTTTTCATGGCTCTACGGAGGATCCTCCACAAGATACCTTTATGTATGAGGTTAGCACATGATTTGTAAATGGTTGATTTCATTTTTAAATGCACATTTTACAATTGTTAGATTAACATTGATTAGTGTATTGAATTTGTGATTCATGTTTTTGGCATGTGTAGTTGTTTCGAGAGGAAACAACTAAACCAAGGTGGGAGGACATTATTGCTCCCAACTTGATTTTGCCTGGCGACAGTGGAAAGTATTGCAGCACCTCACATATAGGTATATAAAAGAGTGTGTGGTTGTAGGATTTAAAAATTGAGTTAGTTGCAATTTTCATATTTTATATGAGAAATCAATATTAATGTTTTTTTTGTTTCCACATGTACATGTGGAGGAGATTGAGCATAGGTCTCCACCTGTGCTAAGAAGATCACCTGTCATGCAGGTAACTTGTTTGAAATTAATTATATATTTGATCTGAAATTCATTGTGTTTGTATGGATAATTACATGTTTTTTATTCTAATGAAATGTATTTCATATGTTTATGTAGGTTCCATCTCTGACCATACGATCACCATACGCACACATGTGATGCACCTGCAACAATTAATTAATAAGAATATGCGAAATAGCAGAAATGACAGAACTCAGAATCACTTTATATTGATCACAGGCCACTTCGAGGGGGCAACCTCCTATGAGCAAGCTCAATACAAATAACTTCACGGTGCCTTCATAGGTCTTGGCACACACTTATATACTAAGTCTAGGCGCCAATACTATGGGTCAAAACCATGGGCCACTACAAACTATGGATCAACAATACTACGGGCGACTTACAAAGCATATGCGCCAACAACAATAACATAAACTATTGATCAACAAATACTACGGGACGACTTACAAAGCATATGTGTCCAACAACAATATACTAACAAAGTAAAGACATGGGTTCCTAACATCCCCTCCCCCTTAAAAACAATCTTTGTCCTCAAAGCTTTAGATGTAGAAATTGTTGTTGAATATGAACGAGTGGTTCCCATGTATCATCCCCTTGGTTGCATGCCATGCCACTGAATTAAGACCTCTGTGATAGAGCGAGAGCGAAGCTGACGAGTGCACCGATTGAGGATGGCCTCCGGCTCCAAAAGGATGGATCCTTCATTATCCAGTTCGGGTAAAATTGTTTGTCCACTGATGTTGGTGCCAAGAACTTTCTTCAGACAAGAGACATGAAAGACTGGGTGAATGCGGGAATAAGGAGGAAGTTCCAATTTATAAGCAACAGACCCAATCTTCTGAAGAATCCGATATGGCCCATAGAACTTTGGAACGAGCTTATGACGCCCTTTGAGTTTGAGGGAGGACTGCTTGTACGGCTGGAGACGAAGAAAAACCATATCGCCAACTTGAAAAGTGCGCTCAGAACGGTGCTGATCAGCTTGTTGCTTCATGTGATTTCTTGCCATGTGAAGATTGTCTCGCAAAATGCGAAGAATCTGATCGCGGTTTCGAAGGACCGTGTCAACTTCCTGAACTGGTGAACTAGTGGGGGTGTATGGAAGAAGAACTTGAGGTGCCTGACCATAGACTGCTTCATATGGGGTCATTTTAGAGGTAGTGTGGTAAGAGGTATTGTACCACTATTCAGCGAGAGGGAGCCACTTTTCCCATTGATGTTGTTGTTCAGAGGTGAAGCAACGAAGATAAGTTTCCAAGCATTTATTGATAATTTCAGTCTGACCATCTGTTTGTGGGTGATACCCTGAAATCATATTTAGTTTGGTGTCAGTGTGGCGAAATAGTTCTGTCCAAAAATGACTGGTGAAAGTCGCATCACGATCCGAGACAATGGAAGAAGGGATGCCATGAAGATGAAAGATCTGGTACAGGAAAATTTGAGCGACTGAGGAGGCTGTATAGGGATGGATGAGAGCACAAAAATGACTATATTTGGAGAGGCGATCAACCACAACGAGAATCACTGTCTTCCCCGTAGATTTAGGGAGCCCTTCAATGAAATCCATAGAAATATCTGTCCAAATCCATGTAGGCATGGGCAAGGGTTCGAGCAATCCTAGGAGGAGTGTTGTTTCACCCTTATTGCGCTGGAAGGTATCACATTCGGCCACCATCTGGTGAATTGTCCTTTTCATGCCCTGCCAAAAGAAGTTACGCTGTGCCCGTTCATATGTTTTGAGGAACCCAGAGTGCCCTGCCGATGGAGAAGCATGGAGTTCATAGAAGACAGCCTGTTGAAGATCTGTGCTCTGGGGAAGCACTAGACGACCCTTGTATCTCAAAGAAGCACCATCCCAAGAGTAATGTGGTACAGTAGAAGGGTTGTTGGTCAAACGTTGGATGATTTGAGATAAGGAAGAGTCATTGACATAACCCTGTTGAACAGATTGCAACCAATTTGGAACAGGCATAGAAATAGCTGAAAGAGAACCTTGGGCATCAAATGTGCGAGAAAGAGCATCTGCCACAATATTGTCTTTACCCTTCTTGTAAGTGATCTCATAGTCATAACCCATGAGCTTGCTAACCCATTTCTGTTGTGATGGGGAGGAGACAAGCTATTCCAAGAAATATTTCAGACTCTGGTGATCAGTCTTGATGCAGAAATGATTCCCTAATAGGTATGGGCACCACTTCTATACTGCATGCAAAATAGCCATCATTTCCTTCTCATAGGTAGAGGCAGCTAAATTCTTACCTGAAAGGGCTTTGCTAGTGAACGGAATGGGTTGTTCATCTTGAAGGAGAACTGCACCAAGTCCATTTCCGCAAGCATCACTCTCAATAGTGAAGGGCTTGGAAAAATCGGGCATAGCTAGAATAGGTGTGGTACACATAGCTTGTTTTAGTTTGTCAAATGCACACTGAGCAGCATGTGTCCAGGTAAAAGCATCCTTTTTCAATAGAGCAGTTAATGGAGCTGCAATCTTCCCATAATCCTTGACAAACTTGTGGTAGTAGCCAGTCAGCCCAAAAAAACCACGAAGGCTCTTGAGTGTCTGAGGATGCGGCCAATTGTTCATGGCATCGATTTTGGCAGGATCCACGTGAACCCCTTGTGCTGAGATAATGTGCCCGAGATACTCAACTTCCTTCTGTCCAAAAACACATTTAGACTTCTTGACATGGAGATGATGGTCAGAGAAAAGTTGCATGACAAGATCCAGATGCTGGAGATGTTCATCCCATGTTTTACTATAGATGAGGATATCATTAAAGAATACCAGAATGAATTTCTGCAAGTAGGGTCGAAATATTTTATTCATTAAGGCCTGGAATGTGGAAGGAGCATTAGTGAGGCCAAAGGGCATGACCAAAAACTCATAATGGCCATCATGTGTGCGGAAAGCTATTTTAGGGATATCATCCTCATGAACTCGAATTTAATGATACCCAGAACGAAGATCCAACTTGGAGAAAAAGTGAGCACCATGAAGCTCATCAAGAAGCTCATCAACAACAGGAATTGGAAACTTATCCTTGATGGTGAGGTGATTAAGTGCTCGGAAGTCAATGCAGAGGCGCCATGACCCATCTTTTTTGCGGACAAGAATAACTGGAGAAGAAAAGGAACTAGTGCTTGGGCGAATAATACCTTTGCTTCAATAAGTCCCGAACGAGCATTTCAATCTCCGTTTTTTTGTGAAATGGGTAGCAATAGGGCCTGATGTTGGGAGGAACGCTGCCAGGAAGGAGCTTAATACGATGGTATTCTGGCCTGGAAGGTGGCAATCCCACTGGTTCAACAAAGACACCTGTATATCAATCCATAATTTGTTCTAGATCCAAAGGAGTAGTGGAGACCGCTGAGGGTTGCATCTGAATGGAATGGAGCAGAGCGATGACACCATGTGAATTCTTATTGAGGAGTTTTTCCATGCGATGTGAACTGATGATGCTAAGAGAACCTGGTTGTAATCCTGTCAGTGTGTGTTTTTGTCCATTGAGTGAGAACTGCATCCAAAGTTCAGCAAAATCCCATAAGATAGGGCCAAGTGTGCATAGCCATTGAGCGCCCAAAACCACATCACATCTGCCTAAGGTCAAGGAAAACATTTCAGAGCGCAAGGTATAATCTCCCATAGAGATACGCACATTTCGACACTTCCATTTGCAAGGTAAGGTGGCCCCATTGGCAACCATGACTTCAAAGTTGGAGAAAGGATGGATAAAACAATCATCTTGTTTGGCGATCCGAGGGTTAATGAAATTATGAGTGCTACCAGAATCAATGAGTATTGTAAGAGGAAGCTTCTTGAAGTTACCACTGACCCGCATTGTTTGGGGGGTGGTGATTCCAGCTAAAGCATGGAGGGATATCTCTGGTTGGTCATCCTGCGACGGAGGGTCAATAGGAAGTTCCTGAATGTCGACCGGAGCATCCATTGTTTCTGCATCTTCATCACCAATTTCATAGGCAGGCGGAGAATCCACATCCAAGAGATAGAGCTTTTGCTGAACACATCTATGTCCCCGAGTGAATTTCTCATCACAATTATAGAAAAGCCCCTTTTCTCTGCGTGCTTGCATCTTTTTTTTAGACAAACGCTTGATAGGATTTGGTCGAGGAGCGTGCGTTATAGGTGGTCGTTGAGAACCCATATTTCGGAAGGGAACAAAAGTGGGCTTGGAGCGTTGTTGGGCTGCAATCTTGTCTTCTGCCAACTTAGCCAACCCTAGGGCTTCCATCATTGTGTTGGGACAGAACATTTTGACCTCAGAGCGGATGGCATCCTTTAGACCACTGATAAAGCAACTCCGGTAAAAGTCATCAGATAATCCTGCGGTGTGGTTGGCTAGTTTCCCAAATTTGGTTCAATACCCTCTCACAGTGCCAATTTGGCGAAGTTTAGTGAGGGCTCCTGTGAAGTCATCAAAAGCACTAGGACCAAATCGTTGCAAAAAGAGATGGAAAAAGTCTGTCCATTTTGGCTCTGCATGCGCCTTGATGTACCAACGGTACCATTGAAGAACTTCCTATTCCAAATGAAAGGATGCCAGCAGAACTTTGTTGACATCAAAAGTATTATGCAAACTAAAATACTGTTCTGCACGATAGATCCATCTAGTTGGATCGGTACCATTGAAGTGAGGAAAATCAAGCTTCGGACCATGGAAATTGCTGGAAGAAGAGAACCCATTGTCTGATGAAGACTCGGACTGCCGTTTGTTGTTCATAGCTGAATGCTCAAGATGGAGGCCGAGAAATTTTTCATCCAGATCCTGGAGTTTGGCTTGGATGGTTGCAAGTGCTTCCTCCATGGTTTTTGCTCCTGCACGGGTGACAACCATAACCAGGAGTTTTTTTTTTGGTTGACTGAGTAGGAAAACAAAAATAGAAACTACTTCAGTAAAGGGAAATATGGACTTGGGAAAAAATCTGAAGGGTAATTGGGGTTTGACTAGGTTTTGGATACTGTCGAATAGACAAGGAAGCAAAAATGAGGATTTCGGAAGCGGGGTGAAAGAATGGGAAAATTTGGCAGAGGGGAACAAAGAAGCAGAATTCAGAAAGGAACTCTGTGGTAAAATTTGAAGGTGATTGGGTGAAATTTGAGGAAGTTATGGCAAACCCTAAAAATAGACAAATGTGGGATTTCAAGCTTTAGGAAGGGGAATTCGGGATGGGGTGCTCAGGAATGAAATATGCAGAATGGGATGGCAACGGTTCCCCGAAAATTTCAAGGAAAACAAAGTGAAAACAAGGGAGATATGGAGAAAAAACTATTTATTTTTTTTTCCAGACTGGAGCGGCTACGGCTCGGAAGGGATCTGAAACGACGCCGAATGGATTGAAAACGGCTGGAGCTGGAACGACGAATGACTGGATCGAAAACGGCGCAACGATGATCGACAACAGTTCAACTGAAAATAGATATGGACCCCAGGTATGTGCGGCTTCCTAACAGTTCAGGGGTTTCACTCGGCCACCAATGCTGTCTGACGGCTTGCGTATTGGGGCAGTACCCCTCAATCCACGGCTCAGGTAAAACTGATAACCACTTTGCCACAAACAACAGCTCTTGGTTTACCTCACGGGTGGAAACTAGTCAATCAGGTAAGGGTCGTTGCCCTTTTCGCTGGCAGGTCCTCTCAATGGGCCAGCTACTTCGGGGTTCCTTTGGAACTCCTCACAATGAGTTGTAGGGATTATGCCCAAGTACTTCCCATAGTTAAGCGGATAGGGATTATTCCCAAATCCAAACCTGCAATAGATGCGAAAAAAAATTTTGGCAGAAATTTCACCCAGCAAGTCCAAGAAAGTGCTCTGATACCAGATGTGATGCAACTACAACAATTAATTAATAAGAATATGCGAAATAGCAGAAATGATAGAACTCAGAATCACTTTTATATTGATCACAGGCCACTTCGAGGGGGCAACCTCCTATGAGCAAGCTCAATACAAATAACTTCACGGTGCCTTCATAGGTCTCGGCACACACTTATATACTAAGTCTAGGTGCCAATACTATGGGTCAAAACCATGGGCCACTACAAACTATGGATCAACAATACTACGGGCGACTTACAAAGCATATGCGCCAACAACAATAACATAAACTATTGATCAACAAATACTACGGGACGACTTACAAAGCATATGCGTCCAACAACAATATACTAACAAAGTAAAGACATGGGTTCCTAACAACACATTCCTACGTATATTCCACATATTTTTGTTTTTCCACATTTCCTGTCGAGTCAGGCGATTGGGCAATTTGCTCCTATGATCGGCATTCGTGTATCCCATTATAGGTCACTCCCACCCATTATACAACCACTTAGGGTATATCTCCACACACACCCATCCACTCATGTCTTTACCCCTCCTGTCCAACATTTGGATCCATATGTCCCATCCACATGGGCTCCATCAATTTCCCATACATCTACTCACACCCATTTATCTACATCATCCCCAGTCCCCCCTCCAACATCATCTCCCATCCTCCATCCCACTACCTACATCATCCCCTACCCCTGCTACCTACATCAACCCCCTCCCCCCTACCTACATCATCCCTCACCCCACTACCGACATAAGACCCCTCCACCACCATTTCCTCAGAGCAAGTTGTGCAGCCCAGTGCTCCACTTCCTATCCTGGAAGGGCAATCGCCTACATCGCCTCCGATATTCATGGTGAGATTTATAATTTCTTTAAAGCCTTATAAATCATGGATGAATTTCATAAAATAATACATGTTGGTATTATGTATTAATTATTTTTCTAATTGTTGCAGGGAGGCATTGCTGAGAGATTGGGATCGAGGAGACAAACACCCCCATCGCGAGATGTTGTCTTGCCTCAGGTGAGTACTCAAGATTTGAATTCTAATTGTATTTTTTAAGTGTACTAATTTGTAGAATTGTGGGAAAATTGACATGTTGTTGTTTCCCTTTCAAACCACACCCAAACGTGCGGGGGGGGGGGGCAATCTTCTTCTAGCTCAAAGAGGAGGAAGATCAATTTTGGAGATGAGCATTAGGGTGACGATGGTCACCAGGGTGATTGAGACACCCAGTATGTACATTAGCCATGATGTGGAATATTTCCCAGGAGATGGTTATTTGTGTATAGGCCATGAGCCGCCCTTATTCCATTTTTGGGCATGAGTAATGCAGGAGCATCGAGGCCTAGGAGAAATAGTCGAAGTTGATCGACGGGAGAAGTCGACCAGGGGGATTTTTGATGACCACTAGTGCGAAGGAAGATTGGATGTCAAATCCAAGTAGTCGAGCAAAAGATGTCAATATGCGGTCAACAGAAGGAGCGAAAGGTCGAGAATCGACATGTCGAAGGTGTTGGTTATGGAGCCTGATCTTCCAGTCTCATAGATGATGATTCAACCGTGTTTGAACCCCAAGTTTGTTTATGATCCTGGCACAATCCCTAGGGGGTCCGAGGGCGTAGCCCCCGAGAAAATTTTTGGGGCTGTTTTCGCCAACATTTTACGGGCCCATGGTTTTGGGTAACCCGTGGTATTTTCCCACTGTATTTCCCTTATAAAAGAAAGACATTGTAATATGGCTAGGGTTGATGTATTAGGTTTTATGCATTGTAAATATATCTGAGATCAGAAGAGAGACTGTGAGATAGTGAAGAGAAAGTGCAGCGGCTGTGCTGCAGGTTGTATCCCTTCACTTTGCTGGACAAAATAATAATAAGGACTGGAAATTTCAGTGTGGACGTAGCCCATCTTGGGGTGAACCACGATATATCTGTGTCTCTCTTGTAATGTGTATGTGTGATTATATTTACATTTCTGTTTACTGTTATTGCTCTGCGATCTTGTATTTCTAACAATTGGCATTATAGCCAAAGGTTTATTTGGAAGTTAAACCCGCAGGAAACTAGGGTTTCTGGTTCGAGTGGGAGCAATGGCAGAAGAAGGAAAGTTTAAGGTCGAGAAGTTTAACGGCCAAAACTACCAGTTATGGAAGATGCAAATGGGGGACTATATGTACTAGAAGGATCTATTCCTGCTATTGGGAGGAAGAGCAAAGTAGTCGGCGGCTGTGAAGGATGAAGAATGGGAGGTTCTTGACAGAAAGGAACTGGGGACAATACGGTTGTCCCTAGATTCGTCGATGGCTTTCAATATCTCAA
The DNA here is from genome assembly GCA_027924585.1 of Larix kaempferi. Classification (NCBI taxonomy): domain Eukaryota; kingdom Viridiplantae; phylum Streptophyta; class Pinopsida; order Pinales; family Pinaceae; genus Larix; species Larix kaempferi. The sequence goes on along the minus strand of BSBM01000361.1, from coordinate 68,146,510 downwards.
AAGAAACGACAATGGAGGGTTTGATGAGTGCACTGGGTAAGCTGTATGAAAAACCCTCGTCCTCCAACAAGGTATTTCTAATGAAGCGTTTATTTAATATGAAGATGTCTGAAGGTGGATCTGTCACTGATCATTTAAATGATTTTAATATGGTTACAAATCAACTAAGTTCTGTAAGTGTGAACTTCGATGATGAGTTTAGGGATATTCTAATCTTGTGTTCATTGCCAGAAAGCTGAAATAGCTTGGTCATGGCTATAAGTAACTCTGTCTCTGGTTCAAACACCTTGAAATTTGATGATGTTATTGGTGTTATTCTTACCGAAGAAATGCGAAGAAAAAGCATAGGTGAAACATCAGGTAATGCATTGACCATGGAGAGAAGGGGAAGACAAAAGGAGAGAGGAAAGATCCAAGGTAATTGTGGCAAGTCTAAAACGGGAAGATCCAAGTCCAGACTGGAAAAAATAGAGTGCTAGAACTGTGGAAAGAAAGGACATCTGAAGAAATACTGCAGATCTCTAAAGCAGAAAGGAGATGGACAGAAGGAAACTACCCAGGAATCAAATGTAGCAGGTGATGTGTTACAAGATGCTTTGATTCTTGCATTAGATAATACTGGTGATTATTGGGTAGTAGATTCAGGGGCTTCATGTCATGCTACACCCCAAAGGAAATATTTTCATGATTATGTTCCAGGCAATTTTGGACATGTTTTATTGCGTGATGATGAGCCATGTAAAATTGTTGGAATGGGTAAGGTATGGATAAAATTTAAGAATTGAACTGATTTGCTGCTGAATGATGTAAGGCATATTCCTGCTATGAAAACAAATCTGATATCAACAGGCCAGTTGGGAGATGGCGTTGTCTATCTACGTTTGGAGAAACGTGGTGGAAGATCACTAAAGGATCAATGGTGATAGCAAAATGAGACAGAGTAGGTACATTGTATTTATGTCCTCATAATATTGACCATTCTATCTCCTTAGCTTCCACAGGCACACATACAACATTGTGGCATCATAGGCTTGGCCACATGAGTGAGAAGGGAATGCAGATTCTCCAATCAAGGAAGTTGCTGTCAGATTTGAAGCAGGTAAGTTTGGAATTCTGTGAGAACTGTGTTTATGGAAAACATAAGAGAGTCAGATTTCTCAGGGTTGTGAAAGAAAAGAACAATGAAAAGTTAGAGCTTGTGCATACAGATGTATGGGGACCGGCTCAGGTACAATATCTTGGTGGCTCTCATTATTATGTTACATTTATTGATGATGCAACTAGGAAAACTTGGGTTTATTGCATTAGACAGAAATCTGATGTGTTTGCTACTTTTAAGAAGTGGAAAGCTTTGGTTGAGAATGAGACAAGAAAAAGTACTAACACCCAAAAAGTGCTCACTACCTCATCTCCCTCATTACATGACTCATTTATCCATATCTCCTACGATATTTGCCTACAAAAACTTAAAAAACCATTAAAAAGCCTCCAAAATGCCAAAAAACCATTAAAAAAGCCTCCAAAAGGCCCAAAACCCCCTTTTCCCCCAAAATAATTCGAATTTCCTCCAAAATAGCAAAAACCCTCTAAAAAGGGAATAAAAAATATAAAAAAAGAGGAAAAAGAGGGAAAAAATGAAGCAAAAACCCTATACAACTAACCTAAACCATATGGTGCCCAAAACCATGGGTCAGCACTCCACCACTAAAAATCTATAAATAGGTGATGGAGGCTCCCCATTTCACATCCACAATCTTCCCCATCCTTATGCTGCCAAAATCACTCCTGAAACCCTAGCTCACCCCTTTGAGATAATTTCACATTTGAGTGCCCCTTTGGCCCATATCCAAACACTTTGGAGAAGGAGAAGGAACAACACTGGAGCTTGGAAGCAGCCCTCCTGGACTACTGCAAGAGCTTCACCAACCTCAGATTGGAGGTATAATCAATACAAAAACTTTTTTTAATATCTTTATTTGTCTCATGCACATGCTAGTTTAAATTTACTGTTTTCATTTACTGTCTTGCTTTTACTATTTTTACTGAACTGCTACTAAGGAGTCCCTTCTTCTTAGTAGGTGCTCATTTGCACAAGCTAGAGTGAGAACCCTAGCTACAGTTTTGGTGACTCCCCTAGTGTTCCTTTGAATTTCTGGTTATAGTTTTTAAAAAAGTTTTGTTTTCTGCAAATATTTTTCTGTTTTCCCCTTTCGGCTGTCCCTTTCGGCAGTTGGGTTTGCTGCTGTAAATCGTGTCTTTTTTTCCACAGTTGTGATTCGACCATGGCTTCCAGACTGTTACCTGCAATCTAACCGCGTCTCTCAGACTGTTTCCTACAATCTCCCTGCGGCTTTCAGTCTGTTTCCTACAATCTGACCGCGGCTCTCAGCCTGTTTCCTGCGATCTGACTGCGGCTCTCAGCCTGTTTCCTGCGATCCGACCGTGGCTATTAACCTGTTCACTGTGTCCACCCATGGCTTTTAGCCATTTTCCTGTGATCCACCCACGACCATTAGCCATTTTCTTGCGGTCCGCTCGCAACCTTTAGCCATTTCCTGCGGTTCGCCCGCGGCCTTCAGCCATTTTCTTGCGGTCCGCCCGCGGCCTTCAGCCATTTTTCTGCGATCCGCCCACGGCCTTCAGCCATTTCCCTACGATCCACCCGCGACTGTCAGTCTGTTTCCCGCGATCCGACCGCACAGTTTCGCCGCAGACCCGTGATCTGTTTTCTGCACTTTTTCCCTATTTGAACCCAGCACTTTGCTGCAATATTTTCTGCACCTGCACACCCACCTATCCTATTTGCAGCCACACTTCCTACAACCTTTTTTCTGCAGTTTTCTTTCTGTTCCATTTACAGATTTTTTTCAAGTTTAAGCATGTCAATTGAAAAAGAGAAAATTTTGCATTTCAAAGTTTAATCTCTGCATTGTTATTATTAGTTAGAAAGTTGCCCACCCCATGGCACTTTTACTTGGGTTCATTATCTCACATGCACACACTCTGTCACCTAATTCAAGTGAGCCCTAAAATACTACTTAACACAACCAACATTCTAACCCCACTTGGGGAACACATAAGAATATTGTAGTTAGGTAGGGTCAGGGGGATAGGCATCCAAATAACACCCCTCGGTCGCTTACACTTGAGACATAGTTGTTGTCCATTAGGAACCAAAATCCCCTAGTATTTTTTGGCACGGTCACAACCAGTTTATCAGAGGGCCTCTCCCCTAGGAGGGTGTTAACACCCAAAAAGTGCTCACTAGCTCATTTCCCTATTCACATGACCCATTTATCCACTTTTTCACCATCAGAGCCTCTGAAACCAACAAAAGGTCACCAAAAGACCTTAGTACACCCATTTTTCCATTAAAAAAGATTATTTTTCCCAAAAAAGCATAAAAAACCCTCAAAAAGGGTCCAAATTCTCAAAAATATTAAAAAGGGAATTAAAATATTATTTTTATTCAAAAAAGGAATAAGGAGGGAAAAGTACCTAAACCATGTTGGTCAATACCATTTGGTTTCCACAAAACCACAAATGGTATTTCCCACCACCAAAACCTATAAAAAGGTGGTAGGGGCTCCTCATTTCCCATCCATCCATTATCTCATCCTTATGCTGCTGAAATCTCCCTTGAGCATTTTATCCATTGCAAACCACATTGGAGAAGAGACCATTGGAGATTGGAAGTTGCTCATCCTTGGAGCTATTCAACCTCGCCATTAGAGGTATTGATTCCGCAAGCACTTGCTTGCCCCATCCTTTCAATACAAATTCTTTATTTTATATATTCTTGTTCTTGATTTTTAAATTATTTTTGTTATTTGCTTCATATCTTTGCTTAGACCCATGAATAGTCTTGTTTAATTAGTTTATTGTTATTTATTTCCATTGAAACTGCTGCTACTAGTTAGCAGGTGCCCATAGCACTAAGCCTGGTTGTAAAACCGGGCCAACAGTTTTTGGCGACTCCGCTTTGGTTTGAACTATAGATCTCTAGTTTTGCCTTTAATCTTAGTTTTTTATGAGTTTTTAACCTTTAGATCCATAGATCTGCCATCTTAGACAGCAGATCCATTGCTGCTCTGAGTTTTGGCCCCATAAACAGCCCGAAATTTTCAATTTTCGGGTTCGTTTCTCGGTTTCCGTGCACGGCTTCTGCCTCGCGGTTTTTTGCCAGACAGTCGCGCGGTCCATCGCGACTTTTCTGCACTTTTCCGCACGGTCCATCGCGGCTTTTTCCCAGACAGTCGCGCTGTCCATCGCGACTTTTCTGTGTTTTTCCGCGCTGCACACCGCGGCTTCGCGGCCAATTTCCGCGCTGCCCATCGCGCCTGTGCGGCTAAAACCCGCGCGGTCCATCGTGACTGTGCATCCAAAACCCGCGCGGTCCATCGCGACTATGCGTCCAAAACCCGCGCGGCCCATCGCGGCTGTGCGTCCAAAACCCGCGCGGCTGAATTTTTCATTCGGCCATCCTGATTTTGAAATTTTTTTTTACTGTACTGTCTGCCCATAGCACATTTTTTACAGTACTAAATCCTGCATATTTTACAGCTTTGAAAATTTTTTTTACTATTTAAAAGTGCATATCTAGAAATCTTTTTAAAATTTTTTCAAGAAAGTGAAAGAAAGACTCATTTTGCATTTTCATCTAGATTCAAATTTTTTCTTGTTTACTTCTTTAAAATCTTGCCCTTAGCAATTTTTCTTGAAACGAAGAAATCCATTTATTTCTTTTAAAAAGAAGTCTATTATTTGCTTTTATAAATCCAAAAAATCCATTATTTTTTGAGTTATTTTTTGAAAAGCATTTAAATTCCTTTTAGTGAAAAGTCATAAATATTTGCTTTTTTATTTTCGAAAAATCCTTTATTTTTTGAAAGTTTCCTGTAAAGCATTTAATTCTTTTCAAGTTCAGTTTACAACACCTCACGTGCACTCACACGATCACTTAATTGAACTAAGCCTTAAAACGTACCTTAATTTGAACACACTTTTAACCCCACTTGGGGAACACTAAAAGAATTCTTGTAGCTAGGTAGTATTGGGGGGATAGGTGTTCCAATAACACCCCTCAGTTCATACATCTGAGACATAGAAGTTGTCCAATTAGGGAGCTAAAATCTCTTAGTACTTTTTGGCGCGGTCACAACCGGTTTGTGGGAAGGCCTCTCCCTTAGGAGGGTTGAAGTCGCGAGGATGGTTCCGGAAGCCTGAGTGGAATACTGAAATCCATTCAGTAACCGAAGGGCTACCATTCGCAGTTCTCAGGATATCCCTGTATTGGGATATTGCGATCAAAGGACCAAACGACAGATTTACCTTTTCTCGACGCGTCATGAACGGAGTATCCTAGTAGCCTGTCTTTAGGATTGATTACCCGGTGTCCCTCCCGGTAGGGGGATATCTAGCCGTTGTCTCAACATTCATATTGTCTGACTTGGATTTCATCACCTTGCAGAGGATATCGTCTGTTTGAGTCACAAGGAGGGTTGAAGTCGCGAGGATGGTTCCGGAAGCCTGAGTGGAATACCGAAATCCATTCAGTAACCGAAGGGCTACCATTCGCAGTTCTCGGGATATCCCTGTATTGGGATATTGCGATCAAAGGACCAAACGGTAGATTTACCTTTTCTCGACGCGTCATGAACGGAGTATCCTAGTAGCCTGTCTTTAGGATTGATTACCCGGTGTCCCTCCCGGTAGGGGGATATCTAGCCGTTGTCTCAACATTCATATTGTCTGACTTGGATTTCATCACCTTGCAGAGGATATCGTCTGTTTGAGTCACAATACTTTTAGATTAGGTGTTTGCATGATTTCAACCTACCTGTGGTCTAGTTACACCTATTTTTTCTAGGAGCCGCTTGCGTGTTGGTATTCTGACCTGTTGTTGCATTCCTCCACTTATTGTAGCACAGCTGCTAGAATAAGTGCCTTTTCTGAGGATTGATTTTTTGGCCTGAGAGCCTTCTTTTTTCACTCCCCTTCTTGCACCCTTGGTTGCATAAGGGTTTTGAGTCTTTTATATATATATCACCACCTGATACTTAAACAAATTTTTTATACAACAACATATTCTCACCATTGAGAATTTTAGACGCTCTCGTCGTCTACAGGGCGAACTCCCAGAGTTTAGTCCACTTGGCTCTCCACGTCACGGACGCAGAGCCTCATCCCTTGATTCGACACATCGTCAATCAATTAGACAGTCATCCGATTCTGACATACCCCACTTCACCTTTGATTTGGAGGTAGAATCCGAAAATCCCACAGAGTTACCACCAACCACAATTATGTCTGGAACACCATTTGATCCACTATTTACAACTACCATAGGTCAGACATCTGCAGACCCTTCTGCTGTAGTACCATCTACGGCAACAACCACCCCCCTGGGTATGCCCAATATGGGTAACACTCCACATTTAGGAATGCCTAACACAGGGCCACCACCTGTCATGGGTACACCCAACATGGGGGTCATACCCCCTTTGGTTTCCACAAACCCTATCCCAGGAATCCCTAGTACGATTCCCAACCCAAGTGCAACCCATGTTGCACTTGGGAGTGCTATCCCAGGAATCCCTAGTGCGATTCCTAACCCAAGTGTAACCCAAGTTGCACTTGGAGGCGCTGGCCCATACCAGACTACACCTATCGGAGGGCATATACCCTCCATACCTAGCATACCTTTAGGCGCTACTGGACCCCTTCACCATACTACTATGGCCAGGCATGTCCCAGTTCCAGTCACCACATCTGCTAGTCTACCATATATGGCGAGTCTGAACCTGCCAGATTTAGCTAGGCTCACAAATGACCCCATTAGACATGATCCGGCATGGCCTCAAATGCCCACCAAACTCCCCTCTGACATCCCTAAATTTGAGGGTAAGGCAGGAGAAGACCCACAAAACCATATCATGTCTTTCCATCTATGGTGTTCCTCCAACTCCATAGTGGACGACTCTGTCCGCCTCCGTTTATTACAGCGCACCTTCACTGGCTCTGCAGCCAAATGGTACATCGAGCAACCCCATGGGACGCATTCCACATTTACCTCCCTTGCCTCGACCTTCCTGCAGTTCTTTCAGCTACCTGTCCGCTATGATGCGGGCGTCGAAATCCTACTGTCTTGCAGACAGAACACGGCCACGCATATCACTGACCATATTCATGATTGGTGCCGGCGCCGAAGCCTATGCAAGATCAAATTAGACGACCTAATCTTTTTAGACTGGTTCCTTAAATCCCTCCTTCCTCTCATTGCGAAGGATGTAGCATCTGAAAGACCCCAGTCCGAGGAAGAGGCCATCCTCAAGGCCCAACAGTTTGATCTCATCTACGCCCAGTCGGGTTACTTATACACGATCATACCGGACGCCCCACGAGGCGACTCTGCACGCGGTGACGCACCAGGGGCATCACATGCCGCTGATGGCATTATTGGCCAAATTACACCGCAAGCAAAACCTTTCAGTATGGTGAGCACCATGCCCGCCCCGGACCTTTCTAGGGCCACATCGAGTTCCGGAGCGACAACTTCTTATGCTCCAACAAACCAGACCCATCACATTCATGGACCCTCTTGTCCACAACATTGTTATGGCCAAGCGCCATCAGCATATGTACCTCCTACATACTATGCTCAACCTACGGTACAGACCCCCATGCAGTTCCCACAACAGCCCATGCATTACCCACAACCGGTTGCACCAGCTAACCTCACACCTCCACCAGCTCAGGGGTACCAACAACCCCAACAGGAAACTGGACCACCTCCAGCTCCACCTGCATACTATCCACCGCAACCTGCTCCCGCACCTGCGGCTCCTCAGAATCCCCCCAATGCTCAAGGGCATGTGTACGCACAACAACAGCAGCCCCAATACCAAAATAACCAACGCAACCAGGGTGGGCAACCAAACCGCGGAAGAGGACGCAACCGTGGAAACAATCAAAACCGTAACCAAGCTCCACAACCTACCCATCCTCCGCAAAACAATAACGCGGCGCCTGCTCATCAGAATCCTGATCGACCACCTAAGCAACCCAAAAATGCTAATTTACGAACAAACCATCCTTGTTCCATTTGCGGTGTCTATGGCCACTATACCCACGCTTTCCCACATCTGGAGCGAGCTCGACAACTATGGACCAATGACGCCCATCGTCAAGGGCAGGCGGCTCCTCAGCCGCCACCCAACCCTCCACCACCTCCACAACAACCTTTGGTACTACAAAACCCTTTTCCAACACAAGGAGTGGTGAACACTCAGCCGTTAGCCCCCCCACAGGGCAACGTGCAACCACAACAAATCACTTACGCCGCTCCTGATCAACCCATCTTTGATTCAGGCACCCACCACTTATTGATGATGTCCACAGCCGACGTCAATATCCAAACCCGACGGAACCAGTATGGTCCTACCCCCGAGACTACCCCCGCCGATAAGGATGCTAACGCTAATCCCACCGATCAGACGTTACGGATACCATCTCTTCCACTCGATGGTGCCTCTAAAGCACCTCGTTTCCCTCTCCGTCGTATAAACAACAACCCCAATGCACGGGCTGCGTCAAATTACAACATCGTAGATGACCTAGCTCAATCTCCCGCAGCCATGTCTGCGTTAGAAGTCTTGAAAAACTGTCCTACGCAGCGCAAGACTTTACTTTCCGCCATTGGGGCAATCGACCCGAATGATTCGAAATTGATGACCTTTGATTTGGACCAGTCCGAACCACGTCTGCCTTCCACCATAGCAGTCCAAGTTTCTGTTTCTATTCGGAATCTTGTCATCCATCGATGTATCATCGACGAGGGTGCTTCCACATGCGTCATGTCCACATTTGTTTGGCAGAAGTTGGGATCCCCTCCTCTCCAGCAATCCACCACTGCATTGCGGGCCTATGACGGCCGGTCAGCTCAGCCTCAAGGTCTACTACCCAAGGTCCCCGTCCAATTGGGTGGGAAAACTGTGCTCATCGACATAGAGGTCATTAACGCCCAGCTTGATTACAACCTTTTATTGGGTCGTAGTTACATGTACGCCATGAAAGCGGTCGCCTCCTCCGTTTTTCGTACCATGATGTTCCCCCATGAGGGACACGTGGTCAAAATCGACCAACTCACCTACTATGATCCCAATGCCCCTGCAGCCCCCGAAAATGTTCTTCCCATGATTGAACAACCCGCTTCGAGTGCAGTTACCTCCTTTGTGTCTTCTGTGGGACCCGGACTCTACTCAGATACACCCATGACCTCTACATTCCAGTCCATTCCACCACCGTCACCAGAGACCCAGGTCGCAAACCTCTGTACTCTTTCACAGAATACACAAACACCCGGTAGTCAACCACCATTGGTACCGAGTCACATCGGTGTTACACCCATCCACACCATCCCCTTTCTATTTCCTCCTTCGGGTGTAGTAAGCGCCCCGGTTATGGCTACCCTTAGTCTACCCGGGTTAACATTGGGATTACCCGTGTGGTATATTTCTCCTCCCGTTCCACCGCCGACACCAAACGTCATCCTCCAACCGGTACAACCTATTGTTACCACAAATCAACCTCCTCCTGGTGTCGCAATCCCTTCGTCGTCAATGAAACCTCCTCCTGGTCTCACGATTGCTTCGACGTCAACGAATCCCCCTCTTCTTTCCAAGCCCACTGGGGGCAGAGGCCCACAACCGTACACTGCGATACCACCTCCTAAGGCAGTTAAACCCCCACCAGTGTTTCGAGCCCCACCCAAATGCTCATTATGCGATGAGATAGGACATCCAACTCATAAATTCCCACACTTACCGGCACTCCAAGAGCATATGAATATGTTGGACGATGACATCAGCATCCCAGTAGTCAGGTTAGAGCCACCTCTACAGCCTCGCGACAAATCACTGCGCACTAACCATCCTTGTGCTATATGCAGTGTTTACGGCCACTACTCTCACCATTGTCCAGATCTACCTGACTATAGAGCAGCGTTGTACGAGTTAAACAACGTCGACTTAGAGATATCTCCTCCCCTCATCGAGGAGATCCACCCCCCGCCATCATCCTCGTCGGAAGAAGTCAACACAATTTATATGATTTCAACAACTTTCAAAGCAGAACCCCTTGATTTATGGTCTGACTACTTCAATACTGATGAGCAAATTTTGGAGACACTCACTGCACCCGACTACCCTTGGGATGATATGCATCATCGCTCGTACTTCCTCCCAGAATCATCTACATCCACCGCATCCAACCAGCTATCGGTCGAGTCGAAAGACTTCATACCCACTAAGGTCGATTGGTTAAAAGACCCCATCGCAGCACCGGATGCCTTTGAAGAAGGGAACATGTCAAACATTTCCCGCACTATACAGATAGACATTTCCACAACACCAGGGAAACCTGAGCTCATCTCGCTGGGCGCATCTTGCACTCAAGCAGAAACTCAGGCATAAAAAAAGCTCTTTCAAGAGTTCCGAGACGTCTTTTCCTAGTCCTATACCGAGATGCCTGGTCTCGACCCCGCCATTATTGAACACCACATTGATACATGGCCTGAAGTACCCCCTGTTCGTCGGAAACAGCGACCCATTCACCCTTCCAAGCTCCCCGTTGTTAAGGCTGAGGTCGAAAAACTTCGAAAAGCAGGGTTCATTTACCCTATTCCGTACACTACCTGGGTGTCAAACCCCGTTCCCATCAACAAAAAGCAGGGCACCCTTAGAGTATGCACTGACTTCCGCGATTTAAACCACGCTTGTCCAAAAGACAATTTCCCCACGCCATTCATTGACCAACTCATTGATGAGTGTGCGGGCCATGAGGTCCTATCCTTCATGGACGGGTTTTCCGGATATAACCAGATCCACATCCGCAAGGAGGATCAGTACAAGATTGCCTTCACCACCCCATGGGGCACCTTTTCCTATCACGTCATGCCATTTGGCCTTAAAAATGCTGGTGCCACTTTCCAGCGAGCCATGACCTATTGCTTTCATGACTTGGTCCATATCCTGCGAGTCTACCTTGACGACCTCACAGCTCGTTCCCGAAAATGATCAGACCACCTTAGTGACCTCCGGCAAGTTTTCCTGTGTTGTCGCAAATATAAAATCCGCTTGAACCCACACAAGTGTGTCTTTTGCGTCCCAGCGGGCCGGTTGTTAGGTTTCATTGTTTCCCAAGACGGAATCACTGTCGATCCCCTGAAAGTCAAAGCCATCTTAGAACTTCCCCCTCCTCGCACGCTTCGGCAACTTCAGAGCTTGCAAGGGCGGTCCAATTTTCTTAGGCGCTTCGTTCCTGACTATGCCACCAAAGTCCATGGATTCTTACTCTTACTTCGTAACCATATACCCTTTGTTTGGGATGAGCAAGCAGACACGGCATTCGAAGCCCTCAAGAAAGCTCTCACACAAGCCCCCTTGATATCCCCACCGGATTTCTCTCAAGACTTCACCCTTTATGTCTCGGCATCCGAACATGCTGTGTCCGGAGTTTTGGTCCAAGAAGATGCCTCCCACAAAGAGCATGTGATTTATTACGTCAGCCAAACCTTGTCTGGCCCACCTCTACATTACCCATACGAGGAAAGATTAGCCCTAGCTGTAGTCTTTTCCGTACAAAAATTGCGACACTACATCCTACTCAGTCATACCACGGTCGTGGCCGACTCCAACCCCATGGTCTATCTCCTCACCCGGCGGCTCCTACAAGGTCGTGTTGCTAAATGGGTCATTATCCTCCAGGAATATGACCTCACTTTCAGAACTTCCAAAAGCACCAAATCCCTCGCGCTTGCTCACCTCATCACGGACCTCCCATCCTCCTCAACATCACCCGTTATCCAAACGGACCTGATTGACGAGCAGATCTTCATCATTTCGTCTGACGACCCTTGGTATGGAGACATATTGACTTACCTTCATACGCAAAAATTTAGACCCCACATCGATCGTGATGGACGCCGTCGCATACGACACCACGCCCCCCGATACCTCCTGATTGGGGATGTACTTTACCGACGCGGCGTTGATACGATCTTACGCCGCTGCCTATCCCATAGTGAGGCAGAACAAGTCCTCAATGATTGTCATAGCGGTGCCTGTGGAGGCCATTTCTCCGGCATGGCTACCGCCCAGAAAATCATTCGGGCCGGTTATTTTTGGCCATCATTGTTTACTGATTGCATCACCACAGTCAAGCATTGCCAGAACTGCCAACTATTTGCTCCCAAAGCAAGAACCCCCCCTGCCCCCCTTCATCCAGTCATCACTGTTGGACCATTCTGCAAATGGGCCATTGACTTCCTCGACTGCAACCCCCCGTCAGCCGGCAGTCACAAACACATCGTCGTGGCCGTAGATTATTTCACCAAGTGGGCAGAAGCCATGCCGACCTATAATTGCAAAGCTGACACTGCAGCACGGTTTTTCTTAAACCATGTTATCGCTCGTTTCGGAGTACCACAGCAACTAGTCTCTGACCACGGCTCTCACTTCGAAGATGCCGTGTGGAAGGAATTATCAACCATGTTGAAATTTGAACACCATTTCTCTTCCGCTTACTATCCCCAAGGAAACGGCCAAGTCGAAGCGATCAATAAAATCTTGAAGACCATTTTCCAACGTACTGTAGACAAGCACAAATCCAATTGGCACCACATGCTTTTCCCGGCACTATGGGCCTACCGCACCTCAACTAAAACCGCCACCGGTTTTACCCCTTTCCATTTAGTTCACGGTGTCGAATCCGTCCTCCCTATTGAGTGCCAGATCCCAGCCTTGCATATCGCCGTTGAACTCCTACCGGACACTTCCCCGATCGAGCAACGTTTACTACTCCTAGAGCAGGCCGATGAAGATCGGCGCACCGCCATTCAAAACATGGAAGCATCTAAACAACGATCGAAACTAAGTTACGACAAACACGTCCACCCAAGAACCTTTTCTGAGGGAGACCTTGTCCTCGCTTACGATCAAGCTCATGATAAAACCGGGAAGGGAAAGTTCGTGTCCATGTGGCAAGGCCCCTACATCATACACACCTACCTCGGGCAGGGGGCATACATTCTGACCGATTCAGAAGGCAACACCCTACGCAACCCGCGCAACGGGTTGTACCTTAAACGATTTTACCCATAGAAAATCTGATGGACACCATCGTCCATTTTAGTATAGGCATACATTTTTCGTTCACAAAAAATTTCAAAAAACCTAAATATTTGTTTTTCTCTGCATGACCACAGATGGAGCCTCTTCCACTCTGCCATGTCGGTTTCACTGATGGTGCAAGCCGTTGGTCCCCCAATCTCGCCTCCGCAGCTTGGGTAATATACTCCCCTTCACATGAATTAATTCACATTGACGGAGTATGTTTAGGTGCCGCCACCAATAATCAAGCTGAATACGATGCCGTGACCGGTCTCCTCGCCGCTGCTCTCCAGATGAGCATACATCACCTCAACGTTTTTTTGGACTCACAGCTCCTAGTTTCCCAGCTCAACAATGATTACCAGGTACGCGATCCCTGTCTTTTCAGAAAATTCCTGTGCACTAAACAAATGGTTAGACAGTTTGAATCCATTACATTCACACATGTCCCAAGACACCTCAATAGTGTAGCAGATAATATGGCCAACAGTGTCCTCGACTGGCACACCAATCACATCATGTCATATCCATAAACAAAAATGCATCCATGTGCAAAACATGTGCCTCCACGGGCATATACCAAAACCAATATTGCATCCACGTGCATAACATGTGCCTCCACGGGCATAAAACAAACAAACCAAATAATGCATCCATGTGCATAACAGGTGCCTCCACGGGCATACATAAATCAACAAACATACTGCATCCACGTGCATAACATGTGCCTCCACGGGCATATACAAACGACAAATGTGCATCCACGTGCATACACGACAATATATCTCAAAAAATATATCCACATATATATATAAATCAAATAGTCAAATGTCATAAGTGCCCTCAGCACCCGATATACAAAAAATACATCTGTCATACAAAAATGCTCCCCCATATGCTCATCAGCATTTGGGGGCAGATACAATATATCTACTCATCTGGATCCCTAGGGTCCTCCGGCTCCTCCTCCGACTCCTCCTCCGCCGGCCCCGCCGGGTCATGACGACCCCGAACTCGCCTCTCTGCTGGCCCCGCTGGATCGTCCCTCAGACGTATCCTCCCCTGAGCCGGCCCTGTCGGAGCATCTCGTCCACCACCCCCGTACCTCGCCACAAACACCGCTGCCCTCAACAGGAGCGACTGCCACTCAGGCGGCGCACCGAGACATCCCTGCAAAATATCCCGATCAAGGTCCCTCCAACCATCCTCGGGGAGCCCAGCTACGATCCGGGCTAAGGTCCGTCGGACACCATCTATGGCGTCATCATGAGGGACAACCCCTCGCCCACGGGCTGCATATCCTCCACCACGCGGAGGAGGTACAGGTACAGGTGGACGGGCGACCACCATTGCCCGCCCCTGCCGAGCCACATAGTCAGGTGGTGGCACTGGACCCACATCTGCACAAAACAAGTAAGCCATCAGATACTATACAAAAAAAAAATCATCAATGATAAATCAAACAACATATGATATAATATCAAATAAGACACAAACATACCATCCAAACTCCAGGCCTGTCCTGGGGCACGAGGCATCTCTGCGTCACCTCGGTAGTCCATGTCGGCGTAGGGATAGTCCTCAATAACCAGAGGCATCTGCTCCCACTGCTGATAGAAATCCTCCGTGAAATAGCCGCGGACACCACCGCCAGCACGGGGCATCATCTGCCCCCACCTCATCATACGAGGCTCACTCGGAAGCCCAGCACGAACGGGTACCCGTGGCCGCAAGGTTGGCACCCGCTCAAAGAAAAAAAAGCATAAAAACGAGGCGTAACAAAACTCGCCTCCCTCTCTAATGGCCTTGTCCAGATCTCTCCGGACACCAGCCAGGAACATCTGCGCCCAGGCATAGTAGGTACCCTGTAGAACGGAATCCACCATCATCGTCTGCACCCCAGACATACGATGTGGTGCAGCAGCACCCAATATCTTCAGAATGCAAGCACCAACAGCCCGCATATCCCACTCACGTAGGAACTTCAGACTAATAGAGCTGTTTACCAAAACAGCATCATCCACACAGAAAGTCTGTAAGAGGTCCTCCATATCTATACCCGGAGGCAACCTCGGCGAAATATCACCCACCTCACCCAAGCGAGGCAACCCAGTCAAAAAATATACATCTGTGAGAGTGATCTCCAACCTATCACCACCAATAATGAAGGCACCCTCTGCCGGCACCCACCACTACACAAGCTTGTTCAGGAGACGTCTCACTGAACGTATAGGAGGGATCTGAGCGAACTTCAAGAGTCCGCTCATGGCCAGGGTCTGTCTAACCCCTGCATCAATCTCAATCCTCAACATGAGATCAGCGTCGATCTCCCTCTCCCGCCACACAGACTGAGGTCTCCGCAACATCCTGCCAAAAAACAGAAAAAAATTTAGCCCCAGCACAAAAAATTTAGAAAAACCCCATCGCGGCTTTTACACAAAAAGCCGCGATGCCCATCGCGGCTTTTCCACAAAAAGCCGCGATGGCAATCGCGGGATCCATGAAAAAACCCGCGATGAACATCGCGGGTTTTGGCCGGACAGTCGCGATGAACATCACGACTATCCCCCATGAACTCGCGATGAACATCGCGGGTTCCTACTTCACAGTCGCGATGAACATCGCGACTGTGAGCCTAGAACCCGCGCGGTTCATCGCGGGTTCAGCCCCGAAACCCGCGCGGTTCCACGTTGGAGAGTCAACGTGGAGTTTCGCAGCCTTCGGGGGCCCGCCGCCAAACAAAAAAGACATAATTGACAAGGTTAAGGCGAATAGAGTTACCTGCAACTCGCTAAATCGAAAACCAACGGTGAAATCTCCCGGAAATCGAGAAATAGCTCTGACAGCTCTATCAAACTCACACGTAACAATGAAATGTCATTTTGGGCCCCACGCCCTATTTATAGAAATTCCACAAATTTCAAACAACCATTGCGGTAGCAGACGAAGTCCATTTCTCAAACCGTTGGTACCGTTGGGATCAGCACAGCGAGAACTTCATACAGGTTCTTTCCGTTTCTCGTTTTCACGAAGTCCATTTTTTCACCATTTTTTGGCCTCTCTCGTGGCCTCGGTTTGCGTGCCACATCGGCCGTTCTCCATTTTCGACGTGCCTTATATCGCCGGATTCAGTTTTCCGCGCTCGTGATGACGCTCGAGATAATTTCTCGCTCTCACCTTTAGATTTTCTGGGCATTTTTTCCCATGCCCCCCCTCGTCGCCTCGGTTTGCGTGCCACATCGCCCGTTCTCCGTTTTCGACGTGCCTTATATCGCCGGATTCAGTTTTCCGCGCTCGTGATGACGCTCGAGATCATTTCTCGCTCTCACCTTTAGATTTTCTGGGCATTTTTTCCCATGCCCCCCCTCGTCGCCTCGGTTTGCATGCCACATCGGCCGTTCTCCGTTTTCGACGTGCCTTATATCGCCGGATTCAGTTTTCCGCGCTCGTGATGACGCTCAAGATCATTTCTCGCTCTCACCTTTAGATTTTCCGGGCATTTTTTCCCATGCCCCCCCTCGTCGCCTCGGTTTGCGTGCCACATCGGCCGTTCTCCGTTTTCGACGTGCCTTATATGGCCGGATTCAATTTTCCGCACTCATGATGACGCTCGAGATCATTTCTCGCTCTCACCTCTAGATTTACAGGGCATTTTTTCTGCCCCCCACATCACCTCGGTTTGCGTGCCACATCAGCCCTTCTCCGTTTTTGACAATCCTTAGGTCACCGGATCCAGTTTTCCGCACTGATGACGATGCTTGAAACCTTTTTTCGCCCTCATCAGTCCATTTTTGTTCGGTATAATTTTATCCCTTTTTCGGGCCGAGCAACCTCTTTTACGAAAAAGGCACTTAGGGAGTTTCTGTTAAGCTCTTTTCTGACTCCTAAAACAATGAAAAGATCGCCGAGCAATCTTGCTTCCTTTCATGCTCGCTAAACGTATCTGAAAGGGCGTCTACCTGGTATAAGTTTACCCCTTTTCCGGACCTTGTAGACTAATTACGAAAAAGGTATACTCTAGTCACATCGGCTAGAAGAGTTCTCCATCTGCATCATTTTATCCTTTTTCGTGCCTTGGAGACTAAACTTACGAAAAAGAAACACCAACAGAGTCCACTTACCGTTTTCAGACTCTCTAAACATGAAAGCAACCATGAGCATGCGCCGTCCTGGGCTCACAAAATCCACAGGACCGTACGATTTCAGAGCACACTTTTTGGAGCTCATTAAAACTACGAAGAAGGAAGAATGGTGCCTCTTGGCGCCACGACAGATCACATCTACTCATATGGCAGCTTCCCCATTTTGGTCGCCTTTGTTCAGAGTATTCTGCGGTACGTCACCTTGATAATCCCTCAACAGCACCTATCAGCTCGTCCTCCCCCCCAGATTTAATATATACCATTCAGTCATAGCAATGATCCCCACACCTACAAGTCAGTTCCCTACGCTGCCAGGTCAACCATGTCATCATGCTCTGAACAAAGAAAGTTTGAGTCTACCCATTTTTTGACCCAGTTATTTCCCTTCCCCACAAGTATGTCAGTCCTACCATCAGTACTACATCACTTCAGTTCTACACCTCGTGCTCCTATCAAGGAAACATCATTGCCTTGTTAGTTGCTGGTCTCCCTCTGTCGACGACAACTACATTGATTCCAGAGGATAGACCTAGAGGTCCCTGTGTCTTGGACTCATTACCATTTATGATGAGTGCCTACGAATCATTTCGAGAGGAATCCTCAGTGCCTCTCCGAATGGTTGTTTCTCACATGCTCGACTTCAACACCTTGATCGCATCGTTGAGACTCGCACAGGGGATTGGTCCGTTCAGTTATTAGTCGAAGACCCCGGATGCCACCTGACTCCTCCACATTTGAGAGTCTACCTATGGATAACACCAGTTACACTTTTTCTATAGAGATCCGGGTTGCGCATGGCGACAGTATTCAGATTTACCCCAGTTTCATACTCCCTTGAGTATACAGTTACATTATTGCTCAGAGATGACTCATAGTCTTTGAGTCCCTACAGATGTTGGACACCTTCAGTTTCAGCAGTTCAACAGTTATTCCAGTGTATCAGTTATTGAGATCAGCCATGATCATGAGTATATCCCACAATAATGTCCCCTCTGGACCATTATGATGTACCAGTATGTTTCTTTACGTATTAGATCCCCCTTCTTGGGACTAATTGTTTTGTATATGTCTTGATACGAGCATGGGAATGCCCGCCTCGTCCTTTATCAGAGATTATACCTCATTCATATTGAGGCCATGTAATATTTTTTGTTTTTTGTAGCTTCCAAGGGCCGTGGCTCCAGTCTCCAACCGGTCTCTTCTCTCCCCTAAAAACACCAGAAAAAGACAAATGAACTATGATGTCTATCGGCCATACGATGAGCTCCTGCCCTCACACATCAGGGGGCAATCTGTTAACACCCAAAAAGTGCTCACTAGCTCATTTCCCTATTCACATGACCCATTTATCCACTTTTTCACCATCAGAGCCTCTGAAACCAACAAAAGGTCACCAAAAGACCTTAGTACACCCCTTTTTCCATTAAAAAAGATTATTTTTCCCAAAAAAGCATAAAAAACCCTAAAAAAGGGTCCAAATTCCCAAAAATATTAAAAAGGGAATTAAAATATTATTTTTATTCAAAAAAGGAAAAAGGAGGGAAAAGTACCTAAACCATGTTGGTCAATACCATTTGGTTTCCACAAAACCACAAATGGTATTTCCCACCACCAAAACCTATAAAAAGGTGGTAGGGGCTCCTCATTTCCCATCCATCCATTATCTCATCCTTATGCTGCTGAAATCTCCCTTGAGCATTTTAGCCATTGCAAACCACATTGGAGAAGAGACCATTGGAGATTGGAAGTTGCTCATCCTTGGAGCTATTTAACCTCGCCATTAGAGGTATTGATTCCGCAAGCACTTGCTTGCCCCATCCTTTCAATACAAATTCTTTATTTTATATATTCTTGTTCTTGATTTTTAAATTATTTTTGTTATTTGCTTCATATCTTTGCTTAGACCCATGAATAGTCTTGTTTAATTAGTTTATTGTTATTTATTTCCATTGAAACTGCTGCTACTAGTTAGCAGGTGCCCATAGCACTAAGCCTGGTTGTAAAACCGGGCCAACAGAGGGTTGAAGTAGCCAGACTGGTTCCGAAGGCCTGAGTGGAATACCGCAATCCATTTAGTAACCGAAGCATACCTTTCGTAGTTTTCAGTGTACCACCTGTATGGGGGTACAATGGCGATAAAACCGAACTACAGATTCACCTTTCCTGGACGTGTCATGAACGGGGTATCTTAGTTGCCTTTCTTCTAGGATTGTCTACCCAGTGTCCCTCCTGGTAGGGGGATATCTTTAGCCACTTGGATCTACTATCCATATTGTCTGACTTGGATTTCATCACCTTGCAAAGGATATGTCTGGTTGAGTCAGAATACTATTTAGCTAGGTGTTTGCATGCTCCCTTGCCTCCCTTTGGTCTAGCGAGTCCACTATTTTTTATTTTTTAGGAAACCTGCTACTTGTTGGCATTCTGACCATTCTTATTAACGCTCCACTTATTGTAGCACAGCTGTTATAGTGAGTGTTTTGAGCTGGTTGTTGGCCTGAGTGCCATATTTTTTGTGCTCTCCTTCTGCACACTCGGCTGCATTAGGGTTTTTGAGCTATTTTTCACTCGACACAACCCTCATATACTTGACACCATCTATCACCATTGAGTCTTCGAGACATTCTCGGTGCCTCTGGGGTGAGCCCCCG
The DNA here is from genome assembly GCA_027924585.1 of Larix kaempferi. NCBI lineage: Eukaryota > Viridiplantae > Streptophyta > Pinopsida > Pinales > Pinaceae > Larix > Larix kaempferi. Next base: position 68,126,548 of record BSBM01000361.1, on the reverse strand, counting down.
CAGAACAGTTCACTTGACATCACCCATCATAGACGTAGAGCTTCATCACTCGACCCCACTCGTCGACGACACCGAGCTCCATCCCCCGGCCTTGACGCCCCTTATTTCACATCTGATTCTGAGGCAGATTCTGAGAACCCCACTTACACTGCACCAACTAGCCCCATTGCTGGCATGACTTCCAACCCTTTCTTTGTAGGGACCACTGGTGGAGCATCCACCACCAACCCAGCTACCACACCCACTTTGGGTATGCCCTCGATGGGGCCCACATCCACTATTCCAATCACTGTACCCATTCCAGTAGCTAGCATACCCATCCCAACTCCACCAGTGACTCACACTACCCTTAGCGGTGCAGGACCATCCCATACCACCTTCGTTCCTCCACCTGGGGGCAACATCCCCAACCCAAATCCAGCCCCTCCACTTGGGGGCATCGGCCCCAACGTGGTCACAACCACTAGTATGTCACATCCTTCTACTAGTTTTCCATTCATGGCTAGTCTCAACCTTCTTGATCTGGCTAGACTAACTAACGATCCCATCAGACACGACCCTGCGTGGCCTCACATGCCCACCAAGCTCCCATCAGACATCCCTAAGTTTGAGGGCAAGGTAGGTGAAGACCCCCAGAACCACATTATGTCCTTCCATCTATGATGTTCCTCCAACTCCATAGTGGACAACTCTGTCCGCCTCCATCTGTTACAACGCACCCTCACTGGCTCTGCAGCTATGTGGTACATCGAGCAGCCCCATGGGACCCATGCCACCTTTACTTTCCTTGCCTCGACCTTTCTGCAGTTCTTTCAGTTACCTGTCTACTATGACACGGGAGTTGAGATCCTACTATCTTGCAGATAGAACACGACCACCCACATCACTGACCACATCCATGAGTGGCGTCGACGCCGAAGCCTTTGCAAAATCAAGTTAGATGATGGTATCTTCTTAGATTGGTTTCTAAAATCTCTCCTTCCTGTCATCACCAAGGATGTGGCATCCGAGCGACCCCAATCCGAATAAGAGGCCATCCTCAAAGCCCAACAATTTGACCTTATCTATGCCCAATCTGGTTACCTATATTCCATCATCCCTGATACCCCCCACGGTGATTCCTCCCGACACGATGCGCTGGGGGCATCCCATGCTGCAGATAACATCATTGGCCACATTACCTTGCATAACCAACCCTTTTCCATAGCACATCCTAGCCCTGGCCCTGACCTTTAGCAGGCCACATCTCACTCTGGAGCAACCAATTTGTATGCTCCCATGGCACATCATCACCATTCCCATGGACCCTCATGTCCACCTTAGTGCTTTGGTCATGCATCCCCCGCTTACGCCCCCCCGGTCGCACCTCATCCATATTACCACCTGTAGGCTGTACCAGCTCCTGTATCCTCTCAAGCCCCACCTGCTTATTACCAACCACAGGCAGCCCCTGCGGAAAACCCACAACCTGTCACACAGACGTCTCAGCAACCCCCACAAGGTTTAGCACCTGCACCGCCTCCACCCACTTATTATCCACTGCAGCCTGCTCCCGCACCTGCACAACCCCAGAACCCACCTGCTGCCCAAGGGAAAGTGTATGCCCAACAGAATCCGCAGCAAAACCAAAATAACCAACGCCAACAAGGCCAGCAAAATGATGGCAAAGGTCGTAACCGTGGGAAAAACCCCCCTCTAAACGAAGGCAGTCAACCTCCCAATCCTCCCAACAACAATAACGCGGCACCTGCCAACCAAAACCCCAATCGGCCGCCCAAGCAAGCCAACAATACTAATTTGTGAACAAACCATCCTTGTTCTATTTGTGGGGTCTATGGCCATTACACACATGCTTGCCCACATCTGGAGTGGGATCGACAACTCTGGACTGATGATGCCCACCGCCAAGGGCACGCAGCTCCTCAGGCACCGACCAATCCCCCACCACAACAACAAATCACTTATGCCGCTCCCGATCAACCCATGATAGACTCAGGTACCCATCACTTGTTAATGATGTCCTTCACCGATGTCAACCTTCAAACCCATCAGAACCAATATGGCTCCACCCCTGAAGCCCCTCCCACCGACAAAACTACCAACGCTCATCTCACCAATCAGTCATTACGCATACCCCCAGCTCCACTAGATGGTGCCTCCAAAGCCCCTCGCTTCCCACTTCACCGCATCAACAATAAACCCAATGCTCGCGCTGCGTCTAATTACAACATTGTAGATGATTTAGCTCAGTCCCCCGCAGCCGTGTCTGCGTTAGAGGTCTTAAAAAACTACCCTACACAGCGCAATACTTTGCTCTCAGCCATTGGTGCTATTGACCCAAATGATTCATGAATGATGGTCTTCAATTTGGACCAATCCGAACCATGCCTGCCTTCCACATTAGCATTCCAAGTTTTTGTATTCGTTCAGAATCTTGTCATCCATCGGCGCATCATCGATGAGGGTGCCTCTACATGCTTTATGTCCACATTCGTTTGGTATAAGTCGGGATCCCCTACTCTCCAGCAGTCCACCACTACGTTGCGAGCCTACGACGGTCGTTTGGCTCAACCCCAAGGTCTCTTAGCTAATGTCTCCATCTAGTTGGCTGGTAAAACAGTGCTCATTGACATAGAGGTCATCAACACCCAACTTGATTATAACCTCTTACTTGGCCGCAGTTACATGTATGCCATGCGGGTGGTTGCCTCATCCATTTTTCGTACCATGATGTTCCCCCATGACGGACGCGTGGTCAAGGTTGATCAACTCACCTATGACAATCCCAATGCCCCCGCTGCACCCGAAAATTTTCTCCCCATGGTTGAACAACCTACTTGCGGTGCAACTACCTCGTTGGTTTCCTCAGTGGGACCCAGAGTTTAGTCAGATACCCCAATGACCTCAACATTCCAAGCCATTCCACCCCCGTCACCTGCGACCGAAATATCTGACTTATGTACCCTTCCCCACAATACACCAACACCCAACCACCAACCACCCTTGCTACCCCAACCTCCATTGGTACCTAGTCATGTTGGTGTTACACCCATTCATACAATCCCATTCTTATTCCCCCCTTCGGGAGTAGTAAGCGCCCCGGTTATGGCTACACTCAACCTCCTTGGTTTAACTTTAGGATTACCTGTATGGTACATCACGCCTTCCGTTTTCCCCTCGACACCAAATGTCGTCCTACAACCGGTGCAACCCATCACCACTACTAGTCAACCACCTCCTGGTGCTACTACTCCTTCCTCGTCCACTAATCCATCCCCTCTTATCAAGCACACTGGCGGCAGAGGCCCACAACCATACACTGCTTTACCCTTGCCCAAAACAGTTAAACCCCCCCCGTGTTTCATGCTCCTCCCAAATGCTCATTTTGTGATGAGTTAGGCCACCCTACCCATCAATTTCCACAGTTACCCACATTACAAGAGCACATGCAAATGCTTGATGATCATCCAACATCCCGGTTGTCCAACTCGACCCGACCCCTAAGCCTTGTGATAAATCATTGCATACCAACCACCCTTGTGCAATATGCGGTATTTATGGCCATTACTCACATCACTGTCCCAATCTCCCAGATTACAGAGTAGCTCTCTACAATATGAATAACTTGGACCTTGAGACGGATCCCCCCACCATTGAGGAGATCCACCTCCCAGTATCCCTGTCATCCGGAAATATTAATACCATTTATATGATCTCTTCTACTACCACTCCCTCGTCAACCAATTTTACAACTCAGAGTTTCCACAGTGATGAAGAGATTCTCTAGGCTCTTACTGCACCTGATTACCCCTGGGAGGATATGCACCATCGTTCCTATTTTCTTCCGGAGGAGTCCTCCTCCACCATAGCCACCCAATTTTCGGTTGAGTCCAAAGATTTCCTCCCCACCAAAGTCGATTGGTTTAAAGATCCCATTCCCACCCCCGATGCCTTCGAGGAAGGTAACATGGCCAATATCTCACCCACAATCCATATTGATATCTCTGCCCCAGGTGGTGCTCCTGAAATCATTACCTTAGGAGAGTACAAATTTTTTTTCCAAGAGTTCTGTGATGTCTTTTCCTGGCCCTATACCGAAATGCCTAGTCTTGACCCCACTATCATAGAACACCACATTGACATGTGGCTAGATGTACCTCTCGTTTTCCAGAAACAACGCCCCATTCACCCATCAAAGCTTCCCACCGTTAAAGCAGAGATTGAGAAACTTTGCAGAGCAGGATTCATTTATCCTATTGCATACACCACTTGGGTTTCTAACCCCGTCCCTGTTAACAAGAAGCAAGGTACCATCCGAGTATGTACTGACTTCCGCGATTTAAACCGAGCATGTCCCAAATACAACTTCCCCACGCCATTTATTGACCAACTCATCGATGCGTGTGCAAGGCATGAAGTCCTCTCCTTCATGGACGGTTTCTCTGGATATAACCAGATTCAGATCCATAAGGAAGATCAGTACAAGACTGCCTTTACCACCCCATGGGGCACCTTTTCCTATTGTGTCATGCCTTTCGGCCTCAAAAATGCTGGTGCCACCTTCTAGCGGGCCATGACCTATTGTTTTCACAACTTGGTCCATATCCTACTAGTCTATCTTGACGATCTTACAACTCGTTCCTGGAAACGATCAGACCACCTTAACGACCTTCGGCAAGTTTTTCTGCATTGTCACAAGTATAAAATCCGCTTGAACCCACTCAAGTGTGTATTTTGCGTTCCGGCAGGCCGGTTGTTGGGTTTCATTGTTTCCCATAAAGGAATCTCTATTGATCCCCTCAAAGTCCAAGCCATCATAGACCTTCTCACACCACGCACGCTCCGGTAGCTCCAGAGTCTGCAGGGGAAATCTAATTTCCTTCATCACTTCATTCCTAACTATGCCATCATAGTTCATGGTTTCTTATGCCTACTTTGTACTCACATACCCTTTGTTTGGGATGACCAAGCGCAAGCTGCATTCGAAGCCCTTAAAAAAGCTCTCATGCAAGCCCCTTTGATTTCCCCTCCGGATTTCTCTCAGGATTTCATCCTTTACATCTCGGCATCCGAACACGCCGTGTCCGGAGTCCTTGTCCAAGAAGACGGTACTCGTCAGGAGCATGTCATTTACTATGTCAGCCAGACCTTGTCTGGACCACCCCTACATTACCCGTATGAGGAAAGACTCGCCCTTGCCGTGGTCTTTTCCGTCCAAAAATTGCGACATTACATTTTACTCAGTCATACCACAGTCGTCGCCGACTCTAACCCCATGGTCTATCTCTTGAATTGGCGACTTCTGCAAGGTTGCATTTCTAAATGGGTAATTATCCTCCAGGAATATGACCTAACCTTCACAAGCCCTAAGAGCACTAAAGCCCTCGCGCTTTCCCAGCTTATAACCGACCTCCCATCCCCTTTTCCATCCCCACAAATCTCCGATGAGTTACTCGACAATCACTTGTTCATCATCTCGTCCGATGACCCATGGTATGGTGATATTTTACTATACCTTCGCACGCAGAAGTTTCGACCCAACATAAATCATGATGGACGTCGTCGTATCCCTCACTAGCCCTCTCGCTATCTCCTCTCAGGCGATGTCCTTTACCGACGAGGGGTTGATACTATCATCCGTCGTTGTCTTACACATGAGGAAGCCAAACAAATCCTCAATGACTGTCATAGTGGCTCCTGCAGTGGGAATTTCTATGGAATGGCCACTGCCCAAAAGGTAATCCGCGCCGAATACTTCTGGCCTACACTCTTTACCGACTGCATCATAGCAGTCAAACATTGCCATAATTGCCAACTTTTTCCCCCTAAGGCTCAGACACCACCCGCTCCACTCCACCCCGTCGTCACCATTGGTCCCTTCTGCAAATGGGCCATCGACTTCATGGAATGTAAACCCTCATCCGCCAATGGCCATAAGTACATCATTGTCACTGTCGACTACTTCACCAAATGGGCTAAAGTCATGCCCACCTTCAATTGCAAAGCTGACACCGCTACCCGTTTCTTTTTTAACCATGTTATCACATGATTCGGGGTCCCCAAACAGCTAGTCTCAGACCATGGTTCACATTTTGAAGATTCCATTTGGCGTGAGTTTTCCACTCTACTGAAGTTCGAACATCAGTATTCCTCTACTTACTACCCCCAAGGGAACGGCCAAGTAGAGGCCATCAATAAAATTTTAAAAACCATCCTCCAACGCACTATTGACCGGCATCAGTCTAATTGGCATCACATGCTTTTCCCTGCATTATGGGCTTACTGTACATCAACTAAGACCACCACTGGTTTCACCCCGTTTCATTTAGTTCACGGTGTAGAGTCTGTCCTCCCCATCGAGTGTCAGATACCTACCTTACACATCGCCATCGAGCTTCTCCCAGACACCTCTCCACTCGAACAACGTCTGCTATCATTGGAACAAGCTGACAAAGACCATTGCGCCACCATCCATACCATTGAAGCCGCCAAGAACCGGTCCAAAGCTAGTTATGCAAACATGTCCACCCTCGAACTTTCCGTGAAGGAGACCTATTTCTCTCCTACGACCAAGCCCACGACAAGACCGGTAAAGGAAAGTTTGAATCCATGTGGCAAGGCCCTTACATCGTGCAGACCTGCCTCGGAAATGGGGCATATATTTTAACTGACTCTGAAGGCCACCCTTTGCGCAATCCCCGTAATGGGTTGCATCTTAAATGCTTTTATCCTTAATCAAACCCATGACCCCATTGGTCCGTATTGTACAGTTTGCTTTCCTTTTTGTTTTTCACCCTTTTTTACCACAACTTTACATTCATCATTTTTGCATGCTCACAGATGGACCATCTTCCACCTCATTACATTGGCTTTACCGATGGAGCAAGCCACTGGTCTCCAAGCCTAGCCTCTGTAGCATTGGTCTTATATTCCCCTTCACATGAGTTGATCCACCTTGACGGAATGTGCATAGGCGCTTCTACCAATAACCAGGCAGAGTATGATGCTGTGAATGGTCTCCTGACTGATGCCCTTCAAATGGGTATACGTCACCTTCATGTGTTCCTTGACTCCCAGCTGCTTGTCTCCCAGCTCAACAATTGCTACCAGGTATGTGATCCTTTCCTCTTTAGAAAGTTCCTGTGCACAAAACAGCTAAGTCGATAGTTTGAATCCATAACATTCACCCATGTCCCAAGAGCTCAGAGTAGTGTCGCAGATCAAATGGCTAAAAACATCCTAGATGGGCATATCAATCACACCATGTAAACCATCATCATGCATCAATCATCATACCATATCATCCCATCAAAAAAACATATAAAAATCCCAAAAATATTGCATTTACAACTATACAGGGTCATACACGTGCCTATCCTACACACATACTATTGCATCCATGTGCAATACATAAAACAAAATACACAAGGGGCATCCACGTGCCCATCATCCTACACTACTTGCATCCACGTGCAATACAAACATATAACAAACCACAAGCGCATCCACGTGCATACACTAAATCATAATCGCAAAAGATGCATCCATGTGCATATATATATATAAATAAATGTCAATGTTCTACACATGTCCTGAGTACCTCAACACTCAGCTATACAAAAAATATATATACATCGACAAACCTCATAGAATACAAGCCGTAGCTAGAAAAAACCCCGCGTGTCCATAAACATCGGGGGGGAGTCCTTTGTACTCCCTACTGAGAGTCATACCCTCCATCGCTGCTTGCATCGGCCGCCTCCGAGTCCTCACCCCGCTCCTCCTGTGGAAGCTCCTCATCCCCTGCCAGATCCTGTGCTCGACCCCTCTTTGCCGATATGGCCACTTGGATCATGATTGATCAGAAATCCCGTGGATCCCCGAGACTATCCTGAGTCACCTCCTAATCTAGGTCTCGCCACCCCTGACCGGTCACTCCAACCAACAACCGATATAGAAGCACTCATAAGGACGCCAGAGTCCCCTCCGCATCCCGTCGACACACCTCCCCTCGGCCTGGCAGGGATGGTATAGCCACATGCTGCCTGCGGTCTATATGTCCCAGTGGTGGCCTCGGTCTAACATCTGTAGATCATACATCAGTCAGTACCAGCATATCAATATCTCAAACCTACATACACCACATCTGACATAAAAATAACCAAGCAAGTAGATACATACCATCTAGTCCCCACGCCTGCCCTGGAGGTCTTGGTGCCTCTGGATCTCCTGAGTAGTCCATATCTCTATATGGATAATCATCCAGCGTCAGTGGCATCTGCAACCACTGTAGGTAGAGCTCCTGAGTGAAGTACCTCCCAACCTCACCGCCACCCCCGTCGGCGCATCATCTCTCCCCACCACACCATGTGCGGATTCCTAAGTCCCCCTTCCTTGATCGACACCCACGGTCGCAGTGCAGGTACCCGCTCCATGAAGAAGGCACATAGAAAAGACCCGTAGCAAAATCCCTTGCGAACATCCTTCACCTTGGTCAGCTCCCACTAAACACAGGTGAGGAACATCTGGCCCCAAGCAAAATATGTGCCTCCCAGCACTCGCTCCACCAGCTGCATCTGGCCCCCTGACACCCGCTCGGGCGCCTGAGACCCCAAAACCCGGACCATGCATACCGCGATCGCCTGCACTGATGGCTCCTACAGGTCCACAATACGGAGTGCATTCCTATGCACTATAGCCTCCGGAACGTAGTAACGCTCCAACATATCCTCCATGTCCACGTCTGTGGACACTCGTGGCTGCGTATCCACCACCCTACCCAGACAGGGTAGCCCCGTCAAGAAATATACATCCGCGAGGGTGAGATCCACCCTCTCCCCCTGCACCCTGAAAGCCTGTATGTCGGGCTCCCAGAAGCCCACCAACCTGTTCAGCAGTAGTCCTGCTGAATGTATCATGGGCACCTGTGTGAATTTTAGCAGCCTGCACAACCCCAAAGCCAACCAAACATGCCGATCCCTACGGATGACCTCCACAATGTCGTCCAGGATCTCCTGCTCCCACCATAGCACTACCAGCATCTTGTCAATCACACAATGCAAACTCATTAGACCCACGTCAAATAAATAACCATTTCCCCCCCGGGGCTAACCCTAAAGCACGATCCAGATCGCGGCTTTATGGCCCCTTGCCGCGATTTTAGATCACGGCTTTATGGCCCCTTGCCGCGATTTTAGATCGCGGCTCTTGGGAATTGAGTCGCGATCCAAGATCGCAGCTGTCAGGGCTACAGTTGCGGTCGACGACCGTGGATTTCCCGATCCGAGTCACGATCCCGGACCGCGACTGTAGGAACCAAACTTGCGATCCAGGATCACGTGTTTTGCTTCCGAACTCGCGATCCAGGACCGCGTATTCATCCCCAGAACTCACGGTCCCAGATCGTGATTCCACCCTGGAAACCTGTGATCCATGCCCTCGTGGACCGTACAAGACCCCCCCTGGGGACCCACCCCCCCCAAACCCAACAAAAAATGTAGGTATGAGTTTAACGGAATACCTACAACTCCCGGATCTAAAATCGACCGATTGGATCGTCTAGAAACACCAGCTACACTCTGATCCACTATGATCTCTAGTCAAAGTCAACAAGTCCAACTGACACTTGTCATGTTGGGCCCACTTACTATTTATAGCCCATTGACCTTTTCTTGTTTCGACCATTCTGAATCCATACAGAGACCATTCTCCGAACTGTTTCCACCACTGGAATCAACACAACAAGTCCATCATGATGGTCGACTCGTTTTCTTATTTTTTTCGCACCATTTTTTGAGCATTTTTTCTCGACACCCCTCGTCGCCTCGGTTTGTGTGCCACATTGGCCAACGACCATTTTTGATATACTTTATATCATTGAATTCATTTTTCCGAGCCCGTGATGATGCTTGAGATCATTTCTCGCTCCCACCCCCAAAATTTTTAGGTATTTTTCCCAAAACGTCCCCCATCGCCTTGGTTTGCGTGCCACCTCGGTCGTTCTCTATTTTTGACACTTTTTATGTCGTCCGATTCAGTTTTCTGAGCTCGTGATCATGCTTGAGATCATTTCTCGCTCTCACCAGGTACAATTTCAACATTGTGTCCCGACACCTAGTTGCCTCAGTTTGCGCGCCACATCGGCCACCATCGGATTGTTCCACATTTTTACATGAGTCATTCACTCCATTCATACTATAATTATTTCATTATTTTTCCACCATTCATCATCCCGCAAGGAGGCCCACCAGTGCTCCCCCCCACCCTCGTTCTTGGTTCTCATCAATGTTCCTTGATTGAGCACTTCCTCCTTGCCTGGCCATTTTTTTTGTTCGGTATAATTTTATCCCTTTTTCGGACCGGACAAGTCCTTTACGAAAAAGGCACTTAGGAAGTTTCTGTTAAGCTCTTTTCTGACTCCTCAAAAAATGAAAAGATCGCCGAGCAATCTTGCTTCCTTTCATGCTCGTTAAAGTACATGAAAGGGCGTCTATCTGGTATAAGTTTAACCCTTTTCCAGACCCGGTAGACTAATTACGAAAACGGAATACTCTAGTCACACCGGCTAGAAGAGTTATTCATTGCATCCTTTTATGCTTCTTCGGGCCTTGGATACTAACACACAAAAAAGCACCCCCCTGGAGTCTTCTTATTGCTTTCAAACTCTCTAAAATTGAAAGCAACCATGAACACGCATTGTCTTGGGCTCGTACAAATCCACACGACGGTACCATTCCATTACTTCAGAGTATTCTTATCGCTTTCAGACTCCTTAAAATTGAAAGCAATCACGAGCATGAACTGTCCTGGGCTCGTTTCAATCCACACGACAATACTGTTTTGAACACACTTCTTTTAGTTCTTTAACCCATGAAGAAGTCCCCCCAGTACCCCTCAACACCATGATCGATCATCTCGGCAGCACCCCCAATAAGGTAACCTTTCTTCAGAGTATTCTGTAGTCTCCTGCCATCTTACACCAACTTGAGTATCCCTCATGCCAGTTACTTTCCTTAATCCATTATAGCTACTATCCCCTTCCCACCAGTCAGTTTCATATGTTGCCCGATCACCCCCGCCATCATACTCTGAACAAAGGAAGTTTGAGTCCACCTCTATTTTCCCACTTATTCCCCACCCCCACAGTATGTCAGTCCTACCATTAGTACTCTCACACTTCGGTTCTCCACCTCGTGCTCCTATCAAGGAAACATCATTGCCTTGGTAGTTGTAGGTCTCCTTCTGTCGACGCCAGCCCATCTATTCCAGAGGATAGACCCAAAGGTCCCTGCTCCTTGGACTCATCTGTAATGTCCCCTCTATCATACTAGCGTGAGAGAGAGGATCATAGTGCTCAATCCGGGCAATTAGCCCCAATACGTTTGAATTAAAAACATTGATGCAAAGAACTGTATCTGTGCATGCTATGAAAAAAAAAACGATGGTAATCAAATAAATGTTGTTGATCACATTTACGAATCACGCCTCATCGGGCGATTCGCTGAATCCTGCCGCAACGGGCAGTTCGCGAAATCTGGCCGCGACGGGCGATTCACAGATTACTCCCGCAACCGCGGGGAGGTTCGCGGTATGCTCCCGCAACTGCGGGGCGGTTGTCCATAGGCTTCCGCAATGAGCGGTTCCCCAGCGCGCCTCCGTTGCGGGGCGCTTCACTATAGGCTTCCGCAACTGCGGGCCGGTTGGGTGAAGCCCTCCGCAACTGCGGGGCGTCTGGCGGAACCCTTCCGCAATTGCGGGGCAGTTCGGCAACGGCTTCCGCGCGGCGCGGTTCGGCGACGGCTTCCGCAATTGCGGAGCAGTTCGCCGAACGCTTCCGCAATTGCGGAGCAGTTCACCGAACGCTTCCGCAATTGCGGATCCATTCGGCGAAGGCTTCCGCAGCTTCGGAGCCGTTCGTGGAATGCTTCCGCCGTTGCGCGGAATGCTTCCGGGGGTTTCAGGCAGTTCTTGCGAAAATCTTTTTCGGGACGACTTGAGGAATGCTTCCGCAATTGCGGAACGATTCACTGAAGTCTTCCGCAATTGCGGAACGATTCGGCGAAGTCTTCCGCAGTTGCGGAACGATTCGCCGAAGTCTTCCGCAACTTCGGAACGACTCGCCGAACTCTTCCGCGTTGCGGAACGATTCTCCGAAGTCTTCCGCAACTTCGGAACGACTCGCCGAACTCTTCCGCGTTGCGGAACGATTCTCCGAAGTCTTCCGCAACTTCGGAACGACTCGCCGAAGTCTTCCGCAACTTCGGAACGATTCGCCGAACTCTTCCGCGTTGCGGAACGATTCACGGAATCCTTCCGAAATTTCGGAAGAGAATTCCTTCCGCAATTCATTTTCACGCCGACACTTAGAAAATTTTTCATTTAAACAAAATTTTTCTCCGCTGTTTCGGAGCCATTGGCTGAATTCTTCCGCGATTTTGGGAAGGTTCGCGGAATCCTTCCGCAATTTCGGGAAGGTTCGCCGAACTCTTCCGCAATTGCGGGAAGGTTCGCGAAACCTTTCCGAAATTTCGGAACGACTTCCCGAAACGGCTTAAAACACAATTTTTTTTCAAAAACAGACTTAAACCAAATTTTTTCCAAAACATACTTAAAACAAATTTTTTTTTCCCAAACTCTTAAGAAAAACTTAACTTCTTCTCTTCTCTTTTACTATCAGTTTTGGCCCATAGCGGCCCAGTGCTGCAACGCAGCTCTGATACCATAATGTAATGTCCCCTCTATCATACTAGCGTGAGAGAGAGGATCATAGTGCTCAATCCGGGCAATTAGCCCCAATACGTTTGAATTAAAAACATTGATGCAAAGAACTGTATCTGTGCATGCTATGAAAAAAAAAACGATGGTAATCAAATAAATGTTGTTGATCTATAAAATACATTCAAGATTCTGTGACAGCCATGAAATAAAGATCTGTGCAGAATTATACAAGATCATATGGGAATGCATAATCATTTTAATACACAGCGGAAGCAAATTTATTAACAGTTCCATGATACATTCAAAATATTCATTAAATGGTAATCGCAAACTTAACACAGGAGAATACTTATCTTATGCAAAAGTAGTCCCACGCAACTGGCTATGCAACTGCAACGTTCCACCCAACCGTAGGCCAGTGTGCTCCTCAATCTCTCAGCACTACTGCCACCCCCGAGCTGGGCATGATCTCTACAAGGAACCAGGGAACATCAGACTCACACATAGCCAAGCATACACCAAGATGAGCCAAGCCAATCTACAATTGGGTTTATCAGGCTACTAGGAGATGGAAAGGAAGAGTTGCTAAGCTAGTGAGCTCCAGCACAGAGCCAGGGATAACCTTGCAAGATCTATCTAGCTTGGCACCCACAATACCTACACACCCAGCACAAGGAAGTATTCTTTTCACTGCTGTGCAGTCCCTCAAGCCATACCTTCCCTATCCAGTGCTCTCAGGGTATGCATAGAAGAGTAACCAAAGCCCTCTTGATCTTTTTGAGAGGTTGTCTCCCCCACTAGGTTTATCAAGCCACTTCTATCCACTACCACTCCAACACTTCAGCTCACAGGCTCAAACCAAGAACAAGGATGCACATAACAGCAGAACCCCACTTGCTGGGCATGAGGAAAACGTTTTCCACAGTGGAATGCCTGAGATGGGGTTCCAACTAACCCACAAAAACGTGGGAACCCACAAAAATGAAATGGGAAGTTGGTGGACAACCCAAGAAGCCAAATCCATTTTTAGAAAAACGTCCTTGGACATTCAGGGGCAAAAACGACCTCCCTACAGTCCCCAAAACGTGGCCCTCCCTCTCCCAACTGTTATATACTGCAAAAACGACTCCCAGGCATGGAAAAATGCAGTATTTGGATGAAAAACGTAAATGGAAAGAGCCCAGCCAACTCCAACTGCGTGAATGAATGAAGACTGCCCATTCCCCATGGCTTTGGGCACCATTTCGTGGGTGGTTTCTTGCCCCACAAGCAAAAACACGATTTTCCAAGTTGATGGCTTGCCCATGCACGAAAATGGCTTGCCCATACTCTTTCATTCCCAAGGCATTAACTGCCTTAACCAATTTCTTGGAAAAAAATTAAATGATTGGGTACATGAGACAAAATGGGTAGTTGGTGGTTTATGGGTTTCCCCATTGACACATGGATTAATACCATTGGCTCAAGGTTTGAATAATTCCCTCCCTTTTCCTTGTAGAGTCATGCCCCATCTCTTTTGTTGCATTGCATAGCCGGTTGTGGGTTTTTCCATTAAAATTCGTATTTACATGGTGTCTTATTTACATTGTGCCCATCTCGCACAAGAACCATGGGCATCTATTTTTAATTGCCGATTCATGAAACGCTAAATCAATGGTGGGGCCTTGGCCTTGAGCTCCTCACCATGATTAATTACAATATTTACATCATTTACGGTTTAATACAAAGGGGGTCAAAATGGGGACATTACATCATCACCATCTATGGTGAGTGCCTACGGACCATTTTGAGAGGAGTCATCAATGCCTCTCCGAGTGGTTGTTTCTCACATGCTCGACTTCAACACCTTGATCGCATTGTTGAGAATCGCGCAGGGTATATATCCATTCAGTTATTGGTCGAAGACCCCGTATTTTCCCCCGACTCTAGCACATTGGTGAGTCCCTTCGGAACATACAGTTATATGTTCCTATGGATGTTCGGGTTGCGTTGGCGATTGTATTTAGAAGCCATCCAGTTCTATGCTTCGTTGAGTACCCAGTTCAGTTCCAGTTCAGTGTACCATTGAGGGTATGACTCCCCGTCACTATGATCCATCAGCTCATCAGTTCCTCTGGTACCATACTCAGTAGCACTATTGTTATTCCAGTGTATCAGTTCCTCAGCTCAGACATGGTCAGCCCAAAAGTATGTCCCATATTCTGTGTCCCCTCTGGACCCTTATGATGTACACAGTGGTTCTCCATGTATCCTTCAGGTCCCCATTTTTGGGCCTCATTGTTATTTTTTATATATCTTGATACGAGCATGGGTATGCCCGCCTCGTCCATCTATTGAGATTCTTCCTCATTCATTATTTGAGGCCATGTATATTTCAAGTTCCCATTTTTTGGACCTCTTTGTTATTGTTATAGATCTTGATACGAGCATGGGAATTCCCGCCTCGTCCATATGTTGAGATTATTCCTCATTCATTATTGAGGTCATGTATTTTTAGTTTTTGCAGTTTGTTCGGGACCGTTGTTTCGGGCTCTAGTTTGTTTCTTCTCCTCTCCACATCCTAGGAAAACCATAAAATACCTATGATGTCTATCGGCCATACAATGAGCTCCTGCCCTCACACATCAGGGGGCAATCTGTTAACACCCAAAAAGTGCTCACTACCTCATCTCCCTCATTACATGACTCATTTGTCCATATTTCCTACCATATTGCCTCCAAAACCTTAAAAAACCATTAAAAAGCCTCCAAAAGGCCCAAAACCCCTTTTTTCCCCCAAAATAATTCGAATTTCCTCCAAAATAGCAAAAACCCTCTAAAAGGGGAATAAAAAATACAAAAAAGAGGAAAAATAGAGAAAAAAGGAAGCAAAAACCCTATACAGCTGACCTAAACCATATGGTGCCCAAAACCATGGGTCAGCACTCCACCACTAAAAACCTATAAATAGGTGATGGAGGCTCCCCATTTCACATCCACAATCTTCCCCATCCTTATGCTGCCAAAATCACTCCTAAAACCCTAGCTCACCCCTTTGAGCTAATTTCACATTTGAGTGCCCCTTTGGACCATATCCAAACACTTTGGAGAAGGAGAAGGAACAACACTGGATCTTGGAAGTAGCCCTCCTGGACTACTGCAAGAGCTTCACCAACCTCACATTGGAGGTATAATCAATACAAAAACCATTTTTAATATCTTTATTTGTCTCATGCACATGCTAGCTTAAATTTACTGTCTTGCTTTTACTGTTTTTACTAAACTGCTACTAAGGAGTCCCTTCTCCTTAGTAGGTGCTCATTTGCACAAGCTAGGGTGAAAACCCTAGCTACAAAAAGGTTGAAGTGTCTCAGATCTGATAATGGAGGTGAGTACTACGGCAAGGAGTTTGATAGTTACTGTTCATACCATGGGATTCGTAGAGAGAAGACAGTCCCAGGAGCACCAAAAGAAAATGGTGTGTCAGAAAGGATGAACATAATGATCATGGAGCGTGCAAGGTGTATGAGATTGCATGTAGGGTTGCCCTTACAGTTTTGGGCAGATGCTGTAAATACTGTTGTTTATTTAATAAACAAAGGACCTTCAAGTGCTTTGTATGGTGGTATTCCAGAGGAGGCATGGACAGATAAAAAGGTAAACTACTCATTTCCAAGAACGTTTGGTTGTGAAGCATTTGTCCATATCGATAAAGAAAATAGAACAAAGCTTGAAGCTAAATCCAAGAAATGTACCTTTATTGGATATGGGGTTGATGAATTTGGTTATCGCTTATGGGATTATGAAAATAACAAAATCATCAAGAGTAGAGATATGATATTCAATGAAAAGGTCATGTATAAATATCAGTTGCAGGTTAAGAAACGGGAAAAGGAAAAGACAAAGTACACAATACTTGATGAAATTGAAGAAAATGAAGTTCTAAAGGTGCCAGAAAATCAAGAACAGCAGCAAGTACCTAAAACTCCTGCAACTGCAAGAAGATCTACCAGGTTAAGTAGACTCCCTGAATAATACTCTCCTTCAATGTATTATTTATTGATGACTGATGCTGGTGAACTAGAGTGTTATGAAGAAGCAATGCAGGTGGAAACTAGAAAGAAGTGGGAGCAAGGCATGAATGAGTAGATGGACTCATTGGTAGAAAACCAGACTTGGGATTTGGTTCAAGTTCCTGCTGGTAAAAGAGCATTTCCAAACAAATGGATTTACAGGTTGAAGGAAGAAGAAGGAGGTAAGAAGCGGTAGAAGGCGAGACTTGTTGTAAAGGGGTTTACACAGAAGAAATGTATATATTTTGATGAAATATTTTCTCCTGTTGTTAAGATGACTTCAATTAGGACTATCTTAAGTCTAGTGGCAGTAGAAGATTTGTATCTTGAACAGCTAGATGTAAAGACATCCTTTCTCCATGGGGATTTGGAGGAAGAGATATATATGCATCAGCCACAAGGGTATGAGGTCAAAGGTAAGGAGAACTTGGTATGCAGGTTGAAAAAGAGTTTGTATGGCTTGAAGCAAGATCCAAGGCAGTGGTACTTAAAATTTGACAGGTTTATGACAAAACAAGGTTATAGTAGATGTCATTATGACCACTGTGTTTATTTCAAGAAGCTATACAATGAAAGATATATATCTTGTTATTGTATGTGGATGACATGCTTGTTGCAGGGTCTAACATGCAAGATATAAATGTACTCAAAAGGAAGCTAGTTAATTCATTTGCGATGAAGGATTTGGGTGCTGCAAAGCAAATCCTTAGTATGAGAATAACGAGAGACAGGAAAATTCGCAAATTAACATTGTCTTAGAGTGAGTACATACAAAAGGTGTTGGAGAGGTTCAGAATGCAGAATGCAAAACCAGTTAGTACACCTTTGACCAGCCATTTCAGTCTAAGTAAGGAAATGTGTCCCAAGACATAGGAAGAGACAGATTACATGTCCAAGATTCCCTATCAATCAGCAGTTGGAAGCTTGATGTGTGCCATGGTGTGCACAAAACCAGATATTGCGCAATCAGTGGGAGTTGTGAGCAGATATATGAACAATCCAGGTAAAGAACATTGGAAGGAAATACAGTGGATTCTCAGGTATTTGAGAGGTACTACCACTCAGGCATTATGTTTTGGAGGTTCAGACACTGTTCTATAGGGATATGTTGATGCAGATATGGCAGGTGGTAAGGATAGCAGGAGGAGCACCACAGGGTATGTGTTTACTATAGGTGGAACAACAGTGAGTTGGATTTCGAAACTACAAAAGGTTGTTGCAATTTCAACAACGGAAGCAGAGTATGTTGCTGTTATAGAAGCTAGTAAAGAGATGATTTGGTTGCAAATGTTTATGGAGGAATTGGGTAAGAAGTAGAAGGATATCAGGTTGTATAGTGACAGCCAGAGTGCCATTAATCTTGCAAAGAACTCAGCATTCCATTCCAAGACTAAACATATACAGCTCAAGTACCATTTCATATGCTCTATTCTGGAAGATGAACTGTTGAAGCTGGAAAAGATACACACTAGCCAGAATCCTGCGGACATGTTCACAAAGGTAGTGACCAAAGAGAAACTGAGTTCTTGCTTAGTTTCAGTTGGCCTTCTAGCATGAAGGTGAAGAGGAGAAATTTTCCAAGTCCAAGTCTAGTAAGTGCAGCAACGGTGGAGTTGCTGTGATCAGTCTCCAAGTGGGAGAATGTTGGTTGTGGAGCCTGATCTTCCAGTCTCATAGATGATGATTCAACCGTGTTTGAACCCCAGTTTTGGTTATGATCCTGACATGATCCCCAGGTGGTCCGGGGGATAGCGCCCCCGAGAAAGGGGGTTTGGGGATATAGCCCCTAAGAAGGGGGTTCATGGGCGTAGCCCCCGAGAAAATATTTGGGGCTGTTTTCACCAATAGTTTATAGGCCCATGGTTTTGGGTAACTCGTGGTATTTTCCCATTGTATTTACCTTATAAAAGAAAGACATTGTAATATGGCTAGGGTTGATGTATTAGGTTTTATGCATTGTAAAGATCTCTGAGATCAAAAGAGAGATTGTGAGATAGTGAAGAGGAAGTGCAACGACTGTGTTGCAAATTGTATCCCTTCACTTTGCTGGACGGAATGATAATAAGGACTGGCAATTTCAGAGTGGACGTAGCCCATCTTGGGGTGAACCACGATATATCTGTGTCTCTCTTGTAATGTGTATGTGTGATTATATTTGCATTTCTGTTTACTATTATTGCTCTACGATCCTGTATTTCTAACTGAAGGTCGACAAACAACAGAAGTGCAACGAAGGTGTCGAAGGTCGACATGTTGTCGAATCGTGTCACCGATGAGTTGCAGCGAAAAGCCAAGCATGGAGGAAGGGGTGGACTGGTGAAGCTGTAGAGACCAAGCGAAGCCAACAGGTAAATTCGAAGGATGACTAAGGTAGTATGGTCGAGACAGGTGATGGGACCGACTACTGTAGCAGAGTCAGAGAAGTGCAGAAGTCAAGGAGAAGTACTTGGTAGCCGTTCGAGGTTTCTAAGGAAGTTATGAGCAGTTATGAAGGTGGTTAGGATCATGACAAATGTCACCACGGGAAGAGGTTATGCAGCACGGCCAAAGGGAGCTGACAATTGTAGGTCTGCAGGATCTGGAGGATTCAACAGAAAGAAGAAGAGTGTTTCGGGGAATGGAGTGGACCTAGGGATGAGCAGCAACAGTAGTAGAGTAGAAGGCCAGTGCGTAGGCATAGGGGAGGACAATTAGTTTCAGATGGGAGTTAGCAAGATCATTCATCCATAGCTCAGCGAGCGCTTGCATTCAACAGAGGTCGTGAGAGGGACAAGATCGCACACAGAGAGAACACACATTTACTTATGTATATTGTATCAGGCTAAGGCCGACTAGTTTAGTTCATTTTCTTTGTATTCAAGCATCGTAATTTGATTGAAGTAATAGAAGCCATCTTCTGGCATCCTGTTTACACCAAGTCTGTGTGAACGTTGTGTGTTATTGTTAAGCAAGAAGGTCCGGCTGACCGCACTTGCGCCAGTTGGTATCAGAGAGGATGTATCTTGAGAGTAGGGGAGGTGGTGATACCAACCTGACCTTGCGCTAGTTGGTATCAGAGCTGGAAGATAATCCAGTGTTGAGTGCGTAGATAGATCCAGCTATGGTTGGGTAGAGTTGTGCAAAACTTGTGAAAGTCCAGTTGCGATTGGACGAGTGGGAGTTTCAGCTGCGGTTGAAAATGGCTCATAGAGGCGATAATGTTTGAGGTACAGGACGAAGAGCGCGTGGTGCTGTAGTCACAGTTGATCATGAAATGTTTGACGAGTGCATGCGAACAATGCAAAGTTTGACCAATGAAGTCACATCGATCAAGGAAATCCAAAGGCGTGGATGCATTCCCGATGCATTAGACCACAATGATGAGGAAGTTGAAGAAGTGGGAGCATGGGAAGAGGCATTCGAGGAACTAGAGGATAAAATCATCAAGCTTATGACGGAGATGAGAGGTCGGACAAAGATGGATGTATGTACCTACTTAGGAAGTCTGAATCCATAAGACTTGATTGACTGGTTCATAGAAATGGAGAAATACTTCGACATAGAGCAGATTTAGGATCCTAAACAGGTTAAAACTGCATGTCTCAGGTTGAAGGGTCATGCCTCGTTGTGGTGGGACAATGTGTAGGCTGAGAGAAGGCAAGGAAAATATTAAGTCTTGGGACAAGATGGTCATCAAGCTGAAAGGGAAGTTCTTGCCGGGTGATTATGTGATTTCCTTGTTCCGGAAGTTACAGAACTTTCAACAGAAAGAGATGACCTTAAAGGAGTACACAGAAGGGTTCTATAGACTATCGATTTGGTCGAGACAAACCGATGAAGGAGAAGAAGCTGTTGTGAGATATGTGAACAGTTTAAAGTATGCCACACAGGACGAGTTGAGCCTATCGAGGTTTAGAGCGGTCGGTGAATCCTACCAGTTAGCTCTGAAGGAAGAAGAGAAACTATCCAGGAAAACTGCATCGACCAGAGGCAAGATGATTGGTCGGGGTGCTAAGATTGTTTCCACGAAAGGCTAAAGTAGTGGAACCAGGAGAGAAGCCGTCGAAGACAACCGACGTGCAGAAGGGACATCGAATAAGGAGAAAGTGCAAGAAAATCGATGTGATGGTTGAGAGAACCACGGTCAAGGTGCATATGGTCGAAGTGGCCCAGCTAACAGAAAAGGAGCTGACAGGCTAGCTGTAGTCTGTTATAAGTGTCAAGGAGTCAGACACAAGGCATATAAGTGCCCATAGAACCTACACGCTGCAGAGGAGTCAAAACCTAGACGTCGAAGAGATGAGCAAGTCGACGAGAGGGTGGAGTCGACATCCGACAGCAGTGAATATGGGAAAATAAAAATTCCAACCATGATGGCCAGGAGGACGTTGGTTCAGGACGACCGATGCAACGAGAAGGAGTGGCATAACGAAAGGCTATCTTTCAAACCACAGTGTTGATTGGTGAGTGGTATTACAAGACTATAGTCGATGGTGGTCGTACAAAGAATCTTTTGTTGACAGAGGTCATCGACAAGTTGGGTCTGAGATGTTAAGAATACCCACACCCATACAAGATCTCTTGGTTGCAGAATGGACATCATGTCAAGGTAACCAGACAATGCTTGATAAAATTCAAGGTTGGGAAACTTGAAGACATTGTATTGTGCGACGTAATCCCAATGGATGCATGTCATTTGTTGTTAGTAAGGCCATGGAAATATGATCAAAAGATGGTCTATGATGGTCGAGCCAACAAAGTCACAATGTGGAAAAATGGCACGTGGAGAACTCTAAAGCCGAAGCAGGAGGACCAAGCCGACTACAAGTAGGGAGAGAGAAACCATTGGGAGAAGTGAGTGCTGATATACTCAGCCAAGGCATTTCTTGCAGAGTTGGAGAAACAGTCGGGATGTTTCACCATCATTTCGAGGGTACCATGCGTCGAGAGGTCGACAATGGAGAGGATTCTGGTCGAAGTCAAAAATATGCTCAATGCGTTTAGGAGCATAGTAGTCGATGAAGCACCGATGGGATTTCCACCGATGACAAGCATATCCCATCAGATCGAATTGATTCTAGGATCGAGTTTTCCAAACAAGGAACCTCACAGAATGAATCCAAAAGAGGGCCAAGAACTCAATCAACAAGTCCAGGAGTTTAGGATATAGGATTGATCAGGGAGAGTCTGAGCCCTTGTGTGGTACCATCAATATTAGTGCCAAAGAAGGGTGGAGAATGGAGGATGCGTACAGAGTCCAAAGCCATCAACAAGATGATGATCAAGTATCAGTTTCCATTTCCAAGAATGGACGACTTGATGAATTTCTTGAGTGGAGCTAGATACTTCAAAAAGATCGATTTGAAGAGCGGTTATTGGTAGATTCAAGTTAGAGAAGGAGATGAATGGAAAACAACCTTTAAGATGAAGGAAGGACTATATGAGTGGTTAGTCATGCCATTCAGATTGACTAATGCACCCAGTACATTCATGCAGTTGATGAATGGCATACTGAAGCCATTCTTGGGAAAGTTTGTCATAATAAACCTACACAACATTCTGATTTTCAGTCGAACCAAGGTCGAACACTTGGATCACATTCAACAAGTATTGTGAAAGCTGCAGGAAGAGAAGCTGATGGTGAACCTGTAGAAATGCTTCTCCATGAAGGAAGAGCTGGTGTACTTGGGATTTGTAATATCGAGTAAAGGGTTAGTGATGGACCCAGAGAAGGTGAAGGCTATATTGGAGTGGCTAGATATGTGAAACTTTGAAACTTTGACAAAGTGCATGAGGAAAGGGGAGTTCAAGTGGATAGAATCTACCCCTAAAGATTTCGACAAGTTGAAGGAAAAGGTGACTGAGAGCCAAGTGTTGGCGCTCCCATATTTCGACAAAGTTTTCCAATTCGATTGCGATGCGAGTGGAATAGCAATTGGATCAGTGTTGAGCCAAGAGGGCTGACCAATTTCATTCTTCAATGAGAATTTTGATGATGTGAAGCGAAAATATTCGGTCTATGACCAAGAGTTCTATGCTATTGTCTAAGCATTGAAGAATTGGAGGCATTATTTATTTCCCAAGGAATTTGTGTTGTACACAGATACCAAGCACTGAGGTACTTGAACACTTAGTCGAAGTTGAATCAGTGGCACATGAAGTGGGTCGAGTTATTGCAGGGATATACCTTCATGTTGCGACATAAGTCAGGAAAGTCGTACAAGGTTTCCAAAGCGCTAAGTCAAAGAGTTGCATTGTTGAACACGACGACAGTTCTAAAAACGAGAATCAAGTCAGTGAAGACAGAGTATGTGAACGACGAGGATTTTGAGAAAGCATGGAAGGCGAGTTGAGAACCGTGGAGTGTCAATAGAACACCATACTTGGATTATTTCATCCAAGAAGGATACCTATTCAGGGGACAACAATTGTGTATTCCCAGAGGATCTATAAGAGAGAAACTAATCCGATAACTGCAAAGCAGTGGATTAGCAGGTCATTTTGGCATCGACAAGACCAAGGCATTGGTCGAAGAAAAGTATTATTGGTCAGGAATGACGACATATGTCAGCAAGTGGGTACGATAGTATCGATTTTTTCAGTTGGAAAAAGGAAGAAGCTAGAATATGGGGTTGTATACACCATTACCAATGCCGAATACCCCATGGGAGCACCTGAGCATGGATTTTGTGCTAGGATTTCCGAAGACACAGCAAGGCAACGACTCAATATTTGTTGCAGTCAATAGATTTTTGAATATGGCACACTTTATTCTGTGTCGGAAGACAAGTGATGCCACAAGCATTGTTGTACTATTCTTCATGGAGATAGTCAGATTCCATGGGTTGCTGAAAAGTATCACGTCGGACAAAGATACCAAGTTAATGGGGCATTTTTGGAGAACCCTATGGAATAAAATGGACACGAAGTTGCATTTTATCTCGACATATCATCTGCAGATAGATGGATAGACCAAGGTGGTGAACAGAAGTTTGGGGAACCTTCTAAGATGTTTGACGATCGACAAACGCAAGCAATGGGAAAACATGTTGGCGCAAGCAGAGTTCGCATACAAAAATTCTGTGAATCGATCAACAGGTTTGACTCCATTCCATATTGTTCAAGGATGAAGCCCACATGGAGTGATGGATTTGGTCAAGATACCGACAGAAATAAGGAAAAGTGCGGATGAAGAATCATTTGCAGAGCATATGAAAGAAGTGCATGAAGATGTGTGAAAGCACATTAAGAAGAGCAACACGGCATACAAGTTGAGAGTCGACAAGAAGAAGAGGCTATAGTCGTTCAACGAATGAGACTTAGTCTATGCACACTTGCAGATGGAGAGATTTCACACAGGAACATATAACAAGCCGAAGCTGAAGAAGATTGGACCGTGTAAGATTCTGAAGAAGATTTTGGACAATTCTTATGTGTTGGAGCTGCCGAAAGACTTGAGCATTTCACCGACGTTCAATGTCTCATATATGTACAATTTTGAAGAAGGTTCAACCAATGGAAGCATGGAAGTGTCGAACACTGACTGGACAATGTAGATTATAGGTTGACACAACAAAGAGGAAATTGCCAAGTATTAGAGGAATGCGAAGTTGGATGGACATGAAGTTCGCGAAAGAAAGAATACTTAGTCTAATGGAAATATGATGAGTTGCAGGAGGCGACATGGATTTCTAAAGAAGAATACAGGAGACTGGCGTAGCAGTCGAGTTCTTTTTCACATGGGGAGTCTGATGGAGGAGCATCGGGGCCTAGGTGAAACAGTCAAATTTGATCAATAGGAGAAGTCGACCAGGGGGATTGCCGACGACCAAGTAGTCGAGCAAAAGCTGTCGATATGTGGTCGAAAAAAGGAGCGGAAGGTCGAGAATCGACATGTCGGAGATTGAAAGACGATAGAAGTGGAACAAAGGAGTCGAAGGTCGACATGTTTTCGAATCGCAACACCGACGAGTTGTGGTGAAATTCCAAGCATGGAGGAAGGGGTGGACTGGTGAAGCCGTATAGAAAAAATGAAGTTGATAGGTAAAGTTGAAGGATGACGAAGGAAGTATGGTCAAGACAGGTGATGGGACCGAGTATGTAGTAGAGTCAGAGAAGTGAAGAAGTCAAGGTGAAGTACTTGGTAGCTGTTCGGGGTTGCTAAGGAAGTTATGAGTAGTTATGAAGGTGGTTGGGATCATGACAGATGTCACCACGGGAAGAGGTTGTGCATCATGGCTAGAGGGAACTGACAATTTTAGGTCTGCAGGATCTAGAGGATTCGATGGATAGAGGAAGAGTGTCTCGAGGAACGTAGTGGACCTCGGGATGAGCAGTTGCAGCAACAGAGTAGAATACCAGTGCGTAGGCACAGAGGAGGACACTTAGTTCTAGTTGGGAGTTATCAAGATCGTTCATCCATAGCTCAACGAGCACTTGCATTCAGCAGAGTCCGTTAGAGGGAGAAGATCGTACACAAAGAAAACACACATTTACTTGTGTATATTGTATCAGGATAAGGCCGACTAGTTTAGTTCATTTTATTTGTATTCAAACATAGTAATTTGATTGAAGTAATAGAAGCCAGCTTCTAGCATCCTATTTACACCAAGTCCATGTGAGCGTCGTGTGTTATTGTTAAGAAAAAAGGTCCGTCCAACCGCACTTGCGCCAATGAGCATCCACTATTGGGAACAATGCTACATTTTGTATAAAAATGTAATTTTGAACCAATGTCCAATACAAATTTCCATCTTTCATTTGGTGTATATGAGAAAGTGTTTTGGATTCTTACATTATTTATGTGGATTTGATGTTATATATCATGAATTTTGCTTGGTTCATGGTGAATGTGATTTTATATGTATTATTGAAAAAAGGTGTTTGTTGGACCTTAATGGGTGATTATGTTTGCAAAAAATGGAGATAAGAAACATATTGATGATGTGTACTTAGTTCTAGGTCTGAAATGAACCAAGAACATAATGTTCTAAATTAGGATGACTAGTGAAATTTAAAACTCAATGAATGTGTATAAATCTAAGGTTGTTGATCAAACAAGGCTTTGGAATTTGAGGTTTGGAAACTTGCACTTTGGAGGTTTAAGCCTAAGAAAGAAAATGGTCATGAGATAAAAGGACATGAAAAGAAGGTCAATAAGCTAAAGAATGTCTTGTATGGGTTGAAACAAATTCCTAGAGCTTGATATATCAAGATAGACAGCTATTTGAATAGCAATGAGTTTAATAGAATCAAAAGTGACCTCGCTTTGTACACTAAAACATATAAGCAAGGTAAAATTATTATGTCAGCGATATAATTTTAACAAGTAATTTGATGTTGGACAAATTTAGAATGGCCATGAAAAATGAATTTGAAATGACAGAGTATGATGAAGTACTTCCTTGGTATTGAAGATGATCAATAAAAAAATGAAATTTTTATATGGGAATAAAAGTATGCTAAAGATGTGTTAAGGATATTTAGAATGCTAAATTGCAAGACAATATCAACACCTATAGCCATAGGTACTAAACTAAGCAAAGAGGGTGATGTATCTTTTGTAGATCTAGCACAATTCAAGAAATTAGTTGGAAGTTTGATGCACCTAATAACAATTAGGCCAGATATGTTTGTTGTGAGTTTAATATCAAGGTTTATGGATTTTATGGAGTCTCCGAGAATTACTCATTAGAAAGTTGGTAAAAGAATTTTAAGATACATTGTAAGTACATCATATCATTGAATTTTGTATTCCATAATTGAGTGGTTTCACATATAATGATTTTACATACAATGTCGACGATAGGAAAAGCACAAGAGTTAATATGCTTTAATTTTGCTACGATTATTTTTTCATGGGAATCAAAGAATCATCCCATAGTTACAATTTGGTCACTTGAAGCAGAATATGTGGGTGTAATATTAACAACTTGTCAAGTAGTTTGGATGAAAGGACTTCTGTCCAACTTATTGCATGGGAAAGAAAGTCCTACATTGATATTTTGTGATAATAACTCAGTATTGCTCTTTCAAAGAAGCATTTATTTCACATGAAGATCAAACATATCCAACACTCAATATCATTTCATGAGAAAATTAGTTCTAATAATGTGAAATCTATTTAAAATTATGTAAATTGTAAATAAAGAATCAATTAATTAACATATTCAGAATTCATTGGCAAGAGATGTTATTAAACTCCATAGACAAAATTTAAGAGTGAAATTTGGAAGTGAGAGATAGTGCAATTCTTGCACAAGGGGGTCAAATTTGGAAATGAATCGATCATGAACCCGTGGCCAACATTCGCACGTCAAACCTTACCAAAAATATTCCACCATTGCATGGAACTCAATTATGTCACCTGAATCAAATCCTATGCCCTCGGGATCAATTCAACATGTGTCCCTGAATGCCTCCAGGAGGCGAGTGGCAAGTGGCCAAAGAACGGTGATTGTGGCTTGGATTGACGAACCGTCGACACTATTGGAATCAAGACGTTGGAATAATGTTATGGGTGTCTCTCTCGTGTGGGTCCATGGCCCAGAGCCCCTCCATTTTAGTAATTTTGTAATCTAGGGGTTCTCTTAGTGAGAGACAATGTAACTCTTGCACAAGGGGGTCAACTTTGGAAATCACTCGACCATGAATCTGTGGCTAATGTTAACATGTCGAACCTTCCCAAACACACTTTCATATTCTCACGGAACTCAATTATGTTTCCCAGATAAAATCTGATGCCCCGAGGACCAATTCAACATGTGTCCCTCAAAGCCTCATGGAGGCGAGTTGCAAGTGGCCATAGAATGATGACTGTGGCTCGGATCGATGAATCGTTGACACCGTTGGAATCAGGAAGCAAAAATAATTCTAGGGGTTCCTTTCTTCCTTGGGTCCATGGAATAGAGCCCCTCCATTTCGGTGATTTTGTAATCTAGGGTTTGTCTTAGTGAGAGACAATGCAATTCCTGCACAAGGGGTCAAATTTGGAAATGGCTCGATCGTGAACCAATGGCCAATTTTCACATGTCGAACTTGCCAAAACACACTTGTAGTATCTCATTGAAATCAATTATGTTGCCTAGATCAAATCTTATGCCCCCAGGACCAATTCAACATGTGTCCCTTAAAGCCTCTAGGAGGCAGGTTGCAAGTCGCCATAGAACGATGAATGTGGCACAGATCAACGAACCGTCTACATCATTGGAATCAGGATGTTAGATTAATTGTAGGGGTGACTCTCTCCCCTAGGTCCATGGCCCAGATCCACTCCATTTTGGTGATTTTGTAATATAGGGTTTCTCTTCATGAGAAACAGTGCAATTCTTGCATGAGGGGGTGAAATTTGGAAATGAGTCAACCGTGAAATTGTGGCCATCATTCACAGGTTAAACCTGCAAAGACACACTTGCAGCATCTCACGAAACTCAATTCTGCTTCCCAGATCAATTCCTATGCCCCCCAGACCAATTCAACATATGTCCCCAAAATCCTCCAGGAGGCGAGTTGCAACTGGCCATAGAACAATGACCGTGGCTTGGATAAACGAACCGTCAACACCATGGAAATCAAGATGCTGGAATAATGCTAGGGGTTTCTCTCTTCCCTAGGTCCATAGCCCAAATCCCCTCCATTTCAGAAATTTTGTAATCTAGGGTTTCTCTCAGTGAGAGAAAATGCAGTTCTTGCATAAGGGGGTCAACTTTGAAAATGACTTGATCGTGAACCTGTGGAAAATGTTCACATGTCAAACCTTCCCAAACACACATGCAGCATCTCAGAGAACTCAATTCTTCTTCTTGGATCAATTCCTATGCCCCCTGGACCAATTCAACATCTGTCCCCGAAAGCCTCCAGGAGGCGAGTTGCAACTGGCCATAGAACAATAAGCATGGATCGGATTTATGAATTGTTGACACCGTTGGAATCAGGATGCCAGAATAATGCTATGGGTGCCTCTCTTCCATGGGCCATGGCCCAAAGCTCCTCCACTTCGGTAATTTTGTATTCTAGGGTTTCTCTTAGTGAGAGACAATGCAATTATTGTGCAAGGGAGTCAACTTTGGAAATGACTCGATCGTGAACCTGTGGCCAACTGTCACATATCAAACTAGCCCAAACACTCTCACGAAACTCAAATTTGTTGCCCGGATCAAATCCTATGCCCTTGGGATCAATTCAACATGTGTCCCTGAAAGCTTCAAGGAGGCAAGTTGCAACTAGAACAAGTTATACAACTTGACGAGAACCCAACATTGTTCTCATTTTTCAGAGGTCAATTTTAGTAGCTATTTTTACCTCCATTTCAAAAACTGTGTATACTGGTAGCACCATTTTTCAGATTGAGCCATTTTTTTTTTTTTAATCTTCTTGGTGATAAAAAACTATAATTTTTATTTACAAATGTGTTTTTTCAAATTTAACAAAAAAATATACATTTAGTAGCTAGTTATAATGTCAAAAAATGTGAAGATTTTGGATTCTTTTTCACATTTAGAAGCTAGTTATAATGAAAAATATATACATTTTTGAAGTTTTTTCTTTAAACTTTCCTCTTAAATAAGCCATTTTTATGGACAAATTTGTAAAAAACATGAGAAAATAAAGACATTTCAAATTGTTTTTAATTGATTTGATGAGATCTTATGTATAAAAATGATACCATTTAACATGATTTTCCATAAAGTGATGATTTACATAAACTCAAAAAAATATACCATATATTTGTAAATATCATATTAAAAACATAATATTTATTCTTAAAGTAAAATATCAAAGTCAAAGCATTGTCAAAATATCTTATCAAATATTTATCAAATTTAACATTTTCCTCAATAACATGAAACTAATCGAGAATATTATGTTGATCAAAATCTTCATCACAATTGACATTTTCTAAAGCTTGGATTTCTTCTTGGATCTCAATGTGCTATATCATGAAAAGATATCCCTTATCAACTTTTAAAAATATAACCTCATAAGTAAAAAATTGATCAATTAATGATATTATATTTTAAATAAATTACACTAAACTTTAAAAATAAAAACCATACATCTAAACAAAAATTAAAATCTATATTAAAAAAATTAAAATACAAAAACCATATAAAAAGAACAATAATAAAAAAAAATCAAATATTAATAACAAACCATATAAAAAAACAAAACAAATAATAAGAAAAATAATGTTAAAAACATATAAAAACAAAAAACAAATAATATAAAAAAACCATATTAAAACAACAAATTAAAAAACAAACAAAGAAAAACAACATAATAAAAAAAAATGAAAATATAATTTAAGAACTATATAAAAAGGTGATAAAAAGACAATTTAAAAAGCTAAACTACAAAACCAAATAAAAAATATAAATATAAATATATATATATATATTAAAAAACTAAAATACTAAAACTATATAAAAAATATTAATAAAATATAAATAATAAAAAATTATAATAAAAACCATATAAAAAACAAAAAAAATAGTAAATTAAAAAAAATGTAACAAATGTATAAAACAAAAAAACAAATAATAATAAAAAAACTATATTAAAAAACAAATAAAAAAACAACTTTTAAGACAAACAATCCAAATTATATTCAACTGAGGGGATTACGGGATGGAGTGGGAGGGGCTTTGGGGGTGCGATTCTTAGAATCATGTCACCCCTTACGTGTCGCTCCAAGTGACAGGATGGCGCCACGTCTTAAGTGCCGCTCCAAGTAGCGGCGCACCCCTTAAGCGCTGCTCCAAGTGGTGGCACCGCCACTTGGAGCAGCACTTAAGGGGTGGCACAATTCTCAATCCAAATTATATTCAACTGAAGGGCTTACGGGATAGAGTGGGAGGGGCTTTGGGGGTGCGATTCTGAGAATCATGTCACCCCTTAAGCACCGCTCCGCCACTTGGAGCAGCACTTAAGGGGTGGCACGATTCTCAGAATCATGACCCCTAAGCCCCTCCCACTCCATCCCATAATCGTCGCCACTTGGAGTGGCACTTAAGGGGTGGCAAGATTCTCAATCCAAATTATATTCAATTGAGGGGCTTACGGGATAGAGTGGGAGGGGATTTGGGGGTGCGATTCTGAGAATCACGTCACCCCTTAAGCACCGCTCCAAGTGAAGGATGGCGCCACGTCTTAAGTGCCGCTCCAAGTAGCGGTGCACCCCTTAAGCGTCACTCCAAGTGGCAGCGCCGCCACTTGGAGCAACGCTTAAGGGGTGGCACGATTCTCAGAATCACGCCCCTTAAGCCCCTCCTGTTGGCTTAAACTAACCCAGAGGTTTCCAATTAGACCCAGGTTCTCCCTTTGACCAACAAAACCCCTTCGCACCGGCCCTTTCGGCAACAACCTGCGAGCAGGTTGAGGTCTCACCTAAGGTGTATCTTTATCGGGTATTGTGGAATTAGGTTTCCACAATAAATGATGAGTTGTTTATCTGAACAAGCTGCACAGCATAGGATAGAAGGATGGCACTGCAGGCAAAGTGATGCGGTGCGCAGCAGAATCTATGCTGCGAGCAGTACTGCGTGGTGGAGGCAACACTGCGAGCCGCACCAAGGGTTTCTTACTGCTGCGAATCTTCTACTGGAACTGTGAATCCCCCACAATTATCCTCTACTTGGAAAATCTCGGAAACGTTAAGGCACTGAAATGAATATCACTCATCGATTCATTCAGGCACTTACTAGCTATCTTTTTAGCATTCGTCAAGAACTTGGATTATTACAACATGAATTGAAATGATAAACATGATTAACTATGCTGCGTTCCTTCACCGTGTTTAAGAAAGTAATTATACATAAATGACTAACTCACGGCTTTAACATAGAATTGAAGTGTTCACCATTCATCTACTTCCGCGGAACCTAGCATATCATTCCCAAACTTCTCCTATTGGTAAATGCATATCAAAGCTCTCATATTACAGCATGCAAGGAAACATTCAAGCATTCATTCTACAGAAAATATAGACAGTCATTCATAAACATCATCACATAACATAGGATTTAACGTGGTTCACTTCCCCGGATGGAAAGCTACGTCCACAAGAATGGTTGGTAATATATTTCTTTCAAAAGGGATGGGGAAACCGTTCTTAGTCTACGCACTTAGCTGCAGACTCTCCTTTCTCTCGGCTAGGTCTCTGCGCACACAACTGCAGAGCCTTTACAATATTCTCAGCTCAAAGAGATTTTTACAATACAAAAAGGTTATCTGCTTAAGTTCTTAGCAACAACAAAAGACTAATAATAATCCAAAAAGAGAATAACTCTTAGAACCCAACACACTGAACCCCCATCCCATACAAAATTTCTTCTTAAATAGATCATGCCCGAAGGTCATGTCTGTACAATGCCGAAGACCTAAAACCAAAAACCCTAAGGGTTCCCAAAACTATGCCGGTTTTCCAAACCGTCTTGCTAGCTCTTGGTAGTGTTTTCTTGATCATGGCGGATCTCCACGTCCTCATTTTGTCGCTATCGGCCTTCCTGTTGCATGCGTGCCTTCAAGCAGCTCCTGCCGAACTGTTTCTCTCTAACGGTTTTACCTTCTACGCATGCCAAACGTCGCTTTCCTTAACAACCCATGCATGGCCACCTTCCTGTTTTGCCTACATCCGCCGCTTGGCAATCCTGAAGTATCTTTCCAAAAATGGTTGCTATTGGTCGAGCCAGTAGCTACACTTGATACTTGTCCAGCACACCGCTTTGCTGGCTCCACGTGGCCTCCCAACTCCGCAACACTGATTCAGTGCAGTACTAGTCTTCGCATCACAGCCAAAACTTTGACGCTGCGCGCAACTCTGTAGTCTCGTCAAAAGTGGGATGCTGCGCTCATCTTTGCAACATCCTCAATACTTAGCCAAAATTGTGCTTTTGAGCTACGCTCAACTCAGCCTTCCCTACTTGCCTCAAAAAGGTGCTTCCCAAAAATTCATCTCAACCTGGACCCAACATGCCCTTAACACTTACATGTGGCTCATCCCCGAGCCACTAATTGTTTCAGCTGTCTCACTCTGCGCTGCGACCGGTGGGACGAACTTGGCCGCAAACTCATCATATGTACTGCACAACTTCACCACTGCTTCTCTTGTATCCTCCTCAACCTGTTTAATTGTCTCAAGCAGTGTCGGAGTTATTTATTGTCCAATTTGATCTTGTACCTGCTCTTGGTTATCACGCAGTTCTACTAACTTATCTTCAATCTGCTGCGATACCGCCATGGCATTCTCCAGGAGCTGCTGCGATTGATTATCCATCTCAGTCTCTTTTTGTCGTAAATCCTGTACTTCTTTCTTCAGGTTGGATATCTTCTTATATCTCGGTAGTCTTTCTCTAGGTGGCAGAGCTTTCACCTCTGCATTCAACTTGTCCAGCGCGGTCTATTTTTCTTGTATGGCGGTCTTGACCTGCAGTAACCCTTGATCCTCTTCAAGGGTCACGATTGCATGCGAAACCTTATCCAGGAGAGATTAGCACTTAGCCATCTCACTTGTGATGCTTTCCGAGGTGGCGCTCATTGCTTGCTCTCTGACCTACTGTTCAATTAATGGCGCCTGCTTGTTCAGCTTATCCCTCAATGTAGCAATGTCGGCCTCATAGTAAATCTCTTTGTCCTACATCTCTATCTGTAAGAACCTCACCTTATCTCCGATCCTCAGAAATGTGTCTGCAGGATCATCCTGGATTTCTATGCCTTTGATATCCTTCGCCACAT
Source organism: Larix kaempferi (assembly GCA_027924585.1). Classification (NCBI taxonomy): domain Eukaryota; kingdom Viridiplantae; phylum Streptophyta; class Pinopsida; order Pinales; family Pinaceae; genus Larix; species Larix kaempferi. The sequence continues at coordinate 68,093,069 of BSBM01000361.1, read as the reverse complement.
TGGATATGGTGGTCTCTAGATTCTGTCAGCGGTCCTGCTCGTTGCGTAGTTGTACTTCTGCCTTCTACTGAATTTGTCTGTTTGTTGTGGTGAGTTCTTCCTGCAACTTCATCACTTCAACCATCCGTTCATGCATCTCCTCCATGATCTACGTGTGGATGAAGTGCAATCCTGGTAACGGGATTTTGGCTAAGTCGAGCTCTAACCTCTTGACTCCCTTCGTGTCGAAGGCCACTTGCTCTGCTATTGGCAACACAACAGCCAATAGGTCCACATGGACAATTTTGGTCTTTGACGGCAGCGTTATTTCTAGCTACTGGATTCCTTGCTGTGAGGTTCCTATCGACCTCCTTCCAGCCCCTGCTTCCTGCGGCACAATAAGGCTTTTATGGACATCGTCCATTTTCTTCATTAGGCCTTGCATTGTGAGCCTCGTCTGGTGCAGGTCATTGTGGATGACCTTGTCCTTCTTTTCTTTAGCTGCCATAAGCTCCTTCATCTGCTTTGAGATTGTTTCAGCTATAATCTCATAGTCATCATCATTGAGGACTGCCTCCGATTGAATGTTTGTAGCCTTCACCTTTTTCCTCGATCTTGGCTTCTCCGACGTCTCAGTTTCTTTTCTCTTCCCTGTTTCTTCAATAATTGGGCATGAGAGCAGGATTGGCTCATCTTCTGCTGAATCTATCTCCACGTCCATGACCTCTACGCGGAACTCTACTGGTTAATCTTTCATTAGGTCCCCAATATCCTGCTCATACATGATGTACTTTCCTGGGAAGCACTCTGGATTCCTCGTTTGTGCTTTCAGCGATATGAATATACATTTCATATCTGCCTCAAAGTCAATGATACAGATATACTTCACCATGACCTACTTTGTAATGCTGGGTGTCTTCATGATTGCGTCGTGCAGCTGGATATAGTATTGGTAAAATACTTCTGCTATTGCATGCATGCTCTCTGCATTTGTGTTTGACCAGAGGTTGATGAACTTAAACCCTCTAGGATCCTTGCTATCCATAACGACAACCGCATAATCTCACGGCTCCTTCCATCCGCACAAAGCAATGAGGATGATGAGCCAGGTGAAATGGAACTAGCCGCCATTCACCTAGGTCTTGTTGAGTTCTTCAAGGAACTCATTCAACAGAAACTGACACCAATTGAAGTTGTGGCCTTCGGCCGCTGCGGCACTAAGGAGTATTGCGCCCGTAGGCACCTCCGAAGGTCTAGCTATTTTGAGCGTCTTGCCTGCGAGCAACTGCGTTACAAATCTTGTTGCTCGGTCCTCTATATCCTCTGTCGGGAATCCTCTTTTGGCCTTCACCACCGAGTGGATCTTCTTCATCTTCTCAACAGCCTCTTTTTCTTTGCTCTTCCCCTGGAAAAATTGCTTCGGATCCTTACCGCACTTGCTTAGCCCGATAATGCGGTGGATCAAATCAATGTTAATGTCAATGTTTCTGTCTAGCCACAGATAACCTTGATGGATTCACGCCATGAGTGTGCGAACCACAATATTCAATTATGAGGAACGGTCAAAATGTGGTAATCTCAACAAGTTTAGTAGCCCTGACTGAACGACAGGTGCTAACCAACTGTCAGCTACCAAGTTCAGAGTTCCCTTGGCATCCTTTTTCAAGCACATATACTGGTCTGGTTGAAAATCCGGGTATTTGGGAACATCTAGCTCGTCTTTCTTCATTACCAAGAGGTCATAATCCTCCCATTTACAATCTTCTATCTTTCCCAACAGATTCTTACCAACGTGTACATGCTTTGACATAGGCGACAGCGGGATGTCATATCTTGCATTCTTGAGCAATTTAAATACAGGGGCATTCAGTGCCCGCGGGGAGATATATTCAGGTGTCATCTTCAAAGGTTCTATCTGAAAGGCTGGTGATTTCTGTGCCGAGGATCCCAACTTTATGATATTGGATCGAGGTGCAGTTACCACTTTTCCCTTATCCTTTGGTTTTTCCTACATCGTGGGATTAATTCTTGGTGATCTACGGGATCCTTCACCTTGTTCTACGGTGACCCTTTTAACTAGGATTTTCATTAACTGCTGAATCCCTCCTTGCTGAAAGATCCTCAGTGCTTCTTCAAGGGTCAGTTCTTCTTCTCTAAAGGAAAGTTTGGACATTCACAATTGAGGTAGCGGCTAAGGTAGACAGAATACAGATGGCTATTAGCTCAGAGATGTTAATCGTAAGAAAATTCTAAGTGCTTGGTAATGCTCGCGAGTCTCCCAATGGTGTTATTTATAGGCGCAACAGACCCTCTCTTGCGCCCTTCAACAGATAGATAGCCATTTAATGTGGTGTTCATTGGCGAATTTGAGCGGATCCTTCAGTCTTTTCTATCGTTAGCGTGCTCAGAGCGGCTATCTTTTCTTTAAATGCTAAAGCAGTTGCTCCAACAGTCATCTAACGGCTATTTTTCTGAAAAGCCATGCAACGACTATTTTTCTCTGGGTGCTGTGCTGAACTGCATGGCAAGCTATCTACAACCCTGCGCAGCTACTTTGCAGTGCCAAGAATTTCCAACTGCGTGGCTACTTGGCAGTGCCAAAAATTTCCAACTGCGCGGTTTCCACTATACATGTCTTTTTCTTTTTTTTTCACGCAGCTTCAACAGTGCTGCATGGTACATAGATCATTCTTCTTTTCATACCTTCTTCCTTTTATCATACATGTATAGACTCCTTTACATCTCTAGTGTCCAATTTCAACTGTACTTGACACTTAGAATTTCCTTCCTTGGTTCATTATTCAGGGTTCTGTGAAGAAGTGCTATCATGGTATAGCTTTATCCTGCTTCCATTTATCAAAGTTGGCAAAGTATCACCAACTAAATTGGCTAACTGGACTGCACCAGTGTTAGTAACATGTATCATAGTATATGGGCCAAGCCAATGCATCTTAAATTTACTAGGGAATTTCATGAATTTGCTATCATACAGGAGGACTAGATCACTTACCTGAAAACATTTGTTCTTTATATGGCGATCATGCCATGCTTTCTTGTGGTCCTTCTGAGCTTGCTGGTGGAAGCCTACGATGAAGCGATCTTCCTCCAACAAGCCCAGTAAATGTAGCAATCTCTCTTCTAGAGCTTCGCAGTCTGCCATCCCTGTAAATGCAGCGATTCTCAAACTAGGGACAATATATTCCATAGGCATTATAGCCTCCTTCCCATAAACCAACCGAAAGGGTGTCTGTCCTGTCAATTTCTTACATGTGGTCCTGTATGCCCATAGCACAGATGAGACATGTAGGTCCCAATTGTCTCTATTTACATTGTACACCTTAGTGAGTGCGTTCTCCAATATTTTATTGAAAGCCTCTACAATACCATTCGCCTGTGGATGATATGGAGTACTGCGCTGATGACAAATGTAGAATTCTTCTATAAACGCCTCAATCATCTTGTTCAGAAAGTGAGTACCTTGGTCACTCATCAAAATGTTCAGACAGCCAAATCTGGTAAGTATTTCTTCAAAAATAAACTGCGCTGCAGTCCTTAACTAGTTTTTCTTCTGCCCATCTGGTGAGGCAATCTGTAGCAGTAATAATATACCTTGCACCCGTTCTTTTTCCTGGTGGATTTATAGGACCCACAAAGTCTATTGCCCAATTTTTAAATGGCTGCAATGTTAACTGTGGATTCAATGGCATCTCATCTCGATGTGATGGTTTTCCTGTCCTCTGACAGACATCACAGTTCCTGCAATGTTCTTTGTCATCTTTATGGATCGTAGGCCACCATAGCCCTGCGCGCAATATCTTCTGCGCAGTAGCCCTTCCTGCATAGTGACCTCCTGTGATTCCTGAGTGTGCGTCGGCTAGAATAAATGGCTTCTCATGTTCGAGTACGCACCTGCGCAGGACTTCATCCAGCCCAAGTTTGCATAACTGTCCGGCAATTATAGTGAAGTCCGCGGTGCGCACCACTAACTATTTTTTCTGCTGGACCAAGAATTCCTGGGGTGCCAGCCTTGTGGTTAGGAAGTCAATGATGTCCTTGTAATAATCATCGGCAACCTATATATTAAATAAATGCGCATTAGGCAAATTGTCTTCAATATTCGTCGGCTCCTCTCCTGACTCAATCCTTGACAGATGATCAGGTCCCAAGTTCAGTCTACCTGGTTTGACAATAATTTCAAAGTCATATTCCTGGAACAACAATAGCCATCGGCATATGAGTCCCCCTAACACTGGCGTGTTGGCCAAATATTTCAACGCAGAATGGTCAATAAACATAAGGAAGTGTGATCCCAGCAAGTAGTGTCTAAATTTATGTAGAGCATATACCATCGCAAGGCCTTCCCTCTCAGTAGTAGTATAGTTCTACTCTGTTGTTGAAAGCTTTCTGCTAGAAAATGCAATAGGGTGGTCAATACCTTCATCTCCTGGCTGAGCTAACACAATCCCCAGGGCAATACATGATGCGTCAACATGGACATGGAATGGATTTGTCCAGTCTGGGAAGACTAGAATCGGCATAGTGACCATCTTTTCTTTAATGTGTCAAAACCCTGTTCGCATTCTGCGTTCCAAATGAATGGTGCGTCTTTCTTTAGCAGCTTCTCCATTGCTGCGGTTATCTGTGCATCACCCTTTATAAATTTCCTGTAATATCCAGTATGGCCTAATGTAGATCGCAACATCTTGACTAAATTTGGTGTTGGTAAGTTTGCAATTACTGCAATCTTCGCAGGGTCTACCATCAATCCTTGCTTACAGACAATGTGGCCAAGTAAAATTCCATAAGGCACACAGAAAATACACTTTTTCAAATTCAAGGATATTTGATGTTGTCGACACTTCTCGAGCATCATGCGGAGATTCGTGCAATGATTTTTCAATAGACCAAATACAGTCCAATCATCAAAATATGCTTCTAAAAACTTGTGCATAAAATCTTTAAATGCTATGACGATGACTCTAGAGAATATGGCAGGTGCGTTCTTCAACCCAAAAGGCATGACAGTGTACTGGAATGACCCCCATTCTGTAGCAAATGTCATCTTATGCCTATCCGCAAGATCAATTATGATCTGATGATAACCAGAGAAACCATCAGTGAAAGAATATGCCTCATTTCCTCCAACGTTATCAAGCACTTTGTCTGGGAAGGGAGTAGGAAATGGGTCGTGCATGGAAGCATCGTTTAGCTTTTTGAGATCCACACAAATCCTGATCTCGCCTTTTTCTTTCTTGTCTTGAACAACCATGGGGCTAATCCATTTGGATTCTTCGACTGGTTCAATGATTCCTGCTTCTAGCATCTTATCTAGCTCTGCGCAGACTTTTTCCTTATAGCGCAGATTCAATCTGTATGGCCTCTTCTTTACAGGCTTAGCACCTAGCTTTAAAGGTATTTTCATGACCCCTAGGTCTCCCAAAATTCCTTTCATCTCTGTAAATTTTGTTGGAAATAGTTCCTGATACTCATGTAAGGTATCTGTGATCTCTGCAATAGTCTGATCGTCCCAATAATCTCCTATTGATGCGAACTTCGGCTCTTTGTCTATGCCAATGTTCACTTTTTGTGCTTTTACTGGTCGAGTCATATCTGGGATTTCCAACGGAGGTCCTTCTACCTCACGCGTGCCTTCTGATTCTGGTATAACTATGTTGCGCAGGTCATCCTTATCGTCTTCATTTGTATCATTGGTATCTTCAGCTAAGTTGTAACACTCGATCAAGTGCTCTTCATGTTCCTTCCATTCTGACTGTAGGTGCGCGGAAACGCACTCTGTCCCAAAAAACTCCTGCAATGTTATGTTTTGATGATGACAGTCGTCCTAGAATATGCGCTTCTTGATTAGCTGTAATGCTTCATGGATTAATGGATTCTCGTCTTCAAAACTGAAGTCCTTCTGGAAGTTCGCAGCGAACAGCTCCCAATCAGTGAGTTCACTGCGCAACTCCAGGTCGAGGTACCATTTCTCTGGGATACCCGCATCCAATGTATGTACAAATAAATGTACCCATTCTGTAACTAGTCTTTCCACCCATGCCTTTGAACATATTTCAATGTGCTGACTAGGGTCTGTCTGTCCATTATACTTTTCAAAGGGTAAAGTAACATTTTCGGTGAATCGGATCTACATCTTAGTTCTACATTGATCCCAAATGGTCAATGTTTTCTTATGTGCATTCCACCATCTGGCAGGTGTATCGTGCAATGCTATATCTAAAGCTGGTAGTCTATGCTCATCTAGTATAGCTACAGTATATTCCCTTATGAAACTATAAACATTAGCAGAACCATCATATGTGGGAATAGGACTCACCTCTTTTACGATCCAGCGCAGTGATTTTGTAACCTGCGCACATCTTCTTGCTGATACTTCATGCATGCGGCTTTGCCAATTCTCCAATCCTGTATCCGAGTCAGAGATACAAGAAGTGTCACATCGCCAGCTGAGCATACCGTCCGCAGTAGGATTAATGTAGTCTTCCTTTTTCGCAGTCAGCTGGTATAGTCAGTCTAAATCTTGAGCTTGGGATTCCTCCTGAATTGGCTCACTATATCTATCACCATCTTTAGGATCTAATGGTGCGATGACCCTAAGATGCTTCCCTTCAAAGATCATCTTCTTTGTCTTCAAGTTTATGATAGCCAAGTTATCCATAGCCCAATCAATTCCCAATATTGCTGGAAAAGGTTGGCTATCATCCACAATTTCAATAACCTCGAAGTCTACATGACTCTGTACTCCGTCAATGTCAACTACTACATTATCTAAGCGGCCAAAAGGTATGACCTTCTCCTGATTAGCAATTCATAACTGGATAGGTGACCAAAGCAACTTTGGTCGACCCATCTGTTGCCATGTCTGCTTAGTCAAGACATTCACTTCTAATCCAAGATCAAGGATGACTTCATCCATTTCAAAATATCCTATCTGTGTAGTAAGACTCATCTCTCAGCCTGTTCTTTTGTGCTTCCTTATATGATGTACAGCGCTATCTGGAGTCTCTGTTGCAATCTGAGGTTCATACTGGCTGATAAGCTTCTGGAGCTATACAATGGCTTGTTCACTTTTTAGTAACTTCATGCAGCTTCGTAAGAACTGCGCAACAGAAGTACGGACATCTATCGCAGTACTTGTTTTGTCATACCGAGCCGGCATGTCTTCAACATGCGGTGTTTCACTGCGCAGCGGGATCCTTGATGACTGATCCGCTGGTTCTCTAAAGGTATCCCATGCGTCAATAAAGATGTCCTTGTTCTTCTGTAGGTTAAGAGGGGGTGCTTTTCCTGGAGCTTTCCTTATCCATACTGTTTCAAGGGGATCCTTCTTCATATGTGCCTCCCCTGATGTTGAAGCTTCTTCTCCTCTGTCGTGGCCTGTCTCAGTGCCACTGCACGTGACCACGTTAATGCTTAGATCCACTGGTCTATTCTCTACTGCGATCCACTGGACATTTGGATTCGGAGGCTTTGTTCGTCTTCTCTTTTGCATTTCCACCTCTAATACTGGGCAATCTTCAATGACATGCTCAAATGATTTAAAATAATTGCACGTAGTGCATGTGTTACAACAGTCTCTAGACACGTGCCCGGGTTGGCCATAGTTATAACAAATGACTTGGCCATGACCTCTTCCTTGTGCCGGACCAACATTTCTTCCTCTACCGTGGTATCCACCACCATGACCTATGTATCCTCCTTGGTCAAATTGTACATTTTCTTGTTTTGGATGGGTATGTTCTTGTACGCGGTACAAGCCAGCACCTCGCATTGAGTCCATATCCCTTTTTCTTTCATTCATTAATTCATATGCGCGACAGTTGGATTCATCATGTCCAATTGATTTACAGAAATTGCAGTATAAATTCTTAGGAATTTTCACATATTTTTGGATTAGGTAACAGTCTTTAGGTCTATGTCCTGTGGTTCTACAAATTTCACACCATGGGGCCTGGTTCTGATTTAATGGGTTAGGCGCACCACTGTTAATATAGTCATGAAATAGAGGGCAATGTTCGTGGTCATGACCTTCTCCTTTACAACTTGTACACCAGACCTCCTGTCTAGGTTCATATCTTTGTTCTTTACCATTTTTCATACTTTGCAGTTCAAGTGTCAAGGTGGTCAGCTGGTTCTGGATCTGAGACATCCCAGAACTAGTATCACCAATCGGCGAAGCTTCCAGCTTCATTGCAATTTCCAAGGCCTCTGCCTGGTATAGAACCTTCTGTTGCATCAATGGTAATATGATATGAGGTAACAGCGCAGCAATGAACCATTCCTTATTTTGTTCTAGTAGTATAACAAAACTTACTTGGTCTAGTAAGGTCTTAAATTTCTGATCAAATTTCGAGACCGTTTCAGTTGGTCTTTGCTTTATTTCCTTCAGCTCAATTATACACTGAGACTCAGACTTAGGTTTCTTGAACTCTGCCACTAGCGCGACTTTAATTTCTGCCAGGGTTCTCGGCTGTACGGTAGAGTATTTCATAAATCAATGTAGCGCTCTATCCCTAAAAGTGGTGATGAACTGTGCTTGCTTCACAACATCGTCCTGGATTTGTCTTACACTCCATACGGCTTCACAAAGGAACCAATGTTGATCAGGGTCTTCTAGGCTAGTTCCTCTGAATATTGGCAGTTTCATATCAGCGTTCACCATTGTGATACTATGTGGTGGGGCGCCGAGATTAGTGAGCGGTTGTTATAAAGGGATCTGCGCAGTAAATACAAATGGGACTATCGGGAGAGATGGACTAGGCTGATTCTTTTGCGGGGTGTGCTGCGTAGTGGGTGGGTTCTGCGATAAGGGTGGCGCGGTTTGTGCAGCCGACGGATTCTCAGGGGTAAATGGTTGTGTAACTTCGCTATCAAGATCGCAGGGGATCTTAGTATCTATATGAAGTTTAGGGCCTTCTGGATCTTTATTAATTTTATATCTCTTACCACTTCTAAGAGTATGTGTCTCTTCGTCAGAATCAATATATGTACGGTTTATCATGACAAACTTCAAGCATATTACTGCATTCTTAGAACACCTTTCTTAGCTAACAGCATCTTAATGTATAGACTGAGATTGTTCAGAAACTTATCGTGGAATCCTCCGAAAAAATGTGCTTCTGCTTTGCTGTAGGATTTGAGTGTGTCTACAGCAAATTCTATTACAAATCCTTCTAGCATATGATCAACCCAATAATCAACTGCGTGTGACAATGGGCTGTCTAACGCTTTAAGCTGCGCCGTGAGCTCGAGAGTCCACTCCGTAGGAACTCCTCCTTGGAAACAGTTTTTCTTCTCTGTGAGCGGCGAGATCCACACATGCAGCTCATTTGGAAACGATGCCCACAATATCTCGTGAATGTCGTCTAACAGATATCTATCCGACCACTGTGTGTCGCTTAGATGCGGATGTCTATTTTCTTGTCTGTTAAAATCGCTTATGGTCTTATCCCACCAAGCTTGGATTTCTGTCTTTTCAGGATTCCAATAGTCAGATCCTTCAGGGAACTGATATTCTTCTTCACATATCGTGATTGCAACTCAATGAAACCATTTCAACTCATCATGGATTCTACCCAAGTTCTCCCTTTGACCAACAAAACCCCTTCGCACCGACCCTTTCGGAAACAACCTACGAGTAGGTTGAGGTCTCACCCGAGGTGTATCTTTATGGGGTACTGCGGAATCAGGTTTCCACAGTAAATGATGAGTTGTTTATCTGAACAAGCTGCACATCACAAGATAAATGGATGGCGTTGCGGGCAAAGTGATGCGGTGCAGAGCAGAATCTATGCTGCGAGCAGTACTGTGCGGTGGAGGAAACACTGCGGGCCGCACCAAGGTTTTCATACTGCTGCGAATCTTCTACTAGAACTGCGAAACACCCACAATTATCCTCTACTTGGAAAATCTCGGAAACGTTAAGGCACTGAAATGAATATCACTCATCCATTCATTCAGGCACTTATTGGCTACCTTTCTAGCATTCGTTAAGAACTTGGATTATTACAACATGAATTGAAATGATAGACATGGTTAACTGTGCTACGTTCCTTCACTGTGTTTAAGAAAGTAATTATACGTAAATGACTAACTCACGGCCTTAACATAGAATTGAAGTGTTCACCATTCATCTGCTTCCGCGGAACCTAGCATATCATTCCCAAACTTCTCCTATTGGTAAATGCATATCAAAGCTCTCATATTACAGCATGCAAGGAAACATTCAAGCATTCATTCTACAGAAAATACAGACAGTCATTCATTCATAAACATCATCACATAACATAGGATTTAACGTGGTTCACTTCCCCGAATGGAAAGCTATGTTCACAAGAATGGTTGGTAATATATTTCTTTCAAAAGAGATGGGGCAACCGTTCTTAGTCTGTGCACTCAGCTGTAGACTCTCCTTTCTCTCGGCTAGGTCTCTGCGCACACAGTTGCAGAGCCTTTACAATATTCTCAGCTCGAAGAGATTTTTACAATACAAAAAGGTTATCTCCTTAATTTCTTAGCAACAACAAAAGACTAATAATAATCCAAAAAGAGAATAACTCTGAGAACCCAACACACCGAACCCCCATCCCATACAAAATGTCTTCTTAAATAGATCATGCCCGAAGGTCATGTCTGTATAATGCCGAAGACCTAAAACCCAAAACACTAAGGGTTTCCAAAACTACGCCGGTTTTCCAAACCAGCTTGCTGGCTCTTGGTAGCGTCTGCTTGATCATGACGGATCTCCACATCCTCATTCTGTTGCTATCGGCTTTCCTGTCGCACGCATGCCTTTAGGATGCTCCTGCCGAACCGTTTCTCTCTAACGGTTTTACCTTCTATGCGTGCCAAATGTCGCTTTCCTTAACAACCCACGCGTGGCTACCTTCTTGTTTTGCCTACGTTCGCTGCTCGGAAATCCTAAAGTATCTTTCCAAAAATGGCTGCTACTGGTCGAGCCTGTAGCTACACTTGATACTTGTCCAGCACATCGCTTTGTTGGCTCCACGTTGCCTCCTAACTCCACAGCACTGCTTCAGTGCAGTACTGGTCTTCGCATCACGACCAAAAATTCGACGCTGTGCGCAACTCCGCAGTCTCGTCAAAAGTGGGATGCTGCGCATCTTCGCAGTATCCTCAATACTTAGCCAAAATTGTGCTTCTGAGCTATGCTCGGCTCAGCCTTCCCTGCTTGCCTAAAAAGGGTGCTTCCCAAAACTTCATCTCAACCTGGACCCAACACCTCCCACTCCATCCCGTAATCGCCGCCACTTGGAGCGGCGCTTAAGGGGTGGGCACGATTCTCATAATCGTGCCCCCGAAGCCCATCCCACTCCATCCCATTATCCCTTTAATAATTTGCATTGTTTTGTTTAAAAAAAAATAAATTCATATTTGTTTTTTAATATAGTTGTTTTTATATATATTCCAAAAGGTAACTATATCAAACCTAAAGCATTTTCATGAGAGACCTATTAATGAATGGTATATATAAGAAGAAGGAAAAGTATATTCACGTGAAACTCGTCTACATCCTTGGTTGGCTGTGATCTCCCTGCCAATTTTGCGATGATAGCTTTGGTGCGTCGCCACTTGGAGCGGTGCTTAAGGGGTGGCACGATTCTCAGAATCGCGCCCCCTAAGCCCCTCCCACTCCATCCTGTAATCACGGCCACTTGGAGCGGCGCTTAAGGGGTGTTACGATTCTCAGAATCGTGTCCCCTAATCCCGTCCCACTCCATCCAGTAATCCCTTTAATAATTTGCATTGTTTTGTTTAAAAAAAAAATCGTATTTGTTTTTTAATATAGTTGTTTTTATATATATTCAAGACGTAACTATATCGAACCTAAAGCATTTTCATGAGAGGCCTATTAATGAATGGTATATATAAGAAGGAGGAAAAGTATAGTCAGGTGAAACTCGTCTACATCATTGGTTGGCTGTGATCTCTCTGCCAATTTTGCGATGATATCTTTGGTGTTATAAAATTGTGAAGACATATCAAGAATATCGTTGAATTTGCTGTATAGATTCACATCCGCTTTTTATGAGCAGCTTCCGAAATCTTAAAATGGAAGCAACAATCATTTTCTTTGGAACATTCACTTTATTTTCTCTCCTAAATTTTATGGGATATGTTTTATTGTGCTAAAGAGGTGTATTCTACAGCCCAATAGGGGGAGATGTGTAACTCCTTCCATGTTCATTTTGGAGCTAACACGTGTCCTTTTAAAAAAGTAATAAAATATTTAAAAAATAACATGTCAGATATTTAAAACATTTAGAACGGCATATATATAAAACTACACAAATTAGATAAATTAAAAAGCTTCATCAACATTGCACTCTAAAAAGGAAGTTTACACTTTAAGAGATTTGATGCCTCTTGACCCTTAATAAATCCCCTTTAAGATGGCCAGTATTTATCATCTAATCATCCATACAATCTAAAAATAAAATTTATTATAATGACGTCGTCTAAACGCTCATGAAATCATTCCATTGTTGGTTCAAGACCTCCAAAATCTCAATCTCGGAAGTAATTCTAGGCACGGTTAGATCCTTGTTTCTAACCAAAACTATGAAAAATATACCAAAGGAAAGGGAAGCAACATATTTGTATTACTTTAAAATAAAAATAAAGATGGGGAAGGAGCATATTTTTTATAATTTTCTTTTTTTGTCTTATTTCAAAGTGGGACATCTATACTTATGAGGAGGATTAATGAGCATAACGTGTGTCAATAAATATGGACTTTGTTGTGATATGTCTTAAGCTTGGGTGAGTAATAACTACCCTACTACAATGTATTTACCCTACTACAATGTATTTAATGCTGTCTAATGTTGGGGGCATTGAATGCTATAATGCTTAGTACTTATTCCTCATCATTTGAGTGAACAATAACCATCCATATATATATTTAAGGTGGTGATTTTTTTTTGTTTTATACGGTTGTTACATTGTTTTTAATTAAAAAAAATATGATTTACTTTTATTTTTATATGGTTTTATTAAATTTTTTACTATTTGTATTTTATTAATATTTTTTATATGATTTTGGTATTTAGTTTTTTAATATATGTATTTTTATATTTTATATTTTTATTATGTTTTTAATATAGTTTTATATATATATGGATTTTATTATATTTTATTATTATTTGTTTTTTATTAATATTCTTTTTTAGTATGGTTTTGGTATTTTAGTTTTTTAATATATATGTATTTTATATTTTTATACGGTTTTTTTAGTTTAGTTTTATAAACGTTTTTTTTAATATAGTTTTTACATTATATTTTCATATATATATTTTTATTATATGTTTTGTTTTATATAGTTTTTCATTTATAGTTTTTTTTAAAGTATTTTTTATTTTTTTTCATTTAGTTATATTTGAAAAAAAGAATTTGAGAAACTATAACAAGATTATTTTTCTTTTTATTTAAGTTATTATTTGTTCTTATATGGTTTTATTTTTTAATATTTCAATATTTGTTTTTTTAATATGTTTTGTTTTGCTTTTTAATATTTAGTGTAATTTAAAAAAAAAATTAAGTATATTTAGAAAGATTATATTTAATTATATTTTTATGCTTTTTTTTTAAATAAAATTTTTGTTATATAATTGTTTTTAAGGTGTTTTATGTCAATTTATTTTGTTTTCTTACATATTTTTATTTTATTTTTAAGAGTTTTGTTGTAACGTTGTTTGTTGCTAAGATCACAATTTGAAACAAAACCTAATTTTAACCCTTTCCTAAATAAGGGTGATTCTGGTAGCACCACTTTTTGATTGAGGGGTTGATTTTGGGTTTTGATTGCAATCACAACGATTGGAGTTTCAAAAAAGTTATAAATTTAGCTTCGGAAAAAAAAAGGGTGCTACTGGTAGCACCACTTTTCAATCGATGGTTGTTTTTAATGCAAAAATATGAATTTTTATGGCTAGAGTTCTCGTTTTGAGTATAAAGATCTCTTCAAATTGTATAAATTGTTCTAGACATAGAATGGTGATCATGGCCCGGATCGAAAAAATGTTGAAACCATTGGAATCGGGACATTGGAATAATGTTAGGGGTGTCTCTTTCACATGGGTCCTTGGCCTAGATCCCCTCCGTTTCAGCGATTTTGTAATCTAGGGTTTATTTCAGTGAGAGACAAAGCAATTCTTGCACAAGGGGGTCAACATTGGAAATGCCTCGATTGTCAACCCATGTCCAACGTTCACATGTCGAACGTGCCCAAACGCACTTGCATTATCTCATAAAACTCAATTCTACTACCTAGATCAAATTATATGCCCCCAGGACCAATTCAACATGTGTCCTTGAAAGCCTCCAGGAAGCGAGTTGCAACTGGCCATAGAACGATGATTGTGGCTCCGATCGACGAACTGTCAAATCCATTAGAATCAAGACGTCGGAATAATGCTAGGAGTGCCTCTCTCCCCTGGGTCCATGGCCTAGACCCCCTCCATTTTGGAGATTTTGTAATCCAGGGTTTCTCTCAGTAATAGACATTAAAAGAAACAATGAGGGAATTTTATTGAATATAAGATTTTGTTATATCAAGTAGGGAATTTTTTTGTTAATTTGTTCATATAAAAGAAACTAAAAATGGTGGCAACAAACATGGAATTATAGGTATGTAATGGATGAGAGATCAATTCTTACCCATTGAGTGTAAGGTTATGCTAGAGATAAAATCCTACCTTCTATTTTTTTGTGTGAGGTTATGTTAGATTTTTTCCTAGTTATGCCATATTACTCCTAGACATTATGACACACTTATCATGAGAACTACACATGCTATTAAATAAAGGACATAATATTTTCTCATGAAAACCCTAGAAATGTCTCGTCCCCTTATCTTCACAAGTGGTTATATCTTCATCATTGCTAACATCTATATCCTAGGGTTTCCTCAACAACCCTATCATATCGAGGACATGTATGGAAGTCCTCATTAGTTTCAACAACAAGCTTATGTCAATCAAGGTCTCCCCACTAGCATCATTGTCTTTCTTTGGGGTTGAAAACCATACCCATGTAACACCACAGAAGTACACCACTAGAGAACTCAATTTCTAGCATCCAATTCTACATGTCCATCCTAGTATTTCAATACTCAAACCCTTATCTTCTCCACTAGTTATATCTTTTTTATCCCTAACATCTAAGTCCTAGGGTTTCCTAAGGAACCCTATAATCCCAAGGATAGGTAGGAAGTTCTAATTGGATTCAACAAGAATCTTATGTCATTCAAGCTATTTCCACTAGCATGATTGTCTTTCTTAGGGTTTGCAAACTCTAGCCATGTTACATCCAACAAGTACATGGAAAGACAACTCTATTGCTAGTATTCAAAATCATGTTAGGTGTTAGCTCTAGTCTCCATGTATTCTACTAGACCAATGGCCTTAGTGTTAGAAAAAGATGCCCTACTTTCAACCTAATTTGTCACTTTCTCAAAATTACTTGGAATTTCCCTTTGTAAGGCCTTTTACTTGGGGTTCCCAATTGTCTCACATACTTTTATGCTTGAGAAAGTTTAGCAAGAATTCGAATTAGGGTATTTTTGCTTGACAAGTTTGCCAAATATAACAAGGGTGGATAGAAGGAAACTAGTGGTGATATTATTGAGATAATGGTCTACCACTCTAGGTTTCTAGAGTCCTGTCATTGGATCATATTCTTCATTCCCACACTAGAGCACTAGAATCCTAATAGGTTTCGTGAGGGACTCATTAGGAGAGAAGGGAAAGTTTGAATCTTGTGTTGCATATGGTTAAGATAAATTCTTGGATGATTAATTGTTGGATGGGTGAGATACCCATTGAAACTAATTATGGTGGGTGTCTTGTTCTATTTTAAGTTTTGTGACTTGGGTTGGGTTGTATGAGACTAGAGCCACATAGGTATTGGTATTGCATGTGAGTAGAGCCACATAACATACATGAATGTGGGAGTTGAAAGTATCTTTTTGAGTCATCTTTGAAGCACTTGGAGGAGAACACCTAATCTTTTTTAACCGTCTTTTAGTCAAGTCTTCAATTTTTATTTAGTTAGAAATTTTTTATTGTGCATGAAATTTCAATTTTGTGAAAAAATGCTTTCTTTGACTGAATATATTCAAAATACACACTAATAGGGAAAGTTTACAAAAGAAAGTGGGCCATGTGGGTGACCAACACATGGCCATGGTGTCGACATTGATGGTGGCAATGGGCATTTCATCGATGAAGCACAACAATGATTGGACAATGAACATGGTTTAAAACATGTAATGGTGTCAATCATATAACGGTGTCAAGAATACATCAATGTATGGTAATATGCACTTGTTGGCTCGTAAACTGTTCTTTAACTTTCCAAGATAGACCCAGGTTCTGTGCGGTTTAGGGAACCAACAAAACCCCTTTTCACCGTCCCTTTCGGCAACAGTCTGCGAGCAGACTGAGGTCTCACCCAATGAAAAGTTATGGGGAGGTTGCGGAATCAAGTTTCCACAATTGGGTGATGCGCACTTTAACGGAATGGGTGACTGCGCGAAGTTCCACCTACTTCGCGGTTAACGCTTATGCTATCGTGCATCCAAGGATTGGGCGCTATGGAATGGCTATTCGAAAACAAGACAACACAATTGAAGATTGCGCTACCTCTTTAACAATCACACATCTTCGACAATCTTTACTTAGCGTAAATTGTGCATTCAACAAGCATACTGAACTGTGTATTCTGCGGACTTATCTAATATACTGAACTATGATGCAACTGCGCACTTCCGGTGTTGCGCTTCAAGGGGATTACACTTATACAGGCTGCGCTGACTTAGTGTTTACCCAATACTTATGCATTCATCTTACTTAGAAATACTTGCATCTTTAACATTCACTCATACAAGTTAAACACTTAACATATTATTCCCATCATCCATTCTTATTGAGAATACACATGAAAGCGAAGATACATTTACTCATAAACAAGAACTTAACCATTCAACAAAAGAAAATACACATTCAATCGCACAACACAACGATTTAACGTGGTTCACCCCAAGGATGGGAGCTACGTCCACAGAAACTATTGTTTTATTATAAATGGGAAGGGTTCAACAGTTCCAATCTGTGCACTCAGCTGCAGACTCTCTCCTCTCTTCAGTAGGTCTCTGCGCACGCAGCTGCAGAGCCTTTTTACTATAGTCTCTCAACAGAGATCAATATTCAACAATCACCAAAAATGAAGATTAACCCAAAATCAACAACCCTTTCCCTTACAAAAGTTTCCCTTTATATAGATTGTTCCATTAGGTAACGTCTATTACAATGCATGGTGATAAAACCCTAAGGTTACCCAAAACTGGTGTAGTTACCCCTCTAACCAAAATATGTTAGGCTTATAATAGAGACTTCACCATCATGCCCATCCCTCTGCGCTGTCTCTGGCTTCTGGCATCTTTTGACTACGCATGGTCATGTTGCTTTCAGCCCCTCTGCTGAGCACATGCCGGCGGGTCGTTTTCATCCCACTGTTTCTTATCTAACGGTTTCGTGCACCCGGTTCACTTAGTGTTGCCTTTGCTCATGCGACCGGTCGCTTTCATTCTTCGCCACTCCTTAATCGTTTCCTGGGAATCTCAGAGTATCTTTCCCAAAATAGATTGTCGACTGATCTTACTGGAACTTGTACTGTTTTCCATCCAAAATTCTGCCATGCTGTATCTTCGCGGAGCTGGTACTTCGCAACACTGGATCTTCGCAACGCCATATCTTCACAGAGATGGGTTGAAATTAGCAAAATAAATCACAATCTCAATTGCCACCAAGACTTCTCTTAAGGTCACCCATTCAAAATTGTCAATTGAAAAGCCAAAAGTACCTTAGCAATGCTCAAAGTTGCCAATTTATTAGCCCTACAAACCCTACGAAAGCTCTTTAAAAGTAACTAGTTAGTCATTCAATAGAAATTGGTGTCACAATGCTTGCTTTCAAAAAGTAAAGAATGAAAGGTAGAAAAACTCACCAAACCCATTTGTTGCACATGGATCAATGTATGCATAATTATTGTTGATCAATGATCTCATAGTATAATTTGATCTTATGAAAGAGGGCCATCTACAACATTCTCCAACCTATTCAATGCCTCTTTAGAAAAAACCAAGAATAAGGTCGATTTGAACTAATTTTAGATTTAGTCTAACCTAATGTCATTGCCAATTGTGTGCAAGGAAATGGAAGGGGTGTGTAAGAAAAGATATTGTATTGTGTCATAAATATCAAAGTTAAAGTTGAAGGACACACATTGTCCATATCCCAATCATTGACATCATTCATTAAAGAGCCAACCTCCCCTTCAATTCCCTAAAACTAAATGAACAAAAACTGTCATTGTCCTTTGTTCTTGTTCATATTCTTTTTACTATTCTTCTCCATTTAGAATGACTACAACTAAAATGAGTTCAACTTAGGAAATGTGGTATTGGATTCATTCTTAATAAATCCAAGAATTTATAATTAATACATCATAAAGTAAAGATACACCAATGGAGAAAGAAAATAAAACACACAAACACATGTATGTATATAGTGGAGACAACTCCAAAGAATGCCCTGCACTTTCAATTTCAAGCAAGCATGTATAATCTTCAATTCCAAGTGTTCAAATGATTGCAAATGAGAAAATGCCACATGTATGAGTGGGATTGAATTAGGTTATTTTAAACCCAAGAATGTGGGACCACATATCCCACCTAATTAGCCACCAATGTGGGACCATGAACCCACCTAACTAGATGAATGTAGGTTATAACCGTTAGGACCACAATTCAAGACTACAATAAATACCTAAGAATGCCACTATCCCCTTTTAGTTTTGACTCATGGACACAAATAAGGGAGTCCATATGAAGAAGATCCCCAAATCTATTGCAACAGGAGTGCGCGAGCGGAAAAAAAACATAGCATGGGCACACCCTTAAGACCGTGTGTGCACAAAGGTTTGGTAAAATCTCGAACCGCAAAGTAGGCATCCACATAGGTCTTAAGAGCACACGCACTTAATGTGCATGCACTTTTAGTGTGTGCGCATTAATAGTGCACACACACTTCTCTATATATTAAAAATTTGGTCGAGGCCCATTTCTTACCCATCTTACTCGATTCCGCTAGTGCACCATTGTCCAAAAATGCTCCACAACCTCATGCACGCACCAATTCCACCACCAAAATCCCCCAATAATCATCCAAGTAATATTTTTCTCCTCTAAATACAATTTTTGTTTGTATTTTCAATGATTTAAAAAAAAATTACACTATAAAAAAATCCAAAATGCTCAAACAATATTGTAACAAATTCAATTTTTTTAATTGCAGTTAATCTCTACTCCATCACAATGGAGAAAAACCAAGAGACAAACCCCCAAACAAACAACCCATCCATAGAAAACCCCAAAGTAAAAATTCACCCTGAGGAGAACCCAAGCACAGAAGCCCAAATAAACCAAAATTTACACCAATTAAGAAGCTTGGTTCAAGAACTTAGAACGACTAGGGAACCATCGAGACTCTCCCTAGCCACATCCCTTAACAACATCATTGCCTCAGTTGACATTTCTCATGGTCAATTGGCGAGCATAACCGAGTATAGGACTAGGATGAGAAGATATTCTTCCACTGGTCTTAGTAGAGACCAAATCAAAGACTTGAACTTCCCAAAACAAACTATAGTTAGTTATTTCATTGACCCTGGACCAACCTACCCCTTGATCCACGCAAAAGGTTCCATTGCATGGATTGGTGCACATATGATCCATGGAGACAAGATTGGATGATTCAATGGTTTATGGTTTTTGACAAACCTCCTTGCAACAATAGGGAGGTCCCACTTTATTTTCTTTGGAAACTATATGCGGAGTTTGTGTTGGGCCTACATGTCAACTACACATTAGTGAGTTTCAGGGAGTTGGTCTTGGATCTTCCTAGGATCGACCCGCCACCAAGCATAACCCATTGAGAGGGCCACCTGCACCTAGGTGTACGCCTAACCCCCTCCATAGATACCTCAGTTACTGGATCACCTAGCTGAGACTGCCACTTCCATATCACAACTTTCTCATACTGTATTTCAACACAGTACATTTGTGGAATCATCTAGGCATGACACATCACAGCAGCATAGAGAACCATCAAGTGTAGTTCCTTTAGGCCCCATTGGTGATGGACCATCCATGACTGCTAGTGGACCAAAGGATCCTTTTGACACCCGAGGATTACCCCATCATTGCACTCAATGTGGCCATACTTTCCATGGCCCTACAGAGGATCCTGCATGAGATACCTTTATATCTGAGGTTAGTACATGATTTGTAAATGGTTTATTTCATTTTTAAATGTACATTTTACAATTGTTAGATTAACATTGATCAGTGTATTGAATGTGTAATTAATGTTTTTGGCATGTGTAGTTGTTTTGCGATGAAACAACAGAATCAAGGTGGGAGGACATTACTGCTCCCAACCTTGATGCTGCCATGACGTCAGTGGAAAGTATTGCATCACCTCTCATACAGGTATATAAAAGTGTGTATGGTTGTAGGATTTAAAAATTGAGTTAGTTACAATTCTCATATTTTATATGATAAATCAATATTAATGTTTTTGTGTTCCCACATGTGCATGTGGAGGAGATTGAGCATAGGTCTCCACCTGTGCTTAGCAGATAACTTGTCATGTAGGTAGCTTGTTTGAAATTAATTATATATTTGATGTGAAATTCATTATGTTTGTATGGTTAATTTACATGTTTTTTATTCTAATGAATTGTATTTCATATGTTTATTTAGGTTCCATATCCGACCATACGATTACCATATGCATAGATTCCTATGTATATTCCACATAGTTCTGTTTTTCCACATTTCATGTTAAGTCAGGTGATTGGGAAATATGCTCCTATGATTGGCATTCTTGTATCCCCCTGTAGGCCAATCCAACCCATTATACAACCACCGGGGGTATATCTCCACACACACCCATCCACTCATGTGTTTACCCCTCATGTTAAACATTTGGCTCCATCTGTCCCATCTACATGGGCTCCATCCACATCAGCTCCATCCATTTCCCATACATCTACTCCCACCCATTTACCTACATCAACCCCCGTCCCCCTACCTACATCATCCCCCATCCCCCTACCTACATCAACCCCCACTCCGTTACCTACACCACTCCCCGTTCCCCTACCTACATAAGCCCCCTCCACCACCATTGCCTTAGAGAAAGTTGTGCAACCCAGTTCTCCACTCCCTAGCTCGGAAGGGCAATTGCTTGCATCGCTTCTGATATTCATGGTGAGATTTATAATTTCTTTAAAATCTTATAAAGCATGAGTGAATTTCATAAAATAAGACATGTTGGTATTATGTATTAATTATTTTTATAATTGTTGCATGGAGGCATTTCTGAGAGATTGGGATCGAGGAGACAGACACCCCCATCATGAGATGTTGTCTCGCCTCAGGTGAGTACTCAAGATTTGAATTGTAATTGCATTTTTTAAGTGTACTAATTTATAGAATTGTGGGAAAATTGGCATGTTGTTGTTTCCCTTTCAAACCACACCCAAACGTAGGGGGGGCAATCTTCCTCTAGATCAAAGAGGAGGAAGATCAATTTTGGAGACGAGCGTCGGGGTGCCGATGGTGGCCAGGGTGATTGAGACACCCACTATGTACATTAGCCACGATGTGGCATTTTTTGTAGGAGATGGTTATTTGTGTATAGGCCATGAGCCGCACTTATTCCATTATATTCCATTTCACAATAATAGCATATACAGGACCACTGAAAGAACAACAAGCACAACATAAACACAAGAGACACAGATTTATCCTGGGAAACCCTCATGGGGAAGAAAACCCAACAAAGCTTCCTCAATATAGATGACCAACAAATACAAAGATGTAATCCACAACCATGAGCTCCTTCTCCTCCACAGCAGATCTCTCTCTCACTTATGAACTATTCACAAGTGAGTGCAATGTGTGTTAAATGAGGAACACACCTCCTCTATTTATACACAACTCCGACTTGTATTTTATATTAACTAGGTCGGCACCAACTTAACCATTGGGTTAAACACCCCATTACAACTGACTCGGCCGACCCCTCTAGGGTGGTCTAATAACCCTTTGACCCACATAACACATACAGGGCCGACCCCCACTAGGGAATTCTAATAACCCAAGTTACCACATTCCGACGAAGGAATAAACACCTCCGGATATACAATAAGGTCTTCACGGAGGAATGAAACATCTCCAGAATAATAAAGTACAAATATAATATTCTTTGAAGTTACAATATTTCAACACCCCCCCTTAATGAGAAGGATATTATAACAACATCTGCACAAGCAAGGAGTCATCAAATACATCATACATGATACATCTATAAATCATTGGAAGCTTTCTCAACATCATCAGTAACTCAAGCAGTTACTGGAACATCAACATCTCTAGTATTAAGTCTTCATATTCTGCAGCACTCAAACAGCTACAGCAACATCAGCATCATCATCTAGATCCTCACGATCACCAGCATCATCATCTAGACCATCACAACCACAACATCGTCATCTAGATCATCATGATCAACAACATTGTCATCACAATTAGCAGCATCGTCATCTAGACCATCATGATCATAGCATTGTCATCATGATCACAGCATCGTCATCTATACCATCATGATCACAGCATCATCATCTATACCATCACGATCAGCATCGTCATCACATGATCTACATCATCATCATCACGTGATCTACATCATCGTCATCAACTGGATCCTCTCGATCAATAGCACAATAGCAACACACCCTGCAACACACATGTTCAATTTAAGACACCATATCATGTCTAGGGACGATGCAGTCCACTCATCAACTTAGAAAAAGTCTAAGGACCAATTCTCAGAGACATATGTCTACGGATCAATTCAGGGACTGAAGTTCGAGGACGATACAATCCCCTCACTCTCGGAGACATCTACCTACGGATCAATTTAGGATTGAGGTCCAGGGATGATACAATCCTCTCACTCTCGGAGACATCTGTCTGCGGCTCACTTTAGGACTAAAATCCAAGGATGATACAATCCCCTCACTCTCGGAGACATTTGTCTGTGGCTCACTTTAGGACTGAAGTCCAAGGATGATACAATCCCCTCACTCTCGGAGACATCTGTCTACGGCTCACTTTAGGATTGAAGTCCACGGATGATACAATCCTCTTACTCTCAGAGACATCTTGAACTAGTGGTTCTGGGATGATGCAATCCCCATCATGTACATTTGAACTTCTATTAATTCTGTACCACTATACATGCTTAAGAGTGCACTAGTGTCATCCTCATGATCTCATACACAAACATACATTCATTAGTATAATCTCAATATTATCAAAACATTATAATTCTAAATAATCTTAAGTATGTATGCTCATAATT
The DNA here is from genome assembly GCA_027924585.1 of Larix kaempferi. Lineage (NCBI taxonomy): Eukaryota > Viridiplantae > Streptophyta > Pinopsida > Pinales > Pinaceae > Larix > Larix kaempferi. Next base: position 68,069,559 of record BSBM01000361.1, on the reverse strand, counting down.
ATTTCATACACAGGTATACTTACCTAAGATCCTAACAAAGTAGGATTCTAACTTGATATAGGAAAACATACCTGGATTATCAAGCTTGGTCATGTCTTAACAGACCCAAACAATATCTTCTTTTGTTCTCTTCAATGATTTAGAGATCCTGAGCTACAACCTTCATATTTCATACGTTAAGCATAGTAGAACAAAGTCATACATACCTCATAAGTAGAACTTCTATGTGATCAAGGAGTATGGATGAGTCTTTGTCTTCATGTCATCATGGTCATGGAACTTGATTTGTCTTTCTTGATGTACCTGTATCTTGTTAGCAGACAACATCAACCTCTTACAACACCATAGTGCATTAGTACAATCATATAACCCTAATCAATGAATGTCTTCTATCATTTACATGCATTCATACTTTTACTAGGGTGATAAGACAATTCGAACATTAATTAAGATTGTACTAACCTAAATAATATGAAGACAAACATATTATGAACTTAATCAAGAATCAGATTTCAAAACATACCTGTATCTCCTTAAGTCATACCTGTCGAGATTTCTTGTAGTCTTCTTATGTAAGGCCTTAGCCTCATCTCCCCCTGAAATTAGGGTTTGTCAGAGAAACCCTAAAAATTCAAACTTTGACTTTCACACTTCTAGATGGATGGAAAGATGTGCCTTGCTGAGCTGATCAAACTAGCATACTTCAATTTTGAAATCTCCAAAATTTGACCCCTCAAAATTGCCTTTGAAACTTCTGGATCTTCTGTACAGGATCCCAAACTAGGGTTTGATGAAGCCCAACCTTCTGCCCAATCAAAAGGTTCGATCCAAAGCTCTAAACTCTTATTTTTTTGAGGAGCTTCCAACCGTGGTCACAGACTTAAAAAATTCCAACTTTTGCAGAAGCCCTAATTTTCTACCTGTCCGATCAAAATCTTGAACTGGGGTTTGATCAAGCCCGGTCTTCTAACCTACAAAAAAATTCGATATTGGTCTCTAAATTTTGATTTTGATGAGTATAATTCAGCCATGGACTCCACTTCCAAAAATCCCAACTTTCTCCGAAACCCTAATTTTCCACAGCAGTGACGATTCAAGAATTAAGGTGCTCTGAATCCAAAACTGTTTTGACAGAAATATGCACCTGATTGTTTCTGGTGTAACTCCGAAATTATGAATCCACATGGTCTGAAACTTCTGCCTGTGATAGCCTGACCGATCCTCTTTCCAACCCCACAGATCTGACCTCAATTAGATTCTCTGAGAGAGATTTATGCCAAGTGTCGCAACGTGACCTGTTTATGGGATAAAACAGGAGAGGAAACTTATACGACGTCCCATGTGTCACTGGTTCACCTTTGGCCTCTGAAACATTGACCTGAGATAGTATAGTCCATGCACTACCTGTCACATTTTACTAAATTTCATTTGGAGCTTCCTAGCCCAAGTTATGACCTTTTTTCCTAGGTCACCTGATTATGACTGAGATCTGGAAGAGGCAGAAACCCTAACTTGTACTAATCATAACTCACAAAGTACAACGAATCTGAGGGTGTCCTTTGGACACACGGTACATGGGGATGTTATATACGCCCTGTAAAGGTTTCAGATCTCGAACCTTTTCCAAAATGGATTTATATCGAAAGTTACACGAAGTTCTATAAGGTCTATAAGCTAAAGAATTTCTTGTATGGGTTGAAACCAAGTCCCAAAGCTTGATATATCAAGATAGACAACTATTTGAATAACAATGAGTTTAATAGAAGCAAAAGTGGCCTCGCTTTGTACACTAAAACATATAAGCAAGGTAAAATTATTATGTCAATGAGATAATTTTTACAAGTAAGTTGATGTTGGACAAACTTAGAATGGCCATGAAAAATGAATTTGAAATGACAGAGTGTGATGAAGTACTGCCTTGGTATTGAAGTTAATCAATAAAAAAATGAAATTTTAATGTGAGAATCAAAGTATGCTTAATATGTGTATCTTTAGCAGTAGAGAATTTCAACACCTATAGCAGTAGGTACTAAACTAAGAAAAGAGGATTATGTATCTTTTGTAGATCCAACACAATTCAAGAAATTAGTTAGAATTTTGATGTACCTAATAACAGTTAGGCCAGATATGTTTGTTGTGAGTTTAATATCAAGGTTTATGGAGTTTATGGAGTCTCCAAGAAGTACTCATTGGCAATTTGGTAAAATAATTTTAAGATACATTACAAGTACATCATATCATTGAATTTTGTATTCCATAATTGAATGCTTTCACAAATAGTGATTTTACATGCAGTGTTGATGGTGGGAAAAGCACAAGAGTTAATATGCTTTTAATTTTGGTACCAGTGTTTTGTCATGGGAATCAAAGAAGCATCCCATAGTTACAATTTGGTCAATTGAAGCAAAATATGTGGGTGCAACATAACATCTTGTCAAGTAGTTTGGATGAAAGGAGTTTTGTCCAAGGGCTGGTGCAAGGTAATGATACCCACTTATGACGCGTTAGTTGTAATGGCATGCTGGAAAAACATAAATCTTATCATTAAAATGAATTATTAGAGGTACCTATAAAAATTTTTAGAATTACGTGTAAAAAGATGAAACATAGAAAATCGGATCACCTTCCGGAATATATAACTTTTATTTATGGAAAAGTGGTATAACCACCCCAAAATGTCATTATTTTAAGATTGGTATGTTAGTTTTTCTCTAGAACAATGCATATGTTCACGTTGGTCCACCAGTTTGTTATGTAAATTGTCAAATTATGAGGAAAACATATGTAGAGGCATAGGCAACAGATGGATCTTGTGCACGTCTATTTTTCCAAAATTTTAAAAGTTAATTTTATATTTTTTTTTAAATTACGAAAGTCAGTGAAGCCCTAAAACGACATGTTTGAGTGTTGGTCCACCATATCATGGTCTGAACATAATCAATCAAATTTTTTTATTGGCTTGTAGGTATTCTTGTACTCTTGTGCGGGTTCTTTTCCATTTTCGAAATATGTAAGCCAATCTAAAGTTATATCCCAAATAAACGACCTATGTTGTTTACAAATTTGACATGAGTGTAGTTAAAGATTAATTAAAAATAGAAAACAATAACATATCTATTCAAAAAATATATAGTTAGAATCTACACACAGAGCTCGACAAGTTTGTGCAATTTCATTAGTAGAGCACAAGTGGAGCATATGTGGAACTAAGCGTGAAAAACATGAAGTTACAGAAATTGGTGTGTTCTACCATAACTCAGACCAAGCCCCAAGGTTTGGCAATCTGAAGCTAGTACCAAACCTGCAAGGGTGCCAAAAAATAATGAATCCAAACATGCGTGCGCAAATGCGCGCATGCATTGTTGCGTGTGCTCTTGTAGATGCGTGCACACGTTGTTGCATGCACGCGCTCATTTTTTCCGCCTTCATTTTTTTCTATCCCTCCCTAAACCCCCCTCCCTCTCTATGACTGCCCCCCCCCCCCCCCCCCCCCCCCCCTTTCTATCCACCCAATCCCCCCCCCCCTCTCTTCCACTCTGCCCAATCCCTCCTCCCTCCCCCACCCCTCTCTTCTCTCCTTCACCACAAGGGTTAGGAGATATATTCTTACACAAAATCACTAACTTGCATTATCCTCATGTACATATAAATATTCATCCTTATAACCATAAATCCATGACTCCTATATCGCAATCCCCAAACCCTTGACCATTAGTCCCTAGCCATTGCAATCCCTAGTCCCTAGTACAACTAACCTTATAACTCTTGGCCCACTATAATCCTAAACTAGTATAACCCCTAAAACTCCTAAATACTAACACATAATGATATATATCCCTTAACCCCTATAATCCTAACCACCTAATCCTAACTTCTAAAGCGTCTAGTCAAATAAAAATTAACCCTTAACCTTTATAACCTCTAATTCTCATCAACCCTAAACTCTATCATAAAACACCCAACCCTTAAAACCTATAACCCATAGCGAGTTTAGAGAGATAGTCAGAGAGAGAGAGAGAGAGAGAGAGAGAGAGATTGGAGGATATGGGTTTAGTGAGATAGAGATTGGGGTTAGGGGTTTAGAGAGAGAGAGAGAGAGAGAAAGAGAGAGATATTGGAGGATATGGGTTTAGTGAGATAGAGATTGGGGTTAGGGGTTTAGAGAGAGAGAGAGAGAGAGAGATTGGAGGTTTGGGCTTAGAGAGAGAGACACAGAGAGAGAGAGGGGGGTTGGGGGTTATGGGATTAAAGAAAGAGAATGAGAGGGAAAGAAATTGGCGGTTATTGGTTTTGGGAGAAACATTAAGAGATTGGGGGTTAAGTGTTAAGAGAGAGAAAATGGGGCTTAGGCGTTCAGAGAGAGAAAGAGAGATTGGAGGCTAGAGGTTTAGAGAGAGAGAGAGAGATAGAATTAGAGGTATTGGGGGTTACATGTTTAGATATATATATATCTATATATATAATTAGAGGTATTGTGCGGTACAGGTTTAGAGAGAGAGAGAGAGTGGAGGTTATGGGTTTAGAGAAAAAGAGGGAGAGTAATGAAGGAATTGGTGGTTAGGGGCTTAGAGAGAGAGAAATTGGTGGTTAGGTGTTTAGAGAGTGAGAGAGAGAGGGAGAGAGAGAGATGTAGAGAGACTAGAGGTCAATCTTTTGGAGAGGGAGAAAGTGAGAGAATGGTGGCTTGAGGTCTATATATATAGAGAGAGAGATTAGAGGATAGAGGTTTAGAGATAAAGAGAGAGAGATCTTGAAAGTTAGGTGTTTAGAGAGAGAGTGAGATTGGAGAGTAGGTGTTTAAATAGAGAGAGAGATTGGTGGTTAGTGGTTTAGAGAGAGAGATATTGGGGCTTAGTGGTTTAGAGAGAGGGAGAGAGTGAGAGAGAGAGAGAGAAATATTTTGTATTAGGGGTTTATAGATAGTAATTGGTGGTTTAGAGAGAGAGAGAGAGAGAGAGAGAGAGAGAGAGAGATTGGGTGTTAGGGGTATAGAGGGAGAGATTGTGGGTTAATGGTTAAGAGAGAGAGAGATAGAGCAAGACATAATAATGGTTATGGTTTTAGGTAGAAAGAGAGAGATATTGGGGTTAAGGGTTTAGAGAGAGAGAGAGAGAGAGAGAGTGGGTAAAGGTTTTAGAGAGAGAGAGAGAGAATAGACGTTAGGGGTTTAGTGAAAGAGATAGAAAGAGAGATATTGGGGGATTTGGGTTTTGAGAGAGGGTGGGAGACTAGAGGTTAGGGGTTTAGAGAAAGACAGGGAGATAAAGAGAGAGATTGGTGGTAAGGGGCTTAAAGAGAAAAGAGATTGGTGCTTAATGGTTTAGAGAGAGAGAGATATTCGTGCTTAGGAATTTAGAGAGAGAGAGAGAGTAGATATTAGGATTTTAGAGGGAGAGAGAGAGACTAGATATTAGGATTTTAGAGGGAGAGAGAGAAAGCGAGAGATTGGTGGTTGTGTGTTTAGGGAGAGAGAGACATATTCGGGTTTAGGGTTTTTGAGAGAGAGAGAAATTAGGGGTTAGAGGTATAGAGAGAGAGAGAGATTGGAAGTTAGGGATTAAGGATTTAGAGAGGGAGAGTGAGAGACAAAGAGAGAGTGGAGGTTAGGGGTTTAGAGATAGGAGAGAGAGAGATTGGAGAGATTGCAGGTTAGGAGTTTAGAGAGAGAGATGTTGGGGCTTAAGGGTTTAGATAGAGAGAGATTGGGGGATAGGTGTTTAGAGAGAGAGAGAGATTGGGGGTTAGGGGATTAGAGAGAGAGAGAGAGAGAGAGATTGGGTTTTAAGGGATTAGAGAGAGAGAGATGGAGGGAGATTGGTTTCTAGGGGTACAAAGATAGATAGAGAGAGATTGTATCTTAGGGGTTTAGAGAGAGATTAGAGCATATGGGTTTAGAGAGAGATAGATTAGTGGTAAGGGGTTTAGAGAGATAGTTAGAGAGAGAGGGCGGGGGGGATTGGAGGTTAGGGGTTGATAGAGAGAGAGAGAGAGGTTGGTGGTTAAGGTTTTTGAGAGAGAGAGGGAGAGAGATTAGGGGTTAGGTGTTTAGAGAGAGAGAGACAGAGAGAGATTGGATATTAGGGGTTCAGAGAGGGAGATTGAGAGAGAAAGAGAAAGGGATTGGATCTTAAGGGTTAGAGAGAGATAAAGAAAGAGATTGGTGGTTAGGATTTTAGAGAGAGAAAGAGATTGGGTGTTAGGGGCTCAGAGAGTGAGAGATGGAGAGAGATTGGGGGCTAGGGTTTTAGAGAGAGAGAGAGAGAGAGATTGGAGCTTAGGGGTATAGAGAGAGAGAGATTGTGAGTTAATGCTTTAGAGAGAGAGAGATTGAGAGAGAATGATGGTTATGGTTTTAGGTAGAAAGATAGATATATTGGGGTTAAGGGTTTAGAGAGAGAGAGAGTGGGTTAGGGGTTTAGAGAGAGAGAGAGAGAATAGACATTAAGGGTTTAGAGAAAGAGACAAAAAGAGAGAGATTGGGGGATTTGGGTTTAGAGAGAGAGAGGGGGGGAGACTAGAGGTTAGGGGTTTAGAGAAAGAGAGGGAGAGAAAGAGAGAGATTGGTGGTAAGGGGTTTAGAGAGAGAATATATTGGTGCTTAATGGTTTAGAGAGAGAGAGAGAGAAGAGAGAGATATTGGTGGTTAGAAATTTAGAGAGAGAGAGAGAAAGTATATATTAGAACTTTAGAGAAAGAGAAAGAAAGTGAGAGATTGGTGGTTAGGTGTCTAGGGAGAGATAGACAGATTGGGGTTAGATTTTTTTTTTTTTTAGAGAGAGAGATTAGGGGTTAGAGGTATAGAGAGAGAGAGAGAGATCGGAAGCTAGGGGTTAAGGGTTTAGAGAGGGATAGTGAGAGACAAAGAGAGAGTGGAGGTTAGGGGTTTAGAGATAGATAGAGAGAGAGATTGGAGAGATTGGAGAGATTGGAGGTTAGGAGTTTAGAGAGAGAGTGAAAGATTAGTGGTTTAGATAGAGAGATGTTGGGGATTAATGGTTTAGAGAGAGAGATTGGGTGATAGGGGTTTAGAGAGAGAGAGAGATTGGGTGATAGGGTTTTAGAGAGAGAGAGAGAGAGAGAGAGAGAGAGAGAGATTGGGGGTTAATGGTTTAGAGAGAGAGAGAGAGAGAGATTGGGTTTTAAGGGATTAGAGGGAGAGATATGGAGGGAGATTGGTTTCTAGGGGTACAGAGATAGACAGAGATAGATTTTAGCTTAGGGGTTTAGAGAGAGAGAGAGAGAGAGAGAGAGATTGGAGCGTATGGGTTTAGAGAGAGAGAGAGATTGGTGGTAAGGGGTTTAGAGAGATAATTAGAGAGAGAGGGGGGGATTGGAGGTTAGGGGTTGAGAGAGAGAGAGGTGTTGGTGGTTAAGGTTTTTGAGATAGAGAGAGAGATTGGGGGTTAGGGGTTTAGAAAGAGAGAGAAAGAGAGAGATAGATATTGGATATTAGGGGTTCCGAGCGGGAGATTGAGAGAGAAAGAGAAAGACATTGGAGCTTAGGGGTTTAGAGAGAGAGAAAGAAAGAGACTGGTGGTTATGATTTTAGAGAGAGAGAGAGAGAGAGAGAGAGAGAGAGAGAGAGAGAGAGAGAGAGAGAGATTAGGTGGTAGGGGCTCAAAGAGTGAGAGATGGAGCGAGATTGGGGGCTAGGGGTTCAGAGAAAGAGAGAGAGAGAGAGATTGGATCTTAGAGGTATAGAATGCGATATAGAGATAGAGTGAAATAAATAGACTAATTGTTAGGGGTTTAGAGAGAGAGAGAAAGATTGGAGCTTCGTGGTTGAGAGAGAGAGAGAGATTGATGGTTAGCGGTTTAGAGGAATACACACACACACACAAAGGGAGAGAGAGAGAGATATTGGAGGTTATGGGTTTAGTGAGTTAGAGATTTGGGATTAGGGGTTTAGAGAGAGAGAGAGAGAGAGAGAATGGGGTTTAGGTTCTTAGAGAGAGAGAGGGAAATAAATTAGTGGTTACATGTTTAGGGAGAAACAGAAAGAGATTTTTGGTTAAGCATATAGAGAGAGGAAGTGTGGGTTAGGCATTTAGAGAGAGAGAGAGATTGGACGTTAGAGGTTTAGAGAGAGAGAAAGAGAATTAAAGGAATTCAAGGTTATAGATTTAGACAGAGAGAGAGAGAATGGAGGCAGAGGAAGAGAAAGAAAGAGATTGGTGGTCTAGGGTTTAATGATAGAGAGAGGGATATTGGAACTTGTTGGCTTAGAGGGGGAGATAGAAATTGGTGTCTAGGTGTTTAGAGAGAGAGAGAGAGACTAGAGGCCAAGGTTCTAGAGAGAGAGAAAGTGAGATATTGGTGGTTAGCAGTCTAGAGAGAGAGATATATTGGGGAGTAGAGGTTTAGAGAGAGAGAGATATTGGGGGTTAGGTGTGTATATATATATATATATTGGTGGTTATGTGTATAGAGAGAGAGAGACAGAGAGACAGATTGAAAGTTAGGGGTTTAGAGAGAGATATAGAAATAGAGCGATAAGTTGTTAGGGGTTTAGAGAGAGAGAGAGAGAGATTGGAGGTTAGGGGATTACAAAGGGAGAGAGAGAGAGCTTGGTGGTTAGGATTTTAGAGAGAAAAAGTTATTGGATATTAGTGGTTCAAATAGAGAGAGAGAGATTGGGGGTTACGGGTTTATAGAGAGAGAGATTGGGGGTTGGTGTTTAGAGAGAGAGAGATTGGAGGCTAGGGGACTAGAGTGAGAGAGATTGGGGGCTAGGGGATTAGAGATAGAGAGAGAGATCGGGGTTAGGGTTTAGAGAGAGAGATATATTGGTGGTCAGGGGTATAGAAAGAGAGAGAGAGATATTGTGTTTAAATGGTTTAGAGAGATAGATAAAGGGAGATAAAATGGTGGTCAGGGTCTTACGGAAGAAGAGATAGATATTGGGGATAATGGGTTAGAGAGAGAGGGGGTTATGGGTTTAGAGATCGAGAAAGTGAGAGATTGATGGTTCTATGTCAGGAGAGAAAGAGAGGGGGGGTTGGAGATAGAGGTTTAAAGACAAATAGATTGGTGGTTAGGGGTATAGAGAGAGAGAGGGGTGGATTGGAATTTATGGGTTTAGAGGGAGATATAGAAAGAGAGAGATTAGGTGTTAAAGGTTTAGAGAGAGAGAGAGAGAGATATTGGAGGTTAGTGGATGAGAGAGAGAGAGAGATTAGAGCATATGGGTTTAGAGAGAAAGAGATTGGTGGTAATGTGTTCAAAGAGAGAGAGATTGGTCGTAAGAGGTTCAAAGAGAGAGAGATATTGGGGCTCAGGGGTTTAGATAGAGAGAGAGAGATTGGGGATATGGGTTTAGAGGGAAATAAATAGATCAGTGAGGTTTGAAAAGAGAGAGAAATTATTGTTAGGTGTTTATAGAGAGATAGAGAAAAATTGGAGGTTAGGAGTTTAAAGGGAGAGATAGAGAGATAGGTTGGGGGTTAGGCGTTTAGAGGGAGAACTCATTAGTCCTATAACCCTTAAAGGATATCAATTTTGAAAACTAACATATATAACCTTTAACCCCATAACCTTAACAACTCTTAACCTACAATCCTTTTAACCCTAACCACAAAAACCCTAAACACCTAAGCACTTATGCACTTAGGGATTATGGTTTATAAGAGGGCCTAAAGGCCTTTATGGGGGAGGGGATCTATGAATAAACAGGAAAATAGAGATTTATTGGGAAATAAATGCACTAAACGTTACCCACCGAACAAAGCAACGTTCTGCAGAGGCACGCACGTGCCGCTAGTGTGTGCGCGCCTTTGTTGAACATAAAATTTTGTAAATAACCCGCGCTCTTCTCCTGCATTGTTTTTCACTCATATCACATATTTTTCGCTCTTCTCACACACAAATCGACAATCACTTGCATTTTGGATTGAATTCAAACACCTTTTGGAGTTGGTTTGACAATTTGGATTGAATACACATCAATTGTACTCTATTTGGCTCTTTGGATTGAATACAGAACAGTTGGACTCTATTTGGCTCTTTGGATTGAATACACAATAGTTGGACTCTATTTGGCTCTTTGGATTGAATTCTCATGCTACTTGGACACACTTGAACTCTTATTACATATAGTGGATACATCAAAAGACTATTTAGCATTTCAAGCAATGAGCAATCCTTGAGGTATGGTGACAATTTTTCCTTATGAATTGTATTTTAGTTTTCATTCACTTTGTTTGAATTGTATGTATTTTAGTTTTTCCTCATGAATTGTATGATAAATGTATTTTAGTCTTCTTAATATTCAACATAGACAATAAAAACATCTTACCACAAAAAAACTACAACACGCACCAAGAAATGCTTTCAACCTTTCATAAAGATAATACAAAAAAATTACTTACATCACCACCAATAACCTTTCATAATCACATAATTCCATCCAATACACAAACATTTGTTGAATTCCTCATGATTTCACTAGAACTACTCACACAAACACCAAAGGAATCAAATTCTTAATATTTAGGGGTGATTTTCCCTCATCCAAAACATGAAAATGAAGTGAGTAGGAGATTCTCATTTTGCAGGGAATGTGCTCCTACTAACACCCCATACCGCCATCCAATACCATCTACTAACACGAACTATTGTCAAAAAACCATGTGCCAAGTGCCAAGCTACCAAAATGAGGCTCGTTGTACATTGTTTCAAGATGACAAGAAAATATCTCAAATTGAGGTCCTAGAGGTGATGTTGTTGTTATATCTAGGGCATTCCCAATTGCTTTTAATATTATAAGAAAAAATTCTCACTAGATGTTGTTGTACATTTTTTCAATATGATGACCAATTAAGGACAAATGTGAAATGAGGACCCTACCATGGTATTAGACATAAAATGGGAAACCACAACTGCACATTTAGACAAAAGGGAGTTGCACTCAAAATGAGGGAATTCACCACACTACAAGCCTATGTCACTAAGATGGATAGGAGGACCTTGATGCCAACCTAGGTTGGATTGTGCATTGATGAAACATTATTAAATCCCACATCAATATTTGATTGAATAAGTGTATGATCGATACCAGTAACACAAGATCTATGCATGTACACACTAATGGGATGTTGATAGTAAAAAAGATCTTTGCTGCACCACTTCGATCATTTTTTGTGATAGTTGCAATGGACTCATGCCACCTTCTATCTTGATACCATATTAGTTTTCTCTATATGTCCAACGTCAAGAAAACAAAACATACAACTTCTGTGAAAATAGTTTATATTGTACACTTACAAAGATAACACGCATAAGTTTACACAGTACCCAATCAATTGCTACATCGATTTCTAATAATATTTCACATTATACAAGTCATAATCATGGTAAAATTTTGTTTTTTCTCATTTCATAATTGAAAAATTATATCTTATTTGCTATTTATTCTTGCAGGGGTGATATTCTTGTTTTCTTAAAAAACTTATTGAAGATGGGCAATAGACGTAATAATAAAAGAAAGTCTAGAAGGAAGGAGTTGCTCCCTGAAAAGGTCCATGAGACAAGAGAAAAGTCTAGGTTGTACATGGAAAACTTTAGGCATCAAAATGTTAGGGCCTTATATCCTAGCACAATGCATGCCACGATGACCTCGGGTTCATCAAGAGAAGTGAAACTGATGCGGGTAATGGAGCCCTTTCAAAATCCAACATCAAGCGATCATCCAACGAATAATCCATCAACAAGCAATGATGAAGTGGATGAAGTCAATCAAATATTGGTTGATGTCAAGTATGCAGGGATGGATGTTGAATGAGTTTTTAATTGGAAACCTTCCAAGAAGAGAACACACATGTCGAACACACTCCCTCGTAGGACCAAATTGTGAACGAAGTGCCACAACAAACTGGTGACGAGACTCGTAATTCCTTTCCTACTCCATTGCCTCGACTATCAAGCGGAAGACGAAGAAATCCCATATGTATTCATGTAGTTGAAAGTTCCTTTTCAGGACTTGAAGGTAAGTTTCCCAAACGCCCTATTGATTTCCATTGTAGCAGGATCATCAAATATTTCTTTGAATCCAAAACCAATGTAGCAAAATGTCAATTGTTTCTGGCTTTGTTAAAATCACATTGTCTAGCTCATGTTATGATAATCTTAGGCATAAAGGTATTTAGAATTTTAGAGTCCAACAATCATGTTGTTATAAATCTACAGTCTACATTTAATTTGATTGGAAAAACTTCTCGTACAAAATATCTTAATGTGGCCCGTCGTGTAATGTCAGAATTGATTGTAGACAAATCCACGAGGAAATGTTGCCTGTTATCACACACATGTAAAATATTTAAAGTAGATAGAAAGTCTCTTCAAAAGTATTCTTCTATTAGAGAAAAACTTGATACCCCAGGCCAGAAAAGATTGCTAGGCTTTTGTTGGTAGGTTACCTTGTTCAGACATGAAGCTTATTGATGTTGTTAAAGAACTAGTACAAATTTTTTGGCATGATAACACTAGACCGTAATCGAATCAAAGAGATGTGTTAAAGTTGAGAAAAGGTGTTAAGGGGTGTGAACCCCATGTCAAGCAATTCCTTGACATGACACAAATGGAACTCTATGAGAGGTTCAAGAATGAGCACACACAATTGAACTTGGGCCAAAGGTACTTTGAAAAATGCAGACCCTGATATGTTAGAATTTGCATTAATCGCAACACGTGTTGCTGTAGATACCATGTAGAATTGGAGTACTATTATGATACATATATACATATAATTTGTGATTTGCATACTAACATTGTGAGGGACTTCTCATCATTACAACCACTGAAATCATCCAAAGAATTTATCCATAGCATAATGTGTCCAAGACCCGAAGGACAAAAATATTATAAAAAACATGTTTATATAGGACATGTTCCAGGTGCAGTGGATTTGCATTATTGAGCCGCGACATCCATGAAAGCGAGGAGCACGAATTTGGGAGGATGTTAGTAGAAATGTAGAACTTCAAGTACATAACATATCAAGTAGATAGTGCTAAGGAAAGAAAAAAAATTGCATTAGTGAAGTCACAGGTAATCTAAGTTTGCATACATTCATACTATACACGGTTAATTTATACACATATATTCAGATTGTAAATGTCATTTTGTATTAATGCCATTGGTTTTGTGGCACCAGGTACAAATTAGGGATTTCATGAAGGAATTATACAAAAAGACCGAGCAGTGTGTACAACATATCCATGTAGCACGATGGAAGGATGAACAATACAGACAGTGCAGGGACACCTTTCCCAATAGCACAATATTGTAGGTTGTGGACTTTGCTAAAAAATACACCCTGTAGCCACATAATGAGATTCAAAGTCAACACGACCATTCAGACCAAGTTAGCATAATGGTCCATATGACGTATAAGCACGCACCAGAGAGCAACAATGACATGAGGATAATATTGAAAGAGACCAACTTCTATATCAGTGACGATAAGTGCCATGACCTACATTATCTGCAACATTGTTTCAGAATTTTCTATGATCAGCTGAAGGAGAGAGATGTACAGATGGATCATGATTGGATATGGTCAGATGGTTGTGCAGGACAGTTAAAAAATGCACATGTATTCCAGTGGTTGATTATTTTGCACAATACTTATGTTGTGCTGCATATATGGAACTATTTTGAGACCGGGCATGGAAAGGGGGAACATGATAGGGATGGAGTGTAACATCCCGCTAATTTCATAAAATTTTTAAAAATTTTAAATCAGCATTAAATGTTAAGGATTACGAATGCAGAAATAATAAATGCTTAACAAGACAACATTGATTAATGAAGTCAATAACACATAACACAATAATTACTGAGTCTAAAACATTTTAACGAGAGCGACACAACACACTTCTTTAAACATGCTTATGACATTAGTTTGCTTGAAAAGAAATAGAAATAATTTACGATCAAGTTTTCTTGCCAAGGTACTGACAGTTTGTTTCTTTGATGGTGACAAAGGGGGTCCTATGAGGTGCCCCGAGGCTTACTTAGCTATGTTAACTAAAGCATTTGAATTGTTTCTATGTGCAGAGATACAGGTAAGAATTTTATGACAAACATGAGTTAAGAGTACATATGTTTTTCAAATCATCAATGTAATATGAAAATGTCTAAGTACTTCCTTGCAACCAAGTTAATGGAGGTATGGATCTCTAGTTTCAATTCTTGTTTACGTGCAAACCTACAAAATTTTCAATACTATTGAAATTCACGTCGTCATTTTACTTCTTCATTGCGATATCTATAAAAATTACTAAAAGGTCTAATATCATTTACATCATAGTGATGACACCATTCTCCAATTGTAACTTCAGTTGAAAACTTGTAAAAGTAGTGCTTATTCTAATTCAAAATGAACTAGCATTATAATGTGCATCCATAGAACTTAGTCTATACCTAAGTCTCACATTCATTAAAAGACTTAGGAATACATGGCTAATATATAAACTTAACAATACATGATTAATCTATGGAAATATATAAACTTTACCCTGCCTAACTTCACATATGTTATGGGAAAAGAATTTATACAACACTTATAATCCCTATGCATTTCACGTTCCAAACATTAGAATATATTACAATTATTACGATACATAATATGAACATTGGGAAATAAAAGATTCATGAGTTACGATACTAATTATTGCATTGAAAAGTGATAAATGACAGGGCATTGAAGTCTCGGTACTTAGCATGCTTCAGTCTATCGATACATGGTCCTAGCAATAACGCCACCTACCTGGTAAGTGATGTGGAAGATTATTTGGATTGTCTTCACGTGAAAGAGTTTATTACAAAGCATACCACGATGCCGAGTTGTGTCATGCACAAACCCTTGGTCTGGTGATTTGGCAGTATGGTAGATGCGATAATTAATATACTGTTGAAAGCAGAGGCTTCCCGAACTTCGATGTAATGTGTTGGCTTCTCCTCCATCGTTGATCTTGTGTGATCTTGGTTTTAGGGATGATACCCTAATCTTTCGTTTAACCGACGAGGTGCTAACTTTGGTTTTCATTTCACAAGTTAGTGGTGGTGGGGAGAGGCCGGTAGGCCGAGAGTTTCTAGGGTTTCAAAATTTAGAGTCCTTCAGATTTGAAACCATGACCTGTGAGTTTTTTTAACCTGCAAAAGGATGGTATGTGAAGGAGATGAGTTTTGGTGATTATTATAGTGGATAAGAAGTTGTAGTGTTGAGTTACAATCGGTTTTTCTATGAGTTGTTAAAAGTGAACCTTCGGGTTTTTTTTAGCAAGTGGATTCGAATGCTGTTCGATTTTCAAGCATTGAAAATACAGTTGTGTACAGAGTTGTAAATCTCATGGGCATGTTGGATAAGTGGCCTTATCTACTTTGTTCACAGGAGGTGTCTCATGAATCAGAACTTCAATGCACAGGTAAGATCTTTAAGATAAAATAGTGCAAGAATTTAACTATCGTTTTAATGTTAACAACTCTACGAATGTCATTTGACCTCCGAAAATGCTTGATGACAGGTTCTCCATAACGCTGCAGGGTTTAGAGTTTTGAAAGTTCAAGGGAAGGAACCGCTTGTTCACTTGTAAGCCTCGGCAGGTTCCATACTACGTAGGATCTCCTGGCTTGTCATGGTTGATGTTGGTAGTTTTAGCCACCAGTTTGTACTTCAGTAAAGGTTAAGAAACTTCTAGCCACCGATGAAATGTGTGTTGAATGACACAACACCTGCAGGAGGATGAATCCTCGACCTTCCTCGCTATTGAATTCACGATACTTATTTTTGTAGTTTGTAGTTGCAATGTACTCTTCTTACTAGGTTTAAAACCTTTGCCGCTTTATGAAAATGTTTTTAAGGTTTTGAAACCAAAGTTGTACTGGGTTTTCGACTCTATAGTGACTGTAATGTTTAAAGCTATGTGAAGTCGGCTACAACTTAGTTCAAACCATGGATACAGTAATAATATTAGTTTTTGAATGAATGAAGAATGAAATGGTTTTTGTACATGACTTTTATGGTACTTGAATGTCTCATTTCTATAATGTTGAATCATAAAGAAAATAATAACTGGTGTGCTGGCAGTGGCCTAGGGTCAAGTTTTAACTTGAACAACGAGAATCGTTTCTGTATATTGCAAGCTTTTTGGTAGATGAATCCTGTACTTTGTGTCGTTTTTTTTTAAAATTTAGGTTTGAAAGATGGTGCTGTAAGTCTTGATCTGTTAAGTGTTTTAAAAAGGCTAAAAGCCACATATTTCAATCTTGTTTTCAACAAACGAAACCCTACCTGTGAAACTCGTTGGGGTTTCGATACTATTTTAAGTTTCTAGTTAGGGTTTAAAACTACTTGTTAGGTAACGATACTAAGATCGTGTCTTCTGTTAAGTGATGTTATGAGTCTTGTTAGTATTCTCAAAAATAAAAGAAGAAAAGTAAGGTTAAATAAAATGTAGTTTAGAGTTTGGAAAACATGTTTGCTAACACTTCGAAATCTTACCTATCGCTGCCATGATTGGCTTGATATGAAATTTATTGATTTACATACTAAATCAAAATGTGATAAACAGTAATGAAATAATAAGTGTTTACTTATATATTGTAAATAATAACTCTATGTAGAGACAAGTTGCAGCTATATATAAAATAAAATGCATGAAGCTATTGTATTTATGATAATAGAATGCATAAAATTATCAATTTAAAAATAGATAGAGTTGATTTTGAAAATTGAATCCTGTGCAGAAAAATAAAGTGTTTTTCTTTTCTTATGACATAGAGGAATTGCTATGCATCTATTTATAATATACTGTACTGTTTTCCTGAGTTTTTGACATATAATTGAAATGGCAGAATTTAAAAGAAAATACTTCAGTGTTTATCTAATCATTCAAATGGAATTCTGTCGATCATTCATCTCCTATTAATTTTTACTTCTCTATACTAGAGTACGGTGCAAAAACAACATGGGGAAAAATATAGAGAAGATTATCAAATCAATCATTTCATCTAATAAATCATTTTCATTTAGAAAGCATACTTAGGTCAAAAAATAAGACACTTCTTCTATATTCTCTCAACTGTACTACTTACAAATAAATGCAAAATTTAATTGACTGAAAATAACACAGAACTGTAAAACCTGATAATTTGTCGGAGAAACACACCACCCAAGGAGCTTGTTCCACCCAACCTACTCCTAAAGACAACTAACTTACTTGCCTTAGGACCCCTGAGCCTATTCACTGAACCACCAGGAGGAAGATTCTGTAGAAGCCTTAGTACATCAACTTCCAGTAGAATATAGATTATCCAGTCATCAAGACTCAGTAGTCAAAGAGACCTACACCAGTACCTCTGGATTTCCTTCTCAGTATAACTAGCAGACTCACAATTGCATGCTCACATAGCCTCCCTATTCGAATCTCTCAGTGATCACCTGATGCACTTGAGGAATATTTCTGCAGAAAATATTGTAAGAGCTGCCTGCTCAATTCGAATTTCCTTATCTAGGCTACCTAGGCCTTTTAGTGGTTAATTGGTCATTAATGAGCTAACTGCTCTCTTCCACCCACCTTGGGGATAATGCCACAATTTTAGGGGTAGTTGTCCCATAACCAACAACTAGTGGTGGAGTGCAAATGTTGCCATCTGTCCCATACCTTCTAACAACTTCCAATCCTCCTAGTGGGTCAGTGAACACTCATTTAACAGCTCCCTTGGGTGTTTGTCTCCTATTTTAATTTATTAAATAATAATAACCAGTAATTACAATCATCCTTAACCAAACTTGGTTATAATTACAAAACTTTGTAATTATAATTTAACATAAAGTATTTTTCAAATAAAATAATATTCTCAAAATTTGGGTAGGTGACATACACCCCCGCTTGAGTCTCAACATCGTCCTCGATGTTGTTTAATCACTCTCTGAGTGTTCCTGAAACAGAGTTGGGTATGCTTCCCGCATACTACTCTCCAACTCCTAGGTTTCCTCTTTTGGGCTAAGGTGCTTCCATTGCACCTTTTACCTGCCCAATGGTGCGATTCCGGAGTACAGTTTCCCTCCTTTCGAGGATACAATCCGGTTCCACCTGAAAATCGTCGTGTTGTCCCTCCTGTACATCATTCCAATTTAAAACATGAGTAGCATCATGTACATACTTATTTAAAAATGATATATGAAAAACATTATGTATCTTTAGGTTTGGTGGCAAAGCCAGTTGGTATGCCATGGGTCCAAACCTTGACAAAATTCCGAAAGCACCACAATACTTGGGTGCTAGCTTGGCACAACTTCCCAATTTCAATGAACTCTTTTTCGGTCTTACCTTAAGAAAAACATGTTCACCAACCTGGAACTCTTTATGAGTCCTTCTAAGATCTGCTTGACTCTTTTGCCTATCTTGGGCAGCTTTAAGATTTCTTTGTACCTGTTTCACAATTAGTTCTAAGTCCTGCAACAATTCAGGTCTTAAAATAACTCTATTTACTGGGTCATTCCAAGAAACAGGTGTATCACATTTCCTACGATAAAGAATTTCAAAAGGGCTAAGCCTGGCGGATGCATGATAATGGTTATTATAAACAAATTCTGCTAAATGCAAGTAGTCCTCCCACTTACCAGGATGGTCTTTAACATACATCCTAAGCATGTCTTCCAATACCTGATTCACCCTTTCTGTTTGTCCATCGGTTTGTGGATGAAATGTTGTGCTGAAGTTTAAGGTTGTATTCAACCCTTTAAACAAAGACCTCCAAAAGTTTTCAGTAAACTTAGAATCACGATCCAAAATTATCACTTTTGGTATTCCATGTAATCGAAAAATCTGTCTCGTGAAGATTTTTGCAATGTCTGGAACCTTATGAGTAGTCTTCATAGGTATAAGTGTGTTGCCTTGCCGAGTTTATCCACTACCACCATGATAGAGTCATTTTGTTTCTGATTTTTGGGTAGTCCGGTGATAAAATCTATGCTTATAACTTCCCATTTCCATCTTGGTATAGGCAATGGCTGCAATAGTCCAGCCAGATGTTGATGTTCAATCTTCACTTTTTGACAGTCCAAACACTTAGCTATGTATTTTGCTACTTCATCTTTCATTCTGGGCCAATAGTACTCTTTTCGTAACATAGTGATGGTTTTCTGATAACCTGGATGACCAGAATAATGGATTTTGTGCATCTTGTCTAAAATCAGAATTTTTACTTTTGGTATCTTGGGTACATACAATCTGTTTTTGTACAATAACAGTCCATTTTCCTTCAAACTGTAATCTGCCATAGAATTTTCAGAATTGCCATTTGTTGTCCTTTCTTGTAATTTTCTGTATTCCTCATCCATTGCAATCCCTTCAAGGATCTGATTTTCTAAATTTGTTGAGTATGTGCTGATGGATAAAATAAAATTCAACTTTGCTTTACGACTTAATGCATCAGCAACCTTGTTCTCTCTCCCTTTAATATGCTGAATTTCAAAATCATATTCACTTAGAAAAGTTAACCATCTAGCTTGTCTAGCATTCAAATTTGTCTGATCTAATAAATACTTCAGTCCTATGTTATCTGTCAACAAGGTAAATTTTCTGCCAATAAGATGGTGACGCCACATTTTTAAAGCGTGAATTATTGCTAATAACTCTAAATCACAAGTAGAGTAGTTCTTCTCATGTATTTTCATCTTTCTAGACTTGTATGCAACAACATGTCCCTCTTGTGTTAGGACTCCACCGATTCCATCATTACATGCATCAGTGCATACTATAAAATCCTTATTAGGATTTGCTATTCTCAGAATAGGTGCCGTAGTTAGTATTTCCTTTAGCTTCTTAAAACTGTCTGAACATTGTTGATCCCACACAAATTTCTTCCCTTTCTTCTATAAGAAGCTTATGGGGTTTGCAATCTTTGAAAAACCTTCTATAAATTTTCTATAATATCCAATAATACCCATAAATGATCGTACATCTGACACATCCTTAGGAATCAACCAATCATTAATGGATTTTATCTTATCGGGGTCAACCGAGATTCCTTCCTTAGAAATTATGTGTCATAAATACTGAATTTTGTCCTTGTGAAAGTCACACTTACTAAACTTAGTGTATAGTTGATGATCTCTCAAAACTTGTAAGATAATACGTAGATGTTCGTCATGCTCTTCTTTACTTTTAGAATACACTAGAATATCGTCTATGAACACAATAGAAAACTTATCCAAGTATTTGTGCAGAATATTGTTCATTAAAGACATAAATATAGCCAGGGCATTAGTCAGTCCAAATGGCATGACTACGAACTCATAATGTCCATATTGAGTTCTAAAGGCTGTTTTAAATATATCCTCATCCTTCACACGGACTTGATGGTATCCTGACCTTAAATCAATCTTTGAAAATATCATTGCTCCATGCAACTGATCAAATAGATCATCTATGCAGGGAAATGGATATCGGTTCTTGATTGTCATCTTATTCAGCTGGCGATAATCTATGCACAGTCTTAAAGTGCCATCCTTCTTTTGAACAAATATAACAGGTGCTCCCCAAGGAAACACGCTGGGTCTTATGTAGTTTTTATCAATTAGTTCCTTCAACTGTTATTTCAACTCATTTAATTCTAGTATATTCATCCTATATGGAGCTTTAGACTTCGGTACCGCTCTTGGTATTAACTCGATGGTAAAATCTAGGTCTCTCTTAGGAGGTAATCCTGGAATCTCTTCAGGAAAAACATCTTTGAAATCTTTTAGGACAAGTATATCTTCTAGTTTCAGTTTGTCCTATGTAGTAATCAACTCATCATTCACTACATTCACTGCAAACATTTGACATCCTTTTCTAACTGCTCTCTTTACTTGCATAGCTGAAATCTGTCTAAGGGATGTATTTCTTGGAATACCTTTTACTTCTACAGTTTCTCCTTCATCATTTAAACATGTAAAACGTTTTTCATAACAATTCAGAATGACATGATGGGATTCTAACTAGTCCATTCCAATTATAATATCATAGGATCCTAAAGGTAAAACATTCAACTTGGTTTGTGTCTTTAACTGATTCATAGATAAAACACAACTTTCAATAAAATCAGATACTTTTCTTTTTGTTCCTGTTGCTAGTCTAACTAACCAGGATTTATTGAATTTTTCTGTTTTCAATTTAAAACTTTCTACAATATCTGGTGATATATAACTTAGGCTAGCACCTGGATCAATCAAAATAGTAACAAGCTGGATTTGTAGCATACCTTCAATCTCTACCATAGAGACTTGATGATCTGCTTGCTTGTTGTCTAGTGCTGCATTAATTCTGGGCATCTCCCTTGCCAAGTCTCCAATAGTAGGTTCAGTCTATATGGAATGAATATTGTTAGTTGTTCGCTTCCTCTTGGGGCATTCTGATGCATAATGATGAACTTGACACTCAAAACATTTGATAGGTGCCTTTTGGTCATTAGTCTTGGTAGCATTAGGAGTATTTCTAGGAGCTGTAAAATTCTGCTACTGATTATTTCTGGGATTATTTCCTTGAAAATTCTGATTCTGGAAATTTTTCTTTTGGAAACTAGAATTTCCACTAAACCTGAAATTTTTCTTTTTCAGCTCAAAGTTGCTGGGTTTATGATTTTTCCAGTTAGATATCCCTTCTCTTTTCCGATTTGTGTCATAACAAAAAGTTGCTTTCCTCATGGCCTCTTCTAAGGTCTTTGGATTGTCATACTATATTTTGTCCTTGATGTTGAAAGGTAAACAACTCAGGTATCTTTGAATCTTCGGCTTTTCTTCCATGAGGTATGGCACATTCCTCAGTAAATTCAGAAATTTACTGTTCATCTCTTTCATGTTCATACTTCCCATCTTTAAATCATAGAATTCCTTGGATTTTTCTTCATAGTATTGTTCAGATAAGAACTTTTTCTTGAAGTATCTTTTAAAAGTGCTCCAATTTACATCCTTCTCTTTGATGCCCTTCACTCTTTTGATGTCCTTCCACCAGATATATTCCTTCCCAATCAAGTTGTATATTACCATCTTTTCCTTCAATGATTCTGAATAATCATAAATTTGGAAGTACTTCTTCATGCCAGACAGCCATGCTTCTGTTGTCTCTCCTTTTTCAGTTTCACCATTGAAGGTTGGGGGTTTGATTTTCTTGAACTCCCCAAAAACTTGTTCATACTGTTTGTGACTTTTTCTTTTGGGTTTGTAGTCTCCTTCGCTGCTATCACTTGAATAATTTTGTTTCTTTTTCTGTTTTTCATGGACAGCTTCTGATGATGTTGAAATAATGTTCGCATTATCAGTTTTCATTTTCTTACCCCTGTCTTGATGAGGTAAATCTTCAATGTTAGAGGTATTTTCAATTTCTCTATCATGTTCATCAGTTGGGAATTGTTCGAATAGTACTTGATTAAGTTCCTCTTGTGCCTTCAGTATTTTCTCATTGTCTTGTTTTACAGATCTGATTTCTTCTTTTGACTCTTGAAATGCACATAACAAATCTGACTAATTGTCATTTAATTCGCCATGGACTTCTTCTTCATAATGTTGTCACGTGCTATGACTGTTGGGTCGAAATATGTCCTCTATATGTTCAACTGATCCTTCCATACCTGTAGCTTAAAAATAATTTCTGTATAACACAAATTCTTAAATTGAATTAATAATATTGCTGCTGTAAATAAATTTTCTGTTGCGTGTTCCTTGGACTTGTTCAGGCCTAGAGTTCGAACATGAGCTTTGATACCACATGTAACATCCCGCTAATTTCATAAAAATTTAAAAAATTTTAAATCAGCATTAAATGTTAAGGATTACGAATGCGGAATAATAAATGCTTAACAAGACAGCATTGATTAATGAAGTCAATAACATAGAAAACAAATTAATTACTGAGTCTAAAACATTTTAATGACAGTGACACAACACACTTCTTTAAACATGCTTACGACATTAGTTTGCTCGAAAAGAAATAGAAATAATTTATGATCAGGTTTTCTTGACAAGGTCCTAACAGTTTGTTTCTTTGATGGTGACAAAGGGGGTCCTATGAGGTGCCCCAAGGCTTACTTAGCTATGTTAGATAAAGCATTTGAATTGTTTCTATGTGCAGAGATACAAGTAAGAAATTTTACGACAAACATGAGTTAAGAGTACATATGTTTTTCAAGTCATCAATGTAATATGAAAATTTCTAAGTACTTCCTTGCAACCAAGTTAATGGAGGTATGGATCTCTAGTTTCAATTCTTGTTTACGTGCAAACCTACAAACTTTTCAGTACTATTGAAATTCACGTCGTCATTTTACTTCTTCATTGCGATATCTATAAAAATTACTAAAAGGTCTAATATAATTTACATCATAGTGATGATACCATTGTCCAATTGTAACTTCAATTGAAAACTTGTAAAAGTAGTGCTTATGCTAATTCAAAATGAACTAGCATTATAATGTGCATCCATAGAAATTAGTCTATAGCTAAGTCTCACATTCATTAAAAGACTTAGCAATACATGGCTAATATATAAACTTAACAATACATGATTAATGTATGGAGTTATATAAACTTTACCCTACCTAACTATACATATGTTATGGGAAAAGAATTTATACACCACTTATAGTGCCTATGCATTTCACGTACCAAACATTAGAATATATTACAATTATTACAATACAGAATATAAACATTGGGAAATAAAAGATTCATGAGTTACAATACTAATTATTGCATTGAAAAGTGATAAATGACAGGGCATTGAAGTCTCGGTACTTAGCATGCTTCAGTCTGCCGATACCTGGTCCTAGCAATAACGCCCCCTACCTGCTAAGTGATGTGGAAGCTTATGTGGATTGTCTTCACGTGAAAGAGTTTATTACAAAGCATACCATGATGCCGAGCTGTGTCATACACAAACCCTTGGTCTGGTGATTTGGCAGTATGGTAGATGTGATAATTAATATAGTGTTGAAAGGAGAGGCTTCTTGAACTTCGATGTAATGTGTTGGCTTATCCTCCGTTGTTGATCTTGTGTGATCTTGGTTTTAGGAATGATACCCTAATCTTTCATTTAACCGACGAGGTGCTAACTTTGGTTTTCATTTCACAAGTTAGTGGTGGTGGGGAGAGGCCGGGAGGCCGAGAGTTTCTAGGGTTTCAAAAGTTAGAGTCCTTCAGATTTGAAACCGTGACCTGTGAGTGTTTTTAACCTACAAAAGGATGGTATGTGAAGGAGCCGAGTTTTGGTGATTGTTTACAGTGGATAAGAAGTTGTAGTGTTGAGTTACAATCGGTTTTTCTATGAGTGATTAAAAGTGAACCTTCAGGTTTTTTTTATCAAGTGGATTCGAACTCTGTTCGATTTTCAAGCATTGAAAATACAGTTGTGTACAGACTTGGAACTCTCGTTGGAGTATTGGATAAGTGGCCTTATCTACTTTGTTCGTAGGAGGTGTCTCACGAATCAGAACTTCAATGCACAGGTAAGATCTTTGAGATAAAATAGTGCACGAATTTAACTATCGTTTTAATGTTAACAACTCTGCAAATGTCATTTGACCTCTGAAAATGCTTGATGACAGGTTCTCCATAACGCTGCAAGATTTAGAGTTTTGAAAGTTCAAGGGAAGGAATGGCTTGTTCACTGGTAAGCGTCGGAAGGTTCCATACTACGTAGGATCTCCTGGCTTGTCATGGTCGATGTTGGTAGTTTTAGCCACCAGTTTGTAATTCACTAAAGGTTAAGAAACTTCTAGCCACCGATGAAATGTGTGTTGAATGCAACAACACCTGCAAGGGGATGAATCCTCGACGTTCCTCGCTATTGACTTCATAATACTTCTTTTTGTAGTTTGAAGTTGCAATGTACTCTTCTTACTGGGTTTAAAAGCTTCGTCACTTTATGAAAATGTTTTTAAGGTTTTGAAACCAAATTTGTACTGCATTTTCGACTCTACAGTGACTGTAATGTTTAAAGCTATGTGAAGTCGGCTACGGCTTAGTTCAAACCATGGATACAGTAATAATATCAGTTTTTTAATGAATGAAAAATGAAATGGTTTTTGTACATGAATTTTATGGTACTTGAATGTCTCGTTTCTATAATGTTGAATCGTAAAGAAAATAATAATTGGTGTGCTAGCAGTGGCCTAGGGTCAAGTTTTAACTTGAACAATGAGAATCATTTCTGTATATTGCAAGCTTTTTGGTAGATGAATCCTGTACTTTGCGTCATTTTTTTTTAAATTTAGGTTTGAAAGATGGTGCTGTAAGTCTTGATCTGTTAAGTGTTTTAAAAAGGCTAAAAGCCACAGGTTTTGATCTTGTTTTCAACAAACGAAACCGTACCTGTGAAAGTCGTTGGGGTTTCGATACTATTTTAAGTTTCTAGTTAGGGTTTAAAACTACTTGTTAGGTAACGATACTAAGGTCGTGTCTTCTGTTAAGTGATGTTATGAGTCTTGTTAGTATTCTCAAAAATAAAAGAAGAAAAGTAAGGTTAAATAAAATGTAGTTTAGAGTTTGGAAAACATGTCTGCTAACACTTCGAAATCTTACCTATCGCTGCAATGATTGGCTTGATATGAATTTTATTGATTTACATACTAAATCAAAATGTGATAAACAATAAGGAAATAATAAGTGTTTACTTATCTATTGTAAATAATAACTCTGTGTAGAGACAAGTTGCAGCTGTATATAAAATGAAATGCCTGAAGCTATTGTATTTATGATAATAGAATGCATAAAATTATCATTTTAAAAATAGATAGAGTTGATTTTTAAAATCGAATCCTGTGCAGAAAAATAAAGTGTTTTTATTTTCTTATGACGTAGAAGAATTGCTATGCATCTATTTATAATATACTTTACTGTTTTCCTAAGTTTTTGACATATAATTGAAATGGTAGAATTTAAAAGAAAATACTTCAGTGTTTATCTAATCATTCAAATGGCATTCTTCCTATCATTCATCTCCAATTAATTTTGACTTCTCTATACTGGAGTACGATGCAAAAACAACATGGGGAAAAATATAGAGAAGATTATCGAATCAATCATTTCATCTAATAAATCATTTTCATTCAGAAAACATACTTAGGTTAGAAAATAAGACACTTCTTTTGTATTCTCTCAACTGTACTACTTACAAATAAATGCAAAATTTAATTGACTGAAAATAACACAGAACTGTAAAACCTGATAATTTGTAGGAGAAACAAACCACCCAAGGAGCCTGTTCCACCCAACCTACTCCTGAACAAAACCAACTTACTTGCCTTAGGACCCCCGAGCCTTTTCACTGAACAAGCAGGAGGAAGATTCTGTAGAAGCCTTAGTGCATCAACTTGCAGTAGAATATAGATTATCTAGTCATCAAGACTCAGCAGTCAAAGAGACCTACACCAGTACCTCTAAATTTCCTTCTCAGTATAACTAGCAGACTTACAATTGCACTCTCACATAGCCTCCCTATTCGAATCTCTCAGTGATCACTTGATGCACTTGAGGAATATTTCTGCAGAAAATATTCTAAGAGCTTCCTGCTCAATTCAGATTGCCTTATCTAGGCTGCCTTGGCCTTTTAGTGGTTAACTGGTCATTAATGAGCTAACTGCTCTCTTCCACCCACTTGGGGGATAATGCCACAATTTTAGGGGTAGTTGTCCCATAACCAACAGCAAGTGGTGGAGTGCAAATGCGACTATCTATCCCATACCTTCTAACAGCTTCCATTCCTCCTAGTGGGTTAGTGAACACTCATTTAACAATTCCCTTTGGTGTTTGTCTCCTATTTTAATTTATTAAATAATAATAATCAGTAATTACAATCATCCTTGACCAAACTTGGTCATAATTACAAAACTTTGTAATTATAATTTAGCATAAAGTATTTTGCAAATCAAATAATATTCTCAAAATTCGGGTAGGTGACATGGAGCATGTCTAAAAAGTTCCCCACGAAGGGAGGAGATGAGGTGCATGAAAAAACATCATATTCGGGATGTAGATTCCATAGTTCAATGGTGCTCTGCAAAATTTTTAGATCGAACCACAAAGTAGCATAGACCAATAGGGAGAGGACACGTTGTCAAATATTTATGGCATCTAGTTGATATAGATCGATCACGATCTTATAGTTGTAGTATTGTACAAGGGACTCGTGGATTTCATTCTACTTGAAGCTCAAACAACCCCTTATTTGAAAAAATTGCTTTCTTTTGTGGTCCTTGAAGAAACAGTGAGTGGGATGAGTGTGAATCAACAGATTGGGATGATGAATGGGATTCGCGATCGAAGACACGGTTTTGGTTCTATGGGAATTTTTGTCAAG
The DNA here is from genome assembly GCA_027924585.1 of Larix kaempferi. Taxonomy (NCBI): domain Eukaryota; kingdom Viridiplantae; phylum Streptophyta; class Pinopsida; order Pinales; family Pinaceae; genus Larix; species Larix kaempferi. The sequence continues at coordinate 68,042,221 of BSBM01000361.1, read as the reverse complement.
CACCTTGTGGCCATTCAGGGACACTGAGGATTTTCTCACGAAGCCCAAACCGGTGAGCGGCCTTGGATTCTTTCAGCTCCCAAATGTGCATATGGCCATTGTGGATGTGTTCACAATGGCCACGCTCACCTGGGAGCCTTTAGATCATAAATGACCCCCTTGAGAAAAATTGGCATGGCCTTCATTGAGTAAAACCTTAGTTCTGAAGATGGCACCATAGCACCACTTTCGGGCATTTGGGTCATGGTGGGGGGTTTCCCACAACTGACCCAGTTGTCATGAATCCATTGGAATCGACGACTTCAGGATCGGAGTCACAGTTTTGGTGCTATAGGCATTTTTCCCAGGAACCCCATGGCCATTCAGGGACACTTTGAGGATTTGCTCCGAGGGCACAGAATCCAAACTGATGAGCGGAATGGGAGTTCCGTCAGCTCCAAAATGTGCATATGGCCAGTTTGGAGTTGTTCACAATGGCCACACACGCCCAAGAGCTATGGGATCATAAATGTCCCCCTTGAGCAAAACTGGCATGGCCTTCACTGAGAAAAACCCTAGTTCCAGAAATGGCACAATAACAGAGTTTACGGGTGTTTGAGGCATGGTGTGGGGGGTTCTGTTGGGCCTTAGAAATGCTATGTTTATGTTACTCACAAGCCACACTTTCCATGTATTTTACCCATTCTACATTCATTATTTCACACTCCTCGTCATCCCATGGTTAACTTTTATTGTTTTCTTATGTTTTTAATGACTAGAGATGATTTGAATAAGTTTTGCTAATGATGGTTGTGTTTTTATGATTTTGCACCCGTTTTGCACCCGTTCTGTACCAGGCTTGAGCATCAAGTTAAATTTTGACACATGTAAGCATCTCCAAATGACTAATGGTCAAATGGGTTTTTAGATATTGATGCCATCTAGCTCCCATAGAAACAGGTTTGCATTTGGATGCACGGACTTTGAGGAAAATCAAGATTTCTAAAAAGATCAAACCCAAATTTTTAGCAACGAATCTCTCTGGACTGCCATGTTGCACCTTGGTTTCCGTGCACGTGGAAGCACATCTCGACAAATGGCCAAATGGGTTGGAAGATAGCATAGCCGACTCCAAAACCCAGAAGGCGTTTCGCTAGATCTATAACCGTGAAGGAGAAATCTCAAGGGACTTTTGCCAACTCTTGAAAAAGTTGCGTTTTCTGAGTTTTCCGTTTTGTAGTTTGTTGAACGGTTTCTGAAGTTGGGGATGGATCTGATTCATCTGCCCAGGAGATTTTATGTATAAATAAAGCCCTAGGAGGCTGAGGAAGGGAGCATTTGAATGTTATTGGTTTCAACTTGAGTTTTTCTGAAGAATACATTACTTTATGGAGCTGGTTTACTGTGCAATGATCGATTGTGTTTGATAGCTGTGTGTTGCTTTGAATAATCTCGTTCAAATATATATGGCATAATATATTTTTGTTTCTGAAGCAAAGCAGGAGATTCTATCTCTGTGGGAAGGGCCCACCAACAGAGGTAGAAACTCTCCTCATCATTTAACAGTAAATTTTAGATTTGTTTGGTTTATAGATCATAAACTTGTTAATTGCAGTAATGATCAAATTCGTTTTATGAATGTTGACCTAGATACTTTTTAATTTATATTCATGCTCTGTTCAGATTACTTTGTGCTTTGTTTTGTTTTGCACAATCTAGAGACTCTGTGCACAGAACCAATAGATATCAAGTTTTATTAATACAATAGGATTTCATAGAACGATAAAGAGCAATGAATGAATTAGATTTCAATTAAACAGTTGAACATTTTCTTGATGTTGTGAATAGATTAGGTGTAGAGTTAAATTGTTAATAGAGTTCTTGATAGCATAAATGAATGACCTGTTGATAGTATAAACAATCAGATAGTGAATAGATTGGGTTTTGAGTAAAGCTGGTAAATAGTCATTTTGAACAGGAAGTTTCTTTGACAATAGATAGCTTATGACTTCAAATAGTTATGAATGATATAGAGTAGTATAAATGATATCGTACCTAGATGAGAATAGATAGGAATTATTTTATAAATGGAATAAGTCAGAATCGAATAGGATTAATTTAAGTGCAAACAGATATAAACTAAGATTCCGTTCAGTTGTTTCAAGATATACTCTTTACAAAGAAATAGTTAATATAGATTACATCTAGTTTAGTTCTTGTAGCATTACTTAGTAGAATGAGGTTAGTATTTTCTTTTTAATATATATTAAGCTGAGTAACTATAGGAAACGATTAATGATAGAACGATTATAAACTATAGCAATTTTGTTGAGCATGTTAGAAGTAGGATCCATCAATTCAAGTTAACATGATGTATTGATTCACTTCGTGAATCAACACATCCCGTAGAATAGCATTCATCAGATAATTAATAAAGGATAGATGATAGAAACTTTGTTATTGAATAGATTAAAAACAACCATAGGACCTCATAGAATTAGAGTAGAGTTAGTGTTCTGCACTCTTTCAGCCATTCTGCACTTTTTAAATATTCTGCACCTTTTTGCTTAGTTCTGCACTCCTTTAGTGTTTAGTTAATCAAAGGCTTAGAACTAGATCAGATTTGTATTTCATTTTTAAGGCAATGCATTTCAGTTCTTGTTATTCTTAGAGGTTGATTTAGAAGTGTTTTTGTTTAGGAATAGAGACATTATAGATTAATTAGATTTAAATTTTCTTTTTAGCATAATGAATTTCAAATTCAATTTCTTGCTTTAGATTTTAGCTTTAGTTGAGTAGCACTAGATTAGTTTCTTTTCAATTTCACACTTTCTTAGATTTACATTCAAGTAGTGTGTATTTTCCAATTTAGATTAGGCTAGTCTAGGTCCCAATCCTGCATTTCCTGTGCTTGTACCTCTAAGTCTACCTTCCCGGGTTGACAATTTATGTAAACTATTTATAGTGATATAATTAGCCCGACATTTTGGCGCCGTTGCCGGGGAGGTACTAAAAAGGATTGGAGCATAGGTGTTGTTTTGTGTTTGTTGAAGGCCAAGTGGACGAGGAGCTGTAAGAGGGAGGTAAGAACCTACGCATCTACTGTAGTGGGTTCCTCCAAAGCTTTGCCAGGTAATTAGACTTCAGTAGTTACTTTTAATGCAAGTGTTCTTTTATGAGTAATTTAGGTTCTTTTGTCAGTTAGTTTGGTTTTCGATCATTTTACTTTCTTTCTACTTTGTTTGCTTTTCTCGTAGTGGTTTTCTTACTAGTTTAGTTGTTTTCATGCAGGTGTGGTTTTCTTTTCAAATTTTGCAAATAGTTTACATTAGCTTGATTATATTCATTTTCCATCAAAAATATTAAAAAATAAATAAATAAAATAAAAAAAAATCAAAAATCAAAAATATTTTTGGGGTGATGTAAGAACCCTCGCGCACTAATCTTTGTGTCTGACAGGATCCATCAACGAGCAAAGAATCAAAGATGATCAAGAGTTTGAAAGAACTCTCTCAGATCTTAGCAGCCGCTGGGATCTCTGCCTCTCAGGAAGAACAAATCTTGAAAGCTGTCAAAAACCTACATGCCTCTCGGGAAGTGATCAAGGAAGAGAAGTTCGATGAACAATACCAAACGGAGGCCAAAGAACCAAAGACCAAATTTGACGAAGAAAAGTCTTTAGAACCTGAGATCAAGGAGTCCTTAACATGCCTCTCACCAGCTCTTGTATGCATTCAAGAGACCAACCATCCAAAAGAAGAGGATTTACATGGCATGATAGAGGAAGACATTCAGAGTGATCCACATGAGAAACTGAACCAAGAACGATATGACTACATTGAGCAATGGTTCCAGAAATCTATTACATCAGAGCACCACTATCTTCTTCAACAACTCTTGGTATCAGATCATTTGCAATTGATGGTCATTCATGCTTTGGTGTATATTCAAGTTCATATTTCAAATTTAAGCATGAATGTGTTTTCACACCTGTTACGTACATGGTTACGCTAGAAGTATGCATACACTTGAAGGAACCTTTTTACTTCCAGTAGAGTAGGGTAGAATAGGAAATAAAAATAGGAATAAAAAAGTAAAGAGAAAAATAAGCTTTGTTGTGAAAACTAGCTTGTCTGGCGCAACTTAGCATGAACTTCGCTTGAAAACCAGGCAACTGGCGGGCAAAGTTCACAATAAAGTTTGTACGTTGTATTGGTTCTTCAAATCATGTAATCTTCAAAATCATTGTATTTTGTACTCGTATTGGATGATGTGGAATTCATTAAGGTCCACCTTCCAATGGTCTTGTCCCATCAACATCAACAAATTATCTGGGTATCAAGATTAGAGTTATGTATAGTGCCCTGGTATCTGCATACATCAATGGCATACTTCCTTGTTATTAATCATGGGGATTCATCAATGCCTCTTGATTAATGAATCTTGCAGGTGACTCGACTTCAACAAATCTATTCGTACCTGTCAGGATGCACTAAGGTACTTTAGCACTCATTATCATTAACGGTGAGTTGCTTCATGTTGGCTAACGGCATACATTAATGGACGGTAATCCAACGATTCCTTCCTATGTTCGACTTCAAATAAATTTATTCACATAGGTGAGGAATGTACCACGGTTCGGGTAGCGGTTGAAGACTATTTGATTTTATGGTTCCACAACTTGCAGCAGTTTCTTTCCTGGTTTTTGGTAGCAGTGTGTCCTAATAAGAGTTTGCATGAGGACATGCAAACCCTCAAGTGTGGGGGAGGCGGACTCTTCAAGTCCTTCTTCTCACCACCTTCAGTTCAATTCATCTAGCAGCAGATTCAGCTCTCATCATCTTGTGTTCCCTCAAATATTTCAGCAGCTTCCAACCTTATTCTGCTTCATCTTCCTCTACAGCTTCAGTTTCAGCATGCATCAGTTCCACACAGTCATCTTTGGGCCTTCATCAGAATCAAAGTGAAGGTAAAACTTGAGGTAAAACTAGTTTAAAATTTTCTTTAGTTCATTAAGGATTTAAGGAACAAAATGGTTAACCACTTTCCATTCCATCAAACCTTTATCTTTCATAACTCATTTTCATTCACCCTATATGCATTTCAAACAACATACTCAAATAAAAGACAACATTGTGGTTCATGAAAACATATCTATAATGCCTTCGTCTTCCACAAAGTAAAAATATTCACAAGCTCCATCATTTGAATGTACTCATAAGAGGATGAAGTGATCATCATTGTCACACAATGAGAAAGTGACAAACCACATATGTACTTGGTCTTAAAAAATTATAGAGTATGACATCACTTAACGTATATCCACCATCTCCATCATTACCTTATGTCATCCATCATATTCTTTTCATTCACCATTTGCTTGTCCTCAGCTTGAACCACTCTATGTCAATATATGGCAATAAGAAGGATGTTGCTCCACAAGAACCAACACAAAGTAAAAATCAAATTCATACTGTCATACAAATCCTATTGTTTGCATGGGGACATGCATAATAGCAAGTGTGGGGGGATGTTGGGCCTTAGAAATGCTATGTTTATGTTACTCACAAGCCACACTTTCCATGTATTTTACCCATTCTACATTCATTATTTCACACTCCTCGTCATCCCATGGTTAACTTTTATTGTTTTCTTATGTTTTTAATGACTAGAGATGATTTGAATAAGTTTTGCTAATGATGGTTGTGTTTTTATGATTCTGCACCCGTTTTGCACCCGTTCTGTACCAGGCTTGAGCATCAAGTTAAATTTTGACACATGTAAGCATCTCTAAATGACTAATGGTCAAATGGGTTTTTAGATATTGATGCCATCTAGCTCCCATAGAAACAGGTTTGCATTTGGATGCACGGACTTTGAGGAAAATCAAGATTTCTAAAAAGATCAAACCCAGATTTTTAGCAACGAATCTCTCTGGACTGCCATGTTGCACCTCGGTTTCCGTGCACGTGGAAGCACATATCGACAAACGGCCAAATGGGTTGGAAGATAGCATAGCCGACTCCAAAACCCAGAAGGCGTTTCGCTAGATCTATAACCGTGAAGGAGAAATTGCAAGGGACTTTTGCCAACTCTTGAAAACGTTGCGTTTTCTGAGTTTTCCGTTTTGTAGTTTGTTGAACGGTTTCTGAAGTTGGGGATGGATCTGATTCATCTTCCCACGAGATTTTATGTATAAATAAAGCGCTAGGAGGCTGAGGAAGGGAGCATTTGAATGTTATTGGTTTCAACTTGAGTTTTTCTGAAGAATACATTACTTTATGGAGCTGGTTTACTGTGCAATGATCGATTGTGTTTGATAGCTGTGTGTTGCTTTGAATAATCTCGTTCAAATATATATGGCATAATATATTTTTGTTTCTGAAGCACAGCAGGAGATTCTATATCTGTGGGAAGGGCCCACCAACAGAGGTAGAAACTCTCCTCATCATTTAACAGTAAATTTTAGATTTGTTTGGTCTATAGATCATAAACTTGTTAATTGCAGTAATGATCAAATTCGTTTTATGAATGTTGACCTAGATACTTTTTAATTTATATTCATGCTCTGTTCAGATTACTTTGTGCTTTGTTTTGTTTTGCACAATCTAGAGACTCTGTGCACAGAACCAATAGATATCAAGTTTTATTAATACAATAGGATTTCATAGAACGATAAAGAGCAATGAATGAATTAGATTTCAATTAAACAGTTGAACATTTTATTGATGTTGTGAATAGATTAGGTGTAGAGTTAAATTGTTAATAGAGTTCTTGATAGCATAAATGAATGACCTGTTGATAGTATAAACAATCAGATAGTGAATAGATTGGGTTTTGAGTAAAGCTGGTAAATAGTCTTTTTGAACAGGAAGTTTCTTTGACAATAGATAGCTTATGACTTCAAATAGTTATGAATGATATAGAGTAGTATAAATGATATCGTACTTAGATGAGAATAGATAGGAATTATTTTATAAATGGAATAAGTCAGAATCGAATAGGATTAATTTAAGTGCAAACAGATATAAACTAAGATTCCGTTCAGTTGTTTCAAGATATACTCTTTACAAAGAAATAGTTAATATAGATTACATCTAGTTTAGTTCTTGTAGCATTACTTAGTAGAATGAGGTTAGTATTTTCTTTTTAATATATATTAAGCTGAGTAACTATAGGAAATGATTAATGATAGAATGATTATAAACTATAGCAATTTTGTTGAGCATGTTAGAAGTAGGATCCATCAATTCAAGTTAACATGATGTATTGATTCACTTCGTGAATCAACACATCCTGTAGAATAGCATTCATCAGATAATTAATAAAGGATAGATGATAGAAACTTTGTTATTGAATAGATTAAAAACAGCCATAGGACCTCATAGAATTAGAGTAGAGTTAGTGTTCTGCACTCTTTCAGCCATTCTGCACTTTTTAAATATTCTGCACCTTTTTGCTTAGTTCTGCACTCCTTTAGTGTTTAGTTAATAAAAGCCTTAGAACTAGATCAGATTTGTATTTCATTTTTAAGGCAATGCATTTCAGTTCTTGTTATTCTTAGAGGTTGATTTAGAAGTGTTTTTGTTTAGGAATAGAGACATTATAGATTAATTAGATTTAAATTTTCTTTTTAGCATAATGAATTTCAAATTCAATTTCTTGCTTTAGATTTTAGCTTTAGTTGAGTAGCACTAGATTAGTTTCTTTTCTATTTCACACTTTCTTAGATTTACATTCAAGTAGTGTGTATTTTCCAATTTAGATTAGGCTAGTCTAGGTCCCAATCCTGCATTTCCTGTGCTTGTACCTCTAAGTCTACCTTCCCGGGTTGACAATTTATGTAAACTATTTATAGTGATATAATTAGCCCGACAGGTTCCCTAGCTGAAACTCGGTATCCTGAATCCATTGGAATTGACAGATTCATGATTGGAGTCACGTGTTTGGGCTATGGGCATTTTTTTCAGGCACCCTGTGGCCAATTCAAGGACACTTTGACGATTTGCTTCGAGGGCACGAAACCCAAACTGACCAGCGGAACGGGATTCCATCAACTCCCACACATGCATATGGCCAGTGTGGAGGTGTACATGATGGCCATGCACGTCCGAGAGCTATCGGATCAGAAATGACCCTCTTGAGCAAAATTGACATGGCATTCACTGAGCAAAACCCTAGTTCCGAAGATTGCACAATGGCATCGTTTTTGGGAATTTGAGGCATGTGTGTGGGGGTCCCTTAGATGAAACCTGACGTCCTGAATCCAATGGAATTGACGGATTTGTGACCGAGGTAATGGTTTTGGTGCTATGGGAATTTTTGAAAAGCACCCCGTGGCCATTCAGGGACACTTTGAGGATTTGCTCCAGGGGCATGGAACCCAAACTGGAGAGCATAATTAGATTCTTTCAACTCCCACACATGCATATGGACAGTGTGGATGTGTTCACAATGGACATGCACAACTAGGAGTCGTCGGATAAAAAATGACACCCTTGAGCAAAATTAGCATGGCCTTCACTAAGCAAAACCCTAGTTCCATAGATTGCACAATAGCACTATTTTTGTGTGTTTGAGGCACGGTTTGGGGGGTCCTCTACATGAAACCAAACATCCTGAATCCATTGGAATCAACAGATGCATGACGAGAGTCACGGTTTTGGTGATATGGGATTTTTTTTCAAGCACCCGATGGCCATTCAGGGACATTTTGAGGATTTGCTCCGGGGGCACAGAACACAAACCGACGAGTGGGCTTGGATTATTTCATCTCCCACACATGCATATGGCCAATGTGGATGTGTTCACGATGGACACACATGCCTGAGAGTTGTTGGATCATAAATGAACCCCTTGAGAAAAATTGGCATGGCCTTCACTAAGCAAAACCCTAATTCCGGAGATGGCACAATAGCATAGTTTCTGGGTGTTCGAGGCATAGTGTGGGGAGTCCCCTAGCTGAAACTCGATGTCCCAAATCCATTGGAATCACTGGATTTGTGACTGGATTCATGGTTTTGGTGCTACGGGAATTTTTTTCAGGCATCCCATGGCCATTCAGGGACACTTTCAGGATTTGCTCTGGGGGTACGGAACCCAAACCGGGGAGTAGAATTGGGTTCCACAATCTCCCACACATACATATGGCTAGTGTGGATATGTTCACGATGGCCATGCATTCCCAGGATCCATCGGATCAGAAATGACCCCCTTGAGAAAAATTCGCATGGCCTTCACTGAGCAAAACCCTAATTCTGAAGATTGCACAATAGCACCATTTCTGGGCATTTGAGGCATGGTGTGGGGTGTCCCATAGATGAAACTTGGCATCCTGAATCCATCAGAATTGACATATTTGAGACCAGAGTCATGGTTTTGTTGCTTTGGTAATTTTTGTCAGGAACCCCGTGGCCATTCAGAGACACTTTGAGGATTTTCTCCAACAGAACGGAACCCAAACAAGTGAATGAACTTGGATTCTTTAAGCTCCCACATGTGCATATAGCCACTATGGAGGTTTTCATGATGGCCATGCATGCCCAGGATCCATCGGATCATAAATGACCCCATTGAGCAAAATTGGCATGGCCTTTAGTGAGAAAAACCCTAGGAGATGGCACAATACAATAGTTTTGGGCATTTGAGGAACAGTGTGGGGGGCCTTAGGTGAATCCTAGCGTCCGAAATCCATCGGAATTGACGGATTCATGACCGGAGTCACAGTTTTGGTGATATGGGAATTTTTGTCAGGAAACCAGTGGCCATTCAGGGACACTTTGAGGATTTGCTCCGGGGGCATGGAACCCAAACCGGTGAGAAGACTTTGATTCTTTCATCTCCCACAAGTGCATATGGCCATTTTGGATGTGTTCAGGATGGCCATGCTCTCTCGAGATCCTTCATATCTTAAATGACCCCCTTGAGAAAAATTGGCATGGCATTCACTATGAAAAAACCTAGTTCTTGAGATGGCACAATAGGACAGTTTTTGAGCATTTGAGGAACGGTGTGGGGGGGCCCTAGCTGAATCTCAGTGTCTCGAATCCAACGGAATCAATGGATTCCTGACCGAAGTTATGGTTTTAGTGATATGGGAATTTTTTTCAGGCACCTCGTGGCCATTCAAGGACGCTTTGAGGATTTGCTACGGGGGAACGAAACCCAAACCTGCAAGCGAAATAGGATTATTTTATCTCCCACATGTGCATATGGCCATTGTGGATGTGTTCATGATTTCCATGCTTTCCCAAGAGCCTTCGGATAAGAAATGACCCCGTTGAGAAAAATTGGCATGGCCTTCATTGAGCAAAACCCTAGTTCCTGAGATGGCACAATAGCACCATTTTCAGGTGTTTGAGGCACGGTGTGGGGGATCCCCTAACTGAAACCTGACATCCCGATACCAATAGAATTGATGGATTCACAACCAGAGTCACGATTTTGGTGCTATGGTAATTTTTTCCAGGCACCCCGTGGCCATTCAGGGACACTTTGAGGATTTTCTCTTAGGGAATGGAACCCAAACAGACGAGTGGACTTCGATTCTTTCAAATCCCACATGCGCATATGGCCATTATGGATGTGTTCAGGATGGCCATGATCGCCTGGGATTCTTCAAATCATAAATGATCCCCTTCAGCAAAATTGGCATGGCCTTCACTGAGCAAAACCCTAGTTCTAAAGATGTCACAATACCACAGTTTTCAAGCGTTTGAGGCATAGTGTGGGGGGTCCCTTAGTTGAATCCCAACGTCCAAAATCTATCAGAATTGATGGATTCATGACTTGAGTCACAGTTTTGGTTCTATGGGAACTTTTTCAGGCACCCCGTGGAGATAGAGGGACACTTTGAGGATTTTCTCCAGCGGAACGGAACCCAAACCAGAGAGTGGACTTGGATTATTTCAGCTTTCATACATGAATATGGCTATTTTGGATGTGTTCATGATGGCCATACTCTCCTGGGATCCTTCAGATCAGAAATGACCCCCTTGAGCAAAATTGGCATGGCCTTCACTCAACAAAACCCTAGTTCTAGAGATGGCACAATAGCACCGTTTCTGGGCATTTGAGGCACGATGTGGAGGGCCCCCTAGATGAAACTAGGAATCCTGAATCCATTGGAATCAACGTATTCACGACTAGAGTGACGATTTTGGTGCTATGGGAACTTTTTCCAGGAATCCCGTGGCCATTCAGGGACACTTTGAGGATTTTCTCTGGGGGCACGGAACCCAAACCGATGAGCGGACTTGGATTCTTTCAGCTCCCACACATGCATATGGCCATTGTGGATGTGTTCACGATGATCACGCTTTCCCGGGAACCTTCAGATCATAAATGACCCCCTTGAGCAAAATTGGTATGGACTTCTGCAAGGTAGGGTTTTTTTATTGTGTATGTGCTCATTCTTAACTGTGTATGTATGTGTAGATATTTGTATATGTGCATGTTGTTTATGTACAAATTGATGTGTTCAAACTTTTGTGCTTGATTGCGTCAATTACCCATATTTAGAAGGACCAAATGCAATAAGAACTCAACAAAACATGAAGAGACAATTGTAAAAAACATTAGAAAATTTGTATTGGATCCATAGTGTTTATGAGAGATGACTCTATAAGAGACAAGTAAGTTTTGGTTTGCATAAAATAAGGATGGTTTCCCTTTTTTTTTATAACAAGAATAATTTGTATGCATTATAAACGTGATAGACACATTATAAAAGTGCACACATTCTTATGACAACATATATGGCATTAATTAGTTTTTATGGTTGGTAAAATCCTTGCAACCACATTAACTCCCTAGGTTATAATTATTTTCAAGGGGGGTAATGTGAGCCATTAGGATTTTTTAAGAACTAAGTTTGGATGTGAGTTCTTTGGACATGATTAAGGTAGAAAATTTGAGCCTTAGATTTTAAGAATCAATTCTAAGCATCCCGAGCCATGGATAATTCCTTAAATAATAACAGTTGACCTCTGAAGGGTATCCTTTGCCTTTGATTGTTGACCTAGATGTAATGAGTAGGTTGTGGAAATTAGGTATGGGTCTTGGGACCATGAACATGTTCAATGGAGGAAACATATGCCTTATGCCCTAAACAAGGCTTCTATGCATTTAGGACCAAGAATTATGTGTCAAATCACAACACATCTAGGATCGAGCGATATTTGGCTTCCATATGAGCATATTCAAATATGATTAGGAGGTTATGAACACCAAGTGTTGGTTGTTGAGGGCCTAGATATGGTTGTGAATATTTAGCTTATTGGTGAGGATATGGACACTATTTGGAGGTTTTGAACACCAAAATTGGTTCTTAGGATATGGAAATGGTCAAAGGATGAAACGTATCCCATAGGTCCTAAAAGAAGCTTCTAGGGCTTGACGACCATGCGCAAGGTCTTGGACCATAACACTTGGAATATACTAGGTGCATTTTTTCTCTATGTGGGAATACAAGAGGAATATGTTAACCACTGGGAATTTGTGAGCTCCGTATACAAGTCATGAATCGATACATGGTAAATGTAGGAAACTTAGGATTTATTCCCTAAATGCACAAACTTAGCGATCAAGAGCAAGAAAGGAGATTTAAAACTACCATATAGGACATGTATTAGGGTTCTTTATCTCCCAAGTGTTGATACATACTTCATTAGGATATTTTGAGAACCATTTATGGATATTAGGGCCTTGTACATGGTTGGGAGGAGGACTGCAAACCTTAATAAAAATAAATCTTCTAAGGGAAGGGAAACCCGAGGCTTCGACCTTACAGGTGTATTAATTACATAGCTTCACAACAATGAAAGAGGCCTCAACCGACAAGGATATTTTTATCCTACAATAAATGGTATGGGTGCAACTAGGAGTATTTTAGCACTCAATATGAGTTTTATGGCACTAAACATGATCAAATGATGAAACCTTGACCTTAGGCTCTAAGGGAAATTTCCAAGGATAGGGAAAATGTGAAGCCTTAACCAACCACATAAGATTGGTCTAGAATAACTTAAATATTTGAATGGCAGTATGGACACCATTAGTAGGTTTTGAGATTTATGGGTGGACCTCAAAGCCATAAACATGATTCGAGGAGGGAGACCAACATCTCAAGGATATAAATATATATTTATGGCTTAGGATCAGTGATCAATTTGATGGGTCATTTGTAATACTTCAGGGCATCATTCATGAACCTTGGTCCCTAGAAGGTTCCTTTATAGCCTAACGCATAATTGAAAATTAAAAATATTTGAATGTGATATTTAGGTGTCTAATTGTGTTTAAAAAGATGATGTTGTTTGTTATTTTATACTAATATTTGTATGGTTTTCTTTGTGCAAATTTTTGTAAATTTTTGTATGTGTGCATAGATGTTTGCCTATGTGCATGCATTTTTTGTATGTTTATGTATAAATCTTTTTATGTGTGTAGGTTTTTGTAGTGTAAATATATATGTATTTGTACATCTTTAATATGTGTGCAAATATAATTATGTGCATCTAATTAGGTACACAAGGGGGGTCCTTCATTGATATAGAGAGAACTCAATAAATCAAAATATCATGGGGTCTAGGGAATGCTTCAAACAATAAAGTATGCACTTAAATGCCGATCTCCGTCAACAGATTGAGATCATATTTTTAGCAAACACAAGGAACCTTTTGGTATTTGGGAAGATCACATTATCATTCATTACTTACACAACAACTTCATATACAATGACAACACTTTAGAAAAACGTTTCAAAATAATAAGTTATAGGAAAAGAGAAAGTATCTCCCTAGTCATCATATCAAGGGCCCGATAAAATTTCTCCAATAACTACTCAATGTGTTGAATTTTACCATCGAACTTTCATCCTTGCATTGTGATGTATAAAAACTAGTTGGATCTTATTAGAATGACATTTTACAATAAAAATAGATTTCATAATATAAAAAAATTGAAATAATATTCATTCTGTCAATTCTAAATATATAGTCACACTTAAACCTAACAAAGCATCCATTGTAAGAAAAACACTGTGGTAGAGGGATGATGGTCCCTTCACAAGGAAACATTCCAAGTGAAGGGGATGGGGAGATATTTTTCATATCTTTGACCACAATGATGCTATCATAGGTTTTGCACATAAGTACGATCGACAAGTCCTTATTGATTGGTATATAATCAAATATTAAACATTGGTGGAAATAATTATTTTTACAGTTATGACATTGGTTTCAAATGCTACGAACATGGTCAAGTGAGTATGTTTTGTTAGAGTTCAAACAAAATATTCTTTTCAATCGACCATCCAACAATAACTATATGAGAATAATAGAGATCAAAATTTATCTATTTCATCATAAACGAAGGAAATCATATCAAAATCCATTCAAACTCAACCATTTTTTTTTAACATGATGTTGTTTATTAGGAAACTACACACAACAAGAGACAACAAGATACAAATATAGACAACATGGATATAAATCACATAACTAAAAATCCATGTACATCAAATCTACAAAAATCATCCAAACATATAAATTTTCTATAAAACAATGGAACATGGTCACCAATGTAGACACGATGGAAACTCGTGCCCTATACAAATTCCACCAACTCATGTCGTAGATGAAAAATACATGGAAACTCCTGCCATAGTAAAAGAATTCCACATCGTGACTAATGTGCATAACATGGTATGTCAAGCATCATGCCCACCCCCGTCACTCCTTGGCACATCTCCGAAATCGATCTTCCTCTTCTTGGAGCTAGTGGAATCTCAGGCCTTCTTCCATCTAGGAGTACACCGTCTCTCCAGTATCTGAAACAAAAGATATGAGATACCATCATTTTTAATCATTTGTAACATTTACCACATTTATAAAATGAATGTAGAATTCAAATCTTAAATAACTCACCACTGATGGGAGTGGGTGACATGATGTAGGTGTCCTCGATCTACTGAGCCTCTCAGCAATGCCACCCTACAACATTTATGTAATATCCAATTTTTACCCTTAGGATATTTCGACTGTAATGTAAATATTGTATGCATGCCATGTATGGTTCCTAGCATGGAGCTCAAGGCCAAGGCCCTGCTAGTGAATGCTAGGCCTTGAAGAGGAAAGTGTTGGTATTATGGTAACCATGTGCTAGTAAGACACGGAAAATGTAAATGATACCATGTAAATAAAATACCAAGGAGATGGTTATGGATGAAACTAAATGAGGGGGCTATGTGTATCCACTAGGGAGTGGTGAGGGGTTGTGGGATGGAACCCTAGGCTTCCATATGTCACCTTGAGAACCCCTTTGACTATCCTAGATTCCATTGAATGCTACCGTAAGGAAGTGGGTGAAGAGAATTGTTCATGGGGTAAATAGAGTATGGGACAACCCTGAAATCTATAAGGCAGGGTATGGGGATCTGTTTTACTTGACCCATAAGCCACCCTACCTAATGGAGGATGTATTCCTCATCCCAAGACCTAGTTTGATCATACAAGCATGAGTTAGACCCTTATGCGAGGGAGGAGACCAAGCAGAGAAGAGAGAACCATAAATCCCGATCCTGAGTAAGGCCATGATTTTTTGAGCTAATATGGCTCAAAAAAATTGTGTGGGACGTGGAATTCGACGAAGGATCCAAAGACCCGACCCTTGGGGAGAAACTAAGAGGTTTAGAGGCCCATAAGCTCATGAGAGAACCGAATTGGATAATCGAGACCCTGTTGTGGGACAGAGCCATTCGGACGCAACAGTGAGGAAGATCCAAGTGCGGATTGCATTGGGAAGAGGCCAAGATGGTTTAGAATGTATGGTATATCTAGAGAGGGATCAATTACCTTGATTTATCAGTCAGGACCAGCCACACTTTCTCAGGTCATTGGTAAGGGAATGGGTGCCCTAGGGACTGTGAAACAGTGAAGGGGACCTTACTTAGGCTGAGAGTGGAGGTGATGGGGGTGACTGAACTAGCTAATATCATTGGGATATTCCCATAGATTTGTGGATGACCTTATTGATATAGAATTCCCTCACCTGCCTCCCACGTGCTTGAGGAAACCAACTAGGTGATTGGATGACCTTGATTGACTATGAACCAAGTCTGTGAGTGATTATGAGTATCCCTCCTTAGTGGATACATAGCCCTAGCTCAGGGGTGGTCTCTAAGTGCTGAAATAATATAGGAGGGGAAGAGACCTATGGTTGGGTTGAAACGTTGCAATCCATAGCCAATTTTCTTGGAGATTACAATGAAAAGGATTGTTGGAATATTCACACCATCATTTTTATATTTTGCATGTCTGCATGCAAATATGCATGCTGCATGCATTTGCATGCATCCATTCATCATGCCGGATGTCCTCCCAGCACCTAGAGCTCACTTTCGGCTCCCTAGAGCCTATCTTCAGCCCCCATTTGTCCTCCTACCTACCTGATGCACCCTCCTTGACTGTTCTACATGAAAAGTACGCCTTTGCTCACCTACCACCAGTTATCACTCAGTTAGAGTGCCTTATCTCACCTACCAAAAGTTATCATTCAATTAGTGCATTGATTGAGAAGTTGTTCCACTGATTTCTCATGCTAACTGCTTGTAGCTTCTAGTTAGCTAGTTCTGGAGTTCTACTTGAATATTTGACAACCTCATGCACCCTCCTTGGAGTCTCCATCCCCTAATTTATGCCTAGATGGTTCTTTTATACACAGTTAGACTCACTTGACTGGCTATTACCATTTATGAGTGATACTATTGACTGGATGATGTCTCCATTGTACTCCAAGATAGAATTTGAGAATGATTCAAATGAAATCCTTGGTTAATTCAAATTATCGACACAAATTTCATTATTGTATTCATTATTCACTTAGTGTCAGCTCACAACTGATGTATCATACTGCTATTCTCCATTTTCTGTGTTCATGAGTGATTATTGAGTGCATTCTTCTCTTCTTCTTTGCAACATTCTTGAGAGTTTGATTGTGAGTTTGTTATAGTTGTTAGATCCCCTGTAGATTATCACATGGTATCAGAGCAGTCAACAACTATTCGAATTGCAACCATTGCAGCAGTTGCAACATTTGTTTAAGCAACTATGTTTCACATGAGCACTAGAAGCCGTTGAGTTTCCAGAGCAAGTCCTAGTGCTATTACCTTGAATTCACTAGATCAATCTAGTGAGGTCTACCTAGGTGTGAATGACTTAGTATATGTGCTCAAGTGTCCTAAGGTAGTTTTCATTCGAAGTGTAGAAAATCTCCATCAGCAAAAACTCTTCTTGTTTTGCAGGTTTATTCACCCATTCAAATTCTTCTTCAACAATTCGACCTTCACTGTTTAGATGGATCTAAATCTCACATATTCCAACTATGTCGAATGGAAATCCAAGATGGCTCTCTTCATGAGATCCAAGAGCTTCACCAGGATACTAAATGGAACAATGGTAGAACCACTGAGTGTAGTAGAGAAATCCAAGTGCTTGGATAGGCTTGATGAAGCAGTAGGCTTACTTCTTCTCTCAATTTCTGAATATCTTCACTTCCATGTCATCGATCTAACATATCCTAAAGAGGTTTGGGACAAGCTCGAATCCCTCTTTGGATAGAAAGATGATCTGAAATGTCATAAATTGGAGAATGAACTCATCTCTTTGAGTCCTGAAAGCTTCAAATCCATCAATAAATTCTTAACCAAGTTCAAAAGCTTGATTTCTCAGTTGAAAAGATATGAGATAGTGAAGAAGACAAACAACTCATTCTTCCCATTCTCTCTAAGTTGGGGCCAAAATTATCAGTTTTTGTCTCCACATTTCAGTCAGCTAAGATGTCCATTCCAAAATGGAAGTTTCCCTCACTTGATGACTTCATCCAATCTCTTACTCAAGAGGAGGAGAAGTTAATCTCCATGGGAATGATCAAACCAAAGTTGGATTCGGCCCTTACAACTGTTGAGGCCAAAAGAGTGAATGCAAAGGGAAAGCAAAATATTTATGAAAAGAGATCGAATG
The DNA here is from genome assembly GCA_027924585.1 of Larix kaempferi. Lineage (NCBI taxonomy): Eukaryota > Viridiplantae > Streptophyta > Pinopsida > Pinales > Pinaceae > Larix > Larix kaempferi. Next base: position 68,024,222 of record BSBM01000361.1, on the reverse strand, counting down.
ATACAAAGCCAAAAGATATTCCATATCAGTCAGATGGGGTTTCGAACCCAAAGAAGAACAAGAAATATGGGAAAGAGAGATCCAAATGCACATATTGTCATTGAGGATTTCATCCTGAGAGTTCTTGTATGAAGAAGACCATAGACTTGATGGCTCAGTTACTTGAGAAGAACAATCTTCCTGTACCTGCATGTGCAAGGAATAAAGATACTGATACTGAACCATCTAGATCTGAGGAAAACGAGAGATGTCATGCCCTCATGGAAAGAGCATCAATAGATTCTCCATTCATTATAGATTCAGGAGAAACAAGACATATATCTTACTCCAATGATCTCTTCTCCAACTTCAAATGCTCAGTTGGCCCTTCCATCATGATGGGAAATGATTATGAAATCTCCTATCATGGTATTGGAAGAATCAATGTTGACCATGGCTACTTTTCTGATGTTCTTTATGCTCCTTCTCTCACAACAAATATATTTTCAATGTATCAAATGACTTATATTGGAGAGCCCAAAAGAGTGATCTTTTCTCCAAATGAATTTGAGATACAACACATGGTTTCAGGGAAAATCATAGCAAAAGGAGTTGCAAATCATAAGACAAAACTCTATGAGTTTTCACACTTCTTACCTCTCTCAAAGGAGTCTGCTCTTCACTCTCATGCAAATTAAGAGAGTAGGCTATCTCATCTCAACTACAAGCAAGCTCAAAATGTGGTTGAAGGTCTTCCAAATGGAAAATATTTACCAAAGAAGATTGGGAAAAAGAGGACTCTTGAGGAAGTGCGAATGCTAGATCCAGATCCAGAAGAACCTGAAGATCTAACACCTATTGGTTCAAATCCTATCAAAAAATGGGCCACCACTACTGCATCCTCCATTGATCTTAATGAATATCCATTATCATCTTGTTCTAGTTCCTTGGATGGTGATCTCACCTATGCTGGTTCAAAAGAGACATCAAAGAACTACATGCACATTCTGGAACAGTTTCATGACATTTAGATTTTTGGATTTGTTCCTCCTTTGAGGGATGATGAGCAAGAGATCAAAACTTCTTCACATGATATTTCAGATTCAGAGTTTGGATGTGATGATGAGGCAGTTTCACTTGTTTCTTCACATGAGACTTCAGATTTAGAGTTTGGATGTGATGATGATCCAGTTTCACTTGCTTCTTCACATGAGATTTCAGATTCAGAGTTTGGAAGTGATGATGAGCAAGAGAGCGAAGCTTCTTCACATGAAACTTCAGATTCAAAATCTGAAGATGAAGATGCTGATGAGGGAATGCTAGATACAGATCCACAAGAACCTGAAGATCTAGCAACTGATGATGAATATGAGAGAATGGGAGATCCAGATCCACAAGAACCTAAAGATATCTCACCTGATGATCCTACTCTTCCTCGATGGGAAGCCATTACACTCCGATTTGTCGGTGATTTGGTTGGTAATCCACATGATCATAGAAGAACCAGATCATATTTTCAGAATGGAAGGTTTCATCCTTCTCACATTGCTGATCCATTTCAGATCGATTCACCCTTCTTCAGAAAAGAAGGACACTTACCTCCTTCAAGGGTGATTGATGATGTGCTACATTAGCATCCTTCATTCTATTTTGAGGGAGGGATTTCTTCCCACTCAGTTTTCCCTCTTTCCTCACTTAGTTTATTTAGATTGATTGTACGGGGTGACCTTTGGTTTTAGTCACCAGGGCCCTATTTTTCAGATTTCAGTTATTCCTCATAGTATAGCTTGTGGGGGGTGTTGGAATATTCACACCATCATTTTTATATTATGCATGCCTGCATGCATTTGCATACATCCAGTCATCATGTTGGCAGTCCTCCTAGCACCTAGAGCTCACTTTTAGCTCCCCAGAGCCTGTCTTTATCCCCCATTTGGACTCCTAATTACTTGATGCACCCTCCTTGACTATTCTGCATGACAAGTGTGCCTTTTCTCACCTACCACTAGTTATCACTCAGTTAGAGTGCCTTATTTCACCTACCGGAAGTTATCATTCAGTTAGTGCATTGATTGAGCAGTTGTTCCACTGATTGCTCATGTTGACTGCTTGTAGCTTCTAGTTAGCTATTTCTAGAGTTCCACTTGACTATTTGACAGCCTCATGCGCTCTCCTTGTAGTCTCCATCCCCTGATTTATGCCTAGATGGTTTTCTTAGACTCAGTTAGACTCACTTGACTGACTATTACCATTTATCACTGATACTATTGACTGGATGATGTCTCCATTGTACTCCAAGCTATACTTTGAGCATGATTCGAATGACCTCCTTGGTTAATTCGAATTCTCGACACACATTTCATTATTGTATTCATTATTCACTTAGTGCCAGCTCCCAGCTCATGTATGATACTGCTATTCTCCATTTTCTGTGTTCATGAGTGATTATTGAGTGCATTCTTCTCTTCTTCTTTGTAACATTCTTGAGAGTTTGATTGTGATTTTGTTACAGCTGTTAGATCCCCTGCATATTATCACAAGGATAAGTGTTCTTTGCACATTACAATATGCCATTTTACATATATGCATGTCTATTTGTGTGTTTATTGTTTCAGAATGAATAGTTTCATTTAGATGGGTGATATGGATGAATGCCTATGCATTATGGTTAATGTATTACATTCTATGTGTGTGGACAATGTTTCATTCCCTCTGTTCATTGAGTATGCTTCTATACAATTTCCTTTCCATTGTTATTATGACTTTGAATTGTCCCTTGATGAGTAGGGATAAGTCTTTGATTGGTTCTTTGATGAATATGACTAAGAGAAAAGGCCTAGGATGTGCAGAATACTTCAGTCATGGATATGGAGAAAGAATAGACACCCCCCTTTAGTGTTCATTGCTCTTCTCTGGATCAGAGGGGGGGTAGAGACATGGCAGAGTGGAGCAGAGCTTCTTGCAGAGTGGTGAAAAAGGCATAGATGAGGTTTAAGGCCATATTTTGGAGTGGAAGAAGGGAAATATCACTACTCTCAGGAGTGGTTTACTACCTTACAGTTGCATAGTGCTCTCCAAGAGATTTCCAATGGTATCATATTTTCCCAATTTGGACTTCGGATGAAGAAGTTATGGGCTGGAGAAGTTGTGTAGTGGGGGATTCCAACTTTCCAAACCCGCATGTGGATTGTGGATTGCGAAAATCAGAAGGGAATTTCGATGGGGTTGAAAAATGGGAGTTCTGAATTCTGAGTTCTGCAATGCAGATTGCGTATTGTGGAAGTCTGAAAGGAAAAATCGTCGGGGTTGTAAATTTGGGCTTCCGCATTTTCGAGTTCTGCAAGGTGGGTTGAGGATTGCGGAAGTCGGGAAGGTAATTTTTTGGATTGGCGAAGTTGGAGTTCTGAATTCTGAGTTTCGCATTGCGGATTGCAGAAGTTAGAAAGGTAATTCGGTGAGTTGGTGAATTTGACATTTCAACTTCCGATTTCCGCACTATGGATTGCGGAAGTCGTTTGTGGTTTTCAGCGCTGTGTAATTGGGCATTCCAATTTCTGATTTCCTCACTACGGGTTGCAGGTTGCAGATATCTGAGGCACGTTTCTTCGGTGAGCTGAATTTTGGCTTCCAACTTTCCAAATCCCGCAAGGTGGATTGCATATTGTGGATTGCGGAATTCAGAGTGTCGTCATTTGTATTTACAAGTGTCACAAATGTCATAACTTATATATGATGGGTTATTAGAACACCAAGTGTGGTGTGGGCTCTGAGTTGAGTTACCATGGGTTATTAGACTCTCCTAGAGAAGTCGGCCCTGTTAGGTTATTAGGAAAGTCAAGTTGTGTATAAATAGAGTGAGGGTTTCACTCTATTTGATCATTCACTTACTCATCTATTCTCTCACTTGAGTGATGCGCACTAGTGGAGGAGGAGAAGCTGCTAAGGATACTATCTCTTGTACTTGGGTTTTGTATCATTGCTCTTTCTATCTTTGAGGAAGTTGCGGGGTTTTTCACCTTCTTGGTTTTCCCCAAGGAAACTATGTGTCTATTGTCTCTTGTGATTGTTATGATGTACTTGTTATTCTCTCAGATAATATCCTAGATCATTTTGAATTAATGCTCAAAATCTAACATGGTATCAAAGCTAACCTGAGAAGAAGACACTATGCAGCTGTGGAAGCTAGGGCTTCTTGATTTTTGGGTTTCTCTCCACAGATATTCAAAGGCAGGAGGCTAGATTGACTCTCCTAGAAAGGGCGCATCTTTCTGTCGAAACATAATTCAATTATGATCATTTTCGGTTTTGACCTAATCTCTACTGCGGGAAATTAGGGTTTCGTAAAACGTTGGAATTTTTGGAATCTGATTCCATGGCTGGATGCTCCTTAGAAAAATCGAACGTCTAAGCCTTGGATCAAATTTTTTGGTTGGGCAGAAGAGTGGGCTTTATCAAACCCTAGTTCGGGATCCTGTCTAGTGAACCCAAAAGTTTCAAGAGCAATTTTGAGGGTGAAAATTTGCAGATTTCAAAATATGAGTATACCAGCTTGACCAGCTCAGCAAGGCGCACCTTTCTATCCTTTCAGAAAGTTGAAATTCAAAGTTTGAACTTTTAGGGTTTCTCTAACAAACCCTAATCTAGCTCTAGATCCAGTTTTCAGCAAATCAAGTGGTAAGACCTAAATATTTTATTTCCATTTGAGTTTCTCATTAAGATGTCTCACCACACCAAGCTTGAGGATAAGCTTGAAGGAGCTAATAACTTCCAAGCATGGAAGTATAGGATTAGGTTAATCCTGGAAGAAAATGAATTGGAAACCTACATAAGTGAAGAGGTTCCAGTTCCAGAGGGAGGTGAGGCTAAGGCGTTACACAGAAGGAATTTGGTCAAGGATAAGAGAATCAATGTTGATTCTATCAAAGACCATCTCTTACCACATGTGTCATCTCTGAAGACACCCAAGCAGATGTTTGATTCCTTGACCAAGCTATTTGAAGGGAAGAACATAAATCAGAAGATGACCTTGAGGAATCAATTTAAGAATGTCAAGATCCAGAATGCGGAGACTATGCAGTCTTATTTCTCAAGGGTCTCCTAGATAAAAGAACAACTTGAAGCTATGGGAGAAGACATAGAGAATGGAGAAGTGGTAATGACCACTCTTAATGGCCTTCCTAGGGCATGGGATTCCTTCATCCAAGGAATTTTTTCTAGGAAGAAACTTATCACATTCAATAGGTTGTGAGAAGAATGCTCACAGGAAGAAGCTCAGATTATAGCTCGAGAAGAGAAGATGGGGAATGAATACCAAGCTCTCACAGCACACTCCAAGAAGTATGATGAGAAGAAGGGGCATCACCACAATAAGAAAGAGAGGCACCACCATCAGAATCAAAGGGGTAACTTTAGATCTCAAAGAAATATATCAAATGCCCGATGATTTACATGTGATGAGAAGGGACACTACTCCAGAGATTGTCCCAGAAACAATAAAGATGGTTCTCACAAGAAGAAGAAGAACATCAAAAGAAAACATCATGCTCACACTGCAAATGATGATGAACCTCCCAGGAAGAGGGCTAGGGAAGAAAGTGAAGATTCTTCAAGTGATGAAGAGTATGTCTTGATCTTTGCTCTCACTAGTACTATTGCTCCTGGAAGCAATGATTGGTTTCTAGATAGTGGGGCTTCCAAACATATGACAGGATTCAAGGGATCCTTTGTAAACCTATTTGAACATGAATCACCCCATGAGGTGAAACTTGGGGATGACTACCAGTATCCCATAAAAGGAAGTGGTGAAGCCTCCTATAAGCTAGACTCTGGAAAGTCTATGAAGATGAAAGATGTACTATATGTTCCAGGTCTCAAGAAAAATATTCTCTCCATATCTACTTTGGATGCAAAAAGCATGAAGGAAGTTGCAAAGGTTGTGCAAAAGGAAAGAATACAAAGAAGACATTTCCAAGTAGTGAAAGCAAGGCAAAAGGAATATTGAAGATTATCCAATCTGATGTATGCGGTCCGATGTCTTCCAGCTCTCTAAGTGGGTATGTATACTATGTTTATTTCTTGAAGAATAAATATGAAGTGTTTGATAAGTTCAAGGAATTCAAAGCCTTGATAGAAAATCAATCTGATTAGAATATCAAGATCTTTAGATCCGACAATGGCAGAGAATTTACTTCAGGAGAATTCAAGAAGCTATGCAGTGATTTAGGGATTAAGAGGGAGTTGAATGCTCCTTACAATCCAAAACAAAATGGGGTTGCAGAAAGAGAGAATAGAACCATCATGGGCGTAGCTAGGGAAATGCTTCATGATCAAGATCTACCTATGCACCTTTGGGAAAAAGAAACAAGGACAACTGTATATGTGTAGAACATAACACCTCATAAGATACTTGACAAAAAAACACCAGAAGAAGTGTTCACTGGGAAGAAGCCAAAAGTTAGCCATCTCAGAATATTTAGTTGTCCAGTGTACACACACATTCCAAAGGAAAAGAGGACAAAGCTAGATCCTTCAGGAAGGAAGGGCATCTTTGTGGGTTATAGTGAAATCTCGAAAGCATACAGAATCTACTTTCCAGGATTCAAGAAGATTGATATCAGAAGGGATGTAACTTTTGATGAAGACTCAGCATTCATCAAATCAAGGAACACACATACTGAAGACAATGAAGAACCAAGAATACCGAGAGCACAAGACACCACCATGAATGAAGTTATTCTAGAAGAAGATCGTGAGATAGAAGATCCACAGGAACCTGTAGATCCACCCCATGAGAAGAACTCTCATAAGAGGAAACCAACATGAGCTAGAGAGCTCATCCAAGATGCATAAAGGTATGGTATTTCAGAGGAAGAACACAGAGAAAGAAAAAGGACTAGGTCACATACCAACTATGTTGCCTTACTTAGTGATATTATGAACAAAGAACCTTCCAGTTATGAAGAAGCAGTGGAAAAGAAAGAATGGAAGGATGCCATGGTCGAGGAATACTAGTCAATCATTAAGAATGATGTTTGGGATGTGGTCCCAAGACCTGAAAGGAAGTCTGTGGTGACTTCCAAGGGGATCTATAAGATCAAGCATGCTGCAGATGGTAGCATAGAGAAATACAAGGCGAGGTTTGTAGCTCGTGGCTTCTCCCTGAAAGAGGGAATATATTATGAAGAGACTTTTTCTCCTGTATCCAAATACACTTCCATCAGAACAGTACTTGCTCTGGCTGCAGTGATGAAGTGGAAGATACACTAGATGGATGTCAAGACAACTTTCTTGAATAGTGTAGTCGAAGAGGAAGTGTATGTGGAGCAGCCACTTGGTTTTGAGACACATGAAAGGAATTCATATGTGTGCAGATTGAAGAAAGCCTTGTATGGCTTGAAGAAAGCTCCTAGGACTTGGTATGGTAGGATAGACAGCTTTCTATCCATCTTGGGCTTTACCAAGAGTAAAGCGGATTCCAACCTTTACTACAAGGTTTAGGAAGGCAATCCAGTGATACTCCTATTGTATGTGGATGACCTGTTTGTGACAGGTGAGGATATATTGATTGCTGACACAAAGAGGAAGCTTGCTTCCGAGTTCGAGATGAAGGAATTGGGGATGATTCATTACTTTCTAGGTATGGAGGTGTCGTAGGGTGCAGATGGAATCTTCCTTAGACAAGGGAAGTATGCAGTAGAGATCCTGAAGAGGTTTGGGATGATGGACTACAAGGCCATGGTCACACCTATGGCATCGAACCTGAAGCTTCTATGTGATGCTTCATCTGAGCCGGTTGATGTCATGGTGTATTGTCAGATGATTGGGTCCTTGATGTACCTGACAAACACGAGACCAAATATTTTCTTTGCGGCGAACACATTGAGCCAGTTCCTGATGAATCCAAGAGGTGTTCACCTGGTTGCTGTAAAGCATATTCTGAGATACCTGAAGGGTACAGTTGACTATGGGCTCAAGTATGATGTGAATCAAAAGTTTAACCTAGAGGGTTATGTTGATTCATGTTGGGAAGGCAATGCCATTGAGCGGAAGAGAACTTCGGGGTGTTGCTTCAGTATGGGATCTAGTATGATCTCTTGGTTTAGCAGGAAGCAGTCCTGTGTGGCACTGAGTACAGCCGAAGCAGAGTATGTTGCAACTTGTTCAGCTAGTTGTGAGGCATTATGGATTAGGAAGCTACTGTCTGAGTTATTTGATCTCCCGTTGGATGCTACTGGTATCTTTTGTGACAACTAGAGTTGTGTGAAGCTGTCTGAGAACCCGGTGTTCCATGATAGGTCAAAGCACATCGAGATCAAATATCACTATATTAGGGATATGGTGAAGAGAGGAGCAGTGAAGCTCCTGTATGTTGCGATGGACAAGCAGATAGCCGATGTGTTGACCAAGCCACTGGCCAGAGTGAAGTTTGAGTACTTCAGAGAGAGGCTTGGTGTACTTCAGATTGAGATTCCTTCCAGGGGGAAGTGATGAGTCTGGAGACACAGATGCACATGAGCCTTTCTCACATGGTGATAGATGTGTTTACCCATGGTGAGACGTAAGGGTTGGAGCCATTCTCGCATAGTGATAGATGTGTTCTCCTATGGTGAGAGGTAAGGGTTCAGCCATTTTCACATAGTGATAGATGTGTTCTCCTATGGTGAAATGTAAAGGCTGAGCCATTTTCAGATAGTGACATATGTGTTCTTTTATGCTGAAATATAAGGGCTAGGCCATTCTCACATGGTGATAGATGTGTTCTCCCTTGGTGAGATGTAAGGGCTGGACATGCCTTTTCGACATGGTGATAGATGTGCTCTCCCATGGTCGTGATGTAAGTGCTGGTTCCTTTCCGACATGGTGATAGATATGTTCTCCCATGGTCGTGATGTAAGTGTTGGTGCCTTCCCTAAATGGTGTTAGATGTGTTCTCCCATGTCGGTGGTGTAAGTGCTGTGTGATGTGCATCTGGGTTGTGCTCCGTGGACTATGAGGTGATCTGAAGACGATGATGTGACAGTAGGGTACACAAGTTTTTCATAGGCATGTAATCAATCCTGAGATGCTCTTGCAGGTTTTGTAGAGGTAGTGTAATCAGTCCTAGGAGATCTTGCAGGTTTTGCAGAGGAAGTATAATCAGTCCTGAGGTGTACCTACTTGATGGCTTGCTTGCAGAGATGATGAAGACCTACATGGAGGCTAGGCCTACATCTAGCATGAAAAAGGGTTGGCTCTATAGAACTTCCTATGACGAGTAGATTGGATATTGATTGAGATAGTAGTAGCAGTGATGATGATGATGATTTGATGACGATGATATGATGACAATGATCCAGAGAAGAAGACATGTGCTAGAAGACCCGTGTCGAGAAATACCTTCCTAGTTAAGAGGGAGTGTTGATGTATATGTAACTTCAGAATGTATTTCATATATATATATATTGTATCCCTACATAGAGGTTATTATTCTTCTGTACGGAATTTTCATCATTTGTATTTACAAGTGTCGCAAGTGTCGTAACTTATATATGATGGGTTATTAGACCACAAAGTGTGGGGTCGACCCTGAGTTGAGTTACCATGGGTTATTAGACTCTCCTAGAGAAGTTGTCCCTGTTAGGTTATTAGGCAAGTCAAGTTGTGTATAAATAGAGTGAGGGTGTCACTCTATTTGATCATTCACTTACTCATCTATTCTCTCAATTGAGTGATGCGCACTAGTGGAGGAGGAGAAGCTGCTAAGGAGAATATCTCTTGTACTTGGGTTTTGAATCATTCCTCTTTCTATCTCTGAGGAAGTGTCGGGGTTTTGCACCTTCTTGGTTTTCCCCAAGGAAACTCTGTGTCTATTGTCTCTTGTGATTGCTATGCTGTACTTGTTATTCTCTCAGATAAGATCCTAGATCATTTTGAATTTATGCTCAAAATCTAACAAAGGTCTTCTCAGTGAAACACTTGGTGAAAATATCAGCAGTTTGCTCGGTGGATGGGAAATACTGCAAGGAAATCACTATGTCATGCACTAAGCCCCGGATGTAGTGGATATGGATCTCTATGTGCTTTGTTCTCTGCCTCTGAACTGGATCAGTAGATATATTGATGGCACTTTGATTTTCCACCCAAATGTTGGTTGGAGAATCAATAGAAACACCAAATTCCTGAATAATTCCTTGCAACCAAACACACTGTGTGGCTGCATTCACTGCTGCGCTGTACTCGGCTTCTGCTGATGAAAGTGAAATAGTATGTTGTTTCTTACTTGACCAGAAAATAGGACCTTCATCAAACATGAAAACAAAACCTGAAGTGGAATTTCTATCAATGGGATCTCCATCCCAATCTGAATCAGAAAACCCAACTAGTTGTAATGAAGAACTAGCTGCATAGTGTACCCCAAAATTCTTTGTTCCTTGGACATACTGTAGGATATTTTTGGATGCCTTCCAATGGAGTTAATGTGGCTGCTGCATATATCTTTCTACAACACTTACAGCATAAGACAAATCAGGTCTTTTATGTGTAAGTTATATCAAACTACCAACTAGCTGCCTGTAGAGTGTGCAACCCACCAAAGGAGAATGACCAAATTCACCTAGTTTTATGCCTGAAAGGAATGGGCACTTGGATGCCTTACAATCAGCCATTTTAAACTTCAATAACATGTCTGAAGCATACTTTGGTTGACTTAGCATGATTCCTCTTTCAGATTGCTCAATTTCCAAACCCAAAAATTTCCTTAGCAATCCTAGATCGGTCATGGAAAATTCACTGTGTAGAGATGCCTTAATTGAACTAATTTGTTTGTTGCAACTCCCTGTAATTAAAATATCATCAACATACAGTACAATTACCTGAAAAATATTATCACATTGCTGCAAATACACATTTGGATCAGACTGGCATCAAACGAAACCAATTGAGAGCAAAAAAGCATCCATTTTAGCATACCAAGCCCTGGGGGCTTGCTTGAGTCCATAGAGTGATTTCTTCAACCTGCAAACAAGTGAAGGGTCCTCTTAGAAACCTTTAGGTTGATTCATGTATATCTCTTCCTATAGCTCACCATGTAATAATGCACTTTTGACATCCATATGGTGCACTTGCCAACCTTTACTATCTGCAATGGCTAGAGCTAGTCTAATTGAGTCCATCTTTAACCGGTGCAAAGGTCTCGGTATAATCCACACCTTGGATTTGAGAGTAGCCATTAGAAACTAATATGGCCTTATAATTCATATCAGAACCATCAGTAGTAAGTTTGGTTCGAAACATCCACTTACTTTGCGCAAGCTTCCTCTTGGGGGGAAGGGGGACCAAATCCCATGTTTCATTCTCTTGAAGAGAATTGAATTCTTATTCCATTGATGATATCCACCTTGGATCATGATAAGCTTCCTGATATTATTTTGGATTAGACCCAATCATCATATAAGATCGATCAGCAAGGGCACTTTCACTTGCAAAGGAAGCATTGTTTGTTTGAGATCTAGTCTTCCTAGGCTCTTGGGGATTGCCTGCCAATTCACCTGTGGCTTGTATGATTTTTTCAGCACAATTGGGACTTGATGGTGACTCATCTATATAAATGTCATCTTCAACCATGTCATTATCAGAATGATCAGAAAATAAAGAGATTGAATCATTACTTACTTCATCAAGGTGTGGAGGAGAAGAGCATTCCCCCGTTGCAAGCTCAAAATATGGTATTGGTTCCTCTTCGAATTGCACACTTCTCTCAATGAAAGTTTTGAGTGTGAATGTGTCAAAGAGATTATAACCCTTTGTGTCTTCAGCATATCCAACCATGATAGATTCCCTTTAGTGTGGCTGCAAAGCCTTCCTCTTTTCTGATGGAATTAGAGCCCATGCTCTAGATCCAAAAATCCTGAAATTTGAGACATTTGGTTTTTGGCCAAACCATGCCTTGTAGGGGGTTTTTCTTTTGACTGATTTGTGGAATGCCCTATTTTGAATATGTGCAGCACAATTGATAGATTCATCCCATATCTTAGGGATTATATCCCTTGCTTCAATCATGCATGTTGCCATCTCTTTGAGAGATCTATTTTTCCTATCTGCCACACCATTTTGTTGTGGTGTGTAGGAAATTGAATGTTGCATTTGAATGCCACATTCCTCACAAAGATGCTACATATTTTTGTTTACATACTCCTTCCCATGATCAGTTCTAAGTATTTTTATCTTATGCCCACTATGATTCTCCACTAAGGCCTTCCAAATCTTCAATTGCTCAAACACTTCAAATTTTAATTTTAGGAAGTAAACCCAACAGAATCGGGAGTAGTCATCAATGAATGTGAGTACATACCTTGATCCACCATATGATGGAGTGGGTAGAGGACCAATGAGGTTTGAATGTACCAATCCAAGTGGTTGAATGGCTCTCCTTGCCATTCCCTTCTCATAGTTGCGCTCTGGATGCTTCCCAATTACACAACCTATGCAAGCTCCATTCGAAGATTTGATTTCAGGAAGCCCTTCCACCATCTCATCTTTGTGCAATGCTTGGAGATACTTGTAGCTCATGTGTCCAAATATTTCATGCCATATCTTGGAGGTCTCATTGGAATGAGAGTGGAGTACTTGGTCACTAGAACCAGGGAGGAAATTCGAGAACTTGTACATCCTCTCTTGATGGTATGCATACCCAACTGCCACAACTTGGTTTGAAGAAATTTCTGAAATCTCTACCAATTCAGGAGTAAATGTTACTCTCTTGGCTTCTCCTGTATGGGTCATTTGATATACTGATAACAAATTTGCAGCCAACGAAGGTACACAGAGCACATCACTGAAATAACCATGCTTCAAATCAATCCTACCAATCCCTTTTGTTTGGATTTCAGAGTCATTTCCCATTCAAACTATTGGGCCACTATTCGAATGCATAGAGGAGAAGAGCTCTCTAGATGAAACCATGTTCCTAGAATCCCCTGAATCAATAATCAAGGATGAGGAATTAGAAGTACCTGCTACCAAGGCATGACATTTCTCCTTGTTTTCAGAATTGGAGGTGCCATCTTTCTTCTTTGCACCATCTGGGACAGGGATGTTGTTTTTCTCCAGCAGCTGCGCCATGGTGTCAATGGTTTTCTTCATGCAGGAGCTATCTGGATGCCATCCCTTGTGGCAATAGGTGCATTTGGTCTTCTCTTTTCCCTTCTTGTCCTTCTCCTTGGAAGGATTCGAACCCCCATCAACAGATTTGGTTTTATCAAATTTCCTCTTCTCTAGCTGCTTCGAATTCTTTGCCTTCTGCTTTCCCTTGGAGGCATTCGAAACACCCATGGCCAAGGCTTGATCCTTCGATTTTATGGTTCCTATTTGAACTAGATTGTCTTTCTCCTGAGTGAGACATTCCATTAAGGTTGCTAGTGATGGCATTTTCCAATTTCGAAGGGTCATTTTGGCAGAATGGAAGGTGCTTACAAACACGGAAAATTCTGGCCCTAGCTTTGAAAGGATGGATAGTATAAATTGTTCTTCTTTCTTAACAATTCCACATTGCTGCAGCTGAAGAACTAGAGAATTGAACTTAGTGAAGAACTCCTGGATAGTTTCAAAATGCGTTGGGCTCAAGCTGATGAGCTCGTTTTCAAGCTGTTGGCCTCTCAATTCATCAGTTTTCCCAAAGAGTGATTCTAGCTTAACCCAAACTTCATTTGGGGTTTTCAAACTGTCTGTATGAAACAAGATTTCTCTCAAAATGCTCAGGAATAGCAATCCATATGCTTCATCAAGTCGATTGTAGTACTTGGATTTCTCCACAACAGAGTTTGGCTCCAATTCTGTGCCCATGGTTACTCTATAGAGACCCTTAGATCTCAGTTTAATGACCATTTCAAACTTCCAATCGAATAAATTGAAAGGAGTGAGCAATAGATGGTTTGCTTTCATTTTAGCTTGCATTGATGGTGAGAAAACTGTTGAAAGTCCTGCAAAAAACACTCAATTTCATCTGGAAATTCTCTCAAGAATGCAGCTCAAACGCTCAAGATTGATATGCAACTCACTAAAATCCAGGATCTGATACCATGTGAGTATTTTTATCTACAACAATATCTAGGAGCCTTAGAGAACCTCACAAATCAAATTACCTGCAAAAACCAACAAAAGAGCTTGAAAGAAGACAAATTTACACACACAATGTGAATTGAAACTTGGTATTATCAGACTGTCTAACATGCAAATATGTTTAGAATAGGTTTATATTACATTTGGATAAATTCATGAGGCTTAGGAAGCCCAAATGAGTGTACATCTCTAATTGGCCAAATTGGCCTCAATCTCCCCTAGGTGGGTCCAACTTGCTCCAACTCATCCCAAATTGTCACGAATCGTGGTGTGAATGTGGATGAGGCATACTGGATCAATAATGGGTCATAGGCATGTGTGGGTGAGCAAAATAAGGTGAGTGGGAGGTCCTAGGAGGCATTAAATGCTCCAAATCATGCCAAAATTGGGCCAAATCCACCCAAGCGCTCTTAGTCAACAACAATTCCCCATTTCAAGGAAGGGGAGCACTCTAGCATTAAGTGAGGGTGCACTTGTGGAAAAATGTGGATTTTGACTGAGCTGGATTGCTCAAATAGGTGTGAACACTCCTCATAAGTGGTTATTTTCCCAACTAAAGCTACCCAAGTCCAAACCATAGTGTAATAATGCATACAAGGCAATAAAATTGAGTAAGACTATGAACCAAGGTACTACGTGTTGGATTATTGTTCTAACAAGATAATAGATGAAATGGTGAATTAATGGCAATTCTAAGATAATTTCACGAGCTGCTATGAATTTTGGAGAATGATTGCATGAAGGTAGTCATCTTTGATGGGCTACCATAATGCTCTTTGGAAAGGACAAAGTTGCATGAAATGTGAAGTAATGAGTATTTAAAGTTTATTTAAATTGCATGGATAATGTGCCTGTGTCTTGCAATTTTATTATGATAATGATGCATGTAAAGTAAATATATAGAAATATATTTCATTGCATTTAAGAGGTTAACAACTGATAGTGTTTGAATTATTGAGTGTTATAATTCTGAGATCACTTCAATGACTGTTGCAGCAATGAAAATGTTATATGCATGAAAACTCACAAAGTGTTTAGCTGATTTAAGTTTCATATTTCAGGTAGAAATGTCTTGGGTATGGCAATGTGGGTAAGTCCATGATAAAGGATGAAATATACCATGTAAAAGAGCCAAAAAGTGTGAGAAGGATCTCATGATTCTCAAATATGATTTCTGTAGGAAAAACAGATTGTAAACTTCAGATTTGAAATTTTGTTAATAAATTACTAATGATTATTTGGCTTATATAGAACTGTGTCAGGAGGACATGTTGCAGGTGGATGTTCATGTATGGTAGCAGACATAAATCCATAATGGACAGAGTGATGCCACTTACAGGATCCAAACGATATGAAGATGGCCTCATGGTTAAACAAATCAATTTCTGTAGGAGACAGAATTGTAAATTCATGTTTGAATATAATTATTAATTCCATTGACTGATTAGGGAAAATCATATTTGAATGTGATTGTTAAATTCCGCTGACTATTTGGTTGTTTGAGGAGTGTGTCAGGAAGACACCTTGCAGGAAGACCATGTGGGATGTCCTACAGAAGCCAAACTCCATGGGAGGGATCCCATGCTTTGGAAATGGGTTTTGGGTTAAACACCATTGCATATTTTAAGGATGACATCTCAGTTGAACTGCATGTTGGCAAACAATGCGAGTGAAATGGTAAAATTATGCCAAATAGGGAATATGTGGGTTATGGAATGCGAAAAGGGATTGGGGTGGAAAACTGAGGGACTACCAACTCAGAGAAGGGATCCCCCATTCCTCGTGAAGGAAGAGAAGATACATATGAAAAACATATAAGTACTCTATAACCCTAGCTAAGAATACACATGTCTAGTTACTAGAGTTAATATATAGAGCATGCTTTTATTTTTATTTTTATTATTTTAGATTGCTCGAATGTGTTTAGGGCCTACATGGATCACATCGGAAAGGGATGAATACCTTTCGGGTGTTGGGTTATGTTAGGGTTGTCAATATTGACTACACCCTAAGGGAATGGATGCATTCCTGGTGTTTCAATATTAGATAGTGAATGTATGAAATATGTTTACAATTTAGAGCAGCAATACTGATGAGCTTGCTTATCCATCTTGTGTTGATAGCTTAAACAGATGGAATTTGGTTATGCACACTAAAGAATCAAAGTGAAGGGTTGTTGTGCGCATGAAGGGTTGTTGTATGCATATGGTTCTATAGTAGAGCCTTGAACTGAATGGTCATGGTGTAGTTTCCTTCCATTGACCTATGACCCAGACATAAGAGTTGGCTTGGAAATGGAGAGGAAAAACTAGGTATGAGACTAGTTTGGAACCATCAATGCCCGATAGACCAATTGGTGTACTGGCTTGGCATTGATTACTTGGATGTTGTGGAGCAGCATGTGTGCTGGCCAAACATTAATTCCACAGGTGAACCAAGGATTCTAAATCAAAGAAGGAACCTATGGAATAGAGAGGAAATTCCCAATGTAGATAAGTATTTAATTTTCATTCATTTCTTATATCGGATAATGAAAATTTCATGAACAAGTCTTATAAT
Source organism: Larix kaempferi (assembly GCA_027924585.1). Lineage (NCBI taxonomy): Eukaryota > Viridiplantae > Streptophyta > Pinopsida > Pinales > Pinaceae > Larix > Larix kaempferi. Next base: position 68,007,590 of record BSBM01000361.1, on the reverse strand, counting down.
AACCAAGCTGATACACTGTTGTTTCTTTGTTGGAAACCTAGGTCATTGAAGGAATCAAGAATTTTGAAGGCAGACTGAGGATGCATGTGGGCATGTGACTATCCTAGAAAGCTCAGTATGAGCAGCAATGGAAGATGGTGCTAGTGGACTTTGTTGATGTATTTGTAACTTCGGAAGATATTCACTTGTATATTACATTTTTACTTTATTGTATATCCAATAGAGATGTAGTATTCCTCTGATTAGAAGTGTCGTCATTTGTATTTGCAAGTGTCGCAAATTACATTGTAAGTGTCATCATTTGTATTGATGGGTTATTAGACCACCAGTGTGGGATCGGCCCTAGTTAGGTCATGTGATTGGGTTATTAGACTTCCTTAGGAAGTTGGCCCTGTTAGTTTATTGGAAGGTCAAGTCAATGTATAAATAGAGGGTGTGCCTCTCTCATTCTATTCATTCACTCACTTCTCAAACTCGCATAGTTGAGAGAGAGAGAGTTTTGCACAAGTGGAGGAGGAGGAGTATCTGCTAGAGACATCTCTTTGGGTTTGATCATTTTGATCTTGTATTGTGGCTTATTCTACTCTAAGGAAGTTGCGGGGTTTTTCACCTTCTTGGTTTTCCCGGAGGAAACTCTGTGTCTATTGTCTCTTGTGTTTATGATTGATATGTTGTACATGTTATTCTCTTAGTGATGCTAGATAATATTGAATGAAATTATCAAACATTTAACATGGTATTAGAGCTGACCTAAGAAGAAGGCACTGTGCAGTTGCAAAAGCTAGGGCTTCTTAATTTTTTGGTTTCTATCCATAGATAGAGGCAGGAGGTTATATTGACTCTCCTAGCAAGGGCGCATCTTTCTGTTGAGACAGAATTAAATTCTGAGCATTTTCAATTTTTGGCCCGTCACTGCCGCGGGAAATTAGGGTTTTAGAGAAAGCTGGAATTTTTGGAATTTGAGACCACGGCCAGAAGCTCCTTAGAAAAATCGAAGTTTAGAGCACAAGATCAAACTTTTTGGTTGGGTGAAGCTCCAGGAAAATCAAACCCTAGTTTGGGGTTCTGTCTAGTGAATCTAGAAGTTTCAAAGGCAATTTTGAGGGGTTAAATTTTGGATATCTCAAAATCAGAGTATACCAGCTTGACCAGCTTAGCAAGGCGCATCTTTCTATCCTTTCAGAATTTTGAAATTCAAAGTTTGAATTTTTAGGGTTTTTTTCTGACAAACCCTAATCCAGCTCCAGATCCAATTTTCAGCAAATCAACTGGTAAGACCTAAAAATTTCTATTTCCATTTGAAGTACTCTTTAAGATGTCTCACCACACCAAGCTTGAGGATAAGCTTGAAGGAGCTGATAACTTCTGAGCCTAGAAGTATAGGATTGGGTTAACCCTAAAAGAGAATGAGTTGGACACTTACATAAGTGAAGAGGTTCCAGTTCCAGAGGGAGAAGAGGCTAAGGCCTTACATAAGAAGAACTTGGTTAAAGCCAAGAGAATCATTGCTGATTCTATTAAGGACCATCCCATTCCCCATGTGTCTTCCCTAAAGACACCTAAAGAAATGTTTGACTCCTTGACCAAGTTGTTTGAAGGAAAGAACATAAATCGGAAGATGACTTTGTGGAACCAATTGCAAGGGGTAAAGATCCAGAATGGAGAGACCATCCAATCCTACTTTACTAAGGTCTCTCAAATCAAGGAACAACTTGAAGCTGTGGATGAAGTCGTCAATAATGGAGAAATTTTCATGACCACATTGAATGGGCTACCTAGGTCATGGGACTCCTTCATCCAAGGAATCTGTGTAAGAAATAAATTGATCTCTTTCAATAGACTATGGGGGGAATGTTCACAAGAAGAAGCTAGGGTTGTGGCTCGAGAAGAAAAGATGGGAAGTGAAGACCAAGCCCTCACAACACACACTAAGGGAAGTAAGTTTAAGAGGGAGAAATCTCACAATAAGAAACATTCTCACTTCCATCATAAGAAGAAAGATCTCTCTCATGTTCGATGCTTCAATTGTGGTGGGAAAGGACACTTTGCTTCAGATTGTCCCAAGAACAAAAAGAACAACCACAACAAAAAGAAGAAGAGCAACAAGAAGAGATATCATGCTCATGCTACTGAGGATGATGAACCTCCCAAGAAGAAGACTAGAGTAGAAAGTGATGACTCATCAAGTGAAGATGAATATGTCTTAATCTCTCCTCTCACAGGTACTTTACACATGGGTGTAATGATTGGCTTATTGATAGTGGGGCTTCTAAACATATGACTATGTTTTAAGAATCCTTTATGGATGTATCTGAACATGAGTCACCTCACAAGGTGAAACTTGGGGATGACTATCAATATCCCATAAAAGGAAGTGGTGAAGCCTCCTACATGCTAGACTCTGGGAAGTCTTTGAAAATGAAAGATGTTCTATATGCACCTGGACTCAAGAAGAATCTTCTCTCCAAATCATCTTTGGATGTGTTATCACTCCAGGAAACTCTCCTAGGTTGTATCTTGGAAATGCCTAGTAACTTAACTAATCTCAATGTTTCATTCAATGGATCAAGTCAGATGACTAAATCAAACCTCACTCGCTCATAACATACATCAACACACTCAGATGGACAAGGATTTCAACCACTGTTGTTCAAAGAGTTCATAAAAATTGAATGTATGGAGAAAACCTATTATATTAGCAGGAACATACACACAAAGCATATATGAATGTCCAATTACAATAGGTAAGGAATACTTGCAATTCTAACTTATCAATACAGTGATAAGATGACAGTTATCAGGCATAAGACAAGCATGAACAACATGAACATAATATTCAAGTGCAAGTACAAGTACAAAAAAATAGAAGGAGAAAGTATGAACATCAATGGCAAAAGAAGCTTATAATACTGATATGTAATGAGAAGTCTGATATTACAAGAGTGAGAAGTCTCCAAAGTCCAACCCATACAATGATTCTTCAATGAGCTTAAATAAGCTTTACAAATCCGTTTCAAGATCCTCAAAAGATGGATTTGATAACCTCTTTTCCTATCTCAAATCCGAATTTGTGAGGTGGCTGGAAAATGCCGAAATTTCTGGAAATATGCTGCTCATATATTCACCTATATCTCTCAAATAAAAACCGATTTTGGAAAACTAAGAAAGGTTTTTGTATATCATTTTGTAATGAGAAACAACCTCTCTCAGTTCTTTGAGATTAGTTTTCATTTTCCCGACATCTGTATTTCCAAAACACGTGTAAAACAGGGAAATTCTGAGATCCAGAAATTAGGGCTCAGATATGGATTCGATTTTACAATATGTGACACCTGTAGAGACACTGAGAGAGGTTATTGTTCTTTGACATGTTATGCACAAAAAACTCCGACTGTTTCTCAAAATGATCCTCCAATCGCTCAGAATCATCATTTCAAAATGATGACTCAGCACAGTAAAAACGCCATATTTCTGAAAATGTAGGCTCATCTTGCGGGGGACTTTTGACTGCCTTCCTAAGCTCCAAATGCAAATATAAAAGTACCATTGGAAAGATTGGGATTTCTAGTTGTCAATCAACTATTTGAGCGTGTAAAAAGGCCTCTCCACGGCTGAGAAAATTGATTTTTCCCAAGACCCGCTGACCGTTTCCAAGTTTCTCCGCTTTCGGTGGCTAAAATAGCCCCGAATTTTTGCATTTTAGCTCCCGAAAGCTCTGCTTTCGGTGGGTAATGAATAGTTGGAATGTCCGCCTAAGCCACCGAAACCTGAGTTTTGAATTTTTTGAAATGAAAACCCAATCTAATGTTTTTCAAACTTTATTACATGCATAAAGCTCTCAACAATGAGCCTTAAGAAATTTAGAAATGAATTTTTAAATGACATCCTATCACCTAAAATTGATCAACTCGACAAATTTTTTTGGGGAGATAACAGGATGCAAAGGAAATGAGATTTTCATTTATAGATGGCCAAGTACTCGTGTGGCCAAAGGGTAAGACAATAGATGATGCAGTGGTGATTGGAGAGCAAGTTGGAGGATTGCACAAATTAAAGGGAGAACCTGAACATGCCATGGTACATGAATCCATGGAGCCATGTGAACTTTGGAATAGAAGGCTTGCACACATGCACTATAGAGAACTTCCAATTGCAAGCAATGCAGTAGAGGGTCTTCCTGAAATCCAGTCAAAGCATGAAGGTATTTGCAAAGGATGTGCAAAAGGAAAGAACACAAAGAAGGCATTTCCAAGCAGTGAAAGAAAAGAAAAAGGAATCTTGGAGATTATCCACTCCGATGTATGCGGTCCAATGTCATACAGTTCTCTGAGTGGGTATGTATACTATGTTTCCTTCATTGATGATTTCTCTAGGAAGACTTGGGTTTATTTCTCGAAGAATATAGATGAAGTGTTTGATAAGTTCAAGGAATTTAAAGCCTTGATAGAAAATCAAACTGATAAGAAGACCAAGACATTTAGATCCGACAATGGCAGAGAATTCACTTAAGGAGACTTGAAGAAGTTATGCAGTGATTCAGGGATTAAGAGGGATTTGACTACTCCTTAAAATCCACAACAGAATGGACTTGTGGAAAGAAATAATAGAACAATCATGGAAGCATCACAGGTAATGCTTCATGACCAGGATCAGCCTATGCACCTATGGGAAGAAGCAACAAGGACAGCTGTATATGTGCAAAATAGAACACCTCACAAGATACTTGACAATAAGACACCAGAATAATTTTTCTCTGGTAAGAAACCTGAAGTTATCCATCTCAGGATATTTGGCTGTCCAGTATACACACACATTCCAAAGGAAAAGAGGAAAAATCTAGATCCTTTAGGAAAGAAGGGCATCTTTGTGGGTTATAGTGAAAGCTCGAAGGCATACAAAATCTACTTTCCAGGGTTCAAGAAGATTGACATCAGCAGGGATGTAGCATTTGATGAAGACTCAACATACATCAAATCAAGGAAGACACTTGTTGAAGACAATGAAGAACCAAGGGTAACCAGAATTCAAGACACCACTATGAGTGAAGCAATTCTAGAAGAAAATCTTGAAATTGAAGATCCACAAGAAACTGTAGATCCACCTCGTGAAAAGAACTCTCACAAGAGGAAACCTACATGGGCTAGAGAGCTCATCCAAGATGCAGAAAGGTGTGGCATTCCAGAAGAAGAAGACAGAGAAAGGAAAAGGACAAGGTCACACACCAGCTATGTTGCCTTGCTCTGTGACATTATGAACAAAGAACCTTCCAGTTATGAAGAAGCAGCGAAAAAGAAAGAATGGAAGGATGCCATGGTCAATGAATACCAATCGATCATGAAGAATGTGGTTTGGGATGCAGTCCGAAGACCAGAAGGGAAGTCTGTTGTGACTTCCAAGTGGTTCTATAAGATCAAGCATGCTGCAAATGGTAGCATAGAAAAATACAAGGCGAGATTTGTAGCTCATGGCTTCTCCTAGAAAGAGGGAATAGATTATGAAGAGACTTTTTCTCTTATAGCCAGATACACTTCCATCAGAACAGCACTTGCACTAGCTACAGTGATGAAGTGGAAGATACACGAGATGGATGTCAAGATAGCTTTCTTGAATGGTGTAGTTGAAGAAGAAGTGTATGTGGAGCATCCACTTGATTTTTAGACACATGACAGGGAATCATATGTGTGTAGATTGAAGAAATCCTTGTATGGCTTGAAGCAAGCTCTTAGGACTTGGTATGGTAGGATAGACAACTTCCTATCCAGTTTGGGATTTAGCAAAAGTAAAGCAGATTCCAACCTTTACTAAAAGGTTGAGGAAGGCAATCTAGTGATACTACTATTGTATGTGGATGACCTGTTTGTTACGGGTGAGGATAGATTGATTTTCGACACGAAGAGGAAGCTTGCTGCCAAGTTCGAGATGAAGGACTTGGGTATGATGCATTAATTTATAGGCATGGAGGTGTGGCAGAGTGCAGATGGAATCTTCCTTGGACAAGGGAAGTATGCAGTAGAGATCCTGAAGTGGTTCGGGCTGATGGATTGCAAGGCCATGGCCACACCTATGGCATCGAACCTGAGGCTTCTGTGTGATGCTTCATCTGAGTCAGTTGATGTCATGATGTATCATTAGATGATTGGGTCGTTGATGTACCTGACGAACATGAGACCAGATATTTGCTTTGCAGTGAACACATTGAGATAGTTCCTGACAGATTCTAGACATGTTCACCTAATTACTATAAAGCATATTCTGAGGTACCTGAAGGGTACGGTTGACTATGGGCTCAAGTATGATGCGAATCAAAAGTTTAACCTGGAGGGTTATGTTGATTCAGATTGGGAAGGCAGTATTGTAGATAGGAAGAGCACTTCGGGGTGCTGCTTCAGTATGGGATCGGGTGTGATCTCTTGGTTTAGCAGGAAGCAGTCCTGCGTAGAAGTAATTACAACCGAAGCGGAGTATGTTGCAGCTTGTTCGACTAGTTGTGAGGCAGTATGGATTAGGAAGCTACTATTTGAGTTATTTGATCTCCCATTGGATGCTACCTGTATCTTCTGTGACAACCAGAGTTGTGTGAAGTTGTATGAGAACCCAATGTTCCATGACAGGTCGAAACACATTGAGATCAAATATCACTATATCAGGGATATGGTGTAGAAAGGAGCAGCAAAGCTCCTATATGTTGAGACGAATGAGCAAGTTGTAGATGTGTTGACTAAAACACTAGCCAGAGTGAAGTTTGAATACTTCAGAGAGAGGCTTGGTGTTCTTCAGATAGAAGATACTTTGAGGAAGAAGTGATAGGACAAATTTATAGGAGCCATTCCCAGCATGGTGATAGGAGGGTCCTTCAAATGGCTGTGGATGAGAGCGCTATGTGATGAGCATCAGGACGATGCTCTGGATGATGTTATGCATGATGTTGATCAGGATAATCATATATGATAATATGCATCAGGTGGATGCTTTACATGATCAGGTGGATCATGTGTGATGATATGCATCAGGTGGATGCTTTACATGATCAGTTGGATCATGTGTGATGATATGCATAAGGTAGATGCTTTTTATGATCAGTTTGATTATACGATGATGACGAGTATCAGGACGATACTCTAGATGATATGCATCAGGACGATGCTATGATGATGATCAGGATGATCATATGTGACGAGTATCAGGACGATGCTCCAGATGATATGCATCAGGACGATGCTGTGACGATGATCAGGATGATCATGCGATGATGACATGTATCAGGGTGATGTACTATATGATGATGATTAGTATGATCATGAGTATTAGGTTGATACTTCGTGGTCGTGGATAGGTTATACATGTAGCATAGAAAAGATCCTGGGAGATCCAATAGTCTTAGATAGGATGCTCTTTAGAGTTCTTGCAGGCTGCAAGACACTCTTTTAAGGTTTTTCCTAACCACATGTAAAAGATCCAGGGAGATCCTATAGTCTGAGCTAGGATTCTCTTTCGAGGTTTTGTGGTGGAGGTCACATGTAATCAGCCCTGGAGATCCTATAGTCTGTGCTAGGATGCTCTTTAGAGTTCTTGCAGGTTACAAGACACTCTTTTAAGGTTTTGTGATAGTCAACATGTAAAATATCCTAGGAGATCCTATAATCTGAGCTAGGATGCTCTTTAGAGGTTCTGTTGACGCACGTAATAAGTCCTGAGGATTCCACAGTATGGCTAGAGATGATGAAGACCTGCAAAAGGCTAGGCCTACAACCAGCATGAAAAAGGGATGGATTTGTATAACTTCCTATGACGAGAAGAATTATGAGATAGCCCAGTGATCGAGATGTCGAGTACAAGAGTAGTGATGATGATGATGCTCCGTGATCCAGTGATGACGATCCAGCTCCAGAATTGAAGACTTGCGTTGATATGTATTGATGACCTGTGTCGAAAGAATACCTTCCTATTTAATAGGGAGTGTTGATGTATCTGTAACTTCGGAAGATATTCACTTGTATATTACATTTGTACTTTATTGTATATCCAACAGAGATGTAGTATTCCTCTGATTGGAAGTGTCGTCATTTGTATTTGCAAGTGTCGCAAGTTACATTGTAAGTGTCGCCATTTGTATTGATGGGTTATTATACCACCAGTGTGGGGTCGGCCATAGTTAGGTCATGTGGTTGGGTTATTATAATTCTTTAGGAATTCAGCCCTATTAGTTTATTGGCAGGTCAAGTCAATGTATAAATAGAGGGTGTGCCTCTCTCATTCTATTCATTCACTCACTTCTCAAACTCGCATAGTTGAGAGAGAGAGTTGCACACAAGTGCAGGAGGAGGAGTATCTGCTAGAGACATCTCTTTGGGTTTGATCATTGTAATCTTGTATTGTGGCTTATTTTATCTCTAAGGAAGTTGCGGGTTTTTTCACCTTCTTGGTTTTCCCCGAGGAAACTCTGTGTCTATTGTCTCTTGTGTTTATAATTGATATGTTGTACATGTTATTCTCTTAGTGATCCTAGATAATATTGAATGAAATTATCGAAAATTTAACAGACTTGTGTGGGTCCTACCATCCAAAGGTTCTATAGGCATACCATGGGAAGAGTTCCCTGGTTGAGAGGCCTTGGACAGACCTTAGACACTAAGTGTCATAGCCAAAACAAGAAAGGGAAAGACAAGCATTCATATTGAAGTGAAAGTGGGTAAGGAACATGGAACCACAGTGGTGGTGTGGCTCCATATTGGAACAAGACTAAGAGGGGGAAACTCTTACCCTTCTCTTTCCTTTTGACTGATGCATCTTAAAAATAGAAAATTGTTGAATGCATGTCATGGCTGAAAGTAGATTGTGTGTATTTTTTTGAAATAAAATGTGAATGCTGAAATAGTTAATTCCCTGTGAAATGATGCACATTATTGAGTTCATGTGTATGTTGGGAAAGCATGAAAAGTGTGGAAGTCTCATGAATAAATCATGGGCTCTCCATGTCAATTGGAGAAATAATTGCCTGATTTTAATGTTTATATTATGCTTGTCCTAACAGGATTTGCAATGATGAATTTCACAGGTGTGAAATTGAAATCAATTGGTTACAACTGTTACAAGACAAGTGGTGCTAGCAAGAAAGTGTGGACAGTTGTACACATTTACCATGGCAGCAGACCAAAGGCTATTGTATTTTGCTGCAAATATTCTTCAAACAATTTCCAAGACCCAAAAAAATCTTGCAAAGATGCTCAAGCTATAAAAGAAGCACTCTGAGATGAACCACAAGGTTTTGCAGGACTCTGTTTGTCTGCAAAGGAAGGTAAAAATCATTCTGGAAGCAATCAACAGTGGAAAGGACAATGGATCAATGAAGAGGCATTCATCCAATCATTCCATTAAGAAGCGTTCCAGGTGGGAAGATTCACATGAAATTGAGAAGGAAAAGAAGAAGCAGCCACTAAAATGTTGGGAATGTGGAGGAAATCATTGCCTTCGAAATTGCCCAATAAGGGGAAACAAGAAAGATAGTTTCCATAAAGTTTCTAGACTTGTGGATCAGTTGGAAGGTAAAGAGAAGGAAGGTATTGTTGTGGAGAAATTCCCACTTGCAGAGCTGGAGGATCAAATCCAATAGGAGAAGCTTGTGGAAAACCAAAGGAATTGGTCCTAAAAGTTCAAAGTAAAGGGTAAAATGCAAGGGTAGACCTGCAACATTTTTGTAAATTTTGGACGTGTATACTGTATATGTATTACTAAGTATTGGAACATCGAGGACGGTGTTATTCTAAGGGGGAGGGAATTGTAATACCCGATTTTGACCTTAGGATATTTTGACTGTAATGTAAATATTGTATGCATGTCATGTATGATTTTTAGCATGGATCTCAAGTCCAAGGCCCCGCTAGTGAATGCTTGGCTTGGAAGAGGTAAGTATTGGTATTATGGAAACCATGTGCTAGTAAGCCATGGAAAATGTAAATGATGTAAATGATACCATGTAAATAAAATACCAAGGAGATGGCTATGGATGCATTTAAATGAGGGGCCTATGTGTATCCACTAGGGAGTGGTGAGGGGTTGTGGGATGGAACCCTAGGCTTCCGTATGTCACCTTGAGAACCCCTTTGACTATCCTAGCTTCCATTGAATGTTGTTGCAAGGAAGTGGGTGAAGAGAACTGTTCATGAGGTAGATAGAGTATAGGACAACCTTGAAATTTGTAAGGCAAGGTATGGGGCTCTGTTTTACTTGTCCCATAAGACACCCTTCCTCGTGGAGGACATATTCCTCATCCTGAGACCTGGGTTTATCATACAAGCCTTAGTTAGACCCTTATACGAGGGAGGATACCGAGTAGTGAAGAGAGAACCAAAAATTGCGATCCTGAGTAAGGTCGCAATTTGCTAAGCTAAGATGGCTCAGAAAACTTGTGTGGGAAATGGAATTCGAGGAAAGATCCATAGACCCGAACCTTGGTGTGAAACTAAGAGGTTTAGATGCCCGGAAGTTCATGATAAAACCGAATTGGAAAGTCGAGAGCCTGTTGCGGGACATATCCATTCAGCCTGTCACGTCCCCTCCCATCATTCCAGCTAGATGGAGAGGATCGTGAGGTTTAAATCAGGCATCCAGCCCCATACATAGTAAACAAGCATTCAAATTAAAATGAAAATATACATATGAAAGTGCATGACAGACATGATGCTAAACTGGGCGTCTAGCCCCCATGAAACTTTTAAACCATAGCATTCACAGAATATAACAGAGACATATGGAAATGTATGATTTTAAGAAATTAAAGCAGAATATTACGAATTGCACATCCATCATACATTTAGATATCCATCAATTAAATAATTGCAAGAATATACAAGAGAATACTTATCTTATGTGAAAGTAGTCCCACGCAACTGGCTATGCAACTGCAACGTTCCACCCAACCGTAGGCCAGTGTGCTCCTCAATCTCTCAGCACCACTGCCACCCCCGAGCTGGGCATGATCTCTACAAGGAACCGGGGAACAACAGACTCACACATAGCCAAGCATACACCAAGATGAGCCAATCCAATCTACAATTGGGTTTATCAGGCTGCTAGGAGATGGAAAGGAAGAGTTGCTAAGCTAGTGAGCTCCAGCACAGAGCCAGGGATAACCTTGCAAGAGCTATCTAGCTTGGCACCCACAATACCTACACACCCAGCACGAGGAAGTATTCTTTTCACTCATGTACAGTCCCTCAAGCCATACCTTCCCTATCTAGTGCTCTCAGGTTATGCATAGAAGAGTAACCAAAGCCCTCTTGATCTTCTTGAGAGGTTGTCTCCCCCACTAGGTTTATCAAGCCACTTCTGTCCACTACCACTCCAACACTTCAGCTCACAGGCTCAAACCAAAAATGAGGATGCACATAACAGTAGAACCACACTTGCTGGGCATGAGGAAAACGTTTTCCTCAGTGGGATGCATGAGACGGGGTTTCAACTCACTCAGAAAAACGTGGGAACACCCAAAAACGAAATGGGAAGATGGGGAACAACCCTGGGAAGCCAATCCGTTTTTAGAAAAACGTCCTTGGACATTTGGGGGCAAAAAGCGACCTCCATACAGTCCACCAAACGTGGCTCTTCTCTCCCAAGCTACTGTATATGCAAAAACGAACTTCCAGGCATGGAAAAATGCAGGATTTGGATGAAAAACGTGTAGGGAAAGACCCAGCTAGCTCCAACTGCGTGAATGAGAGAAGACTGCCTGTTCAGAATGCCTTTGGGCACCATTTTGTGGGTGTTTTCTTGCCCCACAAGCAAAAACACGAATTTCCAGGTTGATGGCTTGCCCATGCACGAAAATGGCTTGCCCATACTCCTTCATTCCCAAGACATTAACTGCCTTAACCAATTTCTTGGAAGAATTAAATGATTGGGTGCATGAGACAAAATGGGTAGTTGGTGGTTTATGGGTTTCCTCATTGACACATGGATTAACACCATTGGCTCAAGGGTTTGGATAATTTACCTCCCTATTCCTTGTAGAACCATGCCCCATCTCTTTGTTGCATTGCATAGCCGGTTGGGGGTTTTTCCATTAAAATTCTTATTTACATGATGTCTTATATACATTGTGCCTATCTAGCACAAGGACCATAGGCATCTAGTTTAATTGTCGATACATAAACGATAAATCAATGGTGGGGCCTTGGCCTTGAGCTCCTCACCATGATTAAATATCAGTATTTACATCATTTACAAAGGGGGTCAAAATGGGGACGTGACACAGCCGCAATAGTGACGAAGATCTGAGTGCGGATCGCAGTGGGAAGAGGCCAGGAGGGTTTAGACTACATGGTAGAGCTAGAGAGGGATCAATTACCTTGATTTAGAAGTAAGGACCAACCACACTTTCCCAGGATAGTTCTAAGGAAAGGGACTCCCTAGGGACTGTGCAGTAGTGAAGGGGACCTTACTTAGGCGATGAGAGTGGAGGTGATGAGGGTTCCTGAAATGGTTGAGTTCCTTGGGATATTCCCATAGATCTATGGATGATCTTATTGATTTAGAATTCCCTCACCTGCCTCCAAATTGCTTGAGGAAACTAACTAGGTGATTGGATGACCCTGATTGACTATGAACCAGGTCTGTGAGTGAGCCTGAGCATCCCTCCTTAGTGGATACATAGCCCTAGCTCGGGGGTGGTCTCTGACTGCTGAAATAATATAGGCGAGGAAGAGACCTATGGTTGGGTTGGGATGTTGCAGTCCATAGGCATTTTGCTTAGAGATCCCAATGAAAAGGATAAGTGTTCTTTGTGCTTTAAAATATGCCATTTTACATATATGCATGTCTGTTTTTGTGTTTATTGTGTCAAAATGCATAGTTTGATTCAGATGGGTGATAGGGATGAATTCCTATGAATTATGGTTAATGTATTCCATTCTATGTGTGTGGAAAATTTTTCATTCCCTGTGTTCATTGAGTATGATTCTGCACAATTTCCTTTCCATTATTATTATGTCTTTGAATTGTCCCTTGATGAGTAGGGCTAAGTCTTTGATTGGTTCTGTGATGAATAAGACTAAGAGAAAAGCCCCAGGATGTGGATAATACTCCATTCATCACTATGGAGAAAAAATAGACACCCCAATGTGGTTTTCATGGTTCTTCTATGGATCAGAGGGGGGGGAGAGACATGGCCGAGTGGAGCAGAGCTTCTTGCAGAGTTGTGAAGGAGGCATAAATGAGGTTTAAGACCATATTTTGGAGTGGAATAAGGGAAATATCACTATTCTCAGGAGTGGTTGAATACCATGTAGTTTCATAGTTCTCTCCAAGAGCTTTCCAATGGTACCATATTTTCCCAATTTGGACTTAGGATTAAGAAGTTATGGGATGGAGAAGTTGTGCAGTGGGGGCTTCCGAATTTCTGAACCTGCATGCGGATTGTGGATTGCGGAAGTCGAAAGGGAATTTTGATAGGGTTTCAAAATGGGATTTCTGACTTCCAAGTTCTGCAATGCGGATTACAGATTGCGGTAGTCAGAAAGGAAAAATTGTGGGTGTTAACACCCAAAAAGTGTTCACTACCTCATCTACCACATTACATGGCTCATTTGTCCATTTTCCTACCATTTTTCCCTTAAAACCCCAAAAATCCCATTAAAAAGCCTCCAAAAGGCCACAAAACCATTAAAATAGCCTCAAAAAGGCTAAAAAACCCCCTTTTCCTCCAAAAATAGCAAAAATCCCCTAAAAAGGGAATAAAAAATATAAAATAATGAGGAAAAGGAGGAAAAAACCCTATACAGCTGCCCAAAACCATGTGTTTCCTAAAACCATGGGTCAGCACTCCACCACCAAAAAACTATAAATAGGTGATGGAGATCCCTTATTCCATATCCACAATCACAAGCACCCTTACTCTGCCAAAATCTCTCTCGAAACCCTAGTTCACCATTGAACTACTTTCACCTTGAGAGCCACCTTTGGCCCATTCCCACCATTGGAGAAGGAGAAGGAGCATATTGGAGCTTGAGCATCCTCTTGGACATTGCAAAGGGCTTCATCAACCTCCACATTGGAGGTAATATCAATACAAAAAACCATTCTTTAAATTTATTGTTTATGTTTCATGCATGTTTTAGAAGTAATTTATTTTCTGTTTTAGCTTAATTGTTTACATTTACTGAACTGCTACTAAGGAGTCCATTCTCCTTAGTAGGTGCTCATTTGCACAAGCTAGGGGTAAAACCCTAGCTACAGTTTTGGCGACTCCCCTAGATTTTGAATTTCTGGTTTCCGTTTTAAGATTTTTTCCCTTTCGACTGTCCCTTTCGGCCGCCGTACATCGCGTTTTTTCCCTCTGCAGTCGCGTCCCGACCGCGTCTTTCAGGCCTTTACCCGCGACCCGACCGCGGCTCTCAGATGGTTTCCGATGCCCTGTCGACGGATTCAAGTCTGTTACCTGCGATCCGACCATGGCTAATCAGCCTGTTTGCTGCGATCTGACTGCGCCTGTCGGACATTTTCCCGCGTCCAGACTGCGGCTTTCAGCCTCTTTCCCGCGTCCCGACTGCGTCTGTTAGCCTTTTTGCCGCGACCCGACTGCGTCTTTTTCCCTGTTTCCTGCGTCCCGACTGCCTCAGTTGGCCCGATAGCCGCGACCTGACCGCGTCTGTTTCCCTTAAACCCGCGGTCTGCCTGTTCTGATTCGCCACAGACCCGCGGTCAGATTTCTGCATTTTTCATGTTTTGAGCCCAGCCCCTTTTGCTGCAATATTTTCTGCATCCGAACAGTCCTCTGTGCTACCTGCAGTTCCACTTCCTTACAGCCTTTCTGCAATATAATTTCTGTTCCCTTTACAAAATTCTTTTAAAATTTCAGTATTTTTTAAATCAGAAAATTTTGCAAGTGAAAGTTTCAATTTCAGTATTATTGATAGTTGGAAGTTGCCCCCCTTGTGGCACTTCTATTTTTGGTTCATCACCTCACGAACACACACTCTGTCACATAATTCAAGTGAGCCTTAAAAAGCACCTAATTAAACCAACATTCTAACCCCACTTGGGGAACACAAAAGAATCATTGTAGTTAGGTAGGGTCGGGGGGATAGGCTTCCAATAACACCCCTCGGTCACTTTCACTTGAGACATAGTTGTTGTCCAAATAGGGAACCAAAATCCCCTAGTAATTTTTGGCACGGTCACGACCAGTTTATCAGAGGGCCTCTCCCTTAGGAGGGTTGAAGTCGGGAGACTGGTTCCGGAGGCCTGAGTGGAATACCACACTCCATTCAGTAACCAAAGGGCTACCTTTTGCGGTTCGCGGGATATCCCTGTATAGGGGTATTGCGGTCAACGAACTAAACGGCAGATTCACCTTTCTGGATGTGTCATGAACGGGGTATCTTAGTTTCCATTCTTCTAGGATTAACTACCCGGTGTCCCTCCCGGTAGGGGGATATCATAGCCACTTGGATTTCCTACTCATATTGTCTGACTTGGATTTCATCACCTTGCAGAGGATATGTTTAGTTGAGTCAGAATACTTTTAGTTAGGTGTTTGCATGCTCCTTTACCTCCCTTTGGTCTAGTGAGTCCACCATTTTATGTTTCTAGGAAACCTGCTGCTTGTTGGTATTCTGACCATCTTTGTTGTTACTCCACCTATTGTAGCACAGCTGTTGCAGTGGGTGTTTTGAGTTGGTTGTTGGCCCGAGTGCCTTGTTTTTTAGCTCTCCTTCTGCACACTTGGTTGCATTAGGCCTTTTTTGAGCTGTTTTTATACTCACCTCAACCCACATAGATTCGACACCATCTGTCACCATTGAGTCCCCGAGACATTCTCGGCGCCTCAGGGGCGAGCCCCCACAGCACGGTTCTCTTGACACCACCCGTCATAGATTCCGATCATCATCCGTTGATACCACTTATCACAGATCTAGAGCCTTGTCACTTGACTGCACTCATCAGCGACGTAGGACTCCGTCACCAGATAGTGACGCCCCTTACTTTACCTCCGATTCTGACGAAGAGTCTGAGAACCCTATTTACACTGCCCCTACTAGCCCCATGGCTGGCACGACTTCCACTCTGTTTGTGATAGGGACCATTGGTGGCACATCCACCACTACACCAGTTACTACACCTGTTTTGGGTATTCCCTCCATGGGACCCTCATCTACCGTTCCCCTCACAGTGCCTATTCTTGCAGCGGGAATACCTATCCCCACTACATCAATGGCTCACACTACCCATGGTGGTGCTGGATCATCCTCCACCACCTTAGTTCCCCCACTCGGGGGCACCATCCCAAATCCTGTCCCTCCACTCGGGGGCATTGGCCCCAACTTGGTCCAACCCACTACTGGGTCACATCCTTCTTCCAGTTTTCCATTCATGGCTAGCCTCAACCTACCTGACCTGGCCAGATTGACCAACGATCCTATTCGACACGACCCTACATGGCCTCATATGCCTACCAAGATCCCCTCTGACATCCCTAAGTTCGAGGGAAAGGCCGGTGAGGACCCACAAAACCATATTATGTCTTTCCACCTATGGTGTTCCTCTAACTCCATAGTGGACGACTCTGTTCGCCTCCGTCTCTTACAGCGCACCTTCACTGGCTCTGCAGCCAAGTGGTATATCGAGCAACCTCATGGGACCCACACCACCTTTGCTTCCCTCGCCTCGACCTTCCTGCAGTTCTTCCAGTTGCCTGTCCGCTATGACGCAGGCGTTGAGATCCTCCTATCTTGTAGACAAAACACGGCTACCCATATCACGGACCACATCCATGAGTGGCGTCGACGCCGTAGCTTATGCAAGATTAAACTAGACGACCGTATCTTCCTAGATTGGTTCCTCAAATCCCTTCTCCCTGTTATTGCTAAGGATGTGGCATCAGAAAGACCCCAGTCTGAAGAAGAAGCCATCCTTAAGGCCCAACAGTTCGACCTCATTTACGCCCAGTCGGGTTACCTTTACACCATTATACCTGACGCCCCTCGCGGCGAGTCCTCCCAGCATGATGTGCCGGGGGCATCCCACGCAGCAGATGGTATCATTGGCCATGTTTCTTCACATCCCCAACCATTTTCCATCGCACGCCCTACCCCTGGCCCCGACCTTTCGCGGGCCACCTCCCGGTCTGGAGCAACCAACTCGTATGCTCCCATGACACATCACCATGGACCCTCCTGTCCACCTCAGTGCTTCGGTTATGCGACTCCTGCTTATGCTCCCCCAGTCGCACCTCAGCCTTACTACCATCAGCGGGCTGCCCCAGCTCCTGCGCCTTCACAAGCCCAACCCGCTTATTATCCGCCACAGGCAGCCCTTGCGGCACACCCACAACCCGCTCCGCAGCCATATCATCAACCCCCTCAGGTTACTGCACCTGCTCAGCCTCAACCTACATATCATCCACCGCAGCCTGCTCCCGCACCTGCGCAACCTCAGAATCCACCTGCTGCCCAAGGGCAAGTTTACGCCCAACAAAACCCGCAGCAAAACCAGAACAACCAACGCAACCAGGGCCAACAGAACCGCGGCAAGGGCCGTAATCATGGGAACAACCAACCAGCAGACCAAGCCGGTCAGCTGGCTAATCCCCCCGACAACAATAATGCGGCCCCCGCTAATCAAAACCCTGATCGCCCGCCCAAGCAGGCTAAAAACCCCAATTTGCGAACGAACCACCCTTGTTCTATCTGCGGGGTATACGGCCACTACACACATGCTTGCCCACACTTAGAGCGAGCTCGGCAACTCTGGGTTGACGAGGCCCATCGCCAAGGGCATGCGGCTCCCCAAGCACCGCCCAACCCCCCCCAACCTCAACAACCCCCTTTGGTGCTGCAAAACCCCTTACCAACCCAAGGCGTAGTGAACACTCAGCCGTTGGCTCCCCCTCAAGCCAACGTGCCCCAACAACAACAGATCACTTACACTGCTCCTGATCAACTCATGTTTGACTCAGGTGCCCACCACTTGCTGATGATGTCATCTGCTGACGTCAATCTCCAGACCCATCGGAACCAATACGCTCCACCTCTGAAGCCCCTCCCACGGATAAACCTACTAATGCTCATCCCACCGATCAAGCGTTACGTATTCCTCCACCTCCACTAGATGGCGCTCCCAAAGCCCCTCGTTTCCCACTTCGCCGTATCAACAATAACCCCAATGCGTGCGCTGCATCAAACTACAGCATTGTAGACGACCTAGCCCAATCTCCCGCAGCCATGTCTGCGTTAGAAGTCTTGAAGAACTTCCCTTCCCAGCGCAAGACTTTACTCTTCGCCATTGGGGGGATTGACCCAAATGATTCGAATTTGATGGCATTTGATTTAGACCAGTCTGAACCTCGCCTGCCTTCCACCCTAGCATTCCAAGTTTCTGTTTCCATTCGGAATCTTGTCATCCATCGATGCATTATCGATGAAGGTGCCTCCACATGCGTCATGTCTACATTCGTGTGGCAGAAGTTGGGATCCCCCACTCTCCAGCAGTCCACCACTGCATTACGCGCCTACGACGGTCGTTCAACTCAGCCCCAAGGCCTCCTCGCCAATGTCCCCGTCCAGTTAGGTGGCAAAACTGTACTCATCGACATTGAGGTAATCAATGCCCAATTGGATTACAACCTTTTACTTGGCCGCAGCTACATGTATGCCATGCGGGCGGTTGCCTCTTCCGTCTTTCGCACCATGATGTTCCCCCATGAGGGACGCGTGGTTAAGGTTGACCAGCTCACCTACTATGATCCCAGTGCTCCTGCGGCACCTCAAAATGTTCTCCCCATGGTTGAACAACCTGTTTCTCGTGCCACCACCTCGTTTGTTTCCTCTACGGGGCCTGGGGTTTACTCAGACGCGCCGATGACCTCCACCTTTCAATCCATTCCTCCCCCGTCATCTACGCCCGAAGCGTGTGACTTATGTACCTTGTCCCATGACAACCAACCACCTAGCAATCAACCACCCTTGTTTCCTAAGCCACCATTGGTACCTAGCCACATTGGTGTTACACCGATCCATACGATCCCCTTCCTAGTCCCTCCATCGGGAGTAGTAAGCGCCCCGGTCATGGCTACCCTTAGTCTCCCTGGGTTAACTTTGGGATTACCTGTATGGTATCTTTCGCCTCCCGTTCGCCCACCGACACCTGATGTCATCCTCCAACCGGTGCAACCCATGGCTACTACCTCTCAGCCACCTCCTGGTGTCTCTACCCCTTCGTCCTCCACGACTCCCCCTCCTACTCCCAAACCCACTGGGGGCAGAGGTCCACAACCTTACACTGCTGTACCACCTCCCAAGACAGTAAAAAACCCTCCAGTATTGCGTGCTCCTCCCAAATGCTCGCTGTGCGACGAGTTGGGCCATGCGACCCACCAATGCCCACAGTTACCCGCATTACAGAAGCACATGCAGATGCTCGACGATGACCCTAACATCCCAACTGTTGAACTAAACCCCACTCCCAAGCCTAAAGATAAGTCCCTACGTACCAACCACCCCTGCGCCATATGCGGTATTTACGGGCATTATTCACATCATTGTCCCGATCTCCCGGATTACAGAGCGGCTCTCTATGAGATGAACAATCTGGATCTTGAGACGGCACCACCTACCATTGAGGAGATCTACCCCCCAGACTCTTCACCTTCAGGAGAGGTCAACACCATTTACATGATCTCTTCCACTACCATTCCCTCGTCAACCGATTTGACGACGCAAACTTTCCGTACCAATGAGGAAGTTCTTGAGGCCCTGACTGCCCCGGATTATCCCTGGGATGACATGCACCACCGTTCCTATTTCATCCCAGAAGAATCCTCCTCTAGCACAGCTACCCAATTCACAGTTGAGTCCAACGACTTCCTCCCCACCAAGGTCGACTGGTTCAAAGACCCTATTCCTGCTCCTGATGCCTTCGAGGAGGGTAACATGGCCAACATCTCACCCGTCATCTACATAGATATCTCTGACCCCCCTGGCGTCAATGAATGCATTGCCTTAGGAGCCTCCTGCAGTGAACAAGAGATTGAGGAGTACAGAAAACTCTTCCGAGAATTCCGTGATGTCTTTGCCTGGTCCTATACAGAGATGCCTGGTCTTGACCCCGCCATTCTCGAACATCACACGGACACACGGCCAGAGGAACTTCCTATTCGTACTAAAACCGACTCTGAAGGCCTTCCTTTGCGCAACCCCCATGCTGGGTTGTATCCTAAGGAGTCTCTATCCCTAGAATAACTCGCGACCTTGTTGGTCCGCATTGTACAGTTTGCTCTCTTTTTTGTTTTTCACATTTTTTACCATCATCTTACATTCATCATTTATGTATGATTACAGATGGACCAGCTTCCACCTTGTTACACTGGCTTCGCTGATGGCGCAAGCCGCTGGTCTCCCAACCTGGCTTCTGCAGCATGGGTCTTGTACTCCCCTTCCAACGAGATGATTCACCTTGACGGGATATGTATAGGCGCTGCTACCAATAACCAGGCGGAGTATGACGCTGTGACCGGTCTCTTGACTGCCGCCCTCCAAATGGGCATATGTCACCTTCATGTGTTCCTTGACTCCCAGCTACTTGTCTCCCAGCTCAACAACTGCTACCAGGTGCGTGATCCCTGCCTTTTTAGAAAATTCCTGCGCGCAAAACAACTCAGTCGACAGTTTGAATCCATCACGTTCACACATGTCCCCAGAGCCCAAAATAGTGTCGCAGACCAAATGGCCAACAATATCCTAGAATGGCATATCAATCACACCATGTAACATCATGCATCATCATCACGTAGCATCTCATAAAAATATATAAAAACCCAAAAAGATTGCATCACATCCACATTTGCATCCATGTACATAAACCACATGCATATCCATAGGGGCATCCACTTGCCTAAACATACATATATCATGTCACATCACATAAAATACACAAGGGGCATCCACGTGCCTAACATCCTAACCTACTTGCATCCACGTGCAATGTAAGCATATCACAACTCATAAAGCGCATCCACGTGCGTACAAATACAACAACATCATACCAAAAGGTGAATCCACGAGCATATATATATATATATATCAAAAAATATACATGTTCAGTGCTATACATGTCCTGAGTACCCCTGTACTCAGCTATACAAAAAATGGCTATACATCCCTAAAAGCCTCATCAACATACATGCCGTAGCTACAAAACTCGGGGGGGAGTCCCCTACACTCCCTAATGGGAGTCGTATCCTGCATCATTGCCGGCATCGGCTGCCTCTGAATCCTCCCCTCGCTCCTCCTCCGACGAGTCCTCATCTCCTCCGGCCTCCTGTGCCCGTACCCGGTCCACCAAGATCGCCACCCGGATCGCAATGGATCTGAACTCTCGGGGTGCCCTCATACAATCCTGAACTACATCAGGATCAACATCCCGCCATCCCTCGTCGTTCACCCCTATCAGCAACCGATCTAGTAGTGCCCGCACCGACTCCAATGTCCCCTCCGCATCATGGCGACGGACCTCACCGCGCCCAGGCAGAGCTGGGACGACCACAATACCCCTCCGTGCCACATGTCCTGGAGACAGCCTCGGGCCCACATCTGCAAGATCACCCATATGTCAGTCACAATATATCAATCTCCTATCACATCATATAAACAAAACTTGACATACCTAACATGTAAGCAAAAACACATATGTACCATCGGGTCCCCATGCCTGTCCCGGTGCTCGTGGCGCCTCCGGATCTCCCGTGAAGTCCATATCCCGATACGGGAAGTCGTCTAGTGTCAATGGAAGCTGGAGCCACTGCAGGTACAACTCCTGTGTGAAATACCTACCCACATCGCCGCCACCACGGCGGCGCATCATCTCACCCCACCGCACCATCCGCGGCTCCCTCATACCTCCTGCCCTGATCGGCACCCGTGGCCGCAGTGTGGGTACCCTCTCCATAAAGAAGGCACACAAGAAGGAACCAAAACAAAAACCCTTGCCATCTTCCTTCGCTTCCGTCAGCTGCCGCTGAACGCAGGTCAGGAACATCTGGCCCCACGCGAAGTACACCCCATCCAGTACGTGCTCGATCATCTGCATCTGACCCCCAGACACCTTCTCAGGTGACTGGGACCCCAGTACTCGAACTACACATGCCGCCAAGGCCTGCACCGATGACTCCTCTAAATCCCTCACCAAGAGTGCATTCCTATGCACCCTCGCCTCGGGCCTACAGTATCTGTCTAGCATGTCCTCCATGTCTACGTCCGCGGCGACCCGCGGCTGTGTGTCTGCCACCCTGCCCAGGTAGGGCAACCCCGTCAAAAAATATACATCCGTGAGGGTGAGGTCCACCCTCTCACCCTGTACCCGGAAAGCCTGTATGTCTGGCTCCCAGAAGCTGATCAGTCGGTTCAGCAGCAACGCTACTGACCGTATCATGGGTATCTGGGTGAACTTTAGAAGTCCAAATAGCCCCAGTACCGACCGTACATTGTCATCCTCTCGGATGACGGCCATGATCTTGTCGGGAATCTCCCGCTCTCTCCAAAGAACCTGCGGCATCCTGTCAATCACACAAAGTTACCTCATTAGACTCATGTCACATAAATAAATAAGCCCTTTTTCCTTTCTCGGAAGACCCTAATAGCTCGGCCCAAAACCGCGGCTTTCGGGCTTCCTGCCGCGGTTTCCGACCGTGGCTGTCAAGCCTATAGTCGCGGTGCTTAACCGCGACTGTCAGCCCTAACCCCGCGGTTTGGCGCCACGTGTTCCTCCTTGGAACTCGCGGCCTAGACCGCGTATCCATCCAGGAAACACGCGGTCTCCAACCGCGTGGTTCACCCCGAAACTCGTGGTCACCAACCGCGGTTTCGACCCTTTAACCCGCGGTCCACCCCACATGGACCGTACAATAAGCCCTGGGACCCACTACCCAACCCCCGACCCTAAAAAACATGCAGGTATGAGTTTGACGGAATACCTGTATCTCCCGGATCTGCAATCGGCCAGTCGGATCGTCCAGAAATGCCACCTAAGCGCTGGTCCACCCTGATCACAAGTCAAAGTCAAACAAGTACAAATGACACATGTCATGTTGGACCCACCACTATTTATAGTCAGTTGACTTTTTCTTGTTTTGGCCATTCTGACCCCATACGGAGTCCGTTTTACAAACCGTTTCCACCACTGGAATCAGCACGACGAGACCGTCATGATGGTCACCTCGTTGCATTATTTTTTACCCATCATTTTTTGCCCATTTTTGACACCACTAGTCACCTCGGTTTGCATGCCACATCGGCCGTTCTCCATTTTTCACATGTTTTATATCATCGGATTCATTTTTCCGAGCTGGTGATGATGCTTGAGATCATTTCTCGCTCTCACCCCCCTATTTTTCGGGTATTTTTCCAAAACGCCCTCGTCGCCTCGGTGTGCGTGCCACATCGGCCGTTACCCATTTTTGACACCCTTTATATCGCCGGATTCATTTTTTCGAGCTCGTGATGATGCTTGAGATCATTTCTCGCTCTCACTTGGTGCAATTTCAACATTGTGTCCCGACACCTTACTGCCTCGGTTTGCGTGCCACATCGGCCGCCATCGAATTGTTCCACATTTTTACATGAGCCATTCACTCCTGTCATACTGCAAATGTTTCGTTATTTTGCCACCATTTCATTTACCTCGCAAGGAGGCCCATCAGTGTTCCCCCCCCACCCTCGTTCTTGGTCATCATTCCTGATCCTTGATTGAACACTTCCTCCTTGCCTGGCCATTCCTTTTGTTCGGTATAATTTTATCCCTTTTTCGGGCCGGACAAGTCCTTTACGAAAAAGGCACTTAGGGAGTTTCCATTAAGCTCTTTTCTGACTCCTAAAAGAATGAAAAGATCACCGAGCAATCTTGCTTCCTTTCATGCTCGCTAAAGTACCTGAAAGGGCGTCTATCTGGTATAAGTTTAACCCTTTTCCGGACCTGGTAGACTAATTACGAAAAAGGAATCCTCTAGTCACACCAGCTAGAAGAGTTCTTCATTGCATCCTTTTATGCTTCTTTGGGCCTTGGAGACTAAATCTACGAAAAAGCAACCCCCTGGAGTCTTCTTACTTGCTTTCAGACTCTCTAAAATTGAAAGCAACCACGAGCATGAACTGTCCTGGGCTCGTAAAATCCACACGATAGTACCATTCCATCATTTCAGAGTCTTCTTATCGCTTTCAGACTCCTTAAAATTGAAAGCAACCACGAGCATGAACTGTCCTGGGCTCGTAAAATCCACACGACAGTATCATTTTCCACACACTTCTTCTAGTTCCTTAACCCATGAAGAAGTACCCTCCTGTGCCTCCTGGCACTATGATCGATCATCTCGGAAGCACCCCCAATCAGGTCGCCTTTGTTCAGAGTATTCAGCAGTCTCCTGCCATTTTATACCAGTTTGAGTCTCCCTCAGACCAGTCACTCTCCCTGAATCACTACAGCTATGATCCCTTTCCCCTCAGTCAGTTTCATATGCTTCCAGATCATTCCCATTATCATACTCTGAACAAAGGAAGTTTGAGTCCACCCACTCTACTTGCCCAGTTGTCCCCCCACAGTTTGTCAGTCCTGCCATCAGTACTATCACATTTCGGTCTTGTACCTCGCGCTCCTGTCAAGGAAACATCATTGCCTTGATAGTTGCAGGTCTCCCTCTGTCGACGACAGCTCCTCTATTCCAGAGGATAGGCCCATAGGTCCCTACGCCTTGGACTTATCACCATCTGTGGTAAGTTCCTACGGATCATTCTGAGAGGATTCATCATTGCCTCTCCGAGTGGTTGTTCCTCACATGCTCGACTTCAACACCTTGATCGCATCATTGAGGATCGCGTAGGATTATATCCCATCAGTTTCTAGTCGAAGACCCCGGATTTCCCTCGACTCTAGCACATTGGTGAGTCACTTCGGAACACCCAGTTGTATGTTCCCGTGGATGTCCGGGCTGCGTTGGCGTTTGTATTCGGAAGCCATCCAGTTACATGCTTCCTTGAGTACCCAGTTTCAGTTCCAGATCAGTTCCAGTTCAGTGTACCATTGAGAGTGTGACCCTTGTCACTATGATCCAGCAGCTCATCAGTTCCTCTGATTCCCCAGTCAGCAGCACTGTTGATGTCCCAGTGCACCAGTTCTTCAGTTACCACATGGTCAGCTCAGCAGTACGTCCCGGATTTTGTGTCCCCTCTGGACTCTTATGATGTACACAGTGGTCATGTATCTTATAGGCCCCCCTTTTTCGGGCCTCATAGTTCTGTTTATGTATCTTGATACGAGCATGGGTATGCCCGCCTCGTCCATATATTGAGATTATTCCTCAGTTAGTATTTGAGGTCATGTATATTTCAGGTCCCCATTTTTTGGACCCCATTGTTATTATGTTATATCCTGATACGAGCATGGGAATGCCCGCCTCGTCCATATGATCAGATGATTCCTCATCCATTATTGAGGTTATGTACTTTTAGTTCTTGCAGTTGTTCAGGATCGTTGTTCCGGGCTTCAGTTTGTTTCTTCTCTTCTCTCCACACCCAGGAAAACCATTCATGACTTATGATGTCCATCGGCCATACGATGAGGTCCTGCCCTCGCACATCAGGGGGCAATCTGTTAACACCCAAAAAGTGTTCACTACCTCATCTACCACATTACATGGCTCATTTGTCCATTTTCCTACCATTTTTCCCTTAAAACCCCAAAAATCCCATTAAAAAGCCTCCAAAAGGCCTAAAATGCCTCCAAAAGGCCACAAAACCATTAAAATAGCCTCAAAAAGGCTAAAAAACCCCCTTTTCCTCCAAAAATAGCAAAAATCCCCTAAAAAGGGAATAAAAAATATAAAATAATGAGGAAAAGGAGGAAAAAACCCTATACAGCTGCCCAAAACCATGTGTTTCCTAAAACCATGGGTCAGCACTCCACCACCAAAAAACTATAAATAGGTGATGGAGATCCCTTATTCCATATCCACAATCACAAGCACCCTTACTCTGCCAAAATCTCTCTCGAAACCCTAGTTCACCATTGAACTACTTTCACCTTGAGAGCCACCTTTGGCCCATTTCCACCATTGGAGAAGGAGAAGGAGCATATTGGAGCTTGGAGCATCCTCTTGGACATTGCAAAGGGCTTCATCAACCTCCACATTGGAGGTAATATCAATACAAAAAACCATTCTTTAAATTTATTGTTTATGTTTCATGCATGTTTTAGAAGTAATTTATTTTCTGTTTTAGCTTAATTGTTTACATTTACTGAACTGCTACTAAGGAGTCCATTCTCCTTAGTAGGTGCTCATTTGCACAAGCTAGGGGTAAAACCCTAGCTACAGTGGGTGTTGTAAAGTTGGGATTTTGCATTTCAGAGTTCCGCAAGGCAGGTTGCAGATTGCGGAATTCAGGAAGGTAATTTTACGGATTGGCGAGGTTGGAGTTCCGACTTCCAAGTTCCACATTGCGAATTGTGGAATTCATAAAGATAATTCAAAGAGATGGTGAATTTTATGTTCCGACTTCTGATTTCTGCACTGTGGATTGTGGATGGCGGAAGTTGAAGACATGGTTTTCGGCGCTGTGTAATTAGGCATTCTGATTTTCGATTTCCGCACTGCAGGTTGTGGGTTATGGAGGCATGTTTCTTCGGTGAGGTGAATTTGGGCTTACACCTTTCTGAATCTCGCAAGGTGGATTGCGGATTGTGGATTGTGGAAGTCGGAGAAGAGATTTTCGCGGACCAGAAAATTGGGTGTTCCGACTTCCGAGTTCCGCATTGTGGATTGTGGAAGTCGGAAGTGAAAATTTTCGGAGTGGAAGAATTTATGGTTCCGACTTTCAAATTTTGCAAGGTGGATTGCGGAGTGAAGAATTCATAGGATTGGTCTTCGTTGAAGTTGGAAATCATGGTTCTGAATTCCCGAATCCCACAATGAGGATTATGGAAGTCAGAGGGATGTTTGACGAACTGTGAATTGTGGTTCCTTCTTTCTGAATTTCGCATTGCATATTGAAAATTGAAGATCATTGTGGATGCAGAGTTGCAAAACCTTTGAATTGATTGGGAAAAGAAGAAGAAAAAATTAGCAGGTGATTCAAAGGTTGTCTCCCATTTCCTCTAAAGGGAACCGAAGTGACCGGGGACGTGACAATTTACGACAATCATTTCATTGAAAATAATAATTTCTTAAATTAATTTTTCGTTAATGCATCACAATATTTTCATAAATTAACTTGATTCTCACCGTGAACACCTTAAAAAATGGACATGATTGGGCTTCACGGCTAGTAGGTGGAGCAGTTGGATGGACAACCTGCTCTGATACAGTCATTGGGGGGAGCATATGTACTGGAAACAACTATGGGTGCAACCACTATAGATATATTGATGGATACTAGAATAGTAGTTGCCACAATAGTGGCAGGAACTGGAGAAGATATGGTGGAAGAGCGCATGGTGGTATGGGGTGGAGGAGGATGTTGTGGAAGATGAATCTCTACTGGCTGTATGATAGGGGGTATCGACCTAAAATAGCTAGGGGGGATGGTGGATGGGAGGGAAATCCTTGATAGAGGGAGGAGGATGGATACAGGGGGGGGTTGTGGACGAAGGGGGAAGCTGGATGGAAGGGGGGGTGTGGACGAATGGGGAAGGATGGATGGATGGGGGAGGATGGATAGATGAGGGGTCATGGACGAATGGGGGAGGCTGGATGGAGGGGGGGATGATGGACATAGGGGAGAGTATGGACAGAGAGGGGAGTATGGATGGAGGGGAAGGGGTGGGCGGAGGGATGGGTCTGGATGGAAGTGGGGGGACCGACTGATGGGAGAGGGTGGAAAAATGGGACTGAAGTGGGGAGGTGGAATAGTGTCACATGCAACTGATGGTGGCACCTGCATATATATTTGTAATATCATAGTTTAGTAGAGAAAAATAAAATTAAACCATATGAAGTCATAACAATTCAAATTAAAAATGTGCTTTTAACTACACATTGTACCTATGTATATGGTGACCTACCGATCCTTAGCGGAGATGTATGGCCATCATAGTCTGTGCATACCTGTGAACACCAAAATGCATGCACTTTATGAACATATTAAACAAGCAATTATTTAGGCAATCAAAATATTCAAAAATATTGTACGAACTATCATTGTGTATGTCATAAATATAAATAAATAAATAATAGAAATGACATAAGTAATAACAATATTGTGTGAGGTACTAAAAATACCTCTGTGTGAGGTGCTGCAATTTCAGTTGCAACCGCCATTGTTGTGTCTAGGTTGGGAGATCTTATGTTCTCCCATGTCAACGTATCCACTCTAAATAACTATACATTCAAAATAATAGTTTAAGTCATACATAACTGCTTTAAAATTACTTTACAATTTCTCAAGTGATGATTGAAAACTCATTAAATAGATTGCTAACCTGATCCATATAACATCCCTCGATCGAGCCAGGGAACGTGTGCCCACAATGGGAAAAAGGCATTCTCCCCATCGAAATAGAAGGCCCAACATAGATACCACTGGTCACAGGTCTATCCTGAATCTGCTGTGAATTCCCTACACCCAAGTCTCTATCAGGGTCAATCTATATCTCCACTGTAGTCGCTGCTACAAAGGTGGTGTATATAAGGGGTCCACGTGCAACACTCCTCATCGCCCCCTCGATATTATCAAGTTTGTGGGGTAACTGAGGTGGCTGGGGAGAGGGGTTGGGATCACACCTAGGAGATGGTGTCCCTCTTAGTGGGTTCCTCCTAGTAGCAGGTCAATATTTGGTAGAGCCAAGCCCAAAACCCTGGAACTCGGTTATGTCAAAAAAGTTGACATGCAAACCGAGCACAAACTCAACCCACATTTGTAGAAATAAATACTATGGAACCTCCCTATTATTGCAGGGAGGTTTATCGTAAACCATGAACCACCTAGGCATCCAATTGTCCCTAAATGGTTGGAAATGACACCAATCCATGCATACACGTGGCTTTATAATGTCCAGTGGTTCTTGTGTTCTTGGATCGGTGAACATAGTATATAATTCGGCCTTTGTAATATTCAATGCTTTTATTTCCTCCTTGGAAATACTTGTGGAATAATACTCCTACATCCTAGCTCTATATTCGGTCATGTCAGTCAATTGGAGATGTGCATGGATGAGGGATTCAATTGAGCTCTCAATTGAGGTGGAAAGGGACACTCGAGATGGTTCCACTGTGTTTCTTAATTCTTGAGTGTGCACTCTCATTTCATTTATGTAATGGTTCAAGTCGTCTTGGTTGAAATTTTGTTGGGGGTTTTGATTTTGTTGAGGGTTTTCATTGGTTCCAAGATTTTTGTTTTCTTATGTTCCAACGGAATCCACGTTAACATTTTGTTCATTCATTGTATAGGTTTAGACTCTACAATTGAAAAAAATTCTATTATTTTACTAATTTGGGAGTTATTAAAAAATTAATAAACAATAAAAAAATCAATAAAATGACTAAAAACAATGATCTTACCTATCCAATGCAATTGATGATCACTCTATAGATGAATTGATGGAGTTCTTGAGTGCAATGGATGAGTGAGGTGGTCTCTTACTCCGTGTATCCACCAGGTGAGTGAAGCTTGGCCGATTGGAAATTAAATAAAATGTGTTTTGCCCCTTTTTTTATTTGGTTTGACAGGAGCGCGTGCGCACCTTTGGGAACATACATGCTAAAAACATGCATGCGTAGCAGCACACGCATGCCTCGGTTAAGTACCAAAACTAAAGGTGCATGCCTGCACGTCTTTGTTGTTTCTCCGCTAGTGTGTCCCCATTGCAATTTTTTTTGGGAGAAACTTTGTGCGCCCACCCCCAACTTATTGCATGGGAAATAAAATCCTACATTTCTATTTGTGATAATAAATCAATATTTCTCTTTCAAATAACCTTTTATTTCACATGAAAAGAAAACATATCCAACACTCAATATCATTTCATGAGAAAATTATTTTTAATAATGGTGAAATCTATTTAAAATTATTGAAATTGTAAATAAAAAATCAGTTAATTGACATATTCAGAAGTCATTGGCAAGAGATGTTATTGAACTCCATAGAAAAAATTTAGGAGTGAACTTTGGAAGTGAGAGATAGTGCAATTCTTGCACAAGGGGTTCAACTTTGGAAATGACACGATCGTTAAACCGTGGCCAACGTTCTCACATCAAACCTACCTAAACACACTTGCAATGTCTCACGTAACTCAATTCTGATGCCTGAATCAAATCCTATGCCCTCGGGATCAATTCAACATGTGCCCCTGAAATCTCTAGGAGGCGAGTTACAAGTGGCCATAGAATGGTGACTATGGTTTGGATCAATGAACTGTCGACACCATTGGAATCAGGACGTTGGAATAATGTTAGGGGTGCCTCTCTCCCCTAGGTCCATGGCCTAGAGCTCCTCCATTTTGGCAATTTTGTAATCTAGGGTTTATCTTAGTGAGAGACAATGCAATTCTTACACAAGGGGGTCAATTTTGGAAATCACTTGACCATGAACCTGTCGCTAATGTTCACATGTTGAACCTACCCAAACACACTTGCAGCATCTCATGGAACTCAATTCTATTGCTTGGATCAAATCTTATGCCCCTGGGACCAATTCAACATGTGTCCTTGAAATCCTCCAAGAGGCAAGTTGCAAGTGGCCATAGAATAATGACTATAGCTCAGATCGATGAACCGTTGAAACCATTGGAATTAGGATGCTGGAATAATGTTAGGGGTACCTCTCTTCCTTGGGTCCATGGCATAGACCCCCTCCATTTCAGCGATTTTGTAATCTAGGGTTTCTCTTAGTGAGAGACAATGCAATTCTTGCGTAAGAGGGTCAACTTTGGAAATGACTCGATTGTGAACCCATGGCCAATGTTCACATGTCAAACCTACCCAAACACACTTGCATAATCTCACGGAACTCAATTCTTCTACCCATATCAAATCTTATGCCCCCGGGACCAATTCAACATGTGTCCCTAAAATCCTCCAAGAGGCGAGTTGCAAATGGCCATAGAACTATGAACGTGGATCGGATCGATGAATTTTCAACACCGTTAGAATTAGGATTTTAGAATAATGCTAGGCATGCCTCTCTCCTCTAGGTCCATGGCCCAGATCCCCTCCATTTTGGCGATTTTGTAATCTAGGGTTTTTCTTAGTAAGAGACAGTGCAATTCTTGCACAAGGGGTCAACTTTGGAAATGAATCAAACGTGAACCCATGGCCAATGTTCATAGGTCAAATCTACACAAACACACTTGTAGCATCTCACAAAACTAAATTATGCTCCTGGATCAATTTCTATGCCCCCCGGACCAAGTCAACATGTGTCCCTGAAAGCCTCTAGGAGGCAAGTTGCAAGTGGCCATATAATGATGACCGTGGCTTGTATCAAAGAACCGTCAACACCATTGGAATCAAGATTTCGGAATAATTCTATGGGTTTCTCTCTTCCCTATGTACATGGTCCAAATCCCCTCTATTTTGGAAATTTTGTAATCTAGGGTTTCTCTCAGTAAGAGAGAATGCAATTCTTTCACAAGGGGCGGGACTTTGGAAATGACTCGATCGCAAACCTGTGGCCAATGTTCACATGTCAAACCTACCCAAACACACTTGCATCATCTCACAGAACTCAATTCTGCTTCTCAGATCAATTCCTATGCCCCTTGGACCAATTCAACATGTGTCTTCGAAAGCCTCAAGGAGGTGAGTTGCAACTAGTCATTGAATGATGACCATGGCTCGGATCGATGAACTATCAACACCATTGGAATCAGGATGCCATAATAATTCTATGGGTTCTTTTTATCCCTGGTTCCATGGTCCAAATCCTCTCCATTTTGACAATTTTGTAATCTAGGGTTTCTCTCAGTGATAGGCAATGCAATTCTTTCATAAGGGCATTTGTAGAAATAGATAAATGAGTTAAATAAACAAATTCACTTAACACATAAAAACATATGGATCGTACATTTAGATAAATCCAACCTACAGATCAATGCATTGATTAAAATTGAAAAATAAAACAGAGTTCATTCAGAAACTGAAGTGAGAAATCAGAATCTATCAAAAGTTTTTTGACAAAACAAACAAAAGAGACAGCAAAGAGAAACTAACTGTATTTCGATAGGTTTGTAAAAAATTACAATTCCTCAAAGAAACAAAGTATCTCTAGTTCTCCTTCGTTGATTTTCTCCCCCTCCCCTTTCCCTATGAGATCTAAGCCCTTTAAATAATAATTACAAAAATATTACAAGGAAAATATCCCATAGAGATAGGGATTGCAAAATATTAACTACGACTTTCCAAGGGAAATCCGCCACTTGGAAGATACATCTAAAAATTCCTCAACATATTGATATCTGGCATGTTCGAGTGTCAGCTGAGTCTTGCAATTGAAATATTCGATTTCCCTTTTCTTTAACTTATCACACTCACGTAGGAAAGTTTTGACCTCCATCCCTGAATTGATGAATGACTCAATGAATTCTTTAATCTCAGCAATGCTAATGTGCTCTAACTGATTGATTCTCTTTTGTCATTCCCCAAGTCTCTCTTCAACCTTTTCAAGCATTAAATTGGGTGGATCATATTTTTCAATAAGTTTTAGAGTTGGAAATTCCAACTTGGTCAATAAGCCATCAAAAGCAAACCAGCTTCTACTGCAAACTGCCTGTGCTTCCTGGATTGTAGACTCTACCTCTTCACAAGAATTTTCCCATGAATCTAAAGAGAGTTTGACCCTTCTAAAATTGATTCTTTCAAGGACAAGTATGTCTTTGGCCTTTTCTTTGATGCACTTTTCCCAATCTCTTGCATCTTCAATAGCCCGAAGTGCATCCTCCCTTTTTTGATTATGTGTTAAGAGCTCATCAATCTGACGGTCAAAAGAATGGTAGGTCTCCCTGATGTCATCTAGGCACTCAAACAACTGAACCAAGAGGTTATTATAATCTTGATTCACCTTCAAGGAAAATTCTTTGAATTCCTCTACAGAAAATCTTGGGAAGGAAGAAGTGACTGCCACAACTACTGCATCCTTCAACTGTTGCTCAAGAAGTTTGATCTTCTCAGCATAGCCAATGTTTAGCACTTGTGCTTCCTGTATATACTGCTAGAGAGATGTGTTATGTTCCTGCAAGTCTTTCACCTGACTATCATGTTGATTTCTCAACTCTTGATGTTCAGATTGATGTTGTTCCTCAATTTCAGTTTGCTTCTCTTTGAGCTTCTACAATTCCTGTTTCTTAGCCTCAATTTATTTGTTCAAAGAAGTGACTGAGTCATAATTAGCCCCTGCAAAGTCTCCCATTGCTGCAGCAGTTTCAAGTGCTTCTTGTTGTGCATCAGTGGATGTTTTCTTCCATATGACCTGGTTGGGAGCAGGGCCTTGCATAATAGTCCCTTCCCTTTGTCTTTTAGTTCCTCTTTTCACCATTTCCTTCTCAAAATTATTGTATAACTATTCTCCCATGGAAACCACAACATCTTCTCCAAAATATGCTACTATGTCTACTGTGGAAGTGGAAACACCAGAAGTTGAGACCAAAGGTGTAGTTTGGAATGCAGCAGAAGTTGGAATGGGAATTGTGATTTGGGTGGTGGATATGGAAGGAGAAATGATGTTGGAAACTGATGATAAGGAGAAAGTGCGAGAAGAAGTGAAGGTAATAGTTTCAGGAATTGAAATAGAGATTGTGGTCATAGATGGTTAGGAGGATAAAATTGGTACTTGCACTTCAGTTACCTGTGGCAACAAGGTGGAATGTGGGGTTACCAATGAATCTTGTGAAGTGATAAGAGGAGTAACAGGTGGCCCAATTGTGGTAGATGAAGGAGGGTTGGTATCAAATGATGAAATATAAGAGAGTTTAGTATCAACTGATGAGAGGGAAGGGAATGAAGTATCAACTGATGAGATGGAGGGGAATATAGTGAAAGTAAGTGGAGGTGTATAGGTAAGTGCAACAGTCACTGTGGTGACTACTTGAAAGTGGAGATATGGAAGGGGATCATCCATAACTATACCTTTCAAAATATCAACAAACACTGGTGAAACAGTAACTTCTTGCAAAATAGGAACAATAGTTGGGAAAGAATATGGAAGTGTTTCATCCTCTAGGTCACTCTATTCAATCATGGTTACCTTTTGTGCAGAGCTTCGAACCTTTTGCTTCTTCGTTGGGGTGTTTGTTGTACTAACCTTAGTATATACTAAACACATCTTTGCCAATTCTCTTTTCATCTCAGTAGCTTACTGAATCAAGGCATTGAGATTAGCTAGAGGCCTCGGCTATGCTGTGTCTTCCGCAGGTGCCTTGCCCTTGTCATCAGCATGGTAAGTAAGCATCAAAGGGGTGTTTTCTTTCTGAGGTTCTTTCTCTGCCCTTTCCTTTTCGCCTTTTCATCAAGTGATAGCTCAAAATTTTTGTATTGTTGAACCTTAGCTTTGGGCTCATGTTGATACTGAAAAGTAAAATTATTTTCTTCCAGGGAGGAATTCTTGTTCAACACCTTTGTAAATGAATCAACACCCTGGTAAATTGAATCATTTGGATTGGTCTAATTAGAATACTCACTCTTCATGTTCTCTTGTGCAAAATGATTTACTAGAAATGACTTGGGATCATGCATCCTCTTTAGGGATTTTCCGAGCTTGAGGGCAACAAACTTCTTTCCAAGTAACCCAGCATGGGTTGAATTCTGAATTGTCAGAGGCCCTAGATGAAGTGGGAACTTTGGACATCCTCTTCTTTTGGCACCAATGATTTTTTGGAATACACCATCTGTTTTTCTCTGATAGGCAACCTCTTCCAATAGTAGTTTATCTGGCACAATTATGGGAAATAGATTGGCTATGTTGTTGCCACAAATCCTGAAACAGGAGAAGTATTCTCCTACATACCAATCACCCATATTAGAGACCAGTTCTTTGGCATGTTAAAAAAAAGTGGGAGCATTCTCCTTGTAAATCATCAGCTGAATTGAACCAACAAGATGATAAAAGATATCATATATTAGAGGCATGAAATTGTCTTCCCACAATGTTGAGAAATAAATGTGGACAGGTGGTACAGACAAAGTCCAATTACATCCCATCGGAGGAAACTAAAAAGTGACAGAAAATATATCCATGATGTAAGCCGAATAGAAGAAAGTGGGTTTTCTAGAGGCTGGGGTCTTCTGGTATTTCTCAATTGCTACCTTGATCTCCTGTGATAGAATTTGATCCCACTTGAAGGACTCTCCCGTAGTGAGTACATGGTAAGCAAGGGATGCCCACTCATCCTTAAATACTGAGCAATATGTTAATCCGTACAACCTGCATAGCATAGCTACTGATAGAGAAAATGGCTCTTTAAACCAGGAAACAGGATAGAATTTTTCATCCTTGGGCATGAAGCTTGTAGGGTTACTCATCCAATATTTAAGCATTTCATCAAAGTTGAATTGGGTCTTGATGGAGTCCAAGAAGTTGGCATTCAACAACTAGTCAGGTTGTCTTAGGGAATAAGCTCTAGCGAACGCTTCGGGCCATAAAGAGGTCAGCTGGACCCCCGACTTGTCATTGAAAGAATGGTCTTGAGGTTGGGCATAATCAATTATTCATTTGATGGCGTTAGTATAGGGCATAAGAGCCAGTCTAGCAGTAATGGCATGTAATTGAGACTTACTGATGTTCATATAAAAGGATTGGTTTTGCTGGATTTCAGAAAGGTCATCATTGTCGAACAAAGAGTAAATGTGGGCCCAATCCAGGTGAAGAGTTTCAGACACCCTGTTGTTTGTATTAGAGAGGATTCCACTGTTTGGGTCTTTGTTTTTGAGTTCCCTTAGGGCCATTTTGGAGCGTGTGTTTTTCGACATGGTTGGGTAGCTTAGAACTGTGATAAAATAGAAAAAACAATCAATTAAAATCATTTTAACTCTGAATTATCACCAAAATGTGAATCAGAGTTTCGAAAAACTAACCTATGTCGAAGACAACAGTTAAAATGGTAATCCTGGTAAGAATTTGCAATAAAATATTTCGCCCAAATGAAATTCGTAATTAGAAAAACAATGGAAAAATTGTAAAAATTGAAAATACTTAAGCAATAGTGGGGTGAATCAGGACCGTATGATTAAAAGGAATAAATGGCTTAGATTAAATCATGAAAAGCGGAAAAGAAAATGCAGGATCAACTTTTTTGTAAATTTTGATTGTGGCTTCTGCAATCCGCAATCCGCAATGCGGGTTGTGGGTTGCGGAACTGCAAATTTGGTCATAATTAATTTTAATATTTTCGCAATCCGTAATCCAAAATTGGAAAACAAAGCGGTGATAAATAATAATAAAATTCAATCTTTTTTCAATCCGCAATGCATGTTGCAGATTGCGGGTGCGCAACTTCAATTCATTTTAGTATGGTTTCCGATTTCAGCAATCCGTAATTTGCGGGTTGTGGGTTGCAGAACATAAAAGTTTATTTTCAAGGCCTAAGTACTTTCCACAATCTACAATCCACACCTTGCGGGTTGCAGGTTGGAGAAGGGAAAATTTCCATTTTATTTTACTAAGCGACTTCCGCATTCCGCAATCCACATTTGTGGGTTGCGGGTTGCGGAAACAAAATTGGATTTTATTTAAAAAGGTTTCTCGGCATCCGCAATCCGGACTTGCGGGTTGCGGATTGCAGAAAGGAGAAGTTTATTATCCGAAAACTTTCAGCATCCGCAATCCACATTGTGGATTGCGGATCGTGAGTTGCGAAAACGACATGATTTCAAGAAAAAGCAAGTTTTCTGCAGTTTTCAAAACACACAAAAGAAAGGTTATTTCAACAAAATTTATTAAATCCAAAGCATGGAATAATAAGAGATAAGGAAAACAATAAAAAAAACCCAAAAATAAGAAAAGGAATTCCAAATTACCTTCAAAATTAATAGTGGGGCTCCCATTTTCATCAATAAAAATAGGATTTGTTGTACCTACAACAAAGCGCTAAGGAGATTTTTCATATTTGATAAGGAGTATGAAAAATTCAAAAATAAACTCCTCCATAGTCAATTATTATTAAAATTCACTTGCGATCTCCACAACGAGTGTTAGAACCTAGTTTGACTCGAAACATTACTGAAAAATAACTAAATTGATAAAAACAATTAAAATAATGAAATAAAATATTAAAATATCTTATCCTAAATTAATAAAAAGGGTTTTTTTTTTTTTACCATTGTGTGAGAAAAACGGGATCGCAGAGCAATAATAAACAATAAACAAGATGCAAATATAAATCACATAAACACAATACAAAAGAGACACCAATATAACATGGTTCACCCAAGATGGGATACGCCCACACAAAAATTGCCATTCCTTATTATTATACCATCCAACAAATGAAGGGATACAAACTATAGCACATATGCTGCAACTTCCTCTTCACTCTCTCACTGTCTCTCTCACACAATCATAGAGATATTTACAATTCTACAATACACAACCATATTACATTGCCTTCATTTTAAAGAGGGATTACCATGGGAAAATACTATGGGACAACCAATACCATGGGCCCGTAAATCACCCATTATTGACCAAGTCATGACTATGAAATTACAACATTTTAGATTGCCAAATTCTCCTTCTCTTTGACCTCATACCACTATGGT
Organism: Larix kaempferi; assembly: GCA_027924585.1. Lineage (NCBI taxonomy): Eukaryota > Viridiplantae > Streptophyta > Pinopsida > Pinales > Pinaceae > Larix > Larix kaempferi. The sequence goes on along the minus strand of BSBM01000361.1, from coordinate 67,969,873 downwards.
TTATGCATATAAATATCTTCCTCCAAATCCCCATAAAGAAATGTTGTTTTTACATCTAACTATTCAAGATACAAATATTCTACCACCACTAGACTTAAAATAGTTCTAATTGAAGTCATTTTAACAACAGGAGAAAATATTTCATCAAAATCTATACCTTTATTTTGTGCAAAGCCCTATACAACAAGTCTAGCCTTGTACCGCTTCTTTCCTTCATCTTCTTCCTTCAACCTATAAACCCATTTATTTTGCAATGATATTTTACCTGCAGGAAACTGAACTAAATCCCAAGTCTGGTTTCTTACCAATTAGTCCATCTCCTCATTCATGCCTTGCTCCCACTTTTTTCTAGTTTCCACCTGCAATGATTTTTCTTAACATTTTGGTGTTGGGAGCAGTTCAAGTATAGAAGTTTTGATGACATAAGTACAGTTAGGCAAGGCCTAATGTTGACCATTTTTGGGGAGAATCAACTTCGCAATTCCCGGGAGGAGGGTATGGGGCAAAGTGATGTTGGCAAGGAAGGACCTGTCCCCTTAGTAAAGACAAAGTACTAAGGACAACCAGATGCAGTTGAAGCAGTTAAGATTTAAGAGGCAAACTGACAGCTACAGGAACATATGTAAAGAAGCAGAATGGTGCAAAGGATGCGCCACTAAAGAGTTAGAGCCACGTGGTCAGAACTGCACTGTCAGAAGAAGTGTCGGATTCATAAGAAGAAACGCAAAAGGATAGTAGAGTACAATGAAGTTAAAGCAAAGTGTGGATGATAGGAGAAGCACACCATTTTGGGTTTAAGGGTACTATTGGGGTTGGTGAACCACATAAATCCGTGTGTTATATGTATGAATGTGCGATGTGTCGTGTTCATGATATGATATGTTTATGTATTTGCTTTCATATGTATGTTAATGGAAATCATATTTTAAGTAAGCTGAACACATGTATATGAATGTTACAAAGTAATGCTAAGTATGGTGAATGCGTAGTTACATGAGTAGAGACAACATTGATTCAGCGTAGTCTGTAGGTTGTTGATAACCATGAAGTGCAAAGTTACATATCAATATTGTTATAATAGAATACATGCTAAGTAAGAAAGGTAATACCAGATCAGTTCCCACATATGCGCATCGCCACAGTTGCAGAAACTTGCTTCTGTAACCATCCATCTTCGCCTCGGGTGAGACTTCAGCTTGTTCGAAGGTTGATCCAAAAGCGCCGGTGAAAATGGGTGTTAAAATTTTGAGCATTAATTCACAATACTCTAGGATCTTTACTAAGAGAATAACATGTACAGTATATCAATTCATATCAATCATAACAAGCATGTCAATCATCACAAGAAGCAAAAGCATGAGAGACAATAGACACACAGAGTTCCCATGGGGAAAACCCTAAGGTGAAAAACCCCACAAATTCTTCAGAGATAGATAGAGCAATATCTCAACCAAAGTATAGCCAAAGTACAAGAGATAGACTCCTCTTAGCAGCTGATCCTCCTCCTCACATGTGCGCCACTTTCCGAGTGAAGGAAGTGTGAGTTCTGAGTGATCCAAATAGAGATCTCCCGATCTCTATTTATACTTGACCTATTTTCCCAATAAACTTATGGGGCCGACTTGTCTAGCTAGGTACAATAACTTCATATTACATTATATCGGGCCGACCCCTTACAAGGTGGTCTAAAAACCCATCGACAAGTTAACACACTTGCGACACTTGTCAATACAAATGATGACACTTCCGTATAGAGGAATAATACATCTCTATAGGAGTACAATAAATATATAAATGAAATACATTCCAAAGTTACATATACATCAACACTCCCTCTTAACTAGGAAGGTATTTCTCGACACAGATCATCTAGCACAAGTCTTCTTCTCTAGATCATCATCAGAGAATCATCATCCTCGAATCATCGTCATCGTTACTGCTGCTGCTATCTCAATCAATCTCTGAATCTACTCGTCATAGGAAGTTCTACAGAGCCAGTCCTTTTTCATACTGGATGTAGGCCCACCACCCGCAGGTCTTCATCATCACTGGCCATACTGTGGAACCTAGGACTGATTACGTGTGTCAACAAAACCTAGCGTCGACTATAGGTTCTTTTACATGTTGACCTTCACAAAACCTACTCAGAGCATCCCAGGATGCTACGAGTAAACTGCTCTACCTGTCTGGATCTCGATAGAGCATCCCAAGCTATTATGAGCACATCGCTCTACCTGTCCATATTTTAAAGGATCTTTTCTATGTGAGCTTTCACAAAACCTACTCAGAGCATCCCAGGATGTTACGAGCACACCACTCTACCTGTCTGGATCTCGATAGAGCATCCTAGGATGTTATGAGCACACCTCTCTACCTGTTCGGATTTTAAAGGATCTTTTCTATGTGAAACCGTAGCAAAACCTACTCAGATAATCCCAGGATGTTACGAGCACACCTATCTACCTATCTAGATCTCGATAGAGCATCCCAGGATGTTACGTGCACACCGCTCTACCTGTCCGAATTTTAAAGAACCTTTTCTATGCTAACTATAGAAAAACCTACTGAGAGCATCCCAGGATGTTACGAGCACACCGCTCTACCTGTCTGGATCTCGATAGAGCAACCCAAGCTGTTACGAGCACACTACTCTACCTGTCCAGTTTTTAAAGGGTCTTTTCTATGTTACCTGCACAACCTATCCATGGATATAGAGTATCAAACCGATACTCACCATACATCATCCTGATGTACATCATCACATGATCAACATGATCATCATCATACCATCAACTTGATGCGTATCGTCTGGAGCAACATCCTGAAGCTCATCATCTGTGATCATCCTGATCATCATCATAGCATCAACCTGATGCATGTCATCTGGAGCAACATCCTGAAGCTCGTCATCTGTGATCATCCTGATCAAATAGTATATCCATCTGATGCATACAAGTATCTACCTGATACATATCATCATACATGATCTACCTGATCATAGAAGTATCCACCTGATACATACATAAGTACATGATCTAACTGATCATACAAGTATACACCTGATAGATATACAAATACATGATCTACCTGATCATACAAGTATCTACCTGATACAAATCCATGTTCCAACTAATCATATCAAGCATCCAACATGATGCATATACAAATACATGATCACACTAATCAAAGCATCCAACATGATGCTTAAATACATATAAATGATCCAACTGATCATGCCAGCATCCAACATGATGCGTACATAAATATAAATGAGCCAACTGATCATACCAGCATCCAACATGATGCATACATACATAAATGATCCAATTGATCATACAGAGCAGAAACTAGAACATCATTCTAATGCTCATCATACAGCACTTACATCCATAGCCATGTGAAGGATCCTCCTTCCACCATGCTTGGAATGGCTTGCGCAAATGTGTCCATCACTTCTTCCTCAAGGTGTCATCGATCTGAAGAACGCCAAGCCTCTCTCTGAAGTATTCGAACTTTACTCTGGCTAGTGGCTTCATCAGCACATCTGCAATCTGCTCATCCATCGCAATATACAGGATATTCACTACTCCTCTCTACACCATATCCCTAATATAGTGATATTTGATCTCAATGTGTTTCTACCTATCGTGGAACACCGGGCTCTCAGACAACTTCACACAACTCTGGTTGTCACAAAAGATACCAGTAGTATCCAACGGGAGATCAAATAACTCTGACAGTAGCTTCCGAAGCCATACTGCCTCACAACTAGCCCAACAGGCTGCAACATACTCTGCCTCGGCTATACTCAATGCTATGCAGGACTGCTTCCTGCTAAACCAAGAGATCACACCTGATCCCATACTGAAGCAGCACCCAGATGTGCTCTTCTTATCTGCAGCACTGCCTGCCCAATCTGAATAAACATAACCCTGCAGGTTAAACTTTTGATTCGCTTCATACTTGAGCCCATAATCAACTATACCCTTCAGGTACTTCAGAATATGCTTTACAGCAACCAGGTGAACACTCCTTGGATATGTCAGGAACTAGCTCAATGTGTTCACCGCAAAGCAAATATCTGGTCTCGTGTTCGTCAGGTACATCAAGGACCCAATCATCTAATGATACATAGAGACATCAACTACCTCAGATGAAGCATCACACAGAAGCTTTAGGTTCAATGCCATAGGTGTGGCCATGGCCTTGCAATCCATCATCCCGAACCTCTTTAGGATATCTATTGTATACTTCCCTTGTCCAAGGAAGATCCCATATACACTCTGCCACACCCCCATACCTAGAAAATAGTGCATCATCCCCAAGTCCTTCATATCGAACTCGGCAGCAAGCTTCCTCTTTGTATTGGAAATCAGTCTGCCATCTTCTGTTACAAACAGGTCATCCACATACAGGAGTAGAATCACAGGATTTCCTTCCTCAACCTTGTAGTAAAGGTTGGAATCTGCTTTACTCTTGGTAAAGCCCAAACTAAATAGAAAACTGTCCATCCTACCATACCAAGTTCTAGGAGCTTGTTTTAAGCCATACAAGGCTTTCTTCAATCTGCACACATATGACTCCCTCTCATGTATTTCAAAACTGAGTGGCTGCTCCACATACACTTCCTCTTCAACTACACCATTCAAGAAGGCAGTCTTGACATCCATCTGGTGTATCTTCCATTTCATCACTACAGCCAGAGCAAGTATTATTCTGATAGAAGTGTACCTGGCTACAGGAGAATAAGTTTCTTCATAATCTATTCCCTCTTTCTGAGAGAAGCCATGAGCTACAAACCTTGCCTTGTATTTCTCTATGCTGCCATCTGCAGCATGCTTGATCTTGTAGATCCATTTGGAAGTCACAACAGACTTCCCTTCAAGTCTTGGGACAACATCCCAAACATCATTCTTCATTATTGATTGGTATTCTTTGGTCGTGGCATCCTTCCATTCTTTTTTCTCCAGCTTGTTCATAATTGGAAGGTTCTTTGTTCATGATATCACAGAGTAAGGCAACATAGATGGTATGTGATCTAGCTCTCTTCTTTGCTCTGTGTTCTTCTTCTGGAAATCCATATCTTTCTGCATCTTGAATGAGCTCTTTAGCCCATGTAGGTTTCCTCTTGTAAGAGTTATTATCATGGGGTGGATCTACAGGTTCTTGTGGATCTTCAATTTCATGATCTGCATCTGGAATTGCTTCAGTCATAGTAGTGTCTTGAAATCTAGTTTCCTTAGGATCTTCATAATCTTCAACAGGTGTATTCCTTGATTTGATGAATGCTGAGTTTTCATCAAATGTCACACCCCTGCTGACATCAATCTTCTTGAACCCTAGAAAGTATATTATGTAAGCCTTCAAGCTTTCAATGTAACCCACAAAGATACCCTTCTTTCCTGAAGGATCTATCTTGGTCCTCTTTTCCTTTGGGACATGTGTGTATACTGGACAACCAAATATTATGAGATGGTTGAATTCAGGTTTCCTACCAGAAATGACCTCTTCTGGTGTCTTGTTGTCCAATATCTTATGGGGTGTTATGTTCTGCACATATATAGCTGTCCTAACTACTTCTGCCCATAGATGCATAGGTAGATCCTGGTCATGCAGCATTTCCCTTGCTGCTTCCATGATTGTTCTATTCTTTCATTCTGCAACTCCATTCTATTGTGGATTGTAAGGAGTAGTCAGCTCCCTCTTAATCCTTGAATCACTGCATAACTTCTTGAAGTCACGTGAGGTGAATTCTCCACCATTGTCGGATATGAATGTCTTGATCTTCTTATTAGTTTGGTTCTCCATCAAGGTTTTGAATTCCTTGAACTTATCCAACACTTCATCTTCATTCTTCAAGAAGTAAACCCAAGTCTTCCTGGAGAAGTCATCAATGAAAGAGACACAGTAAACATACCCACTCAGAGAACTGGATGACATCGGGCCGCATACATCAGAGTGGATAATTTCCAAGATATGTTTTTCCTTGCTTTCACTGTTTGGAAATGCCTTCTTTATGTTCTTTCCTTTTGCACATCCTTTGCAAACACCTTCATGCTTGGTCTTAATTTCAGGAAGACCTTCTACAGCCTTACTTGCAATTGGAAATGCTCTGTAGTGCATATGTGCAAGACTTCTATGCCAAAGTTCACTTGGATCCATGGATTCATGCACCATGGCATGTTCAGGTTGTCCCTTTAGTTTATACAATCCTCCCTCTTGCTCTCCAATCACCACTGCATCATGAATAGTTTTACCCTTTGGACACATTAGGACTTGGCCATCTACAAATGCAACCCTCATACCTTTTGCATCTAATGCAGAGATGGAGAGTAGATTCTTCTTGAGCCCAGATACAAATAGCACATCTTTCATCTTTAAGGACTTTCCAGATTCTAGGTTGTAGAAGGCTTCCCCACTTCCTTTGATAGGGTATTGATAATCATCCCGAAGTTTCACCTTATGGGGTGATTCATGTTCAGATAGGTTTAAAAAATATTCTTTAAACCCAATGATGTGTTTGGAAGCCCCGCTGTCAATTAACCAATCATTACAACCATGAGAGATAGTACCTGTGAGAGCAGAGATTAGAACATACTCTTCTTCGCTTGATGAGTCATCATCATCACTTTCTGCTCTAGCTTTCTTCCTGGGAGGTTCATCATCCTCAGCAACATGAGCATGATATCTTCTTTTTTTATTCTTCTTCTTCTTGTTGAAGTTGTTGTCTTTCTTCTTCTTGGGACAAGTTGAAGCAAAGTGTCCCATTTCATTACATTCGAAACATCGAACATGAGATACATCTTTCTTCTTGTGATAAAAGTGAGAATGTTTCTTGTTATGAGATTTCTCCCTCTTAACCTTGCTTCCCTTGGTGTGGGCTGTGAGAGCTTGATCTTCATTCCCCATCTTTTCTTCTCATGCCACAAGACTAGCTTCATCTTGAGAGCATTCCTCCCATAGTCTACCGAAAGAGATCAATTTCTTTCTTGCACAGATTCCTTGAATAAAGGAGTCCCATGACCTAGGTAGGCCATTCAGAGTGGTCATAACAACTTCACCATTGTCCACTACCTCATCCACAGCTTCAAGTTGTTCCTTGATCTAAAAGACCTTGGAGAAGTAAGATTGAATGGTCTCTCCATTCAACATCTTGACCCCTTTCAATTGATTCCACGGAGTCATCTTCCGATTTATATTCTTCCCTTCAAATAACTTGGTCAGGGAGTCAAACATCTCCTTGGGTGTCTGTAGAGATGACACATGTGGTATGAGATGGTCTTTGATAGAATCAACAATGATTCTCTTTGCCTTGACCAAGTTCTTCTTATGAAATACCTTAGCCTCTTCATCCTCTGGGATAAGGACCTCAGGGCTGATGTAGGAGTCCAATTCATTTTCTTCCAGGATTAACCCAATCCTATACTTCCAAGCTCGAAAGTTATGAGTCCCTTCAAGCTTATCCTCAAGCTTGGTGTGGTGAGACATATTAAAGAGTACTTCAAATGGAAATAGAAGAGATTTAGGTCTTACCACTTGCTTTGCTGAAAACTGGATCTGGTCCTGGATTAGGGTTTCTTGGAAAAACCCTAAAAATTCAAAAACTGAATTTCAACTTTCTGGAAGGATAGAAAGATGCACCTTGATTATATGATCAGCTTGGTGTATTTAGAATTTGAGATCTGCAAAGCTTCACCCTTCAGAAATGCCTTTTAGTCTTCCCGGGTTCACTAGGGAGGACCCTGAATTAGGGTTTGATTTTTTCGGAGATTTACTCAACCAAAAATCTCGATCCAAAGCTCTAAACTTTGAGTTTTCCAAGGTGCCTCCATCTATGTCTTCAGATTTCAGAAATTCCTATTTTTATGGAAACCCTAAGTTTTAGGGCCAAATCTAAAAATGCTCAGAATTGAATTCTGATTGGACAGATAGATTCTCCTTGATGATTAGAGTCAATCTACTATACTGCTTTTCCAAAATCTGTGGAGAGAAACCCAATAAGTAAGAAACCCTAGTTTCCATCACTGCATAATGTCTTCTTCTCAGGTTAGCTATGATACCATGTTAAAATTTTGAGCATTAATTCACAATACTCTAGGATATTTACTGAGAGAATAACATGTACAGTATATCAATTCATATCAATCATAACAAGCATGTCAATCATCACAAGAAGCAAAATCATGAGAGACAATAGACATAGAGAGTTTCCGTGGGGAAAACCCTTAGGTGAAAAACCCCACAACTTCTTCAGAGATAGATAGAGCAATAGCTCAACCAAAGTACAATATATAGACTCCTCTTAGCAGCTGATCCTCCTCCTCACATGTGCGCCACTTTCCGAGTGAAGGAAGTGTGAGTTCTGAGTGATCCAAATAGAGATCTCCTGATCTCTATTTATACTTGACCTGTTTGACCAATAACTTTATGGGGCCAACTTGTCTAGATAGGTATAATAACTTCATATAACATTATATCGGGCTGTCTCCTTATAAGGTGGTCTAATAACCCATCAGCAAGTTAACACAATTGTGACACTTGTCAATACAAACAACGACACTTCCGGATAGAGGAATAATACATCTCTATAGGAGTACAATAAATATATAAATGAAATACATTCCAAAGTTACATATACATCAACAAAGGGTGTTGTTGTTTCTGTGAAGTAACCTCGCCAAACCCGGGTCAACCTAGAAAGTGTAGCATCCCAACAAATGGTTCTATTTCCGCGCAAGAACTAGTGATGTGTTACGTGGATGAGAAAAAGAAGTGAACCAGCAAATGGTTCCATTGCCGCGCAAGAAATGGTGATGTGTTACGTGGATGAGAAAAAGAAGTGAAACAACAAATAGTTTTGTTGGCGCGTGCATGGTTAGTTTAAACAGGTAGGGATAACCGACAAATGGTTTCAACTACCGCTATATATATATGTATATATATATATATATATATATATATGCAGTTGAGCATCACAATGGATTCGTGTTGTGCTTGAACTGATATCCTGGTGATGTGCTATGTTAATGTGGAATCCATAGAGAAAATAAATACAGAATTGGGTGAGCTAGACAGAAAGTGATTTTGTGAAGAAAGAAAACAAACATCCGTGCTTGACCACAAAAAAATGGTTGCTGAGGTATATATTCATTGACTTGCACAAAATTTTCTTCACATCTTTTTCTAATGAGCTATATGAGTGGATATCAAGGATAGCAGAACGAAAATCCTGTTTTCAGGGTGAAGAACCTACAGTTTGGAATCCAAAGTTGATTCAGAGGCTTAAAGGGACCGCTAACCAAATTTAGAGAGCAGTAGACTTTGGTTGGATAGCTTACTAGAAGGCTATATTACAGAGTTTTTTGTGGACACTTTGAAGTCTTACAGTGAAGTAAAAGGATATTTATTCCAAATATTAGAGGTAAGTACCTGAAAAACTGGAATTTATGCATTAAAATGCTATTAGTTGAAAAAGGTTTCTTAAAAATGCTATCAGATTCCTAGGGTTTGAGTCTGTAATGTTCAGAAACACAGATAGTGAGATAGACGAACACATTGGTATTTTGCGTAGTGGAAAAATATATAAAGATAGCACTAGAAAGAGGTCTCCTGAAGCTGAACCTCGCACAGTCTTAGAAACTGAGTTAGGAAGTGATATAAATTCATCTCAAGTTGAGTATGAAAGTGAAACAGAACCTAGATACATTAGTTATCATCCTATCACTCAGCAGAAACTTATAGTTGAGGAAAGAAATATTACTAGTCTGCAGAACAATAGTAGTAGCAATACTAGAGGAGCAAACACTCATAATAAGCCGAATAGTGGTATACCCTCATCGTCTTAGAACACTACACCTCCTACAAAAAGAATGGCAGACGACATAAAGCTATATGTTTTTAAAGGAACCGTTCTAGAGGATCCAAAGCAACATTGGTTTCTCTGTGATGTTGTATGGGACATTAAGAAATTACAAGATGATGCTATAAAGAAAACTCAGTTAGTTACCACATTCAGAGATAAAGCTTTAACATGGTTCATGAAATATTCTGTTGGACATAATAGAAAATTAGCAGAAATCAAAATTGCATTGATTAGGGAATTTAAGAAACCTAAGTCAGAATCTTAGTGCATTACAAAGCTAAAATAAATAAAACATAAACCTAATGAGACTATGTGGGAATTCGACCAGAAATTCAAATCCTTGTTGGATCAAGTTAGCTTTGATATAACACCGCAACAGCATCAAGAATGGTTTATATCTGCGTTGTTGCCCCACATTAGATTACCATTTATGCAATAGAAGGTTGCTTCGCAAATAGAGGCACTAGAAATTGCGATGAAACTAGAAGCTTCGCCCATAGGATAAACTAGCACAGGCATGGTACATATACAAACACAACTAGCAAACCTGACATTACAGCTACAACATATGAAGAAAGGAAAATAATTAAGAGAAGACGTCTGGTGTACTACATGTAAAGGAGAAGGACATTCCAAGGAACACTTCCCTGTATTTTGAGATTACATCGCTAGTGGAGCGTCCAATCCATTAAATCAACCTCAAAAACCATGGTGTGAGATTTGTTGATGTAGAGGAAATCGCCCATAGAACTATTACATACTTCAGAAGTATGTACAAATAACCAAGAATCTGTACTGCACATTTTGTAAGTCAGTTGGCCACGATGATACCAAAGCATATGACCTTATGATATAAAGAAAACATGATTTCTATAGAGTCCCAGGAGAAACAAAGAACAATAATGAAAACACGCAGTATGATCAAGGCACATACAAAGGACATGGTACATTCAGAGGAAGGGGACGTAACAATGGCCAAGGATGAGGACGATGTCAGATTGTTTGCTATAATTGCACTCAACCAGGACATCTAGCAAGACACTGTCAAAACCCATGCACTACTTGTAAGTATTGTAATTCCTTTGAACAGATCATTCAGGCATGTCCCATTTCTCTAGGAAAAATGCAAGAAAATACACCAGAAGGACAAAACCAGAATATTCAAGTGATCGTAGCTGAGAAAATAAATGCAGATCACAACATCCATGTTGTGACACGAAGTGGAGCTGTGACAGGAAATGATAGGAAAAAAAATCTTTCACATCTGATGATCGCATAAACGGACCGAAGCCTACTGATGGGGCTTGGATAAGAAAAGTAGTTGGAAAAATTCTTGTATTTAACCCTAACAAACAAAAAGAAGTATTCATGGAAGAAAGAAAAGGATTTCAGGACTCAGAACCTTTGAATACAAGAATCTAGTTGCAAAATGATTACACACTTGTACGAGATATGTTGACCTCGTATGATGGATTGCGAACTTCGCTAGAAGAAACAAGTCCTATTACAAAGCTTCTACAGAGCTGCATAAATATGCTAAAACATGAAAAATGCCTTAGGATAATTATAGAATATGTTGGGACACTACGAACAACGTAGTATAGTAAATGATGCACATAGAGTCGTCCATCATATTAAGAACCATGGAAGGATAGGAAGAGAAATGAGGTTAAGCGCACATATTGGAGATTTTTAAATGAACCAGGTCATTCTTGATCTAAGCTCAAAAGTGAATGTCCTGACAAATCAAACATGGGAACAAATCGGGAAGCCAAATTTATCTTAGTCACCTATACAGTTGAGAATAGCTAACCAGCAAAAGGTTATACCTTTTGGGATACTATCATGTATTCTTTTTGATATTGATGGAGTGCAAAGTAAAGAATACTTTGAGGTTATTGATATCATAGATGACAGTAATCCTTATCATTCAATATTGGGGATTGATTGGGAAATTGATAACCTCGCGATCATCAACTTGAATAAAAAACAAATGATATTTGAAGGACCGGATATCAGGGTTATTGCACCCCCAGATCCTTCACAAGGAACAAGGTATGTTGATCCAGTATGAGAAGAATGCAGAGCTCAAGAACTTGATAATATCTATAAGATGACAATAAATCAAGCATATTATATTAACCCTATAGATGATGTAACATTGAGCTGGGGATGTGACATTTCTTGCGTATCAGAATCAGATGCAGGACTAGAGAAATGGAAGAACCGAATGCATGAAGTATCAGCTAGACACTGTGCAAAGATAACAAAGTCACTTCATTGGATTGGAACAAAGTTAAGTCCAATTCATACATACGATGGTTTAAGTAATATCCATGCATTCCTTCATGAATATTTAGCATCAGTTTCAGATGAACATAAGCTAGCATCTTTAGATATAGCATTGCGAGCTACACCTTCTAGGTGGTGGCCTGCGCATAGAGACAACTTGAACACATGGGAAGAATGTAAGCACTTAATGGAGATTAGATTTTCTTAACAAACTAAGATTGTACAAACAAAATACAATGTAAAGGTTGATCCTAGAGGTCATATAGAATCTTGCTTAAAAGCATGGATGCATATACCAAAGACAGAATGAGTTCACATGTTTTTGTACACATTGGATCAATTACCAAAGAACTGGTATACCGAAGTAGAACTTCGAAAAAGTACAACAGATTGGCACATGATGATAAAGAAATTTCAATCAACTTTTCGTTTTTAGGATGATTGTCCGAGCATCAATGAGGCTTTACAGATCATTAAAAAGAAGATATTTAGTGATATCCCATTACTTGTGTATAAGCAACCAGATTGGGAAATACAGTTGGAACATGCACTAAAATGTTATAACTTCACATTAGATGAAGATGAAGATGAAGACCCGCGCAATGTGAATATCCATGAATATGAAGGAAATCGCGATATCCAAGGGCCTAATTTAGAAATACCAGAGATGAGCAATCCTTTTTTTTTTCCTTGGAAAAAATCGTAATTTTATTTCAAAAAGAGGAACAAAATTACATTCTGCACATGTAATAGAATCACTAAGATCCCTACATTGTCACATATTACAGCCCATATTAATGACATCAAAAATCCCATACAAAATCAAATATGATGATATGGCTGTCCTCCAGCCTGCATCTTGACCATCTCTGATCAACAAGAATAATGCTGTCCATACAGCCCGCATTGTCACATATTACAGCCCCATATTACTGACATCAAAATTCCCATACAAAATAAAAAATGATGATATGGCTGTCCTCCAGCCTGCATCTATCCGACTACATATACAATGTCTCAAAAATGAAAGTCGTGACCATCTCTGATCAACAAGAATAATGTTGTCCATACAGCCCTCCATATACAGTAAACAGAAATGAAATATGTTGTTCATATAGCCCGTGCATGTTGATAGCTCCAATGACAGAGCTATTGTTCCATCCGGTCCTCAAAATCATAAAAAAAACCTGTGGATTGAGAGTAATGTTTCAGCGACCAGCCATCCCCTATCTCCTCATTCAACAAATGCGCGGTGGCTCAATGCAGTGCCTCATTTTCCTCATTAAATGGTCTGTGATAATAGCTGAATGTGCCTTCCGGAGAATGAATAGTTATCCTCCATGTTCCATGAGCTAAATCCTGTTGCGTTGCCTCCTTGGATAGATGGTCTGCCATCCCATTCCTCTCCCTGTATACATGTGTAAATGTGATGTGGTTAAAGGACGATTTTAACCGGATCACCTCCTCCAGGATAGGTAATAGAACCATCACATGACACAGTGTAATCTCCTTTGCCCAGTTGATGACTAACAGGGAGTCACCGAAAATCTGAAGAGATAAGCATCCTTGTTCAAGAGCAAATAACATCAGCAATTTTAGAGACATGAGTTCTGCATAGTTATTAGTTCCTCTCCCCAAACCAGCCACCAGATGGAAATAATGCACCTCTTATTTGTAAAGGACTCCCCCCCCTCCACATACCGAATGTTGGTTTGAGGAAGCGCCATCAAAAAATGCCCACGGCATGGAGACATCAATCGTTTCTACCCGCACAGGTCGAGATCTGCTCACTTGAACAGGGGCCACATAATGTTGATTAACCGCCACCACTTGTGCCACGACAGAAGCCGGTGGAACCCTGCAGTCCTGGAAAATCACCTTATTGCGGGCAAGCCATATGCCCCAAGTGTATATACACGGGAATGCCCAGAATGTGGATGAATAATGAACAGACCACCACAATTGGAACGCTTCCAGCACACTCGCACCCCTCGACCGCACCTTAAATGCCAAAATATTGCTGATATCATTCCAAACAGCCTGTGAAAAATGACAATGGATAAAAAGATGAGCCAAGTTCTCTTTGGCATCCCTACAAAGAGGACAAATCCCCGGACCCTGGAGAAAACGTTTTTGCAGAATGTCCCAAGTAGGGGCCTTATTTTCCAGTATCGCCCAGAAGAGTAATTTAGCTTTACCCGGACATATTAACTTTCACAAATATTTCCACCACCACACCAATTCCCTGTTATGGATTTCCACATTGAGCTGGATATATCCATTTTTAGGTGAATATACTCCGGAGGGATGGTGATCACAGATAAGTACATCATCCCTATTGGTCAATCGAATATGAGAATGTCTTAACAACCGTATATAATCCTCCCAGGCCCCCTGCAGTACAGCCGAGATCCCAAGTTGTCGTGCAGAAATCCATCCCTGTTGCCAAAGTGTAGAAGCTCCCGTATCTGCTAAATCAGCCAGATAATGACATCCTCTAGTAGCCATAAAGGACCTCAGTTCCATAGAAAGGACATGACCACCCCTGCATCCAACCCAAGGGTCCATCCCAATTCGAAGGAGACGCCCATCACCGATCCTCCACACTAATCCAGAACCGACTATAGAGAAATGTTGCACCACCGCTTTCCAGACCACAGAGCAGTTTTCCCTCGACTTATTTCTCAGCCTGATCCATTTGAGAAGAGTTAAAGGGGCAATATATTTATGATATACCACTCTAGTCCAGAGACTCTATGTATGAATTAATCGCCATGACACTTTGGCCCCCAAGGATTTTGCAAACATAAAAATATTCTTTAATCCCCACCCTCCCAATGCTTTAGGAACAACAATTTTCTCCCATCTGACCCACACCAATGCACGATGCTCACTCGATCCCTTCCAAAGAAAGGTAAAACACAGTCTCCTGATCTGCTCCAGAACTCCTATGGGTATCCAAGCAAGAGACATCCAATACACCGGAATTGCTTCCAAGACTGATTTTATCAAAACCAGCCTCCCAGCCCGAGAGAGCCATTTATGACTCCAACCATGAAGTCGCTGTTCTAATTTTGCTATTAACCAGCACCAATCATCCTTCAAGTAAGCATTCGGTTTCAAGTGAAATCCAAGGTACTTTAATCCATCATCTATATCCAAAGTCCTATATGGTAGTTTGTTAACCATACTATGAATCTCCTGCTCGGTTAAATTCGAGCATGTGATAGTAGATTTGTCAATATTCACTAACATACCCGCTGCAACTTGCACTAAAAGGAGAACTTCAACCACCTTGTCAATATCCTGTCTCGTGCCATCACAGAAGATCAGAATGTCATCAACAAAAAGTAGATGTGTAATGAACAGTACCTGAGTGATAGATATGCCTCTAAAAGAACCATCAGCTTTTGCATTCAGAATAAATCAGCTAAGTCCTTCTGCAACAAGGAGAAACAACAGCGGAGATAGGGGACATCCCTGTCGTAGCCCCCTCCTAGCTTGGAAGAAAGGGATAGCAAATCCATTAATCAGAACAGCAAAGCTCACCGTTGTGAGGCAGGCCATTATCCATCTGATAAATTCATAGCAGAACCCTAGATGGGTTAGAAGCATCCGGATATAAAGCCAGCTAACCCTGTCAAATGCTTTGGAGAGATCAATCTTAATCACAGCTCCCTTCTGCTTCTGCACCTTGAGAGTGTGTAATCCTTCCTGTGCAACTCCAATGGCCTCATGAATTTGGCGTCCTTCCAAGAAGCCAAATTGCTCACAAGAAATATGTTTAGACAATATATTCTTGAGTCTGCGCGCCATAACCTTAGAGATGATCTTATAGATGCAATTGCAGAGAGAAATTGGTCTGAAATCATCAAAGCTGACAGGCTTGTCCGTCTTCCGTATAAGAGCTAAAAAGGTGGAGTTGAAGGGTCCATGGACAAACCCAGCCTTGCGCGATTCTTCCACCACATTCAAAATCTCCTCCCCGAAGAAATCATAGAATCCTAAGAAGAATTCTATAGGCCAGCCATCTGGCCCCGGGCTGCTATCTTTATTAAAGGATTTCATAACCATCGAGAGCTCATTCTGCGTCACCTCCGCCATCAACAGTCTGTTTTCTTCCTCCCCCACAAAACTTGGAAAAAGCTGTGTCACCCGAATAACCTCAGCAATGGAGACTCCAGGTGGAGCCGTGAATAAATCTCCAAAATGTCGAACTCCCAACTCCGCTAATCCATCAAAGCTGGAAACCTGTTCCCCAGTATCAGAAGATAGTTCCCAAATAGAGTTTGTGAATTTTATCCCCTTAGCATATGCTTGAAAAAATTTAGTATTCTCATCACCGCACTGAAGCCAAATCGCCCTGCTTTTCATTTTCCACAGCTCTTCTCTCTCATACAGAATCACATTCCTGCGTCTCTCCCAGTCCAACAAATCACCTTTCTGCAGTTCATCCAGGAATCCCATGCCCAGACTATTAAGTATCCTAGCAATGTTTAGCTCAGCAGCTCGCAAGTCCAGATCATCAGACACCCTTTTGTCATGAGCCCATGAACTAGTGGCCTCTTTAATTCTCTTAATATTGTGATAAAAGTGAGCACCAGCATGTATCTGAGAGTCATGTGGTCGATGAACCCATTGCTCCTGAACCAGATTAATGAAAGTCTCCTCCTTCAGCCAGCTAGAATTGAATTTGAAGGGGCTAGGTGGTTTTTTCCTGCTACCTCGTAACTCCAGGAAGATGGGGAAATGGTCAGATATCCCACCTGACCCTACCCACTGTCTGACAACATCAACACCTAGTGCCAACCCTTCGGCCACCAGAAACCTATCCAGTCGTTTAGCCACTCTATGTTCCCCAGCTCTCTTATTCCTCCAGGTAGGAGATAGCTGGGATGGTATAATGTCGAGGAGATCCTTCCTGACAAATGCATTAATGAAATAGTTTGCTAAAGTATCCGGAGCTGCCCGAGGCCCCCAAACTTCAGAAGACCCCAGAGTAAGATTGAAATCCCCACCCAAAATCACATCCATGCCATCAAAAATATCCATACCTAACAAGGAGTCCCAGTAGCCCACCCTATTTAAGTAGGGCCCATAAATATTGAGTACCGTGATCATCCGACCAATCTCAGCCTCCCAAAATTCCAAACCAAGACCAGAGGATATCCCCCAAGAACAATCACATATGCAGCTCTTGACCTTCCACCCCGATGCCAACCCTCCAGAGCGCCCCCGGGCATCCACTCCTACAAAATTCCAACCAGGGAGCAAAGATTCTAATGCATGAACTACATCCTCATAGCCACCCAAAGTTTCTTGCAGTAATAATACATCCGGTTGATTTAAGTCAACCAGCCTCCGAAGCGATGATTTTTTAATGGGGCTCGCCAACCCACGACAGTTGAAGGACATTATTTTCATAAAATACCCCCATCCTGGGCTTTCACTGCTCTAAGTGCCCACTCAATAGATGATTGTGTTCCCATCACTAAATCCACTTTACCCCGTTCTTTAGCTTTAGTCAAATGGGATTTACGTCCCCGGCCATTCCCCCCAACACTAGAGGCCAATTCAGGTAGTCCCTTTCCCCCCGATCCATCTGCAGGAATATCCCTACTACGAACAGCATATCGAATACTCCTACCCTCAGAGCAGGTAGAGTGTGAGGTGGAAACAAAAGATGGCATGACATTACATTCCATATCAGGCTGAAGATGATGATCATCCAGTCGAGGAGGTGACCCTTGGCTGCCCCCCCCCCCAATACAAAAGGGTCATCAAATAAGGATACGGAAGGAGAAAGGAAATGATACATACCCGTGTGTATCGCAGGTGGACCCCGACGAATAAAGGGCATCTCCCGCGGCAATAATGTGGCCTGAGAAGTCGGAGTCACAGAACACAAAGAATCCCCCTCAACAACAGGAGGCGCACTCGCATAATTCTCCTTTCCAGTGTTCACCAAAGTTGGCAATAGTTCCTCTGATCCGAGCCTCCCACAATTAACAGAATGTTCCACAGAATCAGGAATCCCCCCCGTCAGTAGTAGGCCCACTCCCACCCTCCACCACCGCCTGAGAGTCCACCTTCAACACTGGGACAGCTACAGCAGCTGCTGCTTCATCAGTCAGAGGCATACTATTCCGAAACGATAAGGGACAACAGGCTACAAGATGTCCAAGAGCATGGCAACGATGACACCTAAACGACACACCCACATAATCCAGTGTTTGAACAAAATCCCCATCCTTAGAATGTACTTTAATCTCAGCAGAAAGTCCCATCCGAATATCGAGATTGACCAATATCTTAGCAACCGTGTAGATGCCAGTCTTAAGATGGGAGGAATCAGAGCACACGTATTCACCAAGATAATTCCCGATCTCAGCAAACCGGGTTTCGTTCCACATATGCATGGGAATTCCGGGAAGCTTTACCCACAGCGGTTCTTTAGCTACTCTTTCCGTTTTAGAGTCGAAGAATGGGGACCATCTTTTCAGAACAACAGGGACTCCTAGCATCGACCAATGTTTACTCAAAACAACATTGACCTCCCCGCTGTTCAAGAATATGAAGGAGAACCAACCCTTCGACAAGACACGGACCTCAGGGACAGATGGCGCGATGTTAATCCACTGCTCTGCCACCCAACGCTGAAGGAAACCTATGCCTAATCTTCGTCCTCTAACATGTCCTACCACAACAGTATGAGAGTAATCCTCGGCCTCTGCCATCGTAACATCGACCCCCAGCACTAATAGGTCCAGTCTCTTACATTCTTTGACCTTCTTAACAGGGTTTTTAAGAGAGTCAGCCTTGGCAGACCTCCCTGTTCGTGGCTGGGAATCGTCATCAGTCAAAAAATCATCTCTCCCCGGGACTTCCATCAATGCACCACACTGCTGCCAGAGAATTGGGCCAACCGATTTAAACAATGAATGTAAGACAAATAAAGAAGCAGGATCCGATAGGAAAATATTCAAGAAAAGGGAAAATGGAGTAATCCCTGCCCAGAATCTAGTCCCGAGTTGTATTCATCCAAGAAATTCAACCACAACTCCCCTGCCTTAAAATCCGCAGCAGGATTCACTCCCAATCAGAGCATCTTCGGCCAAATACATCTATACCCCATAAAAGCAGCTCACGGCCTTCAAGTAAGCAGATGTTCCCCGGCAGTGGGCGTAGAAACAAGAAGTCAATTACCTCAATAAACATCTGCTCGAAGCCACCAGAACTCACAATCCATTAAAAAACAAACAGCAACAAGCCCGGAATCAAGTTCCCACTCCGCTTTGGTGTCAATGTGCTCAGCTCAGGTTGCAAAGGTACTCATCACGCTCAGAATCCCCACACAGGGTAGAAACTCCGCAAATCCCTCATAATGCTGCCCTTTGTAGTACACAATAAAGACTCATCCGCCGAGTCCCAATCCGATAAATAGGCTCGAACCACACTGCTATGCACTAGGGAATACGATCCAATCTGTGCAGAAATCAGTTCTAAGAAAATTGCTCCAAGAAATCTCATCCGAAAATTGCTCCAAGAAGACTCATCCCAACCCATTCTATAGTTACTACTTCAAAGGTCCAAAAGTCATCATACGCTTAATCTCTTCAATAATATGATCCTCCAAATCCGATCCAGTATGTTCCTCTGATGCAATCAGATACCAGCATACTCAGATTCCGTCCAGTATTCACCAACAATGCTGCAAACGTACTCCTTCGAAGTGCTTTCTTGGAGCTCCCCCTTCCTGCTACCCAGAGATGAGCAATCCTATTAAGAATAGAAGATCAATATCAGTACCAATGAATAACCAAAGTTTGCTTCTATTGGGGATTACTGGGATGAAGAAACAGTAGAACAAATCGCATACTTACTGCGCGATTACCAAGATCTGTTTCCCACCAAGTTTTCTTAAATGAAAGGAATTTTAGGTGACTTGGGAGTTATGAAAATACCTCTCAAGCCTAATACAAAGCCTATTAATAAAATACCTTATAGATTGAACCCCAAATATAAAGAAAGAATAAAACAAGAAATTGACAAAATGCTGGAGGCAAGAATTATTGAACCAGTAGAAGAATCAGAATAGATAAGTCCCATGGTAATTCAAGACAAGAAAGATAAAGGTGAAATCAGAATTTGTGGATCACAGAAAGTTGAACGATGCATCTCTACATTACCCATTCCCTACTCCATTCACAGATGAAGTGCTAGATAACATAGGAGGAAATGTGGCATACTCTTTGACTAATGGATTTTCTGGCTACCATCAGATCAGAATTGCTACATAAGATTGACACAAGACTACATTTTCTACTGAATGGGGCTCGTTTCAGTACATTGTTATTCCTTTTGGATTGAATAAAGCAGTTGCTTAATTTTCAAGAGTGGTCGTAGATGCATTTAAATATTATATCCATAAGTTCTTATAATTTTACTTTGATGACTGGACCGTATTTGTCCTATTGAGGAACCATCATGCGAACTTAAGAATGATTTTAGCGAGCTGTAGAGAGTATCAGATTTCCTTGAATCTGAAGAAGTGCATCTTTTGTGGTCCCTATGGTATATTATTGGGACACATCGTTTGTAAAAAAGGATTGATGGTTGATCCAACAAAGATAGCAATCATAGTAAACCTTCCAACGCCTAATTTCGTTAAGAAGTTACGCACTACATTGGGACACACAAGATACTACAGAAAACGCATTAAAGGATATGTGCAGATAATTGCGCTTATGGATAAACTATTGAAGAAAGAAGCGAAGTACAATTGGACTAAAGATTTCCAAAAAGGATTGGACACGTTGAAAGAGAAAATGGTCATATTGCCTATTCCCGTCTTTCCTGACTGGGATAAGCCATTTCATGTACACGTAGATGCTTCATCTATAGCACTTGGCATTGTACTGGCACAACCAGGTGAGGGAGGTATCGATCATCCCATTGCATTTTCAAGCAGACAGCTATCTTCAGCAGAAAAAAAATTCTACAACAACAGAAATGGAAGGCATAGCTATGGTGTACCCATTGCAGAAATTTAGTCACTATTTTCTAGGTTCGCATTTTTGTATGT
The DNA here is from genome assembly GCA_027924585.1 of Larix kaempferi. Taxonomy (NCBI): domain Eukaryota; kingdom Viridiplantae; phylum Streptophyta; class Pinopsida; order Pinales; family Pinaceae; genus Larix; species Larix kaempferi. Next base: position 67,948,634 of record BSBM01000361.1, on the reverse strand, counting down.
TCACTGACTATTCAGCTTTGAAATACTTGGTCAATAAACTAGTTTTAGGGGGGATAATATGCAGATGGTTGTTACTATTTCAGGAATATGATTTTGAAATCATAATGAAACAAGGAAGATTAAACACAGGACTTGACCATCTTTCAAGAATCGATTCAGGAGAAGAACCAAATAATCTGGAGGATAATATAGCATATGCGTATTTTTTTCTATCCAGATAGCAGATGACTATTTCACGGATATTATAGAATTCCTAATCATAGGGTTAGCACCTACAGAATTTACTACGCAGTAGAAGAAACATTTAGTAGTAAAAGAAATTGATTTTACCCTCATTGCAGGACAATTATATAAACTGGGACCAAATGAAGTAATGCGAAGATGCATACTAGAACACAAGATGCCTATCGTACTTCTAAAGCACATTCAGGAGTATCTAGACGACACTACACAGGAAGAGCTGCTACCCAAAAAATATTGAGAGCAGGACTATGGTGGCCTACGATACACAAAGACTCAAAAGAACATTTCCAGAGTTGCGATGTATGTTAGAGAACATGGAGTCCATATCATAGAGATGAAATGCCGTTAATGCCGCAGTTGACTTTGTAAGAATTTGATAAATGGGATATTGACTTTGTAGGACCTATTAATCCACTAGGGAAGAGAACTGATTTGAGATATATCATTATAGCTACAGATTATCTAACCACATGGGCAAAGGAAAAACCAGTGAAGGACTGTAGCATAGATACAACTGCATAATTCAATTTTGAGAACATCCTGACAAGGTTTGGATGTCCAAAAATTCTGATGAGTTATTAGGGAACACATTTCCTGAATAGAACTATTGAATCCTTAATAGAAGAATTTCAGATATTCCATCAGAAGAGCACACCATATCACCCACAAGCTAATGGCACTGTAGAATCCTTTAATAAAGTATTAGAGAATGCTTGACCAAAGTATACAATAAAAATAGGGATGATTGGGATCTTAGAATTCCACCAGTATTATGGGCATATAGTACAACTTGTAAAAAGTTGGCAGGACATACACCTTTCAGATTAGCATATGGACAGGAAGTTGTCATGCCCATGGAATACATAGTACCAAGATTGAGAATTGTAGTATTCATGGATATGGATGATAATGAAACAATAGATGAAAGACTATTATAGATGATTGGATTGGAGGAATACCACTTCATTGCAGGTTTCCATCAACAAGTCCAAAAATATAGAGAAAAGGTATGGCACGATAGACACATCAAACACTATTGGTTGTATAATTGTTCTTGAGGTTTTCTAGAAAGACCTAGGTTCTACGCAGTTCAAGGAACCAACAAAACCCCTTTTCATCGGCCCTTTTGGCAACAATCTGCGAACAGACTGAGGTCTCACCCGAGGCGAAGTAATAGGGGGGTTGCGGAATCAAGTTTCCACAACCAGGTGATGAGTGTTTAAATAAATTGGCAAGAAGCGTATTACAGGACTCGCACTGCGGACTTTGGGCCGTGCGAAGTTCCACTTCTTCGCGACTAATACTTCGACTATCACACATCCAAGGATTGCACGATGCAGGACGGTTCTTTGCCAACAGGACAACGCCACAGAGACTGCGCTTCCTCTTTGGTACTTAACAACTTTAATGGATATTACTCAGGGTAACACGATGCATTCAGCAAGCATAATAGATTAAACCTTTGCAAACTTATACACTATAACAAAAAACTATATCACTGCGCACTTCTAGTGCTACGGTAAGTGTTTATCCAACTAGTTCATGCATTCATCTAACTGCTAAATACTGGTGCATCCGACATTCATTCATACATGTGATTACTTAACATATTATTCCCAACATCATCCTTATGGAGAATACATATAAAAGAAAAGCACATAAACCCGTAAAAAACACTTAACCATTCATCGTAAGTAAAGACACAAATGCAAACTCATAGCAATCACATAACACAAAATTTATCATGGTTCACCCCCAGGATGGGAGATACATCCATAGGAATTGTTGTTGTATTATATTTGGGAAGGGTACAATAGTTCCAATCTGTGCACTCAGCTACAGACTCTCTTCTCTCTCAATAGCTCTTTGCGCACACAGCTTGCATAGCCTTTATAGTAGCATTCAACAATGCAAAACAAGTATTACTCAAGATTTAACAATTCACAATTAACCCTTTCCCTTAAAAAATGTGCCCTTTTATAGATCGTTCCCTAAGGTCATGTCTTTACAATCAAGTGGGACAAAACCCTAAGGTTACCCAAAACTATCATGGTTACTCCGCTAACCAGGAATGCTAGCTCTGATAGCGACTTCTCTGTCGTGGCCATCCTTATGCGCGTGGTCACTTCACTTTCAGCCTTCTGTGTCAAGTGCATGCCGACGGGTCTCTTTGACCCTTTCGTTCCTTCTCTAATAGATTTGTGCTATCGGTTCACGTTGTTCTTCATCTTCTAGTGTGACCAGTCGCTTGCTTCTACACCACTCCTTACCCGCCTACTGGGAATAATGGAGTGCTTCGACAAAACAGGTCGCTTTCACAGCTCGACCTTTCCTTACATTCTTTACCCAAAGTAGGTTCCCTGTTGGCACTTTGTAGGGAACCTACTTTACTGGATCTCAGCTGCGCGGTTCCCATCCTGTTGATACTGCGCTGCACTCAACTTCGCAGCTCCTCAAAAAATGTCTTGCCTAAACTGTCTTCATCTGAGATGCATTGTAAATTAGCAGCTCCAAAACTGTCTTCCATAAAAAATGCCTTACTTGGGATAGGCCCAACAGGCCCCTAACAATTACATGCGGCTCGTCCCCAAGCCACTTTCTACTTCTTGTTCCATGAGCTGCTCTTCCTCTTGCGGAGCAATTTTAGCAGCAAACTCTTGATACGTTGTGCTCAGCGTAGCAACTGTATACTTCCAATATTCTTCAATTGCTTTGATGGTTTCTAACACATCTGGTGTTAAGTCATACTGATTTTGTTCTTCTACTAACACCTTCCCATCGTGGAGTTGCTGCAGCTTCCCTCCTATCTTCTGCGTTAGTTCATGGGCTTGCTCCTATAGGGGCTATGACTTGTCTCCTACTTCAGCCTCCTGTTCTCTTAAGACTGCAAGTTGTCTTTTTAATTCTCTGACTTATAGAAATATGTGGAGTCTGTCTCTTGGTGGTAAGGTCTTTATCTCAACGTTCAGTGCATCTAATGCTTCTTCCTTGTCCTTCAAACTTGTTTGGACCTGCAGTAGCTTGGGGTCCTCGTGCAGCATAGTGAATACTCTCATACCTTCGTCCAGCAAGGTTTGACATTTTTCTACTTTGTTGGCTATTGTTTCCGCGGTTGCTTTTACTTTTGTGGCTCTGAGCTCTTCCTGGTCTGGTGGTGTCTTTGGTTGATTCTGTGCTTCCAAGGTAGCAATCTTCACCTGGTAATCAGTCTCCATGTCTTTCATTCCAATCCTAAGACCGCTGACCACCGAGACGATCTTAAGAATAGTATCCGTGAGATCTGGATGTTCTTCGCATTCTGGTATTTTTGCGTAGACCGAAGCGATAGCATGCTCTATTCTTCTTCGTCGGTCTTGCTCATCTTTAGGTGCCATGGTTTTCTTTAAAGTTGCTTCCTACAGCTGCTTTTAATTTTCTTGCAATTGATGGTGTTGGGTCAGAGAGACCACACTTCTGTCATGGATCTCTTCGACAACCTGTAAGTGCAGATTGTGTAGGCCCTCTAGTGGCAACATCACGATGTCGATGTCCATGTGCTCTATGTCCTGCACACCTGAGGCTAACTGTTCACGTGGTAACCTTACGCTTAGCGGGTCAAGTTGGACTATGTGCGATTTAGGTGGTAGGGTCAGGGTTAGAGGTATTTTCTTTAGCTGCGAAGTGTCCCCTGACCTTCCTTCTGATTCTGAATCTTGCGGCAAGGGAAAGTTGTGCTGGACTTGCTCAAACTTCTCTGTTATTCCTTGCAATGTGGTGAGATTCTTCTGTAAACTTCCCTGGATCGCCTCATCCTTACTATCTTTGAGGTTCATCACATCTTCTAGATGTGTGGTGACCGTGGATGCGATCATCTCATAATTGTCATCATGGAGCTTCGCTTTTGACTTGCCCATTATAGCCTTCTGCTTCTTTTTCTGGTACTGAGCTTCCGGGCTCCTTCCTTTTCCCTGATGGTGATTCTTCGACAATTGGTGTTGTAATTGGGTTACTCTCTTCGGAGTCACTTTCAATGATCATGGGTTTTTCAACCTTCCATTCATCCACCCATTCCTTCATAATAAGGTCGATATCTACTTCCATGTGATAGTTTCCTTGGAACCATTCTAGGTTCCTTTTCTATGCCTTTGTTGAAATGTAAATAGAATACATGTCAGCATAAAAATTCAAAGTACAAATATACTTAGCTGTTATATTTTTGGAGATGCACGGTATGCGAATAATGACATCGTACAACTGCTCATAGTATGTATAGAAAACTTCATTCATCGCGCATTGTCTTGCAGGCATCAGATTCTCCCACAGGTTTGTATACCTAGGTCCTCTACAGTCAGTGCTAGGACTGTTGAGGCCAACATAGTGCCTTGGGTCCTTCCAACCTACAAACCCAATCAATACCATCAACCAGCTATAGTGGAAAATGGTGCCATGGACCTGAGTTTCGCGAACATCCTCCAGAAACTCATTCAGTAAATACTGGCACTAGTTGAATCTTCCTCCCTGTGCTACCTTCGCAGCAAGGAGCACTGCGCTGGCTGGGACTTCTTTCGGCCTTGTCTTCCACAAAATTTTTCCAGCTATCAGTTGTGTTATGAACCGTGTAGCATCATCGGGTATATCGTCTGTGATAAATCCTCTTTTTCCTTTCACAATCTGATGTTCCTGCTTCATCTGCACAGTGACTTCCTTATCCCTAGAATTGCCAACAAAGAAATTATTTGGATCATCACATCCCTTGCTTAACCCTGTGATGTGATGGATTAGGTCAATGTTCAAGTCGACATTCCTATCCATTCAAAGATATCCTTGGTGTGTGTGCGAGATGAGTGTGCGAACCACCACATTAATTTCTGGGCTCCGGTCGAAGTGTGGGAGCCACAATAGGTTCAACAACCCTGATTCGACGACTTCAAACAACCCGTTTTGTGCATCCAACAGATGTCTGTTCTTCGCATCCATCTTCCAGCACATATACCTATCTAGATTAAATTATGGGTACTTTGACTCATTGGTATCCTTCTATTGTTGCAGCAAGTCATAATCTTCGACCTTGCAGTCTGCGATCTTGCCTAACAGATTGGCTACTGGTTTACAATGCTTGGATATTGGTGGAAGCGGGATTTCATACTTCACATTCCCGGTGAGCTTCAAAGCTAGTGCATCCTGTGCACATGGAGAGATATACTCAGGGGTCAAAGATAATGGAATTTCTTTATCGCCGAGCAGAACTTTTGACAGCTTGGAGCTCATCGTCTTTGGCTTTCTCTTCTCCACTTCCGGTTCCTTTCCCTTGGCTTTCATAACTATGGTATGTTGTGGGGAACAATGTGAACCTTGAACTTGCTCTGTGACAACCTTCTTAGCAGGTGTTCTCATCAACCCTTCAATCCCTCCGTGCTTAAAAACCCTCACAACCTACGCGACTATGAATTCTTGATCAATTGTAGAACTTTCAGACATACATTGGACTTTCTTCTGCAAACTCATGGGATAACTTAGCAATATCGGTAAACAGAGTTAGTGTATGGCTCATAGAAAAATTTCAGAGTTTCGGTAATGCCTGTGAGTCAAACACAGTGGTATTTATAGGCATAGTTGTTGGCAGGCGGTTAGGATGGGTCAATATCGCAGCACCGCGAGTGCTGGGATACAGCGAAAGGCGGAAGATAGAGCGTAGATGATGTTATTTTTTGTATTTTTGGGTCAATTGTACCACAGTATGTGGGTTTTTGCATCATTTGGACCATAATAGTTAGATTTTGGGTCATTTGCTCGAAGTGTCGGTTAGGAAGTTGTTAATAAGTGGACAAGCAATGTAAAGGTGGAAGCCTATATATAGACATAGAATTATATGTGTAAAATCATCTTGGATTATGCGTTTTTGGTTGTGTATATGAGATCAAGAGATATCTGTGAGATTTGTATTTTGCGGAGATGTTGTATCTGGGTTTCTGCATAATTAATATGATATGACAGAGCTATTTTGCGGAATCCCTGTGTCTCTACTGTTCACCTATGGTAATGCATGTTGCGATATATGAATGATTCTATGCTTTCTTGCTACAATTAATGCTTTACTGATATATTTGTTGTGATGATGAATGTTTCTGTTGAATGATGATATGAACATAAGTAATGTCGAAGTTAAATGCATAGATCTACTTCTAAAATGTCGCAATAAGTTAAGCAATTGAGCCGCAAACATCCTCCTTCATTCGGCGGAAACATGGTTTCGTTAACTCTCCCTTTAACATCTCAGGTGAGACCTCATCTGCTCTGCAGGTGTTGCTGGATAGGGTTAAAACTGTCTGGGCCGGTGCTCAGGGAGATCGCGGTGGTTCGATGTCAACAGTAAGTGCAACCCCTATTGACTGGGTCTGTGTCAACAGTAGTGGAGCCTTAGTTGCGCCCATAAATGGCTAGCAAGAATTAAATGGCATATCCGTGGGCCAAATCTACGGAGGATTCGTGTCGTTTCCTTCATTAACTGCTTCAAAACAACTATTTTGCGTTAATTGCTCAAGCGGTCGTTAGCAAAATCATTGTATAACGGCTAGTTTTTTACCGACATTTCAATGGCTAGTTTCTTAGAGCATTGCATCGAGCTACACGGTGGGTCGTCACTACTCCCAGTGTAGTTACTTCATGGTGTCATTGTTCTTCCTTCTGAAGTTTTTATCCTTCTTGTTCTATTTGATCTACGTAGCTACTTTTTGAGCTTCGAATTGCACGCTCATTTCTTTTCTTTTTCTTCTTTTTCTCTTATGTTTTTTTTTAATCCATGCAGCTTATCTTCTCGACTAGTGTTGTGCAGTACATATATCCTTTCTATCAAACTTCGCATATCGGTCCAAAACTGTGTACAGACGCTGCCCAATTTCTAGTGCCCAATTTCAACTGTACTTGACGGTTAGCAATTTCTTGTTCTTTTGATCACTGAGGATTCTGTGAAGTAGGACTATCTCGATAGGGTTTTAGTCTATTTCCATTCACCAAACCTGGTAAGGTATCTCCGGCTAACGTGGCTAACTGAACTGCGCCACCATTAGTAACATGCATAACAGTATATGGGCCAATCCAATGCATTTTAAATTTGCCAGGAAATTTCGTAAACTTGCTATCATACATGAGGACTAGATCACCTACCTGAAAGATCTTGTTCTTGATATGGCGATCATGCGATTCCTTTTCTCTGTCTTTCTGCACTTGCTGGTGAAATCATGCTATGAAGTGATCCTCTTCCAATCCAACCAAGTGTAGACGCCTTTATTCTATTGTTTGTTCATGCTCCATGCCTGTAAATGCATCTATCCTTAAGCTAGGTACAATATACTCCATAGGCATCATAGCCTCTGGTCCATAGGCCAATCTGAAAGGTGTATGGCTTGTCAACTTCTTGAAAGTAGTTATGTATTCCCATAGCATAGATGGAATGCGCAGATCCCGGTCATCTATGTTTACATTGCATACCTTTGTCAGCGCATCCTCCAATACCTTGTTGAAAGCTTCAACTATTCCATTGGCCTGAGGATGGTACGGTGTACTCCTCTGATGATAAATGTGGAACTCTTTAGTAAGGGATTCAATAGTTCAGTTCAAAAAATGGGTCCCTTGATGACTCATCAAAATCTTCGGGCATACAAATATAGTAAGGATGTTCTCAAAGATGAACTGCATGGCAGTAACTACGCTACAGTCCCTTACTGGTTTAGCCTATGCCCATCTGGTGAGATAATCAGTCGCAGTGATAATGTATCTTGCACCAGTCCTTTTTCCTGGTGGGTTAATAGGTCTCACAAAATCAATAGCCCATTTCTCAAATGCCTGAAGTGTCAACTGCGGATTCAATGTCATTTCGTCTCTTCATGACGTCCTTCCTGTCCTCTAACAGACATCGTAGCTCTGGCAATGTTCCTTTGAATCTTTGTGAATTGTAGAATACCATAGACCTTCTCTCAATATCTTCTACACAGTAGATCTTCCTGCGTAGTGACCTCCCGATACACTTGAGTGTGCATCAGCCAATATGAATGGCTTCTCATGCTCCAACATGCATCTACGCAGCACTTTGTCTGGTGCCAACTTATATAATGGACCTACAATTATAGTGAATTCTGTTGCTCTGACTACCAGCTACTTCTTACGTTGCATAATGAACTCTGTGGGTGCCAATCCCATAGTCAAAAAGTCTACAATGTCTTTGTAGTAGTCATCTGCGATCTGTATAGCAAATAACTGCGCTTCATGAAGATTTTCTTCAAGATTGGTGGGTTCTTCTCCTAACTCAATCCTTGAGAGATGGGAAGGGCCTAGGTTCAATCTGCCTGGCTTAACCACAATTTCAAAATCATACTCTTGGAAGAGAAACAACCATCTGTAGATTCTCCCCCCTAATACTGGCTTATTGACTAAGTATTTCAAAGTGGAATGGTCAGTGTACATGGAGAAGTGCGCACCCAGCAAATAGTGCCTGAATTTAGGCAATGCATACACCATAGCTAGACCCTCTATTCTAGTGGTTGTATAGTTCTTTTCAGCTAATGAGAGCTTCCTAATCGAAAATGCAATGGGGTGATCAATACCCCCTTCTCCTGGCTGAGCGAGCACAATGCCCAACGCGATAGATGAAGCATCAACATGCACATGGAATGGCTTATCCCAATCTGGAAAAATTAGGATCGACGCAGTTACCATTTTCTCCTTTCGCGTGTCCAGTCCTTGCTCACATTCTGCGTTCCATATGAACTGTGCTTCTTTCTTCAACATTTTCTCCATCGGCATGGTTATCTGTGCATAACCCCTGATGAGATTTCTATAATAACATGTATGGCCCAATGTGGTGCGATGCTGCTTCACTGAGTTTGGTGCACGTAAATTCACAATCACTATGATCTTCATAGGATCAACCATCAAACCTTGTCTACACACAATGTGTGCTAGTATAATACCATAAGGTACATAGAAAATACATTTCTTTAATTTCAATGAAATTTGATGTTTTCTACACTTAGCTAACATCATTCTTAGGTTCTCAAAATGGTTTTTCAACAAACCAAAGATAGTCCAATCATCAAAATAAACCTCTAAGAAGTTATGGATAAAGTCCTTAAATGAAGTAACCACAACTCTAGAAAATATGGCTGGTTCATTCTTCAACCCAAAAGGCATCACTGTATACTGGTATGATCCCCATTCAATAGAAAATGTTGTCTTATGCCTGTTTGTTTGATCAATCCTGATATGATGTTATCCAGAGAATCCATTAGTAAATGAATAGGCCTAATTTCCTCCAACATTGTCCAATACTTCATCTGTAAATGGAGTAGGAAATGGGTCATGTAGCGAAGCATCATTCAGCTTCCTTAGACCTATGTAGATCTTGATCTCACCTTTAGTATTTTTATCTTGGATAACCATCGGGATTATCCACTCTAACTCTTAAACAGGCTCGATGATCCCTACATCAAGCATTTTATCAATTTCTGCCTTCACTCTTTGTTTATATCTGGGATTCAATCTGTAAGGTCTCTGCTTAATGGGTTTCACGCGCAACTGTTGTGAGAGGTATTTTCATAACTGTTCAGATACTGTAACTTCTAAGAATATTATATTTGTACTTTATTATTCCGGAGATGTTTCATTCCTCCGTGAAGATCTTATTGTATATCCGGTGATGTTTATTCCTCTGTCGGATTGTGGTAACTTGGGTTATTAGACTTCCCTAGTGGGGGTCGGCCCTGTATGTGTTATGTGGGTCAAAGGGTTATTAGACCACCCTAGAGGGGTTGGACCAGTCAGTTGTAATGGGGTGTTTATCCCAGTAATTAAGTTGGGGCCAACCTAGCTTGTGTAAAAGTCAGTCGGGGAACAAGTATAAGTAGAGGAGGATGTTCCTCACTTATCTCACTCATTCATTCACTTGTGAGTGGCGCACTTGTGTGATAGAGGTATAATATGGAGGAGGAGGAGCTCATGTCTTTGTTTTATATCTTTGTATTTGTTGATCATCTATATCGAGGAAGCTTTGTTGGGTTTTCTACCCCATGAGAGTTTCCCAGGATAAATCTGTGTCTCTTGTGTTTATGTTGTGCTTGTTGTTTCTTCAGTGATCCTGTATATGCTATTATTGTGAAATGGAATGTAATGCTGATATTTTCTGTCTTAGCATATTGAATCTTAACATGGTATCAGAGCTAACCTGAAGGAAGGCAATGTATGGCACTTACGACAATTTGAAGGTTTGGGTTTTATATAGAAAAAACCAGTCATCGTGGAACTTTCGCTATAACGCCATTTTTGCAAAGGTTCAGGATCTAAAAAGTTTATAGAGTGTACCTAACATCCCCATGTACCTTTTTTCCAAAGGACACCCTCCGATTCATTGTACTTTGTGAGTTATGATAAGTACAAGTTAGGGTTTATGCCTCTTCCAGATCTCAGTCATAATCAGGTGACCTAGGAAAAAAGGTCATAAATTGGGCTAGGAAGCTCCAAATGCAATTTCATAAAAAGTAACAGGTAGTACACAGACTATACTATGTTAAGAAATGTTTTTAGAGGCTGAAGTTGAACCAGTGACACGTGGAAATCCATACAAGTTCGCTCTCCTGTTTTATCCCATAAACAGGTCACGTTGCGACACTTGGCATAATTTTCTCTCAGAAAATACAATTGAGGTCAGACCTGTTGGGATGGAAAGATGACAGGTCAGGCTACCATAGAAAAAATTTGAGACCCTGTGGATCGAAAATTTTGGAGTTACAGTAGAAACAATCAGGTACATATTTCTATCAAAACAAAATGTTTTTTGAGCACCTTCATTCATGGCTTCCGGAATTTAGGGTTTCGAAGAAAGTTGGAATTTTTGGAATCGAAGTCCACGGCTGAATGCTACTCAGAAAAATCAAAATTTAGAGACCAAGATCGAATTTTTTTTAGTTGGGTAGAAGACTGGGCTTGATCATGTTCGGATATCCACATCATCTTTTTCAGGATCTTGCATGCAATTAGGGTTTGCATGCACTTACATGCATCCCAGTCACCAGTTTGATGCCTCCAGCACCTTAGCCACCTCATTCTAGCACCCGGGAGCCACTTACTACAGAGTTTTAGCCCTCCTAGGCTGAAAGGCGCCCACTTCTCACCTACTACCAGAGAAGGGTGCACTTGTTCACCTACCACTGCAGTTCCACTTCACTTACATTCAGTTAGCTCCGATTCTCCCTGATTTGAGGCTAGTTTCACTCCCGACTGATTGTTTCACTTCCGTTGGACCTCTAGTTTGACTAGATGACTTGTTCTGACTTCAGTTAGTCTCCCATGCGCCCCCCCACTGAGCCTCCTTCCCTTAATCAGTGCTACACACTTCAGTTACACATGACACACTCAGTTAGACTCAGATTGACACCTGGATGACTGGTTCTTGTGCATTGATGAGCACCACCGATTGATGATGAGGACTCATAGGTGGAGTCAAGCTACTCCATTCAGTGATTCGAATGGCCTACTTAGTCAATTCGAATTGCTCATTGACAGACATTGTATTCTATCGTAATTCATTCACCCTTTCTGGGATATTGAGCACTGCTGCATGTTTTGCACAGTTTTGCACCATATTTTCTATGTTCATCTGTTGTGATTGATTTACTTGTTCATTAGATCTGCTGTGACTAATTTTACATGGTATCAGAGCCATTGCAGGGAAAAGATCTCTTTTCTACAGGTGTTTCTACAAGAAGATTTGACTGAATTGCTCAAATTGCAAAAAGTTTTGGCATGAGATATCTCAAGGGCATTCGCTCCTGTGCATGCAAAGCTTGAAAATACATCCAATACCACTCCAGAAGCTTGAGTTTCCACATAATTCCTGGATCTGATACATTGGACCCATTCAACATTGTTTGATCTCCAATCCCAGGTGTGATGCAACTCTAAAAGGGTGGATTGTTCGACCTTATTGTTCTTGGTTTGATTGTGATTTGCAGGTTATCAAGCTCCTCCTTTGCATTCGCTACACTGTGCATGCAAACTCCTCTTTTGCATTCGCTACACTATGCATGCAAGCTCATCTACATCAGTTTGACTCGCTCCTAGCAATAGAATACTCTTATTCAAAGCCTATCCTCACCCCATTCAATTATTTTGATTGGAAAGATGATATGGAGATCATATTACGTTCAAAAGGTTACTACCGAGTCACTCTTGGTCTTGAATTGGAGCCAAACAATGTGTCAGATCGAACCAAACACTACAACAAGCTTGATGAAGCTTATGGTCTTCTTTGTCTCTCCATCTCCAAAGATCTTCACTTCCATCTCAATGGATTGAAGACTCCAAAAGCTATATGGGAGCAAATTGAAACATTATTTGGCAAGCAGGATGAGCTTAGGGATTTTCAATTAGAGAATGAATTGATTTCCCTTAGTCTTGAGAATTTCGAGACCATTAATGAATTCTTCACAAAATTCAAGAACTTGAACTTGCAATTGAAGAACAGTGGAGTTATCAAAGAGGACAAACAATTGATCCTCTCCATTCTAAGCAAGATTGGTAAAGATTATTCGGTATTTGTCTCTACTTTCAATTCCGGTCGGCTAACTACCCCGAATTGGAAGATGCCTACCTTGAATGCCTTCATTGAGTCCGTCACAAAAGAGCATGACAAATTGATTCAAATGGGGTCCATAAGCTCCAAAGATTCAGCCCTATATGTTCAAGGACCCAAGATCTCAAATGGTAAAGGAAAGAAAAAGAAGGAGAAGCCCAAATTCGAGCCTCACAAGCAAAAAGACAAAGGCAAACAAACGGATGCACCATCCAGTTCGAAGTTCAAGCAAAAGGGAAAAGAAGGTAACCAAAAATCTAAATGTACTTATTGCAATCGTGGCTTTCATCCCGAAAGTTCATGTATGAATAAGACTATAGATCAAATGGCCCTCCTTTTGGAAAAGAACATAACTCTTCCCGACGGTGCAAGGAAGAAGGATAGGAATGATGATCATGAAAGAGGACAAGCACTCATGGCAACGGTTTCGAAGCCCACTACTCTCTTGATAGATTTGGGTGCATCAAATCATATGGCTGCAAATATTGATTCTTTTTAGTCATTCGATCCAAACAGCTCCATCCCCATCCATTTGGGAGATGACTCAAAAATTTCTTCAAAGGGAAAAGGTACGATTCATGTAGAACATGGAAGCTTTCAGAATGTTCTCTATGTGCCTTCCTTGGCTTCAAATCTCCTTTCTGTGTATCAAATGACACACACTGGTGAACCAAAGCAAGTTACATTCAGCCCTAATACAGTTGAAATTTCTGATATCAAAAGTGGAAGACTAGTTGCAGTCGGAAAGGCAAATCACACTGCAAAATGCTATGAGTTTTCACACTTTATTCCGCTTGCAAAGCCCACTGCTCTTCGCACACATGGTAATGAGGTTAGTAGGATTTGGCATGAAATATTTGGACATCTTAATTATAATTATTTTCTGATGCTATCAAACAAATCCATGGTAGATGGCCTTCCACAACTCAGTTCCTCGAAGGGAATATGCACCGGTTGCATCATTGGGAAGCACCCCGAGCACAGATTCGACCGCGGCAAAGCTAGCAGAGCTTCTACTATTTTGGGGTTGATCCATTCTGATATCAGTCGTCCGCTGCCCCATATGTCATTAAATGGTTCAAGGTATGTTTTGACATTTATTGATGATTTTTCCCGCTTTACATGGGTATTCTTTCTCAAAAACAAGTCAGAAGTGCTTGGAAAATTCAAGGATTTTAAGGCTTCTGTTGAGACCACCAATGAGAGCAAGATCAAAGATATTATATTTGATAATGGTGGAGAATATATTAAATCCGAGTTGCTGCAACTTTGTTCCCAAAGCGGAATTAAGATCCAACATACAGTTCCCTACACACCCCAGCAGAACGGTGTAGCGGAAAGGAAAAATCGGTCACTGAAAGAGATGGCTACATGCATGATTGAATCAAAAGGTTTGGCTGCAAATCTTTGGGCTCAAGCAATCAATATTGCTGCATATATACAGAACCATGTTCCACATTCATCCGTGAAAGGAATTACTCCTTTCGAAGCATTCTTTGGTCACAAACCGGATGTGTCAAATTTGAGAGTTTTTGGCTCTACTGCATGGGCTAGAATTCCTTTTGAGAAGAGACGAGATTTGGATCCACAAAGTATTGAGTGCATATTGATAGGATATGGGGAAGAATCAAAAGCATATAAACTCATGTATATCAGATCTAAAAAGATATTCATAGAGCACAGTGTGAAATTTGAAGAACCGCTTCAAGAATTGCAACTAGTCGAGGAAAAGACTGCCGATTCACCGCCTTCACCAGAAGAAGATCCATGCAGCGATAATGAAGGTATGAGTTCTGATATTTCTGATATTTCAGCAGCATATGATTATCATGACATATCAGGTTCAGAATTCGACCATTATGATCCTCCTCAGTTACCAAAGTGGGCCCAAAACACTCTACAATCTGCTGGTTCGAATCTTGGAAATCCTGCTGATCCGAGACGAACAAGAGGAGACTTTCAAAGAGCAGGTATGGCTCTTTCTATTGCTGATCCATTTCTTCCTAATATTTGTTATTTGATGGCTGGTTCAGATCCTACATCATACTATTCTGCTCATCGAGATCCGAGATGGAAAAGTGCCATGGATGAAGAGTACAGTTCTCTTCAAAAGAACAACACATGGGAGCTAGTTTCTCTTCCACCTGGAAGAAAATTAGTGAAGTGTAAATGGGTCTACCGTACTAAAGTTGCTGCTGATGGAACTATCAGCAAATAAAAAGCAAGGTTGGTGGCAAAAGGTTTCTCCCAAGTCCAAGGAGTGGACTACACTGAGACTTTTGCACCGGTTGCAAAGATGGATTCCATCCGCCTTGTTTTAGCTATTGCTGCATCCAAGCACTGGGAAGTGCACCACATGGATGTGAAGAGTGCATGCTTACATGGAGACCTTGCTGAAGAGGTATATATGCATTAGCCAGAGGGTTATACATCAGATCCATCATTGGTTTGTAGATTGAAGAAATCTTTGTACGGGTTAAAACAGGCCCCAAGAGCTTGGTACGCAAAGATGGACTCCTTCCTTCTTTCTCAGAATTTCCAAAGGTGCAAATCTGATCCGAATGTGTATCTTCAGCGAGTTAAAGGTAATTTTTTGGTTATTGTACTTTATGTTGATGATCTTCTCATTACTGGTAGCACACTTACTTCAATAAACAAGCTAAATTCTGCCTTAAATCTAGCTTTTGACATGAGCGATTTGGGCTTGCTGAGTCACTTTTTGGGCTTGGAGATAGCTCAAAATTTTGATGGGATCACTATATCTCAGAAAAAATATGCTTCCGACCTATTATTGAAGTTTAATATGGCTGAATGTAAGGCATCCCCATTCCCATTCCTCTCAGGAATCAGTCTTGAGGAGGGAGATTCTACACCGCTTGCAGATTGCAGTATGTATCGACAATTGATTGGTTCACTACTTTATTTGACACACTCACGGCCTGATATCTCATATGCCGTGAGTGCCGTGTCAAGATATATGCAGCAGCCACATGAGCTTCATTGGTGAGCAGCCAAGCGGATCTTGCAGTATGTGCAAGGTATGAGACATTTTGGCATACATTATGCTGCAGATTCTGAGCTTGATTTCATTGGTTTTACTGATTCAGATTGGGCAGGTGACAGCATTGATCGGAAGTCCACTTCCGGTTATGTTTTTATGATTGGTCATGGTGCTATTTGCTGGTCCAGCAAAAAGCAAGCAGCCATTGCACTTTCTTCAGCAGAGACAGAGTATCGAGGGGCAGTCAATGCCTGCATTCAGGCAGTTTGGTTGCAGGGTATTCTTTCCGAGTTTGGTTTTGGTGGCACTACTTCAACTGTCCTATTTTGTGACAATCAAAGTGCTATCAAGATCTCCACAGATCCAGTTCAGCGGCAGAGGACCAAACACATTGAGATTCATATGCATTACATTCGACAGTTGGTGCATGACCGCACCATCATTCTGCAATATTGCCCTACTGATGAGCAAATTGTAGACATCTTCACCAAGAGCTTCACTGAGAAGAAGTTCTCTTACCTCCGTTCACTGTTGGGGGTGAGTTCCATCATGGTGGAGACAGATTGATTCATTATTATGCTTTAGCTTGAGGGGGGGCTTTCTTCCCACTGGGTTTTCCCTCTTTCCTCACTTAGTTTATTTTCAGCATTTTTTGGATTATTGTATTGGGGTGACCTTTTGTCTTAGTTACCAGGGCCCCACATTATTTTTTGCACATCATAGTATAGCTTGAGGGGGGGTGTTCGGATATCCACATCATCTTTTTCAGGATCTTGCATGCAATTAGGGTTTGCATGCAAAATCTAGGGTTTGCATGCACCTGCATGCACTTGCATGCATCCCAGTCACCAGTTTGATGCCTCCAGCACCTTAGCCACCTCATTCTAGCTCCCGGGAGCCACTTACTACAGATTTTTAGCCCTCCTAGGATGAAAGGCGCCCACTTCTCACCTACTGCCAGAGAAGGGCGCACTTGTTCACCTACCACTGCAGTTCCACTTCAGTTACATTCAGTTAGCTCCGATTCTCCCTGATTTGAGGCTAGTTTCACTCCCGACTGATTGTTTCACTTACGTTGGACCTCCAGTTTGATTAGATGACTTGTTTTGACTTCAGTTAGTCTCCCATGCGCCCCCCCACTGAGCCTCCTTCCCTTAATCAGTGCTACACACTTCAGTTACACATGACACACTCAGTTAGACTTAGATTGACACCTAGATGACTGGTTCTTGTGCATTAATGAGCACCACCGATTGATGATGAGGACTCCTAGTTGGAGTCAAGCTACTCCATTCAGTGATTCGAATGGCCTACTTAGTCAATTCGAATTGCTCATTGACAGACATTGTATTCTATTGTAATTCATTCACCCTTTCTGGGATATTGAGCACTGCTGCATGTTTTGCACAGTTTTGCACCATATTTTCTATGTTCATCTGTTGTGATTGATTTACTTGTTCATTAGATCTGCTGTGAATAATTTTACAGATCAAACCCCAGTTCGAGATTTTGATCGGAAAGGTGGAGAATTAGGGCTTCAGCAAAAGTTGGAATTCTTGAAGTCTGTGACCACGGCTGAAAGCTCCTCAGAAAAATAAGATATTAGAGACTTGGATCGAACCTTTTAATTGGACAGAAGGGTGGGATTCATCAAACCCTAGTTCGGGATCCTGTCCAGAAGATCTAAAAGTTTTGAAGGAAATTTTGAGGGGTCAAATTTTGGAGATTTCAAAATTGAAGTATGATCAGCTCAGCAAGACACATCTTTCCATACATTCATAAGTGTGAAAGTCAAAGTTTGAATTTTTAGGGTTTCTCTGACAAAACCCTAATCTAGATCCAGATCCAATTTCAGGGAGAGTTGAGGTAAGGCCTTACATAAGAAGACTACAAGAAATCTCGACAGGTATGACTTAAGGAGATACAGGTATGTCTTGAAATCTGATTCTTGATTAAGTTCATAATATGTTTGGCTTCATATTATTTAGGTTAGTACAATGTTAGAACTGCCTTATCACCCTAATAAAAGTATGAATGTGAATGATAGAAGACATTCATTGATTAGGGCTATATGATTGTACTAATGCACTGTGGTGTTGTATGAGGTTGATGTTGTCTGCTAACAAGATACAGGTACATCACGAAAGACAAATCAAGTTCCATGACCATGACAACATGAAGACAAAGAATCCTCCATAATCTTTGATCACATAGAAGTCCTACTTACGAGGTATGTATGACTTTGTTCTATTATGCTTAACCTATGAGATATGCAGGTTCCAGCACATGATCTCTAAATCATTGAAGATATTGATTAGGTATGTTAGACATAACTAAGCAGGTATACTAATCCAGGTATGTTTTCCTATGTCAAGTTAGAATCTTACCTTGTGTTAGGATCCCTTATATAAGTATACTTGGTATGATTGGTTATGCTTATTCATAAAGTTAGTAATCAAGGTTTTATGCATATTATATCTCTTATCTTGATTGATGATTTAACTAACTAGAAGAGTCCTATGATCAAACGAGAATATGCATGAGTAAAAGAAGACTTCCCTGAAACCTTGAATACTAATGTTTATTATCTATGATCATGACTATACATATTCAAGATTATTTAGAATTATAATGTTTTGATAATATTGAGAATATACTAATGAATGTATGTTTGTGTATGAGATCATGAGGATGACACTAGTGCACACTTGAGCATGCACAGTGGTACAGAATGAATAGAAGATCAAAAGACATATAGAAGATCAAGCGGGAGGCAATCACACAAACATAAAAGATAAGTATTTGAGTTGTTAATTGAAATAGTAAATGATATTGCTTGTAATAGTTGTATACATATTTGTATTCCTAGAGTATATCATGCTGAGTGTAAACATTCATGCAACATTGAACAGTATACTACTAATATGCATTTGATTGGTAAATTGGACAAACATTCCATTGTTGCTTGTCTAGAATGAAACCTCTTTGCTGACATGCTTAGAGCTGTACACACTCTCGATAGTATGTTCTGGTAGAGATGGAAGGCATCTAGATAGCCACTATATGCATACAGGATATGTAAAAGCATTGTGCCAAAGTATTGGTCAAGATAGGAGCATAACTATGTAAATCATATATGTATGTATAATAGGTTATCATGTCAACATGATTTTATGATTATGAAGTATTCATTAGAGAGATTTTGAGGTCAAAAAAGGGCCTCCTAAGAGATGTACTACAAAAATATGAGATATATTAAAATATTATGAATTGGGGGTTTTATGGGGTAGGTATATATGACAAGTCACCTCCCACACTATTTTCTATGCACAATATAAATAACCATGGTTGAGTTACTTTTCAAAATTCACTAGAAATAAAATTAATAAAATAAGACTACATTGATGTGACTAAGATTCATTGTAAATTCCCAAAAATGTATTGTCCTTTAACATTTATTTGTCTTGAACTTGCAAATGAAATTAAATAATAAAAAACATTTTTAAGAGCTTTTTTTAAATTTTATGTTGACTTTTTATATTTAGTACTTTTCTCATGAATTTAATAATGTAATTTAATTGAGAATTTATTTACATGTAAAATGTTAATAATATTATTATAATCCACATTGCATCATTATTATTATTATTATTATTTATTAAATCTATTATTATTCTTTATTAGTTTGACATTATGTTATTAAATAGAATGGAGTGAATATATAATTTAAAATTAAAAACATAAAAATGATAATATATTATTTTATAAAAAAATGTGAAAGGACTTTCTTTATGAATTAAGAGTACTTCACTTGAAAATGACAATAATATTATTTTATGTGAAAGTGTGAAAAAACATTCATTATAAGTACTTTACTTGAAAATGACAATAATATTATTTTATGAAAAGACTATCATTATGAGTACTTTACTTTATGACTTAAAAGTACTTACACCACTACCTTGGTTAACTATGTGTTTTCATCCACCATAAAAAATTTGACAAATAAACATTCTTAACTCATGCAATGCCACCTCACCAAGGGGGATGATGTCATCTACTAGAATGTGATTGGTTGTATTTTATAGTACATTTTCTTTGTTTTGAGGCCCTTTTTTGACCTCAAAATTTCTCTAATGATTAATCATGTACTTAATTTTGATTTGTAGGAAAGATCATGAAGAATGATGAACACCGAACAAGTGATGGATGTTCAACAGAAAGATTTACAAATCAAACATAATATAGAAGGCTTGTGGCTAGAAGATTCTCTCAGAAAGAGGAAGAGAATCATGATGAGATGTTTGCTCCAAGTGGCTAGATAAGACCATTATATTAATAATGAAATTGAAGAAAGCTCTGTTCGGGTACCCAAGATCAATAGTCAATTGATGAGCTTAATGATCACCATGGGTGATGTGGATCTCAACCTTTGCTACAAGGTTGAATATGGTTTCTATACACAGATGACATGGATGCAAGAAGGAACTCACCATAGAGTTTGAATGATATTGAGGCTCATATCAGTAGACCCATTTGACAAGAGATGGCACAGATAGGTATGCAGAAGGTCACTCAATGTAGAGTGTAAATGATGTTCAGTCACAAAGGAAGAATTGATAGCTTCTTGACAAGCTTGGGGTTTTACCAGAAGTAAAGCTGTTCCTAACCTTAAGGTTATGGATCATACTATTATTGTATGTAGATGATATCTTTCTGAGAGGGAATGAGAAACAGATCATGGAAAGCAAGAAGAATCTAGCTACAGAGTTTGAAACTAGATGACTCCTCAAAGTTAGTTGATGTGACTCTGTACAAACATATTATTGGGTCGTTGATGTATCTGACAAATACCAGGCCAAATATATGCCTTGTTGTGAACACCTTGAATCAGTATCTAGTGGAAACTAGATGTGTTCACCTGATAGTTGTAAAGCATGTGATGAGGTACCTAAAGGATACGATAGACTTTGATCTATGTTATCTTGGAGATCATGACTTCAGATGGATACACAGATGTTGATTGGGCAGAAAGTGTATCAGACAGTAAGAGCACATCGAGAGGATTTTATTGTCTGGGATAAGCCATGATCTCGTGGTTTAGCAGGAAGCAGTCTAGTGTGGCTCTCAGCACAAGCGGAATATATGGCTACTTGCTCTGCTAGTTGTGAAGCAGTATGGCTTCAGGATTGTTTGACTTAGAGATAGACCCAACTGTGATCCTGTGTGACAACCGGAGTTGTATCAAGATGGTAGAGAATCCAGTGTTCCATGATAAGTCAAATCACATAGAGATATGACATTTCTATATACAAGATATGGTGCAGAAAAATTTGTAACAAGTTGCCGATGTACTAACCAAACCTCTACCTCAAGTGAACAAGTTACCGATGAACTAACCAAACCTCTACCTCAAGTAAAGTTTGAGTATCTCCGAGACAAGCTTGGTAGGACGCTCCTCGAAAGGGGGAGTGATGTGGTCACTTATGATGAGATTTCCTACATCGACAGTGAGGTCAATGATGTGGATACATATATTGGTGATGCCGATAGAGAGGTTGGTGGATGGTCCTTAGAAAGGGTCTAAGTTGAGAAGGGGATTTCATCATCCTTGAACACATGTTCTAAAAGGATCCATAGACATATGTCTTCGAGAATGAAGTCCTTAGTGGACAGGTGGGGATTATATTGTCCCCGAAATTTGGTCCCTTGAATTGATCCATAGACCTATGTATTCAAGAATGAAGTCCTTAGTGGACAGGTGGGGATTGTATCGTACCCGGGCTTCGGTCCCTTGAATTGATCCATAGACATATGTCTTCGAGAATGAAGTCCTTAGTGGACACATGGGGATTGTATCATCCCCGGACTTCGGTCCCTTGAATTGATCCGTAGATGTATGTCTTCGAGAAGTAGTCCTTAGACTATGTCTAAGTTGACGAGAGGATTGTATCATCCCTATGCATGATGAGGTGTCTTAAATGATCCGTAGATGTATGTCTCCGAGAAGTGGTCCTTGGACTCTATCTAAGTTGACGAGAGGATTGTATCATCCCTAGGCATGATGAAGTGTCTTAAATTATCTATAGACGTATGTCTCCGAGAAGTGGTCCTTAGACTCTGTCTAAGTTGATGAGAGGATTGTATCATCCCTAGGCATGATGAGGTTTCTTAAATGAGCCGTAGACAAAGGTCTCCGAGAATTGAATGATAGGACTGGATCGTCCCTGGACCTCGGTTCAAAAGGTACATGATAGGACTGGATCGTCCCTGAACCTCGGTTCAAAAGGTACATGATAGGATTGTATCATCCATGGACCTATGTCCTAAAGAGAGAGGGATTGATCACCCTATAATATGATCATGTGTGTTGCAGGGTATGCTGCTATTGTGTATACTTGACTGATGAGGATACTTGTATTGATGTATTGATACTTATGATATGTATTGATGAGGATACTTGTATTGATGTATTGATACTTGTATTGATGATATGTATTAATGAGGATATGTATTGATGAGGATACTTGTATTGATGATGTGTATACTTGCATTGGTGTGGATACTAATACTGATGTTCTAAATGACGATGTTATTGATCATGATAATCTAGATGATGATGTTGCTGATCGTGTTGATCTAGATGACGATGCTGCTGATCGTGATGGTCTAGATGATGATGTTGATGATCATGTGATGACGATGCTGCTAATTGTGATGATCTAGATGACGATACTGCTGACTGTGATGATCTAGATGATGATGTTGCTGATCGTGTTGATCTAGATGACGATGCTACTGATCGTGATGGTCTATATGATGATGCTGATGATCGTGTGATGACGATGCTGCTAATCATGATGATCTAGATGACGATGATGATGATCGTGATGATCTAGATGACGATGTTGATGATCGTGTGATGACGATGTTGATGATCGTGTGATGACGATGCTAATGATCGTGTGATGATGATGCTGATGATCATGAGGATATAGATGTTGATGTTGCTATAGTTGTTTGAGTGCTACAGAAGATAAAGAATTGGTACTGAAGATGTTGATGTTCCAGTAACTGCTTGAGTTACTGATGATGTTGTGAAAGCTTCCAATGATTTATATTCTGAGGTACCTGAAGGGTACAGTTGACTATGGGCTCAAGTATGATGCAAATCAAAAGTTTAACCTGCAGGGTTATGTCGATTCAGATTGGGTAGGCAGTGCTGCAGATAGGAAGAGAACAGCTAGGTGCTAATTCAGTATGGGATCAGGTGTGATCTCTTGGTTTAGTAGGAAGCAATTCTACGTAGCACTGAGTACAGCCGAAGCAGAGTATGTTGTAGCATGTTCGGCTAGTTGTGAGGCAATATGGCTCCAGAAGCTACTGTCTAGGTTATTTAATCTCCCATTGGAGGCTACTGGTAACTTTTGTGACAACCAGAGTTGTGTGAAGCTGTCTAAGAACCCAGTGTTCCACGACAGGTCGAAACACATTGAGATCAAATATCACTATATTAGGGATATGGTGCAGAGAGGAGCAATGAAGCTCCTGTATGTTGTGACAAATGAGCATATTACAGATGTGTTGATGAAGCCACTAGCCAGAGTGAAGTTCGAGTACTTCAACGAGCGGCTTGGTGTCCTTCATATCGATGACACTTCGAGGAAGAAGTGATGGAGACATTTGCTGAAGCCATTCCAAGCATGGTGGAAGGAGGATCTTTCCCATGGCTATGGATGTAAGTGCTGGATGATAAGCATCAGGATGATGCTCCAGTTACTGCTCTATATACGCATCATGTTGTTTGCTAGATATGATCAGTTGGATCATTTATATGTATATGTATGTACACATCATGTTGGATGTTGGATATGATCAGTTGGATCATTTATATGTATATGTACGTACGCATCATGTTGGATGCTGGATATGATCTGTTGGATCATTTGTATGTATCTGTAGATGTATCAGGTGGATACATTGTATGATTAGGTAGATCATGAATTTTTATATGTATCAAGTATGATCAGGTGGATCATGTATTTGTATATGTATCAGGTGGATACATTGTATGATCAGGTAGATCATGTATGATGATTTGTATCAGGCAGATACTGTGTATTCATCAGGTTGATGCTATGATGATCAAGATAATCACATATGACGAGCTCCAGGATGTTGCTCCAAATGATATGCATCAGGTTGATGCTATGATGATGATCAGGATGATCACAGATGACGAGCTTCAGGATGTTGCTCCAGATGATATGCATTGGGTTGATGCTATGATGATGACCAGGTTGATCATGTGATGATGTACATCAGGATGATGTATGGTGAGTATCGGTTTGATACTCTGTGGCCGTGGACAGGTTGTGCAGGTAGCATAGAAAAGATCCTTTAAAAACCAAATAGGTAGAGCAGTGTGCTCGTAATAGCCTGGGTTGCTCTATCGAGATCCGGACAAGTAGAGCGGTGTGCTCGTAACATCCTGGGATGCTCTGTGTAGGTTTTGCTACAGTTTCGCATAGAAAAGATCCTTTAAAATCCATACAAGTAGAGCGGTGTGCTCGTAACATCCTAGGATTCTCTATCGAGATCCAGACAGGTAGAGTGGTTTGCTCTTAACATCCTGGGATGCTCTGAGTAGGTTTTTCGAAAGTTCACATAGAAAAGATCCTTTAAAATCCGGATAGGTAGAGCGGTGTGCTCGTAACAGCCTGGGATGCTCTATCGAGATCCAGACAGGTAGAGCGGTTTGCTCGTAACATCCTTGGATGCTCTAAGTAGGTTTTGTGAAGGTCAACATGTAAAAGATCCTGGGAGATCCGATAGGTTGATCAGTGTGCTCGTAATCAGTCCTGGGATGCTCTTTCGAGGTTTTGTTGAGGCACGTAATCAGTCCTGAGTATTCCACAGTATTGCCAGTGATGATGAAGACATACAGGTGGTGGGCCTACATCCAGTATGAAAAAGGACTGGCTCTGTAGAACTTCCTATGACGAGTAGAGCAGAGATTGATTGAGATAGCAGCAGTAGTGATGATGACGATGATTCACTGATGATGATCCAGAGAAGAAGACTTGTGTTAGCAAATGTGTGTCGAGAAATACCTTCCTAGTTAAGAGGGAGTGTTGATGTATATGTAACTTCGGAATGTATTTCATCTATGTATTTTATTGTACTCCTATAGAGATGTATTATTCCTCTATACGAAAGTTTCGTCATTTGTATTGACAAGTGTCGCAAGTGTCATAACTTGCCGATGGGTTATTAGACCACCATGTGTGGGGTTAGCCCTGATTAATTTAACCTACGATTATTAGGATGAGTTAGACAAGTCGGCCCCATAGGTTTATTAGGCTACTCAAAACAAGTATAAATAGAGAGTGGGATCTCTCTATTTGATCACTTCACTTACTCACTTATCCATCAATCGAAAAGTGGCACACATGTGAGGAGGAGGATCAGCTGCTATGAGGAGTCTATCTTTGTGTACTTGGGTTGTACTTGGGTTGTACTATTGCTCTATCTATCTCTGAGGAAGTTGTGGGGTTTTTCACCTTAGGGTTTTCCCCATAGAAACTCTGTGTTTCTATTGTCTCTTATGATTGCATCTTCTGATGATTGATATGCTTGCTATAATTGATATGCATTGATATAATGTACATGTTATTCTCTTAGTAAAGATCCTAGAGTATTGTGAATTAATGCTCAAAAATTAACAAATACTTCATGAACCAGATCAAGGCTCTATCTCTAAATGTAGTGACGAGTTGCGCTTGCTTCACAACATCATCCTGAACTTGCTTGACACTCCAAACAGATTCACATAGAAACTAATGTTGCTCAGGGTCTTCTATACCCGTCCCTTTGAATATCGACAGTTTAATATCATCAGTCATTCTTCTTCTTGGTGGTATAGTATTTTGCGCAGTGGTCTGAGTGGTGTTAGGGATGTTACTACGTGGAAAGTTCTAAATCGAAATATTTTGAGTTGGAATGGTATGAGTCGGGATGGTTTGAGTACTCACTCCCATGGTGTTACTGGTATTGATGCTCTGAGGATTAGGAATATTAACAACTGGAGGGTTCTGAACTGGTGGATTTTTTGCAATAGGAGGCGCAGTGTTCACAACCGGTGGATTCTACGGAGTAATAGGCTGATAGGTGGCTAATGAAGGTGTTGTCTGGCTATCAAGATCAAATTCTAAATCAATGTCTACGCAGAGTCCACTCTTCTTGGTATTAAACTTATATCTCTTTCCACTTCTCAAATTGTGTGTATCTTCGTCAGAATCACTATATATGCTATTGACCATTACAGATTTAAAATTTTCTAGGAATTTTACTGCATTCTTAAAACGCCTTTCTCAGCTAAAAGCCTTTTAATGTATAAACTCAGGTTGTTCAGGTACTTACCTTTGAACCCTTTGAAAAACTATTCTTCGTTTGCACTGTAGGAATTCAGTATGTCCACAGCAAACTTTGTCACAAATCCTTCTAGTATGTTGTCAACCCAAAAGTCGACTTCTCGCGAGAGTGGACTATCTATTTCTTTAAGCCTCTGAATAAGCTCTGGAGTCCACTCGGTAGGTACTCCTTCTGGTTGAAAATAGTTCTTCCACTCTGCGAGTCTTGATAACCACGTGTGCAACTCGTTTCCAAAACTTTCCCATAAAATTTCGTGAATATCCTTCCACAGGTACTTATTTAACCAATCTATATCAGAGAGATGCAGATGTCTATTCTCCTTTCTGGAAAAATCTCTTTTGTCTTGTCACACTAGTCCCAAATCTCTTCCTTGTCTGGATTCCAAGTTTCAATGACGGTACTCATCACCAGTTCAAGCACGGCAATAGAACCATTTGTTGGCTGTATAACTCTTCTTGAGGTTTTCTATAAAGACCCAAGTTCTGCACGGTTCGAGGAACCAACAAAACCCCTTTTCACCGGCCCTTTCGACAACAATTTGCGAATCGGCTGAGGTCTCACCGGAGGAAAAGTAATAGGGGGGTTGCGGAATCAGGTTTCCACAACCAGGTGATGATTTTTTAAATAGGTTGGCAAGTAGCACATTATGGGACTCGCACTGTGGACTTCGGGCCGCGTAAAGTTTCACTTCTTCACAACTAATACTTCGACTATCGCGCATCCAAGGATGGCGCGATGCAGGACGGTTCTTCACCAAGAGGACAGCGCCATAGAGACTGTGCTTCCTCTTTGGTACTTAACCACTTTAATGAATCTTACTCAGTGTAGCATGACGCGTTCAACAAGCATAATATATTAAACCTTTGCAAAATTATACCCTATAACAAACAACTATATCACTGCGCACTTTTGGTGCTGCGCTAAGTGTTTATCCGACTAGTTCATGCATTCATCTAACTGCAAAATATTGGTGCATCCGACATTCATTCACACATGTTATTACCTAACATATTATTCCCACCATCATCCTTATGGAGAATACATATAAAAGAAAAGCACATAAAGTCGTAAACAACACTTAACCATTCATCGTAAGTAAAGACGCAAATGCAAACACATAGCAATCGCATAACAAAGAATTTAATGTGGTTCAACCCCAGGATGGGAGATACGTCTATAGGAACTGTTGTTTTATTATCTTTGGGGAGGGTACAACAGTTCCAGTTTGCACACTCAGCTGCAGACTCTCTTCTCTCTCAATAGGTTTCTGCGCACACAGCTTGCAGAGCCTTTATAGTAGCATTCAGCAATGCAAAACAAGTATTACTCAAGATTTAGCAATTCACAATTAACCCTTTCCCTTACAAAATGTTCCCTTTTATAGATTGTTCCTGAAGGTCACGTATTTACAATCAAGTGGGCCAAAAAACCTAAGGTTACCCAAAACTGTCATGGTTACTCCGCTAACTAGGACTGCTGGCACTGATAGCGACTTCTCCGTCATGGCCATCCTTCTGCACGTGGTCACGTCGCTTTTAGCCTTATGTGTCAAGCGCATGTCGATGGGTCGCTTTCACCCTGCCATTCCTTCTCTAATGTCTTTTTGCAGCCGGTTCACATCGTGCTTCCTCTTCTGTGTGACCGGTCGCTTTCCTTCCACACCACTCCTTACCCGCCTGCTGGGAATCATGGAGTGCTTCGACAAAATAGGTCGCTTTCGCAGCTCAACCTTTCTTGACATTCTTTACCCAAAGTAGGTACCCTGCTGGCACTTCGTGGTGTCGGATCTCAGCTGCGTGGTTCCCATCTCGCTAATACTGCACTGCACTCAACTTCGCAGCTCCTCAAAAACTGTCTTGCCAAAACTGCCTTCATCTGAGCTGTGCTGTAACTTCGCAGCTCCAAAACTATCTTCCATAAAAAATTCATTACTTGGGGTAGGCCCAACAAACTCAAATTCTTCTAGGTAGGATACCTTGTCCTCCTATATGATACCAGATTTATGAAGTTTCCTAGAAAATTTAAAATGCACAGGTTAGGCCCATACATTGTCAAATATGTTACTAATGGAGGGGCAGTCCAGTTAGAAACATTACTTGGACATAAATTACAAGGTCTTGTTAATGGGAGTAGATTAAATCCTTACAGGGATGGCTCTACTCCTACATGTTGAAGTTAAACGTTGCAAGAATGGCTCTATTGTGTGCAGAGCCTGCACACAGTTTTGATAAAAATGCGCAATTTTCCAATATATGAAGTCGTGCTGTGAAGTGCACATAGTAAGTCAAGGAGAAAAAAAAATTAGTGCTGCGAGATTCAATCAGTAAGAAGGGAAATACAAAGTAAACCTCACCATTCATTAACCTCCAGCAAAGCTAGAGAAAACTAGCCATTACAATCTTGTTCGAAAACTAGTTGTTATACAGTATTTTTGGGAACCGGCTTTTTCCACTATTAAGGCATATTTATCCATTAAAACACATTTAATGAAGAAAAAGGACTAGGATCTCAGCGAATATTTCTCCAACAGATAGGGAATTAAATGTTAAATTAGGCATTTTGGGCACATCTTGGTGAAGCTGTCACCTATAAAATGTAACGATAACATTGTTACTGGTTTTACCGTTACTTTGAATTTTTACCATGCCTAATTTCTAAGCATTTACCAGCTAAAAGTAAGCATAATTAAATAGTGTATGTTGGAGCAAGAGAGCTTAGAGGGGATATTAAAGGAATTCCAACACTCTAGTTTAGAAGGAGTCATGAAAAGACTAGTACAAAAAGCAACCCCAGAAAGAGGTGGAACTTCTAGAGCTTCACCGTGAAATAAACCAGAGCCGAAGCCGAAAGACAAGCAAAAGGCTACTGAGCAAGAGATGTCAAAGGCCGCACAAAAACCAAGGCAGTACCCTCTAGAAAAATTCCCTAAGAGTCCAATACTATTGGTACCTGAGTACATCCTGCAAAGAAAAGAGGGTGCATTGGAGGTGATACTAAAGAAAAATCTAGAATACGAGATCTCGATGTTGCCCATGTAGAGCCAAGTGCGCAAAAAAGAGAATTTGCTAGGCACAATTCCAGAATGAAAATTCGTGGATTGTGACTTGATGCAGGAAGCTAAGTACCCATAGTTTCAACCAGATCAGTACATGTGCAGGAAAGAGGATCAAGTCTCGAAGCAAACGATGATTCACAAGCAAGACTAGATTGCGCCGTTGCATCCATATGGTTGCTTAATTTGTTGAGAATCCCTCATTTTAACAGAATCCATGAGCTTACAGGGGTTGTGCAAACATTAATTTCATGTATGCACCAGGTCTACTTGTGTTTAGACCACAAGATCGATATCAATATAAACCTTATCTACAGGATTTCGCATTTGAGAAAAAGAGGAGTTGATCCTGCAACAGAGTTTGTAGGAAAGGACAAAGATAAAGAGCTCACAAAAAGAATGAAGATGGAATTGATGTTCGTCAAAGGAACCCATGGCTATCAATCATGTCAGATTTAGGATGTCACCATGAGGTTCATAGTTCAACTACTCCCAGGAAAAATTCTAAGGCAATGCAGACCGAACGAGGTGTCAGTCACTGTAATTTCCTTAGCTGCGAAGGAAAACGAAGGAATTCAGTATAATTGGGCAGGTTACCTTCTCAATGAGTTCCTAGATGATGTCACGGAGACGCAAGACAAAGGAAAGCCATTCCAATTTAGCTGGTTGTTATTCTTGATCTTGTTTGTAGGCTAGAAAGAGCCTATGTATCAGCAAAATGTACCGGCATTCGTTGTAGATTGCCAAGGACCCAAATACGCGAACATGTGAGCCAATACAAACCCAACTAGACAGAGACTATATAACACATAGTTGTTCACATATCATGAGCAGTTATCTGAATTCATCAAGTGCACTTCGTGTATTCCAAAGGAGATAACATCAGCATATATTCGCAAGATGCGATTCAAGGAGAACTTGCACTTTATTTTTATTCAGCCGAGACTGCCATTGAACCCATACTGGTATGAGGGGAAATACCAGCTGGAAGGACCGAAGATAGATATTATCCTTGAATATTGGTTTTTGGAATGGAATATTGATGCACCAGTGAACTTGGTCACTACATCAGAGGAAATCGGAATTGAAAAGGACACCCATGACCAAGAAAAAGAGAAAACAAGTGGTCAAAGGCAAGCACAAGATCAAAGTCAGAAACAATAGCAAACTGCTTATTTTACAACAGGAGAGAAAAGGAAGAATCTTTACACATTCGTGCCAAATATTTCACCAAGAATAAAGAATAAAGAAAATAAACCTCCACTTGATGTGCAGTTGCATGAGGACGACTATGAATGCATCGCAGACCGCATCTATGCACACATTGAAGAGACACTCGCCATTAAATATAGCAAGCAACAGGAACTCCAAGTGAGGATGATGGAGAGCATCACAGAATTGAACAACATGGTCACAAGACTGGAACAAGTCCAGAGATACTTGGTAAGAGAATCAGACTCCGAAGGTAGATCAGGGGAGTCAATCCAAAGAAGGAAATGACAAGCACCTGCATAAAACATGAGACCCAGATTAGTTCACATTGACTGATGAATGTCATATTCCCGTCGGACGAAATAACTGAAGGTGCAAAGAAGCTTGCACATCTGGACATCGACGTTGGAATGCTACTCATTGAGGGACTACATAATCTGCATCTGCAGGTTGTGGAAGAAATTCGAGACAGGGATATGATTTCATATAATCAGCATCCCAAGCCATAAGATAATTATAAGGAATTGAAAAATGAATGTACCCAGAAAACAAATGAACTAGAAAAGGCTCAGTAGAAGCAGGAAAGGCTCAAGAAAACCATGGCAGAAGTCTGTGCGAGGATCCCAGACTACGAAGAGGAGCTAGAAGTAGAAGCCTCCATCCTCAAGATTGTTGCTACCATGGATAATATCAAAGCAGAAATGGTAGATATGGAGATTGGGTACAAGGAAAAGATTGTTGATCTAGAAGCTCGGAAACAACCTAACACTCTACCAGAAGTGAAGGAAGCAAGAGCTGAAAAATTGAAGACATCAATTGAGAACATATCCGCAAAAGTTGTGAGGTGTTAAGACTTGTTAGAAGAAATTACCAAAGTTTGGTCCATATTACAAGAGGACCCCAAACTGTAGAAAATTCAGGATGAAGTCTAGCAGAGGCAGAAGGACCTCGATGCTATGAACCTGGCCATGAAGGATTTTCCGCCAAGGAAAAGGATTCAGAAGTTTGAAGAGATGAGAGAGCTTCAGAAGGAACTGAAGGAACTAAGGGAGAAGGAAGCTGAAACTTCGCCGAAGTTACAGCCCATGCAAGAAGAAGCATTAGCACTCTCTGAACAAATTGAGGCAAAACTACAAGAACTCCGCACAACAGAGAGTACAATGAAATGTCAACTGAAAGAATCCATATCAATGATAATGCTTGTTGGGCATGGCCCAAGTTGGCACATTTTGGATAAAGTACAAGTATGGGAAACTGCACAGTTCAGACTGCGAGGCTTAGATGGCACAATTTTGAGGAGTGCGCAGTTCAGATTGTTATTTCAGATGCGCAACAAGCAGTGTTGATGCGCAGAGCCAACGTAGCAGTTGATTTGGGGAAAGAGTATAAGGGAAGGTCGAGCTATGAAAGCGACCTGTTTTGGGTAAGTGACTCCAGGATTCCTAGCAGTTGGGTAAGAAGTAGAGTGGAGATAAAGGAAATCGACCTACCATAGAGAGTGGAGGAAAACCATTAGAGGCTAAGCCACGGGTAGATGGCGACAGCAAGGCTAAAGAGGCAGAAAGCGACTGGCCACGATGCAGTTGTAACCATTTTTTATAATGACTGCAGCTGTCCGAAGATCGTGTGAGCCACGAGTGGCCCAGCAAGGCGGCCTGGAGCATGTGGAGAAAGCTTTCGACAGCAACAGGAAGGGTGGTGAGTAACTACACCAGTTTTGGGGAACCTTAGGGTTTTGAGCCCGCCATGATTGTAAAAGACGTGACCTAATGGAACGGCCTATAAAAGGGAACATTTTGTAAGGAAAAGGGTTAAGTAATATTTTTTCGTTTATGATTGAATATTGATCTTTGTTGAGAGAGATTCATTGTAAAGGCTCTGCAGTTGTTTGCATAGTGACCTATTGAGAGAGAAGAGAGTCTACAACTATGTGCGTAGAAGGAACTGTTGAAACCCTTCCCATTGATAATATAATCAACAGTTCCTGTGGACGTATCTCCCATCCTAGGGGTGAACAACGTTAAATTATGTGTTATGTTATTGATTATGCGTTTATATCTATGTATTTTCTTATGTGAATAGTTAAGATCATGTTTATGAATGCATGTGTTCTTGATTTTATATGTATTCGCCATAAGGATAAGAGATGGGAATAATATGTTAGGTAACAACATGTGTGAATGAATGTTAAAGTTACAAGTATTTCTAAGTCAGATGAATGCATAAGTCAAGTTGATCGGGTAAACACTTAGTCGGCGAAGTTCGTATAGTGCGATTCCCTGAGTGCAGCACCGGAAGTGTGCAGTTACAGTGTTGTGGTTATAGTGTATAAGTTTGCAAGGTTTGCAGTCCATTATGTTGTTGAATGCATAACGTACACAAAGTAAAATCCATTAAAGTGGTTAAGTACCGAAGAGGAAGCACAGTCTCAGTTGCATTGTCCTAGTGTATAAGAGTTGTTTCGAGTCGCACAGTCCGTGGATGCACTATTATATAAGTGATTAACTGTGAGGAAGGTGAACTTCGCGTAGTCTCCCATTCCATTGAAGTGCGTATCACCCAGTTGTGGAAACTTGATTCCGTAACCTCCCCATAACTTTTCCTCGGGTGAGACCTCAGTCTGTTCGCAGACTGTTGCCGAAAGGGCCAGTGAAAAGGGGTTTTGTTGCTTCCTTGAACCGCGCAGAACCTGGGTCTATCTTGGAAAAGCTTAAAGAACACAAGAGCTAGCAAATGGTTCTGTTGCCGCGCTAAGAAACAATGATGCGCATGGAACAAATTGTTCCATTACCGGGCTAAGAACCAGTGATGAGTACAAAACCTTGTAATCCTGAGAAAACATAAATATGGAACTGGGTGGACAAGACAGAGAGAGATTTTTCCAGAAAGGAGAACAAACATTCCGCGTCTATCTGACGTACAATGGTTAAACAAATATTTTTGGGAGGACATCCACGAAATTTTCTTCACAACCTTTGGAAACGAGTTGCATGAGTGGTTATCAAGACTCGTAGAGCGAAAGGACTATTTCCAAGGAGCACCTATCGAGTGGAATCCTGAGCTTATTGAGAGGCTTAAAGAAGTAGATAGTCCACTCTCGTGAGAAGTAGACTTTTGGGTTGACATTATTTTAGAAGGCTTCGTGACAGATTTGGATGTGGACACGTTGAAGTCCTACAGTGCAGCAGAGGCCGAATTCTTCAAAGGTTTTAGAGGTAAGTACCTCAACAATCTGAGTTTATATATCAAAATGATTTTAGCTAAGAAAGGAGTTTTAAGAATGCAGTGATATTCATAGTTTCTTTTAGTCTTTAATGGTAGATAACACATACAGTGATTCTAACGAAGATACACACAATTTAAGAAGTGGAAAAAGATATAAGTATACCACCGGAAAGAATCCTAAAGAACCTGAACTCCGCGTAGAAACTAAGTTCCTAGTTGAGATTGATATCTAGACAGCACCTCTATCTGCTACCTATCAGCCCATTACACCTCAGAACCCTCTAGTTGTGAATACTGCACCTCCTATTGTTCAGAATTCGTCAGTTCAGAATCCTCCAGTTGTTAATATTCCCAATCCTCAGAGCGTCAGTACCAGTAACACCGCAGGAGTGAGTACCTAGAACATTCTGACTCAGAACATTCCGCGTAGTACCATCCCTAACACCACTCAGACTACTGCGCAGAACATTGTACCACCTAAAAGGAGAATGACTAATGATATTAAGTTGTCGATATTTAAAGGAACGGGTCTAGAAGACCCTGAACAACACTAGTTTCTATGTGAAGCCGTGTCGAGTGTAAAGCAAGTCTAAGATGATGCTGTCAAGCATGCACAGCTCATCACTACATTCAGAGACAGAGCATTAACTTGGTTCATGAAATATTATGTCGGATAGAATAGAACCTTACTAGATATAAAGGCCGCTCTCTTAAGAGAATTTAAGAAACCAAAATATGAATCACAATGTATAATAGAGCTAAAATAAATTAAACAAAAAAAAACTGAGTCAGTATGGGAATTTGACCAGAAGTTTAAAGCACTATTAGACCAATTCAATTTCGACATTGCACCGCAACAGCACCAAGAGTGGTTCATAGCTGCATTGTTGCCCCATCTCAGATTGACGTTGATGCAACAGAAGGTTGCATCATAGATAGAAGCATTAGAGATCACGATGAAGCTAGAATCTTCCCTTATAGGAGAAAAAAGTCAAGGAATGATCCAAATTCAAAACCAGTTAGCAACCCTGACATTTCAACTCCAGGATATTAAGAAAGGCAAAGAAGTTAGAGAATAGATTTGGTGTACAAAATGTAGAGCAGAGGGACATTCCAAAGAACATTGCCCAGTCTTCAAAGAATACATGGATAGTGGAGCCCCAAATCCACTAAATCACCAGCAACAAAGGCCATGGTGTGAAATCTGTTGATGCAGAGGACATCAACCATAGGATTGATATTTGATCCAGAAATATGTGAGAAAACCTAAGAACTTGTATTGCAGTTTCTGTAAGTCAGTTGGACATGATGATTCCAACTATAGAGCATATGACTTGATGATAGAAAGGAAACATGATGTGTATAGAGTTCAAGAGGAAACACCGCAACATAATGATAATGTGCAGTATGATCAAAGCGCATATAGAGGCCGTGTTGGATTCAGCGGAAGAGGGAGAAACACTGGCCCAGGACAAGGAAGAGGAAGAGGTCAAATGATCTGTTATAACTGCGCCCAGCCAGTTCATTTATCTGGAGACTGTAAAAATGCTACTACTACATGTAGATATTGTAAATCCTTTGACCATGTTATTGAAGCATGTCCGATATTGCAAGCAAATATGCAAGAAAGAAGGCAAGAAGCACTGAACCCAAACATACAGATGATCGCAGTAGAGAAAAGAGATCCAACCATCAATGTTGTGATGCGAAGTGGATTTGCGACAGGAAAGGATAAAGAACCAGAAGCTTCAACTTCTAGAGAGCACCACACTAACCAGATACCTACTGATGGGATCTGGATAAGAAAAGCAACGAATAAAATACCTGATTTCGATCCGGCAAGAAATAAATAAGTATTTGAAGAGGCAAGGGAAAATTTCAAAGACCCAGCACCTATGACACCAAGAATTATGTTGCAAAGTGAAATAGCACATATGGAAGATATGCCAACAGCATATGATCAAACGAGGACCACAACAGAAACAGGGACTTTTGTTGCGCAGTTCCTACAGAGCTGTATGAAGCTGCTAAAGAGAGAAGATGCCTTGGTAGAACTGCAAAAACTATTAAATCACTATGAATAGCATAGTTGCACAAATCCTGTTCAGAGCGCAGTTCACCACATCAAGAGCCATAAGAGAACAGGCCGAGAAATGAGGCTAAGTGCAAAAATTGGAGATTATGAGATAGATGAGATCATCCTTGATCTAGGATCTAAAGTAAATGTCTTAACTAAGAAGACATGGGTACAAATGGGGAAACCAAAGTTGTCATGGTCACCTATACAGTTGAGACTAGCAAATCAGCAAAAGCTTATACGCTTTGGAAGGCTAGCCAATGTTCCTATTGACATTGATGGAGTGCAAAGTCATGCAGACTTCGAGGTTATCAAAATTGTAGATGATAGTCGACCATATCCTGCACTATTGAGGATATATTGGGCCATGAAAAACCTCGTGATCATCGACTTAAAGAAGAAACAAATGATATTTGAAGGGACAAATATCAAGGTCGTCACGCCTTTGGACCCTTTACAAGGACCAAGATACATTGAGCCAATCAGAGAAGAATGTAGAGCTCATGATCTAGATCACATCTATAATATGACAACAAACCATGCTAACTACATCAACCCTACAGTTGATGGAACGCTTAGTTGGAGATGTGACAGTTCTTGCATATCAGAATCCGACGCAGGACTAGAGAATTGGAAAGGCCGATTGCATGAAGAATCTGTAAGATGTATGCAGATCACAAGATCACTACGCTGGATTGGAACCGAGGTAAGTCCAATCCCCACTTATGATGGTTCAACTAACATCTATACATTTTTGCAAGAGTATACTATGTCTATTTTAGCTGAACATCACATACCAGCATTGGATATAGCACTGCGTACTACACCTTCCAGATGGTGGTCCGTGCATAAGGAGACTCTGACCACATGGGACCAGTGCAAACATATGATGTAAATCAGATTCGCAGAAAAAGATGCGCTGACCATGGAAAAGTATAATGGACAATCAGATCCGAGGGATCACATAGAAACTTGTTCACAAGCATGGATAAAAAGGCCACAGACAGAATGGGTTCATCTGTTTGTGCATACACTGGAGTAGATTCCAAATAATTGGTACACAGATGCTGAGCTTCGAAGAGGAACCTCCAATTGTTCTATGTTGACAGCGAACTTCCAGAAAACCTTCAGCTTTGAAGATGACAGCATAAGCATAAACGAAGCCCTACAGGTCATCAAAGAAAGAATATTCAGAGAAGAATTCCCAAGTACAAACGAGGCATTAGAGGAAATAAAAGACAAGATAACTCAAGATGTAAAAGTACCTATGAACCTACAACCAAAATGGGAGAGAACAATAGAACATGCCCTTGAATGTTATAACCTTGCTGAAGGTGGAGAAGAGAAAGAGGAATGTGCTGAGGAGGATCCACGTAGTGTCAATATTCCAGATTCAGAAGGAGCGATCGATGTAGAGGGACCTCTGTTAGAAATTCCAGATATGAGTGGCCCTATCAAGAAAAAGAAAGTAAACTTTGACACAAGTGAAGAACCAAAGTTCGCATCCATTGGATATTACTGGGATGATGAAATGGTCGCACAGATCGCAGACCTTCTAAATGAATATCAGGATTTGTTTCCAACGAAGTTCGCCGAACTGAAAGGAATTTTGGGTGACTTGGGAGTGATGAAGATACCTCTCAAGCCAGGCATGAAGCCTATCAGATAGAGGCCTTATAGATTGAATCCTAGATACAAATAAAGGGTCAAGCAGAACTTGATAAGATGCTTGATGCGGGGATCATTGAGCCAGTGGAAGAGTCAGAGTGGATAATCCCTATGGTTATCCAGGACAAGAAGACAAAAGGAGAAATAGGAATCTGCGTAGATCTAAGGAAGCTGAATGATGCTTCACTACATGACCCATCTCCTACTCCATTTACAGATGAAGTATTGGACAATGTTGGAAGAAATGAGGCCTACTCGTTTACTGATGGATTTTCTGGTTACCATCATATCAGGATCGATGAAACAGATAGGTATAAGACCACATTTTCTACTGAATGGGGTTCATACTAGTATATAGTTATGCCATTTGGATTGAAAAATGCACCTGCCATCTTTTCCAGAGTAGTAGTTGCAGCATTCAAAGACTTTATTCATAAGTTCTTAGAAGTCTATTTTGATGATTGGACTGTCTTTGGTTTGGTGAAGAATCACTATGAGAACCTGAAAATGATGTTAGCAAAATGCAGACAACATTTCCCTATGGAATTATGTTGGGAAACATTGTCTGAAAAATAGGTTTTGATGGTTGACCCTATGAAGATCACAGTTATTGTGAATCTACCAGCGCCGAACTCAGTGAATCAGCTTCGCACAACACTAGGCCACACAGGATATTACCGAAAATTCATTAAGGGTTATGTGCAGATAACTGCGCCAATGGAGAAAATTCTAAAGAAAGAAGCACAGTTTATATGGAACGTAGAATGTGAGCAACGATTAGACACTTTAAAGGAGAAAATGGTAATTGTGTCGATCCTTGTGTTTCTGGATTGGAACAAGCCATTTCATGTGCACATTGATGCTTCATGTATAGCGTTGCGCAATGTGCTCACTCAACCAGGAGAAGGGGGCATTGATCATCCCATTGCATTTTCAAGCCGAAATCTATCCTCAGCTGAAAAGAACTACACAACCACAAAAAGGGAAGGATTAGCTATGGTTTATGCACTCCAAAAATTCAGGAACTATTTGCTAGGTGCGCACTTCTACATGTACACTGACCATTCATCTTTAAAGTATCTGGCCAATAAGCCAGTGTTAGGGGGAAGAATCCGCAGATGGTTGTTACTTTTTCAAGAATATGATTTTGAAATCATTGTTAAACCAAGGATACTGAAATTAGTACCTAACCATCTCTCAAGGATTGAGTCCGGCGAAGAACCCACCAATCTTGAAGACAATCTGCCTGACATGCAGTTGTTTTCAATATAGATCGCAGATGACTATTACAAGGACATTTTAGACTTCTTAACTACAGGATTGGCACCTACAGAGTTTACTATGCAGCAAAAGAAGCAACTGGTAGTTAAAGCCGCAGACTTCACTATCATCGCAGGCCAGTTATACAAGTTGGGACCAGATGAAGTGTTGTACAGATGCATGTTAGAGCATGAGAAGCCATTTATCTTGGCTGAGGCACACTTAGGTGTCTCTGGAGGTCACTACGCATGTAGAGCTACTACACATAAAATATTAAGAGCAGGGCTATGGTGGCCAACAATACATAAATATTCAAAGGAACATTGCCAAAGCTATGATGTTTGTCAAGGGATTGGAAAACCACCGCGAAGAGATGAAATGCCATTAAGACCAAAATTGACACTACAAGCATTTGACAAATGGGCTATTGATTTTGTGGGACCTATAAACCCACCAGGAAAAAGAACTGGTGCGAGATAAATTATCACCGTGACAGACTATCTCACCAGATGGGTAGAAGCTAAACCAGTGAAGGAATGTAGTGCAGTTACTGCCACGCAGTTCATATTTGAGAATATCCTTACTAGATTTGGATGCCCAAAAAGTTTAATCAGTGATCAAGGCACTCACTTTTTGAACAGAACTATTGAAGCGCTGACCAGAGAGATTCACATCTTTCATTAGCGAAGCACGCCATATCACGCTTTCAACAAAGTATTGGAGAATGCACTGACCAAAGTATGCAATACAAGCATAGATGATTGGGATTTGTGCATTCCAGTAGTATTATGGGCATACATAATGACTTGTAAGAAACTGACTGGACATACACCTTTCAGATTGGTCTATGGATAGGAAGCTGTGATGCCTATGGAGTAGATTGTACCAAGCTTAAGGATTGCTGCATTCACAGACATGGCTGATGAGTAGACACTACAAGAAAGACTTCTACACTTGGTTGGATTGGAGGAGGATCGCTTCATTGCAGGCTTTCACCAGCAAGTGCAGAAGGACAGAGAAAAAGCATGGCATGATCGCCATATCAAGCACAAAATCTGTTGATGTATATGTAACTTCGGAATGTATTTCATCTGTGTATTTTATATATATATTTATTGTACCCTTATAAGAGATGTGTCATTCCTCTATAAGGAAGTGTCGTCATGTGGATTGACAAGTGTCACAAGTGTGTGTACTTGCCGATGGGTTATTAGACCACCATGTGGGGTCGGCCCTAAATTATATATATTATAATGTGGATGTACCTAGTTAGACAAGTCGGCCCCATAAGGTCACTGGGCAAAAAGGTTAGTATAAATAGAGATCGAAGATCTCTATTTTATTCACTCGGAAAAGTAACTCACTCTCACTCAAAAAGTGGCACACTAGTGAGGAGGAGGATCATCTGCTACTAGGAGACTATCTCAGTTGATTTTGGTTGTACTTTGGTTGGGCCATTGCTCTCTCTATCTCTAAGGAAGTTGTGGGGTTTTTCACCTTAGGGTTTTCCCCACGGAAACTCTGTGTCTCTTGTCTCTTATGCTTTTGATTCTTGTGATGCTTGTCATATTGTGATTGTCATGCATTGATATACTGTATATGTTATTCTCTCAGCAAAGATCCTAGAGTATTGTGAATTAATGCTCAAAATTTAACATGGTATCGGAGCTAACCTGAGAAGAAGACATTTTGCAGTGACGGAAGCTTGAGTTCCTTGTTTATCGGGTTTCTCTCCATATATTTTTGAAAATCAGTATAGTAGATTGACTCTACTCATCAAGGCGCATCTATCTGTCCAATCAGAATTCAATTCCGAGCATTTTCAGATTTGGCCCTAAACATTAGGGTTTCCACAAAAATAGGAATTTCTAGAATCTGAAGGCACAACTGGAAGCTCCTTGCAAAAATCGAAGTTTAGAGCTTTGGATCGAGATTTTTGGCTGGGTAGATCTTTGGGAAACTCAAACCCTAATTCAGGGCTCTCCCTAGTGAACCCGGGAGGACAAAAAGGCAATTCTGAAGGGCAAAAATTTGCTAATCTCAAATTCTGAATACACCAGGCTGATCAACTCATCAAGGTGCATCTTTCTATCCTTTCAGAAATTTGAAATTCACATTTTGAATTTTTAGGGTTTTTTCGACAAACCCTAATCTGGGACCAGATCCAGTTTTCAGCATTTCAAGTGGTAAGACCAAAATCTTTTCTATTTCCATTTGAAGTAATCTTTAAGATGTCTCTCCACACCAAGCTTGAGGATAAGCTTGAAGGGGATGATAACTTCTGAGCCTGGAAATATAGGATTGGGTTAATCCTGGAAGAAAATGAGTTGGACTCATATGTGAAAGAAGACATCCCTATCCTAGAGGATGAAGAGGCCAAGGTATTGCATAAGAAGAACTTGGTCAAGGAAAAGAGAATCATTGCTGATTTTATCAAAGACCATCTCATACCCCATGTGTCTTCTCTTAAGACACCCAAGGAGATGTTTGAATCTTTGATCAAGCTATTTGAAGGAAAGAACATAAATCAGAAGATGACTCTGCGGAACCAATTGAAAGGAGTAAAGTTTCAGAATGGAGAAGCCATTCAATCTTATTTTTTAAGGGTCTCCCAGATCCAGGAACAACTAGAAGCAATGGATGAAATGGTGGAGAATGGTGAAGTGGTGATGACTAGTCTAAATGGCCTACCTAGGTCATGGGATTCCTTCATTCAAGGAATTTGTGCAAGGAAGAAGTTGATCTCCTTCAACAGATTGCGGGAAGAATGCTCTCAAGAAGAAGCTAGAGTTATAGCTCGTGAGGAAAAGATGGGAGGTGAAGATCAAGTTCTTGCAGCTCACACCAAAAGAATCAAAAACAAGAAGGAGCACTCTCACCACAATAGATCCTATCAAAAGAGTAAGAAGGACCTATGATGCTTCACATGCAATGAGAAGGGTCACTTTGCTTCAGATTGTCCCAAGAACAAAAGGGATAATAACAACAACTCCAGTAAGAAGAATAAGGGTAGCAAAAGAAGGTTTCATGCTCATGCTGCCGAAGATGATGAACCCCCAAAGAAGAAGGATAGGGCAGAAAGTGATAGTGATGATGACTCATCAAGTGAAGAAGAGTATGTTCTGATCTATGCTCTCACAGGTACTATCTCCCATGGTTGTAATGATTGGTTAATTGACAGTGGGGCTTCCAAACACATGACTGGGTTTAAGGAGTCTTTTGTGAACCTATCTGAACATGAATCACCCCATAAGGTGAAACTTGGGGATGATTATCAATACCCAATCAAAGGAAGTGGTGAAGCCTCTTACAACCTAGATTCTAGAAAATCTTTGAAG
The DNA here is from genome assembly GCA_027924585.1 of Larix kaempferi. Classification (NCBI taxonomy): domain Eukaryota; kingdom Viridiplantae; phylum Streptophyta; class Pinopsida; order Pinales; family Pinaceae; genus Larix; species Larix kaempferi. The sequence goes on along the minus strand of BSBM01000361.1, from coordinate 67,906,523 downwards.
ATGAAATAAGTCCTTTATGTACCTGGGCTCAAGAAGAACTTACTCTCCATCTTTGCATTGGATGCAAAAGGTATGAGGGTTGCATTTGTGGATGGCCAAGTCCTGATGTGGCCAAAGGGAAAGAACATAGATGATGTAGTAGTGATTGGAGAGCAAGAGGGATGTTTGTATAAATTGAAGGGACAACCTAAACATGCCATGGTGCATGAATCCATGGAGCCAAGTGAACTTTGGCATAGAAAACTTGCTCATATGCACTATAGAGCACTTCCAATTGCAAGCAAGGCAGTAGAGGGTCTTCCTGAAATCAAGACCAAACATGAAGGTATTTGCAAAGGATGTGCAAAAGGTAAGAACATTAAGAAGGCTTTCCCAAGCAGTGAAAGCAAGGCAAAAGACATCCTGGAAATCATCCACTCAGATGTATGTGGTCCTATGTCATCCAGTTCCCTGAGTGGGTATGTTTACTATGTCTCATTTATTGATGGCTTCTCCAGGAAGACTTGGGTATACGTCTTGAAGAGAAAAGATGAGGTGTTTGATAAATTCAAGGAATTCAAAACCTTGATGGATAATCAAACTGACAAGAAGATCAAAAAATTCAGATCCAATAATGGTGGAGAATTCACCTTGTTAAGTCAGTAAATTTTCCTCCATTTTTTGAGTTATTTTCTCCAATTTTGGTTTGTTTTGAATCTACCTCAGTTAAATTTTTGGTTTTGAGTTTTAAGTTTTAATCTCCTTAGAAACTATATGGTTGATTGAATAAAGTTTGAACCCAGTCTTTTTAGATTTCATTTGATTTTGGTGACTTTTTATATTGAAAGTGGATCAATGAGAGTTATATATTCAAAAGGAGAATCATTAATGACTTTAGAGAGTAGTTGAACTAATGTCCTAAACCAAATAGCTGCCAGAATCTCCGAAAAATTAGCAGAAATTGAAAAAAATGCTAAATTTTGGCATAGCAGTTATTCCTGTAGCGCTGGGCAAAATTTTAACACAGAGCGCGCTACAGGAATATCGTGGCATGAGTTTTTTGTAAATTCTTGATCTGATTTCAATCATTATGCAGAGTGAAAGTATCTAATCGCATTGTGTGAAGTGTTTAACACGTGTATGCATCATTTTGAGCATGATATTAGTTGGTTGTTAATCACGAAGAGAAAACAAGGGCATCATTACAGGTTATGCGGGTTCAGTTGCACAGAGACCAGCCCAGTCAATTTTGGGTTTAGCTGTCAATTTTCTCTTAACACACGCATCATCACTGAGGAGTTAGTGTTTGAAGAGGAGACTTCACTGGGAAACGTTGGATTATGTTATTGTGGAAGAAGACAGCTGTGATTCTGGCGCCAGCAGAAATTAGGGCTTTTTAATTCGTTCACCTACAGCCAAAGAAGCGTTAAGAGGACACCTGTGCTCGAAGAAGAACGTTATTGACACCTCAATTTGAAGACATTACGCCACGATGCAGGAGTAATTGACAGGTATTACGTATAACCCTTATAGCTGGAGAATTTGGGTTTTTGCTGCTGCGTGTTCTTCTGAAAAAATTGGTTGCTGAGAAAGGTGTAATAGAATGAAAGGATGAAGAATTCATCACTGAAATGGTTAGTTGAAGCATGATAGGAGGAATTAGCATGACTGTTTCTTTTATGGCCTAATCAGAATAGGGCGTTGAAAAACTCACAGAATTGCCTGTAGAATTCAGTTTGTTTACACAGAGGGAAGTCTGCTAGTTTGATACAGGTGTTACACAGGGAGGTTTGTAGATTTGTGCATGGGTTAAATTGTTATAATCTGCAGTACTATTTGCCCAGAAAACAGCTTATAAGACACTTCTGAAACCTAAAACTAGACTGTTCCAGTTCCTTGAAAAGAAAGCTATGGGAAAAAACAGTAAAAGTGGTAAGGTTAATAGGGCTGAGCCCACAGACTGACAAGGGAAAAGTAATGATACAGAAATTAGGGCATTCAGTTAAAGCTGCAAAGAAACATGAAATTAAAGTTAAGAAGGGAACAAAGCAGGTAGCAGATGAAGGACAGACTGACAATCAGCCTCAGGAAATTCCACAGCACAATAAAGTCAAATTTTCATTATTTGATGACAAAAAGGAAAAGGAAATTCTTGAAAAGAAGTCATCATCTATAACAGTGGTTCAAGAAGAGAGGAAAATTGATATCAAAGTTATTCCTGTAGCAAAAGAAGAAGTCCAGAATCAGCCCAAAAGCCCCATCACAGTCCTCTCAGATGATGAGGGCTATATGTTAGAGGAAGAGCAGTTCATTCCTGAGATCAAGGTTAAAGCTGAGATTAAAGAAAATCAAGCTATAGAAGACAAAACTACCAAGCCTAAGAAGAAGATCAAAAAGCTGGAAGTGGTAGAGTTAGCATCTATCCAATATCAAGGGAAGAAACTAAAAATGATGGGAGAGACAGCTTCTTTATGGAGACCTAAAACTAGGTCTAAAAACAAATTAAGATTAAGTATGAAAAAGTTGTTAAATCCAAAATTGAAGACTGATAAGGTGACCATCTCCGATGAAGAATCCATGGAGGAGCAGTCAAAGAAAAATAAATTGCATTCAGTTAAAAAAAAGAGGATTTTGGGTCTGTAAAGGTAACAGGTGAAGAGATCTCTAAATCCATTGTTGAAAACAATTCTGGAAAATTGTTAACAGAAGAGATTAAATCAGCACAGGTAACAGGTGTTTCAAACCCTATCCTTGAAGATACTGCTGTGAAGCCATTGACAGAGGAATTAATGTTTAAGAAGTTTGACATGTTTTGGAAACCAAGTGAAGATCAGGATGCTGCAATAAAAAAAAAACTGGTCAATTCTGACAAGGAGAATTTGAAGAAGACTGTCAAACAGTATAAACAGCAAATGAATTACATACAGGAGAAGTCTGATATGGAAATAAAGGAATGCTACAGTGTGAGAGACATGGATGAAGCTACTCTGTGTATGGATGAGCTCAACGCCCCATGGTTTCACTCAGATATGGTGTCACAGTGGGTTACAGTTTCCTTTGATAGAAATGATAAAGAAAGAGAAAAATGCTTTTCAACAGGGTATTTGGCACAGAATTCTGCTCTATTTTCTCCTGTTTGAGTGATTGAAGTCAAATGCATACCACAAGATGATGGAGAGGAATTTTTAAAAACCAAAGGAGGTTTTTGTTCCTAAGATATTCATCTACAAAAACCTCTCTCGGTTTTGCAACAGCTGTCAAGGTTTGAAAGATTCGGTTTAATCTTTGCAGCCTATTTTCCAGGGATTTTAAATATTTAATATTTTCCTGTTTTAGTGTTCATTTTGCGGGGCCGATTCTGATTAATTGGAGATGAAGTTTGAAAAACCAAGAGAGTTTTTTGTCCATCACGGACCCATTAACAAAAACCTCTCTCCGTTTTTACACAGGTGTCACCAATTGAGAGATATGGAAGCTTCTTTGACACCTATTTTCCAGAAATTCGCCACATTTGCCAGGAATCCGATTTGCTATTTTTAGTCAATCAGTTGAGTTAGTTAGTTAATGTAACTGCTAGGAAGTTTGAATTTCGACCAAATGAGGGGGAAATAGAATGAGTTCTTTGTAATGAAAAACTATTTAGAGAGGGAGAAAAGACATTGTAGAGGTTCGAAATTTTGGAGAGCTAGAGGAGGTCTGCAAGCTGTGCATTATTCCAGACTTGTTCACTACTAAGTATTGCAAACTCTCATATTGCATTTTTGATGAAACTATGAATATATGACTCCTTATTCCACTTCTAATATGTGTTGGCTTCATTTTAAACTTATACAGTTTCTTGATTGACAATTTCATTTCTGGTTTTATGTATGATTTCCAGTAAGTGCTTGTCTTTTATTGAATGAATTTCAGTGCAATCTTTTGGTGAATTTCTGAGATATATATACATCTTCATGGATATATGTATGTGAATTAGTTTTTACTTATGGTTGGATGTATTCCCTTATGCTCTTGAAGTTTTCTTACCAAAACCTACAAAACAAAACCCTAAAAACCTAGTTTGGATTGATTTTATTCTTGAGATTGTGTTGGCTTGTTACCCTAGCCTTAGTAACAATTTCTGACACAAACATCTTTGGCGCCGTTGCCGGGGACGAAGCTGAAGCATATCTTCCCTGGGATATTCATCATTTTTCTGGTTTAAGAGGTGGACTTGAACCAACACTTTTTAAAGGCTATTTTCACCAAGTTTGACAGAGTGGCTACTAGAGGGGCTGCTAGAAGAATTAGAAGGTTTCAGTCATGCCTAGCTTTATTCAGCCCTAATTAATTTGAACCACTGTCACCCCTTTCTCTTTCTGAGAAGAAGAAACAAAATCTGTCCTGACAAATTGATTGGCGACTCCACTATTTCAACATGCAGAGATCGATATCCATGGGAGCTATTCTGGCTCGAAGGTTTGCCCCTTTCAATTTTTCTGATATTCCAGGTTTTCCAAATCCAGTACCTATAATGGATGTTTGGGGAGATTGTCTTCCACGGTTTAGAGAAAGCAAAGAGGATAATCCTTCATATCACCTCATCAAATTTCATCAATGTATGGTCCAGTTAAATATCCAGCATGAAGATGTGCTCATGAAGATGTTCATGTATTCACTTGAAAAAGATGCACGAGATTGGTATTTTTCTCTTCCCGCTGCTAGCATCTCCTCACTGAAAGAATTTCACACATGTTTTCAGAAACATTGTAAGTATCTATTCCCAGCTGAACTCTTTTTAAAAGATTGTTGTGAGCAGGCTGATATTTATAATACAATTTCTGATTTTAAAAATCATGATGATGAGTACAATCAAGGGTTCAAAACATGTCATGAGGAAGTTGAAGTTTCAGAATTTATTGAAGATGAGAAGGTAACAGTTTTAGATAGTGTTGTCAAAGAAGAATGCCATGATCATTATGACAATCAAGTTGTTGTTTTAGGTCAGTTTGAAGATTATTCAAGTGATGAGATCAGTAGAGATAGTTTGGAACAATCTCATAATGATTTCAACAGCCTTAATAACAGTTTGAATGCAAATCCTTTTGAAGATCAATCTCTAGTTCAACAAACTTTTGAAAATCAGTGTTGTGTTAAAGATCAGTTTTGTATTGAAGGAAAAGATGAACCTTTAGCATTATCATTCAACATTTCTCAGAATACTCCTTGCTATGATGAAGAGATGAGGGTTACAAGACAAGAATTCTGTGATGAATTAGACTCTATCCCTTTTGGTTTTGATATTAAATTTGATGAAGGCCAGGCTGTTAAAATTTTTTCAGAAGTTGCTTACATTCATGGACATGATAAATCTGCTGTTAAAAATCATTATGAAGATGGTCTAATCTTTAATAAATATGATGATGAAATTGAAAAGAAAGACCCAGAAATCTGTGAGGAGTGTGATATGTCACAATTTGATCAGCAGATTCAAGAATGCATTCAGTCTATTATCCTTGAACAGCAAAAGTCAATGCCTGATAGTCATTTATTTGAAGACAGTGTGGAAAAGGAGGTTCAAAGTGTTGACATTATTGGTGATACTATTCAAAAATTTACAGAGCAAATTCAGGCTGATCCTAATGTCTTTTATCACCAATGCCTGATTAAAATTCATGGAATAAAATATTCTTTTGGACAGCTTGTCTTTTTCATAGAGCAGGAAGAAGTAACTGGTGGAAGTTTTATTGATCCAGTAGCAGATTATTTAGAGTCAATATCAGGTTATAAATCTGTTACTTCAGAGACATTATTTGATGAAAGTGAGTATAAGTGGTTAAATCTCTGCTCTTCATGTTTTCCAACATTTCTAATTATATATATATTTGGAGTTGGAAACAAGTTTTGGTGGGTTGACCAAATTTTTTCTTGGTTACATTGGAAATCAGATTTCGATTTGATTCAGTAAATGGAAGGTTCCTCAGAGAAAGAGATTTGATTTTCATTGTATATATATCAGTGTGTGAGATTGAATAAAGACTCCATAGCCCAATGGAAGACTGAAGGCACTAGTCTACAGGTTCTTGAAGCCTCACAGGGAGGACTTCATCCCGCAGCTGGAGCCAGATGTTAAGTCAGTAAATTTTCCTCCATTTTTTGAGTTATTTTCTCCAATTTTGGTTTGTTTTGAATCTACCTCAGTTAAATTTTTGGTTTTGAGTTTTAAGTTTTAATCTCCTTAGAAACTATATGGTTGATTGAATAAAGTTTGAACCCAGTTTTTTTAGATTTCATTTGATTTTGGTGACTTTTTATATTGAAAGTGGGTCAATGAGAGTTATATATTCAAAAGGAGAATCATTAATGACTTTAGAGAGTAGTTGAACTAATGTCCTAAACCAAATAGCTGCCAGAATCTCCGAAAAATTAGCAGAAATTGAAAAAAATGCTAAATTTTGGCATAGCAGTTATTCCTGTAGCGCTGGGCAAAATTTTAACACAGAGCGCGCTACAGGAATATCGTGGCATGAGTTTTTTGTAAATTCTTGATCTGATTTCAATCATTATGCAGAGTGAAAGTATCTAATCGCATTGTGTGAAGTGTTTAACACGTGTATGCATCATTTTGAGCATGATATTAGTTGGTTGTTAATCACGAAGAGAAAACAAGGGCATCATTACAGGTTATGCGGGTTCAGTTGCACAGAGACCAGCCCAGTCAATTTCGGGTTTAGCTGTCAATTTTCTCTTAACACATGCATCATCACTGAGGAGTTAGTGTTTGAAGAGGAGACTTCACTGGGAAACGTTGGATTACGTTATTGTGGAAGAAGACAGCTGTGATTCTGGCGCCAGCAGAAATTAGGGCTTTTTAATTCGTTCACCTGCAGCCAAAGAAGCGTTAAGAGGACACCTGTGCTCGAAGAAGAACGTTATTGACACCTCAATTTGAAGACATTACGCCACGATGCAGGAGTAATTGACAGGTATTACGTATAACCCTTATAGCTGGAGAATTTGGGTTTTTGCTGCTGCGTGTTCTTCTGAAAAAATTGGTTGCTGAGAAAGGTGTAATAGAATGAAAGGATGAAGAATTCATCACTGAAATGGTTAGCTGAAGCATGATAGGAGGAATTAGCATGACTGTTTCTTTTATGGCCTAATCAGAATAGGGCGTTGAAAAACTCACAGAATTGCCTGTAGAATTCAGTTTGTTTACACAGAGGGAAGTCTGCTAGTTTGATATAGGTGTTACACAGGGAGGTTTGTAGATTTGTGCATGGGTTAAATTGTTATAATCTGCAGTACTATTTGCCCAGAAAACAGCTTATAAGACACTTCTGAAACCTAAAACTAGACTGTTCCAGTTCCTTGAAAAGAAAGCTATGGGAAAAAACAGTAAAAGTGGTAAGGTTAATAGGGCTGAGCCCACAGACTGACAAGGGAAAAGTAATGATACAGAAATTAGGGCATTCAGTTAAAGCCGCAAAGAAACATGAAATTAAAGTTAAGAAGGGAACAAAGCAGGTAGCAGATGAAGGACAGACTGACAATCAGCCTCAGGAAATTCCACAGCACAATAAAGTCAAATTTTCATTATTTGATGACAAAAAGGAAAAGGAAATTCTTGAAAAGAAGTCATCATCTATAACAGTGGTTCAAGAAGAGAGGAAAATTGATATCAAAGTTATTCCTGTAGCAAAAGAAGAAGTCCAGAATCAGCCCAAAAGCCCCATCACAGTCCTCTCAGATGATGAGGGCTATATGTTAGAGGAAGAGCAGTTCATTCCTGAGATCAAGGTTAAAGCTGAGATTAAAGAAAATCAAGCTATAGAAGACAAAACTACCAAGCCTAAGAAGAAGATCAAAAAGCTGGAAGTGGTAGAGTTAGCATCTATCCAATATCAAGGGAAGAAACTAAAAATGATGGGAGAGACAGCTTCTTTATGGAGACCTAAAACTAGGTCTAAAAACAAATTAAGATTAAGTATGAAAAAGTTGTTAAATCCAAAATTGAAGACTGATAAGGTGACCATCTCCGATGAAGAATCCATGGAGGAGCAGTCAAAGAAAAATAAATTGCATTCAGTTAAAAAAAAGAGGATTTTGGGTCTGTAAAGGTAACAGGTGAAGAGAGCTCTAAATCCATTGTTGAAAACAATTCTGGAAAATTGTTAACAGAAGAGATTAAATCAGCACAGGTAACAGGTGTTTCAAACCCTATCCTTGAAGATACTGCTGTGAAGCCATTGACAGAGGAATTAATGTTTAAGAAGTTTGACATGTTTTGGAAACCAAGTGAAGATCGGGATGCTGCAATAAAAAAAAAACTGGTCAATTCTGACAAGGAGAATTTGAAGAAGACTGTCAAACAGTATAAACAGCAAATGAATTACATACAGGAGAAGTCTGATATGGAAATAAAGGAATGCTACAGTGTGAGAGACATGGATGAAGCTGCTCTGTGTATGGATGAGCTCAACGCCCCATGGTTTCACTCAGATATGGTATCACAGTGGGTTACAGTTTCCTTTGATAGAAATGATAAAGAAAGAGAAAATGCTTTTCAACAGTGTATTTGGCACGGAATTCTGCTCTATTTTCTCCTGTTTGAGTGATTGAAGTCAAATGCATACAACAAGCTGATGGAGAGGAATTTTTGAAAACCAAAGGAGGTTTTTGTTCCTAAGATACTCATCTACAAAAACCTCTCTCGGTTTTGCAACAGCTGTCAAGGTTTGAAATATTCGGTTTAATCTTTGCATCCTATTTTCTAGGGATTTTAAATATTTAATATTTTCATGTTTTAGTGTTCATTTTGCGGGGCCGATTCTGATTAATTGGAGATGAAGTTTGAAAAACCAAGAGAGGTTTTTGTCCATCACGGACCCGTTAAGAAAAACCTCTCTCATTTTTTACACAGGTGTCACCAATTGAGAGATATGGAAGCTTCTTTGACACCTATTTTCCAGAAATTCGCCACATTTGCCAGGAATCCGATTTGCTATTTTTAGTCAATCAGTTGAGTTAGTTAGTTAATGTAACTGCTAGGAAGTTTGAATTTCGACCAAATGAGGGGGAAATAGAATGAGTTCTTTGTAATGAAAAACTATTTAGAGAGGGAGAAAAGACATTGTAGAGGTTCGAAATTTTGGAGAGCTAGAGGAGGTCTGCAAGCTGTGCATTATTCCAGACTTGTTCACTGCTAAGTATTGCAAACTCTCATATTGCATTTTTGATGAAACTATGAATATATGACTCCTTATTCCACTTCTGATATGTGTTGGCTTCATTTTAAACTTATACAGTTTCTTGATTGACAATTTCATTTCTGGTTTTATGTATGATTTCCAGTAAGTGCTTGTCTTTTATTGAATGAATTTCAGTGCAATCTTTTGGTGAATTTCTGAGATATATATACATCTTCATGGATATATGTATGTGAATTAGTTTTTACTTATGGTTGGATGTATTCCCTTATGCTCTTGAAGTTTTATTACCAAAACCTACAAAACAAAACCCTAAAAACCTAGTTTGGATTGATTTTATTCTTGAGATTGTGTTGGCTTGTTACCCTAGCCTTAGTAACAATTTCTGACACAAACACACCTCAAGTGACTTCAAGAAGCTTTGCAGTGATTCAGGAATTAACAGGGAGTTGACTGCTCCTTATAATCCTCAACAGAATGGAGTTGCATAAAGGAAGAACATAACTATCATGGAAGCAGCAAGAGCAATGCTGCATGACCAGGATCTACCTATGCATCTATGGGCAGAAGCAGCTAGAACAATTGTATATGTGCAGAACAGAACACCCCACAAGATATTGGACAACAAGACACCAGAAGAGGTCTTTTCTGGTAAGAAACCTGAAGTCATCCATCTCAGAATATTTGGTTGTCCAGTATACACTCATGTCCCAATGAAAAAGAGGACTAAACTAGATCCTTCAGGAAAGAAGGGTATCTTTGTGGGTTACAGTGAAAGCTCGAAGGCCTACAGAATATACTTTCCAGGGTTCAAGAAGATTGATGTTAGCAGGGATGTAACATTTGATGAAAACTCAGCATTCATCAAATCAAGGAAGGCACCTATCGAAGTTTATGAAGAACCTAAGGAAACCAGATTTCAAGACACTACCATGACTGAAGCAGTTCCAGAAGTTGTTCGTGAGTTTGAAGATCCGCGAGAACCTATAGATCCACCCCGTGAGGATAACTCTCACAAGAGGAAACCTGCATGGGCTAGAGAGCTCATCCAAGATGCAGAAAGATTTGGCATTCCAGAAGAAGAACACAGAGCAAAGAAGAGAACCAGATCACATACCAACTATGTTGCTTTACTCTGTGGCATTATGAACAAAGAGCCTTCCATTATGAAGAAGCAGCGGAAAAGAAAGAATGGAAGGATGCCATGGTTGAGGAATACCAATCAATAATGAAGAATGATGTTTGGGATGTTGTCCCAAGACCTAAAGAGAAGTCTGTTGTGACTTCCAAATGGATCTACAAAATCAAGCATGTTGCAGATGGCAGTGTAGAGAAATACAAAGCAAGATTCGTAGCTCGTGGCTTCTCTCAGAAAGAGGGAATAGATTATGAAGAAACTTTTGCACCTGTAGCCAGGTATACTTCCATCAGAACAGTACTTGCCCTGGCTGCAGCAATGAAATGGAAAATACACCAGATGGATGTCAAGACTGCTTTCTTGAATGGTGTAGTTGAAGAGGAAGTATATGTGGAGCAGCCACTCGGTTTTGAAATACATGACAGGGAGTCATATGTATGCAGATTGAAGAAAGCATTGTATGGCTTGAAAGAATCTCCCAGAACTTGGTATGGTAGGATGGACAGTTTCCTATATAGTTTGGGCTTTACTAAGAGGAAAGCGGATTCCAACCTTTACTACAAGGTTGAGGAAGGGAATCCTGTGATTCTACTCCTGTATGTAGATGACTTAATTGTAACAGGAGATCACAGACTGATTGCAGATACTAAGAGGAAGCTTGCTGCTGAATTCGATATGAAAGATTTGGGAATGATGCACTATTTCCTAGGTATGGAGGTGTGGCAGAGTGCAGGTGGGATCTTCCTTGGTCAAGGGAAGTACACAGTAGATATCCTGAAGAGATTCGGGATGATGGATTGCAAGTCCATGGCCACACCTATGGAATCGAATCTGAAGCTTCTATGTGATGCTTCGTCTGACCCGGTTGATGTCTCTATGTATTGTCAGATGATTGGGTCCTTGATGTACCTGACGAACACGAGACCAGACATTTGCTTTGCTGTGAACACATTGAGTCAGTTCCTGACAGATCCAAGGAGTGTTCACCTGATTGTTGTAAAGCATGTTCTGAGGTACCTGAAGGGTACAGTGGATTATGGTCTCAAGTATGAGGTGAATCAAAAGTTTAACCTGCAGGGTTATGTTGATTCAGATTGGGCTGGCAGTGCTGCAGATAGGAAGAGCACATCTGGGTGTTGCTTCAGTATGGGATCAGGTGTGATCTCTTGCTTTAGCAGGAAACAGTCCTGCGTAGCACTGAGTACAGCTGCGGCAGAGTATGTTGCAGCCTGTTCAGCTAGTTGTGAGGCAGTATGGCTACGGAAGCTACTATCTAAGTTATTTGATCTCCCGTTGGAGGCTACTGATATCTTCTGTGATAACCAGAGTTGTGTGAAGCTGTCCGAGAACCCAGTGTTTCATGACAGGTCGAAACACATAGAGATCAAATATCACTATATTAAGGATATGGTACAGAGAGGAGCTGTGAAGCTCCTGTATGTTGCGACAGACGAGCAGATTGCAGATGTGTTGATGAAGCCACTAGCCAGGGTGAAGTTCAAGTAATTCAGAGATAGGCTTGGCGTTCTTCAGATCGAGGACACTTCGAGGAAGAAGTGATGGACACATTTGCTGAATCCATTCCAAGCATGTTGGAAGAAGGATCCTTCACATGGCTGTGGATGTAAGCGCTGGATGATGAGTATCAGGATGATGTTCTGGTTTCTGCTTGGATATGATCAGTTGGATCATTTTTATATTTATGTATGCATCATGTTGGATGCTGGATATGATCAGTTGGATCATTTTTATGTATGTATGTATGCATCATGTTGGATGCTGGATATGATCAGTTGGATCATTTATATGTATGTACGCATCATGTTGGATGCTGGATATGATCGGTTGGATCATGTGTATGTATTTTTGTATATGCATCATGTTGGATGCTTGGACCATGTATCTGTATATGTATCAGGTGGATACATTGTATGTTCAGGTGGATCATGTATGGTGATATGTATCATGTATTTGTATTTGTATCAGGTGGATACATTGTATGATCAGGTGGATCATGTATGATGATATGTATCAAGTAGATACTTGGTATACATCAGGTAGATGCATTGTATGATCAGGATGATCATGGATGACGAGCTTCAGGATGTTGCTCCAGATGACATGTAGCAGGATGTTGCAGTGATGATGATCAGGATGATCATGTGTACATCAGGATGATGTATGATGAGTATCAAGTTGATACTCTATGGCCGTGGATCAGTTTGTGCAGATGAGCATATAATTCGTTTCCCTGGGAGATTTGCAGATAGTCTTTCGAGGTTTTGCCTATGGCATGTAATTCGGTGCCCTGGGATATCTGGAAAATGCTCTTTCAAGGTTTTGCTCTGGGAGGACATATAATTTGTTGCCCTGGGAGATCTGCAGATAGTCTTACGAGGTTTTGCCTATGGCATGTAATTCGTTGCCCTGGGATATCTGGCAGATGCTCTTTCGAGGTTTTGTCCTATGGCATATAATCTGTCCCTGGGAGATCCGATAGGTTGGGCTGTGTGCCCGTAATAAGTCCTGGGATGCTCTTGCGAGGTTTTTCCATGACCACATGTAATTCGTGCCCTGGGAGATCCTATAGGTAAAGTTGTGTGCTCGTAACAGCCTGGGATGCTCTTGCGAGGTTTTGTGGTGAGGTCACATATAATATGGCCCTGGGAGATCCTATAGGTAGAGTCATGTGCTCGTAATAGCCTGGGATGCTCTTTCGAGGTTTTGTGATGCATGTAATAAGTCCTGAGGATTCCATAATATGGCCAGTGATGACGAAGACCTGCAGCTGGTGGGCCTACATCCAGCATGAAAAAGGACTGGCTCTGTAGAACTTCCTATGACAAGTAGAGTCAGAGATTGGTTGAGATAGCAGTAGCAGTGACGATGACGATGATCCCGAGAAGAAGACTTGTCTAGCAGATCTGTGTAGAGAAATACCTTCCTAGTTAAGAGGGAGTGTTGATGTACATGTAACTTCGGAATGTATTTCATCTGTGTATTTTATATATATATTTATTGTACCCTTATAAGAGATGTGTCATTCCTCTATAAGGAAGTGTCATCATGTGGATTGACAAGTGTCGCAAGTGTGTGTACTTGTCGATGGGTTATTAGACCACCATGTGGGGTCGGCCCTGAATTATATATATTATAATGTGTATGTCCCTAGTTAGACAAGTCGGCCCCATAAGGTCACTGGGCAAAAAGGTTAGTATAAATAGAGATCGGAGATCTCTATTTTATTCACTCAGAAAAGTAACTCACTCTCACTCAGAAAGTGGTGCACTAGTGAGGAGGAGGATCATCTGCTACTAGGAGACTATCTCAGTGTATTTTGGTTGTACTTTGGTTGAGCCATTGCTCTCTCTATCTCTGAGGAAGTTGTGGGGTTTTTCACCTTAGGGTTTTCCCCATGGAAAATCTGTGTCTCTTGTCTCTTATGCTTTAGATTCTTGTGATGCTTGTCATATTGTGATTGTCATGCATTGATATACTATATATGTTATTCTCTCAGCAAAGATCCTAGAGTATTGTGAATTAATGCTCAAAATTTAACAAAATCTTCCAGGTAGGAGACCTAGTCCTCTTGTATGATAGCAAGTTCATGAAATTTCCTGGAAAATTTAAAATGCATTGGCTTGGACGATATACTATTATGCATGTTACTAACGGCGGCACAGCTCAGTTAGCCACGTTAGCCAGAGACAACTTACCAGGTTTGGTTAATGGAAGTAAACTAAATCCCTACAGGGATAGTCCTACTTCACAGAACCCTGAGTTATCAAGAGAGAAGGAAATTTCTAAGTGTCAAGTACAGTTGAAATTGGACACTAGAAATGGAAAAGATTCTGTACACATTTTTGGTCTGATACACAAAGTTGACAGAGAGGATGCATGTACTGGGCATCACTAGTCGAGAAGTGAAGTTGCGCAGATAAAAAAAATTAAAAAAAATGAAGAGAAAAGTAGCACCATGCAGTTCCGAAGCTCAAAGTGTAGATGCGTAGATGAAACGGACCAAAAAAACTGCGAAGAACGAGAAGCTGCGATGCCAGGCTTGAGGTGGAACAACATCTAGGAAGTTAAAGATGAAGAAGCACATGTGCGCAAGAATATTTTGTCAGAACTTCCAGCACATCGCGTCGGAAAAAGGTAGTCGTGACAACTATCGGCCAGTTAGTAAGTCGTTATCCAAAATGGCGGCACCGTTAAAATCCCACATTAATAATAAATCTATCCATTCAAGCACAATTAATAATGAAATGATCGAGCTCATATCGTAATATGGCCAATAGAATTAGCACTTAATGGCGGATTTAAATGGCACACAGTCTGGCGGCACCAACAGCTTTTAGCATTTAAGGAAACAACACCGAATAAGAGATCTTCATTGGTGGAAGTGACCGAGATCTCAGGGGAGATCTTGACAAAGGATACGGTATTAAATGGACCACTAACGATTAATTGACATGTTCTAGGCTAGCAGCAGCTATAAAATAGCCATCAACTCGGCACTTACAGGTTTTTACCAGTTACTTGTTATCCTTCATCTCTGCAACTTCCGATCTTGACAGTGAGAACACTGAGCGCTCTTTAAGCACATGACTGAGCCATTCAAAGAAGAAGAAGTTGTGAGAGTATTTAAGCACTCAGGTATTCAGGGAGAAATGTCGACACCAGGAAAAATCCCTGTAGCATAAAAAGGCGGGTCATCCTGAAGTCGTCAAGAAACAAAACTGCAATGCAGAAAGACAAGCACAAGGATAAAGAACCAGAGAAGACAAAGCTAGTGGGCATGCATATGCCACCACCATCAGAGTTACCCCAAGCTCAACCCATTCGTATGGTGCCCGAGTACATGACACCGAAAAGAGATGATGTGCCAACCATCGATCTCGAAAGAAATGCCCATTATGAGATTCTAGTACAGCCCATCTCCAGTCCTGTAAAGGTTGCTGAGAACCTTTTAGGGAGAGTGGAGGATTGTAAGTTCGAGGATTGAGACTTACTAGAAGCAAAAGAGCCGAAGGAAAGGAAATACTAGCAATTCCAGCCAGATAGATACACGATTCACCAGTGTGACGAGCAAGGCGTTGAAACATTACAAGTAAAAGACGAGCTTCGAGGACTAGAAAAGTCGGGGTTGCTTAATCTGCTATGCATTCTCCATTTTGACAGAGGTCCAGAATTGAATGCAGTAGTGCGCACCCTGTTGTCATGCAAAAATTTGGGATATCTATGGTTGGACAGGAAAATCGATATCAACATATATTTGATACACGGGATCTATTCTCAGTAGGAGAGGCACAGATCCCAAGCTTGATTTTGCCAACAAGACACAGGACAAATAGCTCGTGGTAAGGATGCAAGAAGAATTTGGTGTGATCAGGGGAAAATGTTTCTTCCCTACATCCGATATTAATGACGAAGCTACGTGCTTCATAGTGCAACTGCTTGCAAGGAAGATACTGTGCAAATGCCGACCAGCAGAAGTGTCAACCGCAGCAATCCTTCTCGCATCCCAAGCGAAGAATGGAACTGCATACAATTGGGCAAAGTACTTGCTGAACGATCTCTTGGAGGATATCAAGGATACTCAGTATAAAGGGACCCCAGTCCATTATAATTGGATCCTAGTACTGATTGTGTTCGTCGGCTGGAAAGAGCCACTTTTCTACCAGGGTTATACACTTTACCACGAAGAATGCAAAGGAACATGGTATGCCAATCTATGGGAAAATGCGAAATCTGATAGACAGCACAAAAACAATGAGATATTTTATATCTATTATCAAAGTCTATGCGATGCAATTCATCGAAAACCATGCATCTCTCAGCAGGTTACCGCTGCATACAGAGGAAGGCTAAGGTTCAAGGATAACCTCCATTTCACATGCATTCATCCAAGGGCTGATATAGAAGATGCATTGTGGTATCAAGGATTCTATCAGCTGGATGTTGAAGCCTTAGAACAGATGATGCAAGACTTGCCAGCGGATTGGAAGGGAGACGTCCTCGAGGATGTCTACTCCAACTATAAGGAAGACAAAAACAAAGATAAAGATGAAGATCAGGAAGAAATCAAAGGCACACCAATTGAACAGGAAGGAAGAGCTGCGCAGGACAAGCCGGAAGACCAGGAGGGAGAGAAGAGAAAAGCAACTACGATCCCTTCATCGACAAAAGGACAACATAAGAAACGAAAGGCTGTTAATCCCAAATTGGTGCCGATGCTGCACGTAGACGATTGTGAGACCATCACAACAAAAGTACAAGAAATATGGGAAGAAACGTGCGCTGAGAAGGAAGAAAAATAGGAGGAGATGCAGGTAAGCCTCCTTCAGACTGTTGAAACAATAAAAGCAATGGTCGCAAATATTGGAGAAGCCAAGCAAGATCCGATCCGAGAATCATACTCAGAAGGAAAGTCAAGTGCCTCAAGCAGGCAGAAGAGGCAATCCCCTGATTTTAGTGCGCACCCTCGGGTGGTGCATATTGAACCTACGCACCTCATTTTTCCAAATGATGAAGTAACCAAAGTAGCAAAGAACTTGGAACATGTTGACCTCAACATTGGGTAATTACCAATTGAGGACTTGAACGATTTCCACATGCAAATTGTAGAGGAAATTCATGAAAGAGGTATCGTCTCATATGATCAAAGTGTCAAGTTGTAGGAAAACCTCGACGAGCTAAAACAGGAATCAGTGCGGAACACCAGGGAATTGTCTAAGGCTCAAGAAAGGAACCGCAAACTCAAAGAAATAGTATCAGTGGTATGCGCCAAGATCGACAAGTGCGAAGAAGAAGCAAATGTCGAAGACACAATCATTAAGATTGGGGCCAAAAAGGAATCTCTTACCACGGAAATGATGGAAATGGAAATTTTGTATTAAGGGAAGATTGCAGACTTTGAGGCTCGACGACCCAGTACTCCACTGGATAAGCGTGCAACTCCAACTGAAGTGGTAAGGGCCACATTAGACAACATTTCGGTAGAGGTGGCGAAGTGTCAAAATTTGCTAGAAGAAGCAAATACAGTGTTGGTTGGATTGAATGAGGATCCAGACCTTATGTAGTTGAAAGGGGATCTACAACAAAGGAAGCAGGAAATTGACGCTGCAAACGCAGAAATGAAGACTTTGTCGGCGAGGAAAAAGATGCAAAAATTTAATGAGGTAAGAGAGATGCAAAAACAGCTGGCGGTGCTAATGGAAAGAGAGGCTACTGCTTCAGGAAAGTTGCATCCCATAGAGGATGAAGGGATGGCACTAATGCAATAGATTGATGAGAAGTTTGTTGAACTTCAAACAACGGAGGGCACACTGAATGAACAAGCCCAGGAGGAGGTCTTATAGGAGATGCTGGAGATGGATAAGGAATTTGAGAACAAGGCAAAGATAATGGTTGCGGAGCTCGCCGTTACTTTGCACACCTTCACTGCAAAACTAGGTACCGCCGAAGAAGCGTAATCAAAGCCTACCGGAGAAAGTGGATCGGGGATGATCCACAAGTAAGTGTTAGGGGTCTGTTGGGCGTGGCCCAAGTTGGCACATTCTGGATAAAGTACAAGTATGGGAAACTGCGCAGTTCGGAGTGCGAGGCTCATATGGCACAAGTTTGAGGAGTGTGCAGTTTAGATTTTGAAGTCAAATGCGCAGCAAGTAGTGTTGATGCATAGAGCCAACGCAACAGTTGTTTTGGGTAAAAAGTATAAGGGAAGGTTGATCTATAAAAGCAACCTATTTTGGGTAAGCGACTCCAAGATTCTTGGCAGTTGGGTAAGGATCGGAGTGGAGATAAAGGAAATCGA
Organism: Larix kaempferi; assembly: GCA_027924585.1. Taxonomy (NCBI): domain Eukaryota; kingdom Viridiplantae; phylum Streptophyta; class Pinopsida; order Pinales; family Pinaceae; genus Larix; species Larix kaempferi. The sequence goes on along the minus strand of BSBM01000361.1, from coordinate 67,888,402 downwards.
CCTGCCAGAGAGAGTGGTGGAAAACCGTTAGAGGCTAATCCAAGGCTAGACGGCAACAACAAGTCTAAAGAGATGAAAAGCGATTGGCCATGATGCGGTTGTAATCATTTTTTATAATGAATGTGGTTGTCAGAAGGTCATGTGAGCCACGAGTGGCCCAGCAAGGTGGCCTGAAGCGAGTGGAGCAAGCTGTCGACGATGATAGGAAGGGTGGCAAGTAACTACACCAGTTTTGGGGAACCTTAGGGTTTTGAGCCCTCCATGATTGTAACAGATGTGACCTAAGGGAATGGCCTATAAAAGGGCACATTTTGTAAGGAAAAGGGTTAAGTAATAGTTTTTGTTTTATGATTGAATATTGATCTCTATTGAGAGAGATTCATTGTAAAGGCTCTGCAGCTGTGTGCATAGTGACCTATTGAAACCCTTCCCATTTATAATATAATCAACAGTTCCTGTGGATGTAGCTCCCATCCTGGGGGTGAACCATGTTAAATTCTATGTTATGTGATTGATTATGCATTAATATCTGTGTATTTGCTTAAGTGAATGGTTAAGATCGTGTTTATGAATGCATGTCTTCTTGCTTTTATATGTATTTGCCATAAGGATAAGAGATGGGAATAATATGTTAGGTAACAACATGTGTGAATGAATGTTAAAGTTACAAGTATTTCTAAGTCAGATGAATGCATAAGTCAAGTTGATCGGGTAAACACTTAGTCAGCGAAGTCTGTATAGTGCAATTCCCTGAGCGCAACACCGGAAGTGCACAGTTACAGCGTTCTGGTTATAGTGTATAAGTTTGCAAGGTTTGCAGTCTATTATGTTGCTGAATGCATAACATACATGAAGTAAAGTCCATTAGAGTGGTTAAGTACCGAAGAGGAAGCGCGTTCTCAGTTGCGTTATCCCAGTGTAGAAGAGTCGTTCAGAGCCGCGCAGTCCGTGGATGCACTATTGTATAAGTGATTAACCATGAGGAAGGTGAACTTTGCGCAGTCTCGCATTCCATTGAAGCATCCATCACCCGATTTTGGAAACCTGATTCCGCAACCTCACCTTAACTTCACCTCGGGTGAGACCTCAATCTGTTCGCAGACTGTTGCCGAAAGGGCCGGTGAAAAGGGGTTTTGTTGGTTCCCTGAACCGCCCAGAACCTGGGTCTATATTGGAAAATATTAAAGAACACAAGATCCAAGAATGCTCGAAAGAATCAAGGAATATGAGCAAGAGACCAAGGATGCAGTTGCGAAGTTGAACCCAAATTTTTCTGGAATTTGCTGTGAAGCCAAACATCCCAAGTGATGCGCAGTCAAAAGTGTTAGGATATTCCTATACTCCACCCTAGTCCTACCAGCATTTTCATTATTTGCATTTTCAGTCTTGCATTCATTTCTGAATGCAACATGCATTTTTCATGCATGCATGCAATTGCATGCATCCCACTCACCAGTCCCAACACCTAGCCCTCAGTTAGCTAGCCCTGGGAACTTCTCACTTATCAGTTTCAACCCTCCTAGCACTTAGTGCGCCCTGCATGCAGTTACATGCATCTCATGCGCCCTCTCCCACCTACTATTCAGTTGTACTTCAGTTCTTTCCTTGATTTAAGGCTAGACTGACTCTCAACTGACTGTATCACTCCGATAGACCTCCAGTAAGACTAGACTTCCCATTCTGACTCCAATTAGCTCCTCATGCACCCTCCACTGAGCCTCCTTCATTCAGTTAGTGCCAGTTACACTCAGTTACACCTGCCACACTCGGTTAGACTCAGTTTGACTGATGTTTGACAATTACTTGTGCATTGATGACTCCATTGATGATGATGAAGACTTCTAGTTGTGCTCCGATAACACTCTAGTGATGTTTTGATCACTCCATGAAGGCTAATTCGAATTTCCACCTTGGCATTTGAATCCTCATGCATTGTATTATTTATTTGTCCATTTGTGATTAATGAATTAGTGTGTGTGAAGTTATTTTGCTTCTATCCGAGTTCTACTATATTATTATTTTGTTGCTCATTTACACTGCATTGACCACTCTTCTTCTATCTTCCTGCTTAATCATAATCTTTCTTGTGAGGTATACATCAGCTCTTAGATCTGCTATGAGGATTTTCACAAAAAGAGCCCGTTGGAAGTGGCTCAGGGGAGAGCCACATGTAAGTGTTAGGGGCCTATTGGGCGCAGCCCAAGTATAGAAGTTTTGATGACAAAAGTACAGTTAGGCGAGGCATAACATTGACCAGTTTTTGGGAGAAGCAACTCCACAATTCCCAGGAGGAGGGTATGGATCAAAGTGGTGTTGGAAGGGAAGGACATGTCCCCTTAGTAAAGAAAAATTACTAAGGAAATCCAGAGGTAGTTGAAGCAATTAAGAGTTAAGCGACGAACTTACAGATATAGGAACATAAGTAAATAAGTGGAATGGTGCAAAGGATGCACCACTGAAGCGTCAGAGCCACGAGATCAGAACTGTACTTGCAGAAGAAGCGTTAGATTCAGAAGAAGCATTGCAAAAGGACAACAGAGTATATCGAAGTTAAATCAAAGCGTGGACGATAGGAGAACCACACCATTTTGGGTTTATGGGTACTATGGGGGTTGGCCCATAGCTATTGTAATATGTCACCTTCAGGCACATCTATATAAAGGGAAATTTTGTATAAGGAAGGTTAGAGATTATTATTATTAGATGTTATATTTTGATAGATCTAGACTGAAAGAGATCTAAGAGAGAAAGACTCTGCAGCTGTGTGCGCAGAGAACTATTGTAGAGAAGAGTCTATAACTGAGTGCGCAGACTGGAAGTGTTCCCCTTCCAGGTAATATAAGAATAGTTCCTGTGGACGTAGCTCCCATCTGGGAGGTGAACCATGTAAATCCGTGTGTTATATGTATGAATGTGTGATGTGTCGTGTTCATGATATGATATGTTTATGTATTTTATTTCATATTTATGTTAATGGAAATCATATGTTAAGCAGAGTTTACATGTATATGAATGTTATGAAGTAATGCTAAGTATGGTGAATATGTAGTTACATGAGTAGAGACAACAGTGATTCTGCGTAGTCTGTTGGTTGTTGATAATTGTGAAGTGAGAAGTTACATATCGATATTGTTATAATAGAATACATGCTAAGTAATAAAGGTAATACCAGATCAGTTCCTACATCTATGCATCACCACGATTGCAGAAATTTGCTTCTGTAACCATCCATCTTCACCTTGGGTGATACTTCATCCTGTTCGCAGGTTGATGCTGAAAGAGCCAGTGAAAATGGGTGTTTTTGTTGCTGCAAAGTAACCTCCCAAACTAGGTTCATCCTAGAAAGTGTAGCAGCCCAACATCTGGTTCACTAGAGTTAGTCATCAATAAATAATACAGTGAATGCGAGTATAGTTCAGGGGGTCTACTTAAACTAGTAGATATTCTAACACTTGCAAGAATTTGAGGTACCCATTGTTGTTCTTGATTTTCCGACACCTTTGGAAATTCATTTTCTTTGATTTCATCAATCATTGTGCACTCTATGATTTCCTATTCATGTTTCTTTCCCTACAATTTATCTTTATACATGACCTTTTCATTGAATACCACATCTCTACTCCTAATTTTTTTTTCTTCATAATCCCATAAGCGATAACCAAAATCAACAACCTCATATCCAATAAAGGAACACTTCTTGGATTTAGCCTCAAGCTTTGTTCTATTTTCTTTATCAATATGGAAAAATGCTTCACAACCAAAAGTTCTCATAAATGAGTAGTTTACCTTTTTACCTGTCCATGCCTCCTTTGGAATCCCACCATCTAAAGCACTTGAAGGCCCTTTGTTTATTAATAAACAGTAGTATCTACAACATCTGCCCAAAACTGTAAGGGAAACCCTACATGCAGTCTCATACACCTTGCACACTCCATGATTGTTATGTTCAGCCTTTCTGACACACCATTTTCTTATGGTGTTCCTGGAACAGTCATCTCTCTACGAATCCCATGGTATGTGTTTGTGTCAGAAATTGTTACTAAGGCTAGGGTAACAAGCCAACACAATCTCAAGAGTTGAAATCAATTAAAACTAGGTTTTAGGGTTTTGTTTCATATGTTTTTGGTTATTGACTTCAAAAGCATAAAGGGAATACATTCAGCAGATAAGTAAAAACTAAGTCATACACAAATATCAATGAAGATGCATATATATCACAGGAATCCAACATAAGATTGTAATGAAGTTCACACAATAAAAGACAAGCATCACTGGAAATTACACATAAAAACAGAAATGAATTTGTCATTCATGAAACTAAATAAGTTTAAAATGAAGCCAATACAGATCAAATGTAGGGTAAAGAGTCATATATTCATAGTTTCATCAAAAAATGCATATGAGAGTTTACAGTACCTAATACTGAACAAGTCTGGAAGTATGAACAGCTTGCAGACCTCCTAATGCTATCCAGAAATCAGAACCCCTCTTCAGTCCCCTTTTTCCCTCTTTTATCATTACAAAGAAATGGTTCTATTTCCCCTTCATTAGGTCGAAATTGAAACCACTGAGCAGTTACATTAACTAACTAACTCAACTAATTAACTAAAAATAATAAATCGGATTCCTGGAAAATATGATGAATTTATGGAAAATACGTGTCAAAGAAGCTTCCATATCTCTCAATTGGTGACACTTGTGTAAAAACTGAGAGAGGTTTTTAAAAATTCATCTCCAGTCAATCAGAATCTGCCCCGCAAGATGAACACTAAAACAGGAAAATATTAAATCTTTAAAATCCCTGGAAAATAGGCTGCAAATATTAAACTGAATCTTTCAATCCTTGATAGTTGTTGCAAAACTGAGAGAGGTTTTTGTAGATGGGTATCTTAGGAACAAAAACCTCCTTCGGTTTTAAAAAATTCCTCTCCATCAGCTCGCGGTCTGTATTTGACTTCAATCGCTCAAAACAGGAAAAACAGAGCAGATTTTTGTCTCTACTGCCTCCTTTTTTTTATGTCAGCTATTCTTCTTGAGATGTAGGCATCCTCTTTACGATTTTGAAAATTGAATATTCATCTGAAGGCTTCCATGTATTACTGATTGATGTACCCATAAATATTGAACTTAAAAAAAATCACATGGACCTACACTTTTACTGCTTTTTAATTGATTTCCTTCCGAGGAAAAGCTTCCACTCTCACACTGTTGTAATGTGCAGGGAGTTCTCTGCTTTCCACACCAATTATCATAACCATCAGTATAGTCAGCCTTAAACCTCAAAGTATCCATTATAATCATCTCATTTTTAAGTCCCTTAGCAAAATTGCAGGACACCTGAGCATCAAAACCATCTATCTTTTTGAAAAATTTCAACCAGCCTGCCTGCTGAAACAGCTCTGCACAGTCAGGAAGCTTCTGAATCCATGTTAAGTCTGTGGGCTCAGCCCTGTTGACCTTACCACTTTTGCCACTTTTCACCATATTCTTCTTTTCAGGAAACAGGAACAGTCTGATTTCAGGTTTCAAAATATATTTTATAAGCTGTTTTCTGATGCTTTGAGCTCCTTTGAACTATGCTACACACTCCTGGATAGACCTTCAATTCAATGTTCTCTCCTCTCGACCATACAACAAAGTCTGTATAAGAAGTTTCATATGTTCTCCGAGCAAGTGATTTTACAGGTCATAACAATTTTCAGCAATGTTTAAACCACTTGCATAAACCAACCACACCTACTGTGTAAGAATGAGCATAATAGAAAAAACTGCGAGTCCTCTTAATGTTCTTTCCAGAATTTTGAATGTATAAGAGAACAAATGATAAAATTCTTCATTCAAACTCTCATTTGCATTTCCCAGACTGAATACTTTACATTTGAAACTATTCCGCTGCTATGTTCATGCATATTGCTCATACTAGCTTCAAATAGTTATTTTTGTTGTGAAATGCTCATTTTATGATTTATTTTATCATTTCCAGCCAGCAATTTTTCCAGATAATTGTGCAGCGAAAAAGACCCAAATTTTCTAGCTGTGAGGGTTTATATCGGAATACCTGTCAGCTATGCATCTGTCGTGGCTTACAGCTTCTTTTTGGGGTATTAATGGTCTCCTTTTATGAGAATAGGTGTCCTCATATCATGTCTTTAACTGCTGATGGATGAATTTGGAAGCCCTAATTCTCGCTGGCGATAAACACACCTGTCTCCTCTCTTCATCAACACAATCCACCTTTTTAGTAGTGAGCTCTCCTTCACGAACACTACTCCTCTGTAAGGATGCGTGTAACAAGAGAAATTTGACAGCTAACCGGGATTTGCTGGTTTCTGTGCAACTAATCCCGCATACCATGCAATGACGAGCTTGTTTTACTTCGTGACTAGCAACCAGCTAAAATCATGCTCAAACTGCTGCAAACACGTGTTAAAACACTCACACAAGGTGATTAGACACCCCCATTCTTCATCATGATTGAAATCAGTTCAAAAATTGGAAAAAACACAGACCGCGATATTCCTGTAGCGCGCCCTGTGTTAAAATTTTGCCTAGCGCTACAAGAATAGCTGCTATGTCAAAATTTAGCAGTTTTTCAACTTTCTGCTAATTTGTCGGAGATTTTAAAAGCTACTTGATTTAAGGAATGATCATGACTTCTCTCTCCACACATTAATGAGTCAATCTTTGAAAATATGACCTTCTTTAACCCCCTTTAAAGTATAAAATATCACCAAAATCAAATAAAATAAAAAAGAATGGGTTCAAAACTTATTCAATCACCCATATAGTTTCTAAGGAGACTAAAACTAAAACTCAAAACCAAAAATTTAACTGAAGTAGATTCAAAAACAAACCAAAATTGAAGAAAATAACTCAAAAATGCAGGAAAATTTGCTGACTTAACAGTATGAATGGTAACTATCAAACTCCTTTCCACAGTATTCACCTCCATTATCATATCTAAGACACTTTAACCTTTTTCCTATCTCATTTTCAACCAAATCTTTCCATTTCTTAAACTTAGAAAAAACATCATATTTATGTCTAATGCAATACACCCAATTTTTTATAGTTGCACCATCAATAAAAGTAACATAATAATGAGATCCACCAAGATATTGTACCTGAGCTAGTACCCATACATCTGTATGCACAAGATCTAACTTTTCACTCTTCTTTTGCTTCCCAACTCTGATAAATTTGACTCTCTTCCGTTTTCCATAAACATAGTTCTCACAGAATTCCAAACTTACCTGCTTCAGGTATGGAAGCAACTTCCTTGAGTGGAGAATCTACATCGCCTTCTCACTCATGTGTCCAATCCCATGATGCCACAATGTTGTATTTTATCCTATGAAAGCTAAAGAGAAAGAACAATTAGTATTATGAGGACATAAATACAACATACCTAACCTATCTCCTTTTGTTATCACCATTGATACTTTAGTGATCTTCCACCACATTTCTCCAAACGTAGATAAATAGCCACCATATCCCAACTGCCCCATTGCAATTAAATTTATTTTCATAGTAAGAATATGCCTTACATATTTCAACAGCCATTCACCTCCATTCTTTAACTTTATCCATACCTTACCCATTCCAACAATTTTACATGGTTCATCATCACCCAATAAAACATGTCCAAAATTAAATTGAACATAATCATAAAGAAATTTCTTATGCGGTGTAGCATGACATGAAGTCCCTGAATCTGCTACCCAATAATCACTAGTATTATCCAATGCAAGAATCAAAGTATCTTGTAACACATCACCTGCTACATTTGATTCTTGAGTAGTCTCATGTTGTCCATCTGCTTTCTTCTTTAGAGATCTACAGTACTTCTTCAGATATCTTTTCTTTACATAGTTCCAACACTTTATCTTTCTGAGTATGGACTTGGATCTACCCTTCCTATACTTCCCATGGTTACCTAGGATCTTTCCTCTCTCCCTTTGTCTTCCCCTGCTCTCCATCGTCAATGCATTACCTGATGTCTCACCTGTGTTTTTACTTCGCGTTTCCTCACTAATAATAACACCAACAACATCATTCAAAGTGTTTGAACTAGAGACATAGTTACTTACATCCATGACTAAGCCATTCCATCTTTCTGTCAATGAGCACAATATTAGAAGAGCCCTAACCTCATATTCAAAGTTTATTTGTACAGAACTTAGTTTATTAGTAATCGTATTAAATTCATTTAAATGGTTAGCAATAGACCCACCTTCTAGCATCTCCATATTAAATAAACACTTCATTAGAAATATCTTATTGGAGGACGAGAGTTTTTCATACAGTTTAGCCAATGCGCTCATTAGAACCTCCATTGACTTTTCTTTTGAAATATTGAAATCCATCGATGAATCCAGGGACAATGGTATTGTTCCTAGTTCCTTTTTATCAAGAACCTACCATTCTTCATCCTTCATGGTCTCCATATATTTTTCTTTTCCTCCAAATGGTAGGAATAGATCCTTCTGATACAGATAGTCTTCCATTTGCATATTCCATAACTAGTATTTTTGGTCATTAAATTTCTCAACCCTAAACTTTCCTTATTCTTCCATTGCTCCCACTAAAAACATGAACCCTTATTTCCTGCGAGTTTATCTTCCAAATATACCTTTGGCTCTGATAACAATTGTTAGAAAAATGAGATCGCAGAGCAATAACAATAAACAAGATGCAAATATAAAACACATAAACACAATACAATAGAGACACCAATATACATGGCTCACCTAATATGGGCTACGTCTATGGAGAAATTGATAGTCCTTTTATTATATCATCTAGTAAATGAAGGGATACAACATGCAACACATCCGCTGCAACTTCCTCTTCACTCTCTCACAGTTTCTCTTACACAAGCATAGAGATTTTTGCAATACTACAATACACAGCTGTATTCCAATGCCTTCCTTTTAAAGAGGGATTACCATGGGACACCCAATACCATGGGCCCGTAAATCACCCATTATTGACCAATTCATGACTATGAAATTACAACATTTTACAATGCATTTTTTTCCAAAATTTTCACTATAGGGGTGCTATCCCTGAACCCCTGCCAGGGGGGAGCTCCCAAAAAGGTTATCGATGCCCCCCCATGGTGACTATAGTGGGGGGGGGATCCCCTCCACACCCCCCCGTCATGGGTTGGGATCCAGACATGGGTGAAACATGATCTCTGAATCAAGAAGATCAGGCTTCACAACCAACTCTCTTTACTATAGCATCACACGTCTTATAACAAAAAAATATTATGGATGTAAATGTTGTGGACCTTCTATGAAGGATAGGTGGTCCAAAGACCTATGAAATACAGTGTGCAATTTCTCTAGGGTATTCCTCCCAGAAAACCACTCTTATAGAAGAGAAAGATCTACTTTCAATGGTAAACAAGAGAGAACCCAAAGCCATGAAATAATGACACCAACTGACTAGTTTAGGGCATATCATAGAGAGAAGGAGAAGGAATACAGAGATATTTTCGATTCAAATGTGCAACCTGTGATCAATGATCTTGAATTCTTCAAGACCTATGTTGAGAAAATTCCCAAAGGGATGAAAAGGAAATCGATATTTTATGAGCTCCCATATTAGGAGCATAAATTGACCATTTACTAGATCCCATGCATATATTTAAAAATATTTCATGTTCTTTGTGGCATCACATATCATCCAAAAAAATGACAAGTTAGCTGTCAAGAAAGATCTTATTTCTTCAAATACTAAAAAGAAGCATTGGCCAAGACAAGAAAATAGATGAGAGGTTGGCCACTCTTTTTCATTTAAAAAAGGCAATGTCCCATGTATTTTGAAGAAAGTTGATCTTAATCTAGGAAAGGAAGTTATATTGGGTGTGAAGGCTCCTTATTTTGATGGGTCTACTCTATGACGTTTCTTCACTGCAAATGAAGAGTTTTTAGGTGTCACGTGCCCTTCTATCAATCCAACTCAAGGGAACATGTCTAAATATCTAGTCCTTTCAAAACTCTAGGCCCCATGATCAATTTTCATATTCATAACAAGTAAAACACATGTGCAAATGCATAGTTCAAATAAACACAACGGAAATAAAATCTACTACACACATCCATCATGCACTTTCTAGCATAATTTTAATAGACATCAAATTAAAACATTTGCATAATGAAATACAAGACAATAATCATCTTGAATTGAAGTTGTCCTGAGCAACTGGCTATGCAACTGCAATGTTCCACCTAACCATAGGCCAGTTGTGCTCATCAATCTCTCAACACAACTAATAGCCTCAAGCTGGACATGATTTCCACAAGGAAAAGAGAACAACAACTATCACATAGCCAATTATACACCACATCTCAGCCAATCCAATCCACAACTGGGTTTATCAGGCTATTAAGGAAGTAGAACGGAAGGAATTTCTAAGCTAGTGAGCTTAACTACAGAGCTATTGGTACCTCCATAAGATTTATCTAGCTTGGCACCCACAATACCTACACACCCAACACAAGGAAGTATTCCCTTCACTTCTCCACATTCCCTCAGGCCATACCTTCCCTTCTAGTCCTCTTCAGGGTGTGCATAGAAAAGTAACCAAAGCTCTAAAATATTTGGAGAGGTTACACTCTTCATTAGGTTTATCAAGGAAATTCTAAATCCTCTTCTACTCCTGGTTGCTTACACACAGTTCAAGCCAAAACAAGGGATACATATAACCCAATTCACAACAATCTCTTCCCACACACACAGTAAGGCACCAATGTTGGGCATGGAAAGGCGTCTTAGCTATGGGATTCACAAAACGCAATCTCCCATGAGTGTTCAAAAATCGTGGGCACACAAAAACGTATTTTGAAAGGGGAAAAAAACCATGGGGAACAAAATGATTTTCCCATGGGTATATGAGCATTCAAATGGAAAAAATAGCCTCTATGACCCCCCAGTTCGAATTCCCTTTCCTCGCAGTAGTTCTGCAACCCAAAAACGCCCTTCTTTCATCTAGAAATGAAAAAAAACACAATAAAAATGTTGAGGAAAACACCCAGCAAGCCAAAACTGCATGAGATAGAAAAGAACATGGATGGATGATGGCTTGGGAAGCAAATTTATGGTTCTTTTCTTTCCCGAGAAGGAAAACACGTTTTTCCAAAATGATGGCTTTCCCATAGACAAAATTTGGATAGCCATACCTTCCATTTCCCAAAACAATAAATACCTCAACCACCTCTTGGAAGAAATAAATGATTGGGTGCAATAGTCAACATGGATAGTTAATGGTTCATGGTTTTCTGATTGACACTATTGCCTTCAAGGGTTTCAATATTTCCCTCCCTTTTCCTTGTAAAATCATGCCCCCATACTCTTGTTGCATTGCATAGCTAGTTGTGGGTATTTTTATTAATATACATGTACATCATATTTACTATTTCCATCGTGTCATGCTAACATGCGATCCACATGTATCAAATTTCAATTGTCGATACAAGAACGATAAATCAATGGTGGGGCCTTGGCCTTGAGCTCCTCACCACGATTTTATAATGATATTACATCATTTACATATTTAATGCAACACAGTCAAAATCGGGGTGTTACATCGGGTTTGAAATCACGTGACCATCTCAACCTACTAAGGGTACGTATAATGTCAAAAAATTGTTTTTACTTTTTATTCATATCTTTTACCACACAGGTTAAAATACAATTAACTTTTTGTGTCTACTTTGTAGTGTCATTATCCATTGTTCATGCATGGGTGTGTGAACCATGACTTTCCCGATGACCTACAGCATGCCATTTATGAACTATCTACATTTGTATGGTGGATCACATCATAGGAGATTTACATCACTAGCATTCCATGGTGGAGTCAAGAGATAGCAAAGATTGTTTGTATGTTTGAGAAGGAACTGTCGTCGAGTTTCATGGGATTCTAGGTTCATCTTCTCATTTACCTAGTCGATGAGGTTGAATTAGTAATGGTGGTCTCATGTCGCTGGATGTTCTTCTTGGAGAGGTTCATGAAAAAATTGAAGGGATTTGTTCGACAAAGGGAAAAACTCGAGGGATATATGGAAGATGGGTACATAGTATATGAGTCATTCTATTATGCTAGTGAGTACATCAAGCAAATTGACCACACACTAGGAGGAGTGATTTGGGATTATGAACATGATTAGTAGAAAAGGGAAGGGAAGGTACTGTAAACGAAGGGAAAAAGGTGCATGATAAAGAGTAAGTCACTTATCTTTCGATCTTCAAATTTCCACATAGTAACTATTCACAACAAACTTCAAAATCTAATATATTTGATCCCATACATAATGAATGTGGTTTTGTTTCCATGAATACAACAACAAATTCAGAAATTGATGCAATCAATAAATTCATTCTTTACTGTTAGAATTCAATATGCTAAGACAGAAAATAGAAGCATTACATTCCATTTCACAATAATAGCATATACAGGATCACTGAAGAAACAACAAGCACAGCATAAACACAAGAGATAGAGATTTATCCTGGGAAACCCTCATGGGGTAGAAAACCCAACAAAGCTTCCTCAATATAGATGACCAACAATATACAAAGATGAAACCCTAAGACATGATATCCTCCTCCACAATAGCAGACCTCTCCTCCACAAGTGTGCTATCCTCAAGTGAGTGAGTGTATCAAACGAGGAACACACCTCCTCTATTTATACACTACTCTGATATGTATTTTACACAAGTACATGTAGGCTCGTATTTAACCATTAGGTTAAATACCCCATTATAACTGACTGGGCCGACCCCCACATGGTGGGTCTAATAACCCTAGTTACCACAACCAACTTGGAGGAATAAACATCTCCGTATTTATAGTATAATCACATCGGAGGTATGGAACATCTCCGAAATAAATAATATACAAATATAATATTCTTTGAAGTTACAATATTTCAACACTCCCCCTTAACGAGAAGGATATTATAACAGTATCTGCACAAGCAAGGAGTCATCAGCATAATACATGATACATCTATAAATCATTGGAAGCTTTCTTAACATCATCAGTAACTCAACCAGTTACTGGAACATCAACATCTTTAGTACTGAGTCTTTATCTTTTGCAGCACTCGAACAACTATAGCAACATCAACGTCTGGATCCTCACGATCATCAACATCATCATCTAGACCATCACGATCAGCATCATCGTCATCATACGATCATCAGCATCGTCATTACACGATCATCAGCATCGTCATCTCACGATCATCAACATCGTCATCACACGATCATCAGCATCATCATCTCATGATCATCAGCATCGTCATCACACGATCAGCAGCATCGTCATCACATGATCATCAGCATCATCGTCACACGATCATCATCATCGTCATCACACGATCATCAACATCGTCATATCACGATTAGCAGCATCGTCATCACACGATCAGCAGCATCGTCATCACACGATCATCATCATCGTCATCACACGATCAGCATCGTCGTCATCACACGATCAACAGCATCGTCATCACACGATCATCAGCATCATCATCACACGATCATCAGCATCGTCATCACACGATCATCAGCATCGTCATCACACGATCATCAACATCGTCATATCACGATTAGCAGCATCGTCATCACACGATCAGCAGCATCGTCATCACACGATCATCATCATCATCATCACACGATCAGCAGCATCGTCATCACACGATCAGCAGCATCGTCATCACACGATCATCAGCATCGTCATCTATATACATGATCCTTCCTTTCGGAATTACTGGATCAATCTCATCACAATCATATTTAAGACTATCCTTCCTTTCGGAATTACTGGATTTACTGTCTAAGGATGATTAGTCCAACCACAATCATATTTAAGACTATCCTTCCTTTCGGAATTACTGGATTTACTGTCTAAGGATGATTAATCCTACCACAATCATATTTAATACTATCCTTCCTGGATTTACTGTCTAAGGATGATTAGTCCAATCACGTGCATTTTGAACCAAGCTCCAGGGACGATGCAGTCCTATCCTCTATTCTCGGAGACACCTGTCTACGGCTCACTTTAGAACTGAAAGTCCAGGGATGATCCAATCCCCTCAACTGTATTCTCATCTATACAGGTACAAATATCCAAGAGCATGTATCACATCAAAACATGTATACATCACTAATCAAAACATGTATACATCACATCAAAAACATGTATACATCTAGCATGTATTCTCACTAATACATATAACATCAAAACATGTATACATCACTAATCAAAAACATGTATACATCTAGCATGTATTCTCACTAATACATCTAACATCAAAACATGTATACATCACATCAAAAACATGTATACATCTAGCATGTATTCTCACTAATACATCTAACATCAAAACATGTATACATCACATCAAAAACATGTATACATCTAAAATAAAAGATATATAAGAGTTCTAAATCTAAATAATTCTAAGTAGCTAAGTGCAGTAAATAGGTAACCTCATCATTGATGAGACAGACTTGTTATCAGATACTATGCTACTGCCCCTTTCGAGGAGGGTCCTTCTGGACTATACCAAGCTTGTCTCGGAAGTATTTAAACTTTACTCGAGACAGAGGTTTAGTCAAGATATTAGCAATCTGATCCTCAGTGCTTATATACTCGAGCTTGATAGCTCCTCTCTGCACCATATATCGTATATAGAAGTATTGGATCTCTATGTGTTATTGACTTATCCTGGAATACAAGATTTTCTATCTTGATTCATTTCTACTCCATATAATAGCTTCTGAAGCCACACTGCTTCACAGCTGGCAGAGTAGACAGCTATATATATATTCTGCTTCAGCAGTACTGAGAGCCACACTAGATTGTTCCTTACTGAACCATGAGATCATGGCAGATTCAAGACTATAACATCCACCTGATGTACTCTTTCTGTTTGAGGCACTTCCTGCCCAATCAGAATCTGAGTAACCATGTAAACGGAGTTCATGACCTCCAAGATAATATAGACCAAAATCTATTTTACCTTTTAGGTACCATACTACATGCTTTGTAGTTATTAAGTGAACCTTTCTAGGTTCTACTAGACACTAACTTAGGGTATTTGCAGCAAAGCACATATCTGGCCTAGTATTTGTTAAATACATCAATGACCCAATGATTTGTCTATATAGGGTCCACTAAATACGATGAGTCATTAACTAACAACTTCAAGTTGGAGTCCATGGGAGTGGCCATGGCTTTATACTCCAACATATCAAATATTTTTAGAAACTTCACAGCATACTTACCTTGATTTAAAATATTCCTTTTGGATCTTGCCATACTTCTAGACCTAAGAAGTAGTGCATTAATCCGAGATCTTTCATTTTCATTTCTGCAGCCATTTTCATGACCTGTTTCTCATTCCTTGTTAGAAAGAGATCATCGTCATACAATAATGGTATGATAGGTTCATCATCCACAACCTTAAGGTAAAGGTTAGGAACAACTTTACTTCTGGTAAATCCCAAGCTTTGTCATGAAGCTATCAATTGTCCATTATTCACACTCAACATTGAGTGATCTTCTGCATATCTATCTGTGCCATCTCTCGTCAGATGGGTCTACTAATATGTGCCTCAAAATCATTCGAACTCTGTGGTGAGTTCCTTCTTGCATCCATGTCATATGTGTATAGAACCCATATTCAACCTTGTAGCAAAGGTTGAGATCCACATCACCCATGATGATCATTAAGCTCATCAATTGACTACCGATCCTGGGAACCCATACAGAACCTGATTACATTATTAAGAGAATGGTCTCATCTAGTCCCTTGGAGTAAAACATCTCATCATGATTCTCTTCCTCTTTCTAAGAGAATCTCTTAACCACAAGCTTTCTATAGTGTGTTTGATTTGTAAATCTTTTGTTGAACATCCATCGCTTGTTCAGAGCTCATCATTCATCGTGATCTTTCCTACAAATCAAAATTAAGTACATGATTAGTAATACTTCATAATCATCAAATCATATTGACATGATAACCTATTATGCATACAGATATCATTTACATAGTTATGCAACTATTTTGACCAATACTTTGGCACAACACTTTCCCATATCCTGTATGCATACAGTGGCTATCTAGATGCCTTCCATCTCTACCAGAACATACTATCGAGAGTGTGCACAGCTCTCGGCATGTCAGCAAAGAGGTTTCATTCTAGACAAGCAACAATGGAATGTTTGTCCAACTTACCAATCATATGCACATTAGTAGTATACTGTTCAATGCTCTATGAATGTTTACACTCAGCATTATATATTCTAGGAATAAAAATATGCATACAACCTATTACAGGAAATATCATTACTATTTCAAATAACAACTCAAATACTTATCTTTTATGTTTGTGTGGTTGCCTCCCGCTTGATCTTCTGTATGTCTTTTGAACTTCTATTCATTCTATACCACTGTGCATGCTCAAGAGTCATCCTCATGATCTCATACACAAACATATACTCATTAGTATATTCTAAATGCTATCAAAACATTATAGTACTAAATAATCTTGAAAATGTATAGTCATGATTATAGTTAATAAACATTAGTATTCAATATTTCAGGGAAGTCTTCTTTTACTCATGCATATCATCAATCAAGATAAAAGATATAATATGCATAATCCCTTGATTACTAACTTTATGAATAAGCATAACCAATCATTCCAAGTATACTTATATAAGGGATCCTAACACAAGGTAAGATTCATGGGAAACATACCTGGATTAGTATACCTACTTGGTTATGTACAACATACCTAAACAATCTCTTCAATGATTTAGAGATCCCGAGCTAGAACCTGCATGTCTCATAGGTTAAGCATAATATAACAAAGTCATACATACCTCGTAAGTAAAACAAATATTATGGATGAGTCTTTGTCTTCATGTTTTCATGGTCATGGAACCTGATTTGTCTTTTGTGATGTACCTGTATCTTGTTAGCAGACAACATCAACCTCACACAACATCATAATGCATTAGTACAATCATAAGTGTCAACACCCTAACCAATGAATATCTTCTATCATGCATTCATAATTTTGTTAAGGTGATACAACAAATCTAAAATCAAGATTTTACTAACCGTAATAACATGAAGACAAACATACCATAAACTTAATCATGAACAAATCTCAAAACATACCTCGATGAGTCATACCTGTCGAGATCGCTTGTAATCTCCTTATGTAAAGCCTTAGCCTCATCTCCCTCTGAAACATGAACTCCTTCACTTATGCAGGTGACCAATCCATCTTCTTCTAGGATTAACCCTATCCACTTGATTTGCAAGAACTGGACCTGGAGCTGGATATGGGTTTGTCAGAGAAACCCAAAAAATTCAAACTTTGAATTTCAAACTTCCGAAAGGATAGAAATATGCGCCTTGATGAGCTGATCAAACTGATATATTCAGAATTTGAAAACTGCAAAGTTTCACTCCTCAATTTTTCCTTTGAAACTTCCGGATTCACTGGACGTGACCCTGAACTGGGTTTTGATGAATCCCACTCTTCTGCCCAATCAAAATGTTTTATCCAAAGCTCTAAGCTTCTATTTTTCTGAGGAGCTTCCAGACATGGTCACAGATTTCAAAAATTCCCATTTTTACAGAAGCCCTAATTTTCCACTTTTCTGATCAAAGTCCCGAACTAGGGTTTGATCAAGCCCGGCCTTCTGCCCAACCAAAAAATCTGATCTTGGTCTCTAAATTTCTATTTTTATGAGTAGCATTCATCCGTGGTCTCCGTTTACAAAAATTCCAACTTTCTTCAAAGCCCTAAATTCCGGAAGCCATGAATGAAGGTACTCAAAAATAATTCTGTTTTGACATAAATATGTACCTGATTGTTTCTAGTTTAACTCCAAACTTTTCAATCCACAGGGTCTGAAAAAGTTTTCTAAGATATCCTGACCTGTTATCTTTCCATCCTGACAGGTCTTACCTCAATTGGATTCTCTGAGAGAGAGTTATGTCAAATGTCGCAACGTGACCTATTTTGGGATAAAACAGAAGAGCAAACTTGTACGGCGTGCCACGTGTCACTATTTGAACTTCGGCCTCTGAAAAACTTTCCTGAGGTAGCTCGGCCTGTTATATTTCCATCCTGACAGGTCTGACCTCAATTGGACTCTCTGAGAGAGAGTTATGCCAAGTGTCGCAACATGACCTGTTTATGGGATAATACAGGAGATCGAACTTGTACGGAGTGACACGTGTCACTGGTTCAACTTCGGCCTCTGAAAACGTTTTCTGAGATAGTACAGACTGTTTACTACCTGTCACTTTTTACGAAATTTCATTTGGAGCTTCCTAGCCCAAGATATGACCTTTTTCCCAAGGTCACCTGATTTTGACTCAGATCTGGAAGAGGCAGAAACCCTATATTGTACAGATCATAAATAACAAAGTACAACGAATTAGAGGTTGTCCTTTGGACACAAGGTACCTGGAGATTTTATATTCATCCTGTAACAATTTCAGTTCTGAAAACTATGCCAAAACGGATTTATAGCGAAAGTGATACGATGATTGGTTTTTGCTATGTAAAACCCTAACCTTCAAATTGTTGTAAGTAAAGCAAGTGTCGTTAGTGCCATACCTTGTCTTCCTTCAGGTTAGCTCTGATACCATGTTAGAATTCAATATGATAAGACAGAAAATAGAAGCATTACATTCCATTTCACAATAATAGCATATACAGGATCACTGAAGAAACAACAAGCACAGCATAAACACAAGAGACAGAGATTTATCCTGGGAAACCCTCATGGGGTAGAAAACCCAGCAAAGCTTCCTCAATATAGATGACCAACAATATACAAAGATGAAACCCTAAGACATGATATCCTCCTCCACAATAGCAGACCTCTCCTCCACAAGTGTGCTATCCTCAAGTGAGTGAGTGTATCAAATGAGGAACACACCTCCTCTATTTATACACTACTCTGATATGTATTTTACACAAGTACATGTAGGCTCGTATTTAACCATTAGGTTAAATACCCCATTATAACTGACTGGGCCGACCCCCACATGGTGGGTCTAATAACCCTAGTTACCACAACCAACTTGGAGGAATAAACATCTCCGGATTTATAGTATAATCACATCGGAGGTATGGAACATCTCCGAAATAAATAATATACAAATATAATATTCTTTGAAGTTACAATATTTCAACATTTACAACGCAGAGGAACGACAACCATGGGTTGCATTGTATGAAGAGAAGAGGAGGAAATGGGACACTGACAGAAAATAATTCAAGCGGTTGCATGGTAGAAGCATGCATTTTCCAGATCATTTAAAATAAAATATTCCAATGATTTGTCCCAACAGTTGGGTTGCAGGCCAAGTCACAGAGAAATATGGTGCATCCGGTCGTTACCCTCCTGAAGAGGAGGATGCGCTAAACATTGGGATCGGATGCAACAACTCAGTAATACAATATTTCTGTACATTTATAACTTTATAATGCAACTTTGAATTGTAACATCTATGTTTAATATATTAATGGTTGGGTTATTAGACATATGAAACCATCATTTGTTAACTTTTATTACAGGTGCATTCATTCCCATCTATGTGGGATTATGGACATCATCTTCACACCAAGGATGCTGATGATGGGCATGTTACACAAGATTGTGGAGTGGAAGTCGAGTTCAACCAATATTGTCGTGCTAGCCACCGAAATCAAAACCTAATAGGAGGTATGTTGGGTTATGTAGAAAAGATACAAGATATCAATGAAGTGGACTTCTAATCTTTCAATTATGTTATTTTTAGGTGCATATGGTGGGACACATTCGAGAATAATAGTGTAAAGGAAGACGTGATAGTGGGTTGATATGTATCAACTCTAGAAATATGTGGGATGAAAGTAAGGAGCCTTATGTTTTCCCAAAACACTACAACCAAGTTTTCTTTTACCCAGATATGTTGGATAAAGATTGGTGGTTCATATTAAAACACGACCCTAGATCTAAACATGTTTTTGAGAGCAACAGTTCTATCATGCCAATTGAGGAAGATAATGAGGGTTATCAAAATGGAGAGTGATATGTACATGTTTTATTTCATCATTTACAGATTAAGATATTCTTTTGTTACTGTTATCTTTGACTGTATAATTATATTGTTTATTTTTCATGTTATGACAGTGGAAATGGAAAGTTGATTAGTAGATGCAATGTTTAAACAATTTCAGTTGGTTAACAACCAATATGATGTGAAATATGGCTTATGTCTATGAAGTAATTTATGATTGTATGGAATGATTATATGTCATTGTCCAAATTACTCATATTATGTTTTGTGTATACATATAAATACACCATGAAAACAACTTACATGATTCAATTTTATTTTTGTGAATGTAAAGGCTAACATATTCTTCCTGACTTAAAGGTGGTCACAAATTTCAATATTAATATTTCAATGCTTGTATTTTATGGTGTTTTTGTTACAAATAATGTTAAAAATTATAATTAAATTAATTTATGACATTTCAGTTAAAATGTAATGTTTTTTTTATATGATTCGAATAAATTGAATTTTTGTTATAATGTAATGTTTTTTTTATTTTTTTATTGTATTTATAATGTTAACTCCAACATAGAAAATGACACATATGTAACCTTGATGGAGATTGAAAATTCAACAATTTTTTTACTAGTGTTGAGCTCTGCAATGACTTAATTTATGGCCTTGATAACAATGATATTTACAACAAAATTTAAGGTGCTCTCAAATTTCTCCATCAATATTTGAATGTTTGTATTTCATGATGTTTCTGTTATAAATAACGCTAAGAATTATAATTGCATTAGTTTATGACACTTTTGTTATAATGTTTGCAAATATTTTTTGAATGGCAATAAGAGAGATAAAATGGCTTTAAGGATGAAGGTGTAGGTATGGAATCTTCTTTAGGAGAGAAAAAATGGTTTTAAGAGAGAATCTTATTTTCCCTTTGTAATAAAATAATTAAATATATTATATTAATTAAGTTGGATTGAATTTCTTCATCTCTCTATTTCTAAGATGTTAAAATCCATCTTAGAATTGGTTGAGACACTAAGGATTTAGATCAACTAGTTAACAAATATGTATATATGCTTAGTATTTATTCACCATATTTTATGATTTGTAAATAAGTCCGTAGCTTTGATTTGTAGATTAAAGCCATGGTTGTATATTTGACTAAAATTATTTCGTATATGTATCAATATATAATCATTGATGTAGATTTTATTAATATGAATCTATACTATTTTATAAATTAGATATATTTATTGACAAACGCAAACATGAATATTTGATATCTTAAATCTTGAATAGTTTTGAAATTATTATTCAATACAAAAACATTTTAATATTATTAAATAAAAAAATAAAAAATAAAAATATTAACAAAGTAATAAAACATCAATAATTAATTGAATTTGAATATAAATTTACAATCATTTATATTAATTAATTTGATTAATATGTATTAATAATTAATCCAATTTATATAAATTTACTCTTCAATATAAAAATTGATTTTTCCGACTTAAATGTTAATATGATAAAGAAATAGTTGAAAATGTGACATGTGTCTTCCCCTTCATTAATCAATAAATTATGATATATATTTTACAATAGAAAATAGATCAAATATTTCATAACATTTAAAAACATGAAAAGGGGCAATGTGCATGATAATTTTAAACACCATCATTATCATTATTACCATCTAACATAAACATGCCATCATTATCATTGTCACCATCTAACAAACATAAAAATAAACACCATCATACCATCATTAACATAAAACTAATAAAAATAAGCATGAATGTATCATCATAAACGTTATGTTACATATTCATCTAACATATACATCTTATAGACTTAAACATGATCTAACACAAATATGATCTAACAATAACATGTAACAAAACACAAGTTCCATTTTCTAACATAACCATCAAAAACATCTAATGAACATCATCAAACCTGACCTAACATACACATCATGACTATCAACATTTGCAAAATGGAAAATTATGTATATATATATATATATATATATATATATACACACACACAATAACATCAAACTGATGATAAATGTTAAATATACATGTCTAGTCCACCCCTAGAACCATATCATCATCACTATCTATCGACCCACCAGATGTATTGACACCTCCAATAGTATACCCAGAGGCATGATCAACAACTATACTAGGAAATAAACTAGCATGTATATCAGTAAAAAAGACATCTCCGGGAATCTGGATCATCTCACCAATATGAGCATCCTCTCCAAAAAAGAGGGGACTAGTGGATGAGGATCATGGGGAGATGATGGATCTATAGAGGTTGGTCGGTTAGATAGGTACAACGGATCAAAAGTTGGATCGGTCGAAGGAGGGAGAGGAGGAGGAGGAGGCGGTGGAGAAGATGTATGATATGATAAAGGAGTACCAGGAGGAGGTGGAGGCTGAGGAGGAGGTGCACTAGATGTGGAGGCTATGTCAACAGTCGAAGGAGAAGGTGGAGTAGTAGATATCGAAGCTAATGGAGGAGGGGGTGGAGGTGGAGGATGTTAAGATTCAATATGATAAGATAGAATATAGCAGTATCACATTCCATTTCACAATAATAGCATATTCAGGATCACTGAAGAAAGAACAAGCACAGCATAAACACAAGAGACACAGATTTATCCCGGGAAACCCTCATGGGGTAGAAAACCCAGCAAAGCTTCCTCAATATAGATGCCCAGCAATATACAAAGATGCAAACCAAAGACATGATCTCCTCCTCCTCCATAGAAGACCTCTCTCTCACAAGTGCGCTACATTTCAAGTGAGGGAAGTGTGTGTATAATGAGGAACACACCTCCTCTATTTATACACATCTCCGACTTGTACTTTATATTAACAAGGTCGGCCCCAACTTTACCACTGGGTTAAACACCCCACTACAAATTACTGGGCCAACCCCACTAGGGTGGTCTAACAACCCTTTGACCCACATAACAGATACAGGGCCAACCCCCACTAGGGAAGTCTAATAACCCAAGTTACCACATTCTGTCGGAGGAATAAACATCTCCGAATATATAATAAGATATTCACGGAGGAATGAAACATCTCCGGAATAATAAAGTACAAATATAATATTCTTTGAAGTTACAATAATTCAACACTCCCCCTTAACGAGAAGGATATTATATCAGCATCTGCACGAGCAAGGATTCATCAACATCATACATGATACATCTATAAATCATTGGAAGCTTTCCCAACATCATCAGTAACTCAAGCAGTTACTGGAACATCTTCAATACTGGAACATCAACATCTTCAGTACTGAGTCTTTATTTTCTGTAGCACTTGAACAGCTATAGCAACATCAACATCTGGATCCTCACGATCATCATCATCGTCATCACACGATCATCAGCATCGTCATCTAGACCATCACGATCAGCACCATCGCCATCTAGGTCATCACGATCAGCACCATCGTCATCTAGACCATCACGATCAATAGCATCGTCATCTAGATCATCACGATCAGTAGCATCTGGATCATCAATATTAGTATCCACACCAATACAAGTATACATATCATCAATACAAGTATCCTCATCAATACAAGTATACATATCATCAATACAAGTATACATATCATCAATACAAGTATCCTCATCAATACAAGTATACCTTTCATCAATACAAGTATTCTCATCAATACAAGTATACATAATAGCAACATACCCTACAACACACATGATCTATTTAAGACACCTCATCATGTCTAGGGATGATGCAGTCCACTCGTCAACTTAGACAAAGTCTAAGGACCACTTCTCGGAGACATACATCTACGGATCATTTAAGACACCTCATCATGCCTAGGGATGATACAATCCAAATCACGTACCTTTTGAACCGAGGTCCATGGACGATACAGTCCTATCACGTACCTTTTGAACCGAGGTCCAGGGATGATACAGTCCTATAATTCAATTCTCGGAGACATACGTCTATGGATCATTTAAGACACCTCATCATGCCTAAGGATGATACAATCCTTTCCACTTCTCGGAGACATACTTCTACGGATCATTTAAGACAACTCATCATGCCTAAGGATGATACAATCCTTTCCACTTCTCGGAGACATACGTCTATGTCTACAGATCATTTAAGACACCTCATCATGCCTAAGGATGATTCAATCCTTTCCACTTCTCAGAGACATACGTATATGTCTACGGATCAATTCAAGGTACTAAAGTCCGGGGACAATACAATCCCCACCTGTCCACTTCAGGACTTCATTCTCGGAGACACATGTCTACGGATCAATTCAAGGGACCAAAGTCTAGGGACAATACAATCCCACCTGTCCACTTCAGGACTTCATTCTCAGAGACACATGTCTACGGATCAATTCAAGGGACCGAAGTCCGGGGACGATAAAATCCCCCCCATCCACTTCAGGACTTCATTCTCAGAGATACATGTTTACGAATCAATTCAAGGGACCGAAGTCCGGGGACCATGCAATTCCCACCTATCCACTTCAAGACTTCATTCTCAGAGACACATGTCTACGGATCAATTCAAGGGACCGAAGTCTGGGGACGATAGAATCCCCACCTGTCCACTAAGGACTTCATTTTCGGAGACACATGTCTACAGATCAATTCAAGGGACCGAAGTCCGGGGATGATACAATCCCCACCTGTCCACTAAGGACTTCATTTTCGGAGACACATGTCTACGGATCAATTCAAGGGACCGAAGTCCGGGGACGATACAATCCCCACCTGTCCACTAAGGAATTCATTTTCGGAGACACATGTCTACGGATCCTTTTAGAACATGTGTTCAAGGATGATGCAATCCCCTCATCAACTTAGATCCTATCTAAGGACCATCCACCAACCTCTCTGTCGGCATCACCAATATATGTATCCACATCATCGACCTCACTGTCGATGCAGGCAATCTCATCATAAGTGACCACATCACTCCCCCTTTCGAGGAGGGTCCTACCAAGCTTGTCTCGGAAATACTCAAACTTTACTTGAGGTAGAGGTTTGGTTAGTAAATCGGTAACTTGTTCACTTGAGGTAGAGGTTTGGTTATTACATCGGTTCAAATCTCTATGTGCTTTGACTTATCATGGAACACTGGATTCTCTGCCATCTTGATACAACTCTGTTTGTCACATAGGATCACAGTTGGGTCTATCTCTATGTCAAACAATCCTGAAGCCATACTGCTTCAAAACTAGCAAAGCAAACAGCCCGATATTCCGCTTGTGCTGAGAGCTAGATTAGACTGCTTCCTACTAAACCACGAGATCATGGCTGATCCCAAACAATAACATCCTCTCGATGTGCTCTTCTTGTTTGATACACTTCCGGCCCAATCAGTATCTGTGTAGCCATCTGAAGTCATGGTCTCCAAGATAATATAGATCAAAGTCTATCATACCCTTTAGGTACATCATCACATGCTTTGCAAATATCAGGTGAACACATCTAGTTTCCACAAGATACTGACTCAAGGTGTTCACAGCAAGGCATATATCTGACCTAGTATTCGTTAGATACATCAATGACCCAATAATTTGTCTGTACAGAGTTATATACACTAACTCTGATGAGTCATCCGCTAACAACTTGAAGTTGGAATCCATGAGAGTGGCCATTCCAACACATCAAGTCCTTTTAATATTTCTCGGCATACTTTCCCTAGTTGAGAAAGATTACTTCTGGGCCTTGCCATACTTCCAGACCTAGGAAGTAATGCATCAATCTGAGATCTTTCATTTTCATTCCTGCAATCATCTATCTGTGCCATCTCTCGTCATATGGGTCTACTGATATGATCCTCAATATCATTCGAACTCTGTGGTGAGTTCCTTCTTGCATCCATGTCATCTATGTATAGAAACCATATTCAACCTTGGAGCAAAGGTTGAGATCCACATCACCCATGGTGATCATTAAGCTCATCAAATGACTATCAATCCTGAGTACCCATACAGAGCCTGATTCACACTTCTTCTTCAATTACACCATTAAGAGAATGGTCTTATCTAGCCACTTGGAGCAAACATCTCGTCATGATCCTTTTCCTCTTTCTAAGAGAATCTTTTAGCCAAAATCTTTCTATATTGTGTTTGATTTATAAATCTTCTTGTTGAACATCCATCACTTGTTTGGTGTTCATCATTCTTCATGATCTTTCCTACAAATCAAAATTAAGTACATGATTAGTAATACTTCATAATCATGAAATCATGTTGACGTGATAACCTATTATGCATACAGATATCATTTACATAGTTATGCAACTATCTTCACCAATACTTTGGCACAACACTTTTCCATATCTTGTATGCATACAGTGGCTATCTAGATGCCTTCCATCTCTACCAGAACATACTATCGAGAGTGTGCATAGCTCTCAGCATGTCAGCAAAGAGGTTTCATTCTAGACAAGCAACAATGGAATGTTTGTCCAACTTACCAATCATATGCATATTAGTAGTATACTGTTCAATGCTCTATGAATGTTTACACTCAGCATGATATATTCTAGGAATACAAATATGCATACAACCTATTACAAGCAATATCATTTACTATTTCAAATAACAACTCAAATACTTATCTTTTATGTTTGTGTGGTTGCCTCCCACTTAATCTTCTATATGTCTTTTGAACTTCTATTCATTCTGTACCACTGTGCATGCTCAAGTGTGCACTAGTGTCATCCTCATGATCTCATACCCAAACATACATTCATTAGTATATTATAATCTTGAATATGTATAGCCATGATCATAGATAATAAACATTAGTATTCAAGGTTTCAGGGAAGTCTCCTTTAGTCATGCATATTCTTGTTTGGTCTGGTTAGTTAAATCATCAATCAGGATAAGAGACATAATATTCATAAACCCTTGATTACTAACTTTATGAATAAGCATAACCAATCATACCAAGTATACTTATATAAGGGATCCTAACACAAGGTAAGATTCTAACTTGATATAGGAAAACATACCTGGATTAGTATACCTGCTTAGTTATGTCTAACATACCTAATCAATATCTTCTTTGTTCTCTTCAATGATTTAGAGATCCTGTGTTGGAACCTGCATATCTCATAGGTTAAGCATAATAGAACAAATTCATACATACCTCGTAAGTAGAACTTCTATGTGATCAAATATTATGGAGGAGTCTTTGTCTTCATGTTGTCATGGTCATGGAACTTGATTTGTCTTTCATGATGTACCTGTATCTTGTTAACAGACAACATCAACCTCATACAATACCACAGTGCATTAGTACAATCATATAACCCTAATCAATGAATGTCTTCTATCATTCACATGTATTCATACTTTTATTAGGATGATAAGACAAATCTAACATTAATCAAGATTGTACTAATACATAATATGAATACAAACATATTATGAACTTAATCAAGAATCAGATTTCAAGACATACCTGTATCTCCTTAAGTCATACCTGTCGAGACTTCTTGTAGTCTTCTTATGTAAGGCCTTAGCCTCAACTGCCCCTGAAACTGGATCTGGAGCTTGATTAGGGTTTGTTAGAGAAACCATAAAAATTCAATCTTTGACTTTCACACTTCTGAATGGATGCAAGGATGTGTCTTACTGAGCTGATCAAACTTGCATACTTCAATTTTGAAATCTCCAAAATTTGACCCTTCAAAAAATTGCCTTTGAAATTTCTGGATCTTCTGGACAGGATCTCGAACTAGGGTTTGATGGAGCCCACCCTTCTGCCTAATCAAAAGGTTCTATCCAAGGTTCTAAACTCTTATTTTTCTGAGGATCTTCCAGCCGTGGTCACAGACTTCAGAAATTCCAACTTTTGTTGAACCCTAATTTTCCATCTTTCCGATCAAAATCCCGAACTGGGGTTTGATCAAGCCCGGTCTTCTACCCAACCACAAAATTCGATCTTGATCTCTAAATTTTGATTTTCCTGAGTAGTATTCAGCCGTGGGCTCTAATTCCAAAAATTCCAACTTTCTCCAAAACCCTAAATTCCAGAAGCCATGAATGAAGGTGTTCCAAAAATAATTTTGTTTTGACAGAAATATGTACCTAATTGTTTCTACTGTAGCTCCTAACTTTTCGATCCATAGGGTCTGAAATTTTTTTTTGTGGTATCCTGACCTGTCATATTTCCATCCTGACAGGTCTGACCTCAATTGGATTTTCTGAGAGAGAGTTATGCCAGGTGTTGCAACGTGACCTGTTTATGGGATAAAACAATAGAGTGAACTTGTACGACGTTCCACGTGTCACTGGTTCAACTTCGGCCTCTAAAAACATTTCTGGAGATAGCACAGTCTGTGTACTACCTATCACTTTTTACAAAATTTCATTTGGAGCTTCCTAGCCCAAGTTATGACCTTTTTCCCTAGGTCACCTGATTTTGACTGAGATCTAGAAGAGGCAGAAACCCTAACTTGTACTGATCATAACTCACAAAGTACAATGAATCTGAGAGTGTACTTTGGACACAAGGTACCTGGGGATGTTAGCTATGACCTGTAAAGGTTTCAGATCCTGAAAATTTGCCAAAATGTATTTATAGATAAATTTCTACGATGACGGGCTTTTTCTATACAAAACCCTGACCTTCAAATTGTTGCAAGTGAAGCAAGTGTTGTAAGTGCCATACATTGCCTTCCTTCAGGTTATAGCTCTGATACCATGTTAATATTCAATATGCTAAGACAGAAAATAGCAGCATTACATTCCATTTCACAATAATAGCATATTCAGGATCACTGAAGAAACAATAAGCACAGCATAAACACAAGAGACATAGATTTATCCTGGGAAACCCTCATGGGGTAGGAAACCCAGCAAAGCTTCCTCAATATAGATGACCAGTAATAAACAAAGATGCAAACCAAAGACATGATCTCCTCCTCCTCCATAGCAGACCTCTCTCTCACAAGTGCACTACATTTCAAGTGAGGGAAGTGTGTGTATAATGAGGAACACACCTCCTCTATTTATACACATCTCCGACTTGTACTTTATATTAACTAGGTTGGCCCCAACTTTACCATTGGGTTAAACACCCCACTACAACTGATTGGGCCAACCCCACCAGGGTGGTCTAACAACCCTTTGACCCACATACCACATACAGGGCCGACCCCCACAAGGGAAGTCTAATAACCCAAGTTACGACATTCCGACGGAGGAATAAACATCTCCAGATATACAATAAGATCTTCATGGATGAATGAAACATCTCTGGAATAATAAAGTACAAATATAATATTCTTTGAAGTTACAATCATTCAACAGAGGAGGAAGAGGAGGAGACTGATGGTAATCCATCTTAGAAGCTAGCTGAATGTGTGCACCAACAACATGCTCCATCAATAACCTCATATGACAAAGAATAATCCTCCATATCTCCTCAAGCTAAGGCTGTCAAAGAATGTCGCACACCTACACAGGATGAACACCCACATATGCCAACAATGTTACCAACATGTCTTCCACATCCTATTGATACCTATCCTAGGTCCTACGTGGACAATGGCCAAGATGTCTACCATCTAGATGTATCCCGGCCTGATCCTGCTCCTCTATATCCTCATCGTCATGAGTGGGAGGAGGTGGCCTAACCTCAGCATCAAATTAATGTGCCAATGTCTGCAAAATATATAGTAGACAATAATAATTAGACAATTTCATTAAAAAAATTAATATTTGTAAGATATTTCATTTGCATCAAGTATAAAGATAATAAAATGAAACTAGAGTAATTTAAACATAACGATAATATTATCTCTCTCATCAGGTGGATCATCTAACATGAAATTCTATCCAAGTCTAGCACGTATCCTATTTCATTAGGAATAATGCCAAAAGTGTGATGAATCTGCAATAATTAATTAATGCAAATACACGAGATATCAAAAATAACAGAACTTATAATCAATTTTATATTGATCGCAGGCCACTTCAAGGGGGCAGCCTCCTTTGAGCAAGCTCAATACAATTAACTTCACGGTGCCTTCATAGGCCTCAACACACACTTATATACTAAGTCTAGGCGCCAATACTATGAGTCAAAACCATGGGCCAATACAAACTATGGATCAACAAAACTATGGGCGACTTACAAAGCATATGCGCCAACAACAATAAAACAAACTATGGATCAACAAATACTACGGGATGACTTACAAAGCATATGTGTCCAACAACAATATACTAACAAAGTAAAGACATGGGTTCCTAACATCCCCTCTCCCTTAGAAAATGCTTTGTCCTCAAAGCTTTAGATGTGGAAATTGATGCAAAATCTGAAGGAATGGGTCCCTTGTAACATCCTCGGGTTGCATTCCGGGCCATTGGCGCCTTTGGAGTTTCAGGGAGGATTGTGTGGAAGGATGTAGACGAAGAAGAACCATATCACCGAAGTGAAAAGTGTGCACAGAATGGTATTGATCGACTTGTTGTTTCAGTCGAATTATTGCCATGTGAAGATTGTCCCGCAGAATGAGAAGAAGTTGATTGCGGTTTCAAAGAATTGAGTCAATTTCCTGAATTGGGGAGCTACTGAAGGTGTATGGAAGAAGAACTGGTGGTGCCTGTCCAGAGACTGCTTCATATGGTGTCCTTTTAAATGTGGTATTATACCACTGGAGCGCTTCTAGGAAATACATAGAAATAGTTGTCCAAATCTGTGGAGGGATGGGAAAGGCTTCAAGCAGTCCTGAAAGGAGTGTCGTTTCACCCTTGTTGACCTGGAAAGTATCACAGTAAACCACCATCCGTTGAATTGTCATTTTGAGTCCCTGCCAAAAGAAGTTACATTGTTCCTGTTCATACGTTTTGAGGAACCCAGAGTGCCCTACTGATGAAGAAGCATGGAGTTCATAGAAGAGATAGCCCCATTGAACATATTGCAACGAATTTGGAATAAGCAGAGAAATAGCTGTAAGAGAAACTGGGTCATCAAATGTGCGAGGAGGAGCATCTGCCACCATATTGTCCTTACCCTTCTGATAAGTGGTTGCCACGTGGTTGCATAGTCATAACCCATGAGTTGGATAACCCATTTTAGGCGTGCTGGGGAGGAGACCCATTGTTCCAAGAAAGTTTTTAGACTCTGGAGATCAGTCTTGATGCAGAAATAATTCCCCAATAGGGATGGATGCCACTTCTGTACTGCATGCAAAATAGCCATCATGTCCTGCTAAGATGTAGATGCGGCTAAATGCTTACCGGAAGGTATCGTGATGGTGGCAAGCCCACTGGTGCAACAAAGACACCTGCATATCTACCCAAGGAAGTAGTGGAGACTGTTGGTGGGTGCATATGAAGGGAATGGAGATGAGCAATGACACCATCTGAATTCTTCTTAAGGATCTTCTCCAGGCGATGTGAACTGATGATGCGGAGAGACCCTAGTTGTAAGCCCATAAATTTGTGTTGTGTCCCATTGACTGAAAACTGCATCCAAAGTTCAACAAAATCCCATAAGATGGGGCCAAGTGTGCATAACCATTGAACGCCCAAAACCACATCACATCCACCTAAGGACAAGGAAAACATGTCAGAGCGCAGGTTATAATCTTCCATAGAGATACGCACATTGTGACACTTCCCCTTGTAAGGTAAGGTGCCCCCATTGGCAATCATGACTTCAAAGTTGCAGCAATGATGGACAAAACAATCAGCCTATTTGGAAATCCAAGGGTCAATGAAGTTATGAGTGCTACCAGAATCAATGAGTATGGTAAGAGGGAGCTTCTTGAAGTATACCCTGACCCGCATTGTTTGTGGGGTGGTGACGCCAGTTACAGCATGGAGAGAGATCTCGGGTGGGTGTTAACACCCAAAAAGTGCTCACTACCTCATCTACCACATTATATGGCTCATTTGTCCATTTTCCTACCATATTTCCCTTAAAATCCCAAAAAATCCCAAAAAATCCCACTAAAAAGCCTCCAAAAGGCCTAAAATGCCTCCAAAAGGCCACAAAACCATCAAAATAGCCTCAAAAAGGCTAAAAAACCCCCTTTTCCTCCAAAAAATAGCAAAAATCCCCTACAAAGGGAATAAAAAATATAAAATAATGAGGAAAAGGAGGAAAAAACCCTATACAGTTGCCCAAAACCATGTGTTACCCAAAACCATGGGTCAGCACTCCACCACCAAAAAACTATAAATAGGTGATGGAGATCCCTTATTCCATATCCACAATCACAAGCACCCTTACTCTGCCAAAATCTCTCTCAAAACCCTAGTTCACCATTGAACTACTTTCACCTTGAGAGCCACCTTTGGCCCATTCCCACCATTGGAGAAGGAGAAGGAGCATATTGGAGCTTGGAGCATCCTCTTGGACATTGCAAAGGGCTTCATCAACCTCCACATTGGAGGTAATATCAATACAAAAAACCATTCTTTAAATTTGTTGTTTATGTTTCATGCATGTTTTAGAAGTAATTTAATTTCTGTTTTAGTTTAATTATTTACATTTACTGAACTGCTACTAAGGAGTCCATTCTCCTTAGTAGGTGCTCATTTGCACAAGCTAGGGGTAAAACCCTAGCTACAGTTTTGGCGACTCCCCTAGATTTTGAATTTCTGGTTTCCGTTTTAAAATTTTTTCCTTTCGGATGTCCCTTTCGGCCGCCGTACATCGCGTTTTTTCCCTCTGCAGTCGCGTCCCGACCGCGTCTTTCAGGCCTTTACCTACGACCCGACCGCGGCTCTCAGACTGTTTCCGACGCCCTGCCGGCGGATTCAAGTCTGTTACCTGCGATCCGACCGCGGCTAATCAGCCTGTTTGCTGCGATCTGACTGCGCCTGTCGGCCATTTTCCCGCGTCCAGACTACGGCTTTTAGACTCTTTCCTGCGTCCCGACTACGCCTGTTAGCCCTTGTGCCGCGACCCGACTGCGTCTTTTTCCATTTTTCCTGCGTCCCGACTGCGTTTGTTGGCCCGAAAGCCGCGACCTGACCGCGTCTGTTTCCCTAAAACCTGCGGTCTTCCTGTTCTGATTCGCCACAGACCCGCGGTCTGATTTCTGCATTTTCCCTGTTTTGAGCCCAGCCCCTTTTGCTGCAATATTTTCTGCATTTGAACAGCCCTCTGTCCTACCTGCAGTTCCACTTCCTTACAGCCTTTCTGCAACATAATTTCTGTTCCCTTTACAGAATTCTTTTAAAATTTCAGTATTTTTAAATTAGAAAATTTTGCAAGTGAAAGTTTCAATTTCAGTATTATTGATAGTTGGAAGTTGCCCCCCCTTGTGGCACTTCTATTTTGGGTTCATCACCTCACGAGCACACACTCTGTCACATAATTCAAGTGAGCCTTAAAAAGTACCTAATTAAACCAACATTCTAACCCCACTTGGGGAACACAAAAGAATCATTGTAGTTAGGTAGGGTCGGGGGGATAGGCTTCCAATAACACCCCTCGGTCACTTTCACTTGAGACATAGTTGTTGTCCAAATAGGGAACCAAAATCCCCTAGTACTTTTTGGCACGGTCATGACCAGTTTATCAGAGGGCCTCTCCCTTAGGAGGGTTGAAGTCGGGAGACTGGTTCCGGAGGCCTGAGTGGAATACCGCACTCCATTCAGTAACCGAAGGGCTACCTTTCGCGGTTCGCGGGATATCCCTGTATAGGGGTATTGCGGTCAACGAACTAAACGGCAGATTCACCTTTCTGGACGTGTCATGAACGGGGTATCTTAGTTTCCATTCTTCTAGGATTGACTACCCGGTGTCCCTCCCGGTAGGGGGATATCATAGCCACTTGGCTTTCCTACTCATATTGTCTGACTTGGATTTCATCACCTTGCAGAGGATATGTTTAGTTGAGTCAGAATACTTTTAGCTAGGTGTTTGCATGCTCCTTTACCTCCCTTTGGTCTAGTGAGTCCACCATTTTATATTTCTAGGAAACCTGCTGCTTGTTGGTATTCTGACCATCTTTGTTGTTAATCCACCTATTGTAGCACAGCTGTTGTAGTGGGTGTTTTGAGTTGGTTGTTGGCCTGAGTGCCTTGTTTTTTAGCTCTCCTTCTGCACACTCGGTTGCATTAGTCCTTTTTGAGTTGTTTTTATACTCACCTCAACCCACAGAGATTTGACACCATCTGTCACCATTGAGTCCCCGAGACATTCTCGGCGCCTCAGGGGCGAGCCCCCACAGCACGGTTCTCTTGAAACCACCCGTCATAGATTCCAATCATCATCCGTTGATACCACTCATCACAGATCTAGAGCCTTGTCACTTGACTCCACTCGTCAGCGACATAGGACTCCGTCACCAGATATTGACGCTCCTTACTTTACCTCCGATTCTGACGAAGAGTCTGAGAACCCTATTTACACTGCCCCTACTAGCCCCATGGCTGGCACGACTTCCACTCCTTTTGTTATAGGGACCATTGGTGGCACATCCACCACTACACCAGTTACTACACCTGTTTTGGGTATGCCCTCCATGGGACCCTCATCTACCGTTCCCCTCACGGTGCCTATTCCTGCAGCGGGAATACCTATCCCCACTACATCAGTGGCTCACACTACCCATGGTGGTGCTGGACCATCCTCCACCACCTTAGTTCCCCCACTTGGGGGCACCACCCCAAATCTTGTCCCTCCACTTGGGGGCACTGGCCCCAACTTGGTCCAACCCACTACGGGGTCACATCCTTCTTCCAGTTTGCCATTCATGGCTAGCCTCAACCTACCTGACCTGGCCAGATTGACCAACGATCCTATTCGACACGACCCTACGTGGCCTCATATGCCTACCAAGCTCCCCTCTGACATCCCTAAGTTCGAGGGCAAGGCCGGTGAGGACCCAAAAAACCATATCATGTCTTTCCACCTATGGTGTTCCTCTAACTCCATAGTGGATGACTCTGTTCGCCTCCGTCTCTTACAGCGCACCTTCACTGGCTCTGCAGCCAAATGGTATATCGAGCAACCACATGGGACCCACGCCACCTTTGCTTCCCTCGCCTCTACCTTCCTGCAGTTCTTCCAGTTTCCTGTCCGATATGACGCGGGCATTGAGATCCTCCTATCCTGCAGACAAAACACGGCTACCCATATCACGGACCACATCCATGAGTGGCGTCGACGCCGTAGCTTATGCAAGATTAAACTAGACGACCGTATCTTCCTAGATTGGTTCGTCAAATCCCTTCTCCCTGTTATTGCTAAGGATGTGGCATCAGAAAGACCCAAGTCTGAAGAAGAGGCCATCCTTAAGGCCCAACAGTTCGAACTCATTTATGCCCAGTCGGGTTACCTTTACACCATTATACCTGACGCCCCTCACGGCGAGTCCTCCCAGCATGATGCGCTGGGGGCATCCCACGCTGCAGACGGTATCATTGGCCGTGTTTCTTCACATCCCCAACCATTTTCTATTACACGTCCTTCCCCTGGCCCCGACCTTTCGCGGGCTACCTCACAGTCTGGAGCAACCACCTCGTATGCTCCCATGACACATCACCATGGACCCTCATGTCCACCTCAGTGCTTCGGTTATGCGACTCCTGCTTATGCTCCCCCAGTCGCACCTCAGCCTTACTACCATCAGCA
This sequence comes from Larix kaempferi, assembly GCA_027924585.1. Lineage (NCBI taxonomy): Eukaryota > Viridiplantae > Streptophyta > Pinopsida > Pinales > Pinaceae > Larix > Larix kaempferi. The sequence goes on along the minus strand of BSBM01000361.1, from coordinate 67,852,646 downwards.
GGCTGCCCCAGCTCCTGCGCCTTCACAAGCTCAACCCGCTTATTATCCGCCACAGGCAGCCCTTGCGGCACACCCACAACCCGCTCCACAGCCATATCAGCAACCCCCTCACGTTGCTGCACCTGCTCAGCCTCAACCTACATATCATCCACCGCAGCCTGCTCCAGCACCTGCGCTACCTCACAATCCACCTGCTGCCCAAGGGCAAGTTTACGCCCAACAGAACCCGCAGCAAAACCAGAACAACCAACGCAACCAGGGCCAACAGAACCGCGGCAAAGGTCGTAATCGTGGGAACAACCAACCTGCAAACCAAGCTGTTCAACCGGCTAATCCCCCCGACAACAACAATGCGGCCCCCGCTAATCAAAACCCTGATCGCCCGCCCAAGCAGGCTAAAAACCCCAATTTGCGAACGAACCACCCTTGTTCTATCTGCGGGGTATACGGCCACTACACACATGCTTTCCCACACTTAGAGCGAGCTCGGAAACTCTGGGTTGACGAGGCCCATCGCCAAGGGCATGCGGCTCCCCAAGCACCGCCCAACCCCCCCCAACCTCAACAACCCCCTTTGGTGCTGCAAAACCCCTTACCAACCCAAGGCGTAGTGAACACTCAGCCGTTGGCTCCCCCTCAAGCCAACGCGCCCCAACAACAACAGATCACTTACACTGCTCCTGATCAACCCATGTTTGACTCAGGTACCCACCACTTGCTGATGATGACATCTGCTGACGTCAATCTCCAGACCCGTCGGAACCAATACGGCTCCACCTCTGAAGCCCCTCCCATGGATAAACCCACTAACGCCCATCCCACTGATCAGGCGTTACGTATACCTCCACCTCCACTAGATGGCGCTCCCAAAGCCCCTCGTTTCCCACTTCGCCGTATCAACAATAACCCCAATGCGCGCGCTGCGTCAAACTACAACATTGTAGACGACCTAGCCCAATCTCCCGCAGCCATGTCTGCGTTAGAAGTCTTGAAGAACTGCCCTTCCCAGCGCAAGACCTTACTCTCCGCCATTGGGGGGATTGACCCAAATGATTCGAATTTGATGGCATTTGATTTAGACCAGTCTGCACCTCGCCTACCTTCCACCCTGGCATTCCAAGTTTCTGTTTCCATTCGGAATCTTGTCATCCATCGATGCATCATCGATGAAGGTGCCTCCACATGCGTCATGTCTACATTCGTGTGGCAGAAGTTGGGATCCCCCACTCTCCAGCAGTCCACCACTGCATTACGTGCCTACGACGGTCGTTCGGCTCAGCCCCAAGGTCTCCTAGCCAATGTCCCCGTCCTGTTAGGTGGCAAAACCGTACTCATTGGCATTGAGGTAATCAATGCCCAATTGGATTATAACCTTTTACTGGGCCGCAGCTACATGTATGCCATGCGGGCGGTTGCCTCTTCCGTATTTCGCACCATGATGTTCCCCCATGAGGGACGCGTGGTTAAGGTTGACCAGCTCACCTACTATGATCCCAGTGCTCCTGCTGCACCTGAAAATGTTCTCCCCATGGTTGAACAACCTGTTTCTCGTGCCACCACCTCATTTGTTTCCTCTACGGGGCCTGGGGCTTACTCAGACGCGCCGATGACCTCCACCTTTCAATCCATTCCCCCGCCGTCATCTACGCCCGAAGTGTCTGACTTATGTACCTTGTCCCACGACAACCTACCACCTAATACTCAACCACCCTTGTTGCCTAAACCACCATTGGTACCTAGCCACATTGGTGTTACACCGATCCATACGATCCCCTTCCTAGTCCCTCCATCGGGAGTAGTAAGCGCTCCGGTCATGGCTACCCTTAGTCTCCCTGGGGTAACTTTAGGATTACCTGTATGGTATCTTTCGCCTCCCATTCGCCCGCCGACACCAGACGTCGTCCTCCAACCGGTGCAACCCATGGCTACTACCACTCAGCCACCTCCCGGTGTCTCTACCCCTTCGTCCTCCACGACTCCCACTCCTACTCCAAAACCCACTGGGGGCAGAGGTCCACAACCTTACACTGCTGTACCACCTCCCAAGACAGTCAAAAACCCTCCAGTGTTTCGTGCTCCTCCCAAATGCTCGCTGTGCGACGAGTTGGGCCATGCCACTCACCAGTGTCCACAGTTACCAGCCCTACAGAAACACATGCAGATGCTCGACGATGACCCCAACATCCCAATTGTCGAACTAAACCCCACTCCTAAGCCTAAAGATAAGTCCCTACGTACCAACCACTCCTGCGCCATATGCGGTGTTTACGGGCATTATTCACATCATTGTCCCGATCTCCCGGATCACAGAGCGGCTCTCTATGAGATGAACAATCTGGATCTTGAGACGGCACCACCTACCATTGAGGAGATCTACCCCCCAGACTCTTCACCTTCAGGAGAGGTTAACACCATTTACATGATCTCTTCCACTACCATTCCCTCGTCAACCGATTTGACGACGCAAACTTTCCGTACCGATGAGGAAGTTCTTGAGGCCCTGACTGCCCCATATTATCCCTGGGATGACATGCACCACCATTCCTATTTCATCCCAGAAGAATCCTCCTCTAGCACAGCTACCCAATTCACAGTTGAGTCCAAAGACTTCCTTCCCACCAAGATCGACTGGTTCAAGGACCCTATTCCTGCTCCTGATGCCTTCGAGGAAGGTAACATGGCCAACATCTCACCTGTCATCCAAGTTGATATCGCTGCCCCAGGACGTGCCCCTGAACTCATCACTTTAGGAGCATTCTGCAGTAAACAAGAGATTGAGGACTACATAAAACTCTTCCGAGAATTCCGTGATGTCTTTTCCTGGTCCTATACTGAAATGCCTAGTCTTGACCCCGCTCTCATAGAGCACCACAGTAACACCTCTGCGTCAAGGGGCATGATAGATTACCTCGACCCTGGGATAGGGGGCATGATCAATCATTTTGACCCTACCCCATCACATCTATCTCAGCACGTCAATGAACCCATTATTCAAACCCACACATTTGTGATCCACAATCACAAACCCCATGCACATAGGATGGGGGCAGATCATTAACCCTGCTCACTTTTTCACATTTGTGATCTCAACCATTTTTGAGGTCACATGTCACTTGTATATTTGATTTAATTTGATACGCATTGTTCTTTCCTTTGACCATCCGGGAGTCCTTATGACCTCCGTTTTTCACACCATTTGCACTGCCGGATTCATATTTCCGTGCCCGTGATGATGCTTGAGATCATTTCTCGCTCTCACTAGGACCAATATCAACATTGTGTCCTAACCACTAGTCGCCTCGGTTTGCGTGCCACATCGGTCGTTCTTCGTTTTTCACATGTTTTATATCATCGGATTCATTTTTCCAAACTGGTGATGATGCTTGAGATCATTTCTCGCTCTCACCCCCTGATTTTTTGGGTATTTCTCCAAAACACCCTCGTCACCTCGGTGTGCGTGCCACATCGGCCGTTACCCATTTTTGACACCCTTTATATCGTCGGATTCATTTTTTCGAGCTCGTGATGATGCTTGAGATCATTTCTCGCTCTCACTTGGTGCAATTTCAACATTGTGTCCCGACACCTTGCTGCCTCGGTTTGCGTGCCACATCGACCGCTATCGGATTGTTCCACATTTTTACATGAGCCATTCACTCCTGTCATACTGCAAATATTTCATTATTTTGCCACCATTTCCTTTACCCCGCAAGGAGGCCCACCAGTGTTCCCCCCCTACCCTCGTTCTTGGTCATCATTACTGATCCTTGATTGAACACTTCCTCCTTGCCTGGCCATTCCTTTTGTTCGGTATAATTTTATCCCTTTTTCGGGCCGGACAAGTCCTTTACGAAAAAGGCACTTAGGGAGTTTCCGTTAAGCTATTTTCTGACTCCTAAAAGAATGAAAAGATCGCCGAGCAATCTTGCTTCCTTTCATGCTCGCTAAAGTACCTGAAAGGGCGTCTATCTGGTATAAGTTTAACCCTTTTCCGGACCTGGTAGACTAATTACGAAAAAGGAATACTCTAGTCACACCGGCTAGAAGAGTTCTTCATTGCATCATTTTATGCTTCTTTGGGCCTTGGAGACTAAACCTACGAAAAAGCAACCCCCTGGAGTCTTCTTACTTGCTTTTAGACTCTCTAAAATTGAAAGCAACCATGAGCATGAACTGTCCTGGGCTCGTAAAATCCACAAGACAGTACCATTCCATTATTTCAGAGTCTTCTTATCGCTTTCAGACTCCTTAAAATTGAAAGCAACCACGAGCATGAACTGTCCTAGGCTCGTAAAATACACACGACAGTATCGTTTTACACAAACTTCTTCTAGTCCCTTAACCCATGAAGAAGTACCCTCCCGTGCCTCCTGGCACTATGATCGATCATCTCGGCAGCACCCCCAATCAGGTCACCTTTGTTCAGAGTATTCATCACTCTTCTGCCATTTTACACCAGCTTGAGTCTCCCTCAGCCAGTTATCCTCCCAGATCCATTACAGCTATGATCCCTTTCCCCTCAGTCAGTTTCATATGCTGCCAGATCATTCACATTATCATACTCTGAACAAAGGAAGTTTGAGTCCACCGACTCTCCTTGCCCAGTTGTCCCCTTACAGTTCGGTCAAGTCCTGTCATCAGTACTATCACATTTCGGTTCTTCACCTCGCGCTCCTGTCAAGGAAACATCATTGCCTTGATAGTTGCAGGTCTCCCTCTGTCGACGACAGCTCCTCTATTCCAGAGGATAGGCCCAGAGGTCCCTACGCCTTGGACTTATCACCATCTGTGGTAAGTTCCTACGGATCATTCTGAGAGGAGTCATCATTGCCTCTCCGAGTGGTTGTTCCTCACATGCTCGACTTCAGCACCTTGATCGCATCATTGAGGATCGCGTAGGATTATACCCCATCATTTTTTAGTCGAAGACCCCGGATTTCCCCCGACTCTAGCACATTGGTGAGTCACTTCGGAACACCCAGTTATATGTTCCCGTGGATGTCCGGGCTGCGTTGGCGTTTGTATTCGGAAGCCATCCAAGTTACATGCTTCCTTGAGTACCCAGTTTCAGTTCCAGATCAGTTCCAGTTCCGTGTACCATTGTGAGTGTACCCCTTGTCACTCTGATCCAGTAGCTCATCAGCCCCTTTGGTACCACACTCAGTAGCACTGTTGATTGTTCCAGTGTATCAGTTTTTCAGCTCAGACATGATCAGCTCAGCAGTATGTCCCGAATTTTGTGTCCCCTCTGGACTCTTATGATGTACACAGTGGTCATGTATCTTACAGGTCCCCCTTTTCGGGCCTCATAGTTATGTTTATGTATCTTGATACGAGCATGGGTATGCCCGCCTCGTCCATATATTGAGATTATTCCTTAGTCAGTATTTGAGGTCATGTATATTTCAGGTCCCCATTTTTTGGACCCCATTGTTATTGTTATGTTATATCCTGATACGAGCATGGGAATGCCCGCCTCATCCATATGATCAGATGATTCCTCATCCATTATTGAGGTTATGTACTTTTAGTTCTTGCAGTTGTTCGAGATCGTTGTTCCGGGCTTCAGTTTGTTTCTTCTCTTCTCTCCACACCCAGGAAAACCATTCATGACTTATGATGTCCATCGGCTATACGATGAGCTCCTGCCCTCGCACATCAAGGGGCAATCTGTTAACACCCAAAAAGTGCTCACTACCTCATCTACCACATTATATGGCTCATTTGTCCATTTTCCTACCATATTTCCCTTAAAATCCCAAAAAATCCCACTAAAAAGCCTCCAAAAGGCCTAAAATGCCTCCAAAAGGCCACAAAACCATCAAAATAGCCTCAAAAAGGCTAAAAAACCCCCTTTTCCTCCAAAAAATAGCAAAAATCCCCTAAAAAGGGAATAAAAAATATAAAATAATGAGGAAAAGGAGGAAAAAACCCTATACAGTTGCCCAAAACCATGTGTTACCCAAAACCATGGGTCAGCACTCCACCACCAAAAAACTATAAATAGGTGATGGAGATCCCTTATTCCATATCCACAATCACAAGCACCCTTACTCTGCCAAAATCTCTCTCGAAACCCTAGTTCACCATTGAACTACTTTCACCTTGAGAGCCACCTTTGGCCCATTCCCACCATTGGAGAAGGAGAAGGAGCATATTGGAGCTTGGAGCATCCTCTTGGACATTGGAAAGGGCTTCATCAACCTCCACATTGGAGGTAATATCAATACAAAAAACCATTCTTTAAATTTGTTGTTTATGTTTCATGCATGTTTTAGAAGTAATTTAATTTCTGTTTTAGTTTAATTATTTACATTTACTGAACTGCTACTAAGGAGTCCATTCTCCTTAGTAGGTGCTCATTTGCACAAGCTAGGGGTAAAACCCTAGCTACAGTGGGTCATCCTGAGATGGGGTGTTAACAGGCGAGTGTTGAATGTCAACCTGATCATCTACTGTATCTGAAGCTTCTTCACCAAGTTCTGAGGCAGGCGGAGAATCCACACCCAAGAGATAGAGCTTTTGTTGAACACATCTATGTCCCCGAGTGAATTTCTCATCACAATTATAACAACGCCTTTTTCTCGGCGTGCCTGCATCTCTGTTTTAGACAAATGCTTGATAGGAGTTGGTTGAGGAGCAGGCGTGATGGGAGGTCATTGGGAACCCATATTTCTGAAGGAAACAAAGGTGGGTTTGGAGCATTATTGAGCTGCGATCTTGTCCTCTGCCAACTTAGCCAACACTAGGACTTCCATCATTGTGTTGGGACATAACATTTTGACCTCTGAGCGGATTTCATCATTGAGACCACTGATAAAACAACTCCTGTAGAATCCATTAGACAATCCTTCTGTGTGATTAGCTAGTTTCTCAAATTCTGTCTGATACCCTCTTACTGTGCCAATTTGGTGAAGTTTAGTGAGTGCTCCTGTGAAGTCATCAAAAGCACTAGGACCAAATCATGGCAAAAGGAGTTGGCAAAAATCTGTCCAGTTTGGCTCAGGATGAGCTTTGATGTACCAACAGTACCATTGAAGGGCTTCCTGTTCCAAATGAAAAGATGCAAGTGGAACTTTCTGGACATCAAAAGTATGATGCAGACTGAAATATTGTTCTGCTTGGTATATTTATCCAGTCGGATCAGTACCATTGAAGCGAGGAAAATCAAGCTTCGGCCCACAAAAATTGCTGGAAGAAGAGAACCCGGTGGCTGGAAAAGATTATGGCTGTTGTTTATTGTTCATGGCTGAATGCTGAATATGGAGGCTAAGAAATTTTTCATCCAGATCTTGGAGTTTGGTTTGGATGGCTGCAAGTGCTTCCTCCATGGTGTGTGCTCCGACATGGGTGACAACCATAACCAGGGTTTTTTTTTTTTTTTTTTTGGAATGGGTAGAAAAACACAAACATAAGCTGATTTAGTAAAGGGAAATTTGGATTGGGGAAAAAATCTGATGGGTAATTGGGGTTTGACTAAATTTTGGACATTGTCGAAAGGATAGGAAAGCGGAAAAGGGGGATTTTAGAAGCGGGGTGAAAGAATGAGAAAATTTGGCAGAGAGGGACAAAGAAGTAGAATTAGAAAAGGAACTCTGTGGTAAAATTTGAAGGCGATCGGGTGAAAATCGAAGAAGTTATGGAAAACCCTAAAAATAGACAAATGTGAGATTTCAGGTGTTGGGAAATGGAATGTGGGATAGGGTCCTCAGGAATTAAATATGCAGAATGGGATTACAGGGGTGTTAGAGAAGTTTCAAGGGAAACGGAGTTAAAACAAGGGAGATATGGCAGAAAAACATAATTTTATACTCTTTTTTTTTCTTTTTTTTTAAAAAATGGATCTACAATAGCGTGGAAGGGATTGGCAACAGATGGATCTGAAACGGTTTTTTTTTTTTTTTTTTTTTTCCAGAAATGGATCTGCAATAGCGCAGAAGGGATCGGCAACAGATGGATCTGAAACGGCACCGAATGGATCGAAAATGATTAGATATGGAATGGCTTTCAAAATAGATCTGGAACGACTTTCAGAATGGATCTGAAATGGCTGGATATGAAACAGCTCGGAATGGATCTGAAACAGCACGGAAGTGATTGGAAAAAATTCAGCTGAAAATAGATATGGACCCCAGGTATGTTCGGCTTCCTAACAGTTCAGGTGTTTCACTTAGCCACCAATGCTGTCTGACAGCTTGTGTATTGGGGCAATACCCCTCACTCCATGGCTCAGGTAAAATGGATAACCGCTTTGCCACAAACGACAGCTCTTGGTTTACCTCACGGGTGGGAACTAGTCAATCATGTAGGGGTCATTACCCTTTTCGCTAGCAGGTCCTCTCAATGGGATAGCTACTTTGGTGTTCATGTGGTACTCCTCACAATGCATTTTAGGGCTTATGTCGAAGCACGGGGGATTCACTAGCAAAGCAATATCATATCACGTCCATTCATATTGGGGGTTTGAGTACTCTTAAAAAACTAAAAATATATATTGCCCCATATTAAGGGGCCAAGGAGGGTTTTTAATTTGACATAGTAATATAAATATTGGGGGTTATTTTATTTGGGTGGGATGATGAATAAAATCCAAATTGTGGGATGGATTCATACCTCCAAAATCATGGGATCAATTCAACCCACCTAAAACTTAAGGACCCTCCATTTTTATTTGATATTGCTTATGATCCTAAGTTTTGCATAAATATGATAATAGTGTACCAATGATAATATCGATGGAAGTCCCTTTGGATTATTGGCCTTGAGCAATCCTCATTTAATAGCTTATTTAGGCTTGGCTTGAATTGATGTTATATTGTTTTTCATCTTTAAGTTAAGAGATGTGGCCAGTCGAGAGTTCCGAAGTTGAACAATTGTATTGTATTTTTTGTAGGCATTCGACTAAAAGGTATAACTAGTCATTTTTTAGGTTGGGGTTTAGGTGGGTATTGAGATTCAATTAAACCTTGCTCCACAATAACCAACAAAAGTGAGATCAATCTTTCTTGGTTCACTAGAAGTAAGAAAAGTTAGATCAATCTTTCTTGACTAATTATTTATTTTAACTTTTTGTATTCTTCTTTAACATTTTCACATTGTCAGTTAGGAATATTTGTTAGATTGATTTATATTTTGTACATTCATAATTGTAATTTCAATTCTTATATACAAGGCACCCGTCTTGATATTGTATTGGAAATGACATGAAAAAAGATGAAAATCTAAATCCTTATTTACATACCCTATGTGTTATTGTTACCATGAAATGGTATCATATAAGTTTCACCATCTGTGTATCTTTATAACTATTGCATGCTTGAAACCTAACAATGGATATCTTTCCCTCTCTTGTAAAGATAAAAAAAAAACTAGATATAAACCAGGAAAAGGTAACTAAATGTTGTTAATTCCCTTGATTGCAAGAATAAATGTAGAGTAAGTGGAGGCAATTCATTGCATCTTGTGAATGACCCAAATCCAAGCTATGCATATGATCATATAGTGTTATTGGAAAGTAATAGCAATTTTCTATGTTCATTTGGCTTCAAACATCAATGATGTTTGTTTTGATAGGAAGGTAGGTGAGTTCATCCACGAAAGGGTTTCAATTTTGCATTATTATGGAGTTTAATTTATTAATCTTATAGAAAACATGAGCTCTCTATGGCTATACTTGTATTTACATGATATAAAATTGGTAGATTGATAGGATGTGGTGTGAAACATCTGCAATTTTCATCTTTTCTCAGTATTGCACTAACTATTGAACTATCATTATGTTGATCTCTTGATTGGTTTGCCTTTTAAGCATTTTTCCTTCTCTAGAACTATTTCATTGGGTCTTCCAATATCCAGTGGTAAAAATTGATTAGTTGCCCCTATAATCCTAGTGGGATCATTATTAACATTATATTATTATTTTATTTAGCATCATGTTTTCTTATACTAAGATGTGTTAGGGATCCTCTTTGTTACAACTTGATAATATGATATAAAGGGGGTATTAAAAATGGGTTGATAAAAATGGATACCTACAATATGTGGTGAAACTAGGGATTTTTTCAATTAGAAAGGCATATTGGGAGGGGGGTTCAACAATACAATTTTAGGAGGCATTTTCCAATATTTAGTGAAATTAGGGATATTCTTTAATATCATGCGAACGATCGTGCTATGTAACAACTTCATTGAATGAACCCCCCGTGTGCCGAAGTACTTCCCACAGTTTAGCGGATAGGGATTATTCCCAGATCCGAATTTGCAACAAATGCAAAAAAAAAAATTGGCAGAAATTCCACCCAACGAGCCCAATAAAGTGCTCTGATACCAGATGTGATGAGCCTGCAATAATTAATTAATGCAAATACACGAGATATTAGAAATAACATAACTCCGAATCACTTTTATATTGATCGCAAGCCACTTCAAGGGGGCAACCTCCTTTGAGCAAGCTCAATACAATTAACTTCACGGTACCTTCATAGGCCTCAACACACACTTATATACTAATTCTAGGCGCCAATACTATGAGTCAAAACCATGGGCCAATACAAACTATGGATCAACAAAACTATGGGCGACTTACAAAGCATATTGCCAACAACAATAACACAAACTATGGATCAACAAATACTACGGGAGGACTTACAAAGCATATGCGTCCAACAACAATATACTAACAAAGTAAAGACATGGGTTCCTAACAAAAAGATGATTTTAAGATGTTTTCTTTGTCAAAAGATTCTTTTTTTATTGGTTAAAATTATCCACATGGTTGAGGAAATAATATTTTTTTATTGTGAAGACAGTGAGTGAGTCAACTAATTGCAAAATTATGTGGCCAGAAAATTTTTAATGGGGACCATTTCCCCGCAAATTGGGACATTTTCCAGCAAAAAAAAGAGTTAATGCGGGTTCGGCATGAGTTAGGCAACGATGAAGATGGTTTTAAGAGTCTTGAAATTCTAAATCACATACAATAACCAGCGTATTCCAGGAGTGAAACCTGCAGGTAAATTAGTTTTTGATTTTTATGTATTTAAGAAAAGGGTGGCGCAATTATGTGATAGGAGTAGTGGAGCATCCATTCCTGATCATGATCTGACAGGTAATAAACTGAGAAACGTTTCCTAAATTGAAATTGGTTGAGCATCCAAACCTGATTACCCATTTGGCATGCAACGTAAAAAAAATTCAGGGAAGAAATTGAACTAATAGTGATTTTCGAAAATCAAAGTGGTTGAATCACCGATCTAACGGGCAACTTAAAAAAAAATCATGGAAGAAATAAAACTAAGAATGTTTTTCAAAAATCCTTTTTTTGGTGGTGATATTTGGCATGGTCATGAAAGAATGAAAAAATGTCGGCGTATTCATCCTTACCTTTGGCCATCAAGACGACTCACACCAAAGACAATTCCTGAAAATTCATCCAAGCAAAAATTTATTTTGATAATTTCATTGTGTTGAAGGTACATTGTGCAAGCTAGTAATAAACCATTCTATCAAGCCATTGTAATCTCAATAGGAAATAAAAATTCACTTGCCTGTTACTATTGATCAATTATAAAAAACAAGAAATATGAGCAATAAGAACATGTACTTACTAATGTTTATAGAATTTTTTAAATCGTTGCTTCTATGTATATCCCATTCACGAGATATTATGAGATGATAGTGATGATAGTAAGAAAAATCATCAATTGATTGGTCGAGGAAATGTGCATTTTTGTGCTAATCATGAAAAATTGGCTTTACTTCCAAATCATGGATAAGTAGGCTCAGATATGTGTATGTATCCAATTTGGCTGAGGTAATTCATGGATAAGTATGCTCATATATGTGTAATTATTCCTTAGACCAGATTTCATACATGGGGTGTACTTCGATTGGGCCAGTGTACATTTTTGTGCTGGGCATGAAAATTTAGGAAACCTTATCAACTTTTCATTGTTTTTATTTCCCTGCAATAAAAATTTGAGGAATGATCAATTATTTTCATGAAAATTTATTTTATATTTGAATTTTGAATTTAACATTGATTATATAAAATGATTGGTTGAGTCTCTAAATTTCTGGAAATGATGTTTTAATTTATGGAAATGATTATTTTATGAAATGCAACGACAATAGTCAAGTGCATAAATCATCCACCTTCAAGATGATGCTTTCAGAAATTCTTTATCCCTCACAGGTGAGAATTTTTTTATCCCAAGGCTACTTAAGCCCATTTTTTCAACACTTAACCAATTTTGCCAATGGCGAGCATTTTTCTAGGAGGTTGCAAAACATGTTGAATGGTTGTTTTGGCAGGAAAATATCTCCATGACTAGAGACTTTTTTCCCAAAAAGAGCCAATGGTAAAGTGAATAAATCATCCACCTACAAACTTATGCTCTCAATTTTTTTTTATCTCTCAAATATGAGAAACGGAGGGCATTTTCCTAAGGCCATTTAGGCTATTTTTAGGTGCAAAACATGTTGAATGGTTGTTTTGGAAGGACAATATTTTCTTGACCATAGACTTGTTTTAAAATTTGAGCCAATGGTCAAGTGCATAAATCATTTGTTAGAAAAATAGGATCGCAGAGCAATAACAATAAATAAGATGCAAATATAAATCACATAAACACAATATAAGAGAGACACCAATATAACATGGTTCACCTAATTTGGTCTATGTCCACAGAGAAATTGCTAGTCCTTTTATTATTATACCATCCAACAAATGAAGGAATACAACTTGTAGCACATTCGCTGCAACTTCCTCTTCACTCTCTCTCAATCTCTCTTACACAGTAACATAGATCTTTACAATGCCGCAATACGTTACACAGTCGTATTACAATGTATTCCTTTTAAAGGGAATTACCATGGGAAAATACTATGGGCTACCCAATACCATGGGCTCGTAAACTGTTGGCCAACAAAACAAACCATAAAGTTTCTTACCCCCGAAACCTCATGGGGGGGGGATTCCCCCCACCACCCCCCACTGGGATGAGTGTACAATCCACCTGCATATCATATAAAAATGGGGTACAAACACAGCTGAAACAACATCTCTGAATTAAGAATACCAGGCTCCACAACCAACATCATCCACCTGCAAGCTGATGCTTTCCTAAAAAATTTATCCCTCATAGGTGAAAAATGGTTGCCATTTTCCCAAGGCTGCTTAAGCCATTTTTTTCAATACTTAACCAATTTTGCTAATGGAGAGCATTTTTTTGGCAGGGTGCAAAATAGGCTGAATGGTTGTTTTGGCAGGCAAATATCTCCTTGAACAGAGTTTTTTTTTTTTTAAATGAGCCAATGATCAAGCAAGCAACTCATCCACCTACAAAATTATGCTCTCATAAATTTTTTATCCAACACAGGTGAGAAATGGTGGTCATTTTCCTAAGGCCATTTAGGCTAGTTTTAGGTGCAAAACAGGCTAAGTGGCTGTTTTGGCAGGCCAATATTTTATTGACCATAGACTTCTTTTCAAAACTTAGCCAATGGTCAAGTGCATAATCCATCCACCTGCAAGTTTATTCTTTCCTGAAATTTTTATCCCTCACAAGTGAGAAATGGTGGGCATTTTCCCAAGACTACTTAAGCCCTTTTTTTCAATACTTAACCAAATTTTCCACTGGCGAGCATTTTTTGGGAGGGTGCAAAACAAGCTGAATGGATGTTTTGGAAGGAACATATATCCTTGAACAGAGACGTTTTTTTCAAAAAGTAGTCAATGGTCAAGTGAATAAATCATCCACTTACAAACTTATGCTCTCATAAATGTTTTATCCATCAAAGGTGAGAAATGGTGGGCATTTTCCTAAGGCCATTTAGGCCAGTTTTAGGTGCAAAACAGGCTAAGTGGCTGTTTTGGTAGGCCAAAATTTTCTTGACCACAAACTTTTTTTCAAAACTGAGCGAGTGGTCAACTACATAAATCATCCACCTGCAAGCTGATGCTTTCCTAAAAAAATTATCCCTCACAGGCGAGAAATGGTGGGAATTTTCCCAAGGCTACTTAAGCCTTTTTTTTCAATACTTAAACAATTTTTCCAATGGCGAGGATTTTTTGGGGAGTGTGCAAAACAAGTTGAATGGGTATTTTTGCAAGATAATATCTTCTTGACTAGAGACTTTGTTTCAAAAAGTAGGCAATGGTCAAGTGAAAAAATCATTCACCAACAAACTTATGCTCTCAGAAATTTTTTATCCCTCAAAGGTGAGAAATGGCGAGCATTTTCCTAAGGCCATTTAGGCCAGTTTTAGGTGCAAAACAAGCTAAGTGGTTTTTTTGGCAGGCCAATATTTTCCTTACCATAGACTTTTTTTAAAAACGGAGCCAATGGTCATGTTCATAAGTCATCCACTCGCAAGATGATGCTTCCCTAAAATTTCTATCCCTCATAGGTGAGAAATGATGAGCATTTTCCCAAGGCTACTTAAGCCCTTTTTTTCAATACTTAACAAATTTTTCCAATGGAGTGCATTTTTCTGGGAGGGTGCAAAATAGGCTGAATGGTTGTTTTGGCAAGAAAATATCTCCTTGACCAAAGACGTTTTTTTAAATGAGTCAATCGTCAAGTGAATAAATCATCCACCTAAAATATTATGCTCTCTTTGGCAGGAAAATATCTCCATGATCAAAGACTTTTTTTTCCAAAAGGATTCAATGTCCAAGTGAATAACTCATCTACCTACAAACTTATCCTCTCAGAAATTTTTTATCCCTCAAATATGAGAAATAATGGGCATTTTCCTAAGGCCATTTAGGCTAGTTGTAGGTGCAAAACAAGCTGAGTGGCTTTTTTGAAAGGCCAATAATTTTTTGACCATAGACTTGTTTTAAAAACTAATCCAATGGTCAAGTAACACATAATTCATTAAATTTGGAATTAAATAATGGATCTAGATTTTAAAATTAACCAAAAAACTCAATTTTGGTGGTATTCATGTACTAAAATGTTTCCAAATTTAATGAGTTATGTGTTAAGTGCATAAACCATCCTCCTACAAGATTATTCTTTCCTAAAACATTTATCAATCAGAGGTGATAAATGGTGGGCATTTTCCCAAGGCTACTTAAGCCCTTTTTTTCAATACTTAACCAATTTTGCTAATGGCAAGCATTTGTCTGGGAGGGTACAAAACAGGATGAATTATTGTTTTGGTAGAAAAATATCTCCTTGACCAGAGACTTTTTTTCAAAAATGAGTCAATGGTCAAGTGAATAAATCATCCACCCACAAACTTATATTCTCTGAATTTTTTTATTCCTCAAAGGTGAGAAATGGCAGGAATTTTCCTAAGGCCATTTAGGCCAGTTTTAGG
Source organism: Larix kaempferi (assembly GCA_027924585.1). NCBI lineage: Eukaryota > Viridiplantae > Streptophyta > Pinopsida > Pinales > Pinaceae > Larix > Larix kaempferi. Next base: position 67,837,316 of record BSBM01000361.1, on the reverse strand, counting down.
TGCAAAACAAGCTAAGTGGTTGTTTTGGAATGCCAATATTTTCTAGACCATAGACTTGTTTTAAAAAATGAGCCAATGTTCAAGTGCATAAGCCATCCACCTGCAAGATGATGCTTTCCTAAAAAAATTATCCCTCACAGATGAGAAATTGTGGGCATTTTCAATAAAATCATTTAAGCTAGTTTTTCAATACTTAGGAAAAATTTTCCTTTCACTAGAATTTTCTGGCAGAGTGCAAAAACACATAAATTTGAATTTTTATTGCACAAAATTACTTTACTTAGAGTTTAAAATTACAAATAAAATTTCAGTGTAAAATTACAAGTAAAACTTGAGTGTAAAATTGCAAGTGAAATTTGAGCGTAAAATTACAAGTATGAAACTTAGTGTTTTTATAGCTAAACACACACTCTATAATAAGGACATATTTCATGTATTATAGGCACATTTATGATATAATTCATATTTTTTTAATTAGATAAATTATGTCTGAAATCTAATGCCAATATTGATTGTTTTTGTTTATTTTACAGAATATATCATCAATGGATCATTCAAATGAGCCATCTCAACAAACTATTCCTCGAAAAAGAGGTCGATGTAAGGGTGTAGATTACTCAAATCTTCCAACTTTGGAACCATGTGACATTGTCCTTCAATTCACTCGTGCTAGAGTTAAAAAGACTATGCAATGTGTTGCTCATGGACAATGTCGAGGATTTGGAGATAAGAACTCCATACCACAAAATGAGTCCAAAAGTTTCCCTCAAATATCAAGCAATCATCCATCCAATCTTCAAACTCATTGTCCTCAATGTAAGCAACCTATGACAAACAACAATATCGTTGGACAAAAGAGGAAACCTTTGTCTCCAATTGTTGTTGAAGGGAATGTTAATGCACAAAGTGGAAATATTTATGAAAGAATGAACTTTGTTTTATAGAATGTGAGGGTCCTAAATTTCCCTTAGAGAACAATTTTTATTCCTGTTTCCACTACAATGAAATTTGTTTCAGAGAATGTGTCGGTCCCAAATTTCTCTCAAAGAACATATTTTATTCCTGTTGCCACTACAATGAACTCTGTTTCAGAGAATGTGCATGTCCCAAATTTCCCTCAAATAACAATTTTTAATCATGCTGCCATTACAATGAATGTTGATTTGCAAAATAAAAATCTGTACCAAAGAATGAACCCTCAAAGACCAGTGTTTGATGCTACTATTGTTAGGATATTCCTATACTCCATCCTAGTCCCACCAGTATTTTGATCATTTACATTTTCAGTCATGCATGCATTTTTAGGGTTTGCATGCATTCTAGGGTTTGCATGCATTTTGCATGCATCCCAGTCATCAGTCCAGCACCTAACCCTTAGTTAACCAGCCCCCTAGTAGCTAATCACTATTCAGTTTTAGCCCTCCAATTTCTTAATGCACCCTTCTTCCTTGATTTTAGGAAGCAACTCGCCCTTCTACGCCTACCAGTCCAGTTGTCTTCATTTTATACTCAGTTACACTCAGTTACAGTTAGTTACAGTTAATTACACTCAATTACACTCAGTTACACTTAGTTACATTGAGTTACACTCAGTTACACCTACCAGAGTTAGTTTGACTGATGGTTGACAGTTACTTGAGCATTGATGACTCCACTGATGATGATGAAGACTTCCAGTTGTACTCTGATGATCATGAGGACACCTACTTGTGCTCCGATGACACTCTATTGATCTTATGATCACTCTGAGAGGCTAATTCGAATTGCCACCTTAGGCACTCGAATCCTCTCTTCCATTGTACTATTTATTTGTCCATACTGTGATTAATTAATTAGTGTGTGTGAAGTATTATTGCTTCTATCTGATTTCTACTGTACCATATTATTCTGTTGCTCATTATACTGTATTTTTCACTCTTCTTCTATTTTCCTGCTTAATCATAATTACTCTTGTGAGGTATAACATCATCTCTTAGATCTGCTGTGAGGATTTTCACATGGTATCAGAGCATGTTGAGAGTATTGTTTATCTCCATTCTTGAGATTTTTTTGCAGGTTATTACCAAGATTTCGAGTGCAGCAGTTTCTGCATCTTTGCAGCAGTATTCTCTATTTTTTTTTGCAGGTCTTCTACAGCTTCAATGTATCCAGAATTAGAAGAAATCACTCCTCTTTCTCTATTCAACTATGATGAATGGAAACCAAAAATAATAGCATATTTGAAGAGCCATGATCTCTTTGATTGTTATTTTGAAAGAGAGTTCAAATCCTCTGAAGAGAAGATTGACTGGTTGAATAAAGGTGACATGCACATTGGAAGAATGAAGCTTACTATGCCAGATTACATATTGTTCCCAATCATTATTTATATTGAAACTCCACAAGAGCTATGGGCTCACCTGGATGAAGAATTTGGTAGAAAGAATGAAGGACTTGGTCCTAACCCATTCGAAAGCAAGCAAAGTGATGCATTCGCTCCTCTTAATTGTCTCTCAGATCATGAACCAGTATCATCTCATATTGAAGTTGTTGACAAAGAACTTGCAGATTCTCCACTCATGCTCAAACCTTCTTCTCTTTCTGTGCCAACTCACACTCTAGATATTGTAGAAGGTCCTAAATCCTCTCTTGCACCAGAGTCTGTTGGTTTGCATCATGATCACATGATTATTTCGGAGGTAAAATCAGCTATTGGAGGTAATGCATTCGCTCCTCTCAAGCAATCATCTCTTTTATACTACTATATGATCATTAATTCATGCTTTCAGAAGGTCATTGAAGAACATGGCCATTTCCATTCGCTTGGGATAATTTCTCATGCATCTACTGGTTTTGATCTCACCTCTCATGGTTCAAAAGAGATCTCAAGAAACCATGATTCAATTCTTGTATCTAATTTGGGTTCTAAGCAATTACTGCTTGGGATAATTTTTCATGCATATGATAGTTTTGATCTCACCCATGCTGGTTCAAAGGAGATCTCAAGAAACTGTTTTAAAAGTCTTAAATCTGATTTTGATTTCAAGCAAACATGTAATAGTTATTTTTGGCATAATCTCACCCATGGTGGTTTGAAGGAGAAGAAAAAATACTATATGCACTTTCACAGATTTGATCCTACCTCAGCTTATTCGAATCACAGGTTCAAGGATCGTTCTCATACTATTGGATTTGTTCTCATCACATTCGATCTGAAGAGCAAGTACAAACACATGCTTTTTGAGCATGATCCACTTCTTCCCAGGAAGAAGATACCTCCAGACATATGACCAAGCATCACACCTGCTTGATTTTGGAGCATTTATTTTTTTTTTGTGCCTTACAGTCTGTTTTTTGAGGAGGGGGTATGTTTCCCATGAAATTTTCCCACTTTCTTGGTTTATTGACTGTTATTATTCATTGTATTGGGTGACCTTTGGTCTTTGTTACCAGGGCGCATGATGGATTAAGGGGGGGTGTCAGAATATTCCTATACTCCATCCTAGTCCCACCAGTATTTTCATCATTTACATTTTCAGTCATTCATGCACTTTAGGGTTTGCATGCATTCTAGGGTTTGCATGCATCCTAGTCATCAGTCTAGCACCTAGCCCTTAGTTAGACAGCCCCCAGGATCTTCTCACTATTCAGTTTTATCCCTCCAGTTGCTTAATGCGCCCTTCTTCCTTGATTTTAGGAAGAAACTCGCCCTTCTTCACCTGCCAATCCAGTTGTCCTCAGTTTATACTCAGTTACACTTAGTTACACTTGGTTACACTCAGTTACACTTAGTTACAGTCAGTTACACTCAATTACACTCAGTTACACTTAGTTACACTGAGTTACACTTAGTTACACCTACCAGAGTTAGTTTGACTGATGGTTGACAGTTACTTGAGCATTGATGACTCCACCGATGATGATGAAGACTTTCAGTTGTACTCCGATGATCATGAGGACACCTAGTTGTGCTCTGATGACACTCTATTGATCTTATGATCACTCTAAGAGGCTAATTCGAATTGCCACCTTAGGCATTCGAATCCTCTCTACCATTGTACTATTTATTTGTCCATACTGTGATTAATTAATTAGTGTGTGTGAAGTATTATTGCTTCTATCTGAGTTCTATTGTACCATATTATTCTGTTGCTCATTATACTGTATTGTTCACTCTTCTTCTATTTTCCTGCTTAATCATCATTACTCTTGTGAGGTATACATCATCTCTTAGATATGCTGTGAGGATTTTCACAACTATTGTTACAAATCACTCTAATCAAAGTGAAGGTTGTGTTGTTCAACAACCTAGGGATCATTTGGCTGCATTTACTGATGAATGGAATCAAATTGTAGAAATAAATGGGCAGCAACTGGAACATGAACCTCTCAGGAACTTGGATGCAACTCGAATACATGAAACAAATGAAATAATTGCATTTCATGAACAAATGGATAGAAATGAAACTACAGAAAATCAAAATTATACAATTGGTCAAGCTATAGCAGAAATGCCAGAAGGGTTTTCAGCAAATCAAACTACACATGTTAAGAGGTCACTAGGAAACTGCTTAAGAACATCCTTATTGCATCTTAAGAAGCGGTCGGGATGGTATAACCACAGACTAAATGAGGGGAAGACAAAATTTAAAGAAATTGGGAGATGGTTTTCTGAAAAATAACTTGAAGATGTAGATGAAAATGACATTATTGCTGCAATTGGGTACTTCATGAACGAAAACTATAATGAAGAATCTAAAATTGACGATGTTCTTGAACATCTAGATGGATTGCTTGATAAACTTCAATCAATTGTTTTGGAAGAGATTTGTAAGGATTTTATGTCGAGTAACATGTCTTCAGTATTTTTTGAATCAAGCATGGCTCATAAGGCTTTGCAATGTCTGAAGAGAATTGATGATCATGGTGTTAGGATATTTAGACACTTAGGAGTTACTTAAGATCATTTTGTGTAATATATCCGTTAGGTAAAGTGTGTTTCTTTAGTATGCATTAGTATGCATTTGTAAATATTTAATCTGACGGTCACGATATGTTCTAGACATAGAGTGATTTGACGGTTCAACTTCTCTTAGATCATACCTACCCTTGATCCGTGGCTTAACACCCATTTGGTCCATGATCTCTATTTAAAGAGCATGGAGTGTCATTGGCTAGTTGATTGATTATGAGAAGCCCATTTGTAACTTTCTTTCTTTTGCATAATAAACTGCTCCGTAGAAGCTATTTGGCCGGGGCCGTGGACTGTTTTCCTCTAGAGATTTTTAACCACGTCAAAACATCGGTGTGTTGATATGTGATCTGTTTGTGTGAAGTGGTTTCTCTAGGTGTTTGATAATTTGGGAGTACCCTGTGTACTCGAACATGGTATCAGAGCGTTTATGAAGAGTCGCTTCCAGTTATGATCTAGATCTTGAACTGTTGTTGCCGAAACTTGAAAGGGTTTCTGTTTCTGTATTTTCTCTGCACTTTTGGGATGTGGGAGGTATTCCATTGCATCTGGAGCGTCGTTTCCATTGGAAAATAGTTTTTGTTTGATCGAAAATGGTTTCTGGTTGCTTCAGAAACATGTATTTCATCAGATCTGAAGATATAATGTTACAGTGACGTTTTTTATTTTTATTTTAAATATCTCATATTTTATTAGCTTTTATTATTAGCTTTTTATGTTTCAAATTGTTTCCTTCCTTGTCTGCGTATTCTCTTTGTCGTACACCTCATGCGATCGCAGCGAATCAGAAACGGAAAGGGAAAGGGTTTTTCTCAGCTGCGTATGCTCTTTACCGTGAACCTTGTGCGATCTCGGCAAATTAGATACAGAGAGAAAATGTAGACTTTCTGGGAAAGCTAACAATATCTAACCCCAAACGTATGGAAAAAAAATTGGTTTATGGTGTGATTTGCAGGAAAAGAGGCAAGCACAGAAATCGAGAGAGAAGAGTTAAAAAACAAAAAAAAACCCTTCCTCCTTCCCTTCTTTTATGTACCTTTTAATATTAGTTCACTTGGTTCAAAGTTGTTTTATTCCTTAATAGGTCTTGAGTTCAAGTCTTATTAAGTTACTTTTAAAAAAAAAGGTGCATGCAATTTCTAATTTTAAGTTACTTTATTGTAAAAGTGCATCTCACTTATATAAGAAATAAAAAGTGAGTCACTTAAGTTCCTTTTTTTTGCTGCACTATTTAAAATAACATCATTGCAAATTTAAAGTGAAAATCACTTATTTTACAAAAGTGATTCACTTAAAGCAACTTTCTTGTAAAGTGATTTTCAAAGGTTCATCTTGGGAAGCGGGGGGTTCTTTTTTTTAGCTGCTCATTCTCTATCTGCCACATCACTATTGGGGACATCTTCAACATTTTCTTTGATCAAGCATAACTTCATCATATGGACTCCATTTTAAATGCCTTTTTTTTTTAAACCGCCTGTTTTTTCGAGCTCTTCGCATCCAGACTTTTGGTTTCTATTTTTACAGCCATTATTTACAGCATGGCTGCCCCTTGTGATATTCTACATACCAGTTCCAACTATTTCTCATGGAAATCTTGTATGGAGGATGTTCTACAAAGTAGGGGACTTTTCAGAATTACCTCAAGAAAAGAAACAGAACCCACTGATGATCATAAGAAAATAAAATGGGAAAATAGATGTGATGAAGCTCGTGGATTGATTAGGATATCAATCTCTGCTGATTTGCGATTCCACATATCTGGAATTGATGAACCTGATACAGCTTGGGACAAGTTGGAAGCTGTGTTTAGTAAACACAATGAAATTCGAGGTCATCAACTCGAAAATGAGTTGATTTCTTTAAATCCAAGTGATTTTTCATACATTCAAGATTATTTATCTAAGTACAAAACTCTTAAACTTTTATGTAAAGAATGCAAGATTAAGAGGGAAGACAAACAATGAATTTATCATATTCTTTCAAAACTTGGACCTGCATTCTCTATTTTTGTATCTACATTTTACTCCATGAAAGAATCCTTGAATGCAGCTAGCTATCAAGAGCCTAGTCTTGAATCATTTTGTGATTCCTTGATTAGAGAGCAAGATAAGCTCATCCATCTTGGAATGATTAACAATGCAGATACATTTGGGAAAGCCTTATTGTTCCAACAGAAAGAAAAGTCCAAGCCTCCCAAGAAACAAAATTTTCACAATAATAAGTCAAACAAGGGTCCCAAACCCTCTCAGTCAGCTCCTTCTTTAAAAAATGACAAAGGATCTAAGCCAAAAGGAAAGAAAACTGAGTGTCATTGCAACTATTGTGGGAAACATAATCATGATGAATCTAAGTGTTTCACGAAGATGGAAGCCTTGGAAGCAGCAATGAAGAAGCACCACATCAGCCTAGATTCACCTTCAGAATCTACCTCTCATGGACATGCACTTTGTGCTTCTAGTTATTCTTATACTGCATCTTCTTCTTATACTTCAAATGAATGGCTTATTGATTCTGGAGCATCTTATCATATGGCTAAGGATCAAGCCATCTTTTCTACTATGCATGAATGTGACACCAAAAAAATATTTGTTGGTGGTGATAGATCTCTAAGTGTTGTAGGATCTAGAATAGTTCCAGTAGATAATGGTCATTTTAGTGATGTACTATGTGTTCCAAGAATTTCCTGCAATTTGTTATCAGTCTATCAAATCACTCACTCTGGTGAAGGTAAAATTGTGACATTTACACCTCACCAAGTTGTAATCAAGGATTTTAAAGATCCTCAACATGTCCTAGCTACTAGAATTGTTAGTGATATTACCAGGTTGTATAAATTTAACAACTTTCAGTCATCACCTTTTTCTTCAGTTTTTGTTGCTCATAGTGATAACTTGAGAAAACTTTGGCATGAGCGATTTGGTCACTTAAATTATCGCTCATTGCAACAACTATGTAAAGACAATATGGTGACAGGTCTTCCGATGGTATCTTGTAGGGATGGTGTTTGTTCCGGTTGTGTACTCAGAAAACATCATCGGGACAGTTTTGACAAACGTGCCTCTTGGCATGCCTCGGTTCCCTTGGAGCTTGTGCATAGTGACTTATGTGGTCCTCTTCCATCTGCTTCATTTTCTGGTTTCAAATATTTCTTAAACTTTCATTGATGATTACTCCAGACACACTTGGGTTTATTTCCTAAAACTTAAGAGAAAAGTATTTAACATGTTCTTGGCCTACAAGGCCCTTGTTGAAAAACAATCTGGTCATCAAATTATTAAGTTAAGATCTGACAATGGAGGAGAATATGTTAACACAAATTTCACTACTTTTTGCACTGAACAAGGAATCCAACAACAACACACTGTTCAATATACACCACAGCAAATTGGTGCAGCTGAACGGAAGAACCGCACTTTAAAAGAAATGGCTAATTGTATGATCCAATCTAAGGGACTAAGTCTTCAATTTTGGCTGAAGCCATAAATTGTGCAAATTACATAGTTAATCGCACCCGCACTAAATATTTACAAGGTATCACACTGGAAGAAGCATGGAGTAAAACTAAACCCGATGTAATTCACTTCTGTGTATTTGGTAGTGAAGCATGGGCTCACATTCCGGATGACAAACGGAAAGCATTGCAGCCTAAAAGTGAAAAGTGCATATTTGTTGGATATTCTGAAGATGTAAAAGGTTATAGACTTCTTCAACCACATTCTCATGATATAATCATTAGAAAAGATGTTAAATTTGATGAAAATATCTTGTCCTGGGAGCCTAACTCAGAGGTTGTGCCATCTTTGGCCTGCGAGCCTAATTCGGTGATTGTGCCTTCTTCTACTTCCAACTTCCTTGACAGATTTCCAACTCCAGTTTCTGATGATGACAGTGAGGATGAAAATCCACCTCCGCCTACTCATGTTCCTCCAGTTGCACCAGCACAAGTGCTTCCTCGATGGGTTCGTTCAACATGTGAAGAAGCTGGTGATCTTGTCGGTGATCCTACAAATCAACATCGAACACATTCTTAGTTTCAGCTAGCCTCTTCTCTTTTGGCTCAAGTTTCTGAGAATCATGATCCAGAAACTCTTGTAGAAGCTTCAAGAAATCCAAATTGGGACGTAGCTATGGATGGAGAATATCTTTCCTTAATGGAAAACGATACCTGGGATCTTGTACCTCTTCCAAAAGGAAGAAAAATTGTCAGATGTAAATGGGTTTATAGAACTAAGTATGCATCAGATGGAAGTGTTGAAAGACTTAAGGCAAGGTTAGTTGCCAAAGGTTTTTCCCAAGTTGAAGGGGTTAACTACAATGAAACCTTTTCTCGTGTCACAAAAATGAACTCTATCCACCTTGTTCTTTCCTTTGCAGCCTTACATAACTAGGAAGTCTATAAAATGGATTTCAAGTCTGCATTCTTACACGGTGATTTACAGGAGCAAATTTACATGGAACAACCTCCTAAATATGTTCAAAATAACTCTAGACTTGTCTGTCGCCTTAAGAAATCCTTATATGGCCTTAAGCAAGCTCCTAGAGCTTGGTATGCCAAAATGGATAGCTTTCTACTTGACATTGTTTTTTCTAGATGCCATTCTGACCCCAATGTCTATACCAAGAAAGTAGAAAAACATCTCATCATACTTGTTCTATATGTTGATGACCTTATTCTTACTGGTAGTGACCCTAAGTTTTTAACCCATGTGAAATGCAGTCTTAAACAAAAATTTGAAATGTCAGACTTAGGACATTTGCATTATTTTCTCGGTCTCCAAGTCCTGCAAACCAAAGAATGAATCTTTCTTTCTCATTCTAAGTATGCTTGTGACCTTCTTCGTCGCTTTCACATGGAAGATTGTAAACCAGCCCCTTCTCCCTTCCATTCTGAAGTCAAACTTTCTGCCACTTGTACTTCACCTGAAGTAGATGCCACCTTGTATCGTCAGCTTGTTGGTAGTCTCTTATACTTGACTCATTCTCGTCCTGACCTTTCCTTTTTCGTTGGTCATGTTTCCCGTTATATGCAAACACCTCATGAAAGTCACTAGAAAGCAGCTAAAAGAATACTTCAATATATTTGAGGTATAATTTAGTTTGGAATTCATTACAGTATAGGGGGGAAACCTTTTTTGGTTGGTTTCACTGATTTAGATTGGGCCGGCGATCCTAATGATCGAAAGTCTACTGTAGGTTATGTTTTCAGTCTGGAATCTAGACCTGTCACTTGGGCTTGTAAGAAACAACAAGCTCTTGCTCTTTCTTCAGCAGAGGCAGAATATCGAGCCGTAGTTAATTCCAGTCAGAAAACTTTATGGCTTCCACACATCCTTTCAGAGTTTGGATTCGAGCAGCAGCAGCCTACTTCACTTTGGTGCGACAATCAAAGTGCCATCCAGCTTGCCAAAGATCCAGTCCTACATCAATGCAGCAAACACATTGAACTACATATGCACTTAATCAGAAATATTGTTCATGATCGTGTTCTTGAAGTGCTATTTTGCCCTACAGATGATCAAGTTGCATACATCTTCACCAAGTCTCTTACAGAAGCGAAGTTTTCTAAACTTCGATCTATGTTAGGAGTTCAGGAATTTTTCATTAAGGGGGGATAGGCTATAATGCCTCCTTCCTTCTCCTAATAGTGTCAATTTTGTAAACCCTTCAATCTTATCCCAAGTTGTTCTTAAGGGGGGATGTTAGGATATTTAGACACTTAGGAGTTAGTTAAGATCATCTTGTGTAATATATCCGTTAGGTAAAGTGTGTTTCTTTAGTATGCATTTGTAAATATTTAATCCAATGGTCACGATATGTTCTCGATATAGAGTGATCCGACGATTCAACTTCTCTTAGATCATACCTACCCTTGATCCGTGGGTTAAAACCCGTTTGGGCCATGATATCTATTTAAAGAGCATGGAGGGTCATTGGCTAGTTGATCGATTATGAGAAGCTCATTTGTAACTTTCTTTATTTTGCATAATAAACTGCTCCGTAGAATCTATTTGGACGGGGCCATGGACTATTTCCCTCTAGAGGGTTTTAACCACATCAAAACACCAGTGTTTTGATATGTGATATGTTTGTGTGAAGTGGTTTCTCTAGGTGTTCAGTCTTTTGGGAGTACCCTGTGTACCCGAACATATGGTGTACTAAAGAGAGTTAATCCAACATCAGTTTGTAGCAAAATGAAAAAGTGGAGCAAAGAAGTTGAGGATATTGATATGGGTTGGGAGAGAAATGATGGTTTCACATATGGATTTAGGGTCAAGCAAGTAAATCAATATGATTCCTTTATGGTTGAATCATTTGAAAAGAGGTCTGGAACTATAGTCAATGAATTTTCATTCAAAATTGGTATTGATTCTCACATACATTATGATCGAGGTGGGAAGGTATGTGAGATATTATCTGAGTTACTAGAAGACAATGGCTTGATGTCTTGTGTAAGCCTTGGAAAATGGGATGGAAAAGAAAAATATAAACAAGTTTTAGCACATGCTGTTGATCCTGAAAATGAGGAGAACTTAATGAATAGATTAATAAGATTTCACAAGATGGCATCAATATGGTAGATGGAATGGTTGTGAAAACTAATTTGTTTGAGTGTGATGATCTAGTGGCCATCTGTAGTTTAGTATGCAAAAATAGTGTTTCTCCAATGGGAAATATTTTTTGTCATTGGTGCACATGCCATAAAAAAGCGATACACATGGTTACAAATGAAATCAACATTGAAGAAGGAGATACTATCCATAGTGTTTCTAAATGTTATGCAATGTCAACATAATTTCTCCTTGTAAGCTATGCAAATTTATTACAAGTTTTGAAATTTATGTTTATATCTTGCCATTAATTTCTTAATCTAACTATGTTCTTGAACTTTACTATAGGAGTTGAATCCCGCTTTGGAACCAAGCAAAGGATGGGAAGAAACATTAGATGAGCATATTATAAACATTCAAACAACCTTATCTAGTAGAAAGATGACTATTGTGAAGAACTATCCCATTGATAGAAGAAATGGCAAAAAGGTACACACTTTCATGATTAGTTCTTAACTATAAATTAAGCTTCTTATTATTTCACTAATTCCTACCTTCTAAAACATTTGGTGCCAATTGCAGTTGACTCCCGGATCACTGTCCAAGATTGTATATTGTTCTCGCCATGCTGGGATCAAAAAAAATTTGAACATGTTTCGTAATATTCAAAAAATTGCACAAGATTATGACAAGGTTCATCTAACTAGAGGCATTGAGGAAACAAAATTTGTTTAAATTTAGGACGAGATGGATAAAATTGGTGTTCCATGTAATCCAAGAGAACCACACCATCATAAAAGACAACAGTACAATGATCTTAACTATGGGAAATCATATGGATCAACATCAGACAAGATCTTCATTCGACATGAGGGAATTTTAAAGGTTTAATAATTATGTTAACATATAAATTATTTTTTTAGGTGGGACTTGTCTAATAATAAACAATGGTGTCATTATGTTTTGACTATTGTTGAATGGCTCTCAATGTTATTTACTTTGAACATACAGGCTAGTATTTATTCCTATGCATTGAAACTTATGTATTGTTTCTAGGTTATTGAAGGCCTACCAGATGAAGAGAAGAATAAAAAGTTGTTGAGGATGTGGAAGTGTTATAAAGAATTCCACATGTTGCAACTGCAAAGGTGTAGGGGGAATGATGCATATGCATATGATAAAAGGTACGTCAGTTTCATTATATTATCTATTTTGAATGGTGGTGGGTGAATCCATGAAGATGGGTGTCTATTTTGGGGGGTTCCGTGAGAAAATAATTCTGAATTTTTCATGTTTTCCATCTTTGGGCGAATAAAAGTGATATTTTTGTTTGGAATTTCATTTTTCACTAAAAAACAAACTTTTAGAGAATTATGTTAGCTTGCTATCCATAGTTTTTTCAATTTTTTATATTGAGATTTGATATGTCGATTCGACAAATGTTTGACAGTGTGTTCTTATAAAACGAAACGACTACAAAATAGCCATGTTTTGTCGCACATGTAAAATCGTTGTTAAACTTGTTTTTTGCAAAAAAAATATATGCTACAACAATCTACACACAATATACTACTGCATGACTATAAGTTTGTAGCAAATGGATCTATATACTACTTATTATATTTATTTGAATTCAATCAATGGGGAAACCCTGTCAATTTTCAACATATTTTTTGTCGCAACACTTTTCTCTCAACTGAATATAAAACTAAAAATTCTATGAATACCCTTATGAAGTAGACACGCCAATTAACTGCACCATAGTTTTCTCAAATTTTTTCGTGGTGTATTTTTAAAGTTATGGATTTTTTATTTCACCGCATTTTGAAAGAAATGAAACTAGACTCGACACCTATTAAGAAAACAAACAATTACAAATATCAGATCTTACCTATACATAAAGAAATCTATATATTTGGAAAGTAGATTCAATAACGAAACTAATGGTATCAAGTCCGACAGTCGCCTTATAGTGTAACAGATCATTTTTACCTTCCGAAAATGGAGAAACCTGAAAACTGTGAGTGGCAATCAGATTTTCAGGTTTCAGAGGTTATTCGGCCGAATAATTATTCGGCCGAATAATTGTTTTCCGTAACGGCGACGTCAATTTAATTAAAGGTTATTCGGCCGAATAACCAAACGTAAAAAAATCTCGTCGGTCGAAAAAAAATATATATATATATATATATATATATATATATTTTCTACACTTATATAAATAAAACTAAATACTTCGATTAATTTCGCACATTTCAATTTCGCATACTTTTTGGTCAGAATATTTTTGAAGGGATTTTCTAAGGAGTTTATTTTGCAAAGAGAGTTTTTTTTATAAGGTATTTATTTTCTTACTTCTTTCAAAAGAATACATTGAAAGAATTTTTTTGCAAAAGGAGTTTTTATTTCAAGTTTTTTGCACTTCTTATTTCTTTGCAATGGGTTTTTTTCCAAGGATTTTTTAAGGAGCCTTTCTTTGCAAAGAAATTTTTCTTTATGAAATATTTTTTTCAAGCTATTTGCACTTTTCATTTCTTTGCAATGAGTTTTTTTTCAAGGATTTTCTAAAAAGTTTTTTTGTAAAGAGAGTTTTTTTATTAAAGTATTCTTTTTGTTACTTCTTTCTAAGAAATATATTGAAAGATTATTTTTCTAAAGCATTTTTGCAAAATAAGTTTTTATTCCAAACATTTATACTTCTTAGTTCTTTGCAATAGGTTTTTATTCCAAGTTATTTTTTCAAAGAAGTTGTCTTTTTCTTTCTTATTTTTTCAAGTGATTTTTTCAAATGACTTTTTTTAAAGTTTTTTTTTATAAATATTTTTGCAAAAAATGTTTTATTCCTTGTTATTTCTTTGAAAATGGGTTTTTTCAAAGTCTCCCAAGTTATTTTTGCAAAAAAATTATTTTGTTACAAAGGTTTTTACAAAGAATTTTTTTTTTTTTTTTCCAGTGGATTTACAAAGAAGATTTATTTAGAAAGTGTTCTTATTCTTTTCCAATGGGTTTTTCAGCAAATGTTTCTTTCCAAAGTGTGCATTTACAGAGTTTTTATTCCAAGGCATTTTTGCAAATAAGATTTTATTTCAAGTTATTTTTAGAAAGAATATATATTTTTCCTTCTTATTTATTTGAAAAGGGGTTTTTTCAAAGTCTCCCAAGTTATTTTTGCAAAAAAGTTATTTCGTTGCAAAGGTTTTTACAAAATCTTTTTCCCAGATATTTTTTCAAAGAAGATTTATTTTGAAAGTGTTCTTATTCTTTTCCAATGAGATTTTTTCAAAGGTGATTTATTGTCAAAGAGTTCTTATTTCATTCAAAGAAGGTTCTTTTCAAAAGAAACTTGTTTCCAAAGACTTTTTCTTCAAAAGACTCAAGTACAAGATTTTGATAAGGTGAAGTAAATTTCAGTTCATGTGTTCATAAATTTTGTAACTGTTTTTAAATATTCATTTTGTTTATTTACAATAAAATGATGATCTTCTTTAATTTATCATTTATAGATTAAACAATCATGGGAAGTAAGAGAAACCGTCAAAGAAAATATGATCGTAAACGTGTTGATGATGATGATAATAGAGAAAAGAAAAAACTTAAATATCATGTCAACAAAGCAAACCTTGCAGAAACGCAAGCAACGATTATTGAAGATACAAATACAGTTTTACATGATAATGTCAATGAAATGGAAATTGAAAATAGAGTACAAGAGGAACAAATTGAGGTTGAAGAAACCATTGTTGAGGATGTAAATAGTGATTTATATACTAATGTCGATGAAGTCAATATTGAAGATTGAGTTCAATAACCAAAAATTGGACCAGGTATGTATATTTTGAATGTATTTTCCAAATTCATTTTTTATAATGAATTGTATTTTTGGATGCATGTTTTAAATTAAATTTATCTTGATGTATAGGTACTTTCACCATTGATGATGAAACGTTAGAAAACGTTGATTGCAATAAATATGGAAAAAAAATACCCATACACGCTGCACGATATCGGGCTCAAAAAATTTATGATGATGTTCTGAAGAATTATTCAGCAATAGGACAAGCACAAATTTTGAGATGTTTATTAGTGACCAAGAAGTTAGAAGATGCTACATCATTATTGGGTATTCACAAGGTGACTAAAGAGTCGAAATTAAAACATAATGTGATAGAAAATATAGGTGATGCAATAAAAAAGTTTGGAAAATCTAGGAAGAAAGACATTAGTGCTGCACAAAGAGCAATTCATACAGCAATTATTTCAACTAGTACTAAACAAAAACGTTTGACAACACAGCTAGCAAAAGCAGTTGGAACCTCAAGAAAGACATTATACAGACATAGCAAATTCAGAATGCAAATAGATGAAAATGATGAACTTGCTTGCTGGACAATTATTTGTAGACAGCCTTACAAAGATAGAATGGGAGCAGGGGTTAAAGATATTGTACGGGAATATTGGTCGACACATGCTCGAGTTTCACCAAATTCAAGAGATGTAATATGACAAAGAGTATCACGAGGAGTATATGTAAGCAGTCCAAAACATATAATGGATATGACACAAGTACAATTGTACAATAAATTCAAGGAAGATCATCGTGGAATTAATGTGTCAATCACTACATTTGTGCAACTAAAACCATGGTATGTTAGACCTATTACTATCCGTGACACATGTTGTTGTCGTTATCATGTGCAATTCCAATTATATTACGACACATTTCTTGAATTTGGTAAAATGTTTTGGACAAATTCACCGCCTCCGCCTACAATACGTGAATTCATATCTCAAACCCTATGTGAGAGAAATCACGATGAAGTATTTTATAATAAAAAATGTGTCAATGGAAAACATTGTAATCGTTGTGGAAATTTGGTTTTATACCACAATAAATATCCTATCGATACTGATGATCACTCATTGTCAAATGTCACCGTTGATTGGAAAAGATATGAATACATTACAAGCACTAGTGATGGACATTCCAAAAGGATTGATTTGTGAGAAGATAAAATAGGTGTGGCAGATTTTCTCAAGAAATTTGAAAGTGAAATTTATAAATACACCAAGCATTCACATAGAGCACGATGGCAAGACCTTCAATTCAAACAATCTCGTGAAATTTTTCCACCAGGAACAATTTTGTCAGTGGTTGACTTTGCAGAAAATTATACATTTACTGCACAAAAAGAGATACAGAGTGAATACTATCATTCTGACCAAGTTTCAATATTCGTCCATGTTTTATATAGACATTCTCAACAGGATGTTGATGGCATTGAAAGCACGTGTGACAATCGAGATGTGATTAAAGAATATCACTTTTATATCAGCGACGATCGTACACACGATACACATTTTGTTCAACATTGTATTGAAAGTATTTTCTACAATTCACTAAAGGAACGTAACATTAAATTCAATGAGCATTGGATATGGTCAGATGGATGTGCCGGACAATTTAAATCTTCGCGATCATTTTATTGGTTATGTCGACTTCATAAAGCATTGAACATTAAACATCACTGGAATTTCTTTGAAACTGGTCATGGAAAAGGTGAACATGATGGTGCAGGAGCATGCGTAAAAAGAGCACTTCGAAGATGGCAAATGAACCATAGTTCTGCACGATTCCATTCAGCTGCAGAGGTTGTCCAATGGTGTAAATCACATCTAAACCATGATTATAATCAACAATCAAAAAATGTGCGCAGGTATGTACACACAAATGTTTTAATTTATATTTTATAGTCAATTTAAAAAAAAGTGTATGTACCTAACATCAAAATTTGTCATTTGTTTACTAGGTTTTTTTTGCATGTTGGGATCCAAGATATAAATAGATCAATACCCTATGATGCTAGCACCATACAAGGGACTAGAGATTTTCACTCTATTCAAACAAAAGCCTTCCAAAACATTTATGCATTTGACAGTAGAAAGCAATCATGCTTTTGCCATATTTGCACTGAAAATATTGAATCTACAGAAGTTTGTGAAAACATAATGAACAACTATGTGAAACATTGGAAACACACAGAAATTAATCCTAAAGGAAAAATGCCACTAGCAAGCATAGAAGAATTAGAATCAGAAGATATAGCAATATCATCTGATGGCGACAGAATTTCAGATCTCGTTAGAGAAGGTAATGATCAAATACCACTATTTTGTCGATTATTCATTCTTGTCATTCACTTTATACACATGTATATTAGTCAATTTAGTTGAACTAAAAATCCTGACATCAATTGTAATTTGCATAGGAGATGTTTTTGCTGTGATTGCACCTGTCGACAACGATGAAAATGTGAAGTATTATTTGATGCAATGCACTGAAGGAAAAATGAAGTTATTGGAAGACTACAATGACAACAGATATACATACGAGAGAGGATCCATCATTTTAAAGGGCTATTTTTTTCAACAAACCCATATGACTCAAAATTATGTCTACTTTCAGGATTATGAACCTGATGTCATATGTTGTCAATATAGCCTTTTAGTATGTGCATCTCGAATAAAATTGGTTCAATTTCCATCGAAAAAACAATTAAAAAATAAAAAATGGAAACTGTCCAAATATGACCATGAACGGATAATTGAAGACGGCATTCCATTGCGATGTTTTTAAAACTATATATTTAAAATTAATAGATCAATGATTTTGTCGATGTCATTGTCAAATGTGTACAATATATTTTTTTTATTTTTATGTTTATGATCTTGAAAATAACTAGATAATATATAAAAGTTTAAATAATTGTATTCTAGTATGCTGAAATTTGAATTCAAAATTTATTTGATATTGAAAACTTCAATGTATAAAATTTTTTATTTAATTCTGTTTGAAATTTACTTTATTCGGGTCCCCATATGTCTATTAGACCACTTAAGGGATGAGATAACAGATCTGTGGTTGTCGCCACTCTCTGCCCCGAATCTTTAATTTAAAATCTCTCTTGTATAAAATTATTTGGTAACAAAAACCTGAATGTAAAAAATTTGTCTTAATCTTTAATGTCTGAAATACTTTATTCACGTGGACCCATATGTCTATTAAACCAATTAAATAATGAGATCTAACGGATCTGTAATTGTCGCCACTCTCCGCCTCAAATCTTTAATTTAAAATATCGCTTGTGCAAGTTCACATAACTGAAATCATGGCAAATGGAGACAACGATCATTTGATTTTTAATCACAAGAAAAAATTCCAGGATTGTGAAGCTTATGCTAAATTAGAGAAATGATTATTTACAACAAATTGATGAAAATTAATCAAATTGTTGTTTAAAATCATTGCTCTAATTTAACACAAACTTCACAATCCTGTAATCTTCGCTTATGATTAAAAAACAAAAAACCGTTATCCCCATTTGCCATGATTTCAGCCACATCAAATGTACCTGAACATTGAAAATAAGAATTATTAATTAAAAATCCATATATTAAAATTTGAACAAATAATATTATTTATTTTTCAAACTTCCTAAAATTTGAACTTAACATGTATTCCCTTTTAAACTTCCTAGTTCATCCATATTTCTATCAAAATTTCTAACATTCATAAACTTCTTAACATTTAAAGATAACATTTGAATATGTTCTTAACATTCATTTTAAACTTCCTAATTCATTGATATTTTTATCAAAACTTATATAATATTCATAATCTTCCTAACATTCCTAAGTTTCATAACATTCCTAAACTTCCTATTTCATCCATATTTCTATCAAAACTTCTATCATTCCTAAAACTTCATAACATTCAAAGTTAACATTCATGTTCTTAAATTTCATTTTAAAACTTCTTAATTCATCCATATTTCCATCAAAACTTCAAACATTCTTAAACTTTCTAACATTCCTAGAATTTAAACTCAACACATGTTCACTTTTAAACTTCCTAATTCATCCATGTATCTCTTTCAAAACTATAGCATTCAAAAATTTGACATTCATGTTCTTTGCATTCATTTTAAAGTTCTTAATTTATCTATATTTCCATCAAAACTCATATAACATTCATAATCTTCCTAACATTCCTAAGTTTCGTAACATTCCTAAACTTCCTATTT
Organism: Larix kaempferi; assembly: GCA_027924585.1. NCBI lineage: Eukaryota > Viridiplantae > Streptophyta > Pinopsida > Pinales > Pinaceae > Larix > Larix kaempferi. The sequence goes on along the minus strand of BSBM01000361.1, from coordinate 67,817,736 downwards.
CATCCATATTTCTATCAAAACTTCTAACATTCATAAAACTTCATAACATTCAAAAATAACATTCATGTTCTCAAATTTCATTTTTAAACTTTATATTTCATCCATATTTTCATCAAAACTTCAAACATTCCTAAACTTCCTAACATCTCTAAAATTTGAACTCAACATGTTATCACTTTTAAACTTCCTGGTTCATCCATGTATGAAAACTTCTAACATTCATAAACATCCTAACGTTCAAAGATAACATTCATGTTCTTAACATTCATTTTTAAACTTCATGGTTCATCCATATTTCTATCAAAACTTCTAACAAATTATTAAACTTCCTAACATTCAAAGATAACATTCTTGTTCTTAATATATTCAATCTTATCATTCATTCATGTTTCAATCAAAACTTCTCATTTATGAACTTTAAACCTATGTTCATCCATTTTTAAACTTCCTAAATAACATTTCTTAATATTCAAGAATGTCATGTTCTCAATATTCATTTTTACATATTCATTCATTCATTTAAACATGCAAATACATATTTAAACCTTTAAATCACACCAAATATGTCAAATAAGCATTTAAAATAAACTAGATCATTTAAACCAAGATTCACAAAATATGTAAGTTCAAAGAACATGTATATAATCTTCAAAAAAATACTCATTAACATACAAGTTCAATGTACCCATATATGTATATATCTAGTCCAAAAATAAACCTCCTCAACATGTCCAAAACAAATGTTTCCAATCTAGATGCATATCAACAACAAAAAAATTGTCCACCATGCTATAAAAATAAAATGTCCACCATGTTATCCTCCACTTGGGCCTCCCCCTGGACTCAACCCACCCTGCAACATGTGTAAATAAAGATTATGAATATCATTTAAATTATTTAAACTATATTCAGAGAATTAAAATATTAAAGTTTATATATCAAAAAACAATTCAAATATTAACAATATTACATCAAATTCTCCAAATGCTTGTCCACCACCATCCTCCAAAGGACTTTTTCCTTTGCCTCCAAAAGATTTGAGAGACCCAAGCTGCAACATATATAAAATCAATTTATGAATCTCATAAATCTAAATCCATAAAAATTAAAATATTAAAACAGTAAACAAAATTAAAGCACTAAATGAAATTACCTCTCTACCAATATCTGTTGCATTAAGCAAAGAACCTATATCTCCGCCCTAAAATTTAAATTGTATTAATAAATAAAAAATATAATGCAAACCAAAAAAATTACTATGCCAATTAACTTAAAACTAAAACAAAAAGATTAAAAAACATTAGCTCACAATAGATAGTAAATCATTTATAAAATTCGTATCTAAAGAAACCTGCATGGATAAGTCAAATTAACAATAAGATGCATAGTTAAATTAACATTCAAAAAATTATATATATATATATATATATATATATATATATATAATTCAAACATAATTACAAATATATTAATAATAAATATGTACATCTCTCTCTAGATTTTTGCTAGTTGAAATGTGGAAAGAATGTTCATTCATCATTCTTGAAAACTGCAACCAATTTAAACATTTACATAATGTACCTATTACTTTACATCAAAAAACATAATTTATCATTCATATAATGTAATAAAAAAAATCAATTCAAAATAAATAAAATATTTAATTAAAATCAAATCATATCATAGCCAACAAACCTCTCCCAAACTTGATGTGTCATTGGATATAACATTTGCCGCTAAGTCACGACAAATCTTCGCGTATGCCCTGAGATCTTCAATGCTCATTCCATCTATCTCATCATCAGTTTTATAAACAAACTTTTGACGAATAGCAGAACGAGCCCTTTCTCTAACCAACCCCACATCTACTCCCACTAATACTGACGATAAACCATCGCCAACAAAATTCCTTGCGGTTGTCCCAAGTTGAGATGTGGGCTCCATCTCTGATTTTAATGCCACCAACCTAGGTGGACGAGATATCTGGGGTGGAGGTCGAAGAGTTGCAGGATCTCTAAGCGCACCTTCTCGATCATATATTCGACCCTTTCCAACTCCATAAAATTTTGAATGAACATCGGTATAGTTTGACTTCATATTTAAAAAAAACTCAGCATAAAAAAATCTAGCAAAATATTGAGAAACCTCATCGTTCCATGGAAATCGACCATAGGCTGCAAGAAACCGATCATAGAGTAGATGTGCAAGATGAGGATGCTTGAAATATTGCACTTTCAACATTTCTTTTTTCAAACCTTCTTTGAAATTAAACATTGATTTGGCCTGCTCTTTTGTCACTCTCTCCTTCAAAACATCCCATTTGTCTGGACCCATCACTTGTTCCCTTCATCTTCGCATCAAATCTACAAAACCATCTGTAGTTGGTCCGAGATTCTCATATGCCTGAATGAAGTTTTGCAATGATCCCAAAACAATCTCCAAACTTTGTTTACTCTCTGGAGGGAGATCCATAGTAGACAAATCATTTTGAAACTTGTCATAGTGGGATCTACATCTTTCAAGAGTCATTTGATGATCACCACCTTCCCATGGAATCTCCCGAGGTACATCAGATGGATATGTTGTAATGGGTGTACAACCCTCAGTTAATTCAACATATTGCATCCTAGCTCGACCATCATCACCTCGTGTAGAATGGTGAGCCTCTTGAGAACCTTGCTCTGCACCGTCATCCGTCTCCCTTGCTTGCCCTGTCTCCCTCCCTATAGAATTACGAGCATCTTCCGAACCATGCTCTGCTTCAAATGAAAATAAAGTTTTGTTTAAACACAACTACAAATTTTACACACACAAAAAGACAATTTGCATATAAATGTTAAAAGATCGATATTCATATACCAATAGAGGGTCAAGATCGACGTTCTCCCACAGAAGATATAGGGGAATCATTTGTACCCCTTTCACCTCGTCGATGCGAACTATACAATAAATTAGAGTCCCGAGGGGAGGTTGACAACCTCCGATTATCACTCGTACCACCTACCCCAGAAGATTGTGAAGACCTCGTACGCTTTCGCCTCAAAGAATCCTCTCTTTCCATTTGATATATAATGCCTACACTTAAACACAAATATCAACTAATTACATATTCAAATCCTACATGTTAATTCTATGAATTCTAAAACCTAACCACTAAAGAGACTAAGTTATTTAACAAGTACCTAGATTTACCTAATTTATCATCTAATAGTTTTCAGAAAGAGTATAGCTAATATTGTTAGATGTCTGATGAATTAATGTACCAATTTTCCAAGTGTTTTTGATGTTTAAAATGAATGGAACCAATATAGTTAAGTACTAAGTAATGGGTTCATTTCTTTATGTCAAAGAATGAGTTCATGAATCTGTTTTAACTTCTTAATACCTAACTTAATACCTAAAACATAAATTACATCTTGAAAATATTTTCATTATTGCAAAAAATAAAATAAAAATTGACAATTCATGTATTATGTTTTGAGTTGAAATGTTTTCCAAATTTGCCATTTTTGATAATGGTTTTCAGTTTCTTAAACTAATAATTTAATCAAGATATTTTAATACTCTAAACATAAATTATATCTACAAATATTCTCAGTATTCCATAGAATAAAATTTTTTTTACTGTTCATAGTATTATGATTGGAGTTAAATGACATGTTTCCCAAATTGGCCATGTTCGACAATGATCTTTAATTTCAATCTGATAACGGTAACGATTCTTGGTATTATGTTCTCCAAGTCTGCCATGTTGCAAACAAAGGAAAACATAATACCAAGATCACCACCTTTACTAGAATAAAACTCAAGACCATTGTGGCATAATATCACCTAATAGTTTATAAAATGACTACGACTATTATTGTTCAATTGCATAAAACTTACTATAGTACATCTAAATTAAAGCCTATTCATGTCTATAGTTCCATTGTACCTAAATTCTATTTAAATTTTTGTTTTATCAAAAATAGAGTTTAATTGTCTAAAATTTGGTTGTATCTATAGCTATCTATCCACACAGTTTGTAATAGAACTAATATATTGATCTCTGCACTCTGTAAACAGACACAGTTCATGACCTCTGTCAACATAGACATGTTGACAGAGTTCATGAACTCTGTCAACTTAGACATGTTGACAGAGTTCATGAACTCTGTCAACATAGACATGTTGACAGAGTTCTCAAATAAAACAAGCCTATATATAAATAGGATATGTCCTTTCCAAATAAAATTACTGTCCTAGTTTAATTTTCATTTCTAAACACAGCCAAATACAACAATTTGAAAAAACAACTTAACACTAATGATATTCATCTTTATATTTAAATTTAAATCATTTTCGACATTCAATTCGACCAAAGTCCAAGAACTCTGCGGAAGTGGACAGATTCCATGGACTCTGCCCAACTGGGCACACTCCATGGACTCTGTCCATTTGGACAGAGTCCATGGACTCTGCCAAACTGGACAGAGTCCATGGACTCTGCCAAACTGGACAGAGTCCATGGACTCTGCCCAATTGGACAGAGTCCATGGACTCTGTCCAATTGGACAGAGTCCATGGACTCTGTCCAATTGAGCAGAGTCCATGGACTCTGTCCAACTGGGCACAGTCCATGGACTCTGTCCAACTGGGCAGATTAAATGGACTCTGCCCAAATAGGAAGAGTCCATTTACTCTTCCCAGTTGCACAGAGTCCATGGACTCTGCCCAGTTGGACAGAGTCCATGGACTTTGTCCATGGACACAGCCGACACGTAAATAAAACGAAACGATTTCAGGCAATAAAAATGGAAGAGAATTACAAAAATAAATTCTCCTTACCTCTACAACGTAGCCAAAACAAAAGCAGGCGAATTGAAATCTGGCCGAAGATAGCGCAAATCCGAATTTGAAACACCCGAAACAAAATGGACGTGGCAGACGGAATGAAAGACCTGCAGTAACAACAGCAACTTAAATAAGACAACACGCAATAACAATAACAACTTCAATAAGAAACTTGAAGACAGAAAAACACATTTTCAAAAGCAAAAAATGAAACCTTTTACCTCTGCACACACCGTGTCGATCTGTCGCCAGCTACAGCACCTCAACGATGTTCAACCGTCTGCTGGATAACTCTACAACCAGAAAAATCCTCCAGATATTATCGCATTCAACGGCCGAAACAAAAATACAAACGCGCAGGAAAGACGGAACCTCACTTACGTGCAGGTAGTGAGAACGGGAGCTAGGTGACAAACGAATGGCAGAGGCGGGGGCTACGACGAACAGCGGACTTACGCGCAGGGTGGTGGGTCAGCGACACATGGCAGTGACCAATCGGGTGGAAAACAGGCTACAGGGCGGACGGATGACGCAGAGGAAGGGCCACCATCAGTGCCACAGGGGTCCACGGGATCTAGAGAAGTGACGAGTGAGGGGCCGGGACCGAGCTTTTATGCCGAACAATTATTCGGCCGAATAAGTGTTCGGTCGAACAATTATTCAGCCGAATAATTGTTCGACCGAATAATTGTTTGGCCGAATAATTGTACACACCGCCGTGAGTTTCCTCTGTCCGGCTAAAACTCGGCACATATTTCGAGGCCACCGTTATGTCTAACGGTGGCCCGTTAACGGTTATTCGACCGAATAAATACTAAGTTATTCGGCCGAATAAGTTTAATTATTCGGCCGAATAAATAGATTATTCGACCGAATAATTAAACTTATTCGGCCGAATAACCTCCGCTATAGTTCTTCCCCCGTCGATTCTCACCAAAGTGTTACCCACCTTCGTGTTTCCACCCTGGTATCATTTCATTCATGATAAACATTTTGAGCCACTGTCATTGCAGGATTGGCTTCCTTGCAAGTGAGTTTCTTTGGTTGTGTTCTTGTTTTCTAGGATATGAGATGGTTCCTTATATGCATGTCCAAGGGGACCATACTCTTGAGATGACACAACATATTTTTCCTTATACATTGGGATGGTTAAGGAATGAAGTAATGGAGCGTAAGCATAGAGAAATGAAAATTTTGAATAGAAACCAAGAAGGAGGAAGAGGATTTCATAAGGAGAATAGAAGCACATTTTAACATGATAGAATGTGTCTTGTAAAAGAGATGAGAGCACAGTTTTTCAATCTTGTTATGAGATCATAAGGTACTTTCCAAAATTTTAGACAAATAATATTCTTGCCTTCAAATATTAGAATCCAACTTTGTGTTGAATATGATAAGCCAATAAATCAATCAAATAAGGAAACTACAGCACAACTGGCATCATGTTTCCTTGATGTCACTTGTCAACAAGTGGAACAACTATTTAACTCATGGGAAAAACAGTCTAAGAGATCATTGATTGCACCACCAACAGTAAGTTTGTCCTAATTTTAAATGTTATCTTGTTCGATTTTCATTTTATAGTGTGAAGAGTCATAATTTGTGTGTTTAATTATTAATATGTCCTCCCATTTCAATAATTATCTTCTAATATCAAAACCAATCAGCAAATATGGAAAAGAGGCTTATCGTGAATCACATCGCTTCGGAAAGCACAAGGCAAAAAATGGTGTAAAAACAAAAAAACTACAACCTTTCTTTCTCTCCAATAGTGAGTATTATATTCATTCAATTCATTACATATCAGCATGTCTTTATCAATCTAGTTGATTTGTGGTTGAAGTTACAACTTTTGCTTGAACTCTGACTTTGTCCACCTCCTTGATCGCAGGAAATGAACCAGACCGATGTGATCAAACAAAAAAAATGCAAGGGGAAGTTGATTCTAATACCTAATGATGATTGATGACAATAACAATAAAAATTTGGGTGTTTCATCCTCGAGAAGAGAGGCATTGGAGACCAGTGAAATACAAGAATTGAATGGAGCAACTACTATTGATATGCCATTGATGGAATCTATGATTCACAATAGAAGATGTCTTTCATCCTCGATAAATGGGGCAGAGAAAAGTGCTGAAGAACAAGAAATTCAAGGGACAACTCTTGGCATCCAAGTGATGGAAGCTAACAATCGTATTAAAACTAGTGTTGATAAACCAAGTAAGAGACAAGCAAAAAAGAGAAAATTCCAAAATGATTATAAAGCAACAATGTATGCAAAGTAGTGAAGAACAGAACATTCGTAATGATATGGCATTCTTATGGTCTTAATGTATTAAGAGACCTATTTTGATGATCTTTTGGATGTTAGAGATATTTTGAATATTGTTGGGTATAGTTCTGAAAAAAGGTCTAATATTGTATGCACCTATAAGCATTGTATTTCCATTTCTCTTTGGAAATAAAAACTCGGAGTTTTCTGAGGAAAAAAATAACCATTTTTTGATATTTCGTCATAAATTCCTTCTATTGTGGTTGAATTCTGTTACATGTGCAGTTATAGTTTTTTTAACCCAAGAAAAGAACAATATAATTGTTATTTCATAGAAATGAAATCGAGCGCAACTATCCATTGTTACTGCCGAAATTCACAAAGGCATCATAGACAATATATAAAAAAGGATGTTAAAAATATTTGGACAGTTGCAAATGCTCTAAAAAAATCTTTGAGTGTATAAGAAATGGAATATATTTTCAATCACTCACTAATGTACAACAAGAGAAAAAATAAGACAATTAAAAATGAGCTAGAATTTAGAAAACTCCATCATACAAAAATCCATTTTTCATTATATGTCGATAAATACATATATACAATGATTTATACATGTCTAGCATTTTTCTAAGATGGGTGCAATCCCTCCTCTTGAGAAGAAGACAAATATGTATGGTCTCTCTTCCATTTCCTAGAAGACTCTAATTCTTGAGAAGTTGTAGGAGGCACATTTTGTAAATTGTTTTCAAGCTCTTTAACTTTCTGTGTAACTTTTTTTAAATTTCCATGCAAGGCACTGTTATCACACAACTTGTAGTTGTCCCTAAAGTTTATCCTATCTAGAATGGTAGAGGTGTTGGACAACTAAAGAGGTGACCCAAGAGATGTCACTGCTCCCAACGCAGGTTGGTGTCACACTAACCGAGGCATTCTTCACTTTAGATCAAGCCTAAGAAAGACCAAGGGAGAGAACCTAGCTATCCAATGAGGGATAGCGAACCCACTCAAGACCTATAAATATATGTAAAGATGAAGTATGGAGAGATCAAGGGTAGATTAGATCTAGATCAAGAATGGATAAGTGGACCCAAGGATTTAGGGCTTGGTTGAAGACGCTTATGAGACGACAAATATTCAACCAAGTAAAAAGTAAGGTCACTTATAGGTTTAAAGTAGTAGATCTACATAGATCTAATGCCAAGTATGGATATCCAAGTGGGGCCCACCCCTAAAATGAGGAAAATGACCAAAAAGGGGCCTACAATGTGAAGATAAAGGTAAAATGGCACTAGGGGGTTTTCTATGATGTATATCTGATGATTAAACAAGGAATGAGCAATGCTCACCTTTGGGGTCTAGCAAATGGCCACCTACCCAACAAGTGCGACCTCCCTTGGAGAGGCCTAGTCCCTTAGATCCGGGGGTAAATAGAGTCGGTTGTCCACCAAATTTTAGATCGGGAATGTTAAGATTATTTTAGAGGTGTGTTTTAATTTTTAATACCAATCCATTGCTAGATGTTCGTAGATCTGAAAAATTAAAAAAAATGAGGGTTTTGATTATGACGGTTTTAGTGACCAATTGGATGAAAGACAAGAAAATGGATATGTACCTTGTATATCTTACCTCAAATGATTGCGGCTACCTTGCACATAGATGATTCTTGCATTTAGTTACAATTCCAAGCTAGATCCAAGTGATTCCAAGCAAAAACGTCCAATCCCAAGGAGGAAAAACGTCCTACTTCACCTGCAAAACAAACTACATAATGTTAGATTTGATCCACAGGAAAGCAAGATCTAAGCATGGCATATCAAAACAAGTAAATCAATGGAAAAAGAACAATTGAAAAACTCACTTCAAGATGAAAACATCTTTCCCAAGGGGGATGTGAGAAACCCCAACAATCTTCCCTTCAAGCAAGTTGCACCCCTGCAAGAAGTCATTTCGGCCTCCCTCTGTAGCTTTCAAAATCACCTGTAAGAAGCAAAGATGTATAATCATGTACAAGAGCATCCCAGCAAAGCAAGTGAAGTAGATCTGCAAAAATAGTATTTTATTCCAAGTTTTCCAGAGCCAAAAGGTGCCTTTACAATAGGGGGGTCTCTTCCTTAAATAGGATGAGAGAGACCAAAACCCTACACCACTTTTGAAAAGTAGTGGTGGAGATCAAAAGATACAATAATACAATCAATGGATAAGATGATTCGGTACAATATAACATGGATCAACTCACTAGAAGGGAGGGCGCACATCACTAGGACGCCCTTGGGGGATGGCACACAACATAAGGATGACTAAAACACACGTGTGCCACATAAGATGACTAGGACAAGTGACTAGGAGCACATGGTGGGGCTAGGAGGTATTACATCCCTTCACTAGCATGAACCCAAGGCACAATAATATAACATAAGACTCAATGACATGTCCAAGTGAACAAATGATCAAATTCTCGCCCCCTCAGCAAAGAGAAGAATACATCAAAAGACCTCCTGGAGACTGTGTGGACCCCACTGAATGATGCAAACTGATATGGAAGGAGTTGGATACACCATATATGACCTCTGATAAGACCATATGCCAAAACCTTGCCTCAATTTCCCAAATTGATTTCTTTAATGACCTTTTTATTCCATTTTATCCCACCTGAAAATCCATCAAACTGCCTGAAAACAATTGCCAGGTGCCCAGCCATAAAATCAGACTGCACCATCATGTCTGGAAGGGGGTTAATATGGTAAAAAAAAGTGGATGTACCACCCCATTCCTCTGTAGCACCCAAGGAAACGACTTGCCTCCAAACATTTGTCAAACAAGCCATCTCAGCATGGTCAAACTGGTCATCTGGTGGAAAAATGCCCATATCATCTTTGAGAGTGTCTGAAACTGAGAATACAGTGTCCCAATGGATCCAGAAGACCCAAATCTACTAACAATGAGTACTCATACACACAGTGGCATCCTGTAACATCATTTGCAACATCCACCATACCTAGACAATAATAATATAATGGTTTGGAGACAATAATCATCAATAAACATATACACCAACCATCATCTGAAACCTGTGTCCACTACATGGAACAAACATAAGGTGCATCAAGGACCATAAATCAACATCATACATCATCATAGGTCCAATTCATCACGGATCCCAAGGTTGACTTGGTCAAACTAGGTTTGACCATGTCAAAACCTATCAAAATATGATCCAGGATAGGAGAGCCTGCTGCTGCAAGTGAAAATGGTTAAGACATTCTCTTTTAATCATTTTCATAGCAAGACTCAAAGAATTAAGAAATCATTTCACGAGAAGTTATCATTTAATTACAATAAATCATCAAATTAGATAATAGTTTACTTTACAAAAGAACCTCGAGAATATACTCATTTGTAGACATGATCAATCTGCTAGCATAGGGTGAAGGCTAAGAATGCAAGGCTCGGATAAGGGGAATGATTTTACTGACTCAACACTATGATACTTTGGATAAAGGATAGGGTGTTACACACTTAAGCATGTGTTGGACAAGAATACACAAGGAATGGCGCTGTCTCATAAATGGATGAGTTGTTCAGAGAAGTGCTTATTCAACCTTGGAAAAATGTCTACTACTAGAACCGTCGTTAACTAGGTGCCTGACTAACCATAACTTGAGGTTCTATTGGACACTTTGAATTATTTGTCCCTTACTCTATCTCATATCATGACCCATAGGCTCAATGAGGTAAATTTCCACTTAAGGTCGGCAGTCTTTAGATTTGGCATATGTTTAACCACTGTTTTATTTGGACCTTTTAATTTCATTTCATTTCACTTTCTTGGCCAGCAATATTTAGATTTAGCATACATTTATCCATTTCTTTTAGTCCTTTAGGACCCCTCTATTATTTTTCATGTGCTTAGAAGCACAACTAATCGCATCTTTCATTCGAGGTGCATTTACATTTCATTGCATTACATTTCCACAACCCTTTTCATTGGGATTTACAAAAGATATAACAATATTTTCCAAGGTAGTACAATTTGCTTTAGGTTTTAGCCAACACAACTCAAGCAACTATGGGGAATTCCGCAAATCAAAACCACACATCGGGGAAACCAGCCAAAGTGATCAAGGCATAAAATCCAAATCACCAATGGTAAGTTTTGTTGCCAAACTAGATCTGAGACACAAAATTATCATGGATGCAGTCCAATGCAGAGGAAAAAATGGGGAAGTCCTCCATATCATAGGCTGAGATGTAAGTCAAGGTAATAATCAAAAATGTAGGGAAGTTAACAGATGGATGGTGAAAGTAAAGGTGATTCCTAAGCTAGCAATCCATAGATACTAGGAATGATAATGTCCACACTCCTAGGAGGGTAAGCCCAATGAGTATAAAACAAGAGCTTCTAAATGCAAGTAATAAAACCATATAGATATTCAATAACAACCAATTTCATTTTTATATATATATACTGCCAGATCATGATTACTATATACCAAGTCAAGCTATCAAAATGACCAAGACAACAATATAATAAGAACCAATGCACATAATATACCTGCTGGGACATATACTTGTATCTGCAATCTGAACCAACTGTCACCACTGTGGAAACTGATGTTGTAGCTACAAACATTGCACTACATCTGTATGGAATAAAATGTCATCTCAGTCATCAAATATGAGGCCAAGAGGCTCAGCTTTGGCATAAGGTCTACTGCATGTCTGATAAATGGCTGCTCTGATGTGTGAGTGATCAAGAATAACACTTGTCATCATAGCTGATCTCACTGGTACTGTGCAAAGGAAAATCTCAATAACATGCAGATGACTGGTCTACAATCATGGTATCCCAGCTACTATGGTGTGATAACATCTGGCTCCAGCTGGGACAAGTGCTCTAAGGGAGAGAGTGATTGAGAACCTCAGAATCTCTGGTCCCCAACACAAACTGCATGAATCTTCAATCCAGCACCAACTTGTTTTGCTTTATTATTTAAGTGTACCTATTTCTACACACATGAAAGCAAAATACCACGTGACACATGTATGGACTAAAAATATAAAAATAAAACATTGAAAATGAAATTCTAATCTAGATCATAAATGAAAATGCATAAAAGTAAAACTAATCTAACATTTAATATTTTTATTTTGTTATTTTTTAAATTTATTTGTGCAAGAGAAGGATAGGCTTAGGAAAGAGCAGACTCAACTCACTTAGCACAAAGGAACTCAACATTCAGGACAAGGAAAACACTCAACACTTCAAATAAACTTAAAAGTCTCGGAAGATACTCAAAAACTTAGAAAAAATAAAATGGCACTCAAATCCTACTGCTCAAGTGAGCTTATTTGAAGACCTACCTACTCTAAACAAGCAAGGGGATTCCTATCTCAAAGGGACAAGGGGGTATTAATGTTTCAACAATACCCCAGTTACTGGAAACCCTAATTCATCTCCATCCAGTGTTTCCAACCAAACCAAACATTTTCTTGTTATTCTGCTCACTCGATAAGGACCCATCCATAATTTTTAAAATTTTCCATGATTTCCTAGTTTTTCTTTATTCTTATCTCAAATCAAGACTATATCACCTATCCAAAAGATGACATTTCTACTTTTTTGATCAAAATTTCCTTTCATCCTTTCTTTCTCTAGAACCATTTTACTCCATGCCTCTCTTCTAGTTTCATCCAGTTCCACTAATTTGTCAATTCTTTATTGCATGGCTTCTTGTTCTGAGGAACATTGTTGCAAAATTTCATACACAGGGATTTGAAGATTTATAGGAAGCCTGCAATTTCATACATACTGTGGCACATTCTGGAACTCGACCATGTGAAAACTATTAAGGTTATAAGACGTGGCTTGATCTTGGAATTTTGATCACACAGTTGTTTTAAATTAAGGTTTAAATACATAGACATGATGGAAACTCGACTTGACAGTTAGATAGTTGGTACAAGCTACGCCTTAATTGCTCTGCATGCCTTGTTTAGCGTTGATTCATCTCGACCATCCACTAGGAACCAATTATAGATTACCATCGTTGATCTTAGCATGTCTCAGGCTTGGTAAGTTTGGTTTTTGTGCCGCGTTTAATGTGTCTGAAACGAGCGGGTAAACTGCCATGAGTTTGATTTTGGTTCATTTATTTTTTAGTGGTGGATGTGACGAAGGAACTCTTCTGCATTGTTGTTGTTTTTCACCGGCGTATGCACAGGGCTCATTACTTGTGCATTACCGCCTTCTTTTCCTTTGTTGTTGGAACTGTTTGAACGATTCTTCGAGATCTGTGGTGTTTTATTAAGGCTCTGGAAGAAACTACGATTTCATATTATTTTAAAGCTCTACTAAGAATCTTTTCTTTGGCTTCTGCACATTTATTTAATCTTGGCACATCGCAGTGGGGTTTGGTGATTATGTTCTTATTTTATTTTCGTTTATACGAGTTGCGAGCTGGTAAAGGGTCCTACGCTATTATAGGTGACTTATGTATCTCTTACTACCTTTGGCATATTTAATGTTTGCATAAGTATGGATACTAATTTCTAAAATGTATCATGTACATATTTTGGCTTTGATGGTTGCTTCAACAAGTAACCCTGACAAACACACCAGTGAAATGAGAGACAGGTAATATCTCCAACTCTGTTTAGTTTTATATATCAATATTTACTCTGTATAAGAGGGGTTTCAACCCATTCTGTTTTTTTCTTATAGGTTTCAATTCGGGTATACTCTGTAGAGAGTGACCCTTCCTTGAATCGAATCACGACTAAGCTTAGGCAAGGGTTTTTCCTGCGAATTGACTTATCAAACTTTTTAATTTGATTTTAGATAAGTCTTTAAATCTTTAATATTTGTGTACAGGTATGAAGAAAAGGATTCATTCCCTACTTGTTCCATTTTAAAGTTTATCCCAATTGGATACTGGTCGCTACTAGATTTTCATTTGGATTTGGTGGTATTTCCCAATATGCAGCTCAAGCAATCTGGTAAAATATTACTCTACATACAATTTACAATTTCGGTCTTTTTTCAAAATAAATTATACTATAACTACTAATCAACTCTCCACTTGATTTGTGTAGGTTTTTGTTGGTTGTAGATACAGTTGATCCTTGCTCTAACTCGGTTAATGCATCTAAAGGTAAAAACCCTAACCCTGCACTTACTTTTTAATTATTATATATTCATTAATTAATGTTCAGATACTAACTTAGTTATATTTTCCTGTTTGGGTATTCATTTGATTACGACATGGATACAATGGCTTATGGAAAGCGTTCCACAGGTATGCTGATAACCTCATTTCAACTGGTGATGTATCTGGTGAAGAGACCCTATATTGGTTTCTTGTCTTTATGAAGGAACTACTAAGATGAGTTGAACAAACACTCATGGCGTTTGGCCTGGGATTTGACTTTCCAGTTCCTAAAATATTTAAATTGTAAATCTTTTATATTCATGGGAATATCTCATTACAAGTTTTTCCCATTCGATAAGTCAGATTTTCAAAGATATTATACAGTGTAAATTGATGACGAGTTTTGGCTTAAATTATGTTATGTTACTGTTTAGTGAATAGGATAATTATAGTTCATAATATTATAAATATTGTTGGAATGATTATCTGGTTATTATATTATTTATGTTGATGATTATGTTTAAATCCAGGGTTTGGAATTATAAGTTTAACCTATTGTCATATACAAGGTTTTACGTCTAATTACTATTGTTTGAAACTGGAATTCATACTAAAATAATTCGTGTTTGAAACTGTAATTCATACTAAAATAATTATGTTCCTTCTAGAACTATACACTTACTGAAATAAACAATATCCTTTAAACAATATCTGAATATCTTGCATACAATTCTAAATATATAATTATGAATAAAAATACTTACAGTAAAACAGTAATTGATAAGATACATAAACGATAACATGAATTTATGAATAATAATTAGAAACTATGAAACAATAAGGTAATCAATAAACTCAGAATAGTAATAAAATAAAAACTTGAACCAGTGGAGGAAAATCAAGACTGAAGGTCATCGTTCCTCCCAACCAATCTTCCAGAACAGCCAAACTACTTGTTTTGAAACCCCCAAGCTTGTTTGTTGAACCACAAGGACAAAGACTGGTCACATTATTCCTCTTGCATAAGCTAGATCATAATCTCCCTTCATCATACTCCTCGTGCTCATTGGATCTACTCAATACTTATAGTATTTTTCATAGGACTTGTGTCATTTATGAGCCTCTTGCTCAATCATCCCTCCTCAAGGAATTTGACCTCTTTTCTAGGGAGGATGCCTCCTGCATCATTATGATTTTATTAAGTAGTCTTTCCATAATGGGTTTTTCTCTTGACACTTATCATTTCTCCTTGTGGGTCACCAAACACTCTTCAACAACTATTTCAGTTTTGATTCCCTAAGGTATTTAATAATTTAAAATTAATAATTCATTTACAAATGTCTTGACCTCACTTGTTCAATAATGTCAAATCAAATAATAACATATAGTCCTTAATAAAATAAATGTTTGGCTTCTTCAGTGTATTACATACACCTCACCTTAGAAATTAACACCGTCCTCGGTGTTACTTTTAATCTTACTCCATATCATCTTGAAGCAGGACTCGATATGACTCCTACATATTGCTTTCCAGTTACCAAGTAGCCTTTTCTGGACTAAGGTGCTTCCATTGCACCTTGACTTGTCCGATAGTACGATTCTGGAGTAAAAGTTCTCTCCTGTCGAGAATATATTCCGGTCCCACCTGAATTTCTCCTTCGGGTTCCACCTGGATAACATTCCAAACAACTACATGAGTAGCATCATGAACATATCTTTTTAAAATTGAAATATGAAAAACACTATGTACTTTAATTGTAGGTGGTAGTGTTAATTGATAAGCCGATGGCCTAACCTTTGCTAATATCTCAAATGGTCCACAATACATGGGTGCCAATTTTGTGCATTTTCCCAATTTTAAGGAACTTTTTTTGGGTTTGCCTTTCACATATACATGATCCCCTACCTGGAACTCTCTTTGATTTCTTTTCAGATCTGCATAATTTTTTTGCCTATCTTTAGCTATCTTCAAGTTGTGATGTACCTGTTTCTCTGTTAGTTCCATATCCTTCAATATTTCAGAACCTAACATTAGTCTATCAATTGGGATACTCCAAGAAATTGGAGTGTTACATTTTCGCCCATAAAGTATCTCAAACGGACTTATTTTAGCAGAGGCTTAAAATTATTGTTATATGCAAACTCAACAAGATGTAAATACTCCTCTCATTTGATCCCATGTTTGTCCATTACATACATTCTAAGAATATCTTCTAAAATTTGATTTAACCTTTTAGTTTTTCCATTAGTCTAGGGGTGATATGCAGTACTAAAATTTAATTGAGTATCCATCCCTTTAAATAAGTCCTTCCAAAAATTTCATGTAAACTTTACGTCCCTATCAGAAATCACAACTTTAGGTATCCCATGCAATCTGAATTTTTTTTTCATAAAAATATCAGCAATATTAATAGCTTTATAGGTGGATTTTACTGGAATAAAATGTGATGCTTTACTAAGCTTATCTACCACAACCATAATTGAAACATTATGTTTAGCATTTTTGGGTAGGCTTGTTATGAAATCTATACTGAAATTTTCCCACTTCCATCCTGGAATGGGTAGAGGTTGTAGCAATCCAGCTGGATGTTGACGTTCAACTTTAACTTGCTGACATTCTATACATCTAGTTATATATTTTGCTACCTCATTTTTCATATTAGGCCAAAAGAATTATTTTCTTAACATAGTAATCATTTTTTGATATCCATGATGTCCTGAATATGGTCTTTTATGCATTTCATTCATGATTAATGACTTGATCTCTTCTAAATTAGGTACATATAATCTGTTTTTACTTACCAACAATTCTTTTATGTTTAGACTAAATTTTGTTTTTACTTTATTTGTTTTATTTTCTACTGTCTTTTCCTTTAAATTTTGATATTCTTTATCAATTTTTGTTGATGTATTGATTTTATTTTCCAAAACTATCTCATAGCTACTACTTGTAGTGACATACAACATATTTGCATGACGACTCAATGCATCAGCCACTTTATTTTCCTTCCCCTTAATATGTTTAATTTCAAAGTCATATTCACTTAGGAAAGATAACCATGTAGCTTTTCTAGCATTTAAATTTTGTTGGTCAAATAAATATTTTAAACTGGCATTATCAGTCACTAGTAAGAATCTTCTCCCTATAAGATAGTGTCGCCACATCTTAAGTGCATGTATAATGGCAGCTAACTCCCAATAATGAGTAGCATAGTTCTTTTCATGTTGTTTAAGCTTCCTTTATTCATAGTCCACCACATAGTTTTCTTGCATTAATACTCCACCTAGACCCTCTTTGCATGCATCTGTGCATATAACAAAATCTTTATAGGGGTATGCTATCTTTAAGATGGGAGCTGTTGTTAACAAATATTTCAGTTTATTAAAATTGGTTTCACATTTCTCATTCTAATCAAATTTCTTACCTTTCTTTTGCAATGAGGTTATATAGGGTATGCAATTTTTTAAAATCCTTCAATAAATTTGCGATAATATCCAGTAATCCCCATAAAAGATCTAATATTAGATACGTCTTTAGGTATGGGACATTCCATGATAGCTTTAATTTTATCGGGATCCACTGATATACCCTCTTTAGAAACTACATGTCCTAAGTATTGGGTTTTATCTTCAAAGAAATCACATTGACTGCACTTAGCATATAGTTCTTGTTCTATTAATACTTGTAGGACTATTTTTAAGTGCTCTTCATGTTCTTGCTGATTTTTAGAATAGATTAATATGCCATCAATAAAGACGACTACAAATTTATCTAAATACTTACTTAAGATATTGTTCATTAAACACATAAAATATGTTGGAGCATTTGTCAACCCAAAGGGAATTACGACAAATTCATAATGATCGTATATGTTCCTAAAAGTTGTCTTATATATATCTTCGTCTTTAACTCTGACTTGATGATATCCGGATCTCAGGTCTATTTTCGAAAACATCGTTTCCCCTTGAAATTGGTTGAATAAGTCATCAATCCGCAATAAAGGATATCTATTTTTAATTGTCATTTTATTTAATTGTATGTAGTCTATACACAACCTTAGTGTTCCATCATTTTTATTTACAAATAATACCGGTGCTCCCCAAGGAGAAATGCTTGGTCGAATATACTTTCTATCAATTAGTTCCTGTATTTGTGGTTTTAATTTGTTAAGTTCCAAAATATTCATACGATATGGAACTTTCGAGGCTGGTACTGCCCCCGGTACCAAGTCAATGATCAAATCTATTTCTCATTTTGGAGGTATTCCAAGAACCTCTTCCAAAAATACATTCTTCAAATATTTTAAGACCGATATATCATCTATTTGAATTTCTTTATTAGTTTCTCTATCATCAATTATTCGGACATCAAATACTTTACAACCTTTGCAAACAAACCTTTTCATTTGTAAAGCAGATATTTCTCTAATAGTAGTCTTTCTTGGAATTCCTTTAACTATGATAGGTTTAATTTCTTCGTCTATGCATGAGACGGTCTTATTGTAGCAATTCAGAATTACTTTATGATTGTATAACCAATCCATTCCTATTAATATATCTTAAGATCCTAAAGGTAGTATATTTAAATCAGCATGCATTGTAAAACCATTCATATTGAATTCACATCCTTTCACAAAACTAGTTATTTTTCATTTCGTGCCTGTAGCAAGTTGTACTAGCCAAGACTTTTCAAATTTAGTTTGTTGTAATTCACATAGTTCTACAATTCTTGGTGAAACATAATTTAAACTTGCATCGGGATCAATTAATATTGATATTTGTTTGACTTTTAACATACCTTCAATTTCCACTATTGATTTTGTATGGTCTGCTTGCCGATTTTCCAATGCTGCGCTTATTATTGGCATGCTCCTTTCTATATCCCCCACTGTAGTATCTTCTTGAATAGTGTGTACATTATTAAAAATTCTTCCTTCTGACTGGACAATCTTTAAAATAATGAGGTTCACCACATTCCCAACATTTTAAGGGTTCTTTTTTAACATTACTTTTATTATAACTAGCAGGTGCTTCTTTTCCTTTTATCATTGTAGGATTTTGTGGCCTAAAACTCTTGAAATTATTTCCTTGATAGTTTCGATGGTTATTTCCAAAAGTTTTATTAAATCTCATAACTTTCTTCTTTTTGTTTAAAGCTTTCATGTTTTATGTTCTTCCAACTTGGTACATTTTCTCTTTTCTCTTATTTTGGTCGCAACAAAAATTTGCTTTTCTCATAGTTTCATCCAATGTTTTAGGATTGTCGTATTCAATTCTCTATTTGTAAATTGTTGGTAAACAACTGAGAAAGCATTGTATTTTAGGTTTTTCATCAACAATATTAGGTACATAAGGTAATAAACTCAGAAATTTACTACACAGTTCCTTCATTGTAAAAGTTAATAGTTTTAAATCATAAAACTCCTTAGATTTTTCTTCATAATATTGTTCTGACAAGTATTTCCTTTTAATGTATTTCTTGAAAATATTCTAAGTTAAGTGGCGTTCTTTGATGCATTTTACTTTCTTGATATCTTGCCACCAAATATTGGCTTTTCCCATTAAATTATAAATTTCCATTTTTTCTTTTGATTCATTAGAATAGTTGTAAATCTAAAAGTACTTTTTCATTCTTGAAAGCTAGGCTTCTGCTTCTTCTTCGGTTTCAATCTCACAATTGAATATAGGAGGTTTTATCTTTTTGAACTCACCATAAATTTCTTCATAGAGTTTAATTTTTCTTCTATATTTATCACCTTCACTACTTTCACTAGATTCTTTGAAGTTCTGTTTACTATGTTTGGATGATTTTCCACTTGAAGACTTAATTTCACTATCTGGAAATTTTAACTTCCTTTCCTTGCATTTATAAGATGTTGTTTTTATTGTTTCTATATCGGGTCCCTTTTTATTTTATGCTTCCTGATTATGTATTTTTGTTAACAATACATTATTTAATTCTTCTTGTGCTTTCAGAATGCGTTCATGATCTTTCTTAACACTTTGTAGTTCTTCTTTTAAATCTTTCACTGTTTGTGAAAGTTCAGATGGATTATCATTTTTTCTTTCATTTAGATGTAGCCACAGATTATTATCATTAATGTTTTCTTGTTCAATGTGTTCTTGTTCTTTAGGGTGGGATTCTTCTTCAACTGACATTTCAACATCTACCATAATTCTTGCAAAATAAAGGTTACGCTTCTCTTATTATTATAAGAGAATCAACCATAAAATTTATGTTAGTTTCCTATTTATACTTATTCAGTGTTGAGATCGTTAGAACAAGTTTTGTAACGATGATCTAATACCATTATGTCACAACCCCAATTTACTTGAATAAAAAAATAAATTTTTTTTTAATGCATACTTTTATTCTTCCAGTATCATAAATCTAATCTCAGTTTATTTATATGTTAACAGGTTACAGGTTCACTGCTTGGGATCATCGATCAACCAAGGTGATATTTTTACTTGAACAAAATTTAGCAGCATGTCAAAATCTCTAATTCTTTAAAGGAGGACAAGTTTTAGGACCTAGACCTAAAACTATTTGTTATATTTGTATATTAATAAAGGCTTTATGCCTTCCTCCTACTAGGAGCACATTAGTTGAGTTTCTAACAAATTCCTTGCTTTTACATTAAACTCATCATACTCATTATGATGAGGTTTGTAACCCATACTATATGCTTAGAAAGGTTAGAGACTTTGATTATATTATGCAAACATAATATTGGATTTATTTCTATCTATATAGTAGTGTTACTACGATCGATACTTGTCTATATAGTAGAATACCATATGAAATTTCGAATGTAATGTTTTTAAAACATGGGCATGTAAAGTTACGATATTTAAGTTATGTGTAAAATATTTGGTTGTAAAGTGATGAGCCAACTTGGCTGCATGGCAAAATGCAATCGCTGGCTTGCCAAGTCATTAGGTCACATGAACAGCTTTATGTCTTGGTCATCGTGGTTTTCGACCTTGACAGTCGGCCATGTGATCATCTTTAAGGCTTGACATACCATGGCACATTTTGGAACTCGACCATATGAAAAATTTTAAAGTTATAAGACGTGGCTTGATCTTGGAATTTTTATCAGAAAGTTGATTTAAATTAAGGTTTAAATACACAGACAAGATGGCAACTCGACTTGACAATTAGATAGTTGGTACAAGATGCACCTTAACTGCTCTGCATGCCTTGTTTATTGTTGATTAATCTCGACCATCCACTTGGAACCGATTATAGATTACCATCGTTGATCTTAGCATGTCTCGGGCTTGGTAAGTTTGGTTTTTTTTGCCGCGTTTAATGTGCCTGAAATGAGCGGGGTCAACTGTTGTGAGTTTGAATTTGGTTCATTTCCTGTTGAGTTGTGGAGATGTCGAAGACACTCTTTTGCAGTGTTGTTGTTTTTCACTGGCGTATCCACAAGGCTCGTTACTAGTGCAATTTACTGCCTTGTCTTATTTGGTTGTTTATTATGGGATTTTTGAGGTCTAAAATGGGCCTCCTAAGAGAAATAATAAAATAAGAGTTATAATAATAAAATAAGAGTTCTAAATTTTAGAGGGAAAAAATAAAAACTACTTTTGCAATCGTATTTTTGGCATATATCGCTAATAGTTTACCCAAATTTCAAGTTTGGAAACTCGTTGGATGCAGATTTTAATTCTGCATCCAACCCATACCCACACTGCATACTTCTAAGGCACCCACGACATGAAAGAATGAAAATTTCAATAATAAAACACGTATTTTGAAAATTTCAATAATAAAAAACGTATTTTTTAAAATACATTTTTTTATTATTGAAATTTTCATTTTTTCATGTCGTGGGTGCCTCAGAAGTATGAAGTGTGGGTATGAGTTGGATGTGGAATTAAAATCTGCATCCAACGAGTGCCCAAACTTCAAATTTGGGTAAACAGTTAGGGAGATATGTCAAAAATACGATAGGAAAAAAGTAGATTTTTGTTTTTCCCTCCAATTTGTTTTACACATTTTACCCTTATGGTTGACATCATCATCCTGAATCCTATTGGTTCTTATAAAGTGAATTTTTATGGTACATTTTATGTTTTGAGGCCCATTTTTTACCTCAAAACTCCCCTAATGGGAACTGTTTGATCCATTCTTTGAGCTTTGCAGTGTTTGATGAAGGCTCTGGAAGAAACTAGGGTTCCATATTATTTTAAAGATATGCTAGGAAGATTTTCTTCGACTTCTAAACAGTTATTTACCCTTGGCACATCGTAATTGGGTTTGGTGATTACACTCTTATTTTCTTTCTGTTTATATGAGTTGCGAGCCGGTAAAGTGTCATATGCTATTATAGGTGACTTCTGTATTGTTGAATTATTGTAACTGCTAAGAATATTATATTTGTACTTTATTATTCCAGAGATGTTTCATTCCTCCTTGAAGACCTTATTGTATATCCAAAGATGTTTTATTCCTCCGTGGAGAATGTGGTAACTTGGGTTGTTAGACTTCCCTAGTGGGGGTCGGCCCTATATGAGTCATGTGGGTTAAAGGGGTTATTAGACCACCCTAGTGGGGTTGGACCTGCCACATTGTGTTAAGTGATTAAGTTGGGGCTGACCTAGTTAGTGTAAAATTCAAGTCAGAGTTGTGTATAAATAGAGGAGGTGTGTTCCTCATTTAACACACATTACACTCACTTGTGATTGGCGCATAGGTGAGGGAGAGATCTGCTATGGAGGATGTTTGTGTCAGAAATTGTTACTAAGGCTAGGGTAACAAGCCAACACAATCTCAAGAATAAAATCAATCCAAACTAGGTTTTTAGGGTTTTAATTTTGTAGGTTTTGGTAAGAAAACTTCAAGAGCATAAGGGAATACATTCAACAATAAGTAAAAACTAATTCATATACATTTGTCCATGAAGATGTACATATATCTCAGAAATTCACCAAAAGATTGCACTGAAATTCATTCAATAAAAGACAAGCACTTACTGGAAATCATACATAAAACCAGAAATGAAATTGTCAATCAAGAAACCATATAAGTTTAAAATGAAGCCAACACATATCAGAAGTGGAATAAGGAGTCATATATTCATAGTTTCATCAAAAATGCAATATGAGAGTTTGCAATACTTAGCAGTGAACAAGTCTGGAATAATGCACAGCTTGCAGACCTCCTCTAGCTCTCCAAAATTTCGAACCCTTACAATGTCTTTTTTACATCTCTAAATAGTTTTTCATTCCCCCAAAACAGTTAGGGTTTCTCCTATTAATCCTCCATCGAATGGCTAGATTAGGCAAAATAACATTTACCTTTTTACAAATTACAATTTTGCTAAAAATAGCAAATTCTTAACAAAAAGCTTTAAATGAACCTAACTGCCCTAGATCTCTTTCGATGCCTCCACTAGCAAAGCTATGCCATCTGGACTTGAGGATCTTTTCTTCACCTTTTTGTGCTTTTGCTCCAGCTCAGCTATCCTTCTGTGTAGATGTTCATTTTCATGCTGCAAGGTCTGAACTGTCCTTTCTAACTCTGAGCAATTCCTGTCAGCCATTCTTTTCCTCCTGAGTGCCTCCTTTGCATCAATCACCAACTCCTGAAAATTGTCATGAGTATCTTGAAGATCTTCCCTCAATCTTCTATTTGCTAGCATTAAACCATCATTTACTTCTTGCATATAGTTCATTTGATGCTTGTACTGTTTCACAGTCTTCCTCAAATTATCCTTGTCAGAATTTACCAGCTTTTCTATTGCAGCATCCTGATCTTCACTTGGTTTCCAAAACATGTTAAACTTCTTAAACATCAATTCCTCTGTCAATGGTTTTACAGCAATATCTTCAATGATAGGGTTTGAAACACCTATTACCTGTGTTGATTTAATATCTTCTGTTAACAATTTTCCAGAACTGTTTTCAACCATGGATTTAGAGCTTTCTTCACCTGTCACATTTACAGACCCAACCTCTTCTTTTTTAACTGAATGCAATTCATTTTTCTTTGACTGCTCCTCCATGGATTCTTCATCAGAAATGTCTACCTTATCAGTCTTCAATTTCGGATTCAACAACTTTTTCATATTTAATCTTAATTTGTTTTTAGACCTAGTTTTAGGTCTCCATAAAGAAGCTGGCTCTCCCATCATTTTTAGTGTCTTTCCTTGATATTGGACAGATGATAACTCTACCACTTCTAGCTTTTTTATCTTCTTCTTAGGCTTGGTAGTTTTGTCCTCTATAGATTGATTTTCTTTAGTCTCAGCTCTAACCTTGATCTCTGGAATGAACTGCTCATCCTCTAACATATAGCCCTCATCATCTGAGAGGACTGTGATAGGGCTTTTGGGCAGATTCTGAACTTCCTCTTTTGCTACAGGAATAACCTTGATATCAATTTTCCTCTCTTCATGAACCACTGTTATAGATGATGACTTATTTTCAAGAATTTCCTTTTCCTTTTTGTCATCGAATAATGAAAATTTGAGTTCACTGTGCTGTGGAATTTCCTGAAGCTGACTGTCAGTCTGTCCTTCATCTGTCACCTGCTTTGTTTCCTTTTTAACTTTAATGCCATGTTTGTTTGCAGGTTTAGCTGAATACCCCAACTTTTGTACCATTACTCTTCCCTTATCAGTTTTCCTTTTGCGTTGCTGTTCTTCTCCTTTGGAATGAATCCCTGACCAAAATAGAAAGAAGTCCCAAGTTTTTTCTTCCTTCTGCAACACTGTAGAGATGATCAACTTGATGAGGCCATGATGAAACAATGATTGAGAAGTATGATCATCCTGCTGTTTAATTTTGCTAGACATTTTCTGCAAGCTTTTGAAGAAAAAGAATGGCAAATTCATTTTTGACACCCCTGCCATGTGCTGCAAGAACCTGAGATGGTATTTGAAAACTAATGAGTACCTCCCTTCACAAGTTATATAGCTCTGAAGAATTCTTAAAGGTTCAATCCATTCCCTCTTGAAATTATGAATGATCATACCTTTGTTCCAGTCAGGAACAACATTGGGCAATAAGTATCTTTGAGGGTCAAACTCAAAGGGAGATTTCTTAAACCAGAGCTTTCCTTCATTGTCAATTTCAGTGGCTTCTGAAATTAAATCTACAGTCAATTTGAATCTTAAAGGACCTATTATGATCATCTCATTCTTAAGTCCTTTGGAAAAATTGCATGATACTTGGGCATTAAAGCCATCTATCTTCTTGAAGAATTTCAACCATCCTGCCTGTTGGAACAGCTCTGCACAATCTGGGAGTTTTTGGATCCATGTCAAGTCTGTGGGTTCAGCCCTATTAATCTTACCACTTTTACTGTTTTTTCCCATCTCTTTCTTATCAAGGAACTGGAACAGTATAGTTTCAGGTTTCAGAAGTGTCTTATAAGCTGCTTTCTAGGCAAACAGTACTGCAGTTTATAACAATTTAACTCATGCACAAATCTACAAACTTCCCTGTGTAACACCCATATCAAACTAGCAGACTTCCCTCTGTTTAAACAAGCTGAATTCTACAGGTAATTCTGTGAGTTTTTTAACGCCCTATTCAGATTAGGTCA
Source organism: Larix kaempferi (assembly GCA_027924585.1). Taxonomy (NCBI): domain Eukaryota; kingdom Viridiplantae; phylum Streptophyta; class Pinopsida; order Pinales; family Pinaceae; genus Larix; species Larix kaempferi. Next base: position 67,791,914 of record BSBM01000361.1, on the reverse strand, counting down.
TAAAAGGAACAGTCATGCTAATTCCTTCTATCAAGCTTCGGCTAACCATTTCAGTGATGAATTCTTCATCCTTTCATTCTATTACACCTTTCTCAGCGACCAATTTTTCAGAAGAACACGCAGCAGCAAAAACCCCAAATTCTTCAGCTATGAGGGTTTACGTAATACCTGTCAATTACTCCTGCATCGTGGCGTAATGTCTTCAAATTTAGGTGTCAATAACGTTCCTCTTCGAGCACAGGTGTCCTCCTAACGTTTTCTTGGCTGCAGGTGAAATGAATTCAAAGCCCTAATTTCTGTTGGCGCTGGAATCACAGGTGTCTCCTTCCACAGCAACGTAATCCATTGTTCAACGATGAAGACTCCTCCTCAAACACTAAATCCTTAGTGATTATGCGTGTGACGAGGGAGATTTGACAGCGAAACCCGGAACTGGCTGGTCCCTGTGCAACTGAAACCCGCATAACCTGTAATGATGCCCTTGTCTCTCTTCGTGATTATCAACCAACAAACATCATGCTAAAATTGCTGCATACACGTGTTAAACACTTCACAAAATGCGATTAGACACTCACACTCTTCATGATGATTGAAATCAGACCAAGATTTTACGAAAAACTCATGCCACGATATTCCTGTAGCGCACTCTGTGTTAAACTTTGGTGTAGCGCTACAAGAATATCTTTAAACCAAAATTTAGCAGATTTTCTAACTTTTGCCAAATTTATCGGAGATTTTAGCAGCTTTTTGGTTTAGGCCACTAATTTAGCTACTCTCTAAAGTCATAATTGATTCTTCTTTTGAATATATAACTCATATTGACCCACTTCCAATATAAAAATGACCAAAATCAAATGAAATGTGAAGACTAGGCTCAAACTTTATTCAAGCATTCATAAGATTCTTAAAAAGGCAGAAAACCAAAACTGAAAACCAACAATTAACTAAGGTAAACTCAAAAATCAAACCAAAATTTGGAAAGGAAAAACTAAAAATGCAGAAAAATTTACTGACTTAACATCTGGCTCCAGCTGTGGGATGAAGTCCTCCCTGTGAGGCTTCAAGAACCTGTAGACTAGTGCCTTCAGTCTTCCATTGGGCTATGGAGTCTTTATTCAATCTCACTCACACCGGTATATACAATGAAAAGTGACCATGACCTTCATTTAACTGTAAAAATGCTTGAGGAATCGCCCATTAACAGGGCTGAGCAATTCCTCTCCTTCCAAAGACTGCAATATGAAAGTGTTATTTTCCAAAACCTTAGCTATCAGGAAAGGGCCAAACCATAAATTATCAAATTTTCCATGTTTCCCTTTCTGTTCCTTTCTTGCATCCCATCTTAAAACCATCTCACCTTCTGAAAAAATATCATCTTTGATATTTCTGTCAAACCTGGTTTTCATTTTAGCTCTATACAACTGGGCTTCTTTGTCTACTTTCTCTCTGTTCTGCTGTAACTCAATCATCTCAAAAATTCTCCTTTGCAAATCATCTGGTTCCTCTTGAGAATTTTGGAGGAACTTCATTACTGGGATTCCCAATTGTACTGGAAATACTGCTTCTGTTCCATAAACCAGCTGAAAAGGTGAAGTTCCAATGGCTTGTTTTACAGTAATCCTATCTGCCCATAATGCATATTTCAACATTGAATCCCAAGATTTTTTATTTTGTTTGAGCAATTTTTTGATGCACTGAATGATATTTTTGTTTGATGATTCAGCCTGACCATTTCCCTGAGGATAATAGGGAGTTGAATGTTTTAGCATAATACCATTTTTTTCACAAAAGGCCACCATTGCCTTGGATTTAAATGCTTTGGCATTATCAGTAATCAATCGTTGTGGGCAACCAAACCTGCTCAGAATATTATTTTCTATGAAATCCATAATTACCTTATCTGTGGCATTTCTTGTGGGGATAGCCTCCACCCACTTTGTAAAGAAATCTGTGGCAGTCAAAATCCAATGATGTTGGCCTGAAGATGCTGGGTTTATTTCTCCAATAAAATCCAGGCCCCACTGTTGAAAAGGGGCATTGACTACAATAGGCTTCAAAGGTAAAGACAGCAGCTTCTGTTTTCCTGCAAACTTTTGACAAGGTATACAAGTTCTTACAGTTTGATAAACATCTGTGAAAAGTGAAGGCCAATAGTAACCATCTCTTAAAATTTTATAAGCTGTTGTTTTCCAATATTTATGCCCTCCACAGGCTCCTTCATGAGATTCTGAAATTACTTCCTTTATTTCAGCTTGATCTAAACACCTTAATAGGATTCCTGCTGGATCTTTCCAAAACAATTGACCTTCTATCAGACAGTATTTAGTAGTTTTCAATTTCAAGGACCTGGCAGCTTTCCTGTCTAAATGTTCTGGACATTGCAAAAATAGCAGAAAATGAACAATGTCAGCATACCAATCTGAAGATGAATAAGAATCCATGATTCTTTCTTTTTCCAGGATTGCTTGATTTTCTTCAGGTGCTAATTCTTCTGTCATAGCATGTAACCCTAATGCCTGACAATTTGAGTCAGCCAGCAGTTTGGCCAATCCTTGTCCTTTGACCAGCTTGGTAGGTCTGATTTCCACTTCATATTCCATAATTTTGGCAATCCACCTTCCCCTCTTTCCTTCACTATCAGGTTGTGTCAAAACATCCTTCACTGCAGCATTTGGAACAAATGAAACAACCTTGGAGTGTAAAATATAAATTCTGAAAAATTTTAAAGCCTTTACCAGGGCATAGGCTTGTTTCTCCAAGATGCTGTATTTTAGCTCGGAATCTCTAAGTGTTTTGCTAAAAAAGGCAATTGGTTGTTCCAATCCTTCTTCATTCTTCTGAAGTAATACAGCAGCAATAGTGTCTTCTGAGGCAAAAGAGAATGTAAGAATTTCTTTGTCGAAATTTGGACTCACCAGAACAGGTGCTTCAGTTAGAGCCACTTTAATCTTTTCAAAAGCTGTCTTTGCTTCCATAGTCCACTTGATTTCATGATCCTTCTTTAACATGCCTGTAATCTGCTTAATGGTCTCAGCAAAATTAGGAATAAACCATCGCAGAAAATTGATTTTGCCAATAAATGATTGCACATCTTTTTTACTCCTGGGCAAACTAATTTTCAGTATTGCTTTGACTCTCTCAGGATCAATCCTGATACCATCAGCTGATACCAAGTGACCAAGCAACTTACCTTCCTGTACAGCAAAATGTGATTTTTTAGGGTTCAAGGATAAGCCAAACTTTCTGCACTTTATGAAGGTTTGCTCCAAATGTTTCAAATGTTCATCATCAGATTTGGAGAAAACTGTAATATCATCCAGATAAATCACCACAAACTTATCTTTTTCACTCACAAATGCAATATCCATGGCTCTCTGAAAGGTTGCTCCAGCATTCATTAAGCCAAAAGGCATCTTGTCATACATAAATGTCCCCCAGGGGGTTGTAAAAGCTGTTTTTTCTTTATCATCAGGGTGCATAGCAATCTGATTATACCCTGAGAAGCCATCTAGCATTGAAATCCTTTGAGCTCCAACCACTTGCTGCAAAACCTGTTCAATCTTGGGGAGGGGATAATTGTCCTTTATTGAGGATCGATTCAAATTCCTGAAATCAACACATAATCGAATCTCTCCATTCTTCTTTCTAACAGGAACCAAATTTGCAACCCAAGAAGAATACCTAAGAGGCACTATTATTTTTGCATCCAACAACTTCTTCAATTCTTTTTCAATAACAGGGAACAGTGCTGGATTGATTCTTCTTAATTTCTGCCTGAAAGGTTTAACATTAGGTTTCAAAGGAACTTTATGCTGAATAACTGCAGTGTCATAGGTTTTCAGCTCCTTATAAGACCAAGCAAATGTATCTACATATTTTCTCAACAGCCTAATGTATCTACTCCTTTGCTCAGCTGTTAGATTTTTAGACAATTTTACCATTCTGGGCTGTTCTGCTGAGCCAATATTGTAGTCCTCTACATTGTCTTCTGAAGACTGGATTACTGGTCTGGAAGGTGTATCATCCTTAGTGAATATTCTCTCCAAAGGTACTAGGCCTTTCGGAATGAAATTACTCTTCAGTTCAATAATTTTATGTCCAGCAATCTCTTCTGCAGTAAATTCATCTAACTGTTCATCCTTTTCATCAATTTCCTGATCAATTTGATTGTTTGAAAATTCATCTACCAGCTCAAGAAATTTTTTTATTTCAAGGTCATCTTCAAAAACCCTCCAATGTTTCACATTATCTGGGACACATGGCCTATATCTCACTTCTATTGGATACCTTAATTGAGTGGTTTTTTGAATTCTGAAATGTGTGGCAGCCAGGGCTAAAGAATCTCCAGTTTCATTTTGATTTCTGGGAATATGAGTGATATTAAATGCAATAAAATAATTTTCAAGCATATCCCATACCTCATTTCGATATACTTTCAACAAACCCTGCTTTACTTGATATTTGTTCTTCACTTGTTGAACAATTAGTTCGGAGTCGCCAAATGCAGAAATCTGTTGAATTCCTAAATCTTTTGCAGCCTTCAATCCCAATAGCAGGGCCTCATACTCAGCAGTATTGTTGGTGGTAGCAAATTCTAACTTATACATAAGTTTCACCATTTCACCTCCAGGAGAAATTAATAAAACTCCAGCTCCAACACCTTCTTTGCATGAAGACCCATCAAAATACAACTGCCATAATACATCCTGCTCTTCTTGACTATGTTTTACAAGCTGATCTTTTTGTACTTGTAACACACCAGCAGAATTCTCTTCTTCACTAAACTGTAGTATGCATGAACCAAGGTCTTTATCCACAGAATACATTGGGTGATTTGTAGGGTTTTTCTCATCTGTGACTATGTAAGCCAACTGTAACTCTCTATAAAGTCTCCTATTTTCCCCACCAAAAACAGGAATAGTTGCATAAGAGAGATCCATCTGTAATGTTCCTCCAACTTTCTTAGCCCATGACCTAGACAGAAGTAAGCCAAATTTTGGTGTGATATCAGCTACCACAACATCCATTATTACACTTTTCATGGGTAACTGAGTAAGATTGACAACCATATCTTTTATCACTCCTAGACATTTTACAGCTCGGGAGTCAAAGGCATATAGATCATGGTAAGGCTTAGTGACATTAAGGCCCAGGGCTTCCATCACAGATTTTGGCATCAAATTATGGGATGCTCCTGAATCTAGTAGACAGTTATGAATCATCTGCTCATGCACAGTCAGAGTTATATAAAATGGAGGAGAAGCACCAGCCTCATTTTCAGTCTTCTCAGCTAAAGCTGATCCAATAAAAATTCTAGGGTTTTCTTCCTGAAGATTCACTGTATCTGAAAATGGCTGATTATTTGGCATATTCATTACCTTCAAAACTGTATTCTTGTATGATGGATTTTTTATAAGTTCAGAAAATGGCACAGGAATTTTGAGCTTTCCTAATTCATTTTCCAAACTGAAATGTTGACCTGACTTGTTTACCTCTTCAATTTCTGTATTTTTCTTGGGTTTTTCTGCAGGTTGTTTCTTTTCTGCTACAGGATCAACAGTTGGTTTATCACGAATAACCGGAGCAGGAACAACAGCTTTCTTCTTAGGAGCTTGAACTACTTGTTTTGGTCCAGTTCTGAGATTAATAACTTTCTTGACTCCATTCTGATTGGTAGCAGCATTTACAGCAGTCTTTTCAAATTCCAAATCATCTTCAACCTCATATAAATCAGCATTATAATATTCAGAATTTAGAAAATCCTCTTCAGTAACAAAGCCTGTAAACATTTTATCTCCAATGTGGTTCATGTCCTGATCAGTCTCAGTTTCTTCAAAAAGCAACTGCTGATCAATTTCTTCCTCATCAACCAGATTATTTTGAAAAGGTGGGGGCACTTTTTGATCTTCATTTTCTCTCCTTTCTTGCTGAATGTCATTATTTCTTCGCTCCCTTGGCATGAATCTAGGTGCAAATTGTCTTCTAAACTGATTTTGGTTATTTGGATTCCTCTGAGCTTCTGGAGCAGGTTTGACAGAATTCTTTTCAAGCTCGAGTTTATTTAACTTTGCAGTGAGGATCTTAACCATTTTGGCCATCTCATCTATTTTGGCTTCAGCAGATTGAGAAGCAGAGCCTGCTGTGACAGCTTCTTTCTTTCCTCTTCTTTCATAAAGCTGCTGAGATGTTTCATTCTTAAGTCTATTTGAAGCTAACAAATTAGACTCTACCTCTAGGGCTGCATCTTGCATGTTCAGCAGGGTGATAGGTCTCCTCTCTCTGAGTAATAAAGAAAATTCATGATCAAAAGCATTGGCGTATGTCAACTTAGCTGATGTTTCAGTAGGTTTAATTTCTGTTGGAATTCTACTGTACATCTTATTAAACCTCTTGGAAAAGTCTGCAACAGTCTCATCTTTCTTTCTTCTGAGAGCTCCAAACTCAGTTATGTAGTATGTGTGATCTTTAGTGTCTCCCCACTGTCTCATGAAAAGCTGATGGAGTTCTTCAATAATAGTAATGGAGTTAGCAGGCAACTCCCTAAACCATTTTCTTACATCCCCATCTAGACTCTGAACAAAGACCCTCATCCACACATCTTTAATTTCAATATTCTGATTGTCAGCATAACTCATAAAAGCTTCCCAATGTTCCTCAGCAGTATTTTCCCCTTGACCATTAAATCTAGGCATATACTTCTGATAATCACCTCCGGGCAAAGGATGTAGAGGCTGAGGTAACACTAATGGTGCATACCTAGCTGCTACCATTCTGTCCATCATATCCATAGGTGGATTTTGAGCTGCCATTGTGGACTGAAGTGTAGACTGAAGTTTCAAATTAGGGTTTGAAAAGGAAGGAGTTTGACTGGGTCCTTTTTGAAAGGTATTCTTTCCTAGCTTCAGCTGAAATATTGGTATTCTATCAGGAGAAGAGGTTTTATCCTTCAAGAAACTTTTGGGATTAGTGAAAACCTGAAAACTGCTCTCAGAGAGGATAGGTTTTATACACGGTGAAATGTCAGCTGGGTCTAGTGATTCGCCTAACTGATGAGAATCACAACAAGTTGGCAAAGATTTGGATTTTCTGAGTTTGTTCGCTGTTTTCAGAATCTGCTCAGGGTCTGTCACACCCAGATTTATTGGAGAAACGGGCTTATTCCTGGTCCCAATGCCTTTAGAAGCCAGTGTGACTTTTTGGTGAAAATATAGCCTTCAAAGTGCTGGTTCAAGTCCACCTCTTAAACCAGGAAAAATGATGAATATCCCAGGGAAGATATGCTTCAGCTTTGTCCCCGGCAACGGCGCCAAAGATGTTTGTGTCAGAAATTGTTACTAAGGCTAGGGTAACAAGCCAACACAATCTCAAGAATAAAATCAATCCAAACTAGGTTTTTAGGGTTTTAATTTTGTAGGTTTTGGTAAGAAAACTTCAAGAGCATAAGGGAATACATTCAACAATAAGTAAAAACTAATTCATATACATTTGTCCATGAAGATGTACATATATCTCAGAAATTCACCAAAAGATTGCACTGAAATTCATTCAATAAAAGACAAGCACTTACTGGAAATCATACATAAAACCAGAAATGAAATTGTCAATCAAGAAACCATATAAGTTTAAAATGAAGCCAACACATATCAGAAGTGGAATAAGGAGTCATATATTCATAGTTTCATCAAAAATGCAATATGAGAGTTTGCAATACTTAGCAGTGAACAAGTCTGGAATAATGCACAGCTTGCAGACCTCCTCTAGCTCTCCAAAATTTCGAACCCTTACAATGTCTTTTTTACATCTCTAAATAGTTTTTCATTCCCCCAAAACAGTTAGGGTTTCTCCTATTAATCCTCCATCGAATGGCTAGATTAGGCAAAATAACATTTACCTTTTTACAAATTACAATTTTGCTAAAAATAGCAAATTCTTAACAAAAAGATTTAAATGAACCTAACTGCCCTAGATCTCTTTCGATGCCTCCACTAGCAAAGCTATGCCATCTGGACTTGAGGATCTTTTCTTCACCTTTTTGTGCTTTTGCTCCAGCTCAGCTATCCTTCTGTGTAGATGTTCATTTTCATGCTGCAAGGTCTGAACTGTCCTTTCTAACTCTGAGCAATTCCTGTCAGCCATTCTTTTCCTCCTGAGTGCCTCCTTTGCATCAATCACCAACTCCTGAAAATTGTCATGAGTATCTTGAAGATCTTCCCTCAATCTTCTATTTGATAGCATTAAACCATCATTTACTTCTTGCATATAGTTCATTTGATGCTTGTACTGTTTCACAGTCTTCCTCAAATTATCCTTGTCAGAATTTACCAGCTTTTCTATTGCAGCATCCTGATCTTCACTTGGTTTCCAAAACATGTTAAACTTCTTAAACATCAATTCCTCTGTCAATGGTTTTACAGCAATATCTTCAATGATAGGGTTTGAAACACCTATTACCTGTGTTGATTTAATATCTTCTGTTAACAATTTTCCAGAACTGTTTTCAACCATGGATTTAGAGCTTTCTTCACCTGTCACATTTACAGACCCAACCTCTTCTTTTTTAACTGAATGCAATTCATTTTTCTTTGACTGCTCCTCCATGGATTCTTCATCAGAAATGTCTACCTTATCAGTCTTCAATTTCGGATTCAACAACTTTTTCATATTTAATCTTAATTTGTTTTTAGACCTAGTTTTAGGTCTCCATAAAGAAGCTGGCTCTCCCATCATTTTTAGTGTCTTTCCTTGATATTGGACAGATGATAACTCTACCACTTCTAGCTTTTTTATCTTCTTCTTAGGCTTGGTAGTTTTGTCCTCTATAGATTGATTTTCTTTAGTCTCAGCTCTAACCTTGATCTCTGGAATGAACTGCTCATCCTCTAACATATAGCCCTCATCATCTGAGAGGACTGTGATAGGGCTTTTGGGCAGATTCTGAACTTCCTCTTTTGCTACAGGAATAACCTTGATATCAATTTTCCTCTCTTCATGAACCACTGTTATAGATGATGACTTATTTTCAAGAATTTCCTTTTCCTTTTTGTCATCGAATAATGAAAATTTGAGTTCACTGTGCTGTGGAATTTCCTGAAGCTGATTGTCAGTCTGTCCTTCATCTGTCACCTGCTTTGTTTCCTTTTTAACTTTAATGCCATGTTTGTTTGCAGGTTTAGCTGAATACCCCAACTTTTGTACCATTACTCTTCCCTTATCAGTTTGCCTTTTGCGTTGCTGTTCTTCTCCTTTGGAATGAATCCCTGACCAAAATAGAAAGAAGTCCCAAGTTTTTTCTTCCTTCTGCAACACTGTAGAGATGATCAACTTGATGAGGCCATGATGAAACAATGATTGAGAAGTATGATCATCCTGCTGTTTAATTTTGCTAGACATTTTCTGCAAGCTTTTGAAGAAAAAGAATGGCAAATTCATTTTTGACACCCCTGCCATGTGCTGCAAGAACCTGAGATGGTATTTGAAAACTAATGAGTACCTCCCTTCACAAGTTATATAGCTCTGAAGAATTCTTAAAGGTTCAATCCATTCCCTCTTGAAATTATGAATGATCATACCTTTGTTCCAGTCAGGAACAACATTGGGCAATAAGTATCTTTGAGGGTCAAACTCAAAGGGAGATTTCTTAAACCAGAGCTCGCCTTCATTGTCAATTTCAGTGGCTTCTAAAATTAAATCTACAGTCAATTTGAATCTTAAAGGACCTATTATGATCATCTCATTCTTAAGTCCTTTGGCAAAATTGCATGATACTTGGGCATTAAAGCCATCTATCTTCTTGAAGAATTTCAACCATCCTGCCTGTTGGAACAGCTCTGCACAATCTGGGAGTTTTTGGATCCATGTCAAGTCTGTGGGTTCAGCCCTATTAATCTTACCACTTTTACTGTTTTTTCCCATCTCTTTCTTATCAAGGAACTGGAACAGTATAGTTTCAGGTTTCAGAAGTGTCTTATAAGCTGCTTTCTAGGAAAACAGTACTGCAGTTTATAACAATTTAACTCATGCACAAATCTACAAACTTCCCTGTGTAACACCCATATCAAACTAGCAGACTTCCCTCTGTTTAAACAAGCTGAATTCTACAGGCAATTCTGTGAGTTTTTTAACGCCCTATTCAGATTAGGTCATAAAAGGAACAGTCATGCTAATTCCTTCTATCAAGCTTCGGCTAACCATTTCAGTGATGAATTCTTCATCCTTTCATTCTATTACACCTTTCTCAGCGACCAATTTTTCAGAAGAACACGCAGCAGCAAAAACCCCAAATTCTTCAGCTATGAGGGTTTACGTAATACCTGTCAATTACTCCTGCATCGTGGCGTAATGTCTTCAAATTTAGGTGTCAATAACGTTCCTCTTCGAGCACAGGTGTCCTCCTAACGTTTTCTTGGCTGCAGGTGAAATGAATTCAAAGCCCTAATTTCTGTTGGCGCTGGAATCACAGGTGTCTCCTTCCACAGCAACGTAATCCATTGTTCAACGATGAAGACTCCTCCTCAAACACTAAATCCTTAGTGATTATGCGTGTGACGAGGGAGATTTGACAGCGAAACCCGGAACTGGCTGGTCCCTGTGCAACTGAAACCCGCATAACCTGTAATGATGCCCTTGTCTCTCTTCGTGATTATCAACCAACAAACATCATGCTAAAATTGCTGCATACACGTGTTAAACACTTCACAAAATGCGATTAGACACTCACACTCTTCATGATGATTGAAATCAGATCAAGATTTTACGAAAAACTCATGCCACGATATTCCTGTAGCGCACTCTGTGTTAAACTTTGGTGTAGCGCTACAAGAATATCTTTAAACCAAAATTTAGCAGATTTTCTAACTTTTGCCAAATTTATCGGAGATTTTAGCAGCTTTTTGGTTTAGGCCACTAATTTAGCTACTCTCTAAAGTCATAATTGATTCTTCTTTTGAATATATAACTCATATTGACCCACTTCCAATATAAAAATGACCAAAATCAAATGAAATGTGAAGACTAGGCTCAAACTTTATTCAAGCATTCATAAGATTCTTAAAAAGGCAGAAAACCAAAACTGAAAACCAACAATTAACTAAGGTAAACTCAAAAATCAAACCAAAATTTGGAAAGGAAAAACTAAAAATGCAGAAAAATTTACTGACTTAACAGAGGAGAAGGAGATCATGTCTAGGGTTTAGATCTTTGTATTTTCTAGTCATCTATATTGAGGAATATTTGCTGGGTTTTCTACCCCATGAGGGTTTCCCAGGATAAATCTGTGTCTGTTCTATTTATGCTGTGCTTGTTGTTCTTTCAGTGATCCTGTATATGCTATTGTTGTGAAATGGAATGTAATGCTGATATTTTTTGTCTTGGCATATTGAATCTTAACATGGTATTAGAGCTAACCTGAAGGAAGGCAATGTATGGCACTTACGACACTTGCTTCGCTTGCGACAATTTGAAGGTTAGGGTTTTATATAGCAAAAACTAGTCATCGTGGAACTTTCGCTATAAATCCATTTTGGAAAAGGTTTAGGATTTGAAACCTTTATAGGTCATAGATAACATCCCCCTGTACCTTGTGTCCAAAGTAAAACCTCTAATTCGTTGTACTTTTTGATTTATGATCAGTACAAGTTAGGGTTTCTGCCTCTTCCAGATCTCAGTCATACACAGGTGATCTAGGAAAAAAGGTCACAACTTGGGCTAGGAAGATCCAACTTAAATTTTGTAAAAATTGATAGGTAGATCACGAAATGTAGTTTCTTAAGTAAGGTTTTCAAAGGCCGAAGTTGAACCAGTGACACGTGGCACGTCGTACAAGTTTGCTCTCTTGTTTTATCCCATAAACAGGTCACGTTGCGACACTTGGAATAACTCTCTCTCAAAAAATCCAATTGAGGTCAGACTTATGGGGTTGGAAAGATGACAGGTCAGGCTACCACATGCCAAACTTTCATAACCTGTGGATTCATAATTTCAGATATTCACCAGAAAAAATCAAGTGCATATTTCTGTCAAAACAGAATTAGATTCTGAGCACCTTCATTCTTGGCTTATCACTGTTGTGGGAATTTAGAGCTTTGGAGAAAGTTCAAATTTTTGGAATCGGAGTCCATGGCTGAATGATCCTCAGAAAAATAAAAATTTAGAGACCAAGATCAAAATTTTTGGTTGGTCAAAAGGCTGGGCTTGATCAAACCCTAGTTCGAGAGTTTGATCGGAAAGGTGGAAAATTAGGGCTTCTGCAAAAGTTGGAATTTTTTAAGTCTATGACCATGGCTGGAAGCTCCTCAGAAAAATTGAAGTTTAGAGATTTGGATCGAACCTTTCGATTGGGCGGAAGGGTGGGCTTTATCAAACCCTAGTTCAGGGTCTTGTCCAGTGAATCCAAAAGTTTCAAAGGCAATTTTGAGGGGTCAAATTTTGCAGTTTTCAAAATTAAATTATACCAGCTTGATCAGCTCAAAAAGCCACATATTTCCATCCATTCAGAAGTTTGAAATACAAAGTTTGATTTTTTAGGGTTTCTCTGACAAACCCTAATCCAGCTCCAGATCCAGTTTCAGCAAATCAAAGTGGATTGGGTTAAAAGCAATCCTGACAGGTATGACTTAAGGAGATACAGGTATGTGTTGAAATCTGTTCATGATTAAATTTATGATATGTTTGTCTTCATATTATTGAGGTTAGCACAATCTTGATTAATCTTAGAATTGCCTTATCACCCTAGTAAAATTATGAATGCATGTGAATGATAGAAGACATTCATTAATTAGGGTTATATGATTGTACTAATACACATGTGGTGTTGTATGAGGATGATGTTGTCTGCTAACAAGATATAGGTACATCAAGAAAGACAAATCAAGTTCTATGACCATGATGACATGAAGACAAAGACTCATCCATAATCTTTGATCACATAGAAGCTCTACTTACGAGGTATGTATGACTTTGTTCTACTATGCTTAACCTATGAGATATGCAGGTTCTAGCACAAGGTCTCTAAATCATTGAAGAGAACAAAGAAGATATTGTTTGGGTATGTTAGGACATAACCAAGCATGATAATCCAGGTATGTTTTCCTATATCAAGTTAGAATCCTACGTTGTGATAGGATCTTAGGTAAGTATACCTATGTATAAAATGATCATGACCATACAAAATGTTTTGATAGTATTGAGATTATACTAATGAATGTATGTTTATGTATGAGATCATGAGGATGACACTAGTGCACACTTAAGCATGCATAGTGGTACAGAATGAATAGAAGTTCAAAGACATATAGAGATCAAGTGGGAGGAAACCACTCAACATAAAAGATAAGTATTTGAATTGTTATTTGAATCTCTGAAATAGTAAATGATATTGCTTGTATGCATATTTGTATTCCTAGAATATATCATGCATAGTGTGAGCATTCATATAGCATTGAACAGTATACTACTAATATGCATATGATGGGTAAGTTGGGAAAACATTCCATTGTTGTTTATCTAGAATGACACCTCTTTGCTGACATGCTGAGAGCTGTGCACACTCTTGATAGTATGTTCTGGTAGAGATGGAAGGCATCTAGATAGCCACTATATGCATACAGGATATGGAAAAGTGTTGTGCCAAAGTATTGGTCAAGATAGTTGCATAACTATGTGAATCATATCTATATGCATAATAGGTTATCATGTCAACATGATTTGATGATTATGAAGTATTACTAATCTTGTAATTAACTTTGATTTGTAGGAAAGATCTTGAAGAATGATGAACACCAAACAAGTGATGGATGTTCAACAAGAATACTTACAAATCAAACATACTATAGAAGGCTCGTGGATAGAAGATTCTCTCAGAAAGATGAAGAGGATCATGACGAGATGTTTGCTCCAAGTGGCTAGATAAGACCATTCTCTTAATGGTGTAATTGAAGAAGAAGTGTGAACCAAGCTCTGTACGGGTACCTAGGATCGATAGTCATTTGATGAGCTTAATGATCACCATGGGTGATGCGGATTTCAACCTTTGCTACAAGGTTGAAGATGGTGTCTATATACAGATGACATTATTCTCTTAGATGGATACAAGAAGGAACTCACCACAGAGTTCGAATGATCTTGAGGCCCATATCAGTAGACCCATCTGGCAGGAGATGGCACAGATAGATATACAGAAGATCACTCAATGAAGAGTGTGAATGATGTTCAGTCATAGAGAGAGAATTGATAGCTTCGTGACAAGATTGGGCTTTACCAGAAGTAAAGCTGATCCTAACCTTTACCTTAAGGTTATGGATGATACTATTATTGTATGTGGATGATCTCTTTCTGACAAGAAATGAGAAACAGATCATGGAAATCAAGAAGAAGCTAGCTACAGAATTTGAGATGAAAGATCTCGGATTGATGCATTACTTCCTAGGTCTGGAAGTATGGAAAGGCTCGGAAGGAATCTTTCTCAAACCAGATAAAATGTATGCTGTGAAAATCTTGAAAAGATTTGATATGTTGGAATATAAGGACATGACCACTCTCATGGGTTCCAACTTGAAGTTGTTAGTTGATGACTCCTCAGACTCAGTGGATGTGACTCTGTACGAAATATTATTGGGTCATTGATGTATATGACATATGCTTTGATGTGAACACCTTGAGTCAATACCTAGTGGAACCTAGGTGTGTTCACTTGATAGCTGCAAAGCATGTGATGAGGTACCTAAAAGATATGATAGACTTTGGTTCTTGGAGATCATGACTTCATATTGTATGTCTAGACAGATGCTGATTGGGTAGGAAGTGTATCAGACAGGAAGAGCACATCGGGAGGATGTTATTGTTTGGGATCTGCCATGATCTCGTGGTTTAGCAGGAAGCAGTCTAGTGTGGCTCTCAGCACAACTGAAGCGGAATATATTGTTGCTTGCTCTGCTAGTTGTGAATCAATATGTCTTTGGAAATTGTTATCATGATTGTTTGACTTGGAGATGGACCCCACTGTGATCTTGTGTGAAAACCAGAGTTGTATCAAGATGAATAAGAATCTAGTGTTCCATGATAAGTCAAAGCACATAGAGATCTGATATTTCTATATACGGGATATGATGCAGAAAGGAGCTAT
The DNA here is from genome assembly GCA_027924585.1 of Larix kaempferi. NCBI lineage: Eukaryota > Viridiplantae > Streptophyta > Pinopsida > Pinales > Pinaceae > Larix > Larix kaempferi. The sequence goes on along the minus strand of BSBM01000361.1, from coordinate 67,776,796 downwards.
AAAGCTCGAGTATGTGAGCATTGATGAACAAGTTGCTGATGTATTGACCAAACCTCTATCTCGAGTAAAGTTTGAGTATTTCTGAGACAAGCTTGATGTAGTTCAGAAGGACCCTCCTCGAAAGGGGGAGTGATGTGGTCACTAATGATGAGATTTCCTGCATCGATAGTGAGATCGATGATGTGGATACCTGTATTGGTAATACCAATAGTGAGGTCGGTGAATGGTCCTTAGACTGGGTCTAAGTTGACAAGTGGATTGTATCATCCTTGGACACATGATCTAAAAGAGATCCGTAGACATATGTCTCCGAGAAAGAAGTTCCTAGTGGATGAGAGGGATTGCATCATCCTCGGACTTCGGTCCCTTGAATTGATCCGTAGACATATGTCTCCGAGAAAGAAGTCCCTAGTGGACGAGAGGGATTGCATCATCCCTGGACTTCGGTCCCTTGAATTGATCTGTAGACATATGTCTCCGAGAAAGAAGTCCCTAGTGGACGAGAGGGATTGCATCATCCCTGGACTTCAGTCCCCTGAATTGATCCATAGACATATGTCTCCGAGAAAGAAGTCCCTAGTGGATGAGAGGGATTGCATCATCCCTGGACTTCAGTCCCCTGAATTGATCCATAGACATATGTCTCCGAGAAAGAAGTCCCTAGTGGAGAAGAGGGATTGCATCATCCCCGGACTTCAGTCCCAGAATTGATCCGTAGATAGATGTCTCCGAGAATGTGGTCCCTAGTGGACGAGAGGGGATTGCATCATCCCCGGACTTTGGTCCCAGAATTGATCCATAGACAGATGTCTCCGAGAATGTGGTCCCTAGTGGACGAGAGGGGATTGTATCATCCCCAGACTTCGGTCCCAGAATTGATCCGTAAATAGATGTCTCCGAGAATGTGGTCCCTAGTGGATGAGAGGGGATTGTATCATCCCCGGACTTCGGTCTCAGAATTGATCCATAGATAGATGTATCCGAGAATGTGGTCCCTAGTGGATGAGAGGGGATTGTATCATCCCTGGACTTCGGTCCCAGAATTGATCCATAGACATCTGTCTTCGAGAATTGATTATAGGGCTACATCGTCCATGAACATTTAGTTCAAAATGTATGTGTCTGGATTGCATCGTCCATAGACATGAGACTTGTCTTAAATTGATAAGGATTGATCATCCTGGCAGTAGATATGGATTGCATCGTCCATAGACATGAGACTTGTCTTAAATTGATAAGGATTGATCATCCTGGAAGTAGATCTGGATTGCATCGTCCATAGACATGAGACTTGTCTTAAATTGATAAGGATTGATCATCCTGGAAGTAGATCTAGATTGCATAATCCATAGACATGAGACTTGTCTTAAATTTTAAGGATTGATCATCCTGGAAGTAGATTCGGATTGCATTGTCCATAGACATGAGACTTGTCTAAAATTGATAAGGATTGATCATCCTGGAAGTAGATCTGGATTGCACGTCCATAGACATGAGACTTGTCTTAAATTGATAAGGATTGATCATCCTGGGAACTTGATCTGGATTGCATCATCCATAGACATGAGACTTATCTTAAATTGATAAGGATTGATTATCCTGGGAACTTGATCTAGATTGCATCGTCCATAGACATGAGACTTGTCTTAAATTGAGAGGGATTGATCATCCTGTAAGTAGATCAGGATTGTATCATCCTTGGACGTATGTCCTAAAGAGAGCAGGATTGATCATCCTGTAATTGGATCATGTGTGTTGCAGAGTATGCTGCTATGATGCTGTTGATCGAGAGGATCCAGTTGATGATGTGATGCTGTTGATCGAGATGATCGAGATGTTGTCGATTGTGATGATCCAGATGCTGTAGATCGAGATGATCTATATGCTGTAGATTGAGATGATCCAGATGCTGTAGATCGAGAATGATCCAGATGCTATAGATCGAGATGATCCAGATGTTGTAGATCGAGATGATCTAGATGTTGTAGATCGAGATCGAGGTGATCCAGATGATGATGATGCTGTCGCTGATCGAGTGCTGTAGAATATGAAGATTCAATACTGATGATGCTGATGTTCCAGTATTGATTATGTTCCAGTAACTATTTGAGCTACCGATGATTATGTATTAAGAAAGCTTCCAATGATTTATAGATGTATCATGTATGATGTAGTTGATGACTCCTATCTCCTGCAGATGTTGTTATACTATCCTTCTCGTTAAGGGGGAGTGTTGAAATATTGTAACTTCTAAGAATATTATATTTGTACTTTATTATTCTGGAGATGTTTCATTCCTCCGTGAAGACCTTATTGTATATCCGGAGATGTTTTATTCCTCCATGGAGAATGTGGTAACTTGGGTTATTAGACTTCCCTAGTGGGGGTCGGCCCTGTATGAGTCATTTGGGTTAAAGGGGTTATTAGACCACCCTAGTGGGGTCGGCCCTGCTACATTATGTTAAGTGATTAAGTTGGGGCCGACCTAGTTAGTGTAAAAGTCAAGTTGGAGTTGTGTATAAATAGAGGAGGTGTGTTCCTCATTTAACACACATTACACTCACTTGTGATTGGTGCATAGGTGAGGGAGAGATCTGATATGGAGGAGAAGGAGATCATGTCTAGGGTTTACATCTTTTTATTTTCTGGTCATCTATATTGAGGAAGCTTTGCTGGGTTTTCTACCCCATGAGGGTTTCCCAGGATAAATCTGTGTCTCTTGTGTTTATGTTGTGCTTGTTGTTATTGCAGTGATCCTGTATATGCTATTGTTGTGAAATGGAATGTAATGCTGATATTTTCTGTCTTAGCATATTGAATCTTAACATGTATCTCTTACTACCTTTCGCATATTTAATGTTTGCATAAGTATGGATACTAATTTCTAAAATGTATCATGTACAGATTTTGGCTTTGATGGTTGCTTGAACAAGTAACCCTGACAAATGCACCAATGAAATGAGAGATAGGTAATCTCTTCAACTCTGTTTAGTTTTATACATTGATATTTACTTTGAATAATAGGGATTTTAATGCATTCTTTGTTTTTCTTACAGGTTTGAATTCGGGTATACTCTGTAGAGAGTGACCCTTCCTTGAACTGACTCATGACTAAGCTTAGGTAAGGATTTTTCTTACGAATCGATTATCAAACTTTTTAATTTGATTTTAGATTTAAGTCTTTAAATCTTTAATATTTTTGTACAGGTCTGAAGCGAAGGAGTCATTCTTGACTTGTTCCATTTTAAATTTTATCACGGTTGGATATTGGTCGCTACTAGATTTTCATTCGGATTCGGTGGTCTTGCCCAATATGCAGCTCAAGCAATTTGGTAAAATATTACTCTACATAGAATTTACGATTTCGGTGTTTTTTCAAAATAAATTATACTATAACTACTAATCAACTCTCTGCTTGATTTGTGTAGGTTTTTGCTAGCTGTAGATATAGTTCATCCTTGCTCTAACTCGGTTAATGCGTCTGAAGGTAAAAACCCTAACCCTGCACTTACTTTTTAATTATTATATATTCATTAATTAATGTTCATATACTAACTTAGTTATATTTTCTTGTTTGGGTCTTCATTTGATTACGGCGTGGATACAAAGGCTTATGGAAAGCATTCCACAAGTATACTGCTAACCTCATTTCAACTGGTGATGTATTTGGTGAAGAGACCCTATATTATTGGGTTCTTGTCATTATGAAGGAAGTACTAATATGAGTTGAACAAACACTCATGGAGTTTGGCCTGGGGTTTGACTTTCCAATTCCAAAAATATTTAAACTATAAATCTTTATATTCACAAGAATATCTCATTACAAGTTGTTCCCATCCGATAAGTTGTATTTTCAAAGATATTATACCATGTAAATTGATGAAGAGTTTTGGCCTAAATTCTGTTCTGTTATTCTTTAGTGAATAGGATAATTATACTTCATAATATTATAAATATTATTGGAATGCTTATCTGGTTATTAAATTATTTCTGTTGATAATTATGTTTAAATCCAGGGTTTGGAATTATAAGTTTAACCTGTTTTCATATATAAGTTTTTACGTCTAATTACTATGGTTTGAAACTGAAATTCATACTAAAATAATTCTGGTTTGAAACTGTAATTCATACTAAAATAATTATGTTCCTGCTAGAACTATACACTTACTAAAATAAACAATAACATTTAAACAATATTTGAATATCTTGCCTACAATTCTAAAAGTATAATCATGAATAAAAATACTTACAGTAAAACAGTAATTGATAAGATACATAAACATAAACAAGAATTTCTGAATAATAATTAGAAATTATGACACAATAAGGTAATCAATAAACTCAGAATAGTAATACAATAAAAATCTGAACCAGTAGAGGAAAATCAAGACTGAAGGTCGTCGTTCCTGCCAACTAATCTTCCAGAACAACCAAACTACTTTTTCTAAAACCCCCTAAAACCCCCGAGCCTATTTGTTGAACCACAAGGACAAAGATTGGTCACAGTATTCCTCTTGCATAAGCTAGATCATAATCTCCCTTCATCATAAGCCTCCTTCTCATTGGATGAGCTCAATACTTATAGTATTTTTCCTAGGAATTAGGTCATTTATGAGCCTCCTGCTCCATCATCCCTCCCCAAGGAATTTGACCTACTTTCTAGGGAGGATGCCTCCTGCATCATTATGCTTTTATTATGCAGTCTTTCCATAATGGGTTTTCTCTTGACACTTGTCATTTCTTCTTTTGGGTCAACAAACACTCTTCAATAGCTATTTCAGTTTTGATTCCCTCAGCTATTTAATAATTTAAAATTAATAATTCATTTACAAATGTCTTGACCTCACTTGGTCAATAATGTCAAATCAAATAATAATATATAGTCCTTAATAAAATAAATTTTTGGGTTCTTTGGTGTATTACACACAGTTTACACATGATCTCTTAATTGGAAAGCAAGACTGAAAAAACTGAGTGTTTATAAAGGCATAACATAAATACTACATAAATTCCAACCTTTGGTAAAAACCTTCGATTTCTTTTCTCCTTCCAACCAAGATTTTAGATTCTCATCCAAATGGTCCAAACTAATGTCTGCATCAAATAATAAAGAATAAAATTAATTACTCTATATATACAGTATTTGATAAATCATTTTATAGACTGCTTAAATACAAAAATTGCATGGTAAGAATGTAAATTTTTTTAAACACAAAAAATTGAAAAAAAAATTCATACTAATCATATCACTACACCATCGATTTTGCTATGAGGATTTCAACAAGGTCCGATTTGGTTTGATCAGAGAGATGATGTGTTGAATCAATTAGATGATAATCAATCCATCACTACACCAGTCGATTAACAGAAAAAGTTAAAAAAATATTGTCAGTCGGTCACTATACTATCAATTTTTTTCATAAGATTTCCATGCAATCAATTTTGGTTTGATCACATACCTGTTGATGGGTTCGTAGATTTTGTTAAAGCAGGGTAAGAATGTAATATTTTTTACGCACAAAAAATTGAAAAAAAAACACTTACCAGTCGTATCACTACACCATCGATTTTGCTTAGAGGATATCAACGCGGTCCGATCTGGTTTGATCAGAGAGTTGATGCATTAACGTTTCAAGCATGGTTAGATCTAGAAAAATACACGAGTTCGAATATTTTTTTCAAAGTAAGATATAAAACAAAATATGTAATTTTTTTAAGCAATAGAGGTTTCTTATGCAATGGATATTTTGTAAGCAATAGAATGTTCCTTTGTACTTACAACCAGCTCTGAAACAAAAAACATCTTTGAAAATATATAGCCTAGGGCACATAAAACTGGAGAAAAGATATTCTTACCAATCAATCATGATAGCATCAATTTTCTTCATAGGATTTCAACACAATCCGATTTGGTTTGATCATAGACATAGTGTGTTTACAAGCTCATAGATTTTGTTCAAGCAGGGTAGATTCAATACAGACAAAGATTTGGTTTGGAAACATACTTTGGGTCTAGCTAAATCTAATATTTTGGGGCAAATAAAAAAATATGAAATTGGAGGGTTTTTTCCATTGATACACACTTTCAAAAATTTTGAATTAACCCCACATCGAATAGTGTGCCAAACTCCACATTGTTTCTTGTGCAACCGGAAAAAAATTCAGGGGGAAATAGGGGTTTGACTAAATACTTGATAGTGATGTAATTTAACTTTGAATTAATTTTAATCCATTTCTTATTTATGATACATTTTTGGGATGGTAATATCTTATGTAGTGTGAAGAAGATATCGGGGCACCCTCTCCACTCCAAGTGAGCATATGGATATGGAACCATGACTAATGCATGGTCCTCCTCACTACCCAACATCTTCAACACATCTGATTTGATGGCTAGCTGGGAACTTAGGCTACCCCCTCTGGGCATCATTTTCCCCCACCTGTGCATATGCACCTCGGTCGTCGGACTAGGAGGTAGGCGCTCAATTGATGGCCCGGTGGCTGAAAACCTCTCAAAAAATAAACAAAAAATCTCTGAAATGAAAGGGAAGTTGGACCTCCCATCAATTACTACATGTCATCTATCCAAATCATCACAAAACTACAGCAAAAAAATGGCATACCACCTAATGCATATAGGTCTCTGCACTAAATAGTCAACATAATACAGTAGAGAGAAACTAATGTGCTTCCCATCACTAGTGGAGTGCACGAGCGTTGTAAACAAAAGAGAGAGGCACCTAAAATCCTCTCCACCAAAAGCAGAGATCCTAACTTTCTCACTGCTCACCTGAAGATTAGAGGGATGGACGAATGCATCACTGATATATCTCAAAGAGTAAGCTAGCTGACTCTCTGTTGCAGCACTAACTGGGACATCGGGGAACTGGGTAAATCCTCCCCTCTCCTAGATAGCCCAGTGATGAAATAAATATCCTCCTTAGTGGGATGGAACTATTGACCGACATCAACACAAAATGCCTTCCTATGATGATCCCAACGTCAGATGAACTGACATAATAATGAAGAGTTTCCATTAAGGGATGTATCCTCCCGATAGAACTTCAGGAGGCCAACAGTCCTCAAGATATCTCTATTCTAAGTAGTAATGGGGCGAGGGTACAAATCCCTCTCCCTCTTTCTCTCCCTAGTCTCCCACTGTTTAACCATGTTGTACTACTCCAACTGTGCACGCTCATGTTGAGTAGCTTGTCGCTGCTCATGTCTCCGTTTCACATATTTCAAACAATTAAAATCTTATTCAATAGAAAATAAATAAATTTTAACTATCGATGCACCTAAATAACCTATGTGCACCACATACAGTGCGTTGGAATAAGAAGACCGCACTAGTACTATATTTTAATATATTTAAAATTTATTTAAACGGTGTGCCAAATATCCAATGCACCGGAATATTTTATAAAATGTGCTTCACTATGCGCTTAAATCACATTAGCGCACTGATGCTTCTAATGATGTAAACGCATCATTGTTTATTATATTTAACATTTTTATAAACATCTATACAGGGTGCACTAATCTCACGTCAGAGCACCAACACTGGTGTACTGATATGATATGGGTGCACCGTCATTAGATTTTTATAAAATCATTAAATCTAACAAAAGTCGGTGTGTTTAGATATTTACATGACACTGTGTGTCATCCAAACATGCGCACTGTAGACAGTGCACTTGAATGATTGAAGTGCACCGCAATTTATTATATTTTAAATTTTTATATTAAATTGTTGACTGTGCGCCTATGGCACATCAGAGCACTGGTACCAATGGAATGATGTGACCAAGGAGTACCTTATAATTATATATACTTTTCATTTTTCGGTGCATTCAGTTCAAGTACATGCAATGTCAACGGTGTATTTACTTAAAACAAACGCACTGTTGTTTAATAGTTGTCAATTTGGAATTAGAATATATTCCCAGTGCGCCTATGCCACATCAAAGCATCGACATTGGTGCAGTGACATGCCTTAGGTGCACCATAAAATTTAATTTTTCATTTTTAAGGTATTGTTAATCGACGCATTTGATATCTTTAAGTGCACCAGATAACTAATGCTCCCAAATATTTAATGCACCGATTACCATTTTTATGTTTTATATAAATTTTACAGTGTAGTGGCACGTTCGAGCCATTCGGCTCGCATAGTTTGCGGTGCTTCCTATAACAATTTACAGGGTGCGCTGTTGTCCGGTGTGAGCCTGACGGGATTGAATGCGCTACACAGAATTTTTAAACTTTTTAAAAAAATAATACAAATTTAAGATGAATTCTAAAAAGTAATTCATTAAAAAATTTAATTATGAAGTAAAAATCAATTTACCTATTGAACGACCCGTTGGAGAGGCATCTTGACAAGGTATGGAAAATTTGAATTTTGACCACCGTTTGTCAAAATTCAAACTAGAAGTAGCAGCCAATACGAGTGAAGAATGTGTCGATTTGGACCATAAATGTTAGGGTGTTCAAGTGGGTGAGCTAAAGCACCGATGTAGTTGGGATAAAAATGCACTGAGAAGGGTAAAAACAAGTTTTACCTTGCAGTTTTTTTTATTAAACCCTGTTCCAGTGTGGCCGACAATAAAGCGCATTGGTGTGCACAGTAATCCCGACGCACCGAAGAGTAGGTTTTTTTAATAAAAATTTAACGGGCTTTGCAATGAATTTTTTTTATAATAACAAGCAGTTTGTTTGTTAATATAACACGCACCAGTGCATTTACTATTATCTAGGACACCGTTTACTGTGTTTCAATTTTTTGCTAGATTTGCTATTAAAAATATATTGATAAAGCGGTGCGTTATTGTCTATGTAACACACCGGGTAGTTTATTGTAAAACGCACCAGTGCATGTAGTATCTATTAATGCACCGTTCTAGGGGCATTAAAAGAAGACGAGTTTTTTAATTATTTTTTTTTATTTATAGTTTTTTCTGGCGTGATGTGATAGAATTTTTAACTGCAAAGGTGCGTTTTGTTGGTAAACACACCAAAAAAAACATCCGCTAAAACCTCCACCCTCTTGCCTCCACTAGAAACCTCCACTATAAACAAATTTGCTGGCTCTTTTTTCAGGGGCTTCCACTATAACCTCCGCTAGAGGGCCTTTTCCTTGCAGTGGGTGATTCCTTCTATTTTGTTCTAGAAAATCTATTGGGTTGGTGCCTATTACAAGTTGTTGCTTGTAAACTTGAGAGATTAATGTCTACAGCATATGGGTGTCTACAAATCATTGTAATCATTACTTATTGCAAGAACATATTTATGTGGTTTTCTCTCTTATTGAGTTTCCACGTTAAATCTTTGTGTCTCTTGTGTATTAATATAGTGATAGATTTTGTTGAAAAATGACGTGGATGGTAAACACAATTTGAAAGTTAAAAAATTGTCCTATACTTATTCACCCACCCCCCTCAATATAGTTGATCATACCAACACTTTTAGCATAATGTTCCTCTCGTGCAATTACACTTGCCTTATCCATGCATATTAGATTACATGTTTTATGTGAATGTTCCCTAGCTTGTGGCCTAAAACATCGAGGGTTGCAATCCAAACTAAATGTTGTTGTTTGATAATTCTAAGATATTTGAACTTTTCCATTATAGCCTTGCAATTGATTCTAACTCCCTAGATGAGTTAATGATGAGCTCTTGATCTAAGAAAATTACGATCATGAATAATCTTTCATCTACAAATGTTGAATGATATAGGGCCTCCACTAACCTTAGTGAGGGTGATGCCACTCGTTGCCAAAAAATCCTCTAATGAGCAACTAACCAACACAACTTTGTCATGGATGATGTACCTAAGGAATATTACACATTGGTTGACACATGTGAAGAGAACACATTTCCAACCAAGGGAACTATCACCTGATAGTTTGGATCATTGACTTCAAACCTAGATGGTACCAGCATGTGGCCTGAAATGTCGAGGGTTTCAATCCAAACCAAATGCATCTTTCCGACAATTTTGAGGTATTTCCACTTTTCCATTATGGCTTGTAGTTGATTCTAACTCCCTAGATGAGTTAATGATGAGCTATTGAGCTAAAAACATTAAGCTCATCAGTCACCTTTCATCTACAAATATTGAATGAGATAGGACCTCCACTAACCATGGTGAGGATGATGCCACACATTGCCATAGAAGCCTCTAGTGGGCTACTAACCAACTCAAATTGGTCATGCATGATGTATCTAAGGATTCCTACACATTCGTTGACACATGTGCCCACCTTTTAGATACAAGATACAAAGATAATGCATTAGCACCAGGGGAACTATCACCTCGCACTTTTTATCATTGAATTTAAACCTCATAGACAGACACTTACATACTTGTTGAGCTCATGAACCAAAGAAGATTAGAGATCGAGCCTACTCTTGGTTTCAAAGTACATGAATGTTGGCCAAAAGTTGAATCAAGAAGATAAACCTCATAGAGTATTGATCTACTAATTTTGTGCACCTTGGTAGATTAGTGGCCAACTTACCATCTCCAAGCATAAAAGTGGTGCGAACAAGTCATCAACACTACATGGCACCTAAAAGTGATCATGGTCCCAACAATGTGTGATCTAGACTCAATGACAAGACAAACTACCAATGTTTTGACCACTCGTTCGTGAGGATCATTTAGGTGGAAGTAATTGAACTCCAAAAAGGCTTCGATGTTATGCTCCACCCCCCCCTCAATGCCCACTAGTTCTTTCACTATAGAGTTCCCTAAAATAGTAACATTGACATCAACATTGAGCTCCCTTGTGCCCCAGTGCCAATGATTTCTAGTTGTTCAATGGCTATTTTTTCCAAAGTCCCCACTTTTCTGCACCATAAAACACCTCACATTATGAGAATCCATCCAATGTCTCATGACTCAATGCTCCTCACTTTCTTTGGCCACCAACATAAGAGCTAAAAAGTGTAAGGATTTGAGGACAAAGCAATGTATATGTTGGATGGATTCGAGTGTCAATAGCATGCTAGGAAATCAATGCTTAGTCAATAATTTTCCTTCTTGATTACCACTACCATGTTGCATTGGTCACCATGGATCATGCTAAGTTAAATGTACACCTTCTCATTGGTGCTAGAGTATAGAGCATAGTGCTGAAATTTTATATTTAATTTTTACATCTAGTAGTGGGGGGAAACAATCAACATTGATGTAAAGTAAAAATACCAACCCTTAAATTTTATTGGTGAGAAACTACAATGTGTACTCTACGAATCAACTCATATTAAAATCGGGATAGATCTCACCTATGGCTCATAACCACTTAATCTAACACTCATATATATATATATATATATATAAAGAAGAAAGAAAGTTAAATTTTAAATTAATTTATTGACAAAACAATATGTGGGTGGGAAGAAGGACAAGTTGAAACTTTAATTATTGAGACCTCATTTTGAATACTAGTTGCCAAATAAAATGTTTTTAATGTGGAAAAACAATTTAAATATAATTTTATATGATTTCTTTTATCAATAACTTTATTAATTTTTACAATTAATTCCAATTTTTTATTTTTTTATTTGAATCCCTTGAAAACATATCTAGAAACAATTCAAATGATCCAATTAAAGGAACTATAAGTAATTTAGGCATTTCCAATATGTGAATCAATTGTGAAAAATACTATGGATTAGTAAAAATTGTACTAATAACTACAATCCTACCATTCATAAGTTTAGATATCACTAAGTAGAATCAAGTTGAATATTATAATAACTAAAATTATTTTTAACAAATTTTTGAATTAATATATATTATTAATTTTACTTAAATTTATGCAATTATATTTATTGGATGGAGAAAGATTAACATTAAATTTTAATAAAGCTTATAGAGGTAGAGTAATTGATAATGGGTAAAATGAGAAGTTGTAAATGGAAGGTCACAAGTTCAAATTCCATGGATACTAATCTAAAAAAATATTAAATTTCAACATTAATAAAAGATGAACAAAGTTATCCGTGAGATGTAAAACGCTTGGTGATGGGTGATGGTTAAGACACTCCTAAGCGGAAAGGTCGCCAGTTCGAAACCCCGCAGATACTAAAATCCAACCATGCTAAGGGTTGGTGTGGTCCAGGCCGGGTGTGATCCTTGCCAATGGCGAACAGGGAGTACTACCACTTGCCAAAAAAAAAGATGAACTAAGTTAATTGAGTTTACATATTACTATATCCTTATTTATAAGCCTTACCCTTGTGCGCACAACAAAGACGAACACCAATTTCAAGTGAATGAATATTAAACTAGCAATTGCACTTTGAAATGCAATCAAAAGAAATGCCGTATTACAAGTAAAGCAAGGAGATGGACCAAAAATTGACATAAAATGACAAACTAAACATAGCGAAATTTGACCATTAAACTATGGCCAACGAACACTTCGGACTTTGCGTTAGCTCAGATACCCACCACGTACACGGGCCCTAACATGTATTCATCCGACAAACCGGGACGCGATTTTGAGCATGCCCCTGTCGTCGATTGTGACCAACCGAGAACATGTTTTCTTGATCCACGCTTGATTTCAGTATGTTAATTCAACTTACCTTGTAATCATCATTTGGTTTTAACACCAATTATTCTTAAATACTCGGTCATTCTACAAACAAGAGCCACGAGGTGGCAATGTCTTGCGCTATTGCAAATTAGATTTTTTTGAAATTTGCAAAATCAACATGTGAACCATAAATTAATTAGATTATCATTGTTGAGTATATGAGCCATTCTCCACGTGGACAACTCAAGAGAATCTCAAAAACTAGAAGGACATTGGCTTTTATATAGATTTATTTGCATACACAAAAGATGAACTACAACAGTTAGATGATATTTTCCTATTTGGAATTGCCATCTTTCACACTGCTATTAAGTAACTATATAATTACTTCGCAAGTGACATTTACTAGAGATGATTCTCTCTTTATTTTGTTTACAAATTTTATTATTGGTGAAAACCTTCCCAATCTAAATAAAAAATATCCATTCACTTGTCCATAGTTGTCATTAACTAAATTATCACAACCCTGCATGAGCAATTTTTAATGTAAAAATAAAGCTAAAAAAACCCAATTTTTAATGTAAAAATAAAACCAAAAAAACCCAAAAGAAAAGGTGAAAAATGAGGCATACTTCTATCCATCCTCGGAAAACCTTCATTGTTGCCAAATTTCATTAATAAAAACAACCTTAATTTTCCTCCGGGCAACTCGGAAACACATATTTTAATAAATACGGACAACTAAAATCACACAGAATACATATTTTAATAAATACGGACAACTAAAATCACATAGAATTCTATTGGTCTCTTGTCCATGCTAACTATCTTATGCACATGAATACATTATCAACCCATTTCCCTTGACAGATATTGTCAATATTCCGTGAATCTTAATTACCCAGTAGATCGTGAAGGAGCTTTTTCTGCAAAAATGGTAAACCCATTTTTCCCACTTCCCAAATAATTCATCTGCTAAAATCAAGGCGTCTCAAGTTGTAGAGATGTTTGATAAGAGTTGATTTCTCGACACCGTCTGTGTCTAATCCGACAATCCCCACAATCATTGTAGTGTTTGAATCGTTGTGTTTCAAGATGATGTGAGAGGCATCAATCTAAATTCTAGCTAGAGCATCGCATGCACCTTTCTACTGCATCGCATGCACCTCGACTGCAGCATCATGCTGCAAGCTCGTCATCCAATTTATAGTGTACCGAGCCACCTCGAAAAGCCCGAGGAACAAGGAACATAGTTATTGTTGGAGCGCCCGAAACTCTGCAACATACATTAACAACCGCTTACGACATATTGCCGCCACCTCTTGGGGTACCAAATTCAAGAGTTACGTCATCATTCTGAACCAATTACATTCAAGATAAATATTTTTTTATTAAAATGAGTTTAATAAATAAAATTGTTACTATATAAAAATTTATAGATAAAAACAAGGTGTATTCTACAGCTTGGGTGTTGACGAATGCACTCACCATTATACTACCAAATTTTTTGAAATGAAATAAACAATATCAACAAGGTGCATTCTACAGCTTGGGTGTTGGGTGTGGAGATGATCCATCCACTATGTGTGATACTATTAAAAAAATCCAATAAATATTTTAGAAAAAACCAAGAAAAAGTTACTATGTGTGATACTATTAAAAAAATCTAATAAATATTTTAGAAAAAACTTAAAACGTAATGCTTAAGTTACTATGTGTGAAACTATTAAAAAAATCCAATAAATATTTTAGAAAAAACTTAAAACGTAATGCTTTAGGATCTTGAATGGATCCAAGTTCACTAAAGCATAAATAATATGCTTTATGTCATAATACACATGGTTATTATCCTGCAATCCATCTGGGTATATATTTATAACATAGCACAAGTCTGAAACTCAGCAAAAATTGAAATAATTTATGGCCATGGTGGAAAAACAGAGTGGACGATGCATTAAAGTACTAAGATCAGACCGAGGAAGAGAGTATGATTTCAAAGAATTCGCAAATTTATGCAGACATAATGGAATAAAAAGGCCTCTTTGATCCTCACCTTGAAGATTATCTTTTATAGAACCGAACCTTTTTATATGCGTTTACTTATTTATATATTCCCACCCACCATTCGAAAGGGCATTAATCAACGCTTTTGGATCGCATCAAATCATGAATCAAAGTTTATCCTGAAATGTTTTATTCTGTTGTCATTTCCAGTTTCATTGCTTTCGCATAATAGAGGAGAGCCATTTCTTATCCTGAAACCCTTTGTTCCATTTAAATTTGAAGTTTCCTTTCTTGTTTTTCATAGCGTTACAGTGCATTGAACCAAGATATAGACATCAACACAAATCATTTAAACAAGTCCGATACATGTACGACACTATTGCCAAACAAGAGGGACGCATATCCTAGATTCACACAAATGACTGAGATATCAAAAATGTTGAAACTCACAATATACAACCTTGAAAATTGCATCATCAAAGTTCTTATAACCGGGAGTAGATGTATCTTGAAATAGAAGGGTTTTTGCCATAAATTAAATAGTAGGGAGACGAGGTCCATCTCTCAGTCAAAAATGTTGAAACTGCCATGCGAAAAGAAATCCATGATACGTCATGCCTCCTGGATATGGGTTTTTGGATTGGGCTTCAGAGCATGAATGACATCTGGAAACTGCATAACTAAAAACAAAAGATTGAAAAATTAACAGAATCAATAATCTGTGAAAAGTACTCTTATATTTTAGCTTTCGAATTACTTTAGTCCAAAATCAGTCCTAAAAATAGGAGGAATCAATTTCAGTATATGGTACCAATAAACAAACCTTTATACCATCACAAATAAAAAACACAGGAATGTTGTTGCCAACAAGGTCAAAGTTCCTTTCTCTTGTGTGAAATTTCACTGCACAGCCCCTGGGATCCCTCAACGTTTCTAGGCTCCCACATTTATGTATAACAGTAGAGAACTGAACTATGGTAGGGGTCTAAACTCCAGGTGCCCTCAAGAAGTCAGAGCATGTAAGGTGTGAAATATCATGTGTAACTTAAAAAAATCCCCTGGCAACTGCTCCTCTAGCATAGACAACACATTCATGGATTATTTCTCTGTCAAAATCGGCAAGCTTTTCTAACAGCATAGGACCTATTGCATAGAAGTAAGCCCCACTCTGAGAATCAGACCCAGTTTAACATTTGAAGCTCAAAATTTGAAATGCAATTATACACTTAATCTATCACAGTTACAGTAATGGCACTAAACCATGATAATGTCCTTTGAATGAATAAAATACTCACCTCTTTCACCAACTGTAAGAGAAAAGTTATTATTCCAAACATGGGCACCCTGGTTCCTGGTCTAGAAAGGAGCATCGTGAGCACTAGAAGGTCGGTATCTATATGGATCCATTACATCTAAAGCACCAAATGCTAAATTCTATAGTCTGTTAATGCTTCCTACAATGACAATTCAAAATAGGCATGAAACTTCAGTTCCTACAAAACAAATTGTTCAATGTTCTACTTGAGCTATGCCAGATTGTTCTTATAGCCAGATTTGGAGTAATTGGAACGCTGTATGTTATCAATTCGTTTGAAGATTCACAAAATAAAATAGGCTATGAAACCATAAAACTGACTGAGGAGGTAGCGGAGGAGGTGTCTTTCATAGCCGCTCAAGATTTTATGACTTGAATGTTGGCTTCAACGTGTCTAGTCACTGAAGGAATGGATTTAAAGTTATTATCAAAGCTTGCACTGGCTATGGAGATAGAATGTAAGGGATTGGCATATTTATTAACAGTAGTTAAACTCTTAATTAAGCCAACGAGTATGTTGGTGGATTTCGAGGAAAAACCTATTGTGAACACCTCCAACGTCCTGTTCACTGTCATGTCAGTTGCTGTAAGTTCTATGATGCATTAAACTAATGAGCAGACCCTGACGGCATCGCACCGCCGGCTCTTGGGGTACCCATTTCAAGACTTAGGTCATCATTTTAGAGCGAATGAGGTTTGAGATAAATCATAAAAAAAATTTAGTTTAATAAAAAAAGATTGTAACTATGTAAAACCATATAGATAAAAAAAAAAAAAACTCGAGTACGAGGTAAATTAGGTAGATTAATAGGGCGAGCGATCCATATATTTCCTGCTACGCAGGACATAATAAGGAGTGAGAGACAAGTCCCGTCATGCTTGTTTTTTTGTTGTACTGCTTCGAGGACCCTCACAGATTCCACGAGTTATCTGTCAGTTTCGTTTCCGTAGAAAAGGAAAGGAAACTTTTAATATTTTTTTTAAAGTTTCCTTTCCATAGGTTTCTGTTATCTCCTGCTTTGACTATATCTTTGCAGGGTTGCTCTAGAGTCCACTATGTTTATCTTTTCATAACCCCAACTCATAATTCACATCCAAAAAGAGTGTATGATTCACACTGTAGTAAGAAGACCAAAATTAAATTTAAATCCAATAAGAATGAATGATTGACGCTGCAGTATGAAGTCCAAAATCAAATATTTCAGTTTTGTGATGTTCAATTTCCACTATTCTATGATAAAACATTTTCTTTCTGTCCAATGATTCATTTTGACTCTGGGAATGTTACCCATGGGCAATCCTGTGAGAGGCTTGAACAAAAATTCATTTAATTTTTCATGAAAAGTAGCTGTAGGTTACTTAAAACAAAGAAAAATAGTTGTATATTGCTTAGAATTTTGTTCACATTGAAGTTTTAATGAACCTTAATTCTATTTCTTCCTGTCATTTTGCCAGATAAATTGGCTTTGGCTTGATGTTAAATCCACAGCTAAAAATCTGCACTTTATTAAAGAAAAGGAAAACAGGCTTTGGCTTGATGTTAAATCCACAGCTAAAAATCTGCACTTTATTAAAGAAAAAGGAAAACAAAGAGTACACTATATTACATCATTAAGGCCACATCTGCATCCTATGGAAGTCTTAGAATGTCCACCAGTTTTCTTGACCTTTCTTGGTAAATACTAAATATAAAAAAGTGGAAATAAATCCTACTTAATAGACTTGCAAGTTACAATAAAGAAGGGCAAACTGCCAAACTAAATTTGTCTTTACGTGAATCACAGATCTGGTTGCTTCATGGTTTCTGCCCCCTCATCCATGGCTGGAACTATTTTCTTCCAAAACCAGTGCTTTTTCCATAGAAAAATCATTTGTTCAATGGGTACACCCTTAGTTTCTGGCAAGAAGAAGTATACAAAAACAGTCATGATACAGATCCAACTTGCAAAGAATAGGAAAATCCCATACTTGAAAGTACATAAAAGATATAGGAAGGCCTGTGCAATTGCAAATGTAAAAAGAAGGTTCACAGAGACAGTTATGGCCTGTCCAGCAGAGCGGGTTTCTAGTGGGAAAATTTCACTAGGCACAGTCCATCCCAGAGAACCCCATGACCACCCAAATGCAGCCACAAATAAACAGATGGCTGCTACCAACAATGCTGAGAAGCCTTTGGATAATTGTTTGTCTCCTCCAAACTTCTGGCTCAATATAATGGCAACAGCAACCTGTGAAAAGATAAGATAATATTTTGATTATGCCAAGCTAACGTTTTGATTCCGATTCAACTCTCAAAATGTAACTGGAACAGGCCACATAAGCACTCAAGCACAGACAACTACCCTGATTGCAGCCAACCAAAGAAAAAGAAAGCATAATATCTGAAGCTTTGTTTAGCTGGTGTAAAAAGAAGGGACTGATGCAATTGCCACAGTTTAAACCTTATTTTAACTTAATAATCATGAGAAACCATCAAGTGCATTTGGCTTCTGGATTTGAAGAACAGGAAATCTTCAAAACTGCACAGAATCTGGTTTTCCATGGCTGGTGGGGACCTTCCCAGCTATGGTGAAAACATGGGTGCATTTGGCTTCTGGATTTGAAGAACAGGAAATCTTCAAAAACTGCACAGAATCTGGTTTTCCATGGCTGGTGGGGACCTCCCTAGCTATGGTGAAAACATGGGTGCCTAATGGGAATGGACTTATGTTTGAAATGCAACAAAATCAGTAAAAAATAAAAAAGGGCCTACCCTCTCTCAGCTATGCTCTTACCTGATATACTATCATCTGAATGCCACCACCAAGTAGCAAGGGTCTGCGGCCCCACCTATCGACAGTGGCAATCGATACTAGAGTGGAAAGTACAAGAACAGCTCCGGTCAAAACAGATGAATACAGGGAAGCATGTGCACCAAAGCCCAAACTCCCGAAAAGAACAGGGGCATAGAACAGTATCGAATTGATTCCAGTCAATATCTGAAACATGGGCATGCAAATGGCCATCACTAGCTGTGGCCGATTCCTCCTCTCTAAAATATTCCTGAATGGATGTTTGATGGTGTTAGCCAATTCACTTGCATCCACCATATCTTCATATTCTGCATCTACATTCTTGGTGCCTCTGGTCTTCTCTAGGATAGCACGGCCTTTGTCCAGATGGCCACGTTCTATCAGACTATTAGGGGTCTCAGGAAGGAAGATCCCTCCAACTGTCATCAAAATTGCAGGAACTGCAGCCAAACCCAGAGAGAGACGCCATCCCCAGGGTGTTATGTTCTGAGTGCCGTAATTAACCATATTTGCTGTGAAGATCCCAAGTGTTGTCGCAAGCTGGAACATCATATTAAGTCCTCCACGGAGTTTTGCAGGTGCCAGCTCTGAGAGGTAAAGAGGAACGGCCTTGACACAAATTCAAACAGAAAACTGTGTTAACCCATTCATTCAAATTCAAACCAAAAATCTCTGTAAACCAAATCCTTCGAATCCAAACCATGAAAAAACTCGGCAAACCCAAGTCATTCGGATCCAAACTAAAAACTCTGCAAACCCAATTCGTTCAAAGTCAAACTAAAAACTGTCATCCAAGTCATTCTAAGTGAAACTAAAAATTCTGTAATCCTATGTCATTCAAATTCAAAGAAATAACTGTTAAAGCCAAAAGACTAAACCATTAGTTACCCGCATTTTTTTCTGTTATCAAAGCTCTTTCAAAATCCCCAAAACCCTACCTGATTTGCGAAGCCAATTCCCACTCCAAGCATTATGCGCCCAATAATGAGCATGGGCAAATTCACGGCACTGGCGTTCAGAGTTGCGCCTATGATAAAACTGATACCTCCGCTGATAATGCTGGCCTTGCGCCCATATTTCCTCGTCATAGGAGACGCAAACAGCGAAGCAACAAGGCCTGCAATATAGAGGGACGAGGTGAACATAGCCAGACCTTGGTTGTTGTACTTGCAGTAATCGCTGTCGTGGGAATTTTGATGCTTCTTGCGGTAGACTACAGGGAAGAATTTCTCGAGAAACGGATCCATGGATGTCACTCCGCCTGTTATTCACAAGACAGCTCAGAATTCAACAAATCCATTGAAGCAGACAGGCTTCAATTATTGTCTTCTGATCATTGTCAGTTCATAGCATTATTGGGTAAACGAAACTATAAACTGGAACTGAACTATTTGCAAACATTGGACATTGGACATACCAGATATACCGATATCATAGCCGAAGATGGAGCCCCCAATAGCGGCAACAATGGACGCAAGAACAACATAGAGCGTTACTCGGCCCTGGTATTGCTGTGCCCTTTCCTGTGACACTCCCACTCCATGCAAAGAACCGCCGGCCATCTTCAACAGAATCAGCCCAGACTGAATTGGAATTGAGTTCTAGGAATCTACAAGAACGGCTCTATATGTGGGTTCAGAATCATGGAATATAAATTGGACACCTAGTGTAGTAAGTCTTACGTTTAGTCGTGGACCTACGTGATGCCAACCAACATCATCAGTGCTGCTACTTGCTTCCCCAACTCCACCGTGCTCCATGAATGGGCCATTTTTCTCATCTACATTCGGCAGAGGTGCCCTTCATAACCAGGTCCACATCGACAGATGCCTGTTCGATAGAGTTTATCCCTCCGGGAGAACAGGCCGCCCTGCAAGATCCATCCCCAAAACGCAGAGAGGCACGAATTAGAAAAATCAATCAATCATGTGTGAAGAGAGAAATTCTCTCCGCACTCAATATCCGGCCATTTTTAGGGGAACGTGAATTCACGTGTATGAGTCGGGGAAGACTTTGTAATTGATTCTTGTAATCCACCTACCTATATTTTAAATAAAGAGGGTGTTTTCTAAGAATCTCCATTCGCATCTAACACTGACATGTACAATTGAAATCTTCAATGTAAACTTGCCATGGAAGAAAACTAAGTACATGTGTATTTTTCAATGAGAACTTCGGTATTTCCCATGAAGGATTAACCATGAGACTTTAGACTTGATTTGGGTCGTCACGGGAATACACGTTGTTTATATGGTAAACAATTCTAACACAGACAAGATAAATATTATTACTAGCTGTGTCTATTGCATGAAGGTTCTTTTTAAAAGATTATATTTGTTTTCAATCAATGTTTACGATCAGGTCAATGTGATTCATTAACTATACTATTTCTTAAATGCATCAGAAAAAGGGTTTTGTATAATTTTTTTAAAATTATTAATTATATAAATTTGATTATATAATAATATAGAAGATTAAAAATATTTTAAAGAAGAAAATTAATATAATTAAAATAAGAACCAATTTTTATGAGTTTGCATTGAAACAAGGCATGGAGAGATCCTAAAATACCATGTAGGAAAGTCACTTTCTCATACAGTGTTATGGGTACACCCACATTAGATTGAAGTTTCACAATCTTTTTATAATACTAACCTCCCTCATCTAACTTATCAAAACTTTGGTGATGAAACAAGGCATGGAGAGTTCCTAAAAGACCATGCAGGAAAGTCACTTTCTCATGCAATGTTATGGGTATACCCACATTAGATCGAAGTTTCACAATCTTTTTTATAATACTAACCTCCCTATTCTAACTTATCAAAACTATGGTGATGAAACAA
This sequence comes from Larix kaempferi, assembly GCA_027924585.1. Taxonomy (NCBI): domain Eukaryota; kingdom Viridiplantae; phylum Streptophyta; class Pinopsida; order Pinales; family Pinaceae; genus Larix; species Larix kaempferi. The sequence continues at coordinate 67,755,289 of BSBM01000361.1, read as the reverse complement.
GGCATGGAGAGTTCCTAAAATACCATGCAGGAAGTTTCACAATCTTTTTTATAATACTAACCTCCCTAATCTAACTTATCAAAACTATGGTGATGAAACAAGGCATGGAGAGTTCCTAAAATACCATGCAGGAAAGTCACTTTCTCATGCAATGCTATGGGTACACTCACATTAGATGGAAGTTTCACAATCTTTTTTATAATACTAACCTCCCTAATCTAACTTATCAAAACTATGGTGACCTAGGTACACTTATTTCTAGTTTTTTGAGTATAGGAATAAAAGTTTACACCAAATTAAGTAATTTCTTTCTTTTTGAAGGTTAGATAAACTAAAATTGGTTTCAATAACTATCTTTATTATAGAAAAATTAATAATAAATAAACCAGCATAGATCCATCTTAAACCCATATCTACCAAACATTGAGAGGGATTCAATTTCTTGAGGTGTATTTCTTTTTTTAAATTTAAACTCAAGAAATTTGATCTCTCTTGATTTATAGATCCGGGTTTAAGTTTTCTAGTTTTTTGAGTATAGGAATAAAAGTTTACACCAAATTAAGTAATTTCTTTCTTTTTGAAGGTTAGATAAACTAAAATTGGTTTCAATAACTATCTTTATTATAGAAAAATTAATAATAAATAAACCAGCATAGATCCATCTTAAACCCGTATCTACCAAACATCGAGAGGGATCCAATTTCTTGAGGTGTATTTCTTTTTTCAAATTTAAACTCAAGAAATTTGATCTCTCTTGATTTATAGATCCGGGTTTAAGTTTTAAGTTTTTATTTTATAAACGAACATCTATTTTTTAATTACTTTTCATAATATTTTATTTTATGAACCAACATGGATTTTTTTAAAATACTTTCCATAATTTTTTATTTTATGAGCCGACATGAATTTTTTTAATTAAAAAAATTACTTTTTACCTTTTATTAGATGTAACGCTACATACACGTTACAACATCTCCCCCATACTAGACTGTAGAGAACCTCCTTTCACTCGGTGCAATAAATAAATAATAAATTACTTTCTCAATTAAATGTATATGTATTTTTATATTTTTAAATAATTATAAAAAATTTAAGAAATAAATTATGTCCAATTTTAGAAATGTTTGTATCTACTCTATTTATCATTTTTTTTCAACGAAAAAAAACTAGTATTCATATTAGTGAATCAAATAGTACAAAATAGAATAAGCCTATACAAGACTTATGATAAGTCATAAGCTGATATCTAGTTTATCAAAAAAATTATATTCCCATCCCCGTACATAAAAAACCGGTCACAATTCATTAGAAACAAAAAAACCATAATACATCAGCATTTAGAGATCGAAGATCTTGACCGAGCCAAAATCAGTCATCTTAGAATCTTGAAATTCCTCCCATAAGATTACACCTTCCTCGCCTTCGTAGGCAGTTTTGGAGAGTGTATCAGCCATAGAGTTGTGTTGTCGATAGATATGTTCAAAAGTGATATTGCCAAAAAGTTGGGTTTTTTCTTTAATTCTGCTACATCATTGATAAAGAGAAATAAAATTTAAATTATACTCTCTTGTAGCCCATTTTATGGTCACCCAATAAAAATTAATTAAATAAAAATACAAAAATTAATAAACATAAATTAATAACAAAAGAAGTGGGGTCATGTTATAAAAAATGTTGAAATTTGACATCTAAGTGGCACATTCCACATTCTAATTTAAACATTTTTTTTATTTGTGTTAAAATGTTGTTTAATGGTTGCTTGAGTTGGACTCTTTCCATTTGTAATTTTATTTATTAAAAATAAATAAAAATTAATAAATTTAAGTATATTTGTTTTTTAAATCTTAATGTTACACTCTTGCATCTCAGTGGACTATTTAAAATGTTGTCTTGCATCTAAGTGGACTATTTAAAATGTTGTTTAATGGTTGCTTGGACTATTTAAAATGTTGTTTAATGGTTGCTTGAGTTGGAGGAATCTTTAATTTATAATTTTATTTATTGAATATAAATATAAATTAATAAAAGTTAAATATATTTAGTAAATATATATTTTAGTTTTTTTAAATTAATTATAAAAAAAGGACATCTTAAAAAATAATAAGAAGTCACTAATTTATATATGATGTGTTGAAGTTTAATTTTTCAAGAAGAAGAAAAATTGTAACTTGTTATTCAACAACAAGAATCAAAGTTGCATAGGATTCTTCTAAAAAGATCTAGAAATTCTATGGTTTTATCTCTTCATATTGGCAAAAATTTCATGTCAAAACTACAAAACAATTTTCTTGACACCATAACAATATTTGCTAGACTTCCATACATCAAGCTATATAGCCATCAACAGATACATGAAAAGAAAGAAAGATACTTAAAAATTAAAGGACAAAAATTATCCGAGCATCCACCATCACACCATCAATGATCTCCTCAAAGTGAAGGATTCCATCCATAATTCCCACATCCATTTTAGAAATCTGATCATCCTTATAGTTGTATACTCAACAAATATGAGAGAAGGTGATATAGGAAAAACAATCCTTCAATTCCAACATACGATTAGCCCATTGGTGAAGATATAACACTTGAAACATTGAGTCACCTGAAACCCAATCCATCACAACTTTGGAATCCTCGGCTATATGAACATCAAGAATACCTGTTTTTTTTTTTTTTTTTTTTCTTTTTTTTTCTTTTTTTTTTTTTTTTTTTTTTTTTTTTTTTTTTTTCTGGAAAACCAAAGAAGCCCCCATAAGGCAATGAGTTTAGCTTTAGTATTTGTACCCATTCCAGCTCCCATCCAGAGATTTATAGTGTGATCTTCCTTAATCATAAGAACCATTCTAGCCCCACACACACTATCCTTTGTTGCACCATCAAAGTATCCAAAGGGAATGTCATCAGTTAGCTGAGGAGGGATATGAAATATGCCATTCATTTATTTTTCTTCCTTAAAGTATTCAAAGAGACAGTTGACAATCCTTGAACAGATGGAGAAAACTATAGTTTTTTTCTCATAAAAAATATATTAATTTCTAGCTTTCCAAATCTCACATACAGTGAACAAAGTAAACTCGTATTTCACCCTTTTGTGAAATCAGTCATACAAATAGTCCTAGAAGTTTGATGCTCCCTAGTCATCCTGAAAGTTTAACAATATTCTAGCTCCATTCCAAACAAATTTAACAAAAGAACACTTAAAAAAAAGGTGAGAAATGGTTAGATTTAATAACAACTTGTGAACTTTATATATTAGTATCACACCCTAATGTAAAATAAGCAGATATTTCATAATATAATGTGTGGAACATGGAAAATTTTAGCGGTGAAATTTAACCCATCGCCTGATTTCTGCCCTTTAAAAAAAAAAAAGATTCATCAATTTCTTCTTTTTTCTATGTTGATTCACCCAAATTTCATGGGATTAAGAAAAAATACTATAAAAACTGTTAAAATTGTTTGAAAATTATATAAAACCGTTAGAAATTTGAAATTTTTTTATGGTTGGAAATTTAAGAAATACTGAGATTCACCATAGATCCTTAAAATTTTACCTAGTGTGGAATTTGTGTGTGTAAGGGTATTCCCATGAAGATGGGTAAAAGTGATGGTGACATTCAATATTTTACTCATTTATGAAATTGAATCCCTCGAAACTCATCTATGCCTCAAGTATATTATGTGTACATCAAATAATTTAACGTTAAATATATATATATATATATATATATATATGTGAACATATTTTACACAGAATGTCTTGGGGTGTCCATATTTTTTATTTATTTTGAAATTTACATATTTTTATTCATTTTCAAAACTGACCACTGAATATTTGAATCACATTTGTGTGCATGTAAACTTTTTCTAACTATTTACATAGAAATCCATTTTCAATATGATGCATCAATGTGGGGCATATATAATTTTTTAAATATTTTTTGTTGTACTTTTTATGTTGTTGATTTTTCTTTGAGCTCCTTTGGAGTTGTGGACAAAGTTTTTAAGTGTAAGTTTTAAAAGAAAATTAAAAAAAATATATGATACGAATTCAAAAACGTGTAAATTATATGCTACTGGATAGAGGATTCATTGATGAATCCATCAACATCAAGTCCACTACCTGAGGTGCAATTAATGATAGTGTTTATGCCTTTCAAAGAGGCCAATAAAATTAAATGTGTAGTAAAAGGGGCTAGATGCCTATTTTTAAATCCCTTGATTGAGCTATTATCTCATTTCAAGGGTTTTAGCATTTTTTAAATACCTAGAGCAAGGGTTTAGTATTATCTCGATTGAGCTATTGCATAAATCAACTTTTCTTTGCAAATATTTTGTCTATTATTTATGCAATAACTAATGTTTAATATTATTTAAAACCAAAATAAATATATTATGGTCAAGTATAATTAAACTATTAAAAAAAATCTTTTATGATAAACTAATTTTTTTAAAAGGAAAACTATAAATATAATTCATCATGTGAAATACGAGATTTTTAATAATTTAATTATACTTGATTATAATATTTTTTTTCTTTTTTAAAATAATATTAAACATTAGCTATTGCATAAATAATAGACTGGGCTATTAACATAATAAACAGAATATCTGGAAAAAATGTTGAATTTACGCAATAGCTCAATCAAGATATTATCTAACTTTAGTTTTTTCCAATAACTTGATCGAGGGTTTATTTAAACCCTCGAACAATCTATTAGAAAAAACTCAATCGAGGGATTAAACAACCCTTGATCGAAGATATGCTTTGGGCAATCTACACCTGTGTCTTACCAAAAAGTGTTACCCATCTTCATGGGAACACATGTAAGTGATTCTTATTTGTGTTTCTTCTTTAGTCCATTCACATCATTTTTTATTATGGAAGAAACCATGAAGAGAAACTCTATCTCCCAACATATTTCTCATCTTAGTATTAGATCAAGGTTGGAATGACTCCCTCACGTGAGTACCTCAATGAGAAAGAGTTGGTGAATAAATAACCTATTCAGAATGAGTGGAAACATTGACTGGTAATGTTGTCACCTGGAGTCATGATTTGTGTGGATAATGGATCTTCAATTGATTTGATAATGAATTCTTTCAATATGTATAATATGTGGATGGGTTGGCTCGAGTTGGCTCTTCAACAACTTGATTTTCAATTGAAGTGTGAACAAATGAATCCCAATGGAAAATTGTAGCTTGTTTTTTCTCCCCGTGGTAGTACACATATGAAATGAGCACATGTAACCCATTTTGTACTTAAATAAAAATTGATAAGTTCGGCATTGAAGATAGAGCTCTTCTAATTCTCTTGCCACAATAGCTAGCCCACCAACTGGTGAATACAAATAGAATATGTTTCTATAGTTGTTCTCATTGTTATTGGATATCCCACCCACATAGAGAGGGTGGTTATTTCATAGTTTATGGAGCACTAAATCTCCGACGAGATCTCAAACTAGTTCGCAAACGAATTCCCCAACTAGCTGGTTGGACTTTAATTAACTTCTCAAGTAAAATGACTCTTCCAGTTCGAGGAAACCCTCTCTTGAATCTTCAGATACACACTCAGATTGCTTCAACAATTCATGACAAAAATCAAGATACAAGCTTAAACATTGTGAATGTTGCATTAAGCTCTAGCTCGAATATTCATGGGACACTCACTTGGAAATTCAATGGAATGGGACCAACTACCAGAAATGTGTACAACTAAGAGAAGTGGAAAAATGTGCATCTAGAAAAACTTTGGGAGAGTAAGAAGCTTCACAAACCTCCACTTTTATCATTCCCATTTTCAAAATTGGTTTGCAATAGAGGAAATCTCATTGCTAGTTTCATAGGGGTTAAATTTACACATAAATAAAGATATCTTAGTCTAAATTACATCAAGTATGAAGGAGAATGTGTTGTCGGAGAAAGAGAAAGTATCAATTATGGGCTAGATGTTGGGGATGCATTAGTTCATAATATGAGAAATGGCCAAGACAAGACCTCTCATAATGCAATTGATACCAATTGGTACTTATGCAAACCCTACTCTTGAAGAGGGTTTTAGTCAAAGAATTATGATGATGAAAAACATAGCTCATGCTTGTGCATTTATCAAAGGATATGTAGCCATCATTGAAGATCCACTAGATTCTAACAATGGTGATGATTTCAGTGAAGCAGTGGAATATCACATTTTAAGAAGCTTGTGCTTTGAAGCCTTAGGAAAGGATGCAAGGTAAGAGAATATATGTTCAATAGTCTAGGATGCTTGTGGATTAGAGAAACTATACCTGCTGGGGTTATGAGATATGTATTTGGGGATTGCTATCCGATAGTTCAAGGGAGATATGAGATATTGAAGGTCGACATCATACTTTTATGATGGTTATGAGACATTGCAAGTGATAATGGTGTCTGTAACATCCCCATTTTGACCCTTAGGATATATTGGATTTTAATGTAAATATTGTATACATGCGATGTATTTTTTCCTAGCATGGAGCTCAAGGCCAAGGCCCCACTAGTTGATGCTCGGATTTTATTTAAAACGGAAAGTATTTGATATTATGTTATCCATGTGCTATTAATCCATGGAAATTGTAAAAATGATGTAAATAAATATCATGCAATAAAAATACCAAAGAAAACTAGATATGGAAGAAACTAATAAGAGGGGGGCATGTGTATCCACTAGGGAGAGGTGAGGGGGTTGTGGGATTGAACCATAGGCTTCCAAGTGTCATCTTGATAATCCATTTGACTTTCCTTGCTGACATTAAATTATGTTGTAAGGAAGTGGTTGAAGAAATCAATCAATAGATTCAATCGAGCATGGGCAGCCCTGAAATTTGTATGGTAGGGTATGGGCTCTGTTTACTTGACCCACAAGTCACTCTACGTCATGGGGATACATGATCCCTCATCCCCATTCCATTGTTGATCATCCAAGGATCAGTTTTCATGCATTACACAAGACCAACAGTGAAAAAAAAATGAGAGATCACGATTTTGAGTTAAACCGCAATTTGGAGTGCCAAAATCATCCATAAATTCATGTGGGAAGTTAAATCCAATGGAGAATCCATCGACCTGGACCCCGGGGGATATTTTAAGAGTTTGAGATGCTTAGAAACCCATGAGAAAACCCAAATTGGATAGCCAAGACTCCAGTTGCGGGATAGAGCCTTGCGATCGCAACCTGGAGGAGATCCAAGTGTAAGTGACAGAGAAGAAGATAGAACAGAGGTTGGAATTGCTTGATAAACCCAGTGAAGGCTAGAATCTCAAGGAATCAAGATCTTGGACCTTTCTATGCCCACCCTAAAGAGCACTGGAGGGAAGGGGCGCCTGAGGGATTGTGTAGTAGAGAAGGGGACCTTCCTTGTGTTGGGTGTGGTAGGTATTGTGGGTGTCAAGGATGTTGGGATTTAGTTTGAGATGCATGTAGCTCTGTGGTTGAACTCACTTGCTTAGCATCTTCCTCCTTGTATCTTTCCATGCTTGATAAACCTAATGGTGTGTTGGATTTACATGTCTGTTGGTGTTAACACCCAAAAATTGCTCACTAGCTCATTTCCTTATTCACATGGCCCATTTGTCCACTTTTCCACCATTTGAGCCTCTAAAGCCATCAAAAGGTCACCAAAAGACCATAATACACCCCTTTTTCCCCTCAAGATGAATATTTTTCCTCAAAAAGCATAAAAAAACCCTAAAAAAGAGTCCAGAATTCCCAAAAATATTAAAAAGGGAATAAAAATATGCAAAAAAGGAAAAAGGAGGGAAAAGGTACCTAAACCATGTTGGTCAATACCATTGGTTTCCTCAAAACCATAATGGTATTCCCCACCACCAAAAACTATAAAAAGGTGGTAGCGGCTCCGCACTTTCCATCCATCCATCATCCTATCCTCATGTTGTCAAAATCTCTCATGAGACTTTTGGCCATTTTCAGCATCTTGGAGAAGAGACCATTGGAGCTTGGAGCTACTCACCCTTGGAGTTGCTTAACACAAATCCTCACCATTTGAGGTATCTTAATACAAAACATCCATTCTTTTATTTCTTGTTATTTCCATGAATCGTTTTTAAATTTATTTGTTATATGCACATGTTAGTTTAGATTTAGATTTAATTCTTAATCGTTTTTGCTTTCTATATTGAAACTGCTATCACATTGTTGATAGGTGCCCATTGCACAAAGATTGATTACAAAACCAAGCCAACAGTTTTTGGCGACTCCGCTGGCTTCGAATTCTTAGATCTTGGTTTTTTGTTTTAGATCTTAGTTTTTGTTAGTTTTAATCATTTTAATTCATAGATCTGCCATCCTAGACAACAGATCCATTTCTTTTCTAGATCTTGGCCCTTTCTATTGCCATTAACAGCTTGAAATTTCCATTTTCGGGTTCGTTTTTCGGCGTCTATTTTTTGGCTTTCGCCTCGCGGCTTTTCTCCCAACAGTCGCGCGGTTCATCACGACCTCGTGGCTTTTTTCTGCGCGGTGCGCTGCAGCTTCACGACCATTTTAAGCGCTGCACATCACGGCTTCGCGGCCATTTTACGCGCTGCACATCGCAGCTTCGCGACCATTTTACGCGTTGCACATCGCGGCTTCACGACCATTTGCCACGCTGCACATCGCGACTGTGTGACCGAAACCCACGCTGCACATCGCGGCTTCGTGGCCGAAACCTGCGCTGCACATCGCGACTGCGTGGAAGAAACCCGTGCTGCACATCGTGGCTGTTTCCCCAAAACCCACGATGCAGTTATTTTGAATTCGGCCAATTTTTTGAAAAAAAAAATTGTTGTATTTTTTGCCCATTTAGCATGTTTTACAGCATTAGTTTTTCTGCATTTTTACAGCCATACTAAATCTTTTTCTATTTATATATGCTCCATTAAAAGTCTTTTTAAAAATTTTCAGTAATTGAAAGAAAGATTTTTTTGCATTTTATTTAGATCAAAGGTTTTATTGTTTTATGCTCAATAATTTGCCCAAGTCATTTTCTAAGAGATCCATTTATTTCTTCAAATATTTATGATATTTGCTTCCCTTTAAATTATTCCAAAGATCCATTATTTTTGAATAGTTTTTTCAAGCATTTACATTTCAAAAACGCTTTTATTTTTTGCAAAACTGGAAGCATCTTTTCTTTCATTTGTAATCAATCGCCCAGGCGAGGCAAATCAATTTCAGTTTAAATACCACACTTGCACCCACTCTGCCACATAATTTAAACTGAGCCTTAAAATTTACCTTAAACTCAACAAACTTTTAACCCCACTTGGGGAGCACTTGAAAAAATCTTGTAGTTAGGTAGATGTGAGAGGATAGGTGTTCCAATAACACCCCTCAATTATTACATTTGAGACATAGTGGTTGTCCTTTACGGTACAAAAATCCCTTATAATTTTGACATGGTTATCAACCAATTTATCGGGAAGGCCTCTCCCTTGGGAGGGTTGAAGTAGTCAGACTGGTTCCTGAAGTCTGAGTGGAATACCACAATCCATTCAGTAACTGAAAGATACCTTTCGAAGTTCTCGGTGTACACTCAAGAGGGGGTACAACAGCAATAGAACCAAATTGCAGATTCACCCAACCGAACGTGTCATGAACGGGGTATCCTAGTTGCCACTCTTTAGGATTGTCTACCCAGTGTCCCTCCCGGTAGGGGGATATCTAGCCGTTGATGCAACACTCTATATTGTCTGACTTGGATTTCATCACCTTGTAGAGAATATTGTTTGTTGACTCACAATACTTCTAGTTAGGTGTTTGCATGATACAATACCCACCTTTGGTCTAGTAACACCACTTTTTTGCTAGGAACTCTTTGACTTTTGGTATTCTGACCAATTTTGTTGCATCCCTCCACTTATCATAGCACAACTACTATAATAAGTGCTTTTTGAGGTTGGTTGTTGGCCTGAGAGACTTTATTTTTTCACTTCCCTCTTGCACTCATTGTTGCATTAGGGTTTCAAGTTTTTTACATCACCACCTTACATTGAAATTTTTAAATATTTATCACCATTGAGAATTTAAGACGATCTCGCCGTCTTTAGGGTCAACCCCCTCAATTCGGTACACTTGGCTCTACACGTCATAGACATAGAGCCCTATCCATTGACTCAACATGTCATCGGCCAAACACATAGTCATCCGATTCTGACACGCCTCACTTCACATCTGATTCTGAGGCTGAATCCGAAAACCCTACTGAAATATCACCAACCAACTCCATGGCTGGATCACAATACGACCCACTTTTCACCAGTACTATTGGATATACATCCACAAATCCTTCTACTACTATGCCACCCATGGTAACAACAACCCCTTTAGGCATGCCTAATATAGGGGCCACTCCACCTTTAGGTATGCCCAACATAGGACTACCTCCTATTATGGGTATGCCTAGCATAGGAATCACACCCCCTCTCATTACAACAACCCAAATCCCAAGAATTCCTGGCACCATTCCTAACCCCTCTGCAACCCATGTTGCACTTGGGAGCGCTGGCCCATCCCACACCACAACAGTTGGAGGACACATACCTTCAATACCTAACATACCCTTAGGGGCTACTGGACCACTACATGCTGCCACCATTAATAGTTATGTGCCAATCACTACGCCACACCCATCTGCTAATTTACCATACATGGCTAGTCTGAACTTACCAGACCTAGCTAGGTTAACCAACAATCCTATTAGGCACAACCCTACATGGCCACCCATGCCTACAAAGCTCCCCTTGGACATCCCCAAGTTTGAAGGAAAACCTGGGGAGGATCCCCAAAACCACATAATGTCATTTCACCTATGGTGTTCATCTAACTCCATCGTGGATGACTCTATTAGACTAAGACTGGTGCAGCGAACGTTCACTGGATCTATAGCTAAGTGGTACATTGAATAACCACATGGGACCCACCATACATTTACGTCCCTCGCCTCCACTTTCCTTCAGTTTTTTCAGCTACCTGTACGCTATGATGCAGGAGTTGAAATACTATTGTCTTGCAGACAAAACACAGCTACCCACATCACCGACCATATCCATGAGTGGCGCAAGCGTCGTAGCCTTTGCAAGATAAAACTGGATGACCGTATATTTTTAGACTGGTTTCTTAAATCACTCCTACCCCTCATAGCCAAAGATGTAGCCTCCAAATGACCCAAGTTAGAAGAGGAAGCTATCTTAAAAGCTCAACAATTCAACCTGATTTATGCCCAGTCAGTCCATCTCTACACCATCATACCAGATGCCCCACAAAGCAATTCTTCACGCGGTGACGCTCCGGGGGCATCACATGTCGCTGATGGTATTATCGGCCAAGTCACGACACAAAATAAACCTTTTAGCATGGTGAGCACCATAAATTCCCCAAACCTCTCTAGGGATACATCTAATTCTGGAGCAACGACTTCGTACGCTCCAATGAATCAGACTCATCACACTCATGGACCCTCTTGTCCACAACATTGCTATGGGAAAGCACCATCGACATATGTACCACCCACATACTATAACCAACTGGCCACCCAGAACCCAATTAATTTACCGGTCCAACCAATGTATTAACCACAGCAAGCTACACCAGATAACCCAACACTTCCAATAGCTCAGGGTTACCAACAACCCCAGCAAGCAACTAGACCACCTCCAACCCCACCAGCTTATTATCCACCGCGACCTGCTCTCGCACCTGCGGCACCCCAAAATCCTCCTACTACTCAAGGGTAAGTGTACACACACCACAATCAGCCCCAACATCAAAACAACCAACAAAATCAGGGCGGACAACAAAACCGCGAAAGAGGACGTAACCGCGGTAACAACCAACAACATAATCAAGGTCCACCACCTCCCAATCCCCCAAATAATAACAACACTGCTCCCCCAAACCAGAATCCTGATCGTCATCCCAAGCAGCCAAAAAATAATAACCTGAGAACAAACCATCCATGTTCTATATGTGGAGTCTATGGACACTACACTCACAACTGCCCCCATTTAGAGAAAGCACGTAAGATTTGGGCTGATGATGCCCAATGCCAAGGCCACGTTGGACAACCAGCTCCACTTAATCAACCGCAACCCATGATATTGCAAAACCCATTTCCAAACCAGGGAATAGTAAATGCTCGCCCTATGGATCCCCCACAAGGATCTGCTGCACCTCAGTAGCAAATCACCTATGCCGTCACTAATTATCAGCATACGGATCCAGGCACACACCATTTATTAATGATGTCATACAATGACATTAACCTCCAGATTCACAGGAATCAGTACGGCCCACCCCCAGAAACTTCTCCCACTGATGCATCCACCTCCCTTCCACCAGATCAACCACTACGCATACTAAATATGTCGTTGGATGGAGGACCTAAAATCCCCCACATCCCTTTGCGAAGGATTAACAACAATCCTAATGCTCGTGCAACATCCAATTATAACATCGTGGAAGACTTAGCACAATCCCTCGTTGCTATGTCTGCTTTAGAGGTACTGAAAACATGCCCTGCACAACGAAAAATACTACTATCCGCCATCGGAGGAGTAGACCTTGACGATACACACATGATGGCTTTCGACTTAGACCAAGCCGAACCTCGATTGCTATCAAATTTGGCCTTCCAAGTATCAGTAAACATTCGAAACCTTGTTGTGCATCGATGCATCATCAATGAAGGAGCTTCAACCTGCGTTATGTCCACTCTTGTGTGGCAGAAACTTGGCTCCCCCACTTTACAACCATCCACCATAGCATTACGAGCTTATGACGGGCGCTCAGCTCAACCACAAGGCCTCTTAGCGAACGTACCCGTAGAAATAGGCAGAAAATTAGTTCTCATCGACATTGAAGTGATCAATGCCCAGCTCGACTACAACCTCCTTCTTGGACGTAGCTATATGTACAAAATGAAAGTTGTCGCTTCATCTGTTTTCCGCCTCATGATGTTCCCACATGAAGGACGCATTATCAAGATTGATCAACTCACATATTATGATCCTAACGCCCCCGCAACCCCTCAAAATGTGCTACGAATGATTGAACAAATTGTTCAAACTGCACCGACATCATTTGTCTCGTCCATTGGTCTTGGAATCTACACCAAGTCACCTATGACTTCCACATTTCCATCGATCCCACCACTTTTACCGATAACAAAAACATCCGATTTGTGCACCCTGTCGCATGCCACACAGTATCCCTCGTCACTACCACAAACACCCACAGTGCCTACTCATATTGGAACAACGCCAATTCATACTATCCTGTTCTTGTTCTCATTTTCCAGAGTTATCATTTCACCAGTAATGGCTACACTCAACCTTCCTGGTTTAACATTAGGGATACCTGTATGGTACTTACCTGCTCCGAGCCCCCCGTTGAATTATTTTACAACCGGTACAACCTATCCCTACTACCAACCACCCACCCCCTCCTGTCACTCATCTGCAAAATAGACTACCCCCAATAGTGACTACGACGTCAACGTCTAGAAACGCCCCACCTCCATTACGAAACACAGGGGGCAGAGGCCCACAAACTTATAACACTGAACCCATTACTCGTACCCCCCCAACAACCCCCAAGGTAGCTAAGAACCCCCCAACTATTCGCATTCCCCCTAAGTGCTTGTTGTGTGATGACGTAGGCCATGCCACTCATCAATAGCCACAATTACCTGCACTCCAAGAACACATGAATATGTTGGATGACGACACCGGAATTCTAGTTATAAGACTTGAGACACCTCCTCAACCTCGCGACAAAACACTTCGCACTAACCACCCTTGTGCGATATGTGGCATTTATGGCCATTATTCACACCACTGCCCCGATCTCCCAGATGATAAAGCAGCCTTATACGAGATGAACAATGCCGACTTAGAGATATCTCCTCCCCTCATCGAGGAGATCTACCCTCCGAAATCATCTTCTTCGGAAGAAATCAATACCATCTATGTGATTTCAACCACGTACAAACCAGAACTCGTTGATTTATGGTCTGATTACTTTCGTACTGACGAGAAAATTCTAGAAACACTCACTACACTGGACTACCCTTGGGACGATATGCACCATCGATCATACTTCCTCCTTGAGGCATCTACATCCACCGCAGAAAACCAATTATCAGTCGAATCGAAAGATTTCCTACCAACTAAGGTTGATTGGTTCAAGGACCCCATCCCAGTACCTGATGCCTTCGAAGAGGGGATTATGTCCAACATTTCCTCTATTATACAAATCGATATTTCCACCACACCTGGAAAACCTGAGCTCATCTCGCTTAGCGCATCATGCACTCAAGTAGAAACTCAGGCATATAAGAAAATCTTACAAGAGTTTCATGATGTCTTCTCCTGGTCTTACACCGAGATTCCTGGCCTCAATCCCAACATTGTGGAAAATCACATCGACACTTGGCCCCATGTGCCTCCTGTCCGATAGAAACAACTCCCAATTCACCCGTCCAAACTCCCAGCTGTTAAGGTTGAAATTGAGAAACTCCAAAAAGCAGGATTCATATATCCTATTGCCTACACCACCTGGGTTTCAAACCCAGTGCCAGTCAACAAGAAAGTGGGCACCATACGCATTTGTATTGATTTCTGAGACCTCAACCTCGCTTGTCCCAAAGACAACTTCCCCACACCATTCATTGACCAACTAATTGATGAATGTGCGGGGCATGAGGTTCTTTTTTTTCTGGACGGTTTCTCAGGATATAACCAAATCAAAATCCGTAAAGAAGATCAATACAAGACAGCTTTCACTACCCCATGGGGCACCTTCGCCTATCACGTCATTCCTTTTGGTCTCAAGAATGCTGGAGCCACTTTCCAACACGCCATGACTTATTGCTTCCACGATCTACACAGAATCATAAAAGTTTATCTAGATGACCTCACCGCTCGATCCAAGAAACGATCTGACCATTTAGACGACCTTCGACAAGTTTTCTTGTGTTGTCGAAAATACAGCATCCGCTTGAACCCACTCAAGTGTGTCTTTTGCGTTACAGCAGGTCGCCTGCTGGGGTTTGTCATTTCAGAAAAAGGCATCACTGTAGACCCCTTGAAAGTCCAAGCCATTGTAGACTTACCATCACCCTGTACATTAAGACAACTTCAAAGCCTTCAAGGGAGGTCCAACTTCCACCATCGCTTTGTCCCTGACTATGCCACGACGGTCCATGGTTTCCTTCGACTACTACATCTGTACACCCATTTCATATGGAACCAACAAGCAGAATCATCTTTTGCCGACTTAAAGAAAGCACTCACGAATGCCCCGTTGATCTCTCCTCTAGATTTCAGAAAATATTTCACCCTGTATGTTTCAGCATCCGAATATGCCATAACTGGAGTTCTTGTCCAAGAAGATACTGCTCGCCAAGAGCATGTCATCTACTATGTGAGCCAGACCTTGTCAGGCCCACCCCTCCGGTACCCACATAAAGAGAAGATGGCCCTCGTCGTTGTCTTTTTAGTACAAAAGCCGCGACATTACATTCTCCTAAGCCACACCACGGTTGTAGCTAATTCCAATCCAATGGTTTACCTCTTGACACGTCGCCTCCTTCAAGGTCACGTAGCTAAATGGGTGATTATCCTGCAAGAATACGACCTAACTTTCAAAAACCCAAAGAGCACCAAAGCCCTAGCACTCGCCCAACTCATCATAGATCTCCCATCCTCTTTGTCATCACCCGCTATCCAAACGGATCTCATTGACGACCACATTTTCATCATTTCCTCTAAAGACCCATGGTACGGAGACATCTTAATCTACCTCCACACACAAAAATTACAATCCAACAACAATCGTGATGGACGCCGTCGTATACGACACCATGCCCCCCAATATCTCCTATTAGGCGATGTACTTTATCGATGTGGCGTCGATACCATCTTACGACGCTACCTATCTCATGATGAAGCAGAACAAGTCCTTAATGACTGCCATAGCGGTGCCTACGGAGGCCATTTCTTCGGCATGGCCACCGCTCAAAAAATCATCCGTGCAGGTTACTTTTGGCCTTCATTATTTACTGATTGCATCACCGCAGTCAAACATTGTCAAAACTGCCAACTTTTTTCCCCCAAGGCAAGAACCCCACCCACCCCCCTTCATCCAGTCGTCACTGTTGGACCATTCTGCAAATGGGCCATCAACTTCCTAGATTGCAATCCCACGTCAGCCGGCGGTCATAAACACATCATTGTGGCCGTAGATTATTTCACTAAGTGGGCGGAAGCCATGCCAACTTACAATTGCAAAGCCGACACCGTAGCACGTTTTTTCCTTAACCATGTTATCGCTCGTTTTGCAGTGCCAAAGCAACTCGTCTCAGACCACAGCTCTCACTTTGAACATGTTGTTTGGAGAGAATTATCAACCCTACTGAAATTTGAACACCATTTCTCCTCCACCTACTACCCCCAAGCGAATGGCCAAGTCGAAGCGATTAACAAAATTTTGAAAACCATCCTCCAGCGCACTGTTGACAAACACAAATCAAATTGGCATCACATGCTCTTCCCAGCACTATGGGCATACCGCACGTCAACCAAAACCACCACCGGTTTTACCCCTTTCCATCTAGTTCACGGTGTCGAATCCGTCCTCCCCATTGAGTGCCAGATTCCAACCCTACATATGGCCGTTGAACTCCTACAGGACACTTCCCCAATTGAGCAACGCTTACTACTTCTGGAGCAAGCCGATGAAGATCGGCGCACAGCCCTCCAAACCATGGAAGCAACCAAGAACCGATCCAAACTGAGTTACGACAAACATGTCCACCCAAGAACCTTTACTGAAGGGGACCTTGTCCTCGCCTATGATCAAGCTCATGACAAAACCGGAAAAGGAAAGTTTGTGTCCATGTGGCAAGGCCCATATATTATACATACCTGCCTTGGACAGGGGGCATACATTCTGACCGATTCAGAAGGCAACCCCCTACGCAACCCACTCAACGGGTTGTACCTCAAGCGATTTTACTCATAGAAAATCTGATGGACACCACCGTCCATTATTGTACAGTCTTATTTTGTTTTTAACAGAAAATACAAAAACCTAAAAATTTCTTTTTCCTGCATGATCACAGATGGATCCTGTTCCACTTTGCTACATTGGTTTTGCTGATGGTGCAAGCCATTGGTCCCCCAATCTCGCCTCCGTAGCTTGGGTAATATATTCCCCTTCAAATGAATTGATCCACATCGATGGAGTGTGCATAGGTGCCGCCACCAACAACCAAGCTGAATACGATGCCATGACCGGTCTCCAGGCTGCTGCTCTCCAAATGAGCATAAGTCACCTTAACGTTTTCTTGGACTCACAACTCCTTGTTTCCCAGCTCAATAATGATTACCAGGTACGCGATCCCTGCCTTTTCAAAGAATTCCTGCGCACTAAACAAATGGTTCGACAATTTGGATCCATTTCATTCACACATGTCCCAAGGAATCTGAACAGTGTAGCAGACCATATGGCCAACAACATTCTGGATTGGCACACCAATCACACCATGTAGTAAATACAAAATGTGCCTCCATGGGCATAAACAAAAAGTGCATCCACGTGCATAACATGTGCCTCCACAGGCAAACAAATAGGCAATAAATGCATCCCTGTGCATACATGACTATATACCAAAACACACACATATATATATATATATCATCATATAGTCAAACATGTCATAGGTGCCCTCAGCACCCAATATACAAAAGTACATAAGCCATACAAAAAGGTACTTCCCCATATGCTCATCAGCATTTGGGGGCAGATACAAGATCATCTAATCATCATGGTCTCCGGGCTCCTCTGGCGCCACCTCCGCTGACCCCGTCGGATCATGCCAAGCCCGAACCCTCCTCTCCGTTGGCCCCGCTGGATCATCTCACAATAGAATCCTCCCCTCCACCAGCCCTACCGGATCATGCCAAGGACCATCCCTATACTCAGCTACCACTAATGCTGCTTTGAGCAAGATAGAGTGCCACTCACGAGGCACATCGAAACAACGCTCGACGATGTCCCGATCCAAGTCCCTCCACCCATCCTCTGGCAATCCTGCCAGGATCATGTCTAGTGTCTCTCGTATGCCCTCCATGACATCATCTCGAGGCCCAGCTCCTCGACTGTGAGGCACAACTCCTCGATCATGAGGAGGCAGTACCACTACATGAGGCGGAATGACCACCATTGCCCGTCCCCTATGAACCACATGATCGATTGGTGGTACAGGACCAACATCTGCACAATCACGCAAGTGAACCATCATATAGATATCTCTAACTATAATCATAACAAAAACATCTAAAAAACACATGATATAGTAGAGAGCAAAACACAAAAACATACCATCTAAACCCCAGGCCTGTCTCTAGGCTCGAGGCATCTTCGGATCTCCTCGATAATCCATACTGGCATATGGATAGTCATCAATCAACAGGGGGATCTGCTCCACTGCTCATATATATCCTGTGAAAAGAAACCGTGGATACCACCACCACCGCGGGGCATCATCTGCCCCCACTGCACCATGCGCGGCTCACAACCAACCCGTCTCAAACCGGCACCCATGGCCGCACGATCGGTACCCACTCAAAAAAGAAACAACACAAAAAGGAGGCATAGTAGAACTCTCCCCCCTCTCGGCTCACCTTATCCAGATCTCTCCGGACACCAGCCAAAAACATCTGACCCCATGCGTAGTAGGTCCCCGTCATTACAGAATCCACCATCATCGTTTGTCCCCTAGAAAAATGATGTGGCGCCGCGGCACCCAACACCCACAGAACACAAGCCCCAATAGCCCACATATCCCACTCCCGCAGAGATCTCAGGTTCAAAGTGTTGTTATGCACGATCGCCCCAGGAACACAGAAGGTCTCCAGCAGATCCTTGATATCCAAACCTGCCGGGATCCTCGACAGAAGATCCCCTACCTCCCCTAAGCGAGGAAACCCAGTAAGAAAGTATACAATAGTAAGGGTGATCTCTAACCTCTCACCCCCAACAATGAACACACCCTCTGTAGGGACCCAGAGACCCACCAATTTGTTCAGCAACGGTCCTACTGAATGCATCAGTGGAATTTGAGCGAACTTTAGGAGCCTGCTCACAGCCAGAGTCTGTCGGACCCCCTGATCGGTCCGAATCCGAATCATCAAGTCCTCCTCCATCTCCCGCTCTCGCCATGACACTAATGGTCTCCTCAACATCCTGCCAAAAAACAAAGAATTTTTTTTTAGAACCAGAATTTTTTTTCAAAAAATTCATTGCGGCTTTTCCATCAAAAGCCGCGATGATCATCGCAGCTTTCATCCATGAACCCACGATGAGCATCGCGGGTATTGACCCCACAGTCGCAATGAACATCGCGACTATCAGCCTCATAGTCGTGATGAACATTGCGACATTCAGCCCGACAGCCGCGATGAACATCGCGTCTGTCAGCCCCAAACCTGCGATGTTCATCACGGAAAAGGATGCGAAACTCACGATATTTCACGTTGGAAGGACAACATGGAATTTCACGGCCTTCGAGGGCCTGCCGCTAACCAAAAAAGACATAATTAAAAAGGCTAAGGCGAATAGGGTTACCTAAAACCCGCGGAACTGAAAACCAACAGTCGAATCTCCCGAAAATCAAGAAAGAGCTCTGATTACTCTGCCAAACTCACACGTAACAATGACACGTCATATGGGCCCCATACCCTATTTATAGAGATTTGACCATTTTTCAAACAACCATTGCGGTATCATACGACGTCTGTTCCTCAAATCATTGGTACCGTTGGGATCAGCACAGTGAGAACTTCATGATAGTCCTTTCCTTTTCTTCTTTTCACCAGGTCCATTTTTTGACCATTTTTTCATGCCCTCGTCGCCTCAGTTTGCGTGCCACTTCAGTCGTTCTCCGTTTTTGATGAGACTTATATCGCCGAATTCAGTTTTCCACGCTCGTGGTGACGCTTGAGATCATTTCTTGCTCTCACCCCCAGATTTTTCAGGCATTTTTCCCATGCCCCCTCGTTGCCTCGGTTTGCATGCCACATCGACCGTCGTCCATTTTTTACGAGTCTTTTATTGCCGAATTAAGTTTTCCTCGCTCGTGATGACGCTTAAGATCATTTCTTGCTCTCACCTCCAGATTTTTTGGGTATTTTTCCCATGCCCCTTTGTTGCCTCGGTTTGCGTGCCACATCGGTCGTCGTCCGTTTTTGACAAGTTTGATATCTATGGATTCAGTTTTTCACGCTCGTGATGATTCTTGAGATCGTTTCTTGCTCTCACCCCATAATTTTTGGGCATTTTTTCAAAATGCCACTCATCACCTCGGTTTACATGCCACATTGGCCGTTGCCCGTTTTTGACAATCTTTATGTCACCGGATTGAGTATGCCGCACTCATGACGATGCTTGAGACCTTTTCTTGCTCTCATCAATACCTTTTTATTTGGTATAGTTTTACCCCTTTTTTGGGCCGAGCAATCCCTTTTACGAAAAAGGCACTTAGGGAGTTTCTGTTAAGCTCTTTTCTGACTCCTAAAACAATGAAAAGATCGCCGAGCAACCTTTCTTCCTTTCATTCTCGCTAAACGTATCTAAAAGGGCGTCTACCTGGTATAAGTTTACCCCTTTTCCAGACCTTGTAGACTAATTATGAAAAAGGAATACTCTAGTCACATCGGCTAGAAGAGTTCTCCATTTGCATCATTTTATGCTTTTTCGGGCCTTGGAGACTAACTTACGAAAAAGAACACCAATGGAGTCCACTTACCACTTTCAGACTCTCTAAACATGAAAGCGACCATGAGCAATCACCATCCTGGGCTCGTAAAAACCCACAGGACGGTACTCACAACCACTGCAGAGTCTTCTTATCGTTTTCAGACTCCTTAAAAATGAAAGCACCCATGAGCACGAACAGTCCTGGGCTCACAAAATCCACAGGACAATACCATTTCAGAGCACACTTTTATCCCTTCTTGGAGCTCATTAAAACTACGAAGAAGGACCCAATGGTGCTTCTCGGCGCCACAACAGATCAGGTCTACTCATATGGCAGCTTCCCCATTTTGGTCGCCTTTGTTCAGAGTATTTTGCAGTATGTCACCCTGAGAATCCCTTGACAACACCCATCAGCTTGACCCCCTAGAGTCAATACATACCCTTCAGTCCTTAAAAGCTATGATCCCCACACCTACAAGTCAGTTCCCTACGCTGCCAGGTCAACCATGTCATTATGCTCTGAACAAAGGAAGTTTGAGTCCACCCACTCTATGGCCCCAGTTACTTCCCATCCCCACAAGTATGTCAGTCCTACCATCAGTACTACCACACTTCAGTTCTACACCTCGTACTCCTATCAAGGAAACATCATTGCCTTGTTAGTTGCTGGTCTCCCTCTGTCGACAACAACCAAATTTATTCTAGAGGATAGACCTAGAGGTCCCTATGTCTTGGACTCATCACCATTTATGATGAGTGCCTACGAATCATTTCGAGAAGAGTCCTCAGTTCCTCTCCAAATGGTTGTTTCTCGCATGCTCGACTTCAACACCTTGATCGCATCATTGAGACTCACACAGGGTATTGGTCCTTTCAGTTATTGGTTGAAGACCCCGGATACCACCTGACTCTTCCACATTTGAGAGTCTACTTATGGAAACAACCAGTTACATTTTTCCTATAGATATCCGGGTTGTGCATGGCGATAGTATTCAGATGTACCCTAGTTTTATACTCTCTCAAGTATAAAGTCACATATGCTCCTCAGAGTTGAATCAGACTCATTGAGTCCCTACAGATGTTGGACACCTTCAAGATTCAACAGTTCATCAACCCTTCTGAGACCTTGTTCAGAACGATTGTCGCTTTATTCCAGTGTATCAGTTATTGAGGTCAGTCATGTTATGATCATGAGTACATCCCAAAATAGTGTCCCCTTTGGACCATCATGATGTACCAGCATATTTTTTATGTATTTTTCAGGTCCCCCTTCTTGGGACTAATTGTTATGTATATGTCTTGATACAAGCATGGGTATGCCCGCCTCGTCCATTATCAGAGATTATTCCTCATTCATATTGAGGCCATGTAATATTGTTTGTTTTGTAGCTTCCAAGGGCCGTGGATCCAGTCTCCAACCAGTCTCTTCTCTTCCCCAAACCCCAGGAAAAAGACAAAAGAACTATGATGTCTATCGGCCATACGATGAGCTCCTACCCTCACACATCAGAGGACAATCTGTTAACACCCAAAAAGTGCTCACTAGCTCATTTCCTTATTCACATGACCCATTTGTCCACTTTTCCACCATTTGAGCCTCTAAAGCCATCAAAAGGTCACCAAAAGACCATAATACACCCCTTTTTCCCCTCAAAATGAATATTTTTCCTCAAAAAGCATAAAAATCCCTCAAAAAGGGTCCATAATTCCCAAAAATATTAAAAAGGGAATAAAAATATTCAAAATATTCAAAAAGGAAAAAATGAGGGAAAATGTAACTAAACTATGTTGGTCAATACCATTGGTTTCCTCAAAACCATAATGGTATTCCCCACCACCAAAAACTATAAAAAGGTGGTAGGGGCTCCTCACTTTCCATCCATCCATCATCCTATCCTCACGTTGTCAAAATCTCTCATGAGACTTTTGGCCATTTGCAGCATCTTGGAGAAGAGACCATTGGAGCTTGGAGCTACTCACCCTTGGAGTTGCTTAACACAAATCCTCACCATTTGAGGTATCGTAATACAAAACATCCATTCTTTTATTTCTTGTTATTTCCATGAATCATTTTTAAATTTATTTGTTATATGCACATGTTAGTTTAGATTTAGATTTAATTCTTAATTGTTTTTTCTTTCTATATTGAAACTGCTATCACATTGTTGATAGGTTCCCATGGCACAAATCTTGGTTGCAAAGCAAAGCCAACAACTGGTGTGAAACCATCGCTGTGAGTGAGCCTGCTTAGTTCCTCCTTGGTGGATACACAACCCATCTCGGGAGTGGTCTCTCAGCTAAAATAATATAGGCTGGATAGAGACCTATGGTTGGTTGGAACGTTGCTGTCACATCTCCAGTTGCTTGGACAGTTGTAGCTAGGGTTTTACCCCTAGCTTGTGCCAATGAGCACCTACTAAGGAGAATGGACTCCTTAGTAGCAGTTCAGTAAATGTAAATAATTAAGCTAAAACAGAAATAGAAACTACTCTAACACATGTGCATGAAAAATAAACAACAATTTGTAAACAAGGGTTTTGTATTAATATTACCTTCAATGTGAAGGTTGATGAAGCTCCTTGCAATGCCCAAGAGGGTTGCTCCAAGCTCCAATGTGCTTCTTCTCTTTCTCCAATGGTGGGAATGGGCCAAAAGGGGCTCTCAAGGTGAAAATAGTTCAATGGTGAACTAGGGTTTCGAGAGAGATTTTGGCAGAGTAAGGGTATACTTGATTGTGGATATGAAATAAGGGATCTCCATCACCTATTTATAGTTTTTTGGTGGTGGAGTGCTGACCCATGGTTTTGGGAGACACATGGTTTAGGGCAGCTGTATAGGGTTTTTTCCTCCTTTTCCTCATTATTTTATATTTTTTATTCCCTTTTTAGGGGATTTTTGCTATTTTTGGAGGAAAAAGGGGTTTTTTTAGCCTTTTTGAGGCTATTTTGATGGTTTTGTGGCCTTTTGGAGGCTTTTTAGTGGGATTTCTTGGGATTTTTTGGGATTTTTTGGGATTTTAAGGGAAATATGGTAGGAAAATGGACAAATGAGCCATATAATATGGTAGATGAGGTAGTGAACACTTTTTGGGTGTTAACAGATTGCCCCCTGATGTGTGAGGGCAGGAGCTCATCGTATGGCCGATGGACATCATAAGTCATGAATGGTTTTCCTGGGGTGTGGAGAGAAGAGAAGAAACAAACGAAAGCCCGGAACAACGATCCTGAACAACTGCAAGAACTAAAAATACATAACCTCAATAATGGATGAGGAATCATCTGATCATATGGACGAGGCGGGCATACCCATGCACGTATCAGGATATAACATAACAATAACAATGGGGTCCAAAAAATGGGGACCTGAAATATACATGACCTCAAATACTGACTGAGGAATAATCTCAATATATGGACGAGGCGAGCATACCCATGCTCGTATCAAGATACATAAACAGAACTGTGAGGCCCGAAAAGGGGGACCTGTAAGATACATGACCACTGTGTACATCATAAGAGTCCAGAGGGGACACAAATCTGGGACATACTGCTGAGCTGATCATGTGTGAACTGAAGAACTGGTGCACTGGAACAATCAATAGTGCTACTGAGTGTGGTACCAAAGGAACGGAGGAGCTGCTGGATCACAGTGACAATGGGTCGTACTCTCAATGGTACACTGAACTGGGTACTCAAGGAAGCATATAGTTGGATGGCTTCCGAATACAATTGCCAACGCAGCCCAGACATCCACGGGAACATATAACTGGGCGTTCCGAAGTGACTCACCAATGTGCTAGAGTCGGGGGAAATCCGGGGTCTTCGACTAAAAACTGATGGGATATAACCCTACGCGATTCTTAACGATGCGATCAAGGTGCTGAAGTCGAGCATGTGAGAAACAACCAATCGGAGAGGCAATGATGACTAATCTCAGAATGATCCGTAGGCACTTACCACAGATGGTGAGAAGTCCAAGGCGTAGGGACCTCTGGGCCTATCCTCTGGAATAGAGGGGCTGTCGTCGACAGAGGGAGACCTGCAACTATCAAGGCAATGATGTTTCCTTGATAGGAGCGCGAGGTATAGAACCGAAATGTGATAGTACTGATGGCAGGACTGACCAAACTGGGGGGGGACAACTGGGCAAGTAGAGTGGGTGGACTCAAACTTCCTTTGTTCAGAGTATGATAATGGGAATGATCTGGAAGCATATGAAACTGACTGAGGGGAAAGGGATCATAGCTGTATTGGATAGGGGAGGGTGATTGGTCTGAGGGAGACTCAAGCTGGTATAAAATGGCAGAATACTGCAGAATACTCTGAACAAAGGCGACCTGATTGGGGGTGCTGCCGAGATGATCGATCGTAGTGCCAGGAGGCACGGGTGGGGACTTCTTCATGGGTTAAGGAACTAGAAGAAGTTTGTGTAAAATGATACTGTTGTGTGGATTTTACGAGCCCAGGACAGTTCATGCTCGTGGTTGCTTTCAATTTTAAGGAGTCTGAAAGCGATAAGAAGACTCTGAAATGATGGAACGGTACTGTCGTGTGGATTTTACGAGCCCAGGACAGTTCATGCTCGTGGTTGCTTTCAATTTTAGAGAGTCTGAAAGCAAGTAAGAAGACTCCAGGGGGTTGTTTTTTCGTAGATTTAGTCTCCAAGGCCCAAAGAAGCATAAAAGGATGCAATGAAGAACTCTTCTAGCCAGTGTGACTAGAGTATTCCTTTTTCGTAATTAGTCTACCAGGTCCGGAAAAGGGTTAAACTTATACCAGATAGACGCCCTTTCAGGTACTTTAACGAGCATGAAAGGAAGCAAGATTGCTCAGCGATCTTTTCATTCTTTTAGGAGTCAGAAAAGAGCTTAACGGAAACTCCCCAAGTGCCTTTTTCGTAAAGGACTTGTCCGGCCCGAAAAAGGGATTAAAATTATACCGAACAAAAGGAATGGCCAGGCAAGGAGGAAGTGTTCAATCAAGGATCAGTAATGATGACCAAAAACGAGGGTAGGGGGGGAACACTGGTGGGACTCCTTGCGAGGTGAGTGAAACGGTGGCAAAATAACGAAATATTTGCAGTATGACAGGAGTGAATGGCTCGTGTAAAAGTGTGGAACAATCCGATGGTGGCCGATGTGGCACGCAAACCGAGGCAGCAAGGTGTCGGGACACAATGTTGAAATTGTACCAGGTGAGAGCGAGAAATGATCTCAAGCATCATCACGAGCTCGAAAAAATGAATCCGGCGATATAAAGGGTGTCAAAAATGGGTAACGGCCGATGTGGCATGCACACCGAGGCGACGAGGGCGTTTTGGAAAAATACCCAAAAAATTGGGGGGTGAGAGCGAGAAATGATCTCAAGCATCATCACCAACTCGGAAAGATGAATCCGATGATATAAAATATGTCAAAAACGGAGAACGGGTGATGTGGCACGCAAACCGAGGCGACTAGTGGTATCTGAAAAATGGGCAAAAAATGACGGGTAAAAAATAATGCAACGAGGTGACCATCATGACGGTCTCGTCGTGCTGATTCCAGTGGTGGAAACGGTTCGAAAAACAGACTCTGTATGGGGTCAGAATGGGCGTAACAAGAAAAAGTCAACTGACTATAAATAGTGGTGGGTCCAACATGACATGTGTCATTTGTACGGTTTGACTTTGACTTGTGATCAGAGTGGACCAGAGATTAGGTGGCATTTCTGGATGATCCGACCGACCGATTTCAGATCCGGGAGATACAGGTATTCCGTCAAACTCATACCTGCATGTTTTTTAGGGTCGGGGGTTGGGTAGTGGGTCCCAGGGCTTATTTGTACGGTCCACGTGGGGTGGACCGCGGGTTAGGGTGTCGAAACCGCGGTTGGCGACCGCGAGTTTCAGGGTGAACCATGCGGTTGGAGACCGCGTGTTTCCTGGATGGATACGCGGTCGAGTACCGCGAGTTCCAAGGAGGAACACGCAGTTCCAAACCGCGGGGTTAGGGCTGACAGGCACGGTTAAGCACCGCGACCATAGGCCTGACAGCCGCGGTCGGAAACCGCGGCAGGAAGCCCGAAAGCCGTGGTTTTGGGCCGAGCTATGAGGGTCTTCCGGGAGAGGCAAAAGTACTTATTTAGTTGACATGAGTCTGATGAGTCTATTTTGTGTGATTGACAGGATGCCGCAGGTGCTCTGGAGAGAGCGGGAGATCCCTGATGAGATCGTGGCTGTGATCCAGGGGGATCGCCATGTGCGATCTGTGTTGGGAATATGCGGACTACTGAAGTTCGCACAGATACCCATGATACGGTCAGCAGCATTGCTGCTGAACCGGCTGATCAGCTTCTGGGAGCCGGACATATAGGCTTTCCGGGTACAGGGTGAGAGGGTGGACCTCACCCTGACCGATGTATACTTTCTGACGGGGTTGCCCTGTCTAGGCGGGGTAGCAGACACACAGCCGCGGGTTGCCGCGGACGTCGACATGGAGGACATGTTGGAGAGATACTGTGGTCCTGAGGCGAGGGTGCATAGGAATGCACTCCTGGTGAGGGACCTACAGGAGCCGGCAGTGCAGGCCATGGCAGCATGTGTGGTCCGGGTATTGGGGTCCCAGTCACCTGAGAAGGTGTCTGGGGGTCAGATGCAGATGATAGAGCACGTACTGGATGGGGTGTACTACGCGTGGGGCCAGATGTTCCTGACCTGCATTCAGCGGCAGCTGACGGCAACGAAGGAAGCTGGCAAGGGCTTTTGTTTTGGTTCCTTCTTGTGTGCCTTCTTTATGGAGAGGGTACCCACACTGCGGCCACGGGTGCCAATCAGGGCAGGAGGTATGAGGGAGCTGCGGATGGTGCGGTGGGGCGAGATTATGCGCTGCCGTGGTGGCGGCGACGTGGGCAGGTACTTTACGCAGGAGTTGTACCTGCAGTGGCTCCAGATACCATTGACACTGGACGACTTCCCGTATCGGGACATGGACTTCACGGGAGATTCGGATGCGCCACGAGCACCAGGACAGGCATGGGGTCCCGATGGTACGTATGTGTTTGCTTGCATATTATGGATGTCGAGTTTTATTTATATGATAGTAGATTGATATACTGTGACTGAAATATGGGTGATCTTGCAGATGTGGGTCCGAGGCCGCCTCCAGGACATGTGGCACGTAGGGGTATTGTGGCCGTCCCAGCTCTGCCTGGGCGAGGTGAGGTCCGTCGCCGTGATGCAGAGGGGACACTGGAGTCGGTCCGGGCACTACTAGACTGGTTTCTGATAGGGGTGACCGACGAGGGATGGCGGGACGTCGACTCAGATGTGGTTCAGGATTGCATGAGGGCACCCCGAGAGTTCAGATCCATAGAGATCCGGGTGGTGATCTTGGTGGACCGGGTACGGGAACAAGAGCCCGTAGGAGATGAGGACTTGTCGGAGGAGGAGCGAGGGGAGGACTCAGAGGCAGCTGATACAGGCAGTGATGTAGGATACGACTCTCATTAGGGAGTGCAGGGGACTCCCCCCGAGTTTTGTAGCTACGGCATGTATTTTTATGAGGCTTTAGGGATGTAAAGCCATTTTTTGTATAGCTGAGTATAGGGGTACTCAGGACATGTATAGCACCGAACATGTATTTTTATATATATATGCACGTGGATGCACCTTTGTGTATGATGTTGTTTTATGTGTACGCACGTGGATGCGCTTTATGATTTGTGATATGTTTACATTGCACGTGGATGCAAGTAGGTTAGGATGTTAGGCACGTGGATGCCCCTTGTGTATTTTATGTGATGCAACATGATGTATGTATGATTAGGCACGTGGATGCCCCTATGGATATGCATGTGGTTTATGTACATGGATGCAAATGTTGATGCGATGCAATCTTTTTGGGTTTTTATATATTTTTATGAGATGCTATGGGATTGTGATGCATGATGTTACATGGTGTGATTGATATGCCAATCTAGGATTTTGTTGGCCATTTGGTCTGCGACACTATTTTGGGCTCTGGGGACATGTGTGAATGTGATGGATTCAAACTATCGGCTGAGTTGTTTTGCGTGCAGGAATTTTCTAAAAAGGCAGGGATCACGCACCTGGTAGCAGTTGTTGAGCTGGGAGACAAGTAGTTGGGAGTCAAGGAACAGATTAAGGTGACATATGCCCATTTGGAGGGCGGCAGTCAAGAGACCGGTCACAGCATCATACTCCGCCTGGTTATTGGTAGCAGCGCCTATACATATTCCCTCAAGGTGAATCATCTCGTTGGAAGGGGAGTACAAGACCCATGCTGCAAAAGCCAGGTTGGGAGACCAGCGGCTTGCGCCATCAGCGAAGCCAGTGTAACAAGGTGGAAGATGGTCCATCTGTAATCATGCAGAAAGGATGAATGTAAGATGATGGTAAAAATGTGAAAAACAAAAAGAGAGCAAACTGTACAATACGGACCAATAGGGCCGTGGTTTCATTTATGGGTAAAAACGCTTAAGATACAACCCATTACGGGGGTTGTGCAAAGGATGGCCTTCGGAGTCAGCTAAGATGTATGCCCCCTTGCCTAGGCAGGTCTGCACGATGTAAGGGCCTTGCCACATGGATTCAAACTTCCCTTTTCCAGTTTTGTCGTGGGCTTGGTCATAGGCGAGGACGAGGTCCCCTTCATGGAAAGTTCGAGGGTGAACATGTTTGTCGTAACCGGCTTTGGAGCGGTTCTTGGCAGCTTCAATGTTCTGGAGAGTGGCCCGACGGTCTTCATCGGCTTGTTCGAGTGTCAGCAAACGCTGCTCAAGGGGGGAAGTGTCGGGGAGAAGCTCAACGGCGATCTGTAAGGCAGGAATCTGACACTCGATGGGGAGGACAGACTCTACACCATGAACTAGATGAAATGGTGTAAAACCAGTGGCGGTCTTGGTGGAAGTCTGGTAAGCCCATAAGGCAGGGAACAGCATGTGGTGCCAATTGGACTTATGCTTGTCAACCGTTCGTTGGAGGATGGTTTTGAGAATTTATTAATGGCCTCTACTTGACCGTTCCCTTGGGGGTAGTAAGCAGAGGAAAATTGGTGTTCAAATTTGAGGAGGGTGGATAACTCACGCCAAATGGCATCTTCGAAGTGTGAACCATGGTCAGAGACTAACTGCTTAGGAACCCCGAATCGAGCGATGACATGGTTGAAAAAGAAGCGGGCAGCAATGTCGGCGGTACAATTGAAGGTAGGCATGGCTTCCACCCATTTGGTGAAGTAATCAACAGCGACAATAATATATTTGTGGCCGTTGGCAGACTGGGGTCTACATTCCATGAAGTCTATGGCCCACTTACAAAAGGGAGCAACGGTGACGACTGGGTGTAACGGAGCAGGAGGTGTCCGGGCCTTGGGGGCAAAAAGTTGGCAGTTATGGCAGTGTTTGACCGCAGTGATGCAGTTGGTGAAAAGTGTGGGCCAGAAGTATCCAGCGCGGACGACCTTTTGGGCAGTGGCCATCCTTGAGAAATGGCCTCTGCAGGCACCGCTATGACAGTCATTAAGGACGTGTTCAGCTTCCTCGTGTGTAAGGCAATGACGAAGAATTGTGTCAACCCTGCGCCAGTAAAGGACATCGCCTAAGAGGAGATATCGAGAGGCCTGGTGACGGATGCGACGGCGTCCATTACGGGTAAATTTGGGTCTGAACTTCTGGATGCGCAGGTATAACAAGATATCACCGTACCATGGGTCATTGGACGAGATAGTGAACAGGTGATTGTCGGGTAACTCATCGGAGATTGGTTTGGCCGGGAGAAGGGAAGAGAGATTAGTAATGAGTTGGGCAAGCGCGAGGGCTTTAGTGCTCTTAGGTGTTTTGAAGGTAAGGTCATATTCCTAGAGGATAATGACCCATTTAGCAACATGACCTTGCAGGAGCCGCCGGTTTAGAAGATATACCATGGGGTTAGAGTCGGCGACGACTGTGGTATGACTCATTAAGATATAGTGTCACAATTTTTGGACGGAAAAGACCACTGCTAGGGCAAGTCTCTCCTCATATGGGTAACGTAGGGGTGGACCAGACAAGGTCTGGCTGACGTAGTAAATGACGTGCTCCTGGTGAGAAGCGTCTTCTTGAACCAAGACTCCAGATACGACATGCTCGGATGCCGAAATGTAAAGGATGAAGTCTTGTGTGAAATCCGGAGGGGAAATCAGAGGAGCTTGTGTGAGAGCCTTCTTGAGGGCTTCGAATGCAGCTTCTGCTTGCTCATCCCAGACGAAGGGTATGTGGGTACGGAGCAGGCGTAAGAAACCGTGAACGGTAGTGGCGTAATCAGGGACAAAACGTCGAAGGAAATTGGATCGCCCCTGCAAACTTTGGAGCTGCCGGAGCGTGCGAGGAGAGGGAAGGTCTAATATGGCTTGGAATTTCAGAGGGTCAACAGTAATTCCTTTCTGGGAAACAATGAAACCCAACAATCGGCCTGCAGGAACACAAAAAACACACTTGTGTGGGTTCAAGCGGATTTGATATTTGCGACAACGCAGAAATACTTGCCGAAGGTCGTTAAGGTGGTCAGATCGTTTCCGGGAACGAGCTGTAAGGTCATCAAGGTAGACTAACAGGATATGGACCAAGTCGTGAAAGCAATAGGTCATGGCCCGCTGGAAAGTGGCACTAGCATTTTTGAGGCCGAAAGGCATGACTCGATAGGCAAAGGTGCCCCATGGGGTAGTAAAGGCAGTTTTGTACTAGTCTTCCTTACGGATATGAATCTGGTTGTATCCGGTAAAACCATCCATGAAGGAGAGGACTTCATGCCCCGCACACGCATCGATGAGCTGGTCAATAAATGGCGTGGGCAAATTGTCCTTGGGACAAGCGCGGTTTAAATCATGGAATTCAGTGCATACTCGAATGGTGCCTTGTTTTTTGTTAACGGGAACGGGGTTTGAAACCCAGGTGGTGTAGGCAATAGGATAAATGAACCCTGCCTTGCGCAGCTTCTCAATCTCGGCTTTAACAGCTGGGAGTTTTGAGGGATGAATGGGTCGCTGCTTCTGATGGACGGGGGGTACATCAGGCCATGTGTCAATGTGGTGTTCGATAATGGCGGGGTCAAGACCAGGCATTTCAATATGGGACCAGGAAAAGACATCACAGAATTCTCGGAAGAGTTTTCGGTACTCCTCAATCTCTTGTTCACTGCATGAGGCTCCTAAGGCAATGCATTCATTGACGCCAGGGGGGTCAGAGATATCTATGTGGATGACGGGTGAGATGTTGGCCATGTTACCCTCCTCTAAGGCGTCAGGAGTAGGAATAGGGTCCTTGAACCAGTCGACCTTGGTGGGGAGAAAGTCTTTGGACTCAACCGTGAATTGGGTAGTTGTGCTAGAGGAGGATTCTTCTGGGATGAAATAGGAACGGTGGTGCATGTCATCCCAGGGATAATTCGGGGCAGTAAGGGCCTCAAGAATCTCCTCATCAGTACGGAAAGTTGGCGTCGTCAAATCGGTTGACGAGGGAATGGTAGTGGAAGAGATCATGTAAATGGTGTTGACCTCCCCGGATGGGGGTGAGATCGGGGGGTGAATCTCTTCTATGAGATCCAAATTGTTCATCTCATAGAGAGCCGCTCTGTAATCCGGGAGATCAGGACAATGATGTGAATAATGCCCATAAATACCGCATATGGAACAGGGGTGGTTGGTACGCAGGGACTTATCTTTAGGCTTGGGAGTGGGGTTTAGTTCGACAGTTGGGATGTTGGGGTCATCGTCGAGCATCTGCATGTGTTTCTGTAGGGTTGGTAACTGTGGACACTGGTGAGTCGCATGGCCCAACTCATCGTACAGCGAGCATTTAGGAGGAGCGCGAAACACTGGAGGGTTTTTGACTGTCTTGGGAGGTGGTACAACAGTGTAAGATTGTGGACCTCTTCCCCCAGTGGGTTTGGGAGTAGGAGGGGGAGTCATGGAGGACGAAGGGGTAGAGACACCGGGAGGTGGCTGAGTGGTAGTAGCCATGGGTTGCACCAGTTGGAGGACGACGTCTGGTGTCGGCGGGCGAATGGGAGGCGAAAGATACCATACAGGTAATCCCAAGGTTAACCCAGGGAGGCTAAGGGTAGCCATGACCGGGGCGCTTACTACTCCCGATGGAGGGACTATGAAGGGGATCGTATGGATGGGTGTAACACCAATGTGGCTAGGTACCAATGGTGGTTTAGGCAACAAGGGTGGTTGATTGTTAGGAGGTTGGTTGTCGTGGGACAAGGTACATAAGTCAGACACTTCAGGCGTAGATGACGGGGGAGGAATGGATTGAAAGGTGGAGGTCATCGGCGCGTCTGAGTAGACTCCAGGCCTCGTAGAGGAAAAAAATGAGGTGGTGGCACGAGAAACAGGTTGTTCAAGCATGGGGAGAACATTTTCAGGTGCCGCGGGAGCACTGGGATCATAGTAGGTGAGCTGGTCAACCTTAACCACGCGTCCCTCATGGGGGAACATCATGGTGCGAAAGACGGAAGAGGCAACCGCCCGCGTGGCATACATGTAGCTGCGGCCAAGTAAAAGGTTATAATCCAATTGGGCATTGATTACCTCAATGTCAATGAGTACAGTTTTTCCACCTAACTGGACGGGGACATTGGCTAGGAGGCCTTGGGGCTGAGCCGAACGACCGTCGTAGGCGCGTAATGCAGTGGTGGACTGCTGGAGAGTGGGGGATCCCAACTTCTGCCACACGAATGTAGACATGACGCATGTGTAGGTACCTTCATCGATGATGCATCGATGGATGACAAGATTCCGAATGGAAACAGAAACTTGGAATGCTAGGGTGGAAGGAAGGCGAGGTTCAGACTGGTCTAAATCAAATGCCATCAAATTCGAATCATTTGGGTCAATCCCCCCAATGGTGGAGAGTAAAGTCTTGCGCTGGGAAGGGCAGTTCTTCAAGACTTCTAACGCAGACATGGCTGCGGGAGATTGGGCTAGGTCGTCTACAATGTTGTAGTTTGACGCAGCGCGTGCATTGGGGTTATTGTTGATACGGCGAAGTGGGAAACGAGGGGCTTTGGGAGCGCCATCTAGTGGAGGTGGAGGAATACGTAACGCTTGATCGGTGGGATGAGCGTTAGTAGGTTTATCAGTGGGAGGTACGTCAGTGGTGGAGCCATACTGGTTCTGACGAGTCTGGAGGTTGACATCAGCGGATGACATCATCAACAAGTGGTGGGTTCCTGAGTCAAACATGGGTTGATCAGGAGCAGCGTACGTGATTTGCTGTTGGGGTTGCACGTTGGCTTGAGGGGGAGCCAACGGCTGAGTGTTCACGATGCCTTGGGTTGGTAATGGGTTTTGCAGCACCAAAGGTGGCTCCTGAGGTTGAGGGGGGTTAGGAGGCGCCTGAGGAGCTGCCTGCCCTTGGTGGTGGGCATCGTCAACCCAGAGTTGTCGAGCTCGCTCCAAGTGTGGGCAAGCATGTGTGTAGTGGCCATAGACCCCGCAAATAGAACAAGGATGGTTTGTTCGCAGATTGGGGTTTTTAGCCTGCTTGGGCGGGCGATCAGGGTTTTGGTTAGCAGGGGATGCATTATTATTGTCGGGGGGATTCGCCGGTTGACCAGCTTGGTCTGCAGGTTGGTTGTTCCCTCGATTACGGCCCTTGCCACGGTTTTGTTGGCCCTGGTTGCGTTGGTTGTTCTGGTTTTGCTGCAGGTTTTGTTGGGTGTAAACTTGCCCTTGGGCAGCAGGTGGATTCTGAGGTTGCGCAGGTGCTGGAGCAGGCTGCGGTGGATGATATGTAGGTGGGGGCTACGCAGGTGCAGCAACTGCAGGGGGTTGCTGATAGGGCTACGGAGCAGGTTGTGGGTTTGCCGCAGGGGCTTCCTGTGGCGGATAATAAGCGGGTTGGGCTTGTGAAGGTGCAGGAGCTGGGGCAGCCTGCTGATGGTAGTAAGGCTGAGGTGCGACTGGGGGGGCATAAGCGGGAGTCGCATGACCGAAGCATTGAGGAGGACATGAGGGTCCATGGTGGTGGTGATGTGTCATGGGAGCATATGAGTTGGTTGCTCCAGACTGTGAGGTAGCCCGTGAAAGGTCGGGGCCAGGGGTAGGACGTGCTATGGAAAATGGTTGGGGATGCGAAGAAACACGGCCAATGATACCGTCTGCAGCGTGGGATTCCCCTGGCGCATCGTGCTGGGAGGACTCGCCGTGAGGGGCATCAGGTATAATGGTATAAAGGTAACCTGACTGGGCATAAATGAGGTCGAACTGTTGGGCCTTAAGGATGGCCTCTTCTTCAGACTGGGGTCTTTCTGATGCCACATCCTTAGCAATAACAGGGAGAAGGGATTTAAGGAACCAATCTAGGAAGATACGGTCATCTAGTTTGATCTTGCATAAGCTACGGCGTCGACGCCACTCATGGATGTGGTCCGTGATATGGGTAGCCGTGTTTTGTCTACAACATAGGAGGATCTCAACGCCCGCGTCATAGCGGACAGGCAACTGGAAGAACTGCAGGAAGGTCGAGGCAAGGGAAGCAAAGGTGGCGTGGGTCCCATGAGGTTGCTCGATATACCACTTGGCTGCAGAGCCAGTGAAGGTGCGCTGTAAGAGACGAAGGCGAACAGAGTCGTCCACTATGGAGTTGGAGGAACACCATAGGTGGAAAGACATGATATGGTTTTGTGGGTCCTCACCGGCCTTGCCCTCAAACTTAGGGATGTCAGAGGGGAGCTTGGTAGGCATATGAGGCCACGTAGGGTCGTGTCGAATAGGATCGTTGTTCAATCTGGCTAGGTCAGGTAGGTTGAGGCTAGCCATGAATGGAAAACTGGAAGAAGGATGTGACACAGTAGTGGGTTGGACCAAGTTGGGGCCAATGCCCCCAAGTGGAGGGACAGGATTTGGGATGGTGCCCCCAAGTGGGGGAACTAAGGTGGTGGAGGATGGTCCAGCACCACCATGGGTAGTGTGAGCCACTGATGTAGTGGAGATAGGGATTTCCGCTGCGGGAATAGGTACCATGAGGGGAACGGTAGATGGGGGTCCCATGGAGGGCATACCCAAAACAGGTGTAGTAACTGGTGTAGTGGTGGATGTGCCACCAATGGTCCCTATAACAAAAGGAGTGGAAGTCGTGCCGGCCATGGGGCTAGTAGGGGCAGTGTAAATAGGGTTCTCAGACTCTTCGTCAGAATCAGAGGTAAAGTAAGGAGCGTCAATATCTGGTGACGGAGTCCTGTGTCGCTGACGAGTGGATTCAAGTGACAAGTCTCTAGATCTGTGATGAGTGGTATCAACGGATGATGATCGGAATCTATGACGGGTGGTGTCAAGAGAACCGTGCTGTGGGGGCTCGCCCCTGAGGCGCCGAGAATGTCTCGGGGACTCAATGGTGACGGATGGTGTCAAATCTCTGTGGGTTGAGGTGAGTAGAAAAACAGCTCAAAAAATCCTAATGCAACTGAGTGTGCAGAAGGAGAGCTAAAAAACAAGGCACTCAGGCCAACAACCAACTCAAAACACCCACTGCAACAGCTGTGCTACAATAGATGGAGTATCAACAAAGATGGTCAGAATACCAACAAGCAGTAGGTTTCCTAAAAATAAAAAATGGTGGACTCACTAGACCAAACGGAGGTAAAGGAGCATGCAAACACCTAACTAAAAGTATTCTGACTCAACTAGACATATCCTCTGCAAGGTGATGAAATCCAAGTCAGACAATATGAATAGGAAATCCAAGTGGCTATGATATCCCCCTACCGGGAGGGACACCGGGTAGTCAATCCTAGAAGAATGGCAACTAAGATACCCCGTTCATGAAACATCCAGAAAGGTGAATCTGCCGTTTAGTCCGTTTACCGCAATACCCCTATACAGGGATATCCCGCAAACCGCGAAAGGTAGCCCTTTGGTTACTGAATGGAGTGCGGTATTCCACTCAGGCCTCCGGAACCAGTCTCCCGACTTCAACCCTCCTAAGGGAGAGGCCCTCTGATAAACTGGTCGTGACCATGCCAAAAAGTACTAGGGGATTTTGGTTCCCTATTTGGACAACAACTATGTCTCAAGTGTAAGTGACCGAGGGGTGTTATTGGAAGCCTATCCCCCCGACCCTACCTAACTACAAAGATTCTTTTGTGTTCCCCAAGTGGGGTTAGAATATTGGTTGAGTTAGGTACTTTTTAAGGCTCACTTGAATTATGTGACAGAGTGTGTGCTCGTGAGGTGATGAACCCAAAATAGAAATGCCACAAGGGGGGCAACTTCCAACTATCAATAATACTGAAATTGAAACTTTAACTTGCAAAATTTTCTGATTTAAAAATACTGAAATTTTAAAAGAATTTTGTAAAGGGAATAAAAATTATGTTGCAGAAAGGCTGTAAGGAAGTGGAACCGCAGGTAGGACAGAGGGCTGTTCAAATGCAGAAAAGATTGCAGCAAAAGGGGCTGGGCTCAAAACAGGAAAAATGCAGAAATCAGATCGCGGGTCTGTGGCAAATCAGAACAGGCAGACCGCGGGTTTGAGGGAAACAGACGCTGTCAGGTCTCAGCTTTTGGGCCAACAGACGCAGTCGGGACGCAGGAAACAAGGAAAAAGACGCAGTCGGGTCGCGGAAAAAGGGCTAACAGACGCATTCGGGACGCAGGAAAGAGGCTTAACGCCGCAGTCAGGACGCGAGAAAATGGCCGACAGGCGCAGTCAGATCGCAGCAAACAGGCTGGTTAGCCACAGTCGGATCGCAGGTAACAGACTTGAATCCGCTGGCGGGGCGTCGGAAACAGTCTGAGAGCCGCGGTCGGGTCGCAGGTAAAGGCCTGAAAGACGCGGTCGGGATGCGACTGCAGAGGGAAAAAATGCGGTATACTTCGGCCGAAAGGGACAGCCGAAAGGAAATTTTTTTTAAATGGAAACCAGAAATTCAAAATCTAGTGGAGTCACCAAAACTGTAGCTAGGGTTTTACCCCTAGCTTGTGCCAATGAACACCTACTAAGGAGAATGGACTCCTTAGTAGCAGTTCAGTAAATGTAAATAATTAAGCTAAAACAGAAATAGAAACTACTCTAACACATGTGCATGAAAAATAAACAACAATTTGTAAACAAGGGTTTTGTATTAATATTACCTTCAATGTGAAGGTTGATGAAGCTCCTTGCAATGCCCAAGAGGGTTGCTCCAAGCTCCAATGTGCTCCTTCGCTTTCTCCAATGGTGGGAATGGGACAAAAGGGGCTCTCAAGGTGAAAATAGTTCAATGGTGAACTAGGGTTTCGAGAGAGATTTTGGCAGAGTAAGGGTATACTTGATTGTGGATATGAAATAAGGGATCTCCGTCACCTATTTATAGTTTTTTGGTGGTGGAGTGCTGACCCATGGTTTTGGGAGACACATGGTTTAGGGCAGCTATATAGGGTTTTTTCCTCCTTTTCCTCATTATTTTATATTTTTTATTCCCTTTTTAGGGGATTTTTGCTATTTTTGGAGGAAAAAGGGGTTTTTTTAGCCTTTTTGAGGCTATTTTGATGGTTTTGTGGCCTTTTGGAGGCATTTTAGGCCTTTTGGAGGCTTTTTAGTGGGATTTCTTGGGATTTTTTGGGATTTTAAGGGAAATATGGTAGGAAAATGGACAAATGAGCCATATAATGTGGTAGATGAGGTAGTGAACACTTTTTGGGTGTTAACAACAGTTTCATCTTAAAGATAAGTGCTCTATGTGGTTCTAAATGATGTTAATTCCTATGTTATGAGTATCTGTTATTTCAAGTCAATTTGAATGAAATGATCACATGGAGTTAATCAATAGGATGCCTATGTACAATCCTAAACATGAGGTTGGTTCATATATGATTGTTTCATCATTTTGCTTATGTTAAATATGTTATTAGCCTTGCATGTTGTAGATGCATTAATCAGATTTAGTTCCACTGTGTATGTTATTATGCATTGAACACACCTGCAGATGGTTTGTATTTCATCAGTTGGGATTAGGGGATTAATTAGACACCCCCCATGTTGTGTTCATGATCCCTCTATGGGTCAAATGAAGGGAGGGGCCTTGATAGAGTGGTATCATATCTCTTTACAGAGTGGTAAAGAGGTATTGATGAAGTTTGGGAAAACACTTTGGTTGGAAGAAGGAAAAAATCAGAGTCCTCAGGTGTGGAATAGGATCACATCGTTGCATAGGGATCTTTGATATCTTTCCAATGGTACCAATTTTTCCAAAAATGGACTTAGGATGAGAAAGTTATCAGCTTGAGAAGTTGGCAGTAACAGGAGCGTATGGTTGACTTCTGACTTTCTGATTTCCGCAAGGCAGATTACGGATTGCCGAAGTCAGAGGGGTGATTACTTTGGTGTTGCATGTGTGGTTCTAAATTTCAGTCTCCTGCAAGGCAGATTGCATATTGCGGAAGTCAGAGGGGTGATTTCTATGGAGTTACAGGTTCGAGTTCCGACTTCCGACTTCCGCATCGTGGATTGCAAATTGCGGAAGTCAGAGGAGTAATTTTCTTGTAGTTTTGAATTTGGGGTTCCGAATTTCAAATCCCGCATCGTGGTTTGAGGATTACGGAATTTGGAGGCATGATCCTTCATAGTGGCGTATTTTGGATTCCTACATTCCGACCCCTACATTGCAGACTGTGGAAGTTGGAGAAGTAATTCTCGAAGTTGTGCATTGTAGTGCCGACTTCCAACTCTCGCATTGCGGCTTGCGGATTGCAGCTTATGGATTGCAGATTGCGGACTGAAGTTGGTTTTGCAGAATAAACTGCGGATGTGTAAAGATGCATAATTTTGGAAAAAAAATAGCAGGGTGGTTCTAAGGAGCTCCCCCATCACCTCTAAAGGAAACTGTGGTAATTGGGGACGTGACAGAGTGGTATCAGACTCTTTACAGAGTGGTAAAGAGGTATTAATGAAGTTTGGGGAAACACTTTGGTTTGAAGAAGGACAAAATCAGTGTCCTCAGGTGTGGCGTAGGATCACATGCTGCATAGGGCTCTGCGAGAAATTTCCAAAAGTACCAAGTTTTCCAAAAATGGGCTTACAATGAGAAAGTTATCAGCTTGAGAAGTTGGCAGTAACAGGAGCATATGGTCGAGTTCCGACTTTCCGACTTCCATAAGGCGGATTGTGGATTGCGAAAGTCAGAGGGGTGATTTCTTCGGAGTTTCATGTGTGGTTCTGAATTTTTGACTCCCGCAAAGCGGATTGCATAGGTTAGAGGGGTTATTTTTATGGATTTGTGCATTGGAGTTCCGACTTCCGACTCCCACATTGCGGATTGGGGATTGCAGAAGTTGGAGGAGTAATTTTCCTAGAGTTGTGAATTTGGGGTTCCGACTTCTGACTCCTGCATCGCGGATTGCGGATTGTGGAAGTTGGAGGTGTGATCCTTCGAAGTGGTGTATTTGGGGTTCCAACATTATGACACCTGCATTGTGGACTACAGATTGTGGAAGTCAAAGGTGTAATTCTCGAAGTTGTGCATTGCAATGTCGACTTCTGACTCCCACATTGCAGATTGTGGACTGAAGTTGGTTTTGCAGAATAAATTGCAGTTGTGTAAAGATGCAAAATTTTGGAAAAAAAAATTAGCAGGTTGGTTCTAAGGAGTTCCCCTTTCACCTCTAAAGGACACCAAGGTAATTGGGGATGTGACAGAGTGGTATCAGAGCACAAGGTTGCAACACTGGAGTTTCTTAGGCCAAAGTATGAGCTTACGGGATTGTTAGAGCTACGGAACGAACATAGATTATAAGGATGAGAAATACCACCGAAGTAATGAATGGTTTACATAGCATCTTGCTCATGTAAGTGGAAGGAGGTTAACAAAATAAAGGGATGAGAAATTCCACTGGAAAAGAATTAAGACCTTTTGGAATCCACCTTGAGTGAGTGAGTGAGACCCAATAGCCAATTAGAACTTTCTAATCAACACAGAAAGGTCGATTCGGATCCAACTAGACATCTAGCCCTTTTACCTGGAATCAATATTGAACAAATTGTAGGGTGGATTAATGCTAGAAAGTTAAGAAAGGACAAGTTGGAATTGACCATAATTTCTTAAGACAATGTGAGCAACAAATCACGTGAACATAGTGCAATGTGAGCTATTGTAGTAAAAAAAGAAAAGAAGGCATAATAGCTCTCTGAATTATTCCATGAGTTTAATTATGTTAAATATTGATGTTTTATGTTTTATATAAGATGTCTAATAAATATCTTTATAATGCACATTGTTTGCAGCTGATAAGATTTGAATAGTGTACCAGAGGGCAGCAGGAAGGGGGGAAGAGTTCCAAAGGAAAATGGTGACCATGACTGATGCTCAAGATCCTTATGAGCATGATGAAGATGTGCTAGGAGAAAATGTGCAAGAAGAACATGTCGAGACTGAATCCAATGGGAGAAGGGAGAAAATGACTCCTCAGAATTTGGTAGAAACCATGATAAGCTTTATGAAATATTGATCAAGGCTCAGGAGGAACATAACCAACTCAATGTTTCTATTTTGCAGAGTCTCACTAATATGCAGTAGAGGATAAACCTTGGGTTCAACCTAAGCAATGTAGGTAAAGAAGGAAGAGATGTAGAGAGTCTCTCTAGAGGTCGTTCTAGGAAGAGGACTCCAAGTCCAAGAAAGAGTTATGTGAGAAAAAAGCATAGAAAAACCTCATCAAGATCTTCTTCTAGCAGTTCATGTGACTCCATAGGTTCTCAAAGAAGCCCAAAGCATACTTCTAGAAGATTCAAAGGAAGAAAGAAGTTCAAAGAAATCTCACAAGGGGAATTTAGGAAGGGAAGGCCTCCCACATTTGATGGAGAATATAAGGTTGCCCAAGAGGCAGAGGCATGGATTCTTGGGATGAAGAAATATTTCAGGATTCATGATTACTCAGGAAATGAAAAGGCCATAATTTACATTTATAATTTAAATGGTAGAGCTTCAATTTTGTGGGAGAACCTCATGCAAGTAAAAGGGATCAATGAAAGGAGGATTAGTTGGGAGTGATTTAAGAAGTATTTCAAGGAAAAATACCTTTCTGCTAGGTATTATGACACCAAGAGGAAATAATTCAATGAAATCAAGTTGGGATATAAATCTATGGAAGAGCATGTCCATAAATTTTTGGAATTGTTGAGGTATGTGGACTATATCAAAGATGAGAGGGTAAAGATCCAATGCTTCCTTGGAAGTCTAACTTGAAATTTCAGAGATAGGATTGAGTTTGTTAACCCACCAATTCTTGATGAATTCATTAGGATGGAAATGCATTGCTATGAGCAGAGAAAAGGAAAATCAGAGGTTCACCTAGCATGGAAAGGAAATCCAAGATGGAAATTTGATCAAAGGAAAAGTGGATTTAAGCCACCATTCAAAAATCAGCCAAGAAGTTTTCCACAGGTCCAACAAGCACAAAGTGGGAATAAGCCAACAGTTGTAGTAGAAAAAGTACCAAAAGGGCCACTTCAGTGTTGGGGATGTGGAGGAAACCACATGCTTAAATATTGTCCACATCAGAGCGAGAATCCCCGGATCTTGCACAACTTAAAATGAGCAGCTACAGTGGAGGATATGGCAAGGGTATCGCCTCGAATTTATGCAACGCTGGATAATAATCAGGCAGACCAGCAATCAACAGTGGTGGAAGTTGAAGGTAAGATTGCTAAGAAATCTATTTCTATTTTGATTGATCCAGGATCTACTCAAAGTTATGTTTCTCCAAAATTGGTTGAAGTTTGTTCTCTTAGAAAAATGAAGCATAACAAGTCTTTCCTAGTTCGGTTAGCCACAGGGACCAAGAGAAAAGTGAGTGAAGTAGTGATGGAGTGCCCCATGTAGTTGAATGGATTCCTCAAAAAAGTAAGTTTGAATGTCCTATCATTAGGATCTTATGATGCTCTAATTGGTTGGAAATGGATAGAGCCAAGATAGACTGCTATGAAAAGGTACTTGAATGCATTGATGAAGAGGGAAGACCAAGATTGGTAAGAGAAATTCTCAAGCAAGTTTTAGTAAGACAGATTTCAACCTTACAGTTGAAATTTTTTTATAAGAAGGGTTTACAATTATATGCAGTTCATACATCAGATTCATTAGAGGACAAAGGACCAAGGATAGAAGACTTCTAGTTGTTGCAAGAGTTCAAAGATGTGTTTCTGGATGAAGTGTCGGGACTTAAACCAAAGAGAGATATTGATTTTACCATCGATCTTGTTCCAAGGGAAGCGCTAATTTCCAAAGCTCCTTATAGAATGAGAATGCAAGAATTGATAGAGTTAAAGATGCAGCTGCAAGAATTAATGCATAAGAAGTATATTAGGCCAAGTTTATCTCCTTAGGGAGCACCGGTTTTATTTTTCAAGAAAAATGATGGGACTTTAAGGATGTGTATTGATTACAGGAAGCTAAATAAAGTGATGATTTGTTTGATCAAATGAAGGAAGCTAAAGTGTTTTCAAATATTGACTTGAGGTATGGCTATCATCAAGTGAGGATAAAAGAAGAATACATTCACAAGACAACTTTCCAGAAAAGATATGGCCATTATGAGTTCACACTGGTTCCATTTGGTCTTACCAATGCACCTGCTACAATCATGTGTCTCATGAATAGTGTCTTCAACAAGTATTTGGATAAGTTTGTGTTAGTATTCTTGGATGACATTCTTGTTTATTCAAGGAATGAAGAAGAGCATAACCAGCCTAGATCCAAATCCTAGGCTCTATCAAGCGCCGAGAGGGATCAAATTCCTCGAGGTGCAAACCTATCCTTGAATAGCTCCTTGAGTGCAATACCTGAGCCACCTAATCCTAAGCTCTAAAGTATCTACTTTAAGTCTCATATTTACTTTTTACTTTGTATTATTATTTTTTGTTTATGGCCGACATAATATTATTACTTTTTACTTTGTATTATTATTTTTTGTTTATGGCCGACATAATATTATTACTTTTTACTTTGTATTATTATTTTTTGTTTACTTTGTATTATTTTGTTACTGGACAAACACTCTAAAGTCTCATATTTACTTTTTACTTTGTATTAAAAGTAAAAAGTAAAGTCTCTAGTTTAAGTCTCATATTTACTTTTTACATTGTATTATTCTTTTTTGTTTATGGCCGACATAATATTTATTACTTTTTACTTTGTATTATTCTTTTTTTTGTTTACTTTGTATTATTTTGTTACTCGACAAACACTCGACAAACTCGACAAACAATCGACTAACAAGATATCCCCCATACTAGGCTGTAGAGTGCCTCTCGACGCAATGAACATCTAATAATGGTGTTTCAAGTTCTTATAGAACACCAATTGTATGCAAAGCTGAGCAAGTGTGATTTCTATCAAAGGAAGGTACAGTATTTGGGTCATGTCATCTCAGAAGAAGGAATTGCAGTAGATCCAGAAAATATTGAAGCCATAATGGGTTGGCCTACTCCAAAGAATGTTACAGATGTTAGATATTTTATGGGTCTTGCAAGCTATTATAGAAGGTTCATTAAAGGATTTTACAAGATAGCCCACCCAATTAAATTATTGCAGAGGAAGAATGTCAAGTTTGTATGGTCCAAAAAATGTGAGAAAAACTTTCAGCAGCTAAAGAAGTTACTCACCAGTGCTCTTGTTTTGAAGATTACAGATCCAAAGAAGGATTTTGTAGTGTGCACAGATGCTTGCATTGAAGGTCTAGGTGGAGTGCTCATGCAAGAAGGGTTTGTGATTTTCTATGAGTCAAAAAAATCAAAAGAACATGAAAAGAATTATTCCACGCATGATTTAGAATTAGCAGCCATAGTACATGCTCTCAAGATGTGGAGACATTATTTGTTTGGAAGAA
This sequence comes from Larix kaempferi, assembly GCA_027924585.1. Taxonomy (NCBI): domain Eukaryota; kingdom Viridiplantae; phylum Streptophyta; class Pinopsida; order Pinales; family Pinaceae; genus Larix; species Larix kaempferi. Next base: position 67,710,665 of record BSBM01000361.1, on the reverse strand, counting down.
GATTCGAGCTTAGGACAGACCACATGAGTTTGAAGTATTTTTTTGAACAACCAAACTTGAATGCTAGAAAAGCTAGGTGGATGGAATTTCTCTGTGAATTTGATTTTGAAATTAAGCATGTAAAAGGGAAAGAGAATAAGGTTGCAGATGCTCTTAGCAGAAAATCCCATGTTGCAGCATTAAGCATGTGCAAATCAGATTTGAAGACAAGAGTTCTTGAAGCCGAAACCAATGATGAAACTTACCTTCAAATTAAAGAAAAATTGCAGCAGGGAAATATAGATGAAAAGTGTGTAGGATATCAGCTTGGTGAAGATGATATCCTCCTTTATAAAGATAGACTATATATTCCAAATTGTGTAGATTTAAAGAAGTTAGTGATGGATGAAATACATCAAATGCCATACTCTGGACATCCAAGATATCAAAAGACAATAAAAATGGCAAGAAAGCAATACTTTTGACATGGGATGAAGAAATACATAGAAGAATACATTTCTAAGTGTAAAAAATGCCAACAAGTTAAGGTAGAACACCAACATCCAGCAGTATTGTTCCAGCCTTTGCCCATTCCAGAATGGAAGTGGGAAGTAATTCCTATGGATTTTATAACAGGTTTTCCAATGACAGTGAGGAAGCATGATTCAATTATGTGGTAGACAAGCTATTAAAGGTAGCTCACTTTATTCGATTCAATTTCACTCATAAGACAAGTGACATAGCACATATTTAAATGAAGGAGATATCCATATTGCATGGATTGTCCAAGGCAATAATTTCAGATAGAGATGTAAAGTTCACATCCAATTTTTGGAAGGGATTATTTCAGGAATTGGAACTCAATAGAATTGTAGTATAGCATATCGTCCTCAAACAAATGGCCAAACTGAGAGGGTGAATTAGGTTCTTGAAGACATGTTGAGAATGTATGTGATGAACAAACCATCTAGGTGGGAGGATTACCTACACTTGGTAGAATTTGCATACAGTAATGGACATCAAGCATCATTGAAAATGAGTCCTTTTGATGCATCGTATGGAAAATAATGTAGGAATCCAGTGAATTGGGATCGTCCGATGAACAGGGTAGTGATTGGGCCAGAGATGATTAAGGAAATGGAACAAGAAATTGTGAAGATTAGGAAGAATTTAAAGGCATCTCAGGAAAGGCAAAAGAGTTATGTAGATTTGAAAAGAGTGCATAAGGAGTTTCAGATTGGGGATCATGTGTACTTAAGAGTGAAGGCAAGGAAAAGTTCCCTAAAGTTGGGGATTTGTGCCAAGATGGCACCAAGATATTGTGGGCCATTTGAAGTCCTTAATAGGATAGGACCAGTTGAATATAAGATTGTATTTCCTGCTAACATGAGAGCTCATAATGTTTTTCATGTTTCTTTTCTTAAGAAGTATGTACATGATCCTAATCACATAATTGATTGGAATGTGATACAGGTGGAACCCAAGGGAGAGTTCCAAGTGGACCCTATGCAAATTCTCGACAAGAAGGTCACATTGCTCTAGAAGCGGGCCATCGATCAGGTAAAGGTGCAGTGGAAGCACCTTACTCCCAATGACGCTACATGGCATCTAGAGGATGCCATGAGAGAGGCATTCCCATTTTTGTTTAGTTTTGAGAACACCGAGGATGGTATTGTTCTAAGGGGGAGGGGATTGTAACATCCCCATTTTGACCCTTAGGATATATTGGATTTTAATGTAAATATTGTATCCATGCGATGTGTGTTTTCCTATAATGGAGCTCAAGGCCAAGGCCCCACTAGTGGATGCTCGGATTTTATTTAAAAAGGAAAGTATTTGATATTATGTTAGCCATGTGCTATTAAGCCATGGAAATTGTAAAAATGATGAAAATAAATAGCATGCAATAAAAATAGCAAAGAAAACTGGCTATAGGAGAAACTAATAAGAAGGGGCCATGTGTATCAACTCAGGAGAGGTCAGGGGGTTTTGGGATTGAACCATAGGATGCCAAGTGTCATCTTGAGAACCCATTTGACTTTCCTTACTGACATTAAATTATGCTGTAAGGAAGTGGTTGAAGAAAATCAGTCCATGGATTCAATGGAGCATGGGAAACCCTGAAATTCGTATGATAGGGTATTGGCTTTGTTTACTTGACCCACAAGTCACTCTACCTCATGGGGATACATTTTCCCTTATCCCCATTCCATTTTTTATCATCCAAGGATCAATTTTCATGCATTCACAAGCCCAATAATGAAAAAAAATGAGAGATCGTGATTATGGGTTAAGCCATGAGTTGGAGTGCCAAAATCGTCCAGAAATGCATGTGGGAAGTTAAATCCAATAGGGAATCCTTCGACTTGAACTTGAGGGGTGTATTTCAGAGTGTGAGATGCTCAAAAACCCATGAGAAAATGAAGATTGGATAGCCAAGAATCCAATTTTGGGATAGATCCATTCAGTTGCAACCCTGAGGAGATCCAAGCGTGAGTGACATAAAAGAAGATAAAATAGAGGTTGGAATTGCTTGATAAACCCAGTGAAGGCTAGAATCTAAAGGAATCAACAACTTGAACCTTTATATGCCCACATTGAAGAGCACTAGAGGGAAGGGGTGCTTGAGGGACTATGTAGAAGAGAAGGGGACCTTCCTTTGGTTGGGTGTGGTAGGTATTGTGGGTGCCAAGGCTGTTGGTATTTAGTTTAAAATGCATGTAGCTCTATGGTTGAGCTCACTGGCTTATCATCCTCCTCCTTGTCTCTTTTCATGCTTGATAAACCCAACGGTGTTAGCATGTCTGCTGGTGTGAAACCATGGCTATGAGTGAGCTTGTTTAGTTCCTCCTTGGTGTATACATAGCCCAACTCGGGGGTGGTCTCCCAGTTGAAATAATATAGGCTGGATAGAGACGTATGGTTGGGTGGAATGTTTCTCTCACATATTCAGTTGCTTGGACAACTTCATCTTAAACATAAGTGCTGTCTATAGTTCTAAATCATGTTAATTCTTATGTTATGAGTATCTGCTATTTCAAGTCAATATGAATGAAATGATTACATGGAGTGAATTAGTAGGAAGCTTGTGTATAAGCCTAAACATGAGGCTGGTTCATATATGATAGTTTCATCATTTTTCTTATGTTAGATATGTTGTTATCCTTGCATGTTGTATATGCATTAATGAGATTTAGTTCTATTGTGTATGTTGTTATGCATTGCACACGCCTGTACATGGTTTGTATTTCATCACTTGGGATTAGGGGATGAATTAGACACCTCTCCTGTTGTTTTCATGATCCCTCTGTGGGTCAGATGAAGGGAGGGGCCTTGACAGAGTGGTATCAGAGATCTGTACAGAGTGGTAAAGAGGTATTGATGAAGTTTGGGGCAACAATGTTTTTGGAAGAAGGACAAAATCAGAGTCCTCAAGTGTGGTAGAGGATCACACCGTTGCATAGGGCTCACTGAGATATTTCCAACGGTACCAATTTTTCCAAAAATGGACTTAGGATGAGAAAGTTATCAGCTTGAGAAGTTGGCAATAACAAGAGCATATGGCCTACTTCCGACTTTCCGACTTCCACAGGGCGGATTGCGGATTGCAGAAGTCGAAGGGGAGATTTATTTAGAGTTACATGTGTGGTTTCAAATTTCTAACTCCTGCAAGGAGGATTGCGGATTTCAGAAGTTGGAGGGGTGATTTGTATGGATTTGCGCATTGGAGTTTTGACTTCCGACTCCCGCATCACAGATTGCGGATTGCGGAAGTTAGAGGAGTAATTTTCCTAGAGTTGTGAATTTGGGGTTTCGACTTCCGAATCCCGCATCATGGATTGCAGATTGTGGATGTCAGAGGCGTGATCCTTCGAAGTAGTGTATTTGGGGTTTCAACATTCCGACCCCTACATTGCGGACTATAGATTGCGGAAGTCGGAGGTGTAATTCTCGAAGTTTTGCGTTCCTGTGCCGACTTCCGACTCCTGCATTGCAGCTTGCGGATTGCGGACTAAAGTTGGTTTTGCAGAATAAATTGTGGTTGTGTAAAGATGCATAATTTTGGAAAAAAATTAGCAGGTTGGTTCTAAGGAGCTCCCATCACCTTTGAAAGACACCGAGGTAATTAGGGATGTGACAGTGTTTAATAATGTTGAGAAAATTTTATTAAAACTGGGATACTATACCTTTCTTTAATGTCCCTGGTTCTGACACCTTGGCATATGTTATGTAAATGATGTAATATCGTTCATTATCGTAAGGAACATGGTGAGGAGATCAAGTCCAAGGACCTACCATGGATATCCCAAATAGATATGCATACCTCAACAATAAATATGGTTAGTGAGCCATGTGTTGGTCAAAGCATGGTAGAATTTAAATGTGATGTACAGATGCATAATATAATAAACAAATCCATAGCTAACTATACAAGGCCACTGTTGGGCGAGGCCCAAGTTGGCGCAGTTTTGGTGAAGCGAAGTCCAAGTTAGCACATTTTTGTGGAAGCGTAGCTCAAGCACAACAGTTTTGAGGCAGAAGTACGAATTTGGAGAGGCTTGGTATTGGCCTATTTTGGGGAGAAACGACTCTATGATTCTCGGGAATAGGGTATGGAGCAATAAGAAGATGGCGGATAGGGGCCTGCTTCCTCAGTAAAGGCAGAGGTACAAAGGACAACCAAGGTAGTTGGAGTATTTAAAGAAGAAGCGGTGCCCTGACAGTTATAGGAACAACGTTGATGAGGTGAAAAGTGAAAAGGACGCACCAGGGTACAGTCAGCGTCGTGCAGTAAGAGCAAGTGGCTGTCAGAAGAGCGATAGAGCCAAGGAAGCAGCGGAAAGGACGACCAAGGAAAAGCATAGTAGCTGAGAAGTTATGGAAAAGTATGGTTAGCAGGGTAACCGCGTCGTTTTTGGGGGGTTTAAGGGTACTATGGGGTTTTGGCCCATAACTATTGTAAATATGTGACCTTTGGGCACAATCTATAAAAGGGAAATTTTTTTATAGGGAATGGTTGGTCATTGTTTTTATCGAGCTTTTGTAAGTTAGATCTAGGCCAAGAGAAAGAGAGAAAGAGGTTCTGTAGTTGTGTACACAGAGACCCATTGTAGAGAAGAGTCTGTAGCTGTGTGCATAGAATGGAACTGTTAACCCTTCCCATTAATATAAACAACAGTTCTCGTGGATGTAACTCCCATCCGGGGGGTGAATCGTGTAAATACTAGTATTTTGTGATTGCATCTGTGATATTGCTTCATGTTTATGTATGTTCATGCTTTTGTATGTATTTTCATGTGTATGGTTGATGAGAATAATATGTTAAGTGTTGGACACATATAACTGAATATGCAAGCAACTCTGAATATGATGAATGCGTAGTTGCATAGGTAACACTAATTCAGCGCATCCTGTAGTGTGTGCAACTTCCCAGAAGCGCAGTCTCATAACTGCATTGTAGTAGTGTAGTGTGGGTAACTATCACTAGTGCATAGTTCTAGAGTGCGTTGTGGTATTAGAAGTGGATGCGAAGTAGGTGTGAATTTTCTCAGTGTAACAGTTCCATAGTTGTGCATCAACGGGTTATAGAAACATGCTTCTATAGCCACCCCATAACTTCACCTTGGGTGAGACCTCAGTCTGTTCGCAGGTTGTTGCCGAAAGGGCCGGTGAAAAGAGGGTTTTGTTGGGTATCTGAAATACCCAAAACCTGGGTCATTCTAAGAACGAGTTAGTGAGGCCAACATTAGGTTCTGTTATCATGCTTGAATTGGTGATGTGCTCTGATAACTAGAATCCTGAGAGGACAGAGATACATAACTGGGTGATCAAGAAAGAAAAGGAGTTTGCGAAGAAAGAAAACAGATATCAACGCTTATCTACGGAAGAGTGGTTACAAAAATACCTATTTTCGGACATACACAAAGTCTTCTTTGCATTTTTTGGTAATGAGCTACATGAGTGGATATCAAGACTTGCAGAACGAAAAAAATGTTTTCAGGGTGGAGAACCTACAGAGTGGACTCCAGAGCTGATTCATAGGCTTAAATAGGTTGATAGCCCAATTTCAAGAGCAGTAGACTTTTGGATGGATAGTGTACTAGAAGGCTATGTTACAAAATTTGCTTTGGAGACTCTGAAGTCTTACAGCGTAGCAGAAGGATATTTCTTCAAAGGGTTTAGAGGTAAGTACCTGAAAAATCCCAGTTTATATATTAAAATTTTGTTAGCAGAAAAAGGTTTCTTGAGAATGCAATAAAATTCCTAGGGATTTGAGTCTGTAATGTTCAGTAACATAGATAGTGACACTGAGGAAAATATTTATACTTTGCGAAGTGGAAAAGATATAATCCTAGCACTAGAGAGAGATCTCGTGAAGCCAAACCTTGTATACTCCTAGAAACTGAGTTAGGATGTGATAGACATTCATATCAGGTTGATTTTGATAGCGAAACAGAGCATAGACTGACTACCTATCATCCTATCACTTCCATAAACCTCTAGTTGACAAAAATGATACTACTAGTTCGCAGAACACTAGTAGCAGTAACATCGCAGGAGTCAATACTTGGAGTCATCCAAGTAGTAGCATACCTAATCCATCTCAGAACACTAGACATCCTAGAAGAAGGATGACATACGACATTAAGCTGCTTATTTTCAAAGGATCTGGTTTAGAAGACCCAGAGCAACATTGGTTTCTCTGTGAAGCCATCTGGAATGTTAAGCAAGTACAGGATGATGACATAAGACAAGCATAGTTAGTTACTACATTCAGGGACAGAGCTTTGACGTGGTTCATGAAATATTCTGGGGGACAGAATAGAACATTAGTAGAGATCAAAACTGTGATGATAAGATAGTTTAGGAAACCTAAGTCAGAATATCAATGCATTACAAAGCTAAAAGAAATCAAACAAAATCCTAATGAGATTGTATGGAAATTTGATCAAAAATTTAAAGCACTGTTAGATCAATTAAGTTTCAACATAGCACCGCAACAAATCAAGAATGGTTCATAGCTGCGTTGTTTCCCCATATTAGATTACCACTGATGCAACATAAGGTTTATTTGAAAACAGAGGCATTAGAGATTACGATGAAGCTAGAGGATTTTCCCATAGGATAAACTAGCGCAAGGATGGTATAGATACAGGCCCAGCTAGCAAACTTGATGTTGCAGTTGCAAGATATGAAAAAGGGTAAAGAAACACGAGAAGAGGTTTAGTATACTAAATGTAAAGGAGAAGGACATTCTAAGGAACACTGCCCTATATTCAGATATTACATCGCTAGTGGAGCACCAAACCCATTGAATCAACAACAAGGCCCATGGTGTAAGATATGCCGATGTAGAGGACATCGCCCAGAACACTATTACCTACTTCATAAATATGTGCAAACACCAAAGAATATGTACTGTACATTATGTAAGTTAGTTGGCCATGATGATAGAAACTGTAGAGTATATGATCTCATGATAGAAAGAAAACATGATGTCTACAGAGTTCAAGGAGAAATGCAGAGTAACAATGAAAATGCGCAGTATGATCAAGGAACATACAGAGGACATGGTGGATTCAAAGGAAGAGGATGAAAAACTGGCCAAGGAAGAGGCAGAGGTTAGATTGTATGTTATATATGCTCTCAACCTGGACATCTAGCCAGATATTGTCAGAACCCTTTTACTACCTATAAGTACTGTAATTCATTTGACCATGTCATTGAGGCATGTATTGTCTTGAAAGGAAAAATGCGAGAGAAGACCAGAAGCACAGAATCAGAACATACAAATGATCGCAACTGAATAACGAAATAAAGATCGCAACATCCATGTTGCGACACGAAGCAGAGCTACGACAGGTAGAGATCAGATAACTGAAGCATTGAATTCTGAGGACCACATCACGAAACAAAATCCTACTGAATGGGCTTAGATAATAAAAGCGAATGGAAAAATGCTTGCCTTCAACCTTAACAGAGAAAAAGAAGCCTTCATGGAGACCAAAAAAGTATTACAGATCTTAGAACCTGTGACCCCAAGAATCCAGTTTTGAAGTGAACTAGCACCTGTGATGGATATGCCAATTTCATATGATGGATCGTGTACTGCAACAGAACCCATAAGTCCTGTTACGCAGTTCCTATAGAGCTGCATGAAGCTATTAAAGCATGGAAATGCATTAGCAGAGTTACAAAACCTACTCAGCCATTACGAGTAGTGTAATTCCCTAAGCGAAGCACATAGCGCAGTTCACCATATCAAGAGTCATAGAAGGACCAGAAGAGAGATGAGATTAAATGCACAGATCAGGGACTTTGAAATGGACCAGATCATTCTTGACTTAGGATCAGAGGTGAATGTATTGACAAAGCAGACATGGGAACATATGGAAAATATGAATTTATCATGGTCACCAATACAATTGAGACTAGCTAATCAGCAAAAGGTTCTACCTTTTGGGATATTATCGAATGTCCTTGTTGACATTGATGGCGTGCAAAGTAAAGCAGACTTCGAGGTTATTGAAATCATAGGCGATAGCAATCCATATCCTTCATTATTGGGGATAGATTGGGAAATCGATAACCTCGTGATTATCAAATTGAAGAAGAAGCAGATGATATTTGAAGGATCAGATATCAGGGTCATCGCACCCTTGGATCCTTTACAGGGACCTAGATATATTGAACCAATAAGAGAAGAATGCAGAGCTAAAGATCTTGATCATATATACAACATGATAGTGAATCAAGCAGACTACATCAATCCTACTGATGATGGGACATTGAGATGGATATGTGATAGTTCTTTCCTATCAGATTCAGACACACAATTGGGGAATTGGTAGATCTGAATGCATGAAGTATCAGGAAGACAATGTGCAAAGCTCATTAAATCACTGCGCTGGATTGGAAAAAAGGTAATCCCAATCCCTACTTATGATGGCTCAAGTAATATCCATGCATTCCTTCAGGAATAAATTATGTCAGTCTCAGATGAACATAAGTTAGCAGCTTTAGATAAATCACTGCGCACTACACCTGCTAGGTGGTGGTTTGCGCATAAGCAGAATCTGAACACATGGGAACAATGCAAGAACATGATGGAGATCATACTTACAGAACAAACTGAGATTGTGAAAGTAAAGTATAATGGACAGAATGATCCTAGATATCACATAGAGATTTGTTTGAAAGCATGGATACATAGAATGCAAGGTTGACATAAACATCGACCTCATCTACTGGATCACGCATCTCAGTAAGCGAGCTGATGATACTGCAGGGGATTTCGTGGGTAAAACCAAGGACAAAGATCTCACGAAGTGAATCAAGGAAGAGTTCGAGTTGCAAAAGGGAAGTCGTGGATATATCACAGCTGGGATCAAGGACTAAGCTATGTGTTTCACAGTCTAGTTGTTAGGAGGAAACGTTTTGAGGAAGTGCATACCGACAGAGGTGCCGACTGTTGCAGTCTCATTAGTTGCAAAGGATAAGGATGGCACTCTATACAATTGGTCCAGTTATCTTTTGAACGAGTTCTTGGAGGATTTCCGTGAAACTTGGGATGGTGGAACCCCTTTCCACTATAGTTGGTTGTTGGTGTTGATGCATTTGTGGGCTGGAGAGAGCCACTTTACCAGCAAAATGTCATAGTTATTATGGGAGATTGCCAAGGGACTAGGTTTGAAAACATGTGGGAAAACGCGGGGCCAAAAATACAATGGGTAAATAATGAGCAGATGTTTACCTACTATGGGAAGTTGTACGATGTGATTCAATGCACTCCACGCATTAAAAAGGAGTTGACAGCTATGCATATCCGTAGGCTAACATTCAAAGCTGATCTCCATTTTATATACATTCAGCCAAGAGCTAAGAAGCAGAACCCATAACGGTTTGAAGGGTTGTACCAGTTAGATGCAACGAAGATGGAGTTGATTATGGAAGACTGGCCACCGGAGTGGAAGGTTGATTCGCTAGTAACGATCAACACAACATCAGAGAAAAGAGAAGCTGGAGATCCACAGAATGGATAAGAAATGACCAACGCGCAAGCTAAAGAGACAGGACAAGAAGAAACAAAGTAAGACATTGTTGAAGGGAAGTTAGGAGAGAAACGGAAGGACCTTGAAAGTGCGGTGCCAGAAAAAGGGCAAAGGAAGAATCACAAAGCAACTAAACGACCAGCCAAAGAACAGTTATACGTAGATGAAAATGAAAGCATCGCAATGCAAGTCAGTGAGCACTTGGAAGAGGCGCTTGCTCTGAAAGAAGCTAATAGCGAAGAAATCCAAGTGAACCTGATTCAGAACCTCACAGAGCTGAAAAGCGTGGTCGCAGAGATAGAACACGTTCAGCAGGAATCGGTGCGTGAATCCGACTCTGAAGGCAAGTCAGGTGAGTTAATCCAAAGGAGGAGAAAGATGCTTACCTTGATGATGAGACTTAGCTTAGTGAGAATTGAGCCAATTAATGTTATTTTTCCAAGTGATGAACTTGCTGAGGGTGCGAAGAACCTCGCACATGAGACATTATTGTTGGCATGCTACCCCTAGAAGAATTACACAATCTGCACCTGCAGGTTGTGGAAGAGATAAGAGATAGAGACATTATTTCTCATAACCAACATCTACAGTTGAAGAAAGCTATAAGTATTTGAAGGGTGAATCCATGGAAAAGAGCAAAGAGCTAATCAATGTTCAAGAGAAACATCACAGACTCAAAGAAATGGTCGCAGCAGTATGCGCGAAGATACCTAAGTGTGAAGAGGAACCTGAGGTAGAAGCCACAATACTTAATATTGGTGCCGCAATGGACAATATTAAGGAAGAGATGGTGGATATGGAGATTTCCTATAAAGAGAAGATTGATACTCTAGAATCTTAGTAGCAATATGGCACTCTTCATGAGGATAAAGAAGCCATAATCTAAGGATTGAGGATATCAACAGAAAACATCTTAGCAGAAGTGGCGAGATGTCAGGACATGCTCGATGAAGCCACTAAAGTATGGTCTATGCTATAGGAAGATCCTGAGTTGCAGAAGATACAAGATGAGATGCAGCATCGACAACAAGAGATTGAATCTGTGAACACATCTATGAATACTTTTCCGCCAAGGCAGAAGATCCAGAAGTTAACAGAGATCAGGGAGCTGCAGAAGGAGTTGAAAGTGTTGAGAGAAAAGGAGGCTGGCACTTCAGCAAAGTTATAGCCCATGCAAGAGGAGGAGCTCTCTCTTTCAAAACAGATTGAAGAGAAGTTACAAGAACTTCACACCACATAGTACATAGCAAAAGAGCATGCTCAAGAAGCCATATCGCAAGAGATGTTGGAAACTATAAAGGAGTTTGAGCACGATACAAAGGAAACTGTTGCGAGGCTAAGCACAACTCTTCGGGACTTCACTGTGAATTTGAGTACCCCAGGGGACGCACAGTTGAATCCTCCCAACATAAGTGGATCAAGGACAACCCATGAGTGAGTGTTAGGGGCATGTTGGGCGAGGCCCAAGTTGGCACAGTTTTGGTGAAGCGAAGTCCAAGTTAGCAAAGTTTTGTGGAAGCATAGCTCATGTGCGACAGTTTTGAGGCAGAAGTACAAATTTGGTGAGGCCTAGTACTGGCCTATTTTGGGGAGAAACAACTCCGCAATTCTCGGGAACAGGCTATGGAGTGATGTGAAGATGGAGGATAGGGGCATGCTTCCTTAGTAAAGGAAGAGGTATAAAGGATGGATAGGGTAGTTGGAGTAGTTAAAGAAGAAGCGACGACATGAAATCTACAGGAACAACATTGATGAGGTGAAAAGTGCAAAGGATGCACCAGGGTACAACCACAGTGCCGCACAGTCAGAGCAAGTGGCTGTCAGAAGAGAGTTAGAGACAAGGAATTGGCGCAAAGGATGACCAAGGACAAGCATAGTAGCTGAGAAGTTATGGAAAAGTATGGTTAGCGGGGTAGCCGCGCTGTTTTGTGGGGTTTAAGGGTACTATGGGGTTTTGGCCCATAACTATTGTAAATATGTGACCTTCGGGAAGAATCTATAAAAGGGGCAATTTTGTATAGGGAAGGGTTGGTCATTGTTGTTATCGATATTTTGTAAGTTAGATCTAGGCCAAGAGAAAGAGAGAAAGAGGCTTTGCAGCTGTGTGCGCAGAGACCCACTGTAGAGAAGAGTCTGTAGCTGTGTGCGCAGACTAGAACTGTTAACCCTTCCCATTAATATAAACAACAGTTCCCATGGACGTAGTTCCCATCTGAGGGGTGACCAAGTAAATACTAGTGTTGTGTGATTGCATCTGTGAGATTGCTTCATGTTTATGTATGTTCATGCTTTTGTATTTATTTTCATGTGTATGGTTGATGAGAATAATATGTTAAGTGTTGGACACATATAATTGAATATGCAAGTAAATTTGAATATGATGAATGCGCAGTTGCATAGGTAACACTAGTTCACCATATCATGTAGTGTGTGCAACTTCCCATAAGCACAGTCCCAGAGTTGCACTATTGTAGTGTAGTGAGGGTAACTATCACTAGTGCATAGGAGTGTGTTGTGGTATTAGAAGTGGATGTGAAGTAGGTGTGACTTCGCTCAGTCGACCGGTTCCATAGCTGCGCATCACCGGGTTACAGAAACCTGCTTCTGTAGCAACCCCATAACTTCACCTTGGGTGAGACCTTAGTTTGTTCGTGGACTGTTTTCGAAAGGGCCAGTGAAAAGGGGGTTTTGTTGGGTCTCTGAACTACGCAGAACCCAGGCTAGTCTAAGAACGAGTTAGTGAGGTCAATAGAAACAAGAGAAAGGGGCATGATTTTCCTAAGGTTAGGGAGGGACATATTAATCCATGAAGCTAATAGAAGAAATCCAAGTATCCAAGAGAGGACTTATGAGCCATCACTTGAAGCTAAGTTGACTTGTGTGCCCCAATAATTTAATACTTCCTAGAGGGAGGTAGTTGAGTCAATTATTATCTTGGGGAAAGGAAGTCACGGGTCTAATATTTATTTTGTCAGTCGCCCTATAGAACTGGGAATGGGGATTGATTATTGGGTAATAAATCAATCGAACTAAAGTCATCCTTAATTATCTATTAGTTGAGGGATGGCACAATCTATCAGTCTATTATTCTATCAGCGTGGATAGTTCTTTGAAATAATTAACTCAACCTCTCGTGCGAGTGTATCTATCAAGAGGTGTATCTATCTAGTTAAGGGGGGAGAGGAGAGTCGACCATGGCCTAGGAAAATATCCATCTGATCATTGTCTATATTGGTGTGGTGTAATGGCTTTGGATTTGGTTGTCTACCATCGATGGAGTGGAGTGATATTGACCCAAGAGTGGTTATGAGCTTTGGTTTGTGGTCATGGATGAGATTCAAGAATGGATTTTGAGATCACATTTGTTATGTGATCCTTTTCCATTGTATGTAACAAAGTGGTATTGTGTGCCCTATTTTCATGTCGGTATGCTAGTGATTGCATGACTAATCCATGAACTATCTAAGTGTGTCTACGAGTGGGAAGTTTCTTGTAAGTACCTTATAGCATGTTCGATTGCTAGTAGCATGCCCCAAACTATTTAATCCTTCCCAAATCTAATCATGCACTGGGGGTTCCTTCCCCTCATTGTTAAAGTCATACTGAGTATGGTTGTTTGTTAGCCTTGTATAAACCGAGTGCTATATCAAATAGTGTTGGGGTTAATCCCTAGAAGTAATTGGTTGTGTGTTGCCAATATTTGTAATCCTTAATAGGATGGAACCTCTTGGATGATGATATAGGGTTTGGGTGATCCTTCTATGCACGCACTGAATAGCACCTTGAGGAAAGTGACACCTAAGGAACCTGTTGACACCAGGTCTGAGGAAAATTGAAATTTTTGCTAAAAGGTCCTAAGAGAAAGAATCATCACAAAAAGGGTTGAATTGAAGGTTTTTATATAAAAGAATAGAAGAAAAACCCATATGTATAAAGTCCACCAGCAAATATAATGTAAAGGTTAAGCCCCAGTCAAGTTTCGTCGGCGGAGATATTATAGATCAAGATCAACGGTCCATATTAACCCCGCGTCGCCAATGTGATCGTCGACAAACGGTGGAGGGTGGTAGCGGACATAATACCACCAAGGCACGTGTCCCATATTCATTCATCCGCGCATGGATAAAGTGGTATCGGAAACCACCATAGCACCGCGCGGAACCACCCATTTTAGAAATGTGGAAAGATACCTTACGTGGCAAGATGGGACCCAATACGTGGCGAACAGGGAAAGCTGGGTAGGACCATGGCACGTGGCATCATATTTTACAATGATCGGAAGGCTGATACATGCCTAAATAAAATCAACGGCCAACGTTTCATCCGCGGCCAGGAACATGCGCACGGGATATAAAGGAAAGCGGTCGCGGAGAATAAACCACCATAACAGGTGTCAGCAGATGGTGTATCCGCGCGAGAAGCAAACCAGAAAAAGAAACCGACTTTTCGGTCGCGGATACCACCGGCGGGATAAAGGGGCACGAGATCTGACGGTCCAAAACAAAGCTTCTAAGATCAACGGTTGTATATGACCCGCGTCCATAAAGGTGCAAGGAGGTTATGTTAAAAAGGCTTATATAAAAAGAAAAGGGCTCCACATAACGACATTTTGCATGTGTCGTTATCCTGGAGAGCTCCGAAGACTGGTGGAAGCTGGCGATTGCGACAGAAGGCGAAAAGCAAGCACTTACAGGTAGGGTCTGGTGACCTGTCACACTTTTTAAACGAAATTTTGTTTAAAAGAAGCATTTAAATGGAGACTGTCCAAGATATAGACGTTATTAGGTCAAAAGATGCCCTAGAAGACAGAGATGAAGATGTTTACGACACCCTAATTAGGTTTCCGGTCTCCGATGTGAAAATTAAGTTGTATGAGTTATTAAAAGAGGGTATAGACCCCCATAGGGTTCACCAGTCATCTCTAATAGCTTTTTGCCCAGATCAATTTCCTGTTTTCCCAGAATTCGTCTCCTGGTGTGCCGAAAATTATTCCAGGGAAGAAAGAGTCGTTTTAAATAGCCAGAAAACCAGAGTCGTTTGCAAAATCGAGCCAGCCGAATTGATTAGAGCCCTGGAAGTAGATTTGCCCCAAACCCTAGACCCTGAAGTTTTTTCTGAGGTTTCAATTATTGAAAATTTTCATCATACTTCTCAGAGTGATAGGGAAATGTTTTTGTCGACGTGTCTCAGACCAGAGACTAGCATTTCGGAACTCCCTTACCCTTTAGATATCAATCTTTTTAATGAGAATACTCGGTTGGTCTTGACACTGTTGGCCGTAGTTTTAGGGTTAGATACGGATTTGTACATAACTGAGTTTCAATTGAGTTTATTGTACAGAATAAGTATAGTCCAGTCGGGAATTGACGAAAGTCAAATTCCCCGACTAAGTTTTGAAACATTCATAGCAGAAAGGATTCATGACCAGATGGTCAATTTTTCCACACACAGACATTTTAGGTTTCAGGCCTTTTTAATGAGAATGATTATGGTATCCAGTCAGGAAGAATTGCAGTTCCCAGAGATTGTTTTCACAACTCCACTGGAAAATAATATGTTCAACTTTATCAACTACATGCTCTCAGCAATCTTTAAGATGATTTTCGGAAAAAACCTGCCCAGGGTACTACCGGAAATGCAGGTATCAATGCAATTGAATACAGAATATGCTACAGGGGACTGGTTTTTATCGAAAGATAGTATAGTAGTCAGATTGTATGGTTTCAAGCACGAACCCTATGTGTTACCAACATTCCTCACCTTGAGGATTTTTGCCTTGGAATTCTTGAGACAGAAATTGATTGTAGAAGATAAAAAAATTTTAGTTCATAGACAAGCAACGAACATTAAATATCCTTTCACATTAGGTCCGTTCACAATAAAGAATAAGAACGCTGCTGTATATATAGAGAAGTTGTTAAAAGACATGAATTTTGGGACAGATGCAGCTATGGAATATGATCCATTGAATATCATATCCAAACGAAGAATTGAACGTCGTATCAAGGCTCTGAATCATCAAATTGTTGAAGGGATGGCAGACAGAGCCAACTGGCTCGAATACAAAGAAGAAAATATTCCAGACACATCAGACAAAGAAATATCATTGGAAGAAACAACGGCAGGAGCAGAAAGCGAAATAAACACTGCATTAGTGGGGTCCAAAAGACCTATACAGGATATTATGATCATTGATGATGAGGATACAGAAAAAGGAAAAAGATTGAAAACTGATGAGTCACAAGAATTGAAGGAATACAACATTGAAGAAACCCCTGTAGGGGGTGATGTAAATAGACCCAGGAATATCATGGACGTATTTGATGAACATAGTAAAAATAAGCAAGAATCCGCGAAGCAAACAAGTCAATTGTTTCCGAAGGTCAGGAATATATCAAATAATGAAGTGAGCTTATTTACCAGCAGGAACATCAGAGAAAATTCTTTGAAATTCTCAGTTGTAACAAAAAACAAGATCTCAGAGATGAAGATAGACCTGTCAAAAGTGAATGCCCCTGATAAAATTTTGTTACATAGACAAATTGGAGAGGTCATATACTCAGACTATTTGGGAGCCACATTGAGAGCAGACAAACTGAAGAATTCAATAGATAAATTAAATAATCGGTTGAGACAGGAAAAGGCGGAGAATAAGTCTCGACAACAGCAAATTAAGAAATTGCAAATTGATTTGATTAATAAAGATGGAGACGCAGCCACAAAACTGCTCAAGGAGAAGGAAGATGTGATCTTAACATTGAGACGAAAATTGAAAATCCCAGATACTGTACTCATTCAAGGCGCAGAATTGACAGTATTAGAAAAAGAGAAAGAAGAACTATCTAACGAAGTCAATGATGTCACGGCTAAAATGTTAAAGCTTTCTGACGAAAAGGACTATTGGGAAAAAGAAAGGTTCATTTTGGAAGAACAGTTGGCAACAGCGAGAAAACAATTAGCGGAAAATAGTCAGCAGCAGGTACAGGCAGGCTTGGAAGAAGAGAAGACCAGTGTAGATGGAATTTCACAGGCAATGTCACAAATAAGTTTAAAAGATAATGAAATCAAGTTGTTAAAGGCAGAAGTACAGAAATTGAAAGAAGAAAATGAAGTAAAAGAAAAAGAAATAAAAACTTTACAGGCAAATAATCAGGAATTGAGCAATAATAATAAAGGATTAGCAGCTCATGCAACAGGACAAGCTGCTATGCAGGGATGTAAACATATGGTGTGGGACCAGATCATTAAAGAGGTTGAAAAACTTAGGCCATATCTGGATTATATAAGAGTTAAAGAAAAGGTAGCCAAAGATGCCTTCAACAGTTGCCAGGCAGTCAGGGAAAGTCTAAACAGAAAGCCGAAAGAAATAGCCCAGAAAGCAATAACATTTTTAAACAGTTTATCCGAGGCAGACCTGACAGCCATGAGTATAACAAACAGAATTTCTGTCATCACTTGGGCCAGAAGGATCTTGGGCAAATACTCACATGTCGAAAACATCGAGGCCAAAGCAGGAGAAATAAGGAAAGAAGTAATCCAGTTCAAAAAGCAATTTGACAAGTTAGTGAATAAAGGATTCCCAGCTTTCTGGAACGAAAATAGTGAATTAATTCCTCCAAATGATTATAAAAGATTACTGTTTGATATCAGGATGGATCACCGAAAATTCCAGCAGCTAGATCACATGCTCACAGGAAAAATTCTAATGGAGAAAATGTCAGGGGAATTTGAAATTTTAAATATGCTAATTTCAACTAGTGCAAACCTTCTCCCTATTTCTTATGCAGGTCATATCGAGATGCGAGTCTTGGTGAAGGAAATGACCAGTTATGACTTACCCACGGCTGACCAGTGGAATTATGTGGAGAAGTACGGAAAGACCAGATATTCTGTTCATACTTAAATGCATTTGAAACTCTTGCCATGTGGCGAGAAGATGATATTCAAAAGGTTTTGCCAAGTGGCAAAAGACAATTTTATTTTAAAAAAAAATTGTAATATTATTTGAAAGACAGTTATGGGTTGCTCGAAGACAGTTATCTTTTAGTTAAGCATTTTTAATTATTAGTTAGAAGAAGCAGTTATGTAGAGCTTCTTCTAAAAATTTTGTATAAAAAACAATGGAGGTCATTGTTGAAAGGGTTGGAAAATTTTTGAGAAACAAGTATGTTTTGAAGTTATTTTTGAAGAAATAAAAGCAGTACAGTGATGGTACCTATCTTTTGATATCAGAGATTCATGAGTTAATCAGTCTTACAGTCTGTTATTCTCCTTATCTTTATATGTGCATGTTTACTTCCTTCGTTATGTCTCCCATAGTGTTTTCTTCTATATTTAAATGAGCACTTGAAATAACTTGAGATTCATACTGGTTATGCCTCATTTTATTTGCATTTAAATATCCATTATATTCTCCAAAGTTGGAAATAGATTCATCTTGGATAGATGCCTGTTGTTGATGGAATGTCTTTACTTCTTTCTATGCCACCTGAAAAATCAAATTGACTGTAATATGATTACTATCTTGCCTCTGTGAAAATTTGTATGGTGAAAATCTCTTACTGGTTTATTATACATTTGAAAGCTTTGACTCCATGCCCAACGTTTCTTGTTTACCTTTTCGACCAAAAAATATTTTTTGAGAAATTCTAAAAAGAACCCTTTGTATATTTTAGCCTTCACATATATATCAAGAGAGAGCCCTCTCTGGTAGAGAAAATGGCTAGTTCTTCTACCTAAAGCTTGGTTTGAAATAGGTTACCTTAGGTCTTATTTTCTTACAACCGGAATAAAATCTAAGTGCTAACATTTTGGCGCCGTTGCCGTGGAACGAAAGTGAAATTTTCCCTGGGAGAAACGACAAAGAAAGCTCAAATTTCTTGGGCAAGGAAGTTTGAAACAAGTTGGTTGTAGATATTGCCCTGGCGACTTCACTTGTGACAGTTTTTAGAAATTTTGAGAGTAAGTTGAGAAAGACATTGTGGCTACAAGAAGGAATCCCGGTTCGCAGTTCTTTTTAGGCGTAGATAATCCAGAAAAGCTCCTCAAGACGGAGAAAGTCAAAGGCAAGACGAAAGAAGGTATTTCTCAGCTTTCGAATATATTCCCTTCTTTGCAAGAACATTTGTTTGAGGAAGAAAATATTGGTTCAAGTGAAAAGATTCTGTTTAGAACTAAGTCAGATTCTAATTTGAAAGAAACAAAAGTTGATCCACAAAGTTTGTGGGACTATTCTTTAAAATCTGTTTGGGAAAATTTACAAAGATCTGAGAGGAAAGAACCTAAAATATCCAAAGCCCAAAGAATACCTGTACAAGGTAATAGACGACAGGCGGCAGTTGTTGCCCCTTATAATCCACCACCCATGGCTGCCAGATTTGCTCCTTTGGTTTTGCCAGCAGTTTTACATGATTTGCCTCAAAATTATGCACAGAGAATCTTTACTTTTGATAATGAGGGAAATTATACAGCACAGCAACATGTTGATAATTTCAGTGATTTTATTGATTTAGAAGAAGTAGATTATGATGATGCTAAAATGAGGTTGTTTGCTCAAAGCTTGAGAGGTGAAGTGAAAAAATGGTTTAGAGCTTTAGCCGCTGGATCTATTGCAAATTATGATGCCTTTACAACCCTTTTTATCGAAAGGTGGGAAGATCAGAAAAATCCTTCGCAGGTATTGACCTAGTATAATAATCTGAAAAAGGGAGGTTTTGAGTCACTTCAGGAGTTTTCTGCCAGATTTATGAAAGTCTACAATTCAATCCCTACAGATATAAAACCTCCAGTAGGAGCAGCCAAGTTACATTATGCTGATGCTTTTGAAGGTGATTTTTCATGCACATTAAGAGAAAGAAGATCTACTACTTTGGCAATAATGATGAAAGATGCAGTAGAAGTTGAGGCTAATATGATGGCTTCTGGAAAAATGAGACATAGAGATATGGATAGAAAGAAAATTAGAGAAGACAATCAAAATGTAGCTTCTTCTTCTTCTTCCTCTACAGATATAAAATTCGAAGCAATGATGAAAACTATGGAAAAGTTGCTAGAAAGATTAGTAATGGACAACAAAACTTCAAATAAAGAACCAGCAGAACCTCAAATCAGAAACCCGAACTTTAGGAGGCCTTTTGTTCCAGCTGTAAGGCCGAGAGGACAGCCAAACCCAAGGAATGCAGAAGAGGATCAAATCCGACCTCCTTTTCCTGAAAATTATATTGCTGGAGAAGCTGATGCCGAAATACCTGAAGGAGATATTCACCATTGTGGCAGTTCTGATCCAGAAGTGTATTTGACTAAACAAGAGCATGATATGTTCATGGCAGAAGGAGAATGTTGTAGTTTGGAGATAGGAAGTGATCAATACCAGATTGGTTATCAAAATGCCATAAACGATCTTCAAAGAAAGATAAATCTGAGGAACCGAGATGTTGTGATTGACAAAGGGAAAGAACCAATAGGCAAGTCAAAAAGAAATGCTGATAAAACTTCTACTAGTCAGCCTGAACCACAAACTAAAAGAAAAGAAAATGAAGATGTACCCAAGGTAATTCTAGACAGCAAGAAAGATCCAATGAAGGAAAGTGATAAAAATTTGGTTCCTTTCAACATACAGAATGAAATGTCAAAAGTCAAGATTTCAGTACCCTTTAATGAAATACTGAAGAACAAGGAATACAAGGAACAAATTTTCAAGATGATGCAGGTAGAAAATCGGGTGGACATGGACACTTTGGAATTAGATGATGATAATCCTAATATCTGTTTAGGATCAAGAATGGAAGACAATAGTTTGGAAGAAGTTTCTCCCTTCTATGTGAATTTGGATATTCATGATAAAGTGGTACATAACTGTATGTTGGATTCCGGAGCTTCTCATAATTTGATGCCCAAACTTGTAGTAGAATCTTTGGGATTGGAAATCACAATACCATATGATGACTTATTTTCTTTTGATTCAAGGAAAGTTAAATGTTTAGGGTTGATTAAAGATTTGACAGTCAATCTCAGTAAAATACCATCCAAAGGTATTCTCATGGATGTGGTGGTTGCTGATATTCCTGCAAAGTTTGGTATGTTATTGTCCAGGTCGTGGGCTTCAAAGTTAAAGGGAACTCTACAAATGGATATGTCTTTCGCTACTATTCCGGTGTTGGGGGTACACAGAAGATTGTATACTGAAAAGAGAGCTTCTTATTTGGTAAGTGATCTAAAAGAGCCTGAGAAACATGCCATATATGCATTAGACACCGATTTGGGTTCTTGTATTTTGTACAATGATGTTGAATCTAAAGAAAAGATTGATTTAATTGAACCTAAAGAAAATAAGGAAGAAAGATTGTTAAGAGAAAAGATCAGAAAAGAAGGTACTTGGACGATGCACTTTGATGGAGCTAGAAGCAGAGAAGGAGCTGGAGCAGGAGTATGGGTAATTACACCTGACAGAGAATTTTTAATGTTTTCTTACCAATTGAATTTTGAGTGTACCAACAATGTTGCAGAATATGAGGCCTTAATTATGGGATTGAATGTGTTGAAGGATTTGAAAGCAAAAAAGATTGAGGTATTTGGAGATTCTGAATTGGTTATAAATCAGGTAAAAGCTATTTATCAGACCAAACACTCTAAAATGAGGTCCTATAGGAATGAAGTGTGGGATTTACTGGAAAAATTCTTTGATGAACATGATGTCACCTCAATTCCCCGAGTTAGCAACACTGTAGCAGATTCTTTAGCCACTGCAGGAGCTGCGTTCAAAACCCCCATCTTTTCTAAAAAGGAATATAATATCGAAGTCATACATAGACCATCTATTCCAGACAATGTCAAACATTGGCAGGTCTTTGAAGATGACCAGCAGATCAAGCGCTTTTTGGAAATGACGGATGAGTTCAATTACAGGTCTATTGATGCAGAAGGTGATGAGATGGGTCCAGATGAAGTGGATTCCTCGGAGGAAGCCGAAAAATTCAAGCAGAGGATCGGAGGTAAGGATATTATTCAATTGAAGAATAATGTTATCCCTAGAGGTTTAATTCCTTTAGAAAAGCTATTTGATAAAAATGATGTGGTAAAGAATCCAAAGATTGAACCAAAACCTGAAGATGTAAAAGATTATAATTTGGGTTCTGAAAAAGATCCCAAATTGGTAAAACTTTCAAAGAAATTACCAAGAAAAGAAGAAGATAAAAGTGTGGAAGTAATGAAAAGGTTTTCAGATGTTTTTGCTTGGAGCTATGAGGATTTAAAGGAATATGATATTTCTGTTATACAACATACAATTCCAATTAAACCAGGTGAAAAGCCTTTTAAGCAAAAATTGAGAAGAATAAATCCCAAGCTACTGCCAGTGATAGAAAAAGAGGTGAGGAAGTTGTTTGATGCTAAGATAATTGTGTCTCTGAGGTTTTCCAAGTGGTTAGAAAATTTAGTACCTGTAAGGAAAAAGAATGGAGAAATAAGGCTGTGTGTGGATTTTAGAAACTTGAACAGAGCTTCTTTGAAAGATAATTATCCACTCCCTAAAATGGACCAGGTTTTACAACAAGTTGTGGGAGCCGAGAGAATTTCCATGCTAGATGGTTTTTCGGGTTATAATCAAATCAAAGTTCATCCAGAGGATCAAGAAAAAACTGCTTTTACTACTCCTTGGGGAACGTTTATGTACGCCAAAATGCCATTTGGTCTAATGAATGCAGGAGCAACATTTCAGAGAGCTATGGATATTGCATTTGCTGATGAAAGGGACAAAATTGTGGTGGTATACATGGATGATATCACTGTTTATTCAAAGAACGCTGCTGATCACTGGAAACATTTGGAAAGAGTATTCATAAAATGTAGAAGGTTTGGAATTTCATTAAATCCAAAGAAATCACATTTTTGCATGGAAGAAGGAAGGTTATTGGGACACATCATATCCAAAGAAGGAATTAAGATCGATCCGAAGAGAGTATCTGCAATACAAAAGGTAGGAATCCCTAGGAGTAAGAAAGAGATTCAGTCATTCATAGGAAGGGTAAATTGGTTGAGGAGATTCATTCCCAGTTTTGCTGAAATTTTGAGAAATATAACTGAAATGTTGAGAAAAGATAGAGAAATTAAATGGAATGAAGAAGTAAGAAAATCCTTTGACAACATCAAGAAAGCACTGACTGAAGCACCGGTTTTAATTAGTCCAGATTATACAAGGGATTTCATTATGTTTACTTATGCATCAGAACACACAGTAGCTGGGGTATTATTGCAGAAGAATCAAGAAGGTGTAGAACAGCCTATTGCATTTTTTAGTAAGATTCTGAGAGATGCAGAATTAAAATACAACATCATGGAAAAACAAGCTTATGCTTTGGTGAAAGCATTGAAGGATTTCAGGATATATATTTTGCATTCTCATACAATAGCACATGTTCCATCAGCAGCAGTAAAAGACATTCTTACGCAACCAGATCCTGAAGGGAAAAGAGAAAAATGGATAGCAGTATTGCTGGAATATGACCTGGACATTAAACCCACCAAATTAATAAAAGGTCAAGGTTTAGCTAAGATGATGACAGAAACAAATTGGGATTCCCTCAGTATAAATTTTATGGCTGAAACTTCGTCCGAGGATGTTCCAAAGTCACCAATAATTGAAGATTTCTCTTTATCTCCCTGGTACTCAGATATTGTATATGTCTTACAGAATCTCCAAGCACCTGCAGACATGGAAAAAACGAGGGCCAGGTCAGTAAAACTGAAAGCTGCAAAGTTTTGCATATTGGATGGGAATTTGTTTTGGAAAGATCCAGGAGGAATATTGTTAAATTGTCTTTTAGAGAATGAGGCACAGCATATTATGGTGGAATTTCATAAAGGTATGTGTGGAGGACATCATTCATGGAAGGCTACAATAAACAAAATTCTTAGAGTTGGTTTTTACTGGCCTAGCATGTACTCCGATGTGTATAAAGAAATAACAAAATGTCATGAATGTCAAATTTTCGATGGAAAAAGAGAATTATTGCCATTCCCATTGAAACCCATTTCAGTTGAAGCACCTTTCCAACAGTGGGGGTTAGATTTTATTGGTGAAATCAACCCGAATTCTTCAGGACAACACAAGTGGATTTTGATTGCTACTGACTACTTCACAAAATGGATTGAGGCCATTCCAACCAGAAATGCTACTGAGACGGTGATTATGAACTTTTTGGAAGAAAATATTTTGTCCAGGTTTGGCTGTCCTAAAAGGATAGTGACAGATAATGCCCCAGCGTTCAAGTCAAAAAAGATGATAAATTTCTGTCATAAATACCACATACATCTAAATCATTCAACAGCTTATTAGCCACAAGGAAATGGATTAGCCGAGTCTTCAAATAAAAGTTTGGTGAGAATCATAAAGAAGTTGCTAGAGGATAATAAGAGGGCCTGGAACACTAAACTGAAATATGCTCTATGGGCAGACAGAATCAGTACAAAAAGAGCAATTGGCACTTCCTCTTTTCAGTTGGTATATGGCACAGAAGTAGTTTTTCCTGTTTATTTAGGATTGCCAGTCATGAAATTGTTACAAGAAGTTGATGAAGAACCAAATCATATGCAAAGAAGAATAAATCAAATGATAGAGTTGCATGAAGTCAGAGAAAAAGCATATAACAAGACTCAAATGCATCAAGAAAAAATGAAAAAAAAATTTGACAGAAAAGTTAAGGAAAAGGATTTTCAAATAAATGATTTGGTTTTGAAGTGGGATTCCAGGAAAGAAGAGCACCATGGAAAGTTTGAGCATTTATGGAAGGGTCCATATATCGTTGCAGGATGCCAAGGAGAAAATGCATTTATCTTAAAAAATTGCAATGGAGAATTTTATCCTGGAGGGCCAGTAAATGGGAGACACCTCAAACATTATTTGACCTAACAGATAGAAGTAAAAGAAAGTTCCTGTACAGTGTAGATATTTAAAAAAAAGAAAAAGTTTGAATGCGGCCCAATGGATCAGGCACTTGGTCTACGATGTTCTTTGCTACCTCGCAGGGAGGATAGCATCCCCAGTTGGAGCCAGTTGTTGACACCAGGTCTGAGGAAAATTGAAATTTTTGCTAAAAGGTCCTAAGATAAAGAATCATCACAAAAAGGGTTGAATTGAAGGTTTTTATATAAAAGAATATAAGAAAAACCCATATGTATAAAGTCCGCCAGCAAATATAATGTAAAGGTTAAGCCCCAGTCAAGTTTCGTCGGCGGAGATATTATAGATCAAGATCAACGGTCCATATTAACCCCGCGTCGCCAATGTGATCGTCGACAAACGGTGGAGGGTGGTAGCGGACATAATACCACCAAGGCACGTGTCCCATATTCATTCATCCGCGCATGGATAAAGTGGTATCGGAAACCACCATAGCACTGCGCGGAACCACCCATTTTAGAAATGTGGAAAGATACCTTACCTGGCAAGATGGGACCCAATACGTGGCGAACAGGGAAAGCTGGGTAGGACCATGGCACGTGGCATCATATTTTACAATGATCGGAAGGCTGATACATGCCTAAATAAAATCAACGGCCAACGTTTCATCCGCGGCTAGGAACATGCGCACGGGATATAAAGGAAAGCGGTCGCGGAGAATAAACCACCATAACAGGTGTCAGCAGATGGTGTATCCGCGCGGGAAGCAAACCAGAAAAAGAAACCGCCTTTTCGGTCGCGGATACCACCGACGGGATAAAGGGGGACGAGATCTGACGGTCCAAAACAAAGCTTCTAAGATCAACGGTTGTATATGACCCGCGTCCATAAAGGTGCAAGGAGGTTATGTTAAGAAGGCTTATATAAAAAGAAAAGGGCTCCACATAACGACATTTTGCATGTGTCGTTATCCTGGAGAGCTCCGAAGACTGGTGGAAGCTGGCGATTGCGACAGAAGGCGAAAAGCAAGCACTTACAGGTAGGGTCTGGTGACCTGTCACACTTTTTAAACGAAATTTTGTTTAAAAGAAGCATTTAAATGGAGACTGTCCAAGATATAGACGTTATTAGGTCAAAAGATGCCCTAGAAGACAGAGATGAAGATGTTTACGACACCCTAATTAGGTTTCCGGTCTCCGATGTGAAAATTAAGTTGTCTGAGTTATTAAAAGAGGGTATAGACCCCCATAGGGTTCACCAGTCATCTCTAATAGCTTTTTGCCCAGATCAATTTCCTGTTTTCCCAGAATTCGTCTCCTGGTGTGCCGAAAATTATTCCAGGGAAGAAAGAGTCGTTTTAAATAGCCAGAAAACCAGAGTCGTTTGCAAAATCGAGCCAGTCGAATTGATTAGAGCCCTGGAAGTAGATTTGCCCCAAACCCTAGACCCTGAAGTTTTTCTGAGGTTTCAATTATCATACTTCTCAGAGTGATAGGGAAATGTTTTTGTCGACGTGTCTCAGACCAGAGACTAGCATTTCGGAACTCCCTTACCCTTTAGATATCAATCTTTTTAATGAGAATACTCGGTTGGTCTTGACACTGTTGGCCGTAGTTTTAGGGTTAGATACGGATTTGTATATAACTGAGTTTCAATTGAGTTTATTGTACAGAATAAGTATAGTCCAGTCGGGAATTGACGAAAGTCAAATTCCACGACTAAGTTTTGAAACGTTCATAGCAGAAAGGATTCATGACCAGATGGTCAATTTTTCCACACACAGACATTTCAGGTTTCAGGCCTTTTTAATTAGAATGATTATGGTATCCATTCAGGAAGAATTGCAGTTCCCAGAGATTGTTTTCACAACTCCACTGGAAAATAATATGTTCAACTTTATCAACTACATGCTCTCAGCAATCTTTAAGATGATTTTCGGAAAAAACCTGCCCAGGGTACTACCGGAAATGCAGGTATCAATGCAATTGAATACAGGATATGCTACAGGGGACTGGTTTTTATCGAAAGATAGTACAGTAGTCAGATTGTATGGTTTCAAGCACGAACCCTATGTGTTACCAGCATTCCTCACCTTGAGGATTTTTTCCTTGGAATTCTTGAGACAGAAATTGATTGTAGAAGATAACAATTTTTTAGTTCATAGACAAGCAACGGACATTAAATATCCTTTCACATTAGGCCCGTTCACAATAAAGAATAAGAACGCTGCTGTATATATAGAGAAGTTGTTAAAAGACATGAATTTTGGGACAGATGCAGCTATGGAATATGATCCACTGAATATCATATCCAAACGAAGAATTGAACGTCGTATCAAGGCTCTGAATCATCAAATTGTTGAAGGGATGGCAGACAGAGCCAACTGGCTCGAATACAAAGAAGAAAATATTCCGGACACATCAGACAAAGAAATATCATTGGAAGAAACAACGGCAGGAGCAGAAAGCGAAATAAATACTGCATTAGTGGGGTCCAAAAGACCTATACAGGATATTATGATCATTGATGATGAGGAGACAGAAAAAGGAAAAAGATTGAAAACTGATGAGTCACAAGAATTGACAACAATTTCAGAAGAAGCAAAAGCGACAGAAGATGAAATACCAGAAGTTACAGTGAAGGAATACAACATTGAAGAAACCCCTGTAGGGGGTGATGTAAATAGACCCAGGAATATCATGGACGTATTTGATGAACATAGTAAAAATAAGCAAGAATCCGCGAAGCAAACAAGTCAATTGTTTCCGAAGGTCAGGAATATATCAAATAATGAAGTGAGCTTATTTACCAGCAGGAACATCAGAGAAAATTCTTTGAAATTCTCAGTTGTAACAAAAAACAAGATCTCAGAGATGAAGATAGACCTGTCAAAAGTGAATGCCCCTGATAAAATTTTGTTACATAGACAAACTGGAGAGGTCATATACTCAGACTATTTGGGAGCCACATTGAGAGCAGACAAACTGAAGAATTCAGTAGATAAATTAAATAATCAGTTGAGACAGGAAAAGGCGGAGAATAAGTCTCGACAACAGCAAATTAAGAAATTGCAAATGGATTTGATTAATAAATATGGAGACGCAGCCACAAAACTGCTCAAGGAGAAGGAAGATGTGATCTTAACATTGAGACGAAAATTGAAAATCCCAGATACTGTACTCATTCAAGGCGCAGAATTGACAGTATTAGAAAAAGAGAAAGAAGAACTATCTAACGAAGTCAATGATGTCACGGCTAAAATGTTAAAGCTTTCTGACGAAAAGGACTATTGGGAAAAAGAAAGGTTCATTTTGGAAGAACAGTTGGCAACAGCGAGAAAACAATTAGCGGAAAATAGTCAGCAGCAGGTACAGACAGGCTTGGAAGAAGAGAAGACCAGTGTAGATGGAATTTCACAGGCAATGTCACAAATAAGTTTAAAATATAATGAAATCAAGCTGTTAAAGGCAGAAGTACAGAAATTGAAAGAAGAAAATGAAGTAAAAGAAAAAGAAATAAAAACTTTACAGGCAAATAATCAGGAATTGAGCAATAATAATAAAGGATTAGCAGCTCATGCAACAGGACAAGCTGCTATGCAGGGATGTAAACATATGGTGTGGGACCAGATCATTAAAGAGGTTGAAAAACTTAGGCCATATCTGGATTATATAAGAGTTAAAGAAAAGGTAGCCAAAGATGCCTTCAACAGTTGCCAGGCAGTCAGGGAAAGTCTAAACAGAAAGCCGAAAGAAATAGCCCAGAAAGCAATAACATTTTTAAACAGTTTATCCGAGGCAGACCTAACAGCCATGAGTATAACAAACAGAATTTCTGTCATCACTTGGGCCAGAAGGATCTTGGGCAAATACTCACATGTCGAAAACATCGAGGCCAAAGCAGGAGAAATAAGGAAAGAAGTAATCCAGTTCAAAAAGCAATTTGACAAGTTAGTGAATAAAGGATTCCCAGCTTTCTGGAACGAAAATAGTGAATTAATTCCTCCAAATGATTATAAAAGATTACTGTTTGATATCAGGATGGATCACCGAAAATTCCAGCAGCTAGATCACATGCTCACAGGAAAAATTCTAATGGAGAAAATGTCAGGGGAATTTGAAATTTTAAATATGCTAATTTCAACTAGTGCAAACCTTCTCCCTATTTCTTATGCAGGTCATATCGAGATGCGAGTCTTGGTGAAGGAAATGACCAGTTATGACTTACCCACGGCTGACCAGTGGAATTATGTGGAGAAGTACGGAAAGACCAGATATTCTGTTCATACTTAAATGCATTTGAAACTCTTGCCATGTGGCGAGAAGATGATATTCAAAAGGTTTTGCCAAGTGGCAAAAGACAATTTTATTTTTAAAAAAAATTGTAATATTATTTGAAAGACAGTTATGGGTTGCTCGAAGACAGTTATCTTTTAGTTAAGCATTTTTAATTATTAGTTAGAAGAAGCAGTTATGTAGAGCTTCTTCTAAAAATTTTGTATAAAAAACAATGGAGGTCATTGTTGAAAGGGTTGGAAAATTTTTGAGAAACAAGTATGTTTTGAAGTTATTTTTGAAGAAATAAAAGCAGTACAGTGATGGTACCTATCTTTTGATATCAGAGATTCATGAGTTAATCAGTCTTACAGTCTGTTATTCTCCTTATCTTTATATGTGCATGTTTACTTCCTTCGTTATGTCTCCCATAGTGTTTTCTTCTATATTTAAATGAGCACTTGAAATAACTTGAGATTCATACTGGTTATGCCTCATTTTATTTGCATTTAAATATCCATTATATTCTCCAAAGTTGGAAATAGATTCATCTTGGATAGATGCCTGTTGTTGATGGAATGTCTTTACTTCTTTCTATGCCACCTGAAAAATCAAATAGACTGTAATATGATTACTATCTTGCCTCTGTGAAAATTTGTATGGTGAAAATCTCTTACTGGTTTATTATACATTTGAAAGCTTTGAATCCATGCCCAACGTTTCTTGTTTACCTTTTCGACCAAAAAATATTTTTTGAGAAATTCTAAAAAGAACCCTTTGTATATTTTAGCCTTCACATATATATCAAGAGAGAGCCCTCTCTGGTAGAGAAAATGGCTAGTTCTTCTACCTAAAGCTTGGTTTGAAATAGGTTACCTTAGGTCTTATTTTCTTACAACCGGAATAAAATCTAAGTGCTAACAGCACCTTTGAGCGGTGAAGGGGTACCTTCTTGGTGTTGTGTGCAGTGGGTAATGTGGACCCCAAGCTAATTGAATCTACATGAGGTGTCTGTAATTTTTAGGGAAAACCATATTTGATTGTTTGTCCTTGTTTCTAAGTTGTAAAACCTTTATGGATTATTGTGTGGTATCAAGTACTAAATTTCTATGGAGCATGAAACTGGCTGATGACATTAGTGGAGATTGTATCCTCCTGGAAGATGATCGGGTTTGGGTGGTATTTCTATGCACACACTGAATAGAAGCTAGAAGAAGGTGACTCCAGGGGGGAATGTTGAGCAGTGAAAAGGTACCTTCTTAGTTTTGTGTGGGTCGGGTATTGTGTACCCCAAGCTGGTTGAGTCTAATTGAGTTGCATACAACACTGAGGAGAGTTTATTAGCTCGGCATTTCCCTCAATTACCCTTGCATCCTGTTAACCTAGCAAGGGTTGGCTTAGCTTGATATTGAGTCTATGTGATTGTGGAAATCCTATTAACATAGTAGGGTTGTCTTGGTTTTGGCCTTGTCCCTATTTGACTATGAGTGAGATCTGGATAGTGCTCCTTTCCTTAAGTAAATCATGTGACCTAGTGCAAGGGTGTCCTCTTAGAATAAAGAGTATATGCTAAACAGATTTCCTATGATTGGGTGGAATGTTGCTCTTGCACAATCACTTTCTTGGAGAAGATACATTTAAGATAAGTGTTTACTTCTGGTCTCATTGTTGTTATTTTGGTTCTATTATATGAATGCTGCTACAAAATGATGAAGATGTATGTTATAAATAGTGATTTTAAATATAAGTGATTAGTCAGCAGTAACCATGATTCATATTATCTAAGTGTTGGATATGTGATATTTCACTTCATTATATGTTTGCATATAGATGTATGTCTTGTATGTGAAGTCTTGTTACACATACAAGGATAACTCTGTAGGAAACCAATGACTAGCCATTAGTAGCTAAAGTAGCCATTCAATGGATTTTGGGTGTGGCGGTTGAAGCATAGTGGATAAAGGTTTCATGTAGTGGATCATGCAATGGTCTTACTTAATGTGTGCATTGTAGCTACACAATAGAAAATTTGATAAGCACAAAATTTCACAAGGTTAACTTAGTGCACGCAGTGTTGTGTATAAAGTAAATTGTGAAGCACACGGTGCGTTGCTAAGTGAAATAAAACATATAGTGCATAATACTACACAAAAAATGAATTTAGTAACAAAGATAGACATGTCTTGGTATCATAAAATAAAAATAAAAATCCCCCATGGTCATGATAGGACATTGAGGCCACTAGGGACATGACAGAGTGGTATCAGAGCAATGGTCTCAACACTAGGCCTCTGAGTATGGGAGGAAGCTAGAGTGATAATATTAAAGTGACTATCAATATTTATTAATGTTTTATCTAATAAAACTTTCCTTTTCACACAACTCTAGAAGCAACAGTAAGACCATTATAGCAAAGGAAAGAGGGTAGAAAGCAAAAGAATCAAGAAATTAACTAGTGGAATGATCACCATAGATGATGCATAAGATCCTTATGAGCATGAAGAATATGTGCAAGGTGGTAATGCCAAAACAAAATCCAATGGAAGGAGGGAACAAATCACAACTCCAAATATGGTTGAGACTATGAGAGGTTTCAATGAAAGGATGACTAAGGTGCAAGAAGGGAAGTATTAAATCAATGCTTCCATATTGTAGATCCTAACAAATCTTCAACAAAAATCTAATCTAGGATCAAATTTTGCAAAACAATGGTATCAAGGATGGGAAGAGTGTGAGCAGTCACTCTAGAGGAAGGTATCAATGCCAAGAAAGAGTTTCATTTAGGAGGAGAACAAGAACGTCTCCATCAAATACCTCGGCATTAGGTTAAGTAGACTGGGAATCTTGTCTAATATCTCAAAGCATTAAGCCAAAAGATATAAGAGAAGGAATCCTTGTAAAGAAGGTTCCTTAGGGGAATTTAAGAAGGTAAGGCCGCCTACATTAAACAGAGAGAGTAAGACTATATAGGAGGATGAAGCATGGCTTCTTGGAATGAAGAAGTACTTTAGGACCCATGAATACTTCAGGAATGAGAAGGCAAGGATTGCCATTTTTAACTTGAATGGAAGAACTTCAATATGGTGGGAGCACCTATAGGAAGTGAAGAGCCTCAAAGAAAGGAATATTGAATGGAAGGAGTTTGAAAAGTATTTCAAACAGAAATACCTCTCTGAAAGGTATTATGATTATAAGAGTAAGGAATTCCATGAGATAATGTTAGGACATATGAAAATGGAGCAATATGTGAATAAATTCCTAGAGTTACTCCGGTATGTAGATTTCCTCATAAATTAGAAGGTAAATATTCAAATATTCTTAAGTGGGTTTCCCTAGAATTATAGAGAAAAAATTGAATTCATGGATCCTAAGACCTTGTATGATGCTATCCGGAAGGCTATGCATTGCTATGAGTAGAAAAAGGCATATTTGAGGAACATTAATCAAGAAGAGGAAATCTCAAGGGAAAGTTTGATCCAAGGAAGAAAGAGTTCAAACTTGTATGTAATGTCCCCATTCAAATAAGTGCATAGTAAGACAATCCCATCAATCCTACTAGTTTCCTAGGTTGGATGGGCACATGTGGGATGGTAATAAGGAAGCTAATAAATGATATTTAGACATTAGAAGGGTTCAAGCATTTAATAAATATGATCAATAAATAAATTCAAGAGAAATTATAGGTGGAAAGTGGTTTTGGAGACATATGGAGGTGGTGGGACCCAAATTAGCTTGATTTTTCAATGACACATGGCAGCTCTCTCTTGCCAATTCGAATTCATGGGAAGGTGAACACTCTTGGGTGAGTTGGTAAGTCATAACACATGGAATTGAGCATCTTAGGTCGAAATGGGATGGAATAGTAACCTCCATGGGAGAGGAAGAGTCAAATTGGAGACTAGTGGACACTTGGGCTAGATTCCCTAGTTTTATGACAACAATAATGAAGCATCTATGACATTTATGAAAAAATTCAGACCTGAATTCTTACACCTGACAATTATGACATGTCAGCCCCAAAAATAGGCTCAAGGAAGGCGCTCATGGAGTTGGAGGAATCTAAAGAGACTCAAATTCGAATTTGGGAGAAGATGGAAGGTTGGAACTAGGAGACAAGTGGCAAATGAGAAATATTTTCTAAATGGAAAATTATTGAATCTATTGAGAGGATTTCGACCCCTTGAAGGCTAATGTTGGTTATAAAATTTAGAAATCAAGTATGAGAATGGCTTTTGATGATTTGAGAAAAATTGCATTTGTGAAGAGAGAACTAGTGGATGACTAGCTTCTTGCCTTAGCCAATTTCGAGGGTGAAAGATTCCCATCCAAGTTGTTGTTTGGAGAGGCCACTCAGGTCTTTCATGGTGATTTAATGGATTTTTATTTGCAGGTAGTAGCTACAGGAAGTTTCATGGTTTGGTTTAGTGCAGCACTTTCTCTCCACCATTTCCAATTTTGAAGGCATATTCGGGCTCCTTAAGGGATTGTGCTTTGGGTGAGATCTTGTACTCATTGGGAGAGCTTCATATGATATTTTTTTTATTGTAATAGCTTCATATCCTCTGTTCTTCATATTCAAAAACTCTCAGGTCGAAATACTCATTGAATGTATGCAAAATTATTGATTAATGAGCAAACAATGTCCGTTTCCCTAATGCTTTGATGTATGACATTATAAGGTTGATTATTTCGAATGGATGGATGATTCTCTGATATATTTGTGATTAATATACTGCCATGGATATATTCTACAAGTTTCATGTACTGTACTTGGGCATTTGAAGCATTTTTACTCAGTTTGTTTGTATTGAGAGGTGAAATAGTGCCATTTCCCCAAGGGTCGAATTGGGGGTTTTTGCTGTTGAATGTGAGAGAGTTAGAACAGTAGTAAAAATCAATTAATGGTGCATATGAGACCTTAATCACATACTTAACACATTACATACCTCTGTTCATAAATTCGTGGGAGTTTGGAGGCATTTGGAAGGCCATTTGCAGTGTTACCCCGGGGGGATTTGATGCACAAATTACTAGTCAAAATTACCTATATTGATCAGAATACAAATCAAGTTTGCAGCAGTATTTGGAGGGACATAAAACATCCCTGAACCTAATATTCAATTCTAAATACCATTCATACACTCCTATAGAATATTTGGGAGCATTTGGGTTGATTTGGGGGTCAAAACAGTAAAACTAGTCAAAGGTCGAAATTGGGGAAAAAGTGGAAAAATTGGCATTTTAATAAAATTTTGAAAAAGGGTCATTACAAGTGGTATCAGAGCATGTTCTTGGAACCTGATGGTATTAACAAGAATTCAAAAGAATAATCCACCACCCTTTGAACCGGTAGTTGAAGAAGAGGTAGTAGAAGAAGAGGATTCTTTCACTGAAACCATGGGTAGAGAGGAGGATGACAAATTAAAACATAAGGAGGAACTTATTGCAACCTTATATCCATGTTTCTCTAAACTTTCAGCAAACATGGATAGGATATGTGATAAATTGTTGCAAGGATTCGAATTTTTGATTAGCCAGCTTCAAAGCAAAGGGATAATAGGAGATAATAGTGGTTCACACTCAGGGGAAAAGATGAAAGGGAATGAGCATATTTTCTCGAGTACAGGACCTCATAATAGACCTGATGAATTTCAAAGCACACAAAGGCCTACTGCACCTAAATTTCTCACACCCAAAGAAGAGCCCAATCTTGAATTGGATTACAAGAAACTAGTAAATGATTGGAATGATTTGAATGAAGAGTGTAAAAGCGGTGTACCACTCAGTGACTACATTGATGCTATGAAAAAGATTAATAGGAAGGGAGACAATAGGAGTCCATTCCAAAACAAAGAATTAAATAGTGCTATTGGAAAAATGTCACTTCCTACTTTTGATGGTTCTTCTCAAAATTCTGCTAACACTTGAGTGCAAAAATTGGATGTATATTTTCAGCTGAATCCTATGTTGGAAGAGGATGCATTAAAAATGGCCATTTTGCATTTGGAAGGAGATGCCAATGAATGGTGGTTTCATGGGATAAAAACCTTGGGTCATAATCAGGTTAAAACATATGGAGAATTTGTTGACAGGGTACTAGAAAGATTTGAACAAAAAGATCCAGAATTGCCTT
The DNA here is from genome assembly GCA_027924585.1 of Larix kaempferi. Lineage (NCBI taxonomy): Eukaryota > Viridiplantae > Streptophyta > Pinopsida > Pinales > Pinaceae > Larix > Larix kaempferi. Next base: position 67,675,331 of record BSBM01000361.1, on the reverse strand, counting down.
TCAAAGAACTAGCTCAATTGAAGCAAACTGGGTCCCCTACTGAATATATGATGGACTTTCAAAAATTATCAGTCAAGGTGGCTGATGTATCTATGGGAAGATTAGTATTTCTATTCACTGAAGGTTTGGTTGAACCCTTAAGAGGTTTGGTCAAAGCCCACAAGCCAACTACATTAAAAGATGCAATGAGCTTGACTAGGGAGCTCCAAAATGTGCTTCCTAGAACGAGATTTCCTTCTAAGCCTAGCTATAAATTTGAAAAGAAACCTTGGAAAAGGGATGGATATGATAATAAACCTTGGCAAAGAGATTCATTTGAGAGGAATAAAAAAGAGGGACTAAATAGGGATGAACTTAGAAAAAAGAAACTATGCTTCACATGCTTCCAACCATGGACACCGGGGCACAAATGTACCCAAGGAAAGGCTCAATACATAGAAGTATTTTCTGATAATGAGGGGTATGATGGGGGCATGGATGAAGATGGAAATATTTCAGATCAAGAAGAGGCATATGAGACAACATTAGAAGAGGAAAGACAAGAAGAAAATTAGCCTTCACTGGACAAAGCAAGAATGGCAGTGCTTTCAGCAGTACCTCGCTATCATACTATCCGATGCAAAGGTGTGGTACAAGGACAAAGAAATTCAGTTTTGGTAGATGGAGGAGCCACTCATAACTTCATTGATGCAGATATGGTAGAGAAAAGAAAGATACCTATTGAACCATTTGATGGCTTCACAGTTGTCATTCCCGGTCACAACACAATGCAATGCAAAACATGGGTTCCAAAGCTGCAAGTCACCGTAGGTAACTATACTTTTGTTGATAGTTTTTATGTGGTTGATGTTGCTGATACTAATGTGGTTTTGGGAGTGCAATGGTAGTATTCAATAAGAGAGCATACAGTAAATTATCAAATTCCCGAAATGAAATTCCAAGATTCAAAAGGAGTACAAAGAGTTGTGAGAGGGAAACACACTTATCCAAATCAAGTAGTGACTTGCAATAGCATGAGATCTATATTGAGGCATGGGGATATAGAATGGGCTGCTGAATGTCATATTACATCTCCCAAGCCAACTATAAATATTGTCAAACACCCAAAGGAGATAGAGAGACTTTTGCAAAAATATGAAAAGGTTTTTAGAGACCTTCCACATGGTAGGCCACTGGATAGGGGGGTTGAGCACAGTATTGTTTTGGAGGAGGGTACTTCACCCATTCAGATACCACCTTATAAACATCCTAAAAGGTTTAGAGATGAGATTGAAAAAGCTATCCAAGAACTCCTAGAGTTGGGACTCATTAGACCAAGCTCTAGCCCTTATGCTTCTTCAGTAGTGCTAGTGAAGAAAAAAGATGGAACATTGAGAATGTGCATAGATTTTAGAGCCTTGAACAAAAAGACTATAAAGAATAGGTATCCTATTCCTAGGATTGATGAGCTCATGGATGAGCTACATGGGTCCAAATACTTCTCAAAAATTGACCTTAGATCAGGGTATCACCAAATTCGAATGAAAGATGAAGATGTGCAAAAGACCGCTTTTCGATGTCATTTTGGCCACTTTGAATTTCTTGTCATGCCTTTTGGGTTAACCAATGCTCCAGCCACCTTTCAAGCATGTATGAATAGGATATTTTGCAAGCAACTAAGAAGGTTTGTTTTGGTTTTCTTTGATGATATTCTCATTTACAGTAAAACATGGGAAGAGCATTTGCAACAGTTAAAGATTCTGTTGAAAATCTTGCAAGAAGAGTCCTTATTTGCTAAATTATCAAAATGTGAATTTGGAATGAAAGAACTAATGTATCTTGGGCACATTATTGGGAAAAAAGGGGTGAAGGTACACATGGAAAAAATCAGGGCTATCTTGGAATGGCCATCACCAAAAAATATTACTGAATTGAGAGGCTTTATTGGCATATGCACCTACTACAGAAAATTTGTGAAAGGGTTCTCCAAGTTGACTTCTCCACTCACTGATTTGACTAAGAAGGATGCTTTCAAGTGGGATGAAGAGGCTGAAAAGGCATTCCAAAAAATGAAAGAGGTAATGAGTAGTTGTCCCATACTTGCACTTCCTGATTTTACTAAACCTTTTGTTGTGGAATGTGATGCTTCAGGTGGAGGAATAGGGGCTATCCTAAAGCAAGGCCAACACCCCATAGCCTTTGAGAGCAGAAATTTGCAGCCTCATGAAAAAATTTACTCCATCTATGATAAAGAAATGCTGGCCATTATGCATGCATTGGCCAAATTCAGACAATACTTGGTGGGCAGCAAGTTTGTGGTGAAAACTGACCACAATAGTCTAAGACACTTTCTCACCCAAAAAGATCTAAATAAAAGGAAACAAAAGTGGGTAAGCAAGATTCAAGCTTATGATTTTGATATTGAATATGTCAAAGGAAAGAATAATATAGTAGCAGATGCTTTGTCAAGAAGGCCTTCTTTTTCTCTCATGGATATTGCCAAGGATTGGAAAAACATGCTACTAGTTGAATATGCCAAAGACAAATTTGCTTGTGATGTGTTGGATGGAATCAAAGGGGATGATAATTATAGTATTTTGAATGGGCTGATATATTATAAGGGAAGAATTTATTTAGTTCATAACTCCAAGCTCAAGTACCGAATTTTGCAAGAAGCACATGATTCCCCACCAGCGGGCCATCCGTGGATCTTCAAAACTTATAGACAGTTGAGGCAAAGATTTTTTTGGAAGGGGCTGAAGGAAGATGTTCAGAAGTATGTGAATGAATGTAAAGCATGTCAACAAAACAAATCAAAACTTACATGTCCAGCCGGCCTAGTACAACCATTGCCCATTCCGGAGCAAAAATGGGACAGTATTTCCATGGATTTCATCACCGGATTGCCTAAATCCTTGGGTAAGGATTGTATCTATGTGGTAGTTGATAGGTTGACAAAATTTGCTCATTTTTTTGCTGTTACATCATCTTGTAGTGCTGCACAAGTGGCTGATATTTTTTTCAAAGAAATCTTCAGATTGCATGGGCTTCCTAAGAGCATTGTCAGTGATAGAGATAGTAGATTCATGGGTGCTTTTTGGAAAGAAATTTTTAGATTGGTAGGCACTCAATTGACTCCAAGTACCAGATATCATCCACAAACTGATGGAAAAACAGAGAGGGTAAACCAATGGTTGGAAGGATACCTGGGAAACTATGTGGGAGGGCAGCAAAAAGCATTGGCAAAATGGCTACACTTGGGTGAGTTTTGCTACAACACCACTTATCATATGTCAATAGGAATGTCTCCTTTCAAAGCATTATATGGTTATGATGCACTTACATTTTATGACATTATATTTGGTGATAGTAGAGCCCCAAAGGCTAAAAATTGGGTGGAAGAGAGACAAGAAATTTTAAAGCTCTTGAAAGACAATTTGCAGGTTGCTCAAAATCAACAAAAACAATATGCTGATAGACATAGAGAAGAGAGAACCTTTAAAGTCAATGATTTAGTATATTTAAGGTTGCATCCCTATAAACAAAAATCTCTCAAAAAGAAAGGAGTAGAAAAATTAAAACCAAGGTACTATGGGCCATACAAGGTAGTGCGGAAGGTTGGAGAAGTAGCATATGAACTAGAAATTCCGGAAGGGAGTAAAATCCACAATGTATTTCATGTTTCTTGTCTTAAGAAATCTCTTGGTCAGCAAATCATCACTTTAGAAATACTTCCTCCTTTGGATGATGAAGTTCAGCTCACACTTGTTCCGGAAAAGATTTTGAAGACACGGGAAAGAAGGTTGAGGAGTAGAATCATCAAAGAATATTTAGTGCAATGGACGGACTTACCAAATGAAGATGCCACATGGGAAGAGGAGAAGATTTTGCAGCATACAAATTTGAAATTGCTTGAGGACAAGCAATCTTGGGTGGGGAGGACTGTAATGTCCCCATTCAAATAAGTGCATAGTAAGACAATCCCATCAATCCTACTAGTTTCCTAGGTTGGATGGGCACATGTGGGATGGTAATAAGGAAGCTAATAAATGATATTTAGACATTAGAAGGGTTCAATCATTTAATAAATATGATGAATAAATAAATTCAAGAGAAATTCTAGGTGGCAAGTGGTTTTGGAGACATATGGATGTGGTGGGACCCACACTAGCTTGATTTTTCAATGACACATGGCAGCTCTCTCTTGCCAATTTGAATTCATGGGAAGGTGAACACTCTTGGGTGAGTTGGTAAGTCATAACACATGGCATTGAGCATCTTAGGTTGAAATGGGATGGAATAGTAACCTCCATGGGAGAGGAAGAGTCAAATTGGAGACTAGTGGACACTTGGGCTAGATTCCCTAGTTTTATGACAACAATAATGAAGCATCTATGACATTTATGACAAAATTCAGACCTGAGTTCTTACACCTGACCATTATGACATGTAAGCCCCAAAAATAGGCTCAAGGAAGGCGCTCATGGAGTTGGAGGAATCTAAAGAGACTCAAATTCAAATTTGGGAGAAGATGGAAGGTTGGAACTAGGAGACAAGTGGCAAATGAGGAATATTTTCTAAATGGAAAATTATTGAATCTATTGAGAGGATTTCGACCCCTTGAAGGCTAATGTTGGTTATAAAATGTAGAAATCAAGTATGAGAATGGCTTTTGATGATTTGAGAAAAATTGCATTTGTGAAGAGAGAACTAGTGGATGACTAGCTTCTTGCCTTAGCCAATTTCGAGGGTGAAAGATTCCCATCCAAGTTGTTGTTTGGAGAGGCCACTCAGGTCTTTCATGGTGCTTTAATGGATTTTTATTTGCAGGTAGCAGCTACAAGAAGTTTCATGGTTTGGTTTAGTGCAGCACTTTCTCTCCACCATTTCCAATTTTGAAGGCATATTCGGGCTCCTTGAGGGATTGCGCTTTGGGTGAGATCTTGCACTCATTGGGAGATCTTCATATGATATTTTTTTGATTGTAATAGCTTCATATCCTCTGTTCTTCATATTCAAAAACTCTCAGGTCGAAATACCCATTGAATGTACGCAAAATTATTGATTAATGAGCAAACAATGTCCGTTTCCCCAATGCTTTGATGTATGACACTATAAGGTTGATTATTTCGAATGGATAGATGATTATCTGATATATTTGTGATTAATATACTACCATGGATATATTATACAATTTTCATGTACTGTACTTGAGCATTTGAAGCATTTTTGCTCAGTTTGTTTGTATTGAGAGGTGAAATAGTGCCATTTCCCCAAGGGTCGAATTGGGGGTTTTTGCTGTTGAATGTGAGAGAGTTAGAACAGTAGTAAAAATCAATTAATGGTGCATATGAGATCTCAATCACATAATTAACACATTACATACCTATTTTCATAAATTCGTGGGATTTTGGAGGCATTTGGAAGGCCATTTGCAGTGTTACCCCGGGGGGATTTGATGCACAAATTACTAGTCAAAATTACCTATATTGATTAGAATACAAATCAAGTTTGCAGCAGTATTTGGAGGGCCATAAAACATCTCTGAACCTAATATTCAAGTCTAAATACCATTCATACACTCCTACAGAAGATTTGGGAGCATTTGGGTTTATTTGGAGGTCAAAACAGTAAAACTAGTCAAAGGTCGAAATTGGGGAAAAAGTGGAAAAATTGGCATTTTAATAAAATTTTGAAAAAGGGTCATTACATTGTACCTGATATGAATCACCCAAGAAATTTTCGACATGTGCAGCCAACAAAAGGCAAATTCAAACGACTTGTGACAATCGAAGGAAGACCTAGGGAACCAATTCTATGTTGGGGATGTGGAGAGAATCATAAATTGTATGGTTTCCCCCACATGAAAGAACAACCTTGGAGGACAGATAACATTGAAGAATCTATTACTATGGAGGACATGGTTAGATCAAATCCTAGAATCTATGCAGCTTTGGATGATCATCAAGCTAACCACCAAGCAGCATTGGTTTAAGTTGGAGATAAGATTGTAGCATAGTTTTTTTCTATTTTGATTGAACCAAGATCTAGTCATAGTTATCTTCATCCTAATATTGTTGAAGATTATGATTTTAAGAAAAGTAAGCATGGCAAGTCGTGGTTATTTCAGTTAGTAGAGGGACAAAGAGGAAAGTAGTGAGGTGGTAGAAAGGTTCCCATTAATGATGCATGGTTTTTCTAGTGCAGTAAACATGAATATCCTATACTAGGGTCATATGATGTTCTCATTGGCATAGATTAGCTAGAAAAGCATCACACCAAGCTAATTGATTTCTATAATAAATTTCTCGAATGTATTGATGATGAGGGAAGAACTGAGAAAGTAAAACGTGTGTTGAACAAGGTTTCAATAAAGAAAGTTACAATGTTACAATTGGGAAGATACTTCAAGAAGAACTATCAAATATATGCAGTTCATGTATCATGTTTCACAAAATAAAGGGGACCGACATTAGAAGGAAAAACGTGATGATGAATTATGCATGTTTTTTCAAGTATTTATTGTTTTTGGGGAAATGGGGTCCGTCAAAATTATGCAGTGTGGGTACTTGTTGGATGCGGAATTTAATTCTACATCCAATGAGTGCTCCTACTCGAAATTTGAGTAGAAACACAAGGATATATGTTGAAAATACCAACAAAAAAAGTAGTTTTTTCCTTTCTTCCTCCAAAATTAATAAATATTATTTTATTATTTTAACTATTATTTCATTATTTTAACTATTATTTTATTATTTTCGTTAAGAGGCCCATTTTAGACCTCAAATTTCCTCTAATTGTTTTCTTTTCTTTTCTTCCAAAGTTGGATAGGGTTTGCTAGGGGAGAAAAGAGTTTTCCCTTAGCTTTAGATCTAGTTATTATGAGTCTTGATTCTGGATTTTCAACAAATGAACATGTCTCCCCAGTGGATTCTACTCAGGGTGTGGAATCGCCAGTCATATATTTCTTCTCAGGCTTCCACTTGTGCATAAGGATTTATGATCCAAGCTCTAAGAAATCAATTAAAATTTCAAGCAATTATGGCATTCTAATACAAAATAAAATTCTCCTTGATCATCTAATGAAAGGAATATTGATTTCTTGCATCCCTTTATTCTCTGATCTAGAAAGGGTGTTGGTTGTGATTATTTAATACCAATATATTGTCCCCAGCAATGGTGCTAGTTCACCCTTTTTATGGAAAAAATTTCACAAGTGTACACTCATCCACATGGTAAGGGGGTAGGCCTTACAGGATGCAGCAAGGCCTTAGTACTTGGACCCCCTGTGGGGTTGGTTGTGGTTGTCCTCCAAGTGATCCTACAATATATTGTTAGTGTAATTCACACAAAACAAATAAAATTGAACAAAATGTAAATTAAAAGGAAATGGGGGTAGTGTTAACACCCAAAAAGTGCTCACTAGCTCATTTACCACATTATATGGCTCATTTGTCCATTTTCCTACCATATTTCCATTAAAAATCCCAAAAAAGCCCATTAAAAAGCCTCCAAAAGGCCTAAAATGCCTCCAAAAGGCCAAAAAACCCTCAAAATAGCCTAAAAAAGGCTAAAAAACCCCCTTTTCCTCCAAAAATAGCAAAAATCCCCTAAAAAGGGAATAAAAATATAAAATAATGAGGAAAAGGAGGAAAAAAACCCTATACAGCTGCCTAAAACCATGTGTTTCCCAAAACCATGGGTCAGCACTCCACCACCAAAAAACTATAAATAGGTGATGGAGATCCCTTATTTCATATCCACAATCACAAGCACCCTTACTCTGCCAAAATCTCTCTCGAAACCCTAGTTCACCTTTGAACTATTTTCACCTTGAGAGCCACCTTTGGCCCATTCCCAACATTGGAGAAGGAGAAGGAGCATATTGAAGCTTGGAGCATCCTCTTGGACACTGCAAAGGGCTTCATCAAACCTTTACATTGAAGGTAACATTAATAGAAAAAGTCATTCTTTTCATTTGATGTTTATGTTCCATGCTTGTGTTAGAAGTAATTTACTTGTTGTTTTAGCTTAATTAGTTTAATATACTGAACTGCTACTAAGGAGTCCTTTCTCCTTAGTAGGTGCTCATTTGCACAAGCTAGGGGTAAAACCCTAGCTACAGTTTTGGCGACTCCCCTAGATTTTGAATTTCTGGTTTTCTTTTTTAATTTTTTCTTTCCGGCTGTCCCTTTCGGCCTCTGCATACCGCGTCTTTTCCCTCTGCAGTCGCGTCCCGACCGCGCCTTTCAGGCCTTTACCCGCGATCCGACCGTGGCTCTCAGACTGCTTCCGACGCTCTGCCAGCGGATTCAAGTCTGTTACCTGCGATCCGACCGTGGCTAATCAGCCTGTTTGCCGCGATCTGACTACGCCTGTCGGCCTTTTTCCCGTGTCCCGACTGCGGCTTTCTGCCTCTTTCGAGCGTCTCGACTGCGTCTGTTGGCCCGATAGCCGCGACCCGACTGTGTCTTTTTCCCTGTTTCCTGCGTCCCGACTGCATCTGTTGGCCCGATAGCCGCGACCTGACCGCCGCTGTTTCCCTCAAACCCGCGGTCGGCCTGTTCCAAATCGCCACAGACCCGCGGTCTGATTTCTGCTCTTTTCCTGTCTTGAGCCCAGCCCCTTTTGCTGCAATATTTTCTGCATATGAACAGCCCTCTGTCCTACCTGCAGCCCACTTCCTTACAGCCTTTCTGCAACCAAATTTATGTTCCCTTTACAGAGTCTTTTTAAAATTTCAGTATTTTTAATTCAGAAAATTTTGCAAGTTAAACTTTCAATTTCAGTATTATTGATAGATTGGAAGTTGCCCCCCTTGTGGCACTTCTATTTTTGGGTTCAACACCTCACGAGCACACACTCTGTCACATTAAATCAAGTGAGCCTTAAAAAGTACCTAATTAAACCAACATTCTAACCCCAATTGGGGAACACAAAAGAATCATTGTAGTTAGGTAGGATCAGGGGGATAGGCTTCCAATAACACCCCTTGGTTATTTCACTTGAGACATAGTTGTTGTCCAAATAGGGAACCAAAATCCCCTAGTACTTTTTGGCACGGTCACGACCAGTTTATCAGAGGGCCTCTCCCTTAGGAGGGTTGAAGTCGGGAGACTGGTTCCGGAGGCCTGAGTGGAATACCGCAATCCATTCAGTAACCGAAGGGCTACCTTTCGCGGTTCGCGGGATATCCCTGTATAGGGGTATTGCGGTCAACGAACTAAACGGCAGATTCACCTTTCTGGACGTGTCATGAACGGGGTATCTTAGTTGCCATTCTTCTAGGATTGACTACCCGGTGTCCCTCCCGGTAGGGGGATATCATAGCCACTTGGCTTTCCTACTCATATTGTCTGACTTGGATTTCATCACCTTGCAGAGGATATGTTTAGTTGAGTCAGAATACTTTTAGCTAGGTGTTTGCATGCTCCTTTACCTCCCTTTGGTCTAGTGAGTCCACCATTTTTCTTTTTTAGGAAACCTGCTGCTTGTTGGTATTCTGACCATCTTTGTTGTTACTCCACCTATTGTAGCACAGCTGTTGCAGTGGGTGTTTTGAGTTGGTTGTTGGCTTGAGTGCCTTTCTTTTTAGCTCTCCTCCTGCACACTCGGTTGCATTAGGATTTTTGAGCTGTTTTTATACTCACCTCAACCCACAGAGATTTGACACCATCTGTCACCATTGAGTCCCCGAGACATTCTCGGCGCCTCAGGGGCGAGCCCCCACAGCACGGTTCTCTCAACACCACCCGTCATCGATTCCGATCATTGTCCGTTGATACCACTCATCACAGATCTAGAGCCTTGTCACTTGACTCCACTCGTCAGCGACGTAGGACTCCGTCACCAGATAGTGACGCCCCTTACTTTACCTCGGATTCTGACGAAGAGTCTGAGAACCCTATTTATACTGCCCCTACTAGCCCCATGGCTGGTACGACTTCCACTCCATTTGTCATAGGGACCATTGGTGGCACATCCACCACTACACCAGTTACTACACCTGTTTTTGGTATGCCCTCCATGGGGCAACCATCTACCGTTCCCCTCACGGTACCTATACCCACAGCGGGAATACCCATCCCCACTACATCAGTGGCTCACACTACCCATGGTGGTGCTGGACCATCCTCCACTACCTCAGTTCCCCCACTTGGGGGCACCACCCTAAATCTTGTCCCTCCACTTGGGGGCACTGGCCCCAACTTGGTCCATAGCACTACTGTGTCACAGCCTTCTTCCAGTTTGCCATTCATGGCTAGCCTCAACCTACCTGACCTGGCCAGATTGACCAACGATCCTATTCGACACGACCCTACATGGCCTCATATGCCTACCAAGCTCCCCTCGGACATCCCTAAGTTCGAGGGCAAGGCCGGTGAGGACCCACAAAACCATATCATGTCTTTCCACCTATGGTGTTCCTCTAACTCCATAGTGGATGACTCTGTTCGCCTCCGTCTCTTACAGCGCACCTTCACTGGCTCTGCAGCCAAGTGGTATATCGAGCAACCTCATGGGACCCATGCCACCTTTGCTTCCCTGGCCTCGACCTTCCTGCAGTTCTTCCAGTTGCCTGTCCGCTATGACGCGGGCGTTGAGATCCTTCTATCTTGTAGACAAAACACGGCTACCCATATCACGGACCACATCCATGAGTGGCGTCGACGCCGTAGCTTATGCAAGATCAAACTTGACGACCGTATATTCCTAGATTGGTTCCTCAAATCCCTTCTCCCGGTTATCGCTAAAGATGTAGCCTCAGAAACACCCCAGTCGGAAGAAGAAGCCATCCTTAAGGCCCAACAGTTCGACCTCATCTACGCCCAATCGGGTTACCTTTATACCATTATACCTGACGCCCCTCGCGGCGAGTCCTCCCAGCATGATGCGCCGGGGGCATCCCATGCTGCAGATGGTATCATTGGCCGTGTTTCTTCGCATCCCCAACCATTTTCTATAGCACGTCCTACCCCTGGCCCCGACCTGTCACGGGCTACTTCACAGTCTGGAGCAACCAACTCGTATGCTCCCATGACACATCACCATTCCCATGGACCCTCATGTCCACCTCAGTGCTTCAGGTATGCGACTCCTGCTTATGCTCCTCCAGTCGCCACTCAGCCTTACTACCATCAGCAGGCTGCCCCAGCTCCTGCGCCTTCACAAGCCCCACCCGCTTATTATCCGCCCCAGGCAGCCCCTGCGGCACATCCACAACCTGCTCCGCAGTCCTATCAGCAACCCCCTCAAGTTGCTGCACCTGCTCAGACTCAACCTGCATATCATCCTCCGCAGCCTGCTCCTGCACCTGCGCAACCTCAGAATCCACCTGCTGCCCAAGGGCAAGTTTACACCCAACAGAACCCGCAGCAAAACCAGAACAACCAACGTAACCAGGGCCAACAGAATCGCGGCAAGGGCCGTAATCGGGGAAACAACCAACCTGCAGACCAAGCTGGTCAACCGGCTAATCCCCCCGACAACAACAATGCGGCCCCCGCTAATCAAAACCCTGATCGCCCGCCCAAGCAGGCTAAAAACCCCAATCTGCGAACGAACCACCCTTGTTCTATTTGCGGGGTTTATGGACACTACACACACGCTTGCCCACACTTGGAGCGAGCTCGGCAACTCTGGGTTGACGAGGCCCATCGCCAAGGGCATGCGGCTCCCCAAGGGCAAGTCTCTCCTCATACCCTTCGTCTGGGATGCGCAAGCAGAAGCTGCATTCGAGGCCCTCAAGAAGGCCCTCACACAAGCTCCTCTGATTTCCCCTCCGGATTTCACCCGAGACTTCATCCTTTACGTGTCGGCATCCGAGCATGCCGTATCTGGAGTCTTGGTTCAAGAAGACGCTTCTCACCAGGAGCATGTCATTTATTACGTCAGCCAGACCTTGTCTGGTCCACCCCTCCGTTACCCATATGAGGAGAGACTTTCCCTCGCCGTAGTCTTTTCCGTACAAAAATTACGACACTATATCTTAATGAGTCATACCACCGTTGTCGCCGATTCTAATCCCATGGTATATCTTCTTAACCGGCGGCTACTGCAAGGTCGTGTTGCCAAATGGGTCATTATCCTCCAAGAATACGACCTTACCTTCAAAACACCTAAGAGCACTAAATCCCTCGCGCTTGCCCAGCTCATTACTGATCTCCCTTCCCTTCTCCCGGCCAAACCAATCTCCGATGAGTTACCCGACAATCACCTGTTCACTATCTCGTCCGATGACCCATGGTACGGTGATATCTTGTTATACCTACGCACGCAGAAGTTCAGACCCAAAGTTACACGAAATGGACGCCGTCGCATCCGCCACCAGGCCTCTCGATATCTCCTCTTAGGCGATGTCCTCTACCGGCGCGGGGTTGACACAATTCTTCGTCGTTGCCTTACCCACGAGGAAGCTGAACATGTCCTTAATGACTGTCATAGCGGCGCCTGCGGAGGCCATTTCTCAGGGATGGCCACCGCCCAAAAGGTTGTCCGCGCCGGATACTTCTGACCCACACTTTTCACCGACTACATCACTGCGGTCAAACACTGCTATAACTGCCAACTTTTTGCCCCCAAGGCCCGGACACCTCCTGCTCCGTTACACCCAGTCGTCACAGTTGGTCCCTTTTGTAAGTGGGCCATAGACTTCATGGAATGTCGACCCCAGTCGGCCAACGGCCACAAATATATTGTTGTCGCTGTTGATTACTTCACCAAATGGGCGGAAGCCATGCCTACCTTCAATTGTACTGCTGACACTGCTGCCCGCTTCTTTTTCAACCATGTCATCGCCCGATTCAGGGTTCCTAAGCAATTAGTCTCTGACCATGGTTCACACTTCGAAGATGCCGTCTGGCGTGAGTTATCCACCCTCCTTAAGTATGAGCACCAATTTTCCTCTGCTTACTACCCCCAAGGGAACGGCCAAGTAGAAGCCATCAATAAAATCCTTAAAACCATCCTCCAACGAACGGTTGACAAGCATAAGTCCAATTGGCACCACATGTTGTTCCCTGCTTTGTGGGCTTATCGCACCTCCACTAAGACCGCCACTGGTTTTACACCGTTTCATTTAGTTCACGGTGTAGAGTCTGTTCTCCCCATCGAGTGTCAGATCCCTGCCTTACAGATCGTCGTTGAGCTTCTTCCTGACACCACCCCCCTCGAGCAGCGTCTGCTGCACCTCGAACAAGCCGATGAAGACCGTCGGGCCACTCTCCAGAATATCGAAGCTGCCAAAAACCGATCCAAAGCCGGTTATGATAAACATGTTCACCCTCGAACTTTCCACGAAGGGGACCTCGTCCTCTCCTACGACCAAGCCCATGACAAAACCGGTAAAGGGAAGTTTGAATCCATGTGGCAAGGTCCTTACGTCGTACAGACCTGCCTCGGCAAGGGGGCATACATCTTAGCTGACTCTGAAGGCCGTCCTTTGCGCAACCCTCGTAATGGGTTGTATCTCAAGCGTTTTTACCCATAAAAGAAACCCGCGGCCTCATTAGTCTGCGTTGTACAGTACTTTCTTTTTTGTTTTTGCGTTTCCGAACCGTTTCCACCACTGGAATCAGCACGACAAGACCGTCATGATGGTCACCTCGTTGCATTATTTTTGTCCCGTTATTTTTTACCCCTTTTTTCAGATGCCACTAGTCGCCTCGGTTTGCGCGCCACATCGGCCGTTCTCCGTTTTTCGCATGTTTTATATCATCGGATTCATTTTTCCGAGCTGGTGATGACGCTTGAGATCATTTCTCGCTCTCACCCCTATTTTTTCCGGGCCTTTTTCAAAATGCCCTTGTCACCTCGATTTGCGTGCCACATCGGCCGTTACCCATTTTTGACATCCTTTATATCGCCGGATTCATTTTTCCGAGCTCGTGATGATGCTTGAGATCATTTCTCGCTCTCACTTGGTACAATTTCAACATTGGGTCCCAACACCTTGCTGCCTCGGTTTGCGCGCCACATCGGCCACTGTCGGATTGTTCCACAATTTTACATGAGCCATTCACTCCTGTCATACTGCAAATGTTTCGTTATTTTGCCACCATTTCATCTACCCCGCAAGGAGGTCCACCAGTGTTCCCCACTACCCTCGTTCTCGGTCATCATTACTGTTCCTTGATTGAACACTTCCTCCTTGCCTGGCCATTCCTTTTGTTCGGTATAATTTTACCCCTTTTTCGGGCCGAACAAGTCCTTTACGAAAAAGGCACTTAGGGAGTTTCCGTTAAGCTCTTTTCTGACTCCTAAAAGAATGAAAAGATCGCCGAGCAATCTTGCTTCCTTTCATACTCGTTAAAGTACCTGAAAGGGCATCTATCTGGTATAAGTTTAACCCTTTTCCGGACCTAGTAGACTAATTACGAAAAAGGAATACTCTAGTCACACCGGCTAGAAGAGTTCTTCATTGCATCCTTTTATGCTTCTTTGGGCCTTGGAGACTAAATCTACGAAAAAGAAACCCCCTGGAGTCTTCTTACTTGCTTTCAGACTCTCTAAAATTGAAAGCAAACACGAGCATGCACTGTCCTGGGCTCGGAAAATCCACACGACAGTACCATTCCATCATTTCAGAGTCTTCTTATCGCTTTCAGACTCCTTAAAATTGAAAGCAACCACGAGCATGAACTGTCCTGGGCTCGTAAAATCCACACGACAGTATCATTTTATCCACACACTTCTTCTAGTTCCTTAACCCATGAAGAAGTATCCTCCCGTGCCTCATGGCACTATGATCGATCATATCGGCAGCACCCCCAATCAGGTCGCCTTTGTTCAGAGTATTCTGCAGTCTCCTGCCATTGTATACCAGCTTGAGTCTCCCTCAGCCAGTTATCCTCCCAGATCCATTCCAGCTATGATCCCTTTCCCCTCAGTCAGTTTCATATGCTGCCAGATCATTCCCATTATCATACTCTGAACAAAGGAAGTTTGAGTCCACCCACTCTACCTGCCCAGTTATCCCTCCACAGTTTGTCAGTCCTGTCATCAGTATTATCACATTTCGGTTGTTTACCTTGCGCTCCTGTCAAGGAAACATCATTGCCTTGATAGTTGCAGGTCTCCCTCTGTCGACGACAGCTCCTCTATTCCAGAGGATAGGCCCAGAGGTCCCTACGCCTTGGACTTATCACCATCTGTGGTAAGTGCCTACGGATCATTCTGAGAGGATTCATCATTGCCTCTCCGAGTGGTTGTTCCTCACATGCTCGACTTCAGCACCTTGATCGCATCGTTGAGGATCGCGTAGGATTATATCCCATCATTATTTGTCGAAGACCCCGGATTTCCCCCGACTCTAGCATATTGGTGAGTCCCTTCGGAACACCCAGTTATATGTTCCCGTGGATGTCCGGGCTGCGTTGGCGATTATATTCGGAATCCATCCAGTTATATGCTTCCTTGAGTACCCAGTTCAGTTCCAGTTCCAGATCAGTGTACCATTGAGGTCAGAGCTACCTGTCACTATGATCCAGCATTTCATCAGTTCCTCTGGTACCCCAGTCAGCAGCACTGTTGATATTCCAGTGCACCATTTCTTCAGCTTACACATGGTCCGCCTAGCAGTATGTCCCAGATTTGCGTCCCCTCTGGACTCTTATGATGTACACAGTGGTTATGTATCTTACAGGTCCCTCTTTTCGGGCCTCGCAGTTATGTTTATGTATCTTGATACGAGCATGGGTATGCCCACCTCGTCCATATATTGAGATTATTCCTCATTCAGTATTTGAGGTCATGTATATTTCCGGTCCCCATTTTTTGGACCCCATTGTTATTATTATGTTATATCCTGATACGAGCATGGGAATGCCCGCCTCGTCCATATGATCAGATGATTCCTCATCCATTATTGAGGTTATGTACTTTTAGTTCTTGCAGTTGTTCGGGATCGTTGTTCCGGGCTTCAGTTTGTTTCTTCTCTTCTCTCCACACCCAGGAAAACCATTCATGACTTATGATGTCCATCGGCCGTACGATGAGCTCCTGCCCTCGCACATCAGGGGGCAATCTGTTAACACCCAAAAAGTGCTCACTAGCTCATTTACCACATTATATGGCTCATTTGTCCATTTTCCTACCATATTTCCATTAAAAATCCCAAAAAATCCCATTAAAAAGCCTCCAAAAGGCCTAAAATGCCTCCAAAAGGCCAAAAAACCCTCAAAATAGCCTAAAAAAGGCTACAAAACCCCCTTTTCCTCCAAAAATAGCAAAAATCCCCTAAAAAGGGAATAAAAATATAAAATAATGAGGAAAAGGAGGAAAAAAACCCTATACAGCTGCCTAAAACCATGTGTTTCCCAAAACCATGGGTCAGCACTCCACCACCAAAAAACTATAAATAGGTGATGGAGATCCCTTATTTCATATCCACAATCACAAGCACCCTTACTCTGCCAAAATCTCTCTCGAAACCCTAGTTCACCTTTGAACTATTTTCACCTTGAGAGCCACCTTTGGCCCATTCCCAACATTGGAGAAGGAGAAGGAGCATATTGAAGCTTGGAGCATCCTCTTGGACATTGCAAAGGGCTTCATCAAACCTTTACATTGAAGGTAACATTAATAGAAAAAGTCATTCTTTTCATTTGATGTTTATGTTCCATGCTTGTGTTAGAAGTAATTTACTTGTTGTTTTAGCTTAATTAGTTTAATATACTGAACTGCTACTAAGGAGTCCTTTCTCCTTAGTAGGTGCTCATTTGCACAAGCTAGGGGTAAAACCCTAGCTACAGGTAGAATGAAAAATCCAACCACAATCAAAGGTATGCCAAACAACTTGGTATTTCCCAATGCTCAAGCTGTACAACACCTAGGAGGTGTGGGCTTCAAGGGAAGCCAACAATCTCCCTTAGGGAGGCCTTTTTTGTCCAAATCATATGCTAAGTGAGTGGTAAAACAATGGAGAGAAACTCTTGCCCCTTGAAGGAAGGTGGCAAGGGAGCTTGGGAATGCTTACAAAGGTAGGAAGAGGTGGGCTATGATGAAGGTCAAACAAAAATCCAACATCATAACATTGCTCTTATTTTCTCTCTACGAAATGAATTCCAATGGATTCCTTTTATAGGCCAAGAGGTGTCCAACAAACAACTAGATCCAAATGTGAACTCATACACTCCATGAACTAGTTCCGAGGTACGCCAAGGGGGATATTTAATGCCACCAAGTGTGTGAGGAGATGAATTCGGATCCTTGTAATTGATGGAGCCTTCAATGCGTCATGGGAAGTAGGTGGTCCTATCGTTTTGATGGTAATGCAAATATCGAAGGAATAGTTGTGTGAGTATCACATGGGTATGGAATTGACAACATGTGCTATATCGCAGGTTAACAATGGTTCACCCGCTCAAACTCTTCTTTTGACTAGTCTTGGGAACATTTTAACTCATGTTGTCTTTTGGATTTGTTGAGGATTCCTTTGGTGAGCTACATTATTTATGTTTCTAGAACCTTACTACAAGAATCACTGAAATGTCGCATGTGTGTGCAAATTTAGGCATTAATAGATGCCCCCTGCTATGTGAGGTTTGGAGGGTACTGTAGAGATGATAATGCATCATGTTTTGATGTGATTCTCTCATGTTCTATAGGAAAAATCATATGTGGAAAATAGGGGCCTCCTATGGGGGAAGATTGCTGGTGATGATCATTGGAGCTGTAGTAAAGAATATTTTTTATACAAATGAGGAAGGCATACCCATGCTCGTGAAATTTTGTTAATGTGATTATGATCAAGCAGGACCAAGGGGTCACTCAACTATAATGCTAGGACATGAATGAACGTGGATTCAGTCCATGTGAGAGTAAATAAACCAGTAACTTTTATGGGTTGCTGAAGAAGTGATACTATTGATGATCATGATAAGCCCACGAGGGTGGGGGACCATTGTGAATGTAAAGCTACCTAACTAGAACTTCACATTTCAAGATGGAATGCTAGCATGGTTTGTAAATGTGACCACTGCTACCTTCAAACGTACATTTTCCCCTAACGCGAGAGATTTTTTTACATCGAGCATAGATGAAACCATGTAGTTAGGGACCACTAATGACTTTCCTTACTAAGTTGAAGGTGATCTCTCATAGTGATTGAAAGGTATCCCAAGGTACAACTGCAACTACTCCAACTCTTGGAATAAAGTGTTTTGACGTCGACAAGAGATAAAGTACATGATAAGACGAGGATCTTATCCTGGAACCAAGATCATGTTGTAACCAACTGAAGGATGGAAAAACCTGACACAAGATTGGTTGATAAGAATGGGGCTCATAACTTCCTTTGATCGATGTAAACATGGGGAATGGGGACGACAACCTTCCTTTCAGAGCAGTACAGATTGAGAAGGAGGGAGATAAACTGCAAATGAAAGGGATTTGATGGAGACACAATATAGAGAGTAATGGTGACCAATCAAAATGGATACTGTTTATGATAGGTGAGACTCAAATAAATTGATCAATAGGATACCATGGGTTGCTTCCAAAAGAATAGGGTGTTCCCTCAATGTGATGTGATGGGGGAATTGTTCGTACATAAAGAATAATGGTGGGGTCCCCATAGTTTTCGATGAGTCGGGGGACCAATTTGATGATGGGTGGAGTCCCCACGGTTCTGAGTGGGTCGGGGGATGCTTTCCAAGATGAAGTGGGGTTTAGTTTGTAGATGTGAAGATGGGTGTCCCATGAATCAATACCATGTAGTGTATGCCTGCGAGATAACTGAATAGAATTGGTCACTTCAGAGGGTGGGGGGCCTATAGGTGTATTCATAGGGATGATGATATGAGGAATATTATGTGGGATAAAGTGTTGATGGAGGTATGAGTGGTATTTGTGAATATTTATCGTAACATGGGATGAGGAACCCAATGGTGCCTACTTTGGGGAGTAAATGCGCAACTATAAAATGATAAGATAGGGGTGATCTTTTCAAGCTGTATCATATTCCTCAGACTTGTGGGGGGTCAACATCATGAGTGTCAATTGATGACTGGGATGGAAATGGTGTGCACACACATGGGGGAACATGCTATTTCCAATGATGACATTGATGGCACGCCAATATTGGGGATGAGGGTCCTATGGTTATCAACGGGAATACTAGTAACTGCATTATAAATAGCGGGAAAATAGTGCTTATGTGTTAGTTTTGAAATGATACCCGCGTTAGGGTGCACAACACTATTGCTATAGCATGGAGTCTTGTTCTTATAATAGAAAAACCATAGTTTCCTTATTTTCATGGTTGATATCCTGCACATACGGCGTACATACCCAAGTGTAGTAAAGAACATGACCATGGTATTAACAATGCAAAAATCATGTAACAAAAACCAATAGGACCTAAGGGGTACCTATGGAAATATATTGTCCGATGAAACTATTGGAAATAAGGACTGGTTAGCTCTAGGTTGAATAGCTTGAGGCTCTAATCGCGGTAGTGTGAACGGTTTGTAAAACATAGCTATGATTTGTCTGTGGGGTCAATTTTTAATTCGTGTCAAGCGAATTAAAAAAGGGGGTGGAGCCCACATTTCAAAATCATTTGTATTATTCGTTAACAACATCCTAGAGAACAGTTTTGGTGATTCTAGGAGATCTGAGCATTCGTTCGACTAGCTACGAGTTACAAGTATGTCGTAACCTTATCTATTTTGATTTGGCCTGGATAGTGTTAGGAAAAATGGCCCTTGGGATACCAGGGTCTTGATTTAGCCCTTATGTGGGTACCATGCGGGTTTTTTGGAAAATCTCGCACCTTAGTGTGAGATAATGGGAAAATCATGTGCTACCATAGCGCGATTTTTTCCCAGAATTGCGTGCAGTAGTAGCATGGAAGAAATGCACTGTTCTCTGTTATGTGCTGGGTATCGATTGTTTGGTCACGAGATGGTGTAGTGTGACTATACCTTGGTTAAATGCTCTACATAGTGCGGTTGAATAGTGCATATCCTGTGCACTGGTGTCATGCAACTAAACAAGGTTCAGTGGCACTAGACGTGACTTTATGGAATTAATGTCATGCTACACGCAAACCTTATTAAGGGAGGTCACGCATATGATGGTGTTTTTGTATTTTTGTCTAATGGGTGGACAATTTCCTTGTGTAGGTGTTTTTGAGTGCCTCATGGATGATGTGGGTTTCATAGAGTGGTAGGAGAGGGAGTATGATGCATTCCAACCATTGGTGTTGGGGGACATGGTGGTGACCTAGACATTATGGGATGAGAGGCTATTGAATTTCTTCAAGTGCCCCTTAACATGGAAAATTTTAGGGGCTAATATTAGCCCATGGGCTAAATTTAGGGGTTTTCAATTTTTAATGGGCTAATTTTTTATTAAACACCAATTAGGTATGATTATCCCACATTTTATTTATTTGTTTTTAATGAATAGGAGGTTAGCCCCATCGAATTTAAAAAGGGGATCCATGATAAAACAATTTCGTCCCTTTAAAAATGGATTTAAACCTCTATTTTCCCATTAAAATCACTAGGAAGCTCCCATTCGCCATCGATTTCCAGAAATGTTAGTTGTTATTGGCTCTTTCACTTTCTATCAACAATGGAAATTGAAGTTGGAGTTACATTTGTCCATATTTTATGGGTTGAATCTCATTTTGCAATTTGTTTAATGTAAACATGAGAAGGGTAGTTGATATTTACTATCATGTGTTAGATTTTGAGCATTAATTCATCATACACTAGGATCTTTACTGAGAGAATAACATGTACAGCATATCAATCATATCAAGCATGTATCAAGCATATCAAGAAATCACATAAGACAATGGACACACAGAGTTTCACTGGGGAAAACCATAAAGGTGAAAAACCCCACAACTTCCTCCGAGATAGAAAGAGCAATGATACAACCAAAGTACAAGAGATAGTCTTCTGCTAGCAGCTGATCCTCCTTCTCACATGTGTGCCACTTTTCGAGTGATAGAAGAGTGAGTAATGAGATGCTCAAATAGAGATCTCCCGATCTCTATTTATACTTGTCCTGTCCTGCCCAATAAACCAGTGGGGCCGACTTGTCTAGCTTAGCCTAATAACCCATGGTTACATTAATCCGGGCCGACCCCTTACTAGGTGGTCTAATAACCCATCAGCAAGTTAAAACACTTGTGACACTTGTCAATACAAATGACGACACTTCCGTATAGAGGAATAATACATCTCTATAGGAGTACAATAAAATGCATAGATGAAATACATTTCGAACTTACATATACATCAACACTCCCTCTTAACTAGGAAGGTATTTCTCGACACAGATCTGTTAGCACAAGTCTTCTTTTCTGGATCATCATCACTCGATCATCGTCATCGAATCATCATCACTGCTGCTATCTCAATCAATCTCCAATATACTTGTCATAAGAAGTTCTACAGAGCCAGTGCTTTTTCATACTGGATGTAGGCCCGCCACCTACAGGTCTTCATCAACTACAGAGCCAACCCTTTTTCATGCTGGATGAACATCATCAACATCTCTGTAAGCAAGCCATCAAGTAGGTACACCTCAGGATTGATTACACTACCTCTGCAAAACCTGCAAGAGCATCTCAGGACTGATCATATGCCTCTGCAAAACCTGCAAGAGCATCTCAGGACTGATCATATGCCTCTGCAAAACCTGTGTACCATAATATCACATCATCGTCTTCAGATCATCGTCATCATCCACGGAGAACAACCCAGATGCACACACACAACACTTACACTCACCAACATGGGAGGACTAACCTACTACCATCTGTGAAAGGCTCACAACACTTACATCAACGACCATGGGAGGACGAACCTACCACCATGTCAGAATGGCTCAGCAATTACATCAATGACCATGGGAGGAAAAACCTACCACCATGTCAGAAAAGCTCGGCAATTACATCAATGACCATGGGAGGATGAACCTAACACCATGTGAGAAAATCCCACTCAGCCCTTTCAACTCACCATGGGATGGATAGCTTACCACCATGTGAGAATGACCCAGCCCTTACATCTGCACCATAGGAGGATGAACCTACCACCATGTGAGAATGGCCCGACCCTTACATCTACACCATAGGAGGACGAACCTACCACTATGTGAGAATGGCTCGTGTGCATCTGTGTCTCTGGACTCATCACTTCCTATTGGAAGGTATCTCGATCTGAAGTACACCAAGTCTCCCTCTAAAGTATTCAAACTTCACTTTCGCAAGTGGCTTGGTCAATACATCGGCTATCTACTCGTCCATCGCAACATACAGGAGCTTCACTGCTCCTCTCTGCACCATATCCCTGATATAGTGATACTTGATCTCAATGTGCTTCAACTTGTCATGGAACAATGCGTTATCTGACAACTTCACACAACTCTGGTTGTTGCAATATATACAAGTAGCACTCAGTTGGAGATCAAACAAATCAGACAATAGCTTCCTAAGCCATATTTCCTCACAACTGGCCGAACAACCTATGACATACTCTGCTTCGGCTATACTCAGTGCCACACAGGAATGCTTCCTGCTAAACCAAGAGATCATACCGGATCCCATACTGAAGCAGCACCCTGAAGTGCTCTTTCGATCAATGGCACTGCCTGCCCAATCTGAATCAACATAACCCTCTAGGTTAAACTTTTGATTCTCCTCATACTTGAGCCCATAGTCAACTGCACCCTTCAGGTACCTCAGAATATGCTTTGCAGCTATCAGGTGAACATGTCTCGGATCTATCAAGTACTGGCTCAAGGTGTTCACCGCAAAGCAGATATCTAGTCTCGTATTCGTCAGGTACATCAAGGACCCAATCATCTGACGATACATTGTAGCATCAACTGGCTCAGATGAAGCATCACACAAAAGCTTCAGGTTGATGCCATAGGTGACACGGCCATGGCCTTGCAGTCCATCATTCCAAACCTCTTCAGGGTCTCTACTGCATACTTCCCTTGTCCAAGGAAGATTCCATCTGCACTCTTCCACAGCTCCATACCAAGAAAGTAGTGCATCATACCCAAGTCCTTCATCTCGAACTCGGTAGCAAGCTTCCTCTTCATATCGACAATCAATCTATCCTCACCTGTTACAAATAGGTCATCCACATACAATAGTAGAATCACAAGATTTCCTTCCTCAATCTTATAGTAACGGTTGGAATCCGCTTTACTCTTGGTAAAGACCAAACTGGATAGGAAGCCATCTATCCTGCCATACCAGGTCTTGGGTGCCTGTTTCAAACCATATAGGGCTTTCTTCAGTTTGCACACATGTGTCTCTCAGTCATGTGTCTCAAACCCGAGTGGCTGCTCCACATACACTTCCTCTTCAACTACACCATTCAAGAAAGCTGTCTTGACATCCATCTGGTGTACCTTCCATTTCATCACTGCAGCTAGAGCAAGTACTTGATCTAATGGAAGTGTATCTGGACACAGGAGCAAAGGTCTCTTCATAATCAATCCCTTCTTTCTGGGAGAAGCCACGAGCTACAAACCTTGCTTTATATTTTTTTCTATGCTTCCATCTATAGCATGCTTGATGTTATAGATCCACTTGGAAGTCACCACAGACTTCCCATCTTGTCTTGGGACCATATCCCAAATATCATTCTTCATGATCGACTGGTATTCCTCGATCATGGCATTCTTCCATTACTTCATCCTAAATCCTAGGAACTTCAATATCTTCAATAGATAGCTTTGTTGCTAGAGTAAATGTTGTAGTCCTTCTTTTGTAGGTGATGGTATACAATCTTTCCTACAAGACAAGTTAAATTGCATGATTAGAAACATCTCATAGTTTTCAGAACAAATTCTTACACATAAAGAAATATGTCATACAGTCATGCAATTAATTTAGTCAATGCTTCAATACAACATTTATCCATATCCCGTAACTTTCTAGATGCCTTCCAATCTCTACCAGAACATTGTTAAGAGTGTGCACAACTCCCAACATGTCAGCAAAGAGGTTTCATTCTAGATAAGTAGCAATGGAATGTTGTACAGTGCCATAGGCCACTTACCCATCACATGCATATTAGTAGTATACTGTTCATTAATGCAATTATTCTAATATGCATAATATACAACCTAATTCTAGAAACATAAGTATATACATCATTGAACAATATTATTTAAGCAATCAGATATACAAGAAATGACAATTCAAATACTTATCTTTGTTTGTTTGTTGGGTGGACTCCCTCTGAATCTTTGCTTCCTTGCAGGAGCTACTGGAGTCCTATTATGAAGTAGCTTCTTCTACTCCTTTCTGTTGTAAATGCAAGGAGTGGTAAACTCCCTCTTAATCCTTGAATCACTGCATAGCTTTCTTGAAGTCTGCTGAAGTGAATTCTCCACCATTGATCTTCTTTTTAGTGTGGTTTTCTATCAAGGCTTTGAATTCCTTGAATTTGTTGAATACTTCATCTTTGTTTTTCAAGAAATAAATCCAAGTCTTCCTAGATAAATCATCAATGAAATAACCATAATATACATACCCACTTACAAAATTAGATGACATCGGACTGCATACATCGGAGTGGATAATTTCCAAAATTCTTTATGCCTTGCTTTTACTGCTTGGAAATGTCCTCTTTGTGTTCTTTCCCTTTGCACAACCTTTGAAAATGCCTTCATGCTTTGTCTAGAGTTAAGGAAGACCTTCTATAGCTTTGCTTGCAATTGGTAATGCCCTATAGTGCATGTGTGCAAGCCTTCTATGCCAAAGTTCACTTGGCTCTACTAAATCATGGACCATGGCTTGTTCTGGTTGGCCCTTCAATTTGTACAATCCTCCCTCTTTCTCTCCAATCACAACTGCATCATCTATTGTCTTACCTTTTTGCCACATTAGGACTTGGCCATCTACAAATGCAACCCTCATGCCTTTTGCATCCAATGCAGATATGGAGAGTAGATTCTTCTTGAGACCTGGAACATAAAGTACATCTTTCATCTTCATAGACTTTCCAGAGTCTAGTTTATAGGAGGCTTCACCACTCACTTTTATTGGATACTGGTAGTCATCCCCAAGTTTCACCTTGTGGGGTGATTCATGTTCAGATAGGTTCCTAAAGGATTCCTTGAATCCTGTCATGTGTTTAGAAGCCCCACTGTCTATAATCCAATCATTACTTCCATGAGTAATGGTTCCAGTGAGAGCAGAAATCAAAACATATTCTTCATCACTAGAAGAATCTTCACTATCTTCTCTAGCCCTCTTCCTGGCAGGTTCATCATCCTCTGCAGCATGAGCATGATGTCTTCTTTTGGTGTTCTTCCTTTTGTGAGAACAGTCTCTAGAATAGTGTCCCTTTTCATCACATGTATAGCAACAGGCATGGGACATGTTTCTTCTACCCTTCTAATTTTGATGGTGATGTTTTTCTTTCTTGCCATGATGGTGAGTCTTTTTGTCACCATGACTTTTGGAGTGTGTTGTGAGAGTTTGATCTTCATTCCCCATCTTTTCTTCTCGAGCTATAATTCGAGCTTCTTCCTGTGAGCATTCTTCCCACAGCCTACTGAAAGTGATAAGTTTCTTTCTAGAACAAATCCCTTGGATGAAGGAATCCCATGACCTAGGAAGGCCATTAAGAGTGGTCATTACCACTTCTCCATTTTCTATGTCTTCTCCCACAGCTTCAAGTTGTTATTTTATCTGGGAGACCCTTGAGAAATAAGACTGCATAGTTTCTGCATTCTAGATCTTGACATTCTTCAATTGATTCCTCAGGGTTGTCTTCCGATTTATGTTCTTCCCTTCAAATAGATTGGTAAGGGAATCAAACATCTCATTTGGTGTCTTTAGGGAAGACACATGGGGTATGAGATGATCTTTGATAGAATCAACAATGATCCTCTTTTCCTTGACCAAGTTCTTCTTGTGAAGATCCTTAGCCTCTTCTTCTTCTGGGACAGGGACCACTTCCTTTATATAAATGTCCAACTCATTTTCTTCCAGGATTAACCCAATCCTATATTTCCATGCTCGGAAGTTATCAGCGCCTTCAAGCTTACCCTCAAGCTTGGTGTGGTGAGACATATTTAAAGAGTACTTCAAATGGAAATAGAAAAGTTTTAGGTCTTACCACTTGATTTGCTAAAAACTGGATCTGGTCCCGGATTAGGGTTTAGAGAAACCCTAAAAAATTCAAAAGATGAATTTCAAATTTTCGAGAGGATAGAAAGATGCACCTTGATGAGATGATCAACCTGGTATACTCTGAATTTCAGAGCTGCAAAGTTTCACCCTTCATAAATGCTTTTCAATCTCTTAGATTCACTAGGGAGGACCCTGGATTAGGGTTTGAGTTTCCCGGAGATTTACCCAACCAAAAATATCGATCCAAATATCTAAACTTCGATTTTTCCAATCAGCGTCTAGCCATGTCTTCAGATTTCAGAAATTCCTATTTTTGTGGAAACCCTAATTTTTAGGGCCAAAATTGAAAGTGCTAAGAATTGAATTCTGATTGGACAGAAATATTCTACTTGATGAGTAGAGTCAATCTACCTTACTTCGTTTCCA
The DNA here is from genome assembly GCA_027924585.1 of Larix kaempferi. Lineage (NCBI taxonomy): Eukaryota > Viridiplantae > Streptophyta > Pinopsida > Pinales > Pinaceae > Larix > Larix kaempferi. Next base: position 67,648,804 of record BSBM01000361.1, on the reverse strand, counting down.
AAATATGTGGAGAGAAACCCAATAAACAAGAAACCCTAGTTTCCGCCACTGCAGAATGTCTTCTTCTCAGGTTAGCTCTGATACCATGTTAGATTTTGAGCATTAATTCATCATACTCTAGGATATTTACTGAGAGAATAACATGTACAACATATCAATCATATCAAGCATGTATCAAGCATATCAAGCAATCACATAATACAATGGACACAGAATTTCACTGGGGAAAACCATAAAGGTGAAAAACCCCACAACTTTCTCAGAGATAGAAAGAGCAATGATAAAACCAAAGTACAAGAGATAGTCTTCTCGTAGCACCTGATCCTCCTCCTCACATGTGTGTCACTTTCTGAGTGATAGAAGAGTGTTGGCAGGTGGTTTGATGAGGAAAGATCGCAGTACTACTGATGCTGCGACACGTTGGATGAAGGCATGAAAGGAGTATTTTGTGCCAAAGGATACCGCAGTTGGCGGGTTTTGGGTCACTTGGACCATGTATTTTGTAATATTGAGTCAAGTATACCACAGTTGGCGGGTTTTGGGTCATGTATTTTGTAATATCGAGTCAATTGTACTGTGGTATGTGTGTTTTTGGGTCATTAGACCAAGTTAGTTAGTCGATTATCCATAGTGTCAGTTAGGAAACTGGACAAGTATTGTAATAGGTGGAAGCCTATAAATAGATGAGAATTGTAAGTGTTAGAAAGAGAAGTCGATGGATAGGAGATAGAAATAGAGCTGTATGCGAAGATTGACAGAAAGATAATGCAGGGAGTTGCGCAGAGATTTATGTACTGGTTTTGGTTTGCCACAGTAATATAAGGATGATGATTTGGTGCAATCTGTGTGTAATGTTGCTCGATACTTATGCTATTGTCTTGTCTTAATGAAATTATCCATTTCTGTCGCTATGATGTGAATGCCGCAATAATATGTTATAGATATCTGTTTACTGTAATGTTAAATGTTGTGATTAAAGTGATGTGCTATAACTTCATGATGAATATTTAGAATTGTTGTTGGTATCATACTGCCGCAACTCGCCTCCTCCCTCGGTGGAAACATGGTTCCATCTGCTCTTCCTGGATGCCTCGGGTGAGACCTCATCCGCTCTGCGGGTGATGCTGGGTGGGCTCAAACCTGCCCGGGCCGGTGCCCAGGGAGACTGCGGTATGTTTCGACAGTTGGTGAACCCTTGTCGACTGTGAGGTCGCGATTTGGTCAACAAATGGTTCTGTTGCTGGGACCATGAGCAGAGTAGAAGGAGGTCATGTTGTGGCACCCGACGAAGCCGGAGATACAAAAATGGTTCAATCAGAAGTTGCAGGAATTTGCTGAAGAAGAAAGTTGGAATACGTGACTAACGGTAGATCACTGGGTGGGAAGATATATTCATGACGGTCCGCATTAATGGTTTTTCTGTGAATTCCCAGTCATTTTGTATGAATGGTTGTCAAAGATGACCTTCCAGAAGAGGAACTTCCAGGGTGGTGAGCCGACGACTTGGACCCCGGAATTGATTCAGGAATTGCAGGAAGTTGATAATAAGGCATCGCAGGCTGTCGAAGTTTGGCTTGATAGCATCTTGGAAGGATATATCACTGAATTTGTGGTTGATAAGAAGAAATACTATAGCGAATCCAAAAGATACTTCTTCCAAGGACTGAGGGGAAGGTTTTTGCTGTCGCTCCAACTGTCGATTAAGATGCTAATCTGCGAAAAGGGTATATTAAAGATGCACCTTGATCAGTAGATAGCCTGGTGGGTGGAGGCCGTGGGTACCGCGACTGCTGGGGAATGGTGCATGGAATGGTAAAGGGGTAGATGGGTCCATACCATGAGGATACTGTGAGTGAAGCCGAGGAAGAAAGTGGTCTTACGAGAGGAGGAGCGAGGTTTCGATAGGAGAAGAGGAAGAGGACGAGAGAAGGTCCTACTGTGATCAAACTGCAAAACCGTGAAGGAATACCACACGGGACGAAGTGGCCTCACAGTCCTGATAGGGATGACCAGGCTACGCCTAGGATATAGGCAGGACCAAACCCCAGACCCACGTACCCATACCTCCGCTCACTAACTCTCAGCTAGCAAGAAACACTACCTCGACGCCGCCGAGTTCGTCGACACCGCAGAAGTTAATTGGTAGTAGTAGTACAGTGATAGGAGGAAGGAAGCCCAAGATGGCAGGCGATGATGCTAATCTACCATTGTTCCATGGAAGTGCGACAGACAACCGATAAGAGTATTGGTTTTTGTGTGAAGCAGTCTGGACTGTGAAATAGATCATTGATGACAATGCTAAGAAAGGACAGTTAGCCACGACTCTGCGAGGTCGTGCATTAAATTGGTTCATGAAGTTTGTTTTAGTCCATATGGGGGCCCCAGAGAAGTCACTGGATGAGATTCAGGATGGGCTGATTGCTGAATTTAGACGGCCTAAGTCAGAGGCTCAATATATTACTGAATTGAAGGAAATTAAGCAGTATCCCAATGAGACGGTATGGGATTTCGACCAACGATTCAAGACACTGATGGCAAAGGTTAATTTCGATATGAGTGATGTCCAACATAAAGAATGGTTCATTGCGGCACTCCTACCCCACATTCGGTTGTTGCTAATGCAACAAAATATTTCGATGCCTAGCGAAGCTCTAGAGATTGCAATGCGATTGGAAGTGTCACCGATTGGAGATAATGCAGCTGGGATGTCACAGATACAGACACAGCTCGCTAACCTGACTATATAGTTGCAAGATTTAAAGAAGAACAAGGAACAACGTGATGAAGTATGGTGTACACGATGTCGACGAGAGGGACATACGAAAGATTATTGCCCAGATTTTTGTAATTATTTGGTATCCGGTGCCCCCAATCCATTGAAATGCGGTAGTATGCCATGGTGTCATGTTTTCCAAGTGTTTGGGCATAGTCATGATAATTGCCCGTATATGCAGAAAATGGTCACAATTCTGCAAAATCTGTATTGCACCTTCTGCAAGTCGATAGGACATGATGACAAGGATTGTCGTGCATATGGGTTGCTACAGGAGAGAATGTGTGATGCGGTCTATGTCAAAGATGATCAACGCGCAGCACTGCTGCAGCTGCATGTAGCTCAGCCGATACCTCAACCACAGATGCAGTTTGCACCACAGCAACAACAACCGCAGGAGTTCATGCCACAATACACCCCGATGTAGATGGCTCCCCCACAGCCACAATATGTACAGCAACCGCAGTATGCACCACAAGGGCAAGGGATTCCATCAGCACCAATGCAGCAACAATACCAGCAGCAGGTCGGCTACCGGGGAGGATACAGGGGTGGACGCGGTGGCAGATTTGGTTGTGGAGGAGGAGGCTGAGGTGGTCGAGGACCTATTCAATGTTACCATTGTGCGGTATGGGGGCATTATCAGTGCGACTGCCCATTGCTACATAATTATTGTACGTTTTGTTCTGGTAATGATCATACAGTCGAGAATTGTCCACAGTTGATTGCAAGATGGTAGGCTAGGAACACTCCACAACTACAGAACCCAATACAAAAATCGGTATAGAACTCGGTGCAGCAACCAATGTAGAACCAGCCCCCGCAACCACCGCCGAATGCAAATCCGAACATAAATCAACTAGGGAACCTGCAGCAGAACCAGACACAGGGTGCCAATATTGTGACTATTTATGTAGAACCGCGACCACAAGATGCTTTGATGGTTGTTATCACTTGTGGAGGTAAGATGACTAGGGAAGATGGTTCACAACCACGCATTCGCTTGGCTAGTTAGAAGATGGTAAATTTTGACATTGATGCGGAGCAGGAGACGTTCCTGGAGACACATCGCACTTTGGAGAAAGATCGCAGTAAGGCTGTTGTTTGTGATATGCCGCCTGTCTTTGATGCCACATTAGACGCCGATCGACCACCACCAGGGATATTGTAGAAGTTCCTTGAAAGCTGTCTGTCATTGGCACAAGACCCGGCTGTCCTGGTCGAGATTGAGGGATGGTTGCAGCGATTTCTGAAAGGACGACAGGAGTCGGTAGTATCCTTACAGCAACGGAAGATTGGCAAGGAAATGCGAATGAATATTCAGATTGGTGACTATGATGTTGACTCTGTGATTCTTGACCTTGGTTTGAATGTTAACATCTTAACCAAGCAGGCGTGGCAAATGATGGGGAGTCCTCCATTGAGCTAGTCTTCTATGCAGCTCCGGTTAGCTAATCATGCGAAGGTAACACCAATTGGGCAAGTTCCGCGACTCATGATTGATATTGAGGCATGAAGACTTATGCTGATTTTGATGTTATTGAAGTGGTTGAGGGAGGAAGCTCTTATCCAGTACTCTTGGGGATTGGATGGGCTAACGACAGTGGAGTTGTAATCAACTTTAGGAAGTGCATGATGACCTTTGAGAATCGTGATTTGAGAGTTATCGCCCCTTTGGATCCGGCTGAAGGACGTAGATACGTGGAGCCTGTAAAAGATGACGATCCCGGTAGATGGGACCATGCATTCAATATTTATGAAGATTATATTCATCCTACCGCCTATGGCGAGTTGGAGTGGCACAGTGAGAGCTCTGCATCTTCTGACTCTGATGATGCATTGGAGCATTGGCATAATCAAATGCATGAAGTATCCATCTGCAAATGTGGTTTAGTTATGCAATCATTATGTCGTGTGGCGACATAAATGATCACATTTCCTGTCTATGAGGGGTTGCCTAGCCTAAACACCTTTCTAGCAGAGTTTGAAGACCGCGTTCCAGAACCACAGCGATTGCTGGCTTTGGAGGAAGCACTGAAGGCTGCTCCAGCACGCTAGTGGGCGACACATAAAAAATTCATTAAAAATTGGTCACAGTGTCGAAGGTTGATGATGGTTCGGTTCGGCAATACTGAGGTTTATCACACTGGAAAGTATGATGGTCGGACTGATCCTAGTGACCATGTTATGGAGTGCCAACGATTGTGGGTAGCGCGACCCAAAGATGAGTGGGTTCATGCTTTTGTCCATACTTTGGAGGAGATACCGCACTCGTGGTACACTGTAGTTGAGTTGCGCCGTGACATTACAACATGGGGGGAGTTGATGATCTGTTTTACTCATACCTTCACGTTTGCAGATGCTAACCCTGATGTCCATAATTCCTTGCAGCTCATCCGCAACATGATATTTCAGGTTGTTCCTATGGCCTGCCCTATTGACCCGCACACCGACTGTCAGATGCAGTCTCTCATGGAGTGCTTCAACATTAGTGGTGGCCCGGAGGATAATGATGATCCCCAGAATGTTGACATTCCCAAATCCAAAGGAAGTAGCGATATGGTACCACCTATTGCACCCAGTAATCCATTCAATCAGCCATTGCAACTTCGCAAAATGAATATCAGCACCAAGGCTACTCCCAAGTTTGCCAATGGTGGGGATTATTGGGATGATGAGATGATGAGTAAGATTATTGAGTTACTGCATGAATTTCAAGATGTGTTTCCCATGAATTTTTCCGAAATGAAGGGAATCCTGGGTGATTTAGGAGAGATGAGGATTCCATTGAAACCAGATGCTAAGCCAGTCCGACAGCAACCTTATCGACTAAATCCACAACATAAAGTAAAGGTCAAGGAGGAAATTGATCGAATACTGGATGTTGGTATTATCGAACCTGTGGAAGAGTCAAAATGGATTAGTCCTATGGTGGTACAGGACAAGAAAACAGACGAAGGGCGCATTTGTGTCGATTTACGGAAGTTGAACGATGCCAGCTTGCATGACCCTTTTCCGACCCTGTGTACTGATGAAGTACTTGAAGGAGTGGGTGGCCAGGAGATGTACTCTTTCACTGATGGATTCTCTGGCTACCATCAAATTCGCATTGCCAAGGAAGATCGCCATAAAAAAACTTTTGTTACTGAATGGGGTTGCTTTCAATACACGGTCATGCCGTTTGGTTTGAAGAATGCACCTGCGATATTCTCCCGGGTCGTTGTTGCTGCATTCAAAGATTTTATTCAGAAGTTTCTATAGGTATATATGGATGATTGGACCATTTATGGATTGATTCGCGATCATTTGGCCAATCTGCAGTTAATGCTCGAGCGATTCCGACAGCATCAGATATCGTTGAACTTGAAGAAATGTATTTTCTGTGCGCTGTTTAGGATATTACTGGGTCATATTGTGTGTAAGCAAGGATTGCTGGTTGATCCAGCCAAAATTGCGCTTATTTTGGGGTTGCAACCGCCGACCACCGTTAAGTAGTTGCGCGCGACCTTGGGTCACACGGGATATTATCGCGAGTTCATTAGGGGGTATGCTGCGATTAATGCCCCTATGGAAAAATTGCTAAAGAAAGATGCAGCATTCCAGTGGAATCCAGAATGTCAGGAAAGTTTCGAAATGCTCAAAGTGAAGATGGTGTCGGCCCCAATCTTGGTCTTTCCAGACTGGAATAAGGAATTCCATGTCCATGTTGATGCTTCATCGGTCGCACTAGGGGTTGTATTGGCTCAACCACGAGAAGGCGACATTGATCATCCCATTTCTTTTGCCAGTCGGAAGTTGTCTTCTGCAGAACGCAACTACACTACCACAGAATGTGAAGGTCTGGCCATGGTTTATGCACTACAGAAATTCAGGCACTATTTTTTTTGGGTGGCCATTTTAAAATGTTTACTAATCATTCTGCATTGAAATACTTGGTCAATAAGCCTGTGTTAGGGGGGAAGATTTGCCGATGGCTACTTTTGTTTTAGGAGTTTGATTTCAAAGTCGTTGTGAAATCAGGGCGGTTGACTACTGGACCAGATCATTTGTCATGGATTGATACAGGGGAGGAACTGACTAATATCGAAGACAGGTTGCCGAACGACCAGCTGTTTCACGTTGCTGCTACTGATCAATATTTTGATGACATCCTTCAGTTTTTGGTGACCGACACCACGCCCGATGACTTTACCACCACTCAGAAGAAGTAATTGGTTTTCAAGGCTGTCGACTTTCAACTGATCATGGGAGAGTTGTATAAATTAGGTGTTGATGAGATATTGCGTAGATGTGTTTTTCCGCATGAGCAAGCGCAGATATTGACTGAGGCCCATGGTGGAGTAGCAGGAGGACATTATGGTGGCCGGGCGACTGCCCGAAAAGTAATGTGTGTAGGGATTTGGTGGCCCACATTACATAATGATGCGACAGACTACGCGCGGTCTTGTGATGTTTGTCAACGAACTGGCAAGCCATCCAGACATGATGAGATGCAACTGCTACCTCAAGTAACATTACAACCATTCAAAAAATGGGTTGTGGATTTTGTAGGACTAATCCATCCACCACGGAAATGCACAGGTGCATGGTATATTATCACGGCGATGGAATACTTGATCCGATGGGCTGAGGAAACACCTACAGTGGATTGCTCCACCGCAACGACTGCTCGATTTTTGTTTGACCACATTATCACTCGTTTCAGCTGCCCCAAGATATTGCTGAGTGATCAAGGCAGCCATTTTCTCAATCGCACTATCAACGCACTCACTGAAGAATTGCAGATATAGCATAAGAAGAGTACACCCTATCACCCATAGGCAATGGGACAATAGAAGCATTTAACAAGGTATTGGAGCATGCCTTGACAAAGGTGTGTAATGCAAACCGTGATGACTGGGATTTGAAAATTCCAGCGGTATTATGGGCCTATCGCACCACATGTAAAAGGTTGATTGGTCAGACACCTTTCAAGATGGTATATGGGAAGGAAGCAATTATGCCTATGGAGTACATTGTTCCAAGTCTACGAATTGCGGTTATTACAAGCATGGATGATGTTGCAGCATTAGACAAACATCTAGCACAATTGGTGGAGCTTGAAGAGGATCGATTTATCGCTGGCTTTCACCAAGGGGTTGAGAAGGACCGCCAGAAAGCATGGCATGATCACCACATTAGAAACAAATAGTTTCAACAAGGCGACTTAGTGTTACTATACGACAGTAAGTTTATGAAACATCTACGCAAGTTGCAGATGCATTGGCTGGGTCCCTACCGCATCAATAGTATTACTTCAGGAGGAGCAGTTTAGTTACAGCGATTGGATGGGAGGATGCTCCCCAAGCTGGTAAATGGTCACAAGTTGAAGCCCTATCACGCGGTCTTGGAGCAGTGCGATGTTTGAGTCACATTGGTAAAGAAAAAAAAGAAAAAATCATGATGATTGTTGTAGGTTGCTTGGTGGCAGATGGCGCACCAACAGAAGAAGGTAAGCGACAACAGGGAGGCTTGTACTGCAAGTTTGGAACAGTCAGCGATATATATGGCAGTGTGGCGGCCCTGTCAGATCAGTAATAAATGCCAAAAGTGGAGATAGTTAATTAATGGTGCGTTTGAATCATGGGAATTAATGGCGGATACGGCTGAGGGGAGGACAAGATCGTTGGCGGATTTCCCTCATTAATACAAGGATTTGGTTGAGTTAATGCATGATTTAGTCATGATTACGACTGGTTTGGATCGATGTTATAAGCATGGTTTAGCGTTTGGAAGAAGACACCAATAAATTGGCAAGCCATGTTGTTGTGTAGCGCTATCGTGATTTCAGTCAGTTACTGTTAGGTAAATTACGACGAGTGGTGAGGTATGCCAGGAGAACTGGAGACAGTGGACATTAGCAGTGAAGTGGAGTCTCCATTTGTTCTGGTTGCTGTATAATAAGAAGGTGCGTCCTCGAACACTGTTGATATTGGAGATGAGGTCGCCAACATGTTGGTGGGAACATCAATTGTTGCTAAGAAGCACTGAGGAGGTCAGCCTTCTGAATCCCCAAAGAGTAAGAGGTTACTTCGATCTATGGTGGCTGGCAGAGTTACGGAGCAGGTGGGACAGTCCAATCACCCTGCAAGTACATCTACCCAATGGCTGGGCCAGTCCACTGGTAATATTCTTGGGTACATCCCTCCTATTCGACCGAATGCCACCCCACGTAAGATGACCTCGAAGCCGAAATTCATTATGAAGATGCCCGCACTCTAGGCAGGCTTGGAGTGCTCAGTGGATATTGGTCCGGCGCTGATGCGCTTGTGCTACAATGACCATGAATGGTGTCCCACCCTGAAATTGCCTCAGCACCATATGTAAAAGAGATGCGCCATTTACCGGAACCAGTGATACATGACTGGGCACTCAGATTGCAGTAGGCCGACCTGTTAGGGTTAATTAACATGCTGCATTTTGGATGCTTGACGGAAGTCAGTTCTTGTGTAAAGAAACTCTTGTCATGCTTCCATGGGGGTTCATTATGGTTGGACAGAGAAGTCCCAGTCACTGTTGACTTGATTTCTTTGATTACTGGCTTTCCCAAGAATGGTGTTGATCCGGCAGAGTTTCTTCAAGGAAAGGCCAGTGAGAGGAAGCGGGCACGTCCGCTGGCATAGAAGTATGGCTTGGAATCTGATGGGCGCGAGTATCGCACCAATAGCTGCAATAATCAGGAGGTACTCATGGGCATTCAGATTCTGTGTTGTAAGGTGATTAGGGGAGGTCACCCTAAATAATGTAACTCGAGGATAGTTGCTTGCGTCGAGCAATGCGCAGAAGGAGTACAGATGAATTGGTCCTTATATATTTTGAATCGGCTAATGGAGGATGTCACAGACGTCCAAGTGGGGAGAGGCACTTTTTCATATAGTTGGTTGTTGCTACTAATTGCTCTAGTTGCATGGAAAGAGCCTGATACATACCAGGGTATGGACTGCCTAGCTACTAAGGAACGTCGTGGGGCATGTTATCAGAATCTATGGGCTATGCGAGATCCTGAGCGCATCCGGGAGTGCCAATTACAGTTTTGGATGTATTCGGAAATGCTTTGTGACACCGCAACCCAGGTCCCACAGATATCTGCAGACATTGTGGCATCATTCACACCGGTCATGGAATTTGCAATACGACCGAGTGTCATACATATATAGGCTCACCGTGATGTTAATCAACAATGGTTGCAGACAAGGTATAGAGTGACAACGACAGATTTGGAGGCTATTGTGAACGAGTGGCCGGAGGCTTGGCGACAGCCCATGAGTCCTGAAGAAATTGATGCTGGAGGTCCCCCGGAGGGCCCTATGGATCGAGTATCAGCTCAGGATCAACAGAGTCATCATAGTTCCAATCATGAATCAATCCGAACACCAACTGTGGATGATAGCGACCGTGTTCTAGAGGAAAATCGAACAAAACGGCACCATGAGCATGCCAAGATCAGCGGGTTGTCTTTACCGGCAGAGGTGTAGTTGGGCCGGTTAATCACAGCCATTAACAATGCCTCCATGGCAGCTGCTGACAAGATGTCCGTCAAAGTGGAGGGGGGATTCTCTATGCTTGCTTCCCGTATGGATTCTTTGGGTAATGCAGTGTTACAAATGGGACCTGGCAGTATCCCAATGCAGGAGGCAGTCACGATCTGTACCATGCCCCGGGTAAAGAATGTCAACATTCCCCCGACTGCGGTTGTGACCGATAACGAGGAATTGCAAAAGGTGCTGTAGTCGATTGACCAGGTGACTATTAATGTTAATGCACTAACGGAAATGGCACTGATGACGATGCAGAAGGGTTCCTCCCAGGAATTGGCAGATAGAATGCGTGAAATCAGTAAGAGCTTTCAACACTTGCAGGCAAGAGAGGCAACTATGACCATCGAGAAAGATGAGCTTACAAACAGAGATGTTGAAGCATGAAAAGTAGTGGATGAACTTGAAGCCGGCCTTAGGTAGGAGCAGGTCGAGATGAGTCGCACCATTGAAGAACTTAAAAAGGAACAAGACATCCTTATTGCGGAAAAGGCTCGCATGTGGGATGACAGTGTTTGGGTTGACCAAGCGATTGCGGAGGCCTATCAACATGTCCCGGAGCCCACTGAAGAGGTAGATGTGTTTCATCGAGTGCAGCGGTTGGGGAATGTTATTCTTTAGTTGCAACAGGAGAATGACCACTTGAAGGCTTAGTTGAAACCAAGTACGCCTTAGGCTGAGCTGGATGAACGAGGAAGGGAAATTGAGGAAGTTTCCACCCAGACGGAGCAGCTGGAGATGAAGGCAACCAGGCTCACCACCGAAACAGTAGAGTTTTGGGGCCGCATCATTCACGATGAGCAAATTGAACAACTCACTAAGACTCGGCAAGAAGCGGAGGGCCAGGTGGCAACACTGAAGGCTACGATGAGAACTTTTTCACCCAATGGAGTAAGTCGCTAAGTCACGCGAACGAAAGGACTTGCAACAACGGGTCGCCAAGGCAGATGAACGCCAGAAGCTTTGTGCAGCCCAGTTAGAAGAATTCCAGGACATTGGCGGGAAACTGATGCTGCAGGCCAGTGAAGCACTCCTAGCAGTACAAAAGTATCGACAACAGGTCATGGACAAGCTTGTCGATCACCCATCGACCGAAGATGTGGTCAGCAGTCAGGCAGCAGGTCAGGAGGCTCAGGAGCTGGTGAGGAACGTTGAACAACCGTATGTAGACTTCAAGGCAAGGACTGCGACGTGTACTCTATCCAGCAGTTGACGTGGCTCAAGGATGAGCCACAAGATTGTGTTGGGGGCCTGTTGGCAGGGGGTTTGATGAGGAAAGATCGTCGTACTGTTGATGCCGTGACACATTGGATGAAGGCGCGAAAGGAGTATTTTGTGCCAAAGGATACCGCAGTTGGCGAGTTTTGGGTCACTTGGACCATGTGTTTTGTAATATTGAGTCAAGTATACTGCAGTTGGCGGGTTTTGGGTCATGTATTTTGTAATATCGAGTCAATTGTATCGTGGTATGCAGGTTCTTGGGTCATTAGACCAAGTCAGTTAGTCAATTGTCCATAGTGTTGGTTAGGAAAGTGGACAAGTATTGTAATAGGTGGAAGCCTATAAATAGATGAGAATTGTAAGTGTTAGAAAGAGAATTCGATGGATAGGAGATAGAAATAGAGTTGTATGAGGAGATTGACAGAAAGATAATGCGGGGAGTTGCGCAGAGATTTATGTACTACTTTTGGTTTGCCACAGTAATATAAGGATGATGATTTGGTGCAATCTGTGTGTAATGTTGCTCGATACTTATGCTATTGTCTTGTATTAATGCAATTATCTGTTTATGTCGCTATGATGTGAATGCTGCAATAATATGTTATAGATATATGTTTACTATAATGTTAAATGCTGCGATTAAAGTGATGTGCTATAACTTCATGATGAATATTTAGAATTGTTGTTGGTATCATACTGCCGCAACTTGCCTCCTCCCTCGGCGGAAACATGGTTCCATCTGCTCTTCCTGGACGCCCCGAGTGAGACCTCATCAGCTCTGTGGGTGTTGCTGGGTGGGCTCAAACCTGCCCGGGTCGATGTCCAGGGAGACTGCGGTATGTGTCGACAATTGGTGAACCCCTGTCGACTGTGAGGTCGTGATTTGGGAAACAAAGAGTGAGTAATGAGATGCTCAAATAGAGATATCCCGATCTCTATTTATACTTGTCCTATCCTGCCCAATAAACTAGTGGGGTCGGCTTGTCTAACTTAGCCTAATAACCCATGGTTAGATTAATCCGGGCCGACCCCTTACTAGGTGGTCTAATAACCCATCAGCAAGTTACAACACTTGCGACACTTGTCAATACAAATGACGACACTTCCGTATAGAGGAATAATACATCTCTATAGGAGTACAATAAAATACATAGATGAGTACATTCTAAAGTTACATATACATCAACATCATGTCTTATAGCGACCCATTTTCATTTAGGAGAGTTCTAAATCCCATCACCTTAGATCCAAATTTTCCCCAAGAAACATGGGGATTGTGCAACTTTTGATCGATGATGTGGAAATAATGTTTTTGTGGGGGATGGGACTTCATTCATAGCCATGTATTTGGGCATGTAGGGGGGAATGAATTTCCAAGGAGAAATTTACTAAAAGATTCACCAAGAATTCACAAGGTTTTATAATTTAGTGAAAGATTTCCCAAGATTTTACAAGATTATATAATTCAAAGAGAGATTCGCCAGAACATTATATATACATAATATAAAATTGATAAAATAGCCTTCATATTTTCCTATATATCATGGGGATTCACCCATTTATTATACATATAAATTTAGGGGGGGGTCTTAAAATTTTCCCTGCCCCTTAATGAGGTCATTAGAGTATCTCTTGTTGACACTTCTAGACATGTGCGACCCTGATAGAGGGGTCTTCAGGGTTTGTGGGGAGGACCTAAGCATAACGTCTCAGGATATCTATTTTATGATGGGGTTGCCACACCAGGGAGTGAGAGAGCCAGTCGCTCATCAAATGGAAGGAGAGACGATTCATGGGTTAGTAGATCAGTTTTGTGACAGTGACCAATGTGGTCTGAACTCTAGTGAGATTCTGATGATACATATAAGGGCTCTACAGGTGAGTGTTGTTGCGATAGCCATGGTGAGAGTGTTGGGGGTTTATTCCCCAACTGTATTACCATAGGGAAGATGTTGCTCGTGGAGTGGGTGCTTTCCGGTTGGCCCATATCCTGGGGGCTGATGTTATTGTAGAGTATGACCAGGCAGATGATGGGTCTATGGTGGCGAGTTCATAGGAATACCTTGTGCTTCAGGAGTGTGCTATGCTAGTATTTATTTGAGTGGTATCCTTCCCTGAGGCCAACTATAATGGTTCCTTTAAGGGGACCCCAAGAGCCCAGATGATGCATTGGGGGTGGATCATGCCCCGGTCTAGTGGTGAGGCTGTGGGGGCCTATTTCACCCTACAGATTTTGGATGTGTGGGAGGGGAGCATAGGGAATATGGAGAGATACCCTTGGAGTGGGATGGACTACATGAGATATTTGGAGATGCCTCTTCCAGATGGAGGATTCGACACTTCAAGTATGATTTTATGGTTATATTTTTTGATAGGCTACATATATTTATTGTACATATTTTATTTATGCACATTTCATACATATATGCTTATCATGTACTGATGAGAGTTTCCCCTTTGTGATGTAGACATTGGTTTTGTACGGTCGACTCGTCATGTGGGATAACAACGCCCACAAGCTAGGGTAGATTGACCAACAACTTCAGCTAGTCTGATTATTGGAGGTGCATCCATAGCTGGAAGAGTAGCATTAGGAGGGGATCCTATTGGAGGGGTAGGTGCAGTAGAAGCTCCTGCTAGAGGGGCTATCATGGGTGATTGAAAGGTGGAATTCATGGTTGACCTAGAACAACAGCTGAGTGCTATGTCCGTAGGATTTGACAAATGTGGTGTTGCATATATTGAGGACAATGAGCTGGAATTGACGCTTCATCTGTCGGCAGAGTGTAGGACAGATTGGAGGCCCATTATGCGGTAGTTAGCAGTGGCGTTCCATGTAGTGCAAGAGGTGCAGGGGGTGTGACTAATCTTCCATGACAGAGGCCACAAACAGGACCAAGACTAGCTCGAGGACCAGATCTGGAGATAGCATGAGGAGAGGTTGTGTGACCGTTGGCCATCATGGGACCTCGAGATCTACGAGCTAGCGGGGCAACTTGATATTGTATAGGGCCATGAGCCCCATTTTGTATATGGTTTTGATGGGCCTATGGGAGGTGGTTTATATTTGATGTATCCCCCATAAGGTTGCTTTTTATATGCCCTAGAAAGGCCATTTTGTATGTGAAACATTTTTTGACTATATATATATATATATATACACTATCTATGCGACATATGTTTATATGTCTCTTGTGTATGTTATGGATGTGTGGTTCAGATTTCCTATATGTTGATGTGATGCATATGTAGTAGTAGATACTAACATATATGTTTGCAAATGGTTATCAACTTAGGAGTCATGATGATGATATATATGTATGTGTAGCAGTAGGCATGATACATATATATGTATATTTGTTTGTTGGGTGTGTAGGACTATGGAGTCGAGTTATGTATCAGGTGCCAATTCAAAACCTCATTGGTGATGGAGTCAACAAATGCATTGGTGTTTCTTAGTATATGTGTGAAATTAATGGTTTAAAACTGTCGGATGAGAAGGCGCACGTGCTTGAAATTTCAAAATAGGAGTAGGTTGAGGACACAAAATACATTATTTAGCTACGAGACAACTACCTATGAGTCTAGGTGGAATAGTGAATGGTGAATGTCCAAGTGGGTGGCATCACTTAAGATACCTATGATGGAATCATATTCTTCTTGGTTATTCGTAAGTGCCCCTAAGCAGACTTTGTCGTTTTGGTGGAGTGCATGGGAGGGGGAGTATATAGCCCAAGTAGTTGGTGGTAGGTTCTTGGACCATCGACTTGCACCATCTGCGTAGCCAATGTAGATGTTTATTTGATAGGTCATCTACACAAACAGGAGATAGACATACTCTTAGACTCAAACAAGGGAAGGAAATAAACTTTGACACAAATAAGAATGGAAATAGAAGATGTTGGGCATCTTCTTTGTGTTTTTTGGGGCGGTTAAATGTAGGACTCACTCATGGTACTAGTCGTTAATACCATACATAAGAGGTCATCCAATCATTTAACATGTGGATCCCCTGAAGATATTTACTTATTTGGGAATGCTTGCAGGTGACCTTCATCTTCATCAGAAGACAAGGAATCATTGAGTGAGGACACTGGAAAAAGGGGATTCAGCATTGATAGTATCCAGTAAGGTAGGTATTACCTCCTCAGTTCGTGGCCCATGTGGGGTTGCATGGAGTGGAGCAATTTGACCTTGTAGTCTCATTAGTTCAGATATCTTCTCTTTCGACATGCATAATGGGGCAATGGAATGAGAAGTGAGAGGTATTTCCACAAGACCAACATGATCATGGTACTCGAGTGCGGAAGTGTTCTTGTACTTATGGGGAGTTGAATTGATATAAAATGCAAGTCATGGCGCTAATAGGAAGCATATGTATTGAATTCCCATAGGAAGAGCATTCATCATGTGGTGTTGGCGACATAAGCTTAGGATGTTGAGGATCTTGCGGCATTGTAGGATCCACAACGGGAATTGATCCTAGGGAAACTTGTGTGGGAGGTGTGGTCGGCGGTGTTGCTAATGTAGTGACCATGTTGTAGATGCTTCTTCTTGGATTGAGGAGGGAGGGTCCTCAATTGTCACTTGAGTGAGGTGAATGGTCACCAAATCATATCGAAATCAAGGGACATCGGGGCAATGGTGTGTGTAGTGCCCATACTGAGAACACATGGCACATGCGTGATTTGTACGTAGTGTCTTCAATTTAAGTGTGGGAAAGGAAGATGTGCCCCATTGTATGGTTGGCGGAGCACGTGTTATGCTAACAGGAGTGTTAAGTAGGTTTCTCATATCTAGAAAGGTGGGACACAGGTTTGTCGTGTGTTCTTGTTGTTTGCAAAGAGCACATGGTGGCGTGACTCTTTGAGTGGGAGCATTAGTCATAACTGGTGCTTTTAACCATTGTTGGTTGATGCCCCCTACTTTAGGCTTAGCGAACTTCGACAAGTTGTATGTGGGGTTTGGTAAGAGGGGACGTTTCAACTTCAGTTTCTTGGTGTGCCCACTGGTGGTCTTTGTGACGACCGATTGTGGTTTAGTTACGGATTTCATAGGTTGGGTTGTCGTCATCGATGGTATTATGGTCCTTGCGAGTGTAGCAGCCGAAATAGGCACAAAATCATAATGAGCGACTAGTTTGGAATCCATTTATGGGTAAGGTGGTGTAAGGTACCATACTTGAATACCCAAAGTGAGCCCGGGTAGAGTTAAATAAGCCATAACTGGCCTCCCTTGTACACCTGTGGGAGGGTACAACAATGGGATCCGAAAGATTGGTGGAACCAATGGAATCAACATTTGTTTAATGCCATGACTTAGTGGTGGTGTTGATGATGGTGTTGAGGTGGAGGCGACTCCATTTTCAGCTGTGAAAATTGTGCACATTAGTCCATCAGTTGATGTGAGGATCTAGGGTGGTGGTCATGAATATACTCTTAACAAATTGGAGTCCTTATACATGCCCAGGGCAATGTCAACATACGATGGATCAGTGCCGATGATAGTTGGTAGGATGTTGTCATGGTTACTTGTGGTGTTGCGATTATAGTAGTAAAGATGGTCAAGGGTGAAGACCTTCCCATTTAAGGGAAACATCATGATACAAAATACCAAGGAGGAAACCGCCTTCGTGGCGTACATATAACTACTCCCCAAGATGATATTGTTGTCGAGTTCATCATCGACTACCTTGATATCGATCATGACCATATTTCCCCCCATCTCTATGGGGACATTTTGGTATAATTATCTTGGTTGGGATGGTATCCCATCATATGCGCGAAGAGCGATAGACGAGGGGACCAGCTCAGGTGACCCAATCATTTACAAATTTTTGAGGACATTACGCAAGTGGATGTTCCTTCATCGATGATGCAACGATGAATCATAATATTCTTTATGGTGACTGGGACTTGAAATGCAACTGATGATGGTAGTTGCGGTTCACATTTGTCAAGATAAAAGGTCATGAGGCATGAGTTGGAAGGATTGACGACACTGAGTGCATTGAGTAATGAATTTTGCTGGGTTGGGCATGACTATAGCACCTATAACATGGACATGGTTGTAGGTGATTGAGCCAAGTAATCCACAATACTATAATTGTGGGCGACTTTCATGTGGGGTTATTAGGGGTACACCAAATTCGAACCTTGGCAATCCATGGGATTTGTTTGTAATTTGGGTGTGGTATTTGGAGATACCCCCCTAAGGGGATAGGAGCATCTTCCACTTGGGGAGTTCCATGCCTATCATAAACCCTAGCTCGATTCCAAAAATTAACATCCAACGTATAGATATTTTGAAAAGAGCCATCACCGGAGGGGTGAGGATCTTGTTGTTGTGTGACAATCCCTTGATTCGTAAAAGTTTTTTCTAATGCAACGGTTTGGGGTTGGGAAGGGCTTACATCCTGAGGGGGATTTGTCACTGTCTTCTTCTTGGTTTCCATTGAATGATGGCAGTCGGGGATAAGAGGGAAATGATGAGTGTAATGGCTGTATTTTCCACAAATGGAGTAGAATTAATTGGTCCTTAGGTTAGCATTCTTCCATTGTTTGGGGGGATCATTAGTCCCCATGTTTGGATTACCCACATTCTAGCCTTGCTAGGGAGGGGGGTTCCCCCTTGCTCCGACCACTGGTTTTTCTTGTTCTTCCCTTTCTTCTTCCCCCGACTTTGAGGATTTTGGGGATTAGTGGTGTTCAATTTCTCAAACCGTTGAGATTGCTAAGCATAAGAAGTTTGAACCAGGTTCACCCCCATGTGAGGTGTGGGTTGCTTACTAGTCGGGCATGGGAATCAGGTTAATAAGGGTTATACCCTAGGGGTGGGATAAATGCGGTTTGCGCTCCATAAGATGTGGACATATGAGCAACTTATGCCATTTTTGGTGTATGGACTACTGTCATTTGGCTAATTTTTGGATAAGTAGGAGTATAGGGTCCATACTGTAACTTACCAACTAGCGGGGTTAGTACCGGTGAAGGGGTTACCGATGCAGGTGGCATGGATGGGTATTGTAGAGCCATGTTAAATGTCACTAAATTGGTAGGAAGAACCTTTACTAAGTGGGAAATGGACCAAATAATCCTATCCACCGAATGTGACGAGCCTCTAGGGGTAGGTTCAGTGATTGATGCCAAGGGGCATCAGGAAGGATGGTGTAAAGGTAGCTAGATTGTGCATATATGAAATTGAAATGCCGGGGTTTTATAATTTCCTCTTCCTCACTTTGCAGCATGGAGGTGGTGACATATTTAGCTATGGAAGGTTGGAGTGATTTGATAAACAAATCCAACAAAAATGGTGGTTGTATTTCGATTTTACACAATGTGTGATTCCTATGCCACTCATGGATATGGTCCACGATGTGGGTGGGTGTATTTTGTTGAAACTCTGTGAGAATTTCGAGACTAAGGTCATGTCAAATCGGAATATGGAAGTATGTGATAAATGCGGTGGACAATGTTGCAAATGTGGCATGGGTTTCTCTCAGTAGGTTTACATACCATTTGGCTATAGTTCTAGTGAGGGTATACTGAAAGAGGCGAAGCATCATAGGATTGTCCCCTATGTTGTTAGAAGAACACCATAAGTGGAAATACGTTACATAGTTGGTGGGACCATCTCCTTGCTTTCCTTCGAATATAGGAATTTCAGAGGGAAGTTTATCTAGCATAGCTGACTAGGTTGGATCATGTGCAATGGGGTCATTGATCAGTTTGGCCAAATCAGGGAGATTTGAACTAGCCATGAAATGTAGGGTAGGAGGATTTGGTCCTACCATTGTGTGTTGGGTGTGGTTTCCACAAGGGGGAGACCTAGGTGGTGTTGAAAACAACGAATGACCTCCTATGAGAGAGGAGGGGTCAAAGTTTTCCAAAGGGTCTTTGAGAGGAGAAGTCAGAGGGGTACCTCTTCCAAGGTGTGTAGGTGTAGATGCAACTCTACTCTCTCCTAGGGGAGAAAATGAGGGTGATCCTCTTCTGGTGTTGGATGAGGGGGGAGGATTAACACTTTCTCCAAGAGAATAAAATTCACCTAGAAATACTTGGCTTCTCCCATATGATCCTATCAATGTGGCTTGGGAGCATCCCTGACTAGAGTACCTTCCTCGTGAACCACATGGAGAAGGTGTAAAAACACCCCTAGAGAGAGGGGAGACGCCTTGTAGTTTTCATGACTACCTCAAGGGTTTTTTTTGTTCCTATATGGTGAAGGCTTTGTGTCAAATGAGAGTGATGATGGAATTAAGCACAATTGAACAAATGCAAAAATATGCCAACCACAATAGATGCAATATGGTGCAACAAGTGAGTGATATGTGCAAAAGTTGGTTTTAGTGCAAGTGTTCCCACATGTAGGTTATTTTTAATTACGAGTTAGTGAACTTGTATTTAAAAAGAAAAGAAAATGAAAATTCCTTAAAAATACCTAACATCCTTCCTCTCAAATGTAACCGGGCCTCCCAAAAGTACAATTGATGGTGACAATGGAATCCACACACCAATCGACTAGTGGAGAAAACAAAGAGCTAGTTCTATCGGCAATGGGGCCAATGTTTCAATCAAGATCACTTGGAAACACCTCCCAATGGAAATAGCTAACTTCAGGAGTCAATTTAACCCACGATTTCTCCTTGGAAATGTCCTAAGTTTGGCCACTAAGATACCTCGCGTCAAGTGTGGATCAATGGTTCGACCTACATGGTATATTGTCATCTCCCTACAATGAGTTGAGTGACTCGTAGCAGAGAGAAAGGAAGCTATACTTTAGCTTTCACCTCCTTCGTTATGGTGCACTTCTAATCTGAGTTTTCTTTGAACACTTGCTTATAGTAGGGTTTTGAAAGTACCTTATAAGTCAACAATGGTATGTTTCACAATATCGCTAATGAAACTTTATTGGTGGGAATTAACGGATGCCTATCCCAATAAATCCTACCTAACTAAAATGTTATTTTGTGACCTCCTATGGAGGATTTTAGTTGGTTAGACAATTACAAAGTTGATTTTAAGGGGTTTGATTTTCAGTTAGGGAGTGTAAGAGATTCACAATTCCTACCTTTCTGTTTCACCAAGCTCACAAGAAGTGTGAGGTGAAGAGCATACTTGGATCATAAGAGTCTTTAGGTCTCTTAGTGTGTGCTAGTAGTGCAAACACATGTGATGAAAGAAAATCGATTCTTAGCAAATTAACTAGAATAGTATATAAAGTAAATGCAAAAGTAGATGTACTTTTAACTCTAAAAGATGCTCAAGGTGCTTTGAAAATCAAAATGCTAACTAATTAAAAAGTGTGCAATGGAGGTATTTCACACTTCTCACCATTTTCTGATTCACCAAGCTTACAAGAAGTGCAAGGTGGAGAGCATACTAGGGGAGACAAGAGTCTTTAGGTCCTTGCTTGTGTGCAAAAAGTGGATTTTACACTACCTTTGATCCTAGAAACATGTCAATTGTGCATAAACAAGAATGGACTTGAATACTATTGACAACAATGAGGCCCATTGAAAGCCTCAAGGTTGGTTACCTAGGTAATTTTCGAGAGATATGAACTCTTTACTCCCTAATCTTGGTATATGTGAGATAATTACTAATAAAGTAATTAATTATTGCAAATTAAATTAATTTAAGTTCATTAGTGAGAAGCGATGGGGCTGCAAGATTGTAGTATGGGGCCGCAATATTGTAGTATGCAGATAAAAAGAATATCAAAATATTGTAGCGCATCCAAACAATACCCTATCATGCGGTAGAGAAACAAAAAAAATACACGTTATAGTGTGGGTAGAACACAGACAAGGTGTGCGGGTCAAACAATAGTAGGTCCCGTAGGTCGTCATTAAAGAAATTTTGAGGTAAAAAATGGGCCTCAAAACGAAAGAAATATACTATAAAAATAAACCAATAGGATTCAAGGTGATGAGTCAACCATGGGGGATGAATCACCATTTTTGAGTAAAAGGTAAAAAGGTAAAAATGTCAAAGTGAAAAAACTACTTCTTCAACTCGTATTTTCAACTTATCTCCCTATGTATTCACTCAAATTTTGATCACAAGCAACCATTGGATGGGGAATTAAATTCTGCATCGAAGGAGTACCCACTCGATGTATTTTTGATGGACCACACTGCCCCAAAAACAAGAAATACATGAAAAATGTGATGATGACATCATCACCACATTTTTTCATGTATTTATTGTTTTGTGGCCAGCGTGGTCCATCAAAAGTATGCCAAGTCGGTACTCGTTGGATGCATAATTTAATTCCCCATCCAATGGCTTCTCGTGATCAAAATGTCAGTGAATATATAGGGAGATAAGTTGAAAATACGAGTTGAACAAGTAGTTTTTATTTCCTCCAAAATTTGATGAGGTATGCTAATATTATGTTATTATTTCCATTATTATTTTATAATTTTCCTTAGGATTCCCATTTTAGACCTTGAAATTTCTCTTGGAACTAATTACCTGTGCAGGTAGCACGACTATCAAAGGCATTTCCATGTGTGTAGCACGATCGAGAGGCCAGGATCCGCACTATTGTGTATAAATTAATTATGGTCTACAAGGGGACAAATTCCAGAGCAGGAGGTGGTAGACCTAATCTCCTTCAAATGATAAACAACCAAAATTATTCACTCAGCATAAAACAACCTAGTTTAAAAGAAATAAACAAAAATAAGTGGAGTCGCCATTAGAAATTTTGTGGAAAAAATTGCACAAGTGTGCACTCATTCACTTGGTAAGGGGCTAGGCCTTGTAGGTTGCAACAATGCCTCAGTCCTTGGATCCCCTGTGGGGTTGGTTGTGGTTGTCCTTCAAGTGATCCTACAATAGATTGTTAGTGGAATTCACATAAAAAAATGAAAATTGAACAAAATGTGAATACAAATAAAATGGGGGAAGAATGAAAACTCCAACATTAATCAAATGTATGCCAAACCACTTTGTATTTCCCAATGGTCAAGTTGTTCAACACCTAGGAGGTGTGGGTTTCAAGGGAAGCCAAAAATCTCCCTAAGGGAGGCCTTTTTTGTCCCAGCTATATGCTAAGTGAGTGGTATAACAATGGAGAGAAACTCTTTCCCCTTGAAGGAAGGTGGCAAGGGAGATTGGGAATGCTTACAAAGTTAGGAAGAGGTGGGATATGAGGAATATCCAACAAAAATCCAACAGCATAATCTTGCTCTTCTTTTCTCTCAACCAAATGCATGCCAACAGATTGATTTTATAGTCCAAGAGGTGGCCAAAAAAAAAGCTAGATCCATATGTGAACTCAAACACTCCATGAACTGGTTCCAAGTTACACCAAGGGGCACAACCAAATTTGAACCCAAAATCCGATGAAATTGATCTTGTCGTCAGATTTCACCTTTATAATTGCGAATTTTCTTTAGTTTTTTTTTTAAATTGACCCCGGTAGTCATCGAATTTCAAACGACTGTTGAATATCCTACTATTGTTCTCGTGTTTTCAACTTCTGAAGTCAAATATCTGAAGTATCCACATCAAAGTCGAATATCCGAATACAACGGTCAATAGATTAAAATCGTCGGATTTCTGACGTGGCGAGGTTATAACGGTCACTATATTAACGTCATCAGATATTCAACGATAATTTATTTTTAGAAACTATAAATTATAGGAATATTCCGACATGTTTTCTATACAAGCGATGGTTTGTGGAAATTATATATTTGCACATACTTTAATATTTATTATATTAACTAATATCTCTCGATGGTTTGTAATTATAAAGGAAATACCTCCTATGGCATATCACCCAAAGGATTTGCTTGCAGAACTAGCACTAGAGGAACATGGAGCTATGAATAATGAAGAACAAGTTAATGATCATATTGAAGAAGATGATCATACTAATAACATAGTTAAAGATGATGGTACAAATACATTGATACATGATAGATTTTATGTTAGAATGGATGATCATCATCATCATCATGAAAATGATGAATTTGATGATGGTCATGATTTACCTCTTCTTGAGAAGGCATATGCACCCCTTTTTGAAGGCTCCAACACAAATCTTCTCTCTTTTATATTGTTGATAATGAACTTGAAGGTTATGAATGGTCTTTCAAACACATCATTCACACAGATGTTAAGGTATGTAATATATTCCATCACATATATATGATCATGATAAAGGTTATCTTTTTTCCTCTAATAATTTTATTGTTAATTCACAAGTAAAATTAATACGGATGAAATATGTTTCATTAATATTATTTATATATTATATTAACTATTGTTTTATTTTAATTTGTTGTAGCTTGATAGCTAAATTTTTGTTACCACTGTCAAATATTTTACCTTGCACATATCGATATTTATCTTCCATCATGAAAGAAATTGGAATGCAGTATGAAGCAATTGATGCATGCCCCGATGACCATGTTATATATTATAGATAGAATGAATTTGAAACAGAATGTCCAGAATTTCATATCAGTAGATATCGAACAGATTAAGTAACAAAAAAAACCTCGCAAGGTTCTTCATTATATTCCCATTATTCCACATTTGCAATGACTGTTCAGGTTCAAAAACATAGTGCAATTTATGGATTACCATGCACAAAACAAAAGTCACGATGACATTCTTCGAATGCCTGCAGATAGTTCTACATTTAGAGGTATGGAGGGAAAATGGCCACACTTTAAAGAAGAACCTCATAATGTTAATCTTTATTTGGCAGCAGATGGTGTCAATCCATTTGCAGAGATGAGATCTATTTACTTGGCGTGGACTATTTTTGTTATCAACAATAACATTCCTCCATGGTTGTCAATAAAGAGGGAGCACCTAATGTTTGAAATGATTATTCCAGGTATGTGTCTACAACAATTTTTTTTTAATGTAGTGGCATCTCATTTGTTGTATTTTGTTGCATAATGTCATATATTTTTTTCATTTACTCATGTATATTATTTATATATTGAAATGGTTGTAATAATTATATATTTTATATGTTCAAATCAATTAGGTAAGTACCAAGTTAAAGATATGAATGTATATATCGAGCCTCTTATTGACGAGCTACTAAACCTATGGAATGGCATCACTATGTATGATGTATCTAGGCCAATATGACAAAGGCAATTTCGATTACATGCAATGCTTGTATGGACAGTACATGATGCCCCAGTGTTAACCCATTTTTGCGGTATCTAATTATAATGTCCACTTTAATAGTATTTAATTTTATGAAGTTGATATATTAAGCATGCATGTTTTTTAAATAATCCATTCATTTTATATAATTATAATTGACATAGTTAACCCATCTCTTTATGTAGGCCTTCAAACAAAGGGGAAATTTGCATGTCCAGTTTGTGGTCCTAACATCAAATCTCATTGTTCAAAAGTTTAGGAAAGGAGGTTTTTGATGAGTATAGGAACTTCCTCTCTAAGAATCATAGGTAGCGAACTATCGAAAAGCATCTAGTTAATGGGAAGCAAGAGATTGCATTAAAATCACATAGAATGAAACCTCACCTATGGAAGTTGCAATATAATATAAATCGTCAAGGTACGTATGGATCAAATTGTCTATCTATCATCATATATGAAATGTTTTGAATTTTTTTTATTGTGTGTTGTTTACTGTAATTGACATTGATTTATGTAATTTCTTTATAAACTATGATTCATGATGGTCGTCATGATCATGAAGGCATTAATGAGATTCCACGAGGAATAAAAAGTTATCCTAAACAATTCAGTAGGTTTGCCTACTATGAGCACCTAAAAATTGCCCATCCGTTTGATACAATGCATATTGGAAATCATGCCTTTGAAACATTATGGCAAATATTGGATGGAAGGAGTGACAAAGAAAAAATTGTCAAAATTTGCAATGACATTCAGGAAGTCAATCATGCAATGAAAGATGTCATTCAATTACATAAAAATAGCTACCAAATTAATATAAAATCACTTCCATGGTTGTTAATGGAGCAACAAAGCATTGTTGTAAAAGAAGTCATGCGAAAAATTAAATTTCCCAAAAGATTTTGTTCGAACATGAAGAATATCAAAACAAAGAAAGGTGATTTTGTGGGGGTGAAAATGCATGATTGGAATATCTTCATGAAGTGTAAAATATATGACACAGTAGGATCTAGCTACCATGGATTCCTCACAGCTGAAATTTTAACTCATTAAGCAAGTAAACAAGTGCAAACTATTACAGAATGAACAAATGATCAAAACTCAGCACAAATGATCAAAATTACAGAAATGCACAAATGCTCAAATATGAGATATTATTAACTCTCAAACCTTGTGAAATAGATTGGTTCATCCTTATATACAAATAGGAGGAAAAATATCCACTTGGAGTGTCCACACTTAGCTAGCTTACCTTTATCTCAATCCCCCCTAGGTTAACCAAAATGGTTTCCAAAATAACCCAAATAGGTTCAAATATGCATGTGAACATTGAGTAAGCATGGGAATTCATAAAGAGGTTCACACATGTGAGGATAAGGTTGGGTGGAAGTTGGTTAGGCTTAGGCAGGCTAAAAATGGCATAGGGAGTGGGAATTGTCCACATACAGTGCATGAGTGCCCTTGGTCAATGTGTTTCCTCAAAAAAGGGAAAGAGGGCGGCTTAGGCATGCTAGAGGCAATAAATGCATGGGAGGGAGTGCCCAACAGCTAGTTTGACCTCCCTTGGCCCATACATTTGGCTCATACACTTGGGAACTTGTTCACACTTATCCAGATAAGTCCAAACCACTTCATAATAACCAGTTTCACACCTAGGAGGCATTATTAACCAGTTTAGCACCAAATAATCATTATTTAATTAATGAAGAAGGTACTAAGGTACAATATTGCTCTAACATGAAGGTAAATATTATGGTATATATATTGCTATATTTTTTTATTCTAGTGCACATTGTTGGTATTTTTTTCTACTTTTTGTAGAAAATAATGAAACGATTTTTATATTGTTATAGTATGTTTTACCTCTATCTCTCCTAGACAACTTCGACAACAATGTCAAACAAGTTATATATGATCTTGGAAAATACATGAGGTAAGTAGCGATATTTTGCATGCATAAAGTGTTTGTTTAATTCATTGTAGAACTTATATTTGACATTTGTTTTACTAATTGTTATGTAATATAATGTTTATTTTTGTTAAATCTCGTGATTTGTTTGCATCCCTTGTAGATGGTTGTCATATAAAGAAATCCATAAAGAATATATAAATTATTGGAGGAGAGAAATTCCTCGTCTCATGTGTGAAATGCAAAATCATATACCTTCAGAATTTTTCAATGCACAAGAACACTACCTCATATACCAAGTTGAGGAGATTGAATTGTGTGGACCTGTACACTCAAGGTCAATGTGGATGGTTGAGAGGCACTTGAAATTCTTGAAAGGTTTGGTTAGACAACAAGCAAGTCCTAAGGGTTCTATGGTGGAAGGATATATGGTATACCAGAACATGATGTATATTAGTGAATATCTTCCTAAATTAGCATCAAAGCTCAATTTAGGTCACATTTGTGATCTAGAGTCCATACTCCAATAAAATTTTTGAAGGGGAGTACCTAAAGGGGAAAGGTGGATCGAGGAAGGTGAAAGGTAATTATTAGCTAGTGGATATTAATTATAGTACATTTGATTGTTGATTTTTATGTATATATAATATTTATTTCATTTTTAATATTAAATATGCATCAATTAAAAGTGTATACCGTGTTAAGTGAATATACATTTGTATTGAATTGTAATTTTATCTTCATCAAGCAGTTGATCAAGAGTGGGATGCACTTCATTTATACATCGCAAACAATCTTGATTGGATGAAGGTATGGATTGAACGATGTGAATAATTTGGTCATGGAATATCATGGGAAGGTGTGGCTTCATTGGTTAAAGCAGCTCATCGCAATGGAGATACCAATCTTACACAAAGGGAAATCGATTTAACATAAGGTTTAATAGATAAGCAGGAAAGCATATTAATTAGCTATACTATTTAAATATTTTCAATATATTGATGTACATGTTGATTTTTTTCCCTACGAAGCATAAACATGCACTTAATCATCATTTCACGATGTAATCTTTATGTGTATGGCTTGTTGCAGGTAAAACACCATAAGGCTATGTGGTGCAATGGTCGTAAATTTCACATCAAAAAGTTGTATGAAACAAAGAAAACATATGATTGTGGGATAAATGCAGTATTTGAGGTGACCAATGTTTCCTCTAGAAGTGACAGACATCAAGACCTCTTAGAAAATCTATACTATGGATATTTGGAAGATATTATTCAATGTGACTTTAACTCCTTCAAATTAGTTCTATTCATTTTAAAATGGTACAGGTTACGATTGAATCAACATGATCCCGATAGAACTATTATTTAACATGATAATGGATTTACCATGGTTAATATAAGGTTATTTGAGCTAGGAACAGATCTTTATGTTCTTCCAAGACAATGTGAATAGGTATTTTACTCTGAGGTTCCAGGTAGAGGGGGTTGGTCATTTGTTGTGAGACACGATCCAAGGGGAAGGCCGGTAAAGTATAATGTAGAGGAAGATAATGAAGAGGGTCTTGAAGAAGACGATGATGTTGAGGATGATAAACAAGAGCTAGATGATCATGTTCTAGAGGAATATGTACAATAAATAGTTGAATCAGATGATGTGGAAGACAATTTCCATGAAGATGATATTGACGATGACATGATGATCGAAATTGACATCAATGACGATGATGATATGTCTAATCCTTAGAATGTTGAATATGGATCGGATGATACAAATGATGACTTGAATGGAGAAGATGATGAATTCCATTCATGTGTATGAGGTATTCCTTAATATATCTACCATATATATATTGAATTAATATTTCCATAGAATTATTGACTTGTATTGGTACGTATAAATTAATTGTTTTTTAGTTTTTTTTTCCATTTTCATGTATGTTGGCATATGTTATAAGAGACATTGCTTCTTAAGTATGAAAAAAACCCCAATAAATTATTTTTTTGTACATAGATTTTGTCGAGTTATGGGGAATTGAGAGTGACATGAAGGGGGGGAGATGAGCTTCCACCTTCACATGGGTGGTCCTGTTTTGTAGATAATATTAAATTATTATCGAAACAAAGAGAAGATCGATAAGGCAATGCACACTTATCATGTTAATTATTTCACCTTCATTTTTATATGATATTTGATAACCCAAAAATAAGGCGTTCCTACTCATGTACTTGACCCCACATATTATAGCTGTCATGTGATCAATGGGGCCAACGTTGAAATTTTTTCAATTTGTGCTTGTATGGAATGAAATTTGGCATGGTTAGACTAGACACATGCATTGACAATGTGGGAGGATTTCCAGACTAAAAAATGACTCACACAAACAATTCAACAATAAAAAAACAAACCTATAAAATAATTAATGTACTGCACGGGGCCAACATTGAAATTTTTTCAATTTGTGCTTGTATGGACTGAAATTTGGCATGGTTAGACTAGACACATGAATTGACAGTGTGGAAGGGTTTATAGACTCAAACATGACTCACAAAAACAATTCGACAATCAAACAACAAACGTATTGAATAATTAATGTACTGAACATGGCCAACATTGAAAGTTTTTCAATTTGTGCTTGTATGGACTGGAATTTGGCATGGTTAGACTAGAGGAAAGCATTGATGGTGTGGGAGGGTTTCCAGACTAAAAAATGACTCACACAAACAATTCAACAATCAAACAAAAAAAACTATAGAATAATTAATGTACTGAACAGGGCCAACATTGATTTTTTTTTAATTTTTACTTATATGGACTGCAATTTGGCATGGTTAGACTAGATGCATGAATTGACGGTGTGGGAGGGTTTCCAGAATCAAACATGACCCACACAAATAATTCTACAATCAAACAAAAAACATATAGAATAATTAATGTTCTGAATGGGGCCAATGTTGAAAGTTTTTCAATTTGTACTTGTATGGACTGAAATTTGGCATGGTTAGACTAGATGCATTCATTGCTAGTGTGGGAGGGTTTCTAGACTCAAACATGACTAAAAAATGATCCTAAATATTCTTTAAATTTGTTGTAGAAGTTGTGAGTTCTTTGTTTTTACACAATACACAATGAGTTGATATCAATAATGTATGTAGAGTAAAACATTTTTTTGTTGATGTTAGTCACTAACATATCAATTTGCTAATAGGGGTTGGGATTAAATAGTACATATTGTATAAAAAATCACAACAATAAATGATCCTAAACCCTATCTCATGGAACATTTATTTAGTGTATAAAAAACTACCATGAATCATTGATATTTATACATTTGTGTAGCTAATTAAAAATGAAGTCTTGAATTTAATTTAGATGGAAAGAAGTGACTATATGATTAATCATGCTCAACCTATTAATTTTTTTTAATGGGTTGACAATTCTTTAATTTCATGTACTGACCTCTATATGAAAATTATTGTAAAGGCGTGGAACATGAATCTAGAGGTAGTGCATTTGTGCCAAGCACTAGAGTATTGGACCCGTCATTGCACTTACATTGGATGGAAATTGCACATTTTACTATCAAACCCACCATACATGAATTCACCATATAATTCATTGCACATAATAAATATAAGAAAATCATACCTTGAGATAATCATAAGGATTCTGAACCCATAAGCATTGAAGTCCTTTCCTTTTAGTGTTACACCAATGATCCAACTATGAGTTAATCTTGAATTTAGGTAACACTTTGTTGTAAGGTGAGTGGAGGAGATAGACTATTCCCAACCCATAATTGATATACATTTAATCCCTCAATTGAGTTATTAATTAGACCTTTAGAGAGCACTTGAGTAAGCCCTCAATCGAGGGATTACTTGGGTTAAAGAAACCCTTGATCGAGTTCTTTTTTAGAATATAACATAAAAACACTCATGGTTATTTTTTTCTCCTCCTCTAGGTAGGCCCAAACTACTCCTTGGTCATTTCATCACCCTTTATTTTGACATCATACATGTTTTCCCCTAGTTAATATATCCTTTGACATTTACAGTTTGAGGAGTGACAATTCCTACCAAATCATGACAATATATGGTTGGAGTAGTATCTTCTATTTCTATATCTTTAGAATATCCTAGTTTTTATTCTTCTTCCACTTCAAAACCTATGTATAATAACAAACCTATCCTCCAAAAATTTATTCACCCCTAACACTGAAGTTTTGAAATGGTTAAATGTGCTTTGTAACTTGACCTCTTTTCTTGATATTTATTAGTTTGAATATTATTCTCTTAAAATACTCATAATGTATTATTAATCTATTTGTAAAAAAGGACCAATAAAAGCAGAGTCCTTTTTTGCGTCAATGATCCATTAATAGCACACAACTTGATTAGGTTCTAAAAAAAGGATGCAATAGTTACCATTTATAAAGTTTGCACTTCGTGTAGACAAAAGAATTTATCCATATGGAATGTTCATGTTATTGGATCATTACAATTTCAAAATTACTCATATCAATATTATTATTGAAGTAGTTCCTTTATCTAAGTTGAACCCACAATGATATGGACCTTATACTGATGAATGATTAGGTGTCTAGGATTGGAAAATATTAGTTTCCTTATCCTATTTTTGACAAGGTAAATTTAGAGTAATGAGGCATATTAATAATTTTTAAAACATTTCCATGATGCCTTTGAGATTCTCTTTCATATTACATTGGAAACCATTTTTGAGATCAACTTTGAAAGTCTAGAATTTTGTTTTAGTTACCATTTTTAGAATGTTAATCTTATTTACAATTATAGAATCTAGACTCTGTATTACCTCTTCCAACTTGAAAATCTAAAATTCACCTCTTCATTCTATTCTTGTGTTGAGGATGAGCTTTCATGAACATTTCTAGGATTTTATTTTACTTGTTAAATTTAGAAATTATGGTCATAGGACTTTGTAAGGTCTTATGGTTAACAGATTGTTAAGATGTATAAATATTTGATCCACCATCTGGTTTCCAAAATAAGTACTTGACACTACAAGAAAAAATGTCATTGGTGAGGGTTGTTCCTATGACGTACCTTTAAGGGTCGTCACCAATGTCGCATATGATGGAGGTCTTTAAAACATCGTCGTTATAAGTGCCTTTTGATATGGTGCTTTAAGGTTCGTCACCGAATCCCTTTTTAGTGAAAATTTTGGTGAGGGTTCTTAAAGGCCCGTTATTGATTCTCTTAGCTTTGGTGACACTTCTAGTGACAATATTTTATTAGCCCTCACCAATACTCTTTTATGTTACTTTTGGTGACTGTAGAAAAATGTTTGTCATCAATGTTCATTCTAATGGGGTTTTGATGACACTATGTGAACGTTCCTATATTTTTTGACAAAAGATAGTGGTTCAAGACTAGTACTGTTATGCAATATTTGTAATTAATATGTTTTCCAAGTTCATACTAGTCACAGTGCCCACTCATAATATCTATAAGCAATCTGTAGTGGTTTTTCATAAGAAACCACTGGCAATTTATAACCATTCAAAAGTGGATCTATAAGCAATCTGTATTGGTTTCTCATAAGAAAAATATATAAACCACAAGCTAGTGACCTTGGCCATTGGTTCATATCTAGCTTCCTTTCTAGAACCATGGGAATTATGTAGTTCTCTAATAAAGTTCATCTCTATGGTTTATTTTCTTAATCTTTGGCCCTCAATAGCCTATAAATGATAAATCCTTCATTACCTTAGTGTGGCTTGACCAAAGTTCCCTCTTTCTATGAAAAAATAAATCTTAAAGTGCATTTTATGAATCCATGAATTGGATAAAACATATTTCTATTCGATATACAAGTTATGTAGCCATCTTATCCCCTCCCCAATTTCCTAGGAGGCCACTCTATATGCTAGGGGTAAAATTCCTTTGGCCATTGATTTCCATTAAATCAAGTGCCCACTTTTTGAGTAAAAGTAAATGTATGAATCTATAACATGGATAAAACATCCTTCCATTGTAATTACAAGTTATGTATCCATGTTCTCCCATCCCCCATTTCCTAGGAAGCCACTATGCTAGGGATAAGATTCAATGGGCCATTGAATTCAATGTTGTGTAAAATTATTAGAATTCAAATTCTATTTTATATACATAAAACAATAGTTCTTTTTAAATATATTCAAGCATAATAAGTGCTTTACCTAACTTGGTGAC
Source organism: Larix kaempferi (assembly GCA_027924585.1). Classification (NCBI taxonomy): domain Eukaryota; kingdom Viridiplantae; phylum Streptophyta; class Pinopsida; order Pinales; family Pinaceae; genus Larix; species Larix kaempferi. The sequence goes on along the minus strand of BSBM01000361.1, from coordinate 67,615,967 downwards.
TCTAATTTGTGTAAGCCTCCATTTTCAAATAAAAGGCTATATCAATAAGGTATAAATGAAGATTGCAAATATGTGACCAACTATGGAAGTCTTGAGGTGATGCATCTTACACCATAAGCAAGCAACCCCTTTATAACTCTCTTTCCCATTCTACTCAAACTTTTCAATTTGAACATTGTCTGCATAAGCACTAAGTTGTTTATGTTGTTCATGAACCCTTGGAGATGTGACATATCTTCCCTCTTCCTCTTGCCTCGAAAAGGAAAAGTTCTAGAATTTAGGGTTAGTTATTTCTAGGTTGAGAATCCTTTGAGCTAGAGCAAGGAGATTACAAGTGGAATCCCATCCTTATCAATCCTAATCTTGTTGTTAAATTTCATGGATCATCCGTTAAAGACAAAGATAACGATTTAATGCTTAACATGGGCATAATTCCTACTACTATTTGATTTGATGGTTTATGTGGAGCAATTAATTAAGTTAATTTTTAATAGAATATGCCTGTGCCAAGTATGTTGAGCGCTAGTTAGTTTGAGGTTTATGTTTTCATTTATGTACAGGGTTCAAACATCCCTTCATGCTCAAGAGGCTTTCAAATTCTCATGGTGATTCAAGGAATAATACTAATATGACTTAGGATCTTATATTGCAACAACCTCTATCTACCAGGCCTATTTGTTTCTACAAGACAACATGTTGAATGAAAATAGTGTCTATATGCATAAGCATGTATTGACCTAGATCCATTTACTCAGAACCAAGTGGTATGCTTAGACAATTGGAATCCAATGACACCTCTTCAAGTATGCTCACGACAATCCGACTGCCACATGAGATCCATCTATTGCACCAATGAATGATTCTTCATTCTATTTTTTCAACTAGAAACTTCCAGTCCCCTGTCTGATAATTATTGGGATGGATAATAAAATCAAGGTACTTAAAACTAAAGTCGAAGTCCTTTACAGGGATATTAAATAGTCCAACAATTCTTCCTGAGGAACGTTCTATCATGCCAAAAGTAAAGAGCTCATATTTTCCACAATTTATTACCATACTTGTTCCACAATGGTAGGTGTCTATAACTTATTTGATATGAGTATATTCCCTTAAAGAAACTGAACCAAAAATCAAAGATTCATCAACGAAAAGAAGATGCAAAATATTAATTCTACTTGAGATTTTAACACCTTCGATTTTCCCATTTCTCCTTGCTTGAGATAAGGCTCTAATGAATGTTGATGTATATGTAACTTCGGAATGTATTTCATGTATATGTATATTGTATTCCTATAGAGATGGTATTATTCCTCTATAAGGAAGTGTCGTCATTTATATTGTAAGTGTCGTAACTTATACTTAATGGGTTATTAGACCACCTTATTTGGGGTCGGCCCTGTATAAGTCATGTGGGTCAAAGGGTTATTAGACCACCCTATTGGGGGTCGGCCCACTCAGCATTATGTTATGTGGTTAAGTTCGAGCCTACATGAGTTAGGTAAAAAGGCAAGTCAAGTCAAGTATAAATAGAGTGCGGGAGGCACTCTATTTACTCACTCACTTCTCACACATGCACTCAAGGAGGAGTGGCGCACTTATGGAGGAGGAGGATCTGCTGCTAGGTTATGGCTATCTCTCTTGGTTGGTTGTATCATTGCTCTATCTATCTCTGAGGAAGTTATTGGGGTTTTTCACCTTTATGGTTTTCCCCAAGTAAATCTTTATGCTTGCATTATTGTCTCCATGATTGATATGCTGTAGATATGCTGTACATGTTGTTCTCTCAGTTAAGATCCTAGATCATATTGAAGTAAATTCAGAAAATTTAACATGGTATCAGAGCTAGCCTGAAAGAAGGCATGATATGGCATGTATGACACTTGTTGCACTTACGATGCTAGGGCTTGATATAGCAAAAACCAGTCATCGTAGCACTTTCGCTATAAATCCGTTTTGGCGAAGTTTTCGGATCTGAAATTGTTACAGGCCGAAGCTAAGATCTCCAGGTATCTTGTGTGCAAAGGACAACCTCTAATTCGTTGTACTTTGTGATTTATGATCTGTACAATATAGGGTTTCTGCCTCTTCCAGATCTGAGTCAAAATCAGGTGACCTTGGGAAAAAGGTCATATCTTGGGCTAGGAAGCTCCAAATAAAATTTCGTAAAAAGCGACAAGTAGTACACAGTCTGCAATATCTCAGAAAACTTTTTCAGAGGCCGAAGTTGAACCAGTGACACGTGGCACGCTGTACAAGTTCTCTCTCCTGTATTATCCCATAAACAGGTCACGTTGCGACATTTGGCATAACTCTCTCTCAGAGAGTCCAATTGAGGTCAGACCTGTCAGGATGGAAAGGTAACAGGCCGAGCTATCTCAGAAAACGTTTTCAGAGGCCGAAGTTAAAACAATGACACGTGGCACGCCGTACAAGTTCGCTCTCCTGTTTTATCCCAAAACAGGTCACGTTGCAACATTTGGCATAACTCTCTCTCAGAGAATCCAATTGACGTCAGACCTGTCAGGATGGAAAGATAACAGGTCAGGCTATCTCAGGAAACTTTTTCAGACCCTGTGGATCAACAATTTGGGAGTTACACCAGAAACAATCAGGTACATATTTCTGTCAAAACAGAATTATTTTTTGGTACCTTCATTCATGGCTTCCGGAATTTAGGGCTTTGGAGAGAGTTGGAATTTTTGTAATCGGAGACCACGGCTGGATGCTACTCATCAAAATAGAAATTTAGAGACCAAGATCAGAATTTTTGGTTGGGCAGAAGGCCGGGCTTGATTAGACCCTAGTTCGGGACTTTGATCAGAAAAGTGGAAAATTAGGGCTTCTGTAAAAATGGGAATTTTTGAAATCTGTGACCACGGCTGGAAGCTCCTCAGAAAAATAGAAGCTTAGAGCTTTGGATCAAACATTTTGATGGGGCAAAAGAGTGGGATTCATCAAACCCCAGTTCAGGGTCACGTCCAGTGTTGGGGCCAAGGTCGCAGCTATAGTAAAAGCTGCGAATTTTGGGAAAAAGCACGAGTATGGAAGGAAAGTGCTAATTTTGGGACAAGCACTAAGTTTTGGGTAAGAAGGAGACGGTGCGCAGTACGGTGCCAGATGGATGATCTCAGCGCAGATCACGGACCGGAAATTGCGGAGCTCGCGCGCACGTCATCGAAGAATGAAGGTGGCTCAGCTACCATAATAAATAAGGTGATGGAGTAGAGGGCTTAGCTACCCTCATTTAAAGGCTTAGTACAGAAGTTATGGTTGCTCGGATCAAGGAGGAGCAACGGACCAGAGCATTGAAGGCGAAGGACGATCGCCCATACCCACAATCTGCGCCGGAATTCATGGAGCCTGCAGGAAGCGGCGACGTGACTGCAAGCGGCGCCTACAGTACACCTAGCCATGTGCGTGGTTAGGGTTTTTGGGAATCACTGTTGGGAAAGGCCCACAGTTTTGTAAAGGTGTGACCGTCATGGCTACCTATATAGATGAATCACTGTAATGGGTAGAGGGTTCTTCCTCCCTTCCTTCAGTTCCTCCCTTTTTGGAGAGTTAGAGAATTAGATGCTAGACTGTTAGAGAGCCAGTCTAAAGGGATAGATCATGTGTTGATTATCCTTCACTGTAATTTCTACCTGGTGTGTAGAACTAGAGAGAGGAAATCGGATAGCCGAGGAGCTAATCCCTGAGTTGCCAGACAGTCTGAGTCGACGTCTGTGCCTTTGTAATCTCCATAGAGAGGAGACAAGCTTGAGAAAAGGGCTCCCAGCTGTGTGCGTGGAGTTTCCTGTAAGTTCTAAGGCTGCAGCTGTGTGCGCGGCATATTGTATAACTCTATCATTTTCTGGTTAATATAAACTCCTGAGGACGTGGTTTTCCTCGAGGAGATGAGCTTCACTTATATCTTCTTGTTATAATGTTTGTGTGAATGATAACTATTTCGAGTTCAGTATTTGTGTATGCAAGACTTCTGTCTTATCTTTGTGACTGTTTGAGCGAGTTGGAAAGATCCCTTGATAACTATAAGTATCTTAAGTACTAAAGAGGTAGTAACGCACAGTCGCTGCGGCGAGAGCAGACTGCGTTACTGCGCTAGATGCGAAGGGCGAGAAAGTGTTTCGCGCGTCGACCCAAGAAATAGTTGCCTGCTGCGATAGAAAGGAGAATCTGCGCAGTAGACCTGCCAAGGAAGGGACCCGCGCAGCTGCGCCGAGCGACCTGCGGGAAGGTCCGACCGCCGATTTTGCAGGAACCATTCAAGGAAAAGCTATCTCCGCGTCACCCCGGTTAAGGAAACCTGATTCCTTAACCCCCCCATAGCCACTTCGGGTGAGACCTCGAGCTGCCGCGCAGCTCGTTGCCGAGAGGGCCAGTGCGCCAAGGGGTTTTGTTGCTGCGCTTCATTAAAACCCGGGTCTGCCCAAGAAAGCAGCCAACAAATGGTTTCGTTGCCGCGCGAATGAGACTTGTTATTTTGGTGACGCGCGAGAGAGAACAGTCCAACAAATGGTTCCGTTGCCGCGCGAATGAGACTTGTTATTTTGGCGACGCGCGAGATAGAACAGTCCAACAAATGGTTCCGTTGCCGCGCGAATGAGACTTGTTCTTTCAGCAACGTGTGAGATACTGTTGGAGCCAACAAATGGTTCCGTTGCCTAGTGACCAACAAATGGTTCCAAATGTGTTACTGGAACCCTACAACTAAGGAAATTGGAGACTGGTTTGATTTAAAGGCTAAAGAGTTTGCTGAACAAGAAAATAGAAGCCCTACGCTTCAAACAGAAGATTGGTTACAGAAGTATATTTATGCTGACCTTTACGAAATTTTCTTTGTTACGTTTGCATTGGAGTTACACGCTTGGATAGCCAAGTTAGCAGATTCTAGACCTACGCTGCATGTTGATCGACCCGTCACGTGGACGCCTGAGCTAGCTAGTATTGTGAAGCGGATAGACAATCCTGTGTCCCGCGCAGTAGACTTTTGGTTGAATAGTCTACTGGAAGGTTTTATTACCGAATTTGCAGTCGATACAAGAAAGAGTTTCAGTGAAGCTGAGAGGAGTTTCTTCCAAGTACACAGAGGTAAGTTCTTAAATTCTCTGAACTTATGGATTAAAATGCTTCTGTATGAAAAAGGAAAGCTATGTATTGCTTCTGATGAATAGCATAGTCAAGTAATGTCCGTAGATTCTGATAGTGATCCTGAAGTTATTGGTTGCACTCGTAGTGGAAAACGATATAAAGTAGGCCTTGACCAATATCCTTTTGAGTCTAGCCCAGACAATCGCCAAGTCCCTAGAGCAAGCCATATAGAAAGACAGGGGAGTGCTCATATCCCGTATTACCCCTTTACACCGCAAAAACCAGACGGAGCTCAGTATAATCCTACAGTAACACCTTCGAGTAGCCCACACGCTACTTCTAGTACCTCTGTACCACCTTTGTTTAACCATCCCGGAGGCACTGCTACAGTACCTCCACCTCAAACCCGTGCAAGAAGGATGGGTGATGACATGAAACTACCAACTTTTAGAGGAACAGGGATAGAGGACCCTGAGCAGCACTGGTTCTTATGTGAAGCCATTTGGACAATTAAGCAAATTAATGATGATGCTGTTAAACTGGTTCAGTTAGCAACCACACTAAGAGAAAGAGCCTTGACTTGGTTCATGAAATACTCAGCAGCACAGAATAGGACGCTTGCTGAGGTAAGAAATGCCATGATTAGAGAATTCAAGAAACCTAAGTCAGAATCACAGTGTATAACAGAGCTCAAAGACATCAAACAGTTACCTACAGAATCAGTATGGGATTTTGACCAGAAGTTCAAAGCTTTGATAGATCAAGTAAGCTTCGAGTTTGCACCACAGCAACATAAAGAATGGTTCATTGCTGCGCTGCTCCCACACATTAGACTTCCTCTTATGCAACAGAATCTCAATACTCAGGAACAAGCTCTAGAAATGGCTATGAAACTAGAAGCTTCGCCAATTGCAGGAACAAGCAACGATGTTGCGCATTTACAGAACCAATTAGCAAACTTAACCTTGCAAGTGCATGATATTAAGAAAGGCAAGGAGATTAAGGAAGAAATTTGGTGTACAAAATGTAAAGCCCAAGGTCATTCAAAGGACCATTGTCCTGTTTTCATAGACTACATTGCAACTGGAGCACCTAATCCTTTACCACAGGCACAAGGGCCTTGGTGTGAAATCTGCAGAACTAGAGGTCATAGACCACAAGAATGCCACTTACTTCAGAAATATGTACAAACTCCAAAGAATCTATATTGTAATTTCTGTAAATCAGTAGGTCATGATGAGAACAATTGTAGAGCATATGATCTTATGATAGAAAGAAAGCATGATGTTTATAGGGTACAAGCAGAGACACAAGGACCCACAGCAGGTCCACCTTATGACCAATCTCGGGACGCCCGAGCAGCAAATTACAGAGGACGCGGACGCACAACAAATTTGGGTCGTGGAAGAGGACAGATCACTTGCTATAATTGCGGAGAACAAGGTCATTTTGCTAGGGATTGCCAAAATCCTACAACCCTCTGCAGATATTGTAAATCTTCTGACCATATCATCGAAGAATGCCCTCAGTTACAGGCTAAGATGCAAGCAAAGACACCACAGGTCAATCAGAATATCCAGTTGATTGGATCCGAAAAAAGAGAACCAGACCCTACAGTTAATATAGTGACACGCAGTGGAGCTACAACTGGTGCGCAAGAGATGGGAACGGGAAAGCAAGCGACGCAATGGGTGCGCCGCGCTAACATTAAACCAGCCCCACTTAACCTACAGAAGCAAAAAGAAGCATTTAAGCAAGCTCAAGAGTATTTCTCAGATCCGAGAGCTTCAAGTTCTACCGCAATTCCGCAGAACAATAGTAGATCGCAAGTGCTAAGACAAGACAACTTGGTACAAGAACAGGCCACTACAGCTGGAAGACCTGACGACGATAAGGAGCATGCCCTAGGCAGTGTTCATGCGTTTCTGCGACAATGTTTAAAATTGTTGCGCAATGAACAAGCAACTCTAGAACTCCAACACCTGTTGGATCGGTGCCAACACTCTGCTTCGACGAACACACCACAGCGTGCTGTTCACCAGATTAGGAGTCACATTAGAACAGGAAAAGAGATGAGGCTCACAGCGCAGATTGGAGCATTTGAAATGGACGAAGTCATGTTAGATTTGGGCTCAGAAGCCAATGTTCTCACTATGCAGACATGGGAACAGATGGGAAGCCCTCAGCTTACAAGATCCCCTATCCAGCTAAGACTCGCAAATCAGCAACGAGTCTCTCCATTGGGCAGATTACCCAATGTACCTATTGATATTGAAGGAGTAAGAAGCTCTGCAGATTTTGAAGTAATCAAAATTATGGATGATAGTAGACCATACCCAGCGCTGTTAGGAATAGACTGGGCACTTGATAATTTGGCTGTCATTAACCTGAAGAAAAGACAGATGACCTTTGAGGATGACCAGATCAGGGTCATCGCACCTCTTGATCCTATTCAAGGACCAAGATATATAGAACCTATTCGCACAGAAGAGGAAGCGCGCCACATGGAAAGCCTGTATCAGATGACCACTAACCACAGTGACTATGTCAACCCCACAGCAGACGGCCATATCAGCTGGCGATGTGATAGCTCGTGCACATCAGATTCAGATGCAGGATTGGAAAATTGGCAGAATCGTCTACATGAGGTTTCTGCAAGACGTTGCGCCATGATGACTAAATCCATTCGATGGATTGGCACAGAATTAAATGACACTCCAACTTTTGATGGTCTAACCAAAGTAACTAAATTCATACAGGAATATGAACAAAAGCTTCCAGAACCACAGCGCATCCAGGCACTGGATATAGCATTACGCGCTACACCCGCAAGATGGTGGATTGCGCACAAGGAGAATATTCATACATGGAAAGACTGTCGCAGATTGATACTGCGCAGATTTCAGGACACCACAGCCGAAGCGCTACGCAAATATGAAGGACAGAGTGACCCCAGGTCACACATTGAAGCATGTATTCAGCAATGGTCAGATATTCCGGAAGATGAATGGGTTCACCAATTCATCCACACATTAGATACAATTCCAAGGAATTGGTATACTGAAACAGAATTGCGCAAAGGCACTCTTACTTGGGCTCTTATGATAGAAAGTTTTCAACTTACATTCAGCTTTGAGTCAGAGCATCCAAGCATTGATCAGGCTCTGAAGTGTATTAAAAAGAAGGTATTTGAACCAGGTCTAGTAACAGAATATTCCCAACCAGATTGGGCTGTTCAGATGGAGCATGCCCTGGAATGTTATAACTTTACCGCCGAAGATGAGGAGGACGATCCTCGCAACCTCAATATCCCAGAATCAGAAGGGACACGCAATATTGAAGGTCCTGAGCTTGATATTCCTGCCATCGCAGAACACGTCAAGCTCAAGAAAGTTAACATTGGCACAGAAGCTGACCCAAAGTTTGCTTCTATAGGAGATTATTGGGATGATGAAACCGTTGCGCATGTTTCAGATTTATTACGTGATTACCAGGATATCTTTCCTACCAAGTTCACAGAAATGAAAGGCATCCTAGGAGACTTAGGAGTGATGCGCATACCTCTGAAACCAGACGCCAAGCCAGTAAAGCAGCGCCCATACAGGTTGAACCCGCGCTACAAAGAAAAAGTCAAAGAAGAAATTGATAAGATGCTTGCAGCAGGTATTATTGAGCCAGTAGAGGAAAGCGATTGGATTAGTCCTATGGTGGTCCAAGAAAAGAAAACGAAAGGTGAAATAAGAATTTGTGTCGACTTGCGCAAACTCAATGATGCATCAGCGCACGACCCATTTCCCACTCCTTTCACAGATGAAGTACTTGATAATGTTGGAGGACAAGAGGCTTACTCTTTCACTGATGGATTTTCGGGATATCATCAGATTAGAATCCATCCGGATGACCGCCACAAGACTACTTTTGCAACTGAATGGGGCTCATTCCAGTACACGGTAATGCCCTTTGGTCTTAAAAACGCACCTGCTATCTTCTCTAGAGTTGTTGTTGCTGTTTTTAAAGAATTTATCCACAAGTTTTTAGAAGTCTATTTTGATGACTGGACTGTATTTGGTTTACTAAAGAACCATATTGCGAATCTGCGTATGATGCTAGAAAAATGTAGACAGCATCAGATTTCCCTTAACTTGAAAAAATGTATATTCTGTGCGCCCTTTGGTATTTTGTTGGGACATATTGTATGCAGACAAGGACTCTTGATGGATCCTGCGAAGGTTGCCATCATTGCTAATTTACCTGCGCCCAACTCAGTCAAGCAATTGCGCACTACATTGGGACATACAGGATACTACAGAAAATTCATCAAAGGATATGCAAGGATCACAGCGCCTATGGAAAGATTGCTGAAGAAGGATTCGAAGTTCCAATGGACAGAGGAATGCCAACAGAGCTTGGACACACTTAAAGAAAAGATGATCACAGCGCCTATTCTAGTTTTCCCGGATTGGAGAAAACCTTTTCATGTTCATGTTGATGCTTCTTCCATAGCATTGGGAATCGTGCTTACACAGTCTGGAGAAGGAAGTATTGACCACCCAATTGCTTATTCCAGCAGAAAGTTATCTACAGCTGAGAAGAATTACACCACTACAGAAAGGGAAGGACTAGCCATGGTGTATGCCCTACAGAAATTCAGACACTACCTGTTAGGAGCTCACTTTAAAATGTATACTGATCATTCTGCTTTGAAATATTTGGTCAATAAACCAGTCTTAGGAGGCAGAATTTGCAGATGGCTACTACTCTTTCAAGAGTATGATTTTGAGGTTATTGTAAAGCCAGGCAGATTGAATGCAGGGCCTGACCATCTATCCAGAATAGAGTCAGGAGAGGAACCTACGAGTCTGGAGGACAATCTGCCTGACGCACAGTTGTTTTATATCCAAGCAGCAGACGAATATTATTCTGATATTCTTAACTTTCTCACTACCGGACAAGCGCCGGCTGAGTTTACAATCCAGCAAAAGAAGCAACTTGTTGTTCGAGCCGCAGACTTCACTTTGATAGCAGGCCAGCTTTATAAGTTGGGCCCTGACGAAATTTTGCGCAGATGTATCTTACCACATGAAAAGAGCTCTATCATCGCAGAAGCACATTCAGGTACCGCAGGAGGCCATTTCGCAGGAAAGCCGACTGCGCAGAAAATATTAGCCGCAGGACTTTGGTGGCCGACATTGCACAAGGATACTAAGGAATTCTGTAAATGTTGCGATGTGTGCCAGCGCACAGGAAAACCCTCAAGGAGAGATGAAATGCCGCTAAGACCCCAGATCACACTGCGTGCTTTTGATAAATGGGCCATTGACTTTGTAGGACCTATTAACCCACCAGGAAAAAGAACTGGCGCAAGATATATCATTACAGCTACTGAGTACCTCACCCGATGGGCTGAGGCGAAGCCAGTTAAGAACTGCGACGCTGCTACTGCCGCGCAGTTCATTTTCGAGAACATTATCACTAGGTTTGGATGCCCAGTGATCCTCATGAGTGATCAAGGTACACATTTCCTCAATGAGACTATAGAGGCCCTTACTGAAGAATTTCAAATTAATCACCATAAGAGTACACCCTACCATCCTCAAGCTAATGGTACGGTGGAAGCATTCAATAAGATCCTTGAGAATGCCCTGACGAAGATCTGTAATCAACAAAGAGATGATTGGGACCTTAGAGTCACAGCTGTATTATGGGCTTACAGAACCACTTGCAAGAAATTAACAGGTCACACACCTTTCAGCTTGGTGTATGGACAAGAAGCAGTTATGCCCATGGAATACATTGTTCCCAGTCTCCGAATTGCGCAAATTACAGAAATGGCAGATCCTGACACTATGAATGAAAGACTTTCGCAACTGCTTTCTTTAGAAGAAGACAGACTTATGGCCGGATTTCATCAACAGGTACAGAAGGCAAGACAGAAAGCTTGGCATGACAGGCACATTCGGCATAAGCACTTTGAAGAAGGAGACTTGGTACTCCTTTATGATAGTAAATTCATCAAGTTTCCAGGCAAGTTTCGTGTGCATTGGTTAGGTCCTTTTCAGGTAATAAAAATAACAGACGGAGGCGCAGTTCAGCTTGCGAAGCTGAATGGAGAACTACTACCTACAATGATAAACGGGAGTCGGCTTAAGCTTTATTGCGACGGCCACTCCGCCCTGTCGACATAATATAGTACTCAGGAATGCAGATGCCCAGTGTAGTTGAAAGAGACATCGCATTTAGTCTACACGGAAGCTGCGACACACCCTCAGTTTCCAGCTTCCTGCGCAGTTCCTTGAAATATCCGCGCATCCTGAATAAAAATTGCTTGAACAAAGCTTAGCGGTCCGCTCTGGCGAAGTTTTGCTTTATGGACCATTGGACTATCGCTCTTGCGAAGTCCCCTTTCATAATTTGCCGCTGAAAAGAGTTTTGTTGTGGACCCCTAGAGGCACAGTTTCCTAAGTTGAAATGACCCGCCGGAAAAATTTGAATTACAGCAGTTATGTAGCCGCGTTTGAATAAATGAAGGATAAGGCCGCTATTTAATTCTACCCGTTCTGACGGATTCGGCTTAATCTCCGAAAGATTTGCATTTAACTCAGGCGCCGAAACCATTAGCTTCTCCCGGAAGGCTGTCAGAACCCGTCAATCACACTAAATGCACCGCTACGGCAAGGAGGATAGCGTGTTGTCAACTCATCTGTAGCCGCCTATAGCTACGTAACCCCACTTGGTCGCATTTACTAACCCCGCTGGCTATAAATACCTCACACTTGTATCAATTTTGGGTTACTGTCTCGAGTTGCATAAGTTGTCTTTGAAGATCTGCACTATTGTTTTCAGAGCCGGGTGTGCAGACTATTTTCCCTTGTTTTCAGAGTCTATACCCTACGCAGTTCCGCCATTTGCTGTCCAGAGTCTTGTTATTTACATTGGTTCACAACGGAGAATTTATCGACTGAAGAAGTTATTCGTCAATTTCTACGCCGAGGCTTAGATTTCGGCATGGCCACTCCGGTGACGCCGTCGGCCTACGTACACCCTGGTGCTACTGATCCCAGAACATCTCCAGGCACAAGAGCATCTCAGCAGCAGCCGGAGGAACCTGTTCCAGAACCGCTCGCGTCTATGGTGAACTACCTTCCGCCGCGTCCAGACGATGCGCCGGATGTCCAGATTCCGAAGAATGCAAAGTATCCAATTCCGCTACCGCCACTACCGGCTAGTGTGCGGGTAGAAGGCCAACTATTGGGAAACATTCCACTGGTTAAATTCTCTGATTTTAACCTTGGAGACTATAAGACATATCCTCAGTTTCAGTTGGACCGATATTTGGATATCGTCCATAATCCCACCAGAAACGTTGATGAGTTTATCCCGAAGGGATTTGCAGCAAATCTTGAGCGCCCTGGACTCTTGAATTTGTTGAAGCTACCGCACTTTGGGCGTAGCAATGAAGTGAACGCAGTCGTTAAAACACTGCTATCCTGCGTTCATGGAGGTTACCTTTGGCTCGGGAGGCCAATTGATCTAAATGTTGACTTGATACACCGTATCACCGGCCTATCTAAGGTTGGTAAGGATCCCAATATCCATTTTGCGGGAAAAGAGAAGGACCGGAAATTAGCTGCAAAGCTGGTCCAGAAATATAACTTGACAAGAGGAGGTCGGGCTTATGACCTCACGACCGTAGAAGATGAGGCACTTCGCTTCACAGGAAGTCTGCTTGCAGGCAGACTTCTCACCAAGTGCCGACCAAAAGAAGTTACTGGAGCTGTCGTAGAGCTCGCTATCGCAGCTGCGGAGGGAGAACAGTACAACTGGTCTCTCTTCCTGCTGAATTCTTTTTTGGCTGATTGCCTGAATGTGCAGGACAATGCAGGCCAATCATTCCATTTTTCATGGCTTTTAATTCTATGTGCTCTCGTCGGGTGGAAGGAGCCCCCGAATACTCAGTTCCGTCCACGCCGTGCAGGAGAGGTTGCCGGCATGCGCTACATCAACCTCTGGGATTCCCCTAATCCCGCGAAGCGCAAGATGAATCGCGCTGTTTTTTGTGAGTATTACTATCTCCTCCGCGATACCATACAAGATATGCCAAGGCTGAGCGCGGAAACAGCCACATTGTATGACGGGAAGTTGGCTTTTACTGCCGACATCCATCAACTCTACCTTCGGCCTTGCGACATTCCAGGTGACTGGGCGCTAGGTCTTTACAGGATGACCACAGAAGATGTCGAAGAAACCATTAAGTCTTGGTCGGACGAATGGAGAGCAGCAGCTGACATCGCACCTGCGATGCCACCCGCCGCTGCGCAAGAAAAAGATAAGGGCAAGGAAGCCCCTGAGCAAAGAAGCGACGAAGGCTCAACAGAACCAGCCACAAAGAAGCAGAAAGTGTCGCATCCCACTGAGGCCATTCCCTCGGAGGTCGACAAATATTTGAAAGAGCAATTTCGTGAGATGCGGAACATGCATGCTCACATCCGAGGTGCTCTAGACTTACAATTTGTAGAACTAAAAGGTCTCGTAGGAAGGATTGCGCAGACCCATGCGCCAGCATCTACTTCGCAGGTGCCACAAGAAATCCCAACTGGCGAGCGAGTTGAAGAACTCACAGAAAGGCACACTGTCGTGCATATTCCGCCTACCAGCATGACACTTCCAGATCCCCTAGCTGAACTGCAGGTAAGCACAGTTGGACCTGTAGAAATTAATTTGTCTATGATTCCTATAGAAACTCTACAGCTAGTACAGGAGAAAGTTTCTCTTGAGTTGAGAGCTAGAGAGCTCTCTACTTTCCAGGCAAACCAACGACTGCAATCGCAGGAGATAGAGCTGAAGGAAAGTCATAAGAATATCTCTGCGAAGCTTGCACTCTATGAGGCGCAAGACACCGGCATCAGAAACGCAATAGAAGAGATTGCTCAGGAACTGCCGGCTTGCGAGATTCAACCAGACCTCCCTCTGGTTGCAAAAGTTCAAATTATTGGCGAAAGGGCGAAAACCCTGGAGCAAGAAATAGCTGCTATGGCAGAAGGCCATAAAACCCAGATCGCTGAGCTAGAAGCTCGCGTTGCTGCGCATCTTACAGATGATGCGCAGGTACAGTTTGAAGCATTGAGCAGAGCTTCCACACGAATGAAAGGTCGAGTACAGGAAGCCAAGAACCTGATGAACCAGGCTATGGAAGCTTGGACAGAGCTTGTGAACCTCCCTTTTAAAGTGGGACTATCAGAACAGGTGCAAGCTGCAGAACAGTCCCTCACTGTTCTGAATGAAGAAGCCAAGTCCTTAACAGGCTTGCCAAAGATGAAGAAAATGGGCGAAGTGCGCAAAATGCAGCAGCAACTGCACAAGCTCAGAACTGAAGATGAGAAGCTCACCAACAGCATTCAGCCATTCATGGATGAGTATGCTGAAATTGTTGGCCAGATTGAGACAAAAATCAAAGAAATTGCCGAGTCTCAAGAGATCATTGATACACTCACTAAAGAAGAAACAACAGCAGAAACAGTACAAACAGCCGATCAGTGTATTGAGGAATTGGACTCCGCTATTGTGAAATGGCAGAAAACATTCGCGGAGACTCAAGCAAACGCAGATGCGCAAATTCAAAGACCACGCGCTAGTGCGAGTGGCTCGAGGGCGAGCCACAAGTGAGTGTTGGGGGCCTGTTGGGGCCAAGGTCGCAGCTATAGTAAAAGCTGCGAATTTTGGGAAAAAGCACGAGTATGGAAGGAAAGTGCTAATTTTGGGACAAGCACTAAGTTTTGGGTAAGAAGGAGACGGTGCGCAGTACGGTGCCAGATGGATGATCTCAGCGCAGATCACGGACCGGAAATTGCGGAGCTCGCGCGCACGTCATCGAAGAATGAAGGTGGCTCAGCTACCATAATAAATAAGGTGATGGAGTAGAGGGCTTAGCTACCCTCATTTAAAGGCTTAGTACAGAAGTTATGGTTGCTCGGATCAAGGAGGAGCAACGAACCAGAGCATTGAAGGCGAAGGACGATCGCCCATACCCACAATCTGCGCCGGAATTCATGGAGCCTGCAGGAAGCGGCGACGTGACTGCAAGCGGCGCCTACAGTACACCTAGCCATGTGCGTGGTTAGGGTTTTTGGGAATCACTGTTGGGAAAGGCCCACAGTTTTGTAAAGGTGTGACCGTCATGGCTACCTATATAGATGAATCACTGTAATGGGTAGAGGGTTCTTCCTCCCTTCCTTCAGTTCCTCCCTTTTTGGAGAGTTAGAGAATTAGATGCTAGACTGTTAGAGAGCCAGTCTAAAGGGATAGATCATGTGTTGATTATCCTTCACTGTAATTTCTACCTGGTGTGTAGAACTAGAGAGAGGAAATCGGATAGCCGAGGAGCTAATCCCTGAGTTGCCAGACAGTCTGAGTCGACGTCTGTGCCTTTGTAATCTCCATAGAGAGGAGACAAGCTTGAGAAAAGGGCTCCCAGCTGTGTGCGTGGAGTTTCCTGTAAGTTCTAAGGCTGCAGCTGTGTGCGCAGCATATTGTATAACTCTATCATTTTCTGGTTAATATAAACTCCTGAGGACGTGGTTTTCCTCGAGGAGATGAGCTTCACTTATATCTTCTTGTTATAATGTTTGTGTGAATGATAACTATTTCGAGTTCAGTATTTGTGTATGCAAGACTTCTGTCTTATCTTTGTGACTGTTTGAGCGAGTTGGAAAGATCCCTTGATAACTATAAGTATCTTAAGTACTAAAGAGGTAGTAACGCACAGTCGCTGCGGCGAGAGCAGACTGCGTTACTGCGCTAGATGCGAAGGGCGAGAAAGTGTTTCGCGCGTCGACCCAAGAAATAGTTGCCTGCTGCGATAGAAAGGAGAATCTGCGCAGTAGACCTGCCAAGGAAGGGACCCGCGCAGCTGCGCCGAGCGGCCTGCGGGAAGGTCCGACCGCCGATTTTGCAGGAACCATTCAAGGAAAAGCTATCTCCGCGTCACCCCGGTTAAGGAAACCTGATTCCTTAACCCCCCCATAGCCACTTCGGGTGAGACCTCGAGCTGCCGCGCAGCTCGTTGCCGAGAGGGCCAGTGCGCCAAGGGGTTTTGTTGCTGCGCTTCATTAAAACCTGGGTCTGCCCAAGAAAGCAGCCAACATCCAGTGAATCCGGAAGTTTCAAAGGCAAAATTGAGGAGTGAAACCTTGCAGTTTTCAAATTCTGAATATACCAGTTTGATCAGTTCATCAAGGCACATATTCCTATCCTATCAGAAGGTTGAAATTCAAAGTTTGAATTTTTGGGGTTTCTCTGACAAACCCATATCCAGCTCAAGGTCCAGTTCTTGCAAATCAAGTGGATTGGGTTAATCCTAGAAGAAGATGGATTGATCACCTGCATAAGTGAAAGAAGTTCATGTCTCAAAGGGAGATGAGGATAAGGCCTTACATAAGAAGATTACAAGCGATCTCGACAGGTATGACTCATCGAGGTATGTTTCGATATTTGTCCATGATTAAGTTTATGGTATGTTTGTCTTCATGTTATTACGGTTAGTACAATTTTGATTTTAGATTTGTTGTATCACCTTAACAAAATTATGAATGCATGATAGAAGATATTCATTGGTTAGGGTGTTGACACTTATGATTGTACTAATGCATTATGGTGTTGTATGAGGTTTATGTTGTCTACTAACATGAAAGGTACACCAAGAAAGACAGATCATGTTCTGGTCCAAGAACATATGATCATGATAACATGAGGACAAAGATTCATCCATTGTCATGGATCTCATACAAGATCCATTCACGAGGTATGTATAACTTGGTTTTATAATGGTTAACTTATGAGACATGTGGGTTACTAGCACAAGTCATTGAAGAGAACCAAAAGACATTATACGGGTATGTTAGACATAACTAGCTAACATGATAATCCAGGTATGTTTTTCCTATATCAAGCTAGATTCCTACCTTGGGTTAGGATCTTATACTATCGCGTTGTTGATAATGATTATTCATGAAGTCAGGTTTGAATAATCATGATTGTATGCATATTATGTTTCTTACCATAATTGATGATATGACTAACCAGAAGAATCATGATGGTAAAGGTTTGATGCATTTTATATCTCTTATCTTGATTGATGATTCAACTAACCTGAAGAGTCATAGGCTTAAGTAATTATAGGTTTAGACATGTTATGTTTCTTATGATTTGACTAACCATAAGAATCCTTGAATGCTAATGCTTATTATTTCTGTTTGAAATGATCATGACTATACATGCTTGAGATTATTGTGTTTTAATAGTATGCTAATGAATGTATGATTTTATATGAGATCACAAGGATAACACATTCATGATACTAATAAGCATGCATAGGGACCAAGGATGAATATGAGTTCAAGAACAGGTAATTCAGGAAGCAAATATCAAGAGGGAGCACACTCTAGTTGTTCCTGCAAGAAAGCAAAGGAGCACACTTCAGTAGTTTCTCCAAGGATGCAGATATTCAGAGGGAGTTGATCATCTCTCTACATTTCACAACAGAAAGGTGTAGAAGAAGCTACCTCAGATTAGGACTCCAGCAGCTCCTGCAAGGAAGAAAAGACTCAGAGGGAGTCCACCCAACGAACAAAGAAAGATAAGTATTTTAATCATCATTTCTTGCATATTTGTTTGTTTAAATAAAATTGTTCAATAATGTATATACTGATGTTCCTAGAATTAGGTTTTGTATTATGCATATTAGAATAATTGCATTGATGAACAGTATACTCCTAATATGCATATGGCACTGTACAACATTCCATTGCTACTTATCTAGAATGAAACCTCTTTGCTGACATGTTGGGAGTTGTGCACACTCTTAACAATGTTCTGGTAGAGATTGGAAGGCATCTAGAAAGTTACGGAATATGGATAAATGTTGTATTGAAGCATTGGCTAAGATAATTGCATGACTGTATGGCATATTTCTTTATGTGTAAGAATTTGTTCTGAAAACTATGAGATGTTTTATAATCATGCAATTTAACTTGTTGTGTAGGAAAGATCGTATGCCATCTCCTACAAAAGAAGAACTACAACATTTTTTTCCAGCAACAAAGATATCTATTGAAGATATTGAAGATATTGAAGTTCCCAGGATCTGGGATGAAGAAATGAAATGCCTTGATCCGTCGATCATGAAGAATGATGTTTGGGATGTAATCCCAAGACATGAAGGGAAGTTTGCTATGACTTCCAAATGGAACTATCAGATCAAGCATGTTGCAGATGACAGCATTAAGAAATATAAAAGTGATGAAATAGAAGATACACCAGATGGATTCAAGACAGCTTCCTTGAATGGTGTAGTTGAAGAAGAAGTGTCCGTAGAGCAGCCACTTGGTTCTGAGACACATGATAGGAAATCATATATGTGCAGAACTTGGTATGGTGAAGATAGATTGATTGCCGACACGCAGCGGAAGCTTACTACCGAGTTCGAGATGAAGAACTTGGGGATGATGCACTATTTGTTTTTGGCATGGAGGTGTGGCAGAGTGCAGATAGAATCTTCCTTGGACAAGGGAAGTATGCAGTAGAGATCCCAAAGAGGTTCGGGATGATGGATTGCAAGGCCATGGTCACACCTATGGCATCAAATCTGAAGCTTCTATGTGATGCTTCATCTGAGCCGATTGATGTCTCTATGTATCGCCAGATGATTGGGTCCTTGATGTACCTGACGAACACGAGACCAGACATTTGCTTTGCTGTGAACACATTGAGCCAGTTCCTGACGGATCCGAGGAGTGTTCACCTGGTTGCTATAAAGCATATTCTGAGGTACCTGAAGGGTACAGTGGATTATGGGCTCAGGTATGAGGCGAATCAAAAGTTTAACCTGCAGGGTTATGTTGATTCAGATTGGGCTGGCAGTGCTGCAGATAGGAAGAGCACATCTCGGTGTTGCTTCAGTATGGGATCAGGTGTGATCTCTTGGTTTAGCAGGAAGCAGTCCTACGTAGCACTGAGTATAGCTGAGGCAGAGTATGTTGCAGCCTGTTCAACTAGTTGTGAGGCAGTATGGCTACGGAAGCTACTGTTTGAGTTATTTGATCTCCCGTTGGAGGCTACTGGTATCTTCTGTGATAACCAGAGTTGTGTGAAGCTGTCCGAGAACCCAGTGTTTCATGACAGGTCGAAACACATAGAGATCAAATATCACTATATCAGGGATATGGTGCAGAGAGGAGCTGTGAAGCTCCTGTATGTTGCGACGGACAAGCAGATTGCAGATGTGCTGACGAAGCCACTAGCCAGGGTGAAGTTTGAGTACTTCAGAGAGAGGCTTGGCGTTCTTCAGATCGAGGACACTTCGAGGAAGAAATGATGGACACATTTGCTGAAGCCATTCCAAGCATGTTGGAAGGAGGATCCTTCACATGGCTGTGGATGTAAGCGCTGGATGATGAGCATCAGGATGATGTTCTGGTTTCTGCTTGGATATGATCAGTTGGATCATTTTTATGTATGTATGTACGCATCATGTTGGATGCTGGATATGATCAGTTGGATCATTTATGTATGTATGCATCATGTTGGATGCTGGATATGATCAGTTGGATCATGTGTACGTATTTTGTATATGCATCATGTTGGATGCTTGGACCATGTATCTGTATATGTATCAGGTGGATACATTGTATGATCAGGTGGATCATGTATGGTGATATGTATCATGTATTTGTATCAGGTGGATACATTGATGATCAGGAGGATCATGTATGATGATATGTATCAGGTAGATACTTGGTATGCATCAGGTAGATGCATTGATGATCAGGTGGATCATGCAACAGGATGTTGCAGTGATGATCAAGATGATCATAGATGACGAGCTTCAGGATGTTGCTCCAGATGACATGCAGCAGGATGTTGCAGTGATGATCAGGATGATCATAGATGACGAGCTTCAGGATGTTGCTCCAGATGACATGCAGCAGGACGTTGCAGTGATGATGATCAGGATGATCATGGATACATCAGGATGATGTATGGTGAGTATCAGGTTGATACTCTATGGCCGTGGATCAGGTTTTGCAGATGAGCATGTAATTCGTTGCCCTGGGAGATTTGCAGATGGTCTTTCGAGGTTTTGCCTATGGCATGTAATTCGGTGCCCTGGGACATCTGGCAAATGCTCTTTCGAGGTTTTGCTCTGGGAGGACATGTAATTCATTGCCCTGGGAGATCTGCAGATAGTCTTTCGAGGTTTTTCCTATGGCATATAATAGCGCCCTGGGATATCTGGCAGATGCTCTTGCGAGGTTTTGTCCTATGGCATGTAATTCGTTTCCCTGGGAGATCCGATAGGTTGGGCTGTGTTCCCGTAATCAGTCCTGGGATGCTCTTGCGAGGTTTTGCCATGACCACATGTAATAGCACCCTGGGAGATTTCAGGTTGGAGTTGTGTACCCGTAACATCCTGAGATGCTCTTGCGAGGTTTTGTGGTGGACCACATGTAATTTGTGCCCTGGGAGATT
The DNA here is from genome assembly GCA_027924585.1 of Larix kaempferi. Classification (NCBI taxonomy): domain Eukaryota; kingdom Viridiplantae; phylum Streptophyta; class Pinopsida; order Pinales; family Pinaceae; genus Larix; species Larix kaempferi. The sequence continues at coordinate 67,595,354 of BSBM01000361.1, read as the reverse complement.
TCAGGTTGGAGTTGTGTACCCGTAACATCCTGAGATGCTCTTGATAGGTTTTGTGGTGGACCACATGTAATTTGTGCCCTGGGAGATTTCAGGTCGGAGTTGTGTACCCGTAACATCCTGAGATGCTCTTTCGAGGTTTTGTGGTGGGGTCACATGTAATAGCGCCCTGGGAGATCCTACAGGTTGGAGTTGTGTACCCGTAACATCCTGGGATGATCTTTCGAGGTTTTGTGACGCACGTAATAAGTCCTGAGGATTCCACAGTATGGCCAGTGATGATGAAGACCTGCAGGTGGTGGGCCTACATCCAGTATGAAAAAGGACTGGCTCTGTAGAACTTCCTATGACGAGTAGATTCAGAGATTGATTGAGATAGCAGCAGCAGTGATGATGATGATGACTCGATGATGATTATCTAGTGACGATGATCCAGAGAAGATGACTTGTGCTAGAAGAACTGTGCTGAGAAATACCTTCCTAGTTAAGAGGGAGTGTTGATGTATATGTAACTTCGGAATGTATTTCACGTATATGTATATTGTATTCCTATAGAGATGGTATTATTCCTCTATAAGGAAGTGTCGTCATTTATATTGTAAGTGTCGTAACTTATACTTAATGGGTTATTAGACCACCTTATTTGGGGTCGGCCCTGTATAAGTCATGTGGGTCAAAGGGTTATTAGACCACCCTATTGGGGGTCGGCCATGTGGGTCAAAGGGTTATTAGACCACCCTATTGGGGGTCGGCCCACTCAGCATTATGTTATGTGGTTAAGTTCGAGCCTACATGAGTTAGGTAAAAAGGCAAGTCAAGTCAAGTATAAATAGAGTGCGGGAGGCACTCTATTTACTCACTCACTTCTCACACATGCACTCAAGGAGGAGTGGCGCACTTATGGAGGAGGAGGATCTGCTGCTAGGTTATGGCTATCTCTCTTGGTTGGTTGTATCATTGCTCTATCTATCTCTGAGGAAGTTATTGGGGTTTTTCACCTTTATGGTTTTCCCCAAGTAAATCTTTGTGCTTGCATTATTGTCTCCATGATTGATATGCTGTAGATATGCTGTACATGTTGTTCTCTCAGTTAAGATCCTAGATCAGATTGAAGTAAATTCAGAAAATTTAACAATGAAGCCTTCAACCATTAGAAAGAATAGATCAAGTGACAAGGGACATCCTTGTCTCAAGCCACAAGTTACCTAAAAAAAGGTGAGGTCGAGCCATTGATGAAAATTGCATAGCTTGCAGAGGTCACACATGACATAATCCATTTGAAAATTTTTGTGTGGAGAGTGAGATTCATGGTTTATGGCCTTTGATGGTCTAAACATTTATCTCAATTGGTCTATTATCATAAAACATTTTCCTGGAGGAGCTTCTTTTTACTGTAAGGTGTACTTTTCCCACAGTAAGACCTACACTAGAGTTGTAACAAAATGAACTATGTGCTATAAAGATAATCCAAATCCCCTAGGAGAGGCCCTGTCCACGAAAAAGTGAAATTTAGTATGATACCATGCCCGAAAATTCCTAGTAGACTTTCATGAATCTAAATTTTCTTCATAAAATAGGATATTTTCATTATTAAGCTAAGGAAAATTTAGTAGATAGTTTTCTGAGACTTCATTTTTTTCTTTTTGGATCTCAATGAAGAAAGAAAAAAAACAAAACACTGAGTTTATTACATATTCTCTTGTAATTGCTTGAGTATGAGACTTTATCCTTAGCTTCAGTCTTGAGATGTCATCTTAGTGTTTTTGAAGCCATTTTTGTATTTATCCAAAAGCATTTTAATGAATTCTTGTTATTAATGCCGGTGTCATGGGAATTATTTCTAAACATGTTACTTATTATAATCCCAATCATGTAAAAATGTTCTTCTTGCTTAGAATCTTTGATCATCTTTGTTCACTATGCGATTATAGGTGGGGTTTAAAGTCTAAAAACTATGATGTGAAAAAATGCATAAATCAATAATGTATGATAATTGTGTCATTACAACACAAACACCGAATTCATCTACATATTATTATCTTATTTTAGGAATTTAAAAATATTTTGAGCTCATAACATATTGGTTGAATTATGCATCATTGATCTTGTTCAAGATTGCTAGTGAGATTTGTTTGTAAGAGATGGATAACTAGTTTTTGTAGGTTCCCATTTTGCAGGTATCAACTTTCTTTGTCTTCTCAAATCTTGTTCACATTTTTCTATCTTTGAAATACTATGGTATGGACACTGGCCCTTGCCACTGAATTTTGGATTTAGCAAATTTAGAAATTTGCAGCCTTCATGTAAAAAGCATGTAACACTCAAGGATATGGAGAACAAGATTGCAAGAGTGTCCAAAGAAAAGAAGAAACGGAATTTGTTAGTATATTTACTACATGGAAAAATTATGAAGGAGGATGCAACAACAAGTACAACTATTATATAGATGCATGCGAATGAACTCATTGGACACCCTAGTCTATCAAGTCAACCATTCCAAATTAAAGGAAATGTCCCACCAACTACCAGTAGCAACTAGGTATTCAAATCTTCATTTATAAAGCAATACCTTTAAATTTTACAAGACAAATGCAGAAGAGCATGGTCTATTTTAATGAATGACAAGTCAAATGTGAATTCTAGATGGAGAATAACAACCACGAAAGCAATGGGCATATCGTTTTTGTCTTCATTGTATATGTTGTGTCCCAAGTAACAAATAAATATATAGTAAAAATCAAGTTCATTTTGAATTTATGAGTCTTAATTAAGATATGATTACTTTTGATTTGTCTCTATTGTTGTTAATTAAGAATTGATTATGTTTAACTAGCACTAAAACATTTTAATCGTGCCACATATTACACCTTAAGTAGTAATTAAATTTAATTTATGCTTGAAAAATGAAAATCCTAAGAGCAACATCCACACTAACCCTTTCTCAAAAAGAGGGTAAAAAGGGAAATATAAATTTTCTTGGATACGAGGGAGGATTCTAAATTTTCAAATGGAGAATTTGAACAAAAGAAGGCGTGTCTCTTATTCCTCCTCCACTCAGTCGCGCTCATTTCCCTCCATTTCCATTATGATTGTCAATTTGCATTTTTATGGAAGCAAAAGTACTATTCTCCCTACAATCCCAAAATACTTTGAAGAGAGGTTCGTACTTAATAAACCACTTGAAACCCTCCTTTAACCATTCAAATCCATCAAACATTGCCTTGTTTCATCCATGCGGGGCATGCATAGCTTCTCTAGTTTGCATTCACATGGTAAGTAGATGCTCAAATCTATTTAATGTTCATTATTATGTTCAAACCAAGTTCAATTCCCTAGAAAATATGTGTATGTTTAGGAAGAAAATGAAATAAAATTGCATTTAGGGTTTTAGTTTTGGGTTTTGGGTTTGAATTTTGGATTAGATTAATAATGGCCTGTATGAAAATCGGATGGTTAGATTTGGGTTTTGTGTTATTTTTTTATTTTGAATGTAATTGGATGAACAGATCTACATAATTTAAGGGGAGAGATTGATAAATCAAGGATATTCACAGAGAGTTGGAGGAAACAAGGTTCGCTATGGAAAGGCTTGAAATTGAATATGGTTCTGTGCATGAAAAATCGGATCTCTACATAATCTCAGGTTCTCTCCATAATCTCAGGCTCTCTTCAAATATGTTTGGTGTTTACTGATTTAAGGAAAACTCAGTCTCTCTGTATAATATTAAATGAAAACCATTCCAAACGCTGAATGACTAGAATTTATAATTGCAAGCAAAGATAACATTTACCCTAAATTAACCAAAGGGATTCTATTAAGAATAAGTAGTGGTCTATTTTAATTAATCAATAGGGAACTGAGAGATGCAGTAAGCTACTTTTTTTATCTCTTTATACTATAGAAATTCTAATAGTAGAGTTCAGATCCATCTAAAAAGGAATAAAATTCAAACTAGCACCTCGGGGATCACATGCCAAAAAAGTTGAGGTAGTTCACCGGTTGGTATCTAAAATGGTCATTATCTTGATGAGACGTTGATGATCAATAGAACCTGTGACATTTTAACAGACTAATCGTATGATATAAAACCAAACTGCGAAACACGATCATCACTCATTCTATCTATTGGCACAAATATATACATCAGGTGAATAGATTAGTGAGAATGTCTGCAATAGAACTATAGAGGGTGTCAGATTTATTTTCAACGTATATGTCTTCAGATCATGGTTCAGGATTGTGGCGATGAGATGTATTTAAATTTTGGTAGGAAGGAATTGTTTTTAGGGAATTACATATATCAATGTGTTATCAAATCAATCTAGAGATAGTGAAATTAGGGTTAGGTTTGCACCTTAGAGTTAGGTATGCCTTGTCCTTCGACCATAATTCTTTCATTGATTTAAAGAGAAGAACCATAAGGATTGAATGAATTTGATGGCCAAAGGCCTGCCACATATATTGACAAGCAATCTCACGTGCAAGCACATAATTCATTGTCGATAAAGTGAAATATATGATGCTTAATGCAAGCCAATACTCCCATAAGAATATCATGTTGGCTTTGTTTTATGTTGGCAATGAAAGTTTTTGATAGGAACCCTCTTATCATCTACAGGATGATACAATAGTCCTGAGATTCCCAATCCATGTACATGAGCTTGGAGGCCCATGTTTCCGGTGGTGGCCCGATATAGGGTTGGTTAGGAAGAATAGATCTATTAATATGGCTGGTTTTTTGGATTAGGTTTTCAGTGTAATCCTTTTGTGTTATTGTATATATATTCTTGTTTTATTTACTTCCAATCCTAACAAATATCATGTTGGCTTCGTTTGATGTTGGCACTGAAATATTTTGAGATTCACTGAAGTTTTTGACAGGAACATTCTTATCATCTACAGGATCTACAATAGTGCCGAGATTCCCAATCCATGTACATGAGCTTGGAGGTCCATCCTTCCAAGTGGAATGCGTTATATAAAGGGAGATGGATCCTGCATAGAATATGTAGAGCATTTGTTAAATTTTGAGCATTAATTCACAATACTCTAGGATCTTTGCCGATAGAATAACATATACAGCATATCAATGCATGACAATCACAATATGACAAGCATCACAAGAATCAAAAGCATAAGAGACAAGAGACACAGAGTTTCCGTGGGGAAAACCCTAAGGTGAAAAACCCCACAACTTCCTCAGAGATAGAGAGAGCAATGGCTCCACCAAAGTACAACCAAATAACACTGAGATAGTCTCCTAGAAGTAGATGATCCTCCTCCTCACTAGTGCACCACTTTCTGAGTGAGAGTGAGTTACTTTTCCGAGTGTGTAAAATAGAGATCTCCGATCTCTATTTATACTAACCTTTTTTCCCAGTGACCTTATGGGGCCGACTTGTCTAGCTAGGTACATCCACATTATATTATATATAATTCAGGGCCGACCCCACAAGGTGGTCTAATAACCCATCGGCACGTTCACACACTTGCGACACTTGTCAATCCACATGACGACACTTCCTTATAGAGGAATGACACATCTCTTATAAGGGTACAATAAATATATATATATATATAATACACATATGAAATACATTCCGAAGTTACATATACATCAACACTCCCTCTTAACTAGGAAGGTATTTCTCGACACAGTTCTGCTAGACAAGTCTTCTTCTTGGGATCATCGTCATCGATGTATCATCATCATCATCGTCACTACTGCTGCTATCTCAACCAATATCTGACTCTACTCGTCATAGGAAGTTCTATAGAGCCATTCCTTTTCAATACTGGATGTAGGCCCACCACATGCAGGTCTTCATCATCACTGGCCATACTGTGGAAACCTCAGGACTTATTATGTGCGTCACAAAACCTGGCTGCAGCATCCCAGGCTATTACGAGCACATAGCTCTACCTGTAGGATCTCCGAGGAGCACATTACATGTGACCCATCACAAAACCTGGCTGAAGCATCCCAGGATGTTACGAGCACACGGCTCTACCTGTTGGATCTTCCAGGAGCACATTACCTGTGATCTCACCACAAAACCTGGTTGAAGCATCCCAAGCTGTTACGAGCACACAGCTCTACCTGTCGGATCTCCCAGGAGCACATTACATGTGGTCCACCACAAAACCTGCCTGAAGCATCCCAGGCTGTTACGAGCACACAGCTCTACCTGTCAGATCTCCCAGGAGCACATTACATGTGGTCCACCACAAAACCTGGCTGAAGCATCTGAGGACTTTTTCATCCTGTCCAGATCTCCCAGGAGCAAATTACATGTGGTCATGGCAAAACCTGGTTGAAGCATCTGAGGCCTTTTTCATCCTGTCCAGATCTTCCTTTTTCATCCTGTCCAGATCTCCCAGGAGCAAATTACATGCCATAGGACAAAACCTGACAAGAGCATCTGCTAGATATCCCAGGGAAACGAATTACATGCCATAGGCAAAACCTCAAAATACTATCTGCAGATCTCCCAGGGCCAAATTATATGTCCTCCCAGAGCAAAACCTCGAAAGAGCATTTTCCAGATATCCCAGGGCACCGAATTACATGCCATAGGCAAAACCTCGAAAGACTATCTACAAACCTCCTAGGGCAACGAATTATATGCTCATCTGCACAACCTGTTCCATGGCCACAGAGTATCATCTGATACTCATCATACATCATCCTGATGTACACATGATCACCCTGATCATCATCACTGCAACATCCTGCTGCATGTCATCTGGAGAAGCTCGTCATCCACGATCATCCTGATCATACAATGCATCCATCTGATGCACACCACGTATCTACCTGATACATATCATCATACATAGTGTATCCACCTGATACATAGATACATGATCCACACAATGTATCCATCAACATACATGATCTACCTGATCATATCTGATACATATCAATATACATGGTCTACCTGATCATACAATGTATCCACCTGATACATATACAGATACATGGTCCAAGCATCCAACATGATGCATATACAAAATACATACACATGATCCAACCGATCATATCCAGCATCCAACATGATGCGTACATACATATAAATGATCCAACTAATCATATCCAGCATCCAACATGATGCATACATACATTCATAAAAATGATCCAACTGATCATATCCAGCAGAAACCAAAACATCATCCTGATGCTCATCATCCAACGCTTACATCCACATCCATGTGAAGGATCCTCCTTCCAATCATGCTTGGAATGGATTCAGCAAATGTGTCCATCACTTCTTCCTTGAAGTGTCCTCGATCTGAAGAACGCCAAGCCTCTCTTTGAAGTACTCGAACTTCACTCTGGCTAGTGGCTTTGTCAGCACATCTGCAATCTGCTTGTCCGTCGCAACATACAGGAGCTTCACAGCTCCTCTCTGCACCATATCCCTGATATAGTGATATTTGATCTCTATGTGTTTCGACCTGTCATGAAACACTGGGTTCTAGGTCAGCTTGACACAACTCTGGTTATCACAGAAGATACCAGTAGCATCCAACGGGAGATCAAATAACTCAGATAGTAGCTTCCGTAGCCATACTGCCTCACAACTAGCTGAACAAGTTGCAACATACTCTGCCTCAGCTATACTCAGTTCTACACAGGACTGCTTCCTGCTAAACCAAGAGATCACACCTGATCCCATACTGAAGCAGTACCCAGATGTGCTCTTCCTATCTTTAGCACTGCCAGCCCAATCTGAATCAACATAACCCTGCGGGTTAAACTTTTGATTCGCTTCATACTTGAGCCCATAATCCACTGTACCCTTCAGGTACCTCAGAACATGCTTTACAACAATCAGGTGAACACTCCTCAGATCTGTCAGGAACTGGCTCAATGTGTTCACAGCAAAGAAAATGTCCAGTCTCGTGTTCATCAGGTACATCAAGGACCCAATCATTTGACGATACATAGAGACATCAACCGGCTCAGATGAAGCATTGCATAGAAGCTTTATATTCGATGCCATAGGTGTGGCCACGGCCTTGCAATCCATCATCCCAAATCTCTTCAGGATATCTACTGTGTACTTCCCTTGACCAAGGAAGATCCCACCTGCACTCTGCCACACCTCCATACCTAGGAAATAGTGCATCATTCCCAAATCTTTCATATTGAATTCAGCAGTAAGCTTCCTCTTAGTATCTGCAATCAGTCTGTCATCTCCTATTACAAATAAGTCATCCACATACAGGAGTAGAATCACAGGATTCCCTTCCTCAACCTTGTAGTAAAGGTTGGAATCCACTTTACTCTTGGTAAAGCCCAAACTAGATAGGAAACTGTCCATCCTATCATACCAAGTTCTGGGAGCTTGTTTCAAGCCATACAAGGCTTTCTTCAATCTGCATACATATGACTCCCTGTCATGTATTTCAAAACCGAGTGGCTGCTCCACATATACTTCCTCTTCAACTACACCATTCAAGAAAGCAGTCTTGACATCCATCTGGTGTATTTTCCATTTCATAGTTGCAGCCAGGGCAAGTATTGTTCTGATGGAAGTATACTTGGCAAAAGGTGCAAAAGTTTCTTCATAATCTATTCCCTCTTTCTGAGAGAACCCACGAGCTACGAATCTTGCCTTGTATTTTTCTACACTACCATTTGCAGCATGCTTGATTTTGAAGATCCATTTAGAAGTCACAACAGACTTCTCTTTAGGTCTTGGGACAACATCCCAAACATCATTCTTCATTATTGATTGGTATTCCTCAACCATGGCATCCTTCCATTCTTTCTTTTCCGCTCCTTCTCTTCATAACTGGAAGGATCTTTGTTCATAATGTCACAGAGTAAAGCAACATAGCTGGTATGTGATCTGGTTCCCTTCTTTGCTCTGTGTTCTTCTTCTGGAATGCCAAATCTTTCTGCATCTTGAATGAGCTCTCTAGCCCATGTAGGTTTCCTCTTGCGAGAGTTATCCTCACGGGGTGGATCTACAGGTTCTTGCAGATCTTCAAATTCACGAACAACTTCTGGAACTGCTTCAGTCATGGTAGTGTCTTGAAATCTAGTTTCCTTAGGTTCTTCACAAACTTCGATAGGTTCCTTCCTTGATTTGATGAATGCTGAGTTTTCATCAAATGTTACATCCCTGCTGACATCAATCTTCTTGAACCCTAGAAAGTATATTCTATAAGCCTTCGAGCTTTCACTGTAACCCACAAAGATACCCTTCTTTCCTGAAGGATCTAGTTTAGTCCTCTTTTCTTTTGGGACATGAGTGTATACTGGGAAACCAAATATTCTGAGATGGCTGACTTCAGGTTTCTTACCAGAAAAGACCTCTTCTGGTGTCTTGTTGTCCAATATCTTGTGGGGTGTTCTGTTCTGCACATATATAGCTGTTCTAGCTGCTTCTGCCCATAGATGCATAGGTAGATCCTGGTCATGGAGCATTGCTCTTGCTGCTTCCATGATTGTTCTGTTCTTCCTTTCTGCAACTCCATTCTGTTGTGGATTGTAAGGAGTAGTCAACTCCCTCTTAATCCCTGAATCACTACAAAGCTTCTTAAAGTCACCCGAGGTGAATTCTCCACCATTGTCGGATCTGAATGTTTTGATCTTCTTGTCAGTTTGATTCTCCAACAAGGTTTTGAATTCCTTAAACTTATCAAACACCTTTTCTTTGTTCTTCAAGAAGTATACCCAAGTCTTCCTGGAGAAGTCATCAATAAATGAGACATAGTAAACATACCCACTTAGAGAATTGGATGACATAGGACCACATACATCTGAGTGGATTATTTCCAGGATGTCTTTTGCCTTGCTTTCACTGCTTGGAAAATCCTTCTTAATGTTCTTACCTTTTGCACATCCTTTGCAAACACCTTCTTGTTTGGTCTTGATTTCAAGAAGACCCTCTACAGCCTTGCTTGAAATTGGAAGTGCCCTATAGTGCATATGAGCAAGTCTTCTATGTCAAAGTTCACTTGGCTCCATGGATTCATGCACCATGGCATGTTCAGGTTGTCCCTTTAATTTATACAAACCTCCCTCTTGCTCTCCAATCACTACTGCATCATCTATGTTCTTTCCCTTTGGCCACATTAGGACTTTTCCATCCACAAATGCAACCCTCATACCTTTTTCTCCAAATCATAGATGGAGAGTAAGTTCTTCTTGAGCCCAGGTACATAAAGGACTTCTTTCATCTTCAAGGATTTTCCAGAATCTAGGTTGTAGGAGGCTTCACCACTTCCTTTGATTGGGTATTGATAATCATCCCCAAGTTTCACCTTATGGGGTGATTCATGTTCAGATAGGTTCACAAAAGATTCCTTAAACCCAGTCATGTGTTTGGAATCCCCACTGTCAATCAAAATCTATACCTTTCTTCTATGCAAACCCCTTTACAACAAGTCTCGCCTTGTATTGCTTGTTCGGGTACACAGGGTACTACCAAAGGACCGAACACCAAGAGAAACCACTTCACACAAATAGATCACAGATCAACACACCGATGTTTTGACATGGTTTAAACCCTTTTGAGGGAAACACTCCATGGCCCCGGCCAAATAGCTTCTACAGGACAATTTATTATGCAAAGAAAGAAAGTTACAAATGAGCTTCTCATAATCGATCAACTAAACAATGACCCTTCATGCTCTTTAAATAGAGATCATGGACCAATCGGGTGTTAAGCCACAGATCAAGGTTAGGTATGATCTAAGAGAAGTTGAGCCGTCGGATCACTCTATGTCGGGAACATATCGTGACCGTGGGATTAAGTATTTACAAATGCATACTAATGCATACTAAAGAAACACACTATCCCTAACGGATATATTACACAAGTTGATCTTAATTAAATCCTAAGTGTCTAAATATCCTAACATCCCCCCTTAAGAACAACTTGGGATAGGATTGAAGGATTTACAAAAGTGACACTATTAGGAGAAGGAAGGAGGCATTAGATCATATCCCCCTTTAATGACAAGTTCCTGAACTCCTAACATAGATCGAAGTTTAGAAAACTTCGCTTTTGTAAGAGACTTGGTGAAGATGTCTGCAACTTGATCATTTGTAGGGAAAAATAGTACTTCAAGAACACAATCATGACCAAGATTTCTGATGAAGTGCATATGTAGCTCAATGTGTTTGTTGCGTTGATGTAGAACTGGATCTTTTGAAAGCTTGATGGCACTTTGATTATCGCACCAAATAGGCTGCTGCTGCTCGAATCCAAACTCTGAAAGGATCTGTCGAAGCCATAAAGCTTCCTGACTGGCATTAACTGCGGCTCAATATTCTGCTTCTGCTGAAGAAAGAGCAAGAGCTTGTTGTTTCTTACAAGCCCAAGTGATAGGTCTAGATCCCAGACTGAAAACATAACCTGCAGTAGACTTTCGATCATCAGGATCGCCAACCCAATCTGAATCAGTGAAACCAACCAACAAAGGTTTCCCCCCTGTACTGTAATGAATCCCAAACTGAACTGTACCTTGAATATATCAAAGTATTCTTTTAGCTGCTTTCCAGTGACTTTCATGAGGTGTCTGCATATAACGAGCAACACGACCAACGGCAAAGGAAAGGTCGGGACAGGAATGATTCAAGTATAAGAGACTACCAACAAGCTGACGATACAAGGTGGCATCGACTTCAGGTGAAGTACAAGTGGCAGAAAGTTTGACTCCAGACTGGAAGGGAGAAGGGGCTAGTGTACAATATCCATGTGAAGGCGACTAAGAAGGTCACAAGCATACTTAGACTGAGAAAGAAAGATTCCTTCTTTGGTTTGCAGGACTTGGAGACCAAGAAAATAATGCAAATGTCCTAAGTCTGACATTTCAAAATTTTGTTTAAAACTGGATTTTCCATGGGTTATAAGCTTAGGGTCACTACTAGTAAGAATAAGGTCATCAACATATAGAACAAGTATGATGAGATGGTTTCCTACTTTCTTGGTATAGAAATTGGGGTTAGAATGGCATCTAAAAAAACCAGTGTCAAAGAGAAAGTTATCCATTTTGGCATACCAAGCTCTAGGAGCTTGCTTAAGGCCATATAAGGATTTCTTAAGGTGGCAGACAAGGCTAGAGTTATTCTGAACATATCCAGGAGATTGTTCCATGTAAGAAGGCAGACTTGACATCCATTTGATAGACTTCCCAGTTATGTAAGGTTGCAATGGAAAGAACAAGGCGGATGGAGTTCATTTTTGCGACGGGAGCAAAGGTTTCATTGTAGTCAATCCCTTCAACTTGGGAAAAAACTTTGGCAACTAACCTTGCCTTAAGTTTTTCAACACTTCCATCTCATGCATACTTAGTTCTGTAGATCCATTTACATCTGACAAGTTTTCTTCCTTTTGGAAGAGGTACAAGATCCCAAGTATCGTTCACCATTAAGGAACGATATTCTTCATCCATGGATGCATCCCAATCTGGATTCCCTGAAGCTTATGCAAAATTTTCTGGATCATGATTCTCGGAAACTTGAGGCAAAAGAGAAGAGGCTTGCTGAAACTGAGAACGTGTTTGACGTTGATCTCTAGGATCACCAGCAAGATCACCAGCTGCTTCACATGTTGAACGGACCCATCGAGAAAGCACTTGTGCTGGTGCAACTGGAGGAACATGAGCAGGCGGAGGTAGATTTTCATCCTCACTGTCATCATCAGAAACTGGAGTTGGAAACCTGTCAAGGAAGTTGTAAGAAGAAGAAGTAGGCACAAATGTCGAATCAGGCTCGCGGGCCAAAGATGGCACAATCGCCGAGTTAGGCTCGCAGGCCAAGAGATTTTCATTAAATTTAACATCTCTTCTAATGATTATATCATGAGAATGTGGTTGAAGAAGTCTATAACCTTTTACATCTTTAGAATATCCAACAAATATGCACTTTTCACTTTTAGGCTGCAATGCTTTCCATTTTTTATCCAGAATGTGAGCCCATGCTTCACTACCAAACACACGAAAGTGACTTATATCAGGTTTAGTTTTACTCCATGCTTCTGCCAGTGTTATACCTTGTAATTCTTTAGTGGGGTTGCGATTAACTATGTAATTTGCACAATTTATGGCTTCAGCCCAAAATTGAAGACTTAGTCCCTTAGATTGGATCATACAATTAGCCATTTCTTTTAAAGTGCGGTTCTTCCGCTCAGCTACACCATTTTGTTGTGGTGTATATGGAACAGTGTGCTGTTGTTGGATGCCTTGTTTAGTGCAGAAAGTAGTGAGCTTTTTGTTAACATATTCTCCTCCATTGTCAGATCTTAACTTAATAATTTGAAGACCAGATTGTTTTTCAACAAGGGCCTTGTAGGCCAATAACATGTTAAATACTTTGCTCTTAATTTTTAGGAAATAAACCCAAGTGTGTCTGGTGTAATCATCAATGAAAGTTAAGAAATATTTGAAACCAGAAAAGGAAGCAGATGGAAGAGGACCACACAAGTTACTATGCACAAGCTCTAAGGGAACCGAGGCGTGCTAAGAGGCACGTTTGTCAAAACTGTCCCGATGATGTTTTTTGAGTACACAACCGGAGCAAACACCATCCCTGAAAGCTACCATCGGAAGACCTATCACCATATTTTCTTTACATAGTTGTTGCAATGAGCGATAATTTAAGTGACCAAATCACTCATGCCAAAGTTTGCTCAAGTTATCACTATGAGCAACAAAAACTAAAGGGAAAGGTGATGACCCAAAGTTGTTAAACTTGTACAACCTGGTAATATCATCAACAATTCCGGTAGCTAGGACCTGTTGAGGATCTTTAAAATCCTTGATCAACTTGGTGAGGTGTAAAGGTCACAGTTTTACCTTCACCAGAATGAGTGATCTGATAGACTGATAACAAATTGTAGGAAATTCTTGGAACACATAGTACATCACTAAAATGACCATTATCTACTGGAACTGTTCCAGATCCTACAACACTTAGAGATCTTTCATCACCAACAAATATTTGTTTGGTGTTACATTCATGCATAGTCGAAAAGATGGCTTGATCTTAGCCATATGATAAGATGCTCTAGAATTAATGAGCCATTCATTTGAAGTAGAAGAAGAAGATGCATTATAAGAATAACCAGAAGCACAAAGTGCATGTCCATGAGAGGCGGATTCTGAAGGCCAATCTAGGCTGATGTGGTGCTTCTTCATTGCTGCTTCCAAGGATGCCATCTTCTTGAAACACTTAGATTCATCATGATTATCTTTCCCGCAATAGTTGCAATGATGCTCAGTCTTCTTGCCTTTTGGCTTGGATCCTTTGTCATTTTTTAAAGAAGGATCTGAATGAGAGAGTTTTGGTCCCTTGTTTGACTTATTGTTGAGAAAATTTTGTTTCTTGGGAGGCTTGGACTTTTCTTTCTATTGGGACAATAAGGCTTTCCCAGATGTATCTGCATTGTTGATTATTCCAAGATGAATGAGTTTATCTTGCTCTCTAATCAAGGAATCACAAAAGGATTCAATACTAGGCTCTTGATAGCTAGCTGCATTCAAGGATTCTTTCATGGAGTAAAATGTAGATACAAAAACAGAATATGCAGGTCCAAGTTTGGAAAGAATATGATAAATGCATTGTTTGTCTTCCCTCTTAATCTTACATTTTGCATGTAAGAGTTTAAGAGTTTTGTACTTAGATAAATAATCTTGAATGCATGAAAAGTCACTTGGATTTAAAGAAATCAACTCATTTTCGAGTTGGTGACCTCGAATTTCATTGTGTTTACCAAACACATATTCCAACTTGTCCCAAGCAGCATCAGGTTCATCAATTCCAAATATGTGGAATCGCAAATCAGTAGAGATTGACATCCCAATCAATCCACGAGCTTCGTCACATCTATTTTCCCATTTGATTTTCTTATCATCATTAATAGGTTATGTTTCTTTCCCTGAGGTAATTTTGAAAAGTCTTCTACTTCGTAGAACATCCTCCATATGGGATTTCCATGTAAAATAGTTTGAACTGGTAAGTAGAATATCACAAGGGGCGGCCATATTTGTAAATTAATGGCTGTAAAAGCAGAAACCAATAGTCTGGATGTGAAGAGCTTGAAAAAATAGGCGGTTTCAAAAGAAACGGCACTGAAAAATGATTCTCTATGATGAAGTTATGCTTGAACAAAGAAATTGTTGAAGATGTCCCCAATAGTGACGTGGTAGATAGAAAATGACCAGCTAAAAAAAAAAGACCCCCCTCTTCCCAAGATGAACCTTTGACAATCACTTTACAATAAAGTTGCTTTAAGTGAATCACTTGTATAAAATAAGTGATTTCACTTTTACAATGATTTACTTTAAATAGTGCAGCAATAAAAAGGAACTTAAGTGACTCACTTGTATTTGTATTTTTGATTATTTAAGTGAGATGCACTTTTACAATAAAGTAACTTGAAAATAGAAATTGCATGCACTTTTTATTTTAAAAGTAACTTCCTAAGACTTGAAATCAAGACCTATTAAAGAATAAAGCAACTTTGAACCAAGTGAGCTAGATTAAAAGGTATGTAAAATATGGGAATGAGGAAGGGGGCTTTTTTTTTTTATATTTACTCTTCTTGTTTGGTTTGCGTGCTTGCCCTTTTTCCTGCAAAACACACGACAAATCGAAACAAAAAAAAATTTTCTACACTTGTGGAGTTAGATCTTGTTATCTTGCCTGGAAAGTCTACGTTTTCTCTCTGTTTCTGATTTGCCGAAATTGCGCAAGGTGCACGGCAAAGAGCATACGCAGCCGAGAAAAATCCCTTCGTTTTCTGTTTCTGATTTGCCAAGATCGCTCAAGGTGCACGACAAAGAGCATATGCAGAAGAGAAAGCAACAATCCGAACCCAAAAAAATCTAACAGTAACAAATGATAAAATATGAGTTTTTTTCTTTTAAAATAGAAAATAAATAAAAAATGCGTCACTGTAACATTATACCTTCAGATCTGATGAAATACACGTTTCTGGAGCAATCGGGAACCGTTTTCGATCAAACAAAAACTATTTCCCAATGGAAAAGGTGCTCCAGAAGCAATGGAACACCTCCCATAGCCCAAAAATGCACATAAATACTAGAACCAAAAACCCTTTCGAGTTTCGGCAACAACAGTTCAAGATCTAGATCATAACCGGAAGCGACTCTTCATAAAGGCTTTGATACCATGTTCGGGTACACAGGGTACTACCAAAGGACTAAACACCAAGAGAAACCACTTCACACAAATAGATCACAGATCAACACACTGATGTTTTGACGTGGTTTAAACCCTCTTGAGGGAAACACTCCATGGCCCCGGCCAAATAGCTTCTACGGGACAATTTATTATGCAAAGAAAGAAATCTACAAATGAGCTTCTCATAATCAATCAACTAAACAATGACCCTCCATTCTCTTTAAATAGAGATCATGGACCAATCGGGTGTTAAGCCATGGATCAAGGTTAGGTATGATCTAAGAGAAGTTGAGCCGTTGGATGACTCTATGTCAGGAACATATTGTGACCGTTGGATTAAGTATTTACAAATGCATACTAATGCATACTAAAGAAATACACTATCCCTAACGAAGATATTACACAAGTTGATCTTAACTAACTCCTAAGTGTCTAAATATCCTAACACTGCTTCTTACCTCCTTCTTCTTCCTTCAACCTATAAATCCATTTGTTCTGCAATGCTCTTTTACCAGTAGGCAACTGAACCAAATCCCAAGTCTGGTTTCCTACCAATGAGTCCATCTCCTCATTCATGCCTTGCTCCCACTTCTTTCTAGTTTCCACCTACATTGCTTCTTCATAACATTCTGGTTCACCAGCATCAATCATCAACAAATAATACATTTAAGGAGAGTATTGTTCAGGTATTCTACTTAACCTGGTAGATATTTTTGCAGTTGCAGGAGTTTCAAGTATTTGCTGTTGTTCTTGATTTTCTAGCACCTTTGGAACTTCATTTTCTTAAATTTCATCAAATAATGTGTACTCTGTGTTTTCCTTTTCCTGTTTCTTTCCCTGCAACTGATATTTATACATGACCTTTTCATTGAATATGACATCTCTACTTCTAATGATTTTGTGATTTTCATAATTCCATAAACAATAGAGAAAATCATCAGCCCCATATCCAATAAAGGTACATTTCTTGGATTTAGATTCAAGCTTTGTTCTATTTTCTTTATCAATATGGACAAAACCAAACGTTCTCAGAAATGAGTAGTTTACCTTTTTATCTGTCCATGCCTTCTCTAGAATACCACCATCCAAAGCACTTGAAGGTCCTTTGTTTATTAAATAAATAACAGTATTTACAGCATCTGCCTAAAGATGTAAGGGAAACCCTGCATGCAATCTCATACACCTTGCACGCTCCATGATCGTTCTGTTCATCCTTTCAGATACACTATTTTCTTGTGGTGTTCCTGGGACTGTCTTCTCTCTACGAATCCCATGGTATGAACAGTAACTATCAAACTCTTTGCCGCGGTACTCACCTCCATTATCAGATCTGAGACACTTTAACCTTTTTCCTGTCTCATTCTTAACCAAAGCTTTCCACTTCTTAAAAGTAGCAAACACATCAGATTTCTGTCTAATGCAATAAACCTAAGTTTTCCTAGTTGCATCATCAATAAATGTAACATAATAATGAGAACCACTAAGAGATTGTACCTGAGCCGATCCCCATACATATATGCACAAGCTCTAACTTTTCATTCTTTTTATGTTTCCCAACCCTGAGAAATCTGGCTCTCTTTTGTTTTCCATAAACACAGTTTTCACAGAATTCCAAACTTACTTGCTTCAAATCCAGTAGCAACTTCCTTGAGTGGAGAATCTGCATCAACTTCTCACTCATGTGGCCAAGCCTATGATGCCACAATGTTGTATCTGTTCCTATGGAAGTTAAAGAGATAGAATGGTCAGTATTATGAGGACATAAATACAACGTACCTACCCTGTCTCCTTTTTCTATCACCATTGATCCTTTAGTGATCTTCCACCACTTTTCTCAGAACGTAGATAGACAGCCGCCATATCCCAACTGCCCTGTTGAGATCATATTTCTTTTCATAGCAGGAATATCCCTAACATCTTTCAACAACCAATCAGTTTCATTCTTAACTTTTATCCATACCTTACCCATTCCAACAATTTTACATGGCTCATCATCACCCAATAAAACATGTCCAAAATCGCCTTGAACATAATCATGAAAATATTTCCTATGGGGTGTAGCATGACATGAAGCCCCTGAATCTACTACCCAATAATCACTTGTATTAGCTAATGCAAGAATCAAAGCATCTTGTAACATATCACCTGCTACATTTGCTTCCTACGTAGTTTCCTTCTATGCATCTCATTTCTTCTTTAGAGATCTTCAGTCTTTCTTTAGATGTCCTTTCTTTCCACAGTTCCAACACTCTATTTTTCCCAGTCTGGACTTGGATCTTCCCTTTTTAGAGTTGTTGCGATTACCTTGGCTCTTTCCTCTCTCCTTTTGACTTCCCCTGCTCTCCATGGTCAATGCATTACCTGATGTCTTACCTGTTCTTTTTCTTTGCATTTCCTCGCTAAGAATGACACCAATAACATCATCAAATTTCAAGGTGTTTGAACCAGAGACATAGTTACTTACAGCCATGACCAAGCTATTCCAACTTTCTGGAAATGAACACAAGATTAGAAGAGCCCTAACCTCATCATCAAAGTTCACACCTACAAAACTTAGTTGATTTGTAACCGTATTAAACTCATTTAAATTATTAGTAACAGATCCACCTTCAGACATCTTCATGTTAAATAAATGCTTCATTAGAAATACCTTGTTGGAGGCCGAGGGTTTTTCATACAGCTTACCCAGTGCACTCATCAAACCCTCCATTGTCATTTCTTTTGAGATATTGAAAGCCATCGGCGAAGCTAGGCTCAGCAGTATTGTTCCCAGAGCCTTTCTGTCAAGAACCTCCCATTCTTCATCCTTCATAGCCGCCAACTGCTTTGCTCTTCCTCCCAATGGTAGGAATAGAACCTTCTGGTATAGATAGTCCCCCATTTTCATTTTCCATAACTGGAAGTTTTGGCCATTAAACTTCTCGACCTTAAACTTTCCTTCTTCTACCATTGCTCCCACTCGAACTAGAAACCCTAGCTTCCTGTGGGTTTATCTGCCAAATAGACCTCAGGATCTAATACCAATTGTTAGAAAAACAGGATCGCAAAGCAATAACAATAAACATAAATGAAAATATAATCACAAACACATTACAAGAGAGACACAAATATATCGTGGTTCACCCCAAGTTGCTAGTCCTTATTATTATTCCGTCCAGCAAAGTGAAGGGATACAACCTGCAGCACAACCACTGCACTTCCTCTTCACTGTCTTACAGTCTCTCTTCCTGATCTCAGAGATCTTTTCAATGCATAAAACCTAATACATCAACCCTAGCCATGTTACAATGTCTTTCTCTTATAAGGGAGATACAATGGAAAAATACCACGGGTTACCCAAAACCATGGGCCCGTAAAACAACTGCAAAAATTTCCTTCGAGGGCGCTACCCCCAGACCCCCCTCATTGGGGTGAGTGTACAGTCCTTTTTACATATCATATAAAGCTGGGGTACAAACATGGCTAAATAATAATATCTCTGAATCTGGAGATCAAGCTCCACAACCAACAATATGGACTCTTGCAAGACTTATTTATCTTAATAAATTGAATAAGTATTTGCAAGAGTCCAGACTTGTTAAATAAATAACAAGAGTATTAAATTACACACCGTTTGCATGGAGGTTATCTCATTATTTTGGATGACAAAAAGAAACGTCATGGAATCCAACCAAAGATGACTCAAGAAGAAATTCCTTGGAAATATGAAGATCGTACAATGTAATATGAATCTTGGTAAGATAAAATACAATGAAATAAGACTCTTGGTATGGTAAAATGATATTTGGTAAAAAGTCAAATAAATCAAGACAAATGAGAGCCAAGTAATCCCTAAGAGAATTCTATCAAACCAAAAAAAATGAGTGAAATAATATTATATCTAATTGGTTGGAAAGACTTTCATATTTTTGAAAAGAAATTCAATCCCACTTTGCACTTTTCCACACAAATCAAACTAAATATTTCTACTGTAAAGCATCTGCTATCCAAAAGATCCCTAGGCAGATAGGATCCTTGTAAAAGATAAAGACCAAGCATATTTTCAATGACAGAGCTAGGCAGGGGCCTCCAAAATATAGTGCTGGTGGATTTTTGTACCCTTCAAATGTTCAATGTCAAGTTCAGAGCAAGGTTATGGTTAAGGAGGATTTAATAACATTATTGAATTTAAGGCTTTCAAATTTCATATTAAAATATGCTTAAAAAATATAGTAAGCATAGTCTAGTTTTTTCATGACTCTAGATGAATGATTCAAAGGGTGGGAAAATACAGGGATCCAATATAATACTCAGACCTATTAGGAAATAAATGAAAGTAGTTTACAATTCCTTCAAAACCATTTCTCCCATTCATATCTTCGGAAAATGAAATATAGGATTTGATTCCCTGTCAAGAGAGACGTAACAGATACCAGAAGGTTATTTGTTCCTAAAAGAGTACAAAGATGACAACTCAAGTACATAATCAAATTATGATTCCAAATCTTCATTTTCAATAGACCAACACTGTTGAAAATCCCCAATAATATTAATCTCAATGTATTGAAAATCCCCAATAACACACATAGTGCATTTTCAAACCCCTAACCCTAGTGTATGAAGTGTGCATTTCAGACTTACCAAAGACATCTCGGCGGCCTCCTTTGCAATGGTCTCAATCACCTGGTCTTGGCAACCTCCTCTACAATGGTCTCCGTGGTCTCGGCTCTCTCAAAGGTCTCAGCTACCTCCTTTGCAATTGTCTCGGAGATCTCGGCTCTCTGGGAGATATCAGCTCCCTCCTATGTAATGGTCTCGGTGGTCTCGGCTCTCTCGGCTCTCTCCTCTCCAATGGTCTCGACGGTCTTGACTCACTTAGCTCTCTCGGCTCTCTCGGCGGTCAATGGAACTTTGGATGTGCACGTGGGGGTCAAGTGGTATGCCATGTGACTTGGCATGCCCCACCATATTGGCATATGGTTATATAGCAAATGTGACTTGGCATGCGCCACAAACCTTGGCATATTGGCTTATGGCTATAACCACGTCCAAAACAAACCATGACATTTATGGAAATGGTTGCAACTTATGGGATAATGGTTGCAAGAAGAATATGTCAATAATATGATTTAGTAATAGCTAATCCAAAACTTATGGATTACCACTCTTGGCACATATAATGCAATAATATGCATGGATTCAATAAGATCTCACTATGTTCCAATTTATGGTAATACCAAGAGAATGTGCACTTAGTGGATTAAGATGTTAAGAAGAAACATCAAGGCATAGTTCATCCTATCTTATTTTTCCAAATCTTCACAATTCAACTTAGAATGTGTTACATAAAGAAAATGAATGTATGCTATCTAAAGTGAGTCAAGGATACATATAAAGAAGAGGGTCCAACTATTCGAAGATGTTACTAGGAACCCACACAAAAGGGATCATCAATTTGACAATTAATTTATATCCAAGAACTAAGACAATGTCAAAATTTCCTTACAATATGAATTCATTGAGCTCATAGCATTGAAGCTCTAGTTTCAAGAACTATTGGACAAGGTTATAATTATACCAAGCATATAATTTTAAGGAGCATCAACGACATTCATTAAGAAGGATTGAATTTTACGATTTTGCATGACTATAGGAAACTTAATAATGTTACTATTAACAAAGGTATCCCTTTACAAGGATTGATGCTTTATTTGAAAAATTGAAGGATGCATAAGTGTTTTCCCATGTTGAATCAAGTTTAGAATACCAGGTGCTTAGAATCAAGGAAGATGGCATAGATAATAGATTCAAGACATAGTCTTGTGGTTATTACATCTAGGGTATTCAATACCTTTTGACATATTTTATGTCTTTAATGAAGAATGAATTCTTACATTACCAACATAAGTTTGTACTATTTATCATAAAAGATATCATTGTAGTGTTCATACTGAATATGAACACAAACAAGATCTAATATTTGTTTTGCAATGGATAAGGAAATATAAGCTATACGCAAAACTATCTAAATGTTATTTTTTTCAAGTAAACAATTAATCACTTAGGGAACACAATGACATGGGACGGATTTTTAATCCCTTGAAAAAAATAAAAGCCATTAACGAGTGGCCTTTACCCAAAAATGTAGTCGACATTGGAAGCTTGATGTGCATATCCATCTATTATGTCGTTACAACAAAAAGGGAATAAAATTGGTTGATATATAAATGTGAGTATGGTTTTTGTAATCTAAAGGAGTTATTAACCATCACTTAAATCATGTAATTTCTAAATCCTAATGGGATTTTGCAATTTGTAAATATGTTGATCCCTAAAGGGACTAACATATTTCCTTATGCAAAATGGAAAAGTCATAGCCTATGAATCATGTACGTGGGAGTTTCGCCAAGTGGGTATGCTTCTTCCTCAATCATGATGATGTCGATGATGATGATGGTGATGACGACAACACCTATGATGATGAAGATGATGATGAAGATGAAGACGATCATGATGAAGATGATGATGATGATGAAGATGATGATGATTATGATGATGATGATGATGATGATGATGATGATGATGATGACAACATGGATGATGATGATGATGATGATGATGATGATGATGACGATGATGACAACGACGACGACGACGACGATGATCATGATGATGAAGATGATGATGATGATGATGAAGAAGACGATGATGATGAAGATGATGATGATGATGATGATGAAGATGATGATGATGATGATGATGATGATGATGATGATGGTTATGATGATGATGACAAGGTCGATGATGATGACAATGACGACGATGACGACGATGATGAAGACGATGATGATGATGATGAAGACGATCATGATGATGATAATGATGATGATGATTATGATGATGATGACGATGACATTGATGATGATGATTGTTATCGGTCAAATTAGCACTTCTCCATCTGTGATCACATCGCCTTGTCGATCATAGAAAAGGACACTATGAATGGAATAGCTTACTTGACCTTGGATGATTTGGTGCTGAATCCTTACTCCTTCAGCTTAAAAACCTATTTTTCTGACACCTTCACCATAAAGCCGCGACTCCTATACTTGAAACATCGTGATTCACTCGCAGGTCTCCATACTGACAACCCGTGGGTGTCAATTAAAAATTTGCACTCGCGAGTTACAAATCTCACATGTTGTGAGTCACTCACAAGTTTCTAGATGTCATAGTCGCGGGTGTATTAAATAAATTTTGGAAAATATATTAAGAACATGAATTGGGATTAGTTGAGTCAGGTATTCCAACTTCCCCAACTTCCCAATTCAACTTCCTTTCGAAACCAACCCTCCTTGCCTTTCCATAAATGCAAGAGGAGGCCATGAGAAAGGGACCAATTAGAGAGAGCCATTGTTATTTTGAATAAATTCCAATTTAAGAGAGAGGAGTAGGAGCTTAGGGCCTCGTTATGAAGGTGCTTGATGTAGAGTCAGTCATAACATTTGTACTTACTGCATTCTTTTGACCATAAAAGATTGAGATGCTCTTCATTTCCCAATAAAGTGTTAATATCTATTGTGTTTTGAATATAATTTGATGTTATTTAAATCATTAATATCAATATTTATTTATAGCCAAATTAGTTTGAGGAAGGTTTGTGTGTTTTGCAGGTTTGTTGCTGTGAAGATTGAGAGAAAAGCTTGGACCAACCGTCATAAACAAGGTACATTTTCTCTAAACCTTGATCTTATTTATTTACAGTAATGTATGCAAAACCCTATGTATCTATCTGTCAACCATTTGTATGTTGGTAGTATCTATCCCCTACTATAAGGTAAATTCCCTAACAAAAGAATTGGAGACTCCACTGGGGACACCTTCTTGTTTTTCTGCTTTGGGGTTCTTTGGTTTCTTCAGTTTCATAACATTTCCAGTCTCTTTTGAGGTATTTAGGGTTTCTTTTTAGATCCATTTTTGTTGGCTCATTCCAGTTTGGTTTGCAAAGTTCATTTTTTTTTCTTTTATCAGTACCTACCCACGTGTTTCCTAAAGATACAGGTGCACACTTTCTGCTGTACCCGTGAGGTGCAGTATCTGCTACCCATGCACATTCAGTTGCACCCACGAGCTGTATGTTTGTACAGTCGTGAGTTTGCTTTAAAAGATTTGAACTTCTGCTTTAGGGTTTTATCTCTGGTTTTTGGTTTGATTTTAGATTATGCTTTGCTTTTTGGCACTTGCTAGACATTCCTATGTCTCTTTTGGGTCTGTTCACAGCATTTTTAGAGTCCCTCTGATGTTTTTGGCTTGATTCAGTTGTTTTTGGTTTTCCATTCTTTATTTTTTAAGGTTTTTAGAACCCCACCCACGACTTTTCAGTATATATAGTCATGCACATTTTTCCCTAGCCGTCAGTTGCTTGGATACGTACCCACGGGTTAACCGCTAGTTGTTGCATATAACAATCGCGAGTATTTCCTTTTTCATTAGGGTTTTAATTCAGTGGGGTTTCTCTGTGGTTTTGAAAGTCCTTTTCAGTTTGGATACCTCAAGGACATTGTTTAGGGTGCTTTGAATTTGTTTTGAACCTCTTTGATAATTTCTCTTTGAGACATTGTGTTTGTAAATTTTCCCTAGCTTGTTAGCCCATATTCTATTTGGAAGATGCTTCTTTCTTTTGTTTTTGGATGTTCAGGACCAGTCTGGTTTTTGCACAAAGATCCTTCTGTTTTGCCACCTTACGCATCAGTGTTTCTTTTTGGCATCGTGTTCCAAAATTTTAGTTACTTCTGTGAAGCAACTTTTTGGGTTAAGTCTTTGTCGATCTTGCTTTAGGTTTGTTTGTTTTAAGTCTCGGGCCATATTTCTTTACTCACGCAGGTTGATAAGTCTTGTTAGTTCATCATTTTCATTTGCATTTCCTTCGTAGCTAGATAAAAGATCAAATTTGAAAAAGAAAAGAAATTCTTTTACAAGATTTGTCATTTTATTTTTCGAACTAGGGTAGTTTCATTGCTATTAACTTTGAAAACAAAAAAAAGAAACTTTTTATGCTTAGATTTTTCATTTTGAAAGAAAAAATGAAAAGAAAAATTGTGAAGTTACATTTTTTGATGTGCACTTTGCTTATAGTTTTAGCCATGCCGCACACTACACTACACCTTGAGTAAGTAACAACCCATAAAAAGAACTTAATTTAAAATTTATTAGTAACATTTAGTTTTTAGGGTTACACGACATTAACTAGCTTAGGATAGAATTTTGGAATAGATCACACTTAAACTTTCCAAAATTGTTTAAATCATCAAATCGTAGTGAAAACTATCCTTTAGTAAATCCATTCTTGTAGTTGTGTTCTGGGAAGCTCCACTCAAACCAGAGTTAAGCATGCGGCCATGCGACACTAGAATTCATGGGGATACCCCCCCACTTTCCTTTCGAGCATACACCAGGGCTGATTCGTGTACGGGGGTCCATTAGTGCCTTGTGCATTTTGGATTTTGGGCTTAGCTACCCTGCCCATGCGTTTTGGCTAGACTTGCAACTATCCCCCTGGGCATTTTCTGCATTTTCGGTATCCTTAGAATCTTTAATTTTAGGGCTCTACACAGGTATGGTGGAAGGCTATTTCCACTGTACCTAGGATAGACACGGAAGGTAACCCTCTATAGGAATCTAGTAGGGCAGTTTGATTATTCAAAGACTTGCACCCGTGGGACCTATATTGGACGCTGTGTAACTGACCTTTGATATTCTACTAGTTTTTTATGGGCCCTCATCATCCCAAACTGACTTTTGAGAATATTATCTTCGTTTTCCTGGTCTTGATTACTGTAGAAAATTTTTAGTGGTATGTTGTTTGCTCCTAAGTTGTTAGTGGTCACCAGGTTTCTACACTTAGTTATTTTTTACAATTGTGGACAACCATCCTATTCGTAGGTCATGAAGGTTGAAAAACCTTCCCCCACACATAGTGGAGCCTCCAATGCCACCTCGACACAGGAGGACTATTTCCCGTGGTTTATACGAACTTACGGGCACAACAAAACCACCCAGAGAACCACACCTCATAACTCAATATCAACACTGTCATAATACTGTTGAGGTTGAATACATAACTACTCAAGAGTTTAACACACCCTTCAACCCTCCTTTGACAGGACCTAACGATCCTTTACTCAAAAGTGTAGTTTCTCTAGGTCAACCGAAGCTTAGTTCATATGGGTTTACACTTGGTTTCTTCATGGATAACACAGGAGATGAGTTGAGAGTTCCTCATACTCCTACTTCAGCCATTGTATCAATAGGTTTCTCTCCTTCACTCACACACACATCCGTACCTAGCTCTTTGTAGGATACCTCTGCTTCGAGCCCCTCATTCAACTTCAATGCTGGTTCCTTGAGTATGTCAGGCTCTTCAGCTTCGACATCAGCTATTCCTTTTGGTTGCACCGTTGGATAGTCCAATATCCCTTTTTCAGGGATACCTTCAGTACCATTTATATCGTCTCCCTTTATACAACAGTCTCAGTGTAATCCACAATCTGCTCCGTTCAGTCATGGTTTTCCTTGGTTCAGAGGACACATAGCTCCTTCCACACCCTTTGTGGTCTCGATGCCAATTTCGTCTGTTACATCTATACTATTGATGTATTTATAACTTCGGAAGATATAGACTTGTATATTACATTTGTATTTTATTGTATCCCCAATGGAGATGTATTATTCCTCCGATTGGAAGCGTATTCATTTGTATTTGCAAGTATGGCAAGTTACATTATAAGTGTCATAACTTATATTTGATGGGTTATTAGACCACCTTTGTGGGGTTGGCCCTGTATGAGTCATGTGGATGGGTTATTAGGATTCCTTAGGGAGTCAGCCTAGTTAGGGTTAAAGGAAGGTTAAGTTGTTGTATAAATAGAGAGTGTGTCTCTCTCATTTGATTCATTCACTCACCCATCCAACTCACATAGTTGAGAGACAAGAGTGCACACAAGTGGAGGAGGAGTAATTGCTAGAGACATCTATGTTTTGGGGATTGATCTTTGTGATCTTTTTATTAGGGATTATTCTATCTCTGAGGAAGTTGCGGGGTTTTTCACCTTCTTGGTTTTCCCTGGTGAAATGCTTTGTGTCCATTGTCTCTTGTGATTGTTATGCTGTGCTTTTTATTCTCTTAGTGATCCTAGATAATATTGAATGAAATTATCGAAAAATTAACATGGTATCAGAGTGGTACTAAGAAGAAGACACTATGCAGCTGCAAAAGCTAGGGATTCTTAATTTTTGGGTTTCTCTCCACATTTCATCAAAGGAAGGAGGCTAGATTGACTCTCCTAGCAAGGGCACATCTTTCTATCGAGACATAATTCAATTCTAAGCATTTTTAGTTTTTTCCCTATCACTACTGCGGGAAATTAGCGTTCGGAGAAAGTTGGAATTTCTGGAATCTGAGACCACGGCTGGATGCTCCTCAGAAAAATCATAGTTTAGAGACCAATATCGAACTTTTTGGCTGGGTAGAACCTAGGGCATTATCAAACCCTAGTTCGGGATTTTGACGAGAAAACCAAAAACTGCAGATCCGAAAGTTTCAAAGTCAGTTTTGAGAGGTCAAATTTTGGATATTTGAAAATTGAAGTATACGAGCTTGATTAGCTCAGCAAGGCACATCTTTCCATCGATTCAGAAGTTTGAAATTCAAAGTTTGAATTTTTAGGGTTTCTCTGACAAACCCTAATCCAGCTCCAGTTCCAGTTTCACCAAATCAAGTGGCAAGACCTAAATATTTTATTTCCATTTGAGATCTCATTAAAATGTCTCACCACACCAAGCTTGAGAATAATCTTGAAGGGGTTGATAACTTTCAAGCATGGAAGTATAGGATTGGGTTAATCCTAGAAGAGAATGAATTGGACACCTACATAAGTGAAGAGGTTCCAGTTCCAGAGGGAGATGAGGCTAAGGCCTTCCACAAGAAGTACTTGGTCAAAGCTAAGAGAATCATTGTTGATTCTATCAAATACCATCTCATACCCCATGTGCCTTCCCTAAAGACAACTAAGGAGATGTTTGATTCATTTACCAAGTTGTTTGAAGGAAAGAATATAAATCAGAAGATGACACTGCAGAACCATTTGGAAGGGGTAAAGATCCAGAATGGAGAGACCGTCCAATCCTACCTTACTAAGGTCTCTCAAATCAAAGAAACACTTGAAGTTGTGGATGAAGTAGTGGAGAATGGAGAAATTGTGATGACCACATCGAATGGCCTACCTAGGTCATGGGACTACTTCATCCAAGGTATCTGTGCATGAAAGAAATTGATCTCTTTCAGAAGACTGTGGGAGGAATGTTCACAAGAAGAAGCTAGACTTGTGGTTCGAGAAGAAAAGATAGGAAATGAAGAACAAGCTCTCAGAGCACACACCAAGAGAAGTAAGTTCAAGAGGGAGCAACCTCATCGCAAGAAATATTCTCACCACCATCAAAGAGAGAAGAAAGATCTGAGATGCTTCACATGTAATGAGAAGGGACACTTTGCCTCAGAATGTCCCAAGAGAAGAAAAGAATTCAACAATAACAAGAAGAAAAACAACAAGAAGAGATATCATGCTCATACTGCTGAGGATGATGAACCTCCAAGGAAGAAGACTGAGGTAGAAAGTGAATATTCTTCAAGTGACGAAGAATATGTTCTAATCTCTGCTCTCGCAGGTACTGTTACACATGGCTGCAATGATTGGCTTATTGATATTGGGGATTCCAAACATATGATGTGATTTAAAGAATCTCTTATGGACCTATTTGAACATGAGTCACCTCACAAGGTGAAACTTGGGGATGACTATCAATACCCTATAAAAGGAAGTGGTGAAGCCTCCTACAAGTTAGACTCTGGGAAGTCCTTAAAAATGAAAGATGTTCTAAATGTGCCTGGACTCAAGAAGAATCTTCTCTCCATATCATCTTTGGATGCAAAGGGGATGAGAGTTGTATTTTTGGATGGCCAAGTACTTATGTGGCCAAAAGGTAAGACCATAGATGATGCGGTAGTGATTGGAGAGCAAGAGGGATGATTGTACAAATTGAAAGGACAACCTGGACATGCCATGGTACATGAATCCATGGAGCCAAGTGAACTTTGGCATAGAAGGCTTGCACATGTGCACTATAGAGCACTACCAATTGCAAGAAAAGCAGTAGAAGGTGTTACACCCAAAATCTACCCATCATGAGATTTAGTGTATACACCCCTGAAGATGTCTTGACTAAGTGCTTAACCTGGGAGGATTCGTACCCAGTTGTACCAGGTTTTGAGAGGTCATCGCAGGTTGCAGTCATGCAACATGCGACGTCGTAGCTTACTTCATTGCAGAGTGCGACGAAGTTAGTTAATGGGCAAACTTAGCTTCTTCAAGGTTCTTCTTGAAACTTGTTGACTTGGGGGCTTATCCCTGAACTCTAGGGGAGTTGGTACTCGATTCCTAATACCTTGAGAGGATCCCCTATCTCTCTCCTACCATATCTCAACCTATCTTATCCATACCCTATCCACATAGTCCTATATAAGAGAAGCTCTACTCCTCTCCAAAAAATGGAAGTCTATGGTGTCTACATGCTAGTGAAATCACTCTTGAGAGATCTCTACTCATCCTTGAGAGACTCAAGCTTCCTTAGGAGGAAATGGAAAATGGCTTTGTTGGAGAAGGGCTGTAGCGTTAAGCCTTGGTTGTAGTTCTATATCTCTGCTATGTACTTCCCTATTTTTACAATAATACAAATGCTTTCCACCAATATTGTTCATGTGTGTAATGATACTGAGTAGTTTACCTGCTTAACTGTTCACTTAGATCTCTTATTGTATAGATGCCCTTTCCTTGTTTCTCTTGTTTCTTGTCTTGACAGGTCTTGCAGCTTGGATCTGACGACCGTAAGACACTAAGCAGCATTCAGGAGAAAGGATAGCGAAGTGAAAGGTAAGACATCTATTACTCGATCCTTAATTAGATTTAGGAAATGCATTCGTAGTCTGTTTTATTTATTCTAAACTCACATTGAGCTAGGGAGATCCTGCTCGCGTCCGCTCGAGTGGATTGTCCGGTAAACAAATCTGGTGACCATACTAGGGAAATACACGTCTGATTCTGTAATTGTCTGAGAGTCATGTTCAGTTGATTATTTGACACAAGCCTTCTATTTGTCATTTGCTTCATAAGTTGATTTCACTATCAGATCTTCATATTGAAGACTCTTATCTGCTTGCCCTGATTTTATACAACTCATTTTCAAACAATTCCATGGTTCATTGCTGGGAGATCTGATTCATTTTTGGACTTAGATCTTGCCCGTCGCACCTGGTTAGTGGAAACAGAGTGACACTGTGTCATTTCTGGCATCTGTTCTTTACCTGTTAGTCACTCATTGCATCCCTTTCATTGATAAAATGCGACGTCATCGCAGTTCCCACATTAGTGGACTACGACGTCGCACTATGTACAAGCACAGAGTGAGCCGATTTGTCAAAACTTGGCATGCAGGCATCACCTCTCCATTTGCCAGTCTAAACTTTGGTTTGCTGTATGAACTCCCTCTGTGCTGCAAGATCCAACTAGGGATCCCACCTATGATTTGTGTGTTGAGTGTTTGGTTTTGTTTGGATTGATTTTGGGTTCCGTCTTGGACAAGTTTGAAGACCTATAGTGGTGGATAATCGTGTCTCTTCCACCTTCATTCGCTCACCCTTGCATTCCCTTCCTTCCATTCCTGATCAAATCATTACTTTAGACTAGCTTCCAGATCTCGTTTTCATCATTGTTTGAGCTTTGCTTGTTTGGTTTGCTTGCTACTGCTTGATTTTGAGTTAAGTGTGTCTTTTAGCTTGATTGAGTGCTTGTCTTTTCTTGAGTTTTCTGAGTGTACTAGTGCTGCAAGTAGTGTTTTCTTTTCATTCATTTAGATCTGAAAGCTCAATTGTTATCAAATTTATTCTTTGATGCATCTATCGAAAAGTTAAAAAGTGCTTCTTTCCCATCATTTCTTGAGTGTTTTTGAAAGAAAAATGTTCTTGCATTGGAATTTTTTCATTTATCAATCTTTTGGAAAATTGAATGAATGTATGATCATTTGTGTTTTTCTCGAAATATGAATCGCCCATCTTCTTGAAAGACTCAAGCTACACTTCCAATTTTGCATAAGTATTTCCATGCTAGGGAAAGATAAGTGAATTTTTTATTTTTTATTGCTTTTAGGCCATTAAAAGTGAAATTGAAAAGCTTGCATACTCCATCTTAGAATTCTCTCTTTTCATTACCTAGTGTCGTTTTGCTTTGAAAAGAAAAAGAAAAGGAAAAATATTTTGATTTGGATAGTAGTGTTGTGATTTTTTTGTTTCGTTGAAAAGGGAAAAGAATACTTTCATAGTCAAGTTTTGTTTGAATTGGGATTGTGTTGCATTGTGTTGTTTTGGCAATCTCGCAAGAAAGATAAAGATTTCTCCTTCCCATAGCTAAAATTCTAGGACTTGCATTATGCTTCTGATTATGTACTCACCTCATGCTTTCACCTAACCATCCAAGATAAAATTAACGGTAGAACTAGGTAAAATTTTTAGCAACTTGTGTGTAAGTTAGAGATGTGTTCTGACGTCGTTAAGCGTGGCAGTCGTCATTACTTGCCAGCACTATATCCCGGGGGTATTGTAGTCTTCCACATATTTATCGGTATATCGAGCTCCTTCACGTACCCACCAAATACCATAATCCGTACTTGGCATATATCGAAGGGTGTGTCATGTACTCGGTAGTATATCGGAAGTTCTCTTGTCGAATGGTTGTGTAGTAAACAACACCACTACGGATTTGAGCTCCCACGTACCTTGCGTATATCGGGAAACACCATTAGGATTCCTGAAACCAACTGAGTTAAACATTTGGCCATCTTGGCAAAGAAATACACCGAGAACAACACTCGGGGAGATTAGCATGCACGTACTGTCCAAGTAATCGAGTATGCAGGAAAGGGTACGGTCCCAATCTTCCTTGTCACGTCATATTGTTGGACCCTGTAGTATATCGCGGTTTGTGATGCCTTGATAATCCCATGAGGTTCTAGACTTTTGAATCCACTCTGTCACATAAGTCTGCTTATTGCCTTAGTTTGAGTAAGTTTGTTCGGTCTGCTTTTATTTTAGTATACCTTTAGGAGAAACGTTGTTTCAGCCACTCTGGTTGACTTTCCTGATGCTCTAGAGGATTTTTCGCTGGAGAAGATCCCGTAGGATCCTAAACTTATCACCCAAATATCCCCTTAATCCGAAGGTTATTTTGAGGGTAAGAATGGATCAGCGTAACACGGTCATAGTTACTAAAGTGGAAAACCCCGCTCTGAACGTTGGAGGACTTTTGTTTCCACAAACTCCTCTGGATTCATCTACCTCTCATCCCCCGCAGGATGAAGGAGCACAAATCCGTGCTTCACAAGAACTTTCTCCCATCATCCCGGGCAAACCTGGATCGTTGGAATGGATAAACCGACCCCAGGACGACCCTACAGTAGTTATTGGTCCTTCAGCAACTTACTGGACATCTTCTATTGGTCACCCAGTGGGACTACTCCGGATGACCCTGTAGCCTACTATTGTGGCCAATTAGCTCACTCTTGTTCCATGGCTGAGGAGTTTTAGCAGTCAAGTCTCCAATGAAGGGTTGAAGACCCTTCGCTACCCCCTTACCGACCCATCCCAGATTATTCGATATCTTTTGGATCACCGAAACAATCTTCCCACCACGAGACCATTAATAAGACTGGTCAACCCTCACAAGAATCTAGTCCTACACCTCAAGTGAACCAACCGGTGGAAGGATAACAGTCCAACACACCTGTTACTACCACAGTTACTTTACCAATTCCTCCCCCACCTCAAAATTCAAGGGGAGGATATTCCATTCCCATGGATTATTCCATTGGTAATGTTATTACTACGGTAGCTAGTCAACAACCTACATTGGTTCAACCTTTGAATAGTGGTCAACTATTGTGGCTGGGGGGAAACCCCCGTTTCCTATCCAAAACATAGTCGGTGGACTCCCCAATGGACCTTCTGTTGGACCTCCCCAACCCGCTAGACCTTCCACCATGGGATTATCTCATGTTGGGGGGCCATCCAATGTAACCTTACCTTCATGGAGTCAAGTGTATCCGGGTTCTGTTAACCCTGCGCTGGGCCAATATAATCCCTAAAATGCACCATATGGGATACCTTATCCCGGGAATCCATACACTCTATGGGGGAAACAACCTATGTTGCACCATAGACCCCAACCAACTATCCCTCAAGCACCACCACCCCCAATTGGTCCTCCCCCAACTCTTGCTGGAGGCGGCGGGCCCCCACCTAACTTTGGTGAAGGACCACCTCATTTTACCAACAATATCCCTCAAAATTCCAATGGTGGCAGGAATGGTCCACCACCCCCTCCAGGTGGAGGCGGCAGGGGAGCACCCTATTATAGTGGAGGAGGAAATTTCCCTTCGGCTGGTGGAGGTGGTCCACCACTCCCTCTAGGCGGAGGTAGTGGAGGACCTAATTACTATGGTGGTGGTGGTCGTGGTGGAGACCCTCATCCTTCCGGCGACAGAGGTGGTGGGGGACCCCATCATTCTGGCGGCGGAGGTGGTCCACCACCCCCTCCAGGTGAAGGCGGTGGTGGGCCGCCTTATTACGGTTATGGACCCCCACCTCCTCTCGGTGATCGTGGTGGACCTCCGCCTCCTCCCGATGGTGGAGGTGGACCCCCACCTTATTGGAATGGACCACCTTATGGTGGAGGACCCCCTTAAGGTCCGGGTGGCACACCACCCTACGGCCAGTTTGCTCCTGGTACACCTTACAGTCATACTAGTCCTTACACGCCTTATCCGTATTATCAATACGCACAGCCTAAACCATAGCTGCCCTTTTTGGCTACCTTGGACCTACCTGACCTATCTCGTTTAACCAATGAACCCATTTATCACGGAACTAATTGGCCACCTATTCCAGTGAAACTTCCGTCTGATATCCCAAAATTTGACGGCAAGCCGGGTGAAAATCCTAAAAACCACGTGATGACTTACCATTTATGGTGTTCATCTAATTCCTTAATGGATGATTCAATTCGTCTTAGATTGTTTCAAAGGACTCTCTGATCCGGATTTTATGAGCAGAACAAAATGAATACAGATTATTACCAGATGCTTAACACAAAATAACAGAGTACAGTAAAACTGGTTTTCTATTCAATAAGGAAATAAGCTAAAACTATAAAATGCAGCAGAAGACAAGCTTGCTGGAATGGTGACGGCTTATCTCTGAGACGAGATGTGACAGTTGTGCTCATTCGGAACAATATGGTTACAATGAGGCTCTCAAGGCCTTTTACAATAAAAAGGAATGTCAAAAACCCTAGACATCGAAAAACCTAACCCTAGGAGACGAAGCACCAAAAATCATGTGGGCCCCGTTTGGGTAAGTTAGTACATCAACTTCCCGAGGTCATAACTTTTGCATACAATATCCATTTGGGGCACATGATAGCTTGTTGGAAATATCTATCTAAGGAATATAGCTGAAAATATGGATATGATGATCAAATTCATTAGTAAAAGATACCCCAAAAAACATCGTTTAGGGCCTCAAAACGGCCCCGGAAGTTTAGGACCCGAAAGACTACTAAAAATAGTAAATTATCAAAATTGCCAGAAGACTATTTTGAGCCAGTTGGAAGAGGTGGGATACCACTGATATCCTCCTATATGAATCCTCCCTCCTTAGGAAGAAATGGTCTCCATTTCATTGAGTTCCTCCATCAAATGAGGAACTTTCTTCTGAATTTGGCCCCGGGTGAGCCACTTGCCTTGGTGCAGGAGTTGCCGTGCTTTAACAACTCGATAAAGTTGGATCCTTTGATGTCCAGTGCCCTTGATCTGTGTGTCTGCAATATGATCACTGGATGCCTATTGCAGGCAGTCAGGGTTGAGCTTTGTTGGTGTCAATGGCTCTGCTATCTCTGAGGTCTCTAATAATGGTGGGAAATATGGCCGAAGGAGAGCCACATTGAAGACTAGATGCAGACCAAGGAAGGGGGGAATGTTGATCTCAAAAGCATTGTCACCCACCGCCTTGGTGATGGTGTATGGCCCATAACAGAGTGGACGAAGCTTCCGATGGGGCCATGTAAGGCGTTCTTTCGGCAAATGCAACCAAACTTTGTCACCCACATGAAACTTATGTGGGAACCGATGTTGATCATGGCGCTGCTTGTACTTGGCATTAGACTTATGTAGAATATCCTGAACCTATTGGTGGATACGCTAGATTCATTCAATAAACTAGGTATCTTTGTCACCTTCTGGGGACGAGTCGGCTAAGGTGGTTTCCAGGGGAAGTGCAACATCCATGGGGCCCAATGGTTGGAATCCCAACCCCACCTGAAAGGGGTTGTGGCTAGTTGAGCTATGCAGGGCTCGGTTGTAGCTATGTTGGACATAGGGAAGACTCTCATCCCATGTGCGGGGCTGTGTTGAATTGTACATTCGCAGGATATGTTCGACCATCCGGTTGACGACCAACAAAGTGAAGGGATACAACCTGTAGCACAACCGTTGCACTTCCTCTTCACTATCTTATAGTCTCTCGTCCTAATCTCAGAGATATTTTCAATGCATAAATTCTAATACATCAACCCTAGCTGTGTTACAATGTCTTTCTTTTATAAGGGAGATAGAATGGGAAAATACCAAGGGTTACCCAAAACCATGGGCCCGTAAAACAACCCCAAAAATTTTCTTCGGGGGTGCTGCCCCCAGACCCCCCTCGTTGGGGTGAGTGTACAAGCCTTTTTACATATCATATAAAGCTGGAGTACAAACATGGCTGAATAATAATATCTTTGAATCTGGAGATCAAGCTCCACAACCAACAATATGGACTCTTGCAAGACTTATTTATCTTAATAAATTGAATAAGTCTTTGCAAGATTCTAGACTTGTTAAATAAATAACACAAATATTAAATTACACATCATATGCATGGAGGTTATCTCATTATTTTGGATGACAAAAAGAAACGTAATGGAATCCAACCAAAGATGACTCAAGAAGAAATTCCTTGAAAAGATGAAGATCGTACAATGTAATATGAATCTTGGTAAGATAGAATACAATGAAATAGGACTCTTGGTATGGTAAAATGATTTTTGGTAAAAAATCAAATAAATCAAGACAAATGAGAGCCAAGTAATCCCTAAGAGAATTTTATCAAACCAAAAAAAATGAGTGAAATAATATTATATCTAATTGGTTGGAAATAATTTCATATTTTTGAAAAGAAATTCAATCCCACTTTGCATTTTTCCACACAGATCAAGCTAAACATTTCTACTGTAAAGCATCTGTTATCCAAAAGATCCCTAGGCAGATAGGATCCTTGTAAAAGATAAATCCCAAGCATATTTTCAATGACAGAGCTAGGCAGGGGCCTCCAAAATATAGTGTTGGTGGATTTCTGTACCCTTCAAATGTTCAATGTCAAGTTCATAGCAAGGTTATGGTTAAGGAGGATCTAATGACATTATTGAATTTAAGGATTTCGAATTTCATATTAAAATATGCTTAAAAAATATAGTAAGCATAGTCTAGTTTTTTCATGACTCTAGATGAATGATTCAAATGGTGGGAAAATACAGGGATCCAATATAATACTTAGACCTATTAGGAAACAACTGAAAGTAGTTTCCAATTCCTTCAAAACCATTTCTCCCATTCATATCTTTGGAAAATGAAATATAGGATTTGATTCCCTATCAAGCGAGACGTAACAGGTACCAAAAGGTTATTTGTTCCTAAAAGAGTACAAAGATGACAACTCAATTACATAATCAAATTATAATTGCAAATCGTCGTTTTCAATAGACCAACATTGTTGAAAATCCCCAATAATATTAATCTCAATGTATTGAAAATACCCAATAACACATGCAGTGCATTTCCAAACCCCTAACCCTAGTGTACGAAGTGTGCATTTCAGACTTACCGAAGACATCTCAGCGGCCTCCTTTGCAATCGTCTCAATCACCTGGTCTTGGAAACCTCCTCTACAATGGTCTTGGCAGTCTCGGCTCTCTCGGCGTTCTCATCTCCCTCCTTTGCAATGGTCTTAGCGATCTCAGCTCTCTGGGAGATATCAGCTCCCTCCTATGTAATGGTCTTGGTGGTCTCGGCTCTCTCGGATCTCTTGGTTCTCTCCTCTCCAATGGTCTCGACGGTCTCGACTCACTTAGCTCTCTCGGCTCTCTCGGCGGTCAATGGAACTTGGGATGTGCACGTGGGGTTCAAGTGGTATGCCATGTGACTTGGCATGCCCCACCATATTGGCATATGGTTATATAGCAAATGTGACTTGGCATGCCCCACAAACCTCGGCATATTGGATTATGGTTATAACCAAGTCCAAAACAAGCCATGACATTTATGGAAATCGTTGCAACGTATGGGATAATGGTTGTAAGAAGAATATGTCAATAATATCGGTTAGTAATAGCTAATCCAAAACTTATGTTGAATTTATGGATTACCACTCTTGGCACATATGATGCAATAATATGCATGGATTCGCTAAGATCTCACTATGTTCCAATTTATGGTAATACCAAGAGAATGTGCACTTAGTGGATTAAGATGTTAAGAAGAAACATCAAGGTATAGTTCATCCTATCTTATTTTTCCAAATCTTCACAATTCAACTTAGAATGTGTTACGTAATGAAAATGAATGTATGCTATCTAAAGTGAGTCAAGGATACATATAAAGAAGAGGGTCCAACTATTCAAAGATGTTACTAGGAACCCACACAAAAGAGATCATCAATTTGACAATTAATTTATATCCAAGAACTAAGACAGTGTCAAAATTTCCTTACAATATGAATTCATTGAGCTCATAGCATTGAAGCTCTAGTTTCAAGAACTATTGGACAAGGGTATAATTATACCAAGCATATAATTTTGGGGAGCATCGACGACATTCATTAAGAAGGATTGAACTTTACGATTTTGCATGACTATAGGAAACTTAATAATGTTACTATTAACAAAGGTATCCCTTTACAAGGATTGATGCTTTATTTGAAAAATTGAAGGATGCATAAGTGTTTTCCCATGTTGAATCAAGTTTAGAATACCAGGTGCTTAGAATCAAGGAAGATGGCATAGATAATACATTCAAGACATAGTCTTGTGGTTATTACATCTAGGGTATTCAATGCCTTTTGACATATTTTATGTCTTTAATGAAGAATGAATTCTTACATTACCAACATAAGTTTGTACTATTTATCATAGAAGATATCATTGTATCTTTCATAATGAATATGAACACAAACAACATCTAATATTTGTTTTGCAATGGATAAGGAAATATAAGCTATGTGCCAAACTATCTAAATGTTATTTTTTTCAAGTAAACAATTAATCACTTAGAGAACACAATGAAATGGGACGTATTTTTAATCCCTTGAAAAAAATAAAAGCCATTAACAAGTGGCCTATACCCAAAAATGTAGTCAACATTGGAAGCTTGATGTGCATATCCATCTATTATGTCCTTACAATAAGAAGGGAATAAAATTGGTTGATATAAATGTGAGTATGGTTTTTGTAATCTAAAGGAGTTATTAACCATCACTTAAATCATGTAATTTCTAAATCCTAATGGGATTTTGCAATTTGTAAATATGTTGATCCCTAAAGGGACTAAGATATTTCCTTATGCATCATGTATGTGGGAGTTTCGCCAAGTGGGTATTCTTCTTCCTCAATCATGATGATGTCAATGATGATGATGGCGATGACGATAACAACTATGATGATGAAGATGATGAAGATGATGATGAAGATGAAGACGATGATGATGAAGATGATGATGATGATGAAGGTGATGACGATTATGATGATGATGATGATGATGATGATGATGATGATGAAGATGACGATAACGACAACGGAAACGGGGATGATGATGATGATGATGAAGATGATCATGATGATGAAGAAGAAGAGGATGATGATGAAGATGATGATGATGATGATGATGAAGATGATGACGACGACGATGATGATGATGATGATGGTTATGATGATGATGACAAGGTTGATGATGATGACGATGATGACAATGACGAGGACGATGATGATGATGAAGATGATGATGATGATGATGATGATGATGATGATGATGATGATGATGACGTTGATGATGATGATGATGATGATGATGATGATTGTTATCATTCAAATTAGCACTTCTCCATCTATGATCACATCTCCTTGTCGATCACAGAAAAGGACACTATGGATGGAAGAGATTACCTGACCTTGGATGATTTGGTGTTGAATCCTTACTCCTTCAGCTTAAAAACCTAATTTTCTGACACCTTCACCATAAAGCCACAACTCCTATACTTGAAACATCGCGAGTCACTCGCAGGTCTCCATACTAAAAACCCACGGGTGTCAATTAAAAGGTTGCACTCGCGAGTTGAAAATATCACATGTTGAGAGTCACTCGCAAGTTTCTAGATGTCATAGTCACGGGTGTCTTAAAGAAAGTTTGGAAAATATATTAAGAACAAGAATTGGGATTAGTTGAGTCAGGTATTCCAACTTCCCCGACTTCCCAATTCAACTTCCTTTCGAAACCAACCCTCCTTTCCTTTCCATAAATGCAAGAGGAGGCCATGAGAAAGGGACCAATTAGAGAGAGCCATTGTTATTCTAAAGAAATTCCAATTTAAGAGAAAGGAGAAGGAGCCTAGGGCCTCGTTATGAATGTGCTTGATGCAGATTCAGTCATAACATTTGTACTTACTTCATTCTTTTGACCATAAAATATTGAGATCCTCTTCATTTCCCAATAAAGTGTTAATATCTATTGTGTTTTGATTATAATTTGATGTTATTTAAATCATTAATATCAATATTTATTTATATCTAAACTAGTTTGAGGAAGGTTTGTGTGTTTTGCAGGTTTGTTGTAGTGAAGATCGAGAGAAAAGCTTGGACCGACCGTCATAAACAGGGTACATTTTCTCTAAACCTTGATCTTATTTATTTACAGTAATGTATGCAAAACCCTATGTATCTATCTATCAACCATTTGTATTTTGGTAGTATCTATCCCCTACTATAAAGTAAATTCCCTAACAAAAGAATTGGAGACTCCGTTGGGGACACCTTCTTGTTTTTCTGCTTTGGGGTTCTTTGGTTTCTTCAATTTCATAACATTTCCAGTCTCTTTTGAGGTATTTAGGGTTTCTTTTTAGATCCATTTTTGTTGGCACATTCCAGTCTAGTTTGCAAAGTTTCTTTTTTTTTTCTTTTATTAGTCCCTACCCACGTGTTTCCTGAAGATACAGGCGCACACTTTCTATTGTACCCGTGAGGTGCAGTCTCTGCTACCTGTACACATTCAGTTGCACCCACGAGCTGTATGTTTGTACAGTCGCGAGTTTGCTTTAAAAGATCTGAACTTCTGCATTATGGTTTGATCTTTGGTTTTTGGTCTAATTTTAGATTATGCTTTTCTTTTTGGCACTTGCTAGACATTCCTATGTCTCTTTTGGGTCTGTTCACAGCATTTTAGGAGTCCCTCTGATGTTCTTGGCTTGATTTAGTTGTTTTTGGTTTTCCATTCTTTATTTTTTAAGGTTTTTAGAATCCCACCCATTACTTTTCAGTATATATAGTCACACACATTTTTCCCTAGCCGTGAGTTGCTTGGATACGTATCCGTGGGTTAACTGTGAGTTGTTGCATATAACAGTCATGAGTATTTCCTGAGTTTTTCCTTTTTCATTAGGGTTTGAATTCAGTGGGGTTTCTCTGTGGTTTTGAAAGTCCTTGTCAGTTTGGATACCTTTTGGACATTGTTTAGGGTGCTTTGAATTTGTTTTGAACCTCTTTGATAATTTCTCTTTGAGTCATTATGTTTGTAAATTTTCCCTAGCTTGCTAGCCCATCTTCTATTTGGAAGATGCTTCTTTCTTTTGTTTTCGGATGTTTAGGAACAGTCTGGTTTTTGCACAAAGATCCTTCTGTTTTTCCATCTTACGCATCAGTGTTTCTTTTTGGCATCTTGTTCCAAAATTTTAGTTACTTCTGTGAAGCAACTTTTTGGGTTAAGTCTTTGTCGATCTTGCTTTAGGTTTGTTTGTTTTAAGTCTCAAGCCGTATTTCTTTACTCACGCAGATTGATAAGTCTTGTTAGTTCATCATTTTCATTTGCATTTCCTTCATAGCTAGAGAAAAGATCAAATTTGAAAAGGAAAATAAATTCTTTTACAAGATTTGTCATTTTATTTTTCGAAGTAGGGTATTTTCATTGCTATTAACTTTGAAAACAAAAAAAAAGAAACTTTTTATGCTTAGATTTTTCATTTTGAAAGAAAAAATGAAAAGAAAAATTGTGAAGTTACATTTTTTTATATGCACTTTGCTTACAGTTTTAACCATGCCACACACTACAATACACTTTGAGTAAGTAACAACCCATAAAAAGAACTTAATTTAAAATTTATTAGTAACATTTCTTTTTTAGGGTTACACGATGTTAACTAGCTTAGGATAGGATTTTGGGATAGATCACACTTAAACTTTCCAAAATTGTTTAAATCATCAAATCGTAGTGCAAACTATCTTTTAGTAAATCCATTCTTGTAGTTATGTTTTGGGAGGCTCCACTCAAACCAGAGTTAAGCATGAGGTCATGTGACACTGGAATTGTTGGGGATACCCCCCCACTTTCCTTTCGAGCATACACTAGGGCTGATTCGTGTACGGGGGTCCATCAGTGCCTTGTGCATTTTGGATTTTGGGCTTAGCTACCTTGCCCATGCATTTTGGCTAGACCTGCAACTATCCCCCTGGGCATTTTCTGCATTTCTGGTATCCTTAGAATCTTGAATTTTAGGGCTCTACACAGGTATGGTGGAAGGCTATTTCCACTATACCTATGATAGACACGGAAGGTAACCCTCTATAGGAATCCGGGAGGGCAGTTTGATGATTCAACCACTTGCACCTGTGGGACCTGTATTGGATGTTGTGTAGTTGACCTTCGATATTCTACTAGTTTTTTATGGGCCCTCATCATCCCAAACTGACTTTTGGGAATATTATCTTTGTTTTCCTGGTCTTGATTATTGTAGAAAATTTTTCGTGGTATGTTGTTTGCTCCTTAGTTGTCAGTGGCCACCAGGTTTCTACACTTAGTTTATTTTTTACAATTGTGGATGACCAGCCTATTCGTAGGTCATGAAGGTTGAAAAAAATTCCCCCACACACAGTGGATCCTCCACCGCCACCTCAACACCGGAGGACTATTTCCCGTGGTTTATACAAACTTACGAGCACAACAGAACCACCCAGAGAACCACACCTCATAACTCAGTATCAACAGGGTCATAATACTATTGAGTTTGAATACATAACTACTCAAGAGTTTAACACACCCTTCCACCCTCCTTTGATAGGACCTAGCCATCCTTTACTCGAAAGTGTAGTTTCTCTATGTCAACCAAAGCTTAATTCATATGGGTTTACACTTGGTTTCTTCATGGATAACACAGGAGACGATTCGAGAGTTCCTCATACTCCTACATCAACCATTGTATCGATAGGCTTCTCTCCTTCACTCGCACAAACATCGGTACCTAGCTCTTTGCAGGACACCTCTGCTTCGAACCCCTCATTCAACTTCAATGCTGGTTCCTTGAGTATGTCAGGCTCTTCGGCTTCGACATCAGCTATTCCTTTTGGTTCCACCGTTGGATTGTCCAATATCCCTTTTTTAGGGATACCTTTAGTACCATTTACATCGTCTCCCTTTATACAACAGTCTCAGGGTAATCCACAGTCTGCTCCATTCAGTCATGGTTTTCTTTGGTTCAGAGGACATATAGCTCCTTCCACACCCTTTGTGGGATCAATGCCCGTTTCGTGTGTTACATCTATACTATTGATGTATTTGTAACTTTGGAATATATTCACTTATATATTACATTTGTATTTTATTGCATCCCCAACAAAGATGTATTATTCCTCCGATTGTAAGTGTCGTCATTTGTATTTGCAAGTATGGCAAGTTACATTGTAAGTGTCATAACTTATATTTAATGGGTTATTAGACCACCTGTGTGGGGTCGGCTCTGTATGAGTCATGTTGATGGGTTATTAGGCTTCCTTAGGAATTCATCCCAGTTACGGTTAAAGGAAGGTTAAGTTGTTGTATAAATAGAGAGTGTGTCTCTCGCAGTTGATTCATTCACTCACTCATCCAACTTGCATAGTTGAGAGAGAGGAGTGCGCACAAGTGGAGGAGGAGTAGCTACTGGAGACATCTATCTTTTGGGTATTGATCTCTGTGATCTTTTTATTGGGGCTTATTCTATCTCTAAGGAATTTGCGGGGTTTTTCACCTTCTTGGTTTTCCCTAGTGAATTGCTTTGTGTCCGTTGTCTCTTGTGCTTGTTAGGCTATGCTTGTTATTCTCTTAGTGATCCTAGATAATATTGAATGAAATTATCAAAAAATTAACATGGTATCAGAGCGGTACTAAGAAGAAGACACTATGCAGCTACAAAAGCTAGGGATTCTTAATTTTTGGGTTTCTCTCCACATTTCATCAAAGGGAGGAGGCTAGATTGACTCTCCTAGCAAGGGCACATCTTTCTATTGAGACAGAATTCAATTCTAAGCATTTTCAATTTTTGCCCTATCACTGTTGCGGGAAATTAGGGTTTAAGAGAAAGTTGGAATTTTTGGAATCTGAGACCACGGCTGGATACTCCTAAGAAAAATGGAAGTTTAGAGACCAATATCGAAATTTTTGGCTAGGCAGAACCCTGGGCATTATCAAACCCTATTTTGGGATTTTTACTACAAAACCAGA
This sequence comes from Larix kaempferi, assembly GCA_027924585.1. Taxonomy (NCBI): domain Eukaryota; kingdom Viridiplantae; phylum Streptophyta; class Pinopsida; order Pinales; family Pinaceae; genus Larix; species Larix kaempferi. Next base: position 67,551,222 of record BSBM01000361.1, on the reverse strand, counting down.
AACTGCAGATCTGAAAGTTTCAAAGTTAGTTTTGAGGGGTCAAATTTTGGATATTTTAAAATTGAAGTATACAAGCTCTATTAGCTCAGCAAGGCACATCTTTCCATCCATTCAAAAGTTTGAATTTTTAGGGTTTCTCTGACAAACCCTAATCCAGCTCCAGTTCCAATTTCAACAAATCAAGTGGCAAGACCTAAATCTTTTATTTCCATTTGAGTTTCTCATTAAGATGTCTCACCACACCAAGCTTGAGGATAATCTTGAAGGGGCTGATAACTTTCGAGCATGGAAGTATAGGATTGGGTTAATCCTAGAAGAGAATGAATTGGACACCTACGTAAGGGAAGATGTTCGAGTTCTAGAGGGAGATGAGGCTAAGGCCTTACACAAGAAGTACTTGGTCAAAGACAAGAGAATCATTGTTGATTCTATCAAATACCATCTCATACCCTAGGTGTATTCCCTAAAGAAAACTAAGGAGATGTTTGACTCATTGACAAGGTTGTTTGACGGAAAGAATATAAATCAGAAGATGACACTGCTGAACCAATTGGAAGGGGTAAAGATCCATAATGGAGAGACCATCCAATCCTACTTTACTAAGGTCTCTCAAATCAAAGAAAAACTTTAAGCTGTGGATGAAGTAGTGGAGAATGGAGAAATTGTGATGACCACATTGAATGGCCTACCTAGATCATGGGACTCCTTCATCCAAGGTATTTGTGTAAGAAAGAAATTGATCTCTTTCAGAAGACTGTAGGAGGAATGTTCACAAGAAGAAGCTACACTTGTGGGTCAAGAAGAAAAGATGGAAAATGAAGATCAAGCTCTCAGAGCACACACCAAGAGAACTAAGTTCAAGAGGGAGCAACCTCATCGCAATAAATCTTCTCACCACCATCAAAGAGAGAAGAAAGATCTGAGATGCTTCACATGTAATGAGAAGGGACACTTTGCCTCAGAATGTCGCAAGAGAAGAAAATAATTCAACAACAACAACAAGAAAACCAACAAGAAGAGATATCATGCTCATGCTGCTGAGGATGATGAACCTCCCAGGAAGAAGACTGAGGTAGAAAGTGAAGATTCTTCAAGTGACGAAGAATATGTTCTAATCTCCGCTCTTGCAGGTACTATTACACATGGGTGCAATGATTGGCTTATTGATAGTGGGGATTCCAAACATATGACGTGATATAAAGAATCTCTTATGGACCTATTTGAACATGAGTCACCTCACAAGGTAAAACTTGGGGATGACTATCAATACCCAATAAAGGGAAGTGGTGAAGCCTCCTACAAGTTAGACTCTAGGAAGTCCTTAAAAATGAAAGATGTTCTATATGTACCTGGACTCAAGAAGAATCTTCTCTCCATATCATCTTTGGATGCAAAGGGGATGAGAGTTGCATTTTTGGATGGCCAAGTACTTATGTGGCCAGAAGGTAAGACCATAGATGATGTAGTAGTGATTGGAGAGCAAGAGGGAGGATTGTACAAATTGAAAGGACAACCTGAACATTCCATGGTACATGAATCCATGGAGCCAAGTGAACTTTGGCATAGAAGGATTGCACATGTGCACTATAGAGCACTACCAATTGCAAGCAAAGCAGTAGAAGGTGTTACACCCAAAATTTACCCATCATGAGATGTAGTGTATACACCCCTGAAGATGTCTTGACTGAGTAATTAACCTCGGAGGATTTGTACCCATTTGTACCAGGTTTTGAGAGGTCGTCGCAGGTTGCACTCATGCAACATGCGATGTTGCAGCTTGCTTCACCGCAGAGTGCGACAAAGTCAATTAATGGGAAAAAATAGCTTCTTCGAGGTTCTTCTCAAAACTTGCTGACTTGGGGGCTTATCCCTGACCTCTAGGGGAGTTGGTACTCAATTCCTAATACCTTGGGAGGATCCCCTGTCTCTCTCCTACCATATCTCAACCTATCCTATCCATACCCTATCCACTTAGTCCTATTTAAGAGAATCTCTACTCCTTTCCAAAAAGAGGAAGTCTATGGTGTCTACATGCTGGTGAAATGACTCTTGAGAGATCTCTACTCATCCTTGAGAGAATCAAGCTTCCTTAGGAGGAAATGGCAAATGTATTTCTTGGAGAAGGGTTGTAGCGTTAAGCCTTGGTTCTAGTTCTATATCTTTGCTATGTACTTCCCTATTTTTATACAAATACAAATGCTTTCCACCAATATTGTTCATGTGTGTAATGGTACTGAGTAGTTTACCTGCTTAACTGTTCACTTAGATCTCTTATTGTATAGATGCCCTTTACTTGTTTCTCTTGTTTCTTGTCTTGACAGGTCTTGCAGCTTGGATCTGACAACCGTAAGACACGGAGCAACATTTAGGAGAAAGGATAACGAAGTGAAAGGTAAGACATCTAGTACTCGATCCTGAAGTAGATTTAGGAAATGCATTCATAGTATGTTTTATTTGTTCTAGACTCACGTTGAGCTAGGGAGATCCTGCTCGCGTCCACTCGATTGAATTGTTCGGTAAACAAATCTGGCGACCATACTGGGGAAATACATGTCTGATTCTGTAATTTTCTGAGAGTCATTTTCAGTTGATTGCTTGACACAAGCCTTCTATTTGTCATTTGCTTCGTAAGTTGATTTTCACTATCAGATCTTCATATTGAAGACTCTGATCTGCTTCCCCTGAGTTTATACAACTCATTTTCAAACCATTCCATGCTTCATTGCTAGGAGATCTGATTCATTTTTGGACTTAGATCTCTCCTGGTTAGTGGAAACATAGCGACATTGTGTCATTTGTGGCCTCTGTTCTTTACCTGTTAGTCACTCATTGCATCCCTTTCATTGGTAAACTACGACGTCATCGCATTTCCCGCATTGGTCGACTGCGATGTCGCATTGTGTACAAGCACAGAGTGCATCGATTTGTCAAAACTTGGCATGCAGGCATCCCCTCTCCATTTTCCAGTCTGAACTTTGGTTTGCTGTATGAACTCCCTCTGTGCTACAAGATCTAGCCAGGGATCCCACCTATGATTTGTGTGTTGAGTGTTTGGTTTTGTTTGGATTGATTTTGGGTTCCGTCTTGGACAAATTTGAAGACCAGTAATGGTGGATAATCTTGTCTCCTCCACCTTCATCTGCTCACCCTTGCATTCCCTTCCTTCCATTCCTGATCCAATCATTACTTTAGATTAGCTTCCAGACCTCGTTTTCATCATTGTTTGAGGTTTTCTTGCTTGGTTTTCTTGCTACTGCTTGATTTTGAGTTAAGTGTGTCTTTCAGCTTGATTGAGTGCTTGTCTTTTCTTGAGTTTTCTGAGTGTACTAGTGCTGCAAGTAGTGTTTTCTTTTTGTTCATTTAGATCTGAAAGCTCAATTGTTATCAAGTTTATTCTTTGATGCATCTATTGTAAAGTTAAAAAGTGCTTCTTTCCCATCATTTCTTGAGTGTTTTTGAAAGAAAAATGTTCTTGCATTGGAAGGTTTTCATTTATCAATCTTTTGGAAAGTTGAATGAATGTATGATCATTTGTGTTTTTGTTGAAATATGAATCGCTCATCTTCTTAAAAGACTCAAGCTACAATTCCAATTTTGCATAAGTATTTCCATGCTAGGGAAAGATAAGTGCATTTTTTTTATTTTTCATTGCTTTTAGGCCATCGAAAGTGAAATTGAAAAGCTTGCATACTCCATCTTAGAATTCTCTCTTTTCATTACCTAGTTGCATTTTTCTTTGAAAAGAAAAAGAAAAGGATAAAAGTTTTGATTTGGATAGTAGTGTTGTGATTTTTTTGTTTCGTTGAAAACGGAAAAGAATACTTTCAAAGTCAAGTTTTGTTTGAATTGGGATTGTGTTGCATTGTGTTGTTTTGGCAATCTCGCCGGAAAGAAAAAGATTTCTCCTTCCCATAGCTAGAACTCATTGAAAGAAAAGAATATTTCGTGCATGTAGCTAGGACTTGCATTATCCTTCCGATTATGTACTCACCTCATGCATTCACCTAACCGTCCAAGAAAAAATTAACGGTAGAACTAGGTAAACTTTTTAGCAACTTGTGTGTAAGTTAGAGATGTGTTCCGACGTTGTTGAGCGTGGCAGCTGTCATTATTTGCTAGCACTGTATCCCATGGGTATTGTAGTCTTCCACGTACTTATTGGTATATCGAGCTCCTTCACGTACCCACCAAGTACAGATTATGGCGTATATCGAAGGGTGTGTCACGTACTCGGTAGTATATCAGAAGGTCTCTTGCCAAACGATTGTGCATTAGACAACACCACTACGGATTTGAGCTCCCACGTACCTTGCATATATCGGTAAACACCATTAGGATTCCTGAAACCAATTGAGTTAACCATTTGGCCGTCTTGGCAAAGAAATATGCCGAGAACAACACTCGGAGAGATTAGCACGCACGTACTATCCAAGTAATCGGGTATGCAGGCAAGGGTACGGTCCCAATCCTCCTTGTCACATCATATTGTTGGACCCTCCAGTATATCGTGGTTTGTGATTCCTTGATAATCCCATGAGGTTCGAGACTTTTGAATCCACTCTATCACATAAGTCTATTTTTTTCCTTAGTTTGAGTAGGATTTTCTGGTCTGCTTTTCTTTTAGAATACCTTTAGGAGAAACACTGTTTCAGCCACTCTGGCTGACTTTCCTGATGCTCTGGAGAAGAACCCATAGGATCCTAAACTTATCACCCGAATATCCCCTTAATCAGGAGGTTATTTCGAGGGTAAGAATGGATCAGTGTAACATGGTCATAGTTACTGAAGTGGAAAATGCCGCTCCGAACGTTGGAGGACTTTTGTTTCCACAAACTCCTTTGGATTCATCTGCCTCTCATCCCCCGCAAGATGAAGGAGCACAAATCCCCGCTTCACAAGACCTTTCTCTATTCATCCCGGGAGAACCTGGATTGTTGGAATGGATAAACCGACCCCAGGACGACCCTATAGCAGCGGTTGGTCCTTCAGCAACTTACTGGACATCTTCTACTGGTCACATAGTGGGACTACTCCCGACGACCCTTTAGCCTACTATCGTGGCCAATTATCTCACTTTCGTTCCATGGCTGAGGAGTTTCGGCAGTCAAGTCTCCAATGAAGGGTTGAAGACCCATCGCTACCCTCTTACCAACCCATCCCAGATCATCCGATATCTTTTGGATCACCGAAACAATCTTCCCACCACGAGACCATTAATAAGACTGGTCAACCCTCGCAAGAATCCAGTTCTGCACCTCAAGTGAACCAACCAGTGGAAGGACAATAGTCCAACACACCTGTTACTACCACAGTTACTTTACTAGTTCCTCACCCACCTCAAAATTCAAGGGGAGGATATTCCATTCCGAGAGATTATCCTATTGGTAATGTTATTACTATGGTAGCTAGTCGACAACCTACATTGGTTCAACCTTTGAATAGTGTTCAACCTATTATGGCTGGGGGGAAACCCCGCTTCCTATCCAAAACATAGGCGGTGGAATCCCCAACGGACCTTCCATTCGACCTCCCCAACCCACGAGACCATCCACCATGTGATTATCTCATGTTGGGGGGCCATCTAATGTAACCTTACCCTCATGGAGTCAAGCGTATCCAGGTTCTGTTAACCCTGCGTCGGGCCAATCTAATCCCGAAAACGCACCATACGGGATACCTTATCTCGGGAATCCACACACTCTATGGGGAAAATAGCCTATGTTGCACCATGGACCCCAACCAACTATCCCTCAAGCACCACCACCCCCGGTCGGTCCTCCCCCACCTCTTGCTAGAGGCGGCGGGCCCCCACCTAACTTTGGTGGAGGCCCACCTCATTTTACAAACAATATCCCTCACCCTTCCGACGGTGGTGGGAATGGTCCACCACCCCCTCTAGGCGGAGATGGCAGGGGACCACCCTATTATGGTGGAGGAGGACATTTCCCTTTGGGTGGTGGAGGTGGTCCACCACGCCTTCCAGGCAAAGGAAGTGGAGGACCTAATTACTTTGGTGGTGGTGGTGGTGGTGGAGACCCTCATCCTTCTGGCAGCAGAGGTGGTGGGGGCCCCCATCCTTCTGGCGGCGTAGGTGTCCCACCAGCCCCTCGAGGTGGAGCTATGGTGGGCCGCCTTATTATGGTTATGGAGCCCCACCTCCTCTCGGTGGTGGCAGTGGACCTCCACCTCCTCCCAATGGTGGAGGTGGACCCCCTTGCGGTCTGGGCAGCACACCCCCCTACGGCCAGTTTCCTCCTAGTACACCTTACGATCATATCGGTCTTAACACGCCTTATCCGTATTATCAATACGCACAGCCTAATCCATAGCTGCCCTTTTTGGCTACCTTGGACCTACTTAACCTATCTCGTTTAACCAATGACCCAATTTACCATTTAACTAATTGGCCACCTATTCTAGTGAAACTTCCATCTGATATCCCGAAATTTGACGGCAAGCTGGGTGAAGATCCTAAAAACCACGTGATGACTTACCATTTATGGTGTTCATCTAATTCCTTAATGGACGATTCAATTCATCTTAGAATGTTTCAAAGGACTCTCTGATCCGAATTTTATGAGCAGAAAGAAATGAATACAGATTATTACCAGATGCTTAACACAAAATAACAGAGTACAGTAAAACTGGTTTTCTATTAAATAAGGAAATAAGCTAAAACTGTAAAATGCAGCGGAAAACAAGCTTGCTAGAATGGTGACGGCTTATCTCTGAGAAGAGATGTGACGACTGCGCTCATTATGAACAAGATGGTTACAATGAGGCTCTCAATGCCTTTTACAATAAACAGGAATGTCAAAAACCCTAGACATCCAAAAACCTAACCCTAGGAGACGAAGCGCCAAGAGTCATTTGGGCCCCGTTTGGGTAAGTTAGTACATCAACTTCCCGGGGTCGTCACTTTTGCATACAATCTCCATTTGGGGCACATGATAACTTGTTGGAAATATCTATCCAAGGACTACAACTTAAAAGATGAATTTGATTTTCGAATTTGTTGGTAAAAGATACCCCAAAAAATGTCGTTTAGGGCCTCAAAACGGCCTCGGAAGTTCAGGACCTGAAAAACTATGAAAAATAGTAAATTACCAAAATTGCCAAAAGACTATTCTGAGCCAGTTGGAAGAGGTGGGATGCCACTGATATCCACCTGGATCAATCTTCCCTCCTTAGGAAGCAATTTTATCCATTGCATTGAGTTTCTCCATCATATGAGGAAATTTTTGCTGAATTTGGCCCCGGGTTAGCCACTTTCCTTGGTGCAGGAGCTGCCCTGCTTTAACAACTTGATAAAGTTGGATGCTTTGATGTCAAGTGCCCTTGATTTGTGTGTCTGCAATATGATCACTAGATGCCTGTTGCAGGCAGTCAGGGTTGAGCTGTTTTGGTGTCAACTGCTCTGCTATCTCTAAGGTGTCTAATAATGGTGGGAAATATGGACGAAGGAGAGCCACATTGAAGAGTGGATGCAAACCAAGGAAGGGGGGAATGTTGAGCTCAAAAGCATTGTCACCCACCACCTCGGTGATGGTGTATGGCACATAACAAGTGGACGAAGCTTCCAATGGGGCCCTGTAAGGAATTCTTTCTGCAAATGAAACCAAACATTGTTTCCCATTTGAAACTTATGTGGCACCCGATGTTGATCATGGCGCTGCTTGTACTTGGCATTAGACTTCTGTAGAATATCCTGAACCTATTGGCAGATATGCTGGATTCGTTCAATGAACCGGGTGGCTTTGTCAGCTTCTGGGGATGAGTTGGCTGAGGTGGTTTCCAGGGGAAGTGCAACATCCATGGGGCCCAATGGTTGGAATCCCAACCCCACTTGAAAGGGGCTGTGGCCAGTTGAGCTATGCAGGGCTCTGTTGTAGCTATGCTGGACATAGGCAAGACTCTCATCCCATGTACAGGGGTGTGTTGAATTGTACATGCACAGGATATGTACGACCATCCAGTTGATGACCTCGGTTTGGTCGTCTGTATGGGGGTGGAAGGTAGTGGATTTGGCGAGCTTGGTATCCAATAGTGACCAGAGGCTCGACCAGAATGAGCTGAGGAATTGACTGTCACGGTATGAGATAATGGTATTTGGGATCCCAAAATGTACCCATACTCATTCAAAGAAGAGCTTAGCAGTTGCTTCTGCTGTGATGTTCTTCTTACAGGCGGCTAGAATAACCATCTTGGAAATGCAATCAACAACCACAAAAACACAATCGTTTCCCCTCTTAGTGGACAGGAGGCCTGACATGTATTCCATTGAGATGGATTCCCACGGCCTGTCAGGAGTAGGTAGAGGGGTGTACAGGCCCTGTTTCTTAGTGGTCAGTTTGGCAATAGCACAAGCGGTACAGGACTTGATATACTTGCCGACATCCTGGCGAAGTTTTAGCCAGTAGAAATGTTTCTACAACACTACCACTGTCTTTTTGATGCCAACATGTCCTGCCACCCGACTGTAGTGAGCTTCCCAAATCAGCTTTGCGCGCTCACTTGATGGAACGCAGAGATGGCCTAGACAGCACAACAACTCATCCTGAAGATGGAAATTAGCGACCACTAAGTTGGTGCGCAACATTTTGTAGGTGGTGGAGAAGTCATGGTCTGTCTCGTAAAGGTGGGGCCTTCTGGAGGTCTCGTGGCTACAAGAGTCTAATACCGTGGTGAGTGCCGCGACTGGAGGTCGACTGAGGCAGTCAACAACTTGGTTGGTACTTCCTGTTTTATATTTGATGTTGAGGTGGAACTGCTGTAAGTATGTTGACCACTTCTGATGGCGGTCATTCAGCAACTTTCCTTGGGTTTGCATGAACTGTAGTGGCTTGTGATCAGTGTGGATGACTGTCTCCTTCCCAAGAATGTAATGTCTCCACTGGCGGCAGGCATGCACAATGGAGTACATTTCTTTGTCATAAGTAGGGTACTTATGGACAACATTTGATAGTGTCTCACTATGATATGCCATAGGGTGGCTGTGTTGAGTGAGATCAGCGCCCACAGCATAATCTGAAGCAACTGTCTCGATTGCAAAGGGATGTTACAGGTCTGGTAATGAGATTACTAGCGATGAGCACAAATGCTTCTTCAAGTCATCGAAGGCTTGTTGCTGGGACAGGCCCCACACAAATTTTTCCTTATTGCCACCCTTGGTTACTTGGCTGAGGGCCCATGCAATATGAGAGAATCCTAGCACGAACCGGCGATAGAAATTGGCAAGGCCCATGAAGCTCCGAAGTTCAGTGAGTGTGGTTGGGGCGGGCCAGTCATGGATGACCTGGATCTTGGCTGGATCCACATGCACACCATGTCGATCAACGATGTAGCCTAAGTAATGGACCCTGTCCATGCCGAAGGAGCATTTTTCCAAGTTTGCATATAGTTTGTGCTACTGCAGGGTGTGCAGAACGTGCTGAATATGTTGCAAGTGTTCAGCCCAAGTCTTGTTGTAGATGAGGATGTCATCCAAATACACCACTACAAAATTATTGGCGAAAGGTTGTAGGATATCATCCATCATCCTAATAAAATTTGTTGGAGCATTTGTCAAACCAAAGGGCATGACCAACCATTCAAAAAGACCTTCTTTTGACTTGAAGGCAGTCTTCTATACATCTGTCTGTTCTATTGCGACCTGGTGGTAGCCAGACTTCAGATCAATCTTACTGAAGTATTTGGCCCCCTTGAGCTGATCAAGGAGGTCGTCGATTCGGGGAATCGAGTACCGGTTGTGGACTATGATTTTATTCAGGGCCCGGTATTCAATGCAGAGTTGCTAGGTCCCATATTTATTTTTCACCAGCATGACTGGGCTCCCACAAGGTGATGAGCTGGGACAGATGTGCCCCTTGTGGAGCAATTCTTGGATCTGCCTCTTGATCTCCTCATTTTCCAACAAAGAGCGATGATAGACTGTCCCATTGGGAAGCAGTGCACTTGGGGTCGGATCGATGGGATGCTTGACCTGGAAGTGCAGAGGTACCCCAGTAGGAGAGGAGAAGATATCTGAGTATTCTTCCACCACCTTATCCACTTGCTTTTGTTGTGTAGAGAGATCGGTCGCGGAGGCCCTAGATGTGGTTGTGATCTTTCTCTCACTCTGAGAGCGAATCATGAAGAAGATAAATTTCCCAGTCTGAGAGATGACCTTCCTGCATTGCTTGGAAGAGATTAAGGAAATAGCACTAGGAGGTATTTCCTTGGGTATCCTGTACAATTTCCTATTCAAAGAAATAATAACACTACGAGGCCTGGAATCATATACAGCATGACGATTCCATAAATAAGGTTGGCCCAAAAGAACATCTGAAACTTCGAGAGGAGCAACATCACACAATACCTTATCCTTGAAGGGCTTGATGCCATACGATAGTCGGCACTATTGGCTGACGCGGAGATTGCTTCCTTTGCGGATCCATCCAATGGTGTAGGGTTGTGGGTGCAGTGTTGTCGGAAGGGCTAGGCGCTTGACGACCTCTGCTGAGATGAGGTTCTTCTAGCTACTACTATCAATGATGAAGTGCAGCGGGGTGCCTTTTACCCACATTTGTGAATGGAAGAGGCGTTCTCCTTCTTCTGGCTCGTTTGGCTCATTAGGCTAGAGCTTGGTGGTAGCAATGGTGGCACTGGGTTCCGCATCAATGATCCATCTTCCCCTTTCTGGTTCGAACTTAGAGTCAAAATCCGCATCTGATTCAAATTCTTTCACTTCGGCCACCAGTGACTGCTTTGAGCAACAGTCAACAGTGTTATGCCAAGGGCTCTTATGGAAGTCGCACCACTTCCTGGTATCTTTCTTTGTCTTTCCAGTGTCCTTCTTTGCTTGCGGCTTGGACCGGTTGTCTTGATACTGTCCATCTTTGCTCTGTCCTTTATTCTGTGGGTTGGGGCCACGCTTTCTTGTCTTTTGCTGTGAGGGTTTCCCAGGCCCAAACGACCACATATTTTATTTTAGCTTCTGCTCGATTTTGACGACATATCGGTAGGCCGTGCCCAAGGAAGAGATGTCCAGAAATTCCATTTCGGTCTGGATGTATCTATGCAGACCACTGTGATACTTGAGAACTAGATGTCACTCTGAATCCTTGATACCCAGCTTGGTGCACAGGGTATGGAAGATATTTGTGAACTCTGGCACTGCTTGGTCTCTTTCCTATCGTAGCGTGGTCCATTTGGTATACAAGTTGTCATAACTTCCAACATGTTAGTATTGTTCCTTAATAGCATCCTTGAAGGATTCCTAGGTGGTCGTGACTGAAAATAATGAGGTTTCATATGTGTCCTTTTGTTCGCAAACAGTTTCCCACCAATCTTTGACATGGGGAACGACTTTGAGGAGCGCAAAAGTAATCTTTTCTCTATTCGAGAAGTTATGGACAGAAAAATACCCTTCTAGTAGATTCAACCACTTATCTATAGCATCTGCGTCTATCTGACCTTCAAACATAGGAATATCGAAGTTGATTTGTACCTTGAAGGGGGCGACACCTCTGCTTGAGGAGGATGCATCGCTTGTTGGTAGTTGCCGAAGGATTTGCGTGAAACTATCCATCATCTCGTTCCTCTATTGCATGAGGGCTTCCTCAAGCAACATTTTGAAAGGATCTCCTGTCCCATCATCTTTCTTTTCTCCTACCATGAGAGGTCTCTTGGGTGTGCGAGAGCTTTTGTCCTTAAGCGAAACAAGCTCGAGACCCAATTCTTTGTACCCTAACCTCGTTGGGGACATGCATTAAGACGACAAGGAGTAGACCGCTCTGATACCACTAATCTAGATTTTATGAGCAGAATGAAATGAATACAGATTATTACGAGATGCTTAACACAAAATAACAGAATACAATAAAATTGGTTTTCTATTCAATAAGGAAATAAGCTAAAACTGTAAAATGAAGCGGAAAACAAGCTCGCTGGAAGGGTGGTGGCTTATCTATGAGAAGAGATGTGACGGCTGCACTCATTCAGAACAAGATGGTTACAATGAGGCTCTCAAGGCCTTTTACAATAAACAGGAATGTCAAAACCCCTAGACATCCAAAAACCTAACCCTAGGAGACAAAGCGACAAAAGTCATGTGGGCCCCGTTTGGGTAAGTTAGTACATCAACTTCCCAGGGTCGTAACTTTTGCATACAATCTCCATTTGGGGCACATGATATCTCATTGGAAAGATCTATCCGAGGACTACAGCTAAAGAGAAAAATTTGATGTTCAAATTTGCTTGTAAAAGATACCCCAAAAAATGTCGTTTAGGGCCTCAAAACGGCCCCGGAAGTTCAGGACCCGAAAAACTGCTAAAAATAGTAAATTACGAAAATTGCCAGAAGACTGTTTTGAGCCAGTTGGAAGAGGTGGGACGCCACCGATATCCACCTGGATCACTCTCACCAGTTCGGATTCCAATTGGTACATCGAGTTGCCACCCCACTCTTTTCCTGATTTTGGCTCTCTTGCCATGAACTTTTTGACTCATTTCCAGCTGCCTGTACGGTATGAAATTGGTACCAAGCTTTTAACCTCACTCTGTCAGAATACTGCTGCTCATATTTCCAATCATATCCATGAGTGGTGAAGGAGACGTCATCTCACTAAAGCTCCCATTCCAGATCAACTCCTAGCAGGCTGGTTTACGAAGTCACTCATCCCTGTCATAACAAGAGATGTTGTCATGCGAGGTGCTGTCACCGAAGAACAAGACATTTCGAGTGCCCATGTACTAGACCTAGTCTACACTCAATCTGGCACTTTGTTTGATATTCTTCCTAACACACCCCATGACATTAACGATCCTGTAAAACCACTACAGGGACCCCAAGCCGATGGCATCATCAGATCCCTTCACACCCAGCCTCCCCATCAAACTGTTGGTTCTTCAAACCCCTAGGGTTCGTCCCCATTACCAACATAGGCTGGTCTCAACACCACCAAGTCATCTGCTCTTGTTGCTACTGAAGAAGTGAATTCTGTCTCATCAGCTTCACCTCAGAAGACTGGCAGTAAGAAGAAAAACAAAGGAAAACCTAAGAAATCTTTTTCCCAACAGGAACAAAAGAGCACTCTTGATGATGCCAAACAAAAACGAAAGCTAAAATATCCTTTTTTACTATGTGGATATGATCACTTCTCTAAGGAGTATCCCTGTAGAGGCGAAGTCCAAAAGCTTCTTAGGGGAAAACCCACTCCCGCAGTCCTCAACGATCCGTTTCCCACTCAAAACTAGCAGATGATTGCTCAACCTCCCCCATCCTAGGGGGAATCATCTAATACCATGCATGTTCTCATGGTGCACAATGAGATGATCAATTTGCACACTCGCTCACGATCATACAACACGGTCCCTTTGAATGAACCTGTTGGGAGTAATACTGAAAAAGCTTCCAACTCCTTACATGATGTCACTATACCATCAACTTCTCTCACCATTGAGAAGCCATCCTTCGATTCAATATTGCAACCGCCCAAGGGCATGATTATAAAAGCTATTTTTAATCCTAATGCTCGGGTAGCACGGAAGTACAATATCGTAGAAGACTTGGCACAAGCCCCTTGCGCCATGTCCACATTGGAATTTTTGCAGAATTGTCCCAATCAACGCAAAACTCTCCTTGCAGTGATCAGTGTGGTTGACCCTCATTCTTCGAATACCATCATGTTCCGACTTGACCATTTCAAGACAAGGCTTTCCCACCAGCTTGCATTTCAAGTAGCTACAAACCTCACTGGGAAAATTGTCCATCCTACCCTTCCAGACGAAGGCGCCTCTATGTCTGTCATGTTGATCTCCTATTGGAGAGCCATCGGCTCTCCCGAATTGAATCGCTCTCCCACCACATTGAAAGCATTCGATGGGCATGGCTTTCAACCTTATGGGCTCTTACAAGCTCTCGCAGTCAAGCTAGGTGGGAAGACCGTAACCATCAATGTGGAAGTGGTCTCCGCCCCAATAGACTATAATCTCTTGCTTGGTCGCAATTGGTTTTACACCAATATGCAGGCGGTGGCTTCTTCAGTCTTCCACATGGTGCAATTCCCCCACCAAGGACAAATTGTTACCATCGACCAATTAGATTTTTGCACACCAGACACTACTACTCATCCTGCTGACCATGTTCCTTCCATTGTACAAACGTCAAAATAGTATGAGAGTATAGGGGTTGGCCTTTTGAAAGATTCATCTCTCATGGGCGTTTTTCCCATTTCGAACCCCCCTAATCATGTTGCCTCGGTGAACATGATATCCATAGATATTTCATCTCATTCTACTAATACTTGGCTTATACCAGATGAAGCCACAACACACCTGATTGGAGACACGATGCCTCTTTCACCCACTGAAAATATTTATGAGGCTAACCAATTAGCACTGGAGGACCACCTAACCATGGCCTCCCCATCTTGTTCTCTAGAACATGCATCATCCCTACCCAACCTCTTACTTCAGACTTTTCATTTGGATGAGTCCATCATGGAAGTTATGAATGTTGATGATGGCCCGTGGGATGACCTTCACCATAGGTCCTATTTTCTTCCACCTTTGGAATACATAGAGAACAACATTCACGCCATCTTTTCACCAGATATGTACCCATTCCCCCAGTCCCCTGTACTTACATGTCTTTCAGACACTGAGGGTAATTTGGCCAACATTGAGCCTACCACCCCGATAGACATCTCGGTAAAACCTGGCGCAGTGGAACACATTCGCATAGGCCAGAAGTGTTCCCCTGAAGAAATAGCTATGGGAACGGCCTTATTCAAGCGATTTCGAGACGTATTCACTTGGTCCTACGAGGAGATGCCTAGGATAGACCCCGCGATTGTTTCTCACAAAATAAAAACCTATCCCGACATCAATCCTATACATCAAAAGTTGCAACCGGTACACCCCCAGAAGACTACAGCGATCAAGGCAGAAATTGAAAAGCTCTTAAAGGTTGGTTTCATTTATCCTGTCCCATTCACGGATTGGGTCTCAAACGTCGTCCCTATGAACAAAAAACAGGGCACCATTCACGTCTGTTTCGATTATTGGGACCTTAACAAGGCTTGTCCAAAAGACAATTACCTGACCCCATTCATTAACCAAATTATCGACAATTGAGCCGGAAGCGTCATCTTTTCATTCATGGATGGCTTCTCTGGTTACAACCAGATTGAGATCAACCCAGCCGACCAACATAAGACGACTTTCATCTGTCCTTGGGGGACATTTGCATGTCGCAAGCTCCCATTTGGCCTTAAAACGCTGGTGCCCACGTTCCAGCAAGCCATGTCGTATGCCTTCCATGATATTAAGGACTTTGTGGAACCTTACCTGGATGATCTCCCTGCTCATTCAAAGCAGCGTGAGTTCCACATGGATCATCTGATGGCCATTTTCCTCAGATGTAGACAGTACAACATTCGTCTGAATCCTCACAAGTGTATATTTTGCATTGAATCTGGATGCCTCTTAGGATTTATCGTCTCGAAGGATGGGATCCGCATTGATCCCTTAAAGGTGGAGGCCATTGTCAACCTCTCACCACCATAACGGAACTTCAAAGTCTCCAAGGGAAGGCGACTTATTTAAGACGTTTTGTTTGCAATTTCACAGAAAAAACTAAGGGGTACATGATATTGCTTAAGCAGTATGTCCCGTTCATTTGGGACAATCAAGCTCAAAAATCCTTCGACAACATCAAACATGCCATCACGCATGCCCCCGTAATCCAACCGCCAAATTATTTCCGAGATTACATCTTATATCTCGCTACTTCTACTACCACTATCACCATGGTTTTGGTACAGGAGGATCAAAACGCCCAGGAACATGTAATATACTATGCAAGTAAGGGTCTCACTAACACTGAAACTAGATATTCACATGTCGCAAAACTTTCTTTCACAGCAGTCATCGCCGTCCAAAAGTTCTGACACTACATCCTGCTCCGCAGTCCTCACCACCAACATCATTGCAGACTCAAACCCCATGTACCACGTACCGACATGTCAGGTGCTTGGGTGCAAGTATTCACGCTGGATTGTGATACTGCAAGAATTCGATCTTCTTTTCGAGAAAGCCAAGTCCAAAAAGTCCCTGGTGTTTGCTAAGTTGATTTGTGACTTTCCCCGTGCTGATGTAGAAGTTGAGCACAATGACTCCTTTCCAGATGAGTCATTGTTTCTCATCAGTACAACCGATCTGTGGTATGGATATATTTCTTTATATCTTCAAACCCAATGCTTCAACCCTCAAATCTCTTGAGATGACCATCGTCGAATTCGTCACCATGCAAAGTATTATCTGATCATCAGTGATACTTTGTACCATCGTGGCATCGATTCCATTCTTCAACGTTGTCTAACTCACGATGAGGATGAATGCGTTCTGAATGACTGTCACGCTGGGGCGTGTGGCGGTCACCTCTCTGGGATGGCTACAACCCAGAAGATTTTGCGCACAGGATATTATTGGCCTACTATCTTCAAAGATTGTACTGAGACCGTAAAAAGATGTCCTCCATGCCAACACTTCCATACGAAGAAGCGCACCCATCCCACCCCGTTACACTTGGTTATTTCCGTGGGCCCCTTTACAAAATGGGGCATCGATTTTATGCATTGTAAGCCTACCTCGGCCGGAGGGCATAGTTACATCATCGTAGCTATAGATTACTTCACAAAGTGGGCCAAGGCAATGCCTACATACCAAAATGACAGCAAAACCGTTGCACTCTTCATGTTCAATCTCGTAATAGCGCGGTTTGGAGTACCTCAGGCTATAGTTACCGATCACAGTTCTCACTTTCAGAACCATATGGTTGATGAACTAAGCAATAGATTGGGTTTTTGACATGAACACTGAAGACCTTACTACCCACAGTTGAATGGACAGGTCGAGGCCATTAACAAGGTCTTGAAAACTATGGTCCAATGGATGGTAGGTACGCATAAGTCCAACTGGCATAATATGCTCTTTTCATCATTATGGGCCTACAGAACCTCTGTCAAAACTGCCACAGGTTTCACTCCTTTCCAATTGGTGTATGGATTGGAAGTTGTCCTGCCTATAGAGTGTGAAATTCCATCTCTACAACTCACTGTCAAACTTCTTCCTAACACTACTGCCGAGTGTTAAATTTTGAGCATTAATTCACAATACTCTAGGAGCTTTGTTGAGAGAATAACATATACAATGTATCAATGCATGACAATCACAATATGACAAGCATCACAAGAATAAAAAGCATAAGAGACAAGAGACACAGAGTTTTCATGGGGAAAACCCTAAGGTGAAAAAACCCACAACTTCCTCAGAGATAGAGAGAGCAATGGCTCAACCAAAGTACAACCAAATAACACTGAGATAGTCTCCTAGTAGCAGATGATCCTCCTCCTCACTAGTGCGCCACTTTCTGAGTGAGAGTGAGTTACATTTCCGAGTGAGTAAAATAGAGATCTCCGATCTCTATTTATACTAACCTTTTTTCCCAGTGACATTATGGGGCCGACTTGTCTATCTAGGTACATCACATTATAATATATATATTTCAGGGCCGACCCCACACATGGTGGTCTAATAACCCATCGGCAAGTACACACACTTGCGACACTTGTCAATCCACATGACGACACTTCCTTATAGAGGAATAACACATCTCTATTAAGGGTACAATAAATATATATATAATACACAGATGAAATACATTCCGAAGTTACATATACATCAACACTCCCTCTTAACTAGGAAGGTATTTCTCGACACAGATCTGCTAGACAAGTCTTCTTCTCAGGATCATCATCATCGATGAATCGTCATCATCATAATCACTACTGCTGCTATCTCAACCAATCTCTGACTCTACTCATCATAGGAAGTTCTATAGAGGCAATCCTTTTTGATACTGGATGTAGGCCCACCACCTACAGGTCTTCATCATCACTGGCCATACTATGGAATCCTCAGGACTTATTACATGCATCACAAAACCTCGAAAGAGCATCTGCCAGATATCCCAGGGCAACGAATTACATGCCATAGGAAAAACCTCGAAAGACTATCTGTAGATCTCCCAGGGCCATATTATATGTGACCTCACCACAAAACCTCACAAGAGCATCCCAGGCTGTTACGAGCACACAACTCTACCTATATGATCTCCTAAGGTACGAATTACATGTGGTCACCACAAAACCTCGCAAGGCATCCCAGGCTGTTACGAGCACACAGCTCTACCTATAGGATCTCCCAGGGCACAAATTACATGTGGTCATGGAAAAACCTTGCAAGAGCATCCCAGGACTGATTACGGGCACACAGCCCAACCTATCGGATCTCCCAGGGACACGAATTATATGCCATAGGACAAAACCTTGAAAGAGCATCTGCCAGATATCCCAGGGAAACGAATTACATGCCATACGCAAAACCTCATAAGACTATCTGCAGATCTCCCAGGGCAACGAATTATATGTCCTCCTAGAGCAAAACCTCAAAAGAGCATTTTCCAGATATCCCAGGGCACCGAATTACATGTCATAGGAAAAACCTCGAAAGACTATCTGCAAATCTCCCAAGGCAATGAATTACATGCTCATCTGCACAACCTGATCCACGGCCATAGAGTATCAACCTGATACTCACAATACATCATCCTGATGTACACATGATCATCCTGATCATCATCACTGCAACATCCTGAAGCTCGTCAACCATGATCATCCTGATCATACAATGCATCTACCTGATGCATACCAAGTGTCTACCTGATACATATCATCATACATGATCCACTTGATACAAATACAAATACATGTGCTATGAATATTAAATATTGTATTAAATTAATCAGTAAATTATTAATTAGTTTAATTGAAGGGATGTAACCCTTCTTAAGAATGCTCAAACCTTATAAAAGGTGAGCTCTTGTAAAGCGTTAAAGCATCTTATCAATTCAATAATATATATCTAATTCAATATGGATCTCACGTCCTAGTTTTTTTGTTGCATTTGGTATCAGAGTGGAACGCTCCTCCATCTGAGCTCGGATTCAGCTCACTCAGAGCGGACTCACTCCTCCATCAGGTGAGATCGGACTCAGCTCATTCCCCCACTCCACTTCCTATGTACTCCACCACCTCCGCGCTGCCCTTCACTTCCATCCTCGTCCTCCCCTTCCAGCGTCCTGCTCCAGCTCCATTATCCGCCTCCCTGCTCGCCCAACACTGCAGCTCCACGCCCCTCCACCTCTGCTCCTCACATTTCCCACTTCCTACTACCTTTCCCCGACTCTCACACCACACCCTCCTACATTTGCACCTCCACGCAGCTCAACGCCGCTACACCTCACCTCCATAGCCCCATACCTCCGACATTCCCTGCCCAAATCCATGGCTCTCTCACACGCCCGACCTCCCTCCTCACTCTCCCGCCTCCCTGCTACACCACCCTCTACCCCACCATCTCCCTCACTATCTCATTCCACCACCCTCCTGCCAACGTCTACGCATATCCCCATCACCCATTCCCCCCAACACCTCCACAACTCCACGCTCTCCCCACACTCCCGTGCGTGTCTCTTCACACAGAACACGCCCATCTGCACCACTCCATCTCCCTTGGGCCTGCATCCACCTCGCCAGCCTACCCCCATCTCCCATCTCCCACTACCTGCCACCATTGCAGTGTCGTTGTCATACCTCCAAGCTCTCTTCCAGCCGCCATCTCCACGAAACCCTACATCAACAAAAATTCAAAAAAATATATAGAAAAGCTAAATAAATATTATATAATAAACTTATTATTAATAATATTTATTCTAAAACTTTATAATATATATAATATTATTATTCCCAAATAATAATAATTATTATTTTTATTTGTCCTTAACCACATAAGCCAAAATCGATTCCAATTATTCACCACCACACTTAAGAAGCATGACGACGGAGTTAAAAGCTCAAATTGTGAAAATAGAGAAGGATTTCCAAACTTTCAAGGAAATGATCACCAAGAGCCAAGAAGCACTTAAGAAAGAAATTAAAGAGGAAGTCATTCAAGTAATGGAGCAGAAAATGGACGACAAGTTCGACATTATGAGCAAGGAACAAAAAATGTTAGACCAAAAAATGATGCAGAACCATAATACATTAATGGAGGTGTTACAAAGACTAATGCAAAAAAAGGACCAAGTCGGCAGTCCAGATGTGCTAGATGCCTCATCTCATATTTTCACACAGGAAGCACTTGCCAAGAATCAATAAGAATTGCAAAAAGAAATAAAGATTAACAATGCGACGCTTAAGCAAGAGATAGAAACAAAAGTACTGCCAGAGATGGAGGCACGATTAAATAGCCAAATAGAAGCTATCAGTAAGATAGTAGAGAATAAAAAAGATAAAAATCACCGCCAACAACGAAGTAGTTCAAATATGTCACTTACATCATCCAGTAGTTCCGATCCACCATCAAACCGTAAAGCAAAAGGGAATCAATATCACCATTACATAGTGTACCCACCTAAGGCAAAAATAAAGTTGTCGAAATACAATGGAAGTGAAGACCAATGCGTTGCTTGGCTAAACAAAGCAGAAGAATACTTCGACATTTACAATATTCAATCTGATGAGGAGAAGGTGAAATATGCGTCAATGCATATGGAAGGGTACGCCTATAATTGGTACTTATGGTGGAAGAGAGACAATTTTTCCTACACTTGGAACTTGTTCAAAAATGATTTTTTTAATAGGTTTCAAGGTATCAAAGAAGATGAGCTTTTCAATAAACTTACGAGATTACAACAAGTTGGAAGTGTTGAGGAATTCACACATCAGTGGGAATCCTTGTCGACACGAGTATTTGGGTTGTCTGACAAGCAAAGACTCGAAACCGATTTAGGAGGTCTTAAACCGTACCTCCAAAAAGAGTTAAAGTTACACGACATACCTAACGTAGAGGTAGCAAGACATAAAGCAAAAGCCGCAGAACGCAAACTAGAAGGAATAAAAAAAAGAGGCGACAACCATTATCGACAAGAAAAAGAGACACAATGTAGGTACTGTGAAGATACGTGGTCACCCGGCCATCAATGCCACAAACCTCAATCATATGCCTATGAAATGGAAAATAGATCAAATCCATCTAACAATTACTCTAATAATAGAAAGAAGAAGAAAAACATATGTTTTCGATGCGGTGATGATTGGATCCCAGGCCATAAATGTAGGAACAATTAGACAATACAGTGCAAAATCATCAATGGAAAGGAAGTGCAAGTCTCTACACAAGAAATTGCATCCGACTCTAATATCGACACTAAATCTGAATGAAGGATGACATTAGGAAAATACTCAAGCTTTGAGGACAAAGCTTTTCCAAAAGGGGAAGGCAATGCTATGAATATTAAACATTGTATTAAATTAATCAGTAAATTATTAATTAGTTTAATTGAAGGGTCATAACCCTTCTTAAGAATGCTCAAACCTTATAAAAGGTGAGCTCTTGTAAAGCGTTAAAGCATCTTATCAATTCAATAATATATATCTTATTCAATATAGATCTCGCGTCCTAGTTTTTCTGTTGCAACATGATACAGATCACCATACATGATTGTTATAGCTTGAAATGACACCTCTCCGTCCGTGACGACACTTGTTTCCCTTGGTCGCATGACGACACTTCTTGAGATCAAGTTCAGTCACACAACAGGACAATTGTGGATGGAGGAGTCATTTGGGACACTAAAAATGGTTGAAATTACCTCATTCTTGACCCATTTGATGTATATGACCCTTAGGAACATTTTTCCAGACCAAACCATCTCCTGAAAATGAGCAGAAAAGCCTGTTTTTGGCCATTTTTCACTATGAGCGCGACTCTACTGTTATAATAGTAGCGTGTGTACGCGACTTTGTCTCATTCAAAGTAGCGCCCATTTCCATATGTACGCGACTTTGTCTACTATAGAGTAGGGTACACTCTTGTTTTGGTCAAAATCTCGAAATTTGAGTAAGTTAAGTTGGTTGGGAAACCTCTTGAGTGGTTATAACTTCTTTTCCTCTTCCTCACTGACTATATAAGGAGGGTAGAAGGGTCATGTGAGAGGACCAAGCCCAATTGCAAAGTTATGCTGGAGGAATGGAGACCCTCATCCCCCTCTCTTGTGCTTAAGTTTTGGTAAACCCTAGTACAATTGCTTAGAGGTTGGGATCCTTGGAGAACGGAAGCAGGAGATCTTGAATCTAGGTTTCGTGAAGTGCCAAGCTTGAAGGAAGGTATAATTTTATGTACTTGCTTTCATTCATTAATAAATATCAGACGTTCTTCTCTTTCCAAATATGACCTATTAATGTGTCTCAGATTTGATTACTGTTTGATTATAGTTTGATGTCTCTTTCTATTATGAATATCAGTATTATATATGTAGTCAAATGTATTTGAGAAAGGTATCAAGTTGTTTTGCAGGTCTGGGCATTGCGACATTGGATAAGCATTGAAGAGCGAGGGAAGCAAAGCTAGGATCAACCTTCTGAATGAGGTGCCTACATCTCTAAACCCTAATCTCTTCATTTATTTGTTATACTTGAAGAATGCTTGTAAGTCTATCTTTATCACCGTAAGTTGGTAGTTTCTCCCCTGAACTATAGGTGCATTTTCCCCACAACAGAATGGCGACTCCGCTGGGGAAAGCCTAACTGCTTAGGGGTATCCAAGGTCATTTCTTCAGTCTTGTTTGATGGTCTTTGTTCATTTTCTTGATTAGGATCAGTGAGTAGGCTCTGTTTGACCCTCCTGGGCTTTTTACAGACCCTTCCCAACCCTTGCAAACCTTTGTGGACCCAGTTTGGGGGTTTTAACCCCGTTTTTTAGAATTTTTTTCTTGTACGCTACTGTTTGTACCACACAGTAGCGCCCATACTACTATGAGCGCTAGTTTCCTTCATACACAGTAGCGCCCATACTGCTATGAGCGCTAGTTTCCTTCATACACAGTAGCGCTCAAAATCTGGGTTTGAATTTTTTGAGTTTTTGGGTTGTGGACCCAAATCTGGGGGCTGTGGCTGCATTTTTTGGGGTCCCTGATGACCTTAGGTATGTGTTAAACCCCTGTAGGTGGTCTCCCATCCTTGTATTGATCTTACATTCATGATTTGAACCTCTTTTGATCAATTTGGGCTTTTTTGGAAAGTTTTGGGGTTTGTTGACTTAAGTTGGGGGGTTGTGGACCTGTTTGGTGTTTTGTACCCTAATTTGAGTCTGATTGAACTTGCTTGCCCCATTTCCACTGGATTTGAAACCTCTTGAGTCTTTTTGACCCTGTTTGTATCTATTTGAGTGAAATTTCTCTTTTAGGTTGGTTTCTTGTCCTCCCTTATGCTTTTAGTTTTTCTTTTGTAGTGAAAGCTCAAGTGTTTTGGCTGTTGTTCAAGACCTTGTTTGCATTGTTTACGTGCAGACCTGACTTTACCAAACCATACTTCTTCGTAGGTCATTCGCTTCGTTTGGGTCTAAAAGTAGTTTTTGTACTCTTTTCCCAATGTTTGGCATGCTTACATCAATAAGAATTTGAAAGTCATATTGGTAGCTTTTACTGTTTCATAAAGAGAACCTGAAAGTTTCTTTGCTTTGCTTTGATAGTAGGTTAGTTTCAGTTTTTGTTTCTTACCTTTGAAAAGCATAAAGAATTTTGATTTATCTTATAAATAGAGTACCTTGCAAGTGGCTTAAAAGATTTTAGAGTGCTTTGCATAAAAAAGAACAAGTTTTCTTTTGCATACCTAGTTGCTTGAGTAGCTGCATTCTTAGGTTTTGAGTTTAATTTTTTACATTTAGACTTTATTTTTACCTTTTTTGCATTCAAAAGATTAAAAAATTGCATTTGCACATGCATTCTAGATCAGAATTTTAAGACTTGCATTGAAAAGAAAAAGATTTGTTTGGTGGTAAATATTTCATTTTCAGTACTTTATTTCTATTATAACCACTCTCGCACACCCACTACCTTTTTGAGTAATCAAGTAACCTTTAAAATGAACCCTAATAAAATGAACTAGCAACATTTTCTTTTCTAGGTTACACTACACCAACTAGTCTTGGTTAGGATCTTGGGTTTAAAACACCTTAAACCACCCAAGATCACACATTGCGCAAAAATCGTAGTGAGACTATCATTAGGCAAACCCACCTCACTCAAAATTTGCCTGGGAGCATATGCAGTAGGTCAATGTGAGATCAGTTTGTGGGAATACCTCTCCTACTTTCTGTTCGAGCATACGCCAGGATCGGATTGCGTATTGGGGACTCTTTCGAGTTTCGGGCTTAGCTACCCTGCCCACGCTTTCTGATTCGACCGGTGACTGTTCCCCCAGGAGTTTTCGGTGTTGTGGTATCCTTAGTATCAGACTCTAGGTTCATACACAGGTGACAGCGGAGGGTATATCTGCTGTACCTAGGACAGACGTGGGAGGAAATCCCTTGCAGGTCTTTGGGAGGGCAGTTGGGTGATTCCAGCGCTTGCACCCTTAGTCATTGTATTGTGGACCCCGGGTAACTGTCCTTCATCCTTCGTTGATCTGTTCTGGGCCCTCATCATCCCAGACTCTTCTCCGGAAGGCATCTGTTTGCCTGGTTTGATTTACTTAGGACCTTTTTTTAGTGGTGTGCTCTTTGTGCTACTTGTTTTTAGTTTGCCTTAGGGAACTTCTTGTTCATTTGAGCGAGAAACCATGTCTAGCATTCCGGCGAGTGCCAATCAAGGTACCCCTGTTCCGGGGCATCCTTATGCTGTTCCATTCATTGGAAACATTGGTGGTCCCTTAATGGCTACTTTGAATCTTCCTGGATTCACTATTGGGCTGCCGGTGTGGTTGTTTTCCACTCCGAATGCCTTGCATGCTCCTGACGCTTCTTTTGTGAGCACCTCAAATCAAGAGCATCAGAACCCTGTGCCTCCTTTGCCAGTAACATCTTCTCCTCCTTCTTCTACCTCATGCGGCGAAAGTAGCAATACTAGTAACCAGCAGTCTAAAAGGAATAGACGGGGGAAGAATAGGAAGAAGATGCCAAAACAAGGGGGCAAGCACCCTGCCTCTGCAGATCATGCAGGGGGCACCCACCCAGCCTCTGGAGGTCATGCTGGGAGAAAACTTTTAGTCACTGAAAATCATACTGAAAGTTTGTCTTCAACCACTGTCAGTCATGTTGAGGACACGTCATTGATCACTGCTAGTCATATTAATGACAAGTCACCAGTTCCTGTGAGTCATACTGGAGATACCAGATCAGCCACTGCAAGTCATGCTGAGGGAGTTGACATTGTCGACAAACCCAACAAACAGAAGCTTAAGTTCCCTTGTAAGTTTTGCGAGGGAGACCACCTTACTTACTTGTGCCCTGTACTTCCAGAAGTGCAAAAAGTGTGGTCCTTAGTTCAAAAGTCTTTTGCTTCTGAGCAACCAGCCTCTATGAGTCATGCTGGGGGCAAGCTGTCAGCCAATGCTAGTCATGCTGAGAGTACTGACGTTGTAAAGGAGTCTAAACCTATAGGACGGAAACCAAAGTTCCCTTGTAAACTTTGTAAGGGAGATCACCTTACTCACCGATGCCCTGCCATTCCAGAGGCACGAAGAGTGTGGTCCATGTCTGAAGGAACCTCTGTTCCTGAGTTGTCTATAGATTACCTGCAGTCAGATCAACCTTTGGTTGATAAAGTGGTTGAACCAATGCAATCTTTGGTCGACCCCACTCTTCCTTCGGAGAGTGAAGTGATTGAATCGATGCAATCTTCGACCGATCCCATCAGTCCTTCAGAGATTGATGCACCTACTACTAAAGTCTTCTGCATTACCAGTTTGGATATTTCTAAAAAAGGGGGCACTTCATCTGTGCCATGTGAACCCCTACCAAGCCCTAGGATTGTTTCCTTTGATTGGAATAGTCTAGCCGAGCCTCGTCTTCCTTCTTCGACACCTTTTCAGATAAAGGTTGATATCTGGAACCATACGGTTGATCGATGTATTGTTGATGAAGGTGCTTCTATTAGTATCTTATCCGCTTATGCTTGGAGAGATTTGGGTTTCCCTAATGTTTTTCCAGCTGCTAATTGTAAAGTTAGTCACAGCAGATCTAATGAACAAATAAATCAGTCACAACAGATGAATAAGAAGATATGGTGCAAAACTGTGCAAAACATGCAGCAGTGCTCTCTATCCCAGAAAGGGTGAATGAATTACAATACAAACTGTCACAATGAACAGAGCAATTCGAATTGCCTAAGGAGGTCATTCGAATCACTGAATGGAGTAGCTTGACTCAATCTAGGAGTCCTCATCAATCATCGGTGTTGCTCATCAATCACAACAAACAGTCATCCAGGTGTCAAGCTGAGTCTAACTGATCATAATAAATGTAACTGAAGTGTGTAGCACTGATATAGGATCTGGAGGCTCAGTGGGGGCGCATGGGAGGCTAACTGGAGTCAGAGCAAGTCACCTAATCGAACTGGAGGTCAATCGGAGGTGAAACAGTCAGTCAGGAGTGAAATCGGAGTGAAATCAATCAGAATCGGAGCTAACTGAATGTAACTGGAGTGAATCTGCAGTGGTAGGTGAGCAAGTGCGCCCTTCTCAGTCAGTAGGTGAGAAGAGGGCGCCTTTCAGCTTAGGAGGGCTAAAACTCTGTGGAAAGTGGCTCCCGGGTGCTAGAAGAAGGTGGATAAGGTGCTGGAGGCATCAAACTGGTGACTGGACTGCATATCCTGAAATAGATCATGCAAGATCCTGAAGTAGATATGTATCCCGAAATAGATGATCCTGAAATAGATATGTATCCCGAAATAGATGATGGATATCCGAACACCCCCCCTCAAGCTAGACTATGATGTGCCAACTAAAATAATGTGGGGCCCTGGTAACTAAGACCAAAGGTCACCCCAATACAATAATCCAAAAAAAAACTAATAACAGTCAATAAACCGAGGAAATGGGGAAAACCTCATGGGAAAAATACCCCCCCTCAAAATAGACTATAGTACACCAAAAGATTTAACTGCTCCAAAATCAAGTAGATATGTCTGGAGGTATCTTACTCTTGGGAGTAAATGGATCATGCTCCAAAAACATGTGCTTGAATTCTCCATCAGTGGATGCAAGCGAATGTGGAGACTTTAAGAACTTGCTCTTCATACCGAAAAAGGTGAGAACAAATCTGAAAATATGAGGATGATCCTGGAACCTGTGATTCGAACCAAGTGAGGTAGGAATAGCTCCAATCGGATCAAATAGATCTTGAAACTTGAACTTCTTATCAATAGAAGTTAAATCAGCTCCAAAAATAGATGAATGGTTTCTTGAGATCTCCTTTGAACCAACAAGGGTGAGATCAAAACCAAAATCAGCAAAAAGTGCATGAGAATTGAACTCAAGCGAATGGTAGTGCTCTTCATCTTCATTAAAAATATGAGAAACTTTGCAAATGATAGAACATAAGTTTATAGAAGGCATGCAATCAAGGAGGGCGAATGCTTCACCTCCAAAATCAGATTTTACCTCCAAAACATCAAGTAGATCATTATTCCGCATGCCGACAAACTCATGTGAAAGAGAGGATTCAAGAACCTCTTCGGAATCTAGAGTATGAGCTTGTTTATCTTGCTCAGAATTCGAAATAGAAGACTTTGAGAGAATGAGTGTTGAATCTACAGTTTCTTCTTCATCTTGAACAATTGTTGAGCCCAACACATGATCGGAAAGAACACATAAGGAGATCTCACTGGGCTTGTTCTCCAAAAGGCTAGCATGATCCTCTTCTTCCTGCTTTCCAAATTCTCTGTCAAGTTGGACCCATAGATCACTTGGATTTTCAGCAGTCTTAATGAGGTAGCGCATACAAGGAGACATAGCAAGACATATTGCTCCAAAAGCTCTATCACAATCATTGAGCCAATCATTCTCCTCTTCATCGGAATCAAAATCTCTTGTATTACCAATGCACATATCAAAAAGACATTGTCTCTTCAAGAATGCAATCATCTTTGGTTTCCATTCATCATAGTTGAATGGAGTAAGAATATTTTGTGAAGAAGAAGTCTCCATCTTTGCATTAGCGAATGCACATGGAGGAAGTAAGAAACCTGCAAATCACATCAAAACAACCACAATAAGGTCGAACAATCCACCCTTTGAGAGTTGCATCACACCTGGGATTGGATTTCAAGCAATGTTGAATAGGTCCAATGTATCAGATCCAGGAATTATGTGGTAACTCAAGCTTCTGGAGTGGTATTGGAGTATTTTTCAAGCTTTGCATGCACAGGAGCGAATGCCCTTGAGATATCTCATGCCAAACTTTTTGCAATTTTTAGCAATTCAGTCAAATCTTCTTGTATAAACACCTGTAGAAAAGAGATCTTGTCCCTGCAATGGCTTTGATACCATGTAAAGTTAGTCACAGCAGATCTAATGAACAAATAAATCAGTCACAACAGATGAATAAGAAGATATGGTGCAAAACTGTGCAAAACATGCAGCAGTGCTCTCTATCCCAGAAAGGGTGAATGAATTACAATACAAACTGTCACAATGAACAGAGCAATTCGAATTGCCTAAGGAGGTCATTCGAATCACTGAATGGAGTAGCTTGACTCAATCTAGGAGTCCTCATCAATCATCGGTGTTGCTCATCAATCACAACAAACAGTCATCCAGGTGTCAAGCTGAGTCTAACTGATCATAATAAATGTAACTGAAGTGTGTAGCACTGATATAGGATCTGGAGGCTCAGTGGGGGCGCATGGGAGGCTAACTGGAGTCAGAGCAAGTCACCTAATCGAACTGGAGGTCAATCGGAGGTGAAACAGTCAGTCAGGAGTGAAATCGGAGTGAAATCAATCAGAATCGGAGCTAACTGAATGTAACTGGAGTGAATCTGCAGTGGTAGGTGAGCAAGTGCGCCCTTCTCAGTCAGTAGGTGAGAAGAGGGCGCCTTTCAGCTTAGGAGGGCTAAAACTCTGTGGAAAGTGGCTCCCGGGTGCTAGAAGAAGGTGGATAAGGTGCTGGAGGCATCAAACTGGTGACTGGACTGCATATCCTGAAATAGATCATGCAAGATCCTGAAGTAGATATGTATCCCGAAATAGATGATCCTGAAATAGATATGTATCCCGAAATAGATGATGGATATCCGAACACTAATTGGCCGTTGACCTTTGATAGAAGACCTAGTGAACCGATCGGATTCCTCCGTCAGGCACCTGTTACCTTGGGTGGAAAAACAGTCTTAGTTGATTTTATGGTTTTAAAGGACCCTATGGACTTTGATATGATCCTCGGGCGTGATTACGTTTATGCTATGCATGCTGTGGTGTCTACGCTTTTTCGTGTGATGCATTTCCCTCATAACGAAAACATTGTCACCATCGATCAGCTTGCATTCGTTGATCCTCCTTATTACCCAACTGTAGACCAGTCTGATCCTTCGTCATTAGGCACTACTATGTCACATGCGCCTCATGTGGCATATTGTTCCTTGAGTTCAACTGCTACTGAGAAGAAGTCTCTGAGTTCATGCTTACCTTCTCGGGACTTGGTCCCAGCTTTTGACCAAGTGACACCTCCATCTGAATGTTTAGATATGTATTCTATCTGGGATGATATACTTCCTTCCGATGAAGTTTTCCTAGAGTCTATGGTACAGTCTGCCATTCACTTGGATGTTGATCCAGTCACAGTTATGTCCAGCCCCGGTTTGACCTTAAAGTCTGATCTTCCTACTATTGAGTCTTTGGACTCTCCTATAGATCCGCAAATCGGTGTTCCTGCTGAGTTTGATTCTGCTTCTAGAATTTTCAACTCCCATGATGATGAATTTGTTTCTGCAGATTCCATCATGTCCTTCAACTTTGATCTTCATCCTGAAGCTGATCTTGTTGATTGTAAGTCCTCGGGCTTGGGTACCATAGAGTCTTCATTTGAACACTCTGCCTTGTTTATGCCTGTTGTTGATGATAGTGAAGTTGAAAGTATTTCTACCATAGTGACTTGTATCGGGTCTTTCTTTACATATGTTTTAGATATGATCCTGGTACTAATGTTTCTTGGAGACAGGATTCTTAGCTGGATGTATACTTGCTTACTGGTCCTTTTCGACACCTTGTGCGACCATGTCAGGTATATTCGGAACCTTGCATATAGGTTTAGGCTTCCCCGCTGTTATGTTGCATTTGAACCTTTTGCCATCCGAATTCGCCATAGGGTCGAACCTGTTGGATATTGGTGTGATAGCCATCTCTTTATGCATTGTGCACCAGTCCGACAGCAGAGCCTACCTAACATGGGTCACCCTAGTCAGCACCCTTATGCCATTCTGGTGCCCATGCCGAGTTTTTCTCATAGGCTCGGGAGCCTTTTTAGATTTACCATGACTTTGAGAAGAAGCCTCATATCTTTCTTCCTCATATATTTCTGGCCATCCCTGATAAGGTTCCCATCTTTGTGTTCAAATTGCATATGCATCTATTATGATCCCGCTTGCGCTAATGAGCCTGAAGCCGGCTTCCACGCTTTTAGCCCGTTGTATAAGCCTCCATCTCTGATCTAATTTCCGCTAAGCCCTATATCATTTTGCCTTTTCATTTTGACACCTTTTACCTGGAGGAGACACACCCTGAGTGTCCTTATCTTGCCCATGTTCCTTGCATTAGGCATAGCTTTGTTCCATGCGCTTGGAGCTAGTTTTGCATGTCCCTGACACTCGTCTCCTCCCATTTCGAGCATTCTTCTCTTACTTCGAGCTCTTTAAAAACAGTAAGTAGGCTACGAGCATTCTTCTACCTTTACTTCGAGCTCGTTAAAAACAGTAAGTAGGTTATGAGCATTTCTTTCATCTTCACTTCGAGCTCGTTAAAAACAGTAAGGAAGTTATGAGCATTTTCCTATCTCCTTTGAGCTCATTAAAAACAGTAAGGAGGTCATGAGTTTACTTTTTCGGACTCGTTAAACCTTTACGGAAAAGATCCCTATGGAGTTCTCTTAAGCACTTTTCAGACTCCTTAAATAGGAAAAGTTTGCCGAGCATAGTTGTCTTTTCGGGCTCGTTAAAATAACTGAACTGACATCCACTTAGGTATAGAATTACCCCTTTTCCGGGCCTTGGTGGATAATTTGCGGAAAAGGTATACTCTAGGTATACTCTTGTATGCGCTAGAAGAGTTCTTCTTCCATCATTTTACACTTTTTCGGGGAAGGAGACTAACTCTACGAAAAAGGACCTTTGGAGTCGTCTTTAGGGTTTTCAGACTCTCGAAATTTGAAAATACCAAGCGAGCACATACCAATCCGGGCTCGATATAAAATCCACGGATAAGTGTATAGAGGACTGTTTAAGTTTTTCAACTCTATAAGCAAGAAAACACCGTCGAGCACAGACCAATCCGGGCTCGATATAAAATCCACGGATAGGTGTATGGAGTTTTCTTCTAGGTTTTTCAGACTCCTTAAATATGAAAATACCGTCGAGCATGCTTTAGTTCTTTGTCAAGCTCATTAAAAAATGAAAAAGGAAAGGGAAGGGAAGAATGTCAAAATATCTTTCAATATGATGGCAGCAAGTCAACTATCTCCTTGAACAAAGCACCTGTTTTGAGTCTATCAAACAAGTTGGGTTCTAGTATTGACCTTAGGGTAAACTTGATCTCAGAGTTCCTACTCCTCCGTTTGGTTAGTTTTCCAATCATTTGGAGAATCTGTTAATGTCTCCTACATTGCAGATATGTATCGTGGTCTCTTTGTGTTCAAAGCTGCCTAAGTCACTCTTGTGTCGTGCTCACTGTTCAAGGATACAACCTGTGTCAGCCATTCTGCAGTTGCCTTGACCTCATGTGTCGGCCATTCCTTGGTGTCAGTCTGTTTCATCATGTGTTCAGTCCTACTTCAAATCAGCTCATACCTTTTGAGTGTCCCTCGTGTTGGATGATGGAGGATGCATTAAGGCCTCCCTTCCAACGGACTTCTTCCCATCGACTTCAGCTCATTGTGCTCTGGGAATGAAGTTTAGAGTTTCGGTTAGTACCTTGGGGATTGCAGTCATTAGTGGCAGTTTCCCTCGCTATTGGATAGATGGGAATACATCAATGTCTCCTATCCGATAGATTCTTCAAGTGTTCGACGGCAAGACCACTTATTCGCACTTGCTTGAATGTACTAGGTACTTTGGGTTCCATTTTCATTATTGGTGGACACCCTCGCGTTTGTTAACGGTATACATCAATGACCGGTAATCAAACGATACCTCCCATGTTCGACAACAGCTCATTTATTCGCATGGATAGGTTTGTACCTTGGGTTGTTTTTGGATGAAGACCTTGGGATCCTCGATAGCATCACCTCATTTATGTTATCGCCCAAGTTGCGCAAGACTGAGCCCCACTCCTTTTGGCTCTTGATGAGACATAGATCCATCTTGTTCTCTATGGCTATGTTCTCCAATTTTGACATAGATACACCTCGTATTTATGTGGCTATGTTTACACTTCTGTTCCTCATGGATCCACGCTTGTATTCTAGTGGCCATGATATATGCATCAGTATTTGGACCATTGTTGTATCCTCTTGGAGATCATGTTCCACCATTTGAACATGGACAGTTACCCCATGGATAAGTTTGTCTGACTTTGCCTTTGTTTTCAGGTACTTCATTTGAGCCTATGATTCTTGGTTTCTCCGTTCCTCCACGATTCAACTCTTTTTTATTTTTTATAATGTATTTCGGCCATCGTTTCCCGTACTCCCTCTGACCTCATACATTAGGGGGCATCTGTTATAGCTTGAAATGACACCTCTCCGTCCGTGACGACACTTGTTTCCCTTGGTCGCATGACGACACTTCTTGAGATCAAGTTCAGTCACACAACAGGACAATTGTGGATGGAGGAGTCATTTGGGACACTAAAAATGGTTGAAATTACCTCATTCTTGACCCATTTGATGTATATGACCCTTAGGAACATTTTTCCAGACCAAACCATCTCCTGAAAATGAGCAGAAAAGCCTGTTTTTGGCCATTTTTCACTATGAGCGCGACTCTACTGTTATAATAGTAGCGTGTGTACGCGACTTTGTCTCATTCAAAGTAGCGCCCATTTCCATATGTACGCGACTTTGTCTACTATAGAGTAGGGTACACTCTTGTTTTGGTCAAAATCTCGAAATTTGAGTAAGTTAAGTTGGTTGGGAAACCTCTTGAGTGGTTATAACTTCTTTTCCTCTTCCTCACTGACTATATAAGGAGGGTAGAAGGGTCATGTGAGAGGACCAAGCCCAATTGCAAAGTTATGCTGGAGGAATGGAGACCCTCATCCCCCTCTCTTGTGCTTAAGTTTTGGTAAACCCTAGTACAATTGCTTAGAGGTTGGGATCCTTGGAGAACGGAAGCAGGAGATCTTGAATCTAGGTTTCGTGAAGTGCCAAGCTTGAAGGAAGGTATAATTTTATGTACTTGCTTTCATTCATTAATAAATATCAGACGTTCTTCTCTTTCCAAATATGACCTATTAATGTGTCTCAGATTTGATTACTGTTTGATTATAGTTTGATGTCTCTTTCTATTATGAATATCAGTATTATATATGTAGTCAAATGTATTTGAGAAAGGTATCAAGTTGTTTTGCAGGTCTGGGCATTGCGACATTGGATAAGCATTGAAGAGCGAGGGAAGCAAAGCTAGGATCAACCTTCTGAATGAGGTGCCTACATCTCTAAACCCTAATCTCTTCATTTATTTGTTATACTTGCAGAATGCTTGTAAGTCTATCTTTATCACCGTAAGTTGGTAGTTTCTCCCCTGAACTATAGGTGCATTTTCCCCACAACAATGATCCACCTGATCATACAATGTATCCACCTGATACATATACAGATACATGGTCCAAGCATCCAACATGATGCATATACAAAAATATATACACATGATCCAACCGATCATATCCAGCATCCAACATGATGTGTACATACATATAAATGATCCAAATGATCATATCCAGCATCCAACATGATGCGTACATACATATAAATGATCCAACTGATCATATCCAGAATCCAACATGATGCACACATACATGC
Organism: Larix kaempferi; assembly: GCA_027924585.1. Classification (NCBI taxonomy): domain Eukaryota; kingdom Viridiplantae; phylum Streptophyta; class Pinopsida; order Pinales; family Pinaceae; genus Larix; species Larix kaempferi. Next base: position 67,517,113 of record BSBM01000361.1, on the reverse strand, counting down.
ATAAAAATGATCCAACTGATCATATCCAGCAGAAACCAGAACATCAGCCTGATGCTCATCATTTAGTGCTTACATCCACAGCCATGTGAAGGATCTTCCTTCCAACATGCTTGGAATGGCTTCAGCAAATGTGTCCATCACTTCTTCCTCTAATTGTCCTCGATCTAAAGAACGCCAAGCCTCTCTCTGAAGTACTCGAACTTCACCCTGGCTAGTGGCTTCGTCAGCACATCTGCAATCTGCTCGTTCGTCGCAACATACATGAGCTTCATAGCTCCTCTCTGCACCATATCCCTGATATAGTGATATTTGATCTCTATGTGTTTCGACCTGTCATGAAACATTGAGTTCTCGGACAGCTTCACACAACTCTGGTTATCATAGAAGATACCAGTAGCATCCAAAGGGATATCAAATAACTCGGATAGTAGCTTCCATAGCCATACTGCCTCACAAATAGCTGAATAGGCTGCAACATACTCTGCCTCAACTGTACTCAGTGCTACGCAGGACTGCTTCCTGCTAAACCAAGAGATCACACCTGATCCCATACTGAAGTAGCACCCAGATGTGCTCTTCCTATCTGCAGCACTGCTAGCCCAATCTGAATCAACATAACCCTGTAGGTTAAACTTTTGATTCGCCTCATACTTGATCCCATAATCCACTGTACCCTTTAGGTACCTCAGAACATGCTTTACAGCAACCAGGTGAACACTCCTTGGATCTGTCAAGAACTGACTCAATGTTTTCACAACAAAGCAAATGTTTGGTCTCGTGTTCGTCAGGTACATCAAGGACCCAATCATCTGACGATACATAGAGACATCAACCAGCTCAGATGAAGCATCACATAGAAGCTTCAGATTCGATGCCATAGATGTGGCCATGGCCTTGCAATCCATCATCCCAAATCTCTTTAGGATATCTACTGTGTACTTCCCTTGACCAAGGAAGATCCCACCTGCACTCTGCCACACCTCCATACCTAGGAAATAGTGCATCATTCCCAAATCTTTCATATCGAATTCAGCAGCAAGCTTCCTCTTAGTATCTGCAATCAGTCTATCATCTCCTGTTACAAATAAGTCATCCACATAAAGGAGTAGAATCACAGGATTCCCTTCCTCAACCTTGTAGTAATGGTTGGAATCCACTTTACTCTTGGTAAATCCCAAACTAGATAGGAAACTGTCCATCCTACCATACCAGGTTCTGGGAGCTTGCTTCAAGCCATACAAGGCTTTCTTCAATCTGCACACATATGACTCCCTGTCATGTATTTCAAAACCGAGTGGCTGTTCCACATATACTTCCTCTTCAACTACACCATTCAAGAAAGCAGTCTTGACATCCATTTGGTGTATTTTCCATCTCATTGCTGCAGCCAGGGCAAGTACTGTTCTGATGGAAGTATACCTGGCTACAGGTGCAAAAGTTTCTTCATAATCTATTCCCTCTTTCTGATAGAAGCCACGAGCTATGAATCTTGCCTTGTATTTCTCTACACTGCCATCTGCAGTATGCTTGATTTTGTAGATCCATTTGGAAGTCACAACAGACTTCTCTTTAGGTCTTGGGACAACATCCCAAACATCATTCGTCATTATTGATTGGTATTCCTCAACCATGGCATCCTTCCATTCTTTCTTTTCCACTGCTTCTTCATAACTGGAAGGCTCTTTGTTCATAATGTAACAGAGTAAAGCAACATAGTTGGTATGTGATCAGGTTCTCTTCTTTGCTCTGTGTTCTTCTTCTGGAATGCCAAATCTTTCTGCATCTTGAATGAGCTCCTAGCCCATGTTGGTTTCTTCTTGTGAGAGTTATCCTTACGGGGTGGATCTATAGGTTCTTGTGGATATTCAAACTCACGAACAACTTCTGGAATTGCTTCAGTCATTGTAGTGTCTTGAAATCTGGTTTCCTTAGGTTCTTCTTAAACTTCGATAGGTGCCTTCCTTGATTTGATGAATGCTGAGTTTTCATCAAATGTTACATCCCTGTTGACATCAATCTTCTTGAACCTTGGAAAGTATATTCTGTAAGACTTCGAGCTTTCACTATAACCCACAAAGATACCCTTCTTTCCTGAAGGATCTAGTTTAGTCCTCTTTTCCTTTGGGACATGAGTGTATACTGGACAACCAAATATTCTGAGATGACTGACTTCAGGATTCTTACCAGAAAAGACCTCTTCTGGTGTCTTGTTGTCCAATATCTTGTGGGGTGTTCTGTTCTGCACATATACAGCTGTTCTAGCTACTTCTGCCCACAGATGCATAGGTAGATCCTGGTCATGCAGCATTTCCCTTGCTGCTTCCATGAAAGTTCTGTTCTTCCTTTTTTCAACTCCATTTTGTTGAGGATTATACAGAGCAGTCAACTCCCTTTTAATCCCTGAATCACTACAAAGCTTCTTGAAGTCACTTGAGGTGAATTCTCCACCATTGTCGGATCTGAATGTTTTGATCTTCTTGTTAGTTTGATTCTCCATCAAGGTTTTGAATTCCTTGAATTTATCAAACACCTCATCTTTGCTCTTCAAGAAGTATACCCAAGTCTTCCTGGAGAATTCATCAATAAATGAGACATAGTAAACATACCCACTCAGGGAACTGGATGACATAGGACCACATACATCTGAGTGGATGATTTCTAGGATGTCTTTTGCCTTGCTTTCACTGCTTGGGAAAGCCTTCTTAATGTTCTTACCTTTTGCACATCCTTTGCAAACACCTTCATGTTTGGTCTTGATTTCAGGAAGACCCTCTACTTCCTTGCTTGCAATTGGAAGTTCTCTATAGTGCATATGAGCAAGTCTTCTATGCCAAAGTTCACTTGGCTCCATGGATTCATGCACCATGGCATGTTCAGGTTGTCCCTTCAATTTATACAAACCTCCCTCTTGCTCTCCAATCACTACTGCATCATCTATGTTCTTTCCCTTTGGCTACATTAAGACTTGGCCATCCACAAATGCAACCCTCATACCTTTTGCATCCAATGCAAAGATGGAGAGTAAGTTCTTCTTGAGCCCAGGTACATAAAGGACTTCTTTCATCTTCAAAGATTTTCTAGAATCTAGGTTGTAGGAGGCTTCACCACTTCCTTTGATTGGGTATTGATAATCATTCCCAAGTTTCACCTTATGGGGTGATTCATGTTCAGATAGGTTCACAAAAGATTCCTTAAACCTAGTCATGTGTTTGGAAGCCCCACTATCAATTAACCAATCATTACAACCATGGGAGATAGCACCTGTGAGAGCAGAGATCAGAACATACTCTTCTTCACTTGATGAGTCATCATCACTATCACTTTCTGCCCTAGCCTTCTTCTTTGGGGGTTCATCATCTTTGGCAGCATGAGCATGAAACCTTCTTTTGCTGCCCTTCTTCTTCTTATTGTTGTTATTATCCCTTTTGTTCTTGGGACAATCTGAAGCAAAGTGGCCCTTCTCATTGCATGTGAAGCATCTTAGGTCCTTCTTACTCTTTTGATAGGATCTATTGTGGCGAGAGTGCTCCTTCTTGGTTTTGCTTCTTTTGGTGTGAGCTGCAAGAGCTTGATCTTCACCTCCCATCTTTTCCTCATGAGCTATAAGTCTAGCATCTTCTTGAGATCATTCTTCCTGCAATCTGTTGAAGGAGATTAACTTCCTCCTTGCAGAAATTCCTTGAATGAAGGAATCCCATGACCTGGGTAGGCCATTTAGAGTGGTCATCACCACTTCACCATTCTCCACCATTTCATCCACTGCTTCTAGTTGTTCCTTGATCTGGGAGACCCTTGAAAAATAAGATTGAATGGTTTCTCCATTCTGAAACTTTACTCCTTTCAATTGGTTCTGCAGGGTCATCTTTCGATTTATGTTCTTTCCTTCAAATAGCTTGGTCAAAGATTCAAACATCTCCTTGGGTGTCTTAAGAGAAGACACATGGGGTATGAGATGGTCTTTGATAGAATCAGCAATGATTCTCTTTGCCTTGACCAAGTTCTTCTTATGCAATACCTTGGCCTCTTCATCCTCTGGGTTAGGGATGTCTTCTTTCACATATGAGTCCAACTCATTCTCTTCCAGGATTAACCCAATCCTATACTTCCAGGCTTGGAAGTTATTAGCCCCTTCAAGCTTATCCTCAAGCTTGGTGTGGAGAGACATCTTAAAGAGTATTTCAAATGGAAATAGAAAATATTTAGGTCTTACCACTTGAAATGCCGAAAACTGGATCTGGTCCCGGATTAGGGTTTGTCGAAAAAACCCTAAAAATCAAAATGTGAATTTCAAATTTCTGAAAGGATAGAAAGATGCGCCTTGATGAGCTGATCAGCCTGGTGTATTCATAATTTGAGATCAGCAAAGTTTTGCCGTTCAGAATTTCCTTTTTGTCCTCCCAAGTTCACTGGGAGAGCCCTGAATTAGGGTTTGAGTTTCCCGGAGATCTACCCAGCCAAAAATCTCGATCCAAAGCTCTAAACTTCGATTTTTGAAGGAGATTCCAGCTGTGGCTTCATATTCCAGAAAATCCTATTTTTGTGGAAACCCTAATTTTTAGGGCCAAATCTAAAAATGCTCGAAATTGAATTCTGATTGGACAAATAGATGCGCCTTGATGAGTAGAGTCAATCTACTATACTGATTTTCAAAAATCGGTGGAGAGAAACCCAATAAACAAGGAACTCAAGCTTCTATCATTGCAAAATGTCTTCTTCTCAGGTTAGCTTTGATACCATGTTAAATTTTCAGCATTAATTCACAATACTCTAGGATATTTGCTGAGAGAATAACATATACAGTGTATCAATGCATGACAATCACAATATGACAAGCATCACAAGAATCAAAAGCATAAGAGACAAGAGACACAGAGTTTTCGTGGGGAAAACCCTAAGGTGAAAAACCCCACAACTTCCTCAGAGATAGAGAGAGCAATGGCTCAACCAAAGTACAACCAAATAACACTGAGAGAGTCTCCTAGTAGCAGATGATCCTCCTCCTCACTAGTGCACCACTTTCTGAGTGAGAGTGAGTTACTTTTTCGAGTGAGTAAAATAGAGATCTCCGATCTCTATTTATACTAACCTTTTTTCCCAGTGACCTTATGGGGCCAACTTGTCTATCTAGGTACATCACATTATAATATATATATTTCAGGGCCGACCCCACACATGGTGGTCTAATAACCCATCGGCAAGTACACACACTTGCGACACTTGTCAATCCACATGACGACACTTCCTTATAGAGGAATAACACATCTCTATTAAGGGTACAATAAATATATATAAAATACACAGATGAAATACATTCCGAAGTTACATATACATCAACACCGAGGAAAAACGTTTCCTGTACTTAGCAAAAATTGATGAATCCCTCCAAGATGCTGCTCTTGCTAATGAAGCACACAAGAAACGCATCAAAGCCCATTACGACAAGTTAGTTGAACCCCGTATCTTCAACGAGGGTGACTTGGTCCTCACATACGACCAGAAGCATGAAAAACTAGGCACAGGAAAGTTCGAGTCCATGTGCCATGGACCTTATATCGTCAAACGTGTTTTGGAAAAGAGAGCTTACGAGCTTGAATATTATGACGGAATATCTTTGGGTGAACCCCGTAATGGGCTTTACCTGAAGAGGTACTATGCCTGAACCTCTCATGCACATATTTTATTGTATATATTGTACATGGTGTGCTTGTGTGATTTTTGTATGGTGTGATGCTGTAATGACCCTTTTTCAAAATTTTATTAAAATGCCAATTTTTCCACTTTTTCCCCAATTTCGACCTTTGACTAGTTTTACTGTTTTGACCTCCAAATCAACCCAAATGCTCCCAAATCTTCTGTAGGATTGTATGAATGGTATTTAGACTTGAATATTAGGTTCAAGGATGTTTTATGGCCCTCCAAATACTGCTGCAAACTTGATTTGTATTCTGATCAATATATGTAATTTTGAATAGTAATTTGTGCATCAAATCCCCCCCGGGTAACACTGTATATGGCCTTCCAAATGCCTCCAAAATCCCACAAATTTATGAATAGAGGTATGTAATGTGTTAAGTATGTGATTAAGGTCTCATATGCACCATTAATTGAATTTTACTACTATTCTAACTCTCTCACATTCAACAGCAAAAACCCCCAATTCGACCCTTGGGGAAATGGCACTATTTCACCTCTCAATACAACAAACTGAGTAAAAATGCTTCAAATGCTCAAGTATAGTACATGAAACTTGTATAATATATCCATGGAAGTATATGAATCACAAATATATCATAGAATCATCCATCCATTCGAAATAATCAACCTTATAGTGTCATACATCAAAGCATTGGGGAAATGGACATTGTTTGCTCGTTAATCAATAATTTTGCATACATTCCATGGGTATTTCGACCTGAGAGTTTCTGAATATGAAGAACAGAGGATATGAAGCTATTACAATCAGAAAAGTATCATATGAAGCTCTTCCAATGAGTGCAAGATCTCACCCAAAGCGCAATCCCTCAAGGAGCCCGAATATGCCTTCAAAATTGGAAATGGTGGAGAGAAAGTGCTGCACTAAACCAAACCATGAAACTTCCTATAGATGCCACCTGCAAATAAAAATCCATTAAAACACCATGAAAGACCTGATTGGCCTCTCCAAACACCAACTTGGATAGGAATCTTTCACCCTCGAAATTGGCTAAGGCAAGAAACTAGTCATCCACTAGTTCTCTCTTCACAAATGCAATTCTTCTCAAATCATCAAAAGCCATTCTCATACTTGATTTCTACATTTTATAACCAAAATTAGCCTTCAAGGGGTCGAATCCTCTCAATAGATTCAATAATTTTCCATTTAGAAAATATTCCTCATTTGCCACTTGTCTCCTAGTTCCAACCTTCCATCTTCTCCCAAATTCGAATTTGAATCTCTTTAGATTCCCCCAACTCCATGAGCGCCTTCCTTGAGCCTGTTTTTGGGGTTGACATGTCATAATGGTAAGGTGTAAGAATTCAGGTCTGAATTTTGTCATAAATGTCATAGATGCTTCATTATTGTTGTCATAAAACTAGGGAATCTAGCCCAAGTGTCCACTAGTCTCCAATTTGACTCTTCCTCTCCCATGGAGGTTACTATTCCATCCCATTTCGACCTAAGATGCTCAATGCCATGTGTTATGACTTACCAACTCACCCAAGAGTGTTCACCTTCCCATGAATTCGAATTGGCAAGAGAGCGCTGCCATGTGTCATTGAAAAATCAAGCTAGTGTGGGTCCCACCACCTCCATATGTCTCCAAAACCACTTGCCACCTAGAATTTCTCTTAAATTTATTTATTCACCATATTTATTAAATGCTTGAACCATTCTAATGTCTAAATATCATTTATTAGCTTCCTTATTACCATCCCACATGTGCCCATCCAACGTAGGAAACTAGTAGGATTGATGGGATTGTCTTACTATGCACTTATATGAATGGGGACATTACAGACGCACTTGTTTCTAAGTGTCTTTAGATCTTGTTTTCGCTTCTCATACCATGTTATGTCTGCGTGTGCAAATGGCAATGTGCTATGGATTCACGGATGGCACCAGCCAGGATACCCATAACCTTGCTTCGGCATCCTAGGTACTGTATTCCCCAATAGGCGAGCTCATCAGATCAGGAGGAAGTTTCCTTGGATTCACAACCAATAATCCCATAGAGTATCTATCAGTAGTTGGAACCTTAACCGATGCAATTTCCTTGGGTATGAACCACATTGTCATCCACATGGATTCTCAACTGGTGGTTTCCCATCTTAACCGGGTTTACGCTATCCATGATCCTACCCTACTCCGTCTCTTTAGATGGGTTCGTCTCTTGTAAAGTTCGTTTGAAGCCATTCAATACTTGCACATTCCACAAGAGTTAAACACAGTTGCTAACTCAATGGCCAACTTCATTTTGGATTGGTACATCGCAAACACATGATACTCATAACATGAAAAAGCATTCACAACATGTAAATAATGCACTATATAGAAGCAAACATATAAACAAGATCACATCATTAATTTTTGAAACACATAATGTATAAATTGTTGGACTGTCTGTATATATATATAATCACAAAAAGGTAGTGCTGATACAAAAATATGAAGCCCAATAGCTTTCAGTAAGTCTCTACAAAATCTGAAGCTTCGCAGCTTTCAGTAGTACAAAATCTGAGGCCTCTAAGCTCTCAGTACACACACAATGACAACATGTGGCCTATCGCCTGGCCTGTACTGCCCTAGGTGGTCTAACAGCCCTAGCCGGCTGAGTCTGGAAATAGTCCACTGCTCTCACAACCTTGTAGAGCAGTGCGTTGAAGCACGCAGTCGTTCCAACCATGTGCACCTACATGGGCCGCGACACCTCATCTACCGTCGGCTCAGGAACAACCAGTGTCAACCCACTCATGTTGGTTTAGACTCTGTCCATCTCCACGGTGGCAGCATGCATAGATGAATCTACCATCGCTCCCTCTCCTCTCTCTCTCCTATCCAGAAGAGAGGTCCCCAATGGTCCTATAGGCCCCACATCTGCACACACATGTTGTTCATCTGTCAGCACTATATAAAAAAAAATCATAAATGCACAAAAATTAAAAAGTTTAGGGGTCATTTGTTCTTACCGAGGTCTCCCCATGTTGCTCCCTCAGGCAGTGGCAAGTCTGGGTCATCCGTGAAGTCAGTACCACTATATGGAAATTCCTCCACCATCTGTAACTTGCCTACCAGCCAAGCGAAGAACTGAGGAGGGAATCTGATGATAGGACCTCCACCATGTCGAGCCATCACATCGGTCAACCTAGCCGTGTGTGGATCTCTGAGATCCCTATCCTCTAGTGGTACCTGAGGATGCAAAAGGGGAACCCATTCCAATAAGAACAAGATCATGATAGAACCATAGCCGAACTGCTTAAGCTCTCCTTGCCAACATTTTGTCAGCTGAGCTCGTACATTTGCGAGGACCCCCTCGCACCAATTGAAGATATTTGGGGACAAACAGTCCTCCACATAAAGCATATGTGCTCTGGTGGCTAGGTGAGGAGCTTGACTCCATGCCATCCTCGTAATGGTAAATAAAATGGCCCGTAATGGATGCTCCCGTACATCTTTAATGCAAATATTCTCGCTAGATGCACGGGCGTTGGGAACAAAATGCTATCAGATCAAATCTTCCATGGTTCAGTCACTCCCACGTGATCCAGTGAGTGTCACATTGTCCCCCCTTCAGGAAAAACTAGTCAGATAATAGATGTCTTCCACATCTATGTGAAGCTCATGCTCACCAATCAGGAAGTACTGCTGGGCCGCATCCGAACATTGGACATGTGGATCAGTAGTGGAAGCTGGGATCTCATACTCTGAATACAGATGAACTTGAGAATCCCACAGTTTCTCAAAGCTTCCACACAATTTGGATCATTGGCAGGTTGTTCATCATCCAATTCATGTTCCCTTTCCTGCCATTCTAGAACCATTATGGAAGCTTGGAACCTGTCAACAAGGATTTTTTAACAATGTTAGGACTTGCTTCACCCACTGAAAGTCCCTCTTTTGAGTTTTGTTTGAGTTTGGGGATGGACGTCGCCATCATCGCACCGCATTTTTGCAAATGGGGGTGACGTCGTCGTAGTCCATGTATATTCCATTTGCGACGACATGGTCTTGTCGCAGTTCCTGAAAAGGCCAACTGCGACGAGCCAAGGGCGTAATGGCCTTTCCCAAATCAACTCAAAACCCAAAAAAATGACTGAAAATCAAAATTGTAAACCACTATGATTTTGCTGGCTGAAGTTTAGGGTTACTTGTTCTTGACGGTAGATGAAATGCCTGATCGTAGCTACCAGAATCGACAAATGAAAATTTGGCATCAAATGGCACTATTCCTCCCAAATTTGGCAAATAGAACAATGGTGACTATATTTGGTTTTTATTTCTATTTATAGAACAAATGGAATATTCCTTTTTCAAATATTTGATGTTGTTATGCTATTCGCTATAGTTTGGATCAGTTTTATCATATTTGAACGTTCAATTGACTATTTGACTTAGTTTTCGAGTGTGTAGGAGTTGTGAAGTGCCTTTCAACGCCATTTTCATATTGGAATGGACATTTCAGGTATGAACACCCCTTGTGAGTTTTGTCGTTTACCCATTTTTTTATAGATTGCAATTAATGAGCTTACTCTTTGTTCTTTCTCGTGCTCTTGAAACTATGAGAATACATTACTGAGTTATGATTTATCGCTTTTCCGGGATCGTTAAACTCCTACGGAAAAGGAACCCCCCCAGAGTCTACCATTAAGCTCTTTTCGGGCTCTCAAAATACGAAAATATTGCCAAGCGAACTTGTCACGCTCACACTTGTAAAAGAATTTGAATGGTCCTCTTCCTGGTGATAGTTTACCTCTTTTTCGGACCAGGGGGCACTAGTTACAAAAAAGGTATACTCCAGCCGATCATGACTGGAAGAGTCCTCTCCCGCATTGTTTTACCCTTTTTCGGGCAATGAGGCTAACTTTACGAAAAAGGACCGTTGGAGTCTTCTTTAGATCTTTTCAGACTCTCTAAACATGAAATGACGACCGCGTTTACCTTCTATGGACTCGTTAAACTCTTACATCGAAGGGCCCGCCATGGGAGGCACTCATCATTCATGATGGGGAAAAAGGAAAGCTTTTGTGTTACGTACCTTGTTAGTGGCAGTATGTAGTTGTTCTTGAACATGGCACTCATCCGCATTTGCATATAGCACTTGGATCATCCATTTGTCCTTGTGTCCCACTTATTTCCTGAGTCTTGTTACTCCTTTGAACCATTCAAAGAAATCTTTCATCATCAATCACCTTACGAAATTTGTGTCGCACTCATCATGTCAATACTACCAAGTCATGCCATGCCCATGTTCAAGAATATGTTTATCATTTATCATCTATAGTCAGTACACCCACCATCATGTCGGTCTCCTCTGAGTCAATCTTGCATGTTACTGTACCATCCGATCTACTCTATACATTTTTGTCGTGTTTCATGTCGATTGATGGGGGATTCATCATGGCCCTCCTTCGACGGATTCACCCTTGTCGACTTCAACTCATCATCTGAGGATTGAATCTAGAAACCAATAAAGTACCTTGGCCCTGCATGCCTCAATGGTAGGTTACCTCGCTTTCAACATGAGTTTACATCATTGAATCTTGATTGAAAGATTTCTCCTTATGTTCGGCCTCAACTCATATATTCACGCTTGATGATATGTACTATGATACCTTGGGAATCATTGACATCAATGGTGATTTCCCTCGCGCTTGTTAACAGTTTACCTCAATGGCTGGTAATCAAGTGGTTTCTACCATGTTCGACGTCAAGACATTTGTAATCACATGGATAGATTCGTATCATTGCAGGTTCAGCTTGAAGACCCTGGGGAGTCATGTTTTACCCAGGTTGCGATGGAGTTTGTATTGAGTTATATCACATGGATCCACATTTGTATTGGTCGTGGCTGTGTTATCATCTCATCATGGATCTACGCTTGTGTCTAGTAGCCATGATTGTGTTCAGTCGGTCATTAATACCATGGATCTGCATTGTATTGGTCGACAGCCATGTTGTACTTCATATGAGATTGTCAGTTTAGATTCAGTTGTACTGCAGCAGTGTCCTTCGTCCGACAAGTCTATTTCCATTTCTTCTATCAAAGCACTTCACCTGTCTATCTTCAACAGCTTCATGCTTTGGGGGGCATTTTGTTACACCCAAAATATACCCATCATGAGATTTAGTGTATACACCTCTGAAGATGTCTTGAGTGAGTAATTAACCTAGGAGGATTTGTACCCAGTTGTACTAGGTTTTGAGAGGTCATCGCAGGTTACACTCATGCAACATGCGATGTCACAGCTTGCTTCACTGCAGAGTGCGATGAAGTCAGTTAATGGGAAAAAATAGCTTCTTCGAGGTTCTTCTCGAAACTTGCTGACTTGGGGGCTTATCCCTAACCTCTAGGGAAGTTGGTACTTGATTCCTAATACCTTGGGAGGATCCCCTATCTCTCTCCTACCATATCTCAACCTATCTTATCCATACCCTATCCACTTAGTCCTATATAAGAGAAGCTCTAATCCTCTCCAAAAAGAGGAGGTCTATGGTGTCTACATGCTGATGAAATCACTCTTGAGAGATCTCTACTCATCCTTGAGAGACTCAAGCTTCCTTAGGAGGAAATGGCAAATGGCTTTGTTGGAGAAGGGCTGCAGCGTTAAGCCTTGGTTGTAGTTCTATATCTCTGCTATGTACTTCCCTATTTTTACAGTAATACAAATGCTTTCCATCAATATTATTCATGTGTGTAATGATATTGAGTAGTTTACCTACTTAACTGTTCACTTAGATCTCTTATTGTATAGATGCCCTTTACTTGTTTCTCTTGTTTCTTGTCTTGACAGGTCTTGCAGCTTGGATCTGATGACTGTAAGACACAGAGAAGCATTCAGGAGAAAGGATAGCGAAGTGAAATGTAAGACATCTAGTACTCGATCCTTAAGTAGATCTAGGAAATGCATTCGTAGTCTATTTTATTTGTTCTAGACTCACGTTGAGCTAGGGAGATCCTGCTCGCGTCCGCTCGAGTGGATTTTCCAGTAAACAGAAGGTCTTCCTGAAATCCAGTCAAAGCATGAAGGTGTTTGCAAAGGATGTGCAAAAGGAAAGAAAACAAAGAAGGCATTTCCAAGCAGTGAAAGAAAGGCAAAAGGAATCTTGTAGATTATCCACTCCGATGTGTGTGGTCCGATGTCATCCAGTTATCTGAGTGGGTATGTATATTATGTTTCTTTCATTTATGATTTCTCTAGGAAGACTTGGGTTTATTTCTTGAAGAATAAAGATGAAGTGTTTGATAAGTTCAAGGAATTTAAAGCCTTGATAGAAAACCAAACTGATAAGAAGATCAAGACTTTTAGATCCAACAATGGCAGAGAATTCACTTCAGGGGACTTCAAGAAGTTATGCAGTGATTCAAGGATTAAGAGATATTTGACAACTCCTTACAATCCACAACAAAATGGGGTTGCAGAAAGAAATAATAGATTAATCATGGAAGTAGCACGGGAAATGCTCCCTGACCAAGATCTACCCATGCACCTATGGGAAGAAGCAGCGATGACAGTTGTATATGTACAAAACATAACACCTCACAAGATACTTAACAACAAGACACCAGAAGAAGTTTTCTCTGGTAAGAAACCAGAAGTCATCCATCTTAGGATATTTGGCTGTCTAGTATACACACACATTCCAAAAGAAAAGAGAACAAAGCTAGATCCTTTAGGAAACAGGGTATATTTGTGGGTTACAATGAAAGATCGAGGGCATACAAAATCTACTTTCCAGGGTTCAAGAAGATTGGCATCAGTAGGGATGTGACTTTTGATGAAGACTCAGCATCTATCAAATCGAGGAAGACACCTGTTGAAGACAATGAAGAACCAAGAGTACCCAAAATACAAGACACCACCATGAACGAAGTAATTCCAGAAGAGGATTGTGAAATAGAAGATCCACAAGAACTTGTAGATCCACCCCGTGAGAAGAAATCTCACAAGAGGAAACCAACATGGGATAGAGAGCTCATCCAAGATGCAGAAATATATGGTATTCCAGAAGAGGAACAAAGAGAAAGAAAACGGACAAGGTCACACACCAGCTATGTTTCCTTACTCTGTGACATAATGAACAAAGAACCTTCCAGTTATGAAGAAGCAACATAAAAGAGAGAATGGAAGGATGCCATGGTCGAGGAATACTAGTCGATCATGAATAATTATGTTTGGGATGTGGTCCCAAGAATAGAAGGGAAGTCTATTGTGACTTCCAAGTGGATCTACAAGATCAAGCATGCTGCAGATGGTAGCATAAAGAAATACAAGGCAAGGTTTGTGGCTCGTGACTTCTACCAGAAAGAAGGGATAGATTATGAAGAGACTTTCGCACCTGTACCCAGATACACTTCCATCAGAAAAATACTTGCTTTGGCTGAAATAATGAAGTGGAAGATAAACGAGATGGATTTCAAGACAACTTTCTTGAATGGTGTAGTCGAAGAGGAAGTATATGTGGAGCAACCACTCGGTTTTGAGACACATGACAGGGAGTCATATGTGTGCAAGTTAAAGAAAGCTTTGTATCGGTTGAAGAAAGCACCCAGGACATGGTACGGCAGGATAGACAGCTTCCTGTCCAGTTTGGGATTTACCAAGAGTAAAGCGAATTCCAACCTTTACTACAAGGTTGAGGAGGGAAATCCAGTGATACTCCTTGTTGACACTATGTCTAAAAATGCTCAAATCCTAAAATTTTTTTGCTAAAATATCCAAAAGCAGGGAAATTACCACAAATAAGTTGAAGAAAAGGTTTGAAATACAAAAAACAAGAAGGAAAAACACACTTATGCAAAGTCCGAAAACAAATCTTTGAAAAGATTAAATCTAGATCAAGTTTTGATGGTGGAGATGATAATGACCAAGATCGACGGCTAATATAGTTTCCCGCACCGCCAAAGTGATCGGTTGCAAAGAGTTGTGAGTGGTTGTGGACTCAATACCGCCAGGCACGTGTCCTAATCTCATTAGTCTGCATGTGTGAGATAGTGGTATCATAAACCACCACAGAGCCGTGCGGAACCACCAAATAATAAGGCGGGGCAGGACAGGGCACGTGGCGAGGTAATACGTGGTGGGACATGGTACGTGGCAGATGGAGAAAGCGTAAGGGAATATGCCATACATCGGTAGAAATCGGAGGGACGATATATATCTGAAACAAAATCAACGGCCATTGTTCGTCCGCATCTGGGAAGGTGCGCACTGGATAGAAGGAAGAGAGGTCGCGGAAAGTAAAACCACTCAAACAGGTGTCATCAGATGGCTGATCCGCACAAGGAACAAACCGGAGAAGAAAAATCGCTTTAAGATCGCGGATACCACCATAGGGGATAAAAGGAGGCAAGATCTGATGGCCCAAATCAAAAGCTCTAGATCAAGGTCGGATATGAACCACATTCAGAAAGTTGCCAGGAAGTTAATAAAAAATACTTATATAAAACAAAAAGGGCTTCACATAACGGCATTTGGTATATGTGTTGCTATCGTGGGGAGCTCTGAGGACTGGTGGAGATCAGCGATTGTGACAGAAGGCGAAAGGCGTGTGTATACAGGTAGGGTCTGGTGATCTGGCCCACTTTTTATATGGAATTTTGTTTGAAGAAACGTTTAAATGGAAACTGTACATGATTTAGACGTTTTTAAAGCAAAAGAAGCCCTAGAAGATAGAGACGAAGACATTCATGATACCCTAATTAGGTTACCAGTTTCTGAGATAAAACTTAGGTTATCTGAATTGTTAAAAGAAGGGATAGACCTACATAGAGTCCACCAATCGTCTTTGATAGCCTTTTGCCTAGACCAAATTCCTTTTTTCCCAGAATTTGTATCATGGTGTGCCGAGAATTACTCCCGAGAAGAAAGAATTGTTCTAGACAGTCAAAAAACCAGAGTCGTTTGTGAAATAAAGCCAGCCGAATTAATTAAAGCCATAGGAATAGATTTTTCCCAAACCCCCAAGTCTGAAATTTTTCTGAAACCTCCATTATTGAAAATTATCATCATACCTCTCAAAATGATAGAGAAATGTTTTTGTCGTCGTGTCTCAAACCAGAAACCAACATTTCGGAGGTCCCGTACTCTATAGATATCAATTTGTTTGATGAAAATACCCAATTAGTTTTGACATTATTGGCTTTAGTTCTAGGGTTTGATACGAACTTGTATGTAACCGAGTTTCAGTTGAGTCTGCTGTACAAAATGAGTACAATTCAGTCAGGGATCGATGAAAATCAAATCCCTCGACTTAATTTTGAAAAAAATTTGATAGAGAAGATTCATGACTAGATGGTCAATTTTCCCACTCTAAGGCATTTCAGGTTTCAGTCTTTTTTGATGAAAATGATTATGATAGCCAGTCAAGAAGAGTTGCAGTTCCTAGAAATCATTTTCACGACTTTCTTAGAAAATAACATGTTCAATTACATAAATCACATGCTCTCCGAGATTTACAGAATGATCTTTGGTAAAAAATTGCCTAGAGTATTACCAGAAATTCAGGCATGCATGCAATTGAGTGCAGAGTACGCGACGGGAGATTGGTTCTTGTCAAAGGACTGTACAATAATCAGATTATATGAGTTCAAACATAAACCTTATGTTTTACCAGCTTTTCTTACCTTAAGGGTTTTTGCTTTGGAATTCCTGAGACAAAAGTTAATTGTTGAAGATAACAATTTTTTGGTTTACAAACAAGCAACAGACATTAAATATCCGTTCACACTTGGCCCATTCACAATAAAGAATAAAAATGCTGCTGTGTATATAGAGAATTTATTGAAGGATATGAGTTTTGAGAGAGATATGGCTATTGAGTATGATCCGTTAAACATAATATCAAAACGGAGAACGGATCATCGCATCAAAGCACTGAACCATCAGATGATTGAAGAGATGGCTGACAGAGCCAATTGGCTGGAATATAAAGAAGAAATCATTCCGGATGCACACGATAAAGAAATGGTATTGACAGATACAACAACAGAGACAAAAAACACAATGAATACTGCATTGGTGGGGTTTAAAAGACCCATACAGGACGTAATGAACATTGAGGATGAAGGAACAGAAAAAGGAAAAAAGTTGAAAATAAATGAACAACAAGAGTTGATAGCAGTTTCAGAAGAGGCAAAAAGAACTGAAGAAAAAATACCAGAGGTCACGGTTAAAGAATATAGTATTGAAGAAACCCCAGTAGAAGGTGATGTAAATAGACCCCAGAATATGATGGATGTATTTAATGAACATAGTCTGAATAAACAGGAGTCCTCTAAGCAAACCAGTCAGTTGTTTCCGAAAGTTAGAAATATATCCAATACTAAAGTAAGTTTATTTACTAGTAGAAATATCAAAGAGAATTCTTTGAAATTTTCAGTTGTCACAAAAGATAAGATTTCAGAGATGAAAGTAGATTTGACTAAAATAAATGCCCCAGATAAAATTTTATTGCACAGACAAACAGGAGAAGTTATATATTCAGATTATTTGGGGGCAATATTAAAGGCGGACAAGTTGAAAAATTCAGTGGATAAATTGAATAATCAGTTGAGACAAGAGAAAGCAGAAAATAAGTCTCGACAACAACAGATTAAAAAATTGCAAGTAGATTTGATAAATAAAGAGGGAGATGCAGCAGCAAAATTGCTCAAAGAAAAAGATGATATGATTCTGATGTTAAGACGAAAGTTAAAAATTCCAGACACTGTACTTATCCAAGGAGCAGAATTAACAGTACTGGAAAAAGAAAAAGAAGAATTATCTAATGAGGTAAACGATGTTACTACAAAAATTTTAAAGCTTTCTAATGAAAAAGATCATTGGGAAAAAGAGAAAATCATTTTAGAAGAGCAGTTGGAAGAAACAAAGAAAAGATTAGTAGAAAGTGGTCAGCAGCAGGTACAAACAGACACGGAGGAAGATAAAACTGGAGTAGATGGTATTTTACAAGCCATGTCCCAAGTAAGTTTGAAAGAAGGTGAAATCAAAGAATTGAAGATGGAAATACAAAAGCTGAGAGAAGAAAATGAAATTAAAAATAAGGAAATAAAAACTTTGTAGACAAGGAATCAGGAATTAAGTGATAATAATAAAGGCTTAGCAGCTCATGTGACAGGGAAAGCTGCTATGCAAGGTTGCAAGCATATGGTATGGGACCAAATTATAAAGGAAGTTGAAAAATTAAGACCATATATGGATTACATAATAATCAAAGAAAAGGTATCCAAAGATGGCTTCGAAAGTTGCAGAGCAGTCAGGGAGAATTTAAATAAAAATCCAAAAGAAGTAGCCCAGAAAGCTATAACATTCTTAAACAGTCTAACTGAAGCAGACTTGACAGCCATGAATATAATGAACAGAATTTCAGTCATTACATGGGCCAGAAGGATCTTGGGAAAGTACTCGCATGTTGAAAATATTGAAGGTAAAGCTGGAGATATACGGGAAGAAGTAGTAAAGTTTAAGAAGCAATTTGAAAAATTAGTAAACAAAGGATTCCATTCTTTTTGGAATGAAAAGAATGAATTGATTCCTCCTAATGAATATAAGAGATTCTTGTTTGACATAAGGATGGATCACAGAAAGTTCCAGCAGTTGGATCACATGCTTACAGGAAAAATTTTAATGGAGAAAATAGCAGAGGACTTTGAAATTTTAAATATGCTAATCTCAACCTGTGAGAATCTTCTTCCTGTCTCTTATGCAGGTCATGTTGAAATGCGAGTCTTGGTAAAAGAAATGACCAACTATGATTTACCCACGGCTGACCAATGGAATTATGTGGACAAATATGGAAGGACAAGATATTCTGTCCATTCATAGATGCATTCAAAACTCTTGCCAAGTGGCGAAAAGATGATATTCAAAATTTTTGCCAAGTGGCAAAAAGATACTTTTATTTTAAATTTGTAATATTATTTGAAGACAGTTATCTATTGCTCAAAGACAGTTATCTTTCAAGTTAAAATATTTTCAGTTATTAGTTAGAAGAAGCAGTTATGTCAAGCTTCTTCCGAATTTTGTATAAAAACAATGAGAGTCATTTTTGAGGGGGTTGGAAATTTTTTGAGAGACAGAGTATGTTTTGAAGTCTATTTTTTGATAAATAAAGGCAGTACAG
This sequence comes from Larix kaempferi, assembly GCA_027924585.1. Classification (NCBI taxonomy): domain Eukaryota; kingdom Viridiplantae; phylum Streptophyta; class Pinopsida; order Pinales; family Pinaceae; genus Larix; species Larix kaempferi. The sequence goes on along the minus strand of BSBM01000361.1, from coordinate 67,498,293 downwards.
TGAAAGTACCTATCTTTTGAGACCAGAGATTCATGTGTTGATTAGCTTTACAGTCTGTTTTTTCCTTTATCTTTATATGTGCATGTTCACTCTCATTGTTATATCTTCCATTATGTTTTTCTTCTATATTTAAATGAACACTTGAAATAAATCGAGATTCATACTGGTTATGCCTTGTTTTATCGCATTTAAATATTCACTATTTTCTCCAAAGTTGACAATGGATTCATCCTAGTTAGATGCCTGTTGTTGATGGAATGTCATTGCTTCTTTCTATACCCCCTGAAAAAATCAAATTGACTGTGATATGATTGCTATCTTGCCTCTGTGGAAATCTGTTTGGTATAAATCTCTTACTGGCATATTATATATTTGAAACTTTGACTCCATGCCCAATGTTTCTTGTTTTCCTTTTCAACCTAGAAAATCCTTTTGAAAATTTTGAGAGAACTTTTATATATATTTATCCTTCACATATATATCGTGAGAGAGCCCTCTCTGGTGGAAAAATGGCTGAGTTTTCTACCTAAAGTTTGGTTTGAAATAGGTTACCTTAGGTGTTATTCTTTTACAACCGGAATAAAATCTAAGTGCTAACATTTTGGCGCCGTTCCCGGGGACGAAAGTGAAATTTTCCCTGGGAGAAACGACAAAGAAAGGTCAAATTTCTTGGGCAAGGAAGTTTGAAATAAGTTGGTTGTAGATATTTCCCTGGCGACTTCACTTGTGACAATTTCTTAAGGTTTTTTGAAGATATTATGAGAAAGACATTGTGGCTACAAGAAGAAATCCTGGTTTGCAGTTCTTCTCAGGCGTGGATAATCCAGAAAAGCTCCTCAAGACGGATAAAGGCAAAGGCAAGACGAAAGAAGGTATTTCTCAGTTTTCAAATATATTCCCTTCTTTTCAAGAAAATCTGTTTGAGGAATAAAATATTGGTTCAAGTGAAAAGATTTTTCTTAGAACTAAGTCAGATTCTGATTTGAAAGAAACAAAAGTTGACCCAAAAAGTTTGTGGGATTATTCTTTAAAATCTATTTGGGAAAATTTACAAAAATCTGAAAGGGCAGGGTCCAGAATATCCAAAGCCCAAAGAATACCTGTGCAAAGTAGTAGACAACAGGCAGTGATTGTTCCACCTTATAACCCACCACCCATGGCTTCCAGATTTGCCCCATTGGTTTTGCCCACGGCTTTACATGATTTACCTCAAAATTATGGACAGAGAATCTTTACTTTTGATAATGAGGGTAATTATACAGCACAGCAACATGTTGATAACTTTAGTGATTTCATTGATTTAGAAGAAGTGGATTATGATGATGCAAAAATGAGGTTGTTTTCCCAAAGCTTGAGAGGTGAAGTCAAAAATTGGTTTAGAGCTTTAGCTGCAGGATCAATTGCTAATTATGATGCTTTTACAACTCTTTTTATCGAAAGATGGGAAGACCAAAAAAATCCTTCAAGGTGTTGACACAGTATAACAATCTGAAAAAAGGAGGTTTTGAGTCAGTTCAAGAATTCTCTGCCAGATTTATGAAAGTCTATAATTCTATCCCCACAGATATAAAACCTCCAGTGGGAGCAGCCAAGTTACATTATGCAGATGCTTTTGAAGGTGATTTTTCATGCACATTAAGATAAAGAAGATCTACTACTTTGGCAATAATGATGAAAGATGCAGTAGAAGTTGAAGCTAATATGATGGCTTCTGGAAAGATGAGACATAGAGATATGGACAGAAAGCAAATTAGAGAAGATAATCAAAATGCAGCATCTTCTTCTTCTTCCACAGATGTAAAATTTGAAGCAATGATGAAAACTATGGAAAAGTTGTTAGAAAGGTTAGTGGTGGATAACAAAGCTCCAAATAAAGAACAAACAGAACCTCAAATTAGAAACCCAAATTTTAGGAGACCCTTTGTTCCAGCTACAAGGCCGAGAGAACAGCGGAACCCAAGGAATGCAGAAGAAGATCAAATCAGACCTCCTTTCCCCGAAAATTATATTGCCGGAGAAGTTGAAGCTAAGATACCTGAGAGTGATATTCACCATTGTGGAAGTTCTGATTCAGAAGTGTATCTGACTAAACAAGAGCATGATATGTTCCTTGCAGAAGAGGAATGTTGTAGTTTGGACACAGAGATTGATCAATACCAGATTGGTTACCAAAATGCTATAAACGATCTTCAAAGAAAGATAAATCTGAGAAACCGAGACGTTATAATAGACAAAGGAAAAGAACCAATGGGCAAATCAAAAGGAACTACAAATAAACTTTCTACTAGTCAGTATGAACAACAAACGTGAAGAAAAGAAAATGAAGATGTGCCAAAAGTAATTCCAGATAACAAGAAAGATTCGATGTAGGAAGGTGATAAAAATTTGGTTCCATTCAATATATAGAGTGAAATGTTGAAAGTCAAGATTTCTGTACCTTTCAATGAGATATTAAAGAATAAGGAATACAAGGAACAAATTTTTAAGATGATGCAGGTAGAAAATCGGGTGGAAATAGATACTTTGGAATTAGATGATGATACTCCTAATATCTGCTTGGGTTCAAGAATGGAAGATAATAGTTTTGGAGAAGTTTCTCCTTTCTATGTGAATTTGAATATTCATGATAAAGTTGTGCATAATTGTATGTTAGACTCAGGAGCTTCTCATAATCTGATGCCAAAACTTGTAGTAGAATCTTTGGGATTGGAAATCACAAGACCATATGATGACTTATTTTCTTTTAATTCAAGGAAAGTTAAATGTTTAGGGTTGATAAAAGATTTGACAGTCAATCTCAGTAAAATACCAGCCAAAGGTATTCTTATGGATGTGGTGGTTGCTGACATTCCAACAAAGTTTGGTATGTTATTGTCCAGGTCGTGGGCCTCAAAGTTAAAAGGAACTCTGCAGATGGATATGTCTTTTGCTACTATTCCGGTGTTGGGGGTACACAGAAGATTATATGCTGAAAAGATGGCTTCTTATTTGGTAAGTGACTTAAAAGAACCTGAGAAGCATCCTATATATGCAGTAGATACAGATTTGGGTTCTTGCATTTTGTACAATGATGTTGAATCTAAAGAAAAGATTGATTTAATTGAACCTAAAGAAAATGAAAAAGAAAGATTGTTAAGAGAAAAGATCAGAAAAGAAGGGACCTGGACAATGCACTTTGATGGGGCTAGAAGCAGAGAAGGAGCTGGTGCAGGAGTATGGATAATTACACCTGACCAAGAATTCCTAATGTTTTTTTACCAATTGAATTTTGAATGTACCAACAATGTTGCAGAATATGAAGCTTTGATTCTGGGGTTGAACGTGTTGAGAGATTTAAAAGCAAAAAGGATTGAAGTGTTTGGAGATTCCGAATTGGTTATAAATCAGGTAAAAGCTATTTATCAGACCAAACACCCTAAAATGAGTTCCTATAGGAATGAAGTGTGGGATTTACTGGAAATTTTTTTCGATGAACATGATGTTGTTTCAATTCACAAAGTTAGCAACACTGTAGTAGATTCTTTGGCCACTGTGGGAGCTGCATTCAAAACTCCTATATTTTCTAAAAAGAAATATGATATTGAGGTCATACATAGACCATCTATCCAAGACAATATCAAACATTGGCAGGTTTTTGAAGATGATCAACAGATTAAACGCTTTTTAGAAATGACAAATGAATTCAATTACAAGTGTATTGATGCAAAAGATGATGGAGCTGGTCCCAGATGAAGTAGATTCCCCAGAAGAAACAGAAAAGTTCAAGCAAAGGATTGGGGCTAAGGATATAATTCAGCTGAAGAATAATGTTATTCCTAGAGGCTTAATTCCTTTAGAAAAATTGTTTGATAAAAATGATGTGGTGAAAAATCCAAAAGTAGAACCTAAACCTGAAGATGTAAAAGATTACAATTTAGGTTCTGAAAAGGATCCCAAATTGGTAAAACTTTCAAAGAAATTACCAAGAAAGGAAGAGGATAAAAGCGTGGAAGTGATGAAAAGATTTTCGGATGTTTTTGCTTGGAGCTATGAGGACCTGAAAGAATATGATGTTTCTGTTATACAGCATACAATTCCTATCAAACCTGATGAAAAGCCTTTTAAACAGAAATTAAGAAGAATAAATCCCAAGTTGCTTCCAGTGATAGAAAAAGAGGTGAGAAAGCTGTTTGATGCTAAGATAATTGTGTCCTTGAGGTTTTCTAAGTGGTTGGCTAACCTAGTACCAGTAAGGAAAAAGAATGGTGAAATAAGGCTGTGCGTAGACTTTAGAAATTTGAACAGAGTTTCTTTGAAAGATAATTATCCACTCCCTAAAATGGATAAGATTTTACAGAAAGTTGTGGGAGCCGAAAGAATTTCCATGTTAGACGGTTTCTCAGGTTATAATCAAATTAAAGTTCACCCAGAAGATCAGGAAAAAAATACTTTTACTACTCCATGGGGAACATTTATGTACGCCAAAATGCCATTTGGTTTGATGAATGCAGGCGCAACCTTTCAGAGAGCCATGGATATTGCATTTGCAGATGAAAAGGACAAATTTGTGGTAGTATACATGGATGATATCACTGTTTATTCAAAGAATAATGCTGATCACTGGAAGCATCTGGAAAGAGTTTTTCTAAAATGTAGAAAATTGGGGATTTCCTTAAATCCAAAGAAATCTCATTTTTGCATGGAAGAAGGAAGATTATTGGGACACATCATATCAAAAGAAGGCATTAAGATTGACCCGGAGAGAGTATCTGCAATACAAAAGGTGGGAATCCCTAGGAGCAAGAAAGAGATTCAGTCATTTATTGGAAGGGTAGATTGGTTAAGAAGGTTCATTCCTAGTTTCGCTGAGATTTTGAGGAATATAACTGAAATGCTAAGGAAAGACAAGGAAATTAAATGGACTGAAGAAGCAAGACAATCTTTTGATAATATTAAAAGAGCATTGACTGAAGCACCAGTGTTAATTAGTCCATATTATACAAAGGATTTCATCATGTTTACATATGCATCGGAACACACTGTAGCTGGGGTATTGTTGCAAAAGAATCAAGAAGGTGCGGAACAACCAATTGCATTTTTTAGTAAGATTCTGAGAGATGCAGAATTAAAATACAACATTATGGAGAAACAAGCTTATGCTTTAGTGAAAGCATTGAAGGATTTTAGGATATACATTTTGCATTCTCATATAATAGAACATGTTCCATTAGCAGTAGTGAAATACATTCTTACCCAGCCAGATCCTGAAGGGAAAAGAGCGAAATGGATAGCAGTGTTATTGGAATATGATCTGGAAATTAAACCTACAAAACTGATAAAAGGCCAAGGTTTGGCTAAAATGATGACAGAAACAAATTGGGACTCTCTCGGTATGAATTTTCTTTCTGAAACTTCGACTGAAAATGTTCCAAATTCACAGATAATTGAAGATTTCTCGTTATCCCCCTGGTACGTGGATATTGTATATGTTTTGCAGAATCTCCAAGCACCTGCGAATATGGAAAAAACTAGGGCAAGATCAATAAAATTGGAAGCAGCCAGGTTTTGCATACTAGATGGAAATTTATTCTGGAAAGATCCAGGGGGAATCCTGTTAAATTGTCTATTAGAGAATGAAGCGCAGCATATTATGGTGGAGTTTCATAAAGGTATGTGTGGGGGGCATCATTCATGGAAGGCTACCGTGAACAAAATTCTTAGAGCCGGTTTTTATTGGCCCAGCATGTATTCAGACATATATAAAGAAGTAACGAAATGTCATGAATGCCAAATTTTTGATGGAAAAAGAGAATTATTGCCATTTCCGTTGAAACCTATTTCAGTTGAAGCACCTTTCCAACAGTGGGGGTTAGATTTTATTGGTGAGATTAACCCAAATTCTTCAGGGCAACATAAGTGGATTCTGACTGCTATAGATTACTTCACAAAATGGATTGAGGCCATCCCAACCAGAAATGCCACAGAAACAGTGATTATGAACTTTTTGGAAGAGAACATTTTGTCCAGGTTTGGTTGTCCTAAAACGATAGTGACAGATAATGCTCCAGCGTTCAAGTCAAAAAAGATGATAAATTTTTGTTACAAATATCACATACATCTGAATCATTCAACTGCTTATTATCCACAAGGGAATGGATTGGCCGAATCTTCTAATAAAAGTTTAGTGAGAATCATAAAGAGGTTGCTAGAAGATAACAAGAGGGCTTGGCACACTAAACTGAAATATGCTCTGTGGGCGGATAGAATCAGTATAAAGAGAGCAATTGGCACTTCCCCTTTCCAGTTGGTGTACGGCATAGAGGTAATTTTCCCTGTTTCTTTGGGATTTCCAGTTATGAAATTATTACAAGAAGTCAATGAAGAACCAAATCATATGCAAAGGAGAATAAATCAAATGATAGAATTGCATGAAGTCAGAGAAAAAGCATATAACAAAACCCAAATGCATCAGGAAAAAATGAAGAAAACTTTTGATAGAAAGGTTAAGGAAAAGGATTTTAAAATAAATGATTTGGTTTTGAAGTGGGACTCCAGAAATGAAGATCACCATGGAAAGTTTGAGCATTTATGGAAAGGTCCATATATTGTTGCAGGATGTCAAGGAGAAAATGCATTTATCCTAAAAAATTGCAATGGAGAATTCTATCCTGGAGGACCAGTAAATGGGAGACACCTCAAACATTATCTTTCCTAAAAGAGAGAAGTGAAAGAGAGTTTTTTGTACAGTGTAAATATCTTTTCAAAAAAAAAAAAAAAGGTTTGAATGCAGCCCAATGGATCAGGCACTTGGTCTACGATGTTTTTTGCTACCTCATAGGGAGGATAGCATCCCTAGTTGGAGCCAGTTGTTGACACTATGTCTGAAAATGCTCAAATCCTAAAAAGTTTTTGCTAAAATATCCAAAAGCAGAGAAATTACCACAAATAAGTTGAAGAAAAGGTTTGAAATACAAAAAACAAGAAGGAGAAACCCACTTATGCAAAGTCCGAAAACAAATCTTTGAAAAGATTAAATCTACATCAAGTTTTGATGGCGGAGATGATAATGACCAAGATCGACGGCTAATATAGTTTCCCGCACCGCCAAAGTGATCGGTTGCAAAGAGTTGTGAGTGGTTACGGACTCAACACCACCGGGCACATGTCCTAATCTCATTAGTCTGCATATGTGAGATAGTGGTATCATAAACCACCACAGAGCCGTGCGGAACCACCAAATAATAAGGCGGGGTAGGACAGGGCACGTGGCGAGGTAATACGTGGTGGGACATGGTACATGGCAGATGGAGAAAGCGTAAGGGAATATGCCATATGTCGGTAGCAATCGGAGGGACGATATATATCTGAAACAAAATCAACGGCCATTGTTCATCCGCATCTGGTAAGGTGCGCACTAGATAGAAGGAAGAGAGGTCGCGGAAAGTAAAACCACTCAAACAAGTGTCATCAGATGGCTGATCCGCACAAGGAACAAACCGGAGAAGAAAAACCGCTTTAAGATCACGGATACCACCATAGGGGATAAAAGGAGGCGAGATCTGATGGCCCAAATCTAAAGCTCTAGATCAACGATCGGATATGAACCACATTCAGAAATTTGCCAGGAAGTTAATCAAAAATACTTATATAAAACAAAAAGGGCTTCACATAACGACATTTGGTATATGTGTCGCTATCGTGGGGAGCTCTGAGGACTGGTGGAGATCAGCGAATGCGACAGAAGGCGAAAGGCGTGTGTATAAAGGTAGGGTTTGGTGACCTGGCCCACTTTTTATACGGAATTTTAATTGAAGAAACGTTTAAATGGAAACTGTACATGATTTAAATGTTTTTAAAGCAAAAGAAGCCCTAGAATATAGAGACGAAGACATTCATCATACCCTAATTAGGTTACCAGTTTCTGAGATTAAACTTAGGTTGTCTGAATTGTTAAAAGAAGGGATAGACCTACATAGAGTCCACCAGTCGTCTTTGATAGCCTTTTGCCCAGACCAAATTCCTTTTTTCCCAGAATTTGTATCATGGTGTGTCGAGAATTACTCTCGAGAAGAAAGAATTGTTCTAGACAGTCAAAAAACCAGAGTCGTTTGTGAAATAAAGCCAGCCAAATTAATTAAAGCCCTAGGAATAGATTTTTTCCAAACCCTCGAGTCTGAGATTTTTTCTGAAACCTCCATTATTGAAAATTATCATCATACCTCTCAAAATGATAGAGAGATGTTTTTGTCGTCGTGTCTCAAACCATAAACCATCATTTCGGAGGTCCCGTACCCTATAGATATCAATTTGTTTGATGAAAATACCCAATTAGTTTTGACATTATTGGCTTTAGTTCTAGGGTTTGATACGGACTTGTATTTTACCGAGTTTCAGTTGAGTCTGTTGTACAAAATGAGTACAATTCAGTCAGGGATCGATGAAAATCAAATCCCTCGAATAAATTTTGAAGAATTTTTGACAGAGAAGATTCATGACCAGATGGTCAATTTTACCACTCTAAGGCATTTCAAGTTTCAGTCTTTTTTGATGAAAATGATTATGATAGCCAGTCAAGAAGAGTTGCAGTTCCCAGAAATCATTTTCACGACGTTGTTAGAAAATAACATGTTCAATTACATAAATCACATGCTCTCCGAGATTTACAGAATGATCTTTGGTAAAAAATTGCCTAGAGTATTACTAGAAATGCAGGCATGCATGCAATTGAGTGCAGAGTACGTGACCGGAGATTGGTTCTTGTCAAAGGACAGTAGAGTAATCAGATTATACGGGTTCAAACATAAACCTTATGTTTTACCAGCTTTTCTTACCTTAAGGGTTTTTGCTTTGGAATTCCTAAGACAAAAGTTAATTTTTGAAGATAACAATTTTTTGGTTTACAAACAAGCAACAGACATTAAATATCCGTTCACACTTGGCCCATTCACAATAAAGAATAAAAATGCTGCTGTGTATATAGAGAAGTTATTGAAGGATATGAGTTTTGAGAGAGATATGGCTATTGAGTATGATTCGTTAAACATAATATCAAAATGGAGAACGGATCATTGCATCAAACCATTGAACCATCAGATGATTGAAGGGATGGCTGATAGAGCCAATTGGCTGGAATATAAAGAAGAAATCATTCTGAATGCACACGATAAAGAAATGGTATTGACAGATACAACAACAGAGACAGAAAACACAACGAATACTGCATTGGTGGGGTTTAAAAGACCCATACAGGACGTAATGAACATTGAGGATGAAGGAACAGAAAGAGGAAAAAAGTTGAAAATAAACGAAGTTGATAGCAGTTTCAGAAGAGGCAAAAAGAACTGAAGAAAAAATACCAGAGGTCACGGTTAAAGAATATAGTATTGAAGAAACCCTAGTAGAAGGTGATGTAAATAGACCCCAGAATATGATGGATGTATTTAATGAACATAGTCAGAATAAACAGGAGTCCTCTAAGCAAACCAATCAGTTGTTTCCGAAAGTTAGAAATATATCCAATACTGAAGTAAGTTTATTTACTAGCAGAAATATCAAAGAGAATTCTTTGAAATTTTCAGTTGTCACAAAAGATAAGATTTCAGAGATGAAAGTAGATTTGTCTAAAATAAATGCCCCAGATAAAATTTTATTGCACAGACAAACAGGAGAAGTTATATATTCAGATTATTTGGGGGCAATATTAAAGGCAGACAAGTTGAAAAATTCAGTGGATAAATTGAATAATTAGTTGAGACCAAAGAAAGCAGAAAATAAGTCTCAACAACAACAGATTACAAAATTGCAAGTAGATTTGATAAATAAAGAGGGAGATGCAGCAGCAAAATTGCTCAAAGAAAAATGTGATACGATTCTGATGTTAAGACGAAAGTTAAAAATTCCAGACACTGTACTTATCCAAGGAGCAGAATTAACAGTACTGGAGAAAGAAAAAGAAGAATTATCTAATGAGGTAAACGATGTTACTGCAAAAATGTTAAAGCTTTCTAATGAAAAAAATCATTGGGAAAAAGAGAAAATCATTTTAAAAGAGCAGTTGGAAGAAACAAAGAAAAGATTAGTAGAAAGTGGTCAGCAGTAGGTACAAATAGACACAGAGGAAGATAAAACTGGAGTAGATGGCATTTTACAAGACATGTCCCAAGTAAGTTTGAAAGAAGGTGAAATCAAAGAATTGAAGATGGAAATACAAAAGCTGAGAGAAGAAAATGAAATTAAAAATAAGGAAATAAAAACTTTGCAGACAAGGAATCAGGAATTAAGTGATAATAATAAAGGCTTAGCAGCTCATGTGACAGGGAAAGCTGCTATGCAAGGTTGCAAGCATATGGTATGGGAACAAATTATAAAGGAAGTTGAAAAATTAAGACCATATCTGGATTACATAAGAGTCAAAGAAAAGGTAGCCAAAGATGGCTTCGAAAGTTGCAGAGCAGTCAGGGAGAATTTAAATAAAAAACCAAAAGAAGTAGCCCAGAAAGCTATAACATTCTTAAACAGTCTAACTGAAGCAGACTTGACAACCATGAATATAATGAACAGAATTTCAGTCATTACATGGGCCAGAAGGATCTTGGGAAAGTACTCGCATGTTGAAAATATTGAAGCTAAAGCCGGAGATATACGGGAAGAAGTAGTAAAGTTTAAGAAGCAATTTGAAAAATTAGTAAACAAAGGATTCCCTGCTTTTTGGAATGAAAAGAATGAATTGATTCCTCCTAATGAATATAAGAGATTCTTGTTTGACATAAGGATGGATCACAGAAAGTTTCAGCAGTTGGATCACATGCTTACAGGAAAGATTTTAATGGAGAAAATAGCAGAGGACTTTGAAATTTTAAATATGCTAATCTCAACCTGTGAGAATCTTCTTCCTGTTTCTTATGCAGGTCATGTTGAAATGCAAGTCTTGGTAAAAGAAATGACCAACTATGATTTACGCACAGCCGACCAAAGGAATTATGTGGACAAATATGGAAGGACAAGATATTCTGTCCATTCATAAATGCATTCAAAACTCTTTCGAAGTGGCGAAAAGATGATATTCAAAATTTTTGCCAAGTTGCAAAAAGATACTTTTATTTTAAATTTGTAATATTATTTGAAGATAGTTATCTATTGCTCAAAGACAGTTATCTTTCAAGTTAAAATATTTTCAGTTATTAGTTAGAAGAAGCAGTTATGTCAAGCTTCTTCCGAATTTTGTATAAAAACAATGAGAGTCATTTTTGAGGGGGTTGGAAATTTTTTGAGAGACAGAGTATGTTTTGAAGTCTATTTTTTGATAAATAAAGGCAGTACAGTGAAAGTACCTATCTTTTGAGACCAGAGATTCATGTGTTGATCAGCTTTACAGTCTGTTTTTTTCTTTATCTTTATATGTGCATTTTCACTCTCTTTGTTATATCTTCCATTATGTTTTTCTTTTATATTTAAATGAACACTTGAAATAACTCGAGATTCATATTGGTTATACCTCGTTTTATCGCATTTAAATATTCACTATTTTCTCCAAAGTTGACAATGGATTCATCCCAGTTAGATGCCTGTTGTTGATGGAATGTCATTACTTCTTTCTATACCCCCTGAAAAAATCAAATTTACTGTGATATGATTGCTATCTTGCCTCTGTGGAAATATGTTTGGTATAAATCTCTTACTGGCATATTATATATTTGAAACTTTGACTCCATGCCCAACGTTTCTTGTTTTCCTTTTCAACCTAGAAAATCCTTTTGAAAATTTTGAGAGAACTTTTATATATATTTAGCATTCACATATATATCGTGAGAGAGCCCTCTCTGGTGGAAAAATGGCTGAGCTTTCTACCTAGAGTTTGGTTTGAAATAGGTTACCTTAGGTGTTATTCTTTTACAACCGGAATAAAATCTAAGAGCTAACACTCCTATTGTATGTGGATGACCTGTTTGTGACAGGTGAGGATAGGTTGATTGACGATACGAAGAGGAAGCTTGGTGCCGAGTTCGAGATGAAGGACTTGGGTATGATGCATTACTGTCTATGTATGGAGGTCTGGCAGAGTGTAGATGGAATCTTCCTTGGACAAGGGAAGTATGCAGTAGAGATCCTGAAGCGATTCAGGATGATGGACTGCAAGGCCATGGCCACACCTATGGCATCAAACCTGAAGTTATTGAGTGATGCTTCATCAGAGTCAGTTGATGCCACGATGTATCATCAGATGATTGGATCCTTGATGTAGCTCACGAACACGAGACCAGATATTTGCTTTGGGGTGAACACCTTGAGCCAGTTCCTGACGGATCCTGGACATGTTCACCTAATTGTTGCAAAGCATATTTTGAGGTACCTAAAGGGTACGGTTGATTATGGGCTCAAGTATGATGCAAATCAAAAGTTTAACCTGGAGGGTTATGTTGATTCAGACTGGGCAGGAAGTGTTGTAGATAGGAAGAGCACTTCGGGGTGCTGCTTCAATATGGGATCATGTCACGTTCCCAAATTTTCCTATGGTCCATGGGGATGATTTTAGCCTAAGTCACCTAGGCATTAATTAAATAATTAATGAATGGATGAAGGAAGATTCCTAAGGGTGAATTTGAGGAATTAAATGGATAAGGAGGGCCCCCCATGAAGTTATTAACCCCAATTCAAGTGCTAAGCTGATTTATTAATTAATTGAGAAATTAATTAATTGGGGAAGTTTTGAGGCAATTACACCATAGTAGTTAATTAATTATTGGATAATTAATTAATTGCTTAGCTAAATTATTTCTAAGTTGTATTATTGTCATTTAAATGTTTATTACTAATAAATGTGCCAAGTGGTTGATGACTTGGATAGGAAATTCGAATTGGTCAAGTAGGGCACACTTGCTTAAGTGATAAACTTCAGAAAAGCTAAGGAATCTAATGGAGACAAGTTGGCAAGGTGAACCAAGAAGGAAACTGACAAAAGTTGGAAAAATCAAACAAAAGCAGAAAAGAGGAAAGTGAATAAAGTGGAATAAAATAAGAAAAGAAGTCAGAAAGGAAAGTAGCAAGTGCAGAAAAAACTCACTAGGGTGCACTTTCCAATTCAGTGAAGGAATTCAAAAGCAGGAAAGTGCAGAAAGCAGAAAAGTTTCCTTTCTCTTCAAGGAATGCGCCCTCATGGATTTGGAGTAGAATGGGAAAGTGGGTAACCTACTCTCATAGGTCACCAAGCCAATAACTTGCTCAGCAGGTCATCATGAATTTTATAAAAGAATCCAACCAACTCCATTTAACAACTTTTGTCATTTGTATTTTTGCATTGAGAGCTCCGAGCCTCTCTAGTTGAGTGATGTGCCTCAACAGTTCTTCTTGGGTGATGTGCCCTAAGACCCTATGAGTTTTAGTGAGTAATATGCAGGTCTAGAATGTGTTATTGCAGCTGATAAAATTCATTTCAATCCACCATTGAAGATCCACAGTCAGCTTGAAGAGAAGATCAATTCTACAGGAGATTTACAGCTAGTTTTGGAGAAGGTTCACCAGTTGTAGAAGATAGTTCCAGTGAATGCACCCAAGGGTTGATGGAGAGTTAGTTCAGCCATTTTTTCAGATATCAGAGATGTCGAAGATCAGAAACCAGCATCATATCAGATCCATCCTTCTCTTCTTAATCATTCTCTCTACTTCAACTAGTTTTGGAGGATTTTCTCTTGGAGAAGAGAACTAGTTTGGTGAATGCACCCCAGTGAAGACTAACAGCTCAGAGTGCAGAAATATTAGACATCTAACCTGTATATTTACTGATAATATATTCCAGGATAGAGCCAAAGTAATTTCCTTCTTCTCATATTCATTCTCCCACTATTGTAATGCAAAATCTAGACTGTGAGGCATTGTACTTTGGAAGATAATCAGTTAATGAGAAAAGATATGTTCTGAAGTCATATCTAGACTTATTTGTGTTTAATATCATATATCAGAGTCTTATTTAATATCAGAACATAGTATATGAAGTTTTGAAGCAGTTTGATGAGTTAAAGTGCAAGACTAGCTAGTTGGGTGCTTATTCTAGACTAGTTTTGCCAAAATAATTGTTGAATCCATTTTGAGTATCAGTTTAACTCCATTCTAGTTGTAGAAGGTTCATACTTCAATATATTTTACATATCATCCACTGTATTAATAATTTGGTTGCATTTAAATCGATTTGGGACAGCCAGAAACATAACTAGCTCAGCAGTCCACTATGTGCAATTAACCCCCAAATTACTCCAAACTCTTCCAAGTTCACCCAATATTTATTCCAACGTATTTTATGAGTTACATGACTGATATATATTTATCTGAAACACTATTAATCCTCACCCAGTCTTGTTAGCATATGCTAGAAGCCCAGGGAGCCTCGAAGTAGGCAATAGAATTGCTCTATTGCTGAAAAGTGAATGGCTCTAGTACTTTGTGCCAAGGACTTCTACTGAAACCATATTTTGCTGCTGCTGCACACTATCACCTATAATTTCCAGAACCTAATCTCTTTCCTACCATCCCCATTCATAGTTTCCATCCATGTCACTTACATATTGCACAGTCTGAGAGTTTGCCTTAAAACAATTGCTAGTAAAATTCCATTAAAAATCTGAAGTGCAAGTTAATATTTTGGTCAGATATTGAATGGGATATTACAGTGGTATCAGAGCACTTTCCTCCACCCCTGTGGAAAGAAATAAGCTCATTGTTGGAAGGAAGATTGAAGTTCTTCTCATAGAGGAAAAATGTGGCTCCTGCTAGTCATTGAAGAAGAAGAATTTATTTTTGAGCCATATGAAGAGGATCCTTTAACCCCTATTAGAATTTCTTATTTACACAAAGTTGAACATGATTTCATTGATGAAAAAATGTTTGAAGAGAACATAGGAAATGACCTACCTATGACTAATGGGGATTATGAAGGAATACTCAAAAGAGGTAACCCTTAGAAATCCTATGAGTACTTCATGGAGTACTTTTCCTTGAAGAAGGAGGTTCAGAAGTTCCTGACCTTTAGAGAATATTGTGATTTAGAAATTCAAAGTTTGTTAAAAGACCCCTACAATAGTGATAGCAAAAGAAGGATTGCACATATGGTTGATGGTGTGTGCAAAGAAATCAAGGCAAGATATTTACCCCTAGGAGCTAAGATAGAAGGGAGGAATAAAGATGTGTCCACACAGCCAAGAAAAATCAAGGGAGGAAACCAAGAGCCACCTAGTTCTTCTGGTGGAGAAGAAGCAAAAAAAAATAAAGATGAATTTGCAGCCCTACATATGGATCCATCCCAATCTCATGGAAAAGGAATCAAGAAGGAAGTTTCATCAAGGCCACTTGTAGGGCCAAACATTGCGAGACTGTTTGGTTTTTCTTCGAGAAGGAAGTCCAAAGGTTGTGATTTGAGCACCACACAATGTGGAGAGACATCAAGTCTCTTGGAAAGAAATGACCAAGAAGACCTTGCTGGTGCCCCATTACAGCAAGAAGTGGATGAAGAATGTCAGTGCACAGTAGAAGATCCAGCAATCAAACACTTGATTGTTGGTGATGAGGGAGGTAAAATCACTCTCGATATTTTAATGGCTGATTTCAAAACAAGTGTAGAAGAAATGGGACAGATTGATGAAGGTGAGACATCTTTTGGATCTGATCCAAAGGAAGAACATAATTCAGATTTGCACTCACCCCTGGAGCCTCACCAAGAAGCATAAATTGAACACATCTCAGTAGGGTGTGAAGCTGAGAAATTGATGGAAGGCCAAACCACCAACACTCCACCTCATAAGGAGGATAACATGACACCTGGTGAGTTATTAAATTCTTATTTTTATGTATCATTATTTCAATTTCATATGGAAACCACTTCTAGTAAAAAGTTCAGAGTGGTTGAGCTCCCTAGTGATGAGGTTCGGAATTTTGATGTCAAAAAGGAATGCAATGTGAAGGATGGAATTTTAAGAGAAGATATTTCTGGTATACCCAGGATGAATGAGCAATTAATTTGCAGCCCAAATTATGTTTTTGAGGACCTAAGAGATGAATATATTGCAGCAACAATATATGGATCAAATTTACAAACTTTGAGTGCATTGCATAAAATCAATCCGGGGATGGAAAATGAAGAGGAGGAACATCTGCAAGAACCTCATCTTCTTGCAGGGTCATTGAAGATGGATTAACAGAAGATCCAAGAGGCTCTGAAAATTCTCCATGACACTCATTCTTCAGTGTCGAGGTTGGGTTGGGAAGGTGCTTTAAGGGAAGATCAATATTTCTTTGCAACCATGGAGAATATCCAGAAAGCAATGTCCACAATCAAACGTAATTTCTCACAATTGCTTTCAGATAAAAATTACATGTTTGAGCTTGTTGAATTCTTGCGGGATGCATCATGGTATGATGAAGAAAGTATTTGTAGATATGAAAAAGAGAACTATAAGCTTAACGATAAATTGATGGCCACCCAAGATTCTTTGAGAAGCACTCAAAGTTCCCTCCAAGAATCTAAGATGGAGATGTTGTTGCTTCATGAAAAGTTGCAAAGATCCTCCCTACCCTCTTACACACATTTCATGCAATTACAGTGGGGTGAAAGCATTCATGATCATATGGAGGAACCTCATGAGATGGTGTATCATGAGGATCATTTATCTTTACATGTGCTTGAGGAGTGTGCAGAACAGTTTGATGAAAACCAAGCACCTGATCATTTCCTAAGGGAACTTGAGCTGTTCCTTGGAAACAGTCACTCTCCCATGGAGAAGTGGGATGAGAGCACCCAATTTGGGCCAGCCAATAATGAATAAGTTGCATCCATAAGTCTGATTACTGAAGGTTGCATACATACCAAGAAGTTTCACAGTCCTTCCCCACATGTCATGGATTCCAGAATAACAATGGGGAATGAATAGTGGGTGAAGAAGTGTTTCTTGTTGATGCCACATGTACCACAGGTGGATCATGATATGCTCCTATGGGATATAGATCTTATTGCAGCAGATATGGCTGATTTCAGCTCATGTGAATCAACAAGCAAGATATTTGATTCATCCATTGGATGGATGGATAGAGGAATCACAAAAAAAGGAAATTTCAGAGGTAAAAGGTTTTCTTGTTTTTGCAATAAATTTCTTATTATAACTAACATTGTCTTGAATTGTGAGCAGCAACAAAAGTATATTTTGCAACCATTTGATGTCACTAATACATATATGGATTGGGTGAAATATTACCGAACAAGCATGAAACCTCCTTGCAAAAACTTTTATGCTCATGGTCAAGGGAAGGCATCTAAGCAGGAAAGTTGCCAAGAAAAATTAAATGAACATTTTACTTGCAGAAGTTGGCCTATGTGGAGGGAATCCACATGCTGGGAGGGATGCTTGAAATTTTTCTCCAATGGCAGGGAGTTGAGCCATTGGATGTTTTCACTGGAAGAGACATTCTGCTCCCCACTGGGTTTGGTTGGAGGCAATGCCCTAGCAGTTATTCCCTGGATGAAAAGGCACATGTTTGATGACAGATTCTTTAAAATTATTCTGATGATGGGGAAAATGCAGTTGATACTTTGGGAACCTGGCATACACTTGAGTGACAGATTTCCAAAGATGACAGGATAATTCTACTCCTTGCAGGAGAAACAGTGGGACCCAGGAATTCTACTCAGTTATCCTTACTGGGTTAAAATTCTGTTCATTTGTTGGCTAATGGCAGATATAAATTACAGTGCAGTTTGTTTTACATAGACATTTTTTTCCTGAAGGCCCAAGTTTAATTTACAAATTGTGCAATGGATGGGGACAATGATAATCAGAGTTGGTGCAGCAGAAGCTTGGTGGGATCCTGACATTGTTTGAGGACAAGCAATCTTGCGAAGGAAGGACTGTCATGTTCCCAAATTTTCCTATGCTCCATGGGGATAATTTTATCCTAAGTCACCTAGGCATTAATTAAATAATTAATGGATGGATGAAGGAATATTACTAAGGGTGAATTTGAGGAATTAAATGGATAAGGAGGGCCCCCCATGAAGTTATTAACCCCAATTCAAGTGCTAAGCTGATTTATTAATTAATTGGGGAAGTTTTGAGGCAATTAAACCATAGTAGTTAATTAATTATTGGATAATTAATTAATTGCTTAGCTAAATTATTTCTGAGTTGTATTATTGTCATTTAAATGTTTATTACTAATAAATGTGCCAAGTGGTTGATGACTTGGATAGCAAATTCGAATTGGTCAAGCAGGCCACACTTGCTTAAGTGATAAACTTCAGAAAAGCTAAGGAATTTAATGGAGACAAGTTGGCAAGGTGAACCAAGAAGGAAACTGACAAAAGCTGGCAAAATCAGACAAAATCAGAAAAGAGGAAAGTGACTAAAGTGGAATAAAACAAGAAAAGCAGTCAGAAAGGAAAGTAGCAAGTGTAGAAAAAGCTCACTAGGGCGCACTTGCCAATTTAGTGAAGGAATGCAAAAGCGAGAAAGTGGAGAAAGCAGAAAAGTTTCCTTTCTCTTCAAGGAATGCGCCCTCATGGCTTTGGAATAGAATGGGCAAGTAGGTAACCTACTCTCACAGGCCACCAAGCCAAGAACTTGCTCAGCAAGTCATCATGAAGTTTATAAAATAATCGAACCAACTCCATTTAACAACTTTTTTCATTTGTATTTTTGCATTGAGAGCTCTAAGCCTCTCTAGTTGAGTGATGTGCCTCAACAGTTCTTCTTGGGTGATGTTCCCTAATACCCTATGAGGTTTAGTGAGTAATATGCAGGTCTAGAATGTGTTATTGCAGCCAATAATATTCATTTCAGTCCACCATTGAAGATCCACAGTCAGCTTGAAGAGAAGATCAATTCTACAGGAGATTTACTGCTAGTTTTGGAGAAGGTTCACCAGTTGAAGAAGATAGTTCCAGGGAATTCACCCAAGGGTAGATGGAGAGTTAGTTCAGCTATTTTTGTAGATATCAGAGATTTCCAAGATCAGAAACCAGCATCATATCAGATCCATCCTTCTCTTCTTAATCATTCTCTCTACTCCAGCTAGTTTTGGAGGATTTTCTCTTGGAGAAGAGAACTAGTTTTGTGAATGCGCCCCAGTGAAGACCAGCAGCTCAGAGTGCAGAAAAATCGGACATCTAATCAGTATATGGACTGATAATATATTCCAGAACAGAGCCAAAGTAATTTCCTTCTTCTCATATTCATTCTCCCACTATTGTAATGCAAAATCTAGCCTGTGAGGCATTGTACTTTGGAAGATAATCAGTTAATGAGAAAATAAGTGTTCTAAAGTCATATATAGAATTATTTATGTTTAATATCATATATCAGAGTCTTATTTAATATCAGAACAGAGTATATGAAGTTTTGAAGTAGTTTGATGAGTTAAAGTGCAAGACTAGCTAGTTGGGTGCTTATTCTAGACTAGTTTTACAAAAATAACTGCTGAATCCATTCTGAGTATCAGTTTAAATCCATTCCAGTTGTAGAAGGTTCATACTTCAATATATTTTACATGTAATCCCCTGTATTAATAATTTGTTTGCATTTAAATCGATTTGGGACAGCCAAAAACATAACTAGCTCAGCAGTCCACTGTGTGCAATTAACCGCCAAATTACTCCAAACTCTTCGAAGTTTACCCAGTATTTATTCCAGCATATTTTATGAGTTACATGAATAATATATCTCTATCTGAAACACTATTAATCCTCACCCAGTCTTGTTGGCATATGCTAGAAGCCCAGGGAGCCTCGAAGTAGGCAGTAGAATTGCTCTATTCCTGAAAAGTGAATGGCTCTAGTACTTTGTGCCAAGGACTTCTGCTGAAACCATATTTTGCTGTTGCTGCACACTCTCACCTATAATTTCCAGAACCTAATCTCTTTCCTACCATCCCCATTCAGAGTTTCCATCCCTGTCGCTTACATCTTGGACAGTCTGAGAGTTTGCCTTAAAAAAATTGCTAGTAAAATTCCATTTAAAATTGGAAGTGCAAGTTAATATTTTGGTCAGATATTGAATGGGATATTATAGATCAGGTGTGATCTCTTGGTTTAGAAAGAATAAATCCTGCATAGCACTGATTACATCCGAAGCAGAGTATGTCATAGCTTGTTCGGCTATTTGTGAGGAAGTATGGATAAGGAAGCTACTGTCTGATTTATTTGATCTCTAGTTGGATGCTACTTGTATCTATTGTGAAAACGAAAGTTGTGTGAAGTTTTCAGAAAACCTGATGTTCCATGAAAATTTGAAGCATATTGAGATCGAATATCACTATATCAGGGATATGGTGCAGAGAGGAGCAGTGAAGCTCTTGTATGTTGCGATGGATGAGTAGATTGCATATGTGTTGACCAAACCACTAGCAAGAGTGAAGTTTGAGTACTTCAGAGAGAGGCTTGGTGTTGTTCAGAAAGAAGATGCTTCAAGGAGGAAGTGATGGGACACATTTGCAGGATCCATCCAAGCATGGTGGTAGGAGGATCCTTTCATGGTTGTGGATGTAAGTGTTGTGTGATGAGCATTAGGACGATACTCCGGATGATGTTATATATGATGATAATCAGGATGATCATGTGCGATGAGCATCAGGACGATGCTCCAGATGATATGCATCAGGATGATGGTATGATGATGATTGGGATGATCATGTGATGATGATATGCATAAGGATGATGCTATGATTATGATCAGTATGATCATGTGATGATGATGTGCATAAAGATGATGAACTATATGATGATCAGTATGATGATGAGCATCGGGATGATGCTTTGTGCGAGGATGATCAAGTTGATCATGAGCATCAGGGTGATACTTCAAGGTCATGGATATGTGGCAAGTTGTGCAGTAGCATGTAATAGCTCCCTGGGAGATCCGATAGGTTGAGCAGTAAGCTCGTAATCAGTCCTGGGATGCTCTTTCAAGGTTTTGTGAGGGAGGCATGTAATCAGTCCTGGAGATCTGATAGGTTGTGCTAGGAACATAAAAGTTCTGGGATGCTCTTTAGAGATCTTGCCAGTCGTGTTAGGCACATAAACGAACCTGGGATGCTCTTTTAAGGTTTTGCATGTTCACATGTAATCAGCCTTGTAGATCCGATAGGTTGTGCTAGGCACGTAAAAGTCTTGGAATGCTCTTTAGAGATCTTTCCAGTCATGCTAGGCACATAAACGATCTTGGGATGCTCTTTTAAGGTTTCTCCTGTTGACATGTAATCTATCCTAGAGATATGATAGGTTATGCTAGGCACGTAAAAGTCATGGGATTCTCTTTAGATATCTTGTCGGTCGTGATAGGCACATAAACGATCCTGGGATGCTCTTTTAAGGTTTTTCCTATTCACATGTAATCAGTCCTGGAGATCTGATAGGTTGTGCTAGGCACGTAAAATTCTTGGGATGCTCTTTAGAGATCTTGCTGGTCATGCTAGGCACATACACCATCTTGGGATTCTCTTTAAATTTTTTGTGAAGGATGCATGTAATCAGTCCTGGGAGATCTTGCGGTCGTGCTAAGGCACATAAAGGATCTTGGGATGCTCTTGATAGGGTTTGCAGAGGCACATAATCAGTCTTGAGATTCCACCTCTATCAGGCCACTCGCAGAGATGATGAAGACCTAAAGGAGGCTAGGCCTACATCCAACATGAAAAAGGGATGGCTCTATAGAACTTCCTATGATGAGAAGAATTTAGAGAGAACTCTAGTGGTCGAGATGACAAGTACAACAACAGTGACGATTATGCTCCATGATCCAATGACGATGATCCAACTCCAGAATTGAAGGCTTGTGCTTATATGTATTGATAACCTGTGTCAATAGAATACCTTCCTACTTAAGAGGGAGTGTTGATGTATTTGTAACTTCAGAAGATATTCACATGTCTATTACATTTGTATTTTATTGTATCCCCAATGGAGATGTATTATTCCTCTGATTGGAAGTGTCGTCATTTGTATTTGCAAGTGTTGCAAGTTACATTGTAAGTGTCATAACTTATATTTGATGGGTTATTAGACCACCTGTGTGGGGTTGGCCTTGTATGAGTCATGTGGATGGGTTATTAGGATTCCTTAGGAAGTTGTCCCAGTTAGGGTTAAAGGCAGGTTAAGTTGTTGTATAAATAGAGAGTGTGTCTCTCTCATTTGATTCATTCACTCACTCATCCAAATCGCATAGTTGAGAGAGAGGAGTGCACACAAGTAGAGGAGCAGTAACTACTGGAGACATCTATCTTTTGGGGATTGATCTTTGTGATCTTTGTATTGGGGCTTATTCTATCTCTGAGGAAGTTGCGGGGTTTTTCACCTTCTTGGTTTTCCCCGGTGAAATGCTTTGTGTCCATTGTCTCTTGTGATTGTTATGTTGTGCTTATTATTCTCTTAGTGATCCTAGATGATATTGAATGAAATTATTGAAAAATTAACATATACATGGGTTTAACCCCTTCATAAGTTTTAGTGTGCATTCATCGAATGTACAAACATCCCATGTACCTGTAGGGAGTGCTCCCTTTTCGTTGTTTGGTGGAGGGGATGGTAACTTTTTAAACCCATATTACGGAGGGGCTAACACCCAACCGCAATGGACGAACACCCAAGGAAGCAACCCTTTAGCATTTGGCTGGAACATCTTTAACAATGATTTCACTTCATAGCCGATGGCTGGGGGCAACCCCAACCAACAGTATATGAACCAGGTTTCAGGAGGTTCCCCATATTAGGCTCATATTAATCAAATTCAATCGGTTCGACCTCATTTTCCCTTTCTGGAAACTCTAAACTTGCCAGATATTTCAAAACTGACTAATGATCCAGTGCACCACAACCCACCATGGCCACCAATTCCTACCAAGTTTTCTTCCAATATCCCAAATTTTGAAGGCAAGACTGGAGAATATCTTCATCGAAAAAACAACAATGCTTCATTGGATTCGACAATCCATTTGATTGATCAAACTCACCCACCTAGCGAGAGTTTGGGAGTAAGCATGTATTCATCACTGATGGGAACATTCGACCTACCTGATCCCATAAATTACATTGGTTCTGTGAGTACTTATGATATTTTTTCTCGAGAAATCTTCATCGTCAGTCGAACAATTGATCCTTGGATTCTTCCCACTCAACAAGAACCCTCTGTGCCCTTTTCTATTGTAGAATTAGCTTACCAAGCAACATAAGATGTTGGAGTAGATTATATATCGACTCTGTCTGTCTCCACAGAGTCAGATATAAACTATGCACCTGCATGGTCAGTCAACTCTATCCACTCTTTTGATTGTATGGATACTATTTTTCCCTCTGATGAGGCTATTTTGGAAGCCATGGTAGGACTGGATCATCCATGGGAACACATGCATCACAAGTCCTACTTTCTTCCTGATCTAGACAGAATAGAGAATGGTGAGTTTTCAGTGAGACTTGGTGGTGATATCGATTTGTCCATCAATCCTTCTACGCAAATGATCTATGATGAAGGTAACATGGAAAATATATCGAGGACCATACCGATCGATATCTCCATTAAACCCGGTGTTGTGGAAAACCTCTTTATTGGATCAAATTGTTCTCCTGATGAGATCACTCTGTATACCAGCATGTTTACGGAATTCCGCAACATGTCCACCTGGTCTTTCGAAGAAATGCTAGGCATCGACCGTACCTGAAAAAGTATTATGCTTAGGCTTCAATGCTTTTTCTTGTATCATAGTTGTACATGTTTTGTATAGTTAGTCTTCTCTTTTGATTTTGTTTATGTCTTATGTGTCTTATAGGTTGTATTTTCAGATGACAACTGAATGCTTCATAGGATTTGTGGATGGTGCTAGTCGCCACACCCGTCAGTTGGCTTCAAAAACTTGGGTTATCTACTCACTGTCTAGTCAACTCGTGTCCTCGGGAGGTGCTTGTTTAGGCCCTACGACTAACAACGTAGTTGAATACAATGTAGTCATTGAGTTACTCTAAGATGTTATTCATCATGGCATTTCATAGTTGGAGGTACGAATCGACTCACAATTAGTTGTATTTCAGTTGAAGGGTGACTATAGAATTCAGGATCTTGTTTTTCTTCGTTAGTTCTTGAGGGTCAAGTTGCTTGAAAGATATTTTTATTTTATCGCATATCAACACGGGCTGCTGAACAGAGACGTATCTTGGAGGTGGAGATTGATAGATCATATCCTTGGGGTTTTTTTGATGGAGCCGCAAGTAATGAAAATTGTGGCGGGGGAGCTATCTTATATATTTCCGATTCACATTACTTTACACTCACTATGGGTCTTGGAATGGGATCCAATAACTTTGCAGAAGTAATGAGTTTAAAGTTACTACTTATCTTTGCTGCTGAGAAGGGTATATTTAGACTGGCGGTTTATGGAGATTCTATGAATGCTATAAATTGGACTAATCAAACCCAAGCTTGCAGAGTACTTAGACTGGCAAATGTTCTTAATAGTATTCAGCTGATCAAACAATCCTATGACATTTTCACATGCCGGCACGTTTACAGGGAAAACAACCACATAGCAGACCGGGCATCCAAAGAAGGGCTGCACATGGTTTTTGGCACTTGGAAAATCAATGAAGAGAATGAAGGACAGCGAACTGAGTTCTATCATAGACCTTTCATCGAATAAATGAAGAGGTTTTATATATATATTTGAAAACATGCAAAAGTGCTGCACTTTTTAGACATAGATGGTTATGGTATAAAACTTATGATGTTGCAAATCAAAATAGTCCGGTGGGACAGAACTGAATTATTTTGGGATAAAATAGGGAATTAACAAAATACATTTTGACAGAAGACGTAGTAGTCTCATCAAGTGAGCCATACTCATGGTTTTGGATAATTCACTGATACAGTGAATACTGAATGTAATTCTGATCTCTTGTGGATGAATGGAATTATGCTTTTTTTCTTTTGGAAAAAAAAAATATCAACACGTTTCAAGAAATTTAAATTCATTAGCTCACTCATATGCAAATTACATTCTAGATTGCCATCTTTTCCACACAGAATCACATTAATCATTCACATAAATACAAGAAGCACATGTATATAAAATTGGTATTTTATATATCTGTATCGAAAAATATGAGTTTTGAGTCAATAGTATGTCACAGTGTCATATCAATATACAAAAAGTGGGCTCAAAAGGCCTAAAAATATATACATATGTATTTCTCCCTATGGAGAAGGAGGGGCCTTTGCCAACTCCGCTATAGCCTCTCTGTAACAGATGACGACCCTGGTTACTTTCCTATGTAACCTAATCCATGCTGGGTGAACACCCACAACATCCTCCTGCATAGCAAGCAGCATTCGCTCGATATTGTAGGTGGGAATATCATGAGTCAATCGACTCATCTTTCCCTCTATGCTCACTAGCATGGCATCAATTTCTCCGGGCTCGGTCGGACATACATACACACGAGGGTGTCCCTCAAGCCACACAAGTCCCACATCTGCATAAATCATATTGTTAATACTCTAAATCATTATAAAAATTATGTACATAAAAAAATTAAAAATGAAATAAATTTCAAAAAGTAAAAGTATGCCTTACCCATCTCTCCCTAGGCTGCTCCTGGAGGTAGATCGAGCTCAGGATCTCCACGGAAATCCATCTCTGCATAGGGAAACTTATCTAAGGACAACACCTGATGGCCCCACCATGCCAAGTAGTCCTCATTAGCATATGATAGTATTGTCTCGCCACAATCGTAGCGTAAGAAGATGTCTCTCCATCGAGTCATCAATGGCTCGTGAGGATTGAGCAGCGGTAGGGCCACTCCCGGACTCAAGGTAGGAACCCTGTCAAAGAAGAAGCTACATAGGATGATTCTGTATCCGAAGTTCTTCTTCCTTACTGTCTTGCACTCAATCAATTGGTGCTTTGTTAATTTTTGAGCATTAATTCAATATGCTCTAGGATCTTTACTGAGAGAATAACATGTACAGTATATCAATGCATATCAATCATAGCAAGCATATCAATCATCATAAGATGCAAACATAAGAGACAATAGACACACGGAGTTTCCGTGGGGAAAAACCCTAAGGTGAAAAACCCCACAACTTCCTTAGAGATAGATAGAGCAATAGTACAACCAACGTACATAGAGATAGACTCCTCCTAGCAGTTGATCCTCCTACTCACTTGTGCGCCACTTTCCGAGTGATGGAAGAGTGAGTTATGAAGTGATCCAAATAGAGATCAGGATATCTCTATTTATACTTGTCCTTACTGCCCAATAAACTTATGGGGCCGACTTGTCTAGCTTAGTACAATAACCCAATGTTAACTTAATCAGGGCCGACCCCACACATGGTGGTCTAATAACCCATCGGCAAGTTACGACACTTGCGACACTTGCGACACTTGTCAATACAAATGACGACACTTCTGTATAGAGGAATAATAACATCTCTAGAGGAGTACAATATACATAGATGAAATACATGGATGAAATACATTCTGAAGTTACATATACATCAACACTCCCTCTTAACTAGGAAGGTATTTCTTGACACAGATCTGCTAGCACAAGTCTTCTTCTCTGGATCATCATCAACGAATCATCATCATCGTCACTACTGCTGCTATCTCAATCAATCTATGAATCTACTCATCATAGGAAGTTCTACAGAGCTAGTCCTTTTTCATACTAGATGTAGGCCCACCATTTGCAGGTCTTCATCATCACTGGCCATACTGTGGAATCCTTAGGACTTATTACGTGCGTCAAAAAACCTAGCTGCAGCATCCCAGGATGTTACAAGCACACAGCTCTACCTGTTGGATCTCCCAAAAGCACATTACATGTGACCCATCACAAAACCTGGTTGACGCATCCTAGGCTGTTAAGAGCACACAACTCTACCTGTCGGATCTCCTAGGAGCACATTACATGTGATCTCACCACAAAACCTGGCTAAAGCATCCCAGGTTGTTACAGCACACAGCTCTACTCGTCGGATCTCCCAGGAGCACATTATATGTGATCTCACCACAAAACCTGGCTGAAGCATCCTAGGCTATTACGA
Organism: Larix kaempferi; assembly: GCA_027924585.1. Lineage (NCBI taxonomy): Eukaryota > Viridiplantae > Streptophyta > Pinopsida > Pinales > Pinaceae > Larix > Larix kaempferi. The sequence continues at coordinate 67,471,246 of BSBM01000361.1, read as the reverse complement.
GCACACAGCTCTACCTATCGGATCTCCTAGGAGCATATTACATGTGGTCATGGAAAAACCTTTCAAGAGGATCCCAGGCTATTACGAGCACACAGCTCTAACTGTCGGATCTCTCAAGGACACATTACATGCCATAGGACAAAACCTCGCAAGAGCATTTTCCAGATCTCCCACAGAGATATTATATGCTAGTGGAAAAAACTAGCAAGAGCATCTGCAAATCTCCCAGGGTGCTATTATATGTCCTCCTAGAGCAATGCCTCGAAAGAGCATCTGAGGTCTTTTTCATCCTGTCCATATCTCCCAGGTCTACTTACATGCTCATCTGCACAACCTATCCATGACCACAGAGTATCCACCTGATACTCACCATACATCATCCTGATGATCATCCTTATCATCATCACTACATCGTCCTAATGCATGTCATCTGGAGCAACATCCTGAAGCTCGTCATCCATGATCATCTTGATCATACAATGCATCCACCTGATGCATACCAAGTATCTACCTGATACATATCATCATATACAATGTATCTACCTGATACATATCATCATATACAATGTATCTTCCTGATACATACATAGATACATGATTCACACAATGTATCCACCAACATACATGATCTACCTAATCATACAATGTATCCACCTGACACATATACAGATACATGGTCCAAGCATCCAACAGGATGCATACATACATAAATGATTCAACTGATCATATCTAGCATCCAACATGATGCATACATACATAAATGATCCAATTGATCATATCCAACATCCAACATGATGCATACATACATAAATGATCCAACTGATCATACAGAGCAGAAACTAGAACATCATCCTGATGCTCATCATCCAATGCTTATATCCATAGCCATGTGAAGGATCCTCCTTCCACCATGCTTGGAATGGCTTTAGAAAATGTCTCCATCACTTCTTCCTCGAAGTGTCATCAATCTGAAGAACACCAAGCCTCTCTCTGAAGTACTCGAACTTCACTCTGGCTAGTGGTTTCATTAGTACATTTGCAATCTGCTCATCTGTCGCAACATACAGGAGCTTCACTGCTCCTCTCTGCACCATATCCCTGATATAGTAATATTTGATCTCAATGTGTTTCGACCTGTCATGGAACACTAGATTCTTAGACAGCTATCTCAATCAATCTATGAATCTACTCATCATAGGAAGTTCTACAGAGCTAGTCCTTTTTCATACTAGATGTAGGCCCACCATTTGCAGGTCTTCATCATCACTGGCCATACTGTGGAATCCTTAGGACTTATTACGTGCGTCAAAAAACCTAGCTGCAGCATCCCAGGATGTTACAAGCACACAGCTCTACCTGTTGGATCTCCCAAAAGCACATTACATGTGACCCATCACAAAACCTGGTTGACGCATCCTAGGCTGTTAAGAGCACACAACTCTACCTGTCGGATCTCCTAGGAGCACATTACATGTGATCTCACCACAAAACCTGGCTAAAGCATCCCAGGTTGTTACAGCACACAGCTCTACTCGTCGGATCTCCCAGGAGCACATTATATGTGATCTCACCACAAAACCTGGCTGAAGCATCCTAGGCTATTACGAGCACACAGCTCTACCTATCGGATCTCCTAGGAGCATATTACATGTGGTCATGGAAAAACCTTTCAAGAGGATCCCAGGCTATTACGAGCACACAGCTCTAACTGTCGGATCTCTCAAGGACACATTACATGCCATAGGACAAAACCTCGCAAGAGCATTTTCCAGATCTCCCACAGAGATATTATATGCTAGTGGAAAAAACTAGCAAGAGCATCTGCAAATCTCCCAGGGTGCTATTATATGTCCTCCTAGAGCAATGCCTCGAAAGAGCATCTGAGGTCTTTTTCATCCTGTCCATATCTCCCAGGTCTACTTACATGCTCATCTGCACAACCTATCCATGACCACAGAGTATCCACCTGATACTCACCATACATCATCCTGATGATCATCCTTATCATCATCACTACATCGTCCTAATGCATGTCATCTGGAGCAACATCCTGAAGCTCGTCATCCATGATCATCTTGATCATACAATGCATCCACCTGATGCATACCAAGTATCTACCTGATACATATCATCATATACAATGTATCTACCTGATACATATCATCATATACAATGTATCTTCCTGATACATACATAGATACATGATTCACACAATGTATCCACCAACATACATGATCTACCTAATCATACAATGTATCCACCTGACACATATACAGATACATGGTCCAAGCATCCAACAGGATGCATACATACATAAATGATTCAACTGATCATATCTAGCATCCAACATGATGCATACATACATAAATGATCCAATTGATCATATCCAACATCCAACATGATGCATACATACATAAATGATCCAACTGATCATACAGAGCAGAAACTAGAACATCATCCTGATGCTCATCATCCAATGCTTATATCCATAGCCATGTGAAGGATCCTCCTTCCACCATGCTTGGAATGGCTTTAGAAAATGTCTCCATCACTTCTTCCTCGAAGTGTCATCAATCTGAAGAACACCAAGCCTCTCTCTGAAGTACTCGAACTTCACTCTGGCTAGTGGTTTCATTAGTACATTTGCAATCTGCTCATCTGTCGCAACATACAGGAGCTTCACTGCTCCTCTCTGCACCATATCCCTGATATAGTAATATTTGATCTCAATGTGTTTCGACCTGTCATGGAACACTAGATTCTTAGACAGCTATCTCAATCAATCTATGAATCTACTCATCATAGGAAGTTCTACAGAGCTAGTCCTTTTTCATACTAGATGTAGGCCCACCATTTGCAGGTCTTCATCATCACTGGCCATACTGTGGAATCCTTAGGACTTATTACGTGCGTCAAAAAACCTAGCTGCAGCATCCCAGGATGTTACAAGCACACAGCTCTACCTGTTGGATCTCCCAAAAGCACATTACATGTGACCCATCACAAAACCTGGTTGACGCATCCTAGGCTGTTAAGAGCACACAACTCTACCTGTCGGATCTCCTAGGAGCACATTACATGTGATCTCACCACAAAACCTGGCTAAAGCATCCCAGGTTGTTACAGCACACAGCTCTACTCGTCGGATCTCCCAGGAGCACATTATATGTGATCTCACCACAAAACCTGGCTGAAGCATCCTAGGCTATTACGAGCACACAGCTCTACCTATCGGATCTCCTAGGAGCATATTACATGTGGTCATGGAAAAACCTTTCAAGAGGATCCCAGGCTATTACGAGCACACAGCTCTAACTGTCGGATCTCTCAAGGACACATTACATGCCATAGGACAAAACCTCGCAAGAGCATTTTCCAGATCTCCCACAGAGATATTATATGCTAGTGGAAAAAACTAGCAAGAGCATCTGCAAATCTCCCAGGGTGCTATTATATGTCCTCCTAGAGCAATGCCTCGAAAGAGCATCTGAGGTCTTTTTCATCCTGTCCATATCTCCCAGGTCTACTTACATGCTCATCTGCACAACCTATCCATGACCACAGAGTATCCACCTGATACTCACCATACATCATCCTGATGATCATCCTTATCATCATCACTACATCGTCCTAATGCATGTCATCTGGAGCAACATCCTGAAGCTCGTCATCCATGATCATCTTGATCATACAATGCATCCACCTGATGCATACCAAGTATCTACCTGATACATATCATCATATACAATGTATCTACCTGATACATATCATCATATACAATGTATCTTCCTGATACATACATAGATACATGATTCACACAATGTATCCACCAACATACATGATCTACCTAATCATACAATGTATCCACCTGACACATATACAGATACATGGTCCAAGCATCCAACAGGATGCATACATACATAAATGATTCAACTGATCATATCTAGCATCCAACATGATGCATACATACATAAATGATCCAATTGATCATATCCAACATCCAACATGATGCATACATACATAAATGATCCAACTGATCATACAGAGCAGAAACTAGAACATCATCCTGATGCTCATCATCCAATGCTTATATCCATAGCCATGTGAAGGATCCTCCTTCCACCATGCTTGGAATGGCTTTAGAAAATGTCTCCATCACTTCTTCCTCGAAGTGTCATCAATCTGAAGAACACCAAGCCTCTCTCTGAAGTACTCGAACTTCACTCTGGCTAGTGGTTTCATTAGTACATTTGCAATCTGCTCATCTGTCGCAACATACAGGAGCTTCACTGCTCCTCTCTGCACCATATCCCTGATATAGTAATATTTGATCTCAATGTGTTTCGACCTGTCATGGAACACTAGATTCTTAGACAGCTTCACACAACTCTGGTTGTCACAAAAGATACTAGTAGCCTCCAGCGGGAGATCAAATAACTCAGACAGTAGCTTCTGAAGCCATACTGCCTCACAACTAGCCGAACATGCTACAACATACTCTGCCTCGGCTGTACTCAGTGCTACACAGGACTGCTTCCTGCTAAACCAAGAGATCACACCTGATCCCATACTGAAGCATCACCCATAAGTGCTCTTCCTATCTACAAAACTTCCTGTCCAATTTGAATCAACATAACCCTGCAAGTTAAACTTTTGATTCGCATCATACTTGAGCCCATAATCAACTGTACCCTTCAGGTACCTCAGAATATGCTTTACAGCAACTAGGTGAACACTCCTCAAATCCGTCAGGAACTGGGTCAATGTGTTCACCACAACGCAAATATATGGTCTCTTGTTCATCAGGTACATCAAGGACACAATCATCTGACGATACATAGCGACATCAACTGGCTCAGATGAAGCATCACACAGAAGCTTCAGGTTTGATTCCATAGGTGTGACCATGTCCTTGTAGTCCATCATCCTGAACCTCTTCAGGATCTCTACTACATACTTCCCTTGTCCAAGAAAGATTACATCTGCACTTTGCCACACGTCCATACCTAGAAAATAGTGCATCATCCCCAAGTCCTTCATCTCGAACTTGGCAGCAAGCTTCCTCTTTGTATTGGTAATCAATCTATCATCTCCTTTTACAAATAGGTCATCCACATATAGGAGTAGTATCACAGGATTTCCTTCCTCAACCTTGTAGTAAAGGTTGGAATCCGCTTTACTCTTGGTAAAGCACAAACTAGATAGGAGACTGTCCATCCTACCATACCAAGTCCTAGGAGCGTGCTTCAAGCCATACAAGGATTTCTTCAATCTGCACACATATGACTCCCTGTCATGTGTTTCAAAACTAAGTGGCTGCTCCACATACACTTCCTCTTCATCTACACCATTCAAGAAAGCAGTCTTGACATCCATCTGGTGTATCTTCCATTTCATCATTGCAGCCAGAGCAAGTACTGATATGATGTAAGTGTACCTGGATATAGGAGCAAAAGTTTCTTCATAATCTATTCCCTCTTTCGGAGAGAAGCCACGAGCTATGAATCTTTCCTTGTATTTCTCTATGCTGCCATCTGCAGCATGCTTGATCTTGTATATCCATTTGGAAGTCACAACATACTTCCCTTCAGGTCTTGGGACAACATCCCAAACATCATTCTTCATTATTGATTGGTATTCTTCGACCATGGAATCCTTCCATTCTTTCTTTTCCATTGCCTCTTCATAACTGGAAGGTTTTTTGTTCATGATATCACAGAGTAAAGCAACATAGCTGGTGTGTGATCTAGTTCTCTTATTTGCTCTGTGTTCTTCTTCTGGAATTCCATATCTTTCTGAATATTGAATGAGCTCTCTATCCCATGCAGGTTTCCTCTTGTGAGAGACCTTCTCATGAGGTGGATCTATAGGTTCTTGCGGATCTTCAATTTCATGATCAACATCTGGAATTGCTTCAGTCATAGTAGTGTATTGAAATCTAGTTTCCTTTGGTTCTTCATGATCTTCAACAAGTGTCTTCCTTGATTTGATAAATGTTGAGTTTTCATCAAATGTTACATCCCTACTTACATCAAGCTTCTTGAACCCTGGAAAGTATATTCTGTAAGCCTTCGAGCTTTCACTGTAACCCACAAAGATACCCTTCTTTCTTGAAGGATCTAGCTTGGTCCTCTTTTCCTTTGGGACATGAGTGTATACTGGAAAACCAAATATTCTGAGATGGATGACTTCAGGTTTCTTACCAGAGAAGACCTCTTATGTTGTTTTGTTTTCCAATATCTTGTGGGGTGTTCTGTTCTACACATATACAGTTGTCCTAGTTGCTTCTGCCCATAGATGCATAGGTAGATCCTGGTCATGCAGCATTGCCCTTGTTGCTTCCATGATTGTTTGATTCTTTCTTTCTGCAACTCCATTCTGTTGTGGATTGTAAGGAGTAGTCAACTCCCTCTTAATCCCTGAATCAATGCATAGCTTCTTGAAGTTACCTGAAGTGAATTCTCCACCATTGTCAGATCTGAATGTTTTGATCTTCTTATCAGTTTGGTTCTCCATTTAGGTTTTGAATTCCTTGAACTTATCCAACACTTCATCTTTCTTCTTCCAGAAGGAAACCCAAGTCTTCCTGGAGAAGTCATCAATGAAAGAGACATAGTAAGCATACCCACTTAGAGAACTGGATGACATCGGACCACATACATCGGAGTGGATAATTTCCAAGATACTTTTTTCCTTGCTTTCACTGCTTGGAAATGCCTTCTTTATGTTCTTTCCTTTTGTACATCCTTTGCAAACACCTTCATGCTTGGTCTTGATTTTAGGAAGACTGTTAGCCCGGTTTTGCAACCAGGCTTAGTGCTATGGGCACCTGCTAACTAGTAGCAGCAGTTTCAATAGAAATAAAAACAATAAACTAAATAAACAATACTATTCATGGATCTAAGCAAGAATCTAAGCAAATAATGTAAACATTTCAAAATCAAGAACAAGAAACATAAGAAATAATTTTTTGTATTGAAAAATGGGGGCCAAGCAAGTGCTTGCGATATTACCTTCAATGGTGAAGGTTGATGTTGAGCAACTCCCAAGATGAGTAGCTCCAAACTCCAAGAGGTCTCCTTCTCCAAGGTTGCTTCAATGGCTAAAAGTGCTCAGGGGAGATTTCAGCAGCATAAGGATGAGATAATGGATGGATGTGAAATGAGGAGCCCCTACCACCTTTTTATAGGTTTTGGTGGTGGGAGATACCATTTGTGGTTTTGTGGAAACCAAATGGTATTGACCAACATGGTTTAGGTACTTTTCCCTCCTTTTTCCTTTTTTGAATAAAAATAATATTTTAATTCCCTTTTTAATATTTTTGGGAATTTGGACCCTTTTTGAGGGTTTTTTATGATTTTCTTGGAAAAATAATCTTTTTTAATGGAAAAAAGGGGTGTACTAAGGTCTTTTGGTGACCTTTTGTTGGTTTCAGAGGCTCAGATGGTGGAAAAGTGGACAAATGGGTCATGTGAGTAAGGGAATGAGCTAGTGAGCACTTTTTAGGTGTTAATAGATTGCCCCCTGATGTGTGAGGGCAGGAGCTCATCGTATGGCCGATAGACATCATAGTTCTTTTGTCCTTTTTTCTGGGGTTTAGGGGAGAGAAGAGACCGGTTGGAGACTGGAGCCACGGCCCTTGGAAGCTGCAAAAACAAAAAATATTACATGGCCTCAATATGAATGAGGTATAATCTCTGATAAAGGACGAGGCGGGCATTCCCATGCTCGTATCAAGACATATACAAAACAATTAGTCCCAAGAAGGGGGATCTAATACGTAAATAAATATACTGGTACATCATAATGGTCCAGAGGGGACATTATTGTGGGATATACTCATGATCATAGCTGATCTCAATAACTGATACACTGGAATAAGTGAGGAACTGCTGAAACTGAAGGTGTCCAACATCTGTAGGGACTCAAAGACTATGAGTTATCTCTGAGAAGTATTTGTATCTGTATACTCGATGGAGTATAAAACTGGGGTACATCTGAATACTGTCGCCATACGCAACCCGGATATGTATAGAAAAAATGTAACTGGTTGTATCCATAGGTAGACTCTCAAATGTGGAGGAGTCAGGTGGTATCCGGGGTCTTCGACTAATAACTGAACGGACCAATACCCTGTGCGAATCTCAACTATGCGATCGAGGTGTTGAAGTCGAGCATGTGAGAAACAACCATTCGGAGAGGCACTGAGGATTCCTCTCGAAATGATTCGTAGGCACTCATCATAAATGGCAATGAGTCCAAGACACAGGGACCTCTAGGTCTATCCTCTGGAATCAATGTGGTTGTCGTCGACAGAGGGGGACCAGCAACTAACAAGGCAATGATGTTTCCTTGATAGGAGCACGAGGTGTAGAACTGAAGTGATGTAATACTGCTGGTAGGACTGACATACTTGTGGGGATGGGAAATAACTGGGTCAAAAATGGGTAGACTCAAACTTCCTTTGTTCAGAGCATGATGACGTGGTTGACCTGGCAGCGTAGGGAACTGACTTGTAGGTGTGGGGATCATCTTTTAGGGACTGAAGGGTATGTACTGACTCTGGAGGGGGGTGTAGCTGATGGTAGCTGTCGAGGGAGTTTGAGGGTGACATACTGCAGAATACTCTGAACAAAGGAGACCAAAATGGGGAAGCTTCTATGTGAGTAGACATGATGTGTTGTAGCGCCAAGAGGCACCATTGATTCCTTCTTCGTGGTTTTAATGAGCTCCAAGAAGGGATAAAAGTATGCTCTGAAATGGTACTGTCCTGTGGATTTTGTGAGCCCAGGACGGCGCATGCTCATGGTTGCTTTCATGTTTAGAGAGTCTGAAAACGGTGAGTGAACTCTATTGGTGTTTCTTTTTCGTAGGTTTAGTCTCCAAGGCCCGAAAAAGCATAAAATGATGCGGATGGAGAACTCTTCTAGCCGATGTGACTAGAGTATACCTTTTTCGTAATTAGTCTACGAGGTCCGGAAAAGGGGTAAACTTATACCAGGTAGACGCCCTTTCAAATACGTTTATCGAGCATGAAAGGAAGCAAGATTGCTCGGCGATCTTTTCATTGTTTTAGGAGTCAGAAAAGAGCTTAACAGAAACTCCCTAAGTGCCTTTTTCGTAAAAAGGGGTTGCTCGGCTCGAAAAAGGGATAAAATTATACCGAACAAAAATGGATTGATGAGGGCGAGAAAAGGTCTCAAGCATCGTCATCTGTGCGGAAAACTGGATCCGGTGACATAAGGATTGTCGAAAACGGAGAACGGCCGATGTGGCACGCAAACCGAGGTGACGAGGGGGCATGGAAAAAATGCCCGAAAAATCTAAAGGTGAGAGCGAGAAATGATCTCAAGCATCATCACGAGCGCGGAAAACTGAATCCGGTGATATAAGACACATCGAAAACGGAGAACGACCGATGTGGCACTCAAACCGAGGCGACGAGGGGGCGTGGAAAAAATGCCCAAAAAATCTAAAGGTGAGAGCGAGAAATGGTCTCAAGCATCATCAAGAGCGTAGAAAACTGAATCCGGCGATATAAGACACATCGAAAATGGAGAACGGCCGATGTGGCACGCAAACCGAGGCGACGAGAGGGGCTAAAAAATGGTCAAAAAATGGACCCCGTGAAAACGAGAAACGGAAGGAACCTCTATGAAGTTCTCGCTGTGCTGATCCCAACGGTACCAACGGTTTGAGAAATGGACTTCGTATGCTACCGCAATGGTTGTTTGAAATTTGTGGAATTTCTATAAATAGGACGTGGGGCCCAATATGACTTGTCATTGTTACGTGCGAGTTTGATAGAGCTGTCAGAGCTATTTCTCGATTTTTGGGAGATTTCACCGTTGGTTTTCGATTTAGCGAGTTGCAGGTAACTCTATTCGCCTTAGCCTAGTCAATTATGTCTTTTTTGTTTGGCGGTGGGCCCCCGAAGGCCGCGAAACTCCACGTTGACTCTCCAACGTGGAACCGCGCGGGTTTCGGGGCTGAACCCGCGATGAACCGCGCGGGTTTTAGGCTCACAGTCGCGGTGTTCATCGCGACTGTGAGGTCGGAACCCGCGATGTTCATCGCGAGTTCATGGGGGACAGTCGCGATGTTCATCGCGACTGTCCGGCCAAAACCCGCGATGTTCATCGCGGGTTTTTTCATGGATCCCGCGATGGCCATCGCGGCTTTTTGTGGAAAAGCCGTGATGGCCATCGCGGATTTTTGTGTAAAAGCCGCGATGGGATTTTTCTAAATTTTTTTGTGCTGGGGCTAAAAATTTCCTGTGTTTTCTTCGCAGGATGTTGCGGAGAGCTCAGTCCGTGTGGCGGGAGAGAGAGATTGATGGTGAGCTTATGTTGAGGATTGAGACTGATGGAGGGGTGAGACAGACCCTAGCCATGAGCGGACTCTTGAAGTTCGCTCAGATTCCTCCTATACATTCAGTGAGGCGACTCCTTAACAAGCTCGTGCAGTGGTGGGTGCCGGCAGAGGGTGCCTTCATTATTGGTGGTGAGAGGTTAGAGATTACTCTCACTGATGTATATTTTTTGACCGGTTTTCCTCGCTTGGGTGAGGTGGGTGATATTTCTCCGAGGTTGCCTCCAGGTGTGGATATGGAGGACCTCTTACAGACCTTCTGTGTGGATGATGCTGTTTTGGTAAACAGCTCTATTAGTCTGAAGTTCCTATGTGAGTGGGATATGCGAGCTGTTGGTGCCTGTGTTCTGAGGGTTTTGGGTGCTGCTGCACCACATCGTATGTCTGGGGGGCAGACGATGATGGTGGATTCCGTTCTACGGGGTACTTATTACGCCTGGGCGCAGATGTTCTTGGCTGGTGTCCGGAGAGATCTGGACAAGGCCGTTAGAGAGGGAGGCGAGTTTTGTTATGCCTCTTTTTTATGCTGTTTTTTCTTCGAGCGGGTGCCGACCTTGCGGCCACATGTACCCGTTCGTGCTAGTCTTCCGAGTGAGCCTCGTATGATGAGGTGGGGGCAGATGATGCCCCGCGCCGGGGGTGGTGTCCGCGGCTACTTCACGGAGGATTTCTATCAGCAGTGGGAGCAGATGCCCCTGGTGATTGAGGACTATCCCTACGCCGGCATGGATTACCGAGGTGACGCAGAGATGCCTCGTGCCCCAGGACAGGCTTGGGGCTTGGACGGTATGTTTTGTGTTTTACTTTAATTTTGTATCATGTGTTGCTTGGTTTATCATGATGATTTTGTTATATAGTATCTAATGGTTTACTTGCTTTGTGCAGATGTGGGTCCAGTGCCACCACTTGACTATGTGGCTCGGCAGGGGCGGGCGATGGTGGTCGCTCGTCCCCCTGTACCTGTACCTCCTCCGCGTGGTGGAGGATATGCAGCTCGTGGGCGAGGGGTTGGCCCTGATGGTGACGCCATAGATGGTGTCCGACGTACCTTTGCCCGGATTCTAGCTAGGTTCCCCGAGGATGGTTGGAGGGATCTGGATCGGGATGTTTTGCAGGGATGTCTTGGTGCGCCACCTGAGTGGCAGTCGCTCCTGTTGAGGACAGCGGTGCTTGCGGCGAGGCACGGGGGTGGTAGAGGAGATGCTCCGGCAGGGCCGGCTCAGGGGAGGATACGCTTGAGGGACGATCCAGCAGGGCCAGCAAAGCGGCGAGTTCGGGGTCGTCCTGACCCGGCGGTGCCGGCGGTGGAGGGGCTGGTGGAGGAGCCAAAGGAGGAGCCGGAGGATCCAGATGAGTAGATGACATTGTACTTGCCCCCAAATGCTCATGAGCATATGGGGGAGCATATTTTTGTATGCCGGGAGTATTTTTGTATATCAGGTGCTGAGGGCACTTATGACATGTTCACTATTTGATTTATATATATATGTGGATATATATTTTAGATATATTGTCGTGTATGCACATGGATGCACCTTTGTTTTTTGTATATGCCCGTGGAGGCACATGTTATGCACGTGGATGCGGTGTGTTTGTTGATTTTATGCCCGTGGAGGCACATGCTATGCACGTGGATGCAATATTGGTTTTTGTATATGCCCGTGGAGGCACATGTTTTGCACATGGGTGCGTTTTTGTTTATGGATATGGCATGATGTGATTGGTGTGCCAGTCGAGGACACTGTTGGCCATATTATCTGCTACACTATTGAGGTGTCTTGGGACATGTGTGAATGTAATGGATTCAAACTGTCTAACCATTTGTTTAGTGCACAGGAATTTTCTGAAAAGACAGGGATCGCGTACCTGGTAATCATTGTTGAGCTGGGAAACTAGGAGCTGTGAGTCCAAGAAAACGTTGAGGTGACGTATGCTCCTTTGGAGAGCAGCGGCCAGGAGACCGGTCACGGCGTCGTATTCAGCTTGATTATTGGTAGCGGCACCTAAACATACTCCGTGAATGTGAATTAACTCATGTGAAGGGGAGTATATTACCCAAGCTGCGGAGGCGAGATTGGGAGACCAACGGCTTGCACCATCAGCGAAACCGACATGGCAGAGTGGAAGAGGCTCCATCTGTGGTCATGCAGAGGAAAACAAATATTTAGGTTTTTTGAAAATTTTTGTGAACGAAAAATGTATGCCTATACTAAAATGGACGATGGTGTCCATGAGATTTTCTATGGGTAAAATCTTTTAAGGTACAACCCGTTGCGTGGGTTGCGCAGGGTGTTGCCTTCTTAATCGGTTAGAATGTATGCCCCCTGCCCGAGGCAGGTGTGTATGATGTAAGGGCCTTGCCACATGGACACAAATTTTCCCTTTCCGGTTTTATCATGAGCTTGATCGTAAGCAAGGACAAGGTCTCCTTCAGAAAAGGTTCTTGGGTGGACGCGTTTGTCGTAACTTAGTTTCGATCGTTGTTTAGCAGCTTCCATGTTTTGAATTGCTGTGCGCCGATCTTCATCGGCCTGCTTTAGGAGCAGTAAACGTTGCTCGATCGGGGAAGTGTCCGGTAGGAGCTCAACGGCGATATGTAAGGCTGGAATCTGGCACTCAATAGGGAGGACGGATTCGACACCGTGAACTAGATGGAAAGGGGTAAAACCGGTGGCGGTTTTGGTTGAGGTGCGGTAAGCCCATAGTGCCGGGAAAAGCATGTGGTGCCAATTGGATTTGTGCTTATCTACAGTACGTTGGAGAATGGTCTTCAAGATTTTATTGATCGCTTCGACTTGTCCGTTTCCTTGGGGATAGTAAGCGGAAGAGAAATGGTGTTCAAATTTCAACATGGTTGATAATTCCTTCCAGACGGCATCTTCGAAGTGAGATCCGTGGTCAGAGACTAGTTGCTTTGGCACTCCGAAACGAGTGATAATATGGTTGAAGAAAAACCGTGCTGCAGTGTCGGCTTTGCAATTATAGGTCGGCATGGCTTTTTCCCACTTGGTGAAATAATCTACAGCCGCAATGATGTGTTTGTGACCGCCGGCTGACGGGGGGTTGCAGTCGAGGAAGTCGATGGCCCATTTGCAGAATGGTCCAACGGTGACGACTGGATGAAGGGGGGCGGGGGGGGGTTCTTGCTTTGGGGGCAAATAGTTGGCAGTTCTGGCAATGCTTGACTGCGGTGATGCAATCAGTAAACAATGATGGCCAAAAATAACCAGCCCGAATGATTTTCTGGGCGGTAGCCATACCGGAGAAATGGCCTCCACAGGCACCACTATGACAATCATTGAGGACTTGTTCTACCTCACCATGGGATAGGCAGCGGCGTAAGATAGTATCAACGCCGCGTCGGTAGAGTACATCCCCAATCAGGAGGTATCGGGGGGCGTGGTGTCGTATGCGACGGCGTCCATCACGATCGATGTGTGGTCAAAAGTTTTGCGTACGAAGGTAAGTCAATATGTCTCCATACCAAGGGTCGTCAGACGAAATGATGAAGATCTGCTTGTCAATCAGGTCCGTTTTGATAACGGGTGATGTTGAGGAGGAGGATGGGAGGTCCGTGATGAGGTGAGCAAGCGCGAGGGCTTTGGTGCTTTTGGGAGTTTTGAAAGTGAGGTCGTATTCCTGGAGGATAATGACCCATTTCGCAACACGACCTTGTAGGAGCTGCCGGGTGAGGAGATAGACCATAGGGTTGGAGTCGGCGACAACCGTGGTATGACTAAGCAAAATGTAGTGTCGCAGTTTTTGTACGGAAAAGACTACAGCTAGGGATAATCTTTCCTCGTATGGGTAACGTAGAGGTGGGCCAGACAAGGTCTGGATGACGTAATAAATCACATGCTCTTTGTGGGAGGCATCTTCTTGGACCAAAACTCCGGACACGGCATGTTCAGATGCCGAGACGTATAGGGTGAAGTCTTGAGAGAAATCCGGTGGGGATATCAAGGGGGCTTGTGTGAGAGCTTTCTTGAGGGCTTCGAATGCCGTGTCTGCTTGCTCATCCCAAACAAAGGGTATGTGGGTACGAAGTAAGCGTAAGAATCCATGGACTTTGGTGGCGTAATCAGGAACAAAGCGCCTAAGAAAATTGGACCGCCCTTGCAAGCTCTGAAGCTGCCGAAGCGTGCGAGGAGGGGGAAGTTCTAAGATGGCTTTGACTTTCAGGGGATCGACAGTGATTCCGTCTTGGGAAACAATGAAACCCAACAACCGGCCCGCCGGGACGCAAAAGACACACTTGTGTGGGTTCAAGCGGATTTTATATTTGCGACAACTGAGGAAAACTTGCGGGAGGTCATTAAGGTGGTCTGATCGTTTTCGGGAACGAGCTGTGAGGTCGTCAAGATAGACTCGTAGGATATGGACCAAGTCGTGAAAGCAATAGGTCATGGCTCGCTGGAAAGTGGCACCAGCATTTTTAAGGCCAAATGGCATGACGCGATAGGCAAAGGTGCCCCATGGGGTGGTGAAGGCAGTCTTGTACTGATCCTCCTTGCGGATGTGAATCTGGTTATATCCGGAAAACCCGTCCATGAAGGATAGGACCTCATGGCCCGCACACTCATCAATGAGTTGGTCAATGAATGGCGTGGGGAAATTGTCTTTTGGACAAGCGTGGTTTAGATCGCGGAAGTCAGTGCATACTCTAAGGGTGCCTTGCTTTTTGTTGACAGGAACGGGGTTCGACACCCAGGTGGTGTACGGGATAGGGTAGATGAACCCTGCTTTTCGAAGTTTCTCGACTTCAGCCTTAACAGCGGGGAGCTTGGCAGGGTGAATAGGTCGCTGTTTCTGACGAACAGGGGGTACTTCCGGCCATGTATCGATGTGGTGTTCAATAATGACGGGTTCGAGACCGGGCATCTCGGTATAGGACCAGGCAAAGACGTCTCGGAACTCTTGAAAGAGTTTTTTGTATGCCTGAGTTTCTGCTTGAGTGCAAGATGCACCCAGTGAGATGAGCTCAGGTTTCCCTGGTGTTGTGGAAATGTCTATCTGTATAGTGGGGGAAATGTTTGACATGTTCCCTTCTTCAAAGGCATCCGGTGCTAGGATGGGGTCCTTTAACCAATCGACTTTGGTGGGTATGAAGTCTTTCGACTCGATCGATAGCTGGTTGGATGCGGTGGAGGTAGATGCTTCCGGGAGGAAGTACGAGCGATGATGCATATCATCCCAAGGGTAGTCGGGTGCAGTGAGTGTCTCCAAAATTTGCTCATCAGTATTGAAGTAGTCAGACCATAAATCAAGGGGTTCTGGTTTGAAAGTTGTTGAAATCATATATATCGTATTGACTTCTTCCGACGAGGATGATGGTGGGGGGTGGATCTCCTCGATGAGGGGAGGAGATATCTCTAAGTCGGCATTGTTTAACTCGTACAACGCTGCTCTATAGTCAGGTAGATCAGGGCAATGGTGAGAGTAGTGGCCGTAAACACTGCATATAGCACAAGGATGGTTAGTGCGCAGTGATTTGTCGCGAGGCTGTAGAGGTGGCTCTAATCTGACTACTGGGATGCCGATGTCATCGTCCAGCATATTCATATGCTCTTGGAGTGCCGGTAAGTGTGGGCATTGATGAGTTGGATGGCCAATTTCATCGCATAATGAACATTTCGGGGGAGCTCGAAACACCGGTGGGGGTTTAACTGCCTTAGGAGGTGGTATAGCAGTGTATGGTTGTGGACCTCTGCCCCCAGCGGGCTTGATAAGAGGGGTAGGATTTGTTGACGACGAAGGGATATTGAGGTTAGGAGGAGGTGTCGTTGACGACGAAGGGATTGCGACACCAGGAGGAGGCTGATTTGTGGTAACAATAGGTTGTACCGGTTGGAGGATGACGTTTGGTGTCGGCGGTCGAACGGGAGGCGGAATATACCACACGGGTAATCCCAATGTTAGCCCGGGTAGACTAAGGGTAGCCATAACCGGGGCGCTTACTACACCCGAAGGAGGAAATAGGAAGGGGATGGTGTGGATGGGTGTAACACCAATGTGACTGGGGATCAATGGTGGTTGACCACCGGATGTTTGCGTATTCTGCGAAAGAGTACAGAGGTTTGCGACTTGGGTCTCTGGTGACGGTGGTGGAATGGCCTGGAATGTAGAGGTCATTGGTGTATCCGAATAAAGTCCGGGTGCCACAGAAGACACAAAGGAGGTAACTGCACTAGAAGCGGGTTGTTCAATCATGGGAAGAACATTCTCGAGTGCTGCAGGGGCGTTGGGATCATAGTAGGTGAGTTGGTCAATTTTGACCACGCGTCCTTCGTGGGGGAACATCATGGTGCGGAAGACGGAGGAGGCGACCGCTTTCATGGCGTACATGTAACTGCGGCCAAGTAAAAGGTTATAGTCGAGCTGGGCGTTAATGACCTCTATGTCGATGAGCACAGTTTTCCCGCCTAATTGGACGGGTACCTTGGGTAATAAACCTTGAGGTTGAGCTGACCGGCCGTCGTAGGCCCGCAATGCAGTGGTGGATTGCTGGAGAGCAGGGGATCCCAACTTCTGCCAAACAAAAGTGGACATGACGCATGTGGAGGCACCCTCATCGATGATACATCGATGGATGACAAGATTCTGAATAGAAACGGAGACTTGGACTGCTATAGTAGAAGGCAGCCGTGGTTCAGACTGGTCTAAATCAAAAGTCATTAATTTCGAATCATTTGGGTCAATCGCCCCAATGGCGGAAAGTAAAGTCTTGCACTGCGTAGGACAGTTCTTCAAGACTTCTAACGCAGACATGGCTGCGGGAGATTGAGCTAGGTCATCTACGATGTTGTAATTGGACGCAGCCCGTGCATTGGGGTTGTTGTTGATTCGACGAAGGGGGAAGCGGGGTGCTTTAGAAGCGCCATCGAGTGGAACCTGAGGTATACGCAATGTCTGATTAGTGGGATTAGCATTAGTATCCTTTTCGGCGGGGGGGGCTTCAGAAGTCGGTCCGTATTGATTCCGACGGGTTTGGATATTGACGTCGGCGGTGGACATCATCAATAAGTGGTGGGTGCCTGAATGAAACATGGGTTGGTCAGGAGCTGCGTAAGTAATTTGTTGTGGTTGCACGTTGCCCTGTTGGGGGGCTAACGGCTGAGTGTTCACCACTCCTTGTGTTGGAAAAGGGTTTTGGAGGACCAAAAGTTGTTGTGGGGGTGGTGGGGGGTTGGGTGGTGGCTGAGGAGCCGCCTGCCCTTGACGATGGGCGTCATTTGTCCATAGTTGTCGAGCTCGCTCCAGATGTGGGCAAGCGTGGGTGTAGTGGCCATAGACACCGCAAATGGAACAAGGATGGTTTGTTCGTAAATTAGCATTTTTGGGTTGCTTAGGTGGCCGATCAGGATTCTGATGAGCGGGTGCCGCGTTATTGTCTTGCGGAGGATGGGTAGGTTGTGGAGCTTGGTTACGGTTTTGATTGTTTCCACGGTTGCGTCCTCTTCCGCGGTTTGGTTGCCCACGCTGGTTGCGTTGGTTATTTTGGTATTGGGGCTGATGTTGTTGTGCGTACACATGCCCTTGAGCATTGGGGGGATTCTGAGGAGCCGCAGGTGCGGGAGCAGGTTGCAGTGGATAGTATGCAGGTGGAGCTGGAGGTGGTCCAGTTACCTGCTGGGGTTGTTGGTACCCCTGAGCTGGTGGAGGTGTGAGGTTAGCTGGTGCAACCGGTTGTGGGTAATGCATGGGCTGTTGTGGGAACTGCATGGGGTTTTGTACCGTAGGTTGAGCATAGTATGTAGGGGGTACATATGCTGATGGCGCTTGACCATAACAATGTTGTGGACAAGAGGGTCCATGAACGTGATGGGTCTGGTTTGTTGGAGCATAAGAAGTTGTCGCTCCGGAACTAGATGTAGCCCTAGAAAGGTCTGGGGCGGGCATGGTGCTCACCATACTGAAAGGTTTTGCTTGCGGTGTAATTTGGCCAATAATGCCATCAGCGGCATGTGATGCCCCCGGTGTGTCACCGCGTGCAGAGTCACCTCGTGGGGCGTCCGCGATGATCGTGTATAAGTAACCCGACTGGGCGTAGATGAGATCAAACTGTTGGGCCTTAAGGATGGCCTCTTCCTCAGACTGGGGTCTTTCAGACGCTACATCCTTCGCAATGAGAGGAAGGAGGGATTTAAGGAACCAGTCTAAAAAGATTCGGTCGTCTAATTTGATCTTGCATAGGCTTCGGCGCCGACGCCAATCATGGATATGGTCAGTGATATGCGTGGCCGTGTTCTGTCTGCAAGACAGTAGGATTTCGATGCCCGCATCATAGCGGACCGGTAGCTGAAAGAACTGTAGGAAGGTCGAGGCAAGGGAGGTAAATGTGGAATGCGTCCCATGGGGTTGCTCGATATACCATTTGGCTGCGGAGCCAGTGAAGGTGCGTTGTAAAAGCCGTAGGCGGATTGAGTCATCCACTATGGAGTTGGAGGAACACCATAAATGGAAGGACATGATGTGATTTTGGGGGTCTTCTCCAGCCTTTCCCTCAAACTTAGGGATGTCGGAGGGAAGCTTAGTGGGAATATGGGGCCAAGCAGGATCATGTCTGATGGGGTCATTTGTGAGCCTAGCTAAATCTGGCAGGTTGAGACTTGCCATGTATGGTAGACTAGCTGATGTGGTGACCGGAACCGGGACCTGCCTAGCCATTGTGGTATGGTGTAGGGGTCCAGTAGCGCCTATAGGTATGCTAGGTATGGAGGGTATGTGCCCTCCAAAAGGTGTGGCCTGATATGGGTTAGCGCTCCCAAGTGCAACTTGGGTTACACTTGGGTTAGGAATCGCACTAGGGATTCCTGGTATAGCACTGCCAAGTGCAACATGAGTTACACTTGGGTTAGGAACCGCACTAGGGATTCCTTGGATAGCATTCCTAAGTGCAACAGGAGTTACACTTGGGTTAGGAATCGCACTAGGGATTCCTGGGATAGGGTTTGTGGAAACCGAAGGGGGTATGACCCCCATGTTGGGCATGCCCATGACAGGTGGTGGCCCTGTGCTAGGCATTCCTGAATGTGGAGTGTTACCCATATTGGGCATACCCAAGGGGGTGGTTGTTGCCGTGGATGGTACTACCGCAGAAGGGTCTGCGGATGTCTGACCTATGGTAGATGTGAATAGTGGATCAAATGGTGTTCCAGACATACTTGTGGTTGGTGGTAACTCGGTGGGGTTTTCGGATTCTACCTCCAAATCAAAGGTGAAGTGGGGTATGTCAGAATCGGATGACTGTCTAATTGATTGACGATGTGTCGAATCAAGGGATAATGCTCTGCGTCCGTGATGTGGAGAGCCAAGTGGACTAAACTCTGGGAGTTCGCCCTGTAGACGACGAGAACGTCTAGAATTCTCAATGGTGAGAATATGTTTTTTATGTAAAAATTTGTTTTAAGTATCAGGTGGTGATATATATGTAAAAGACTCAAAACCCTAATGCAACCAAGGGTGCAAGAAGGGGAGTGAAAAAGAAGCCTCACAGGCCAAAAATCAATCCTCAAAAAATGCACTTATTCTAGCAGCTGTGCTATAATAAGTGGAGGAATGCAACAACTGGTCAGAATACCAACATGCAAGCGGCTCCTAGAAAAAATAGGTGTAACTAGACTCAAAAGGTGGTAAAGATCATGCAAACACCTAATCTAAAAGTATTGTGACTCAAACAGACGATATCCTCTGCAAGGTGATGAAATCCAAGTCAGACAATATGAATGTTGAGACAACGGCTAGATATCCCCCTACCGGGAGGGACACCGGGTAATCAATCCTAAAAGACAGGCTACTAGGATACTCCGTTCATGACGCGTCGAGAAAAGGTAAATCTGCCGTTTGGTCCTTTGATCGCAATATCCCAATACAGGGATATCCCGAGAACTGCGAATGGTAGCCCTTCGGTTACTGAATGGGTTTCGGTATCCCACTCAGGCTTCCGGAACCATCCTCGCGACTTCAACCCTCCTAGGGGAGAGGCCTTCCCACAAACCGGTTGTGACCGTGCAAAAAAGTACTAAGAGATTTTAGCTCCCTAATTGGACAACTTCTATGTCTCAGATGTATGAACTGAGGGGTGTTATTGGAACACCTATCCCCCCAATACTACCTAGCTACAAGAATTCTTTTAGTGTTCCCCAAGTGGGGTTAAGAGTGTGTTCAAATTAGGGTACGTTTTAAGGCTTAGTTCAATTAAGTGATCGTGTGAGTGCACGTGAGGTGTTGTAAACTGAACTTGAAAAAATTAAATGCTTTAAGGGAAATTTTCAAAAAATAAAGGATTTTTCGAAAATAAAAAGCAAATATTTAAGACTTTTTTCACTAAAAGGAATTAATATGCTTTTCAAAAAATAAATCAAAAAATAAAGGATTTCTTGGATTTATGAAAGCAAATAATAAACTCCTTTTTAAAATAAATAAATGGATTTCTTCGTTTCAAGAAAAATTGCTAAGGGCAAGATTCTAAAGAAGTAAACAAGAAAAAATTTGAATCTAGATGAAAAATGCAAAATGAGTCTTTCTTTCACTTTCTTGAAAATTTTTAAAAAGATTTCTAGATATGCACTTTTTAAATAGTAAAAAACTTTTTCAAAGCTGTAAAATATGCAGAATTTAATACTGTAAAAAATGTGCTATGGGCAGAAAGTACATTAAAAAATATTTTTCAAAATCGGGATGGCCAAATGAAAAATTCAGCCGCACGGGTTTTGGACGAACAGCCGCGATGGGCCGCGCGGGTTTTGGACGCACAGTCGCGATGGACCGCGCGGGTTTTGGCCGCACAGTCGCGATGGACCGCGCGAGTTTTATCCGCATAGTCGCGATGGACCGCGCGGGTTTTGGCCGCACAGTCGCGATGAGCAGCGTGGAAAAATGCAGAAAAGTCGCGATGGACCGCGCGACTGTCTGGAAAAAATCCACGATGGACCGCGCGGAAAAAGGCAGAAAAGTCGTGATGGACCGCGCGACTGTCTGGCAAAAAGCCGCGAGGCGGAAGCCGTGCACGGAAACCGAGAAACGAACCCAAAAATTGAAAATTTCGGGCTGTTTATGGGGCCAAAACTCAGAGCAGCAATGGATCTGCTGTCTAAGATGGCAGATCTATGGATCTAAAGGTTAAAAACTCATAAAAAAATAGGATTAAAGGCAAAACTAGAGATCTAAAGTTCAAACCAAAGCGGAGTCGCCAAAAACTGTTAGCCCGGTTTTGCAACCAGGCTTAGTGCTATGGGCACCTGCTAACTAGTAGCAGCAGTTTCAATAGAAATAAAAACAATAAACTAAATAAACAATACTATTCATGGATCTAAGCAAGAATCTAAGCAAATAATGTAAACATTTCAAAATCAAGAACAAGAAACATAAGAAATAATTTTTTGTATTGAAAAATGGGGGGCAAGCAAGTGCTTGCGATATTACCTTCAATGGTGAAGGTTGATGTTGAGCAACTCCCAAGATGAGTAGCTCCAAACTCCAAGAGGTCTCCTTCTCCAAGGTTGCTTCAATGGCTAAAAGTGCTCAGGGGAGATTTCAGCAGCATAAGGATGAGATAATGGATGGATGTGAAATGAGGAGCCCCTACCACCTTTTTATAGGTTTTGGTGGTGGGAGATACCATTTGTGGTTTTGTGGAAACCAAATGGTATTTACCAACATGGTTTAGGTACTTTTCCCTCCTTTTTCCTTTTTTGAATAAAAATAATATTTTAATTCCCTTTTTAATATTTTTGGGAATTTGGACCCTTTTTGAGGGTTTTTTATGATTTTCTTGGAAAAATAATCTTTTTTAATGGAAAAAAGGGGTGTACTAAGGTCTTTTGGTGACCTTTTGTTGGTTTCAGAGGCTCAGATGGTGGAAAAGTGGACAAATGGGTCATGTGAGTAAGGGAATGAGCTAGTGAGCACTTTTTAGGTGTTAACAAAGACCTTCTACAGCTTTACTTGCAATTGGTAATACTCTGTAGTGCATATGTGCAAGTATTCTATGCCAAAGTTCACTTGTCTCCATGGAATCATGCACCATCTCATGTTCAGATTGTCCCTTCAATTTATACAATCCTCCCTCTTGCTCTCCAATCACCATTGCATCATCTATGGTCTTTCCCTTTGGCCACATTAGAACTTCGCCATTCACAAATGCAACCGTCATACCTTTTGCATCCAATGTAGATATGGAGAGTAGGTTTTTCTTGAGACCAGGTACATAAAGAACTTCTTTCATCTTCAAAGACTTTCCAGAGTCTAGGTTGTAGGAGGCTTCCCCACTTACTTTGATAGGGTATTGATAATCATCCCCAAGTTTCACCTTATGGGGTGATTCATGTTCAAATACATTTACAAAAGATTCTTTAAACCCAGTCATGTGTTTGGAAGCCCCACTATCAATAAGCCAATCATTACAACGATGAGAAATAGTACCTGTGAGATCAGAGATTAGAACATACTCTTCTTCGCTTGATGAGTCATCATTATCACTTTCTGCTCTAGCCTTCTTCTTGGGAGGTTCATCATCCTCGGTAGCATGAGCATGGTACCTTCTTTTGCTGCCCTTCTTCTTCTTGTTGAAGTTGTTGTTGTCCTTATTGTTCTTGGGACAATTTATAGCAATATGTCCCTTTTCATTACAGGTGAAGCATATTCTCCTTTCTCTATGGTGATGTGAAGATTTCTTGAAGTGAGATGGTTCTCTCTTGGACTTCCCTTTCTTGGTATGAGCTGTGAGAGCTTGATATTCATTCCCCATCTTTTCTTCTCGTACCACAATCCTTGCTTCTTGTTGTGAGCATTCTTCCCGCAGTCTACTGAAGGATACCAACTTCTTTCTTGCACAAATTCCTTGGATAAAGGAATCCCATGACTTGGGTAGGCCATTCGCAGTGGTCATGACAACTTCACCATTCTCCACCATTTCATCCACTGCTTCTAGTGGTTCCTTGATCTGAGAGACCCTAGAAAAACAAGATTGAATAGATTCTCCATTCTGAAGTTTTACCCTTTTCAATTGGTTCCACAGAGTCATCTTCCGATTTATGTTCTTCCCTTCAAATAGCTTGGATAGGGAATCAAACATCTCTTTGGGTGTCTTTAGAGATGACACATGGGGGATGAGATGGTCCTTGATAGAATCAGCAATGATTCTCTTTGCCTTGACCAAGTTCTTCTTATGGAGGGCTTTAGCCTCTTCTCCCTCTGGGACAGGGACCTCTTCCTTTATATATGAGTCCAACTCATTCTCTTCCTATACTTCCAGGCTCGAAAGTTATCAGCCCCTTCAAGATTGTCCTCAAGCTTGGTGTGGTGAGACATCTTTAAAGAGTACTTCAAATGGAAATAGAAAATATTTAGGTCTTACCACTTGATTTGCTGAAAAATAGATCTGGTCCTGGATTAGGGTTTGTCAGAGAAACCTTAAAAATTCAAAATGTGAATTTCAACTTTCTGAAAGGATAGAAAGATGTGCCTTGATGAGCTGATCAGCCTCATGTATTTAGAATTTGAGATCTGCAAAGCATTACCCTTCAGAAATGCCTTTTAGTATTCCCAAGTTCACTCGGAGGACCCTGGATTAGGGTTTGAGTTTCCTAGAGATTTACCCAGCCAAAAATCTCGATCCAAAGCTATAAACTTCAAGTTTTCCAAGGAGCTTCCAACTATGTCTTCAGATTTCAGAAATTTCTATTTTTGTGGAAACCCTAATTTTTTAGGGCCAAAACGGAAAGTGCTCAGAATTGAATTCTGATTGGAAAAAAAGATTCACCTTGCTAAGGAGAGTCAATCTATCATATTGATTTTCCAAAATCTGTGGAGAGAAACCAAATAAACAAGAAACCTTGGTTTCCACCACTGCACAATGTCTTGTTCTCAGGTTAGCTCTGATACCATGTTAATTTTCGAGCATTAATTCAATATACTCTAGGATCTTTACTGAGAGAATAACATGTACAGTATATCAATGCATATCAATCATCATAAGATGAAAACATAAGAGACAATGGACACATAGAGTTTCCATGGGGAAAAACCCTAAGGTGAAAAACCCCACAACTTCCTTAGAGATAGATAGAGCAATAGTACAACCAAAGTACACAGAGATAGACTCCTCCTAGTAGCTGATCCTCCTCCTCACATGTGCACCACTTTTCGAGTGATGGAAGAGTGAGTTATGAAGTGATCCAAATAGAGATCGAGAGATCTCTATTTATACTTGTCCTGACTGCCCAATAAACTTACGGGGCTGACTTGTCTAGCTTAGTAAAATAACCCAATGTTAACTTAATCAGGGCCAACCCCACACATGGTGGTCTAATAATCCATCGGAAAGCTACAACACTTGCAACACTTGTCAATACAAATGACGACACTTTCGTATAGAGGAATAATAACATCTATATAGGAGTACAATATACATATATGAAATACATTCCGAAGTTACATATACATCAACATGCTTCACGCTCACCAGAAGCCCCGAGCACCAGTTAAATATAACTCCCCGAAGGAATTCAACACCTATCTGCATATAGTTCCTAGATGCTAAGTGTTGCACAGAGCTTCCCCCAATCCTATTCAAAGTACTCAGGATGACCTTCAAAGGGAAGCTCGAGATCGAACAAATAGGAACTTGGCTGCCACTTTTCCCAGTGTCGGGCAGACAATAGGCATTGATGTAATCTTGTATTGATAGTGCACCCACTCCTCGGAATGTACCTTTCAGGTTTACCATTTCCCCTCTTCGGGACAAACCTACTAGGACGTATATGTCATCATGAAGTGTGAGTTCAAGGATCTCTCCCTGTAGGTCAAATACTCCTTGGTTGGCATCCCAATAGTTTACGAGCATTTGCAACAATTGTGTTTGTGACCTCATATTGGTAGTTCAGAAAAACTTGAGTAAACCACACCTTCTTAATGCAACTAGTGTCAATGGATCTACCATAGCATGCTTGTCCATATCCTCATGCTCCCTTTCCCTCCATGTTAACACCATCCCTGCATTCATTCAACCATTTGTGCTTTAGTTTTTAGTTTGTTTTCATTTTTAACTATGGCACTTGCGACTGTTCTTACTAGACAGATGCAGGTACCCACGAGTTGGCTTATGGAAAAGTCATGCTCTTTTCTCTTGCCCGCGAGTTTTCTATAGGCCAACCCGTGGGTACGATGCCCTAAAATTTAAAACACAATAAAACAAAAAATAACTATTAAAAATTTAAAGCTATGCTTTGAATTGAAAGTAGGGGGATAGAGAACTTACTTGCAAGTGGTGGAATACGATTTGGTGACCCGACGTGATCATTATGAGCAATTAAAGTGAGAAGTTGTGTTCACCCTTTTTGCTTCAACAAATGAATTTGTGAATTTTATTTTAGTTTTGAAACTATTTATAAAAATCAGTTTTGATTTTTACCCACTTTTTAAATTTCTCTATAGTTTCAAATTTTCTTTTAAACTTTATTTAATCAACTAATGCACTTTTTTTATTAGGTAAAGAACGATGTGACGATTTTCACTACCTTTTGCAACCATGATCTACTAAGGTTTGTTTCTCTTGATGACACGCCAGTTAGGTACAATACCTCATGTCTTTATGAAATCCCTTTTTGATCATGTTATATGTCATTCGTCACTAATTTGGTCGTTTCAACATTTCATCATTTTACAAGATCACGGAACTTAGTTTCCCTGATGCCTATAAATTATTTTTAAGCCCTTGTTATACTTCTTCAAAAACAAATGAGATTGCCAAACATACTTGTTCACTTCAGACTCATTAAAGGAATTGAAGGTACATCCACTTAGGTATAAGTTTACCCCTTTTCCGGACCTTCGTGGATTAATTACGAAAAAGGTATACTCTATTCATACATGGCTAGAAGGGTTCTTATCTCATTTTTTTACACTTTTCCGAGTGAGAAGATTAACTGTATGAAAAAGGACCTCTTGGAGTCTTCTTTAGGGTTTTCAGACTCTCGAAACATGAAAACACCAAGCGAGAATGCACTAACTTGGGCTCGATGTGAAATCCATGAGTGAGTATATGGAGTTCTTGTTTAAGTTTTTCAGACTCCTTAAATATGAAAACACCGGCGAGCACAAACCAACTAGGGATTGATATTAAAATCCACGAGTAGGTGTATGGAGTTATTGTTTAAGTTCTTCAGGCTCCTTAAAATTTCAAACACCAGCGAGTAGGAATAGATCTCGGCTCGATATTAAAATCCAGAGATCAATGTATCGAGTATTAGTATATCTCTTCTTCAACCTCGTTAAAACATGAAGAAGGTCTTGAGTTTCCCTCCCATTGAATCATTAAAATTACACATGGCTGGACTTCTATCAAGCAGTCTTCTCCCTCTTTCTTCGAGATTGCTTAAAAAATGAAGAAGGACTATTGAGTTTTCTTTCTTGGACTCATTAAAACAAACAAGAAGGATATTCTTTAATAAAAAGAGAAAAGGGAAGGGAAGGGTATTCAATATATTTTCAGTTCATAGGCAGCAAGTCAGTCATATCCTTGAACAAAGCACCTTTTGAGTCTATCAAATAGTTGGTTTGTAGTTTTTGACTTTAAGATGAACCTGATCTCAGAGTGTTTACTCCTCTGATTGATTACTCTTCCGATCATATGGAGAATTTATCTCTCCTACATTGCATATTTATATCATTTTCTCGTTGTGTCAAAGCTTCCTAAGTCACTCTTATGGCGTGCTCACTATTCAAGGATACTACCTGTGTTGGCCATTATGCAATTACCTTGACCCCATGTGTCGGCCATCCCCTAGTGTCATTTTGTTTCATCTTATATTTGGTCCTACTCCAGATCATCTCAATCTCTTGATTGTTCCTCATGTTGGATGATGGAGGATGCCTTAATTCCTCCCTTCCAACGGACTTCTTCCCATCGACTTCAACTCATTTTCCTCTAGGAGTGAAGTTTAGAGTTTTCGGATAGTACCTTGGAGATTACAGACATCGGTGGCAATTTCCTGAGCTATTGAATAGTGGGAGTACATCAATGTCTCCTATTCGATGGATTCTTCAAGTGTTCGACTCCAAGACCCCTTATTCACACTTGTTAGATTGTACTAGGTACCTTGGGTCCCATTTTCATTATCAGTGGGCACCCTCGCATTTGTTAATGGTATACATCAATGACGGGTAATCAAACGGTATCCCTTATGTGCGGCTTCAGCTCATTTATTCACATGGTTAGGATTCATACCTTAAGATGTTTTGGATGAAGACCTTAGGCTTATGATAGCATTACTACATTTTGTTATTTCCCAAGTTGCGTAAGACTAAGCCACACTCATTTTTTGGCTCTTGATGAGACTTAGATCCAGCTTGTTGTTATGGCTATGATCTCTTGTTTTGACCTGGATCCACACTTGTATTTCAGTGGCCATGCTATATACATATTCCAGTTATGTATTGTAGATTATGTTCTATCATCATGAACATCTCTTGATGTTAAAATTCTAATTTCCAGCTAACCTGGTCATTTGTTTTCAGGTACTTTTGTGACTTCGTCTTGTGGTTTCCTCGTTCCTCCTCTCACTTTGGATTATAATGTATTTCGGCCATCGTTTCCCTCTGACCTCACACATTAGGGGGCATCTGTTATCGTTCAAATTAGCACTTCTTCGTCCATGATCACATTGCCTTGTCGATCACACAAAAGGATACTATGGATGGAAGATCTTACTTGACCTTGGATGATTTGGAGTTGAATCCTTATTCCTTCAGCTTAAAAACCTATTTTTATTACAACCTTCAGCATAAAGTTGCGACTCCTATACTTGACACATCGCGAGTCACTCCCAGGTCTCCATACTGACAACCCACGAGTGTCAATTAAAAAGCTGCACTCGCGAATTACAAAGCTCACATGCTGCAAGTCACTCGCAAGTTGCTAGATGTTATAGTCGTGGGTGTCTTAAGGAAAGTTTGAAAAATATATTAAGAACACGAATTGGGATTATTTGAGTCAGGTATTCCAACTTCCCCAACTTCCCAATTCAACTTCCTTTCAAAACCAACCCTCCTTGCCTTGCCATAATTGCAAGAGGAGGCCATGAGAAAGGGACCAATTAGAGAGAGCCATTGTTATGCTGAAGAAATTCCAAGTCAAGAGAGAGGAGCAGGAGCCTAGGGCCTGGTTATGAAGGTGCTTCATGCAAAGTCAGGTATAACATTTGTACTTACTGCATTATTTTGAAAATAAAAGATTGAGATACTCTTCCTTTCCCAATAAAGTGTTAATCTCTATTGTGTTTTGATTATAATTTGATGTTATTGCATTCATTAATATCAATATTTATTTATTGTCAAACTGGGTTCAGGAAGGTCTGTGTGTTTTGCAGGTTTGTTGCTATGAAGATCAAGAGAAAATCTTGGACCGACCATCATAAACAAGGTACATTTTCTCTAAACCTTGATCTTATTTATTTATAGTAATGTATGAAGAACACTATGTATCTATCTATCAACCCCTTGTATGTTGGTAGTATCTATCCCTTACTATAAGGTAAAGTCCCTAACAACAACAACAATGATGATGATGATGAAAACATCGATGAGGATGAGGATGAGGATGAGGATGAGGATAAGGATGAGGATGAGGATGATGATGATGAAGACAATGATGACGAAGATGATGATGATGATGATGAATATGATGATGATGATGATGACAACATCGATGATGATGATGATGATGAGGATGAGGATAATGATGATGATGATGATGATGATAACGTCGATGATGATGAGGAGGAGGAGGATGAGGAGGAGGAGGATGAGGATGAGGATGTGGATGAGGATGAGGATGATGATGATGATGATGATGATGATGATGGTGATGACGACGACCATGATGGTGATGACGACAACAATGATGATGATGATGATGATGAAGATGGTGATGATGAAGAAGATGATGATGATGAAGATGATGATGATGATGAAGATGATGCCGATCATGATGCTGCTGCTGCTGCTGCTGCTGATGATGATGATGATGATGATGACATCGATGACGAGGAGGAGGACGAGGAGGATCTTGATGATGATGATGGTGATGATGATGATAACGATGCTGATGAAGATGATGAAGATGATGATGATGATGAAGACGATGATGATGAAGATGATGATGATGCCAACGTTGATGATGATGATGATGATGATGACGACGATGACAACAATGATGATGATGACGATGATGATGATGATGATTCTAATGATGTCGATGATGATGATGATGGTGATGATAATGATGATGAAGATGATGATGACGACAATGATGATGAGGATGAGGATGAGGATGAGGATGAGGATGATGTCGATGATGATGATGGTGACGATGATGATGAAGAAGAAGAAGATGATGATGATGATGATGATGATGATGACATCGATGATGATGGTGATGAGGATGAGGATGAGGATGAGGATGATGATGAGGATGATGATGATGATGATGATGATGATGATAATGGTGATGGTGATGACAATGACAATGAGGATGATGATGACGATGATGATGATGATGATGATGATGAAGATGATGATGATGATGATGATGATGATGATGATGATGCCGATGATGATGAGGATGATGATGATGATGATGATGCCGATGATGATGAGGATGATGATGATGATGACAATTTCGATGATGATGATGATGATGATGCTGATGAGGATGAGGATGAGGATGAGGATTATGATGATGATGATGATGATGATGATGATGATAATGATGGTGGTGATGACGACGACAACAAAAATGATGATGATGATGAAGATGATGATGATGATGAAGACAATGATGATGAATATGACGATGATGATGAAGATGATGACGATGATGATGCTGATGATGATGATGGAAACGTCGATGATGATGATGATGGTGATGAGGATGGTGATGAGGATAATGATGATGTCGATGATGATGATGGTGATGACAATGATGATGAATATGATGATGATGATGATGAAGATGATGATGACGATGATGACAATGATGATGATGATGATGATGATGATGATGATGATGCCAACGTTGATGATGATAATGATGATGATGATGATGACAATGTCGATGATGATTATGATGATGATGAGGAGGAGGAGGATGAGGATGAGGATGAGGATGAGGATGAGGATGATGATGGTGATGACGACGACAATGACGACGACGATGATGATGATGATGATGATGATGATGATGATGATGAAGACGATGATGATGAAGATGATGATGATGATGAAGATAATGATGAAGACGACGAAGATGATGATGATGATGATGATGATGATGATGATGATGATGATGACAACGTCGATTATTATGATGATGATGACAATGTTGAGGACGATGATGATGATGATGATGATGATGATGATGACAATGTCGGTGATGATGATAATGATGACAATGTTGAGGACGATGAGGATGATGAGGATGACAATGTCGATGATGATGATGAGGATGAGGATGAGTGTTAACACCCCCATAAACTTTCCAACCCAGGAAGGAAAGCGAATCCCCCTACCAAACCCCTGAGCAGGCCCATCAACCACTTACACCATAGAAGAGTCAGAAAACCCAGAAAATGGCTAAGGGTCAAACTAATCCAAGCCAAATGATCGAGCCATTGTGAGAAAGATGAGAAAAACAAGGAAGGGGGGTTCTTCCACAACCTAAAGAGATCGAATGGTCGGGATCAAAGAATAGATCCAAATCAACGGCTGGGAAGTGATCCGCAACGCACCA
The DNA here is from genome assembly GCA_027924585.1 of Larix kaempferi. NCBI lineage: Eukaryota > Viridiplantae > Streptophyta > Pinopsida > Pinales > Pinaceae > Larix > Larix kaempferi. The sequence continues at coordinate 67,440,087 of BSBM01000361.1, read as the reverse complement.
GATGCGAGTTCCTGAGTTCCGAAATTTGCATTGCGGAATGCAGATTGTGGGAGCTTGATTTTTCCAAAGGAGCAAGTTTGACTTTCCAATTTCCACAGCCTACATTGCAGAATGCAGATTGCAGGAACATGGTTTTTACCAGGGGCAAGGATGTGGGTTTCTGAGTTACGGAACCTGCATTGTAGAATGCATATGACGGGGGCATAATTTTCCAGAAGGCATAAATTCAGGTTTCTGATATCCACAACCCACATTGCGGAAGGCAGATTGCAAAAGTGATGTTTTCCAGAGGCATAAAATTGGCTTTTTGCTTCCCGAAACCCATATTACAGATTGCGGGAGGATAGTTGCGGATTGGGCATTGCAGATCAAAGATTGTTTACCATAAACAAGGCAATGTTTTGCCACAAAAAATGAATATTTTCACAGATAAATGGTGTATTTGGGAGCCGATTCGAAATCCAAAGAGAAGAACAGTCTAGTTACCTATCCAAATCAACCTAAAATGACACAATCTCAAAAGGGTAACAGGTGGCTCTAATAGCTTGATATTATCCATGATAGCGCGCAAAGGCATCCCCATCAGTGTGCCTAACAGATCATGAGTCTATTGCATTTTATTGGTTTCACGAGTGGCCATAACTGGACGAAGTGCTCTAGAAGTTTCAAATGTTTTGTAAGCCTATAAAGGCAGGTTATGAAGAGGACCAAAAGGTTGGATGTTTTGGATTTTGAGAGAAAAATGTTCTGCGTATTGTATTGAACTCGGCCTTTCAATTAATGTGAAGAACTGATTTTGGAGAAGAGATTCATGTGATGAGTGTTTTTATTTTTGTTATTTCCTGTGTATTGTGTTCTTCATTTGTATTTCCATTGATTTTTTACTTCTACAATATCTAGATCAAGCTTACATAGTCTGGAATCCATATTTTATGCTACATATGCATATGACTAGGTATTCCACCCTTTTCCTCTTGAAGTTGCAGGTTAGAATTCATTTGCAAATGCTCTATCTTTGTGATGGAATTTGTTTCCATTTCTGCCTTCATATACTGATATATTTGACTTAAAAAAACCTCACCTAGCATGCCTCTGTTTCTAAAATTGTTGTCTAAATCAATCATTTGTGACTATACATCCATTGAAGTTTGACTCCATGCCCAATGGTGCTCTTGTCCTTAACCCCAACCAGCTTAAAAAAAACCCCATAAATCCTTATCTGAAGGTCTAGCCACTGCTTTTAATCATATCCAACCCGTGCAAATGATATCCTAAGTGCTGAGTAAATTGTGAAAGAGAGAGCCTTCTCTGTGGTTGGAAAGGCTAGTCTTCATCCACCAAAGCTTAGTTTGAAACAATTACCTCATGATCCCTTTTGCTGCAACACCGGAGAATCTTGAGTGATAACATTTTGGCGACCATACTGGGGACTTCGAAGAAATTCTTTCCGAGAATAGGAATTTCAAAGAATCAAATCAAATCTCTGAGTGAAAACAGAGGATCAGACATTTCAAGGTTGTAACATTTTCCCTGGTGACTCAAACTTTCAGATTGGTGAATCTCTTGGGAGAAATATGGCTCCCATAAGGATACCCACCAGAAGTCATACATATCCTGAACTAGCAAATCTTATATCAGATCCTGACAAGATCATCAGGAAAGCAAAGATAGGACAAACATGTATTTCCCCATTAACTAGGTCTTTTTCTCTACCTAAAGAAAAAAGCATTGATTTATTTCTTTTCACTAAAGATGCTAGCCAGAATACCCAAGTTCTGATTACTCCTCCTGTTGTTCCTAGCCATACTTTTTTAGTACCTACTATTAATCCTGCTCTTAGGAAAAATCTAAGAGTAATGGCTTCCATATTTTCCCCTTTATCCCTCCCTACTAATCTCCGTGACTTACCTGTGGGATATGCCCAACACCTCATGAGATTTGATGGAGAAGGAAATGGTTTTGCACAACAACATGTAGACCACTTTGCTTATTTTATATACCTGGAAGAGGTGGATTAATATGATGTCAAGATGAGGCTATTTTCCCAACGTCTAGAAAAAGAAGTGAAGAAGTGGTTCAAATCCCTCCCAAATGGAGGAGTTGCTACCTATGAGAGATTTGAACAAAATTTCCTAGCCAGATGGCATGATAAACAAAACCCTCTCCAAATTCTCACTCAATATGAAAATACAAAGAAAACCAATGTTGATATTGTCCAAGAGTTTTCATCTAGGTTCATGAGAATGTATAATTCTATTTCTGTGGACATCAAGCCTCCTGTGGGAGAATCCAAGCTTAATTATGCTAATTGTTTTGACACTTACTTTGCTCTCATGTTGAAAGAAAGGATATCTGCCACTCTACCTGATATGTTAAAAGATGTTGTAGAAGTAGAATCTAATCTGATGGGCTTGGGTAAAATGAGCACATAAATGAAGTTGAGAAAAAGAGATCTAACGAGGAATCCCAACCTTCCACATCCCAATCCATTGATACCATATTTGAGAAGATGGTGAGGACTATGGAAAGGATGTTAGATAGAATCTCCCTTGACAACAAGCCTCCAACCAGAGAAAACCTAGAGCCTCAAGCTCAAAATAACAATTATAGGAGACCTCCTGCCCCATAGGGAAGACCAAGAGAGCCAAGGGACCCTAGAAACGCTGAGAATCAGCCAATCATACCACCTTTTGCTAAGAACCTAATAGCAGGAGAAGAAGAAGATGGAAAACCTAATGAACAAATCCACCTCTTTGATTAGATCCAACCCCAGTTCTATTTAACTAAAGAGGAAGATGACCAATCATCCCTGCAGTTAGATAGTAGCCTAGAAGAATCAGAATCTTATCAATACCAAAGAGGCTTCCAAAATGCAATCTATGAATTTCAGAGGAAACATAATTTGAGAGGTAGGAAGATAATAGTGGACCAAGGAAAGGCTATTGCTGATCCATCTTCTTCTCAGCCACAAAGAAAAGAAGCCTCCAGGAAGGGTGACCCAAAAAAGTAACCTCTGATAAGGAAACTGAGAAGGGGTAAAAAGATCCTAAAAAGGGCCTAGAAGGGAGAGATTAAGGTAATGTAAAGACAATAGAAAAGATCCATTCTACTTTCAGTTTAGAGAATGAAATATCTAAGCTTAAAATCTGAATTCCTTTGATTTAGTTGGTCAAAAACTCAGAGTACAAGGATCGGATTTTAAAAGTAGTGAATGGAGAAAAAGGAAAGCAGCCTGATACTCTCAATTTGCATGATTACAAACCCACTCTTTTGTTTGCTCCCCATGTTGAAAGTACTCCAGAGGATGATGTTCCTCCTTTCTGTTAAATTTTCAGAATTTACTTCAATCTGATCTAGGATCTTAACTGAGAGAACAACATGTACAGCAAATCTACAGCATATCAATCATGGACACAATAATGCAAGCACACAAGAGACACAGAGTTTACTTGGGGAAAACCATAAAGGTGAAAAACCCAATAACTTCCTCAGACATAGATAGAGCAATGATACAACCAGAATACAAGAGATAGTCTTCTCCTAGTAGCAGAGCCTCCTCCTCCACAAGTGCGCCATTCTCCAAAGTGTGAGTGAGAGAATAGAATGTGTAAAATGAGAGAGACACACTCTCTATTTATACACTAACTTGACTTGACCTTTACTCAACTAGGTCGGCCTCAACTTAACCACTTAACATAATGCTGACTGGGCCGACCCCCACTAGGGTGGTCTAATAACCCTTTGACCCACATGACCGACCCCCGATAGGGTGGTCTAATAACCCTTTGACCCACATGACTTATACAAGGCCGACCCCAACAAGGTGGTCTAATAACCCATCAAGTATAAGTTACGACACTTACAATATAAATGACTACACTCCCGTATAGAGGAATAATAACATCTCTATAGGAATACAATATACATATATGTGAAATACATTCCGAAGCTGCATATACATCAACACTCCCTCTTAACTAGGAAGGTATTTCTTGACACAGATCTGCTAGCACAAGTCTTCTTCTCAGGATCATCATCAACGAATCATCATCCTCGAATCATCGTCATCATCACTGCTGCTGCTATCTCAATCAATCTCTGAATCTACTCGTCATAGGAAGTTCTACAGATACAGTCCTTTTTCATACTAGATGTAGGCCCACCACCTGCAGTTATTCGTCATCATTGGCCATACTGTGGAAATCTCAGGACTTATTACGTGCATCACAAAACCTTAAAAGAGTCTCTTGACTAGCAAGAACCCTAAAGAGCATCTGAGGCCTTTTTCATCCTGTCCAGATCTCCAGGACTTATTACATGTGACCCCACCACAAAACCTCAAAAGAGAATCCCAGGACTGATTACGAGTACAAGGCTCAACCTATCGGATCTCCCAGGGAACAAATTACATGTGGTCACCACAAAACCTCGAAAGAGCATCCCAGGACTGATTCCGAGCACAAGGCTCAACCTATCAGATCTCCCAGGGCACAAATTACATGTGGTCATGGAAAACCCTCGAAAGAGCATCCCAGGACTGATTACGAGCACACGACTCAACCTATCGGATCTCCCAGGGCACAAATTACATGCCATAGGACAAAACCTCGAAAGAGCATCTGCCAGATATCCCAGGGCACAAATTACATGCCATAGGAAAAACCTCGAAAGACTATCTACAGATCTCCCAGGGCACAAATTATATTTCCTCCCAAGCAAAACCTCGAAAGAGCATTTACCAGATATCCCAGGGTACAAATTACATGCCATAGGCAAAACCTCGAAAGACTATCTGCAAATCTCCCATGGCACAAATTACATGCTTATCTGCACAACCTGTTCCACAGACACAGGGTATAAACCTGATACTCACCATACATCATCCTGATGTACACATGATCATCTTGATCATCATCACTGCAACATCCTGTTGCATGTCATCTAGAGCAACATCCGGAAGCTCGTCATCCATGATCATCCTGATCATACAGTGCATCTACCTGATGCATACCAAGTATCTACCTGATACATATCATCATACATGATCCTCCTGATCATACAATGCATCCACCTGATACAAATACAAATACATGATCCACCTGATCATACATGATCTACCTAATCATACAATGTATCCATCTGATACATATACAGATACATGGTCCAAGCATCCAACATGATGAATACAAAAAATACATACAAATGATCTAACCGATCATATCCAGCATCCAACATGATGCATACATACATATAAATGATCCAAAATGATCATATCCAGCATCCAACATGATGCGTACATACATATAAATGATCCAACCGATCATATCCAGCATCCAACATGATGCAGATACAGAGCAGTAACTGGAGCATCATCTTGATGCTCATCATCCATGATCCTCCTCATCATGATAGCATCATCCTCTTCATATCATCTCATCGTCCACGAAGCAAAACCCAAATGCACATCATCCAACACTTACACCACCGACATGGGAGAACACATCTACCACCATTCGGGGAAGGCTCCAGCCCTTACTTTTTCACCATGGGAGAACACATCTACCACCATGTGAAAAATGGCTCAGCAATTACATCACAACCAAGGGAGAACACATCAACCATGTCAGAAAAGCTCATGTGCATCTGCATCTTCCGAACTCATCACTTCCCTTTGGAAGGAACCTCGATCTGAAGTGCACCAAGCCTCTCTCTGAAGTACTCAAACTGCACTATGGACAACGGCTTGGTCAATACATCTACAACCTGCTCATACGTCGCAACATACTCTGCTTCGGCTGTACTCAGTTCTACGCAGAACTGCTTCCTGCTAAACCAAGAGTTCACACATGATCCCTATCTGTAACACTGCCTGCCCAATCTGAATCAACATAGCCCTATAGGTTAAACTTTTGATTCGCATCATACTTGAGCCCATAATCAACTGTACCCTTCAGGTACCTCAGAATATGCTTTACAGAAACTAGGTGAACAGTCCTCGGATCCATCAGGAACTGGCTCAATGTGTTCACCGCAAAGCAAATATCTGGTCTCGTGTTCGTCAGGTACATCAAGGACCCAATCATCTGACGATACATAGTGATATCAACCGGCTCAGATGAAGCATCACACAGAAGCTTCAGGTTCGATGCCATAGGTGTGGCGATAGCCTTGCAGTCCATCATCCCGAACCTCTTCAGGATCTCTACTGCATACTTCCCTTGTCTAAGGAAGATTCCATCTGCACTCTGCCACACCTCCATGCCAAAAAAAAATAGTGTATCATCCCCAAGTTCTTCAACTCGAACTCGGCAGCAAGCTTCCGCTGCGTGTCGGCAATCAATCTATCTTCACCTGTAATAAACAAGTCATCCATATACAAAAGTAGTATCACTGGATTGCCTTCCTCAACCTTGTAGAAAATGTTGGAATCTGCTTTACTCTTGGTAAAGCCCAAACTGGATAGAAAGCTGTCTATCCTACCATACCAAGTTCTGCACATATATGACTCCCTGTCATGTGTCTAAGAACCAAGTAATTTCTCCACATACACTTCTTCTTCAACTACACCATTCAAGAAGGTTGTCTTGAAATCCATTTGGTGTATCTTCTATTTCATCACTTTTATATTTCTCTATGCTGCCATCTACAGCATGCTTGATCTGATAGATCCATATGGAAGTCATAACAAATTTCCCTTCAGGTCTTGGGACTACATCCCAAACATCGTTCTTCATGATCAACGGATCATGGCATTCTTCCCGTATCCTGGGAACTTCAATATCTTCAATATCTTCAATAGATAATTTTGTTGCTTTGAACAAATGTTGTAGTCCTTCTTTTGTAGGTGATGGTATATGATCTTTCCTACACAACAAGTTAAATTGCATGATTAGAAAACATCTCATAGTTTTCAGAACAAATTCTTACACATAAAGAAATATGTCATTTAGTCATGCAATTATTTTAGCCAATGCTTCAATACAACATTTATCCATATCTCGTAACTTTATAGATGCCTTCCAATCTCTACCAGAACATTGTTAAGAGTGTGCACAACTCCTAACATGTCAGCAAAGAAGTTTCATTCTAGATAAGTAGCAATGGAATGTTGTACAGTGCCATAGGCCACTTACCCATGTATATTAGTAGTATATTGTTCATCAATGCAACTATTCTAGTATGCATAATACACAACCTAATTCTAGGAACATAAGCATATACATCATTGAATAACATTATGTAAGAAATGATAATTCAAATACTTATCTTTGTTTGGCTGCTGGGTGAACTCCCTCTGAATATTTGCAACTCCATTCTGATGTGGATTGTGAGAAGTGGTCAACTCCCTCTGAATATCTGCATCCTTGCAGAAACTACTGAAGTGTGTTCCTTTGCTTTCTTGCAGGAACAACTGGAGTGTGCTCCCTCTTGATCTTTTCTTCCTGGATCACCTGTCCTTGAACTTATATCTATCCTTAACCACTATGCATGCTTATTAGTATCATCATTGTGTTATCCTTGAGGTCTCATACATAATCACACATTTATTAGTATAATCTTAATACTATCAAAACACAATAATCTTAAACATGTATAGTCATGATCATTCACAGATAATAAACATTAGTATTGATGGTTTAAGGGAAGTCTTCTTTTACTCATGCATATTCTTATTTGATCATAGGACTCTTCTGATTAGTTAAATCATCAATGCATAAACCCGTGATTACTCAAACATATACCTTCATGATTCTTTTGGTTAGTCATATCATCAATTATGGTAAGAAACATAATATGCATACAACCATGACTATTCAAACCGATGACTTCATGAATAATCATTATCAACAACACAACAGTATAAGATCCTAACACAAGGTAGGATTCTAGCTTGATATACGAAAAACATACCTAGATTAGTATGCTAGCTAGTTATGTCCCGCATAATGTCTTCTAGTTCTCTTTAGTGACTTGTGCTAGTAACCTGCATGTCTCATAAGTTAACCATTGTAGAACCAAGTTATACATACCTCGTAAGTAGATCTTCTATGTGATCCATGACAATGGATGAATCTTTGTCTTCATGTCACCATTATCATGTGTTCTTGAAGTAGAACATGATTTGTCTTTCTTGGTGTACCTTTTATGTTAGCGAACAACATAAACCTCATACAACATCACAATGCATTAGTACAATCATAAGTGTCAAAACCTTAATCAATGAATATCTTCTATTAAGGTAATATGACAAGTCTAGAATCAAGATTGTACTGTAACGATATGAAGACAAACATATGATAAACTTAACCATGAAACATACCTGTAATCCATACCTGCCAAGATGGCTTGTAATCTTCTTATGGTAGGCCTTAGCCTCATCTCCCTCTGAGACAAGAACTTCTTCACGTATGCAGGTGACCAATCCATCTTCTTCTAGGATTAACCCAATCCACTTGATTTGCAAGAACTGGACCTGGAGCTGGATTAGGGTTTGTCAAAGAAACCCCAAAAATTCAAACTTTGAATTTCAAACTTCCGAAAGGATAGAAATATGCGCCTTGATGAGCTGATCAAGTTGGTATATTCAGAATTTGAAAACTGCAAAGTTTCACCCCTCGAAATTGCCTTTTAGATTTCTGGATTCACTAGGGAGGACCCTGTATTAGGGTTTGAGTTTCCTGGAGCTTCACCCAACCAAAATATTTGACTCAAAGCTCTAAGCTTCGATTTTTCTGAGAAGCTTCCAGCTGTGGTCACAGATTTCCAAAATTCCAATTTTTGCAGAAGCCCTAATTTTTCATCTTTTCGATCAAAGTCCCAAACTGGGGTTTGATCAAGCCCGGCCTTCTGCCCAACCAAAAAATCTTATCTTGGTCTCTAAATTTCTATTTTGATGAGTAGCATCCATCCGTTCTCTTCAATTACAAAAATTCCAACTTTCTCCGAAGCCTTAAATTCCGAAAGCCATGAATGAAGGTGCTCAAAAATAATTTTGTTTTGACAGAAATATGTACCTGATTGTTTCTGGTGTAACTCTGAACTTTTTGATCCACAGGGTCTGCAAAATTTTCCTGAGATCCATCCCGATAGATCTCACCTTTGGATTCTCTAAGAGAGAGTTATGCCAAGTGTCGCAACGTGACCTGTTTATGGGATAATACAGGAGAGCGAACTTGTACGGTGTACCATGTGTCACTGGTTCAACTTCGTCCTTTGAAAACGTTTCTTGACATATTACAGTCTGTGTACTACCTGTCACTTTTTACAAAATTTCATTTGGATCTTCCTAGCCCAAGTTATGACCTTTTTCTCAAGGTCACCTGATTTTGACTCAGATCTGGAAGAGGAAGAAACCCTATATTGTACAGATCATAAATCACAAAGTACAACGAATTAGAGGTTTTCCTTTGGACACAAGGTACATGGGGATCTGATCTTCGACTTGTAAAAGTTTCAGATCTGAAAACTTCGCCAAAATGGATTTATAGTGAAAGTTCTACGATGACAGGTTTTTGCTATATCAAGCCCTAGCATCAGAAGTGCAACAAGTGTCATACATGCCATATCATGCCTTCTTTCAGGATAGCTATGATACCATGTTAAATTTTTAGAATTTACTTCAATCTGATCTAGGATCTTAACTGAGAGAACAACATGTACAGCAAATCTACAGCATATCAATCATGGACACAATAATGCAAGCACACAAGAGACACAGAGTTTACTTGGGGAAAACCATAAAGGTGAAAAACCCCAATAACTTCCTCAGACATAGATAGAGCAATGATACAACCAGAATACAAGAGATAGTCTTCTCCTAGCAGCAGAGCCTCCTCCTCCACAAGTGCGCCATTCTCCAAAGTGTGAGTGAGAGAATAGAATGTGTAAACTGAGAGAGACACACTCTCTATTTATACACTAACTTGAATTGACCTTTACTCAACTAGGTCGGCCTCAACTTAACCACTTAACATAATGCTGACTGGGATGACCCCCACTAGGGTGGTCTAATAAAACTTTGACCCACATGGCCGACCCCCAATAGGGTGGTCTAATAACCCTTTGACCCACATGACTTATACAAGGCCGACCCCAACAAGGTGGTCTAATAACCCATCAAGTATAAGTTACGACACTTACAATATAAATGACGACACTTCCGTATAGAGGAATAATAACATCTCTATAGGAATACAATATACATATATGTGAAATACATTTCGAAGTTACATATACATCAACACTTTCTATACCATCCTAAACATACATGGTCATATATTGCACAATGCTATGTTAGATTCTGGAGCTTCACATAACCCCATGCTAAGATAAATGGTAGAGAATATGGGGTTGGAAATCACAAGGCCCTATAAATATCTATTCTCCTTTGATTCTAGAAGGGTCCAATGTTTAGGGATGATTAAGGACATGGTGGTCTCACTGAATCAAATATCTCAGAAGAATGTAATCATGGATGTGGTAGTGGTTGATATTCCACCTAAATTTGTGATGTTATTATCTAGGTCTTGGGTATCAAAATTAAAAGGAACTCTACAAACGGACATGTCTTATGCTACCATCCTTATTTTTGGAGAAAATAGAAGACTATACAGGGATCATATGCTGTCCTATGTAGTGAGCAGTAAGAGTAAGCCAGATAACCATCCCATTTTTGTTGTAGACACTGATGTAGGCTCTTCAGTCTTCCATTATGATCTTGGTTTAGAAAAGGAAAGTGTGGAAGTTACTAATCTGCCTAAACCAAATGATGATTCTGATAGTGAGAAAGAGATACAATGCATTGGTAACTCAACAAACCTAGGAGGTAGTGGTCAGCAAGTGGAAAAAGGAAGTTATGAAAAATTAGAACTAGAAATAGAAGCTACAACCATAGTCCAAAAATAAGATCATTGGGTTATGATATTTGATGGAGCTGTGAATAAAGAGGGAGTAGGGGCAACAGTATGGATCATCCCTCCAGATGAAGGAAGTGAATGCATCAGATTGCATACCTTCAAGCTAATGTTTGATTGTTCGAATAATGTGGAAGATTATGAAGCCCTATTGTTGGGTATGAATGCACTCAAATATCTAAGAGCTAAAAAGATAAAATTTTATGGAGATGCAAAGCTAATAATCCAACAGGTGAATGAAAATTATGAGACTAAACATCCCAAAATGAGGGCTTACAGAAATTTTGTTTGGGATATGTTTGATAATTTATTCACAAAGCATGATATTTATTTCATCCCTAAAGAGAAAAATACAATAGTAGACATTTTGGCCTACTCTGCTAGCAGATTTCAACTCCATTCCTATCCTACCAAAGCTTACATGATCAATATAAGGCATAGACCCTATGTTCTAGACAATACCAAGCATTGGAAAATATTTGAAGATGATCAATAGATAAAGAGATTCCTAGACATGACTGAGGAATTTTCCAACACCCATATTGATCAAGAGGACTGTTCATGTGATGAATGGGAACCCGATCCGCCAGAGTTCCTAACCACTTTGGGAGACAAAGATATCCTGCAGCTGAAGATAAATTATATACCCAAAGGATTGGTTCCAAAGATCACAAGGTTGCTCCAAACCATAGTGAGGTGTAATACTGTAACATTGGGAATGATGAAGAGCCCAAAATTGTCAAACTATCAAATTCTTTAACCCCAAGCACTAAAGATGACTATGTGTGATTAATGAGAAAGTTTTATGATGTGTTTTCATGGTGCTATGAAGACTTGAAGGAATATGACACTATGATCATCCAACATGCCATACCAGTCAAGACAGGGGAGAAACCATTCAAGCAGAAGCTAAGAAGGATGAATCCCATTATGCTCCTACTGATAGAAAAAGAGGTGAAGAGGTTGTATGAATCCAAAATCCAAAAAGGTTTTCAAAGTGGGTAGCCAACATAGTCCCAGTGAGGAAGAAGAATAGTGAAATCAAACTGTGTATTGAATTTAGAAATATGAACAAAGTGTCCCTAAAGGACAACTACCCCTTGCCCAAAATGGACCACATTTAATAAAAGGTTGTAGGGGAAACAAGAATGTCCATACTGAATGGATTTTCAGGGTACAATCATATTAGGGTACAGGAAGAACACCAAGACAAAACAACCTTTACCACACCTTGGGGAACCTTCATGTATGCAAAAATTCCCTTTGGTTTGTTGAATGCAGGAGCTACCTTCCAAAGAGCTATGGATATAGCTTTTGCAAAAGAGAAAGACAAATTTGTGGTCATATACATGGATGACATCACTGTGTATTCTAAGTCTGATGCAGAGCATTTGAAACATTTGCATCAATTGTTTTCCAAGTGCAGAAATTTTGGAATCTCTTTGAAACCCGAATAGTCAAACTTTGCCATGCAAGAAGGAAAGTTGCTAGGTCACATAATATATAAATATGGGATCAAAATTCACCCAGATGGAGTTGAAACAATATAGAAAATTGAACTCCCCAAAAGTAAAATATAAGTTCAATCCTTTCTAGGAACAGTGAATTTCTTAAGAAGGTTCATCCCAGCCAATTTTATAGATATCATGAAGTCAATCACAAACATGCTTAAGAAGGACACTCAAGTCAGATGGATTGTTGAATCCAAACAAGCATTTGAAGACATAAAGAAGGCAATTGTTCAAGCACCTGTGGTAATCATTCTCAATTTTGACAACGAATTTCTAATGTTTTCTTTTGCATCTAAGCATTCCATAGTTGAATTGATTTTACAGAAAAATCAGGAAAGAGATGAGCATCCCATAGCTTTCTTTATCAGATCTCTTAGATATGCTGAGCTCAAGTACAACACCATGGAAAAGCAAGCATATGCCATTGTTAAAACTTTGAAATATTTCAGATTTTATGTTCTACATTCCCATGTGATTGCTTATGTTCCTAATGCTGCAGTAAAGGATATATTGACACAACCTGATCCAGAAGGTAGAAGGGCTAAGTGGATAGATGTACTTTTGGAATATGACTTGGAGATCAAACCTACAAATCTTATCAAAGGGAAAGGACTGGCCATAATCATGGCTGAATCAAATTGGGACTTACTAAGTGTGAAATTGCTTTAACACATGCTAGAGGAAACTGCCCAAAAACCACTATCACAGGTATCGAATAAATTCTTGTCTGCTACTTAGTATTCTGAAGTTATATATGTTTTGCAGAACTTACAAGCAACCCCTGAGATGGGCAAGAGAAAATATAGGCCAACCAAGATGAAGGCTACAAGGTTTTGCATATTGAATAGATGCCTTTATTGGAAAGACCATGGAGGTGTTCTATTGAACTGTGTAGTGGAGGATGAAGACAAAGTGACCTTGAAAGAGTTTCACAAAGGTGTTTGTGGGGGGAATCATTACTGGAATGCTACTGTCAACATAATTCTCAAGGGAGGATTTTATTGCCCACCATGTTCAATTATTCATATAAGGAGATAGTTACTTGCCATGAATTCTAGATCTTTGAAGGAAAGAGGAAGCTCTTGTCCCTGCCTTTGAAACCAATCTATGTAGAAGCCCCTTTCCAACAATGGGGGATAGATTTCATTGGTGAAATCATTCCTAACTCCTCTAGAAAACACACGTGGATATTGATTGCAATTGATTATTTCACTAAATGGATTGAGGCAATACCAACCAGGAGAGCCACAGACACATTTATCATCAAATTTCTGGAGGAAAATATCCTGTCTAGGTTTGGGTGCCCTATCAAGATAATCACTGACAATGCTCAAGCCTTCAAATCCAAGAAAATGGTCAAATTTTGTGACAAGTTCCACATAAAATTGGGCCATTCTACTGCTTATTACCCCTAGTGAAATGGATTAGTTGAGTCATCTAACAAGAGCCTAGTCAGGATCATTAAGAATTTGCTGCAAGAAAAAAAAAGGGCTTGGCACACCAAGCTGACCTTTGCTATGTAGGATGATAGGATCAATTCCAAGAGGTCCATTGGAACTTTACCTTTTAAATTGGTATATGGGACTGAGGTGATATTTCCTGATTCCATCAAAGGGACTATACTGAGGCTACTACAAGAGAAAGAAGAGGAGCCAAACCCTTACCTAAGGAGTACCAACCAACTGGTTGAGATACAGGAGGTCAGAGATAGTGTACATGATGAAACTATGCTGGCTCAAGAGAGGGTTAAGAAGACTTTTGACAGAAAGACCAATGCTGGTGATTTCCAAGTGGGGGACTTGGTGTTGAAGTGGGATTCCCAAAGAGAGGACCAAGCCAAGAAATTTGATAACCTCTGGTAGGGCCCGCACAAAATAGTCATCGACCACGGAAGCAATGCTTTCCTTTTGCAAGACAAGGATGGCGAACCAATAGGAAAGGGACCAATCAATGGGAATTTCCTAAAACACTATCTCCAGTGAAAAACAAGCCGATCTACCCACCCTCACTATACAAATCCATTTTTGTTGAGTTTCGGTTAGTCATTTTTAGTTTTGTTTCAACAAAGGGAAAAGGAAAATGAGGCACCTGGCCTACTGTTCTTGCTACCTCATAGGGAGGATAGCATCCCCGGTTGTATCCGTTGTTAAAACCCCCATCTACTTTCACGCCCAGGAAGGAAATCGAATCCCACTACCGGACCCCCGCGCAAGCCCGGGCCATCGACCTTTTACACCACTGAAGAGTCAGAAAACCCAGAAAATGGCTAAGGGTCAAGCTAATCCAAGCCAAATGATCGAGCCATAGTGAGAAATATGTGAAAAACAAGTAAGGGGGGTTCTTTCGCAACCTAAAGAGATTGAACGGTCGAGATCGAAGAATAGAGCCAAATCAATGGCCGGGAAGTGATCCCCAGCGCACCAAATGCGAGTTCTCGAGTTCCGCAATCCGCATTGTGGAATGCGGACTGCAGGAGCCCATTTTTTCCAAAGGCGCAGGTTCAACTTTTCGATCTTCGTAGCCCACATTGCAGAATGTGGATTGCAAGAGCATGTTTTTTCACAAGGGTGAGGATGTGAGTTTTCGAGTTCCGCAACCCGCATTGCAGAATGCAAATTGTAGAGAATATTTCTGTGAATTTATCCAAAGGTGTTTCAAGTTCCGCAACCCGCATTGTGGAATGCAGATTATGGAGGCATAATTTTCCAGAAGGTGCATATTCAGTTTTCCGATATTTGCAACCTACATTGCGGAAGGAGGATTGGGAAAGTGATGTTTTCTAGAGGCATAAAATTGGCATTCCGCTTCCCAAATCCCGTATTGCAGATTGCGGGAGGATAGTTTTGGATTGGGCATTGCAGATCGAAGATTGTTTAGCATAAACAAGGAAACTTTTGGCCACGAAAAGTGAATATTTTCACACAGAAATAGCGCATTTGGGAGCCAATTTAGAAGCCAAAGAGAAGCAAAGTTTGGTTACTTGTCCAAACCAAACTAAAATAGCCTAATCCGAAAGGGTAACGGGTGGCTCTAATGGCCTAAGATTCACCATGATAGCGTGTAGAGGCGTCCCCATCAGCGTTCCTAACAGATCATGAGTCTGCTGCATTTTACTAGTTTCACGAATGACCATACCTGGCCGAAGTTATCTAGAAGTTCTAGATGTTTTGTGAGCCTATAAAGGCAGGTTATGAAGAGGACCAAAAGGTTGGATGTTTTAGATTCTAAGAGAAAAACGCTCTACGTATTGTATTCAACTCAACCTTTCAATTAATGTGAAAACCTGATTCTGGAGCAAAGATTCATGTGTTGAGTGTTTTGATGTCTTTTATTTTCTATGCATTTTGTTCTTCATTTGTATTTCCATTGATTTTTTACTTCACCAATATCTAGATCAAGATGACATGGTCTGAAATTCATATTTTATGCTTCAGATGCATATGAATAGGTATTCCACCCTTTTCCTCTTGAAGTTGTAGAATAGAATTCCTTTGCAAATATTCTAGATCTGTGATGGAATTTGTTTCCCTTTTTTCCTTCATCTGTTGATATCTTTTACTTGCAAAACCTCATCTACCTTTCCTCTACTTCTGAAATTGTTTTCTAAATAAGTCATTTGTGACTATAAAACCCTTGAAGTTTGACTCCATGCCCAATTGTGCTCTTGTCCTTAACCCCAACCAGCTAAAAATCCCCCCCATAAATCCTTATCTGAGGTCTAGCCACCGCTTTTATCCATATCCAGCCCATGCAAATGATATCCTAAGTGCTGAGTAAATTGTGAAAGAGAGAGCCCTCTCTGTGGTTGGAAAGTTTAGTTTCCATCCACTAAAGCTTGGTTTGAAACAGTTACCTCATGATCCCTTATGCTGCAACCTAGGAGAGTCTTGAGTGATAACAATGAGGATGAGCTTGATGATGTAACATACTAAGTAAAAAATGGCATAACTAAATAATTTAAACCTAATACATTATGCAAAAATATGTACTCGCATACCTGCTAGATTCCAACATTGCTACAATGTCATTGATATTCTTCTTCATCTGTATCATCATATGGTTCAAAATCGTTATCGTTTAAAGAATTGCTCATATCAGCATCATCATCAACGTCATTTTTGGTTATATATTCATCATCAATATCATCACCGACCATGTCATTGTCTTATACATCATTTGGATGATCAACTTCTTGATCTAATTCCTCATCAGACACATCTACGTCGGCGGCCAACTGCTCCTGATCTGCGTCACCTTCTTCTTCAACATTGTCTTCTTCCTCTACATTATACTTGACCGGTCTTCCTCTTGGATCATATCTAGCAATGTATGACCAACGTGCTTTACCTGGCACCTAATAGTAAAAGACTTGCTCACATTGACTTGGAAGAATATAAGGCTCAATACCCGGTTCAATTGCACTTGTATTAACCATGGTAAATCCATTGGCATGCTCAATAACAATTCTTTCGGGATCACGTTCATTCATTTGTAGCCTGTACCATTTGACCTCAAACATAACTATTTTAAACGAATTAAAGTCACACTCAATTATATCTTCCAAATAACCATAGTATCTATTTTCAAATAATTCTGGATGCTTGTCACTTCTAGAGGAAACACTAGTGACTTGAAAAACTGCAGTTATCCCACAATCGAATGTTTTCTTCTTGTCATCCAACTTTTTGATGCGAAATTCACGACCATTGCACCACATACCCTTATGGTGTATCAACTGCATCATGCCCAACTCGGTAAATAAATATATAAGAATAAATAAACAAAATAAATATATTGATACAATGGGAAACAACGAAAAAAATGAACAGGGTAAATATACTTTCCTTTTTATCTTATAAACTACATGCTAAATCAATTTCCGTTTGCGTAAGTTCACCGGGATATTCTTCTCGATAACGATGCACTGTTTTAATAATTTTACTAACCCCTTCCCATGATAAGGTACCATAGAATTATGTACATCGTTCTATCCATTCCTCCATCCAATCAAGACTATTTGCAATGTATAAATGTAATGCATCCCACATGCGACCAACTATATGAAAAAATAACAATTAAGAATTGTAAATTAGCTATCATTAAAGGCAATTAAGTTTACCTAATTAAAATACCGATGGAATAATAAAAATTACATGAGCATTATATATATATATATATATATATATATATATATATATATATATATATGAAATTGAAAACTTAATTGTATAATAAATTAAATCTACACCATTCAATTACCTTTCACTTTCCTCGTTCTACCTTTCCCCAACGGGACCTCCCCTTCAAATTTGTTGATGGAGTTGACATGCCAAATGCGAGGAAGATTGATATTTTTTGATAAATTTGGAAGATACTAAATAATGTACACCATGGATTGATATACCATATAGCCCTGCACCATAGAACCCTCAGGACGTGCTCTTTTTCTAACAAAACCCTTCAATGACTTCAAATGCCTTTCCAATATCCACCTTGACCTTGAGTTTACAAGTCCATGCAATTCAATCTCCTCAACTTGGTGTATGAGATAGTGTTCTTGTGCATTGAAAATGATGGAGGTAAATACTTCTACATTTCACACATTAGACGAGGAATTTCTCTCTTCCAATACCTAATATCTTCTTTATGGATTTCTTTAGATGAAATCCACCTACAAAAGATGCAAGAAAATAACAGTGATCAACAAGATTGAGGCATATATAATAAAGTTCCAACCTATAACACACAATATGTCAATAAGTTATGCAACAAAGAGAAAAAACATTTTCATGCATATAAATTGTCACTTACCTCATGTATTTACCAAGATCATATATAACTTGTTTTATGTTGTTGTCAAAGCTATCTGGGAGAGATAGAGGTAGAACGTACTGTAGCAAAAATAAAATCATTATTTAATGTTTCCAAATAGGAGAGAACAATTACTAAAAATATGTACTAAATGGAAATGATATACGTAAATAATTACCTTAATGAATGTATGCCAGTCATGTGTTTTAATACCACCAAAATCACATTTTTTCGTTAAGATATTGTGTATGTTCGATGAAAACCCCATCGGAAACCTTATTTTCTAAATGACCTCTTTTATAGCATTGCTTTGCTTCTCTCTCAATAACCATGGAAGACCAATATTTCGGTCCCCATCTCCAGGATTGGAAATAATTACACTTTCCAATGCGTGATTAGCTTCTGCAATGTCACTACAATTTTTTCCAATTTTATCTTTGTCAAACCTTCCATCTTATATCCGCCATATCATTTCTGTTACATTCTTCCCGATATGCATTGTATCGAACAAATGAGATATTTGTAGGTGCTCGTAGTAAGTCAACCTATTGACTTATATGGGATAAATTTTCATTCCTTAAAGACATCCATTAAACATAAACAAAAACACATTAACAATAATTCATGACACCCATGGTAGAGAAAATTCAGTAAAAATATAAAAATCATAATGTTACGTGTTTATATATGCTATGTATAAAATTTGCATACCTCAACAATTTCTATTATATTCAAACTTCCATAGGTGAGGTGTCATTCTTCGTGGTTTCTTTCCATTCTCTTCTTTACCATTGAATTTTGTTTTCTCAGTAGTTCGATACCTATGGTTCTTAGGGAGGAAGTGCATGTACTCATCAAACACCTCCTTTGCTAAAATTATTGAACGACGAGATTTCATCCTAGGACCACATACTAGACATGCAAATTTTCCCTCTGTTTGAAGACCTACAAGATATATGTATTAATTTTATATCATCAAAATATTATTAATTAAAAAAAAATGCATGATATTTACCTTAAAAACATATAATTTTTACGACGTGCAACAGAAAGTTACATACCACAAAAATGTGTTAACCCGTGAGCGTCATGAATTGTCCATGCAAGTGTTCCATGGAAATGAAATTGTTTCTTCCCTATTGGTATGGAGAGGTCATACATAGTGATTCCATCCCATACTTCAATATCTCATCGATAAGAGGCTCAATATATACATTCATATCTTTAAATTGGTACTTACCTAATTGATCATTGAACATACAATATTACTATTTAGTTATGGGTCCCAATATATAAAAAGTGTTCTCATGTAGCAATTAAACAAAGAAATTAATGAAATAATATAATTACTTTAAAAAAAATACCTAGAATAATCATTGCCAACATTGTGTGTTCTCTCTTTATCATCATCCAAGGAGGAAGGTTATTGTTTATGATGAAAACAGGCCACACTGAGTATGTAGAATAAACTTCACCAAATGGATTGAAACCATCAACTGCCAATGAAATTCTAACATTACGAGGTTCATCTTTAAAAATTGGTCATTTTTCTTCGATGTTCTTCAATGCAGAACCATATGCAGGCATTCGAAGAACACCATTTTCACTTATGTTCTTTTCATGGTAATCCACAAACTATGCTATACTTTGGCACCTGAATAGTCATTGGAAACGTGGAATTATGGTAATATAATGAAGAACTTTGCGAGGCACATTTGTTGTTACTTGATCAGTTCGATATATACTAATTTCACATTGTGGGAATTTGTTTTCTGATGCATACTATCCATAATATATAATATGATCATTAGGATATGCATCAATATCTTCATACTCCATTCCAATTTCTTTCATAATCAAGAATACCTCTCGACATGTGCGTCATAAATTATTTGATGGTGGTAATAGAAATTCACCCAACAATCTGCAACATTGACAAAAAAAATTAAATGTAAACAATATACATCATAAACATCGCATATCCCTAATTTATGAATTAATTAACACTAAAAATAGAGAAAAATAGTCAACTTTGCATACCTTAGGAGCTGTGTGAAACAAGTGTTTGATAAACCATTCAAAACCTTCAAGTTCACCAACAACAATATGGTAGATAGAATATTGGTTGTTGATCCTTCATAAATAAATTATTGGGACTTCTCGAGTAGAGGAACATCATGAATATCATGGAGGTTGTCCTCATCCAATGGAGAAAATGTGTCTTGGAGCAATCTATTTATCTCATCTTCGTCATTTGTATCAATAATGTCATCTTCGTCCATAGGATCATGAAGAAATCGATCTTCAATATCCTGATCTCCATGTTCGTCACCTTGTAAAGTAGTATTTCTACTATTATGTGGCAAATAGTTTTGGCGGTCGACATTTAAGGAGCATTGTCTTTATATTTACAAACAATGTAATAAAATTAGTGTATAATATACAACACATATATTTAAAATGATAAAACATTTTGTGAATACATGATCAATACTATTACAAGAAGTACATTATGTAATGAATAATGTCTTACCAAGGGATGATATTCATACCCCCTTCAGCATGCCCCTTCTCCTTACAATGTTTTTCCATTGTCTTAAAATTCTTCTCGTTCGCAAACCTCTGCAATCATTGCAAGGGAAATAACACTTTACATCACCCTTCGCCTCCAATGGTGCCTTAAACTCATCATACCTCTTATTATTTTCTTCCCAAGTATATTTATTTGACATTCTAATAGCCTATAAGAACACAAAAAACTCAATCAATATATAAGTATTGAATAGATTATATATATATTAAAGGAGACATAAAATTAAAGGACGTGACATGGAAAGTGAAAAATCTAATTAGTAAATGTCCCTTCATATATATGGTCTTTAAAAATAGATCATGTATCTATCAAATTCTAAGTGACAAATCTATATAAGCATTAGTATTGAGGAGAAAATGAATAGTCGACTCACTTTAAATTTTGCTCCACATGGGGACAACAAGTTCCTTGTGGGGTGTTTATAACCTTATATTTACGTAGGAAAGGAAACCAAAAAACACATATACAACTATGATTCAAAAAAATGATGCCACAAGATTTGTTGGATGGGGCTAATAGAGAATTATTCGTCATATAATCCAATAGGGAATTATATATCATATAAATTTTATATTTTTAGGTAGAGGTATATTATAACAACATGGATTGAAAAGAGCAAGGGGTTTGAGATTTGTAGAGGGGGGAGGCTAGTAAATGGAAAACATTAATAATGAATATGAAAAATTAAATAAATAAAACTAATAGAAGATGAGGATTGATTGGTTTGCCATTGGAACACATTGAGTGAATACATTGCTAATATGGGTAACAAAGTCATGTTTCTTGATGGGGATACCAATGAATCTTAGTGGGAGAATACAATCCAAAATTTTAGAAGTTTAGTAAGTCAAGGCTCTTTCTTCGATTAGCTTTGAGTAGTAAAATTTTAACATGGGGAAACACATACATAGGTTGTGTAGTCCATGAAGGTAAAAATAGGTTGAGTATTTCGTTCGTTCTTGATAACATTGTACCTCATCGTGTTATTGATGTATAAGGTGTATATTAAAATGGGTAGTTGAGGTTTGCATGTGTAGAGGATTACCTAAGTAATTCCCTTGGATTACTACATGTTGTTCCAATAAGAATTAACATATGGTGGGTAATGGTTATTGATTCTACATAACATGAATTTAGATATTTCCTTAAAAAGGGGGCTAAGGAATTGTGTTAATGATGTTACAAATTAGGAGTTTACATATTACTTCAATTCATGTGTTGGTATGTTAATAGATATGGGGTTTCCTTATAAAGTAATGAATTGCTATCTAAATGTCCAAGTGGGTTAGTATGTTGGGTTGTATGTGTATTTGTGAAAGCAGTTGTTACATCATTTTTCCAAGTGGTAATACCCATAGGACATTGAATTGTTAATTGTTTCCCTACATTGGTTTATGTAATCTCCCCATTTTGACCCTTATAATATTTTGGGCTATAATGTAAATATTGTATGCATATTATGTAGGATTCCTAGCGTGGAGCTCAAGGCCAAGGCCCCGCTAGTGAATGCTCGACCTTGAAGAGGCAAGTATTGGACATTATGCTACCCATGTGCAAGTGAACCATGGGAATTGTAAATATGCATTTTAATATAAATGCTCACAACTAGCTATGCAATGCAACAAGAGATGTGGGCATGATGTTTACAAGGAATTGGGAGGGAAATATTCAAACCTTTGAGCCAATCAAGTCAAGCCAAGTGTCAATGAGAGAACCCATCAACCCTCAACTACCCATGCTGACTTTTGTACCCAATCATTTACTCTCCCAAGAGTTGGTTGAGGTAGTTAATGCCTTGGGGAATGGAGATGTAAGGCTGTCTAAATTCGAGTATGGGAAAGCCACCCTTCCTAGAATTTTGTGTTTGGATTCTTGGGCAAGAAAAGAGCCACAAAATTGCCCCCAAGCCATTATTCATCTAGACGTTTTGCTCTCTCATGAGTTAGAAGCTACCTAGGCATTTTCCTCCATGAATTTCTTGTGTTTTCCTTCATTCTCCTAGCTGGGAAGGGCATTTTTGTGTTGTATAACAGTGGGGAAGAAAGAGAAATCGATTTGGGGACCATAGAGGTTGTTTTGGCTCACTGATTGCTTGTATATCTGTTGGAGAAATCGTTTTCTTCCCTATTGTCTATTTTCCTCTCACAAATCCGTTTTTGGTGTGCCTATGTTTTGGGGAAAACCCATGTCCATCTAGCTTCTAAGTCCCATTGCTAAAAGTGTGTTTCCAATCCCATATATGAGTTTTGTGTGCAAGAGAATTCTAGGGTTGTGTTGGGTATCCATTGCTTTGGGCTGTGTTGAGATTGAGAGTCCCCAACTTCCTTTTAGATTTCATGCGCAGCTCGGGGTTGGTCTTTGAGTGCTGAAAGAATATAGGATGAGAAGAGACCTATGATTGGGTGGAACGTTGCAGTGACATAGCTAGTTGTTTCGGACAATTGCACAACAAAGATAAGTGTTTTTCTATCTATGTATTTTTCCTCTGAAATGTTATAATTTGATGGATGTTTATAATATGCTGAATGCGTAAGAAATGTGTGTGGATGATGTTCTTATTTCCACTGTGCATGTTTATTGAATTTACCTCTGCACACATTTATTTTATTGTTGTGAATCTAATGAATTGGGCTGAGATCATGTAAAATCCACATAGAATGGTATCATGTTCCCTTCCTTGAGTTGGTTCCAAGGGTGGGTACATTACATTTGGTATCAGAGCTGTTGGTTGCAGCATTGGGCCTTCATGGGCTACCTATCATAGTTGCAGAGGTAAGTATGCTTCCTGTTCAACACTGGTAATTAAGAAAGATTTCAAAAATTTTGAAATTTTGAAAATCTTCTAAGTGTTTCTAAGTTTTTGTGCCAAAGCTGTGTCGGCGAATCTCGCTGAGTTGCTCCAAAACGGTCGGTGAAACTCTCTAAGTTGTGCTGACAAAGTTTGCGTAATTTCAAAATTTTTCTAAGTAATTTGAAAATTTTTCTAAGTATTTTGTTTGGGTTGTGCCAACGCATTTCGGCGAGTCTCGTGGAGTCGAGTCGATGCGTTTCGACAGAACTCGCTGAGTGGCGCCAACAAGACTGCGGCAATAAGACCAACGAAGTTTTGATAAATTGTGTGATATGTTTCGGTAAAACTCGCTGAGTGGAGCCGAAACGGTCGACGAATTTCATCGAGTTGCACTGACAAAACTTGCAGAAGTGCCCAAGGAAAGGAAGAAAATTTTCAAAATTTTCCAAGTGTTTTCGGTGGAAGAACACAGCAAGTTGGTTCGAAACGGCAGATGTCACCTACCCAAATTTTGAGAATATTTATTTTATTTGCAAAATACATTATGTTAAATTTTAATTACAAAGTTTTGTAATTATGACCAAATCTGGTCAAGGATGATTGTAATGACTTATTATTATTATTTAATAAATTAAACAGGATACAAACACCCAAGGGAACTGTTAAATGAGTGCTAACTGACCCACTAGGAGGAATGGAAGCTGTTAGAAGGCATTGGACAGATGGTAGCATTTGCACACCACCACTAGCTGTTGATTATGGGACAACTACCCCTAAATTTGTGGCATTATTCCCCAAGTGGGGGAGAGAGATGTTAGCTCATTAATGACCAGGTTAACCACTAAAAGGCCTAGGCAGCCTAGATAAGGCAATTCAAATTGAGCAGGAAGCTCCACAATATTTTCTGCAGAAATATTTCCTCAAGTGTATCAGGTGATCACTGAGAGATTCGAATAGCGAGGCTAAGTGGGAGTGCATTGTGAGTCTGCTAGTTATTTTGAGAAGGAAACTAGAGGTGCTGGTGCAGGTCTCTTTGACTGCTGAGTCTTTATGACTGGATGATCTATATTTTTACTGCAAGTTGATGAACTAAGGATTCTACAGACTCTTCTTCTTCCTGGTGGTTCAGTGAACAGGCTCGGGGGTCCTAAGGCAAGTAATTTGGCTGTCTTTAGGAATAGGTTGGGTGGAACAGGTTCCCTGGGCTGTTTCTTTCTCCTACAGTCAATCAGGTTCTACTGTTCTAACTTATTGTTTACAACTAATTGATTTTCTGCATTGTAGATTTATTATTTACAGTTATACAGAACAAATTGTTTTATTTTCTAACTTAAAGATGATATGGTTTAAGGATGGTTAAGTAAATTAGATGAATGAGTAAATTCTTTTTTGTATTTTTCCCATACTGTTATCTGTATAGTACTCTAGTACAAAAAAGTAAAATTAATAGAGATGAATGATAGGCAGAATGCCATTTGAATGATTAGATAAACACTGTAGTATTTCTTTTAAATTCTGCCATTTCAAATATATGTCTAAAACTCAAGAAATAGTACAACATATTATAAACAGATGTATAACATTTCCTCTACTTCATAATAAAAGAAAAACACTTTATTTTTGCACAGATCTAGATTTTCAAATTCAACTCTGTCTATTTTCAGATGGTAATACTATGCATTCCATTATTATAAATCCAATGGTTTCAGGCATTTTATATTCTAGAAATATAGCAGCTGCAATTATTCTCTATACAGAGTTGTTACTTACAAACGATAAGTAAACACTTATTATTTTCATCACTAATTATCACTATTCTATTTTATACTCCTTTCTCACATTTTGATTTAGTATAGATTTCAATCATTAAATATAAATACTTTCACTATAGAATCAAAACCCTAAGATTTTTCAAACCCTAGTTTCTAAACATTCATTTAGTATACAGTTCAATAATTTTCATATCAAGCCATTTATGGCAAAGATAGATAAGATTTCTAAAGTTATAGCAGACATGGGTTCAAAACCCTAAACAACATTTTATTTAACCTTACTATCTATCATTCGTGTTGAGAATACTAACAAGGCACTTAAACTCGCTTAACAGAAAACATGAATTTAGTATCGTTATCTAACAAGTAGCTTATAACCCTAACAAGAAACATAAACAGTGTAGAAACCATTAGATGAACAAGTTAAGGCCCGGTTCTCAGGTTTGAATTCTCAGTACAATCAGAGTTACCAACGAATCCTACAGGGTAGGGTTCGTTTGTTGAAACAAGATCCAACCCTGTTGCATATATCCATTTTAAACATATAACAGATCAAGTTATACAACAGCATCTTTCAAACTTAAATTTCAAAAACGATATGAAGTAGAGGGTTTATCTACCAAAAAGTATGCAACCTACAACTCTCGACCAGAGATAACTTTCGTTGTTCTAAACCAGATCACCAATTTATACAAACAAATTCTCCAATCTTTATTTAAACAAAATTATAACATTTTGATACAAGACGTGCCATTGTTTTGAGAAGCAAGTGAACCCTCGGCTCTAGGATTTCATGTTCAGCAGTATAGTAAAAGTTTGACAGATTTTACATTGAAGACCATTCAAGGTTCCAAAATCACATAGGGTCATTCCCTTAACAACCAGTAGCATAAAAACAAGTTCAAATTCATTTTTAAATGCCGCAGCAAAACATTATTGATCTGAATAGCAACATAAAAACTAAGGGTTTATCCTCTTACATTACTGTTCAAAATAAAACTTAAACTCGGCCATTACTCCGAAGAGGGTCTTGTTCCCAACTCTTGTCACACTGTATTCACCGGCTAAACCATGCCAAAGGTACCTATGAGGTTTTAAGAACCACCGAGGCTTACTAGGAGGTTGTTGCAGCATCCCCATTCCTAGTTTTGTTCATAGAAATCCTCCAACGAAGTATCACCTGCTAGTTACAGTTGAAAAGGTTAAAAAAAAGAGAAAAAATGTAGGTATAACTTAAACATTACAGTATTACTACCATTGTCATTTGAAAAAACTTACCTTAGCGTCGAAGCTCCTAGATTGAGACACCTCACACAAACAAAACGACGAAGTCTTATAGCAATTGCAACAAATACAAGTTCGAATTCAGAGAACAATTTTATGACTAGGATAATTGAATTCCAGTTCGAATTGCACTCAAATAAACTGATAGAGAAACCTCACAACAAATTCAAGGACTGTGTCGTGACTCCATTTCACAAGGAATATAAGCCTGTAACATATAAATTTCCCTTATAGGTCTAAGGTTCGAAACCGAAGAAGGAGTCCTCCTAACAATAAACTCCAAACCCTACATTGCAGCAGCACTGTTGGCCCCTCTACCTGGACACTAAACGTGAAATGAATCCCAGGAAACAATTCATTGTTACTTACCACAAAAGACTAGGGTTTCTTTCCAAGCCCTAGATCTTGTAAAGATCAACGGTGGAAGAGCTTCCGGCCAGGCACGTTGAAATTAGGGAAACCATTGCAATCAATACCACATTGATTATTCCATCTACCAAGTCACCAAATCATCAGACCAAGGGCTTGTGTATGGCACAACTCAGCATCGTATGGTGCATTGTTGTAAACTCTTTCACGTGAAGACCATCCACCTAAGCTTCCACTTCACATAACAGGTAGGCGACGTTAATGCGAAGACTAGGTATCGACAGTTTGAAAGCATGCCAAGTACCAAAACTTTAATACCCTGTCATGATCATATTCAATGCAATGTTTAGAATCATAGTTCGCATTTCATTTTATTTCCCATAGTTTATATTAGGCATCGTAATATTAGTAATACATTCTAATGTATGGTGCTTGTAATGCATAGTTACTATATGTTGTATATTTTCTTCTCTATAGCATAAGTATAGTCATATAGGAAATAAGTGGATTATAGGGTAAAGTTTATATATTTCATGCATTGCTAATCAATGGATAAAGGTGAGACCTTAGTTACTTAAGGTATAATCTTAGTTTCTTTGGTACACATTATAATGCTAGTTTATTTCGAAATAGCTTAAGCATTACATTTGCAAGATTTCAAATAAAGTTACAAATTGACAATGATATCACCGTATTGATGTTAATAATAATTGTCATATTAGAATGATCTTCATAGATGATAAATATAGCAATGTAAAAGAAAAATGATGACATGATTTTAACAGCACTGAAAATTTTGTAAGCTAGCCCATAAACGAGGAAAGGAACCAAAATATCCATACCTCCAATAACTTGTTTGCAATGAAGTATTTAGAATTTTTCATATTACATTGACGATGAATTGAAAGACACATTTACTCTTAACTCTTGTTTTGTCGTAAAATTCTTACCTGCATTCTGCACATGGAAACAGGTTCAAATGCCTTAGCTAAATGTAGCTAAGTAAACCTCATGGTACCTCATAGGACCCCTTCGTCATCATTCAAAAACAAACTATTAGCACTTTACCAAGAAAATTATCATAATACAAACCTATGAACAACATGTAGTTACATTTAAAACTTAAGTAGCTCTGAAAATGTATTCTTGTGTGTTGACCATAAAATGTCTTTTGTTAAGAGATTAGCATCCATTTAGTCTGCATTAGCAAATACAACTAATATCATATTTTGTTTTGAAAATTTCGATGTGTTGTCATCGTTAATTAATCTAGTTAAGAGATTTAACTATTATTATATGTTTTGCATTAGCAAATTTAGTAATTATTACTATTTTAAAAAAAATTAATTTTTTGTAAATTTATGGGATGTTACAGCTGAAGAACTCGGCAAGTTGGTCTGAAATGGCGGAAGAACTTGGCAATTTGCCCTGCAACAGGTCGGAAAAGATGGATGAGTCCACCGACCGGTGAAACTCGGTGAATTGGTCCGCAACAGGTCGGAGGAGAAACGATAAGTCCCCTGAAACAGGGAATTTCAGCTGTTTTCCAGGGAGTTTTTCAGGCATCGAAAGTTGAAAAATGCCATGGAACTTATTTGCCAGATTGCGCGAAATCGAAGGATTTACAAGGGGGAAAGCCCCCTTAACCCCCATCATCCCCGCAGACAGTCCTTGAAAGTGTGAAATGCATTCTCTATGCTTGAAATGAGAAGCATGAATTGCATAGAAAGTTATGGAGGCCTTATCAAAATTAATTGGCTGTAATATGCATTGCGGAGGAGCAATGGCAGCAACAAGGCAATGTTGATAAGAGGGAAATTCCTCACCTTAAACTATTTATGTTTATAGCATAAGAATTGCATGTTTGGAAAATAGCAAAAATGAATACACGTATATATATATATTGAATTGCTAATTCATGGGGAAGATCATAGCTAATGATTGCTTGTATGCTTGGTAGGGAAGCCAAGAAAAGGATCGGCTATGATGTGGAGGAGGAACTCCATGTCATGAGGGAGAATTGGAAAGGGAGAATTCCTTAATTCCTCTCTTGCTATTGTATTTATATTTCTTGAGTTTTATATACTAAAAATTATGGCACAGGGATGCTGGAAATGCAAGAGAGTAATGCATAGGAATTAGTGGGCATGATTAAAGAGTCATTCCATAGTGCATGTGAATTGCTTATGCATGACCATGATATTGCATATGGGTAAAGGTATTGAAAGTTACACGTGCAATAGCCCATTAATGGTATTGCCTATGTTTGATCACCAGTAGTGTTGTTGATAATGGTTGTATGAATCAAACCATAGAAGCATGATTGAAAATGCAAGAGGATAGATAGATGAAGTGAATATGTACTAGTTGGAATACTAACAGACATTGCATAGTGCATGTGAAAATGTTTGTGCATATATATGATATTGCATATTGGAAAAATAGTGAGGCTTTACATATGCAATGAGCCACTAAGATAATCATTGTGGTTGCTAACAATTGGTTGTGCTCGCATTGGTTGTAGGACCAAAGACAACCAAAGCATGGCTAAAGATGTACATGATGAAGTTGCATGTGACCCACAACCTTATGAAGAAAGGTTCGGGGGAAACAAATCCATGATCATGAGGTGGGTGGAAGGATGGCGTGATCCTTTGCAGGAGACCAACTGCTCAGGTAACATCAAAGGTGTTGATGGGAGCTATGTAGGTAATGGTTTACTTATGATTTCCTAAGTACAAAAGGAGATCGGGTAAGAACCCCTTTGAACGATATTTTGTAATCATAGAATGGTATGTAGGAAAGGTTGAATGCATTTATATGGATACCATACTACCATGGTATGGTGAGGTATGGGGGTAGTAAGGGCAAGGAACCCTCTACCATATGACTATTTTAAATGCTAGAATGCATTCATATGAGATTATATCATGCCATTTGTGTATATTGGTTGTGAGTCTAACAACTGAAGGAAATAAAGACTTATAGTCATGTTGTGGTAATGCATGCTATGTGTGGTAGTCATGGTTAGTCCATAATATGTTTGAATGCATAGTCTTCACGAATTAATGCAAGGTTGCATTGAGGGGATGTGCATTAAAAATATTTTGTACAATCTCGTGGTTATGCATTGAGTGGACATTAAAAGATTATGTGAGTATTGTAATGTGCATGCATAGGTATGGGTGCACATGTTGAGATGCATTATGTGAATGCATGGTTGTGGTGTATGTTTCATTGCACTTAGATAATAGATGAAATGGTGAACTATTGTTAATCTTGAGACCATTTCATGAGCTGCTATGAATGCAGGCGAATGATTGCATATAGAAGGTAGACATGTTGATGGGCTACCAAGAGTGCTCTGTTGAAAGGATAAAGTTGCATAAAATGATATGGCTATGAAGTAATGAGTATCTAAAGCTTCATTTAAATTGCATAAATGATGTGACTCTGTCTTGCAATTTATTATGATAATGACGCATATATGTATATATTTCATTGCATTTCAAATGTTAACAACTGAGGGTGTTCGAGATATTGAGTATTGTAATTACGAGACCACTTCAGTGACTGTTGCAACAAATGAAATATTATATGCATAAAGACTCACAAAGTGTTTGGCTGATTGAAGTTCCATATTTTAGGTAGATTGTTTTGGGCATAGCAATGTGGGTAAGTCCATGATGAATATTGGAATCTACCGTGCACAAGAGCAAAACCTCACGAGAAAGTTCTCATGGTCGTGAAATTTAGCTTATGCATGGCATAGATCTGAAATTTGTATGATTTAAGTTTGTGAGAATAATCTCATGGTTGCAAATCTAATTTCTGTAGGAAAACATATTTATGGATTTTAGATTTGAGAATTTGCTTATAATTGCTAATCACAGTCGGTTTGCATAGAACTGTGTCAGGAGGACGTGTTGTAAGTGGATGCTCATATCATGGTAGCAAGAATAAAAGCCTAATGGGTAGAGGGGTGCCACTTACAAGGTACAAGCAATATGAGGATAACCTCATGACTAAGCAAGTCAATTTCTATTGTAGATAGAATTGCAAATTCATATTGAATTTAATTATTAATGACATTGATTGGTTATTGAACAATCAAATTTGAAGTTATTGTTAAATGTTGCTGACTGTTTGGCTATTTGATAAGTGTGTCAGGATGACACATTGCAGGAAGACCATGTGTGATAGCCTACAAAAGCTAAACTCCATGGGAAGGACCCCATGCTTTGGAAACAGGTTTCGGGTGAAACACCGTAGTAAATTTTGATAATATCCCAGTTGCATTGCATGTTGGGAAACCATGTGAGTGAGATGGTGAAAGTATGCCAAGAAGGCATGTGTGGGTTATCGAATGAGAAAATATTGGGGTGGAAACCCGAAGGACTGATAAATCAAAGAAGGGATCCCCCATTCTTCGCAATAAAGAGAGAATACATCTGAGAAGGGATAAGTATTCAGTAACCCTAGCTAAGAACATGCATGTCTAATTATTAGGGTTAATATACAGAGCATGTTCCATCTTATTTATATTATTTCAGATTGATTGAGTATGAGTAGGACCTACAGGGTTCACATTGGAAAGGGATGCACACATTTCAGGTGTTGAGTTATGATAGGGTTTTCAATATTGACTACACCCTAAGGGAATGAACGCATTCCTGGTGTTTCAATACTTGATAGCGAATGTTATGAATTATGCTTCAATTTTAGAGCATCAATACTAATGAGTTTGCTTATCCATCTTTTGTTGTCAGCTAAAACAGAAGCAATTTGGGGCTGCACACAGAAAAAGCATAATGGAAGGTTGTTATGAAGGGTTGTTGCATGCCTAACAAACCCAGTCGGTGCACTGGTTTGGAATTATTTACTTAGATGTTGTGTGTGTTGTGAAGGTTGTTATGAAGGGTTGTTGCATGCCTAATAAACCCAGTCTGTGCACTAGTTTGGCATTATTTACTTGGATGTTGTGGGTATTGTGAAGGGTTGTTGCATGCTTAATAAACCTAGTCGGTGCACTAGTTTGGCATTATTTGCTTGGATGTTGTGGGTGTTGTGGAGGTATTGTGAAGGGTTGTTGCATGCCTAATAAACCCTGTCGGTGCATTGGTTTGGCATTATTTGCTTGGATGTTGTGGGTGTTGTGGAGGTATTGTGAAGGGTTGTTGCATGCCTAATAAACCCAGTCGGTGCACTGGTTTGGCATTATTTACTTGGCTGTTGTGGGGGTATTAGTGAAAGGCTGTTATAGGGGCTTCACTCAATAAACCGCTATCATAGCACATTCGTTCATGGCATATGAAAGAATACCCCTAATTTCATTAAATATTGGAAAATACCTTTCAAAATCATTTTTTTTAACCCCCTCCCAATATGCCTTCCCAATTAAAAAAAACCCTATTTTCACTATATATTGTATGTATCAATTTTTTCATTAACATTTTTTATACCCCTTTATATTTCTACATAGTATATTGATATGATACCCCTCTTATGACCCCACATGCATTCTACAATGCACCTTGCTTGTTTTGATGTATATTATGGATGTACATTACTTCACCCACAATGCAATTACTCAACCACATATCATTATGATTTGCAACATCTAATGGTCTAATGAAGAGATATGAGATCACTTCTTGTATGTCACTAGAGCCAATGCACATAGTACAACATTTAGATTTCATGTTGCAGTTCCCCAATCGCTGACTAAGCCTATTTTGGGCTAGGTATCCAAGCCCCCAGGGCCTGTAACAAGCTCTAGGAGGTTGAATAAACCTCCCAAGGATTGTAATAGGCACAAGTGGTTTGGTATTCAAGCCCCCAAGGCCTATCGAGGGCCTATAATAGCCCCTCGAGGCTTAGAGCATCCCAAGGCTATTGGTAACAACTGGCTGAGTGCTATTGGTAACAATTGGTTGTTCCATGACCACTATCTCTCGACTATGATTGACTAGAAACCCACTTCACCATGAAATCCCCTGGCCTCAAGCATTCCTCAAGATGCGATTTCCCTACATATTGGTAAGCCTGAGCCTTGCCTCAACCCGATTTCTCATCCAATCATGATCCCGCCATCTCCATTTGGAGGATATTTGTCAGTCTGCCCATATAAAAAAGACCCCAAAGTATTTTTGTATTGTTACATTAAATAAAAAAAACCTCTGCCCCTTAATATATAAGCAATATAATTTTTAGGTTTTCATGAATATTTAATACCGCAATATGAATGAACGTGGTATTATATTGCCTTCTAATGAAGGCCCCATGTTATATACCTATGGCTCCATAGTAGAGCTTTGACCTATAATGGTCGGTGGTGCAGTTTCCTTCCATTGGTCGATGACCCAAACAAATGTGCTAGCTCGACAATGGAGAGGGCCAACCGGATATGGGACTGTTTGGGCACCACAAATGCTTGGTAAAACCAGTCGGTGTGAACGTGTACTGGTTGGGAATTAAACATCCACCCCACAGGTGATCCAAGGCTTATAAGGTAGAGAAGGAAACCTGTGGAGTAGCAAGGAACTGCCCAATACAGATAAGTATTTGATTTTCATTCATTTTTGGATAATGAAAATTTCATGAACAAGTCTTATGACAGCCAAGCTGATACACTGTTGTTTCTTTGTTGGAAACTTTGCAGGAAAGCAAGAAGCCTTGAAGGCATCCTAGGGATGCATTTGGACACATGACTATCCTAGAAAGCTCAGTATGAAAAGCAATGATAAGAATGATGCTAGTGGATATGTGTGGGGGCGGAAACGCGAAGGTGGGTTACACTTTGGTGAGAATCGGGTGTCGAACAGACATAGCGGAACTTATTCGGCCAAATAAATTTAGTTATTCAGCCAAATAAATTTAGTTATTCGGCCGAATAAGTTCTACTTTATTCGGTCAAATAATGTTTAACGGGTCACCGTTAGACACAACGGTGACCTCGATTTGTGTGCGAGGTTTAGTCAGATGGGAAAAATGCACGACATTTTTTATTTATTCAGTCGAATAATTATTCTGCATAAAAGCTCGACCACGACCATTCTTTGTCATTTCCAGTAGGTTTTCGTGGACCCCACTTTGAGACCCACTACCGGCACCGCCTTCGCGCCACTCGTCTTGCCACTGGTCCATCCACCCGGCCGTGTCTGCTTGGCTAGACCCGTCCATGCCAACCTTGTAGTCGCCTGCTGTAAGCCTTCACGCCACTTTGTTTTCATCCTTCTCACTACCCGCTGCAACCATTTGCGCCAACCTTCTCACAGTCTATTGCAGCACCCCATTTTGACACTCTGCATTGGCTGGGTTGAACTCTGCCGCCCCATTCAGCGCTCCCTGTGTCTCACTTCTGTGCCACCCTCTGTGTCTCCCTTCTGCGCATTCTTTCTGCTTCTGGTCGTGGCAGAGTGGTATATGCGTCGGTTGGTTGTTGAGCTCATTCGTCGGTGTAGTGTTCTCCTGTACGTCTGTTGGTGGAGTGATCTTGGTGGAGTTTTGTTGTTGGAGTGTTCCCCTGTTGGTGGACGTTTGTAGTTTTGGAGAGTTCCCATTGCTGGACATTCGTTGTGGTGGGCCGTTCCTATTGGTGGACGATCATTTTGTTGGTGTTTTCGTCGGTGGATGTTTGCATAGGAGTGGATTGTTGTGGTTGTGGACTTGTCATCGCGGGGTTGTTTGCACAGAGGTAAATGTTTTTGTGTTTTTTTTTAAATTTCTTATATTAATGTTGCATTGTTATTGCAGGTTATGTTTGTTTTTTTTGTGCTTGGGTTCGTTTCTCTAAATTCGCCTGAGTTCTGTTTGGCTGGGTCAAAGAAGTTAAAATTTAAACAGGTAAGCCGAAACCCAATTTTTTTATTATTATTGAATTAAGTATTAATTAAAAGAATTTTGAATTTGTCTCAGTTTGTAGTGTAAATGAGATCATGAACTGTGTCCAATTGAACAGAGTTCATGAACTCTGTACACAAACTCTGTAAATGGATAGAGTTCATGAACTTATGTACATTTGGATAGAGTTAATGAACTCTGTTCGAAAGTACATAAGTTCATGAACTCTGTCCATGAACCTTGTAAATGGAGAGAGTTTATAAACTTAATTTTATGAATTCTGTCCAAATCGTATTTTGAAATTGATTTAAATTTAAATATAAAAAAAGAGAAATATTTGTAGTCTTTAGTTAATTAAACTTGTTAAACTATTGATTTTGCTTATGTGATTAGAAAAAATAAAATTACTTGTGTAATTCTATTTGCAAATGATATTTCCCCTTTATATATACGTTTCCCTCTTCGGTTGAACTCTATCCACATGGACAGATTTCATGAACTCTGTCCATGGACAGAGTTCATAGATCAATATATTAGTTTTATTACAAACCATGTTAATACATAACTACAGACACAACAAAAATTTAGACACGACTAAACTTTACCTTAGACACAACAAAACTTTAGGCACGACTAAACTTTACTCTAGACACAACAAAACTCTAAACATGACTAAACTTTGCTTTAGACGTAATAAGAAAAATCAAAATCTACTACATAGAAAACTTTTAAAAAACCCTAACCTTCCAAAACAACAAAGTCAGTTGTATTATGTATCAAACTGAAGACCATTGTGCAACATGGAAAATTTGAGAAACATAGCCAAACTTATGAAAAATAATACCATGCATCATTAATTTTTTATGATTCTATGGAATAATAAAAATGATTGTAGATATAATTTATGTTTAAATTATTAAAATATCAATAAAGTAATTAATTTAAGATTTTAATTAAAAGTTAACATGTTCATGAACTCATTCTTTGACATAAAGAAATGTAACCCTTCACTTTGTATTAAACTATATTGGTCCTATTCATTTTAAACATCAAAAACACTTAGAAGATTGGCACATTAATTCCTTATTAGATATACTCATTTTAAGAATTGTTACATGATATTAGGTATATTTAGGTCTTTATTACATAACTTAGTTTCTTTAGCAGCTAGGTCTTAGAATTTGTAGAATTAATATCTAGATGTAACCCTTCACCTAGTATTTAACTATATTGGTTTTATTCATTTTAAACATAAAAAACACTTACAAGATTGGTACATTAATTCCTCATACATCTAACAATATTAGTTATGCTCATTTTAAGGTCTATTAGATGATATTAGGTATATATAGGTCCTTATTACATAACTTAATTTCTTTAGAATCTAGGTCTTAGAATTTGTAGAATTAACATGTAGAATTTGAATATGTAATGAGTTGATATTTGTGTAAGTGTAGACATTATATCAAATGGAAAGAGAGAAGTCTTTGAGGTGAAAGCATAGGAGGTCTTCATAGTTTTCTGGAGTTGGTGTTTCCAATGATAATCAGAAGTTGTCAACTTCTCCTCGAGATTCAAGTTTATTGTATAGTTCACATTCAATTGATTATCGATGAGGCGAAAAGGGGTACAAATGATTCCCCTTTATCTTCTGTGGGAGAACGTCGATCTCGACCTTCTGTTGGTATGAACAATCTTTTAATAAATGTATACAAATTGTTTTTTTGTGTACGCAAAGTTTGTACATATTTATACAAAACTTTGTTTTTATTTGAAGTAGAGCGTGGTTCAGAAGATGCTTGTAATTCTACAGAGAGGGAGGCAGAGCGAGCAAGGGAGACGAATGAGGGTGCAGAGCAAGGTTCCCAAGAGGCTCGTCATTCTATAGATAGTGATGATGGTCGAGCCAGGATGCAATATGTTGAACTAACTGAGGGTTGTACACCCATTACAACATATCCATCTAATTTACCTAAGGAGCTTCCATGGGAAAGTGGTGATCATCAAATGACTCTTGAAAGATGTAGATCCCACTACGGCAAGTTGGAAAATGATTTTTCTACTATGTATCTCCCTCTAGAGAATAAACAAAGTTTGGAGATTGTTTCGGGATCATTGAAAAAATTCATTCAGGCATATGAGAATCTCGGACCAACTACGAATAGTTTTGCTGATTTGATGCGAAGACGAAGGGAACAAGTGATGGGTCTAGACAAGTGGGTTGTTGTGAAGGAAAGAGTGACAAAAGAACAGGCCAAATCAATGTTTAACTTCAAAGAAGGTCTAAAGAGAGAAATGTTGAAAGTGCAATATTTCAAGCACCCTGATCTTGCACATCTACTATATGATCGGTTCCTCACATCCTATGGTCAGTTTCCATGGAATGATGAGGTTTCACAATATTTTGCTAGATTTTTTTATGCGGAGTTTCTTTTAAATATGAAGCCAGACTATACTGATGTTCATTCATAATTTTATGGAGTTGGAAATGGTCGAATATATAATCAAAAAGGTGCTCTTAAAGACCCTACAACTCTTCGACCTCCACCCCAATTATCTCGTCCACCCAGGCTTGTGGCATTAAGATCAGAGATAGAGCCCACATACCAACTTGGGACAATTGCAAGGGATTTTGTTGGCGATGGTTTATCATCACCATTAGTTGGAGTAGATACGGGATTGGTTCGAGAGAGGGCTCATGCCACTATTCGTCAAAAGTTTGTTTACAAAACTAATGATGAGGTAGATGGAATGAGCATTGGAGATCTCAAGGCTTATGCCAAGGTTTGTCGCGACATAGCGTCAAATGTTATATCCAATGACACATCGAGTTTAGGAGAGGTTTGTTGATTGTGATATGACAATCTATTTAATCTTTTATTCATTTTGAATTGAACTTCTTGTTACATCATATGAATGATATTATGTCATTTTTTATCTATAGTAATAAGTACATTATGTAAATGTTTATTGGTTGCAGTTTTCCAGAATGATGACTGAACATTCTTTTCGATTTTCCACTAGTGAAAATGTAGAGCATATTGGAGAGGTATATTTATTATGTACATATTTATAATTATGTTTGAACTTGATATATTATCATTTTTTTGAATTATAATTTAACTATGCATCTTATTGTTAATTTGACTTATCCATGCAAGTTTCTTTATATACAAACTTTTTAAATGATTTACCATCTACTATGAGCTAATGTTTTTAATTTTTTTTTGTTTGCACTATGTTTTATTTATTAACACAATTAAAATTTTAGGGAGGAGAGATATGTTCTTTGCTGAATGCAGTGGATATTGGCATGGAGGTAATTTTGTTCACACTTGAATTGAGATTTGATATAAGTTTAATATTTTATTTTTTTTGGATTTGGTTTAAATTTGTTCAAGTAATTTATGAGATTCATAAATTGATTTTATACATGTTGCAGCTTGGATCTCTTCAATTTTTTGGAGGCAAAGGGAAGACTCTTTTGGAAGATATTGGTGGACATGCATTTAGAGAATTTGATGTAATTTTGTTAATAATTGAATTATTCTTTGATATATACGTTTAATATTATAATTTTTTGAATTTAGTTTAAATAATTTATGATATTCATAATTTGTTTTTATACATGTTGCAGGGTGGGTTGAGTCCAAGGGGAGGCCATAGTGGAGGATAGCACAGTGGACATCTTTTGTTTGTTTGTTGATATATAGATTGTAACTTTGTTTTGGACATTGAGAAGATTTATTTTTGGACTATACATATGTACATTGAACTCACATGTTCATGAACGTTTTTTGAGGATTATATATATGTACATTGAACTTACATATTCTGTATTTACTTTAAATGATCTACTTTTTTTTGTTAATTATTTAGCATATTTCGTGTGATTTAAAGATTTAGAATATGTTTTTGCATGTTTATGAATGTATGTATTATTAAATTTATGTATGGAATGTTAAGAATTGATGTTTGAAAGTTTTGATATAGGTACAATCTAAAGTTAGGAAATGTTAAGATCAAATGTTATCTCCAATGAATGAATGTTGAGAATGAATCTTATGGTAAGAATGAATGTTAGGTTTTTATAGGAATTTTAAGAATGAATGAATATTAAGATTGAATGTTAAGAATGATTGTTATCTTTAAATGTTAGGAAGTTTGGGAAAGTTAGGATGTTTTGATAGAAATATAAATGTTAAGAAATTTAAAAATGAATGTTAGATTCAAAGTTCAAGAATGTTATGAAGTTTTGATTGAAATATGAATGTTAGGTTCAAATTTTGATAGGAATGTTAGGAATATGTTAAGAATGAATGTTAAGGAAGTTATGATAGGTGCAATGAATGAATCAATGTTATAGGAATTTTAAGAATGAATGAATGTTAAGAACATGACTATTATCTTTGAATGTTAGAAAGTTTAGGAATGTTAGGAAGTTTTGATAGAAATATGAATGTTAACAAGTTTAAAAATGAATGTTAGGTTCAAAGTTTAGGAATGTTAGGAAGTTTTGATTGAAATATGAATGTTAGGAAGTTGAAAAATGAATGTTAGGTTCAAATTTTGATAGGAATGTTAGGAATATGTTAAGAATGAATGTTAGGAAGTTTTGATAGGTGTAATCTAATGTTAGGAATGTTAAGAAAGAATGTTTGCTTGATATATATAATTTTGGTTTCAACATAAAAGTTGAATTTTATATATAAATGATAAATTGAAATTTGTATACCTGAGTCATATTTTCAATTTTTAACTAATGATTCATATTTTCAATGTTCAGGTACATTTTATGCGGTTGAAATCATGGAAAATCGGGATTTAACGATTTTTTGTTTTTTAATTATAAGCAAAGATTACAGGATTGTGAAGCTTGTGCTAAATTAAAGCAATGATTTTAGACAACAATTTGATGAATTTTCATCGATTTGTTGTAAATAATCATTCCTCTAATTTAGCATAAGCTTCACAATTCTAGAATCATTGCTTGTGATTAAAAATCAAAATAATCGCTGTCTCCATTTGCCACGATTTCAATTATGTGAACTTTCTCAAGTGATATTTTAAATTAAAGATTCGGAGCGGAGAGTGGGGACAGCCACATCCATTATCTCATCCCTTAAGTGGTCTAATAGACATATGGGGACCCGAATAAAGTATTTTAGACATAATTAAGACGAAATTACACATTAAATTTTTCATTGCCAAATAATTTTTGAATTCATTTCAGCATACTAGAATACGATCATTTAAATTCTTATATTCTAGTTCCCTTTCAAGATAATAGACATAGTTGAAAGAAAAATATATATTTTACACAACATTTGACAATGACATGGATAAAACCATCGATCTATTAATTTTTGATATAGTTAAAAACATCGCAATGGAATGTCGTCCTCAATTATCCGTTCATGGTCATATTTGGATAGTTTCCATTTTTTATTTTTTAATTCTTTTTTCGATGAAAATTGAACCAATTTTATTCGAGATGCACATAATAAATGACTATATTGACAACATATAACATCAGGCTCATAATCCTGAAAGTAGACATAATTTTCAGTCATATGGGTCTATTGAAAAAATAGCCCTTTAAAATGATGGATCCTCTCTCGTATGTATATCCGTTGTCATTGTAGTTCATTTGCCATATTCAAAGTGCTCTTTTTACGCATGCTCCTGCACCATCATATTCACCTTTTCCATGTCCAGTTTCAAAGAAATTCCAGTGATGTTTAATGTTCAATGCTTTATGAAGTCGACATAACCAATAAAATGATTGCGAAGATTTAAATTGTCCTACACATCCATCTGACCATATCCAATGCTCATTGAATTTAACATCACGTCCCTTTAGTGAATCATAGAAAATACTTTAAATACAATGTTGAACAAAATGTGTATCATGTGTACGATCATCGCTGATATAAAAGTGATATTCTTTAATCACATCTCGATTGTCACATGTGCTTTCAATGCCATCAACATCCTATTGAGAATATCTATATAAAACATGGACAAATATCGAAACGTGGTCAGAATGATAGTATTCACTCTGTATCTCTTTTTGTGCAGCAAATGTGTAGTTTTCTGCAAAATCAACCACTGACAAAATTGTTCCTGGTGGAAAAAATTTACGAGACTGTTTGAATTGAAGGTCTTGCCATCGTGCTCTATGTAAATACTTGGTGTATTTATAAATTTGACTTTCAAATTTCTTGAGAAAATCTGTCACACCTATTTTATCTTCTTGCAAATCAATCCTTTTGGGATGTGCATCACTAGAACTTGTAATGTACTCATATCTTCTCCAATCAATGGTTACATTTGACAGCGAGTGATCAGTATCAATAGGATATTTATTGTGTAATAAAACCAAATTTTCACAATGATTACAATGTTTTCCATTGACACATTTTTTATTATAAAATACTTCATCGTGATTTCTCTCACATAGGGTTTGAGATATGAATTCACGTATTGTGGGCGGAGGTGGTGAATTTGTCCAAAACATTTTACCAAATTCAAGAAATGTGTCATAATATAATTGAAATTGCACATGATAATGGAAACAACATGTGTCACGTATAGTAATAGGTCTAACATACCATGGTTTTAGTTGCACAAATGTAGTGATTGACACATTAATTCCACGATGATCTTCCTTGAAATTATTGAACAATTGTACTTGTGTCATATCCATTATATGTTTTGGACAGCTTACATATACTCCTCGTGATACTCTTTGTTGTATCACATCCCTTGAATTTGGTGAAACTCGAGCATGTGTCAACCAATATTCCCGTACAATATCTTTAACACCTGCTCCCATTCTATCTTTGTAAGGCTGTATACAAATAATTTCCCAGCAAGCAAGTTCATCATTTTCATCTATTTGCATTCTGAATTTGCTATGTTTGTATAATGTCTTTCTTGAGGTTCCAACTGCTTTTGCTAGTTGTGTTGTCAAACGTTTTTGTTTAGTACTAGATGAAATAATTGTTGTATGAATTGCTCTTCGTGTAGCATTGATATCTTTCTTCCTAGATTTTCCAAATTTTTTTATTGCATCACCTATATTTTCTATCACATTATGTTTCGATTTCAACTCTTTGGTCACCTTGTGAATACCTAATAATGACGTAGAATCTTCTAAATTCTTGGTCACTAATAAACATCTCAAAATTTATGCTTGCCCTATTACTGAATAATTCTTCAGAACATCATCATAAAATTTTTGAGCCCGATATCGTGCAGCATGTATGGGTATTTTTTTCCATATTTGTTACAATCAACATTTTCTAACGTTTCATCATCAATGGTGAAAGTACCTATACATCAAGTTAAATTTAATTTAACATGTATCCAAAAATACAATTCATTATAAAAAATGAATTTGGAAAATACATGATATATACATACATGGTCCAATTTCTGGTTCTTGAACTTGATCTTCAATATTGACTTCATCGACATTAGTATGTAAATCACTATTTACATCTTCAACAATGGTCTCTTCAACTTCAATTTGTTCTTCTTGTACTCTATTTTCAATTTCCATTTCATCAACATTATCATATAAAACTGTATTTGTATCTTCAATAATTGTAGCTTACGTTTCTGCAAGGCTTGCTTTGTTGGCATGATATTTAAGTTTTTTTTTTCCTCTATTATCATCATCATCATCATGTTTACGATCATATTTTCTTTGACGGTTTCTCTTACTTCCCATGATTGTTTAATATATAAATGATAGATTAAATAATCATCAATTTATAGTAAAAAAACAAAATTAAGATTTAAAAACAGTTACGAAAATTATAAACACATGAACTGAAATTTACTTCACCTTATCAAAATCTTGTAAGAGTCTTTTGAAGAAAAAATCCTTAGAAATAAATTTCCTTTGAAAAGAATCTTGTTTGAATGAAATAAGAACTCCTTGACAATAAATCACCTTTGAAAAAACCCATTCG
The DNA here is from genome assembly GCA_027924585.1 of Larix kaempferi. Taxonomy (NCBI): domain Eukaryota; kingdom Viridiplantae; phylum Streptophyta; class Pinopsida; order Pinales; family Pinaceae; genus Larix; species Larix kaempferi. The sequence continues at coordinate 67,397,219 of BSBM01000361.1, read as the reverse complement.
AAAAGAATAAGAACACCTTCTAAAGAAATCTTCTTTGTAAAACCACTGGAAAAAAAACTTCTTTGAAAAAATACCTAGGAAACAAATTTCTTTGGAAAAACCCTTGCAAAGAAATTACTCTTTTGTAAAAATAACTTGGGAGAACAACTCTTTGAAAAAATCCCTTTCAAAGAAATAATAAGGAAAAGTACATCTCCTTTGCAAAAATACCTTGAAATAAAAGCTTATTTGCAAAAATACCTTGGAATAACAACTCTGTAAATGCACCATTTGGAAAGAAACCTTTTCTGAAAAAACCACTTGGAAAAATACTTTGTAAAAAAAACGTCTTTTGCAAAAATATCTAGAAAAAAAATACTTTGAAAAAACCCATTTAAAAAAAAAAACTCATTTGCAAAAATATCTTCGGAAAATAACTCTTTAAAAATTTTTTTTCAAAGAAATAAGAAGGAAAAATACAACTCCTTTGAAAAAATAACTTGGAATAAAAACTTCTTTGCACAAAATACTTTGGAATGAAAACTCTTTAAAATCACCATTTTGGAAAAAAAACACCTTGAAAAAAACACCTTGCAAAGAAATAAAAACACCTTGAAAAAAACTCATTGTAAAGAAATAAGAAGTGCAAAAATACCTTGGAATAAAAACTCATTTCGCAAAAATGCCTTAGAAAAAAACTCTTTCAATGTACCCCTTGGAAAGAAATAGGAAGAAAAATACATTATAAAAAAAACTCCCTTTGCAAAACAAACTCCTTAGAAAACCCCTTCAAAAATATTCTGACCAGAAATATGAGAAATTAAAATGTGCAAAAATAATGAATGTATTTAGTTTTATTTATATAAGTTTAGACAACGACGTTTTTTCTTTTTTCGGCGGATGAGTTTTTTTTACATTTGGTTATTCGGTCGAATAACCTTTGCTACAAGTGACGTCTCCGTTACGGAAAAAGGTTATTCGGCCGAATAATCTTTGAAACCTAAAAAGTTCACGTTTCCTCACAGTTTTCAGATTTATCCATTTTCGGAAGGTAAAAAGAATCTCTTACACTACAAAGCGACTGTTGGACTTGATACCATTAGTTTCGTTATTAAATCTACTTTCTGAATATATAGATTTTATTGTGTATAGGTGAGATCTGATATTTTTAATTATTTTTTTTCTTAACATGTGTCAATTTTTGTTTCATCTCTTTCAAAATGCGGTGAAATGAAAAATCCATAGCTTTAAAAATACACCACCAAAAAAATTGAAAAAACTATGGTGCGGTTAATTGGCGTGTCTACTTCAAAAGGGTATTCATAGATTTTTTAGTTTTATATTCAGTTGAGAGAAACATTTTGCGACAAAAAATATGTTGAAAATCGACAACGTTTCCCCATTAATCGAATTCAAAAAAATATAATAATTAGTATATAGATCCATTGGTTACAAACCTATAGTCATACAGTAGTATATTGTGTAGATTGTCGTAGCATATTTTTTTTTGCAAAAAACAAGTTGAACAATGATTTTACGTGTGCGACAAAACATGGCTATTTTGTAGTCCTTTCATTTTATAAGAACACACTGTCAAAAATTTGCTGAATCGACATATCAAATCTCAATATAAAAAATTGAAACAAATATGGATAGCAAGCTAACATAATTCTCTAAAAGTTTTTTTTAAGTGAAAAGTGAAATTCCAAACAAAAATATCACTTTTATTCACCCAAAGTTGGAAAACATGAAAAACTCATATTTATTTTCTCACGAGACCCCCCAAAATAGACACCCATCTTCATAGATTCACTCGTGGGTGAGTCCTAACAGCCAAAGGTTCTGTAGAAAACCATGGGGAGGAGATTCCCTGACGGAGAAAATCCTTAGACAGACCTTAGACACTAAGTGTCATAGCCAAGAAAGGGCAAGTCGAGCATTTACATTAAAGTGAAAGAAGCTAAGGAGCTTAGAACTACAGTGTTGGAGTGGCTCTGGGTTGGAACAAGAATAAGAGGGGAAAACTCTTACTCTTCTCTTTCATTTTTGACTGATGCATATTAGAAACAGAAAATTGTTGAATGCATGTCATAACTGAAAGTTGATTGTGTTTATTTGCTTGAATAAATTATGAATGCTGAAAAAGTTAATTCCCTATGAAAGGATGAATATGAATAAGTTCATATGTATGTTGGGCAAGCATGAAAAGTGTGGAAGTCTCATGAATGAAGCATGGACGTTCCATGTCAATTGAGAAATTAATTGAATAATTTTAATGTTTATGTTATGCTTGACCTAACAAAGAATCTCAATAATGAATTTCACAGGCGAAAAATTGAACGCAACTAGTTGCGGCCGTTGCAAAAACAAACAAGTGGTGCTAGCAAACAAGTGATGAAAGCTGTGCACATTGACCATGTTGATGTATATGTAAGTTCGGAATGTATTTCATCTATGTATTTTATATATATTTATTGTACCCTTATTAGAGATGTGTTATTCCTCTATAAGGAAGTGTTTTCATGTGGATTGACAAGTGTCGCAAGTGTGTGTACTTGCCAATGGGTTATTAGACCACTATGTGTGGGGTCAGCCCTAAAATATATATATTATAATCTGGATGTACCTAGCTAGACAAGTCGGCCCCATAAGGTCACTAGGCAAACATGTTAGTATAAATAGAGATCAGGAGATCTCTATTTAGATCATTCGTAAAGTCATATCTCTCTCACTCAGAAAGTGGCGCACTAGTGAGGAGGAGGATCATCTGCTTCTAGGAGACTATCTCAAGTGTATTTTGGTTGTACTTTGGTTGAGCCATTGCTCTCTCTATCTCTGAGGAATTTGTGGGGCTTTTCACCTTAGGGTTTTCCCCATGGAAACTCTGTGTCTCTTGTCTTTCATGCTTTTGATTCTTGTGATGCTTATTGTGATTGTTATGCATTGATATATTGTATATGTTATTCTCTGAGTGAAGATCCTAGAGTATTGTGAATTAATGCTCAAAATTTAACATGGTATCAGAGCTAACCTGAGAAGAAGACATTTTGCAGTGACAAAAACTTGAGTTTCTTGTTTATTGGGTTTCTCTCCACAGATTTTGGAAAAGCAGTATAGTAGATTGACTCTACTCATCAAGAAGAATCTATCTATCCAATCAGAATTCAATTTTGAGCATTTTCCAATTTGGCCCTAAAACTTAGGGTTTCCACAAAAATAGGAATTTCTGAAATCTGAAGACATAGCTGGAAGCTCCTTGCAAAAATCAAAGTTTAGAGATTTGGATCCAGATTTTTGGCTGGTTAGATCTGCGGGAAACTCAAACCCTAATTCAGGGCTCTCCCTAGTGAACCCGGGAGGACAAAAAGACAAATCTAAAGGGTAAAGCTTTGCTAATCTTAAATTCTGAATACACTAGGTTGATCAGCTCATCAAGGCGCATCTTTCTATCCTTTCAGAAAATTGAAATTCACATTTTGAATTTTTAGGGTTTTTCCGACAAACCCTAATCCGGGACCAGATCCAATTTTCAGTATTTCAAGTGGTAAGACTTAAATCTTTTCTATTTCCATTTGAAGTACTCTTTAAGATGTCTCACCACACCAAGCTTGAAGGAGCTGATAACTTCCGAGCTTGGAAGTATAGGATTGGGTTAATCCTGGAAGAGAATGAGTTGGCCTCATATGTAAAAGAAGACATCCCTATCCCAGAGGATGAAGAGGCTAAGGTATTGCATAAGAAAAACTTGGTCAAGGCAAAGAGAATCATTGTTGATTATATCAGAGACCATCTCATACCCCATGTGTCTTCTCTAAAGACACCCAAGGAGATTTTTGACTCTTTGACCAAGCTATTTGAAGGGAAGAACATAAATCGAAAGATGACCCTGCGGAACCAATTGAAAGGAGTAAAGTTTCATAATGAAGAAACCATTCAATATTATTTTTCAAGGGTCTCCCAGATCAAGGAACAACTAGAAGGAGTGGATGAAATGGTGGAGAATGGTGAAGTGGTGATGACCACTCTAAATGGCCTACCCAGGTCATGGGATTCCTTTCTTCAAGGAATTTGTGCAAGGAAGAAGTTGATCTCCTTCAACAGATTGCGGGAAGAATGCTCTCAAGAAGAAGCTAGGCTTGTGGCCCGAGAAGAAAAGATGGGAAATGAAGATCAAGCTCTCATAGCACATGCCAGGAAAGGCAAGTCCAAGAAGGAATAATCTCATAACAGGAGATTCTCACACCACCATTATCATAAAGATAAGAAAGATCTCAGATGCTTCAATTGCAATGAGAAGGGACACTTTGCTTCAGATTGTCCCAAGAAGAAGAAAGACAACAACAACAACTTCAATAAGAAGAAGAAGAATAACAAAAGAAGATATCATGCTCATGCTGCCGAAGATGATGAACCCCCAAAGAAGAAGTCTAGGGCAGAAAGTGATAGTGAGGATGACTAATCAAGTGAAGAAGAATATGTTCTAATTTCTGCTCTCACAGGTACTATCTCCCATGGTTGTAATGATTGGTTGATTGACAGTGGGGCTTTCAAACACATGACTGGGTTTAAGGAATCTTTTGTGAATCTATCTTAACATGAATCACCCCATAAGGTGAAACTTGGGGATGATTATCAATACCCAATCAAAGGAAGTGGTGAAGCCTCCTACAACCTAGATTCTGGAAAATATTTGAAGATGAAAGAAGTCTTTTATGTACCTGGGCTCAGGAAGAACTTACTCTCCATCTCTGCATTGGATGCAAAAGGTATGAGGGTTGCATTTGTGGATGGCCAAGTCCTAATGTGGCCAAAGGGAAAGAACATAAATGATGCAATAGTGATTGGAGAGAAAGAGGGAGGGTTGTATAAATTGAAGGGACAACCTGAACATGCCATGGTACATGAATCCATGGAGCCAAGTGAACTTTGGCATAGAAGACTTGCTAATATGCACTATAGGGAACTTCCAATTGCAAGCAAGGTTGTAGAGGGTCTTCCTGAAATCAAAACCAAACATGAAGGTGTTTGCAAAGGATGTGCAAAAGGTAAGAACATTAAGAAGGCTTTCCCAAGCAGTGAAAGCAAGAAAAAAGACATCCTGGAAATCATCCACTCAGATGTATGTGGTCCTATGTCATCCAGTTCTCTGAGTGGGTATGTTTACTATGTCTCATTTATTGATGACTTCTCCAGGAAGACTTGGGTATACTTCTTGAAGAACAAAGATGAGGTGTTTGATAAATTCAAGGAATTCAAAACCTTGATGGAGAATCAAACTGACAGGAAGATCAAAACCTTCAGATCCGACAATGGTGGAGAATTCACCTCGGGTGACTTCAAGAAGCTTTGTAGTGATTCAAGGATTAAGAGGGAGTTGACTGCTCCTTATAATCCTCGACAGAATGGAGTGGTAGAAAAGAAGAACAAAACAATCATGGAAGCAGCAAGGGCAATGCTGCATGACCAGGATCTACCTATGCATCTATGGGCAGAAGCAGCTAGAACAGTTGTATATGTGCTGAACAGAACACCCCACAAGATATTGGACAACAAGACACCAGAAGAGGTCTTTTCTAGTAAGAAACCTGAAGTCATCCATCTCAAATTATTTGGTTGTCCAGTATACACTCATGTCCCAAAGGAAAAGAGGACTAGACTAGATCCTTCAGGAAAGAAGGGTATCTTTGTGGGTTACAGTGAAAGCTCGAAGGCTTACAGAATATACTTTCCAGGGTTCAAGAAGATTGATGTCAGCAGGGATGTAACATTTGATGAAAACTCAGCATTCATCAAATCAAGGAAGGCACATATCGAAGTTTATGAAGCACCTAAGGAAACTAGATTTCAAGACACTACCATATCTGAAGCAGTTCTAGAAGTTGTTTGTGAGTTTGAAGATCCGCAAGAACCTGTAGATCCACCCCGTGAGGATAAATCTCACAAGAGGAAACCTACATGGGCTAGAGAGCTCATTCAAGATGCAGAAAGATTTGGCATTCCAGAAGAATAACACAGAGCAAAGAAGAGATCCAGATCACATACCAGCTATGTTTCTTTACTCTGTGATATTATGAACAAAGAGCCTTCCAGTTATGAAGAAGCAATGGAAAAGAAAGAATGGAAAGATGCCATGGTTGAGGAATACCAATCAATAATGAAGAATGATGTTTGGGATGTTGTACCAAGACCTAAAGAGAAGTTTGTTGTGACTTCTAAATGGATCTACAAAATAAAGCATGCTGCAGATGGCAGTGTAGAGAAATACAAAGCAAGATTCGTAGCTCGTGGCTTCTCTCAGAAAGAGGGAATAGATTATCAATAAACTTTTGCACCTGTAGCCAGGTATACTTCCATCAGAGCAGTACTTGCCCTGGCTGCAGCGATGAAATGGAAAATACACCAAATGGATGTCAAGATTTCTTTCTTGAATGGTGTAGTTGAAGAGGAAGTATATGTGGGGCAGCCACTCGATTTCGAAATACGTGACAGGGAGTCATATGTGTGCAGATTGAAGAAAGCCTTGTATGGCTTGAAACAAGCTCCTAGAACTTGGTATGGTAGGATGGACAGTTTCTTATCTAGTTTGGGCTTTACCAAGAGTAAAGTGGATTCCAACCTTTATTACAAGGTTGAGGAAGGGAATCCTATGATTCTACTCCTGTATGTGGATGACTTATTTGTAACAGGAGATGACAGATTGATTGCAGATAGTAAGAGAAAGCTTGTTGTCGAGTTCAATATGAAAGATTTGGGAATGATGCATTATTTCCTAGGTATGGAGGTGTGGCAGAGTAAAGGTGGAATCTTCCTTGGTCAAGGGAAGTACATAGTAGATATCCTAAAGAGATTCAGGATGATAGATTGCAAGGCCATGGCCACCCCTATGGCATCGAATCCGAAGCTTCTATGTGATGCTTCATCTGAGCCGGTTGATGTCTCTATGTATCGTCAGATGATTGGATCTTTGATGTACCTAACGAACATGAGACCAGATATTTGCTTTGCGATGAACACATTGAGCCAGTTCTTGACAGATCCAAGGAGTGTTCACCTAGTTGTTGTAAAGCATGTTCTGAGGTACCTGAAGGGTACAGTGGATTATGGGCTCAAGTATGAAGCAAATCAAAAGTTTAACCTACAGCGTTATGTTGATTCAGATTGGGATGGCAGTGTTGCAGATAGGAAGAGCACATCTGGGTGCTGCTTCAGTATGGGATCAGGTGTGATCTCTTGGTTTAGCAGGAAGTAGTCCTACGTAGCACTGAGTACAGCTAAGGCAGAGTATGTTGCAGCCTATTCAGCTAATTGTGAGGCAGTATGGATATGAAAGCTACTATCTGAGTTATTTGATCTCCCGTTGGATGCTACTGGTATCTTTTGTGATAACCAGAGTTGTGTGAAGCTGTCCGAGAACCCAGTGTTTCATGACAGGTCAAAACACATAGAGATCAAATATCACTATATCAGGGATATGGTGCAGAGAGGAGCTGTGAAGCTCCTGTATGTTGCAACGGACGAGCAGATTGCAGATTTGCTGACGAAGCCACTAGCAAGGGTGAAGTTTGAGTACTTCAGAGAGAGGCTTGGTGTTTTTCGGATTGATGACACTTCGAGGAAGAAGTGATGGACACATTTGCTGAATCCATTCCAAGCATGTTGGAAGGAGGATCCTTCACATGGCTGTGGATGTAAGCGCTGGATGATGAGCATCAGGATGATGTTCTGGTTTCTACTTTGTATGATCAGTTGGATCATTTTTATATGTATGTATGTATGCATCATGTTGGATGCTGGATATGATCAGTTGGATGATTTATATGTATATTTATGTACGCATCATGTTGGATGCTGGATATGATCAGTTGGATCATTTATATGTATGTACGCATCATGTTGGATGCTGGATATGATCGGTTGGATCATGTGTATGTATTTTGTATAAGCATCATGTTGGATGCTTCGACCATGTATCTGTATATGTATCAGGTGGATACATTGTATGATCAGGTAGGTCATGTATGTTGATATGTATCATGTATTTATATTTGTATCAGGTGGATACACTGTGTGATCAAGTGGATCATGTATGATGATATGTATCAGGTAGATACTTGGTATGCATCAGGTAGTTGCATTGTATGATCAGGATGATCATGGATGATGAGATTCAGGATGTTGATCTAGATGACATGCAATAGGATGTTGCAGTGATGATGATCAGAATGATCATGTGTACATCAGGATGATGTATGGTGAGTATCAGGTTGATACTCTGTGGCCGTGGAACAGGTTGTGCAGATAAGCATGTAATTTGTGCCCTAGGAGATTTGTAGATAGTCTTTCGAGGTTTTTCCTACGGCATGTAATTTGTACCCTGGGATATCTGGCAAATGCTCTTTCGAGGTTTTGCTTGGGAGGACATATAATTTGTGCCTTGGGAGATCGGCAGATAGTCTTTCGAGGTTTTGCCAATGGCATGTAATATGTGCCCTGGGATATCTGGCAGATGCTCTTTTGAGGTTTTGTCCTATGGCATGTAATTTGTGCCCTGGGAGATCCGATAGGTTGAGCCGTGTGCTTGTAATCAGTCCTGGGGTGCTATTTCGAGGTTTTTCCATGACCACATGTAATTTGTGCCCTAGGAGATCCGATAGGTTGAGCCTTGTGCTCGTAATCAGTCCTGGGATGCTCTTTCGAGGTTTTGTGGTGACCACATGTAATTTGTGCCTTGGTAGATCCGATAGGTTGAACCTTGTGCTCGTAATCAGTCCTAGGATTCTCTTTCAGGGTTTTGTGGTGGGGTCACATGTAATAAGTCCTAGAGATCTGGATAGGATGAAAAAGGCCTCAGATCCTCTTTAGGGTTCTTGCTAGTCAAGAGACTCTTTTAAGGTTTTGTGACGCATGTAATAAGTCCTGAGATTTCCACAGTATGGCCAGTGATGATGAAGACCTACAGGTGGTGGGCCTACATCCAGTATGAAAAAAGGACTATCTCTGTAGAACTTCCTATGATGAGTAGAGTCAGAGATTGGTTGAGATAGCAGCAGCAGTGATGATGATGATGACAATGATCCCGAGAAGAAGACTTGTCTAGCAGATCTGTGTTGAGAAATACCTTCCTAGTTAAGAGGGAGTGTTGATATATATGTAACTTCGGAATGTATTTCATCTATGTATTTTATATATATTTATTGTACCCTTATTAGAGATGTGTTATTCCTCTATAAGGAAGTGTCGTCATGTGGATTAACAAGTGTCGCAAGTGTGTGTACTTGCCGATGGGTTATTAGACCACCATGTGTGGGGTCAGCCTTGAAATATATATATTATAATGTGGATGTACCTAGCTAGACAAGTTCACCCCATAAGGTCACTAGGAAAATAGGTTAGTATAAATAGAGATTAGGAGATCTCTATTTAGATCATTCGTAAATTCATATCTCTCTCACTCAGAAAGTGGTGCACTAGTGAGGAGGAGGATCATCTGCTTCTAGGAGACTATCTCAACTGTATTTTTGTCGTACTTTGGTTGATCCATTGCTCTCTCTATCTCTGAGGAAGTTGTGGGGTTTTTCACCTTAGGGTTTTCCCCACGAAAACTCTGTGTCTCTTGTCTCTCATGCTTTTGATTCTTGTGATGCTTGTCATGCTTATTGTGATTGTTATGCATTGATATACTGTATATGTTATTCTCTCGGTGAAGATCCTAGAGTATTGTGAATTAATGCTCAAAATTTAACAGACCATGGCAGCAAACCAAGGGCTATCAGACTTAGCTGAAACTCTTCTTCAAACAATTGCCAAGACCCAAGAAAATCTTGGAGAGATGCTCAAGATACAGAAGTAGCAGAATGCGATGAACCACAAGGTTTTGCAGGACTCTATTCGTCTGCAAAAAGAGGTAAAACGTATTCTGGGAGCAATCAGTTGGGGAAAAGAAAGTGGACCAACGAGGAAGCATTCGTCCAATCACCCCATCAAGAAACGCCCAAGGCTGGAAGAAAGCAAGAATGTTGACAAAGGAAAACAAAGGCAGTTACCTCCGATAGAGTGTTGGGGATGTGGAGGAAGTCACCTCCTCCATGAATGTCCAGCAAGGGGTAGCAAGAGAAGTGACGGCCAGCAAGAGCAATGTGAAGGGGTTCAAGAACCTCACCTTGACATCTCCAACTGATGAAATGCAGGACAGACCTGCCACATTTTGTGAATTTTGGACATGTATATAGCGTGTATGTATTCCTAGGTATTAGAACACCGAGGACGGTGTTATTCCAAGGGGAGGGGAATGTAATGTCCCCATTTTGACCCTTATAATATTTTGGGCTATAATGTAAATATTGTATGCATATTATATATGATTCCTAGAGTGGAGCTCAATGCCAAGTCCCCGCTAGTGAATGCTCGACCTTGAAGAGGCAAATATTGTATATTATGCTACCCATGTGCATGTGAACCATGGGAATTGTAAATATGCATTTTAATATAAATGCCCAAAACTAGCTATGCAATGCAATAAGAGATGGGGGCATGATGTTTACAAGGAATTGGGAGGGAAATATTCAAACCTTTGAGCCAATCAAGTCAAGCCAAGTGTCAATGAGAGAACCCATCAACCCTCAACTACCCATGCTGACTTTTGTACCCAATAATTTACTCTCCCAAGAGTTGGTTGAGGTAGTTAATGCCTCAGGGAATGGAGAGGTAGGGCTGGTCAAATTCGAGTATGGGAAAGCCCCCCTTGCTAGAATTTTTTGTTTGGCTTCTTAGGCAAGAAAAGAGCCACGAAATTGCCCCCAAGCCATTATTCAACCAACAATTTTGCTCTCTCACAAGTTGGAAGCTACCTGGGCATTTTCCTCCATGAATTTCCTTTGTTTTCCTCCATTCTCCTAGCTGGGAAGGGCATTTTTGTGTTGTATAACTGTGGGGAAGAAAGATAAATTGATTTGGGGACCATAGAGGTTGTTTTGGCTCACTGATTACTTGTATATCTGTGGGAGAAATCGTTTTCTTCCCTATGGTATATTTTCCTCTCACAAATCCATTTTTGGTGTGCCTACGTTTTGGGGAAAACCCATGTCCATCTATCTTCTAAGTCCCATTGTTGAATGTGTGTTTCCAAGCCCATATCTGAGTTTTGTGTGCAAGAGAATTCTAGGGTTGAGTTGGGTATCCATTGTTTTGGGCTGTGTTGAGCTTGAGAGTCCCCAACTTCCTTGTAGATATCATGCCCAGCTCGAGGGTGGTCTCTGAGTGCTGAAAGAATATAGACTGAGCATAGACCTATGGTTGGGTGGAACATTGCAGTGACATAGCTAGTTGTTTGGGACAATTGCACAACAAAGATAAGTGTTTTTCTATCTATGTGTTTTGCCTCTGAAATGTTATAATTTGATGGTTGTTTATAATATGCTAAATGCGTAAGAAATGTGTGTGGATTGTGTTCTTATTTCCGTGTTGACGTATATGTAACTTGGGAATGTATTTCATCCATGTATTTCATTTATATATTATTGTACTCCTATAGAGATGTGTCATTCCTCTATATGGAAGTGTGGTCATGTGTATTGACAAGTGTCGCAAGTATGGTAACTTGCCGATGGGTTATTAGACCACCATGTGTGGGGTCGTCCCTGATTTATATATTATATGGTTGATGTACCTAGCTAGACAAGTCGGCCCCATAAGGTTATTGGGAAAACATAACAAGTATAAATAGAGATAGGGAGATCTCTATTTGGATCACTCGGGAACTCATTCTTCCTTCACTTGGAAAATGGCGCACTAGTGAGGAGGAGGATCATCTGCTACTAGGAGACTATCTCTGTGTATTTTGGTTGTACTTTGGTTGAGCTATTTCTCTCTCTATCTCTGAGGAAGTTGTGGGGTTTTTCACCTTAGGGTTTTCCCCATGGAAACTCTGTGTCTCTTGTCTCTCAGGATTTTGCTTCTTGTGATGATTGACATGCTTGTTATGATTGATATGCATTGATATACTGTACATGTTATTCTCTCAGTAAAGATCCTAGAGTATTGTGAATTAATGCTGAAAATTTAACATGGTATCAGAGCTAACCTGAGAAGAAGACACTGTCCAGTGACGGAAACCAGGGTTTCTTGTTTATTGGGTTTCTCTCCACAGATTTTGGAAAAGCAGTAAAGTAGATTGACTATAATCATCAAGGAGAATCTATCTGTCCAGTCATAATTCCATTTTGAGCATTTTCAGATTTGGCCATAAAAATTAGGGTTTTTACGAAAGTAGGAATTTTTGGAATCTGAAGACATAGCTGGAAGCTCCTTGCAAAAATCGAATTTTAGAGCTTTGGATCGAGATTTTTGGTAGAGTAGATCTCCAGGAAATGCAAACCCTAATTCAGGGTCCTCCTTAGTGAACCCGAGAAGACAAAAAGGCATTTCTGAAGGGTGTAGCTTTGCAGATCTCAAATTCTGAATACACCAGGTTGATCAGCTCATTAAGGAGCACCCTTCTATTCTTTCAGAAAGTTGAAATTCACATTTTGAATTTTTAGGGTTTCTCTGACAAACCCTAATCCGGGACCAGATCGAGTTTTCAGCAAATCAAGTGGTAAGATCTAAATCTTTTCTATTTCCATTTGAAGTACTCTTTAAAGATGTCTCACCACACCAAGCTTGAGGATAAGCTTGAAGGTGATGATAACTTCTGATCCTAGAAGTATGGGATTGGGTTAGTTCTGGACGAGAATGAGTTGGACTCATATGTAAAAGAAGACATCCCTATCCCAGAGGATGAAGATGCTAAGATATTGCATAAGAAGAACTTGGTCAAGGAAAAGAGAATCATTGTTGATTCTATCAAGGACCATCTCATCCCCCATGTGTCATCACTGAAGACACCCAAAGAGATGTTTGATTCACTATCCAATCTATTTGAAGGAAAGAACATAAATCGGAAGATGACTTTGCGGAACCAATTAAAAGGGGTAAAACTTTAGAATGGAGAATCCATTCAATCTTATTTTTCTAGGGTCTCCGAGATCAAGGAACAACTAGAAGCAGTGGATGAAATAGTGGAGAATGGTGAAGTTGTCATGACCACTCTGAATGGCCTACCTAGGTCATGGGACTCCTTTATTCAAGGAATCTGTGCAAGAAAGAATTTGGTATCTTTCAGCAGACTATGGGAAGAATGCTCACAAGAAGAAGCAAGGCTTGTGGCACGAGAAGAAAATATGGGGACTGAAGATCAAGCTCACACCAAGAAAGGGAAGTCCAAGAGAGAGCCATCTCACTCCAAGAAATATTCACATCACTATAAAGAAAGAAGAATATGCTTCACCTACAATGAAAAAGGACATATTGCCATAAATTGTCCCAAGAACAAGAAGGACAACAACAACTTCAACAAGAAGAAGAAAGGTAGCAAAAGAAGGTATCATGCTCATGCTGCTGAGGATGATGAACCTCCCAAGAAGAAGGCTAGAGCAGAAAGTGATGATGATAACTCATCAAGTGAAGAAGAGTATGTTCTTATCTCTGCTCTCACAGGTACTATCTCTCATGGTTGCAATGATTGGCTTATTGACAGTGGGCCTTCAAAACACATGACTGGGTTTAAAGAATCCTTTGCTAATCTATTTGAACATGAGTCACCTCATAAAGTGAAACTTGGGGATGACTACCAATACCCTATCAAAGGAAGTGGTGAGGCCTCCTACAATATAGACTCTGGGAAGTCTTTGAATATGAAAGATGTTTTGTATGTACCTAGGCTCAAAATGAATCTACTTTCCATATCCGCATTGGATGCAAAATTTATGAGGGTTGTATTTGTGGATGGCCAAGTCCTAATGTGGCCAAAAGGTTAAACTATTGATGATGCAGTAGTGATTGGAGAGCAAGAGGGAGGATTGTATAAACTAAAGGGACAACCTGAACATGCCATGGTGCATGAATCCATGGAGCCAAGTGAACTTTAGCATAGAAGACTTGCTCATATGCACTATAGGGCACTTCCAATTGCAAGCAAGGCTATAGAGGGTCTTCCTGAAATCAAGACCAAACATGAAGGTGTTTGCAAAGGATGTGCAAAAGGAAAGAACATAAAGAAGGCATTTCCAAGCAATGAAAGCAAGGAAAAATATATCTTGGAAATTATCCACTCCGATGTATGTGGTCCGATGTCATACAGTTCGTTGAGTGGGTATACTTACTATGTCTCTTTCATTGATGACTTCTCTAGGAAGACTTGGGTTTACTCCTTGAAGAACAAAGATGAAGTATTTGATAAGTTCAAGGAATTCAAAACCTTGATGGAGAACCAAACTGATAAGAAGATCAAAACATTCAAATTCGGCAATGGTGGAGAATTCACTTCAGGTGACTTTAAGAAGCTATGCAGTGATTCAAGGATTAAGATGGAGTTGACTGCTTCTTACAATCCACAATAGAATGGAGTTGCAGAAAGAAAGAATCGAACAATCATGGAAGCAGCAAGGGAAATGTTGCATGACCAGGATCTACCTATGCATCTATGGGTAGAAGCAGCTAGGATAGCTGTATATGTGCAGAACAGAACACCCCACAAGATATTGGACAACAAGACACCAGAAGAGGTCTTTTCTAGTAAGAAACCTGAAGTTAGCCATCTTAGAATATTTGGTTGTCCAGTATACACACATGTCCCAAAAGAAAAGAGGACCAAGCTAGATGCTTTAGGAAAGAAGGGTATCTTTGTGGGTTACAGTGAAAGCTTGAAGGCTTACAGAATACACTTTTCAAGGTTCAAGAAGATTGATGTCAGTAGGGATGTGACATTTGATGAAAAATTAGCATTCATCAAATCAAGAAAGACACCTGTTGAAGATTATGAAGAACCTAAACTAGATTTCAAGACACTACCATGACTGAAGCAATTCCAGATGTTGATCGTGAAATTGAAGATTCACAACAACCTGTAGATCCACCATGTGAGGACAATTCTCACAAGAGGAAATCTACATGGGCTAGAGAGCTCATTCAAGATGCAAAGAGATTTGGCATTCCAGAAGAAGAACACAGAGAAAAGAAGAGAACTAGATCTCATACCAGCTATGTTGCTTTACTCTGTGATATCATGAACAAAGAACCTTCCAATTACGAAGAAGCAGCGGAAAAGAAAGAATGGAAGGATGCCATGGTTGAGGAATACCAATCAATAATGAAGAACGATGTTTGGGATATTGTCCCAAGACCTAAAGGGAAGTCTGTTGTGACCTCCAAATGGATTTACAAGATCAAGCATGCTGCAGATGGCAGCATAGAAAAATACAATGCAAGATTCGTAGCTCGTGGCTTCCCTCAGAAAGAGGGAATAGACTATGAAGAAACTTTTGCTCCTGTAGCCAGGTACACTTCCATCAGAACAGTAGTTTCCCTGGCTGCAACTATGAAATGGAAGATAAACCAGATCGATGTCAAGACTGCTTTCTTGAATGGTGTAGTTGAATAGGAAGTGTATGTGGAGAAACCACTTGGTTTTGAAACACATGACAGGGAGTCACATGTGTGCAGATTGAAGAAAGCCTTGTATGGCTTGAAGCAAGCTCCCAGAACTTGGTATGGTAGGATGGACAGTTTCCTATCCAGTTTGGGCTTTACCAAGAGTAAAGCGGATTCCAACATTTACTACAAGGTTGAGGAAGGAAATCCTGTGATTATACTCCTGTATGTAGATGACCTATTTGTAACAAGAGATGACAGATTGATTGCTGATACAAAGAGGAAGCTTGTTGCCGAGTTCAATGTGAAGGACTTAGGGATGATGCACTATTTCCTAGGTATGGAGGTGTGGCAGAGTATAGATGGGATCTTCCTTGGATAAGGGAAGTATACTGTAGATATCCTGAAGAGGTTCGGGATGATGGATTGCAAGGCCATGGCCACACCTATGGAATCGAATCTTAAGATTCTATGTGATGCTTCATCTGAGCTTGTTGATGTCTCTATGTATCGTCAGATGATTGGGTCCTTGATGTACCTGACGAACACGAGACCAGATATTTGTTTTGCGGTGAACACATTGATCCAGTTCTTGACAGATCCGAGGAGTGTTCACCTGGTTGTTGTAAAGCATATTCTGAAGTACCTGAAGGGTACAGTTGATTATGGGCTCAAGTATGAAGCGAGTCAAAAGTTTATCCTTCGGGGTTATGCTGATTCAGACTGGGTAGGCAGTGCTGTAGATAGGAAGAGCACATCTGGGTGCTGCTTCAGTATGGGATCAGGTGTGATCTCTTGGTTTAGCAGGAAGCATTCCTGCGCAGCACAGGGTACAGCCGAGGCAGAGTATGTTGCAGCCTGTTCGGCTAGTTGTGAGGCAATATGGCTTCAGAAACTAATGTTTGACTTATTTGATCTCCCGTAGGATGCTACTAGTATCTTCTATGATAACCAGAGTTGTGTGAAGCTGTCTCAAAACCCAATGTTTCACGATAGGTCGAAACACATAGAGATCAAATATCACTATATCAGGGATATGGTGCAGAGGGGAGCAGTGAAGCTCGTGTATGTTGCGACAGATGAGCAGATTGCAGATGTGTTGACGAAGCCACTATCCAGAGTGAAGATCGAGTAATTCAGAGAGAAGCTTGGTGTTCTTCAGATCGACGACACTTCGAGGATGAAGTGATGGAGACATTTGCTGTAGCCATTCCTAGCATTGTGGAAGGGGGATCCTTCACATGGCTGAGGATGTAAGCGCTGGATGATGAGCATCAGGATGATGTTCTAGTTTCTGCTCCGTATGATGAGTTGGATCATTTACATTTTTTTATGTATGTCTATGCATCATGTTAGATGCTGGATATGATCAGTTGGATCATTTATGTATGTACGCATCATGTTGGATGTTGGATATAATCAGTTGGATCATTTATGTATGTACGCATCATGTTGGATGCTGGATATGATCAGTTGGATGATTTATGTATGTACGCATCATGTTGGATGCTGGATATGATCAGTTGGATGATTTATGTATGTATGCATCATGTTGGATGCTTGGACCATGTATCTGTATATGTATTAGGTGGATACGTTGTATGATCAGGTAGATCATGTATGTTGATATGTATCAGGTAGATACATTGTGTGGATCATGTATCTATGTGTGTATCAGGTGGATACACTGTGTATGGTGATATGTATCAGGTAGATACTTGGTATGCATCAGGTAGATGCATTGTATGATCAGAATGATCGTGGATGACGAGCTTCTCCAGATGACATGCATCAGGATGATGTAGTGATTATGATTAGGATGATCATGTGTACATCAGGCTGATGTATGGAGAGTATTAGGTTGATACTCTATGGCCGTGGATAGGTTGTGCAGATGAGCATGTCTGGGAGATCCTATAGGTCGGAGTTGTGTACTCGTAACAGCCTGGGATGCTCTTTCGAGACATTTCTCTAAGAGGACATGTAATTTGTGCCCTGGGAGATCTTTAGGTCGGAGTTGTGTACCTGTAACATCCTGAGATTCTCTTGTGAGGTTTTTTCCTATGGCATGTAATTTTCTCCTGGGAGATCTGGACAGGATGAAAAAGGCCTCAGATTCTTCAGGATGGTTTTGCCATGACCACATGTAATTTTCTCCTGGGAGATCTGGACAGGATGAAAAAGGCCTCAGATGCTTCATCTAGGTTTTGTGGTGGACCACATGTAATGTGCTCCTGGGAGATCCGACAGGTAGAGCTGTGTGCTCATAATAGCCTGGGATGCTTCATCCAGGTTTTGTGGTGAGATCACATGTAATGTGCTCCTGGGAGATTCGACAGGTAGAGTTGTGTGCTCGTAATAGCCTGGTATGCTTCAGCCAGGTTTTGTGATGGGTCACATGTAATGTGCTCCTAGGAGATCCGATAGGTAGAGCTGTGTCCTCGTAACATCTTGGGATGCTACCGCCAGGTTTTGTGAAGCACGTAATAAGTCCCTAGGATTCCACAGTATGGCCAGTGATGATGAAGACCTGTAGGTGGTGGGCCTACATCCAGTATGAAAAAGGACTGGCTCTGTATAACTTCCTATGACGAGTAGATACAGAGATTGTTTGAGATAGCAGTAGCAGTGACGATGATGATGATTCGAGGATGATGCATCGATGACGATGATCCAGAGAAGAATACTTGTGCTAGCAGATCTTTGTTGAGAAATACCTTCCTATTTAAGAGGGAGTGTTGATGTATATGTAACTTCGGAATGTATTTCATCCATGTATTTCATTTATATATTATTGTACTCCTATAAAAATGTGTCATTCCTCTATACGGAAGTGTCGTCATGTGTATTGACAAGCGTCGCAAGTATGGTAACTTGCCGATGGGTTATTAGACCACCATGTGTGGGGTTAGCCCTAATTTATATATTATATGGTTGATGTACCTAGCTAGACAAGTCGGCCCCATAAGGTTATTGGGCAAACAGAACAAGTATAAATAGAGACCGGGAGATCTCTATTTGGATCACTCGCAAACTCATTCTTCCTTCACTCAGAAAGTGGTGCACTAGTGAGGAGGAGGATCATTTGCTACTAGGAGACTATCTCTGTGTATTTTGGTTTTACTTCGGTTGAGCTATTGATCTATCTATCTCTGAGGAAGTTGTGGGGTTTTTCACCTTAGGGTTTTCCCCACGGAAACTTGGTGTCTCTTGTCTCTCATGCTTTTGCTTCTTGTGATGATTGACATGCTTGTTATGATTGATATGCATTGATATACTGTACATGTTATTCTCTCAGTAAAGATCCTAGAGTATTGTGAATTAATGCTCAAAATTTAACATTCCGCTGTGCATGTTTGTAGAATTTACCTCTGATCACATTTAATTTATTGTTGTGAATCTAATGAATTGGGCTGAGATCATGTAAAATCCCCATAGAATGGTATCATGTTCCCTTCCTTGAGTTGGGTGAAAGGGTGGGTACATTACAGTTTATAATTATTAATTGTAAGAAGTTCTACATTATGGTGCCAATGGATCTAATGTAGAAGAAATTGAGGGGTCGGTAATATTTTTCATATTCATTATATGAGACATTAAAATGTTTCAACACATTGTAATGATGTTGTCATATGGGAGTATGAATATAGATTTAGACCCGCCCAAGTAGACATAAATTATTATTTTTTATTTTGCGTCATCCTGAAAGGGTGTTACAACAGACTTGTTCTTAATATGGAATTTTCAACTTTTTTAAGATCTTGCAATACATGTGAAATCTAAACATAAAATATAGGTGAAAAATAAGGAAAATTTATATAAATTCATCATAATTATTCATTTTATTTATTTTTCAACTCTCTTCATAGTATTCCTTGTACTCCCTTATCTCTTTCGTCCTGGTTCAAAAGTAGAGACTCCTCATCACCTTACTTGTGTGATTATCATTTTTTAAAGTATTGACACCTAACTAGTGCACATATACTCAACTATGTGCCACTTAGGTAATTTTTTTCCTAGTATATGTGTTTTTTAGCAGAATATCATAGCATCATCATCAGTGGTTTGGCTACACATAATTTTCTACATTTCTTAAGGTCTATGCCTATGCAAATTATCTTATCCAGTCCTTAAAATAATCAAGTTTATAATTATTAAGTGCATAACAATTTCATGTATTCATGGTATAGTGATGATTCCATTTACAAAGGAATTGGATGGGAAACACACTAGTGAAGGACAAGCCCATTCAAATGGAGAGATCTCGCTCTAGGATAGGAAGAATTAATGGCCTCCCAAGGATTCCATATACTATGCAATTTTGTTTTAGAAACTTTGACTTTAGTAGAAGTGACTATCAAAGTTTGAAAGGATACACCTTTCTAAGTCTTATTACTCAATGGGCAAAAGAGAAAAATATTTTTAGGATTGTGGTATCGTTGGTTATCTATGAGGGGGATAGTTAAATCTAATTAGTCGATAGTGTTGAAATCTAAGATGATGGTCATATTGATTACAATGATGATGATTTCATTATCAACATCATAATTGTCACTAATGATGATGATGATGATGAAAACGATGTTGGTGTTGTTTTTTATGATGATGATGATTATTGATGATGACGATGATGCTTATGATGATGACGATGATAATGATGAGAATGATTATCATGATGATGATCAAGATGGTGTTGATGGTGATGATTATGATTGTCATCGACACCAATGTCTTTAGAATCACCATCACTAACATCGTGTTCCAAGTTTCTAGGATGATGTGTGAGTTGTTGCTAGTTATAGACTAGACTAGATCAATTGTTAAACGATTATAGGAAAGGGATGGAAAATAAAATGTGATTGATACATAAGTTATGTATCAGAACATTCCAATTTCACAACTATCATTGGAAATGGTATTAATTCTATGGATTATGGGTGCCATATTTCTTGTGATTTGTTATCTTTGTGACTTATCAGCAATTGTAATTTTTTGTACAATATTCTAAAGTAGGGAATGTGAAACATTCAAATTTATAGGCCCAAGGTCAATGTAAATATTTTTAAAATGGGAAGAGGTATATTCTAGGATTTTCTTGAAGTCATAACAATTTATGAATCCAAAAGAGGCATAATCCATAATTTCCTTGAAATAGCTAATTTTAGATCTATCTAGCTTGGATATCTCCTTGATATTATTTTTAATTCACCTAGATAGAACCAAAGGCTACCAATAAAAAACATAGAAGGAGCAAAAAAAAATCATTTTAACACAAAATACCATTTAAAAAATTACATTTTAACAGAAATGAAAATTTAAAAAATTACATTTTAACACAAGCGATAATTTTAAAAATTACATTTTAACACAAAAATCCCAAACTATATAAACATTTTCTCCATTGAAGTGAAGCCCTAGTTGGAACACAATGGGAGCAAACACAAAACCAGCTAGTGCATTGCAGTCCAACTAACCTGGAAAATGAAGGAGATCAAAAATTCGATGTGTTAAACTAGTATTGGATTCTTGAAATCATAGAATGAACAATCAGCAGAAAAATTGTTGCAACTATAGCAAATATTTTGTGGAAATATGTCTTAAGAACACGTATTTATAGATCAATGAGCGTTACGGTTCTGACGAAAATGCACAATGATCAAATTTAAAAAATAACAAAAATTCAATGACCATTACTGTGATAAACATTGGCGTTGCACATGTAAAGTTTATCGTCGCTATAGCGACGAACTCATGTATGTCACTATAGAGATGAATATTGGTCGCTATTGTTGATGTATATGTAACTTCGGAATGTATTTCACATATATGTATATTGTATTCCTATAGAGATGGTATTATTCCTCTATAAGGAAGTGTCGTCATTTATATTGTATGTGTCGTAACTTATACTTGATGGGTTATTAGACCACCTTATTTGGGGTCGGCCCTGTATAAGTCATGTGGGTCAAAGGGTTATTAGACCACCCTATTGGGGTCGGCCATGTGGGTCAAAGGGTTATTAGACCACCCTATTGGGGGTCGGCCCACTCAGCATTATGTTATGTGGTTCAGTTCGAGCCTACATGAGTTAGGTAAAAAGGCAAGTCAAGTCAAGTATAAATAGAGTGCGGGAGGCACTCTATTTACTCACTCACTTCTCACACATGCACTCAAGGAGGAGTGGCACACTTATGGAGGAGGAGGATCTGCTGCTAGGTTATGGCTATCTCTCTTGGTTGGTTGTATCATTGCTCTATCTATCTCTGAGGAAGTTATTGGGGTTTTTCACCTTTATGGTTTTCCCCAAGTAAATCTTTGTGTCTCTTGTGTGCTTGCATTATTGTCTCCATGATTGATATGCTGTAGATATGCTGTACATGTTGTTCTCTCAGTTAATATCCTAGATCATATTGAAGTAAATTCAGAAAATCTAACATGGTATCAGAGCTAGCCTGAAAGAAGGCATGATATGGCATGTATGACACTTGTTGCACTTACGATGCTAGGGCTTGATATAGCAAAAACCAGTCATCGTAGAACTTTTGCTATAAATCCGTTTTGGCGAATTTTTCGGATCTGAAATTGTTACAAGATGAAGCTTAGATCTCCAGGTACCTTGTGTCCAAAGTACAACCTCTAATTCGTTGTACTTGGTGATTTATGATCTGTGCAATATAGGGTTTCTGCCTCTTCCAGATCTGAGTTAAAATCAGGTGACCTTGGGAAAAAGGTCATAACTTGGGCTAGGAAGATACAAATGAAATTTAGTGAAAAGTGACAGGTAGTACACAAACTGTACTATCTCAGAAAACTTTTTCAGAGGCCGAAGTTGAACCAGTGACACGTGTAACACCGTACAAGTTCGCTCTCCTGTATTATCCCATAAACAGGTCATGTTGCGACATTTGGCATAACTCTCTCTCAAAGAGTCCAATTGAGGTCAGAACTACCAGGATGGAAAGGTAACAGGACGAGCTATCTCAAGAAACTTTTGCAGAGGCCGAAGTTAAAACAGTGACACGTGGCCCACCGTACAAGTTCGCTCTCCTGTTTTATCCCAAAACAGGTCACGTTGCGACATTTGGCATAACTCTCTCTCAGAGAATCCAATTGAGGTCAGACCTATCAGGATGGAAAGATAACAGGTCAGGCTATCTCAGGAAACTTTTTCAGACCCTGTGAATCAAAAATTTTTGAGTTACACCAGAAACAATCAGGTACATATTTCTGTCAAAACAGTATTAGTTTTTGGTACCTTCATTCATGGCTTCCGGAATTTAGGGCTTTGGAGAAAGTTGGAATTTTTGTAGTCGGAGACCATGGCTGGATGCTACTCATCAAAATAGAAATTTAGAGACCAAGATCATTATTTTTGGTTGGGAAGAAGGTCGGGCTTGATCAAACCCTAGTTCGGGACTTTGATCAGAAAAGTGGAAAATTAGGGCTTCTGTAAAAATGGGAATTTTTGAAATCCGTGACCACGGCTAGAAGCTCCTCAGAAAAATAGAAGCTTAGAGCTTTGGTTCAAAACTTTTGATTGGGAAGAAGAGTGGGCTTCATCAAACCCCAGTTTAGGGTCACGTCCAGTGAATCCGAAAGTTTCAAAGGAAAAATTGAGGAGTGAAACTTTGCAGTTTCCAAATTCTAAATATACTAGCTTGATCAGCTCATCAAGGCGCATATTTATATCCTTTCGGAAGTTTGAAATTCAAAGTTTGAATTTTTGGGGTTTCTCTAACAAACCCATATCCAGCTCCAGGTCCAGTTCTTGCAAATCAAGTGGATTGGGTTAATCCTAGAAGAAGATGGATTGATCATCTGCATGAGTGAAGAAGTTCCTGTTTCAGAGGGAGATGAGGCTAAGGCCTTACATAAGAAGATTACAAGCGATCTCGACAGGTATGACTCATCGAGGTATGTTTCGATATTTGTTCATGATTAAGTTTATGGTATGTTTGTCTTCATGTTATTACGGTTAAGTACAATTTTGTTTTTAGATTTGTCGTATCACCTTAACAAAATTATGAATGCATGATAGAAGATATTCATTGGTTAGGGTGTTGAAACTTATGATTGTACTAATGCATTATGGTGTTATATGAGGTTTATGTTGTCTACTAACATAAAAGGTACACCAAGAAAGACAAATCATGTTCTACTTCAAGAACATATGATTATGATGACATGAGGACAAAGATTCATCCATTGTCATGGATCTCATAGAAGATCCATTTACGAGGTATGTATAACTTGGTTTTGTAATAGTTAAACTATGAGATATACAGGTTACTAGCACAAGTCATTGAAGAAGAACAAGAAGACATCATGTGAGTATGTTAGACATAAATAGCTAGCATGCTAATCCAGGTATGTTTTTCCTATATCAAGCTAGAATCCTACCTTGTGTTAGGATCTTATACTGTTGTTGATAATGATTATTCATGAAGTCATAGGTTTGAATAATCATGATTGTATGCATATTATGTTTCTTACCATAATTGATGATATGACTAACCAGAAGAATCATGATGGTATAGGTTTGAATAATCACAGGTTTTATGCATTTTATATCTCTTATCTTGATTGATGATTCAACTAACCTGAAGAGTCATAGGTTTGAGTAATTACAGGTTTAGACATGTTATGTTTCTTATGATTTGACTAACCATAAGAATCCTACATAAACCTTGAATGCTAATGCTTATTATTATTTCTGTTTGAAATGATCATGACTATACATGCTTGAGATTATTGTGTTTTAATAGTATACTAATAAATGTATGATTTTATATGAGATCACAAGGATAACACATTCATGATACTAATAAGCATGCATAGGGACCAAGGATGAATATGAGATTCAAGAACAGGTAATCCAGGAAGCAAAGATCAAGAGGGAGTACACTCCAGTGGTTTATGCAAGGATACAGATATTCAGAGGGAGTTGACCATCTCTCTACATCCCACAACAGAAAGGTGTAGAAGAAGCTACTTCAGATTAGGACTCCAGCAGCTCCTGCAAGGAAGCGAAGACTCAGAGGGAGTCCACCCAACGAACAAACAAAGATAAGTATTTGAATTGTCATTCCTTAAATAATACTGTTCAATAATGTATATACTGATGTTCCTAGAATTAGGTTGTGTATTATGCATATTAGAATAATTGCATTGATGAACAGTATACTCCTAATATGCATGGGTAAGTGGCCTATGGCACTGTACAACATTCCATTGCTACTTATCTAGAATGAAACCTATTTGCTGACATGTTGGGAGTTGTGCACACTCTTAACAATGTTCTGGTAGAGATTGGAAGGCATCTAGAAAGTTACGGAATATGGATAAATGTTGTATTGAAGCATTGGCTAAGATAATTGCATGACTGTATGGCATATTTCTTTATGTGTAAGAATTTGTTCTGAAAACTATGAGATGTTTTCTAATCATGCAATTTAACTTGTTGTGTAGGAAAGATCGTATGCCATCTCCTACAAAAGAAGAACTACAACATTTGTTCCAGCAACAAAGATATCTATTGAAGATATTGAAGATATTGAAGTTCCCAGGATCTGGGATGAAGAAATGAAATGCCATGATCCGTCGATCATGAAGAATTATGTTTGGGATGTAATCCCAAGACATGAAGGGAAGTTTGCTATGACTTCCAAATGGAACTATCAGATCAAGCATGTTGCAGATGGCAGCATTGAGAAATATAAAAGTGATCAAATAGAAGATACACTAGATGGATTCAAGACAGCTTCCTTGAATGGTGTAGTTGAAGAAGAAGTGTATGTAGAGCAGCCACTTGGTTCTGAGACACATGATAGGAAATCATATATGTGCAGAACTTGGTATGGTGAAGATAGATTGATTGCCGACACGCAGCGGAAGCTTACTACCGAGTTCGAGATGAAGAACTTGGGGATGATGCACTATTTGTTTTTGGCATGGAGGTGTGGCAGAGTGCAGATAGAATCTTACTTGAACAACGGAAGTATGCAGTAGAGATCCCAAAGAGGTTCAGGATGATGGATTGCAAGGCCATGGCCACACCTATGGCATCAAATATGAAGCTTCTATGTGATGCTTCATCTGAGCCGATTGATGTCTCTATGTATCGCCAGATGATTGGGTCCTTGATGTACCTGACGAACACGAGACCAGACATTTGCTTTGATGTGAACACATTGAGCCAGTTCCTGACGGATCCGAGGAGTGTTCACCTAGTTGCTGTAAAGCATATTCTGAGGTACCTGAAGGGTACAGTGGATTATGGGCTCAAGTATGAGGCGAATCAAAAGTTTAACCTGCAGGGTTATGTTGATTCAGATTGGGTTGGCAGTGCTGCAGATAGGAAGAGCACATCTGGGTGTTGCTTCAGTATGGGATCAGGTGTGATCTCTTGGTTTAGCAGGAAGCAGTCCTGCGTAGCACTGAGTACAGCTGAGGCAGAGTATGTTGCAGCCTGCTCAGCTAGTTGTGAGACAGTATGGCTACGGAAGCTACTGTCTGGGTTATTTGATCTCCCATTAGAGGCTACTGGTATCTTCTGTGATAACCAGATTTGTGTGAAGCTGTCTGAGAACCCAATGTTTCATGACAGGTTGAAACACATAGAGATCAAATATCACTATATCAGGGATATGGTGCAGAGAGGAGCTGTGAAGCTCCTATATGTTGCGATAGACGAGCAGATTACAGATGTGCTGACGAATCCGCTAGCCAGAGTGAAGTTCGAGTACTTCAGAGAGAGGCTTGGCGTTCTTCAGATCGAGGACACTTCGAGGAAGAAGTGATGGACACATTTGCTGAAGCCATTCCAAGCATGTTGGAATGAGGATCCTTCACATGGCTGTGGATGTAAGCGTTGGATAATGGGCATCAGGATGATGTTCTGGTTTCTGCTTGGATAAGATCAGTTGGATCATTTATGTATGTACGCATCATGTTGGATGCTGGATATGATCAGTTGGATCATTTATGTATGTACGCATCATGTTGGATGCTGGATATGATCAGTTGGATCATTTATGTATGTACGCATCATGTTGGATGCTGGATATGATCGGTTGGATCAGGTGTATGTATTTTGTATGAACGCATCATGTTGGATGCTATTGGATACATTGTGTGGATTATGTATCTTTGTATGATCAGGTAGATCATGGATGCTGTTGGATACATTGTGTGGATCATGTATCTTTGTATGATCAGGTAGATCATGGATGCTGATGGATACATTGTGTGGATCATGTATCTTTGTATGATCAGGTAGATCATGTATGTTGATGGGTACATTGTGTGGATCATGTATCTTTGTATGATCAGGTAGATCATGTATGATTGATGGATACATTGTGTGGATCGTGTATCTATGTGTGCATCAGATGGATGCATTGTATGATCAAGATGATCGTGGATGACGAGCTTCTCCAGATGACATGCAGCAGTATGTTGCAGTGATGATGATGAGTATCAGATGATACTTTGTGGCCGTGGATCAGGTTGTGCAGGAAAGCATGTAATTTGTGCCCTGGGAGATTTGCAGATGGTCTTTCGAGGTTTTGCCTATGGCATGTAATTCGGTGCCCTGGGACATCTGGAAAATGCTCTTGCGAGGTTTTGCTTGGGAGGACATGTAATTTGTGCCCTGGGAGATCTGCAGATAGTCTTTCGAGGTTTTGCCTATGGCATGTAATTCGGTGCCCTGGGATATCTGGCAGATGCTCTTGCGAGGTTTTGTCCTATGGCATGTAATTTGCTCCTGGGATATCTGGACAGGATGAAAAAGGCCTCAGATGCTTCAGCTAGGTTTTTCCATAACCACATGTAATTTGCTCCTAGGAGATCTGGACAGGATGAAAAAGGCCTCAGATGCTTCAGCCAGGTTTTGTGGTGAGATCACATGTAATGTGCTCCTGGGAGATCCGATAGGTAGAGTCGTGTGCTCGTAATAGCCTGGGATGCTTCAGCCAGGTTTTGTGATGGGTCACATGTAATGTGCTCCTGGGAGATCCTACAGGTAGAGCTGTGTGCTCGTAATAGCCTGGGATGCTGCATCCAGGTTTTGTGATGCACGTAATAAGTCTTGAGGATTCCACAGTATGGCCAGTGATGATGAAGACCTGCAGGTGGTGGGCCTACATCCAGTATGAAAAAGGACTGGCTCTGTAGAACTTCCTATGACGAGTAGATTCAGAGATTGATTGAGATAGCAGCAGCAGTGACGATGATGATGATGACTCGATGACGATTATCCAGTGACGATGATCCAGAGAAGATGACTTGTGCTAGAAGAACTGTGCTGAGAAATACCTTCCTAGTTAAGAGGGAGTGTTGATGTATATGTAACTTCGGAATGTATTTCACATATATGTATATTGTATTCCTATAGAGATGGTATTATTCCTCTATAAGGAAGTGTCGTCATTTATATTGTAAGTGTCGTAACTTATACTTGATGGGTTATTAGACCACCTTATTTGGGGTCGGCCTTGTATAAGTCATGTGGGTCAAAGGGTTATTAGACCACCCTATTGGGGGTCGGCCATGTGGGTCAAAGGGTTATTAGACCACCCTATTGGGGGTTGGCCCACTCAGCATTATGTTATTTGGTTAAGTTCGAGCCTACATGAGTTAGGTAAAAAGGAAAGTCAAGTCAAGTATAAATAGAGTGCGGGAGGCACTCTATTTACTCACTCACTTCTCACACATGCACTCAAGGAGGAGTGGCGCACTTATGGAGGAGGAGGATCTGCTGCTAGTTTATGGCTATCTCTCTTGGTTGGTTGGATCATTGCTCTATCTATCTCTGAGGAAGTTATTGGGGTTTTTCACCTTTATGGTTTTCCCCAAGTAAATCTTTGTGTCTCTTGTGTGCTTGCATTATTGTCTCCATGATTGATATGCTGTAGATATGTTGTACATGTTGTTCTCTCAGTTAAGATCCGAGATCATATTGAAGTAAATTCAGAAAATCTAACAGCTATAGCGACAAATATTGGTCACTATAGTGACAAAATGTTACTTACGTTGCTATAGCGACGATTATTGGGGGCCTGGACATTTTTTTTCAAAATTTGTATCTGTTTATCCACAAAAGTTTCGATTTTAACTTATTCGTGGCAATATTTTGTGGAAATTTTGAGCCATATGTACTAGTCAATATTTTCTTCACATATTTGAAATGTAGGGTAAAAACACCTTGATTTGTATTATTTTATAATTACACCAATGACACTATATTTTGGGCTAGAAATATTTATATATAACTATTTTACTAAAACTATAAGTTTACATGTAGTTTGAGGACTAAATGAAAACCCTAACATGCACAACCAATAAAATGAAAATTTATTGAATCATATTTTAATTTTTTTACTGAAAATATTTTTCTATATCCTATATGCATCCTAACAATGTTACTTAATGATATTATATTAAATATATTTAGATAAAAAATGGGTAATATGAGTTGTTTGAATTAACACTACACCTTTTGATTTCTTCCATTTTGTTTGTCTCCTCTCAGATTGTGAATGGAATATCTATGTCCAACCAACACAAAGAAGTACCCTCGTGGTGCACAAACCTTTATAGTCTCTCCTCACAAACAATTTTGGATATTTGGTGTCCTTGTTTTGTATTTGTATAGGATATGTAAATTGAGGTTTTTTTTTAATATTAATTAGCTGCATCTACCTACTTATCTAGAAGTGTTGCAAAAGAAATATCAATCATAATTTTGATATATGAATAACAATTGTATTTAATAAAAAAAGGTTTTTTATGTTTAAAATAAAAATGAACTTTGAAATAAAAATATAAATAAAAATGAAATTAAATAAAAATAAAAATAGTATATAAATAAAAATATAATATAATGTCAATAAAAATGAACTTTGAAAAATCTTACAAAGTAGTATTATGTAAAATAACGATAGACGCGTTGACATTTTTCTCCCTCCCGCCATAGCCACATTATCACCTTTCTAATCTCCTGCCATAGCTCACAAGTCCATTGGAGCAATTCACATAAGAGGTGGAGAAGGTTGCAGAGGTCACCATAGAGGTCACAAAGGAGATCGAGGAGGTTGAAGAGGTCACAATAGAGGTCGAAGAGGTTGAGGAGGTCACAGAGGAGGTGAAATAGGTCATCTAGGAGGTCGAGAATCCATAGAGGACGCAATTACTCCCAAATCATTTAGTACCCATTTCATTTTCCTTTTGATTGATTGAAGGCATAAATGATTGAGTGATTTACTTTATGTTGATGCCCAAAAATTCTCAGCATCGATAGTAGGGATTCTCCCCAGTAAATGATCCCAATTAGATCACTCACCGTTTGGTGTGTGGATTACATCTGGCTTATGGTCCGGCTACCGTAAGTGTGTTTGTTTGGTTTCTTTACCGGTTGCAGACCGGTCCACGATTTATTAAATTTTTTTTTTAATATATGAAATGCAAGTGCCCTAACTAATGCATTTATCCTAGAACTGACAGGCAGCCTCTGCAAGTGATGTGTAGGTTCTTACCTCCCGTCTTATCACTTCTACCTTATCAATTCGCTAAAACCTATCCTAAGCTGACTAGCCTATCCCTGCACGGAGAAAATTTGAAATAAGAGTAATAGGATGAAATGTTCAGACAAGCTCAACAGATAGTTGTTTAAACAAAGTATTCACATTTGCAGCAGAAAGAATACCAAAGACAGATTCAATATAATTAAACCATTAATTACTCATTCAACACATAAACATTTGCATAAAAAATGAAGCCATTAATCACAATTTGAAATAGTTCAAGAAAGTTAGAACAATGTCACAGTTATATGTGCTATGAATGAAAGAATAAATAGTTACACATTAAACATCCCACACATTCCACGCAAAGATCTATGTGCACACTTTTCCCAGCAAATAGTTCCTTCTCATTAGCAGAAAATTAGTTCTCTTACAAAACTTTCCATCTTCTATTATGCTAGCAAAAGTCTCTCAGCCAGTATACATCTCTTATATTTATATTACAATTTTTTTTTCATTACATGACTATTCGTTTCAACTCCTCTAACCTTTGGGATACCCCAACTTTGTCCTCTAGTGTTTGCACAAGAAATACCATTAATTAGAAATTAACAAAATTAATTTCCAGTTGGGCCCTCTAGGCTAGAGAGATAATTATCCCACACGTCAACCTCTTCAAAGATAATATTACATTGTAAAGGTTCTGGAACTTTCAAAGATATTTCCTGACATGATAACTCCTTTTCTACACTTGTCACTCCCTATCATGCAACCTTGTAGCTATCCTACAGAAAATAAGAATTTATGGATGCTTCTCCAATATAGTCATGGAGATATTATTCTGTCAGCACGTCTAGTTTTCTAATATAGTCCATGTCCTCCCTCAATCCATTCTGCAGCTCCAGTAGGAATTGATCTTTTGTACGCAGCTCGTCCATATCTGGGGACATGATGATATGACATTTTTCATGGAGCTGATGAATCCTCTTGTAGAATCCTACACATTTCTTGTTGATGTATATGTAACTTTAGAATGTATTTCATATATATTTATTGTACCCTTATAAGAGATGTGTTATTCCTTTATAAGGAAGTGTCGTCATGTGTATTGACAAGTGTCGCAAGTGTGTGTACTTGGAGATGGGTTATTAGACCACCATGTGTGGGGTCGGCCCTGAAATATATATTATATTGTGGATGTACCTAGCTAGACAAGTCGGCCCCATAGTGTAACTGGGCAAACAGACTAGTATAAATAGAGATCGGGAGATCTCTATTTTGAACACTCGGAAACTCACACTTCTCTCACTCAGAAAGGGGCGCACTAGTGAGGAGGAGGATCATCTGCTACTAGGAGACTATCTCAGTGTATTTTGGTTGTACTTTGGTTGAGCCATTGCTCTCTCTATCTCTGAGGAAGTTGTGGGGTTTTTCACCTTAGGGTTTCCCCCACGGAAACTCTGTGTCTCTTGTCTCTCATGATTTTGATTCTTGTGATGCTTGTCATGCTTATTGTGATTGTTATGCATTGATATACTGTATATTTTATTATCTCAGTAAATATCCAAGAGTATTGTGAATTAATGCTCAAAATTTAACATGGTATCAGAGCTAACCTGAGAAGAAGACATTTTGTAGTGATGTAAACTTGAGTTTCTTCTTTATTGGGTTTCTCTCCACAGTTTTTGGAAAAGCAGTATAGTAGATTGACTATAATCATCAAGGAGAATCTATCTATCCAATAATAATTCAATTCTGAGCATTTTCATATTTGGCCCTAAAAATTAGGGTTTCCACAAAAATAGGAATTTCTAAAATCTGAAGACATAGCTGGAAGCTCCTTGCAAAAATTGAAGTTTAGAGCTTTGGATCGAGATTTTTGGCTGGGTAGATCTCCGGGAAACTCAAACCCTAATTCAGGGCTCTCCCTAGTGAACCCAGGAGGAAAGAAAGACAAATCTGAAGGGTAAAGCTTTGTTGATCTCAAATTCTGAATACACCAGGCTGATCAGCTCATCAAGGTGCATCTTTCTATCCTTTCAGAAAGTTGAAATTCACATTTTGAATTTTTAGGGTTTTTTTCGACAAACCCTAATACGAGACCAAATCCAGTTTTTAGCATTTCAAGTGGTAAGACCTAAATCTTGTCTATTTTCATTTGAAGTACTCTTTAAGATGTCTCACCACACCAAGCTTGAGGATAAGCTTGAAGGGGCTGATAACTTCCGAGCTTGGAAGTATAGGATTGGGTTAATCCTGGAAGAGAATGAGTTGGACTCATATATAAAAGAAGACATCCCTATCCCAGAGGATGAAGAGGCTAAAGTATTGCATAAGAAGAACTTGGTCAAGGCAAAGAGAACCATTGTTGATTCTATCAAAGACCATCTCATACCCCATGTGTCTTCTCTAAAGATACCCAAGGAGATGTTTGAATCTTTGACCAAGCTATTTGAAGGGAAGAACATAAATCAGAAGATGACCCTGCGGAACCAATTGAAAGGAGTAAAGTTTCAGAATGGAGAAACCATTCAATCTCATTTTTCTAGGGTCTCCTAGATTAAGGAACAATTGGAAGCGGTAGACGAAATGGTGGAGAATGGTGAATTTGTCATGACCACTCTAAATGGCCTACCTAGGTCATGGGATTCCTTTATTCAAGGAATTTGTGCAAGGAAGAAGTTGATCTCCTTCAACAGATTGCGGAAAGAATGCTCTCAAGAAGAAGTAAGGCTTGTGGCATGAGAAGAAAAGATGGGGAATGAAGATCAAGCTCTCACAGCTCACACCAAGAAAGGGAAGTTCAAGAGAGAGCCATCTCACTCCAAGAAATCTTCACATCACTATAAAGAAAGAAGAATATGCTTCACCTGTAATGAAAAAGGACATATTGCCATAAATTGTCCCAAGAACAAGAAGGACAACAACAACTTCAGCAAGAATAAGAAGGGTAGCAAAAGAAGGTTTCATGCTCATGCTTCCGAGGATGATGAACCTCCGAAGAAGAAGGCTAGAGAAAAAAGTGGTGATGATAACTCATCAAGCGAAGAAGAGTATGTTCTAATCTCTGCTCTCACAGGTACCATCTCCCATGGTTGTAATGATTGGTTAATTGACAGTGGGGCTTCAAAACACATGACTGGGTTTAAAGAATCCTTTGCTAACCTATCTGAACATGAGTCACCCCATAAGGTGAAACTTGGGGATGACTACGAATACCCTATTAAAGGAAGTGGTGAGGCCTCCTACAATCTAAACTCTGGGAAGTCTTTGAAGATGAAAGATGTTTTGTATGTACCTGGGCTCAAGAAGAACTTACTCTCCATCTCTGCATTGGATGCAAAAGGTATGATGGTTGCATTTGTGGATGGCCAAGTCCTAATGTGGCCAAAGGGAAAGACCATAGATGATGTAGTAGTGATTGGAGAGCAAGAGGGGGGTTTGTATAAATTGAAAGGACAACTTGAACATGCCATGGTGCATGAATCCATGGAGCCAAGTGAACATTGTCATAGAAGACTTGCTCATATGCACTATAGGGCACTTCCAATTGCAAGCAAGGCTGTAGAGGGTCTTCCTAAAATCAAGACCAAAAATGAAGGTGTTTGCAAAGGATGTGAAAAAGGTAAGAACATTAAGAAGGCTTTCTCAAGCAGTGAAAGAAAGGCAAAAGGTATTCTGGAAATCATCCACTCAGATGTATGTGGTCCTATGTCATCCAGTTCTTTGAGTGGGTATGTTTACTATGTCTCATTTATTGATGACTTCTCCAGGAAGACTTGGGTATACTTCTTGAAGAACAAAGATAAGGTGTTTGATAAGTTCAAGGAATTCAAAACCTTGATGGAGAATCAAACTGACAAGAAGATCAAAACATTCAAATCCGACAATGGTGGAGAATTCACCTCAGGTAACTTCAAGAAGCTTTGCAATGATTCAGGGATTAAGAGGGAGTTGACTACTCCTTATAATCCTCAACAGATTGGAGTTGAAGAAAGGAAGAACATAACAATCATGGAAGCAGCAAGGGCAATGCTGCATGACCAGGATCTACCTATGCATTTATGGGCAGAAGTAGATAGAACAGCTGTATATGTGCAGAATAGAACACCCCACAAGATATTGGACAACAAGACACTAGAAGAGGTCTTTTCTAGTAAGAAACCTGAAGTCAGCCATCTCATAATATTTGGTTGTCCAGTATACACTCATGTCCCAAAGGAAAAGAGGACCAAACTAGATCCTTCAGGAAAGAAGGGTATCTTTGTGGGTTACAGTGAAAGCTCGAAGGCTTACAGAATATGCTTTCCGGGGTTCAAGAAGATTGATGTAAGCAGGGATATAACATTTGTTGAAAACTCAGCATTCATCAAATCAAGGAAGGCACCTATCGAAGTTTATGAAGAACCTAAGGAAACTAGATTTCAAGACACTACCATGACTGAAGCAATTCGAGAAGTTGTTCGTGAGTTTGAAGATACGCAAGAACCTGTAGATCCACCCCGTGAGGATAACTCTCACAAGAGGAAACCTGCATGGCCTAGAGAGCTCATTCAAGATGCAGAAAGATTTGGCATTCCAGAAGAAGAACACAGAGCAAAGAAGAGAACCAGATCACATACCAGCTATGTTGCTTTACTCTATGACATCATGAATAAAGAACCTTCCAGTTATGAAGAATTAGCGGAAAAGAAAGAATGGAAGGATGCCATTGTCAAAGAATACCAATCAATAATGAAAAATGATGTTTGTGATGTTGTCCCAAGACCTAAAGGGAAGTCTATTGTGACTTCCAAATGGATCTACAAGATCAAGCATGCTGCAGATGGCAGCATAGAGAAATACAAGGCAAGATTTGTAGCTCGTGGCTTCTCTCAGAAAGAGGGAATAGATTATGAAGAAACTTTTGCTCCTGTAGCCAGGTACACTTCCATCAGAACGGTACTTTCCCTGGCTACAGCGATGAAATGGAAGATACACCAGATGGATGTCAAGACTGCCTTCTTGACTGGTGTAGTTGAAGAGGAAGTTTACGTGGAGTAGCCACTCGGGTTTGAAATACATGACAAGGAGTCATATGTATGCAGATTGAAGAAAGCCTTGTATGGCTTGAAGCAAGCTCCCAAAACTTGGTATGGTAGGATGGACAGTTTCCTATCTAGTTTGGGCTTTACCAAGAGTAAAGCAGATTCCAACCTTTACTACAAGGTTGAGGAAGGGAATCCTGTGATTCTACTCATATATGTGGATGACTTATTTGTAACAGGAGATGACAGATTGATTGCAAATAATAAGAGGAAGCTTGCTGCCGAGTTCGATATGAAAGACTTAGGAATGATGCACTATTTCCTAGGTATGGAGGTGTGGAAGAGTGCAGATGGGATCTTTCTTGGTCAAGGGAAGTACACAGTAGATATCCTGAAGAGATTCGGGATGATGGATTGCAAGGCCATGGCCACACCTATGGCATCAAATATGAAGCTTTTATGTGATGCTTCATCTGAGTCGGTTGATGTCTCCATGTATCGTCAGACGATTGGGTCCTTGATGTACCTGACGAACACGAGACCATATATTTTCTTTGCGGTGAACACATTGAGCCAGTTTCTGACGGATCTGAGGAGTGTTCACCTGGTTACTGTAAAGCATGTTTTGAGGTACCTGAAGGGTACAGTGGATTATGGGCTCAAGTATGAAGTGAATCAAAAGTTTAACCTGAAGGGTTATGTTGATTCAGATTGGGCTGGCAATGTTGCAGATAGGAAGAGCACATTTGGGTGCTACTTCAGTATGGGATCATGTGTGATCTCTTGGTTCAGCAGGAATCAGTCCTACGTAGCACTGAGTATAGCTGAGGCAGAGTATGTTGTAGCCTATTCAGCTAGTTGTGAGGTAGTATGGCTTCAGAAGCTACTATCTAAGTTATTTGATCTCCCGTTGGATGCTACTGGTATCTTTTGTGATAACCAGAGTTGTGTGAAGCTGTCCAAGAACCCAGTGTTTCATGATAGGTCGAAACACATAGAGATCAAATATCACTATATCAGGGATATGGTGCAGAGAGGAGCTGTGAAGCTCCTGTACATTGCGACGGACAAGCAGATTGCAGATGTGTTGATGAAGCCACTAGCCAGGGTGAAGTTCAAGTACTTCAGGGAAAGGATTAGTGTTCTTCAGATTGATGACACTTCGAGGAAGAAGTGATGGACACATTTACAGAAGCCATTCGAAGCATGTTGGAAGGAGGATCCTTCACATGGCTGTGGATGTAAGCACTGGATGATGAGCATCAGGATGATGTTCTAGTTTCTGTTGGATATGATCAGTTGGATCATTTATATGTATATGTATGTACACATCATGTTGGATGTTGGATATGATCAGTTGGATCATTTATATATATATGTATGCACGCATCATGTTATATGTTGGATATGATCAGTTGGATCATTTGTATGTATTTTGTATATGCATCATGTTGGATGCTTGGACCATGTATCTGTATATGTATCAGGTGGATACATTGTATGATCAGTTAG
The DNA here is from genome assembly GCA_027924585.1 of Larix kaempferi. NCBI lineage: Eukaryota > Viridiplantae > Streptophyta > Pinopsida > Pinales > Pinaceae > Larix > Larix kaempferi. Next base: position 67,360,711 of record BSBM01000361.1, on the reverse strand, counting down.
ATCATGTATGTTGATATATATTAGTTATGATCAGGTAGATCATGTATGTTGATGGATACATTGTGTGGATCATGTATCTATGTATCAGGTTGATACAGTGTGTATGGTGTTATGTATCAGGTAGATACTTGGTATGCATCAGGTGGATGCATTGTATGATCAGGATGATCATGGATGACGAGCTTCTCCAGATGACATGCATCTGGATGATGCAGTGATGATGATCAAGATGATCATGTGTACATCAGAATGATGTATGGTGAGTATCAGGATGATGCTTTGTGGCCATGGATCAAGTTGTGCAAATGAGCATGTCTAGGAGATCCTATAGGTTGGAGTTGTGTACCCGTAACATCCTGGGATGCTCTTTCGAGACATTGCTCTGGGAGGACATGTAATTTGTGCCCTGGGAGATCTTCAGGTCAGAGTTGTGTACCCGTAACATCCTGAGATGCTCTTGCGAGGTTTTTTCCTATGGCATGTAATTTGCTCCTGGGAGATCTGGACAGGATGAAAAAGGCCTCAGATGCTTCAGCCAGGTTTTGCCATGACCACATGTAATTTGCTCGTGGGAGATCTGGATAGGATGAAAAAGGCCTCAGATGCTTCAGCCAGGTTTTGTGGTGGACCACATGTAATGTGCTCCTAGGAGATCCAACAGGTAGAGCTGTGTGCTCGTAACATCCTGGGATGCTTTAGCCAGGTTTTGTGGTGAGATCACATGTAATATGCTCCTGGGAGATCCGACAGGTAGATCTGTGTGCTCGTAATAGCCTGGGATGCTTCAGCCAATTGTTTTGATGGATCACATGTAATGTGCTCCTAGGAGATCCGACAGGTAGATATGTGTGCTCGTAATAGCCTGGGATGCTGCGGCCAGGTTTTGTGATGCACATAATAAGTCCTGAGGATTCCACAGTATGGCCAGTGATGAAGACCTGCAGGTGGTGAGCCTACATCCAGTATGAAAAAGGACTGGCTCTGTAGAACTTCCTATGACGAGTAGATTCAGATATTGGTTGAGATAGCAGCAGCAATGACAATGATGATGACAATGCATCGATGACGATGATCCCGAGAAGAAGACTTGTCTAGCAGAACTGTGTCGAGAAATACCTTCCTAGTTAAGAGGGAGTGTTGACGTATATGTAACTTCGGAATGTATTTCATCTATGTATTTCATATATATGTATTGTACCCTTATAAGAGATGTGTTATTCCTCTATAAGGAAGTGTCGTCATGTGTATTGACAAGTGTCGTAAGTGTGTGTACTTGGCGATGGGTTATTAGACCACCATGTGTGGGGTCGGCCCTGAAATATATATTATATTGTGGATGTACCTAGCTAGACAAGTCTGCCCCATAGTGTAACTGGGCAAACAGACTAGTATAAATAGAGATCGGGAGATCTCTATTTTGATCACTCGGAAACTCACACTTCTCTCACTCAGAAAGTGGCACACTAGTGAGGAGGAGGATCATCTGCTACTAGGAGACTATCTCAGTGTATTTTGGTTGTACTTTGGTTGAGCCATTGCTCTCTCTATCTCTGAGGAAGTTGTGGGGTTTTTCACCTTAGGGTTTTCCCCACGGAAACTCTGTGTCTCTTGTCTCTCATGCTTTTGATTCTTGTGATGCTTGTCATGCTTATTGTGATTGTTATGCATTGATATACTGTATATGTTATTCTCTCAGTAAAGATCCAAGAGTATTGTGAATTAATGCTCAAAATTTAACATTTCTCAATATATTTAGGGACTTCAACATTTTTTCGCCTACCATCTTTTCTACAAAACTCAAGGAGTGTCATGTCCAAATTAAGGTATGTAGTCGTTTTCTAGGGAAAGTGATCAGGGAAATCTATTTTTCCTTCTCTCTAAGCCATCTGCCTCTTAATCTTATTTGCAGTGTTAAACAATCTTTGTCTGATCATCATTGATTCTGCAGCAATCACTTTCATCCTTGCTATCATTTGTTTCATTTTGTAGATTTCTTAAGTCAACAATTCTTGCGAGCAATATATCTTCTCTTGAATTTTACATGCATGTTCATGGAAAGGATTCATGTCTTGTTTCTTATTATTTTCTAGCTCCACCTATTCTGACAGAAACTCCTTCTCCTTAACCAGCTCATTTATCTGAACTTTTAAGCCTTCAACCTGTTGATTTGTTGTTGACTCTTTAGTTTCTAATTCACTGACATGGGTGTCAAAATCATGTCTTTCACCCTCCATGATAATCAATTGTACAGTCAATGCCTCCTTCTCAGTGTCCAGATTCTAATAATCAGTCAGTAATCTATCCTTTTCAGCCACTATAGAATCGTGTTTCCTTTTCAATTCTATCCTTTCCCCTCGCGCTTTTACTAAATTATCTTTTAACTTCAGCATTCTCTCCTTATTGCGCTCGATTTCGTTCAACAGCTTATCAACATTATCTGCACTTGCTTGTGCAGCTGCTATGCACATAGATGCTGTAAAATTAGGGTCTTTGTGAGTGCCCTCCATGATAGTGATTTCTTGGATAGTGACTATATCAAGTTGGGCACCCATCTTCAGTCTCTTCTCTGACCTTCTTGTGATGGTTTTCCTACTTGAATAAAAAATTATTGTGTCCTCCGATAATTGTGGCTGCTGACACCCCTGGTAAGTCTATACCCATGTCCTATATACTTGGGCCTCCACCTTGGGCTCCTTCTATTTTGACTGCTTCCTTGGAATTTTCTTATTCCTCTTGTCTCCTTTGTTGCTCAGTTGCTTCCCTTCCTTCACTTTCTCTTCTTTCTTCTTCCACTTGTCTTCTATCTTCCTCTTCTTTTTTGAACCTCTCGGCCTCTTCTCTTTTCCTTCTTTCCATTTCTTCCTTCTGCCATCATTCTGCTTCAGCTACCTGTATTCATTATGCTTCTACTGCATGTAGCCTTTCAGCTTCCTCTCTTTACTTTTGTAATTCTACCTCTTTTGCAATGCTGGCATTATGACTGCGGCCGGCACCACTTTTCTGGACAAAACATTTGTTTAGTTCAATCATGTTACTTACTCTTCGATACACCTCCTCATATCTAAGAAAGTTATCCGTGTACTCAAAGGTGATCTTGCATGCCGTGCAATGTTGAGCAACCTTTTGTCGGCTATCATTTCTTACAAAACAATTCTCCCCAAAATGGAAAGTTTCTAAATATTTTATGAAGGATTCGACACCTTTTATCTTGGGAAATTTGTACGCCCCAATAGTAAATGGTAACGGTGGGTAGGAGGCCTTCTTATGCTCATTTAGAAAACTACCAACTCCATTAATAAAAACCTGCCTCACGGCCTCTTTGTAGACTACAAAGTCAGTTACATATTTGATCATTAGAGATGGGGGTTTGGTACCCCCATACATTCTGATATAGGTGCCTTCAGACGAAAAGTAATAATCCCCATACTCTTTTATGATTTCCATAGAGTTGTTGGATAGGAATTTTGGTTCCTCATTGAATATCAAACAATACAGAGGAATGATCAACTCTTCACAAATGAGCTTGTAGTAGCTCACATATTTATGGGCCCATGTGATTTGATAGGCCATATAGATGGGAGACTCAGCCTGATTCCAGATACATCCCAATTTAGGGAATGGGTGCCTGAACATTATGCAGTCTATGAGATACGAGAACATGTAGAACTCTGCTTTCTTTTGGGTTAATCCTCCTTGTGTTGTTGCTATTGTCGATGACAGTCTCTCTGAGATGATATCTTCCCAATTAAACACAGTTATGTGGAAGGATATATTATATATCAGGGGCACCCAATTGAGCTTTTAAATGTTCCATTCGCCCTACCAAAAATTATGCTTAGCATCAGAGCTATGATTCTAAATGGGGTTCTTAAGCTTTGACTATCATATTCCCCTCTTGTTTTCAGCCTTAGTTATTTCCCTGGGATTATCATTTTCTTGGCATACTCGAAGGGGTCTATGTTTACACCATTGATCCATTCTTCAGTCATCATGACCTTGGGTGATGGTAGTTTTTACATCGCTGCTATATGACCTGGTTTGAAAGAGGAAAACCATTCCCCTTTTTTGTTTGAGATGATCCTTGTGCCAACATCCACGTAAGGGAGGATCCATCCGATGACTTCTAAGCAAGGAAACAGCTATAGGCATGTGGCTTCTTTGGTGAGGCCTGATTTTTTGATGTTTTGGTATAATATCATCTCTTTGAGAGATGCCTCAGGTACATTCTAATCTCGGATCCGCTGATACAGTTCACCCCACTTGTATTCTAGGGTGATTCCTATTGCTACTTTGGTGTCTTCGAACATATTTTCTGTCAGAGTGTCAGCCACTAATTCTACGTCTAAATCTTATTCAGCTGTCTTGGACTTCCTCTTGGCAGCCCTTCTTTGCATTTTTGAATCCTGAGAAGACATTGAATAAATGCGTAAGCAAATTTCACCAAGAAATATGTAAAAGATATCTCATTCATACTATTAATAAGAAGACAGAGTTAATAAATTAATTACTTCCATGTTGTTGTTTATGTTTGTTGTGCTTCAAAACAGTAGACTGGTGTGTAATAGTCAATCTACAACTGAATGTGAAAAAATTTCAAAGACGTTCACCAATGATATTTATCAATTTAACTAGCCAGCCACAGTGTCCATGTCACTTATATGAATGGTGGAGAGTCTGTCATTTGGTATGTTTTATTTTGGGATCGCTTCAAAATTTTTAATATTGCTAGGAGAGCGTATGAATCAATCAGATATGAACTCTTCCCTAAAATTATCCTTACTCTATGGGAGTAGCAAAATAATGCTCAAGTTCATGACGGATAACAACCAACGACTGAAACTACCACCGATAGAGTGTCCACACAGGAGGTATTGTGTGGGATTGGAATTTGTATTGGCCCTGGAGGTGCCGAAACTAGATAACTACTGAGGCAAGCCTCCCCTTGTGGTAATAAGCGTGAAAGCATTGAGAAACCCTAAAAAAATTGTACACACAACATAGTCATATTTCCCAGAAGTAGGGTTTTGTGAGTTAGTCACAGCGTCATCATATGGATAGGAACTTGTACTACAGAAATAAAATAAAAAATGTATTTAGAAGGTATGGTACCCAAATGGGAATATGAAATGGGAGTACCAATTATAGCGTAAAGAGAAAATGGAATGGATTATGCTTTTCCTCAGGGGGAAGATACTGCGTTAGCTGTAATGGCACATTGTTGTCCAGAAAAAAGAATTCCCCATTGGTGAATCAAAAGAAACTATAAACTCGTTCCTGGAGAGGAAGCCATTGTGGTAGGACGGAATGCACAGGAATGTTATATTATTGATGGCATGATAACACCAGGTGGTTATGTCAACTGGAATAACTATGAGGGTTGTCAAGCGGGATCAACCAGATAGTAGGTATGGCCTGGGGTAATTGTCCGGACAAGAATAACCCTAGCCATGTGAGGTCAAGGCCGCCACTTATAGAACCATCGAGTGCTAACAACAAACTTATGCCTAACTAGACAACAAAAAACCAATTGGTTTTCCTAAAAAATAACATATTACAACGATGTGGACAAACCGACGGTAAAAAAATAAAAATGTTTCATACAAGATGCAAAGTGCCAAATGAGAGTCTAACATTTCAAAATGGAGCACAAGGGCATAAAGTGGCCTACGTGGCAGTTGCAAAGCAGTCGCAAGACAAAAATTCAACGATGCTAGGTCTCTAGCGTCCAGTGGGAGTAACTTCACATTAACGACATTGCAAAAATGTTTAAAAAATGACTTTCACCCCTTATATAACCTTGGGAAACCCTAGTAATTAATATGCAAGGGTAAAATTTGGTGAGCCCATTAAGGCATCGAGGTTGTTTCGTCGCGAAAATCAACAAACTTATCCCTCCATATCGCGACGGAATAAAATTGTCGCCGACGTGTTTCAACGTCTCTCATGTTTTCATAGCGAAACACGTCGGTGGTACTTGCCATTCTATGTCGATTCCCTCTTCAAAACATTTGTCGGTGTCTTTTGGATTTTGTATGCCGAAGCGCATCGGAGCTCTCCCTGTTCTTTGTCGCGGTGTTTCGGCATACTTTCGTCTCTTCGAGTCGAAAGGCGTCAGTGCCACTTCTCAAACTACACCGATCATTTTCTATTCATCACATCATCCCACTATCAGAACTCACTCTGACTTCTTCTTCGGAGGACTTCCTATTTTGTCGACGACTCGTTTCGGTGCAACTCACCTTCATGTAGTGAAACCTTTCAGGCTATTTTCCAAACTTTGTGCCGAATCTTCTCTTATCAGGGCATTTTCAATATCCCTCTCTATTTCACGTCGATTCATTTCAGCACAACTTTGGATTTCATGCCGAAGCGTATCGATGTGACTCAGTGAGTTTCTCCGACCAGCGCAAGTTAAAAAATTATCTAAGTGGTTCGGCGAGACTCTTTCAAACGTTTTGACCGTTTTGGAGTAAAATGTCGAGTTGTCCTGAAACGGGACATCACCAAAGAAAACAAATTTGCTCTGACCATTTCGTCGTAGCTCGACGAGTTTCTCCAACCGTTTTGGCGAGAAAAATCAAGTTGTATTTAGCCAAAAAACTTGCTTTCTTCACTTGATTCCATGAAATTTTCTAAGTGACAACGGTGAACTTTCCTAGGATGAGCTAAACTCTAAGTAAAATCAAAACTAGAAGGAGGGGCCCTTCAATTTCGAGAAAGATTTGGGGATATGGTTGAAGCAACACCAATTGGCGACTGGCTAGTGAACACAGATCTTTGAAAATTTCCTTTTGAAAATCAGTAGTGCTTGTATGTTATCGATCCTAATTGTAAAGAAAATGCATTCATCAATTTCCAATATTTTAAAGGGCCAAAGTTCTATAAGGGAGATAGGATTTCCTAAATCATATTGGTCATTTATTATGAGAGAGAGGGTAAAATAGACCGTATTTCTTGACTACTCTCCTAAGGCCGTAATATGGAGTTCATTTTAGTTCCATCTTTCGCTTGCCACTGAATATGACTCCACAGGATCATAACAAAATCAAATAGATGTATTCATTTGTTCCTCATTCCCATGTTGTAAGAATTTCTTTAAATGATTTCTTTTGACGATTTTGGTCACCCGAGTCATCCTTGATATATTTCTTCAGTATTAAATATCTGACGTGGGTTATTCCATCCATAATGTCCTTTTGTGTGAGTGAGAAATTTATTTGTTCGTCGTACTCACGGACAAAGAAGAACCTTTATGGGCCTGCTATTTAGACAATCTTCTTGATTGAATATATTTGTATTCAAAACCATTTCTTTGATGAAGATGAATCTTTTCATAATTTTGACTCTTCATTATAATCCTTTTGGCTTTGAATTTGTCGCATGGGATCATTTTAATTGCCATACATCCATAAGACTTGCTTCCTTTCTGTGGGTCCATTGTAGCAGGCTTCGTGAGATGGTTATTACGTGTGAATGGATGAATCCCAAAGAGAGTAATTTGGAATTCATGGGTCTTGGTTATTTCACAGGGTTTATAATGACTCAACATGAACATGAAGCAGGTTTCCCTTTCTAAAATTGGGCAGCAATTAAAATCATAAATGACAATGTTATAAAAAAGAATTCTCTTTCTATAAACTCATTCTAATCCTCTGGTGATGGCCGTGAGATTGTTCAGATCCCTATATTTCCACATGTCAAATGTCGAGCTGGGGTTTATTTGAAATCAAACAATGAAAAAAAAATAAAGCAAATCAAACAATAAGAAAAAACAAGGCTAGAATTTACTAATCTAGAAAATAGACAAACTAGAAAGCTAAGAAACAAAAACTATTTATGTACACAGGTTTTCCTAAATCTAGGTGAAGTATTGTTTAAGAGATAGGTCATTGATAGGGAGATTCTCCTCGTCCCCTTGTAAATTTTGCAGTTTGTTTGTCGTTGGGCCAATCTTTTTGGCAATCCGATAGGGCCCAATCCATAAACATTGAAATTTTGTATGTTTTCCCTTTTTATAATGCGGGTGATCCCATTTCAGAATTAATTCTCCTACCTCAAAATTTCTCACACCAGGCTTCCATTTATCAAACCATCTTTTGACAATATACTAGTGATGATTGAATCTATCCTTGGCCTTTTGATGTGATTCTTCGAGTTTTATCATAGTATTTATTCGTGACTGTAAGATTTCACTACTGGATCCTCGAGAGGCCTAGGCTAGTTGCAGGGATGGGAGTAGTATGTTCACTGGGAGTATTGGTGGAACTAGGTGCTTGTCTTTATCCGACGCTTTATTCAAATTCCGAAAATAAACACATAATCGTATCTCTATGGATTTCATCCATACAGGGACTAAATTAGCCACCCATTCGGAGTGCCGAACTTTTAAAATAATCTTAGCATATAGCGGCTTCTTTAACTCCTTTTTTATTAATAGTTAAAGTGTAGGATGCATCTTTCTGAGTTGCTGTTGAAATGGATTTATATCTATTTTAATGGGTATCACATGTTTTATGATTTGTGTGACATATGTTTTCAAATCTTCATAATTCCATGTGAAAACATCTTTGTATTGCTGAAATTTTTTAATAAACTTGCATCTTTCGTCAGGTGAGTGGCATTTCTCCAAATTGACATATTTAGGATCAACTTTTATTCCTAAGTTTACCAATTCATACTGCATCAAGGATTTGTTTTTCTTGACATTTGTCGGTCTTCTGAATTTATTCCATAAGTTAAACAATCCTTCAAGAGTTCTTACTCCCTTTGGCATAAAATTCCCCTTACTTATATCCTTTCTCTGCAAATCCAACTTGTGTTCTTCTTCATAAATTATGGATTCTTTGAAAGTGTCTTCGTTCTTCAAGAAACTAATAATCTGTTAATCATCATCGAACACCCTCAGATTCGTAACGTTATCAGGTACTGATGGCCTGAAAATTAATTCAATAGAGCATTTGTTATTTTTTGGTACTAATCTAGAAGCAGAAGTAGCTAATAAATCAGCTGCAACATTCTGTAATCTGGGAATGGAATTTATGTTAAAAGCATTAAACTATAATATCAAATTCCATACCTCATATTGATATCCTTTTAGATGTGGAGATAGAAAATGAATAGTATTTCTTATTTTTCTGACAACTATTTTTGAGTCACCAAAGACCTTTAAATTCTTGACATATAAATCAATGGCTCTTTTTAGACCTTGGACTAGAGCTTCATATTCAGCCATATTTTTTGTACACTCAAACCCTATCCTACAAGAGATAAATTTTTTGTTTCATTTAGGATCAACAAGAACACAACCAGTTCCTGATCCCTCTTGTGTTTTGCAACCATCAAAATATAAAATCCAAAATTTACTTTCTGATTCGACTAAGTTAGTACTATCTTCTAAGTTAGTAACTAATTCTACTATGTTACAATCAACATCATCATTCTGTGAGAATTGAAGGAAATCGGACAGTCTATCTGAATCATGACTGACATATTTTGCTTGATAATTTCCTGGCTCAATCTCTAAGAAATAGTTTCCCAAAACAAAAGCTGAAAAATTTACAGGTTCGTTCTTTTCTTCTAGTTGAGTCACATTTTTTTTCATGTGAAGTTCTCTTAACACTTTAATTTGATTTTGTCTATTCTAATATGGAAGCCACAAATGAGACCAATCCGTTGCAAAATAACCATTCAATTTCGTAGACTATTCCCTACTTAATATCAGACTGTAAGCTTCAGGTATGTCTACTACCATGATATCTATAAATTGACACACCCTCGTGTCTACATATAACCTGATCGGTACAGTTTTGATTTCCTCTATAACCTTAACAATAGATCTGTCTAATTGTATAATCTTAGAAGGGGATGTTGTAGGTTTCCCATTGATCTTTCTGCAAATAGATAGAGGCATAACATTGGAGGAAGCTCCGGAATCTACCAAGCAATTATGGACATTATGATTAAAGATCTCAAAATTTAAAAGGAAAGGCAGACTCTGAGATTTTTATTTTCCAGCAATGCTAGCTTCGTTGATATCAGTATCGGACTCAACTACCTCTATTGTACTACTTGGTTGTGGATCAAAAGCTTCTAACAAATTTTTCCTCTGTTGTGGGAGATTACACAATTTGAACAAGGATATGTTTTCTTTGGTTTTGTTAATGTCTTCCACAATGTCATATCCCATACTATGGTCTACAACACCCTTTTCACCACTGTCACATTTGTTTCCTGTGGGTTTTACTTGCTTGTTTATCAATGGGTTTGTTTCTTTTGTAATTCCAGAATTTACTTTAGGATGTGACTGATTTATGCCATTGTTCTTTTTTATATTCTCGTTTGTTGTCCTCACTTTGGGTAATATTTTGATTTGATCCTCAATTGGCCCTTTGCCTCTAGTGGCATAATTCACGGATGATATCTGAATTTATTCCACCTTTTCTTCTTCATTTAGTCTCAAAGTAAGTGCCCAATCCCATAATACCATTGTGGTTTCTTCATTCTGATCTTCTTGTTCATTGGCTTGATCTTCTTCTTGGTCTTCTTCGTCTATCAACTGCGTATCTAATAATTGATTCATCACCAGAGTCATTGAGTTAATCCATTGTGGGAAACGCTTTTCAGAGTGATGTTCTTGATGGAAAGTGTATAAATTATCCATGCCAACTTCATTCAAATGCAAAACATTAGAGTTGTTCAATGGTGGTTGGGGTTGTGCATTTTCTTCCCTTTTATTATACAAAGGCTCGAATGTTTTTCTCAATGAACTAGCCCCATTTTCCTTTTCCAAATATACTATCTTATTAGATAACTTTTGTACCATTTTTACCACATTTTCTTATTCGTTCGAGGGCTCCTCTTTGGGTTTGGATAGTATCAGAGGTTTCTTAGTCGCTGTTGGTTTCACTTCCAGTTCCAATGTATGTTTCATGATGTTATCCAGGTCAGCCTCTACTTTCTTGGATTCTTCGTAGTTTTCTATCAAAGTGGCCTTAACTACTCTCTTAACAAACATGGATATAGGTGGATAAAGTGTTGTAGTGTAATATTCTACCAAAGATTCTTCAGCAGATTTTGTTGCAGCACTAAAACTGTTTAATATGGTAGTGAATCTCAAGTTGAACTCTTGTACCTTTTCTTTCTTTTCCATTCTCATAGACAACAGTTCTTTCATAAGTGTGGCGACAGTCTTTTGGTTGCCAAATTTGTTTATAAAAAGAATTTCAAAATTGTCCCAGACTTCTATAGAATTTGCTTGCAAACTGAAATACCATGAAGATGCTCTAGGCCCAAAAGTGTAAGGGAAAAGTTTTTATACTACATCTTCATGTTCCACATTTAAAAGATTCAAATCCAAATAGAAACTTTGCAAGTTTTATTTGGTAGAGATACCTTTTCCAGGGTCAAATATTGGCAGTACCCTTTCTGGGTGCTTGGGTAGATCATGCAAAGGAGAATCCAGGTTGAGTGGTCCTCTGGATCTCCACGTAGGTGGTTGGTTAATGTTGTGAGCCATCATATGCCTGGGAGAATGAGGTGGTGTATGTTGTGGTATGTGAGGTGGTGTGTGATGTGCGGTATGAGGTAATGCATGAGCTTCAGGTGATTTGGGTTCCAACTGATCAATGGGATCTGGTATTTATTTCTTGTAATGATAAATAGAAAAAATGCTCCAGAGATTCTACAAGCACAAAATGTCTAGTGTGTGCAACCTGTCTCCTGGGAGCTTTTCTTCTAGGTAAGGCAGGAACTACGGTCAATCCACCAATATTTCTCACTTATGATCTTGTATGTCTCTAAAAGTGGTCTATTTCTGCGTATGGAATAGCGTATAAACGTTCGATATTTTCAGTTTCATAAACTAACTTTTCTTGATGTTCGGTTTCCGGAATCACTTCTTTTGATACGGTTGTGTTCAATGGAGACCTAGAAAAATTTCCTGTTGAAAACGAGTTTCCTCTACCAAACATGCACTAGCAGCCCTCCTTCTAGCACCAAAATTGTTGATGCCCAGGATTCTCAGCATCGACAGTAGGGATTCTCCCCAGTAAATGATCCCAATTAGATCATTCACCGCTTGGGATGGGGAATCCCTCTGTTTTATGGTCCAGCTACCGTAAGTGTGTTTGTTTGGTTTCTTTACCGGTTTCAGCCCGGTCCAACATTTATTAAATTTTGGTTTTAAGATATGAAATGCAAGTGCCCTAACTAATGCATTTATCCTAGAAATGACAGGAAGAAGCCTTAGAAAGTGATGTGTAGGTTCTTACCTCTCGTCTTATCACTTCTACCTTATCAATTCATTAAAACCTATCCTACGATAACTAGCCTATCCCTGCAGGGAGCAAATATCAAATAAGAGTAATAGACTGAAATGTTCAGACAAGTTCAACAGATAGTTGTTTAAATAAAGTATTCACATTTGCAACAGAAATAATACCAAATATAGCTTCAATATAATTAAACCATTAATTACGCATTCAACACATAAACATTTGCATACGAGTATGTGATACGAATGAAAGCATAAATAGTTCCACATTAAACATCCCACACATTCCACGCAAAGATCTTTGTACACGCTTTTCCCAGCAAATAGTTCCTTCTCATTAGCAAAAAATTAGTTCTCTTACAAAAATGTCAAGCTTCTATTATGCTAGCAAAAGTCTTTCAGCTAATATGCATCTCCTATATTTATATTACAAAAGTTTTGTCATTACATGAATATTCATTTCAACTCCTCTAACCTTTGGGCTACCCCAACTTTGTCCTCTAGTGTATGCACAATAAATACCATTAATTACAAATTAACAAAATTAATTTCCAGTTGGGCCCTCTAAGCTAGAGAGATAATTATCCCACACGTCAGGCTATTCAAAGATAATATTACATTGTACAGGTTCTAGAACTTTCAAAGATAATTCATGACATGATAGCTCCTTTTCTACACTTGTCACTCCTTTTGTTGCGGCCTTGTAGCTGTCCTCCAGGAAATAAGCATTTATGGATGCTTGTCCAATATAGTGATGGAGATCTTCTTCTGTCAGTACGTCCAGTTTTCTAATATAGTCCATGTCCTCCCTCAATCCATTTTGCATCTCCAGTAGGAGCTGATCTTTTGTAGACAATTCATACATATCTGGGGCCATGACGAGATGAAATTTTTCATGGATCTAATGAATCCTCTTGTAGAATCCTACACATTTCACAATATATTTAGGGACTTCAACATTTATTATCCTGCCAGCTTTTCTACAAAACTCAAGGAGTGTCATGTCCAAATTAAGGTATGCAGTCATTTTCTAGGGCAAGTGATCAGGGAACTCTATTTTTCCTTCTCTCCAAGCCATATGCCTCTTAATATTATTTGTAGTGTTAAACAATCTTTGTCTTATCATCATTGATTCTGCAGCAATCACTTTCATCCTTGCTATCATTTGTTTCATTTTGTAGATTTCTTAAGTCAACCCCTCTTGCGAGCGATATATCTTCTCCTGAATTTTACATGCCTCTTCATGGAAAGGAGTCATGTCTTGTTTCTTATTATTTTCCAGCTCCACCCGTTCTAACAGAGACTCCTCCTTAACCATCTCATCTATCTGAACTTTTAAGAATTAAACCTGTTGATTTGTTGTTGACTCTTTCATTTCTAATTCACTAACGCGGGCATCAAAACCATGTCTTTCACCCTCCATGATCATCAGCTGTATAGTCAACGCCTCCTTCTTAGTGTCCATATTCGGATAATTAGACAATAATATGTCCTTTTCAACCACTATAGCATAGTGTTTCCTTTTCAATACTATCCCTTCCCCTCGCGCTTTTACTAAATTATATTTTAACTTCAGCATTCTCTCCTTATTTTTCTCGATGTTGTTCTACAGCTTATCGACATTATCTGCACTTGCTTGTGTAGCTTCTATGCTCACAAGTGTTGTGAACTTAGGGTCTTTGTGAGTGCCCTCCATGATAGTAATTTCTTGGACAATGACTATATCAGGCTGGGTGCCCATCTTCAATCTCTTCTCTGACCTTCATTTAATGGTTTTCCTACTCGAAGAAAAAATTATTGTGTCCAATTTGGCCACTGTGTGTTGTTTGGATGGGGTTAAAGGTGTGAGCCCGAGCTCTACGAATGGGAGGTTTCCTCCGGTAAGTGTGACTCTTGACACCCCTGGTGAGTCTATATCAATGTCCTATATACGTGGGCCTCCACCTTGGGATCCTTCTATTTCCACAGCTTCCTTGGACTTGTCTTCTTCCTCTTTTCTCGTTTGTTGCTCAGTTGCTTCCCCTTTTTCTCTTTATCTTCTTTCTTCTTTCACTTGTATTTTATCTTCCTCTTCTTTTTGCAACCTCTCAGCCTCTTCTCTTTTCCTTCTTTCCATTTCTTCCTTCTATCATCGTTCTGCTTCAGCTACCTGTATTCATTTTGCTTCTGCTACTTGTAGCCTTTCAACTTCCTCTCTTTGCTTTTGTAATTATGCCTCTTTTGCAATGCTGGCATTATGACTAGGGCTGGCACCACTTTTCTAGATGAAACATTTGTTTAGTTCAATCATGTTACTTTCTATTTGATACACCTCCTCATATCTAAGAAAGTGATTCGTGTACTCAAAGGTGATCTTGCATGTCGCGCAATGTTGAGCAACCTTTTGTCGGCTATCATTTCTTACAAAACAATTCTCCCCAAAATGGAAAGCTTCTAAATATTTTAGGAAGGATTCGACACCTTTTACCTTGGGAAATTTGTAGGCCCCAGTAGTAAATGGTAATGGTGGGTACGAGACCTTCTTATGCTCATTCAGAAAACTGCCAACTCCATTAATAAAAACCTGCCTCATGGCCTCTTTGTGGACTACAAAGTCGGTTACATATTTGGGCATTAGAGATGGGGGTTTGGTACCACCATACATTCTGATATAGGTTCCTTCAGAAGAAAATTAATAGTCCCCATACTCGTTTATGACTGCCATAGAATTTTCGGATAGGCAGTTTGGTTACTCATTGAAGATCAACCAATACAAAGGAATGATCAACTCTTCACAAACAAGCTTGTAGTAGCTCGCATATTTATGGGCCCATGTGATATGATAGGTCACATAGATGAGATACTCAGCCTGATTCCAGACACATCCCAATTTAGGGAATCGGTTCCTAACTAGTATATAGTCTATGAGATACGAGGACATGTAGAACTCTGCTTTCTTATGGGTTAATCCTCCTTGTGTTGTTGCTATTGTCGATGCCAGGCTCTCTGCGATGATATCTGCCCAGTTAAACACAGTGTCATGGAAGGCTATATGATATATCAAATCCACCCAGTTGAGCTTGTAAATTTTTCCATTCTCCCTATCGAAAATTTGTCTTAGCATCAGAGCTATGATTCCAAATGGGGTTCTTAAGCTTTGACTATCATATTCCCCACTTGTTTTCAGTGTTAGTTGTTTCCTTGGGATTATCATTTTCTTAGCATACTCCAAGTGGTCTATGTTTACACCCCTGATCCAATCTTCATTCAGCATGACCTTGGTTGATGGTAGTTTATACGCCGCCGCTATGTGACTTGGTTTGAAAGAGGAAAACCCTTCTCCTTTTTTGTTTGAGATGATCCTTGTGCCAACATCCACGTAAGGAAGGATCCATCCGATGAATTCTGATCAAGGAAACAACTCTGGACATGTGGCTTCTTTGGTGAGGCCCGATTTCTTAATTTTTTGGTATAATATCATCTCTTCGAGAGATGCCTCAGATACATTCTGATGTCGGATCAGCTGATACAATTCACCCCACTTGTATTCTAGGGTGATTCCTGTTGCTGCTTTGGTGTCTTTGAGCATGGTCTTTTTCGGAGCATCAGCCACTACTTATACATCCGAATCTTATTCAGCTGTCTTGGACTTACTCTTGGAAGCCCTTCTTTGCATTTTTGAATCTTGAGGAGACATTGAATCAATGGGTAAGCAAATTTTACCAGGCAATATGTAAAACATATCTCATTCATACTATTAATAGGAAGAAAGAGTTAAGAAATTAATTACTTCCATGTTGTTGTTTATGTTTGTTGCGCTTCAAAACGGTAGACTGGTGTGTAATAGTCAATATGCAATTGAATGTGAAAACATTTATGTATTGGAGAAAACTCAATATGGCTTGGGAATACCACAACAGACAGATCACTACCAGAAATCTACTCAATTCTCAAAAACAATGTTATTATAAATGACAATGTTAAAACAATGGAGAAATGTAACCAACCTCGATCCAACGTTTGATGTAGATCCTCGTTGGAACTTTCAATCCGATCAAATCCAAGTACTTGTAATCTACAAATTAGTCTTAACAACCAATATCTAACAAGTACATGTGATATATAAATAACATTAACATTATCAATAACAATGGTCCATAATATCATAAGCAAATGCAACCCAATGTATAATAAATAACATTCACACCATGAATGGACGAGAATATGAGTATTTCTATTAATGAACAAGAAGTAGTACAAAGTGATACGACCTCTTGCCCGCAACCAATCTGAACCAAGATCTAGATCAATCCACTTGTGCCTCCACCACATCAATCCTCCATGAATGGCAAACTCAAACTAAAAAGGAGTTTGGAAGGTGAACATAGCTGGTTCACAACTACAAGGATCAATGAGTGCAGACTCAAGATAGGGAAAAAATCCACTAGAGTGCCTTTACTCTTCTCTTCTTCCTCCCGTCCATAAGCCATATGTACTCAATATATAGTCCTCTCAAAGGTAGGTGAAATGACTCATCGAGACATTACTTGGGCAGATGGAGAGCCAAAGGTCACCCAATGACCGCTTTTTGGGAGTAAAAAGTAATAAAATAGTGGTTTTTACCATTTTACTTGATACCCGCGGGCTATGAGGATGCAACTCGTGGGTACGCATGCTATAGTGATGCAACATGCGGATAGGAACAAAAATATGATAGGCTGGTATTACTGAAGGATGAAAATGGATCTGAGTCACTGAAATCCTACAGGCCAAAGAATGATGATTCTCACAGGGTGGAATATTTCTGTGTAACCAATGCCCCCTAATGTGTGAGGTCAGAGATTGAAAGGTGTTACGATGGCCGAAATACATTATAAGACTCAAAAGTGGAGTGATGGAGACACAAGTGGAAAGAACGGATCACTCATCATAATACAATAGTATCTCTGAATACATGTCAATATAGTACAACAATCTGATACAATGGCCATGAATAGGCAGTACATAAATAGATACATGTCATAAGTGATCATAGCCATGATCCCTCTACAGTAAGATATGGCCTTCTACTGAAAAGAAGACAACTGGTGCAAACTGGAGGTACAAACTGCTGAAATCTGAGAGGTGATATCTCAAATGTAAAGTTAAAGTCATATGTAGCATATTGAATGCCACAATCACCTGGGGTCTTCTAAACAAGTCTTCGACGGTGCAAGTCCCATCAAGTGAATAAAGGATTTGGGGTCGAACCTGATGAGACATCGTCTGATTACCGGACATTGATGTATACTGTTAACAGACGCGAGATGACCCACCGATAATGAAAATGGGCATCAAGGCACAGAGCACAATCATCAGAGTGTGAATAAATGGTTTGAAGTCGAACACTAGGAAGAATCCATCGATCAGGGGACATTGATGTATTCACAAAACTGTCGATGGTGAGAGAACCTACCACTAATGACTGCAAGCTTCAAGGTACTCAACCGAACTCTAAGCCTCAAGTCCCGGAATAAATGAGTTGAGGTCGACAGAACGAGACTTGCTGGAAGGAGGGCATTAAGGAATCCCCCATCAACCAACACAAGGTACCAGCAATGCTAAAAGATTTCGAAGATCTCAGGGGAAATGGACTGACTCAATAAGGATGGCTGACATGCAATAGTCAAGATATCTGAGGAGTGGCCGACACTGGTTTCAGGACTTCCTTTGAACAAGAGCATGAGCAGATGGATAGACTCAGGCAGCATAGACTTGACATAAATTGTACAATGCAGGAGGCATTACAAAGGGCTCCATAATGATTGGAAGCTTAACCAATCGGTGGAGAAAACTAAGAAACAGGTACAACTCCTAAGTCCCAACTACAGTCCCGACTCATAATGTATGGAGTGGAATGAATGCTCTGTTCAAAGGAGACACAACAGCTTCCAACAAGAAATAGTGACCATAATCATGTCTGACTTTTTGGAATATTTGATTTTTTTGGTCTTTTTCATATTTGTGAAAAGCTTGAAAAAGAATAAAATTGCTTATAGTACAACAGGTGAGGGAACGAGTGTCAAATAGCTAGTAGACTAGTCCCAAGCAATGGAACATACCTATGCTCAATGCAAGGAAGTGCGTGCAGGATGTGGAAACTCGGGGGTGTGTTCCCTTAGGGTCAAAGGGTCATCAAATTGTGAAGGGAAAATATATAAGCTCTGCAGGGCTCGATAGGGGAAAGTGCTCAGGCACCAAGCTATCAATTGAGTAAGCGGGAGCCGGCACAAGGCTCAAGCGGCAAGCAGGATGATGCAATGCAATCACAACATGATATAAAAGGGAAGTCCTTTTTCGTAAAGTTAGTCTCCTCACCCGAAAAAGTGTAAAACAATGAGAGAAGAACTCTTCTAGTCACGTATGACTAGAGTATACCTTTTTCGTAATTAATCCACAAAGGTCCAGAAAAGGGGTAAACTTATACCTAAGTGGATGTCGCTTCAAATCCTTTAACGAGTCTGAAATAACAAGTATACTCGGCAATCTTGTTTGATTTTGAAAAAGTCTAACAAGGGCTTAAAAAATACTTTATAAAAATATTTTCCATAAAGGTTTAACGAGCCCGAAAAAGTAAACTCGTGACCTCCTTACTGTTTTTATTGAGCTCAAAGGAGATATGGAAGAATGCTCGTAATGAGAGCAGATGAGTGTCAGGGATATGTGAGACTAGTTCCAAGCGCATGGGACAAAGCAATGCATAATGCAAGGAACATGAGCAAGATAAGGACACTCAGGGGGTGTCTGTGAATTTGGATAGTAATAGGTTCAAATGCATCATAACAATGGGGAGGCCTAAACCTATATGCAAGGTTCCAAATATTCCTACCATGGCCGAAGCAAATGTCGAAAAGGACCAGTAAACAAGTATAAGTCCAGCTAAGAATCCTGTCTCCAAGAAACATAAGTAGCAAGATCATTTCTAAAACGTATGTAAAGAAAAATCTGATACAAGTCACTGCGGTAGAAACATTTTCAACTTCACTATTGTTAACCTCAGACATAACGCAGGTAGAGCTAACCACTGAAGGTGCCATAGTACCAATACCTAAGGGATCAAAATGATCATCTTCAAAATGAAGAGCAAAGCTGAAGGATGTGAAGGAATCTGTAGTGGAAAATTCATCATCACGAGAGTTGGAAATTCTAGAAGTAGAATCGAACTCATCAGGATCACCGATTTGCGTATCTATAGGAGAGCTCAAAGACTCATCAGACTCAAATGTCAAATCAGGGTTGGACAAGACTATGAAAGGATCCAAATTCAAATGGATTGAAGGTTTTATTAAAGGCTCATCTTGTTCAATAAGATCAAGGGGAGGAGGGGAATGAGATCTATGACAAAGATCCCCCCACGACTTGTCATCACCACCCATGGCCTCAATAAAAACTTCATATGAAGGTAAAATACCATCGAGGAAACCATGTGAACAAGATAGGTTGGCTGCCAAAACTGGCAGCGTAACAGGATATTCCTCAACTGTCTGGGAAGAAGAGAGATCCGGATCTATAGTGGTTTATTGGATGTGATCATAAGTGAGCTCCGCTACCGATAAGGGCATAGACATCCTGACGTGCGCAATATCTCCAGACATAGAATCCACAAATGGAAAAATCCATGGATCACCACAATAGGAAGTCCGGAATGGCATACTATTCGAAGGAGGAGGCACACTATCGGAAATGGTTCCTATAAAATTCACAGGTGCAGAATGGTTAAAAGTTCCCATCAACGAGGGGTACATTCCAACACCTATGTTCCCAGTTGCCGACTAAGAAACAGAAACTTGCAGGACTACTGATCCCATGGATGTTGTGGAAAGAGTGCCAACATAATCCAACTGATCGATTGTCACAACCTTGCCTTCATGGGGAAATCAAATAACTCAAAATACAGTAGACGCGGCAGCCTTCATAGCGTACATCTAGTTCCGACCCAGTAAAAGGTTTTAGTCGATTGGTGCATCAACCACTTCGACTTCAATAGGAACGGACTTACCTCCCAAGGATACAACAAGGGAAGGGATAATTCCATGCGGCATAAAAGATCTACCGTCGAATGCAGTGAGTGTAGTTCTAGACGCGAGTAGGGGAGGAGAGCCAAGAGCTTTCCAACAAGTAAACGACATTACCGATGTAGAAGCACCTTCATCAACCATAGTACGTTTGACGAAGCTCTTAAGGGAAACCACCTGGATTTGAAAATCCACGTGGTAAGGAAAGCGAGGTTGGACATAAGTAGTATCGAACTTGATAACACTAGGACTTCCCCCATCCTGAACTCCTAAGGGACTCAAAAGGGAATGATTCTGAGAAGGACAAGCTTGCAAAACTTCAAGAGCCGACATGGCACATGGAGTTTGGCCCAAATATTCTACGATGGAGTAGTTCTAGGTGGCTCGAGCATTAGGATTATGCGTGGAGGGCTTGAGAACACCTTTCGGTATCCGCGGCATAATAGAAGGCTTCTCGATATGCAAAGAATTATCAGGAGGATGGGGAGGCTCATTCCCAAAATTTAGTTGTGGTGCACCATAATCACATTGACGAGTAGCAACACAAACCTTTGACTGAACCATATTCACACATCCATAACCATTGGTATTGGAAGAAGACGTTGTCATTTCATTAGTACCATAACCAGTGGTGGGAGCATGCGAAGCCATGTTTTGGTGATGAGGTAGGGGATCCTTCAACATAGTTGGGCTCTGTGCCAAATGCTTTGATGCTTCTTCAATACGAGGACATAAGTGAGTAAGATGATCCTCCCCACACAGCTTGCAAGGGAATTTCACCTTACGCCTAGGTTTATGATACTCGCCAGCATTACCGCCTTCCCGAAGAGGGTTGGCATTCTCTTTACGAGGAGTATTACGATTGCTATTGTTGTTACTTCCATTGTTTCCACCCCTACAATTATTTCTCCCCTTTTTCTTACCACCAGGTTGCTGGTTACCCGACGGTTTCATTGATTGCACATTGTGTACATCAGACGACGGAGTGGAAGTGGACAACGTGTGAACCTGTCTGGGTGCAGACTGGTTTAGCGACAAATTTTGTATTTGATTAGCTACCAAGTCTACAGGGCGAGTGCATGCGTACCCCACGATGCCATCGACATGTGGTCCAGGAACTAATGTGGGCTCATGTCTTGTTCTTGGTGCGTCAGGAATAATGTCATACAAAATGCCAGACTGAGAATAAAGAAGATCGAATTGCTGGACTTTCAAGATAGCTTGTTCCTCAGTCATAATGCTGAACATTGAAACATCCTTAGAAATATATGGAATTAAATACTTAAGGAACCATTCCAACAGGAACTCTAGAGGAATGTTGGCTTTCACTAATCTCTTCCGCCGACGCCACTCTTGAACGTGGTCAGAAATATGTGTGGCCTTATTCTAACAGAAGGTGGACAACAACTCAGTACTAGTATCATAGTGAACTGGAAACTGGAAATGGTCTAAGAAAACCAAAGCAATCTCATTGAAACCCCTATAGGTGTTTCTGGGCAACTCCACATACCAATTCGTGGCTGCCACCGTGAGGGTGAGTTGAAATAGTCATAATCGAAAGGAATCATGATTCAAAGAGTTGGAGGAGCACCAAAGGTGAAATGTTGTGACATGATCTCCCGGGTCCTCACCACCTTTCCCCTCAAACTTTGGAATGTCCGAAGGGAGCTTGGTAGGGACCAGGGGCCAAGTAGGGTCATGACACACCGGATCATTCGTGAGCTTTGAAAGATCCAGGAGATTCAAGCATGCAAGGAATGGGAGCTGCGGCTGGAAAGCTTGATTATAAGCTCCCATAAAAGGTTGATTGAATGGAATTGTGTTATACGATGGACCAAAAGCTTGACCATGAGGATTAAACTGCTGATACTGAGGACCTGACGGCCCATAAGCTTTCCCATGGCCATAAGATGGATAACCTCCCCCTGCTTGACCCATTTGATAGTAAGCAGGTATATGTGTGTTTTGAGCACCATACTGGGGTGGTGGGTGATACTGGTGGCCAGCACTGACTGTGTTGTAGTAAGGGTTTCCACCATGGGTATGGGGCATGTATATACTATTCATAGTGGGAACCGTGTTGTATTGACCATAATGATATGGTATGTTCCCACCCCCAATATTCAGATTAGCTTGAGCAGTCGTGTGATGACCATAAGTATGAGAAGTATTCCCAGGTCGAATATGGGCGTGACCAGTAGCAGGGTTGGTGGTGTGATGTCCATATGGATATGAAATATTCCCACCTCCTACATTACTATTACTAGCGGCGGCAGTGGACACAGAAGTATGCGGTATGTGTCCACCCCCATGGTTGGGAGGAACGGTATCATGTACAAAAGTGGTTATGGGTTGACGAGTAGCAACATGTTTACTAGGTGGTGGATGGCGAGTCGTGTTTCGTATAACATTCTGACTAGGTTGGGTATTCCGAGGAGGTGGTTGCGTTCCAACATTAGCATGGTTAGGAATTTGACCAGTCCCCATACTATGTGAGTGGGTGGATAACGTAGTGCCCCCAGCTAGGGTAGTGACCCCAGTGGGTATAGTATGGCTAACACTTTGACTAGTGCCAGCATGAGTACCAACCATAGTGGAAGTTTCGACAGTATTGTGACTAGGCATACCAAAAGAGAGTGCAATGGGGTTGGGCTGGAATCATCATGAGTCTCAAGCCTCCTATATCTAGAATCACATGGAAATGAAGGAACGAAGGCTCATCCTGTTCTTCCTCCTCGGGTAAGTCGGGCATCCTGTAAAGATAATTATCCAGATTTGCAGGATCAAACGGATCCCGGTCAAGTGGATTAGGCCAAATACAACCAAGTTGGGTCACAGGTGGATCACCTCCCCAATCCTCACGAGGATTCTGGGGATCAGAAGTATGTTCAACTCTACCCGAAGGAGTAGAAAGGTCTTTCCTGATATCGGGATGTGTAGCCATGTAATCCTCAACGTAAGTCGCATAAGAATCTGAAGACTCAGAGGGAGCCCTCCGACGTCCTCTAGTAATACATTGTGTAACCAAAGCTGGCTTTAAACCAACCAAACGACGGGACCGGCGGAGAGTAGGGCTCCGTGCCATGTTCTCTCCGGAGAGAGACACAACGTCTCCTAAAGGTCATCTATCAATCAAAAAATAGTAAATCAAAAGCACACACCTAGAGAATCTACAGCCAAGAGCAAACAGACAGAGTGGCTAAATGAGCTCCCGGCACTAGAGCCGGTATGTCTCACCTAGGAGAGGCTTGAGACTCCCAAACTATAGCTGAAGGTAACAGAAACAGTTATAGAGACACCCAGGCTTCACTGTGTCGACAGGGTCAAGTCCACTGCATGAACAAAACTATGTTGTCCAATCCCTATCTAACTCAGGACACAAACAGCATAACCACTGCAAGTACCCTGTGCGGTACCTAGGTAAGGAAACTATGTCTACCGCAATATAACCAATGCTCAGGGGGACAGTCGCAGGTGGGACCCGTCATATGGGCAGGGTAGCTAAGCCCGAAGCACAAGAGGATGAACCTCCGGTACCCCCAGATACGAACAAATCCTGGATATATCTCCCACGTTCAGTCGGTATCAGAGGGATATCTCCTCAACCAACCTCCCATGACCTCGTGCTTAACTCTGGTTTGAGTAGATCTTTCCTAAGAACACCGATCTATACCATGGATTCCTCCACTCCCTGGTCAGACAACTAATGTTTCGTTCAGTAGTCTTGGATTGTTAACTCACAATGATCTATTCCAAGACTCTAAACCTATGCTAGTTGGTGTACCCTATAAATAAAATAAGTCTAATCAATTTTATGATTAAGCGTTAACTTTAGTGGTTGTGATTACTCTAGGGATATGGTCGTGAAACTAGTGATGTGTAGACTCAATAGTATGCAACATCGTCCAATCCTAGACTCATCTATCCAATAAAACAATGTCACTAATATGCAAAATCAACCAACAATTCTGAAATAAATATGCAAACTTTTATCTTTTCAATGCACAAGCAGAACCTAAAATGAAGGCAACAAGCACTCAATGCAAAATGCAGTACATGGAAATAAAATATTTTTGTATTTTCTCTTATAAACAGAAAGGAAAATGCAAAAAACTAATGAATATTTTTGTATTTTTTCAATATATATATGGAATGAAAAAATGCAAGCAAAATCCTACTATTCAGTCACTGAAGTGCCGAGAAGATCACTAAGACAACCCAGCAGATCCTAAACAGCAAGACTCAGCCAAAGGAATGAGCTCAACAGGAAAAAACCAAGAGGTTAAAACCAAAGATTGGTAAAAAACCAAGAAGGCTCACCCAAGAGAAACGAAGAGATCTGGTCACAACCAAGGCCTGAAACAGTCAAGAAAGAGGCCAACAAAGACTCAGGAATCAACCAAACTCACCAGCAACAACCAATAGCCATAAGCCAACAAAATACGGAGTTACACGCTACTGTCGAAGGAAATCCTGCGGGTACCCGCAAGCAGTAGTGTAAACAGAGGCGGGTATACGCGGGCAGAACTAAGCTAGCCCGTGGGTGAGTAACAACAAATGGTCAAACAAAGAGTCTAGAGGCTCATAAAAAGCAAGTTTTCTACAGTGTATCTTAACGGCCAATCAGTGACACAAAGCTTCAATAAACAACAACTCTAAATATGGACTAATGCTCAAAAAATTTCCCAAACATGGATGTTCTCCCTAGTGGAGTCGCCATTTCTGTATTGGAGAAAACTCACTATGGCTTGGGGATACCACAACAGACACATGACTACCATAAATCTACTCAATTCTCAAAAACAATGCTATTATAAATGACAATGTTAAAACAATGGAGAAATGTAACCAACCTCGATCCAACGTTTGATGTAGATCCCCATTGGAACTTTCAATCCGCGCACATCCAAGCACTTGTAATCTACAAATTAGTCTTGACAACCAATATCTAACAAGTACATGTGATATATAAATAGCATCAACATTATCAATAACAATGGTCCATAATATCATAAGCAAATGCAACCCAATGTATAATAAATAACATTCACACCATGAATGGACAAGAATATGAGTATTTCTATTAGTGAACAAGAAGTAGTACAAAGTGATACGACCTCTTGCCCGCAACCAATTTGAACCAAGATCTAGATCAATCCACTTGTGCCTCCACCACTTCAATCCTCCATGAATGGCAAACTCAAACTAGAAAGTTGTTTGGAAGGTGAACATAACTGGTTCACAACTACAAGGATCAATGAGTGCAGACTCAAGATAGGAAAAAATCCACTAGAGTGCCTTTACTCTTCTCTTCTTCCTCCCTTCCATAAGCCATATGTACTCAATATATAGTCCTCTCAAAGGTAGGTGAAAAGACTCATTGAGACGTTACTTGGGCAGATGGAGAGCCAAAGGTCACCCAATGACCACTTTTTGGGAGTAAAAAGTAATAAAATAGTGGTTTTTACCATTTTACTTGATACCCGTGGGCTATAGGGATGCAACTCGCGGGTACGCATGCTATAGTGATGCAACATGCGGGTAGGAACAAAAATAGGATAGACTGGTATTACTGAAGGATGAAAATGGATCTGAGTCACTGAAATGGATCCTACAGGCCAAAGAATGCTGATACTCACAGGGTGGAAGATTTCTGTGTAACAATGTCAAATACGTTCACCAATGATCTTCATCAATTTAACTAGACATCCAGAGTGTCCATGTCACTTATATGAATGGTGGAGACTCTGTCATTTGGTATATTTTCTTTTGGAGTCACCTCAAAATTTTTAATCTTGCTAAGAGAGCGTATGAATCAATCATATATGAATTCTTCCATAAAATTATCATTACTATGTGGGAGTATCAAAATAACTCTCAAGTTCGTGACGGATAACAACCCACAAGCAAAACTACTACCGATAGAGCGTCCACGTAGGAGGTATTGTGTGGGGTTGGAATTTGTATTGGCCATGGCGGTGCGCAACTAGCTAACGACTGAGGCCATCCTCCCCTTGTGGTAATAATCACAAAAGCAATGAGCAACCTTAAAAAACTTGTACAAAAAACACACTCATATTTCCCAGAAGTAGGGTTTCATGAGTTAGTCCCAACGTCATCATATGGATAGGCACTGATACTACAGAAATAAAAAAAAAATGTATTTAGAAGGTATGGCACCCAAATGGGAATATGAAATGGGAGTACCAATTCTAGCGGCAATATTAAAAGGACTGGATTATGCTTTTACTCAGGGGGAAGATAGTTTGTTCGCTGTAACGGCACATCGTTGTCTAGAACAAGAATTCCCCACTAGTGAATCAAAAGAAACTATAAAAACATTCCTGGAAGGGAAGCCATTGTGGTAGGATAGAATGCACAGGAATATTCTATTATCCATGGCATGATAACCCCACGCGGTTATGTCAACTGGAAGAACTATGAGGGCTGTCAAGTGGGTGCAACTGGATAGTAGGTATGGCCCAGGGTGCTTGTCAGGACATGAATAACCTTAGCCATGTTAGGTCAAGGCCTCCACTTATAGAACCAATGAGTGCTAACAACAAACCTATGCCCAACTGGACAACAAAAAACCAACCGGTTTGCCTAAAAAACAACATATCACAACGACATGGACAAACCGACAGTAAAAAAAAATAAAAATGTTTCATACAAGATGAAAAGTGCCAAATGAGAGTATGTCATTTCAAAATGGAGCACAAGGGCATAAAGTGGCCTACCTGGAAGTTACAGAGTGGTCGCAAGACAAAACTTCAATGGTGTTAGGTGTCTGATGTCTGGTGGGAGTAGCTTCACATGAAAGGCGTTGAAAAAATGGTTAAAAAATGACTTTAACCCATTATATAACCTTGGGAAACCCTAGTAATTAATGCGCAAGGGTAAAATTTGGTGTGCCCATTAATGCGTCGAGGCTGTTTCGGCGCGAAAATCAACAAACTTCTCCCTCCATATCGTGGTGGAATAAAAATGTCACCGACATGTTTCGGCATCTCTCCCGTTTTCACGGCGAAACGCATCGGTGGTACTTATCATTCTGTGTCGATTCCCTCTTAGAAACCTTTATTGGCATCTTTTAGCTTTTGCACGTCGAAGCGCATCGGAGCTCTCCTCATTCTTTTCCATGGCCTTTCAGCGTACTTTCGTGTCTTCACGCCGAAAGGCGTCGGCACCACTTCTCAAACTCCGCCGATCATTTTATATTCATCACATCATCCCACTATCGGAAATGGATTCGACTTCTTCGTCGGAGGACTTCTTGTTTTGTCGGGGACACGTTTTAGTGTAACTCACCTTCACGCAGCAAAACCTTTTGAGCTATTTTCCAAACTTTGCATTGAATCTTCTCTTGCAAGGGAATTTTCGGCTTCCCTCTCTGTTTCACTTCGATGTGTTTCGGAACGAATTTTTCATTCATGCCGAAGCATATCGGCGTGACTCTGTGAGGTGCTCCGACAAGCACAACTTCAAAAATTATTTAAGTGTTTCAACGAGACTCTTTCAAATGTTCTGATTGTTTCGGAGTAAAATTTCGAGTTCTCTCGAAATGGGACATCACCAAAGAAACCAAATTTTCTCCGACCGTTTCGACATAACTCGGCGAGTTTCTCCGACTGTTTCGGTGAGAAAAATCAAGTTGTATTTAGCCCAAAAACTTGCTTTATTCACTTGATTCCAAGAAAATTTCTAATTGACAGAGGTGAACTTTCCTAGGATGAGCTAAACTCTAAGTAGAATCAAAACTAGAAGGTGGGGCCCTACAATTTTGTGAAAATTTTGGGGATATGTTTGCAGCAGCAACACTTTCATGATTTTGTTGCAAAGGATTTCACCTAGATCAGGGAAATATCCTATGCTTCCCTCTCCCACAATGTGAAAATGAACCACCAAAACCACAATGAACCATCCATTGGTGTTTTTTTCACATTGACCATCCATGTCATGAATCCCAATGAGCCCTGGTTAGATGCCCCAATGAACCCCCACTCGCACTTCATATTAGACAAAAACTGTATTTTGGGTATATGCTCGATTTCTATTCCAAATTAAGCTCTCCATAATCATTCAAGACTGATCGAGCATTGTTCTAATAATTCAAAGGTTTCATCAGAAGTCAAGGCATATCAAGATCGATATACAAAACCACCCGACGAAATCCATAGCTAGTTGCAAGTCGAGTACGCTTGTCCCATCCCTTTCACCAACTAAGCATCATAGTTCTAATAATTAATACGTCTTGTATTACTTATTAATTCAAAGGTGGTCATTCTTGTCTCTCATCCAAGTGCCTTATTTTCCCTTCCTAACTTGCTTTTTCCCTACCTTCTCGAACCCTACCTACATAATTTCATTGGCAGGCTTAATATTTGACAAAATTATGACAAAAATGGATTTTGGGCCAATGAACCTCGGTTGGACAACATACCTCTTAGGGTTTTGGAAGTATGTTGAGATGGATCCCTAGTAAATACTAAGACATGTTGCAAATGAAAGGAATATGACCTAACTCCTAAGTAGCATAGAGCAAGTTGAGATGAAGTTGTAGGGTTGCTAGTAGGAAATGTTGGTTGCATACTTATTGTAAGTATGGTGCTAGACATCTGGGTGTGGAGTGTAAGGTGAAGTGTTGGTTACAAGTGTATTTACACTAATCCCTCACATTAAACCCTTCCAACATGGTATATTTACCATTGAATCTTGGCTTCTCGAGCATGTTCTTTGCAATTAATCTAGCATACACCAACAATAACTAGAAACCCAAAAATATTTTCCATGAAAATGAATGAGGAAGGGATACTCTTTATGGAGAGTGTTGCTCAACATAATTTACAATAAAATATCCACTTTTCTCTCCAAATAAATCAATAAAATAGTGCTAGATCATCACCATATCCATGAGACAAGTCAATAATAATAAAATAGTGGAGTTGGTTATGTAATAATCCTAAAAACTAGCACAAGAAAGGCGGGGAACCTCCTCCAACTAAATCCTCAAATTTCTCCTTAGAGAAAATGACCATATGAAAATAACACATATGTGGGCTCTAAAGTAAGGCATCCCTTCTATCATGCATAAAAGGGCATGCAATGAACCAAATAAAAGTTCCTCAAAAGGCATATGTGTTGGAATATTCTCACCACCATTTTTTATATTTGCATGCCTGCGTGCATCCAGTCATCATGTATACATCCAATCATCAGTATGGTAGTCTCCCAGCACCTAGTCCCTCGTTTTTCATCCCCAAGAGCCTGTTTCTGCGCAGTTCTAGCCTTCCTAACCACAGATGCTCCCTTGTTTTCATCAGTGGAGTACAAGTGTGCCCTCTTCCACCTATTTAGGAGATTCTTCAGTTAGTTCCATGATTAGTGGATTTGTTCCTTGATTTGAGGACTGATTACTAGTTTAACATACTGAACCACTTAGATAGACCTCCAGAGAGACTAGATCAGCTATACTGACTACTGACAGCTCCTCATGCACCCACATTGGAGTCTCCTTCCCTACATTTGTGCCACATGCACCAATTAGACTCAGTTAGACTCATTTGACTGATGTTTGACCACTTGTGACTACTATCACTAATTGGATGATGTCTCCAATGTCATCCAAGCCACACATTGAGGAGAATTCAAATGACCTTAGGAGGAATTCGAATTCATTTGATTGTATTCAGTTATTATTCACTTTTTACAGTGCCAGCTTACAGGTGATGTATGATACAGTAGTTTTTTGTCATTTCTTGTGTTAATGAGTGATTATTGATTTAGCAATTGTTCTTCTCTTCTCTGCTATTCTTGAGTGAGTTTTTGTGAGGTTTTCTCCAGCTTTGTGATCTCTCCTGTAAATTATCACATGGTATCAGAGCTGGAAGTAGATATTCAAATTGTAGCAGTAGCAGTTGCAGCAATTCTTTGAGCAGCTATCTTTAATTGAGCACCAGAAGCCTCTGGGTTTCCACAACAAATCCTGGTGCTATTTCCTTGAATTCACTAGAGAAATCTAGTGAGGTCTATCCAGGTGTGAAGGACCCAGTCACATGTGCTCAGTGTCCTAAGGAAGTGTTCAATTCGAATTGCAGCAGATCTCCATTTCATAATTTTCATTTGTTTTGCAGGACTGTCCCCTCTTCAACTTCAAATTCTTCAGTATCATGGATCTCCAGCTGAATTCGTTCAATTACTTTGAATGGAAGGAAAATATGGACATATTCTTGAAGTCGAAGAGCCTTTCTAGAGTGGTGAATGGCTCTGCAGTTGAGCCCACTGATGCAGTAGATAAATCCAAGTACTTAGAAAATCTTGATGAAGTAATAGGACTACTGCTACTTAGCAGTTCTGAAGAACTACACTTTCATGTTATCGATTTGGAGACTCCAAAGGAGGTTTGGGACAATCTCAAATCTCTTCTTGGTCAGAAGGATGACTTGAAGGGTCATAAGTTAGAAAATGAGCTCATTTACTTGAGCCCAAGTAGTTTCAAAACTATCACTGAGTTTCTCAATAAGTTCAAGAAATTGATTTCACAGTTGAAAAGGTATGGGATTGAGAAGGAAGAAAAACAACTCATCCTTGCCATATTGTTGAAGCTAGGCCCTGATTATTCAGTGTTTGCTTCGACCTTCCAGTCAGCAAAGTTGTCCATTCCAAGATGGAAGTTCCCTTCGCTTGAAGACTTCATCCAATCCCTCACACTTAAGGAGGAGAAGCTAGTGCACATGGGAGTGATAAAAACCAAATTGGATTCAGCTCTTTAAGCCACTGAGATGAGAAGAGCGAATAGTAAAGGTAAACAAAAAAAATTTGAGAGGTCGAATGACCAAAAGCAAAAGGAGGCTCCAAATCAGTGAGATGGAGTTTTGAATCCTAAGAAAGACAAGTAAACTCAGAAGGGGAAAAACAAATGCACATACTGGAATAGAGGATTCCATCCTGAGAGTTCATGTATGAAGAAGACCATAGATCTCATGGATTCACTTCTTGAAAAAAATAATCTTCCAGTACCTGTATGTGCTAGAAAGAAAGAAGGTGAACCATCAAGATCAAAGGACAAAGAGAGATGCCATGCCCTCATGGAAGGTGCATCAACACAATCCTCCTTCATCATAGATTAGGGAGTATCAAGACACGTGTCTTCCTCCAAAGATCTCTTCACTGGTTTTGAATCCACTGTTGGACCATCCATCATGTTGGGGAATGATTCTGAGGTATCCTCTGAGGGGATTGGAAGAATCAAACTTGATCATGGGTACTTCTCATATGTGCTCTATGTCCCCACACTCACTGAAAATCTACTTTCATTCTACCAGATGACCCATACTAGAGAACCCAAGAGGGTGATATTCTCTCCAAATGAGGTCGAAATCCAAAACATGGTATCAGGATCTACCATTGCAAAAGGACTTGCAAATCATAAGTTGAAACCCTATGAATTCTCACACTTTCTACCTTTCTCAAAGCAGTCTTCTCTTCACACTCATGAAAATGAAGAGAGTAGGCTATGTCATGGAATATTTGGGCATATTAACTACAAACATTTGCAGAGCATGCAAACTCAAAAGTTGGTTAAAGATCTAACAAATCTCATATTTTCCAAAGAAACCTGCAAAGGTTTCTTGAATGGCAAAAATCCAACAAGGACGGTTGAGGAAATGAAGAATCAGATAGTAGAGCAAAAGATAGACCCACATCCACAAGAACCTGGAGTTCTAGCATCTATTTTTTCAACTCCTAATGCAAAATGGGCCACCACCATTGTTGGATACACTAGTGATCTTGTTGAAGATCCACCATCATCATATCATAGTTCATTTGGTAAAAATCTCACCCATGTTGGTTCAAAGGAGATATCAAATTACTACATGCACATTCATGGAGATGATCCTACCTCAGTTGGTGTGGATCACATGTTTCAAAATGATATTCATATTTTTGGATTTGTTCCCACCATGTTTGGTCAAAAGAGAAAATTCAGGAAGTCTCCAGATTCACTTGCTTCCACTGAAGGAGAATTCAAGCACATGTTATCGGAACATGATCCACCTTCAGATTCATAGTTTGGAAGTGATGATGAGCAAGAGAGAAAAGCTTCATCACATGAGAGTTCAGATTCAAATTTTGGAAGTGATGATGAGCTCCAAGAGAGCGAATCATCATCACATGACAGTTCAGATTCAGAGTATGAGAGTGAAGATGATGAAGAGCGAATGCTAGATCCAGATACACAAGAACCTGAAGATCTAGCACCTATTAATGAAGATGAGTGAATGGAAGACCAAGATCCAGATCTTGCACCTAATTATCCTCCTCTTCCTAGATGGGAAGCCACTACTCTTAGATCTGTCAGATATCTTGTTGGAGATCCACTTGATTCGAGGAGAACCAAATCTGATTTTTAGAATGGAAGGTTTCATCCTTCTCACATTACAGATCCATTTCTTGCTGATAGATATTTCTTCGGTGGAGAAGTGCACTTACCATTTGGGGTGAGTAATGTACATGATTGATTATCCTGCCACATTCTATCTTGAGGGGGGTATTTCTTCCCACTAGGTTTTCCCTCTTTCCTCACTTTATTTATTTAGATTGTTGTACGGGGTGACCTTTGGTCTTAGTTACCAGATCCCTACCATTAGTTCCTTTAGTTGTTCCTCATAGTTTGGCTTGCGGGGGGTATTGGAATATTCTCACCATCATTTTTTTATATTTGCATGCCTGCATGCATTCTGCATGCATCTATTCATCATGAATGCATCCAGTCATCAGTATGGTAGTCTCCCAGCACCTAGTCCCTAGTTTTTTAGCCCCAGGAGACTGTTTCTGCTTAGTTCTATCCCTCTTAGCCACAGATGCACCCTTGTTTTCATCACTGGAGTACAAGTGTGCCCTCTTCCACCTATTTAGGAGATTCTTCAGTTAGTTCCATGATTAGTGGGTATGTTCCTTGATTTAAGGACTGATTACTAGTTTAACTGAATGAACCACTTAGATAGACCTCCAGAGAGACTAGATCAGCTATACTGACTACTGACAGCTCCTCATGCGCCCACATTGGAGTCTCATTCCCTACATTTGTGCCACATGCACCAGTTAGACTCAGTTAGACTCAGTTAGACTCATTTGAATGATGTTTGACCACTTGTGACTACTATCACTGATTGAATGATGTCTCCAATGTCATCCAAGCCACACATTGAGGAGAATTCGAATGAACTTAGGAGGCATTCGAATTCATTTGATTGTATTCAGTTATTATTCACTTTTCATAGTGCCAGCTTACAACTGATGTATGATACAACATTTTTTTGTCATTTCTTGTGTTAATGAGTGATTATTGATTCAACAATTGTTCTTCTCTTCTCTGCTATTCTTGAGTGAGTTTTAGTGAGGTTTCCTCCAGTTGTGTGATCTCTCCTGTAAATTATCACAATGTGTCCTTTATAGGTGGGAATTCTCTAAGGAAGGCTAATAACCCACCTTGATAAGTGGATCCCATGTGTAACTAACTCCAAGAAAAGGGTTTGGTCCAACAACTTCTCCAATTAAACAATAGTACTTAGTGGTTCAGATCCATAGTTTAAGGAGTGAAAATTCCCTTAAAAAATGGATTCTCTCCTTCTTTTACTATATATTTTAATATGCATTATATACATGCTTTAATAAAGAAATTTCCCTCAAGTGTGGCTGCTAATAATTTATAAGTTGTACAATGCTATGAAATAGTTATAAGACCGTCCAAAGGCCCTCCAGATGACCCCATTATTGTACATAAAATTGATATGTCATAAGTACCTACCCATAAAGTCTTAAGTGATACCCCAAACAAATATAGCATATCTAATATTGAATCCTAAAACCAAGAAAACTAAATAAACAAATCTAAAAGAGAATAATGTGCAAGTTGCAATTAATATCTAGGTTGTCTAAGCATTCTAGTCTGTTACCCATACACTCTTATGCAATGAGTTGGGCTAACTCTTATTTAAAATAACAACAAAAGCATTGTCGTAGCCAACATAAATAATGAATTAAAGCACTTATTCTACTTCATGTAAGAATGTTAAAGAATAAATACAACATTGTAGTTAAAACATGTCTAGCATATACATACCTTGACTAAACTAGTTCTGCAATCTAAACTTTCATGCAAATTTTTAATTTCCCCAAAGACAAAAAAAAATATTATCCAATCACATGCCAATGGTTGGAATGCTAGTTACAAGAAAACAAAGAAAGGATCAAATTGGGACAATAGCTGTGGTGAAACATCCAACAGATGCCAAAAAATTTGTATACCATCAAATGATGAGGGTTGGAATGGGAGTTGCAATGATAAGCCAACTATTACCATGGAAAATAATTCCAATATTTCTCAATCACATGCCAATGGTTGGAATTCTAGTTCCATGAATATAGATAAAAGATCATATTGGGGCAATAGATGCAGTGAAATTTTCACCAACTATGAGGTCTTGAAAACAGAAGCATTGAATAATGAAGGTTGGAAGGGAAGTTGGATTTT
This sequence comes from Larix kaempferi, assembly GCA_027924585.1. Classification (NCBI taxonomy): domain Eukaryota; kingdom Viridiplantae; phylum Streptophyta; class Pinopsida; order Pinales; family Pinaceae; genus Larix; species Larix kaempferi. The sequence continues at coordinate 67,325,871 of BSBM01000361.1, read as the reverse complement.
TTTATCATCATTAATGTCCTCAGATTTTAAAAACAAGATGTCCCAACTAATATATTTTCTATAATCCCATCTCATTGGAATACATGGAACAAAAAAAACACATCATGAAAATTCAAATGCAACTTTTCCAATGGCACCATCTGTACCATAAAAAAATGCAACAACTCTCAAAAAGTACCTTTCTGTCTATTATTTTATATTTATTTGGGGAATACCAACGTGATTGTCATGTACCCTCAAAAATGAACATTGGATCAAGATCCTAACCCAACCAATCCCTTGGGTTGAGGAGACAATTTCAGTATCATGGTGTTAAATTTTGTATTCCAGGCAATTAATTAATTAGGAGTGTGCATTTAATTTTATCCAAATTTTGTTATCCACTTGGAATAATTATTTATGATGAACTTAATATTTTTATGTTGAATAAATGAATATAATGCTCCACTAGGGCGCATTAGTGGATAAGGTTGGCTGAGAAGAAACTTGAGGAAGAAGTCAAAGAGAAAATACATAAATCGAGAAAATCGAGAAAATGGAAAGAAAGGAAGAGCAAATCAAGCAGCAGAAAGCAAGAAGCAGCACAAAAGCAGAAAGCAAGAAATTCAGAAAAGAAGGAAAGTTCAGAAAATAAAAAAAATAAAAAAAAGGAGAGCAAAGGAAAAGGAAAGGAAGGAAAGCTAGATTTCCTTATCCACTCAAGGGGTGCATTAGATATGAATACTTGATCCTCAAGTCACCCAGTCTTTATAAATGAACCAGTGCGCACCACATCACATATTTTTTCAGTTTGATGTTTTGATTGAGAGCAATTGTGCCTCAGAGAATTGGGAGATGTGGCCCTAGTCCAAGTTGGGAGATGTTCCCCTGCTTCTTGTGAGAGGATGATGGTATTCATCCATTTTAAATGATTGTTTTTCCAGTTCCTGTAGCTTATCAAGTCGAATTTGAATTTTAGAAGACGCATCATCCTTTAGAGGTCCAAGTGAGTTGATTTATGTTCTGGGAGTTAAATAACATGTTATATGACACCATTCATGTCTTATTTTAATAATTTGTGAGCCTTCTCTACCTTGTTTGGGAACTCCTAAATTCACTAGTTGTGTAGTCATGAATTCCAATTTTGCTTATATCTTTGTCATTCTTTATAAAAAATTCATGAAACTTGATGGAGCGACCCATGACTATGTTTTGAATTATATTTAATTTTATTTATCCTCTCTGAGTCAAAAACACCCATCCATAGGCTCCATTCAAATTTTACACCCATCCTAGTCTGCATATGTTGAGGGGCCCAAGAGCGTTGGAGTAGATTGCAGCTTGTTGCTATTGAAACATAAATAGTCTCAGTACTTTTTTTATATTTATAAACAAATATCATATCCTTCCATCCATCCAAATATTTTGATATTTCCCATCCTCAGTCAAACTAGCTTCCACAAACATTGTTTTAATTCATTCTGTGAAGTAGAGAGTTTTTGTATCACTGATCCTAGTTGGTACATTACAGTGGTATCAAAGCATGGTATTCTGAAACTTCTCTTGAATTATTTCTATGAGTCCATGAAGATATCCAGATTCCAAGAAGAAAAGTCCTTTTTCAGAAGGAGAAGAGGAAGATGAAATAAATTCCACTGAAGGGAAACTACAAGGAGAATAAGATATGTCTAACAATGAAGACAAGGAAGAGTTCAAACTCTTTGTTCAACGCATGATGAAAGGTATGACATATATCTCCCTCAATATTGTACACTCTGGAAAAGAGACCAGAGAGTTCTTATCTCAGAAGCTAGGAAGAAATATGGGGGAAGGGAGTAGCAATGGTACCCCACATGGCAAGACGAAGATCAATGGTGGCCATATTTTCTCAAAAGCTAGGCCTCACAATCACCCTGATGAATTCAAGATGGAAACTCCATCTTACTCCAGGCCTACTATTCCCAAGTTCACTGAAGAACAAAGAGAAGAACCCGAGGTTTGAAATGGAGGCCTTGCTTCATGGGAGGACAAATATGTTGAGTACCTTACATTGAATGAAGAATGTAGAAGTGCTTTACCATTCAAAGGATTTTGTGATCTGTAGTACAAGTCCAACCCGAGAGGAGGCTTCAGGATGAAAAATTAGAACTATCAACTCAAGAATGCCATTAGTAATATTTATTTACCCTATTTTGATGGTTCACATAAATGTACTGCTAACTCTTGGATTTAGAAACTTAACACATATTTTCAGTTGAATCCTATGGATGAGAGAGATGCAATCAATATGGCTACTCTACACTTAGATGGAGAAGCAAATGACTGGTGGTTTCATGGTATAAGGACTCTTTGGCATGACCAAGTGACCACCTACGAAGAGTTCACAAGAAGGTTGGCAAAAATATTTGAAAGAAGAGATCTCGATATCACCTTCAGAGAACTAGCACGTGTGAACCAAACTAGAACTCCCGAAGCTTACATATCTGAGTTCCAAAAATTAGCAGTGATGGTCTCTGATATTTCAAAAGCTAGGCCTTGTTTTTTATTGAAGGGTTATCAAAACCTTTGAAAGGCTTGGTGAAAGCCTACAGACCCATTACCTTGCAAGATGAAAGGTCAACAAGCGGTTCAAAAGATGGAAAAAACCCAAAGAGAAGGTTCTATGACTTAACCAAAAGTTCAAAACCTCATACAATAGTCAAAGAGATCCAAAAGCAAAGTCAGCAAACCACAAGAATGGCTAAAACTCAAGCAAACTATTAATGAACAGCTTCAGGAAACGTACCCTACTGTGCATTAGGGAAACTTGCGCCCCTGCAGAGATGGGTGCTACTGTATATATGGCACAGTAGTGTATGGGCGCTACTGTATATATAGTAGAGTATCTCAAAAGCTTAAAAAACTGACTTTGAAATAAACCAAAAGACTGATGAAAGCAGCAAGAAACAGGCAAGGGATACCTACAGGGTTTCTTAACACATCAAAGAAGTCAAAACAATCTGGGAAGACAAACAAGAACAAGGTTTCCTAGAGCCAAAACTCAACTTTCCCCAGTGGAGTCGCCAGTCTGTTGGCAGGAAAATCTACCCTATAGCAAGGAAACTAATGCTATCAACTTGGTTGGGGTGACAGGTAAATGTACTGATGATATTGCAAATATATTTATGAAAAGAAACAAGTTATGGATCTTGAGAACACACCTTTTAATCGAATTTTGATCCTAGCTTCTACTTGATCTCGTGTTTAACCCTCAAATCCACCTTCCTTTCAGTAAACCTGCAATAACAATACCTTTCTCAAAGCACTTTGGACAATATATAAAACTTGAAAGAAACAAAAACAATGTTTAACATTCAATATTGATCAAAACAGATCCAAATTAAGATGTTATCTCAAAACACATTTAAGTTGCAACAAGAAAGACACTTCAACCTTTATTTGTCAAAAGTAGAATGATGTACAAGTATATCTGATCATGTAACAGGCTCATGCAACTTGATTCTGGGCTCTGGCTCTTCTCTGGCTTGGATATCTTCAGCATCAACTCCTCCAATGCAAGCTTCTCTCTATGTCTCCAAGTTTCTCCATTAATCCATCTCACCATCTAGGTAACCTTTCTCTTTTAATCTTCTTTGAATTTATAAGATTGGAGAAGTAGTTCAGGTCGATGTATAGTTATGGAGGAAGTTGGGGGAGTTAGGAACTACCAGCAACTAATCCTCCTCGAGAAATTGATTTATTTTTTAATCATCTTTTAAGATGTACGCGACTCTTGTTCAGTGAAGTAGCGTATAGGGCGCTACTTTAGTGCTTATCAACTAGCGCTCATTCGATTTTAAATGGTGAGCGCTACTATGCTGAGAAGGAGTAGCGTATATTAGTGTATGGGCGCTACTATTATACACTGGAGTAGCGTATGGGCGCTAGTCTCTTTGAGTAGAGTAGCGCTCATATCTCAAAATGATATTTTTTGGGGTTTTTCAGTAATGTCAGGAAATGGAGTGAGTCAAAGTATCATCTAAATTCAACATGCTCCTCCATCCAAGTTGTCCTTTTGTGTGATCAACAGCTCAAGGTGATCACGGACGGAGAGGTGCAAGTTTGACCTATAACAGCTGCCCCCTAATGTGTGAGGTCAGAGGGAAATGATGGCTGAAATACATTATAATCCAAAGCCAGAGGAGGAGCAAAGAACCACAGAAAACAAGTCACAAGAACACCTGCAACAAAGATCAAGGTCAGCTAGCAATTACATTTTTGACATCATATAGATGTGCAGTGTGATACAACATGATCTCCGATACATAACAAGGAGATGTATATAAAGCATGGCCACTTGGAATACAAGCATGGATCCATGTCAAATTGAGAGATCATAGCCATGACAACAAACTGGATCTATGTCTCATGGAGAGCCGAATATAAGTGAGGCTCAGTCTTGTGCAACTTGGGTGATAACAAAATGAGGTAATGTCATCCAAAATCCCTAGGTCTTCATCCAAAACAACTCTAGGTACGAACCCTGACCATGTGAATAGATGAGCTGACAGTCGAACATGGGGGGTATCGTTTGATTACCGGTCATTAAGGTATACCGTTAACAAATGCGAGGACTTCCACCGATAATGATGATGGGGTCCAAGGTACCAAGTACGATTCACCAAATGTGAATAGATGGACTTGGATTCGAACACTTGGGAATCCTATCAAAGAAGAGACATTAATGTATTCTCATCATTCCACAGCGAGGAAAATTTCCACTGATGACTGCAATCTCCAAGGTAATAACCAAAACTCTAAACTTCAATCCCAGAATAATGAGTTGATGTCGATGGGAAGAAGTCCGTCGGAAGGGAGGCCTTAAGGCATCCTCCATCATCCAACTCGAGGAACACTCAACTGGTAAGAGTTGATATGAAATAGTATGTAACAAGACTGACACTAGGAAAGCCAACACATGAGGTCAAAGTAAACTGCAGAATGGCCGACACAGGGTATATCCTTGAACATTGAGCATGACACAAAGTGACTTAGGCAGTTTCTGACATAATGGGGTAAATAAAAAGTCTGAAATGTAAGAGACATTAGAAGACCCTCCATATGGTTGGAAGAATAACCAACCGAGGGAGTAAATAACTCAGAGGAAAGGTTCACCCTGAGGTCAAAAACTAAATCCAACCGAAAAAATAGACTCAAGTAGGTGTTGTGTTCAAGGATAGAACTTGACTGAACTGCCTTTGACAATGAATATAAGATATGTCTTTCCCGTCCCTTATTCTTTTTAGATAAAAGAATACCCTTCTTGTTGTTTTAATGAGTCCAGGAAAGAATTAAAACTCAATAGATCCACCCATGTAAATAGTTTAACGAGCCCATGGGAGGAAGACTCAAAACCTTCTTCATTGTTTATAGAGTTCAAAGAAGAGATAGAAGATTACTCTATATTTACTGATCTCTGGATTTTAATATCGAGCCGAGATCTGTTCTTGCTCACCGGTGTTTTCAATTTTAAGGAGTCTGAAAAACTTAAACAACAACTCCATATATCTGCTCGTGGATTTTAGTATCGAGCCCAAGCAGATTAATGCTCGCCGGTGTTTTCCTGTTTATAGAGTTTGAAAAACTTAAACAATCCTCTTTTCACCTATCCGTGGATTTTATATCGAGCCCAAATTGGTCTGTGCTCGGTGGTGTTTTCTTGTTTATAGAGTTAAAAAACTTAAACAGTCCTCTACTTACCCTCTCGTGGATTTCACATCGAGCCCGAGTAGGTGAATACTCGCTTGGTATTTTCATGTTTAGAGATCCTGAAAACCCTAAAGAGAGGCTCCAAAAGGTCCTTTTTCGTACAGTTCGTCTCCTCCCCCGAAAAAGTATAAAACAATGGAAGAAGAACTCTTTTAGCACATACAGGAGTATACCTAGAGTATATCTTTTCCGTAGTTAATCCACCTAGGCCCGGAAAAGGGGTAATTCTATACCTGAGTGGATGAGCCTTCGATTACTTTAACGAGCTCGAAGAGGACAAGCTTGCTCGACAATCTTGTTTAGGTTTATATAGTCCAAACAAGAGCTTAAAATGACTTAAAGGTTAGCTTCTAGGATCATAGCTTCATACTCTGCCAAAACTAGGTCTTCAACAAAAGATTAGTCGATGCGGCAAAAATCTCGAATGATATATGAATTTGAAATATTTAGCTAATTGACAAGGTCTATCATCAAGAATTTTTAAACTTAGGAGACGAATCCGACAAAAATTAAATGAAAATTGATCTTGAATTAGTATTGTACCATATTGTGTGTTTCAATTGATTAATTAGGGATTTTTTGAAAGTTTTGAAACTATAGAAAATGAACAATTATGGGTAAAAATCAAAATCCAATTCATATATAATTTCATTTAAAAAAAAAAATCAATTTTCAATTTTGTTTTGTAGGGCAAAGATTGGGGCAACCTTTTTCAAATTTCAAATCTCCATGGCGATCAAACTAAGCATCCAACCGTCAATCTTCCTCCACCAAGTAAGTTAAAATTCACCTTGCTTGCATTTTCATGGTTTATTTTTCATTTTTTGAGCAAAAAATGGCTTGCAACGTGATGCTCACTTCTATTTCCCACCCTGGTTGCACTAGTTGTTTTGGTGCTGGGGCTGGTTGTGCTGTGTGTACACTTGCCCTTGAGCAGTGGGAGGATTTTGGTTCACCGCAGGTGCGAGAGCAGGTTGCGGTGCATAATAAGCTGGCGGGGCTGGAGGTGGTCCAGTTACCTGCTGGGGTTGTTGGTAACACTGAGCTATTGGAGGTGTTGGGTTAGCTGTCGCAGCTTGCTGTGGATAATACACTGGTTGAGGTGCGGTTGGGGGGGCGTATGCGGGTGGTGCATGACCAAAGCACTGAGGTTGACATGAAGGTCCGTGGGTATGGTGGTGATGTGCCATGGGAGCATATGAATTGGTTGCTCCAGATTGAGATGTAGCCCGCGAAAGGTCGGGACCATGGCTAGGATGTGCAATGGAAAAGGGTTGGGGATGCGGGGTAATCCGACCAATGATGCCATCTGCAGCATGGGGTGCCCCCAACGCATCGTGTTGGGATGAATCAGCTCGAGGGGCATCCGGTATAATGGTATACAGATAACCCGATTGGGCATAAATGAGGTCAAACTGTTGGGCTTTGAGGATGGCGTCTTCTTCAGACTGGGGTCGTTCGGATGCCACATCCTTCGCAATGAGAGGGAGGAGGGATTTTAGAAACCAATCTAAGAAGATACGGTCGTCAAACTTGATTTTGCAGAGGCTTTAGCGTCGACGCCATTCATGAATGTGGTCAGTGATGTGGGTGGCCGTGTTCTATCTGCAAGACAGTAGGATCTCGACTCCCGCATCATAGCGGACAGGTAACTGGAAGAACTGCAGGAAGGTCGAGGCAAGGGAGGTAAAGGTCTCATGGGTCCCATGGGGCTGCTCGATATACCACTTAGCTGCAGAGCCAGTGAAGGTGTGATGTAATAGACGGAGGTGGACAGAGTCGTCCACTATAGAGTTGGAGGAACACCATAGATGGAAGGACATAATATGGTTCTGGGGTCCTCACCTGCCTTGCCCTCAAACTTAGGGATGTAGGAGGGGAGTTTGGTGGGCATATGAGGCCACGCAGGGTCGTGTCTGATAGGGTCATTGGTGAGCCTGGCTAAGTCTGGTAAGTTCAGACTCGCCATGTAAGGTAAGGTAGCAGATGGATGTGGCGTAGTGACTGGGACATGACTAGTCATGGTGGTATGATGTAGTGGTCCAGTAGACCCTAAGGGTATGCTAGGTATTGAAGGTATGTGTCCTCCAATAGCTGTGGTCTGGTATGGACCAGCGTTTCCAAGTGCAACATGGGTTACACCGGGGTTAGGAATAGTAGTGGTGATTCCTGGAATCTGGGTTGTGGTAATCAGAGGGGGTGTGACCCCTATGTTAGGCATACCCATAACAGGTGGTGGCCCTGTGTTGGGGATTCCTATAATAGGAGGTGGCCCTGTGTTGGGCATTCCTAAAGGTGGAGTGTCTGCCATATTAGGCATACCTAGGGGGGTGGTGGTTGCCATGGATGGCACCGCAGTAGAAGGGTCTGTGGATGCATCTCCTATGGTGCTGGTAAAAAGTGGGTCGAATTGTGTTCCATCCATGAGGTTGGTTGGGGGTAATTCGGTAGGGTTTTCAGATTCTGCCTCAGAATCATAACTGAAGTGAGGCGTGTCAGAATCAGATGACTGTATGGTTGACCGACGATGTGTCGAGTCAAGGGATAAGGCTCTACGTCGGTGACGTGGAGAGCCAAGTAGACTGAACTCTGGGAGTTCGCCCTGAAGATGACGAGAGCGTCTAAAATTCTCAATGGTGAGAAATAAGTTTATGTGTAAAAATCTGTTTTGTGTAAGGTGGTAATGTATAAAAAACTCGAAACCCTAATGCAACCAAGGGTGCAAGAAGGGGAGTGAAAAATGAAGGCTCTCATGCCAAAAAATCAACCTCAAAAAGCACTTATTATAGCAGCTGTGCTATAATAAGTCGAGGGATGCAACAAAAATGGTCAGAATACCAACAGTCAAACAGCTTCTAGAAAAAAGAGGTTTAACTAGACCAAAGGTGGATTGTATCATGCAAACACCTAACTAAAAGTATTGTGAATCAACAAACGATATTCTCTGCAAGGTGATGAAATCCAAGTCAAACAATATTGAGTGTTGAATCAACGGCTAGATATCCCCCTACCGAGAGGGACACCGGGTAATCAATCCTAAAGAGTGGCAACTAGGATACTCCGTTCATGACATGTCCAGAAAAGGTAAATCTGTCGTTTGGTCCTTTTACCGCAATACCCCTATACAGGGATATCCCGAGAACTGCGAATGGTATCCCTTCGGTTACTGAATGGATTTCGGTATTCCACTCAGGCTTCCGGAACCATCCTCGCGACTTCAACCCTCCTAGGAGAGAGGCCTTCCGATAAACTGGTTATGACCGTGCCAAAAAATACTAGGAGATTTTGGTTCCCTAATGGACAAGAACTATGTCTCAGATGTAATAACTAAGGGGTGTTATTGGAACACCTATCCCCTCAATACTACCTAGCTACAAAGTTCTTTTAAGTGTTCCCCAAGTGGGGTTAAAAGTTGGTTGAAGTTAGGGTAATTTTTTAAGGCTCAGTTTAAATTAAGTGTTTGAGTGGGTGCACGTGTGGTATTTTAAACTGAAATGGAAAAAGTAAATGCTTTGCAGAAAATATTCAAAAAACAAAGGATCTTTTGAAAAAGAAAAGCAAATAATATGACTTCTTCAATAAATGGAAATTAAATGCTTTGCAAAAACTATTCAAAAAACAAAGGATCTTTTGAAATAGGAAAGCAAATAATATGACTTCTTTAAGAAACAAATGGATTTCTTTTTCAAAAATTGCTATGGGCAAAATATTAAAGAAGTAAACAGCAAAAAAAATTTAATCTAAATAAAATGCAAAATAGATCCTTCTTTCAATTTCTGAAAAATTTTTAAAAAGACTTTTTAAATGAGCATTCTGAATAGTAAAAATTTTCTATGGCTGTAAAAAATGCAGGAATTTTTAATACTATAAAATAGCTTAGTGGGCAAGTAATACAGCAAAAAATTAATTTTTTAAACGGATTGGCCGAATGGAAAAAATGGCATCGCAGGTTTTGACAGAACAGTCGCGATGGACCGCGCGAGTTTCTGTCGCGAAGCCGCGCTGTGCAGCGCAGTATTTCGTCACACAGTCGCGATGTGCAGCGCGAAAAATGACCGCGAAGCCGCGATGTGCAGCGCGCTAATTGGCCGCGAAGCCGCAGTGAACCGCGCGGAAAAGAGCCGCACAGTCGCAATGAGTCGCGCGACTGTCAGGCAAAAAGCCGCGAGGTGAAAGCTGTACGCCGACGCCGAAAAACGAACCCGAAAATTGAAAATTTTGAGCTGTTAATGGCAATAAAATGGGCCAAGATCTATAACAGCAATGGATCTACTGTCTAGGGTGGCAGATCTATGAATTAAACTAACTAATACAATCAAAAATTAAGATCTAAAGCAAAAGTGAGATCTAGAAATTCGAAAGCAGCGGAGTCGCCAAAAACTATTGGCTTGGTTTTGCAACCAAGCTTAGTGCAATGGGCACCTGCTAACTAGTAGCAGCAGTTTCAATATTAAGAAAAAACAATAAACTAAATCTAAATCTAAACTAAACTAACATGTGCATATCATAATAAACTTTTGAATTAAAAAACAAGAACAAGAAATATAAAAAATAACTTTGTATTGAAAATGGGGGCAAGCAAGTGCTTGCAATAATAATACCTCCAAGTGATGAAGATAGTTGAGAATCTCCAAGGGTGAGAAAATCCAAACTCCAAAGGGTCCTTTCTCCAAGGTAGCTACAATGGCCAAAAGCTCAAGGGAGATTTTGGCAGCATGAGGATAGGAAGATGGATGGATGTGAAATGAGGAGCCCCTACCACCTTTTTATAGGTTTTGGTGGTGGGGAATACCATTGTGGTTTTGTGGAAACCAATGGTATTGACCAACATGGTTTAGGTACCTTTTCCCTCCTTTTTCCTTTTTTGAATATTTTTATTATTTTTATTCCCTTTTTAATATTTTTGGGAATTTTGGACCCTTTTTGAGGGTTTTTTATGCTTTTTTAGGAAAAATACTCATTTTGAGTGGAAAAAGGGGTGTAATAAGGCCTTTTGGTGACCTTTTGTTGGCTTCAGAGGCTCAAATGGTGAAAAAGTGGACAAATGGGTCATGTGAATAGGGAAATGAGCTGGTGAGCACTTTTTGGGTGTTAACAAAGACTCAAAAACTTCTTCATTGTTTATAGAGTTCGAAGAAGAGATAGAAGATTACTTTGTATTTACTGATCTCTGGATTTTAATATCGAGCCGAGATCTGTTCTTGCTCGTCGGTGTTTTCAATTTTAAGGAGTCTGAAAAACTTAAACAATAACTCCATATATCTGCTCGTGGATTTTAGTATCGAGCCCAAGTAGATTAATGCTCGCTGGTGTTTTCCTGTTTATAGAGTCTGAAAAACTTAAACAATCCTCTTTTCACCTATCCGTGGATTTTATATCGATCCCAGATTGGTCTGTTCTTGGCGGTGTTTTCTTGTTTATAGAGTTGAAAAACTTAAACAGTCCTCTACTTACCCTCTCATGGATTTCACATCAAGCCCGAGTAGGTGAATGCTCGCTTTGTATTTTCATGTTTAGAGAGCCTGAAAACCCTAAAGAGAGGCTCCAAAAGGTCCTTTTTCGTACAGTTAGTCTCCTCCCCCGAAAAAGTATAAAACAATGGAAGAAGAACTCATCTAGCGCATACAGGAGTATACCTAGAGTATACCTTTTCTGTAGTTAATCCACCTAGGCCCAGAAAAGGGGTAATTCTATACCTGAGTGGATGAGCCTTCGATTACTTTAACGAGCTCGAAGAGGACAAGCTTGCTCGACAATCTTGTTTAGGTTTAGATAGTCCAAACAAGAGCTTAAAATGACTTAAAGGTCAGCTTCTAAGATCATAGCTTCATACTCTGCCAAAACTAGGTCTTCAACAAAAGATTAGTCGATGCGGCAAAAATCTCGAATGATATATGAATTTGAAATATTTAGCTAATTGACAAGGTCTATCATGAAGAATTTTTAAACTTAGGAAACGAATCCAACAAAAATTAAATGAAAATTGAGCTTGAATTAGTATTGTACCATATTGTGTGTTTCAATTGATTAATTAGGGATTTTTTGAAAGTTTCGAAACTATAGAAAATGAAAAATTATGGGTAAAAATCAAAATCCAATTCATATATAATTTCATTTTTTTTTTAAAATCAATTTTCAATTTTGTTTTGTAGGGCAAAGATTGGGGCAACCTTTTTCAAATTTCAAATCTCCGTGGCGATCAAACTAAGCATCCAACCGTCAATCCTCCTCCACCAAGTAAGTTAAAATTCACCTTGCTTGCATTTTCATGGTTTATTTTTCATTTTTTGTGCAAAAAATGGCTTGCAACGTGATGCTCACAAGTGTTGCTGCGCGGGCGCTACTGTGTAACCACAGCAGTAGCGTATAAACGCGATGGGCGCTACTATGTTGAAGTAGAGTAGCGCCCATACGCGACTGTGTAGTATACACAGTAGCGTACACTCTTGAAAACCTACATACAAGCGCCGAGACTCAAAAAATTTTGATTTTTTGTGCAGGATGGTCCTTCAATGGAGGGAGAGGGAGCATGAGGACATGGATAGGTTGGCCATGCAAGATCCGACCACCCTCCATGCTCTCCGAAGATGCGGTTTGTTGAATTTTTACCGAACCGTAAACATGAGGGCTTTAAACAAACTGTTTCGAAGACTTATTCAGTATTGGGATGTGCATACTAATACCTTTGTCATCCGTGGGCAAACTATGGAGCTTACTGTTGATGACATATATTTTATTACTGGTCTCTCGCGAAGAGGAGATGTAATCAATCTGAAAGGGTCTTCTCGTGTGGGTGTAAGATCAGTGCAAGAATATGTGAATACATATTGTGTTGCCGGAGCGGAAAAATCGGGAAGCCAAGTCTTGATTTCAACTATTGACGGTCTCCCTTTGAAAGTGATAGTGAGCATGATCAACCGAGTGGCAGGTAGTGCTTCACAACACTTAGCTTCCAGACATTCTATGAATATTGGTGTACAATGCTTACACGGTCATGTCTATGATTGGTGTACTAGTTTACTGGCAAACATGAAATCTCAATTGACAGGTTGCAAATCCGGCACAATGAAGAATTTTGGGTACGGTAGTATTGTGTGTACTTTATTCTTTGAGAGGATGCTTGCTATCAGTTTGGGGATGCCTCTACCTCAGGTTAACCCCCGTGAGCCCAGACTAGGCCGTTGGGGTGACATATTCCTCCACTAGGGTGGTGGGGAAAGTCACTACTGTTATCATACTGATGATTTCTGGGGGTGGTGGGAGAGGCAAGTGCCCGCTTTCGAGCAGTTTCCATATGCTGGATTGGATTTCCATCATGATCCAGAACTGGTGCTTCCTCCAGGTGGAGCCTGGGGAGGTATGTTTAAAATTTTGAGGATTTATTTAATTTTTTCAAACTTTTTCAAGTATTTGATTTTTATGAATGAATTTTGAAGTTCTAATCAAGTGTCACATGCAGATGTTGGGCCTGTTCGTCCTGAGGGACATCCTACCATCTTTGTGAGGCCAGCTGATATTACTGCAGCAGATGCTATGTTGGGAACCCTGGAGAGAAAAATAGGTCGATTGACTCACGAGGTTCCTGCATCCCGTATGGATCAGATACCTGTTGATATGCAGTAAGATGTTATTTGGGTGCCCCCAGCATGGCTTAGGGTGTTGCGGAAGATAACTAGGCTTTTTATTTGCTATCGCAATGCAGTAGATGATGAGGAGGTCCCTCCTTCTCCATAGGAGAGGAATACATTCTATGTATATATTTTTGAGGCTACTATACCCAGTTTTTGTACTTTTATGACTTGACTTGATAGACTTATGACTCAAAACTCATATTTTTTGATACGGTATCGGCTATATACAGTATCGGTTATTTACATGTGTATGTGTTTAAATTTTATGTGTGCAATGTTGTTTATGACAATGTATGATGCAAATGCCAGTCTAACACATAATTTGCTAATGAATTAGCTAAATGTGTTTAAACTTCTTGGAATGTGTTCATATATGATAGAATGAAAATGTCTTTCCAAAAGTCTAACTCGTAGAAACTGACGTAGCAATCCAGGATCCCTAATCTGATAGACACCTGTTAACTGAAATACAATTAATTGTGATTCAAGCCTTACCTCCAAATGTGAAATGCCATGACTGAGAGCATCTCGGAGAAGTTCTATAACTGCACTGTATTCAGCCACATTATTCGTGGTAGGACCCAAACAAACCCCCCCGAAGAGACAAGTTGGTCAGTGGGTGAATAAATGACCCAAGCTGCTGCATCCAACTGACAGGTGTGGCGACTGGCGCCATCAGCAAAACCTAAGAAGTGTTCGGTTGACATCTGGTACACGAAACGAAACACACATAAGATGACCTAACGAGCATAACCAAACTAGCTTTACAAGAATATACAACTATGTTACAAGAAAAAGTACTTCAGCCTAAGCATAATACTTCTTCAGGTAGAGCCCATTTCTAGGCTCGGCCAACTTATTACCTTCGTAATCTATTAGTTCATAGGCACCCTTCTTCAATACTTTGAAAATTATAAAAGGTCCGAGCCACCTAGATTTGAATTTGCCAGGTCCTAAGGGTTCTTTGTCTTGATCCCAAAGTAGGACCAAGTCTCCTTCAATGAAAACCCTAGGTTTGACGGATTTATCGTACTGCCCTTTGACTCATTTTTTGTGGACCTCGTTTGTTGTGAGCGCGTCGTGGCGCTGCTCATCCAAATGTTCTAAGTGTAACAAATGCTCTTCTAGTGTTGAAGTGTCTGGTAGTAACTGAACTGCTAATTTTAGCGAAGGAATCTCGCATTCAATCGGTATGACTGCTTCTATCCCGTGCACAAGTTGGAAGGGAGAGAAACCGGTAGCAGTCTTAACGTTGGCTCGGTAAGCCCAAAGATCCAAGTACAGCATGATGTGCCAGTTATTTTAACTGGCATTAACAGTTCTTTATAGTATAACCTTTAAAGTTTTTTTCACTGCTTCAACTTGTCCATTCGCCTGTGGATAGTATGAAGACAAATGTTCTTGTCGAAAACCAAGCATTGTATGCAACTCAGTCATCATGCTATTTTGGAAATGACTGCCATGATCAGTCACTATCTCTTTAGGTATGCCAAACCGTGCTATGATTTGATTAAACACGAAGTAAGCGGCAGTTTATCCATCTACCTTAACAGTAGGCATTGCCTCTGCCCACTTAGTAAAGTAGTCAATGGCAACGATGATGTAATGATGTCCTCCAGCCGAAGCTGGATTGCATGTCATGTAATCAACCCCCCATTTTGTGAAGGGACCTGCTGCAATTACAGGATGAAGAGGAGCTGGATGTGCCGTCATTTTCTTAGTGAAAAACTGACATGGTCGACAGTGTTTCACTGCTTCCACAAAATATTTAAAGATCGTGGGCCAAAAATATCCGGCACGCAGTATCTTCTGAGTTGTTGCCAACCCAGAAAGATGTCCCCCACAAGCTCCACTGTGGGCATCATTTAATACTGCTTCAGCTTCTTCCCGATTTAAGCAGCATCGTAAAATGGAATCTACCCCACGTCGATATAAAGTATCTGAGATGATAAGGTAGTTCTTCGCATGGCTTTTGAGCTTGCGTCGCTCTTCTCGAGAAAAAGTGGTAGGACACCTCAAAGTCTGGAGATATACTAAGATATCTCCGTACCATGGGTCAGAGGAGGCAATGAGGAAGATATGTTCATCAGGGAGTGATGTTTCTTCCTCAACGTGTTCTAGGTCGCTTGGAAATTCTGAGATTAACTCAGCGAACACTAGTGACTTCTTCGACTTAGCTGATTGAAAGACCAAATCGAATTCCTGTAGTATTACAATCCATTTATTATATTTCCCACCAATGATTCGTCGGGTGAGAACATACTGGAAAGGATTGATTTCTGCTATCACAGTGGTAGTTGATAAAAGTATATAGTGACGAAGCCTCTGTACCACATAGACCGCGGCAAATGCTAACTTCTCAACGTGCGAATATTTAACCTCAAGGGCTATCAATGCGCGAGAAAGATAGTAGATAACATGCTCTTGGAGCATATCATCTTCCTGAACCAAAATGATACCAATTGTATTAAGAGACGCTGCCAGGTATAACAAAAAGTCTTTTGAGTAATCTGGCGGGCTCAACAAGGGTGCTGAAAGGAGTGCCTTTTTTAAAGCTTCAAAGGATGCTTGAGCAGCTTCATCCCACACAAAGTAGGAGTCTTGTTTGAGTAGCCTAATAAAACCTTTGGTAATTTTAGCGTAGTTTATGATGAATTGCCGTAAGAAATAAGACATGCCTTGCAGACTTTGAAGTTGTTGCAAGGTGCGAGGAGGAGGCAGATTTACAATCGCCTCTACTTTAAGCGGGTCGACCATTATGCCACGATTGGAGACAATGAATCCCAGTAAACGTCCTGATTCGACACAGAACACACACTTATTCGGATTCAAACAAATCTTATATTTTCTGCATCTTTCAAACACTTGTCTAAGATGATCTGGATGATCCTGTCTCTTTCGAGATCGCGTCGGGAGATCATCCAAGTAAGGTTCTACAATGTGTTTGATATCATGAAAAGCAAAATTCATCGCGCGCTGGAAGGTAGCTCCAGCATTCTTCAAGCCGAATGGAATTTTTCGATAAGCTAAGGTCCCCCATGGGAAAATGAAAGTTGTTTTATGCTAGTCTTTGGGTTTGATTTCTATTTAGTTGTATCCCGAAAAACCATCCATGAAAGAGAACATCTCATGTCCCGCACAAGCATCTATAATTTGATCGATAAATGGTGTGGGATAGTTGTCTTTCGGACAAGCTTTGTTTAAATCCTGGAAGTCAGTACAGACTCTAATGGTACCTTGCTTCTTATCGACCGGAACGGGGTTGGAAACCCATTCCGTCATATCAATCGGATAAATGAAACCGGCTTTGAGCAACTTTTCAACCTCCGCCTTAATGGAGGCCGCTTTTCTAGGGTTCACGGGACGGAGCTTTTGTCTCACAGGTTTTGCGTTAGGATATGTCGTAATGACATGCTCCATGATGGCTGGGTCAATACCTGGCATCTCCTCATATGACCAGGAAAAAATGTCACGGAATTCTTTAAAAAGTTTTGTATACAGAGCGATCTCTTCTGGAGAACATTCTGCACCAATAAAAATATTTTCCACAACCCTGGGTTTGGTGGAAATGTTGATTGGAATTGTTCTTGAAATATTCGCCATATTTCCTTCAGCATAAACAGCTCTCGAAGTAGAAGGAGAAGATGACAAATCAACCAATCCACCGGGTCTCACAGGGAAATCTCCTCTCTCAATCCTGTCTAGATCTGGAAGCATGTAGGACCTATGATGCATATGTTCCCAAGGTTGGTTCAGGCCCATCATAACTTCTAAGATGGCTTCATCAGATGGAAAAACCGTATCTAAACAATCGAACGAGTGAGTAGAATTCAGTGACCATGCCGGAGCATAGTCCATATCTGACTCAATAGAGACTGGTGGAGTCATGATATGTTCCATTGCAGCGTGTTGAGTTTCCATATAAGCCACTTCTGCAATGGACGGAGGCACAAAAGGTTCTGACGTAGTAGGGAAGATCCAAGGATCAGTTCTTAAACCAACCGTGAATGTTTCGGTAGCAGTACCCACATCAGAACGCATAAAAAGAACAGGGGAGGGGATGTCGAAAGTGCCTATTAACGAACCATACAACCCTGCTCCTAAACTCTCATTAACTGGGGCGGTTTGATCAACTAAAGGAACTGTGGTTTCCGAAGAAGTCTGGTTGTTTCTCTGAGTGAAAGAAAGTTGATCGACTGTAATGATCTTACCTTCAAATGGGAACATAACAACTCGAAAAACTACCGATGCAATGGCTCGCATGGCATAAATCCAACTCCTGCCCAATAACATATTGTAATCAAGCGGAGCGTCCAGAACTTCCACTTCAACAACAACTGTCTTACCAGGCAAAGTGACATCAAATGATGGCAAAACTCCATGTGGGCAGAAATTTATGCCATCAAATGCAGTAAGCAGCGTGTTAGAAGGGGCTAACTCAGGAGAACCTAGAGCTTTCCAACAGGAAATTGACATTACGCAAGTCGACGTGCCCTCATCTACAACATCTCATTTGATGGTCATTGGACCATGAGCGACTTCGATCTGAAGGGAAACGTGATAGGGAAACCGGTATTTGACATCAGTCATATCAAATCGCGCAGACATATTAGAGGATTCCATACTCCCAATGGCTTCCAGAAGTGCATTCCGTTGTAAAGGACAACTTTGCAAGACTTCTAAAGTAGACATGGCACAAGGGGTCTGGGCTAAATCTTCAACCACAGTGTAGTTAGAAGCAGCCCATGTGTTGGGATTGTGCGATGCCCTCTTCAAGACACCTTTCTGAATCTTGGGCATTGGGTCCACAGGTATGTGAAGTGGAGTGGAAGATTCTGGAATCTCCTTATCTTTTTTCTGTGCTTCCGGGGTATAGTTCCTGGCTCTGGTTTGCAAGAGTGCATCCGAATTAACCATGTTTATAAACGTTTGATCAACCGTAGCATGTGTAGTGCACCCAGATTTTGAGGTGCCAGAAGTTGAGCCCTTCCCTTTAGGGAATGGATCTTTCAGGACGGCAGGCTTCTTTTCTCTTAAAAGCTTCTAGGCTTCTTCAAGCAGAGGGCATTGGTGAGTAAGGTGGTTCTGCTTGCAAAGTTTACAAGGGAGCTTAACCTTCTTTTCCTCTTTGTTACCCTCTTCGGCATTGTCTTTTTTGGGCTTTTGTTGGTTCCCCTCTCCTTTCTTGCCCTTCTTTTTGTTATTGGGCTGCCGAGGGCCCTTTTGATTGTTCTGAACTTGGTTGACAGGCTTAGAAGTAGAAGGAGAGGTCGTGACGGAAGAAACATCTATAGTCGATTGTTTGACTGATAAGGCATGAACCTGTTTAGTCAGCGCTTCGAAAGCTGCAGAGTCAACTGAACCCACTATGCCGTCAGCATGTGGTCTAGGTTTCGGTTTACTCGGATCGGTATTCGATTGCGGTGCATTGGGTATGATCTCATACAGTAACCCAGATTATGCATACACGAGGTCTAACTGCTGAGTCCATAAGATGGCTTCTTCCTCATTAGATACTCCAGATGTAGCTACTTGCTTAGAAATATAAGGAAGGAGTGATTTCAAGTACCACTCAAGAAGGAACTCTAGAGCTATGTTGGCCTTAATGAGCCTCTTCCGTCTTCGGCACTCCTGAATGTGGTCAGATAAGTGAGTGGATTTATTTTGTCTAAAATTAGACAAAAGGTCTGTTCCAGCATCATACCGAACAGGAAGCTGGAAGTGATTCAAAAAGACTGTGGCGATATCCCCAAAACTAGAGAATGTTGCCGCAGGTAACTCAATGTACCATTTGGCTGCAGCACCGGTTAAGGTCCTTTGAAACAATCTCAATCTGATGGAATCTTCGTTTAATGAATTGGAGGAACACCATAAGTGGAAAGTAGTGACATGGTCACCAG
Source organism: Larix kaempferi (assembly GCA_027924585.1). Lineage (NCBI taxonomy): Eukaryota > Viridiplantae > Streptophyta > Pinopsida > Pinales > Pinaceae > Larix > Larix kaempferi. The sequence goes on along the minus strand of BSBM01000361.1, from coordinate 67,306,613 downwards.
GGTCTTCACCTGCTTTTCCTTCAAACTTTGGAATGTCCGAAGGTAACTTGGTGGGAACTGATGGCCATGCCGCATTATGACACACAGGATCGTTCGTCAGTTTGGAAAGATCTGGAAAATTTAAAGTTTCCAGAAATGGTAGACGAGGCCGGTAAGACGGTACTTGATAAGGGGAACCACCCATCGTTTGACCCATGAACTGTTGGTAGGGGTTTCCCCCAGCCGTCTGCTGGTAGGGGTTTCCCCCAACCATCTGTTGATAAGGGTTGCTTCCGGCCATATGCTGAAAGGAGTTTCCACCTACCATCTGTTGATAGGGGTTTCCCCCAGCTACTTGTTGGTAGGGGTTGCCCCCTGCCATCTGTTGTTGTTGTGCGAAAGAGTTATTAAAATTTCCCCACCCATATGAAAGTGGATTAGTGCTTTGTAGGTTCGTCCACTGTGGCTGGGTGTTAGCCCCGCCATATTGCTGGTTAAAGATATTACCCCCTCCCCCTGAAAATAAGGAAAAAGTGACATTACCTGTAGGCATACTACATTGATTCATGTTAGGGCCTACAAAGGTATTGAGACCATTAGAAGATGATGTGGACGGTGCAGTCATGGTGCCCATGACTAGCATGTTTGTAGAAGCACTTGGTCCTACAACAGGTGTGGAAATCCAAGTACTAGGAATCTGATATAACGGTCGAGAAGCAGAAGGTGCTGCACAGTTGGCTGTACTACTAGGTCCAATAGTAGGTGTAGGAATAGATGCCATCATTGTCGAACTAGGCATACCTAATGTACTAGTGTTGAAACTGAAAGATGGAGTAGATACAGATGTGGTTTGTGCCTGACTTGGTGTAGCAGTAAAAGAAGGATTTACTGTGTTGGTGTTCATACCTAAAGTGGGAGTTTGGGGAACTCCCTGTTCACCTCCTAAGTTAGACATCAGATGTCCGGGTAAGGAATTGTCTGCACTGAAATAGGGCTGCTAGAAACCAACAGGTGACAGAAGCGGAATTCTAGTATTGGTTAAAGGAGGATTGAAAGGAGTGGTATACTCCGCAGAAGTAAGATCTTCCACCTCAAATGTTCTAAAGTGTTGCTGATCTGTGGTACCTGGTAGTGGTTCCTCAGGAACCTCTATTTCAAGGTTTTCTATTACAAGAATTTCTTCAGGAAATTCAGTTTCAGGAGTAATTTCTGAAGAAATACCGAGGTTTACCCGCTGTCGTCTAGCTGGCTGTAAAGGTTCTATTCTAAGTGGTGGAAGGTTTTGAAACCTCCTCGATCTACAAAGCTCTTGATTCTCTATGATTATAAATATAAAATAACAGACTAGAACCTAGTGGCCACTACAACTAGGGGGCAAACAGCACGCCAGCTAAAAAGTCCTAAGTATACAAACCAGGCAAACAAAGATGCTTTCCGGAGAAGAGTCTGGGATGATGAGGGCCCAGAACAGATCAACGAAGGAAGAAAGACAGTTACCTGGGGTCCACAATACAATGACTAAGGGTGCAAGCGCTGGAATCACCCAACCACCCTCCCAAAGACCTGCAAGGGATTTCCTCCCACGTCTGTCTTAGGTACAGCAGATATACCCTCTATTGTCACCTATGTATGAACCTAGAGTCAGATACTAAGGATACCACAAAACCAAAAACTCCTGGGGGAACAGTCACCGGTCGAATCAGAAAGCGTGGGAAGGGTAGCTAAGCTCGAAACTCGAAAGAGTCCCCAATACGCAATCCGATCCTGGCGTATGCTCGAACAGAAAGTAGCAGGAGTATTCCCAACAATCAGATCTTGCAATGACCTACTGCATAGATCCCAGGCAAGTTTTGAGTGAGGTGGGTTTACCTGTGATAGTCTTACTATGATTTTTGCGCAATGTGTGATCTTCAGTGGTTTAAGGTGATTTAAACTCAAGATCCTAACCAAAACTAGTTGGTGTAGTGTATCCCTAAAAAGAAAAAATGTTTCTAGTTTATTTTATTAAAAAAAAAATTAGGGTTGTTATTACTCAAAAAGGGTAGTGCTTTTGTGTGGCGTGGTTGCAACAAGGAACAAAAGTGCAATAAAATCAAAACTTTCTACAACAAAGCTCTTTTCATTTTTCATTTACTTCTTTCCAAAACTGAAAATCTGAGTAAATCTACTAAAAAAAAATTTTGTTTTCTTTTTTGAAATGGTACAAAATATCCTATTCTATCTTGTAACAAGAAAAATAAGTCTTATTAAACTTAAACTACCAAAAAAATTTTGCTTTTTCTATAAACGAAAAAGAACTTATCAAAATGGCAAGCAAAATAAAACTTATGTGCAATGTGTGTAAGTATGGCTAAAAAGTTCCTAAGCTTATAGCTATCAAGACCTTAGCTTGAAAAAGACTTGATCTACAAGTTTTTTGCAAAGAAAAAGCCTCTAAACTTGGAAACAAAGTGGGAGAAACAAAGGAGAAAGACACAAAAGGACTGACCTAAAGTATCTAGCCCTAGCAAGACCACTATGCCAAGCAAAAGTAGACAAGCAAGCTGCCAATTACTAACACAAAGAAACTGAGAAATGAATTAGCCTACAGCTGTTTAAACGCACTTGCAACCAGCAAAAGACAATAAGTCTAGGAAGAATGGAAATGAACCAAAACGGAAGACACCCTAGAGGCTCTACAACGGACCAAACCCTGAAAAAAAGGATAGGAGGAGTAGAGAGAAAACGAACGTCGCCACAAACAGCGGATACAAGAGTATGCAGGTTTGTAAACTAGCAACATGCAGTCAGGGTCTAAAAAGTGGAAGTGCTCAACACAAAACACACCCTAGTCTTCCAAAAAAAGTCACAAACAGTCCAAACATTCCAAAGGTCAACAAGCGGTTCAAAAGATGGAAAAAACCCAAAAGAGAAGGTTCTATGACTTAACCAACAGTTCAAAACCTCATACAACAGTCAAAGAGATCCAAAAGCAAAGTCAGCAAACCACAAGAATGGCTAAAACTCAAGCAAACTATTAATGAATAACTTCAGGAAATGTACCTTACTGTGCAGTAGGGAAACTCGCGCCCCTGCAGAGATGGGCGCTACTGTATATATGGAACAATAGCGTATGGGCGCTACTATATATATAGCAGAGTAGCGCTCATATCTCAAAATCTTAAAAAACTGACTTTGAAATAAACCAAAAGACTGATGAAAGCATCAAGAAACAGGCAAGGGATACCTACAGGGTTTCTTAACACATCAAAGAAGTCAAAACAATCTGGGAAGACAAACAAGAACAAGGTTTCCGCAAGGTTTCCTAGAGCCAAAACTCAACTTTCCCCAGTGGAGTCGCTAGTCTGTTGGCGGGAAAATCTACCCTATAGCAAGGAAACTAATGCTATCAACTTGGTTGGGGTGACAGGTAAGTGTACTGATGATATTGCAAATATATTTATGAAAAGAAACAAGTTATGGATCTTGAGAAGACACCTTTTAATCGAAGTTTGATCCTAGCTTCTGCTTGATCTCGTGTTTAACCCTCAAATCCACCTTCCTTTCAGTAAACCTGCAATAACAATACCTTTCTCAAAGCACTTTGGACAATATATAAAACTTGAAAGAAACAAAAACAATGTTTAACATTCAATATTGACCAAAACAGATCCAAATTAAGATGTTATCTCAAAAAACATTTAAGTTGGAACAAGAAAGACACTTCAACCTTTATTTGTCAAAAGTAGAATGATGTACAAGTATACCTGATCATGTAACAGGCTCTTGCAACTTGATTATGGGCTCTGGCTCTTCTCTGGCTTGGATATCTTCAGCATCAACTCCTCCAATGCAAGCTTCTCTCTATGTCTCCAAGTTTCTCCATTAATCCATCTCACCATCTAGGTAACCTTTCTCTTTTAATCTGCTTTGTATTTATAAGATTGCAGAAGTAGTTCAGGTCGATGTATAGTTATGGAGGAAGTTGGGGGAGTTAGGAAACTACCAGCAACTAATCATCCTCGAGAAATTAATTTATTTTCTAATCATCTTTTAAGATCTACGCGACTCTTGTTCAGTGAAGTAGTGTATAGGGCGCTACTTTAGTGCTTATCAACTAGCGCTCATTCGATTTTAAATGGTGAGCGCTACTATGCTGAGAAGGAGTAGCGTATATTAGGGTATGGGCGCTACTATTATACACTGGAGTAGCGTATGGGCGCTAGTCTCTTTGAGTAGAGTAGCGCTCATATCTCAAAATGATATTTTTTGGGGTTTTCCAGTAATGTCAGGAAATGGAGTGAGTCAAAGTATCATCTAAAGTCAACATGCTCCTCCATCCAAGCTGTCCTTTTGTGTGATCAACAGCTCAAGGTGATCACGGACGGAGAGGTGCAAGTTTGACCTATAACAATATAGAAGACAACTTTCCAGTGTCACCATGGTCAATTTGAGATTCTGGTTATACATTTTGGCCTAACAAATGCACCTGAAACTTTTCAATCTTGCATGAATAGAGTGTTCAGCAGGCAGCTCCGTAAGTTTGTACTTGTTTTCTTTGATGATATTTTGATCTATAGTAGGACTTGGGAAGAGCATTTGCATCATTTGGATATTGTACTAATAATATTGGAAGATCAATATTTGTATGCAAAGCTAACCAAGTGTGAGTTCTGAATGACTGATATTTTGTATCTTGGTCATGTGATTGGTCAATATGGAGTTAAGGTTCACATGGAAAAGGTCCAAGACATTCTAGATTGGCCTAGTCCCAAAAATATCACTAAACTAAGAGGGTTCATTGGGCTATGTACCTACTACCGGAATTTTGTTAAAGGATTTTCCAAGTTGACATCTCCTTTTAAAAATGTCACTAATAAAGGAGCTTTCCATTGGTCAGAAGAATCTGAACAAGTGTTCAACATAATGAAGGAGGTAATGAGCAATTTTCTTGTTCTTGCACTTCCAGATTTTTCTCAACCTTTTGTTCTTGAGTGTGATGTTCCAGGGAATGGAATTGGAGCAGCCTTGAAGCCAAATAAGCACCCCTTGGCCTTTGAGAGCATAAAATTGAAGTCGCATGAAATGTTGTATTCGGTCTATGAGAAATACATGCTAGCCATCATGCATGCTCTAGTCAAGTTTAGGCAGTATTTGGTGGGAGGTAAGTTTATTATCAAGACTGACCACAACAGTTTGAGACACTTCTTAACCCAAAAGGAGTTGAATGATAGGAAATAGAAGTGGGTAATCAAGGTCCAAGCATTTGAATTTTATATTGAATATAAGAAGGGTAAGATGAACATTTTAGCCGATGCACTTTCTAGAAAACCCACACTTGCATTGCTCAAATTTCAAGATGATTGGAAAGTACAACTTGGGGTAGAATATACAAAGAACCAGTTTGCTTGTGATTTATTTGATGGGTTAATTCATGATGATGCTTATAATATTGTCAATGATATAATTTATTATAAGGATAGGATCTCTTTAGTTCCAGAATCCATACTAAAGAAGAATATCCTTGAAGCTTCCCATGATGTGCCTTTAGTAGGTCATCTAGGGTTTCTGAAGACTTACAAGAAAGTGAGGGAAAGGTTCACATGGAAAGGGATGAAGAAGGAAGTGATGGAGTATGTCATATCATGTGTGGCATGTCAGAAAAATAAAGTAGAGAATAATCATCTAGCAGGGCTCCTACAACTACTCCCCATTCCTAAGCAGAAATGGGAAAGTGTATAGATGGATTTCATCACTAGGCTTCCCAAAATCCAAGGTAAAGACAGTATTTTTTTTGTGGTTGATAGGCTGACTAAATATGCACATTTATTTTCTGTCACAACTAATATTGCAGCCATCCAAGTGGCTGAACTTTTCATCAAATAAGTCTTCAAACTTCATCGCATACCCAAGTCCATCATCAGTGACATGGACATCAATTTTACTAGCAATTTTTGGCAAGAACTGTTCAAGTTAGTAGGGAGAAGTTTGGACATGAGAACTAGCTACCATCCACAGGATGATGACCAAACAAAGAAAGTGAACCAATGGTTGGAAGGTTACTTAAGAAACTATGTCACCGGCCAACAAAATTCATGGACTACTTGGCTCCATTTGGGAGAGTTTTGTTACAACACTACTTTTCATCTCTCGATTGGTATGTCTCCTTTCAAATCTCTTTATGGATATGATGCACTTAATTTTTATGACCTGATATTTGGTGATTGTAAGACACAGAAGGAAAAGGATTGGATCCAAGAGAGTCAAGACATACTTAGGACTCTCAAGGACAACTTGTAAGTAGCACATAATATGCAAAAAGTGCATGCAGACAAGCATAGAGTTGAGTGAGCTTTCCAAGTTGGATATCTGGTATATTTTAGGTTGAATCCCTATAGACAGTCATCATTAAAGTCTAAAGGGACTGAGAAGTTGCAAACAATATTCTATGGCGCCTACCAAGTTTTTAGAAAGATCAGGGAAGTGGCTTATGAGCTAGAAATTCCTCTGGGCGGTTGGATTCACAATGTTTTCCATGTGTCATGTTTGAAGAAAGAAGTAGGGAAGCAAGTCAAAGCTTCACAAGACTTGCCACCCCTGGATGATGAAGGGAATTTGGTGCTGATCCCTAAGATGATTTTGGAGGTCTGAGAGAAGAAGATAAGGAGTAGAATCCTTAAATAATTTTTGATGCATTGGGAAGGACTACCTAGTGAGGATGCTACTTGGGAAGGAGAACATATCTTACAGCATCCAAATTCAAAATTTCTTGAGGAAAAGCAATCTTGGGTGGGGAGGAATTTACTGTCCCCTCAACAGTGAACATTGGATCAAGACCCTAATCCAACCAATCCCTTGTGTTGAGGAGACAACTTCAGTATCATGGGGTTAAATTTTGTATTCCAGGAAATTAATTAATTAGGAGTGTGCAGTTAATTTTATCCAAAGTTTGCTATCCACTTGGAATAATTATTTATGATGCATTTAATATTTTAATGTTGAATAAATGAATATAATGCTCCAGTAGGGCGCATTAGTGGATAACATTGGTTGAGAAGAGACTTGAGGAAGAAGTCAAAGAGAAAGTACATAAATCTAGAAAATCTGGAAAAAGGAAAGAAAGGAAGAGCAAATCAAGAAAAGCAACATAAAGTAGGAAGCAGCACAAAAGCAGAAAGAAGGAAAGTTCAAAAAAGAAGGAAAGTTCAGAAAAGGAAGAAAAAGAAGAAAAGCCAAAGAAAAGCAATCAGAAAAGGAAAAGGGAGGAAAGCAAAGCAAAAGGAAAGGAAGGAAAGCTAGCTTTTCTTATCCACTCAATGAGGGCACATTACATAAGAATACTTGCTCCTCAAGTCACCTAGTCACTATAAATGAACTAGTGCACACCACATTCACATCTTTTGTCAGTTTTATGTTTTTATTGAGAGCAATTGTGCCTTAGAGACTTGGGAGATGTGCCCCTAGTCCAAGTTGGGAGATGTGCCCCTGCTTCATGTGAGAGGATGATGGTATTCATCCATATTCATTGAGTTTATTTTAAGCTCCTATAGCTTATCAAGTCAACTTTGAATTTCAGAAGAAGCATCATCCATCTCATGGTTCGAATCTCCAAGCTTCCTATGGATTTCTAGAGCTAGATTCTTGTATAGAAGAAGAGATATCTTACTATAATGCTCTGAGAGGCCTATTGGTACATAACTGATGTAATTATAGTGAATGTGTTGAAACAGGGTATTTTGACAAGGGTTCACTCTGTCGTCAACAACACCAACAACCCCTTATTCACCGGCCCGGAAAGGAGTCACCCTTCCCAAAAACACCTGCAAAGCAAGTGAGGTCTCACCCGGGGCAGATAAGGGTGCTGCAGGAACCAAGCTTCTGCAGTTGCAAAGAAGATATGTGCATGTTAACCAAAGATTACAATATTTACTACAGTCTATTTAACCAACATTCGCATATTTATCTCAAAGCATATTCAACAACATATTCGTGTTAACAAACAACATGTGTCAACACAAATCAACAAAAAGCATTTAAATAACCCATCATCGCATAACAACAGAATTCATAACCGAACATCTTCATTGATTAACATCTACGAAACAAACCTCGCAGGGAATAGTCAACAGAATCCAAAAGATCGCATTAGTTTCCAAAAATTAGATACCTTTAGGCTTACAATCTTGTTCTATTTATTTTCTTTTCTCTTATTACAATTTGGTCCACATGACTGACTCAACTAATCTAACAACTCTTATACTTCCACAAAACGTGGCGAAAGGTCCTTCTGTGACATGACCTTTTCGCACCTATCGACTTCCGTACTTCCGATGGATCTATCCTGTGCCAACAGGCCCCCAGCACAAACTTGTGGCTCATCCTGAGCCACTTCAGTTGGATATTGTTGGTTTGTTGTACTGCTGCTGAAATTCATTGTAGGAAGTCTGGATCTGGTCTACTATCTCTTTAATTGAATCGCGGAGCTGTGTACTTTATGTTACCTGCTGCTACGTTGGATAGTCACCTTCTGTCGGGCCTCCTGCAACTATTCCTGTACCTGTTTCATCTCTGGAACTATTTTGGAAATGAGGGCTTCATCCTTTGCTTGAAGTTCATTCAAATGTGTCGCTCGACGTTGCTTCCTTTTGTCAGCTTTTTCTGCTCGTTGCTTCATAGTCTGGAGTTCTGCAGTCTTCGTCATCCGTGGCATTGTGGGCATCATTTTAAACGATCCTTTAAATGTCTCCAACTGTTCTTCGACTTCACGAAGCGCGTTCTTTTGTTTAGCTAGCTGGTCATCATCAACCAATCTATCCTAGATTTATGTAATGCTTATTTCCACCTGTTGGGTTTCCTGTTCCATATCCTGAATCTTTGCCACTACTTCCTCTATCACTGTCTAACGACTCTGAACTTGTGTGGGTGGAGTGATGGGTGTAAGTCGAGTTTGCAAGTCCGCATTTTCCTTTCGGATTTCAATGACAACGACTCCTAACATCACAGCCTGGGCTTCTGGGGTAACATTCGGATCTATCTCGGCCTTTTCACATGTGTGCACAAGTGCTTGTTCTAGCCGCGTCCTTTCCTCGACAACCTTTCTCTACTCAGTGAGTGCGATAGCCTGCTCCTGGGTAACCTTCTCTTTTTCTACCAGCGTTGCTTCCAACCGATCTTTTTCTACGATCGCTTGTGCTTTTGTTGCGATAGTTGTGGCATGTTTGGTTTGAAGGTGTTCTACTTTGATCTCGTTGTGTTGTAGTTGCTTCATATATTCAACCATTTTGTTATGTATTGTAACCTCATGGTCACGGATCTCTACGCTTGCTTCCGCTTGGACACAGTGTAGGGTTAACATTGGGAGCAGGTTGAAATCGACCATTGCCAAGTCAGCCTTCCGAATCTCAATATCCAAGGTGTCGTCTCCTGTCAAGAATGCATGGGTTTTGACCTGGATGACGCATTGCTGGGTGCCTACAGCTACCTCAAATCTGGGGTTCGGCTAGTTCTAGTAGAATTCTTCGTGCGGTACCTTGATGTTGATTATTGTATTTTCCACCATGTTTAGCAATTCCCCAATGTACTAGAAATTGTCGACGGAATGCTTCGTGACCTTTCGGCGATTGTGCTCTATGATTTGCATGATACTATCCATCAAGCTGTCGACCTGCTATAGAGTGAGCCCCATGCGTGTACCATTGTCGTTGCAGTCCATTCTGTTCTTTGTTCGTCCTTCTTCCTACTGGAGGTCAAGCTCCGGGTCCATTGGGATGTTGGTCACTGAGGCCCCATCGTGACTAGAGTTGACCGTTTGATCCTTCGCATTGGTCTCCTGTTCCTCCTTCTAGTTGGAAAAAGCCGCTTTGTTCTAGGCTGGTTCCTATCATCCTACTGTTTGGGCCGCTTCGATGTCCTTCGGATCGGCAGGGAATTTCCATTCCTCAGGCTAGTGGGCGATGATGTTATCAAGCTCGGCTTCACTGAGCTTGTACTGTGCTCTTACCCATTGCTTGGTCGGATTTGTGTGTGCTCGGAGGTAAATCGTGTGTACTTTGATAAATATTTGAGCGATGGACTAATACTTCGTCGCAACTTGTAGTGTGATCCGCGGTATCATCATTGCATCCTTTCAAGCCAAATGTAGAACTGGATAACATTCTCCTGCTACCGGGCCTTATTGGTAGTTGCCCACAAATTCTGGTATTGCGCATCGTCGCATACTCGCGGTTCTGTGAGGGCCACCCCTTGGTAGTCGTCAAGTTCCCTCCATGCTTTTAGGACGATCAAGAGGAGTAACCATGAGTATGTAAAGGGTCGTCCATGTTCGTAGGCATCGTATGCGTCCTCGGCCAATTCGTGCAACGGGAATTCAGCCCAGTTCATCCTTTCTCTTGTGGCAAATCGTTCTGCTGCTGTAATGACCCCTGAATTGCATTGCATCGGTCGATTTTTCCTTTTTACCTTGACCGCCAATATTTTTGCTGTGACTTAGAACGCTGGGTTATTGATTGTGTGGATCAGGTAGCCTCGGGAATCCTTCTGTACCCCATACTTTATAGCCAACTACTCGGCTACTTTCTTATCATTATCCTTTCCCTGAAAAAATTGTGACGAGTTGGCTCCCTCTTGTGGTAGGCCAGTGAATGTGGTGATGAGGTCGAGGGTAACTGGGATTCTCTCATGCAGCCACAAGGAGATGTCATGGAAGCATGCAAGGAGTTTCTTGATGCATGCATTGACATGCGCCAGGCACCCAAAATGTTGTAGAAGAGTGATGCCCAGCAATCCTGATTGTGCCAATCCATGTGCCCACTCCCTCGGTTCCTTCGTGGTTGGGCCACCTACATGGGGGACATCCTCTTAAGCTTCTACGTACTCTTTAAAATTATCTAGATCATGGTTGGTGTATTGCAATCTCTGCAAATTGATGGTGATATCACCAATTGTTTTAACCCCTGTGGGTACTGGTGCAACTACAATAGTGTATTTGTCATTTTTGTTTATCTACAGCGTGGGCGCCCCTGTCCAATGAGGCAGAACATATTTTGCAAGCATGGGACCACCGTATCCCTACTGTACATCTTCAATAGCTGAGGATCCGGTAGCGCCATTCTTATTTCTGGTGGATGCCCTAGTGGCCTTTTTGTCTCTCGACCAGAGTCAGGGGGCAAGTCGCACTCCTCTTTTTCTTATGTGGGATTGACGACATAACTCTGGGTTGCTCTTAAACAATCAGTGTGGCCTTTGGTTGTTCGGTACTGGTGCTAGATACATGCACTTCCATTCGGCTCCTGGAATACAATAATGGTTGAACTTGTTTCCCCGTTTCCTTCTATATAGCAGTTGGTAATGTCCATCCGTTCGAGGCCATCATTGTCGATTCTTGTCGGGATTATCCAAATCTGTCGCTTGCACTGGGTATTAACTCCCAATGTCTTGGGCTTGACGTTGTTCGATATGGTATAAATTTCGCTTCTAGTGTCTTGAATGCCGGAGTGGATTAGTACTCGTCATGGCAGCTTCCGTCTTGGGCCTATCATGTCGACCGCTTTTTGTGATTTATTATGATTCGTGTGATACCTATATTTCCTTATTTATTATTATTAGGTGGTGCCGTACTATCGACACCGTATCGTAGGGTTTAGTCTTCATGCTGGAGGATGCCGTTTGTGGTTGCAAATTTCTTGCGATCGCATATTCATCTATCTCGAACTCATCCTCCGAGGTGTGAATGTCTTGTCTCTCTAAGGACCTTGTCGGAAATAAGTCCTGAGATTCATGCAGTAGGTCTGCTATTTTCGTAATAATTGATTCATCCCAATGCTTTTCAACATTCACGACATTCAGGTTTTCCATTGATCCAATGGTTACCTTCATAATATTCAGTGGCTGATTGTAATTGTCGATGGGTAGCTTAGGTGCCATCCCATCATTGTTATCATTCGGTTTTCTTGCGATGTTGTAGTAGTTCCTCCTTATTTCAGGTGTTATGGTCCATCGGAGTTCTGATAGTTGTGTTATCAGTTCTGCCTCAGAAATCTTCTTCTTACTTATCTGAAGTGCATTATGGATGAAGGGATTCTTATCTGAGAGGGAGAACATTTGGCTAAATCCAATAGTTAACTGATCCCAAGAAAGTGTACCATGTCCCAGCTCCGCTGTGACATACCAACTCCGCAGTTTTTCATCCAATGTATGCACAAAGGCATGCACCCACTCCTGCTCCGGTCGCGCTACCCATTGGTGCTAACAAGCCTTTACATGTTCATTTGGGTTACCCTGGCCATCATATTTTTGTCCGTTCCATGTTGTGGTGTTGCTGAAACATACCTCTAGGAGGCATCGGCATAGTGGCCAGTTTGATATCCTTGATTTATGTGCTTCCCACTAGCGCGCAGGAGTAGCCTTCAAGGCTTCCTCTAGGGCCAAGAGACTTTGTGGTTCCGCTACCTTTCCTTCGAATTCTGTTAAGAAGGTGCTCAAATTTGGTAACCCTTCGTACATTGGTAATGCACACTCCTAAGTAGCCACCCAACGCACGGACTTTGTAATCCTTACACATCTGCGAAATGATACTTCATGAAGTCGGTTTTTCCAATTCTCCAGTGCCTCGTCTGAGTCCAAAGATGCTGAGCTAGAGCTATGCCATTCCAACTCCCCTTCATCAGTTGGATTGACGTAATCTTTAGAACTATTATATAGGGTATCCTATCCTTCCCTGTATTCATTTTTGGTGGGCTCTACGTATCGTTGTCCTTCCGCACGGTCTAGTGGTGCGACAACCCTTGTTTCCCGATCTTCAAATGACATTATCCACTTCTTGAAATTGATGATTGCCTGATTTTCCATTGCCCAGTCAATTCCTAGTAGTGTTGGATACGGACATGTGTTATCTACTATCTTTATAACGTTGAAATCGGCATATGTTCGAAGTCCTTCGATTTCGATAGGAAGTTGACACACTCGGCCAAGAGGGGTGACCTTGCTCTGGTTTTCCAATCGCAGCTGTACTGGCGACCACATCATTTGTGGTTTTCCTATTGTTTCCCATGTTTGTTTTGTTAGAATGTTCACGTCTGACCCTAAATCCAAAATGATGGAGTCGACATCGAACGCTCCGATTTGTGCCAACATCCTCATTTCTCTACCTGTCTTCCTTTTCTTATGTATACGATTAACCTTGGGTTCCTGACTTCCACCCTCCTGTCGACGCAATAGCCTAGATATATCCTCCAATGCCTCCTCATCTCATGCCAACGCTAAGTAGCTCTCTAGGAAGGCTCTTAAGGTAGTGGCCTTTCTCTGCGACTTCGTCTGGTCGAATGTCGACGGCATCTCATAGATTTCTTCTTGAAGAGGTACGTTCCTCATTCGTCGCAACACCTCCTGTTGTTCCTTTAGGAAGGTGTCATTTTCTGCCCCTGCGTCAAACGTAACGTTTTTCTTTCCTATTGGTTGAACAATAGGCTATGGTTTGTCAACTCTCGTTACTGCTCGTACTGCCGCAGAGTGTCCCCTGTCTTCTGTTGATATTTTCTATACTGCTAGTTGGTTTTGATTCTGGTTTTGGTTCGACGAGGTCGGCAGGTTCTTCATTTTCCATTTGGCGATGAGTTGTGGGAAATATTCTACCGCATGGTCTGTTTCACTGCAATATGTGCATTGTGAGGCCTGATTTGGGAAATCCCTTGCGAAATGTCCTTTTTTCCCACAATTATAACATGTAGGAGGTCCTCGACTCCATCCAGCGCCCCTCCCCTTCCAACACCGCCGCCACGTCCCCCCCCAAAATCCTCCACCAAATCCTCCGTGTGGTGGTCCATACTGCACCTGCTGGTACTGTGGCTGTTGATACTACGGTTGTGGATATTGTTGATGCAGCGACTGCTGGTACTGTGGTTGTGGATACTGCGGTGTGCCATACTATAGTTTCCCATACTGCCCTTGGTAAAATTACGGCGTCTGCATAAGCTGTGATTGTTGCGGGTGTTTCTGGGTATACTGCGGCTGCTGCAATCCCAGTTGTTGCTCTTCTTTCTTTTCCAGGTATGTGTCCATGTTCCATTCTTGCAACAATTTGTGTGCTCTGCAATCCTTTTCATCATGCCCCACTGATTGACATAATTAGCAATATAGACTCGCCGGTTTCGACACTATTTTCTGTAAGTATATGCAGTCCTCTAGTCGATGCCCCCTGGCCTGGAAAATGGGACACCATGGTAGACCTTCCTAGAGAAGGGGGTTCGGCGCCCCTGAATTCAAATACTGCTGAACCACTGAACAGTTATCCTTATGATGGCCTTCCATCCCACATCTGGTGCACCATACATCTGTGCGGTTATTTTTCCCTTGATTCATGTCCTCCAATTAGAGATTCAACGTAGCCAGTTGTGCTTGAATTTTATCCATTCCAACCCCAGTCTCTCCGATCGGTGAAGCCTCTAGATTCATCGCGATTTCTAATGCTTCAACTTGATATGCAACCTTCTACTGCATCAATGGTCCTCTAATATGTGGTACCAACCCGGCGATAAACCACTCTTTATGCTACAGGTCGTTTATTGGAAAAATGACTTTCGCTATCAGTGTCTTGTATCTCTAATCAAAATCCCATACTGGCTCATTCGGGTATTGCCTAATCTCTTTGAGCTCAGTAATGTACTGTGATTCTGACTTGAGTTTTTTAAATTCCTAAATCATCGCTGCTTTGATTTCTGCCAACGATTTTCCTGGAACCTTAGTATATTTTATGAACTAGTCCAGCGCACGACCCCGAAAGATCATCACCAACTGCCCCTTTTTGATGTCTTCATTTTGGACCTGCTTCACGGTCCACACTGCTTCGCATAAAAACCAAAACTGTTCGGGATCCTCCATCCTGCTTCCTACAAAACATGACATCTTCATGTCGTCCGCCATCGCAGTGTTCCTACTATTGTTACTTACTGATGCACTACTTTTCCCACTACATGTGGGACAACTCTGTGAATTATTTGTGGTGTTTCCTTTAAATTGATAGGTGGCGTGCGGGGTCGAAGGTATGTGGTAGCTTACGATCCGCCCTTCTTCTAGGGTAGCCTGGTCACCACCTTCCTCCTCGTAATAAGGGAGCTCTGTCCTCTATGATCCTGTTGTGTAGTCTTCCCTTCTGGTCCTCTCAAGTGACTTTTCCTCGGTCCTCCTCCTCTTATAAGGATGTCGAAATATCGTTCCACTTCTCAAGGTGCCACATTCTTCCTCGACTTCCCTTAGAAATTCGTCGTCACTCATGTCCATCTACCCTACATCTTTCCTAGCCGATCCGTAACTATGCGATACCTACAACCCCTATACACTGATCCGTCTACTCATTGGAGGTCATTTTCATCATGCCTTTTTCACACACCATCATCTTAATCCACAGGTTCAGTGACAGGACAAACATACCCCTTGGTCCCTTGAAAAATCATCTCCCCGCATCACTGTAAGAACTGTTGGTATCTACCACAAACTCAGTGATGTACCCCTCTAGGATAATATCGATCCAGAAATCAACAGCCCTTGATACTGTATTGTTGAATTGCTTCAGCTGTCAAATTAGTTTTGGAGTCCACTGATCTAATTCGATACTCTGGTTGGTATGTCCTCTGAATGTCAACTGCACGAGCCACTCCTGTAGTATTATTGGAAATTCGGCGAAGAATATCTCATGCATATCCGAGTGTATGTGCTTTTGTAACCAACTTTATACTGTCTCCATCGGGTTCCTCCTTTCTTCTTTCGCAAACTCTTCTTCTTTCTGACTAAACCACCCTTGGATCTCTGGCTTCGTCGGATGCCACAACATATCCTCTTCTTTCTTCTCAAGGTCTCGGCAATGGAACCATTTGTTGACACAGGGTCTTTCGACAGGGGTTCACTCTGTCATCAACAACACCAACAACCCCTTATTCACCGGCCCAGAAAGGAGTCACCCTTCCCAACAACACCTGCAAAGCAGGTGAGGTCTCACCTGAGGCGGATAAGGGTGCTACAGGAACCAAGCTTCCATAGTTGCGAAGAAGATATGTGCATGTTAACCAGAGATTACAATATTTACTACAGTCTATTTAACCAAACATTCACATATTTATCTCAAAGCATATTCAACAGCATATTCGTGTTAACAAACAACATGTATCAACACAAATCAACAGAAAGCATTTAAATAACCCATCATCGCATAACAACAGAATTCATAACCGAACATCTTCATTCATTAACATCTACGGAACAAACCTTGTAGGGAATAGTCAACAGAATCCAAAAGATCGCATTAGTTTCCAAAACTTAGATGCCTTTAGGCTTACAATCTTGTTCTATTTATATGTTTTTATCTTATTACAATTTTGTCCACATGACCGACTCAACTAATCTAACAACTCTTATATTTCCACAAAACGTGGCGAAAGGTCCTTCTTCCGCGACATGACCCTTTCGCACCTGCCGGCTTCGCACTTCCTGCGGATCTATCCTATGCCAACAGAATGTAAACCTTTAATATCATTCATTCCAATTAAAATTACAGAAGTCTAAATTATTCTCATCTTTCTCCACCCTCTCTAGATTTTCATGGAAATTGACTAGTTTTCAGACTATGTTGAATAAATGAATGAGTAGAGGTCAAAGTGAGTTTATTTATGTTATGGGAGTTAATTAAAATGTTTTATTTCACCATACATTTCTTATTTTAATAATTCGTGAGCCTTCTCTACCTGTTTGGGAACTCCTGCATTTCACTAGTTATGCAATCCTGAATTTCAATTTTGCTTATATCTTTGTCATTATTTCTCAGAACTTCATGAAACTTGATGGAGTGAACCATGAATATTTTTTACTAATATTTAATTTTATTTAGCCTATCTGAGTTAGAAACACCCATCCCCATCCTCCAGTCAAAGTTTACACCCATCCTAGTATGCATATGTTGAGGGGCCCAAGAGTGTTGGAGTAGATTTCAGCTTTCTTCTCTTGAAACATCAATGGTCTCAGTAATTTTTGAAGAGGTATTAGCAAATATCAGAGCCTTCCATCCATACAAATATTTTTATCTTGCCCATGCTCAGTCAATCTAGCTTCCACAAACATTGTTTTAATTCATTCTGTGAAGTAGAGAGTTTTTGTATCACTAATCCTAGTTGGTACATTACAATGATGGCCTCCTCTCATGATTCCCCTTTCCTTTCTCCTTTAAACCCTTTATATTCTACTTAGAAAGTAGACATTTCAATCCATGCATGGTACTAGATATGTTCCAGCTATTAAATGTTTGTCCACTCTTTTCTAAGATTTGAAAAATTATAGCAGGTCATTGCATGCACTTTATGTATTTTTGAGCTTTGAGATCTTATTTTTGCAAAGCAAGATTTACAACTCCAATACTTTTTCATTCATTGCTTCATATTACTACTCCAATTCTATGGCTTTAATCAAATTGTAAAAATTTGAGTACATGAAAGGTGTAATTATCACTTGTCAAATCTAAGTGGAATGATATGTTCCTTCCTCCAAATGGTATTTGTTTGGACCCACTATTTCATTTTTATTTTTATTTTCATTTTAGTGTCACTCTTAGTTGTGTGAAATTGCCTTGCAATCAACCTAGTGGCTTGCATCTTAACAATGCCTTACACATGGACCAAAATTTAGCTTCCTAAGCTTAGTTACAATCATTCAAGATATGAACAAACACATGAAACATCATCACAAACCATGCCCTCTAAAACATATTATTAGAAGAAGATACAACTAGATCTATTGCAAGATAAATTATGGCCAACTATCATGACTCTATATTCAAAAAATAGCCCAAGAATTTTCTAGAACTGTTGTCATACTACTACTTGTAGAATTAATGTTATCAGGTTAGTGAATCTAGCACACAAATAGTCTTGGTCTTGTTCAACTGAAACTTAAACCACAAACACGTTGTCCATAATGAACATATTACTCTTTTAAATTGCAATGGTTTTCCTCATAGTGTGACAAGTCTACCTTCTTCATCCAAGTATAATAAAGACTTTTACAACTTATAAACTATCCTCTTCAACACTTCCTCTAAACTAAAACTTTTCCCTATGACTAAGTCTATCACTTGCATCCTTTTCTTAGCACTGCATTTGGACCCTTAAACTTCTTAGGAAACTCTAATTTGAAATATCACCTTCACCCAAGTATTGACGATCTACACTTCAATTCTTTTGTTGGAAGGAGTTAATCCTCAAAATTGCACTCCATGGACTTGATTGAGATAATCAATTCAAACTAAACTTTGCCACAATTCAGTGCTAGAATGAGTTGAAATCCTCTAAGTTTTTTCAATCTTGATTACCCACATTATATAGGGATTAAGGTTTTATCAATTCCTTGTAATAAGGAATACCCTTCCTCTCCTTGTCTTCCTTATGGACCCATAGACACATGACTACCTCTAGTATTCATCATACATCATACAAAAGCTTACATCATTGAATAATGAATTCAACATGTGGGAGCCATTGAATAATAGGTGGTTTCAATATATTTTCATGTTTGATGTTGGTGAAGTTGAATCTTTTATAGAATTGAAAGTATAATACGTGTTTTGGAAGCTTACTCGAGGCATAAGTTCCTCATACAAACTTGCTGTTGAGTCCCATTTTTTAATCTAATTTTTCAAGTTCTACACTATGGTGTACTTTATTTCATATTATTACATTCTATGATTTCTAATTTAAAAATGGCTACTTGTTGGAGCACTATTTTTGAAGTTTTGAAAACCCCATGCACAAATAGTCTTTTCATGCCCAATTTTGTTTTGCATATTAAGTTTAGCTTCCATGACTAGGTTTGCACTATGCACCCTATTCTTGATCTACCCATCGGAATAAATGAATGTAAATAGAAATAGTGTGCCTACTTATCCTTGTTTTAGAAGATTGTATTGTATAAGGTTATGATTGTTTACACTATATATAAATGAATGTAAATGATAGGATGAGGGTAACTATCTCATCGGGAGAGAATAACAAGGCCATAAATACACTGTTTTATTTTCCTCAAAATGATGTTTAAGCTCCAAAATGTTATTTTCCTTTAAAATTACATACACCAAAAGAAAACAATTTTACCCAGAGAGATAATTGTACCTTAAATGAAATGTCTAATTTCATGCTCCAATCTAAGAACCTACAACTTCACTTTTGGGGGGGAGTTATCAATTGTGTTAATTATATAGTTAATCACACTCCCACTAAGGATTTTAAAAATATAACACTAGAAGAAGCATGGAGCAACACTAAACATGATGTAAGACAATTTTGTGTGTTGCGTAGTGAAGCTTGTGCACACATTCTTGATGAAAAAAATGAAATCCTTAGATCCTAAATGTTAGAAGTGCATTTTTTTGCTTATTTAGAAGTGTTTCTACTTTCTCTAAGGTTTCTTGATTATCATATGCATGATGAAAGTGATCCACACCCACTTGGATATTAAGATATGTTTCTCTTAGAGAGATACAATCTCACCATTAATTTTTATCACAAGCTTATACTCTTCTTGGATCAACTATACCCTTGGAACTTGTGTACCTAGCTTGGTTTTCAAGATGTATTTTTTCCATATCTCTCACGTGTTTGATATGGATGGAGGTACTTCACATCTCATCCACCTCTCACATTATTCCTTTTTAAAGATGTCTTCCTCCTCTCAAATTCACTTCTTAGTTTATTAATAAGTATCATCTTAGTATTAAGAAAGACATTATTGGGGAGAAGGGTTACCTAGAAAATATGTACAATCTCCTCATCTATAGTAGTGATAATGCTTTTATTAAAAGAGTATGTTTAGTCTCTCCTTCCAAAATTAAAAAAATATACTATGGCAATGATGATATTGATATAGAGAGAAGAATTCTATTTAGAGAAAAGTTTTTACTTGCATTCATGAATGGGTATACAAAATTGATCATGAAAATCGATGCAATTTATCATATAAACCTTTGTCATTATTTGTTTTTACTTTCATGAATGGGTATACAAAATTGATCATGAAAATCTATGCCATTTATCATATAAACCTTTGTCATTATTTAATTGAACGTTTATCTTTATTTAAAGGGCATATTATAGCCTAGTTATTTGGGCATTCTTGCGGTAATATTTGTGATTTGAGAGAGTCAAATTGGAATGAGAACTTAAGCAATGCAGGTATTTTTATGAAATGGTAATGCTAATCACAAATACATTTATATGGTCAGCCCTTAGTGTGAACCCTAGTTTAGGACATGGTTCAAAATTTGTACTACTAGTATGTTCCATTATTTTTCAATGCTTTTGGGGAGGATGGTATAAAATCTACAATTTGTCCCAACCACCTTCTTCAAATAGGACACATGAAATATTGGGTGGATCTTGGAGTCAATTGGGATACTTAATCTATAGGTTACTTGTCCAAATTTCTTGAGTATTAGATATGGACAATAGAAACTATATGCTAGCATTTGGCGTCCCTTCTCCTTGAGAAAAATCTACTTATATAGTTATAGACTAAGAAACACTTAGTCCCTTATTCAAAGTGGTGCTCTGAGCAGTGTGGATCAATTCATTACTTCATTCTATTTTAATCCAAGACCAAATTATCCCTAGCTGTAATGTCTCTACATACAAGATAGATAAGGAGCTTATTTGGTCATGAACTAACCTTTTTATCACACCTAAATGTTGATCCCATTTTATGGAGTGGTACCAATGTAGTTGGGTCTTCTACGTTGTCTAAAAGTTCCCTGAGTCCTTTGTATATCTATTTAAGGTTGTAACAAATATGCAAAACTCTTAGATTGTCACATTTATAAACACTGACTTGCATTGTTGAATTTTTATATAATTTTCATCTCTTTCAACTTTAGCAAAATTATTTGACATTGGATATATTTTGGCTAGGATTCAATGTGCCCATATTTTATGGTTAGGATATTTGATGATGTTTTCATGGCCATAGTGCCATAGTGCTACCCATATCTGATATCTTTCATAATTCTTGAATTGGTCATGATGGATCCATAATGAGGGAAGCCTTATAGTAGCTTGATCTTGATTCCTATAATTGATTTTCATGGTGTTGAAAAAAATGGGGTACATGATAGATACCCTTTTTCAATTGGATGTTTTGCATGGAAATGTTGGGGATCCCTAGTTACATATGTCAATGTGCCTAAGTGCTTTAAGTGCTTTATTTATTGGAGAAAAATTTTTCCCATGGTGTGGGTAGAACCAAATAGGAATTATCAGATTTGTCTTCCTCGAGTGAGGGGAGTTTCGGAATACTAGAGGAAAGTGAGACATCCAGTAGGTCTACAAGAGGTAGATCAACTAGATGTCAAAATATCATAAGAAGATTCCATAAACACATGGAAATTTTTCTGACTGAAGGGGTGTCATGTTCTTATGATGATGAGACCATAGGTGACATAGAGGTGCCCTTGAGGTACAAACATATAATGAAACAAGGGGTACCCAAGGATCTTACTCAACTAAACACAAATTTTTGTGTGGATGAGAGGATATATTGGATTGCACCATCCTTATTACATGGTTTGGGGTTGTTTTGCATGGATGGATTAAAGGTCAGTTACGACAAATGTACTGAATTGATGGAGTATGTTGGACCCTGTTACAATTACAAAGATTGGATGTGATTGGTCCAATACACACAAAGTATGCATAGATACAAACTATCTACAAATTATTTACAACTAAAAGACAAGGATCAAAATAAAGGAGTGACGATGTACATTGACAGAAGGCCAAAAGCTACAAGGAATATTGCAGTGATTATAAACAGTACATAACCAGGGTCTACAATTAAGCAACCCAATTGCATATTTGAGGGGTGTGAAGGAAACCGTGTTTTTGTATATTCCATTAAATCAATAGTTGCAGGGGAAGAGTTGCTTATTAATTACAATTTGAATCGAGTAGATACAAACATCATTACTATGGGAGTTGTACATCTAACATTTTATCCAATCTTTAATTAATGAGTCTAATATATTATGTATTTTTTGTGAGTCTATTGTTATAATTTCATTAAAATTTTCTTTATTTATTTCCCAGGGTAGTGATCGGGCCATCTCTCCGGCAGCTGATCATAGGAGTACACCGTCCTCGAGGCAGCAGGTATACATCATTGTAATTGTACAAATATAATATGAACAAAATGTTTTTTTGATATGTTTTTTCATGAGTATATTCATTTCGTTTAGATAATGTTATCTATATTTTTGTTGCAGAGTGTTGATCAGGGAAACTACCCGGCTATTGATAAAACGATCATAGCATCGAGGAAGCAAGTATACCTTGTTATAATTGTACAATTTAAATATGATCAATATGTTTTCTTATTATGTTTTTTTTGTGAGTATATTGGTTTTGTTTAGATCATTTTTTCTATATTTTTGTTGCAGGGTGTTGATTGGGGCACCTCCCTAGCAGTAGATCAGACAAGTCCATCCTTGAGGCAATAGGTATACCACATCGTAATTATACTACTATAATATGCGCAATTATATATTTTATTATTATTATTTTCATTAGTATATTAGCTTCATTTCAATAATGATTCTATATTTTCGTCACAAGCTAGTGATCGGGGTATCTCCCCAACAGTTGATTAGAGGAATACACCATCCTCAAGGTAATAGGTATACATCATTGTAAATTGTAATCGTATAAATATAATATGAACAAAATGTTTTTTGTTATGTTTTTTCATGAGTATATTCATTTTGTTTAGATAATGTTATCTATATTTTTGTTGTAGGGTGTTTATCGGGGCAACTACCCGGTTGTTGATCAGATGACAACAGCCTTGAGGCAGCAGGTATACCTCATTGTAATTGTACAATTTAAATATGATCAACATGTTTTCTTATTATGTTTTTTTCGTGAGTATATTGGTTTCTTTTATATAATTTTTTATATGTTTTTGTTGCAGGGTGTTGTTCGGGGCACCTCCCTAGCAATAGATTAGACAATACTAGCCTCGAGGCAGCTAGTATACCTCATCGTAATTATACGACTATAATAGGCGCAATATTTTTTTTTAATGAGTATATTGGTTTCATTTTGATAGTGAATTCTATATTTTCATCACATGCTAGTGATCAGGGAATCTCCCCAATAGTTGATCAAAGGAGTTATCCATCCTCGAGGCAGCATGCATACCTCATTGTAATTGTACAAATATACTTATATGAGAAATATGTTTTTTTTGTGAGTATATTGGTTTCATTTCGATAATGTTTTATACAATTTTTATTAGAGGGAAGTGATCAGGGAAAGTACCCAACTATTCATCAGATGAGTACACAATCCTCGAGGGAGCAGATATACTTCATTGTAATTTTACAAATATAATATGAGAAATTTTTTTTTTTGTTATGTCTTTTTATTGTGTATATTGGTTTCATTATGATAATTTTTTCTACATTTTTGTTGCAAGGTGATGATCAGGGCAAGTCCCCAGCTGTGGATCAGATGACACTAGCCTCGAGGAAGTAGGTATACCTAATTGTAATTTTACAAATTGAACATGAGAAATATGTTTTTTTCCTCAGTCTATTATTTTCATTTTAGTAATTTTTTATATGTTTTTGTTCGGCATCCTACTGATTTGGCGTTTGATCTAGCATCAAATAAATCAATAGATATTGATGTGGATGAACTCATGCGCGATGCTAAAATTGCATCTTCGCTAGGCCAAATTAAGATGATAGATAATACCTTAAAAAACATTCATGAGGATATCCTTCATCTTCTATTCATTCATCCATGGAAAAATGAGATTAGAGCAAAGTTTTATTTTTTGGTAAAGAGATCTCAATCCTTGAAAGTAATGTGATATTTTAGATTTTCTAGATCTAGATTCAATATGACAACTTCACTTGGAATATTTCTGAGAATGAGAGAAGAAGAATAGAGAAGATATCTTGAGAAAAACTCACTGTGTATTATTCATCAATATGTTTAAAATATATAATACATCCTACATGGAGAAAATCGAATGCCTTAGAGGCAAGTTGAAAAGCACAAAAAGATAAGGCTTACTAAAGTAAAAAAAACATCTAGGTGTCAAAAACACTTTCCAAAACACTCCAAAGGGTCACAAATTGGATGAATATGGTATGGAATATCATGAGTGATGTAAATGGAATGTAATGATGACTTTAGGAGAGAAGAAAAGAGGTCGAGGTTGAATTTCCCAAGTGGAGAGAGTTTCTAAGTCAACTAGCTTTTCCTTATCCACTAGAAAGTAGAAAAAATAGGATAAAGCTGTCTAAATCAGGAAAGTGTCTTTCTAATTTGGGAATAGAATAAAATCAGACAGAATCTAAGGAAATCTTATCCATAATCTATCCAAATTTTTTTTAGTGATTTAGGATATCAAGTGGTCCATTAAAAGAAAAAACTAGGCCAATTTACCTAGTCTACACCTAGGAAAATTAATCTAGATGATTAATAAAATATATCCTAAGTATGGAGTGGGTTTTTAAATGTTCCAACACCCCCCCTTAAGCCTGACTTTATGTGGTGAATATCATAAATATAGGGCCCATTCAACAAGGCTTATGGTCACCCCAAGAAAAAAAATTATTAGTTCATGTAAAACGAGGAAACAAGGAAAACCTCATGGGAACAAAACCCTCCCTCAAAAATGGACATGTCTAAATGTATTCATATTGTATTGTTCTTCTTTTGGAGGAGCTGAATGTACTGCTTTTGAGTAACAGGATTGATGAAGAAGTTGTGGATGACATGATTGTGCATCAATGCATCAATGTGGTGTAGGAAAAAGCGATGTGTAGAGGCTCCATGGAACTTATCATCTGTTTCACATCCCCTACCGTGGATCCAATTTGAGGAAGGGAACATGATACCAACCTCTAGGGATTTTACATAAACTCATCCCATTTTGTTAAATTCATACAAATAAAACAATTGTGTGTAGATGCAAATCAAGCAAACATGCACAGCAGAAATGAACCTCATCCACACACATTTCATATGCATTCAGCATATCAATAACAGTCATCAATTTAAAACATTGCAGAGGTAAAACACATAGATAGAAAAATAATTATCTTTATTATGAAATGGTCCCAAGCAAATATCTATGTCGCTGAAACGTTCCACCCAACCATAGGTTTCTACCCATCCTGTATTCTTTCAACACTCAGAGACCACCCTTGAGATGGGCATGAGTTCTACAAGGAAAGGGGGACACTCAAGCTCATACACAGCCAAATACTCATTGCATCTAAGCCAAGCCATTCCACAGCTAGTTTTATTAGGCTCAATTTGAACCCTTTTCATTTATGGATGCTTGCACTGAAGCTCAAGCCAAAACAATGGATACCCGTAACCAATACCCCAACATACTCTATCTACACATAGCAAGCACAATCATTGGGCATGGATACACATTTTTAACAATGGGATTTACAAACAAGATGGCCATGGGATTCCCCCAAATCGTGGGCACACCAAAAATGGACTGTGGAAAGGGAAATTCGACCACGGGGAAAAAAACTGATTTCTCCCACAGAATATGAGAATTCCAATGGCCAAAACGGCCTCAATGAAACCCCTGAATCGATCTCTCTCCCTCCCAGCAGATCTACAACTCAAAAATTCCCTCTTCCCAGCTAGAAAACCATGAAAAACCAGAAAAACATGGAGGGAAAACGCCCAGGTGACTCCAAAAACGTGAGAGAGGAAAACTCATGGGTGAAGAATGGCTTGGGGAGCAATTTCATGGCTCCTTTCTTGCTAAGGAAGTCAAACACGAATTTCCATGAAGGGTGGCTTTCCCATACCCGAATTTGGACAGCCATACCTCTCCATTCCCAAGGCATTAACTACCTCAACCAATTCTTGGGAGAAATGAATGATTGGGTACGAAATTCAACATGGGTAGTTGAGGGTTTATGGGTTCTCTCATTGACACTTGGCTTGACTTGAATGGTTCAAGGGTTTGAATGTTTCCATCCCAATTCCTTGTAAAATCATGCCCCCATCTCTTGTTGCATTGCATAGCTAGTTGTGGGTATTTTATTAAAATGAATATTTTCAAGATATTTGCAATTCCATTGTGCTTGGATAGCACGTAAACCATATGCATCACTAAATCGATGGCGGGGCCTTGGCCTTGAGCTCCTCACCACAATTTTTATAACAATATTACATCATTTACATTTTAATGCAATGGGGTCAAAATCGGGATATTACAATCCGATGATGGAGGAGCATCATAATAATTCTTCTTTCTATTTTAACATACATTATCGGATCTAGATACATAATTAACGATGGAAAAGAGATCTGTGAAACTCCTTCCCAAAGAGCATCAATCAACTCAACAGGGTCAACTTCTTGTGCAACTGCAATGTGGTGAATCAAACCTTGTACCTTGTTCTCAAACTAATGTAGAACTTTTATGATATTGTAAAGGAGATCATGAAGCTCTAAAATATCAGAATATGAGTTATATGGAGTATCAAACAACAAAGGTGTAGTTTCTCCATGATCGGATAGAGTTTCATTAGGAAAAGAGTGAGCAACTAGATCACCCTAACAGTTGAGCGAGTCTAGAGTATTTGAGGACTTGATATTTGAACCATGGGTCATGGGATCAGGTCCAAACATGTGAAACAATAGTCCAATGATGGAAAAACACATGGATTTCTAACCAATGAAGGATATGGTAGACATAAGAATAGCAAAGACAAGTGACACAATGTAGGAAACCATGGAATTGTGCAGTTTCTTAACTGAAGAACTTGGGGGTTGTAGGGTATTTTGTGCATCCAATGGTTGAAAAAATAGTGTGGAAGGTGTCATGACCTAAATATAAGACTATATATCATATTCAAAATCAGAATATGAAGGATTTGAATGGAGGTGGAAGGACCTTTCAAAAAACAAGTCAGAAACTAGTGAAAAATGACTAGGTTTGGTAGAAGACTTTGGTGTACTGATTGGAGATTGTATCAAGGAAGAGGTGAATGTTTCTGATTCTGATATATAAGAATGTGAATCGAAATCAAGGTATAATAAAGAGTTTTGGATCTAGAACTCAAAGTATAAATATTATTACCTTTATGAGTAGCTTGGAGACATTGTTCTTGTTCTTTTCTTGCAAAATCAGGAACATCAATGTTATGTCCTTCAAGCATCTTGGCCATGATGTCCAATTTCTTCTTGAAGAAAGACTTCTCAGTATGGGTACCTTTGCAGCAATAAGAACACTTTGGATTCTCCTTCTTGTTCTTCATCTTCTTGGCTTTGGAATCTCCATCAAATTCCTCTTCATCTGACAACATCTTTTCCTTTCCTTTGGATTTGTCATTCTTGGAACTCTTTCCATGAGAAACAAGTGCAAGGTCCTTGGAGTGTGTTAAATTCCTCATTTGAACTAGCTTGTCCTTATCCTTAGTGAGTGAGTCAATGAATGCATCCAAGGTTGGCATCTTCTAGTTGGGAACTACAAGTTTTGCAGTATGAAATGTAGACACAAACACTGAGTATTCATAACTCAATTTTGATAGAATAGTAAGGATTAGCTGCTCATGCTTCTTATCTATGCCACAATGCTTGAGTTGAAGCACCAGGTTCTTGAATTTTGAGATGAATTCTTCCATTGAATCGAAATTAATTGGACTAAGTGAGATCAACTCAATCTCCAATAGATGACCGTTGAGCTCATCTTGCTTTCCAAAAAGAGATTTTAGCTTTGTCCACACTTGATTTGGAGTGATTAGAGTATCAATATGGAATAGAAGATCTGGAGATATGGAGAGACAAAAAAAACCATAAGATTCATCAATCCTATTGAACCATTTATATTTTAGTGCAACAACTCCTGGCTCAATTTCAAGCCCCATAGAAAATCTATAAAGTCCTTTACTTCGAATTTGTATGATCATATGCGCCTTCTAGTCAAAGTAGTTGAAGGGAGTGAGAATCAAAACTTTAGCTTGAATTTGATCCATGCTAGTGCACTCTTGGTGATTGAAATATCCTGCAAAAAACACTATATAAATTTCTATGAATCAGTCTAGCTCTGATACCATGTGAGATTTTAGATTGTCTAGATCTATTTTCCATTAGGAATTAACACGAGCATACATAATTTAATCTTCTAGAGAAATAAATAGAAACAAGCAATCAAATAATAGACACATAATTTACCCTGGAAACCCCATGCAGGGAAAACCAACACCCAATGAAGATCTTCATTACCCTTGACCTAAACCGGCCAAGTCGGGCCAGGTGAGCTAGCCACCTCTCACCTCCAGCCACTTTACAATGGAGCCTCTCCAAGCCTTATAAAGGCTTCTTTGCATGCAATACCTTGGGCCAATACCATGGTCTACAACAAACCATGTGCCCAAAACCATGTGCTAGACCTAACCAACTTTGACTCAATCCCGAGTCAAGGTTAACCCTAACAATCCCCCCTTTAAACTTGAATTGGAGTAATGACCAACCCCCCTCAAAGTTTTAACCGAGGAATATCACATACACCCCCTATCACCTAGGTCTTTCTCCCGACTTTACCGGTTAGTTACCAGGGGTATGCATGCCTTACCAGGTCTTACAGCCATATGCCCTTTTACATGCAAACTGCTCCGTTAATTTTTTTTCTTGATGTGTCTTCATGGTGACTACACCATCACCATCGATTGCTTCATCATCTCACTTTTCCATGCTCGCTCATGTGCTTGCTGATGGGTCCATTTTTCAGGTATTTGATAACCCTTTTTCCACAGTCCAGCTCAAGCAATGGTAAAGAAACGCACTCAATTGTGGGAAGAGTGTTTTACTTTAATTATTTAATGAAATTGTTTTTATGATTAATCTTGTATGTTAGAATGCGTATCAAATAAAGTGATTATATGGAAACCAAGCATGATTGAGCAGGTTCAGGGTCATTAAAGGATGGACGTGTAGAAGACTAAAGGATCACCAAGCTCAGTGCCCTGTTTCCTGATTTATAGAGGACGCACTCCCACTTTCAAGATGAATCGGCATTTTGACAATCAGTTAGGATCGGATTTAAATCGTATAAATATGGACCTCTCAGGTAGCGAGAGGCCCCTGCTATTATTTTTGGGAAAGACATTATTCTTAACGTTTTCTGCACTATTGAGATACTGAGAAGTACAGACTTCTATTTTGACATGGATTTTATATATTAAATGAAAGATTGATGATTAATTCCAGCGAGCGTTTCTGATTTTTTATTCTCTCCTGAGTACGGGTTGGGGAGGGCCCCTCCAACACGAAGGTCAAGAGATTCCTATTTGCAGGTATTTTTCCAAGTATGTGTTTTACATTGATGAACAGTTCTATGATATATGGGAGCGTTGAATGATTCATTATTTCTGTAGTATTTTAGAATGCATTCCGTAGTAGAGTAAAACGATTTCAGTAGTCCTGTAGGTTCTTTCTTTCAATGCATATTTTTATCAACGATTACATGTGTAATAGCTTTGCTTTCAATGTCATGGTTTAGATATAGAGTTCACTGCAGTTTCTCATCGTGATTAGTTTCCTTTGAATTCTTAGTAATAGATGAGTAAGCATAGAATGATCGTATTTCAATTCTAGATTGGTAAAACAAGTTAGATCAAGACTCCAATTTTGTGCGCAGATAGTAGTTACAGACTTTGTTTCCCCAATAAGTAGAATAGCTATGTTATGATATTTTCATTCTCGGCATTTAGTTATTTCAGCATTTTAATTATTTCAAATAGATTTACTGTTTTTGTATCTTCATTTCTTAGAACAGATCGGCATCTAATTACATCAACATTTTAATTATTTAAAATAGATTCCCTGCTTTATTTCTCATAACATATTTACTACTTTTAGCACTTTAATTCTTTTGATTAGATTTATTGCTTTCCAGTATTTAATTCCATAGCATAATCAGTTTTCACATTTAGTAGACAATCTTTAGAACATCAATACCGACATCCAACTATGACAAGAGATTATCCTATAAGAGCACAGATAGTGCATGCATCTCTCAAGTTTGTACGTTCCCCGGGTTGACATCTAAAGTAGGCTCTTGGTATAGCTTCCCTCATTAGGAATCCACATTAGGAGCTCACCACTTGACATGATTGTCATATGCCATGCTCCACATTCTTGACCATGATTTAAAACCATTAACCATCATTTCATATAACCAAAACTCATGAACCATCAACCATCATGAAGCTCTTCTCAAACTTAAACCACTCATTCTTTTAAAATAGTCCATTTGTAAAATGAAGTTGCATAAATTCCTTTTCTCCATTTTAACATAGGTCCACCCTCCATAAAATCCATTCACATGATGTGGGAGAAAAATATACCTTTTATAACTCAAAATTACATGGTTCCTACCTCACATTTATCCACGTGAATTTCCTTTTACCTCACACATAACATGAATTTCTTTTTCCTTTTACTTTACACATAACATGGAATATGACGTCATAAAAAACATTTTAAATGTTTTTTTTCTTTTACCTTATTTTTCATGTGAGTGGATCTACCATGAACCAATTGGATTTTCTTCACAATGGAGGCTTACGCATATCTTCTCCATGCAATCTGGACTTCATCCCTGTTGATGTATATGTAACTTCAGAATGTATTTCACATATATGTATATTGTATTCCTATAGAGATGTTATTATTCCTCTATACGGAAGTGGTTGTATTCCTATAGAGATGTTATTATTCCTCTATACAGAAGTGTCATCATTTATATTGTAAGTGTCGTAACTTATACTTGATGGGTTATTAGACCACCTTGTTGGAGTCGTCCCTGTATAAGTCATGTGGGTCGAAGGGTTATTAAACCACCCTAGTGGGGGTCGGCCATGTGGGTCAAAGGGTTATTAGACCACCCTATTGGGTGTCGGCCCAGTCAGCATTGTGTTATGTGGTTAAGTTAAGGCCGACCTAGTAAAGGTTATTAGGCAAGTCAAGTCTAGTATAAATAGAGATCGGGAGATCTGTATTTCATCATTCTATTCTCTCACTCACACTTGGGAGAGTGGCGCACTTGTGGAGGAGGCTCTAATGCTAGGAGAAGACTATCTCTTTTATTCTGGTTGTATCATTGCTCTATCTATCTCTGAGGAAGTTATTGGGGTTTTTCACCTTTATGGTTTTCCCCAAGTAAAATATGTGTCTCTTATGTGCTTGCATTATTGTGTCCATGATTGATATGCTGTAGATATGCTGTACATCTTGTTCTCTCAGTTAATATCCTAGATCATATTGAAGTAAATTCTGAAAATTTAACATGGAATCAAAGCTAGCCTGAAAGAAGGCATGATATGGCATGTATGACACTTGTTGCACTTACGATGCTAGGGCTTGATATAGCAAAAACCAGTCATCGTAGCACTTTCGCTATAAATCCATTTTGGCGACGTTTTCGGATCTGAAACTTTTACAGGTAGAATATAAGATCCCCATGTACCTTGTGTCCAAAGGATAACCTCTAATTCGTTGTACTTTGTGATTTAGGATCTGTACAATATAGGGTTTCTGCCTCTTCCAGATCTGAGTCAAAAACAGGTGACCTTGGGAAAAAGGTCATAACTTGGGCTAGGAAGCTCCAAATGAAATTTAGTGAAAAGTGACAGGTATTACACAGACTGTACTATCTCAATAAAAAATTTCAGAGGCCGAAGTTGAACCAGTGACACGTGGCATGTCGTACAAGTTAGCTCTCCT
Organism: Larix kaempferi; assembly: GCA_027924585.1. NCBI lineage: Eukaryota > Viridiplantae > Streptophyta > Pinopsida > Pinales > Pinaceae > Larix > Larix kaempferi. Next base: position 67,274,862 of record BSBM01000361.1, on the reverse strand, counting down.
GTGTTATCCCATAAACAGGTCACATTGCGACACTTGGCATAAATCTCTCTCACAGAATCCAATTGAGATCATACCTGTCGAGATGGAAAGATGATAGGTCGGGCTATCTCAGGAAACGTTTTCAGACCCTGTGGATCAAAAATTTTGGAGTTACACCAGAAACAATCAGGTACATATTTCTGTCATAACAGAATTATTTTTGAGCACCTTCATTCATGGCTTCTAAAATTTAGGGTTTCAGAGAAAGTTGGAATTCTTGTAATCAGAGACCACGGCTGAATGCTACTCATCAAAATCAAAATTTAGAAACCAAGATCAGAATTTTTGGTTGGGTAGAAGGCTGGGCTTGATCAAACCCTAGTTCGGGACTTTGATCAGAAAAGTGGAAAATTAGGGCTTCTGTAAAAATGGGAATTTTTGAAATCTGTTACCACAGATGGAAGTTGCTCAGAAAAATAGAAGCTTGGGGCTTTGGATCAAACCTTTTGATTCAGCAGAAGAGTGGGCTTCATCAAACCCCAGTTCAGGGCCACGTCCAGTGAATTCAAAAGTTTCAAAGGAAAAATTGAGGAGTGAAACTCTGCAGTTTTCAAATTCTGAATATACCAGCTTGATCAGCTCATCAAGGCACATATTTCTATCCTTTTGGAAGTTTGAATTTTTGGGGTTTCTCTAACAAACCCTAATACAGCTCCAGATCCAGTTCCTGCAAATCAAGTGGATTGGTTTAATCCTAGAAGAGGATGGATTGGTCACCTGCATAAGTGAAGAAGTTCCTGTTTCAGAGGGAGATGAGGCTAAGGCCTTACATAAGAAGATTACAAGCAATCTCGACAGGTATGAATCATCCAGCTATGTCTCAAGATTTGTTCATGATTAAGTTTATGATATGTTTTTCCATGTTATTACGGTTAGAACAATCTTGATTTTAGACTTGTCGTATCGCCTTAACAAAATTATGAATGCATTCATTAGGGTGTTGACACTTATGATTGTTGCATTATGGTGTTGTATGAGGTTTATGTTGTTCGCTAACATGAAAGGTACACCAAGAAAGACAAATCATGTTCTAGTTCAAGAACATATGGTCATGATGACATGAAGACAAAGATTCATTCATTGTCATGGATCACTTAGAAGATCTACTTACGAGGTATGTATAACTTGGTTCTACAATGGATAGCTTATGAGACATGCAGGTTACTATTCAGATATCCACATCATCTTTTTCAGGATCTTGCATGCAATTAGGGTTTGCATGCAAATTATAGGGTTTGTATGCACTTTGCATGCATCCCAGTCACCAGGTTGATGCCTCCAGCACCTTAGCCACCTTATTCTAACAGCCGGGAGCTTATTACATCAGTTCATTAGCCCTCCTAGTCAGGAAGGCGCCCACTTCTCACCTACTGCCAGAGAAGGGCGCACTTCTTCACCTACCACTGTAGTTCCACTTCAGTTACACTTAGTTAGCTCCGATTCTCCTTGATTTGAGGCTAATTTCACTCCCAAATGACTTTTCACTCCGTTGGACCTCTAGATTGACTAGATGACTTGTTCTGACTTCAGTTATCCTCCCATGCACCCTCCACTGAGCCCACTTCCCTATATCAGTGCTACACACTTTAGTTGCACATGTTACACTCAGTTAGACTCAGATTGACACCTGGATGACTGGTTCTTGTGCATTGATGACCACCATTGATTGATGATGAGGAATCCTAGTTGGAGTCAAGTTACTCCATTCAGTGATTTGAATGACCTCCTTAGTCAATTCGAATTACTCAGTCATTGTTACTGTATTGTATTGTAATTATTCACCCTCATTGGGATATTGAGCACTGATGCATGTTTTGCACAGCTTTACACCATTTTTCTGAGTTTCATCTATTGTGATTGATTTACTTGTTCATTAGATCTGTTGTGACTAATTTTACATGGTATCAGAGCCATTGTAGGGACAAGATCTCTTTTCTACAGGTGTTTCTACGAGAAGATTTGAGTGAATTTGCTCAAAAATTACAAAAAGTTTTGGCGTGAAAGATCTCAAAGGCATTCGCTCCTGTGCATGCAAAGCTTGAAAATACTTCCAATACCACTCCAGAAGCTTGAGTTTCCACATAAATCCCGGAACTGATACATTGGACCCATTCAACATTGCTTGATCTCCAATCCTAGGTGTGATGCAACTCTAAAAGGGTGGATTGTTCGACCTCATTGTTCTTGGTTTTATTGTGATTTGCAGGTTATTGTCTCCATCAATTGCATTCACTACGTTGCCCTTGCAAGCTTTTCTACATCAGTGTGCACTCGCTCCTAGCAATGGAATACTCTTCTTCAAAGCCTATCCTCACCCCATTCAATTATTTTGATTGGAAAGATGATATGGAGATCATATTACGTTCAAAAGGTTACTACCGAGTCACTCTTGGTCTTGAATTGGAGCCAAACACCTTGTCAGATAGAACCAAACACTACAACAAGCTTTATGAAGCTTATGGTCTTCTTTGTCTCTCCATCTCCAAATATCTTCACTTCCATCTCAGCGGATTGAAGACTCCAAAAGCTCTATGGGAGAAACTTGAAACACTATTTGGCAAGCAGGACGAGCTTAGGTCTTTTCAATTAGAGAATGAATTGATTTCCCTTACTCCTGAGAATTTCGAGACCATTAATGAATTCTTCACAAAATTCAAGAACTTGAACATGCAGTTGAAGAACAGTGGAGTTATCAAAGAGGATAAGCAATTGATCCTCTCCATTCTCAACAAGCTTGGTAAATATTATTCAGTATTTGTCTCTACTTTCAATTCTGGTCAGCTAACTACCCCGAATTGGAAGATGCCTACCTTGAATGCCTTCATTGAGTCCGTCACAAAAGAGCATGATATGCTGATTCAAATGGGGTCCATAAGCTCCAAAGATTCAGCCCTATATGTTCAAGGAACCAAGATCTCGAATGGTAAAGGAAAACAAAAGAAGGAGAAGCCCAAATTCGAACCTCACAAGTAAAGAGAGAAAGGCAAACAGACGGATGCACCATCCAGTTCGAAGTTCAAGCAAAAGGGAAAAGAAGGTAACCAAAAATATAAATGTACTTATTGCAACCATGGCTTTCATCCCGAAATTTCATGTATGAAGAAGACTATAGATCAAATGGCCCTCCTTTTGGAAAAGAACAACATAACTCTTCCTGACGGTGCAAGGAAGAAGGATAGGAATGATGATCATGAAAGAGGACAAGCACTCATGGCAACTGTTTCGAAGCCCACTACTCTCTTGATAGATTTGGGTGCTTCAAATCATATGGCTGCAAATATTGATTCTTTTTCTTCATTTGATCCAAACAGATCCATCCCCATCCATTTGGGAGATGACTCAAAAATTTCTTCAAAGGGCAAAGGTACGATTCATGTAGATCATGGAAGCTTTCAGAATGTTCTCTATGTGCCTTCCTTGGCTTCAAATCTTCTTTCTGTGTATCAAATGACACACACTGGTGAACCGAAGCAAGTTAGATTCAGCCCTAATACAGTTGAAATTTCTGATATCAAAAGTGGAAGACTTGTTGCAGTCGGAAAGGCGAACCACACTACAAAATGCTATGAGTTTTCACACTTCATTCCGCTTGCAAATCCCACTGCTCTTCGCACACATGGTAATGAGGTTAGTAGGCTTTGGCATAAAATATTTGGACATCTTAATTATAATTATTTTCTGTTGTTATCAAACAATTCCATGGTAGATGGTCTTCCACAACTCCGTTCCTTGAAGGGAATATGCATTGGCTGCATTATTGGGAAGCACCCCGAGCACAGATTCGACCGCGGAAAAGCTAGTAGAGCTTCTACAGTTTTGGGGCTGATACATTCTGATATCAGTATTCCGCTGCCCCATACGTCATTAAATGGTTCAAGGTATGTTTTGACATTTATTGATGATTTTTCCCGCTTTACATGGGTATTTTTTCTCAAAAACAAGTCAGAAGTGCTTGGAAAATTAAAGGATTTTAAGGCTTCTGTTGAGACCGCCACTGAAAGCAAGATCAAAGCTCTTAGATCTGATAATGGTGGATAATATATCAAGTCCAATTTGCTACAAATTTGTGCCCAAAGTGGAATTCAGATCCAACATACAGTTCCCTACACACCCCAGCAGAACGGTGTAGCGGAAAGGAAAAATCGGTCACTGAAAGAGATGGATACATGCATGATTGAATCAAAAGGTTTGGCTGCAAATATTTGGGATGAAGCAATAAATGTTGCTGCATACATACAGAACCATGTTCCACATTCATCCGTGAAAGGTATGACTCCTTTCGAAGCATTCTTTGGTCACAAACCGGATGTGTCAAATTTGAGAGTTTTTGGCTCTACTACATGGGCTAGAATTCCTTCCAAGAAGAGACAAGCTTTGGATCCACAAAGTATTAAGTGCATACTGATAGGATATGGGGAAGAATGAAAAGCATATAAAATCAAGGATATCAGATCTAAAAAGATATTCATAGAGCGCAGTATGCAATGTGAAGAACTACTTCAAGAATTGCAACTAGTCGAGGAAGAAACTGTCGTTTCACCACCTTCACCAGAAGAAGATCTGTGCAGCGATAATGAAGGTATGAGTTCTGATATTTATGATATTTTAGTAGCACATGATGATCATGACATATCAGGTTTGGAATCCAACCATTATGATCCTCCTCGGTTACCAAACTGGGCCCAAAACACTCTTCAATCTGCTGGTTCGAACCTTGGAAATCCTGCTGATCCGAGACGAACAAGAGCAGACTTTCAAAGAGCAGGTATGGCTCTTTCTATTTCTGATCCATTACTTCCTAATATTTTTTATTTGATGACTGGTTTATATCCCACATCATTCTATTCTTCCCACCGAGATCCGAGATGGCAAAGTGCCATGGATGAAGAGTACAGTTCTCTTCAAAAGAACAATACATGGGAGCTAGTTTCTCTTCCACCTGGAAGAAAATTAGTGAAGTGTAAATGGGTCTACCACATGAAAGTTGCTGCTGATGGATCTATCAACAAATACAAATCAAGTTTGGTGGCAAAAGGTTTCTCCCAAGTCCAAGGAGTGGACTACACTGAGACCTTTGCACTGGTTGCAAAGATGGATTCCATCCGCCTTGTTTTGGCTATTTCCGCATCCAAGCACTAGGAAGTGCACCACACGGATGTGAAGAGTGAATTTCTACATGGAGACCTTGCTGAAGAGGTATATATGCAGCAGCCAGAGGACTACACATCAGATCCATCATTAGTTTGCAGATTGAAGAAATCTTTGTATGGGTTAAAGTAGGCCCCAAGAGCTTGGTACGCAATGATGGACTCCTTCCTTCTTTCTCAGAATTTCCAAAGATGCAAATCTGATCTGAATGTGTATCTTCAGCGAGTTAAAGGTAATTTTTTGGTTATTGTACTTTATATTGATGATCTTCTCATTATTGGTAGCACTCTTACTTCAATAAACAAGCTAAAAATTGTCTTAAATCTAGCTTTTGACATGAGCGATTTGGGCTTGCTGAGTCACTTTTTGGGCTTGGAGATAGATCAAAATTTTGATGGGATCACTATATCTCATCAAAAATATGCTTCCAACCTGTTATTGAAGTTTAATATGGCTGAATGTAAGGCAGCCCCATTCCCATTCCTCTCAGGAATCAGTCTTAAGGAGGGAGATTCTACACCGCTTGCAGATTGCAGTATGTATCGACAGTTGATTGGTTCACTGCTTTATTTGACACACTCAAGGCCTGATATTTCATATGCCGTGAGTGTCGTGTCAAGGTATATGCAGCAGCCCCATGACCTTCATTGGTGAGCAGCCAAGCAGATCTTGCAGTATGTGCAAGGTACAAAACATTTTGGCATACATTATGCTGCAAATTCTAAGCTTGATTTCATTGGTTTTACTGATTCAGATTGGGCAGGTGATAGCATTGATCGGAAGTCCACTTCTGGTTATGTTTTCATGATTGGTAATGGTGCTATTTTTTGGTCCAGGAAAAAGCAGGCAGCCATTGCACTTTCTTCAGCAGAGGCAAAGTATCAAGGGGCAGTCAATGCCTGCATTCAGGCAGTTTGGTTGCAGGGTATTCTTTCCGAGTTTGGTTTTGGTGGCACTACTTCGAATGTCCTATTTTGTGACAATAAAAATGCTATCAAGATATCCACAGATCTAGTTCAGCGGCAGAGGACCAAACACATTGAGATACATATGCATTACATTCGACAGTTGGTGCATGATCGCACCATCATTCTGCAATATTGCTTTACTGATGAGTAAATTGCAGACATCTTCACCAAGAGCTTCACTGAGAAGAAGTTCTCTTACCTCCGTTCACTGTTGGGGGTGAGTTCCATCATGGTGGAGACAGATTGATCCATTATTATGCTTTAGCTTGAGGGGGGGATTTTTTCCCACTGGGTTTTCCCTCTTTCCTCACTTAGTTTATTTTCAGCATTTTTTGGATTATTGTATTGGGGTGACCTTTAGTCTTAGTTACCAGGGCCCCACATTATTTTTTTCACATCATAGTCTAGCTTGAGGGGGGGTGTTCGGATATCCACATCATCTTTTTTCAGGATCTTTCATGCAATTAGGGTTTGCATGCAAATTCTAGGGTTTGCGTGCACTTTGCATGCATCTCGGTCACCAGGTTGACGCCTCCAGCACCTTAGCCACCTTATTCTAGCAGCCGGGAGCTTCTTACATCATTTCATTAGCCCTCCTAGTCAGGAAGGTGCCCACTTATCACCTACTGCCAAAGAAGGGCGCACTTCTTCACCTACCACTGCAGTTCCACTTCAGTTACACTTAGTTAGCTCCGATTCTCCCTGATTTGAGGCTAGTTTCACTCCTGACTGACTGTTTCACTCTGTTGGACCTCCAGACTGACTAGATGACTTGTTTTGACTTCATTTAGCCTCCCATGCGCCCTCCACTGAGCCCACTTCCCTATATCAGTGCTACACACTTCAGTTACACATGTTACACTCAGTTAGACTTAGATTGACACCTGGATGACTGGTTCTTGTGCATTGATGACCACCACTGATTGATGATGAGGACTCCTAGTTGGAGTCAAGCTACTCCATTCAGTGATTCAAATGACCTCCTTAGTCAATTCAAATTGCTCAGTCATTGTTACTGTATTGTATTGTAATTATTCACCCTCATTGGGATATTGAGCACTGATGCATGTTTTGCACAGTTTTACACCATTTTCCTAAGTTTCATCTATTGTGATTGATTTACTTGTTCATTAGATCTACTGTGACTAATTTTACAGTTACTAGCACAAGTCATTGAAGAGAACCAGAAGACATTATGCGGGTATGTTAGACATAACTAGCTAGCATGCTAATCCAGGTATGTTTTTCCTATATCAAGCTAGAATCCTACCTTGTGTTAGGATCTTATATTGTTTTGTTGTTGATAATGATTATTCATGAAGTCATAGGTTTGAATAGTTATGGTTGTATACATATTATGTTTCTTACCATAATTGATGATATGACTAACCAGAAGAATCATGAAGTTATAGGTTTGAGTAATCACGAGTTTATGCGTTGATGATTTAACTAATCAGAAAAGTCCTATGATCAAATAAGAATATGCATGAGTAAAAGAAGACTTCGCTGAAACGTTGAATACTAATGTTTATTATCTATGAATGATCATGACTATACATGTTTAAGATTATTGTGTTTTGATAAGTATTAAGATTATACTAATAAATGTGTGATTATGTATGAGACCTCAAGGATAACACAATGATGATACTAATAAGCATGCATAGTGGTTAAGGATAGATATAAGTTCAAGGACAGGTAATCCAGGAAGCAAAGATCAAGAGGGAGCACACTCCAGTTGTTCCTGCAAGAAAGCAAAGGAGCACACTTCAGTAGTTTCTGCAAGGATGCAAATATTTAGAGGGAGTTGACCACTTCTCACAATCCACATTAGAATGGAGTCGCAAAGATTCAGAGGGAGTCCACCCTGCAACCAAACAAAGATAAGTATTTGAATTGTCATTTCTTAAATAATGTTATTCAATGATGTATATGCTTATGTTCCTAGAATTAGGTTGTGTATTATCCATATTAGAATAGTTGCATTGATGAACAGTATACTACTAATATACATGGGTAAGTGGCCTATGGCACTGTACAACATTCCATTGCTACTTATCTAGAATGAAACCTCTTTGCTGACATGTTAGGAGTTGTGCACACTCTTAACAATGTTCTGGTAGAGATTGGAAGGCATCTAGAAAGTTACGGGATATGGATAAATGTTGTATTGAAGCATTGGCTAAGATAATTGCATGACTATATGACATATTTCTTTATGTGTAAGAATTTGTTCTGAAAACTATGAGATGTTTTCTAATCATGCAATTTAACTTGTTGTGTAGGAAAGATCGTATACCATCACCTACAAAAGAAGGACTACAACATTTGTTCAGCAACAAAGTTATCTATTGAAAATATTGAAGATATTGAAGTTCCCAGGATCTGGGAAGAATGCCATGATCGAGGAGTACCAGTCGATCATGAAGATGTTTGGGATGCAATCCCAAGACCTGAAGGGTAGTTTGTAGTGACTTCCAAGAGGATCTACAAGATCAAGCATGCTGCAGGTGGTAGCATAGAGACTTTTTCTCCTGTAACCAGATACACTTCCATCAGATCAGTACTTGCTCTGGCTGCAATGATGAAATGGAAGATACACCAGATGGATTTCAAGACAGCTTTCTTGAATGGTGTAGTTGAAGAAGAAGTGTATGTGGAGCATCCACTTGGTTCTGAGACACATGACAGGGAGTCATATATGTGTAGAACTTGGTATGGTAGGATAGACAGCTTTCTATCCAGTTTGGGCTTTACCAAGAGCAAAGTGGATTCCAACCTTTACTACAAGGTTGAGGAAGGCAATACAGTGATACTACTTTTATATGAGGATGATTTATTTATTACAGGTGAAGATAGATTGATTGTCAACATGCAGCGGATGCTTGCTACCAAGTTTGAGATGAAGAACTTGGGGATGATGCACTACTTTCTAGGCATGGAGGTGTGGTAGAGTGCAAATGGAATCTTCCTTGGACAAGGGAAGTATGCAGTAGAGATCCTAAAGAGGTTCAGGATGATGGACTGTAAGGCCATGGCCACACCCATGGCATCGAACCTAAAGCTTCTGTGTGATGTTTCATCTAATCCGATTGATTTCACTATGTATCGTCAGATGATTGGGTCCTCCATGTACCTGACGAACACAAGACCAGATATTTGCTTTGCAGTGAACACATTGAGACAGTTCCTGACGGATCCGAGAGATGTTCACCTGGTTGGTTGCTGTAAAGCATATTCTGAGGTACCTGAAGGATACAGTTGATTATGGGCTCAAGTATGATGCAAATCAAAAGTTTAACCTGCAGGGTTATGTTGATTCATATTGGGAAGGCAGTGCTGCAGATACGGATCAGGTGTGATCTCTTGGTTTAGCAGGAAGCAGTTTTGCGTAGCACTGAGTATAGCCGAAGCAGAGTATGTTGCGATGGATGAGAAGGTTGCAAATGTATTGACCAAGCCATTGGCCAGAGTGCAGTTTGAGTACTTCTGAGAGAGGCTTGGTGCACTTCAGATTAAGGTTCCTTCCAAAAGGAAGTGATGAGTTCGGAAGATGCAGATGCACATGAGCTTTTCTGACAGGGTTGATGTGTTCTCCCTTGGTCGTGATGTAATTGCTGAGCCATTTTTCACATGGTGGTAGATGTGTTCTCCCATGGTGAAAAAGTAAGGGCTGGAGCCTTCCCCGAATGCTGGTAGATGTGTTCTCCCATGTCGGTGGTGTAAGTGCTGGATGATGTGCATCTGGGCTGTGCTTCGTGGACGATGAGATGATCTGAAGAAGACGATGCTATGATGATCAAGAGGATCATGGATGATGAGCATCAGGACGATGCTTCAGTTACTGCTCTATATATGCATCAGGATGATGCTGGATATGATCAGTTGGATCATTTGTATGTATTTTGTATATGTATCATGTTGGATGCTTGGACCATGTATTTGTATATGTATCAGGTGGATACTGTGTATGATCAGGTAGATAATGTATGTTGATATATATCAGTTAGATGCATTGTGTGGAGCATGTATCTATGTATGTATTAGGTGGATACATTGTATGATCAGGTGGATCATGTATGATGATATGTATCAGGTAGATACTTGGTATGCATCAGGTGGATGCAGTGTATGATCAGGATGATCATGTGTACATCAGGATGATGTATGATGAGTATCAGGTTGATACTTTGTGGCTGTGGAACAGGTTGTGCAGATGAGCATGTCTGGGAGATCCTATAGGTCGGAGTTGTGTACCCGTAACAGCCTGGGATGCTCTTTTGAGACATTGCTCTAGGAGGACATGTAATTTATGCCCTGGGAGATCCTTCAGGTCGGAGTTGTGTACCCATAACATCCTAGGATGCTCTTTCGAGGTTTTGTCCTATGGCATGTAATTTGCTCCTGGGAGATCTGGCCAGGATGAAAAAGGCCTCAGATGCTTCAGCCAGGTTTTTCCATGACCACATGTAATTTTCTCCTGGGAGATCTGGACAGGATGAAAAAGGCCTCAGATGCTTCAGCCAGGTTTTGTGGTGGACCACATGTAATTTGCTCCTGGGAGATCTGGACAGGATGAAAAAGGCCTCAGATGCTTCAGATAGGTTTTGTGGTGAGATCACATGTAATGTGCTCATGGGAGATCCGACAGGTAGATTTGTGTGCTCGTAACAGCCTGGGATGCTTCAGCCAGGTTTTGTGATGGGTCACATGTAATGTGCTCCTGGGAGATCCGACAGGTAGAGCTGTGTGCTCGTAATAGCCTGGGATGCTACCGCAAGGTTTTGTGACGCACGTAATAAGTCCTAAGGATTCCACAGTATGGCCAGTGATGATGAAGACATGCAGATGGTGGGCCTACATCCAGTATGAAAAAGGACTAGCTCTGTAGAACTTCCTATGACGAGTAGATTCAGAGATTGATTGAGATAGCAGCAGTAGTGACGATGATGATGACTCGATGATGACTATCCAGTGACGATGATCCAGAGTAGATGACTTGTGCTAGAAGACCTGTGTTGAGAAATACCTTCCTAGTTAAGAGGAAGTGTTGATGTATATGTAACTTCGGAATGTATTTCACATATATGTATATTGTATTCCTATAGAGATGTTATTATTCCTCTATACAGAAGTGGTTGTATTCCTATATAGATGTTATTATTCCTCTATACAGAAGTGTCGTCATTTATATTGTAAGTGTCGTAACTTATACTTGATGGGTTATTAGACCACCTTGTTGGATTCGGCCCTGTATAAGTCATGTGGGTCGAAGGGTTATTAGACCACCCTAGTGGGGGTCAGCCATGTGGGTCAAGGGTTATTAGACCACCCTATTGGGTGTCGGCCCAGTCAGCATTGTGTTATGTGGTTAAGTTAAGGCCAACCTAGTAAAGGTTATTAGGCAAGTCAAGTCTAGTATAAATAGAGATCGGGAGATCTCTATTTCATCATTCTATTCTCTAACTCACACTTGGGAGAGTGGCGAACTTGTGGAGGAGGAGGCTCTACTACTAGGAGAAGACTATCTCTTGTATTCTGGTTGTATCATTGCTCTATCTATCTCTGAGGAAGTTATTGGGGTTTTTCACCTTTATGGTTTTCCCCATGTAAAATCTCTGTCTCTTGTGTGCTTGCATTATTGTGTCCATGATTGATATGTCGTAGATATGCTGTACATGTTGTTCTCTCGGTTAAGATCCTAGATCAGATTGAAGTAAATTCTGAAAATTTAACAATCCCTCCAACGGCATCGATCTTGCATCAATATGGGGCTCCAAAACTTGACAGCGATCTACTTGTCATCGGCTTCTCTCCATCAATTTTCAGCTGTCTTGGCTTCTTTTCACATGGGCTATCCCACGGATCCTTCCTTCTCATGTTGTCTACAAAATCATGAGAAGAACTTCTCCACCAACTCAGGTTCCCACATACGGCGCTAGATCTAGGTTTTTCCTTCAGGTACCGATTTTTGCAACAACACTTATCCACCATATTCTGCAATGCAGCTTCACACAGATCCGGAAGCAAATGGTCTCCACAGATTCTCTTCATACTTTATTTATGTGGCTTACCTTCCACATTTCATTGGCATTCATAATATTGGTGGCTTCTCTTTATGCAGAGTTCTCCTGAGGAGAAGTTACGAAGCAGAGACTTTATGGCTCCAGCGAAAGGACGGCTTCATGCACCAACAATGGATCTTTCCTCTACGGCCTCCACAAATTCACGCAGATATGAATTTACACTAATCTCTTCATCAGGATAATGCCATGGTTTTCTGAATGATGGCTCAATGAGGATATTTTCTCGTCATGCAAACAACAACCTCTCTCACGTCTAGGAATTTGAATATCAACAATTATCCAGCGAGCTATTTCTCCAGGAAAGCAAATCTCTTCAATGCAAGCACCGATTTCACACTTGACTTCCTCAAGTGCCCAACCTATATGCACGAGACTCTTTCCTCAGTGCATTCTCACACCATTGGTTCTCATGCTCATGGGTTCTGACTCTCTTCACACCCTTCACAATCCACAAATCCAGTGAATCCATTCGGCTCTCTATCAACCAGATCTGATAGATCCACAATGATATTATTCTGCACACTTAGAGTTAGATCAATCTTACTGAGCACAACCAGGTTAAACCATTGCTCTGATACCAACTGTTAGGAATTAACACGAGAGTACATAATTTAATCTTCAAGAGAAATAAACAGAAACAAGCAATCAAATAATAGAGACACATAATTTACCCTGAAAACCCCATGCGGGGAAAACCAGCACCCAATGAAGATCTTCATTACCCTTGACCTAAACCAACCAAGCTGGGCCAAGTGAGCTAGCCACCTCTCACCTCCAGCCACTTTACAATGGAGCCTCTCCAAGCCTTTAAAAGGATTCTTTGCATGCAATACCTTGGGCCAATACCATGGGCTACAACAAACCATGTGCCCAAAATATTGCATGCAAAGAAGCCTTTATAAGGCTTGGAGAGGCTCCATTGTAAAGTGGCTGGAGGTGAGCGGTGGCTAGCTCACTTGGCTTAGCTTGGCCGGTTTAGGTCAATGGTAATGAAGATCTTCATTGGGTGTTGGTTTTCCTCGCATGGGGTTTCCAGGGTAAATTATGTGTCTCTATTATTTGATTGCTTGTTTTTGTTTATTTCTCTAGAAGATTAAATTATGTATGCTCGTGTTAATTCCTAACAACTGGTATCAGAGCAATGGTTTAACCTGGTTGTACTCTGTAAGATTGCTCTAACTCTAAGTGTGTAGAGAAGAAGAATAGAGAAGATATATTGAGAAAAAAACATTGTGTATTATTCATAAATATTTTTACAATATATAATACATCCTCCATGGAGAAAATCGAATGCCTTAGAGGAAATTTGAAAAGCACAAAAGATAAGGCTTACTAAAGGCAAAAAAAACCCTAGGTGTCAAAAACACTCCAAAGGCTCACGAATTGGCTGAATATGGTATGGAACCTCATCATTTATGTAAATGAAATGTAACGATGACTTTAGGAGAGAATAAAAGAGGTGGAGGTCGAATTTCCCAAGTGGAGAGAGTTTCCAAGTCAACTAGCTTTTCCTTATCCACTAGAAAGTAGAAAAAACAGGATGAAGTTGTCTAAATCAGGAAAGTGTCTTTCTAATTCAGGAATAGAATAAAATCAGATAGAATCCAAGGAAATCTTATCCATAATCTATCCAAATTAGTTTTAGTGATTTAGGATAGAAAGTGGCCCACTAAAAGACAAAACTAGGCCAATTTACCTAGTCTACACCTAGGAAAATTAATCTAGAAGATTAATAAAATATATCCTAAGTATGGAATGGGTTTTTAAATGTTCCAACAAGTAAGTTGCGGGATATTGAATTAGAATATAAATTCATTTAGGTTTTTATAATTTGTACTTGTATATGATCATGAACTAAAATAAGGTTTGTATTTACAGGATTTTTTGTGCCCACATACTAGTGGTCAGGGTGGTGTTGGTACTAGTGATGTTCGTGGAGAGTCCTCACATGAGCATATGAACCCACTTGCATATCATGTGCCATTTTTTTCTACTGAATAGTCGACAACACATTTTGTGACACCCCCAAGGCCATATGTGAGTGCACCCGCTAGTGGACGGTGCACGCCAGATTATACAGAAGGGGTCCATGCAGAAACTAGTATTGATATTGCTCAAGTAGTATTTCCTAGATATTCCTATTTCACTAGAATGGGTACACTATAGACCACATTTTGGGTGGATGAATATGTCGTTCCCATAAATATATAGAATATCCCAAGTATTTATACAATGTTTAAGTTATTTTTATAATCTGATTGTAATATACTCATAAAACATTCTTTTTCAACTAATGATGACATGATCGTCTTGCAAAAAATGATGTTTTTATAAACATATAAATGATTTGTCATTGCATATATTTGGGACCACCATCCACACAAGGTGGGATAAACAAAGTAAAAAATTAAAAGATGAGCTCACTAATCACTTGGTTGGCATGTTCGGTAGCGAGACCTTCAATCAAGCGGAGGTCCTAAAGAAGGCTGGCCAACATATGGAGATTGTGAGGGACAAATATAGGGTTCATCTAGAAAGGAACCCTAGGTTTAAGCACCCTCCAATTATTCTGGGAAGATATTGGAAATCCCTAGTGGAAGATGGAAAGGAGAGGGATTTGGGAAAGGAAGTAAACCTACCACTGGGCACAGGAAGGTATGCAATACTTTCCACAATGTAATTATAAACCTTATTATTATTAATTTTTAGATCAAATTTGAAACATCTAATGTATTTCAACGTTTTCATAGACTATCAGACACATCAAAGGCCACAAAGGAAAAACAAGAAAAAAATGGATAGCACAAACTTGGGCCTGGGGGTTATTCAAATTTGGCGGCACAAATTGTAAGTATCAAAAAACCAATATTGCATCCAAATAATAAATTGCAAATTATTTTCATTTTATTGCACTGTAAAAGGTAAATTCATGACGTTATGCAAACATGTCGGTCGATCGATTCAAGGAAGTGCTCACAGAGGAAGACTTGAAGCTTGGCTTCCATCATGGCTTTGGATTTGTTATTGAATGATGAAAAAGCTTGTATGGGAAAACACAAGCTTCTGGTGATCCATCTTGCACGTAGGTATATAAAATCAATAAATTTTATTTAAGATTGATTACTTGTGCAATCTATTTGTTATAAATATTTTCCATAAAATATTGACTCTGTTTTGAGCAAGAAAGCAACAATCCACTTAATGCCAAGGATTGAGAACAACCCATACAAGGTCATGCTTCAAATCCTGGTAATGAATGTATTCACATACTATAGTTTAAAATATTGCATTGGATATGGTGAATATTAATTGTATCGTTTCATGTTTCAACTGCAGTGCATGTAGAGGATCATACTATACAAGATGAGCCTAGATAGGAATATGAAGTACACGATGTGGCCACATCAGGTAAAAAACACCTCTGTAATGTTTTTTTTAATGAAATACTTGTCATTATAATAACAAAAGATATCAATGTAACATTTTTATATTATTGCAGCAAATCCCGACCCCTTGCAGCAGCATCCACGTCACAAGTACACTACTAGGAAGATAGTACGACAAGCTGTAGATGCCACAATAAATGGACAACAAGTTGCAGAAGATGAGTTGCTTGCTGATTTTGTTAAAAGAAAAAAAAAACTAGAAAAAAGTGACTGAAAAAACACTACGTATACTTATTTTTAATACTATAATGTCATGCATTATTTTTCGCACACTGAATGAATGAGTGAATTAATGAATGTTATATTTTAATGATTGAATGGTAAATGTTTCTTTATGATGAAATCCACATGTTTGCATATAAATTTAATTTTTTTCAAGTACATACATTGGGTATGGGGAATTGAGAGTGATGTGAGGTGGGGGAGGGGCCATAAGAGCTTCCACCCTCATGTTGGCTGTCTATACTGAGTTAGAGGTTTCCAACATAGACCCAGGTACTTCGCGATCCAGGGAACCAACAAAACCCCTAATCACTGGCCCTTTCGGCAACAGGCTGCGCGCAACCTGAGGTCTCACCCGAGGCAAAGATGAGGGGCCAGCTGCAGAATCAAGTTTCCACAACTTGGTGATGTGAGAGTGGGACAAAGGACAAGTAGAAAAATCTCTTACAGGCTGCTACGGACAAACATTGCGCGGAGCCTCTACCCCGCGTCAGGTGCTTCGTCGAACTTCGGGACTTGTACAATATGCGCGCCCAGGAACTATGCAGTAAGGACTATCTTCTGTCGGGCGCAAGTAGCTATTGATAGCTTACCTCGCAGCACAGACTTGGACCAACCCATCTACGGGACTTCGCGGGGCTTCGAGGATATCCAACCTTAACCAACTACCATTCTTCATGCATTCAAAATACTTTAAGGGTTTATCGTTATGATGAATGCAATTTGGAATAAACATACAATACTGTGCACTCCAATGTTGTGCTTAAGTTCAGTGTTCCGCTGTGTGATTATTTAGCTGATTCAAACATTCCTAGGCTGATACTTGTTAAACACTTAACACTCATCCATACATGTATTACTTAACATATTATTCCCATTCTTTGTGGCGAATACATACAAAATCAATCACATCACATACACTATGATATTAACCTCCAAGCTAAGCAAATAAACAGTCATAAAAAACACAACAATCACATAGCATAGGATTTAACGTGGTTCACCCCCTGGATGGAGGCTACGTCCATAAGAACAGTTGTTATATTGATCTTTATGGGAAGGGTACAACCATTCCTAGTCTGTGCACTCAGTTGCGGACTCTCTTCTCTCTTAAATAGGTCTCTGTGCACTCAGCTGCAGAGCCTTTACAATGGCTTTTAAGCTTTCAGATTCTACAATATTCTATACTTAATCAAAACTAAAGAGTAACCCTTCCCTTACAAAATCGTGCCTTATTTATACATCATGCTCGTAGGTCATGTCTTTACAATACGCGGCCAAAAACCCTTAGGTTTACCAAAAATGATTACAGTTTCCAGCTCATCAAGCTAGCTGGCGCCTGGTAGCGAATCCTCCATCATGGCCTGCCCTTCGTGCATTCCCATGCCGCTATTGGCCTTCCTATCACATGCGTGCCAACAGGTCACTTTTGCTGAGTCGTTCTTCCTCTAATAGCTTTGAGCGACTGGTACAGGTGGTGGCATCTTTTGTATGTGTGACCAGTCGCTTTCTTCCTGATTCACTCCTTCCCACCGCTTGGCATACCTGGAGCATCTTTACCAAAATTAGACCGCTGCTGGTCTATTCGACACATGTGCCATCTTCCTCATCCAACACTCTACCCTACTGGATCCTTGTAGACTGGACACTTCGCGGTACTGCATCCTCGCAGCACCGATCTTCGTAGCTTCCTGATACCATGGTGGGCGTAACTTTGTGGCATCCCCAAAACTTACACAAAATAACAAAAATAATTGGGCTGAGCTATGCTCAGCTTTGAGGTTCCAAAAAAATAGGATACTTGTTCAAAACTTGTCCCACTTGGGCTAGGCCCAACAGGCTCCTAACACTTACATGTGGCTCGTCCCCGAGCCACTTGCATCTTTTCCAAGCTGTTCCTCCTACTGCGGAGCTAACTTCGCGGCAAACTCATTGTATGTACTGAACAGCTTGTCGACCACTTGCTTTGTTTCCGGCTCGACTTGTCGGACTGTGTCCTTTATTTCCAACATGATTTCTTCGTCGACCTGACCTTCCACTTGCGCTTGATTGGCGTGCAACTCTTTTATCTTCTCCTTGATTTCCTGTGAGATCATGTTGGCATCCTCCAGTAGAGCTTGTGACTTTTCTCTGAGTGCAGTTTCTTTTTCCCTCAACGCCTGCACCTCCTTTTTTAGCGCGTTGATCTCGCGGTACTTTGGCAGTCTGTCCCTCGGCACAAGGACTTTTACTTCTGCATCCAGCTGCTCCAGTGTAGTCTGCTTTTTCTTTATAGCATCCTTTACCTCCTATAATGTCGGGTCCTCTTCTAGGATCATGAATGTTGCTAATGTTGCTTCCAACAGTTTTTGACACTTGGCCACTTCCGCGGTAATGGTCTCTGCTGCAGTTTTTACTTCCTTTGTTCGCAACTACTTCTCATTCGGCGGGGTCTGAGGATTGACTTGCTCCTTCAAGGCAACAATCTTAGCCTCATGGAGAATCTCCATGTCTTGCATTTGTGTCTTGAGGTTTGTAACAAGTTCACCAATCTTGACAATGGTGTCTGCAGGTTCCGCTTGTATTTCAAATTCATCAATTCCATCCGCGACTGCGGTGATCATGGCCTCCAGCCTTAGCCGACGATCCTATGCATCTTGCAGCTGCATAACTCTCCACGATCTATCTTCCTCTAGATGTCGGTTGGCTTCCTGCAACTCAGCTTGTCCCCTAAGTGCATCGATGGTTCTTTCATGCATTTCCTCTACACACTGCATATGTAAAAAGTGTAGGCCTGGCAGTGGTATTTTTGCTAGGTCAATCTCTACTCGCTCGACATCCTTCGTATCTAACATCAATTGTTCTGGTATAGGAAGATTAATCGTATTTGTATCCATATGAATAATGTGTGACCTCTCACGAATGGCCATGGTTAGCTGTTGCTGCCACTGCAAAGTCCCTCTAGACTTCCCTTCGGACTCTGAGTCGCACGGTGGGGGTAACCACTTCTGTACTTCCTCAATTTTTAGTGTAATTCCATCCAACGTGACCAGATTTTTGGCTAAAGTATCTTGTATCTCTTTGTCTTTTTTCTCCTTGTCAGTCATGAGATCGTCCATCTGTTTTGTGAACCTGACTGAGATCATTTCAAAATCATCTTCCTTGAAGACCGTGTCTAACTTGTCTTTATGAGATTTCTGCTTCTTGTGTGCTCCCTTTTTCTGGCCGGGGCTCTCTGGCTCCTTTCTTTTTGTTGTTGTTTCCTCAACTATCGGGCACGGTCGTGGGATAGGTTCATCCTCATCGGAGTCGCTGGCGACATCAACAACCTCAACATGGAACTCAGCAGCCCACTCTTTCATTATGTTGTCAATGTCATCCTCATACAAATGGTAATTTCTTGCATACCATTCCTCCTTTTTCTGCTATGCTTTTGGTGAAATATGAATACTGCGCATGTTAGCATAAAAATCGACGATGCGGATGTATTTACTAGTTACCTACTTTGTAACCCTGGGAGTCGCCACAATCGCATCGCACAGCTGGCTGTAGTACTAGAAATACACTTTTGCGGTCACATGTTTCCTCTGCGAATTCAGATTTGCCCAAAGGTTTGAGTAATGCAGTCTTCAGATTTAATGATTACTCCAACGTAATCCTTCAGTTCCTTCCATCCCATAAAAGTGATCAAGACTATAAGCCATGTAAAATGGAAATTGCCTCCACTGACTTGTGTCTCATTGAGTTCTTCCATGAATTCGTTCAACAGGTACTGCGACCAGTTGAACTATTCTCCTTATGTTGCCACGGCGCCAAGCAGTACTGTGCCCGCACTTACTTCTAAAGGTTGCCATTTCCTTAGGATCTTTCCTGCTAACAGCTATATGACAAACCTCGTCGCCCTATTGTCAATTTATTTTGTCTGAAAACCCCTCTTTCCTTTGATGACAGCCTGGGTTTTCTTCATCAGGGCCACTGCCTCTTTATCTTTGCTCTTCCCTTGAAAGAAATTTTTTAGATCTTCACCTCTCTTGCTGAGACCTGTAATGCAGTGGATTAGGTCGATGTTAAGGTCCACATTACGGTCCAGCCATAAGTAACCCTGATGCATGCGTGCCATCATTTTTCTTACTACCACATTGAGCTTCGGGCTCCTATCAAAGTGCGGGAGCCTAAGTAGGTTGAGCAATCCCAACTGGGCTACCCTTGCCAGCCAGCTTTCAGCTACCAAGTTTAGCTCTCCCTTTTCATCTTTCTTCCAACACATGTACTGGTTAGGCTGGAATTGCGGGAACTTTGGGTCATGGGGTTCCTCTTTCTGTATTGCCACAAGTTCGTAATCCTCCCATTTACATTCTTGGATTTTTCCCAGGAGATTGTCGGCTAGTTTGACATGCTTCGATATTGGTGACAGCGGGATCTCATACTTTGCATTTTTCAGTAGCTTAAAGACCAGTGCATCCAGTGCACGCGGTGAGATGAAGTTGGGGTCATAGTCAGTGGTATTTGTTTGTCTGCTACTGGTGGCCTTTTCCCTGTAGAACCCATCTTAGGAATTTTCGTTCGTGGTGCCACCGGATTCTTGCCTTTGTCTTCCATAATGGGATCGTTCCTTGGCGACCTTATTGACACCTATCCTGGTTCAAGAGTAACATTCTTAGCTGGGGTTCTCATTAACCCTTCAATCCCTCTGTGCTAAAAAATCCACACTGTCTCCTGAACTGTGAATGCTTCTTGAGTATAGAATCTTTCAGTCATACAATGGCTAAAACTCACACAGTTTCTAGATGATACTGTAGATGGCATAGAGAGGAGTATGTGCTGAAAATTCTAAGTGTTTGGTAACGCCCGTGAGGTAGTGTGCAGTGTTATTTATAGGCACAACGGATCCCGTCAGCGCCCCTCAATGGCTAGGTGAGCATTAATGGCGGTGTCCGTTGGCCAAATCCGATGGATGCTTTGGTCTTGTCCTTCAAAATCTGTTTCAGAACGGTTATTTTTGCTTTAATTGTTGATTCTAAGTGTTTGGTAACGCCCACGAGGCAGTGTGCAGTGTTATTTATAGGCACAGCGGATCCCCTCAGCACCCCTCAATGGCTAGGTGAGCATTAATGGAAGTGTCCGTTGGCCAAATCCGGTGGATTCTTTGGCCTTGTCCTTCAAAATCTGTTTCAGAACAGCTATTTTTGCTTTAATTGTTGAAGTGGTTGCTGGCAACGGCTATTTTCTGCACTGACACTGTAACGGCTATTTTTCTGAATGTTGTGTCCAACTGTGTGATAGGTCATTCTCAGTCCTGCACGGTGACTTTTTTTTCTTTTTTTTCACCGCAACACCTTGCAACTGTGTTGCGCGGTATATACATACTTCATAATATACATCGCGTACAGATTTACTCAGCTTTCCAGTGCCCAATTTCAACTGTACTCGGCTCTTAGAATTCTTCGATTGGCAACCATCATGGGCTCTGCAAAGCAGGACTATCCCGATAGGGTTTTAGTCTGCTTCCATTGATCAAGGTAGGCAAGGTATCCCCAGCTAATGTGTCTAACTGAACTACGCCAGCATTAGTAACGTGCAATACAATATATGGACCAAGCCAATGCATCTTAAACTTCCCCAAAAATTTTATGAACCTACTATCATACAGGAGGACTAGATCACCTACTTGGAATGACTTGTTCTTGATGTGACGATCATGCCATGCTTTTTCCCTTTCCTTTTGTACTTGTTGGTGAAAGCCCGCAATGAAGCGATCCTCCTCTAGACCAACCAAGTGTAAGAGTCTCTCTTCCAGCGCATCGTGGTCTGCCATGCCTCTAAATGCTGCGATTCTCAAACTGGGAATAATGTATTCCATCGGCATGATTGCTTCTTGCCCATAAGCCAACCTGAAAGGTGTATGGCCAATTAGCTTATTGCAGGTGGTTCTGTATGCCCATAGCACATATGGAATACGTAGGTCCCAATCATCCCGATTGACATTGTCTCTAGCACTTTATTAAATGCTTCAATGGTTCCATTCACCTACGGATGATAAGGCATGCTGCACTGATGATGAACGTTGAAATCTTAGGTCAAGGCTGCAATGGTCTTATTCAGAAAGTGAGTGCCTTGGTCACTCATCAATATCTTTGGGCATCCATATCTTATGAGGATATTTTCATATATAAACTCTACGGCTGTAGCTGCGCTACAATCTTTTACCGGCTTTGCTTCTGTCCATATGGTGAGGTAATCGGTGGCAGTAATGATATACCCCGCACCAGTTCTTTTACCTGGTGGGTTAATAGGACCCACGAAGTCAATAGCCCACTTTTCAAAGGCTTGCAATGTCAGCTGTGGATTTAAGGGCATTTCATCCCTGCATGATGGCTTCCCTGTCCTCTGACAGACATCGCAACTCTGGTAATGTTCCTTTGGGTCTTTGTGAATTGTAGGCCACCATAGCCCTGCACGCAGTATGTTCTGCGCAGTAGCTCTTCCTACGTAGTGACCTCCTGCGATTCTTGAGTGTGCATCCGCCAATATGAATGGTTTTTCATGCTCTAGTACACATCTAAGTAGTACTTCATCTGGTCCCAACTTGTATAGCTGTCCGGCAATAATGGTGAAGTCTGTGCGCGCACTATCAGCTGCTTCTTCTATTGCATTGTGAACTTTGTGGGTGCAAATACTGCAGTTAAGAAGTCAATAATGTCCTGATAATATGCATCTGCAACTTGTATAGCAAACAACTGCGCATCGAGCAAGTTGTCCTCCAGATTGATAGGTTCTTCGCCTAACTCGATTCTTGACAAATGGTCAGGTCCCAAATTTAACCTTCCCGGCTTAACCACAATTTCAAAGTCATACTCCTAAAAGAGTAGTAACCATCTGCATATGCACCCCCCTAACACTGGCTTATTGACAAGGTATTCCAAAGCAGAATGGTCGGTAAACATAGAGAAATGCGCACCCAGTAAGTAATGCCTGAACTTCTGCAGCGCATACACCATCGCAAGTCCCTCTCTTTTAGTCATGCTATAGTTCTTCTCAGCAGATGATAGTTTTTTGCTGGAAAAGGAAATAGGATGATCAATACCTCCTTCTCCCGGCTACGCGAGGACAATGCCCAATGCAATACATGATGCATCGACATGAACGTGGAATGGCTTCTCCCAATCTGGAAAAACTAGGATAGGCGCAATGACCATCTTCTCTTTCAATGTGTCAAAGCCTTTCTCACAGTCCTCATTCCACATGAATGGTACATCTTTCTTCAACAGCTTCTCCATAGCTGTGGTTATCTAGGCACACCCTTTTATGAATTTCTTGTAATATCCAGTATGTCCCAATGTAGTGCGCAACTTCTTTACTGAATTAGGTGTTGGTAAATTCATGATGACTGCGATCTTGGCGATATCAACCATCAATCCCTGTTTGCATACAATGTGTCCCAACAGAACTCCATATGGAACACAGAAAACACATTTCTTCAAATTCAATGAGATTTGATGCTGTTGGCACTTTTCCAACATCATTCTGAGGTTCGCGGTGTGGTTCTTCAGTAAACCGAATATATTCCAATCATCAAAGTAAACCTCTAAAAACTTATGTATGAAGTCCTTGAATGTTGCGACGACCACTTTGGAAAATACAGCAGGTGCATTCTTTAGGCCAAAGGGCATCACTGTTTACTAGGACGATCCCCATTCCATGGAAAATGTGGTCTTGTGTCTGTCTGCTGGATCAATCCTGATCTAATGGTATCTAGAGAATCCATCAGTGAAAGAATACGCTTCATTTTCTCCGACATTGTCTAGCACTTCATCCGTAAAAGGGGTAGGAAATGGGTCATGCATCGAAGCATCATTCAGCTTCCTGAGATCAACACATATTCTAATCTCGACCTTTGTTTTCTTATCCTGGATAACCATCGAGCTTATCCACTTGGACTCTTCGACTGGCTCAATGATTCCTACATCAAGCATCTTGTCGAGTTCTGCCCTAACTCATTCTTTGTAGCGTGGGTTTAGTCTATATGGTCTCTATTTCACAGGCTTCACACTAGGCTTAAGAGGAATTTTCATCACTCCTAAGTCTCCCAAGATACCTTTCATTTCTGTGAACTTGGTCAGGAATAATTCTTGATATTCCTGTAATATACCTGTGAGCTCCTCAACTGTATCTTCATCCCAATAATCTCCAATATCTGTGAACCTTGGCTCTTTGCTGGTGCCAATGTTCACTTTCTTTGTTTTCACAGGTCCACTCATATCTGGAATTTCCATTGGGGGTCCTTCTACTTCGTGTGATCCCTCTGACTTAGGTATCTATATATTATGCGGGTCCTCCTCATCACTCTTTGCAAGAATCTCGGCTTCCTCCGCGATGTGATAACAATCAAGAGCCTCCTCTAACTGCTCCCCCCATTCAGGCTATAGGCGTGCAGGTATACTTTCTACTCCAAAAAATTCTTCCAGTGTCATGTTCCCTTGTGGACAATCTGAACTAAATATTTTCCTCTTTATGATCTACAGCGCATCATTGATATTGGGATGTTCATCCTCAAAGCTGAAATCCATCTGGAAACTCATGGCTAGTGCAGACCAATCTGCGATGTCTCTGTGCAATTCCAAATCTAGGTACCACTTCTTTGGAATTGGTTCTTCTAGCGTGTGCACGAATAGATGTACCCATTATGTCGGTGGACGTTCTACCCAAGCTTGTGCGCATGCTTCAATGTGATCCCGCGGATCCATCTGGCCATTGTATTTCTCAAAAGCTAATGTAACCTTTTCAGCAAACCTGATTTGCATCTTGATTATGCACTGATCCCATGTGGTCAGTGTCTTCTTATGCCTAGCCCACCATCTGGTAGGTATGTCGCACAATTCCATGTCTAATGCTGAGACATGGTATTCATTCGGAACTGCTATAGTATATTCCTTGATGAAACAATAAACATTAGATAAACCATCAAAGGTAGGGATTGGAGTTACCTCTTTTCCAATCCAACGGAGTGACTTTGTGACCGGCGTGCATTTTCTGGCAGATACTTCATGTAGCCTGCTTTCCTAGTTTTCTAGTCCTACGTCAGAATCTGAAACACAAGAATTGTCACAGTGCCAATTAAGTGTGCCATCCGCAGTTGGGTTAATATAATCAGCAGTATTGGTTGTCATCTTGTAAATACAATCCAACTCTTGGGCTCTGCATTCCTCATGAATCGGTTCAACATATCGCTCACCCTGCAAAGGGTCCAATGGTGCGATGACCCTGATATCATTACCTTCAAATATCATTTTCATAGTTTTCAAATCAATAATGGCAGAGTTAGTCATTTCCCAATCGATACCCAGCAATGCTGGATAAGGATGGCTATTGTCCACGATTTCAATTACTTCAAAAATGGCATAGCTACGTACTCCATCAATGTCGACAATAGTGTTGGGTAATCTCCCCAATGGTATAACTATCCCTTGGTTAGCCATTCTTAACTGTAGAGGTGACCACTGTAACTTAGGTTTACCCATTTGATGCCACATCTGCTTTGTCAAGACATTAACTTCAGATCCCAGGTCAAGGATGATCTCATCCATTTCATAGTCCCCAATCTATGTAGTGAGTCTCATTTCCCTTCCTATTCTTTTTGGACTCCTAATATTATGGACTGTGCCATTGGTAGCCCCCTTCTTAGTGTTTGGCTCATACTACCTCAGTAGCTTTTCAAACTCCATGTAATCATCTTCGCTCTTTAATAATTTCATGCAGCTCCGTAAGAACTGTGCAACAGATGTCCCTGCATCTGTTGCGGTGCTTGTCTGATCATGTGCCATTGGCATATTCTCTCGTTGTGGTACTTCACTGCACAACTGTGTTCTCGGGGATCCAGGTGGGGTCGCTCTGAACATATCCCATGCTTCCTCAAATGCTCCCTTATTTTTCTGTAATTCTAGACCTGGTCCTTTCCCAGGAGCTTGTCGAATCCATACCAGCTCTCTCGGATTCTGTCTCGGATCGCGCATTCCAGAATTCAAAGCTTCTGCTCCTCTGTCTCTTCCTGTATCAGTGCCACTGCGCATGACAACGTTTACACTTGGATCCACAGTTCTGCTCTCTGGTGCAATCAACTAAATATTTGGGGTTGGTGGTTCTGTCCTTTGTCTCTTCTGCATTTCTACCTTGAGCATGGGACAGTCTTCAATAACATGCTCAAATGATTTACAGTAATTTCATGTAGTGCATGGGTTTGTACAATCTCTAGAAATGTGACCTGGTTGCCCACAATTATAGCATATTACCTGGCCGCGGCCTCTTCCTTGCGTTAGGCCAGCATTTCTTCCTCTCCTGCGGTATCCACCACCGCGGCCTCTATATCCTCCCTAATCATAGTGGGTGTTTTCTTGCTTTGGTTGGTTGTCCTCTTGGACGCGATACATTCCAGCACCCCGCATTGCTTCCATGCCATGCTTCCTTTCATTCATGAGTTCATACGCGTGACAGTTGGATTCATCGTGTCCAACTGATTTACAGAAATTGCAAAATAGGATCTTAGGTGTTCTTACATATTTCTGTATTAGGTAACAGTCTTCAGGCCTGTGTCCTCTGGTTCTAAAAATTTCACACCACGGTGCCTGATTATGTTCATATTAACTGGGTTTGGTGCGCCACTGTCAAGATAATCTTGAAATAGAGGGCAATGTTCTCTGGTATGGCCTTCCCCTTTGCATCCTGTGCACCAAACCTCACGTCTATGTTCATATCTTTGTTCTTTTTCGTTCTTCATACCCTGTAGTTCTAATGTCAAGGTGTTCAGCTGGTTCTGGATCTGTGACATCCCATAACTACTTTCTCCGATTGGTGAAGCTTCCAGTTTCATTGCGATCTCTAAGGCCTCTGCCTGCGATGCAACCTTCTGCTGCATCAATGGTTGTCTAATGTGGGGCAACAGTGCAGTGATGAACCATTCCTTGTGTTGTTGCAGTGCTATAACAAAACTCACTTGGTCTAACAGGGTTTTAAACTTTTGATCAAATTCCCAGACCATTTCAGTAGGTTTCTGCTTAATTTCTTTTAACTCAGTTATGCACTGCGACTCGGATTTTGGTTTCTTAAATTCTACTATGAGTGCATCCTTGATTTCTAGTAAGGTTCTCGGCTATGCCTAAGAATATTTCATAAACCAATGCAATGCTCTATCGCGGAAGGTAGTGATAAGTTGTGCTCTCTTCACAGCATCATCCTGGATCTACTTTAGACTCCATACGGCTTCACATAGAAACCAGTGCTGATCAGGGTCTTCCAGACCCGTTCCTTTGAATATTGGAAGCTTTATATCAGTATCTATCATTCTTCATGTTGGTTGTGCACCACTCTGAAGAGTGCTCTGTGTCTGTAGAGGGTTCTGTGTGTCAAAAATAAAGGGAATATTCAGAGACTAGGTATTCTGAGCTGGACAAGGTTGAATCGGACTAGGTTGAGTGCCTGCCCCTGCGCTATTAGCAATGGCAACGTTTTGTGGGGAGGGATGCACTACACTTGTAGCAGGTGGGTTCTGAGGTGTGATAGGGTGGATGGTAGCTAATAATGGTGCAGTTTGATTACTAAGGTCACATGGGATTTCGGTCTCAACGTGGAGTCCAGAGTCTCCAGGATTCTTTTCTTTCTTAAACTTATATCTCTTTCCACTTCTTAGATTATGAGTTTCTTCGTTAGACTCACTAAAAATTCTATTGACCATGACAGAATCAAAAATATTACTGCATTCTTAAGACGCCTTGCTCAGCTAAAAGCATTTTAATGTACAAACTAATATTGTTCAGGAACTTACCTCTGAATACTTCAAAGAAGTATGCTTCGGCTTGACTATAGGACTTCAGTGTGTCTACAGCAAATTCGGTCACAAATCCCTCAAGTATGCTATCAACCCAGAAGTCGACTGCTTGCGTCAATGGGCTGTCTATTGCTTTGAGCTGTGATGTGAGCTCTAGAGTCCACTCTGTAGGAACTCCCCCTTGGAAACATGTTTTCTTTTCTGCAAGTCATGATATCCATGCATATAGCTCATTCGGAAACGTATCCCAGAAGATCTCGTGAATCTCTCTCGACAAGTATCTGTTCAACCACTCTACGTCAGATAGGCGTGGGTGCTTGTTCTCTTTTCTTACAAAGTCTCTTTGAATCTTGTCACACCAATCCTAGATCTCTTTCTTGGCAGGATTCCAATTGTCTGAAACCAACTGGAACTAGTATTCTTCGTCACACATTACTTTTTACTGCACTATCGCATCACTGGTCTTAGCCTAGGAATGGAACCATTTGTTAGCTTTCTATACTAAGTTAGAGGTTTCCAACGTAGACCCAGGTACTTTGCGGTTCAGGGAACCAACAAAGCTCCTAATCACCAACCCTTTCGGCAACAGGCTACGCGCAACCTGAGGTCTCACCCGAGGTGAAGCTGAGGGGGTGGCTGTAGAATCAAGTGTCCACAACCTGGTGATGTGAGAGTGGGACAAGGGACAAGCAGTGCAATCTCTTACAGGCTGCTGCAGACAGACACTGCGCGGAGCCTCTGCCCCACGTCAGGTGCTTCGTCGAACTTTGGGACTTGCACAATCTGCGCACCCAGGAACTGCATAGTAAGGACTATCTTCTGTCGGGCGCAGGTAGCTATTGACAGCTTACCTCGCAGAATAGACTTGGACCAACCCGTCTACGGGACTTCGCGGGGCTTCAAGGATGTCCAACCCTAACCAACTACCATTCTTCATGCATTCAAAATACTTTAAGGGTTTATCGTTACGACGCATGCAATTTGGAATAAACATACAATACTGCGTGCTCCAATGTTGCACTTAAGTTCGGTGTTCCTCTATGTGATTATTTAGCTGATTCACACATTCCTAGACTTATACTTGTTAAACACTTAACACTCATCCATACATGTATTACTTAACATATTATTTCCATTCTCTGTGGTGAATACATACAAAAGCAATCACATCACAGATGCTTCAGTATTAACCTCCAAGCTAAGCAAATGAACAGTCATCAAAAACACAACAATCACATAACACAGTATTTAGCATGGTTCACCCCCTAGATGGAGGCTACGTCCACAAGAAAGGTTGTTATATTGATCTTTATGGGAAGGGTACAACTGTTCCTAGTCTGCGCACTCAGCTGCGGACTCTCTTCTCTCTAAGATAGGTCTCTACGCACACAGCTACAGAGCCTTTACAATGGCTTTTAAGCTTTCAGATTCTACAATAGTCTATGCTTAATCAAAACTAAAGAGTAGCAATTCCCTTACAAAATTGTGCCTTATTTATAGATCATGCCCGTAGGTCATGTCTTTACAATATGCGACCAAAAACCCTTAGGTTTACCAAAAACGGTTACAGTTTCCAGCTCATTGAGCTAGCTAGCGCCTGGTAGCGAATCCTCCATCATGACCTACCCTTCGCGCATGCCCATGTCGCTATCGGCCTTCCTGTCGCACGCGTGCCAACAGGTCGCTTTCGCTGAGCCATTCTTCCTCTAACGACTTCGAGCGACTGGTACAAGTGGTGGCATCTTCTGTATGTGTGACCAGTCGCTTTCTTCATGATTCACTCCTACCCACCGCTTGGCATACCTGGAGCATCTTTACCAAAATTAGACCACTATTGGTCTATTTGACACACGTGCCATCTTCCTCGTCCAACACTCTTCCCTGCTGGATCCTTGTAGACTAGACACTTCGCGGTACTGCATCCCCACAGCACCGATCTTCGCAGCTTCCTGATACCATGTTGCGCGCAACTTCACAACATCCCCAAAACTTACACAAAATAACAAAAATACTTTGGTTGAGCTGCGCTTAGCTTTGAGGTTCCAAAAAAATAGGATACTTGTTCAAAACTTGCCCCACTTGGGCCAGGCCCAACACTTCACATGGTTGGCCTTGTTCAGTAGAGAATATTAAATTATTCTTGAAACAAATATGAACTCAATGAGGTATTTATACCTTCCATTAATGAAGTAGCTTCAATACCTATCATAGGTGAGATCACACTCTTATGATCGCAAGATCAACTAGGTTTCAACCCATCAAATCCTTCACATGTGCAAGTTCTCATCTCAAGCACATTAGGGTTTCACCATTAAACAACCACTCCTAAGTTCACGAGCCGAAATATTTGGCCTTCAAAACAACAAGAATAAAATTTCCGCCCAATAAGATCTAATACCATGTAAAAATTTCATCAATATAACTTTTAAATTTTAATGCAATTTCATAAATTTCACCTCAACCTTGAGGTTTCCTGGATCTATTTCCTGTGAACTTTCAGCCTTGGGGCCAAATCTGAAATATGAATTTATAGCAACAATATTTCACTTAACTTTGGCCCAATTTCACAAAGCATCTCAATACAATACATATCATTCAAGTGTACTTTAGTACCACAAAGCTACAACCCTTAGGGAACACTTTCCAAGCATATAACAGATCTGAAATGTCTTATCACGGAATATTATAATAGCAGTAAATACTATCCCTTATCTTCTAGACGTGATAAATCACTTTACCATTTCAACTCTATGTTATGTCAAATCAGTGTGCACAACCAATAATAGAATCTACCCAATCAAGAAGATAACATAAGTTGAAATTCAAATTTATGAGAATGCATAGTTTGGAAACTTGGAACACTTCATATATATTAAAATGTTGAAGTACATACCATAGCTTTCTCACAAAGTTGGCACAATTCAAGCTCTCCAAACCCTAGCCACCAACTCCCCCTAGCTATAAGCAATCAATTACAACCAAAGTTGGCTGCTTCATCATTCGTATCACACAAGTGAACATCCAAGTACATCATCACATCATGTTCCCAAGAAAGGCATCTCTCCAAACTCCATTAATCATGACATCACATCAAGCTCCAAGTCCTCCAAACAAAGCATCTCACCATTCTCAAGGTCTTCGCATTAGTGCTCTTGTATTTCTTAGGGTTTACAAACCTTAGATATCTTGCATCAAACAAGCACATGGCATACAAGATAAACACTAGCCTGTAAGTCTACATTTCCATCCTAGGGTTTATGTCCTCAAAGCCTAACTCTTCAAAACATGACCTTCATGGAACATCACAAGTATAGGAAGTGGTTTGAAAAACATT
This sequence comes from Larix kaempferi, assembly GCA_027924585.1. Lineage (NCBI taxonomy): Eukaryota > Viridiplantae > Streptophyta > Pinopsida > Pinales > Pinaceae > Larix > Larix kaempferi. Next base: position 67,243,822 of record BSBM01000361.1, on the reverse strand, counting down.
AACTAAAGAAATTCATAATCATACCATTCCTGGTTCTTTGGGGAATTTGGATTTCCCACATTTCAATATTATTTGAAGGTAGACTTTTGCCTACTTTTCAGGTTATTACAACGGTTTGTGCAATATTACAGTAATGTAAGTCCTCACTGAACTTAGATATTTCATTTATATCCTCAATCAAATTTATAGCCTCTAGATTCAACTTAACATTCAAATCAGTTATATGTTTATCATTTAGATTCAACTTAATAGTGAAATCAACAAGTCCATGCATATCTTTAAGTACATCTCCTTTATAGCAATGAACAAATGAATGATGTTAGGTATTGGAGGGATGTTTTAATTTCTTTACTCATTCTACCCTATAAAGTGTTGTATCTTTCTTATCGTTCCTCTATGTTTATCATTTAGATTCATCTTAACAGTGAAATCAACAAGTCTAGGTAAATCTTCAAATACATCTCCTGTATAGTAATGAACAACTAATGATATTAGTGAATGGAGATGTTGTAGAGTGGATTTTTTAAGTTTTCTACTAATTATATTTCCTATAAAGTGGAGTATCTAGCTTACTATTCCTCTGTGTTTATAATTTAAATTTAACTTAACAGTGAAATCAATAAGTCCAGTAAAATATTCAAATATGTCTCTTGAACAAATAATGAGCTTAGTTATTGGAGATCCTGTAGAGTGGATTGTTTAAGTTCTCTACTCATTCTATTTCCTATAAAGTGTTGTATAGTTATTATTGTTCCTCTTTGTTAATCATTTAGATTCAACTTAACAGTGAAATCAAAAGGTCCAAGTAAATTTTCATGTACATCTCCTTCATAGCAATGAACAAATAATGATGTTAGTTATTGGAGATCATGTAGTGTTGTCTTTGTTAATGTTAATGCTACTACATTCGTAATACCAATCATTGAACAATACCAAAATCTTGAGAGATATCTAAATTTCTAGAGTTACAGTAGCCATAACATAATTTTGAGACAAACTATGTAAATTTGAAGATGGAAAGTGTAGAACCACAAGTCGAAATCATGATAGTGCAATTCTAATTTGAGGTAGAATCTCGTCGTTAATGCTTTAATAGCATTAAAATTTACAAATATCATGTATAGTGGATGTTTTAATTTCTCTATTCATTCTATTCCACATGTAATGTTGTATATTCTTACTTATTGTTCCTCTATGTTTATCATTTAGATTAAACTTAACAGTGAAATTAACAAGTCTAGGCAAATCTTCAAGTACGTCTTCTTTATAGTAATAAAAAATAATGATGTTAGTTATTGGAGATCATGTAGAGTGTATGTTTCGATTTTTAACCTTTTTAATGCTACTATTTGTCCGTGTGTTGTTGGTAACTAGGAAGGAATTGCTGCAAATCATTTCTTCAATAAGAATTGGGAAGCACTACGACTGTTATATGGAATTCTAGTTGCTTTTTGTTCGATAACACACTTAATTGGTAACAATAAATCCATATCATTCGCATAATATTTTTTCTTTATATATTTTGGTATATGAATGACATGTTTTTATTATTTGGTTTGCAATATTTTACACAAGACACTACATAATAGTTATTTGGTCGGCAGGATTTTCCATGGGAAAGCGTTGATATAAACAAGTGGGTTGGCTTGACTTCATATTTGAGTAGCATTTTTTCTTTCTAACATATTTATTACTTGGCATTATACTAACTTAAATCCTTTTGTGGTGTTTGTAGGTAAGGACATACTATAAACTTGAGATGTGCATGGTAATGACTGAAATTACAGATCTACCGCTTCAAAGAGTTCCAAGGTATTATTCAAATGTCATTGACTTGTCAAACTCTTCCTCAATACATCACTAGTATTTTCTTATGTTTGTTGGAAATGTATACTTATATAAATATAACATGTTTTTAGCTCATGGTGAATAAGCAACATCACCTATAGGAAAGGATAATTTTAGGGACGAAATTTAGCCCATGGGCTATTTTTCCATGTTTTTTTCCAAAAAAAGATTCTCCAATTTGCATTTTTTGAAGCCCCATTTCGCCCAATTTTGATGGGGTAAAAATTTTTCACTCTAAAATTCACCAAATTATTATATAAAATATATAAAATCCTTAGAAATTGAAATAATTTTAGAAAAATATCGCCAAATATTTTATAGTTGACATTTTAAGAATTGATAAGATTCATCAAGGTTTATATAGTTTTAAATAAGTATGGGTCCTTAAAATTATCCCTTCCTATAGGCAGCATGGATTTCTTATGCACTGTTGCACTTCTATATTATGCTTCATGTCTTTCTTGCATTTTTGTTGGTTGCTTCTCAAACATTTATTCCTTACTGAATAGAGGTAACAAAATCAGTTATATGTTCCAAAGTTCTTACAAGGTCTGGACCATCAAATCTTCACAAGGTCTATTCTGAGATCTTCAAAAGGTCTACTCTTGGTTCTTTAAAAATTCTACAGCAAATACTTCATGAGGTTTGTTCTCAAATTTTCATGAGGTATGCACTGTTAAGTCTTCTCTCAAGGTCTGCAATAAATCTGTTCTCAAATATTCACAAGGTATTCACTAAAGTTTTCACAAAGTCTACATCAAATACTTCATAAGTTCTGTAACTCAAATCTTCACAAAGTTTGTAACATATAATATCTACAATGTCATCTTCATGAAATCGACACAATTTATGCACAAGAGTCTTCACAAGGCTTATGCACTAGATACTTCATAAGGTCTGGACTTTGACTGATAACTTCTCAAGGTATACACTTTCCAATAGTCTGCCCTAAAACTTCACAATGTTTGTTGAACATACTTCACTTGTACTCATATCGATTCACTCATCATCATCCAAATCTTGACAAGAACTTCATTAGTTCTCTAGAAATTTTTCATGAGGTTATTCCTAGATTTAGGTGTTCAATTCAATGGCTAGTTTAATAACCAATAGGTCCATTTCCTTCTAATTATCTTCAAAAGGGTTGTGTGTTTGGTATTTAGGGATGTATTTATGTATGCTTTGTCTTCATTGTTTGTTGTGCATCTTGTGTTCTTTTTATGTTTCTTCTTGCTCTTGGTCATAAAGTTTTTATCTAAACCAAAAAACCTATTGTCCTCTGTAGGATGATTATCTTGATTTTTTTTTATCTAGAATTGATTGGGAAGGTGAGAACATTTTTAACAATGATCTAGTTCAACTCTAGAGACTAGCGTGGTATTAAGAGTGCATTACACACACTGCGAGAGATACATGTATAAAACTTATTATTGTGTATTTGACTTTAGGATACTCATGTAGACAAACTTTAGTGTTCTTGTAGATTGTTATGTATTCTTAAACTTTTACCATACACATTCATCTCTTTATTTTGTCACTTGTATAAAATTTTAAGGAAACAAATATAAATTTAAATGACTAAATATGTGAATGTGCAAACATAAGTTGGAATTAGGTGAATAGTATATCTTGCACACCACAACACTCCAACAAACAATCCTTAGGGTATTAATGTATTAGCATATGAAACAAGTGATCATAGGAATTGGAAGGATTATGAATTTTATCTTAGATGTGGGGTTGTTAGTCTAGATATAATGATGCTTATTAGGCACAATCCTTCATTGTTGTCTACAAGAATATAACATAGGCTACATACTTTTGGCAAGGTTCATTGAACAGTCAGCAAAATATTAGGACTTAGCGAATTGTAAGTGGAATGGGTTTAATGTTGAAAACCAATAGACTATTATAAAACTCAATTAAGGCTTGTCACCAAGCAAATGCTAAAAGGAATTTATATAAATATAGATCTTTATTTAGTTCTTAGTGACTTAGATCGCAAGAAAATTCCACTATTGTTCACCATGGGGGCTTCTTTGTCATTGGTATATATGGTTACAATTTTAAATATTTGAATCTCTATTTGTATTTAATAGTATAGTGGATTTCTCTACATCTAACCATCCCTTTTGCAGATGCAAAATAGTGACCAACAAATTTATTTACCCCTTTATCCGTAAGGTAATGTTTCCATGATAGGTTTCTAAGTTAGTTACATCACTTGTCCATGATAGGTAATTTCATCCACTAGATGGATCTCTATGTAGCCAAGGGTATTCTGCACCAAGATCTATTTAGATCAACTAACTTCATTGCATGTTATAAAACATGCCCCTTGTTGTTCTATTGGGTTTTGAAAAATGTCTTGATGTGTGTTCTTATCCACCTACTTATTGACATTTATCATCCCCACCTATTGTCTTCTTGATTCTTCATTATTGCTTGAATAAACCATCAAATGAATTTAAATTTAAATATGAAGTTGATCGATCACTTTTACCTTCTAGTACTTTCACTTCCTTAGACTTGATATAATGGATTCTCTGCCTCATCAAGAACCTCATGCCCAAGGTTTGTTAATTTTTTAGCATTAATTCAATATACTCTAGGATCTTTACTAAGAGAATAACATGTACAGTATATCAATGCATATCAATCATAGCAAGCATATCAATCATCACAAGATGAAAACATAAGAGACAATAGACACACAGAGTTTCCGTGGGGAAAACCCTAAGGTGAAAAACCCCACAACTTCCTCAGAGATAGATAGACAAATGATACAATCAAAGTACAACCCAAGTACACAGAGATAGTCTCCTCCTAGCAGTTGATCCTCCTCCTCACATGTGCACCACTTTCCGAGTAATGTAGAGTGAGATATGAAGTGATCAAAATAGAGATCGGGAGATCTCTATTTATACTTGTCCTGACTTCCCAATAAACTTGTGGGGCCAACTTGTCTAGCTTAGTACAATAACCCATGGTTAACTTAATCAGGGCTGACCCCACACATGGTGGTCTAATAACCCATCGGCAAGTTACAACACTTGTGACACTTGTCAATACAAATGACGACACCTCCTTATAGAGGAATGACACATCTCTATAGGAGTACAATATACATAGATGAAATACATTCCGAAGTTACATATACATCAACACTCCCTCTTAACTAGGAAGGTATTTCTCGACAAAAATCTGCTAGCACAAGTCTTCTTCTCTGGATCATCATCAGCGAATCATTGTCATCGTCACTACTGCTGCTATCTCAGTCAATCTCTGAATCTACTCGTCATAGGAAGTTCTACAAAGCAAGTCCTTTTTCATACTGAGTGTAGGCCCACCACCTGCAAGTCTTCATCATCACTGGCCATACTGTGGAATCCTCAAGACTTATTACATGCATCACAAAAACTCTAAAGAGCATCCCAGGCTGTTACGAGTACACAACTCCAACCTATAGGATCTCCTAGGATCTTTTACATGTGACAGTGACAAAACCTTAAAAGGGTGTCTTGCCAAGCAAGAACCCTAAAGAGCATCTGAGGCCTTTTTCATCCTGTCTAGATCTCCAGGTCTGATTACATGTGGTCATGGAAATGCCTCAAAAGAGCATCTGAGGCCTTTTTCATCCTGTCCAGATCTCCCAGGTCTACTTACATGCTATAGGACAATTCCTCGAAAGAGCATCTAAGGCCTTTTTCATCCTATCCAAATCTCCCAAGTCTACTTACATGTCCTCCCAGAGAAATGCCTCGAAAGAGCATCTGAGGCCTTTTTCATCCTGTCCAGATCTCCCAGGTCTACTTACATGCTCATCTGCACAACCTGTCCATGGCCACAGAGTATCAACCTGATACTCACCATACATCATCCTGATGTACACATGATCATCCTGATCATCAACACTGCATCATCCTGTTGCATGTCATCTGGAGCAACATCCTGAAGCTCGTCATCCATGATCATCCTAATCATACAATGCATCCACCTGATGCATACATAGTATTTGCCTGATACATATCATCATACATGATCTACCTGATCATACAATGTATCCACCTGATACATATACAAATACATGATCCACCTTATCATACCTGATACATATCAACATACATGATCTACCTGATCATACAATGTATCCACCTGATACATCTACAGATACATACACATGATCCAACTGATCATATCCAGCATCCAACATGATGCGTATATACATATACATATAAATGATCTAATTGATCATATCCAGCATCCAACATGATGCGTACATACATATAAATGATCCAACTAATCATATCTAGCATCCAACATGATGCGTACATACATACATATAAATGATCCAACTGATCATATCCAGCATCCAACATGATGCATACATACATACATATAAATGATCCAAATGATCATATCCAGCATCCAACATGATGCATACATACATACATATAAATGATCCAAATGATCATATCCAACATCCAACATGATACATACATACAGAGCAGTAACTAGAGCATTGTCTTGATGCTCATCATCCAACGCTTATATCCACAACCATGGAAGGATCCTCCTCTCACTATGCTCGGAATGGCTCCTACAAATGTGTCCATCACTTCTTCCTCGAAGTGTCATCAATCTGAAGAACACCAAGCCTCTCTCTGAAGTACTCAAACTTCACTCTGGCTAGTGGTTTTGTCAGTACATCTGCAACCTGCTCATCCGTCGCAACATACAGTAGCTTCACTGCTCCTCTCTGCACCATATCCCACCTGATATAGTGATATTTGATCTCAATGTGTTTCGACCTGTTGTGGAACACCAGATTCTCAGACAGCTTCACACAACTCTAGTTGTCACAAAAGATACCAGTAGCCTCTAGCGGAAGATCAAATAACTCAAACAGTATCTTTCGGAGCCATATTGCCTCACAACTAGCCGAACATGCTGCAACATACTCTGCCTCGGCTGTACTCAGTGCTACATAGGACTGCTTCCTGCTAAACCAAGAGATCACACCTGATCCCATACTGAAGCAAAACCCTAAAGTGCTCTTTTTATCTGGAGCTCTGCCTACCCAATCTGAATCAACATAACCCTGTAGGTTAAACTTTTGATTCGCATCATACTTGAGCCCATAATCAACTGTACCCTTAAGATACCTCATAATATGCTTTATAGCAACCAGGTGAACACCTCTTGGATCCATCAGGAACTAGCTCAATGTGTTCACCGCAAAGCAAATATCTGGCCTTGTGTTCGTCAAGTACATCAAGGGCCCAATCATCTGACGATACACAGTAACATCAATGGGCTCAGATGAAACATCACATAGAAGCTTCAAGTTCGATGCCATAGGTGTGGCCATGGCCTTGCAGTCCATCATCCCGAACCTCTTCAGGATCTCTACTGCATACTTTTCTTGTCCAAGGAAGATACCAGCTGTACTCTACCACACCTCCATGCCTAGAAAATAGTGCATCATCCCCAAGTCCTTCATCTCGAACTCGGCAGCAAGCTTCCTCTTGGTATCAGCAATCAAACTATCATTACCTGTAACAAACAGGTCATCCACGCACAGGAGTAGTATCACAAGATTGCCTTCCTCAACCTTGCAGTAAAGGTTGGAATCCACTTTACTCTTGGTAAAGCCCAAACTGGATAGAAAATTGTCCATCTTACCATACCAAGTCCTAGGAACTTGCTTCAAGCCATACAAGGCTTTCTTCAATCTACACACATATGACTTCCTGTCATGTGTCTCAAAACCAAGTGGCTGCTCCACATACACTTCCTCCTCAACTACACCATTCAAGAAAGCAGTCTTGAAATCCATCTGGTGTATCTTCCATTTCATCACTGCAGCCAGAGCAAGTACTGATATGATGGAAGTGTACCTGGCTACAGGATCAAAAATTTCTTCATAATCAATCCCTTCTTTCTGGGAGAAGCCATGAGCTACAAATCTCTCTTTGTATTTCTCTATGCTGCCATCTACAGCATGCTTGATCTTGTAGATCCATTTGGAAGTCACAACAGACTTCCCTTCAGGTCTTGGGACTACATCCCAAACATCATTTTTCATTATTGATTGGTATTCCTCGACCATGGAATCATTCCATTCTTTCTTTTCCGCTGCTTCTTCATAACTGGAAGGTTCTTTGTTCATAATATCATAGAATAAAGCAACATAGCTGGTATGTGATCTAGTTCTCTTCTTCTGGAATTCCATATCTTTCTGCATATTGAATAAGTTCTCTAGCCCATGTAGGTTTCCTCTTATGAGAGTCCTTCTCATGAGGTGGATCTATAGGTTCTTACAGATCTTCAATTTCACGATCAGCATCTGGAATTGCATCAATCATGGTAGTGTCTTGAAATCTGGTTTCCTTTGGTTCTTCTTGATCTTCAATAGGTGTCTTCCTTGACTTGATGAATGTTGAATTTTCATCAAATGTCACATCCCTGCTAACATCAATCTTCTTGAACCCTGGAAAGTATATTTTGTAAGCTTTCGAGCTTTCACTGTAACCCACAAAGATACCCTTCTTTCCTAAAGGATCTAGCTTTGTCCTCTTTTCCTTTGGAACATGTGTATATACTGGACAACCAAATATCCTGAGATGGCTGACTTCAGGTCTCTTACCGGAGAAGACCTCTTCTAGTGTCTTGTTGTCCAATATCTTGTGGGGTGTTCTGTTCTGCACATACACAGCTGTCCTGGCTGCTTCTGCCCATAGATGCATAGGCAGATCCTGGTCATGCAGCATTTCCCGTGCTGCTTCCATGATTGTTCTATTCTTTCTTTCTGCAACTCCATTCTGTTGTGAATTGTAGGGAGTAGTCAACTCCCTATTAATTCCTGAATCATTGCATAGTTTCTAGAAATCACCTAAAGTGAATTCACTACCATTGTCGGATCTGAGTGTCTTGATCTTCTTGTCAGTTTGATTTTCCATCAAGGTTTTGAATTCCTTGAACTTATTAAATACTTCATCTTTGTTTTTCAAGAAGTAGACCCAAGTCTTCCTGGAGAAATCATCAATGAAAGAGACATAGTAAACATACCCACTCAGAGAACTGGATGACATCGGACCGCATACATCAGAGTGGATGATTTCTAAGATTCCTTTTTCCTTGCTTTCACTAGTTAGAAATGCCTTCTTTATGTTCTTTCCTTTTGCACATCCTTTGCAAATACCTTCATGTTTGGTCTTGATTTCAAGAAGACCCTCTACCGCTTTGCTTGCAATTGGTAGTGCTCTATAGTGCACATGAGCAAGCCTTCTATGCCAAAGTTCACTTGGCTCCATGGATTCATGTACCATGGCATGTTCAGGTTGTCCATTCAATTTATACAATCCTCCCTCTTGCTCTCCAATCACCACTGCATCATCAATAGTTTTACCTTTTGGCCACATTAGGACTTGGACATCTACAAATGCAACCCTCATTCCCTTTGCATCTAATGCATAGATGGAGAGTAGGTTCTTCTTGAGCCCATGTACAAATAACGCATCTTTCATCTCCAAAGACTTTTCAGAGTCTAGGTTGTAGGAGGCTTCCCCACTTCCTTTGATAAGCTATTGATAATCATCCCCAAGTTTCACCTTATGGGGTGATTCATGTTCAGATAAATTTAAAAAATATTATTTAAACCCAGTCATGTGTTTAGAAGCCCCATTGTCAATTAACCAATCATTACAACCATGAGAAATAGTACCTGTGAGAGCAGAGATTAGAACATACTCTTCTTCACTTGATGAGTCATCATCATCACTTTCTGCTCTAGCCTTCTTCTTGGGAGGTTCATCATCCTCAGCAGCATGAGCATGATATCTCTTCTTGTTTCCCTTCTTCTTGTTGTTGTTGGAACCCTTTTTGTTCTTGGGACAATCTATAGAAAAGTGCCCCTTCTCATTACAGGTGAAGCATCTCAAATCCTTCTTACCCTTTTGGTGATGGTGGTGAGAAGGTCTTCTGTTATGAGATGGCTCCTTCTTGAACTTACCTTTCTTGGTATGTGCTGTGAGAGCTTCATCTTCATTTCCCATCTTTTCTTCTCAGGCCACGAGCCTAGCTTCTTCTTGAGAATATTCTTCCCGCGGTCTGTTGAAGGAGATCAACTTCCTTCTTGCACAAATTCCTTGAATAAAGGAATCCCATGACCTGGGTAGGCCATTCAAAGTGGTCATGACAACTTCACCATTATCCACCATTTCATCCACCACTTCTAGTTGTTCCTTGATCTGAGAGACCATAGAAAAATAAGATTGAATGGTTTCTCCATTCTGAAACTTTACCCCTTTCAATTGGTTCCGCAGGGTCATCTTCTGATTTATGTTATTCCCTTCAAATAGCTTGGTCAAGGAATCAAACATCTCTTTGGGTGTCTTTAGAGATGAAACATGTGGGATGAGATGGTCCTTGATAGAATCAGCAATGATCCTCTTTTCCTTGACCAAGTTCTTCTTGTGGAGAGCTTTAGCCTCTTCTTCCTTTGGGATAGGAACCTCTTCCCTTATGTAAGAGTCCAACTTATTTTCTTCCAGGATTAACCCAATCCTATACTTCCATGCTTGGAAGTTATCAGCCCCTTCAAGCTTATCCTCAAGCTTGGTGTGGTGAGACATCTTAAAGAGTACTTCAAATGGAAACAGAAAATATTTAGGTCTTACCACTTGATTTGCTTAAAACTGGATCTGGTCCTAGATTAGGGTTTGTCAGAGAAACCCTAAAAAATCAAAATGTGAATTTCAACTTTCTGAAAGGATATAAAGATGTGCCTTGATGAGCTGATCAACCTGGTGTATTCAGAATTTTAGATCTACAAAGCTTCACCCTTTAGAACTGCCTTTTAGTCTTCCCGTGTTCATTGGGGAGGACCTTGAATTAGTGTTTGAGTTTCCCGGAGCTTCACTCAACCAAAAATCTCAATCCAAAGCTCTAAACTTCGATTTTTCCAAGGAGCTTCCAGCTATGTCTTCAGATTTCAGAAATTCCTATTTTTGTGGAAACCCTAATTTTTAGGGCCAAAACTAAAAGTGCTCAGAACTAAATTTTGATTGGACAAAAAGATTCACCTTGCTGAGGAGAGTCAATCTATCATATTTCTTTTCCAAAATATGTGGAGAGAAACCCAATAAACAAGAAACCCTGGTTTCCGCCACTGCACAATGTCTTCTTCTCAGGTTAGCTCTGATACCATGTTAATTTTTTAGCATTAATTCAATATACTCTAGGATCTTTACTGAGAGAATAACATGTACAGTATAGCAATGCATATCAATCATAGCAAGCATATCAATCATCACAAGATGCAAACATAAGAGACAATAGACACACAGAGTTTCCATGGGGAAAACCCTAAGGTGAAAAAACCCCACAACTTCCTCATAGATAGATAGAGCAATGATACAACCCAAGTACACAGAGATGGTCTCCTCCTAGCAGATGATCCTCCTCCTCACATGTGGGCCACTTTCCAAGTGATGTAGAGTGATATATGAAGTGATCAAAATAGAGATCGGGAGATCTCTATTTATACTTGTCCTGACTGCCCAATCAACTTATGGGGCCGACTTGTCTAGCTTAGTATAATAACCCATAGTTAACTTAATCAGGGCCGACCCCACACATGGTGGTCTACTAACCCATTGGCAAGTTACGACACTTGCGACACTTATCAATACAAATGACGACACTTCCTTATAGAGGAATAACACATCTCTATAGGAGTACAATATCATAGATGAAATACATTCCGAAGTTACATATACATCAACAAGGTTTTCATAGTGGTGGATGTTGTGATCATCATTGTAACCACCTTTGCCACATCTTTTGTACACCACTTCCTGAAAGGATTGCGACTCCACTCCTCTTTGATTCCTTGGGAATTGTGAACATCACCATAGACATCATGTGCAAGATTTAAAATTTCCCTCTATCCTCAAATATTAATGCCACCATTTCCTTCATTATTGCTCCACAATGGAAGATCTTGTTCACCTCCAAAGACTTCTCTTCAGTTGCATACCCATGTTATTTGTCATGTTACATATTGATAAAACATATGCACACTAAGTGATACTAAAATTTAAGATCTTATATTTTTATTTTCTACCTCTAAAAAATTTAGTAAACATTCCAAATTATGCTAATTTCATGTTCCTGAATGAAAAATCAAAAGAGGCACTTGTGATTTCATATAATTTTATAACTACAAAGTAGTATGAGCAAACACTCACATTATTATTAGTCCCGGTGTGCTTGCAAAATTTGCAAATATCCTGAGTGTATGGAAAGTGGATTTTCATCATATAGAAGAGCCTCATGGAGGATTCCAAGATCTTGTACAAAATAAGGCAATATTGATCGACCATATGTCCAAATGCTACACAACTTCCCATCTAGGTTGGATCCAATTACCAATTTTGACCAACATACATATATTCATCGCATCGGTGGTTCTTTTTGGCATTGATCACACTTCTACTAATAACAGTAAATATTCATGAACAATTGAGGAGTTTGGAAAATATTTTGAGGCCGCAATCAACTTCAAGTTGCCTTCTATACATTAGTATAGAGAAGAATGGTCACGACTCCAAAAATTTTTATTATTGTATAAAGAGTAGTGTTCATTTGTAATTATCACATGGAACATCTCTTGAAATCAAATTGGATTATATAGGGAAAAAATAAGGAAGAAAATCCGTAAATACTATGTGTTAATATTGCCTCAAAATGATATTTTCAGCTAGATAGATGCATTGAATATGGTAAGAATCATACATAACCAAATTGTAATAACAACTTGATGGAAACTAGATCTTTGGATTTTGAGGAAGAAGCAAAGAATGATTTCAATAAGACACACGTACCATAGAGGCACATTTTATGTGATCATTCTTGGCTCAAGGATCATGAACTATCTACCAAATAAAGCTACATGAACAATATACAAACACCTTGCAACATGGACTCTAAAAACACTAACATGGATAGAGGGGTCGAATGAGCCTTCAAAAATTATTCCACATAATATGTAAACTCTTTCAATTGTTTATTCACATGGGAAGGCATCTAATTCTTCCCTAATTAGAAATACCAACACTAGAATTGAATCTTACATGCCAACATACTCAATCCAATCAACATCAAATTTCATCATTTTATGTTGGGCATGAATTTTGATCTCTTGGTATTTCTTGGAATTATGTGGATTCTTTGGTATCAATGCAATGATAAGGAGCTTGAATAGTTTTAAATATGTAAGATTTTTTTTTTTAATTCCTCAGCACCGTCGAATATCCGACGACCACACAACAGAGATCCAATGGTGTTTCTATACATCTAATGGAAAAGTCGTTGGATATTAAGGTCAGGATCTGCCACATATTCAACGACAACACAACAATAATCCGACGAGTGTGCTATACCTCCGACGGAATACGTCGTTGGATTTTGTTTTCGGCTTGTGGTGCAAGTTTGTCAATTATTTGACAACTAGAGAGGAATACGTTGTTGGATATTAGACCCCATTATTGTTGGATATTCGATATAACTATTGTCATTTATTCGGCTTGGGGAGACAAATTTGTTGTCAAATATTCGACGACACGTGTACAAGTTGGGATGAATAATTTGTCGGATATTCGACCTCCACTTTGTCGGTTATTCGACCTAAGTTTTGTTGGTTATTCGACATGTTGTTATGAATATGTTGTCAGATATTCGACTAGTTTGTTGTCGGTTATTCGACTTGTTGGCTAAAAAAGGATGTAGGTTGTTCGACAAGTTGTTGTCGGATATCCGACCAGGGTTTGTGTCTGTCATATATCAGACAACGTTTCACCGACATTTAAAAAAAACAACTTTGTCAGATCTTAGATGGAGTGTTGTTGAAATTCAGAAAAATATGCCATCGTATTTTGGGTTTAAATTTGCCCGTGGGGGATATTTAATGCCACCAAGTGTGTGAGGTGTTGAATTCGGATTCGTGGATATGATGGAGCCTTCAATGCACCGTGGGAAGTAGGTGGATCTATTGTTTTGACAGTAACGTGACTATCGAAGGAATAGTTGTGTGAGTATCACGTAGGTACTGAACTAATGACATGCGCTATAGCGCGGGTTAACAATGGTTCAGTCATGAAACCTCTTCTTTTGACTGGTCTTGGGAAATTTTGGACTCATTTTGTCTTTTTTATTTGTTGAGGATGCCTTTGGTAAGTTGCATTCTTTATGTTGATGATGCCTTACTACAAGAATCGTCGAAATGTCGCATGTGTGCGAAATTTAGGCATTAACAACCCTTATTGTCCCTTAGGTTGTAGCTTAACTAGATTTGATATGTTTTTGATCTTTCATGCCATCTATATATTTAGACATCATAAAAATGGGCAATAATAAAGTTACAATGCCAAGGAGGGATGTGCAAGTAGCACCATTCCTGCACCACTTTAGGTCATTGAGCTAGACCTCATACTGAGGGAGGGAGCCATTAAAATTAGAGTATATCCTAGTCTGTCACCCTAGGTAACTAAAAATATGCTTTGCAAAACTTTGATTGGATTTATGGATAAGATATGAGGTGCGTAAGACATATTTCAATTATGAAGGTGATTTTAAGTGTTGATATAAAATAGAGGCACAAGTATCCCACAAGAAAAAAAAATCAAAATAGGACAACTGGGTGCTATGAATAAAATAATAATAAAATAAACATCAACATATATATATATATAAATAAATAAAATAATAATAATAACAACAAACAAGAATAATATAGTAATATAATTAATTAGTGAAATGGTGTAACTCTTTATGAAGAGTTGCATTAGACACCTTTTAAACAATTATAAATACGGGAAAGTCTATCTTGTAAAAGACATCATCTTTTATCCTATCATCTAATATATTATTCTTACTTATTATCCAATATGAGAGTCGGATTCGACTATTAACTTAGTGAACGGATACGTTCACAGCATTTGGTATCAGAGCCAGGCTTGTAGCCACCAATCTAGGACCTTGTCCAAAACCAGGCCGTGGCCCAAAGAAGTAAAAAAAGAAAAAAAGAGAAAGAAAGAGAAAGGAAAAAGTAAAAGAAAATAAAAAGAAGAAAAGAAAGACAAGTAAAAAAGAAGAAAATAGAATATAAAAATAAATAAAAAAGAAGTGAGAAGAAGTGAAAAGGAAAAAAAAAAAAAGTAAAAGTAAAGTTTAGAAGTGAGTAGAAGTAAAAAGTAAAAATAAGAAGTGAAACCGCACATGGTTTTAAGGTGCACGTGGTTTTGTGAGAAGTGGGTTTGGTTTTATTCCCTAAGAACAAACCAAAAGTGAGATTTGAACTTGGGTGGGGAAGGTAACAATCATTCTTCCCAACCACCTAATCTACACACAATCCACAAAGAAATTAATCTAAAGCAAAAGGTTAACCAACGTGGAGATTAATTAATATTAGTCCATAATTGTAAAATATTACAATTGTTTGGAAAATATATAATATTAAAATAATATTATTATTACATTTAAATAATAATTATTATTATAAGGGAAAGAAAAGCATCCCTCGTCAGAGAAGACAAAATTGAAGAAGTCAAAGTCAAGTCAAAGGGAGACTCCTTCGTTAAAAGAATTGAGGCTATCTATCACCAGAGAAGTCAAAATAAAAGACATTCTATCATCGAAAAAGTTGAATACTATCTATCTCCGAAGAAGTCGAAACCATGGAAGCTGGTTTGCGATTACAAATAGAGGAATTAGAAGCCACGTTAAAACGTTATCGAAAAGACAATGAAAGATTGCGTGACATAAATAACAGTTCAGAAATAAGAATTGAATTACAAGAAAGGTGCAATGAAATAAAAATATCTGACCAAGCAAGGCGTATAGACAAATTGTATGCACAAATTGATGAATTAAAAGCCGAAAATGAATTCAATCAGAGGTTAGGAAATCAAGATATAAAGAAGGAAATAAATAATTATGAAGCAGAAATAATACGCTTGAACAAAATCGTTAGCGACAAAGATGAAGAACTAACTCAGATACGACATAAATTAGAAAGTCAAGAATCAAAGGTCGGCCAATGTCGACAACAGATAAAAGTTCTTCAACAACAAAATGACGACTCTAAAAAGGCACACAAACTGGAGATCGCAAAGAGTAGTAAAACACTATCCAACAATTCCGAAGAAATTTTTAAATTAAGAAATCATAACAAGACACTAGTCACAAAAATTAAGAAGTTGAAAAATAGTAGGAAGACAGAACAATCTATGGAAGACATTGAAGGAAAACTTCTAGACAAGCAGGAAGAAAATAGCTGCATCAGAAGTCATAATGAAGATCTTAAGGAACAACTTAAGAAATCTGAAGATGACAGGAAATCGCAAGTCGAATTGATCAAGAAGCTTCAAAATGATAACAGGCAGTTAAGAAACAAGTTAGAAAAGATACAGAATAAAACATTAAAACCTCAAGAGACGAAAATAAAAGTCCCAGCTCAAATCAATGCTCAAAAGACGACACTCGTAAAAGAAAATGACATTGTGAAAATTCCCTATCGACACCCCAACCATAAAAACCGATATTCTGAAAAAAGGGAAATGTCGAAAGACGATGGTACTAATGTGATCAAAGCTCTTAACGACAGATCAGTGGGGAATCCCAACAGTCAACAACAAATCAATTTGGGATGGATTGACCCATCCACATATCGGAAGTTATGCTCTACACTTAGAAGTTCGTACCGACATGTTTCGTCAGCTACGATGTCATAAGGAACGGTGCGACAACGTTATAAGGCTTTGAGGACAAAGCCTTTCTAAGAGAGAGGCAATGCTATGAATAAAATAATAATAAAATAAACATCAACATATATATATATATATATATAAATAATAATAATAATAATAATAACAACAAACAAGAATAATATAATAATATAATTAATTAGTGAAATGGTGTAACTCTTTATGAAGAGTTGCATTAGACACCCTTTAAACAATTATAAATACGGGAAAGTCTATCTTGTAAAAGACATCATCTTTTATCCTACCATCTAATATATTATTCTTACTTATTATCCAATATGAGAGTCGGATTTGACTATTAACTTAGTGAACAGATACGTTCACAGCACTGGGGCGCCATAATCATAATCAATTTCTCTTCAAAGAAGATACATCATTAAACACATTCAACAATAAAGCATTGAGAGCCCTCCATTAAAATGCAATTCAAGAAACTGGATAAAACCATATGGGTGTAAGAAAGTTCAAATCCATATATTCAAGTATACATATAAAGACATTCCTACCATTAGAAAGAGAATTCAAAGCATAATATAAGACACTTTTCCTTCAAACCCTAGTGACCAATGGATTTAGTCCTGGTTTCAAATTCATAGCATATTATTTCTTCAAAAAAATAGTACATACATTAGGGGGGGTTGATTCATTTGTTCCCTGGTTCTATTTTTCTTTTTTATATAGCATGATTTATTTGATCTATTACAATGAATAATGAGAGAAGAATATATAAAGGGCTAATGTTGCAGATCCTAGAAAATTCTTTTGGCTTTTTAACTCATGAGAAAATGAATGAACCTCATTTTTTCCTCTTCTCGAGGAGCTTAAATATGTTCTCCAATTATGATCCTGACTATTTTCTTTGAGAAATATGATGATGCATTTGTTTTAATTTTCTGATTTAAGTCTTCTATTGAGCCAGCGTTACTAACTTTTCAACTCGTGGATAACTCACTTGTGAAAATTTGGGGTATGCCAAACTTTATCATTTTGTTTATTTCATTATATTTCCTCACATATATTTTTGTGGGGTTTGGGATGATTCCCTTGTGCCCTTTGTAATTATTTGCGATTGTTGTTGTTCCCCTATCATGTAGTTTCTTAAAACATGCATGTTCTACCAACCCTTCTTAGTCAATCCTGGTTTACCCTTCAAAACCCTAAAATATTTATCTAATTCATATTGAGGTGTGTAGTCTACATTCCCCAACCTCGCAATTAAATTCTTTAACAAAGAAACTATAGAAATTGTAAGTTGCAACTCATTTAATAATTCATCTTCTATATGTGGACTTACTCTCTCCATAACTGATGTAAGTTGAGGCATCTTCTCATGGAATTTATGTTCGTATAAATATTATTAGAAGAGTTGATATTCCTCAGTCCAAGGGGGTGAGAGCCCATTAGTTATCATGGAATTGATTGTTTTAAAGAATGGGTTGATCAAAGCTATGGACCTTGTTAAATTTTCTTTTAAGTATTCCTAGGGAGGTGGACTTATGCATAAAATTATCCATCTTCATAATGGACCATGTCCTATCATATATTTTCATTAACTTTAATTGCTCTAGAGATAAGGTATTTACCACTGTTTGGATATCCTAGCCACCTGACAGTTATATTGTATGTTTTCTTGATTCTTCTCTACATATTCAGTTGCTTCTGAGAAAACTCTATAAAACTCAAGAAAAATTACATATGATCTCTAATTTTGAGCAAGTCCTCAAAGATACATTTCCATGGAATTTTTTTTATCATGATCACTTTCTCCACCATTCTAGCCTAATCTAGGGCATCCTAATTCTTTGTTCGAAACATATCCACTTCTAACTTAAGCTCAACTATAAGCTTATTTAAGTCATGAACCTTTTGATTCGCTTTCATGAGCTTTGCTCCCTATAGTTTAAGGCTTTCATTTTTATTTTCTATGAGTTCTTTCAATTGGACAATTTCCATGAGACCATCAGTCACTTTGGTTTTCCACTCGCCTCATTCTTTCTCTGTATGGCCTAACCTCTGTCATAGGTTATCTATATGTTCATCTTGACATGTTCTCTAAACGATAGTAGGTGGAATCTCCAACGTTCCTTTTTCCTCTAATAGCTTTATCTTATAGGAGTCAAGTTGTACATTTTCCTCGTCTAACTTGATTTTAAGTTCTCTTGAATTCTCCTCTAATTGCTCCAACTCTTTAATTCTTTCCTCATTCACATCCCTTTCTGCAATCAAAGAAGCAAGTCTATTATACCCACTTAGATCAATAGAATCCTTGGCACACTTACTATACACTATGCTATTTAACCCCTCTTCCATTGATATGTCATCTTCTTGAGGCAAATTTGTAGTGTCTATTATGACCTGTGAATTCCTCCACTCATTAGGCTGCAAGTATTTGTATGCTTTACTTGCTAGAGGTTCAATTGTGACTATTTTAAATGTATTTTTGCTAGGTTCAAACCTTGATATTGACCTAGCTTGAGCATGTGAGTCCAAACATTCTACAATGGGAAAATTTTCTAGGAGTTTTTTTTCTCCTCTTTTGTTCTTTCTCCAACAATGTGAGAGGAATTGTGATCTCTACTAATCCAACCTTTCCACTTCCAACTTCCTGTTGTGTCATCTCTGAAACTGTGAACTTGAAGAAGGAACTCATAGTATTCCCTGCAATTTCAATAGACAATAGATTACTAGACCCCAAAACAACATGACAAGAATCGGTGGTAGTTTCGTCTCCTTCAAGTTGGTTTTCTTGTGGTTGATCAATATCTTGTGAACTACTCATTTTCCATTCATCCTAGCTCTTCTCTTCTTCTAGATATGATGTAACCTCACTTATCTTAATTATTTTTCCTTTGGGCTCTTCTTGAAGGATTTCCTCAACTTTTCCTTTCATAATATGTGATGATTCATCTTTAAACTCTATATCTTCGTTGTTGTTTCCTTCTTCCTAAGAAACCTCTTCCATGATTGCAAGTAAATTCGTTTCAGGTTCTTTGGTTCCCTCACCCACAGGGAAAAATTCTTCTCTAATGGGAGACTAAGTAATGATTATAACTGGATTAAGAGGTGTCTCATTAGGCTCACTATCTTTTATATCCATGAGATCACCTTGGGATTTCTCTTTATGACAAGCTTGCTTCATTGTTGGTACTTCAACATATCCCCCTGGTGTCCTCCACTTATCTCCAAACGCTCCCATCCTGGAGATATTTCAACATCTTCCTCCTGTTGTTTTTTCCCTGGATTACTATGCTCCCACCCTGGTGGTATTTTAGGCTCCTGAATTTCTTCTTTACTATGCTCACTTTGAACTTCTCCAAGGACCTCTTTGTGATTTGTTTCTGGAGATACTTGATGTTCTCTATTTGACACATATGTCTCAGCTCCAGGGCCTAATATTTTAAGCCTCTTTTCAAGTTGAATGAATTCTTTATTTCCTTGGCCTTCTTTCCCCAGCCCTCGCTCTGTATCAAAACCCATGGATAGCATGATTGGAAAAGCTTTATGATATGGTTATGCTTCTTTGGAAGGTGAGGGGACATCAGCCTCCATTATTGAGAGTTCTTATTCTCTTCTGCCTTGTTCAATTTCTGATACCCATATAACTTGCTATGTCTCTTCTTGGGGAATTGGCTTCATTCTGAGTTCATCATCATCATCATATTCTTCATACAAATCTTCAAACTTGTTATCTTCAATTATGGTTCGATATGGAGCATCCTCTTTCTTCAGGTGCTTCTAAATTATCCACCAGGCTTCGCTTCTACACTTATCTAGGCTTCCATATTCTCCAACATATTCATCATATCTCTCTTACAAAGGATCCAGGAATTCCATATCTTCTTTGGTCACTGAAGCTCCTTTTGGCATGTTGAAGGCATAATAGGGTGGAGCCACTAGAAGGCTCTTGAGTAAGTTGAGTGAATTCATGAACCATTATATCAGTAGGGTTTTCTTCTTCTTGGATTATTCTTTGTCCTTCTTCAAAGGTGTCCTTATTTACCATTTTTTCCAGCTCTAGTTTAGACTCATGATCCTATGTATTTAGCAATTTTCTTCCCTTTTCATGTCTGATTAGTAGATGTGGATCATATCCCCAAGATATATTCAATTTATGACTTGTTCAAGGCCTTTCTTAATATTAATGGTATATCCCCCTATAGCTATGGGAAATCTATATCTCTCGCTCCTCTTGGATTTAACAAAATGGATCCTTATCCACCTCTACCATCTATTTTACGTATTCAAGACCAAAATTTCTAGGGGTGAGAAACTTGGGAAACTTGTAGGGAGGAGTTTCACTGCCATATAATCTAATTATAGTGTAATCCTCTACCAAATACCAATCTCCTCTTTTAAGTGCCTCTCCAAGTTGTAAATATGATCTGCTTTCTTGAGGCATGAGTTTAGGTAGTGATCAAATCAAAGGTTCGGTACATGAACTGAGACACAAAGTGGGTCCAAGTGACCCCTTATTCCTTCCCATTCTTTACCCAATGGATCCTGCCATATATTGTAGTGGGGGATCCATTTTCAGTTCTTTGGATATTTAGGTCTTCAAAATGTTGAGACTAATCAAATATGAGTAAATAGACTAGGTAGGAATAATATATGAAGATTATAGTTTCATTGAAATATTCTAGTCGAGCCTTTATTCATGTTGCTAGGGATTCTGCATAGTTTTATTTGGGTGCTAAATTATAGTTATAAGCATCGACCATTGCAGCCATTCCTTCATCAACATTTCCATCAAAATCTCTACCAAATATCAATACAAAATCCGTAACAATTTCTCGGTTCTAGGATGACAATTTTTCCTGCTTCCATGGGTCAAGGGGAACTAGGTGTTACTTATGAGTGGACACAAGTTGGGCTCGTAATTTCTCCTTTAAGGAAAAACTCATATTTTCATGATGAGAGGCTTGATCTTCTAGGGATATAGTCTTCCCAGTAGGGATAGTACCTAACATTTTGGGAATTGAGACAGTTAATATTTCAAATAGAGCATCCTGACCATTACTAGAGTAAACGGTGGACATGGCCAGATTGTAATGACTTGCACACAACTGGACAAATTCAGGAAAAGGAAAGGCATCAAAGACTATTTGTTGAGCTAACTCATACTTCCAGAATCTAGATGAGGCATTTGAGGCAAGCAATTTTCCAAGAGAGGCTCTTATTAGTTGTCATGTTGTGGTTTTAGTTAGATCGGGTAGAGATACATCGACCCATTGGTGGACAAAGGGTAACATATCATATGACGATACATTGGAGACATTAGATTGGTGAGAAAGGTCCTGAGAGGACAAGCTTGAGATGGTAGCTTTTTACCTTGGCATTTTGAGCTTTTGTGGAAATAGGTACAGAGTAATTTCAGATAGAATGGGACACAACAAGAAAACCACCTAGGGGAGAGAAACTATACAATTCTTACTTGACTTCAGAGGATTTGAAATAGATTTGACAAACAAATGGCCAGAATAACGAAAATTCTACTTACTTGAGTTTGCTATAGGTACCGTATATGAATTTTATGGTTTGCTTCTAATCGTCTTTAGCTCAAACCTCAATGAATAGTTGGGCGACTGCTTTTTTCAGGTAGAATATGCTTTGTAAGGTGAATCTACGACTCTCCAAGGAATCAGGTATCTTCTGTGACGACATAGTAGCTACCCCTGTGAAAATGGATCAGATTAGTTGCTAAAGAGGTTTAGATTAATCCTGGTCGTTGGTGTATGGGTCTTCTTATTATATTTTGCATGGGATTTCAACCACGAACAGTCTAGATCTCTTCCAGGAACTAGCGTGACTTAATCTAAGTCGTTAGTTGGGAAAACTCCCTTTAAAACATGCTACAAATCTTTTGGTCGCTAACACTTCATATTTGTTTTTTAAATAGCAAGATTCGATCCAAACCATTGGCAGGGAACCCATCTTTTTAAGTCTGACTTGTTGCAGCCTTTCTAAGCAGTTTTTTTAAGTGAAACAAAGTTGCATTTTATTTTTATTTTTAATTTTGATTATTGAGTTTTTATAAAATAGTCTAAATTGTTTATTTACAAAGATTTTTTGAAAATTTGATTATTGAGTCCTTATAAAAACAATAGTTGCGTGTAACTTAGTCCCTGTCTTCTAGCTTAAGAAATAAATAGATAAAACAAAATTCTCTTTAGTCTTTCGCAGAAAAGTCTTTATTTAAGAGTACATTTTCCAAATAGAAAACTTTCTACAACAAATAAGAGTTGAAAGCCTATCCATCAATATTTGTCTTATTAGCATGTTACTATTGTTGCATATTTATACTCAAATGTAGAACATCGATTAATGATTCCCTTGGCTCCATTACTGAATTAGATTGACCAACAATCAATCGATTGCCACTATTCATCCATCAAATTTAGACATGCTTCTTATGAAGAAGAAATTAATTATGAGAAATCTAGTAAAAATGCTTAAGAGACTCATAATTCAAGAACATTTATGTCATTAAAATCACTCTATTAAAAGGTTGGGAAAAAATAAATGCATTAGTTGTCATATGGAGCAATTGTGGCTCTCTAGAGAACAATATTGAATGTTTGAATGTTTGAAAATACATGCAACATTCAAATTAACATCTCTAGGAATTAAGGACATTTTATAGTGATGCTTTGATCAACTATACTACTTCAACACAAGTAATATTTTATGCATGGGACATTGTTCCTTATGTACACCAAGACTTGTGTGAAAAACCCATTACAAGTGACACTTTAAACAAAGAGGAAATATAAATATATCCTCATATCATAAACTAAGAAAATAAATCTCAATTCAGAGTTTCTAAGAAATTTCCTCCTCTAATTTTTCATGTATAATGAGTTTTTCATGACTTCATCATAGGTTACCCACATACATAAAATAACAACTCTTTATAGTTATGTTTCTAATTTCACTTTGTTTAATTTTGAAGATCTGTGCTGCTTTCTCAGATGTCTGACCCATCATCATAACATTGTGCTCTAGGCTAAATTATAAACTCTCCATATAGGAGGGGAAAAAGGACCATCATCATCAATGGGTGACTTCCACCATGATGCTCATGTTAAAAATTCCCGCTTGATCATAGTCTTTGATCATAAACATGATATTCCAAGAATGTACAATGATTCAAGAAAGATATTTTAAGAGCATAATATTGCTTGAGAAGTACTCCTCAAAGGCCTATTGATCTCGGTCATTAGTAATGAAAACTACCTTAAACAATTTTCCTCTTTGTTTGAGCTCATTGTAAACCTGTGTGGGATTTCGAGTGAAAGTTTGGAAAAGGGGGCACCAATGTGAATACAAATACAAAACAATTGTCTTATCCACAAATACAAAAACTTAGATCTATTTTAAGAATATAAAAACAGAAAGGATTAGAACCACCAAACAGAGTCTTGAACCCACTCCATCAAAAAATCTATCCACAAAGTGTGTAATATCTTTTAAGAATGAAAAAAATAGAAAATATTAGCACCACCAAACAAAGTCTTGAACCCACTCCATCAACAAATCTATCCACAAAGTGTGTAAAAACTAGCAACATATAAAAACTAGTTACTGAACATAGTGTAAAGCATTGTATATTTTCAACAAAAATCAGTCACTTAATACAAGAAAAAACACTTCATTGAAACATAGGACAACATATAAATTACCATGCTTGCAAATGCCACTATTTTTTTGATTCTCCATGGATGATTCGCATAAACAATATAGATTAAGGAAAAATATGCAAGTCAAATTGTATTAGTAGGTGGTCATCAATAACCATAAAGAAAAAACACAATATGAGTCTATGTCCTTTGTTACCTTTTTGGCTTCAGCAAATCGTCCCATGCCTGCAACATATAACGGTACTTCACGAGAAGTGTTGCACCAATTCCATGAAAAAAAAAACCTTTCATCTTGTCTTGTTCCCAAGTAAAAACTATCGTAGCTCCAACATTATCAAAAATACTAGCCTGAAGTATTTGCTTCAACACTTCACATGGTATTTGTTAATGCTCAAATTTCGCACACATGCGACATTTTAGCTAATATTGTAGTAAGGCGTCATCACCATATAGCATGTAGCTCACCAAAGACATCCTCATTGAACCAGAAAAAAACATGAGTTCAAAAATGCCAAAAAACAATCAAAAGAAGAGGTAGCGCAGGTAAAGCCATGTTAGCCCATGCTATAGCACATGTTACCAGTTGTGTGCCTGCGCTAGCCTAGCGCAGATTATCCTTTGAGATTCATGCTACTGTAAAAAAATAGCAGGATCTCAACCACCAAGCACACATTGAAGGCTCATGAAATCTCCCTCACCAACTTAAATTCGAATTTGGCTCTTTAAGCATTGAATAGCCCCCCTTTTGTACTTTGGAGCTCGTTCATGAGGTGATGGGATTCACACTTGGATCTAGATGTTTCTTGGCCTATAAAAGGAAGCCATGGGCATGCATATAAATAGAGAAAATAAGAGCAAGGTTATGATGCTAGAATTGTGTTGGAACTTTTACATAGTCCACCTCTTCCTACACCTCTTGGCATTCCTCAATATCCCTTTCCACCTTCCTCCAAGGGGAAACTTTCTCCCATTTGTTCTTCAAGTTATTTAGCATTTAGTGCGGAAAAAAAGGACCTCCATAAGGGATATTGTTGGCTTCCCTTGAATCCCACACCTCCTAGGTGACACTACATGTAACAAGCTTGACAACTGGGCAATCTAAATTGGTTCTAGCATTTTATTCTTGTCGTGGTTTGCATTTCCTCTCTCCCTTTGTTTTATTTCAACTTATTTGTTTTCTTTTCATTTTGTTTTGTTTTACTAACAAGAGCTTGCAATATCAATTTGGATTCACTCACATTTGCTTTAGTAACACAATATTGGGCCTTGTTAACAACCACCAAGACTTTTACTCCTCAAGTGGGAAGGGATGCACACCTTTGTGCAAATTTTCTCACAATAGTATTTATGGCTACTCCACTTCATTTTTGTTCATTTCATATTAACTAGGTTGTTATTTGCTAAATAGTTAATTCAGATTTCTTGTCTTGTGCAAGAGATTATAATCATAGCCTCCATTTCCAGAATTCAGCCTCCTCTTAGCCGTAATTGTTGTTTACACAATAATGCAAATCTCGGTGCCCCGTACGCACTACTTGCACAGATTTTTCTTTGATAGTCGTGCTACTGCATAGTTTCTCAATCCTTCTTCTGCACGGTAATATGCTCTCTACTAACGCAAATATATGCTATGTTGTAACTGCGCTACTTGGGAAAACCCGCACTACTATCTTTTATTTTTATTTTTATCTACTTTAATCAAACCTTGCAGTCCCAATGACTGGTCACTAATGAACTAGAATTAAATTAAATTGCAATAGTTAAATTTTTCTTTAGTAATTAGCTCACTTGGCCCAAGATTAGGAAGTAAAGAGGTCTTCTCTTTAAATCTTCTTAGGTAAAATACTTTGGGGGTTTCAATAGGGCTCATAGTCATCACTAGTATTAAGACATCTTGCTTTCCATTTCATAGAAGTTATTAGTATTGACGTCTTATGTTATTTGCTTACTTCGCATGTTTTAGGAAAAGTAGTGTAACTCACTTTTGCACACAAGCAAGGACCTAAAGACTCTAATATCTCGAAGTATGCTCTTCACCTCGCATTCCATGTGATCTTGGTGAATTAGAAAAAGGAGAGAAGTGTGAAATAGCTCCATTACACACTTTTCAATTTCATAAGCATTGTTGATCAAAATTGTTAGTTGGAAGCACCATTAGCATATTTTGAGTTGAAGTATAAACTACATTTGTATTTACTTTGAGATCTCTAGTTAATTGAAACCAACAATATCATTTGACTATTTTACACATGTGTCTCCAGTAGCATACACTAAGAGACCTAAAGACTCTATTACTTTGAGTATGCTCTCCATCTCGCACCTTGTGAGATATTGATGGATCAGAAAGAAGTAATATTGTGAAATACCTCTCTTACATTCCTTAAATCAAATTTGGACTCTTAAAATCAACACTTGTAATTCTCAACCAACTAAATTCCTCCACAGGGAGGTCACAAGAAAATTCAAATTTTCTTAGGATTGATTGGGATGGGAATCCAAATATTTCCCACCAATCTTCTACACTTTGTATGAAAAATAGATTGTTGACTTATAAGGTACTTTTAAATCTTGCTATTAGCAAGTGTCAAAAGACAACCCGGATAAGAAGGTGTGGTGCCCAAGAATGTGAAATCTAAGGTATAATTTCCTTGCATCCCACAAAGAGTCACTCGTATTTTTGTGGAGATGGCACTATATAGCTCAGGCCAAACCACTTATCCACACTTGATACAGGTATTTTAGTGGCCAAACTTAGGATATCACCAAGGTGAAATTGTGTGCGCAATTGACTCCTAAAGTCGGATATTGTCATTGGGAAATGTTGCCAAGCTCTTCCAGAACATAGCCCCGTCACTGGTATAACTAATTCTTTGTTACCTTCACTAGTCAACTCTTGTGTGGATCCCATTATCACCGGCAATTGTACTTTTGGAAGGCCAAGTTACATTTGAGAGGAAGGATGTTAGGTCTTTAGGGAATTTACATTTATTTTATTTTTAAATAGAATTTCACTAACTCACAATTAAAAAAGAACCTACATGTGGGAGCACTTGCACTAAACCAACATAGTACATATTACCCACTTTGCACCATTTTGCATATGTTGTAGTTGGCATATTTTTGCATTTGTTAAATTATATTTATTTCCATCATCACTCTCATTTGTCACTAAAATTCCACCATTGAGGAACAAAACCCTCTAAGGCAGTCCCATAGACTGCAAGGCCTTTCACCTCTCTCGAGAGTTGTTTTCCATCTTTCTCCACATGGTTCATGAGGGAGATAATCTAGCCAGGGCTGCTCCCACAAAACACTTATAGGATCATCCAAGAGAGGTCACTCCTTACTTGATTCATTTTATCCCCTCGAAAAAAATTTAGATCCTTTTGCTTCATCCTCTCACGAAAGAGGTAACCCTTCATTTTCTCCCCTCTAAGAGAATTTAAACACCACTCTTTATTTCCACGCCTCAGAGTAAGTCCACCCACTTCTTCTCCCTCTTTAGGAGTAGGGAACACAACATCCTCTTCCTCTCATCGAGGATAGATATCATCGCCACATACTTCGTGAGGGAAAAATACACAATGTACGATGGTGGGACCTAATACCAACCTACCTTTCATGACTATCTTGAATCTCCTTGATTTGGCGAAATTGATCAATGACCCATCGCACATGATCCAACATGGCCAAATATTCCTGATAAGCTCCCCTCATATATCCCTAAATTTGAATGGAAACAACGAGATGACCCAACAAACCATGTCATGTATTTCCACTTATGGTGTTCCTCCAACAACATAGTAGATGACTCAGTGAAGCTCTGCCTCTTCCAATGAACCCTTACAGATATAGATGGAAAATGGTATGTGAATTTACCCGAAGAATCCCATGCCACCTTTGGGACAATAGCCATAATGTTCCTCACTTACTTTTAGCTTCCCATATTCCACAACCTAGGCCTTGAGATTCTCATAGAATTTTGAAAAAATACCTCTACTCACATAGTGGACCACATCCATGAGTGGTGTAGACAATGCACATTATGAAAAATCAACAAACAACCTTAGTCGTTGTTGGATTGGTTCATCAAATCACTCCAACCCGTGATTGCAAAGGATGTGGCAACCTCATTTTCCCAAACTGAGGAAGAGGCCATCCTTAAATATTGGCATTTCAATTTCATTTATGCACAATCAGGCTACTTATACACCATCTTACCCGATGCCCCTTGGCATCGATATTTGGATCCCGCACTTATCATCACATTCAGCAAATGGGATTATTGGGTCCATTTCCCAGCAGGAAATAGTTCCCCCTCTCCTGAATGCTATGCCATCCAATATGGCAATGTAGTACCCTCCCATATCTCCCATGTCATTACCCCCCTACCATTGTACCAAATACTCAATTTGGTCAGCTACAATATGGACCCTACAATCCTACCTACCCCAATGCAATCCAAGTATCATTGGTTCCTCCATTGTAAATGGCACAAACAACTCCTACATCCACATCATATGGAGCGCAAAATGTGTATACCCCACAACAGGGGTATAATATGTATTATCCATTTCAATTTACTCCTGATTCTACCCCCATACTGCACATGGGAATCAATTTAGTACAACCTTATTTTGCACAACAGTCTCAACAGTTTGAGCGGTTAAACACTACCAACCCCCATAATCCCCAAAATCATGGGAAGAATAAAGGTAAGAGAAAACAGAACCAACTACAAGGGAAAGGGGGAAATCCCCCTCCCCAGTAGAACCAAAACTAGATTAACCAGAATGTGGGGGATAACAACCTACCAAAACAAGGAAAAAATGCTAACCCAAGGACCAAATACTCTTGCTCCATTTGGAGAGAGTATGGTCACTATACTCACCATTGTCCACTCATCCTCGATAGTCAATAGTTGGTGGAAGCAAATAAAAATACTACGACGAATCCTCTTCATGCACCTAATGTTCCACAGCCACATCCAGTTATCTTATAGAAACCCTTTTCCAACCAAGGGGTCATTACCCAGTAGCAGGAACCCCACCCCTCCAGTGATGGATCCTTTCAGAATATCCACATGACACGACAGATGTTAACCTCCAAACTTGAGCCAAAGGCTATGGTGGGCCTGAAACCCCATAAGGAGAGGATGTACCTACCCCTTCTGGGGACCCTTTGCAAATACCATTCCCAATTGGTGAACAAATACCTAGGATCCCAAAGGTACCACTTAAGTGCACTCCCCATAACCATAACATGAAATCTTCCCACAACTATAGTATTGTGGATGACTTGGCTCAGTCACCAGCTTCCATGTCCATGTTACAAGTGCTACAATCATGCACAAACCAAATGAAGGCATTAATTAATGCACTCGGTGCTGGTGATCCCTCAAAATCGTGCCTTATGACCTTTTATCTCAACAAATAAGAACCATGACTACCCTCGTCGGTCGCATTCCAAGTTCCGGTTATAGTTAAAAACATTATGATTCATAGATGCATTATCGATGAAGATGCATCCACATGCATTATTTCATATAATGTCTAGAAAAGATTGGGCTCCCCTAAGTTAGTTCCTTCATCTATCACCCTTCGTGCATATGATGGGAGACCATCCCAACCTAGTGGATTGTACCAAAATGTCACCATTGAGCCAAGGGGAGAGTTGGTAATGATTGATATTGAGGTAGTCAACGCACAACTCGAAGTGACAACATCTTTTTGGGTCGTAGTTATATGTATGCAATGAAGGCGGTCGCCTCTTTGGTATTCTACATCATGATGTTTCCCCTTAATGGGAAAATAGTCACCCTTGACCAGCTCAATTACTATGACCCTCATACCAACACCAACCCCGAAAATTTTCTACCCATTGTTGGCAAAGTGAGTCAACCCCCTTACATTGATATATGCTCAGGAGTGTACAAATATTCCAACCTTCTAGGGGCATATTCAAGTCTCTCACATGAAATCCCCACCTCAACATATGGTCTTATATGCACAATTTTCACCTCTGAAAATACATCTACCAACCCATCGACATCATCATCGACACTTCCGATGAGTCATGGCATTGAACAGACATTAATTCCATCAGTGCCTTATATCTTTCAGATACTATTCTTGTACCCCCCCACTGGAGTGCAAGGGATGTCGGTTATGGCTTAGCTGACTCTATCGGGGCTCACTTTGGGAATACCTCTATGGTACCTTACTCCACCTTACCCAGAAATTGCCTCAAATCTAGTAGCCCATTATGATTTTTTCCCAGTCTCGACAGTTATTCCATATAGTCCAGTTATTCCATCTGTACCACAATCCAATCCTATGACACCTGTGACTACACCACCACTGATAATTACTAAAACAAACAATGGGGGCATAAGACAAACCAAGATGAAATATCCCATCATGACCAACCTTCTTCCCGAACCATCATATGCATCCACTAGGCCTGAATCAAGGGGCATAACTCAACCTAGGTTGAAAACCCCGATAATGAAAACCACTACTCCAACAACGAGGGTCACCCCACCGTGTGCCCTTTGTGGGCAAAAAGGCCATGCAACCAACCTATGCCCCACCTTTCCAAAGCTCAGGAATTTACTCAATACCCCTTATAGCTAAAGTTTTCACACCAGCTCATGTTAAAGAGAACCTACTAAGGATTCAGGAACCCTTAGTAGAAGTTCATAAACATGGATAAAAACTAAACAATAAGCAAATGATGTATGCAAATAAAAAACATGAAATAGATCTAACTAGTGCAGTAAAATGACAAATCAACAGGTACCCATAAATGAAATTTGCATTTTTATATTAAATGGAAATAAGGGTTTGCAATAATGGTTACCTCAAAAGAAGAGGTGATGAGGGCCCTTGCAGCAGTACGAAGAGTAGTGTGTCGGGTCTCTAAAGTTCCTTGCTCTTCTACAAATGCTCAATGGGTTGGCCAAGATTCAACCAAAAGGGCACAAAAGCTTGAAATGGGAGGCTAAAGTGCAGTAGGGAATTTGGCAGCATGAGGGTGTGAAGAGTGATTCATGTGAAATGGGGGGCCTCCATTACCTTTTTATAGTGATTTTGAGTGGTGGAGTATTGGCCTATAGTTTTTGGCAACTAATTGTATTGGGAAATGGTATTAAGTATTTTCCTTCTTTTTTGAATTTATTTTGCTTTTTTCGCCTTTTTCTTTTATTTTGGGGATTTTTGGACCCTTTTGTGGGTTTTTAACCTTTTTTGAAGGAATTTAATTAATTTTTAGGGAAATAATGTTTTTTTGCCTATTTGGTTACCAATTTAGGGTTTTTTTGGGGTTTTGGAGGCCAAAAATGTGGGAAAAGTGGACAAATGGTTTATGTGACTAGGGAGATGAGCTAGTGAACAATTGTTGGGTGTTAACACCCATGCTAGTGTGATACACATGACACATACTATAGTCATGGGCACATCTTCAACCTTGTATTTTCCCAACACAACCACTAATTCCAAGTTGTTACATACCAATCACACATGTTTGATTTGGTTTTAGTTTAGGCATTGCACACACCATTGTACTAACCTCCCTTGATTTTAGGATTCCTTGGAAACCATCCGTCTTACTCACCCTTTGGTTGAGAGCCTTTCACATCAACCTCTGGAAATGACTTCCATAAATGTTATCACTATTGTTGGTTGTGGAGCCTAATCTTCTTAATTCAGAGATGTTGTTTCAGTCGTGTTTGTATCCCAGTTTTATATGATATGTAGGTGGACTGTACACTCATCCCAATGGGGGGGGTGTGGGGGGGAATCACCCCCCACGGGTGTCCGGGACCCAAGGGGCACCTAGCGGGGGTTCGGGGGCGAAGCCCTCGAAATACATTTTATGGGTTGTTTTGTTGGTCAATAGTTTACGGACCCATGGTATTGGGTATCCCGTAGTATTTTACCATGGTAATTCCCTTTAAAAGGAATACATTGTAATACGATTGTGTAATTTATTGTAGCATTGAAAATATCTATGTGATTGTGTAAGAGAGACTAAGAGAGAGTGAAAAGGAAGTTGCAGCATATGTGTTGTAGGTTGTATCCCTTCATTTGTTGGATGGTACAATAATAAAAGAACTGGCAATTTCTCTGTGGATGTAGCCAAGATTGGGTGAACCACATTATATTGGTGTCTCTCTTGTATTATGTTTATGTGATTTATATTTGTATTTTTTTATTGTTATTGCTCTGCGATCTTGTTTTTCTAACAATTGGTATCAAAGCCAAAGGTCTATTTGGAAGATAAACCCGTAGGAAAGAAGAGTTCCTGGTTCAAGTGGGAGCAATGGCGAAAGAAATAAATTTTAAGGTAGAGAAATTTAATGGCCAAAACTACCAGTTATGGAAGATGAAAATGGAAGACTATCTGTATCAAAAGGATCTATTCCTACCGTTGGGAAGAAAAGCAAAACAGTCGGCGACTATGAAGGATGAAGAATGGGAGGTTCTTGATAGAAAGGCATTGGGAACAATAGGGATGTGCTTGGCTTCGTTGGTGGATTTCAATATCTCAAAAGAAAAGACAACAAAGGGTCTGATGAGCACATTGGGTAAGTTGTATGAAAAACCCTCAGCATCCAACAAGGTATTTATAATGAAGCGTTTTTTTAATATGAAGAATCTGTCAGAAGGTGGATCTGTTGATCATTTAAATGAATTTAATATGATTACAAATCAGCTAAGTTCTCTAAAAGTGAACTTTGATGATGAGGTTAGGGCTCTTCTAATTTTGTGTTCATTGCTAGAAATCTGGAACGGCTTGGTCATGGCTGTAAGTAACTCTATCTATGGTTCAAACACTTTGAATTTTGATGATGTTGTTGGTGTTATTCTTAGTGAGGAAATGTGAAGGAAAAGCACATGTGAGACATCAGGTGATGCATTGACAATGGAGAGCAGGTGAAGACAAAGGAAGAGAAGAAAGATCCCAGGTAATCACAGTAAGTCCAGGAAGGGTAGATCCAAGTCCTGAATGGGAAAGACAGATGTTGGAAGGGAAAAGACAGGACGTTGAAAGCAATACTACAAATCTCTAAAGAAGAAACGAGATGGACAGCAGGAGACTACTAACGAAGCAAATGTAGTAGGTGATGTGTTACAATATGCCTTGGTTCTTGTATTAGATAATACTAGTG
The DNA here is from genome assembly GCA_027924585.1 of Larix kaempferi. Taxonomy (NCBI): domain Eukaryota; kingdom Viridiplantae; phylum Streptophyta; class Pinopsida; order Pinales; family Pinaceae; genus Larix; species Larix kaempferi. The sequence continues at coordinate 67,210,337 of BSBM01000361.1, read as the reverse complement.
ATTACTGGGTAGTATATTCAGGGGCTTCACCTCATGCTACACCCAATAGGAAAAAATTTCATGATTATGTTCCAGGCGATTTTGGTATGTTTTATTGGGTGATGATGAGCCATGTAAAATTGTTGGAATGGGTAAGGTACGGATAAAATTAAGGAATGGAACTAAATGGATGTTGAAAAATGTAAGCCATATTCCTGCTATGAAAATAAATCTAATCTCAACAGGGCAGTTAGGATATGGTTGTTGTTTATCTATGTTTGGAGAAATGTGGTGGAATATCACTAAAGGATAGATGGTGATAGCAAAAGGAGACAGGAAGTACCTTGTATCTATGTCCTCATAATACTGATTGTTCTATCTATTTAGCTTCCACATGAATAGATACAACATTGTGGCATCATATGCTTGGCCACATGAGTGAGAAGGGGATGCAGATTCTCCACTCTAGGAAGTTGCTACCAGATCTGAAGCAGGTAAGTTTGGAATTCTGTGAGAACTGTGTTTATAGAAAATAAAATAGAGTCGTATTTCCCAAGGTTGGGAAACATAAGAAGAATGAAAAGTTAGAGCTTGTGCATACAAATGTATGGGGACCGTCTCAGGTACAATATCTTGGTGGACCTCATTATTATGTTACATTTATTGATGATGCAACTAGAAAAACTTGGGTTTATTGCATTAGACAAAAATATGATGTGTTTGCTACTTTTAAGAAATGAAAAGCTTTGCTTGAGAATGAGACAGGAAAAGGGTTGAAGTGACTCAGATTGAATAATGGAGGTGAGTATTGCGGCAAGAATTTTGATAGTTACTATTCATACCATGGGATTCATAGAGAGAAGGCATTCCCAGGAACACCAAAAGAAAATGGTGTGTCAGAAAAGATGAATAGAATGATCATGGAGCGTGCAAAGTATACAAGATTGCATGCAGAATTTTTCTTATAGTTTTGGGTAGATGCTGTAGATACTGTTGTTTACTTAATAAATAGAGGACCTTCAAGCGCTTTGGATGGTGGGATTCCAGAGGAGGAATGGACAGGTAAAAAGGTAAACTACTCATTTCTAAGAACTTTTTTTTGTGAAGCATTTGTCCATATTGATAAATAAAATAGAACAAAGCTTGAGGATAAATCCAAGAAATGTAACTTTATTGGATACGGGGTTGATGATTTTGGTTATCGCTTATGGGATTATGAAAGTAACAAAATCATTAGGAGTAGAGATGTGGTATTCAATGGAAAGGTCATGTATAAAGATCAGTTGCAGGGAAAGAAATGGGAAAAGGAAAACTCACAGTACACAGTGCTTGATGAAATAAAATAAAATGAAGTTCCAAAGGTGCCAGAAAATCAAGAACAGCAGCAGGCACCTCAAACTCTTGCAAGTGTTAGAATATCTACCAGGTTAAGTAGACCCCCTAAACGATACTCTCATTCAATGTAGCATTTATTGATGACTGATTGTGGTGAACCAGAGTGTTATGAAAATCAAAGCAGGTGGAAACTAGAAAGAAGTGGGAGAAAGGCATGAATGAGGAGATGAACTCATTGGTAAGAAACATACTTTGGATTTGGTTTAATTGCCTGCAAGTAAAAGAGCATTACAGAACAAATGGGTTTACAAGTTGAAGGAAGAGGATGGAGGAAAGAATCGGTACAAGGCCAGACTTGTTGTAAAGGGGTTTGCACAAAAGAAAGGTATATATTTTGATGAAATATTTTCTCCTATTATTAAAATGACTTCAATTAGGACTATTTTAAGTCTAGTTGTGGTATAATATTTGCATCTTCAACAGTTAGATGTAAAAACAACATTTCTCCATGGGGATTTGGAGGAAGATATTTATATGCAACTGCCACAAGGGTATGATTTCAAAGGGAAGGATAATTTAGTATGCAGGTTGAAGAAGAGCTTGTATGGCTTGAAGAAAGCTCCAAGGCGATGGTATTTGAAATTTGACAGGTTTGTGACAGAACAAGGTTATAGTATATGTCATTCTAATCACTATGTTTATTTCAAGAAGCTAGGTAATGGAAGATATACTATCTTGTTACTATATGTGGATGGCATGCTTGTTGCAAGGTCTAACATGCAGGATATAAATTTGCTCAAGAGGAATTTATCTAATTCATTTGCGATGAAGGATTTGGGTGATGCAAAACAAATCTTTGGTATGAGAATAACAAGAGACGGGAAAATTCACAAATTGACATTGTCTCAAAGTGAGTACATAGAAAATGTGTTGGAGAGGTTTAGAATGCAAAATGCAAAACCAATTAGTACACCTTTGGCCAACCATTTCAAACTAAGTAAGGATATGTGTCCCAAGACATGGGAAGAGATAGATTACATATCCATGGTTCCATATTCATCAACAGTTGGCAGCTTGATGTATGCCATGGTGTGCACAAGACCATATATTGCACATGAAGTGGGAGTTGTGATTAGGTATATGAACAATATAGGTAAAGAACATTGGAAGGCAGTACAATGGATTCTTAGGTATTTGAGAGGTATTACCACTCATGCATTATGTTTTGGAGGTTCAGACACTGTTATACAGGGATATGTTGATGCAGATATGGCAGGTGATAAAGATAGCAGGAGGAGCACCACAGGGTATGTGTTTACTGTATATGGAACAACAGTAAGTTGTATTTCAAAGTTGCAAAAGGTTGTTTCACTTTCAACAATAGAAGCAGAGTATGTTGTTATTACAGAGGCTAGTAAAGAGATGATTTGGTTGCAGAGGTTCATGGAGGAATTGGTTAAGAAACAGGAGGATAGCAGGTTGTATAGTGACATCTAGAGTGCCATTCATCTTGTAAAGAAATCATCTTTCCATTCTAATACTAAACATACACAGCTAAAGTACCATTTTATACAGTCTATTCTAGAAGATGAACTGTTGAAGCTTGAAAATATACACATTAGCCATAATCCTACTCGGCTTCAGTTTTTCTTCTATCATGAAGATGAAGATGAGAAATTGTCCAGATCCAAGGTTCAGATAATAGTTCATCAAGTGCAACAGCGGTGGAGTTTATGTGATCAGTCTCCAAGCGGGAGATTGTTGGTTGTGGAGCCTGATCTTCCTAATTCAGAGATGTTGTTGTTTTCAGCTATGTTTGTACCCCAGTTTTATATGATATGCAGGTGGACTATACACTCATCCTAGCGAGGGGATGTTTTCCCCCTCCATTGGGGTCTAGGGGATACCATACCCCCCAGTGGGGGTTCAGGGGCGAAGCCCTCGAAAGAAATTTTATGGGTTTTTTTGTTAGTCAACAGTTTATGGACCCATGGTATTAGGTAACTCGTAGTATTTTCCCATGGTAATTCCCATTAAAAGGAAGACATTGGAATACGACTGTGTAATGTATTGTAGCATTGAAAATATCTCTATGATTGTGTAAGAGAGATTGAGAGAGAGTGAAGAGGAAGTTGTAGCAGATGTGTTGCAGGTTGTATCCCTTCATTTTTTGGATGGTTTAATAATAAAAGGACTGGAAATTTATCCGTGGACATAGCCGATATTGGGTGAACCATGTTATATTGGTGTCTCTCTTGTATTGTGTTTATGTGATTTATATTCGCATCTTGTTTATGGTTATTGCTCTGCAATCTTGTTTTTATAACAGCTACATCGACAACATCACTAGTTTGGGGGGGAAATCCCCCCAAAACCCCCCTGTCATGGGATAGGATCTAGACATGGATGAAACACAACCTAGGAATAAGGAAGATCGGGCTCCACAACCAACAAGAATGATTCTTTTGTACATATCTAGAGGGATTCTTTGTGTCCAGTCTTCTTTCTTCTTCTAGCTCTTCTTGATACGTTTCTTCTTGTTGTTCTTTTGACTCCTCTTCTTCTAGTAGGTCTTCTAATGACTATTCAAATGTTGACTAATCATCATCATCCTTTAGTCTTTTATGTGTGAATATTTCGTCTACCATCACATCTGGACTTTCCACCATCTTCTTTAGTCTTAGATTGTAACATTTATATTCCTTCCTTCATGTCGCATATCCAAGAAAGACTGATTCATCATATTTCGAATCAAATTTTCCTAGGTTTTCATCATTTCTCTTTATATAGCACTTACTTCCAAATACTCTGAAATGCTTGACAATGGCTAGCCTACCTTTCCAAATTTCATAGGGAGTCATGTTGTTATTTGTTCTTATTTTACCGATGTTAATATGTGAATATTCGTATGAATATCCTGAGTCCAAAAAATATTAGATAATTTGGAATCATTTAACATTGTTCTAGCCATTTCCTGCACAAATCGATTTTTTCTTTCTGCCACTCCATTTTGTTGTTGAGTTCTAGCAGCTCAAAAGTGTCTTTTGATTCCATGTTTCTCACAGAAATATTCAAATTCATTTGAGGTGTATTCACCTCCATTGTCCAATCTTAAACACTTAATTCTTAATTTAGTCTCATTCTCAACTACTTCCTTAAAAAATTTGAAACATTCAAATGTCTCTAATTTTTTCTTAAGAAAAACGACCCATTGCATTCTAGTATAATCATCAATTAAGAGAAGGAAATTCGACTCACCATTTATCCCTTTGGTTCTCATTGAGCTGCAGAGATTAGTGTACACTAGCTCCAACGGTTTTGTTGTAGAGTATTCTTTTTTCTTTCTGCACCGGAAGTGTTTGCAAACATAATTCAAGGTTTCGTGATTTTTGGAATATCTCTTACTGATTTCCTTTTGTTGATTCTAACCAAATTATCAAAGTTGATGTGTCCCATTCTTCTATTCCAGATCCAATTTTCATATATTTGTCCTATGTAGCATTTTTCTTCTTCTCTTTTATCCAAGATATATACATTGTTTGGGATTCTGAATGTCGTTGCTACCAATTTTCCAGTGTCCTTTTTCCTTATTTTACATTTCTTGGAGTCGAATGTAAGAATATGTCCTTGATCACACATTTGTCTTACACTAAGAAGATTATGCTTCATATTTTCTATAAGTAAGCCATTTTGAGCTTTGGTTTATTTATCCCCAAGACTAACTAAGCCTTTTCCAAGAATTCTAGCAGACCCATCATCTCCAAAACAAACACTGCCTCCCTTTTCTTCCTTAAATTTCAAGAAATTGTCTTTATTTCCTGTCATGTGTTTGGAACAACTACTGTCAACATATCGGCAACCTTTTTTGCTCTGCACATGTAAAGCCAAATTACTTCCTTCTTGATTTTATTGCTTCGTTTTTTTCTACAAGAATTCGATAGAGGTTCTTTTATTGGGAATATTCTTGGTTTCAACAACAGACATAGATGGTAATTGATCTATGCATTCATGATCATTATGTCCATAATTATGACATTTATGACACTCAACATCTAAATTCAAAGGGTTGAAGGAGTTGAAATTTTCTTTCAGAGCTCCAACTGGCCTTCTGGTGTCATTATTTCTCATTAGAGAAATTTTGAGGTCTAAAATGGGCTTCCTAAGGAAAATTATAAAATAATAGTGGAATTAATAAAATAATATTAGCATACTTCATCAAATTTTGGAGGAAAAAAAAAACTACTTCTTCAATTTGTTTTTTAAACTTTTCTCCCTGTATATACACTCAAATTTCGATCATGAGTAGTCGTTGTATGGGGAATTCAATTCCGCATCCAACAAGTACCCCGCTCAGCATACTTTTGATGCACCTTGCTTCCCCAAAAAGAAGAAATACATGAAAAAAATGTGATGATGATGTTTTTTGGGGAAGCAAGGTACATCAAAAGTACGCCGAGCGGGTACTTGTTGGATAGGTAATTGAATTCCCCATCCAATGGCTGCTCGTGATCGAAATTTGAGTGAATATACAGGGAGATAAGTTGAAAATATGAATTGAAGAAGTAGTTTTTTCACTTTGACCTTTTTACCTTTTTACTTTTTTACCCAAAAATAGTGATTCATCCCCCATGGTTGAAATCATCACCTTGAATCCTATTGGTTGATTTTTATAGTACATTTCTTTTGTTTTGAGGCCCATTTTTTACCTCAAAATTTCTCTAATGTGCTTCACAGTAAACAAATTTTTCTTAACACTCTTCTTTGCATAGGATTTTCAATTCACCGCCTTATGAACAAAATTATTACAGAAATAGAAATTCCCAAGAAAAGTGTTTGATACCTGGTAGAGGGATTTCTTCCAGATTTTGCAGTACTAGTTCTCACGGGAGATAAATCTTTGTCTTGTTCTCTAAAATTGTAATCCTTTGAAATAGATCCTTTGATCACATCTGCAAAACTTCTCATATATGTTGACTTTGTTGAGGATGAGATTTCATAACCTAACCTTGACTTATCAAATAGTGGTTTCTGATTTCTAATAATTATAGCCATTGCTTTAGTACTATCACTAAAATTATGGTGAAGATCCAACTGGACATTTACTTGTTGTAGTTTCCTTTTCAAAGAGATGATTTCGATCTCCATTTTTTTGTAATTTTCTTTATTTTTTCTCAGCTGTCATGTTATGTCTGATGGTTGTTCCTGTAGATATTTATTCTTTTTTCTTGATTTATTCAAATCTTCTAAGGCACTAATAATTTCTCCTTCAAAATCTACTTCAACCATTCCTTCATCTTCTGATCCTTCATGTTCTAGGTCTTCTCCAATTTCCATCAAGAGCATTTCTTGATCATCCTCGTCAGATGAACATTGAACAACTGTCCTCTTTGGAATACAAAATATTTTTCTTATTATACTCATATCTATTTTTTCGGTGTATCTTCATTTGTTCTTTATAGTTAATCTCATCTTCACTGTCATTGTCCTTGGTCTCCTTATAAGGACAATTAGAATCAAAGTGACCTACTCCACCACATTCAAAACATTTGAAATGTAACTTACCTTTGTATTTTTTATACCCTCTTTTGAGATTCTTCAAAAAAAAAATCTTCTTCATCATCTGATGCATTAGAGAAACCTTTGTTCTACTCTATCCTGCTAAATTTTTCCTTCTTGGAAGCTTTGAAGGCTGCCTCTCTTCTGGAAGGATTCTCTTTTTATGTCCTCATCTCATATGTTGTAAGAATTCCATGAAGGTCATCCATCTTTAATTTATCTAAATCATTTTTGTCCTCTAGAATTGATACCTTGGGATCAAATCTTGTTGGCAAGGACCTTAATACCTTTTACACAACTTCTTCAATGATTTGTACTCCAAGTCCTTTGCTTGCATTCATAATCTCATCTACTCGAAGGAGATAGGCTACAATATTTTATTCTTCCTTCATTTTGAGGGTTTCAAACTGTCCTGGAAAAGTTTGCAGCTTTTCCTTCTTAACCTTCTCATATCCTTCATAGATGTTCTTAATTTTGTCCCATACATATTTTCCTTGTGTGCACTTCATAACTTTGATGAAATCCAACTCTATTAAACCACACAATATTTCATCTCTGGCCCTCGCATTACATTCATATTTCCTCTTGTCAGCTACATCAATTGGAGGAGTACTAAGAACTTTGTAACCACTTATGAAAGATTTCCAAATGTCAATTCCAAGTGATTGTAATTATACTTCCATCCTTATGCTCTAGAAGGTGTAGTTAGACCCATCGAACCTTGGTGCTATGTTTGTGGAATGTCCTTTCTACCTATCCATCTCTACGCAGTGATATTTATCTTCTAGCTTTTAAACTATTTCTAAAGCAAACTTATCTAATACCAATTGTTGGAATTCTTAATGATACTATGAGCGGGGCTGAATCAATATCATGCGCAAATTTACAAATAATTCAATTTTTAAAACATGCACCAAATGATATTTAAAACTGCATCAACAAAACAAACTATGCGCAGAATATTTGAAGAAAATTTTATATATATGTATAAAATGAAATAACATAGAAAGATGGGAGACATCAATCTCCATTGATGTGAGAACCGACTCACTCAGACACCCATCTGATTGGTACACCAATCCCACTGGAAAGAACCAACTTGCAAACTACAGGTTTCAACCTATGAGGAAACCAGTCCTTTGTGCAAGCACCAACTTGTTGATTCAGGCTCCAACCTGTCAGGACACCAATCCTCTATGTAAGCACCAAATTGTAGTGTTCAAGCACCAAACTGAGTGGAGAGTGCAATATCCTTTCATTGCCCCATCCAACTACCCTGAGATATATATTTTGTTGTACACTGACTTCATATCTACGTGCACTTTGATTTGTGCTCTGCTTCACTAATTTCTGCACTCACTTTTGATGTATTTTGGTTCAAATCTAGTCATCGCTTCTCTTATACTGTATTCTGTTGTAGTTCCAATTACTATACTAATTATGTGCACATATACATTCACATGAACCTTGTGCCCATCTCACAAATTCTCCTTATGTTTGTGCGGTTACTCCTTGTTCTTCTACATTTCTTGTAACCTTGTGCACTTCTTCAAATCATATTGCCTCTGATTCCCCTGAGCATTTCATCTATCTCAAGCTTGCAAATTCAAAATATTACTCCATTTTTTATTCAAGATTACTTCTCATTCATCAACTTCACTCTTATTTATACTCAACTTATTCAAACAATGTATTGACAAGTAACACCCCTTCTTCCTTTCATTACGATCAAGCTTACCCAAGCGTCTACCACAGTGTCTTATCTTGTGCAAATGAGGTACCATGACTTTGTGGGTCTTGCGCACACGAGTTCATTGGCTTAGTGGGACTTGAGCACTGGATTACCATGAATAGGTGGGATTAAGGACTTGCACACATGTTTTTATATATTTCTTCAAACTGGCTCATGGACACCAAGTCCAACAACCTCTTTGACATCAATGACAACACCAAAGTTCAACAAAACACTATTCTTTGTTACAACTTCACTGGTCATCACCGGAAATCTTCCCCCAAGGGAACCTTCCATCCACACTCCCTTGAGAAATTACAAGAACAAGAGAGAACACAAGAAACAATAATACGTTATTGGCCCTACAATACCCTCTGAACCTCATATATTAGGGGGCATTTATTAACGCTCAAATTTCGCACACATGTGATATTTTAGTTAATCTTGCAATAAGGTGTCATCAACATATAGCATGCATCTCACCAAAGACATCCTCATCATATCCATAAAACAACATGATTCCAAAAATAGTCAAAAGAAGAGGTAGTGTAGAATCCATGCTAGCCTGTGCTATAGTGTGTGTTACTAGTTATGTGTTCACGCTAGTCCAGCACAGATTATCCTTCAAGATCCGTGCTACTATAAAAAATGGAAGGATCTCAACCACCATCCACGCATTCAAGGCTCATGAAATATCCTTCATCAAATGAAATTCAAATTTGGCTCTTTAAGCATTGAATAGCCCCCCTTGTGTACTTTGGAGCTAGTTCACAAGGTGATGGGGTTCACACTTGGATCTAGATGTTTCTTGAATATTGGCCACCTCTTGGCCTATAAAAGGAATCCAAGGGAATGCATCTAAGTAGAGAAAATAAGAGCAAGGTTATGCTGCTAGAATTTATGTTGGAACTTCCTTATAGTCCACCTGTTCCTACACCTCTTAGCATTCATCAATCTCCCTTGAAACCTTCCTCCAAGGGGAAAGTGTTTCTCTCATTTGTTCTTCAAGTTATTTAACATTTAGTGTGGACAAAAAGGACCTCCCTAAGGGAGATTGTTGGCTTCCCATGAATCCCACACCTCATAGGTGACACTACATGTAACAAGATTGACCATTTGGAAATCTAAATTGGTTCTAACATTTGCTTCTTGTTTTGTTTGCATTTCCTCACTCCCTTTGTTTTATTTCAAGTTATTTGTTTTCTTTTTATTTTGTTTTGTTTTACTAACTAGAGCTTGTAGGATACATTTGGAGTCACTCACATTTGCTTTAGTAACATAATACTAGGCATTGTTAACAACCTCCAAGGATTTCACTCCTCAAGTGGGAAGGGTTGCACACCTTTGTGCAAATTTTCCCACAACAATATCCTTGAAGAAGTTCCAAGAACAATGCCAATCAAGGAACAAAGAGATGCACCTATGACCTATGAGATCATACATAAATCATTTACCATCTTCCATTTTGTCTTTAGCAAAATATTTACTTTATATAATTTTTCACAATTTATTCTACAAATAAATACTTTTAAGGCACATCAAGAATGCAGAGGGTTCTTAAACCTAAGAAAGCGAAATTTAAATATGAAGAAAAAGAGATGACATCAATTAGGTAAGGAATGCCTTCAAATTTAAATTTATTAAACCCAAAGAAATACACATAAATCCAAGACCAATATCAAAATAGAGAGGACACAGTTAAATAATATGAAATAATATGATACTATCTGAAATGGGCCAACTCCCATGTGAAAAGGAAACTTTTAGTGCAATTCAACTATGTGAATCTAGGACTTTTAAACATGGCCATTACATATGCTTTTAACAGCTGTGTAAATATAGTTGATTACTTTGAGTGTTTTATATCTTTTAATTTCTACATTTCTTAATATTTTATATAGATTCCTTCCATCCTACCACCGTGCCCTAGTATTCCCGGTTGTCCTAATTCCACCTTCCATCGTGCCTTGAAATTTAAACTTATACTCATGTCGTACCACAATAGCTAATCTCTCCTACTAAAATATAAGAAGAGTTGTGTGCAGCTTAGTCCTTGCCTTAGAGCTTAAAATCAATAATAATATAATTAATACACAAATAGAAACTAAATAAGAAAAAAATATTATTTATTTTAATAACAAAAAACTAATGTTACCAAGTTAACAAAATTAATATTATTTTGTAATACAACAATATACAAAAGTAGGGAAGATAACGATAATTGTGTAGACAAAAGTATAAATTCTTGAAGGTCTATGACCAAATATTTTATTTAATATGAAAACACTCCACTGAAATAGAAAACACTTGGGTGTGCCCCTAACAAGGAAAGCAACATTGCAATCCGTTACAAAGTTGATGCCAATTTGAATCTATTTAAAAAAAACACAAATTAGTTTTAAGTCATCTAGGATTTAAATTTAATTTCTTAAGTGCAGAGTTTGCTTATCATGCTCTAATTTTTAACAATAAAAGAAGACATTGGTGAGCAGAAAATCACTAAAAAAGCATATAAATTTAGTGTTGGCACATCACTCCACATTCCAAACTAAGATTCCCTCATAAAAAGGGCATGTAGCTTAGTGATAGAGCCAACCCACTAGTCAGGGGTAGGTCATGAGTTCAATTCTTAGCCTATCCAATATTTTCAACACTAATGACATCTATGACCAAGTCTCAATTCTCATCATGTTCTCCCTAGCTTTTATCAACCATGAGAGTTTGTGCATATTAGCTTGTTCTTTTCTTCATTTCCATCCACTTTTTGGACTTATACAACTCGCACATTAGAGATTCTCAACAAAATCTTACAATGGAACCACTAGATCCTAAGAAGGAAAAATTACTTAGCGTTGTAAATGGAAGATGCATGCAATGGCTCATAATTGTTATGAAAAGAAGAATGCCAACACCTACCAATGAGAGGTTATAAATGCCTAAAGGGCGGCTTAAGGATATAGCGTAAGAATTTCTATATAGTTTTCAAATGAAACCTCAAACTATCCAACGATCCAAAGGTTATTATAATCTGGGATTTATCCCTATAAAGGTTCATTTTAAGAAATGGGAGGCATCTGATGCAAGCAATCATTTGAATAATTATGGATATTCATGTTATCTTTTAACACTGTCACTATAACTTGTCAAGGGAAAAAACATTTGAATCAATTCTCTGTTCTTAACTATGAAAACCAATAATATCGAAATTATAACTCCATACCATCAATGAAACAACAATTATATTCCATGTGCAAAGGCATTCAAAAGGGATTTAATTGATTATTGAAAAGATATAGTATACCCAAATATGATATGAAGTTCCATATTTATCCACATTGAATAAAGGTAAAACTTTTCTATATAAACTTATACAGTACTTACTTTCAAATCAAGTACATTCCAAAGCATGTTCCAATTTTAGCATTTTTAAATGTGTCAAGAATTTATGGGTCCATGTTTTTGGACATTATGAAAATTTTCCCCGCTCGACCAAAGGGCCTAAGGGATGCTCTTAAAAGTTTCTCTACCCCATCACTATACTTCACAATTCCAGGAGAAATATTGACACCTTGGTTTGCTTATTGTTTTCCCTTAGCACATGGAGATAGGACACCTTAGGGAGATTGCTTATCTAAGTGATTCTCCTATAAATTCTCTGGCATCGAGAAGCGCCTTTAAGGATCCCTGACCTCATCTTTTGAATGACATGTCTGGAGTCTCCAAAAACCTTAAGGTTGTTGATGTTGAGGGTTGAGACAATTTCCATGGCATGGAAAAGGGCTAACCATTTTGCTTCATTGTTGGTTTTCTTTCCTAGCCCCCATGCAAAAGAGGTAACTTATTTTCCTCCGGGATCAAAGATAATCCCTCCCGCGCCTCCCTCCCTTGGTCATTAAGCTGCAGTTTTGTAACTTAAGAGGATTTTGTTATTTTAGCAAGGAGGAGGCTATAAATTTCTCTAGATAGGATTCAACATAGTTTGCAAATATTTAAATACAAAATACATGTCTTTTTTATGATTGTAAGAACAATTATAACTTTGATTCTGCTTGAATACCAAGTTATAGGCTTTTTTTCTTTGAAAAAAAAAATACACATTTCCCTCTTCCCCCATACAAAAAGGTAGGGTCTGACTTGAACCTAAAATATTTAACAATTAAATACTCATCAAATCGTGTTTGTAGTTTGAGTTGAAACGAGGATCTAAGTTTACACAATGAAATGGATTCACCTCTTATCCTAGCCTATAAACTCAACACACAAATTAGTGGGTGTTCACTGAAAGCAAAAAGCAGCTCAACCATGAATCATGGTCATTAAATTTCTACATGATAAAGAAACCCCTACTGGAGTTCATGTTCAAACAAGAGCATATATTAGAGTCTTAACTCCTTAGGGTTTCTTCTTAACAATCCTATTACAAACAATTTGGGAAGTATTGGAGTAATAATTTTAAGAACATTAATTCAACATCCAATACAATAAAGTCATAGACAAACCTTTTCAAATTTCCACAAATCCATAAAATTGAAAAAAGTCTGATAGAAACTTTTTGAAATTTCGACAAATCCATAAAACTGAAATAACAATAGCCCCCAACTCAAGGACAAGAGTCCAAGTTCCGCCATGATATGGTGTTCAGTAGGATACACAACGAAATGGGTCCACTTCAAAGCACAAGACTGTGTCTACATGGAGACCAACCCACTCAACCATTCATTCTTCATTGATAGGAAAAGCAAGGATGACATAGACTAATGGCTGCCAACAATAAACAGAATTAGGACAGTTGTAGATGCCAACGAAAAGCATAGCATAGGCACTTCATTTCAGTGACCAAACGGGTATATGGATAGAGGGTCCTTAGGGCCAAATATTTGGTCAAAGCCAACAACAGATTAAGCTTTACAATATAGCCAAACATTTCCACCTAGGCATATAAAATAAGGATATATAACTCATTAAAATTAGCAAGCAAGCAAGGTTATTTCAGGGCAAAGCTAACAGCTCGGGTATGAGCTCAATCACAGACAAGTAAGGTTTTCAAAGGTTTTGTGGTGTGAATGAGTGAAAGGTTGTAGAAAGAGAAGGGCACGCCAATGCAATGCAATTAATGGATGCCAAATTTAGCCTTCTCCCAGCCACCCTGAACTTTCCGCACTTGTCACAAACTTGCAACAATTATCAGCGCACTTGTCAATCCACTACCGGAAAAATATTTTCATATCTAAAATATGTTTGTATTTTTATTTTATTTCTATTTATTTTAATTCTAGTCAATAATAATATTAGTCTAAGTTAACCGTTTAACATGCATACATATATTTTATTAAAAAAATATAATTAAATAAAACATTTTCATTCAACATTATAAATTTCAAATATATTCAATCTAAATCTAAATATACAAATTAACCTTTTGGTTAAAGTTTTCATAACTTTCAATCGATTTACCATTAAAAAAAATATTAAATTTATTCAACACAATCTTAACATATGCATTTAACTTTAGTATTACTAATAAGTAATATGAAATAAAAATTTATCGATAAACTTTATATTAAATAGTCTAATTAATTATCACTTTCATAGTGGAAAAAAGATATATTATTAAAACTTTATGCTTATAATAAGTAATATGAAATAAAAATTTATCGATACACTTTATATTAAATAGTCTAATTAATTATCACTTTCATAGTGGAAAAAAGATATATTATTAAAACTTTATGCTTATAAGATGCTTTTATAGTAGAAAAGATAGATTAAAAATAATAAATTAAATATATTTAAATTTTCTACTTTATGGTATTTATAAGACTTTCATATTCTAAGTATAATGATATCTTGACATTTAACTTACTTTCATATCTTATAATCATTATAACATGAAAAAAAAGAAGAAGGTTATTTATAGTAGAAAAGATAGATTAAAAATAGTGAATTAAATATATTTAAATTTTCCACTCTATAGTACTTATAAGACTTTCATATTCTAAATATAATGATATCTTGACATTTAACTTACTGTCATATCTTCTATAAATATGATCATCATAACATGAAAGAAAAAGTTTCAAATATTTTAGTCTTGCCAAGGCTTCTTTTGAAAATAACATGAAAGAAAAAGTTTCAAATATTTTAGTCTTGCCAAGGCTTCTTTTGAAAATATGGTTATGGGTTTTTAAATGAGCAAGTTCAAAATTGAACGACATATTTTTTTATTAATTTAATAATAATTTGATTTCTTTTGACCAAATAGAAATTGAACGACTTTCTTAATGGATCTATAATAAAATATAGATAGTAGTTTGATTGCTTTTAACGTTCTCAACATAGCATATAGATGGAAGAGTAGCTCCATTCAAGTCAAGGTCTTTATATTTTTTTTACATTAAAAAAAAAATATAAGCTCTTTCAATTCAAGGTCTTTATATTTTTTTTACATTAAAAAAAAAATATAAGCTCTTTCAAGTCAAGGTCTGTATATTTTTTTTACATTAAAAAAAAATATAAGCTCTTTCAAGTCAAGGTCTTTATATGTCCACGTTTATAAGCTCTTTAAATCAATTAATCACGCCACCAACCTTATGTCCATGTTTATAAGCTATTTAAATCAATTTATCACGCCACCAACCTTATGTCCATGTTTATAAGCTATTTAAATCAATTTATCATGCCACCAACCTTTATTTTCAGAAGAAATCACGCCACCAACATTATCTCCGTGAATCCGAGAGTTTCAATTTGAATTTCTTTTGCCCTTTTGAGGATTGCCCACCTAATTCACCATTTTAATGTTTCTTATCCTTTCGAGTATTGCGCACTGAGTTGTCAATTGTTGATTGGAAGACTATAGATATGTAGCAGTGGAAAGGGGAAACAAGAGAATCTTTTGCTGAAAATTAGGTATATAACAACCGATATATTTTTTGACCAATTTTGTAATTAAGGGTATTGTATATTTAGGTAGATAGATACTTTCTTAAAATGATGGCTCCTATAAAAACACAACTTACCTAAAGAAGGAACCAGTATTTGAAAGTTATGTATTTTAATTTAAAGAAGTATTTCTATATGGACATATGTAGAAAAAAATGCTTACATGTCTTTTTTTATGTGAGCATATATGGAGGCACTTCACTTGTGCCCTTCTCTATAAGTTGAGTCAAATCTTATTTGAACAAATAAGACTTGCAAGTGTTACAATAGAGGGTTAAACTTCAAAATTAAATTACTCTTATACATGTAAATGTAAATCACAGATCTGGTTGCTTCACAGTTTGTGCCCCCTCATCATCAATGCATGGAACTACTTTCTTCCAAAACCAGTGCTTCCTCCATAGAAGAATCATTTCTTCAATGGGTATGCCCTTAGTTTCTGGCAAGAAGAAGTATACGAAGACAGTCATGATACAGATCCAGCCTGCAAAGAATAGGAAAATCCCATACTTGAAAGTACATAAAAGAGATAGGAAGGCCTGTGCAATTGCAAATGTGAAAAGAAGGTTCACAGATACAGTTATGGCCTGTCCAGCAGAGCGAGTTTCTAATGGGAAAATCTCACTTGGTACAGTCCATCCAAGAGAACCCCATGACCACCCAAATGCAGCCACAAATAAACAGATCGCTGTTACCAACAATGCTGAGAATCCTTTGGATAGTTGTTTGTCTCCTCCAAACTTTAGGCCCAAGATTATGCCAACAGCAACCTGTGAAAATATAAGTTGATATTATTATTGATGAATCTAACAGTAAACAACCCCATTGGGTAAAACAAACCTCTCCATAATCTGCTACTAAGCTTTTCTGAATCAGACAGTAATAATGTGAATAAGGGCTTTTGCCTTTTTCCCCATTGGGTAAAAAAAATCTCTCCATATTCTACTACTAAGCTTTTCTGAATCAGACAGTAATAATGTGAATAAAGGCTTTTTTTCCAGTGCAGCCAGTTATCAAGATTAAAGAAGAGGTTTGGATTTTAGAACTCTAAAACAGGTTGGCATGTCTTTCTTGCACACGAAAGGCCTATGGACTCCCTCTTTACAAGCTGCCTAATGGACGTGGTTACAACTCTCTCTAATTTAATTAGAGATTTTAATGACCAAGTTTTCCCCTACATTTACAGGAATTCCTTTTAAGAAGTACTACGAACTTCCGTGCTGACTAAAGGAAATCAAGAAGACAATGCTGACTAAAGGCAATCAAGAAGACAATTGAAGCATGTTTGTTCAAGTTTTCTTCGCACCTACTCAGGTAATGCAGGAAAGAAGTCAGGATTCCGAATTCAACTCTGAAAATGTAAGAGGAACAGGCTACAAAAGCACTCAAGCACAGACAGCTACCATGGTTGCAGCCAACTCAAGATAAAAGAAAGCATAATATTTGGAGCTTTGTTTCGCTGGTGTAGAAATAAGGGACTGATGCAATTCCCATAATGGAAACCTTTTTTTACCCAATAATCGATGGCAAATCATAAAGTGCATTTGGCTTCTGGATTGGTGAACAGGAAACCTCCCAACAAATGCAGAAAATCTGGTTTTCCCTTCCTTGTATTAGGAGCTTTCTTTCACTGGTGTAGAAATAAGGGACTGATGCAATTCCCACAGTTCAAACCTTTGTTTACCTAATAATCGATGACAAATCATAAAGTACATTTGGCTTCTGGATTTGATGAACAGGAAACCTCCCAAAAAATGCAGAGAATCTGGTTTTCCCTCTCTGGGACATCCCTAGCTATGGTGAAAACATGGGTGCCTAATAAGCATGGAATTCTGGAATTATGTTTGAACCCTGGGTTTTACCAGCTGAAAGGCCATGTTTAGGATGTGTACTGACATACTTGAAAGCAAAACAAGATGCAGCAAAATCGGTAAAAGCTTTAAAAAGGGCCTATTCTTCTTACCTGACATACTATCATCTGAATGCCACCACCAAGAAGCAAGGGTCTGCGCCCCCACCTGTCGACAGTGGCAATTGATACCAGGGTGGAAAGTACAAGAACAGCTCCAGTCAAAACAGACGAATACAGGGAAGCATTTGCACCAAAGCCCAAACTTCCGAAAAGAACAGGAGCATAGAACAATATCGAATTGATTCCAGTCATGATCTGAAACATGGGCATGCAGATGGCGATCACTAGCTGTGGCCGATTCCTCCTCTCAAAAATATTCCTGAATGGATGTTTAATGGCGTTAGCCAATTCACTTGCATCCACCATATCTTGATACTCTGCATCGACATGCTTGGTGCCCCTGGTCTTCTGCAGGATAGCACGCCCTTCGTCCAGATGGCCACGTTCTATCAGACTGTTGGGAGTCTCAGGAAGGAAGATCCCTCCAACTGTCATCAGAAGTGCAGGAACTGCAGCCAAACCCAGAGAGAGACGCCATCCCCAAGGTGTTATGTTCTGAGTGCCGTAATTAACCATATTTGCTGTGAAGTTCCCGAGTGATGTGGCCAACTGGAACATCATATTAAGTCCTCCACGGAGCTTTGGAGGAGCCAGCTCTGAGAGGTATAGAGGAACGGCCTTCACACAAATTCAAACAAAAAACTGTGTCAACCCATTTATTCAAATCCAAACCAACAACTCTGTAAACCAAAGTCTTTCGTACCCAAACTATCAAAACACTCTGCAAACCGGAGTCATTCATATCCAAACTAAAAATCTGCAAACCCAATTCGTTCAAAGTCAAATTAAAAACTCTGCTCTAACTGGAACTAAAGATTATGTTATCCCTAGTCATTCAAATTCAAAGAAATAACTGTTAAAGCCAAAGGACTAAACCGTTAGGTACCCGCAAATTTCTCGATCAAGAAAACTCTTTCAAAATCCCCAAAAGCCATACAAGTCTACCTGATTTGCGAAGCCAATTCCCACTCCAAGCATTATGCGCCCAATAATGAGCATGGGCAAATTCACGGCACTGGCGTTCAGAGATGCGCCTATAATAAAACTGATACCTCCGCTGATAATACTGACCTTGCGACCATATTTCCTCGTCACAGGAGACGCAAACTGTGAAGCAATAAGGCCTGCAATGTAGAGGGACGAGGTGAACATGGCTAGACCTTGGTTGTTGTACTTGCAGTAATCGCTGTCGTGGGAATTTTGATGCTTCTTGCGGTAGACTACAGGGAAGAATTTATCGAGAAAAGGATCCATGGATGTTACTCCGCCTGTTATTCACAACACACCTCAGAATTCAACAAATCCACTGAAGCAGATAAGCTTCAATTATTGTCTTCTGTTCATTATCATTATCAGTTCATAGCATTAATTGCGAGATTAAACTATAAACGAAAACTGGACTGTTTGCCAAACATGGGACATACATACCAGATATACCGATATCATAGCCGAAGATAGAACCCCCAATGGCGGCAACCATGCACGCAACAACAACATAGAGTGTTACTCGGCCCTGGTATTGCTGTGCCCTTTCCTGTGACACTCCGATTCCATGCAAAGAACCGCCGGCCATCCTCGACAAAATCAGCCCAGGCGGAAATGGGTTCTTGGAATATACAAGAAGGTCTCAAAACGTGGCCTACGAATATACAAGAAAGGCTCAAAACGTGGGATCTGAATATGGTGTATAAATAAACTGGACAACTAGTGTAGTGAGCCTCACATTTAGTCGGTGAAATAAGTGGATGACCACCAACGTCATCAGTGCTGCTACTTACCGCGCTATCTCAAGCGTGCTCCATGAATGGGTCATTTTTCTCATCCAGATTTGGCGGAAGTACTCCATGAATGGGTCATTTTTCTCCTCCAGATAGGCAGGTCCACAGCACCAGAGTCCCACTTTTCAATCGAGTTTATCCGTACGGCAGAATAGATCGACCTGCAAAATCGATATAGGCATATATGGAAAAAATCCGTTGTGTGAACGGAGGAATTATCTTCGCACTAAATATCCGGCCACCCAAGAGGCCGGCGTCTTTGAACATTTCGAGTCTTGTGGTCAACTTAGCTCCACTTGCCATGGTAGAAGACAAGAAGGCGAGTCAGAAGACAAGTGTCATTTTCAATGGCTTGATGCGATGAAGTGGAAAAATACTGTACAAATTATATTTCTGGTAGATAAATTATTATTTTGTGGTTTAATAATGATAATTTTTAAAAATTCATAAATAAATTAATTAAATAATGTTTTTCAAATTTATTTTGAAAAATTAATAATATTATTAACACAATTATGTAATAATATTGATTTTGAAAAAACTATTAAAACATAATTATATAAAATATTTAATATTTAAATAATTAAAGGATAGTAATATTGTGTATATTTTTAAGCGAGTGTACTTATTTTAATACATGGACTAGGTTGCATGTTTTTAATTGTATTTATCAATTTGGTGGTTTTGATTTCATAATGAGGAATATTCATATTAAGGTGTACTTATTTCAATACATGGACTATTGTTAATGTTGATTAATGAATAGCCATATCTATTATAAATGTTGGCCAATTACTCTAAATCTACCATGTATTTACTTTTTTTTATTTTTTGAATGTTTTTTCTTTTAAATACAAATGAAGTAGGAAAATAGAAAAAAATATTTTTTATTATTTTATTTAAAAAAAAAATGAAAAAAAATGGAGAACGACCAATTCCTATTGGCTTTCACTGCGACTATACTAATTTATTTAACAAAGAAATCTAAAAGCTCGATTATTTATTAAAGAGTGTATTGAAAATCATAACTATATCCAAATCTCATAATTTATTCTTTGAAATAATAATTTTTTTAATAAAAAATTATTTGTACTAATAATCTTTTTAATAAAAATAATATGTATTATGTATATTATTAAGAAATATTAACTTTTTATTAAAATATTTTTAATAACAAATATTTTTATTAATAATATTTTTATTAATAATATTTTTAATAAAAATGGGTTTTTACAATGAATATTATCATAAAAAAAACATTATATATATATTTAAAAATTGATAACAAATTTGGTTTATATACCATTAATGTTTTTACATTATTTTATATTCAATATTATGTTATGGATAAAATATAATTCTTCCAAAGTTTTAAGTTTCTTTTAAACGAAATATAACCATTAGTAAAATATTAACCCATTAGTAAAATGTTTAATAGTTATATTACGATATTATGATAGCTAGTTATATTTAATAGTTATAATTATGGGGTTGCTCAATAAAGATTGGCATAAAGATAATATAGTTTGGTTAAATCATTGGAGTATAAATAAAATTGCAATTTTACAAAATATCAATAACAATAAAAATACTATTACATCTAAGTTTAAAAAGAAAATGTGGGGCCAAAATGATTTAGAGATTAAAAGGAAACTAAGAAACTCAAGGAGGTCATTAACCCTGATTTAGAAAATCAAAAGTATCTCTCTAAATTAACTAGCTTGAAGAAAAAAACTAACATAGCCAAAATACTAACGAATTCTCATGAACTCCATAATGAAGAGGACGAGATAATTCCTAAAACACACTGAAAGGATAGGATTTGTCATCTTTATGAGACCAAGAGAATTGAGGATAAAAGTCTTTTCTTTTTCCATATGATAGTGTAACCGGTGGCTCAATACTGCTCCCGACCGCCCCAGCCACCCGACCGACCACCCCAGCCACTGGGCCATAACGACTGCCCCATAAAAGTCATTTTATTATGATACTAACCTCTCTAATCTTCTAAGTTGTCAAAACTATGATGACCTCTGAGCATTGGAATAATTTGTTACAATAAACAAAGTAATTTCTTTAAATCATATAAACCAAAGTTGGTCTCAATGAATGTTAACTGCCATCATAATAATAAATAAATAAGGTTAAAATAAAAAATATAAATGATTATAATAATTCCAAATTTCCAAAAACATAACCATTAATAAATCTTCACAATAAATAAATATCTAACTTAAATTTACATATTTTTAAAAGAATCATTTTTTTTATAATTATATATATATATATATATATATATATATATGAATCAATTTGATCTTCTTTTTTTCAACCTAAAAAAAAAAACGTATTATTGCTATTCATGGAATCAAATAGTACAAAGATATTCAACCATATAAAACAAGATTTTTGTCATCATGTTCATGGCTACATGCCAGATTACTCAAAATCTCCTATCGCACAATACAATATTCAGTCTAAAGACTATAATAACTTAGTCAAAGAAAAAAATAATAACTTAGTCAAAGAAAAAAACATCACCCTTGTCCAGCAAAATGGAATCCATCCATTCTTCCCATAAAAGGTGGCCTTTTGTACCTTGTAGAGCTTGCTTAGATAAATTATCCGCCATATCATTGTGCTCCCTGTAAATATGAGTGAAAGAGATGTGCTCATACTTATCGATCTCCTCCCTTATACGCATGCACCAGTGATTAAGAGCCAAAACATTTAGCTCAAAATCTAAAGCTACCCATTTTATAGTGACTCGAGAGTCACCTAAAACCTTTAAATTTACAAGACCAAAAATGTTTGCACATTTCAAAACACACCACAAAGCTAACAGCTCTGCTTTCATGTTGTTACCCATACCACAGTTTAGACTAAGGATGAAATGGTGACACTCATTCAAATGTATCACACCACCAACTGCACAAATTCCATGTT
Organism: Larix kaempferi; assembly: GCA_027924585.1. Lineage (NCBI taxonomy): Eukaryota > Viridiplantae > Streptophyta > Pinopsida > Pinales > Pinaceae > Larix > Larix kaempferi. The sequence goes on along the minus strand of BSBM01000361.1, from coordinate 67,188,097 downwards.
GAGCAACCCCATCAAAACAAAGAATGAGTTGATCAACTTTAAAACTTTTTGAAAATCTATTTTAATTCATTATGATATTATTTTGTAATTTATTTTATCATTAATTCATTTTTATATGTTTATTATACTTTCTATTTTCAAACATTTTATTAATAATTTATTTAATACTTACAATATTTTACCAATTAATTTTGACATAATAAAGTATATAATAATTTATTTATTTTCTTTCATGCTAAATATGTTTCTGATGTTAACCTATTTGTTTTAAATCGATATATATGTTTTTGCATATTTATAATATCAACCTATTTCTTGTAAATTGCTATACTTCAATTTTCAAAGTAGTCCATTGAATAGAATATTTAACAGCCGCATTAAAACCTGGTAATTGTATGTTACTCATAGGACTCATAGTCTAACTATAATGGTGACCTTGACTTCTTTCACATCTTTGACTATATATCATAAATGTGAAAGAAAATATTATCATTATTTAAAGTAAATAATTTATTAAGTATTTATTACATCTTGCGATGCTCACGATGATGGATAAAATTAAATTAAATTTAAAAATTTAACTTTTCATTTACCAATAATATCATAGTCCTAATAATAGCATTGCCTATTTAGTAGCATCAGAATTTAAAAGGTGATGCTTTTTATTGACATTGATTCCATACTTATAGCAAATACTAGCCCAATTATTAGCTAAATAATCAATTTAATATATTATTTTTATTATAATTAAATATAAAATTAATATTCTAAACATAGTTAGTTTAATTTTCTTTTAATTGTGTGATAAGTTTAGTTGATTTTACGTAACGAAAAACACCGTTTGCAAATTTGAAACATTAAATTGGATATTGTAGTTAATCATGTGCATTAAGACATGAAAATTCCACGAAACTTAAAACGTTTATAAATACAATTCTCATTAGTGTAATTGGTATTTAAGGGGTTCCATGTGTTAGGCAACGTAGAGTTCGAAACTCGATGGTAGTGGGAGGAAACATCAAAAAATCCACCCATGTTAAGGGTTGATGTGGCTTAGGCCGAGTGCGATCCCCAAGTGATTTTGACGACTTAGATGTCCCTAGGTCACAGTTTCTTAGACCAAAGGCCACTCTTGCAAGTTAGGGAAATTCGTACAAACAAAGAAAAATGTTAAATGGTCAACGATTTGCACTTTAAGAATAGGGTTTTCACAATCCAACATATGATATATCATTATATTTGGGATTATCTACATAATTTGCATTTTTTTCTCGGAATCCACAATTTTCATTGTTCAAATTGCAATTTTTTATTTCAGAAATGGATTCAGCACCCTTGAATTCTCTTGGGGCACCCTTAGTATGCAATTCCAACAATCTAAAAACTGCAATTTCATCAATTTCAGCCAAATTATGGCTGGAAAAATAATCATAAAACATCTGCAAATCGTAGATCATTTAGCTTAGGAATAAGCTAAATAGTCGATGATTTGCATTTTTTTCCCGGAATCCGCTAATATATTTTTTGTTGAAATCACAATTTTCATTGTTCAAATTGCAATTTTGATTGCAGAAATAAAGTCAACACCCTTGATTACTCTTGGGATACCCTTAGTATGCAATTCCAACAACCTAAAAACTGCAATTTCAACAATTTCAGCCAAATTTTGGCTGGAAAAATCATCATAAAACACGTGTAAATTGTAGATAATTTAGCTTAGGAATAAGCTAAATAGTTGACGATTTGCATTTTTTCCCGGAATCAACAATATTATTTTTGTTGAAATCACAATTTTCATTGTTCAAATTGCAATTTTGATTACAGAAATAAATTCAACACCCTTGATTACTCTTGGGCGAGTACCCTTAGTATGCAATTCCAACAACCTAAAAGAGCAATATCAATTATTTCAACTGAAATTTGGCTTAAAAAATCGTCAAAATATAGATACAAATCATAAATCATTTCAGCTGAAATTTCGCTAAAAAAATCGTCAAAGAATAAATACAATTCCTAAATCATTTAATTTACATGAAATAAGCTAAAGGAGCAATTTCTTTATTCTACATTTTGGACTTTACGGTGGTTTTTGGTCGAAATCCGGTAATTATTTTTTAGTAAAATCCAAATTTGGAAGTGTTTAAATTGTGTTTTTTAATTCATAAAAAGATTCAGCATCCCTGAATACCCCCATGGCACCCAAATTATGCAATTTCCATAGCTAATATTTGTGATTCTAAGCCTTTTTAAAGATTTCCAACCGGACTTTGAACAAAATAAGACAAAAAATATACTTGAAAAAGTTGAAAATGTAGAATATTTAGACTACACCTAAGCTAAATGCTCAACAATTTACATTTTTTCCCCACAAAAAAACATACATATCCAACATGTAGATCACTTAGCTTACACCATTTTAGAATAACTCACTTAAAGTATTGTTAGAGATGGACGACAATACACGGCTTTACATGAATATAGTTATAAACAAGATCCAGCTGCAAGGCAGCTTATCCCTGCCAAACGTTTGACCCAATGTGCTCATTTAGAAACCCCGATGAGAAAATCCCGCGGCATGTGGGGTGAACCATGTGTGGTGAAAGTCCTGCGACGCGTGGTATTAACCCAAAAATTTCGCCACATCCACTTTGTCGCGGGATTTTCTCATCGGGGTTCAGTATGTGGGATTTCGCCACATCCACTTTGTCACAAAAACCTGCTCAATGGTACGCAAACAAAGGCACAGTGATTGTGCCTTAAGACACTCGTTCAATCTGTATGGGGAGAGCATATTCTGGGGAAGTGGAAAGGAATCGCAGCCCCAAAACAAAAAAAACCTACTCAATGGTACGCAAACCAAAGGCGCAGTGATTGTTCCTTAAGACACTCGTTCAGTCTATATGGGGAGAGCATATTTTGGGGAAGTGGAAAGAAATCGCAACCCTATGATGCATTAATTGTTGTGTGGGAGAACGAAAAAAAGTACTACGATCATACAAGGAATTCGTGCATCAGAGTGGAAGAATACAAGAAGTCTGGCCTGGCCCTTGTACTACTTTTGTGAGTAATTATGTTGATATAGCAATTATAGTTCCATGTGTTTCCATGATTCTTTGCCCTCACCACCAGCAACTTATTTTGTAATGTCTCCTACTCTGAAAGCATTTCATTCCTAAAACAAATATTATAATGACCTCGTTATCTTGTATGATTTATTGTGACAGATAAAAATGTGATAGATAAGAAATCCCAATTGCACATTTTGTGTTCTCCTGAACTCACAATTATGGTCTTCATGTCTATGTACATTGTGTATTGGAAACACAAGTTAAAAGTTAAGTGGTCTCACCTGCATAAAATTTAGCATTGTGAATCTATTTGGATGTTTTTGGAAAGCCATGCAACACCATTACGTGTTTTGGATTACAATAGATTAGTTACTATGCTTGGAATCTGTCTTGAGTTATCTCTAAGGTTGGCCATCATGATTTGTTATTTCCAATAACAACAATTCTGCAAAGCTATGTCCAGAAATGAAAGTTAAGTGCCTCATTTGGTTACAAATTTGTTTCTGGTTTTGTTGTCACGGGCTGCTGAATTTGGTTATCAACAACAGTTATGAGGCCGAGAAGTGATCCTATTCCCAATTTTTATCTCCCTCTCATGGAGGCTCAACAAGGCCAACATCTAGGTGGCAGGTGAGGTGGTGTACCACCCATATAATAGCAACCGCATCAACAACTACCACTTCTATAGCAATAGGAAAGTGCATTATCTGTAACTTTGTATCAATATTGTTGTTTCATCTTTTGGTCTAAAATATATATGTTGGGAATGGTGTACTCTTCAATCTGTCATGGTTGATTTTCTGTCTAAGAATTTATCATCCTGCCTTTGATTTCTACTAGATGCTACCTCGTGGTAATCATGTATATTGTTATCTACCTGTAAGGAATGTCATGAAATTCCTTTATTTGGAGTTGTGGCAGCTATGCATCCTTTACCATTGGAGATGGGCGATCTTCCTTTACGTGCAACTCATACGACCACATCGCAGCCTATACCTATTGGAGCTTTGGCTTCAGCTCTAACAAATGCATATCTAAAACAATGACGAACGGTATTGATTTTCCATTGCCTAGAGAGTAAAGTCCCATTTATCATGCTAGGAAAATTCTCACAACCCCTATGTTTAATGTGGTTGGTTTTTGTTTATGTATGTATTTTGAAGTCTCATTTGTTAAACACGCATTGATATTGTTTTGCATAACCTTGGAGAAAGCTTGTATCCTATGGTGGATAAGTTGGAACGATATTATGTTGCCAATGTTACTCGTATCTTTTGTAAATGGACCAAACTGAGGTTCTCATGAAGCCTTAAAGGCTAAAGTTACAGAATCCATGGAGGTTTTATGGAATGTGGCACAAGCTCAAGCAAATCCGGTGGATCATTTTCTAGTAGATGCGCCATAGGTACTTTTGTTTTAAGAGAAGTAGGAGCATTTGTTTGCAAGTTGCAAGGGTTTTGTTGAGGTCATCGCCACAGCCAGTAGCAGTTATAATTTAATGCCACATACCACAACAGTTATACATGGAATTTTTAGAAATTTTCCCAACAATAGGACAATATTTTCCCTCCGAATCCAAAACTAATTTCGATCGCTCCTGCAATACGAAGGTTTCAACCGATCAAATTGGTCGGTTTTGGGAGACGCAAACAGAGCCACGGTTTGGTTTTGGAATATCCTGTAGAAAAATTCTGAAGAATTGGATAGATTGAGTCTCAAACAATCTTCCGGAAACTGCAATGGCTTTGAAATTCAATCTTCCAGAGGCCTGATGATTATTTTTCTGCAATCCCTGCCATGAATTCCATGGCTTGAAACAACAATCCCAATCGAAAGGAATCTGTAAACCCGGAATAATTTTACGAGTCTTACTAGGATTTATTCGAGGACGAGGACTTGAACTCCGGATATGTTGCATCTTTATCTCGTTTTTTGTGTCTCACACAACAATATTAATAGAAGAGCAAAACATGACAGTTGGTGTTTTAATGATGAACATGATAGGTGTCTTTTTTATGGTTTTCTGTTTTATAAATTATTTTTATTTATTTTTTAATTCTGAAAATAAAAAAGACTCCTGCAGGGATTTATGTCCCATTGGAGTTGTCCTCATCCAATCAAAATATCAAAATTTTGTAATTTAAAAATTGGTAAAATTATTTTATTTTTCATAATATAATGTTTAATATTACAATTATTGAAAACATTAGAAAAGATAATTAAAAATTTTGTTTCAGAATCAAACTAATACAAGTAAAAAAGGTTTGACTTCTAAACGAAAAGTATATCCTGCCTTGGTAGGGATAATAAAAATAAAAAATCCTTCATACTAATTATCACGGTACACTTTTCATGCTCTCTTTAAAAGTGGGTGTCAATTTTCTACATTATCTTTAAGAGAATATTATGAGGCAATTTCCAACATCTTTTTAAGATGGATATTATTAATCAATTTTCATTTCCATGTATTATGTGGAAGTATTTGGAGCTAGGGTTTGTTTACTTATGTATTAGTTTTTACCGAAGGCCACGGTACTAATTGGTACTAATTGTTTGTTTTTTTTATAGGCATTGACCAAGCATTAATTTTTCTTTGACTCAAATGTAATGTATCCTTTTAACCAAAGTTTCAAATTAATTTACTATTTATTAATATAAAAATGATTTTTAATGCAATCTGATTGGAGTATAGTTTGAAGCGTTATTGCCGTAGCGGCCACAAAAGTCTATCCTCTAGCTATGGTTGTGAGTTATTCATTGAATAATTAATGCTAAGTTCAAGCTATCCTCTAGCTATGGTTGTGAGTTATTCCTTGAAGAATTAATGTTAAGTTCAAGCATTTAACATATAAATGCTTATCACAAATTCATTGAATGCGCATTCATTAAGCATTGAATTACTAACAGATCGATATTCATCCACTGCCTTGTTGGCCACACCGCCTTATCCACCGCTTTGCTGCCTGCACCATCTTAATGAAGCTTCTATTGCTATGTTGCAAGATCAATATTTGGGATAAAAAAAAGCTCATGAAGATCTATAGATAGGTTATGGAAAAAATATATATAACCAAGCAACGATCCACACAGGAAACAGAAGGTATGCATCGGTGGAAAATAGGCCAAATCAATATAATTCCATCCTTGTTACCAGCTAGAAAGCATGGTGAAGCTCGGCACTGCAATTTCATTGCCATGGAAAAGCTCAGCACATTACTATGCAAAAATCAGTTGTTGGTAGTCAGTACACTATTCTACAGAAAGAAGACAAGAACAATTTCAGCGGGATCGTCGAACTTCAAAGGTACACTGATCATTTTTGTTAATATAGTTTTCTTTAAAATAACATCAATGGGATAGACAATTAACTTATGTGAAGAAGCAACAACATCACTCGGTTCTACCTTCCCAACAGACTGATTACCATTTAACATCGCTTAGTTTATCTGCATCAACAACAATTGAATTCGGCCAATTTCCCTAGCATAAGCAACAGAGGCATACGATCATCTATATGTACAAATAATTATTTGTATCATATAAAAATATTTACAAAATACAGGGGTTATGACAAGGAACTATGAATAGATAGAGTCATGAAAACTTGATATGATAAATAACTTGCAAACATTAGATACCAGGACACAAGTAGTTCTTCAATGCCAAACACTTCGACACAAGAAGAACCCTACACAATGCGAGATTCATGTATGTTATTACCCAGGTGCCTTTTCTGTTGAACAAAGACAAACCCATGCAAAACCATATCACATATCTAAAGTACTATGGGTATGATCCAGAAGATTACAAAAGAAAATCTCTACATGTTATCAGAATCCCCTTCCCCATGTAACAAAAACACATATATAAATACAATATTGAGAATTACCTATGGCTGATTGGAAATAATGGAAGAGTTGCAAAACTTAAAATCTCACAATGCCATCCCCACTGTTAAAATGGGTACCATGTTAATTGAAAGAAAGTGACGGAATGGTACCTGGAAGTGTTCTCGAGTTTAATGCATGACGACTTCTGCTTCCATTGTTATTGCTACTGTATGACTTATTACCCAAACAAGGTTTTTTTTGTCATGGTTGAATTTCTTGTTTCCTTTTATTAATTTATTGTTTTATTTTATTATTTGTGATGTATGATAATGTTACACCAAAATATCATCATCATGAGTTATGTGTCCTCTATTTGCCTTGATTTCTAAAGCACTTAGGCCAAATGATTGAAAGAAGAGTTGTTGTCGCTCCTTTTTCCCTTTGCTGTCACCCCAACACACCCTGCACGTTGACAAGGTGCGCTAGACCCTTGGTGATGCGCTTTGCACATTGACAGAGCGTGTCAGTGACACCTTTTTCCTTTGAACAAGGTGTGTCACTCTCCAAAGACGTGGATTGCCTATGTACAAAGTGCGGTACTGTTCATTTAAAAGGAAAAAAAGAAGCTTCTAGCGGCTTCTAGAACCCTTGGTTACGTGGAAGCTTATTTCTATCATGTTCATATTTTGTCAACACCATGAAGTAGATCAAACCCCATGGATCCTAATGACATATTGGAATCAATTAATTAATGAGGGGTTAATTCTAAATTTCAGGCGTTTAATTAATTAGTAGTGTGCATTAAATTTTATCCAAAGTTTATTATGCACTTGGAATATTTAATTTTGATGCATATAATATTTTTATGATAAATAAAGGAGGATAATGCTCCACTAGGCCGCATTAGTGGATAAGGTTGACTGAGAGGAGACTTGAGGAATAAGTTAAGGAGAACGCACATAAATCTAGAAAATCAGGAAAAAGGAAAGAAAGATGGAGCAAATCAGAAAAGCAACAAAAACTCAAGAAAAGCAGCATAAAGCAGAAAGCAGGATAAACCATAAAAGCAGGAAAGTTTAGAAAAGAAGGAAAGTTCATAAAATCCAGAAAAAAGCTACAGCAAAAAGTGGAAAAGCAAACAGAAAAGGAAAAAGGAGGAAAGCAAAGCAAAAAAGGAAAAGGTAGGAAAGCTAGGTTTCCTTATCCACTCAAGGAGGGCGCATTAGCTAAGGATAATTGCTCCTCAAGTCATCCAATATCTATAAATGAAGCAATGTGAATCAAATTCACATCTTTTTTCAGTTTGAGAATTTGTATGAGAGCAATTGTGCCTCAGAGACTTGGGAGATAGGCCCTTGATTCCTATGAGAGGGTGATGGTATTCAGCCATTATCAATGAGTTTATTTGTAGGTATTGCAGCTGATAAAATTGAATTTGAAGTTCATAAGAAGCATCATTCAGTTCATGGTTCGAATCTCCAAGCTTCCTATGGATTTCTAGAGCTAGATTATTGTGTAGAAGAGGATAGGTGTTTCTATAATTTTTTGAGAGGCCTCTTGTCCCATATATGATGTAATCATATTCAATGTAAACCTATGATACAATTCATGTCAATTAAAATTACAGTATTCTGAATTATTCTCATATTTCTCCACCCTATCTAGATTTGCATAGAAATTGACTAGTTTTCAGACTATCATGAATAAATGAATGAGTATAGGTCCAAATGAGTTGATTTCTATTCTTGGTGTTCATTAACATGTTAAATGACCCAATCCATGTCTTATTTGAGGAATTCGTGATCCTTCTCTACCTTTCTGGGAGTTCATGAATTTTACTAGTTGTGCAATCCCGAAATGCAATTTTGCTAGTATCTTGGTGAATATTTCTCAGAATTTCCTTAAAATTGATGGAGAGACCTATAACCATGTATTGAATTATATTTCATTTTTATTAGCCTCCTTGAGTCAGAAACATTCATCCATAGCTTCCAGTCAAATTTTAGAGCCATACTAGTCTGCATATGTTGGGGTGTTGAGGAGCATTGGAGTAGATCTTAGACAGGATGATATTTAAACATTAATGGTATCAGTACTTTGTGCAGAGGTATTAAATCATATAAGATCCTTCCTTCCCTCCATATATTTTGATCTTGTCCACCCACAGCCAAACTAGCTCCTTGAAACATTGTTTTAATTGATTCTTTGAGGAAGAGAGTTTTTGTATCACTAATACAAGTTGGTACATTACAACCCCTATGAACTAGAAAGAGTGTCACTTGATCCCCTTACCTATTGGGATGATCCCTTGAGCTTCTCCCACAATTCCTCAACCTCTCATATCCGTTTAGCCTTATAAATACGAACGCCCTCTCCATGGTTAAGGGGGAGAAAGATAGAGCACTTAAATGCTGATGAAATTCTTCTAGAGTGGTTCCTTTTCATCCATTAGGAGGAAAGATTTTGGATCCTTGAGGCTAGGATCATTTGGAAGGAGTTATGGCATCAAAGCTCGGTTGTAACCTCTCTCTATGTACTTCTTATAATTACATTATGCAAATTCTTTCCATAAACATCTTATTGTTGTAAGATATTTAGAATTAGATTCTTTGACCGCTAGTTTAGATTGATCTACATTTTCACATTGTTAGCACTTGTTTGTTTCAAATTGTTGTACATTGTTTTGCAACTGAAGATATGAAGATCAAGAGCTACACCAAGCAAGGAGACATCGCTACAATCATAAGGTAATTTGTCTTCCCGTCCCTCTTACATTTTGGATCAATCTAGGAAACATATTTGTGTTATGTACTCTTTTTGTTCTAGATTCAAGCCATTTAGAATAGGGAGGTCGGTTGGTGTCCACACCGATGGATTGTCCACAAACAAAATTGGCTATTGTACTGGGGATATTCAGCCCATAGTCTTTGATTGGTTTGTAATTTCCATTTTCTTGTTTTTTCTTCCAATAACCTCTAAATTGCCTCATTTTTCATTGGATCTATTTATTAGAGAGTTACTGGGTGATCCAGACTCTGATTGGGACATTTAACTTATCCATTTACCTTTTTGTTTTTGGTATTTTTTAGGTTTTTCATATTTGGATTTCGCCTAACGCACCTAGGTAGTTTTGTGCCTGCGTCGTTGTTACTCTTACGCTCCTTTCCTTTAGGCAGACTGCGTCACTGGCATAATTTGTCTTTGTTCAACCTACGTCACTGACGCACTTCTTGTGTTTGCAAACTGTGTCGTTGGGCTTCCAACGCTCTGGTGTACTGTTGGAGGAGCCTAAGTTGGTCTGTCGACTAAGTCCTCCGCCCGACCAGTTGTAAAACATGTCAACAGTTGTGTCGACTAGTATAGGTCGGGTTGGTCGGTTAAACCGACAAGCAGTTACATAACTATATGTAAAACGTATATATAGGCTGGTGAGCCAATGTATTGGGTTAACTTAGGTCTGTTCTTATGTACTGTTGTGCATCTTGCTGAGTAATACAAGGCTTGTGTTCTCTCCATATTCTTGTCTCGTATATCTGCATCATTTGTCTGTTTGCTTATAATATAATATTTATCACTGTTAACAATGCAACCCCCTCGACTACAACATGTACACTTGTAGGGCGCATCACCCTACACAAATTATTACATAGGATCAATAAAATCCCACAAATTGGTTTTGGTTTTGGTTTTCTGAGGTCTGTGTTTTGTCCATTACACCCACAATATCCCTCATACTCAATGTGCTTTATCCTTAGCTTAATTTTGGATTTGGAGCTTGATTTGAGTCCTAGTTAGTCAAGTGACTACTTCTCCAGTTGTGGGAAATTTCAATCCCTTGCGAGTACAACCAGTCTTGTGACTCTATTCAGTGTTTCTAATTTGTCTCCTCTGATTGCCAAGTTCACGAAAAAGTTGAATTATTGTGATTTTTGCACGATTTGGTGTGGATTTTGTGTTGGATTACGATTTTGGGTGATTAACTTCTTGAGAACTTCTAGTTGCTTGTGGATTGCATTAGTAAATAATATATAGTAGTCTGAATCAAGATTAAAGAAGTGGCATAATTCTCATATTTTTTTAGTACATTAGTTTGGAAAATAAAAAATTTCTTTACTATCTTCATTTTGAGTAGATTGCTTGAGATTGTTGAAAATAGTGTTTCATGCTTTGAGTAGTTGTTTAAGAAACTTTGAAAAAGCTTGAAAATTTGTCAATTCTTATGTTCTCTTGGTTTTGAAAAGTTCATCTTCATCTCCTTGAAAATATTATGTGAATTTAGGCCTTCTCGAAGTATTAAAAAAAAGTTAGTCAATGCTCTCATATTTTCGATTTTATTTTCACTTCTTTTGGTCTTTGTTTGCGAAGTAGAGTTATTGCAACCAAACATAAAGTTCGTCTTTTCATTTTTCTCATAGATTTTGCTTAGTTGAAAAGAAAAAAGAAAAAATATTTTTAATTTGGTGTGTTGTTTTCATTTTGTTGGATTAAATGAAAGTGTTGTAGTCTTTTGGTTTGATTGGAAAATAAAGTAACAAGGGGTACTTTGTTCATTTATTTTCGAAAAAGAAAAGATTTCTCCTTTCTTTAGTTAGTTTTCATCGAAAAGAAAAACAAAAGACTTGCATTTCATATAGATTAGTTGTTCATTTTGTTTACTTTACAAGTCTACACTTCATGCATTCACCTAACCGTATAAGATAAAATCAAGTGGTAGCCTAGGTTAAAATTGTATATAACCTTGTGTGTTATGGTAGAGACGTGTTCCGGCGTCTTAAAATGTAGCAGCTGTCGTTATCTGCCTGCACTGCATCTCGTAAGCTTGTATTTATTCCACATACCAGTTGGTATATCGAACGACCTTTCACATACCTTCGGGTATATAGAAAGGTACTTCATGTACTCGACTGTATATAGGAAGGCTCCTGTCGTACGGTTGTGCATTAGACAACACCACTACATATTGAAGCTCCCATGTACCTTGAGTATATAGGGAGACCCCACTAGGATTCTTGAAACCACCCGAGTTAATCATTAGCCGTCTTGGAGTGAAAATACATCGAGAACAACACTTGGGGAGCTACTACGCATGTACTGCCAAGTAGTCGGGTAATACAGTCAGGGGTATAGTCCTAATCCTCCTGGGTTAGTGCTTTGAAATATTGGGCCGAGTATTAATGTTGTACCTTGTAGTATATCGCGAGTTGGGATGCCTTGATACTCTCGTGAGGTTCCATACTTTTGAATCCCACCTATAACATAAGTTTGCTTGTGGCTTGAGCTTGAATAGGCCTTGAAGTGTGTTTTTATTTTTATAAGACTTTTAGGAGAATATTTACATCAGCCACCCTGGATGAATAGCCATTAATTAGAATATCCCCCAGAATATTAAATTTTACACCAAAATATCCCATTATCCATGAGGAGAGCTCAGGAACAAGCATGGATCAACCCACAACATCTGCATCATGCAAAGAAGGAATTCCTACCCCTGAATCAGGAGTGAACTATTCTCCTCCTATAAATACGCCCAACATTGATCCTACTAGACCTTTGTTGGTGGAACAACCTCATTTGCATGACACATATTTTAATCATTCGCTTGAAGGTAACCCTGGAGCCATCGATTGGATCTTCACTCGCCCCCCAGACAACCCAATAGTGACCGCGTTTGGTCCAACTGCATCATTTTGGGGGACCTCCTTAGGTCATGGTATTTCCGATTTTGGTTCACTTCCGATGGTGGAAACTCCACCACGCCTATTCCATACCCTATAGACTCCAAACAAGGAAATTCTCGCACTCGTTTACGAGACTATCAAACGTTTACGCTCACTAGGTGAGCCGGTTAGGCACCAGATTTTTCCTCCGTAACCCACCCCGGATATACCCATCCTAGACCATCATTCCCCTGTACATTCTTTTACTCTCCCTTCACCAGGAATATCTATTCCCATTATGAACACCTACGAACTAGGCCAACCTTCTTTTCCGTCTAGTACACCTCAAAATCAGTCGGTCGGTTCTATACCCTCGCTGACCCCCACCACTGGATAACAACCTTCAGCTACCATTAACTTTATAACTGGAACACCACCTCTGCCTCAAAACCAGAGCGGAGGATACCCTCTAGTTAGTAATCAATATTTGGTCCCGGGTCAACCTAGGTTAGTGTTCAACATATGCTTACTGAGAATACTTCAATTAGTAGACAACTTTCAACTGGGGGACAACCCCTAGTTAGTGGACAAAATCTAACTGGGGGAAACCTCTAGTTAGGGGACAGAATGTAAGTGGCGGATATCCTTTATACATGAACTATAATATGGTTGGAAGTTCACTCCCAACCATGGGACAACCTATGTGGGAACATTATGTGGGGGGACCGTCTACTTGGACCCAACCCCCGTTGGGGCATACATACCCAAGTAATCACAATATAGTAACATGTCAAACTTACCCATGGAATATTTTTATTAGACTACCCTATCCCGGAAATATGAACACTCCATGGGGACATCATAATGTTCCACCAACTGGACCTCCAGCTGACGGCCCACCCTCCCCACCACCTGTCCCACCCCCTACTCCACCACCTATCCCACCTCCACCTCCACCACCCAAAGGACCCCCATACTTTGGAGGAGGACCTCCACACTCTGGAGGAGGACCCCCTTCAGGTCCACCTCCTAATCTGGGAGGACACCCTCCATATGGCCAACACTCTATGGGAGGACCCTATGATCATTCGATCCATGGTCCTACTAGTACCCAGATTCCTTATCAATATTACCAGTATCCACATCCAAACCGATAGTTACCATTTATGGCCACGTTAGATATTTCGAATCTATCACGTTTGACCAATGATCCCATCCAACATGGTATAAATTGGCCACCCATTCCTGTGAAATTATCGTCATACATACCCAAATTTGACGGCAAACCCAGTGAGGATCCTAAGAACCACATAATGACATACCATTTTTTGTGCTCCTCCAATTCCTTAATGGATGATTCAATCCATCTAAGGACTTTTCAACGAACCCTCACCGGGTACCGCCGCAAAGTGGTACATTGAATTACCACCACACTCTTTCGCCGATTTTATATATTTAGCTATGGCCTTTTTGACCCATTTTCAATTATCGATCCGCTATGAAACTGGCACGGATATTTTGAACTCTCTTCGCTAATCAACCTCCACTCACATTTCTGATCATATTCATGAATGGAGAAGGAGACATCAGCTCATTAAATCTCTCATTCCAGATCAGCTACTCATCGATTGGTTTACGAAGTCATTATTACCTATCATAGCTAAAGGCGTTGTTATGGTAGGGGTCGTTACGGAAGAACAAGTCATATCGCGTGCTCAGTACCTAGACCTAGTCTATGCTCAATCTGGCACAATAAATGACATTATTCCTAATACCCCAAACTCCACACACAACCGAAAAAAAACCTCCTACGGGATCACATGTTGATCGAATCATTGGTTCCATTCATACCCAGCCTGCTACTCAATCGAGTGGAATCGTCACAAAACCACCTTATTTCAACTCCATCCTTGTCACAAGCAGGCAACAACAGTAATTAGTCACCCAACCCTACTTCCACTGCGGAGGTGAATTCAGTTCAATCTGCTTCACCTCATAAATCTAGTAGTAAGAAGAAGAACACAGGAAAATCCAAGAAGTATTCTAACCAATAGGAGCCCAAAAACAATTACGATCCTAATGACACAAAACACAGATGTAAGGCCAAATATCCTTGTTTACTATGTGGTGATGATCACTTCATGAAAGAATGTCCATATCATGAAGAAGTCCAAAATTTTCTCAAGGGAAACCCCACACCCGCAGTTCTAATAGACTAGACCCCTTCCCCACACAATAGCATCAAATGGTAGCACAACCACCACCTCCTTTTCAAGGAGAACCTTCCACAACCGCTCATGTTCTCATGATGCGCAATGAAATGGTCAACTTATCTACTATCTCCCGTACGTACGACTCTATTCTTGACAAGGAATATGATGGAGGTAATATTGAAAAATACTCCCCATCTACGTCCAATGTTCCTTCACCTCAAGGTCCTTTAACCATAGATAAACCTCTACCAGATGCAGTATTGCATCCACCAAAAAGTACAATTCGAAAATCCATTTTCAATCCTAACGCACGGGCCGCTCAAAACTACAGCATTGTCGAATATTTAGCCCAGGATCATTGTGCTATGTCAACACTTGAAGTCTTACAAAATTTTCCCAATCAGCGTAAGACTCTCCTATCTACAATAGGAGTAGTGGATCCAGATTCCTCTAACATGATCATGTTCTGATTAGAGTATTTCAAGCCGAGGCTTTCCCACCAATTAGCCTTTCAAATTGTTACCAATGTTTCTATGAAAAGTATCCATCGTACTATTTTAGACGAAGGAGCCTCCACTTTTGTTATGTCGATACCCTGCTAAATAGCCATCAACTCTCCCAAGTTGAACCGCTCCCCTACGAATTTGAAGGCATTTGACGGACGTGGATTTCAACTCCACGGGCTATTACAATCTTTAGTCGTAGAGTTGGGAGGTAATTATGTTTCCATTAACATGGAATTAGTCGCCGCCGCATTGGATTATAACTTGTTACTTGGTTGAAATTGGTTCTATGCCATGACTACGGTTGCATCATCCGTCTTTCGCATTGTGCAATTTCCCCATCATGGGAAAATTGTCATTATCGACTAGTTATATTTTTGTACACCAGACACCACTACTCGTCATGCGGATAATGTCCCTCTTTTGGGCCACTCATCGCAAATATACAAGAGTGTGGGGGTAGGACTCCTAAAAGACTCATCCCTGATGGGAGTCTTTCCAACACTAGATCCCCCATCACATGTTGCCTCGGTGAACATGATCTCATCCATGACCCCATCCTAATCTAACTCAACAAAGCAATGGATTGTGTTTGATCTTAATCAACTTGATTTGATTGGATATGCAATGACTCTTAGCCTCGTTGAATCCACTTATGAGGCCATCTGATCAGCACCCGATTTAGTAGATGCCCACTTTGCACTGGCATCTAACTCTAGTTCTCTGCCATCTCGGCAGAACTCATCCCCACTATCACCAAATCATCTACTCTAGAATTTTCATTATGATGAATCGATCATCGATATTATGATCTTGGATGAGCCTCCATGGGAAGACCATCATCATCGATAATCTTTCCTTCCACCTCTGGACACGGTAGAGAACGCGATCCATACCATTGTTCCATCAGATGTATTTCCTAACCCTTGATCTCCCATTCTTACCCCAAGATACGGTAACTGAGGGAAATTTGGAAAACATTACGCCTATCATCACAATATACATCTCAGTAAAACCAGGAGTCGTGGAACATATCTACATTGGAATACTTGTTATCCTATGGAACAAATCTACATTGGCCAAACTTGTTCTCCCGTTTTCGTCTACCTCGATTCTCAACTAGTGGCATCTCATTCAAACTGAATCTATGCTATTTGTGACCCTATATTACTATGTTTGTTTAGGCGGATATGTCTCTTGGAAAGGTCTTTTGAGTCCATTCAATACCTTCACATTCCAAGATGTATGAATACGGTTGCAGATTCATTGGCTAATTTTGTATTAGATTGGCACATTGGACATTCATAAACATTTTTATCGAAGATGCATAATCAACATGACATGTAAATTATTCATAGTGTATAAGCAAACATGCATAAGATCCAAATCCATCATAAAAACACAGTATATAAACCACTAGATAATGTTTTATATATCAAGTCTGGCAAAATGTTGTACAAAAAGGTAATGATACAAAATTTCTGAAGCTCATGGCTTTTAGTATGTTACATCTACAAAATCTAAAGCCTATGGATTTCAATACATCATAGCATATACAACCTATCCCTGAGGGTTCTTGTCGTAGCATATGTTGGCCCTAACCACCCAGTGTAGAAACTGTCCAAAATGTCCTGAAACTCCAACTTTCCTACGCTGGTAGTGTTGGGGAAGATCATTTACAGAGATGTATGGAATATCAACAGTCAACCATTGTAGGTTATCCTCTAACTCATCCAACTCCATCACAACCTCCTGATGGACCACGACCATCTCACGAACCACTCGATGGACAGCTGCCATCTCACAAACCACTCCTCGCCTCTCAATAAGTGAGGACCCTGCCAGTCTAGATGGGCCAATATTTGCGTAAGAAAAATATGAGATATCAGTACTACACAAAAACAATAAAAAATCATAAAATATATAAAAACAAAAGAGTCTTTTTCTTACCAATCTCTCCCCACCGCTCTCCGTCTAGAAGAGCTAAATCGAGATCTCCTCTAAAATCTGCCCCTACATAAGCATAATCCTCAACCATGAGGAGCTAGCCGTGTAACCACCTGAAGAAAGTCGGCTCATATGTGATCATTGGCCCACCACCACCATGGCAGGCCATCCACTCACCACCTATGCATGCGCATATCTCGCGTATCGAGATTTCCAATCTCAACCCGAGGACGAAGAAGTGGAACCCTCTCCAGGAAGAAAGAGACCACGTTGGGGACATATCCAAATTGTTTCAACTCCCCTCTGTGGGACTTGGTCAGTTGGTCCTTTAGGCTATGCGAGGAGCCCCTCACACTAGTTGAACACAGTAGGTTCCATACACTCGTTGGCATATAGCATATGGGCCTTGGTGGCCTGATGTGGGGCCCTACTTCCCACCACTCGCTTGATGGTAAATAATACAGTCCTCAAAGGACAATCCCGTACATTTTTATGGGAATTTTTCCACCTAACATTTGAGTGCCCAAAAATAATAACTATGCTATGAGGTTCCCAGTAGACTGATAGCTACCCCTAGGTCTAGATAGTGATACTGGGACCCCACGCCTTGATAATCCTATCAAAAAGTATATGTCCTCAACGTCCAAAGTGAGGATATGTGCCCCTACTCTGAAATATTATTGGTCTGGGTTTCATAACCGAATCAAATAGTCCAGCAACTATATTTGGGCCCTCATTTCCTGGACTTGGAAGAATTTGAGCAATCCACACTCCCTCAAAGCATTAACGAAGTGAGGATCATTTGCAGCTTGCACATCCTCTAATCCGTGCTCACGATCCTTCCACTGCACCATTTTGATGGATAAACCCTACATAAATACCAAAATAATGGGAATTAGATCCTTTCCATTACCTTAATATTTGTTTTTGGGGCCCCATTTCAAATTTTTTGGGACAAACTGCGCCGATGCACCCCATCTTTGCAGACAGGGTGTCAGCGGTGCACTTTTCCCGTAGGGAAGGCACGTCACTCCTAAGTGACGCACTTCCTGAAAGGGGAAAGTGCGTCACCCAGGGTGCACAATTCACTGTAATGTCCCTCCTATCCTACAAGGCTATGGAGAGGACACTAACAATAATACTGGACATCTAGTCCCATACTTAATCAAATAAGCATTCATATAAATTGTAGATGGAGATATGCAAATGCATATCATCTTGAAAACACAGCAGAATTTAATTCCATTACACATCCATCATACATTCCATATTTTCATGTCATTCATCAATTAAGCAATATCAAATTAGCAAATGAGAATACTTATCTTAAACCAAGTAGTCCCTGAGCAACCAGCTACACTTCTGCAACGTTCTACCCAACCGTAGGCCAGTGTGCTCCTCAATCTCTCAGCACCACTGCCACCCCCGAGCTGAGAATGATCTCCACAAGGAAAAGGGGAAAGCAGGCTCTCACATAGCCAAAGATACACTAGAATTAGCCAAACCAATCAGCAGTGGGGTTTCTCAGGCTGCTAAGAGATGGACAGAGGTGAATTGCTAGGCTAGTGGCTCAACCATTGAGCTATGGATACTTCATTGGGCTCATCAAGCCAAATCTGTCCTCTTCCACTCCTAAATCTCCTGCTCACAGGTTCAAACTAAACAGGGAGGGACATAATAGCCAGAAATGCAAGTGCTGGGCGTTTTTGCAGTAGGATGCCCAACGATGGGATTTCAACCAGTTCAGAAAAATGTGGGAAAGCCCAAAACAAAAATTGGAAAATGGGAAAACAACCCCAGGAGCATAATCATTTTCAGAAAAACGTCCATGGGCAGAAACAGCCTCTATAACCCCAGAAAATCGTGGTTCTCTTCTCCCAGCCACTGTGCTAACCAAAAACGCGTTCCCAGGCATGGAAGAATGCAGAGAAATGGTGAAAATGTGAAGGAAAAACCCCAGTTTGCCCCAGGCTGCGTGAGAGAGGAAAAGACCATGGTTCAGAATGGCTTGGGAAGGCAAAACGTGGGTGATTTCTTGCCTTGCAAGCAAAAATTCGAATTCCCAGATTGATGGCTTTCCCATACCCGAAATTGGCTGCCATACCTCATCATTCCCAAGACATTAACTGCCTCAACCAACTCTTGGAAGAATTTAATGATTGGGGCATAAGCCAAAATGGGTAGTTGGGATTTCATGGGTTTTCTCATTGACTCCATTGGCTCAAGGGTTTGGTTATTTTTCCTCCCTATTCCTTGTAATATCATGCCCCATCTCTTTGTTGCATTGCATAGTTGTTTGTGGATTTTTCATTAAAATTGCATATTTACATGATGTCCGAATTTACATTGTGCATGGCTAGCACAAGAACCATATGCATCTATTCTAATTGCCGATACATAGAACGATAAATCAATGGCGGGGCCTTGGCCTTGAGCTCCTCATCATGACTAAATAACAATATTTACATCATTTACAATATTAATGCAATAAGGTCAAGATGGGGACATTACATTCACCCTTTAGAATGAGTCTCAAAACCCTAAAAAATTGCATTAAAAACAAAATTTTAACCATCAAAACAAAGAGAATGAACTTTAGAGTTACCTGGAACTGACGGGAGGTTGAATGATTGACCGAGGCTCCCACAATCGTCGCCGCAAGATCGAGCTCCAAAGAGGTTTTTTCTCACTATTCAACTTGGGAAAAATTAAATGGTAAATAATTTTTACTAGTCACCCTTTTTATATCAAAATGGAATATTCCTTGTTTTATTTTTGTTACTTCATGGGTTTTTTACTATAGTTGATCCCATTTTTATGTTTTAAACCTTGTGATGGATCCTAACTTGGTTCTCGGAGCTTGCAGGTAGAGGAAAGTGGTGTTTTGACTATGATTGTAACCATCGTTGAATTTTCATACTCCCTATCAGGTGTGAAAAGGTCTTAGAGAATTTTTTTATACCATTATCACACTCATTAAAACTAAGCATTAAAGGTATCGAGTTGAGTTTTTGTTTATTCTCAAGCTCGTAAATACATGAGAATAAATCACCGAGTTATCTTTTTTCTCTTTTTCGGGATCGTAAAGCTCCTATGAAAAATGAACCCCCTTGGAGTTCTCCTTTAAGCTCTTTTCAGAATCCCTAAATAGGAAAAGATTGCCAAGCGAACTTGATTCTTTAACGCTTGTACAAGTATTAGAAAGGTCGTCTTTTTGGTGATAGTTTACCCCTTTTTCGGTCCAGCAAGACTATTTATGAAAAAGGAGCACTCTAGTTAATCATGACTAGAAGAGTTCTCTCTCATGTTGTTTTATCCTTTTTCGGGTGAGGAGACTAAAAATTACGAAAAAGTACTCATTGGAGTCTTCTTTAGTCTGTTCAGACTCTCTAAATGTGAAACGATGCCGAGTTTACCTTCTTTGGACTCATTAAAATATGACATTGAAGGGCCCTTTATGGATGAACCCCTCATATGATATCGGACTCATCCTAAAGATGAGCTATACCGAGCATCTGTTACCCTCCTCAAGCTTGTTAATAAACAAAGAGGTACTCATCAATCATGATGGGGAATACAAAAAGAGTTTGCATTCATTTATATTGATGGCAGTACATAGTCTCTCTTTAACATGGCATTCGTTTGCATTTTATTCAAACCCCTGGGATAATCTACATGACCTCGAATATCACCAATTCTATGAGTCATCATGCTCCTTTGGGTCATCCGGAGAATGCGTCCATCATTAGTTGCATTAGGTATCGGTGTCAATAGTCATCGTGTCAATGCTTCAAATTCATGCCATTCCTTGTTCAAGAGAAGTTTGTTGGTCATGTCAACCTCTGCAGTCATTCTACCCTTTGTTATGTCGGTCACTACCGAGTCAGTCTCAAACATTACTCTACAGTCTTATCTACTTCAAAACATATTTGATATTGTTTCATGTCGATGATGGGGGAAACATCATGACCCTCCTTTGACGGGTTTATCCTTGTCGACTTCAACACATCATCCAAGGGTTGAACCTAGAAAACATTCAAGTACCTTGGGCCTGCATGCCTTAATGGAAGGTTACCTCTCTTTCAACAGTAAGTTCACATCATTGACTTATGATTGAAATATTCCACCAGATGTTCGACCTCAACTCATTGATTCACATTCAGTGGTATGTACTATGATACCTTGGGGATCATTGACATAAATGATGATTTCCCTTGCACTTGTTAATGGTATGCATCAAGGACTGGTAATCAAGTGGTTTCTACCATGTTCGACTTCAAAACATTGTAATCACATGGTTAGATTCGTATCATTGCGGGTTCGGTTTGAAGACTCTGAGTTAACTTATGTATCTTACCCAGGCTTCGATGGATATTTTTTGAGTCATATCACACAGCTCCACTCTTGTAATGGCCGTGGTTGTGTAATTATCTCATCATGGATCTACATTTGTATCTAGTAGCCATGATTGTGTTCAGTCAGTCGATACTACCATGGATCTGCAATGTATTGATCGACAACCATGTTTTTTCCTTGGTAATCGACAACCATGTTATGAGTCATTTGAGACATATATATAAGAGTCTGTTGTACTGCAAGAGTCTTTGTTCTGCACTCCAACCGATGGTCCTTTCCTCGAACTTCCATATTTCAAAGAACCTCACCTACCCTATTTCGCTAGATTCATGCTTTGGGGGGCATTCTATTACACCAAAATCTCGTCATCATGAGTTATGTGTCCTCTATTTTCCCTTATTCCTAAAGCACTTAGGCCAAATGATTCAAATAAGAGTTGTTGTCGCTCCTTTTTCCCTTTGTTGTCATCCCTACGCACCCTATGCATTGACAAGGTGCGTCAGACCCTTGGTGACGTGCTCTGCACATTGACAGAGCACGTCAGTGAAACCTTCTGCCTTTGAACAAGGTGTGTCACTCTCCAAAGACGTGGGTTTCCTGTGTACATAGTGTGGCGTTGTTGGTTTAAAAGGAAAAAGAGAAGCTTCGAGCAGCTTCTAGAACCCTTGGTTACGTGGAAGCTTATCCCTATGAGATAGGAAGGGTGGCACTCGATCCCATTACATTTTGGGATGATCCCTTGAGCTTCTGTCGCAAATACTCAACCTATCCTATCCCTTTAGGCCTATAAATACGAACCCCCTCTCCATGGTTAAGGGGGAGAAATATAGAGCACTTATATGCTGGTGAAATTCTACTAGAGTTGATTCCTTTTCATCCATTACGAGGCAAGAGTTTGGATATTTTAGGCTAGGATCATTCGGAAGGAGTTACGACGTCAAATATCAGTTGTAACCTCTCTTTATGTACTTCTTATAATTACAATAATGCAGATTCTTTCCATAAACATCTTATTGTTGTAAGATCTTTAGAATTAGCTTCTTTGACCGCTAGTTTAGATTGATCTACATTTGCATATTGTTAGCACTTGTTTGTTTCCACTTGTTGTACATTGTTTTGCAGCTGAAGATTTGAATATCGGGAGCTACACCAAGCAAGGAGACAACGCTACAATCATAAGGGAATTTGTCTTCCCATCCCTCTTACGTTTTGGATCAATCTAGGAAAGATATTTGTGTTGTGTACTCTTTTTGTTCTAGATCCAAACCATTCGGACTAGGGAGATCGGTTAGTGTCTGCATTGACAGATTGTCTGCAAACAGATAACTCTGTTGTGATTGATTTCAATTTACAGTTAACAAGAGGAACGGGGTACCCAATGCTTCCTCACTTTGGATGGATGAATCAGTTTCGAATTTTAGCACCTCTGTGAAGAAATTTGAGAATAGTTTTTTTAAAATATTATGTGTTAAAATTCCATTTTCTCATACATTCTCATGATAATATCTTTAAATATTTCATGTGCAAATTGTGTAACTATGATTTCTGTTATGGGGAAAATATTTCCTTTGACTTTTTTGTGTAACTATTCCTTCTCTTGTGGTGGATATTTTCTTCCACTGACTTTTAAGGGTTCGCTTATGCTTCACCATAATATTTGAGATTTTCTTTGATTTCCTTTTTGTGTAACTATGGATTCTCGTGGATATTTCCTTGGACTGACTTTTATGGGATGGCTTATGCACTTTCCTCTTAAATTGCTATGCTTGGGAATGGGTAAGAACTTCAACAGGCACAGCTAGGTTCACATCTTCTAGTTTAAGTGCCTATTTCTGCTTCATAGGGCATAGATGCAGATCCTTGCATTGCAGATTCATAACCATATACAGATTCATTTTACCTAGTCTCATAACCACCTTGCCCAGATCGAAACCCATAGGCATATGCATAGAAGGAGGCAGAAGTGCCAATAAAGAAAGCACCATAGATATTTAATTTATTGCCTTCAAAATATCCAAATGGAATTTGCATTGATCTAACCCCTATTGGACCAATTGAATTAGATTGGATATCAAAAAACATAAAAATGCAATTCATATTATTTTGATTACTTTAAATCTCTTAAACATACTACAATAAATATTTCATTATATAATTTCCTATCATCTTATAAAGTTCTTATAAAATAAATAAGATATTTTATTTATTATTCAAAATACAAGACAAACAACAATGAAAACATTAGAAATCTATACAAACTATATATAGTACAATGACTTCGATTTTTGTAAATTAAATACTGTTGCTATATTATTATGGAATAATTAGTTGATAACAATATCTTCAAAATAAATCTATTTGCCAAATATATATATTAAAATGTTTATATTTAAACACGGAATGTACAAATCATAAACAATGTATTAAAACATGGTTGCATATTCCGTACAAATCATAAACAATGTATTGAAACATGGTTACATATGTTTCAACTAGGTCACATTTCAAACAATATATTAACAAGTAAAATAGCTGCAAAGCAGCTAGTCCTTACTTTATATTAAATTAAAAGGGATTAAGCTAACAGAAATATAATATATTTTTTGAAAATTTTGATATATTCTGCAATTTAATATTATCATTTTCAAGGGTATTGACCTATGCATTTAGGAATTGATTCTTCACATTGATAGCCTCAAATTTAAGCCTTAGAGTAGAATAGTTTGACGGAGATGGAAAGGCAAGAACAAAAACACTTGGTTTATATCAAAATCATAGCCTTACTAAGAGTTTCTTAATCAACTGCCGAAGCCTCAAGCCGTAGAGTTCAAGTAGTATACTATCAAAATCATAGCCTTACTAAGAGTTTCTTAATCAATTGCTGAAGCCTTAAGTAGTATACTTAAGTATAATACTGTACAATTTACGTAGGAAATTTTACTCTTTGTATTCTTTGTCAAAAGGTTCTGCGGAAGATATTTTCCCAGTATTCCTTAATGATGTAATTTGCTTTGTGAAGCTCACTCTGCATCTCTAATATCCACTGCATCTTCTATTTCGTCTCTTGGTTTCAGGGAGCCCCGTTACATATATGATTTCTTCTATCCAAAAAGAGATATGATTCTTTCATCTTAAAGTGCATTTTAGCTTTTTATATAATAAGAGGTCCCCCTGACAATAGTATGGCACTATTAGTAAACATGCCATGTGTTAATGACAAACTCTATCTCCATGTTAAGCGATGTGATCAATGCATGCAAACAAAGTGTCATGCGTGAAAGAATGTGGTGGTGCTCCGTTCAAATGACATGTATAGTTTCAATTCAGACTATAAATGAATTTCATAACCCATGCAAAGGGACACATAAAATTTCAACTCGGACAACCTAGGTGCGCACTGCATTCAACTCCGAGATACATAAAAGTTTAAAATCATACTAGCAAGGTGAGTACCAACAGTGCAGGAATCGTGTATAAATAGATAAATTACGGCAAAGGATGGAAGTCTAGATGGTTTGTTCACTAGCAAGGAGTTTTGTCCTACTACAAAATCCATGGCCCCAATCAATCCATGGCCCCGATTTTCATCAATGAAGAGACTGATTCCTACTGCAAAATCCATGGCTCATCATTGAAGAGACTGAGAAAGGCATATGCAGAGAGAAATATTCGTCAATGAAGAGGCTAAGAAAGGCATATGCATAGATAAATATTCGTCAATGAAGAGACCGAGAAAGGCATATGCATTCACAGCGAGAAATATTTGAAGGTTATGAGAAAGTCCAAGTATGCTCTTGCTGGTTCAAAGGAGAGAACCATGTGGAGAGATTCATCTCAAGGTAAATTCAAGCTTACATAAAAATTTGTTTCATAATGTCCAAAATTTCATCATGTTAGTGTTAATTTTAGTTGGAGCTTCTTATAATTTCTATTATTTCAGTTGCTTCCTATAATAAATGGTCCACAAAATGATGAAATCCATAAGACATACACACTTTTTAGCATCTCCTGTAGTTGCCTAATTTCTCTTAGTGGAAGGCCTTCATCCCTGCTTAGTTCCGCCCTCATTGTTATTTAGACTTCCACCAACTGGGTAGAATTTGGGGTTCTTCATGAATTCCAAATGGCATTGCAGAGGAACCATTGCTACTTTTTATCCTTATTACCTTTATCATGTAATGGAGGAACACATAGAGATCAGTCATTCCCATTTTTTTATTACTTTGAACCAACACAAATCCATGGGGTCTTAGCCATTGGATCACCAATGCTTCTCTTATGTCAACACTTACATAACTAGATAATATTGAAGAGAGCTTTTGACTCCCAAGACTGTTCAGAGCCAATATAGAGGGATAACTTGAACTGGTAATGAACCACACACTTGCGCTTTGTGCAACAACAGTCTCAAGCTCTTGGAAATTTTCAAAAGGTGTAACGGATAGGATAAAGGATGTGTTGTAACTCTCAATTGTTAAAACGTAGATTTCCAGGTGGTAAGTGGATCCAAAGCAAGGGTACTATAAATGGCGCTTTGCAAGATTAACACAATTGTGTGAATCTTGGCAAACTTGTGTAGCGAACTTTTTCCTCCTATCTCATAATTACTCTTATATCCAGGGAGGCATTATCCATTCGTTGACTTGGTTATCAAAACTTATAGACCTTGACCATCCTTTCTAACTATTACATAGTTCATGGCATTGAAGACATCAATTTTCACTTCACTGGGGTGTGTCCAGGGCTGTCAGTGCAGAAATTTGTTCAGAGATAAACAGAGGTCCTGCTACTGTAAACGTTTCAAATTCATTTTCGCCAACAACGAATTAACTAATATTTGTGTTTACGTCCCAGTGAGGCAGTTACAGGTTTACAAACATTACCCTAGGGATATATAAACTGGTTGCTTCCAAGTTCCCATCCAATGTTAACAACTATGTGAAGAGGCTCTCCGGAGATACAAGTTATATTTTGGAAATTTGGTAGTAGATGGCATCTTTTCTGTCTCTGATTATGATGTGGATAGCTTGGTTGCTTCTTAGTGTAATGTTGCTTAGTTGTTCATGTATATCATTATTGAGAGCATATGCATCAGGTGAATTGTTCTTGGGGATTTGTTGCAGCTCCATGGCAAAGGAAAGCACTTTGTTATGAATCTCTTTCCCATTTCAGATGGGTCGATGAGGTCGAGTTAACCGGGTATAACAAAACCTTAACGAAAAGTGAAGGAACAACAAAAGCGTCTGTGGAAAAAGTTATACATCGTTGCAAAAGCGTTGAAATCTTAAGACGATCCCTCTTCAATGTCCTGCATTGTGGTTTGAAGGTAGAACTAGCCCGTGGTGGTGGGATAAGAAAAGTAACCAACTAATTAAAAACAAAAATACACAAAAAAAATTTGACTTCCTCCATTATAAACAAATGTGCAAAAATTTGACTTCCTTTCATTTAGACACGTGGCAAACATAAGGGAATGTTGATTAGATAGGTTCCACATAGAATAACAACCCACTCAGACATGTTCAACACCATGCAATGAACTGTTTTAAGCATCCTCCACATATTACCAACTGTTGTGATGGTTGTATTATATTAGTGTTTCTTCACTTAGGTTTTTGGTTTCTAGCACAAGGTTTTGAAATCTCTTTCGGTGAAAACCGATGGATTCAATCACTAAAGCTATTAGCGAAGGACAGCCTCATTGGTCTAGAAGGATATCAATTTTCAATTCTCAACACCATGCAATGAACTATTTTAAGCATCCTCCACTTATTACCAGCTGTCGTGATGGTTGTATTATATTAGCGTTTCTTCACTTAGGTTTTTGGTTTCTAACGCAAGGTTTTGAAATATATTTCAGTGAAAACTGATGGATTCAATCACTAAAGCTATCAGCGAAGGACAACCTCATTGGTCTGGAAGGATATCAATTTTCAATTCTCAAATCATCATTTTAAGGTATATCATGGCATTTCTAAAAATCTTGCCAACTTTGTGAAAGTAAATCTAAATATGCATTGTGCTCTGCGGTCGATTTTGTTTCCTTTCGCAACTACCATAAGCATGGAAATCAATATTGTCGATCATGCTGCTATTCTCATATTCATGTCACTGCCAATCTTGCTGCGATTCTCATATCTTGTTTGTTTAGTATAAATTTGTTTTTTTATTAGTTATGTAATGGCGTTGTTTGTCCCTAGCACAAGTCCCGATGAATCGAGTTCAAAGGGAAGCACTTGTAGTTGGTTTTCATGTTGTTTGAATTGAATTGAATTAGCCATAACATATACACATCATTGTGACTTTGGCCATTGGCCTCCTTAGGAAACCACTTGGCTCACACACATATTTCAATTTAATACACTTCATACTTCTCTTTTTACCATGAAATGGGCAGTAGTGGGTTTACTGGAAAATGTTTTACAGTCTTCAAGCTTGTTTTTGTATATATATTCTTTTACAAGAAACATTGTCTTTGAAAACCACTTGACTTTGGCATTTGAAAGCCACTTTCCTTCTTCAAACTATCAATTGCAATTCAACTTTGTCTATCGATTCATTAATTCCAACAAACTTGCCATATCTTCAAGTTTTAGCAAGAACATGTACATGTATTCTCTAGCCAGCTTCTACCTTTGTCTTTGTGGGTAGGATCCTTCTCTGTGCGATCCCCTCTAGCAATGGGTATGCCAATCAATATTCCTTTCCATTCCTTCCCTTCGCATCTTGTGTAGTGATTTCCTTCCCTTCCTTTCCTGCGTGTTCAGCGAGTGGGTAATGCAACCTTCTATTCAATATAGCGGTTCAAATGACATTTTTAAAACAACATTTTAGATTTTGGGTTGGCCTTTCGAAGTATACAAGATTTCATGGCCAGAAATAAAAGAAAGAAAATGGGCAGGGGAAGCACACGTTAGCAAGGGCAAGTGCGAATTTGGTCGCTGGCCTCCTCAGGAAAACAATTGGATCATAGACATTTCAGTTTATTGTTTTTCACACTTCTTTTACAATGAAATGGGCAGTAGTAGGTTATAGGAAACTCTTTTGCATATTCTATGTCTACAAACATCAAAAGAAAAATTAAACTTATGGTTAACGAATTATGAAAAATCTCAATCCGTTTGCATTGAGAAAACAATATTTTACAGTTTGTTACCTCTGCAAAACAAGTGCTTGTTCCAGGCTGAAGGTTTGATCCTTCTCTCCCCAACTTATTAGAACGTCCTGAGTGGTTTCATCCAAATTTAAGATTCTTATGTTTCAATCAGTCGTTTCAAAAGTATTGAGAGATTAATAGAAATTATTGAATCTAATGTATGGTCAAGAAAGAAACCTAGTTCATTGTAGGCAGCGAGTGCGAATTATTTGAAGAAATGACAAGAGCATCCAAGAGCTCTTCTCTGTTCTCTTGGTTTCCTCCCATTGTCTATCAATGTAGAAATATGAGTGCGATGTCTGGCTTCGAGTTGCTATGGGAGGAACATGGTTCATTTTATTAGCATATATAGAAAGCTAAGTGCATTGTCCATCTTTGAGTTGCTACGTTGAAGGATTCAAGCAGCTACTTGAAAGATAAGGCACAATGCGAAAGACTGCACCAAGGCCAGGGAAAAGAATAGGAGAAATAGTTAAAGAGAATAGAGCCAGAAAGAGAAATGCACCACTCTTTCATAGCCTCACACTAGCATTCCTGAAAGGGGTCTGCCTACAAAAGGGATTTATCAGTATGAGCGTCCTTAGGAATCTTACAATAATCACTCACATAATGCATAAATATTAGCTGTAATCATGACAATTTGCAACAAATGCAATCACGGTAAGATCTAATATTACAATTAAGTTTGTAAATATAATAAGCATTTCCATGAAATTATGGTAGAAATTGTGGAGAGGATTTTTTTTTGCAAGAAAATCAACTCAATGGAAAATATGCATTAAATATGTAATGACCCTCCTTTGGGAGTCTTTCCAAGGGTTTAAATAAGCAACCAAATCTTACTTTTGTTATTATTTTTATTCAGTTATTTTTATTGATTTTTTTTTTATATTAGGTGATTCCCCCTTGAATGACAATAGCCCGAGATCATTCTAGTCTATTCATTTTTGAGTTGCAATCATAAAGTTATGGCTTAATTCCTATTTCTTGTACACTCAATCCTAGAATGGATCGAATCCCTGGAAGCCCAGGGGCATGCACTATATTTGTCGCAAATTTATTTGGATGTGTGGGTCTCATGGCGTTCATTAGAGCTGTGCCGAATCATAAGAGGCTTGGTATGTTCGAATTCAGAGATTTAAGTGATCAATTTCTCGAATTTAATGCTCTCAGTGATTGAGCGTGACATGGCGAAGCCTAACAAGGTGCTGGAGAGAGACACAACACTAATGGTGGTTGTCAAATCTTTCATATATCACATTAAATTTATTAAATGAAGGGTTGTTTCAAATCCTTTTTTTTTTCAGTTTTTATATTTTATTATTTTTATAATTCCATAATTATTTTGCACATCAGGGAAAATTTGTCAAATCTGTGTGCTGCACCAATCAAAAAATAAATAATCTAATTTTGAAATTTCAAAAAATTATTTTTAATTTTTAGTAAATTGATTTTAATAATAAAAATTTGAAAAACTTTAATCAACATTAGGTTTAAAAAATTGAAACAATGATGGTCAACGAAATTTGGCAACCAGCCGATCGCTATAATCCCTGCGGAGCAGGGACTAATAAAATTACTACGACGGGGAGGGACGTAAGTCCAGAGATCAATAGAACAATAGTATTTAGGTTTTCTATGGCTATCATCCCAAATCATGAAGCACGTGTTCCTTACCCATGTTTATGTTCCTTACAATTAGGGAAAATACCCATGTTTACGTTCCTTACAATTAGGGAAAATATTCTTGGAGAGGTTGTACTTTAGCCTACCTAATGGTTGTTTGCATACTAACCACAATGGCACTTGTTCAATTAGTCAATTAGGGTGTGGTCTATTTCTTTAAGAGAATATTACTAAGTAATTTAATATCATTGGCCAATTTACATTTCCACATCTTTATCTAACACCTTCTCGAAGAAATAGGGAGGGGTATTTGGAGGTAGGGTTTGTTTACTTATTTATTTAATCAGTCAATTAGAGTGTGAGTGTGGTTTACCAATAAATATGTGAGAGTTCACTACAACTTCAAGTAGGCTATGCTCAATTTTCAATGCATTTTTTTTTATTTAATTTATGAATTTCTTAAGCAATTAGGAGATTGACTCAATTCCAACAACAACAAAAATGGAGATTTCTATAAACAATATGTTTTAGGAGATTGACTCAATTCCTCCCACAACAAAAACGGAGATTTCTATAAAGTAAAAAATTATAAAAATATGAATATTTTTTCTGGTTAAATAAAATATTCAAAAATATATAAATTGGAAAGAGAAATGAGAAACAATTATTAAGTTACAAACACAATGGTTTGCTAACCATCTGTGACTGGATCCCACACAACCAGAAAGTCCTAAGTTTCAAACAAATACAACTTAGAAACCAAATAAAATGACTTGAATCCAATTGCAACAACTAACATCCAAGAAAACATAACAGGATTCCAAGCAATAACATCCCCATCTAACATTCTAGCCACATGATAGGTAGTTACAAATACCAACTTTCAAATTCCACCCCACAAAGGCCAACATTTGAAACCAAAATAAATTAAGCTTCTCATAACTGCCAAAACTTTAAGAAACATGCATGTGCAAGTACGGAAATCAAAATGCAGTAGAACAAAACTATATTCACATCCACACCATGCATAATAAAACATTATTCATAATAGAAAACAACCATAAATTCTACATATCATAGACAATGATAAACACTTATCTTTTATATGCGAAAGATCTAAGAAACTAGCCATGTAAGAGAGATTTTCCACCCAAGCATCGGGTACATGCTGCAAATACCATCCCCAAGCCAGGTTATGAGGCCATGAGGGCAAAGGAAACAATTGTAGGCTTCTCTCTCTCTCTCTCACTCTCTCTCAACCCAACCCATTTTCTCTCATGCCAAGCCAATTTTTTTACAATAGAGCATTACCATGTCATAGAGCATTTTCTCACCATAGAGCATTATCGTAAGCATTATAGGCATATCAATTAGCCATCACATTCATGGAAATCTCTTCCATTTATCCACATAACACAAGGATGGTCTAGCATTTCTCTACTCAATAGTCCCTAAGAGCACCCTTCCCTTACAATTTTTGGAGTATGGTATAACCATCGCACCTTTGAGAATATAATGTGGACTAATCGCCACACTAGGATCATGGGACTATGTGCTTGGTTTGGAAATTTTACCAACATCTATAGGTTTTATCTATGGTATCATAGCGCTCATGAATTTCTGCTTCTGTTGGTGATTTAAATCTTGAACCAGTGTTGTTGAGGCTGTGAATGGCCCTCTGGTTATGATATTTGTGTGCATTTTTGGGTTGTTGGAGGTGTTTTATTGCACCTGGAGCGTATTTTCGAATTGTAAACACTTTTCATTTCACTAAAAAAGGTTTATGGTTTCCCAAAATACGACCATTTTACTAGACCCAGAGGTATATTGTTTACAACTATGCATATTTAAAATTTCTTCTTATATCTTTCAAATTTATTCCTGGTTTTTGTGTTATTTCTAATCTACTACCTTTTCAATCTGTGTATTCTCTTTGTCGTGTTCTCTGCGCGAACTCAGAAAATCATAAACATAGTGGAAAGAGTTTTCTTTACTGTGTATGCTCTTTGTTGTGTGCTTTATCTGAACTCGGTGAATCAGAAACAGTGAGAAAACTTGCATTTTCGGGGAGGCTAACAAAGGACTAACCCCAAATATGAACATTTTAGTTTCAAAACTTTGGTTTTTTTTGGGGGTGTGTAGGGACTTCAGTTTGACGAGAAGGCGAGTAAAAAAAGTTTTTATTATTATTATTATTATGACATGCCTGTGTCCTTTCAATCTATTAATGTATATGTAAACTATTTATTATAACCAGGATCAATTATTACAAAGTAATATCCAAGAATACATCTTCATTTCAAATTACTAATGCATACATAAACTACAACTACATAATAATCAATCATCACTATTTTCATACCCAAGAGTACATTACATTCAGTTTGTTAATGCATACATATAACTATACATTATAACCATGACCGTTTATTACTATTTTAAATTCCAAGAATGCAATTTCATTTAAAACTATTAATGCATTCCTATACTACAAATTGTACAATATTCATTCATCGTTAATTTCCTAGCCTAGGATGCACCTCTTCAATTTATCAATGTAAACATAACCATAAATTATAGCAATGATCAATCATTACTATAATGTTTCCAAGAATACCATTTCATTAAAAAATATTAATGCATACACAACTACAATTTACACTATACTAATTCATCACTATTTTCCTATCCAAGGATGCATTTCATTCAATCCATTAATGTAAACATAATTACACATTACAGCAATGATCACTTATAACTATTTTATTTCCAGGACTGCTATTTTATTCCATCAGTTACATATATCTTTATCACTAAATAAAAGTGCATTTATCCTAGAATACGAGAATATCTTCGGTTACTTCCTACTTAACATAATACGTAAGAAGTTATCAAGGGGATTACTACTAAGGTAACATATCTCTAAATGATAAACTTTACAAACGAAAATAATATCTTAGTGATGTAACCAATTTTAATCATTTGATTAACTAAGTAGACCACATAAATCATTGGTTATATGCTCTATCATTTAATAATATAAACAATTGCAAAGTTTCACCTATTATATACATTTTTCTTTGATACGGATACAACATGTAACAGAACCAGATATCCCAAGCTCGAGTTTATCCTTCACCCACGGGTTTTGAATCTCAGCACAAATCCGAACGTTACAACAAGTATAAATAATTTTTGCACAAGCATGAACACGATAATGACTGAGGTTAACAACACTTGCAGTGAAATAACCCATAATGAAGAAGAAAAGGGCACGTAACCCAATCTAGTTAACGCTCCTCAGTTGCAATAATACCAATAGCATGGTGTTCTCAATCGACACCTGGTTGGTCTCTCCGGGGTTTTAATGGGTTGTCTATCATTGTCAACCACTACGTGCTCTCTTCACCGAGTGGTGTTATGAGGTAGATTGCAGTATCCTCACGACAACATAGTTAGTCCTTGACCTACGACTGGTTGTAACATTCATAGAGTAACACCGCATCTATCTTGGGTTGCGATAATAACAAGGTAAGAATAAATTAAAATTAATAAGACTTGACAGAGTGTAAATCCAGATCACTCCTCAATCTATCACGGGTTGAATATTAGCAGAGATAGAAATAAATTAAAAATTAATAATCTTGATAGAGTATAAACCCAAATCGCTCCTCGATTTATCGCGGGTTGAATATTAGCATAGATAGCAATAAATTAAAAATTAATAAGATTGACAGAGTATAAACCCAGGTCACTCCTCGATCTATTGTGGGTTGAATATTAGTATAGATAGCAATAAATTAAAAATTAATAAGATTGACAGAGTATAAACCCAGATCGCTCCTCGATCTATGGCGGGTTGAATATTAGCAGAGATAGGAATAAATTAAAATTAATAAGACTTGACAGAGTGTAAACCCAGATCGCTCCTCAATCTATCACGGATTGAATATTAGCAGAGAGAGTAATAGATTAAAATTAAGAAGATTGACAAAGTATAAACCCATATCGTTCCTTGATCTATTGTGGGTTGAATATTAGCATAGATAGCAATAAATTAAAAATTAATAATATTAACAGAGTATAAACCCAGATCGCTCCTCGATCTATCGTAGGTTGAATATTAGCAAAGATAGCAATAAATTAAAAATTAATAATATTGTCAGAGTATAAACCCAGATCACTCCTCGATCTATTGTGGGTTGAATATTAGCAGAGATAGCAATAAATTACAAATTAATAAGATTGACAGAGCATAAACCCAGATCGCTCATCGATCTATTGCGGGTTGAATATTAGCAGAGATAGGAATAAATTAAAATTAATAAGACTTGACAAAGTGTAAACCCAGATCGCTCCTCGATCTATCACAGATTGAATATTAACAGAGAGAGTAATAGATTAAAAATTAAGAAGATTGACAAAGTATAAACCCAGATCGTTTCTCGATCTATCACAGGTTGAATATTAGCACCGATATGAATACACACACAGAGAGTTTTGTTACAAACGCAATCGCGAAGGCTCTATCAAATCTTAGGAAAGAAGGGGTTTTAGAGTGTGGAATGGAAGTGTATGGATCGGTTTCAACTTCATGCAATAGTCATCAGGGTAATCTGAGATGGGTAAAAGCAGAGTGTATCGAATCATAGTTTTTAAGAATCCAAAGGTTCCTCAATCCGATTGTTAGGGAATTAACTTGGGTCTACATAATACGGTTTATCATATAAGCTAAAAAGCGAAAGGTACAAGTTCCAGATTACTTTGAAAATTTTAGTAAACACATTAAAACTCATAAAGATCATGTTCCTTTACGATCTATAGCTCATATCACAAGGAAACGATGAGACCATTAAACGGTAGATTAATTCTATATTCTCATAAATACAAACTGTAAATATTGTATGCTCAATCATATATATCGACCAACTGCCACACACTCAAATGAAAGCTAGTGAATGAATCCAAACTTCCATTACAATGCACAACCGTGCCTACATCAACCAATAACCTCATACTAATCTTCTCACAAAAATTTACATATACGAATGCATAATATAAAGATTCATGATAAATTCAAAATTGTCAGTCGATAAACACGAGAGCAAGCATAACTAGATCACAATATTAGTCAACATTTTACAAATAAGTATAATATTATTCAAACCTGGATTCGACGGTTGTAGGTAGATCCTTTCGTTGCTAGTTTGTCGACAACTACTCCTTGCTGCAAGAATCAAATATCCAACTGACCACTTGGTTGACCTCCCTACCAATTACGGGAATACTCTTCTTCTTCCCGAAACCTCGAGCAATGGGGTCGTAGACCTCACACACAAAAACCAAGGATCCAGAAGTGGGATTCCCCCCCACCAAGATCCTTTTCCAAACTCTCAATAGAAACAAATCAATGTATTGCAAACATTATGGTAACCATCCAGCCATAGGGTGTCCTTCCCTTTCCTCTTTCCTTCCTTAAATAGGAAAATTCTCTGTGACACATGTCGCTTCATGCAAAAATTCCTAATATTCTAATTATTTAAATATAATTAGCTCACCCAACCATGTGTCCAATTCCTAAGAGAGTGCACCTACATTCCTAGATTTACTCAAGTTTGTCTCCCCTTATGCTTCAATCTAGTTTCTATTTTTGTGGGTGCAAGTGGAGTTGGCTATATGCTAATTTTTAGTATACTATTTGCTCCTAAGAAAAAATATTCTCCATTATTTTAATTACTAATAATCTTTTCATGTGCAAATAGGCTAAATGCAAACCTACATGCTTAATGCATAATATTCATCAATTGTTTTCGTCTTGGGTCTAGGTACCACATCGTCGGGTCCATCCGTCCCTCATTTTAGTTTTATCAATCATGGTACCACATCGTCGAGTCCATTTTTCCATAATTTTCATTTATCGACAAGGTACCACATCGTCGGGTCCTTTCGTTAATACTTATTTGTTTCATTTGATTTGTGGGAATTTCATGTAGGGATTTAGGATTCGTTACCTTCAATCCTCCATATATACTCTATTGGAAACTAATGGCGCTGAGGAGTAAGTCCGTTCTTACTGCGCACCCCTCAACCTCGTACGTGACCAATTCCGTCATGGTCCACTTCGCACGAATTCACGCTTCCCCGAGTAAGCGGATAGGTGCTTTTCAACTCGTGCGTGGAATCCGTAGGAAGTCAACACCGTCGTCGTTATTCCATGTGTTATTTATTTGTACTCTACGACCCTTATATTTCCTTTGTGAGTCAGTTGGTTATGATAATTACCTGTTGCTGCACATATTCTCAAAGTACCTATCAATAGTACTGCTCATCATAACTCATCAATATACATCATGCCAATCAGTCCATAATCATAATCATGTTTCGCAACTCTGTTAATCATTAAGTAATACATGCAATTTGTTCATTCACATCATATATTTCATAACATAGCTAATTGTTAAGCAGCACATGCAATTCGTTTATACACATCATATATTTCATAAAATAGCTAATCATTAAGCAGAGCATGCATTTATTCATCAATTTAAGTAAAGTATCCATTTCCGCAAGTATCATTCATTTCACTTTTTTCGTCCATCATTTTTTCGTCACTCACATCATAATGTGTTTCTCAATTATTCGAAATATAAATATTCAAAGGGTTGTTTTATGAAAGTTTCATTCAGCCGTGTCACTTGACAAGTTTCCTCGAAGTCTACATCAATCTAGGGGCATTACATACACCCCTTCTTATTTAGAACTTCGTCCTGAAGTTCAGAATAAATACGGAAAGCTACGACGCATCTCAGCTACATCCTCCCAAGTCACAGAGCTAGGACTATAACTGTCTTAGTGCACTTTGACTTGATCAATCACATGGTTCCTAAGTTGTCGTGTTTGCTGGTCCAATACCCGGATTGGCTTCGCCATCACGGCCCCATCATCTGTTATCTGCACATTGCTCAGATCAATAACATGTGAAGTATCAGGAACATAATGATGTAATACTGAAACATGAAAAACATTGTGAATCCTACTCAAATATGATGACAAGTCAAGATGATAGGAAACTAGTGCTATCCATTCCAAAATCCTAAAGGGTCCCACAAATCTAGGGGACAACTTGGATCCCTTGCCAAATTTTATCGAACTCTTCTGCAGTTTTACTCGCATGAATACCTTATCCCCGGTCTCATAACTTTGGTTAGTTCTATGCGCATCCGCATAGCTCTTTTACCAATCCTGTGATTCTTTCAGTCAAGCATGAATGTTTACCATCTGATCTTCCATTTCCTGTGTCACTTCTAGGCCTAACAATGCCCTATCTTCCAATCTATCCCAACTTATGGGTGTTCTACAAGGTCATCTGTATAGAAATCCGAAAGGTTCCATTTGAATGAAACTTTGGTAACTGTTATTGTAGGAAAATTCCGCTAAAGGTAGGTATTCTTCCCACCTTTTATGTTGATCCATTACGTGAATCCTTAACATGTCCTCCAAAACTTGGTTCACCCTTTTGGTTTGTACATCCGTCTCTGGGTGATAGGATGTATTGAAGTTGATTTGAGTACCTAGGTATTCTTGGAATCTTGTCCAGAACCTTCCAGTAAATACTGAACCTCTATCCAAAATAATCTTTTTCAGTATTCCATGCAATCTTACAACCTCATTTATGAAAACCTTAGCAATTTCCGGTGCTTGATATGTGTTCTTGATCGGTAGGAAGTGGGCACTCTTGGTAAGAGTGTCGACTACTACAAAAATGGTGTCATGCCTTCTGTTGGTCAAAGGTAAACCAACTATAAATTCCATAGAGATGACTTCCCACTTAGATTTAGGAATCGCATGCGGTTGGAGTAACCCGACGGGGTGTCGGTGGTCTGCGTTCACCATCTAGAATTCCATACATTTTGCTATGAAACTTACCACATCCCTCTTTATTCCTTGCCAAAAGAATAAAGGTTTCAGATCTGCATACATTTTCTTTACTCCAGGATGAGCTCTATAAACCTCTCTATGGGCTTCTGTCAAAATCAAATTCCGTATCTCTTCATTTTCTGGCACATAGATACGGTCATTATATCTTAGTAACCCATCCATGTCGAAGGAACCCCTCATACTTGGGTATCCTCATTTTCTCATTCTCCAATTCTGTTTTCACTTCGTTATACCATGTGTCATCATGTTGTAGTGCTAGGATCTTTTCTCTTAGGTTGGTTTTCATCGGTATAACGGAGAATATTCTAGGTTTCTGATTGAGTGCATTAGCTACTTTGTTTAAATTTCCCTTCACATAGGTCATGTTGAAATCGTACTCACTGAGTATCTCCTACCATCTTCTCTATCTTGCATTTAAGTCACTATGAGTGAATATGTGTTGTAACCCACAATGGTTTGTCTTTAATTCAAATTTCCTTCCAACCAAATAGTGTCTCCATAACCTTAATGCATGAATTAATGCAGTCATTTCCATATCATGGGTTGCATAGTTCTCTTCGTGTGGCTGAAGCCTTCGGGATGTGTAGGAAATCACCCTTCCCTCTTGCATCAATAAACACCCAAATCCATCCTTCGATGCATCCGTACAAACCAAGAAATCCTGGTCCATATCTGGAACTCTTAGTATTGGTGTCGTTGTCAATAGTTCCTTAAGTTTAGCAAAATCCTTTTCACATTTCTCCGTCCAAATAAAGGGATGGTTTTTATTTTGTAGTTCTGTTATGGGTCCTGCCACCTTGGAGAAACCTTCCACAAAGCGTCTATAATATACCGCCAATCCCATAAAACTTTGTACCTCATGTACGTTGGTGGGTGTCGGCCATTCCCAAATTGCTTCAATCTTTGCTGGATCCACTGCAATCCCTTCACCGGATATAATGTGGCCAAGGTAGTGAATATCCTTCTGAAAGAACGAACACTTGGATAAATTTCCGTATAAATGGTTCTCTCTTAAGCATTGTAGCACTATTCTCAAGTGTTCCTCATGTTCTTTCGGTGTTCTAGAATATATCAAAATTCCATCCAAAAATACTTACACAAACTTGTCTAGGTATTGACGAAATACACAAATCATTAAGTTCATAAATACGCTTGGTGCATTTGTCAATCCAAAAGGTACTACTACAAACTCAAAGTGTCCAAATATTGTCTTAAAGGCATTCTTAGGAATATCTTCATCCTTGATTCTCAACTAGTGATATCCTGACCTTAGATCTATCTTCGAAAATACTATTACACCTTTCATTTGATCAAAAAGGTCATCAATCCTCGATAGAGGGTATTGATTTCTTATAGTTTCCTTGTTTAGTTGACGATAATCAATGCACAAACGCCAAGATTCGTCTTTCTTCTTGAAAAAAATCACAGGTGATCCCCATGGAGATACGCTGGGTCTAATTAACCCCAAATCTAATAACTCTTGAATTTGGACCTGTAATTCTTTCAATTCCGACACCAACATTCGGTAAGGAGTTCTTGCTATAGGCTATGCCCTTGGTTTTAGTTCAATGGTGAAATCTAATTCATGTTGTGTCGGTTGGCCAAGTAGAGCATCCAGAAATACATCCATGTATTCCAAAAATAGAGGATGGTTGGTTACTTCCACTTTATCCCCTTCCTTGTTCATAACTATTACTGCATAAAGCTGGAATCCCTTTCTCATACTCTTCTTCAGTTGCATGGACAAAATCATCCTTAAGGAGACTTTCCGTTTCCTTCCCGTAAGTACTATCTTGTAACCCTCATCATCGTAGAAGGTTAACTCCTTACTTTGGAAATCCATTACTGCTGAATGTGCCTCAAGCCAATCCATTCCTAGAATTAGATCAAAGTGCCTAACTCTGTAGCATAAAATGACACTTTTGTAGAGCATACCTCTAAGTCAAATCTGCAATATTCTACTTTGAGACCCACTCTTTGGA
Source organism: Larix kaempferi (assembly GCA_027924585.1). Classification (NCBI taxonomy): domain Eukaryota; kingdom Viridiplantae; phylum Streptophyta; class Pinopsida; order Pinales; family Pinaceae; genus Larix; species Larix kaempferi. The sequence goes on along the minus strand of BSBM01000361.1, from coordinate 67,147,821 downwards.
TACTTCTGGAGTCCATTTCGAGGGTGTAGAAATCCTCTTGACTGACTTCCAACATCTTACTACGTTCTAAAGCTTTAAATGAAATGAAACTTCCAGTGGCACCAGGGTCCACTAGTAAAGAGAATACATTACCGTTTATCTTACCCGTGGTCTCGAGGACTGTAGATTGGAGCTCGTATTGGCGATTGTTGACAATCGCATGAATGCGGTGTGCTCGTCCCAGATTAGTCGTAGTGGTTTTTCAAGGTCCTTTGTTTTTCCCTTGAATTATTATGTTCCCCAGGTTCTACCAAGGGAATTTGCTCTGGAAGTGTGTCCCTCCACATTTCCAACATCCTGACTTTGGCCCTGTAGTGGTACTTTTGGTTGGTGCATTGTTCCATCGTAGTACAAACTGTGCTGGTTTCCCAAAAGGTTTTGCATGATAATTTCTCTGTGGCGGTGGTCTGTTGGTAGGCGGTTTGATAAGGAAGAATCACAGCATCGCCGATGCTATGACACGTCAGATGAAGTCGTGGAAGGAAGAAGGCTCAAGTATTTTATGTATTTTTTGAGTCGTCTGTACCGCAATGAGAAATTTTTTGGGTCGTTGGACCATATGAGATGTAATTTTGAGCTAATTGTATCGCAGTAGGTGGGTTCTTGGGTCATTTAGACTGGGTCAGTTAGATTTTGGGTCTTTTGTCCAAGAGTCAGTTAGGAAGTTGTTAGTAAGTGGACAAGCATTGTAAAGGAGGAAGCCTATATATAGACAAGAAGTTGTAGGTCGAGAGATAGAGGTAGGAGAGAGCTTTGATATGCGGTTTTGTGTGTATGTTGGGAGATCAAGAGATATTGCTGGAATCTATGATCTGCAGAGGCATTGTATTGGGTTTTTGCGGTAATGATATGATGTGATGAAACTATTTTGTGCAATCCTGGTGTGTCTTTTGTCTTTCAATGGTATGCAATGTCTCTTTGATAGTCACTTACTGTTATAATCTACTGCAACAATGAAATGTTTCCATTAAATGATGATATGAGTACAATAATGTCAAAGTGAATGCATAGATTTATTGAATGTTGCAATAATATTAAGTAGCTAATGCCACACACATCCTCCTTCATTCGGTGGAAACATGGTTCCGTCCACTCTCCCTTGATCGCCTCGGGTGAGACCCAATCTGCTCTGCAGGTGTTGCTGAGCAGGGTAAAACCTGCCTGGGCCTGTGCTTAGGGAGACCGCGGTGGGTTGGTGTCGACAGTGATGGGAACCCCTATCGACTGGGTTTGAGTCAACATGGTCGATAGAGTGCTCTATTTTCTCTATGAGATCTTCCACTGAATGATCCATTTCCAAAATTCTTCTGTCCATAGTGATGCTTGGGTGCAAGTGAAAGTTGATCGCCTCGGTCAACACTGACAAAGTTCCTACTGGGTGGTCCTTTGCTTGTAATCTCTTCTTCGTCTATGAGATCCTTTTGAACCACATCATATAAGTTAGAAGGCATTAAGATGCGGACCTTATCCCTGATATTTTGGTTCATCCCAAAAATGAACTTGTTGACTTTTAACTTTTCTGTCGAAATGTGGGATGCATACCTCAGTAGTTCCATGAAACGGATTTCATATTCTTTCACCGCCCATTTCCCTTGTATTAAGGTGTTGAATTCATTTAACTATCGTTTGATGAACTCGTCAAACAGATAATGTTGACGAAAATTCTCATCAAACAATTCCCAAGAAACCTCCTCAGGTTCCAAACCTAGTCGAGGCCGTAAAATTTTCCACCATAGGAGAGCTTCTCCCTTTAGTTGCAAAACTGCCATGCAGACCTTCATGTTTGAGGTGTAATTTCTCAGTGCAAATCACGTGGCCATATTTTCCAACCATGCCTCAGCATAAGTTCCTTCAGTGGAACCCCAAAATTCTGGGAATCTGATCTTTCCCACTTCCCGGTGTATGTTTACCGGCGGTGGAGTTGGTCGTACGATTGCTACTTGTGAGCTGTCGTTTTCACGGTCTAATATCGTAACTAAGACTTCTGACATCAGTGGGAAGCTTCTCATCATGGCTACCACTTATCTAGCAGGAATGGTTTTCTGCTCTTGTTGTCGCGGCGGGGTGGCTGTAGGGGTTGAAGTGGGTGGAGGACGTCCAATTCTTCCTCGTCCGCCTCTTCCTCTCCTTCTTCGTCTGCGATGATCCATGTCCTGGATTCGACGGACAATTCAATAGATTTCAACATAATATAATAATTTGTAATAGCGACAAATTAATTCAATTAAACTTAGTAGAATGTTTTGCGGAAGATAACATATTAGTTTTCTTGGTCTTGTCTAGGTTCGACCGGCTATAATACCAAATGTAGGGATTTCTCTTTGACGAGAAGGCGAGTAATTTTTTTTTTTATGACTTGCATGTGTCCTTTCAATCTGTTAACGTATATGTAAACTATTCATTATAACAAGGATCAATTATTACAAAGTAATTTCCAAGAATACATCTTCATTTCAAATTACTAATGCATACATAAACTACAACTACACAATAATCCGATCATCACTATTTTCATACCCACGATTACATTACATTCAGTTTGTTAATGTACACATATAGCTATACATTATAACCATGGCCGATTATTACTATTTTAAATTCCAAGAATGCAATTTCATTTAAAACTATTAATGCATTCCTATACTACAAATTGTACAATATTCATTCATCGTTAATTTCCTATCCTAGGATGCACCTCTTCAATTTATCAATGCAAACATAACCATACATTATAGCAATGATCAATCATTACTATAATGTTTCCAAGAATACCATTTCATTAAAAATTATTAATGCATACACAACTACAATTTACACGATACTAATTCATCACTATTTTCCTATCCAAGGATGCATTTCATTCAATCCATTAATGTAAACATAATTACACATTACATCAATGATCACTTATTACTATTTTATTTCCAAGAATGCTATTTTATTCCATCAGTTACATATATCCTTACCACTAAATAAAATTTCCCTTATCATAGAATACGAGAATACCTTCGGTTACTTCCTACTTAAGATAATACGTAAGAAGTTATCAGGGGGATTACTACTAAGGTAACGGATCTCTAAATGAGAAACTTTACAAATGAAAAGAATATCTTAGTGATGTAACCAATTTTAATCATTTGATTAACTAACTAGACCACATAAATCATTGGTTATATGCTCTATCATTTAATAATATAAACGATTGCAAAGTTTCACCTATTATATACATTTCTCTTTGATATGGATACAACATGTAACATAACCATATATCCCAAGCCTGATTTTATCCTTCACCCATGGGTTTTGAATCTCGACACAAATATGAACGCTACAACAGGTATAAATAATTTATGCACACGCATGAACATGATAATGATTGAGGTTAACAACACTTGTAGTGAAATAAACCATAATGAAGAAGAAAAGGGCACGTAACCTGATCCAGTTAACTCTCCTCAGTTGCATTAATACCAACAGTGTGGCGTTCTCAATTGACACCAGGCTGGTCTCTCTGGGGTTTTAATGGGATTTCTACCGTAGTCAACCACTACGTGCTCTCTTCACCGAGTGGTGTTAGGAGGTATATTGCAGTCTCCTCACAACAACATAGTTATTCCTTGACCTACCACTGGTTGTAACATTCACAAAGTAACACCGGATCCATCTCGGGTTGCGATAATAGAAAGGTAAGAATAAATTAAAATTAATAAGACTTGACAGAGTGTAAACCCAAATCGTTCCTTGATCTATCACAGGTTGAATATTAGCAGAGATAGAAATAAATTAAAAATTAATAAGAGATTGCTCCTCGATCTATCTCGGGTTGAATATTAGCAGAGATAACAATAAATTAAAAATTAATAAGATTGATAGAGTATAAACCCATATCACTCCTCGATCTATCACGGGTTGAATATTTGCAGAGATAGCAATAAATTAAAAATTAATAATATTGACAAAGTATAAACCCAGATCACTCCTCGATCTATCGCAGGTTGAACATTAGCAGAGATAGGAATAAATTAAAATTAATAAGACTTGATAGAGTGTAAACCCAGATCGCTCCTCGATCTATCACGAATTGAATATTAGCAGAGAGAGTAATAGATTAAAAATTAAGAAGATTGACATAGTATAAACCTAGATCATTTCTCGATCTATCACAGGTTGAATATTAGCAGAGATATGAATACGCACATAGAGTTTCGTTACGAAATCAACTGCGAAGGCTCTATCGAATCTCAGGCAAGAAGGAGTTTCGGAGTGCGGAATGGAAGTGTATGGATCGGTTTCAACTTCATGCAATAGTCATCAGGGTAATCTGAGATGGGTAAAAGCAGAGTGTATCGAATCATAGTTTTTAAGAGTCCAAAGGTTCATCGATCCGATTGTTAGGGAATTAACTTGGTTCTGCGTAATACGGTTTAGCATATAAGCTGGAAAGTGAAAGGTGAAGGTTCTAGATTACTTTGAAAATTATAGTAAACACATTAAAACTCATAAAGATCATGTTCCTTTACGATCTATAGCTCAGATCGCAAGGAAACGATGAGACCATTAAACGGTAGATTAATTCTATATTCTCATAAATATAAACTGTAAATATTCTATGCTCAATCATATATATCGACCAACTGCCATACACTCAAATGATAGCTAGTGAATGAATCGAAACTTCCATTACAATGCACAGTTGTGCATACATCAACCAATAACCTCATACTAATCTTCTCACAAAAATTTACATATACGAATGCATAGTATAAAGATTCATGCTAAATTCAGAAATGTCAGTCGATAAACACGAGAGAAAGCTTAACTAGATCACAATATTAGTCAACATTTTATAAATAAGTACTTAACATTATTCGAACCTGGATTCGATAGTTGTAGGTAGATCCTTCCGTTGCTAGTTCATCGACAACTACTCCTTGCCGCAAGAATCAAATATCCAACTAACTACTTGGTTAACCTCCCTACTAATTCTGGGAATACTCTTCTTCTTCCCGAACCCACAAGCAATGCGGCCGTAGAGCTCACACACAAAAACCAAGGATCCAGAAGTGAGCTTCCCCCCCCCCACCAAGATCCTTTTCCAAACTCCCAATAGAAGCAAATCAATGTATTGCAAACATTACGATAACCATCCAACCATAGGGTGTCCTTCCCTTTCCTCTTACCTTCCTTAAATAGGAAAATTCTTTGCGACACATGTCACTTCATACAAAAATGCCTAATATTATAATTATTTAAATATAATTAACTCACCCAGCCATGTGTCCAATTCCTAAGAGAGTGGACCTACATTCCTAGATTACTCAAGTCTGTCCCCCCTGATGCTTCAATCTAGTTTATATTTTTGTGGGTGCAAGTGGAGTTGCCTATATGCTAATGTTTTGTATACTATTTGCTCCTAAAAAAAAATATTCTCCATTATTTTAATTACTAATAATCATTTCATGTGCAAATAACCTAAATGAAAACCTACATCCTTAATGCATAATATTCATCAATTGTTTTCGTCTTGGGTCTAGGAACCACATCCTCGGGTCCATCCGTCCCTCATTTTATTTTTATAAATCATGGTACCACATCGTCGGGTCCATTTGTCCATCATTTTCATTTATCGACAAGGTACCACATCGTCAGGTCCTTTCATTGATACTTATTTGTTTCATCTGATTTGTGGGAACTTCATGTAGGGATTTAGGATTCGTTACCTTCAATCCTCCGTCTACACTCTGTTGGAGACTAATGGCGCTGAGGAGTAAGTCCATTCTTACTGTGCGCCCCTCAACCTTGTACGTGACCAATTCCATCATGGTCCACTTCGCATGACTTCATGCTTCCCCGAGTAAGTGGATAAGTGCTTTTCAACTCGTGCATGGAATCAGTAGGAAGTCGACACCATCGTCATTCTTTCGTGTCTAATTTATTCGTACTCTACGACCCTTGTATTTACTTTGTGAGTCAGTTGGTTATGATAATTACCTGCTGCTGCACATATTTTCAAATTACCCATCAATAGTACTGCTCACCATAACTCATCAATATACATCATGTCAATCAGTGTATAATCATAATCATGTTTCGTAACTCTGCTAATCATTAAGTAATACATGCAATTTGTTCATTCACATCATATATTTCATAACATAGCTAATTGTTAAGCGGCACATGCAATTTGTTTATAAACATCAGTCTACATCAGTAATACTTGACAAGTGCCCTCAAAGTCTACATCAGTCCAGAGGCATTATAGGGTGGTTGTTTAAAATGTCATGCAGGAAAAAAACACAGTTTGTTGGGTGGGAATGCACTCCAAACAACAAAAACAACAACAAATCCATTCTCCTCCATAACATTACTAAATATTTTTCTTAGCTCACTTGGTTAACATCTACTTTAAAAATTAAGAGGTCTTGGGTTCAAGTCTTTCTTTTTTTACTTTTTATAAAATTTCATGTAACTTTAAGTTATAAAGTAATCATATTGTAAAAGTGTTTCGATTATATAGAGGTTGCTTGTTTTTTTTGCGTGGGAATGGTGGTTGGAAACATTAATTGTCCAACTCCTTTCCCGAGTTCTTTTTTATGCTTACACAGACAAATCCTTGATCGTGGTTTTTTTACAAAACCTCGATCGAGGGCTTGAAAAGATGTTGATCAAGGTCTATGTAAAACCCTCGATCGAGGTCTCATTTAGTCCTCGATTGAGGTATTTTAAAAATCTCTATCGAGCAAATACCTCCATCGAGGGCCTTAAAAATAGGCCGAAAGCCCTTTTCATTGCAGGAAGAAAATTTTGTTTGCTTTTCAGAGACTTAAACTATGTCATTAAATGCACATTAATGGGCGGACTTGATACCGTTGGATTCGTCAATGAATCCTCTATCCATATACATATAATTTACGAATTTTTATCTTAATATGCCATTTGTTTTTAAATTTCTACTAAAGCTTACCCTAAAAAACCTTGTCGACAACTTTGAATGAGCTCAAATATAAATCAACAACATTCAAAAAATTTGAAAAAATACACAAGCGCTACATCAGTGCGTCCTCTTCAAAATGGTATTTTTAGTTTTGTAAATTATGTAAACAATCAAAATATTTGGCGCACACAAACATGTGTGTGCAAAATGCGACTGAAATATTCACTAGTCATTTTCGAAAAATAATAATAAATATAATTTTTCGAGAAAAATTAAAAAAAATATGTACGCACTAGTGCATTTTGTCTAGATCATGTTCACATATTTCATTTTTTTAAATTATTAATTTAACATTAAATTATTTTGCACACACACAAGCCACTTGTTAATTGCTCTTCAAATTTTTAACGACACACGTTTCATTAAATGAAAATTTGACACGATAAATGACATTGGTATATTTTTAAAAAAATATCATTGGAAAGCCAACATAATTCTCTACATTTCGTTTTTTAGCCGCATGTCGAAATTCATATGGAAAATATGAGTTTCGAGGGCTTCAATTTAATATATGGGTAAAATTTCCATTTTTCATCGCCATATTTGGCCAAAAAGAGTTACCCATCTTCATGGAATCACCCATTATTAGTAAAATATCCATAATAAATAAATAAGACAAAATTAAAAGATATTTTTATAATTAAGTTGTCAAATTGGTAGTGAGGACAACTATTACCAAATGCCACTTGATTTATCAATGTTATTCAAGGGAAACCACACAAGTTATGTGGTGCTTAAGAGGTAGACTTCCACTTCGACCTTGAGTTGTTAACCTATTTTCTTACAAGACGAGCTCTTAGTCAATAAAAAACAGTTTTATGTCTTACTCGAAGACCATCAATCAATCAACTAATACCTACACATTTTCAAAAGATCAGATCTTTTTAAGTGTAAATCTTTCAAAAATTTAATCCCCGTCAAGTGACAATAAATTCATAATTAAAATAAATTTAGGTTGGGTATAGATATTTTATTTAAATCTAATTTAATACATTAGAGTACTATTTGTAATTAATTAATTTATTGTATGTTTATTATAATTTTTATAGGTAAACATTTTATTATTAATTCGAATTTTTACTTCTAACATGATAATAATGTTATCATTGTTACTATTTTAACATATTTCTCATTGTAACTTTTGTTTTAGAGTGATATATTTGTTGTATCATATTTATGACAGTAACTTATTTGTTCTATATTGATATATTTAAATTTTCCACCGTGTCACTATTGAATAGTATATTTAATAACAAGCCGCATTAAAACGTTGTAGTTGTATGTAACTTATACGACTCATATTCTAATTATAATGATGATCTTGACTTGCATAAATTTGACTCAATATAATGATCGTGGCATGAAAGAAAAGATTATCCGTATTTAAATTAAATAATTTATTTAGTATTTAATACATCTTGCGATGTTCTTGATGATGGAAAAAATAAAATAAAATTAAGAAAAGGAATATTTACCAATAATATCATAGCCGTGACTCGTTAGTCTACGCGTATATAGTGTTTTAACGGGAAGTGTCTTAAAATTTATCTAACTTGGTCGTTAATGCAATACGATTTGGTCTTTGGTTGTCGTTATCATTGGAATTCTATTATTTGGATTAAATTACAAGATTATTGAAATTACATTATATTTTTAGTTTTTTTTTTCCATTTTTATGGAATTTTGGACAAAATTATTTGAGTTCGAAATGTGCAAATCAAAGTATGTTTAGACTATTATTTTATGCGTACAAAGTAACTCATCATAGTTATTAAAGTAAAACCATGCCATATGAAATAATTCAATTATCCTTAGAATCACATATATTAGTTGTGGAAATTGCATAATTTCAACAAAAAACAACCAGAAAGTCCAAAACATAGAATATATAGACTACTCTGTTTGTATGAGGCACAAGCTCTTAGCCCATCCTAAGTAGTTTTAGGTCTTACTCAATGACCAAAAAGACAGTTTCACTCTAGATAGATCCACATTAAAGTCACTATCCCTTATGGTCATTCTTGAGACTATTTCTAGTGAGGTTATGTATAGTCTATTAACATCTAACCTTAATTCCATACATAATATGAGATACTACCTCAGTTTCAATTATAATTTAAACATGCTATGATTTGGACATTTTTAGGTTATTTTTTCCTATCATTTTTACTCAAAATCCAACAAAGAATTTAGAAAAATTTATAAAATTGCATATATAAATTGTTGATATTGCACAATCTAAATGCAATATAGATATTTAAAGGTACTAAATTCATTTATGCACTCAAAAATGAAAATTCAACCATGACAATTTATGAAAATTCAACCATGACAATTTATGATTTGACAAAAATATAAGTATGATGAATTTATTAAAAAAAATCCAAAACATAAAATATTTACACTACATTTGAATTTACTTGTTAATTAAATAATACTTTTATTTTCTAATGTTTAAATATAAAAATAATACTCTAAAATATTTAGTTTATTGCATTTTATTTTTGTGATAGAATTAGTTTATTTTAGACAACGGTAAACACATTCTCATATTTAAAAACATTAAATTGGATATTATAGTTAACATCATGCGCGTTACTAGTCTCCTCTGTGTTTTTCTGGTTCTTGAGGTAGTATGCATGGGTCATGGTCAACAACTCTACTATTCTACAATGTTGTTATCGGGAGGGGAGATTTTTGCGATGGTGGAGACCCATATTATTATGATGGACCTGCCATAAGAAATAACATTGTATTAATTTACGCTGACAACCCTGCATGAATGCTAGGTAGAATGGGTCGCCACTTGGCCATGCCTCCTGTCAGTCGTCCCATAGTGCATGTGGCCATGCCTCCTGTCAGTCGTCCCATAGTGCATGTGGGCACTTGTCACCCCATCTGTGGAATTTAGAGGTTTTATTGTTAGAAGAGTTTAATTTTTAATATATATGAGTTTAATTTTTAATATATATGACATTTTTTCTTCCTCCGAAGGACACCTGACATCACTCTGTCTCTCCAATGGACATACATTATATATTTGTCCCGTTGAGGAATGATCCTAGGGGCTCGAGAAAGGAATTATTAATCTCCGACGTGGGTATAAATACTACCCGCTTGTCCTTTCCCTCTCCTTCTCGGGGCTCAAATTTGTTGTCTTTAGGTGGCCACCAGGATTTAGCATCATTTGCGGATTTAAACCCATATTCCTCGGAGATTTCCGATTTTCCTCACCTTGCAAGAGCTCGATAGTTTCAAAACGATGCCAAACCAAAATTTGATTGCCAAATAGCCTAGATAAATACAATGGTGTCACCGAGGAGGTGAGGGATTCAAAGGGAATCCAATAATATTCCTTAGGGATCTCTTGACATAATTGCAAAATAACTAGCATAGTATAATGGAGAAACACTTACTTCTTAGAGGAAGAAATCAAGGGAGCTTTTGCATGCCAACTTGAGATAGGAAGTGGATTGAAAGATGAGCTCTGAATTCAATTTCAACAGTATAACTTTTTTCTAATTTTTCTCCTATAGAATGCATGCCTATGGATTCCTTTTATTGGCCAAATGGAGGCCAAGAAACATCTAGCTTCAAATGTGAACACCCTTGCCTTTGAACCATGGTTCTCCAAGTACATGAGGGGGGATCTTGAATGCTCCTAAGCATGTGAGGAGTCTCATCAATTTTTTGGAGCCAAGACAATAGTTTTGAGATTTGAATGCACTACAGAAATAAGTGGTCTTGCCATTTTGAAAGTCACACTGTTTTTGAAAGAAAATGCACACGGGTATGCGCGATTCACTAAACAGGTAGTTCACGCTAAATAACACGGGTGCCCAATGCTTTTAGCTACATGATTTTCCATATCGACTACCTTTGAAATTTTAGGGATAATTTTATCTTTTGTATCTGATGATGAAATCTTTGGCGAGGTGCATGTTGTATGTTGATGACTCATTTTTTAAGATTGGCTAAAATGTTGCATGTGTGCGAGATTTAAGCGTTAACAGACCTATTAATGATCAATTACCACATTCAAATTTGTTCAAGGTAGAAGCTATTCCAAATCATTTAGAAGAATTTGCATTATTTCTCACAACTAGGAAACCACTCGATGATTATTCGACAACACAAGAATGCCACTTAGTTGTACGAGCTACAGAATATCAATTAATCATAGGATAAATCAACAAGTTGGGGACTGATGGAATTTTTTGCCGATGTGTATTGGATCATGAATGACAAAGTATTTTTTGGTAATTCCAAGTCAGTATTTTGGGTGGCCAAATTGGAGGAAAATATACTAGAAGGAAGATTCTCCAAGCTAGGTTGTGGTGGTCCACAATGTTCAAAGATGCTAAAGGGTATGATATAAAATGTGAGGTCTTCTGACGAGTTGGTAAACCATATCGACGAGATGAACTGCCACTCTAACTAGTACAGGCCTTGTAGCCATTTGAAAAATGGGAATTTGATTTTGTGGGAGTTATCAATCTACCTGCGAAACATTCTAAAAATCACTATATCATTGCTGCAACAAACTACCTAACAAGATGGGATGAATCAACACTAGTTTGATATTTCTCTACAGAGATAGTAGATCAGTTCATTTATGAAAATATCATCACTTGGTTTGGATGTCCTAGAATCCTTACAAGTGCCCAAGGTACACACTTCCTTAACACCACTTTTGAGGTGATGAAAAAATAGTTCTTGATACAACACCACAAAATCATTATGTATCATCCACCAACAAATGACACAGTAGATGCCTTCAACAAAATCTTGGAAAGAAGACAAACAAAAGTATTTTTCTCAAACTGATATGATTGGGATGATAGGATTCTAGCTATGTTATGGGCATATAGGACCACTACAAAGAAACTTTACAAACAGACTCCATTCCAGCTGGTATATGGTAGACAAGCAGTAGATCCAACATAATTTTTGGTTCCAAAACTTTACATTGCACACGCAACACATACTATCGAAGAATATTTAGTCATGGAACGGATTGTGGAACTGATGGAACTAAAAGAATCCTTTTTCTTAGTTGGCTATCTTGCAACAATTGAAAATGAACTACGAAAGGCCTAGTATGACTAACACATCAAGCAAAAACAATTCAACCAAGGAGACCAAGTTTTACTATATGACAATAATTTCATGAAACATCCAAGAAAACTTTAGATGTGTTGGTTGGGAACTTTCATCGTTGTGGAAATAATAGATTTAGGATTTGTTAAGCTAGTGCAACTTGATGGAATTATCTGTCTAGGCTGGGTGAATGGTGCACAACTGAAGCCCTATGTTTCTGCTTAGTGCTTTCTTAATATTCCACTTGTGTAACCAGGAGTGAGTTAGTTAGGATTTAGGTTTCCAATCTTATGATTTTTTTGAATTTTTTCAGTTCTAGTCATTCACTTCCATCTAGTTGTTTGTCATCTAGTTTGCACCATTATGGTCAGGGGATCGATATATTTTGATTATCTTGTTGTGACTTCCACATCACATCAAACCAACTTGTCTTTTCATCATCAAAGAACCATTATAGCCCAAATCAACTGTATTAAAGCTCACCCATGTGAAATTGTCATTCCATTCCTACATTTAATGAAAAAAACATTTTGATCCTCCACTATGTCCCGACATTAATGGTATGTCCCTGTTGATTGATTTACCTATTAAAAGTTGGTTAGTTCTAACACATTCGAAATTGTGAATATTTGGAGAAGTGTAGAGCCAACAAATTGGACCTTCGAGTACATAGTGAATCTAGATCCCTCAAACAACTAGCCATTCAATTTGTATACCAATGATAATCATCCACAGTTGGTAAGGTACCAACAACACGAGCTACAACCAATAGAAATATTGTGGGTAAAAGGTTAAGAAACTGCATGACAAAGATCAAGCTACAGTGAATCCCCTAGACCATGAGCATAAGTACAAGGAAGCACAACAAGATGATGATGAATTGGACACACTATATGACCAAGTTCATGCTTCTAAACAAACTCTGTGAGAGCTCAAGTCTACAACCTAATATACATATACTGACTTACAACAACTAGACCAGTTTGTGGACATAGAGACCCAACACTTGTAGAGTCAAATTTCCACCTTTCTAGACATGGAGAAATCTCAAAACTTATTGTCTAGTGCCAATATTGTGCTCAACAAATGGAAGACAAAATTGAAAGAATTCAGCATCTTGAGATAGTGCACATTTGCAAAAGTACTAGAGTTGGATCCTTCATTTGAATATCCCACAAAAGATGATGTGTAAGCTTCAGGAATGCGGCTGAATTGACTCGAGGGAGATTCAAAATTGTGGTCATGGATTTTTGGATCCTTTGTATTTGGAAAGGCCCATAATGGTGGAACGCACTGTGAGGTAAAAGAAGGAAGTTGTGGAAGCCCCTAATAGTTGCAACTATTTTGGGTCCATGCCATGACTATTTAAAGAATCATGAGGCAAGTTTAGAATGAGATAAAGTGAATTGGAAGAGGAAGATAGAAGAGGAACATCGAAGAGAAGAAGACCATATTGAAGGCCAAGCCGTAGAAGAACAATCATGGATTCTACTCTTGTCTATCTGGGTTTTGGGATATGTAACTGAGCTATGGGTTTTCTATTATATGTATTCCCATGATGAATCATTCCAAAGATGATAAGTTGAGGCCATAGAGCCATGAATTTGAAATGTAACAAGAATTTTTCCGTAATATAAATGAAGGATTTTTGGCCCCCTTTAATTATTTTGAGTATTGAATGACTTATGTTATGTTTACTATCTAATGAATAGTTAGTATTTGCATATGCTTGGAACTATGTTGTGATAATATAAATATGAAACTTGATGTGATATACGTGGACCCTCACTGACTTATCCTTACAATTAATCCTCCTCATTTCACACAGGTCTTGGTTGTTCTTCAAGTGAGACTTTCTCCTTTGGAAGATTGAAAATTCTAGCACACTAGACATATTAGATTCCTTTTGCATTTCTATTGCAAACTCTTGGATCATTTTTTTCATGTTGCCTTGAAAAATAATGTCATCACAAGAATCAACTAATGTCTCTTATTGTCTATATGTAGAGAGTACTATCACCAACAACCCATGACAATTTATCTTTATATCCATCATAAGCAGCAGTACATATGCAACAACAATCAAATACAATTCAGTCTTAGAAAATCCAAGTCGATTTAACAAGAAACAAGAATTATTAGTTGGGATCGCATATCAACAATTTTAAGTATTCACCCCTTGAGGGATTAATAAGTAGCAACAATAGTTCTCGTCAAATATTCCATTCTATAGATACTCATTCAAAACTCCAATCGATTGTCATGTTAGGTCGATTCTCGGTAGACCACTTCCAAGGAAATCATTAGTAAGTAAGAGGGATGCTACATGATTGTACAACTAATTATACACATCGGTATGATTCCATGATAATCCATAAATCCAACCACAGTGTATCTTGGTAGTAAGCACTGGTCCACAATTTTGTCTTTCACATCTCTTCTACAAAGATTTGAAAGCATGATTTCCATTCCTTCAAATTTTATGGTGAGGATGATGGTAGGTCATAAACTTTTGTGTTGGATGATCATAGGAAGTAGGATCAAGGTTAGGTTCACTTACATGAGTAGAAAAACTCGATAAATCCACAATAATTTCATTTGTAATAACATGCTCAAATTATGGCTTGTGAAGAATAGGAAACTCATCAATATTTCCATCATAATCAATAGTAGGTTCCTCTTTTGGAAAACCAGTCTATAGTCCATATGTAACAAATAAAACTTCTCTAGCTATAGCAAGGCCAGGAGTAGGTAGGGAGGGAACAACAACATCATATCGAAGACATGTCTTAATGAATGGAGACCTTTGACAATTGATGATATTATATAAGGTTTCAATACTCTTTTCAAACTTAAAGCTTCTAGACCATATCTTCTATCCTTCTTTCTTCTTATAATTGAACCTTTAGGCTCATGACTATCTTTTCTATTTCTTCAAGGTTTTGCGATATTTTGGATTTTGAATAATGATCCTCTGTAGCTGCTCCTTTTGTTTCAAATTAATTTTCCTATGCTTCTTTATTTTTTTGAAGGAACAAATGAGTTCTTCTTCAAGATACACTTCCCCTTCCATTTCGACATTTTCCTCTTCTTCTGAATCCATTGTTTCTTCCTCTTTGTCTTCATCAATCTAGTTTTGGATTTCCATAAATATAGTTTATTATCTATCACTATTGAAACTTCTTTCATGGCTGTCTTTAGATGAGTCACTAATCCATTTTGAGTAGAGAATATTCTTCTTCTTATTTTCATGTTTATCTTGTTTGTGGTTATTTTGATGATGTTTGCTTCCTTTCTTTACATTATGGTCTTCTTCATCATGACTACTTTTGTTTTTCACATATGGAAACTTATCAACAAAATGTCCTACCATTCCATAATTAAATAATTTCAAGGGTAACTTACCTTTGAATTTACCAGATCTCGTTTTTAGTTTTTTCACAAAATGTGCTTCCTCTACGTTTCAATCACAACTGGAATAGTCGTTTGACTTGTATTCTTTATTATTTATCCTTTTTGAGACTTTGAAATTTGCTTCTTTCTTTGATGGATTTTCTTTTTAGTCATCATTTCATATGCAGTGAGAATCCCATGCAATTCATCTATTGTCAGTTTATCATCAAGATCCTTCATTTCTTCAATAGAGGAAATTTTTGCATCAAATCTTAAGGGGAGTGACCTCAACACCTTTGTACAATCATCTGATATTCAAATTTTTCACCAATTCCTCAATTATGGTGTTGACAATTTCATCCACATGCAGGAGATAGGCTACAACATTCTCTTCATATTTCATTTTCAGACCCTTGAGTTATCCTCTGTGAGTTTGGAGCTTTGCCTTCTTAACCTTGTCATCACCTTCATAGATATTTTGAATCTTGTCCCAAATGTATTTTATTGATACACAATGCATCACCTTGACAAAATCGTATTCTGATAGACTGCACAAGATGGCATTCACATCTTTTGCATTATTTTCACTAGGTTTCTTCCTGACCACATCTATTGGTGGAGTTGTCTAGGTTCTATAACTAGTCATGATTAATTCCCAAATATCAAAACCAAGATCCATTAGATATGTTTGCATCCTTATGCTCCATAATGCATAGTTTTTTTTTCAAACAATGGAGTTATGTTTGTGTAGAAACCTTTTTGACTGAAAATTTCAATAATGTCCTTGTCCATCAACCGAACGACATTGAGGGGGGTATGAACAATTATGGGTTCTTAATTAATCCTAAAGGCCATATACAAATTTATATTGAGAATACAAGTGTGTAGAAGCATAAAAATAAACACAACATAATTTAACTCAATCCACACACATACCACATGCATTTACCAGCATAATATAAGATAAGCATGATCGTAACTCATTTATCATCAAACAAAAACATTTTAGATTCAAACACATAGAAATACCTATCTGGAACAAGGATCTAACCAACTGGCTATGTAAGTACAATTTTCCACCCAACTATAGGTACTCTATCCAACATATACTATTTATGTTGAGAGTCCACCCCCAAGTTGAGCTACGAGACCACTAGGGTGAAGGAAACAACTACATGTTTCTATATCTCATCCCACAACCCATTCTACTCTCCATGCTCATCCAAACGCACATATAGAGTTGTACAGTAGTATTATTCAGCCTACATACCCTTGAATCCACAATACTTTCCCCACCCAACACCTTCCAGGATCAAGCATCCCCTTCACCAATGAGGGTCCCTTGGGCGATCCATCTTTCCAAGTGCTTCCAATGTGTGCATAGAAAGAATCCGAGAGGATGCCTATTGAAGGAATGAATATGGTTCATGTCGATATAGGTGAAAAACATGGGATAAGAAATAATATTTCATGCATACTAAAAAATGATTTTGTATATGTATAGTTATGATGAAAATAGGTGTGGAAACATAGTATAGCCAATGAGTTATGAAATATGGTTAGGTGTAAAAATAAGCAAGTATAACGACATAGTTGTTGTAAAAATAAGCAAGTATAACAACATAGTTGTTGTAAAAATAAATTTCCTATTAATATAATGAATAATAAGAATTAGGAAAAGCATTTACCTCTAGTTATTTTACCTCATGTGAAGCCATTATTTACAAAGATGAGTGTAAATAATGCTTGTTTGTGCAAGATTAGAAGCTGGAAAGAAAACACTAAAAAATACTCATGTCAAATGTTTAGGATGATATGAATGCTTGATATTTGATCAAACCTCCGAGTGGAATGGATTATGAGCCAAATTATATGCAATGAATATACATATGAGGTAATAAAACTAATCAAGCACTATTGATTCCAATTTCACAAAAATATGGATACCTATAGGTTTTCTTGCTACCTTGTGTAGTTCTGGTAAAACTATGGGATTTCTACAACACAATGAGGTTCTTATGACCAGAGACATAGAAAGACACTACTACTACAAAAATGATGATGATGATATTGCTATTGATGTTGCTGATGATGATATAAAGTAACACTAAAGAAAAGAGATGTTGATAATGCAAATTCTAAAACCCTATCTATTAGAACCACGATGAAAAATGAAAGTTGAATACTGAACCAAAGCTAAAATTCTACTGATGTTGTTGATATCATAAATCATATACTCTTCACATATAACCCTTACTAGTACAATTCAATCTATGTGAATGGATTTACTTGTAGTCGAACATAGAAAGAAATCACTAGATTACTGATCAATAATGTAAATTGTTAACTGTTACAATGAGATGACCCACCATTAATGTCAATGGGAATCAAGGTACAAAAGTAAATTTTAGTTGATGTGAATGAATGCGTTGGATTCGAACACCTATAGAATCCATCAGTCAAGGAGCATTGACATATTCCCTTGATAATAGCGAGAGAACTTGCCATTAAGGCATGTAGGCCCTAAGGTACATATAAACATTTCTATTCTCAATCCCAAATGATGTGCTAGAGTTGACGGGATGAGATTTTTCAGAAGGTGATCCTTGAGGAATATCACATCATCCGACACAAGCATAGAATATAAATGATTTTGAAGAACCATATTACAAAATGAAACCAAAATATAGAACTTTATTGGACATTTTTCCTACCAGTTTCCTGGTTTTCAAGAAAAACTCATGTTTGGTTGCACCAATAAATTCGTTTTCACAACAAGACTTATTTTTATTTTTACTATTTTATTTATTTATTTACACTATCCTACTTTACTTGAAAAATAAAAACCCTAGATCGAGGTTTCATTTAGCCCTCAATTGAGGTATTTTAAAAATCTCTATCAAGCAAATACCTCGATCGAGGGCCTAAAAAATAGGCCGAAAGCCCTTTTCACTGCAGGAAGAAAATTTTGTTTGCTTTTCAGAGGCTTAAACTATGTCATTAAATGCACATTAATGGGTGGACTTGATACTGTTGGATTTGTCAATGAATCCTCTATCCATATACATATAATTTATGAATTTTTATCTTCATATGTCATTTGTTTTTAAATTTCTACTAAAGCTTACCCTAAAAAACCTTGTCGACAACTTCGAATGAGCTCAAATATAAATCAACAACTTTAAAAAAATTTGAAAAAATATACAAGCGCTACATCAGTGCGTCCTCTTCAAAATGGTATTTTTAGTTTTGTAAATTATGTAAACAATCAAAATATTTGGCGCACACACACGTGTGTGCAAAATGCGACTGAAATATTCACTAGTCATTTTCGAAAAATAATAATAAATATAAATTTTTGAGAAAAATTTAAAAAAAATATGTACGCACTAGTGCATTTTGTGTAGATCATGTTCACATATTTCATTTTTTTAAATTATTAATTTAACATTAAATTATTTTGCACACACACAAGCCACTTGTTAATTGCTTTTCAAATTTTTAAGGACACACGTTTCATTAAATGAAAATTTGACACGATAAATGACATTGGTATATTTTAAAAAAAAATATCATTGGAAAGCCAACATAATTCTCTACATTTTGTTTTTTAGCCGCATGTCGAAATTCATATGGAAAATATGAGTTTCGAGGGCTTCAATTTAATATATGGGTAAAATTTCCATTTTTCATCGCCATATTTGGCCAAAAAGAGTTACCCATCTTCATGGAATCACCCATTATTACTAAAATATCCATAATAAATAAATAAGACAAAATTAAAAGATATTTTTATAATTAAGTTGTCAAATTGGTAGTGAGGACAATTATTACCAAATGCCACTTGATTTATCAGTGTTATTCAAGGGAAACCACACAAGTTATATGGTGCTTAAGAGGTAAACTTCCACTGCGACCTTGAGTTGTTAACTTATTTTCTTACAAGACGAGCTCTTAGTCAATAAAAAAACAATTTTATGTCTTACTCGAAGACCATCAATCAATCAACTAATACCTACACATTTTCAATTTATTTTGAGGAAAACACAACCATTTATAAAATATTCACGATAAATAAAGATCGAACTTAACTTAAATTTTTCATATTTTCAAAAGATCAAATCTTTTTAAATGAATTTAGGTTGGGTATAGATATTTTATTTAAATCTAATTTAATACATTAGAGTACTATTTTTAATTAATTAATTTATTGTATGTTTATTATAATTTTTATAGGTAAACATTTTATTTTTAATTCGAATTTTTACTTTTAACATAATAATAATGTTATCATTGTTACTATTTTAACATATTTCTCATTGTAACTTTTGTTTTAGAGTGATATATTTGTTGTATCATATTTATGACAGTAACTTATTTGTTCTAGATTGATATATTTAAATTTTCCACTGTGTCACTATTGAATAGTATATTTAATAACAAGCCACATTAAAACGTTGTAGTTGTATGTAACTTATAAGACTCATATTCTAATTATAATGATGATCTTGACTTGCATAAATTTGACTCAATATAATGATCGTGGCATGAAAGAAAAGATTATCCGTATTTAAATTAAATAATTTATTTAGTATTTAATACATCTTGCGATGTTCTTGATGATGGAAAAAGTAAAATAAAATTAAGAAAAGGAATATTTGCCAATAATATCATAGCCGTGACTCGTTAGTCTACGCGTTTATAGTGTTTTAACGGGAAGTGTGCTAAAATTTATCTAACTTGGTCGTTAATGCAATACGATTTGGTCTTTGGTTGTCGTTATCATTGGAATTCTATTATTTGGATTAAATTACAAGTTTTTCATAATTAAAATAACAATATCTTATTATTTTTTTTTCTTCCATTTTTATGGAATTTTGGAGAAAATTATTTTTTTTTCCAGCGAAAAAATACTACTATTGATATTCAATGATTGAATCAAATAGTACAAAAATGTTCAGACTTCAGCAGCCAGATTACTTAGCATGAAAATGCTTCAAAACAGTAATAACATGAACTGAGGCCAAGGCCTCCCATATGTGATTCTGTATCATCTATCACCACTACAATATTACAATAAATATCGGCGAATGCAAAAAGATAGATACAGTATAGCTGATGCTGTCGTGCTCAATCAAAAAAATATGTAGAGCCACAATCTTGTAGCAAATTGTCTTGCCACTCTTCCCAAAACAAAAGACCCTCCAGATCAGATAATGCTTTTTTCGAGAGCTTATCAGCCAGCCCGTTGTGTTCTCGAAAGATATGCTCGAAGGAAGCGCCCTGCTGCTTTGAAATTTCAAACAGTGCTCGATGAGTCCAATGTTTCAAGTTCAGTACATTGAGCTTAAACATCCCTGCTGCCCATTTAATGGTGACCCTAGAGTCTCCATAAACCTTGATGTTGACTAAGCCAAAGATGTTAGCAATATTAAGAACACACCAAAGGGCCATTAATTCCGCTTTCATGTTTGTACCAGAACCACAATTGAGTCTAATAGAAAAATAATGAGACTCATTGAGGTAAATGACACCCCCAACAACACATGTACCTGATTGTGAAGCTCCGTCAAAAAAGAGAATAGGCTGGTCAACTTTGAGACTAAAAGAGCTAATTCTGTCAGCCTTCTGTGTGATTACATCACTCTTGCAATTCTCATACATATTTAAGGCTGTTCTGCTGCAAAGAAAATGATCAGGAGCAATGTTTTGGAAGAGAACACAATTTCTGTGGTACCATATTGCCCAGGGAATACAGATGGCAATGAAGAAGTGTTCTTTGCTGAATCTAAACCAATTGAGCAGGCACATATTGAACTCTCCAATGTCCCAGCATTGTGTGAAGTTTAGGCAAGATGAGATCACTTCCCAGATCTGATGAGTAAAACTGCAGCTAACAAAAAGGTGTTGTTTAGACTCAGCATCATTTTTGCATAGTGCACAGATGCTGGGTCCGCACCAGCCTCTTTTGAGCAGGTTGTCCCAGGTTTTCAACTTATTTTGAAATAACAACCAACAAAAACATTTGAGTTTAGCTGGAATGTTCCAATGCCAAAGCTTCTCATACCACCAATCCGGGGGATAGATAAAACAATCTTGAATAATTCTATGATATGCAGAGTGTGCTGTGACGATCCCTGTTGAGGGATTTCCTCCCCAGATAATCCGATCTGTTTCCTGTCTAATCGAGATACCAGCAGAATTAAGGTGTAAAACATAATTATCCCAGCTATCTGCTAAATGTCCCGAGAGCCCGATATCGTATGCAGAAATCCACCTGGAGGAATTTGCTTCACAGTTGCGGGGGATATGGATTTTATCCAAAGTGTCAAGACCAAGAACCTGAAGATATCGAGCGATGGACGGTGGCAGCACATGATTCTCCTCCAATCCAATGATAGGGTCAATCCCTACACGGATCAATTTGCCCGACCCCACCTGCCATGTAAGATCATTTTTTATCCAGAAGAAAATCTTCATGAATCCATGCCACAGGGGAGAAAAATTCCAGCTATTCAATTTAGGTTTTCTGAGCCAGCTAACAATATCAGATTTTATGTATTTTCCATGGATAAGAGACGACCACAGAGAATTGTCAAAAAGAACCCTCCAGAGGTTTTTGAGTCTGAGAGCAATGTTAAAAAAGCCCAAATCCTTGATGCCCCATCCACCAAATCTATATGGTTTGGAGATAGAGTCAGCTGCCACCAGAGAGGTCTTTCCACTATTGGCCGAGCCAAACCAAAGAAAATTAAAAAAGTATTTTTTGATATGCTTGAGAACTGCTGATGGAACTTCAAGCAGGGAAAACCAGTAAACTGGTATGCTGCATAGAACTGACTTCAGTAAAATGAGCCTGCCGCCAATTGAAAGTAATCTGAAAGTCCAGTGTGCCAGGCGTGCCTCAATTTTGCGCAGAAGCCAAAACCAATCTTTAATCAGGTAATTGTTGGGCTTAATATGAAATCCCAGATATTTGAAACCATGGTCCAAATCACAGCACTTAAAAGGCAGAATTGCAGAAATGTCACTAATGTGTCGATCCAATGGTGTTAGGTGATAGAAATTTGATTTATCAGAGCTAACTTTCATTCCTGAGGCTCGACAGAAGAGCTGAATAATATCCTTATAAGCAAGCCATTCCTCAACAGAGTCAACCCCAGCCATGAGAACATCGTCAGCAAACAGTGTATGTGTGATCACACAATCTTTAGCAATCTTAATACCTTTAATTCGTCCAGAATCAAGGGCTTGGTGGATCAATCTACTAAAACCATCCATAACCAGGATGAATAGCAACGGGGATAGTGGACACCCTTGTCGAATCCCCCGCGAGCAGCAGAAAAAATCAGAAGGACTACCATTGATGAGCACCGAAATATTCGAAGTCGTGATGCAAGCCATGTTCCATTTAATAAATGTAGAAGGCAACCCAATTCTGATAAGAATCAGTCTGAGAAAGGACCAGCTAGCCCTATCATATGCTTTTTCCAAGTCTATCTTGAGCAAAAGGGCTTTTTTCTTAAAAATGTTAATGCTGTGCAAAAGTTCTTGTGAGATGCCAATTGCGTCGTGAATCTGTCTTTCGGCCAAGAAACCAAATTGTTCCATGGATATGTGCTGGGACAAGACACCTTTTACACGATCAGCAATAATTTTTGATATAAGCTTATATAGCAAATTGCAGAGGGCAATTGGACAGTAATCACCAAAGTTCTTCGGCTTATCTCTTTTAGGAATAAGAGTTACAAAGGTGGAGTTGAGCCCCCCCCGGCACATAACCATTCATGCGAGAATAATTAACTAGATCTTTGAGCTCACCTCCCATTAAATCAAAAAAGTGTAGATAAAGCTCCACCGGCCATCCATCCGGTCCGGGGCTCTTATCTTTAGCAAATACTTTCAGAGTCTGTTCTATTTCTTCAATGGAGACCTCATCTTGTAGCTGATCAGCTTCTTGTTCATTGACAAAGCGCTGGAAAAGATTAGCAACATACAACTGATCTGCCATGAAGCAATCATCCGGTTCCTTGAAAATATTTCCAAAAAAGGCAACAGCTTCAGTTTTAATATGCTCAGGCCCAGAAATGATTGAACCTTGTTGATCCTCAATTTCCCAGATGTACTTTTTGTTTCTTCGGGCAGACGCATAAGAGTGAAAGAATTTAGTATTCCTATCACCGTGGGAGAGCCAGATAGCTCGACTTTTTAAACGCCATTCCTTCTCAGCCTGAAGGAGGAGTTCATCTTTTTTCTGCTCAATCTGTCGCATAATCTCAAAATCAGAGTGAGAAAGGGAACCCTGAATGTTTGCAGCAATGGACACCTGTAGGGTTTGTTCTAATAAGAATAATTCCTGTTTATCTGCCTTCTGCTTCTCTTTAATCCATCTGGATACTATGTCCTTTAAGCCCTTAAGTTTATGGCAGAAATTCAAAATGGGATTTGAATCACAAGTATCACAATTAAGCCAATAAGCTCGAACCATTTCACAAAAAGAAGAGTTTTCAAGCCAGGATGAATTAAACTTGAAGGGCAATGCATGAGTGCCACTGAATTCCTCCAGCTGAAAGATGACAGGCCAGTGATCTGCAAATTTATGATCGAAGACCCATGTGCGGTGCTTCTGGAACAAATACAATAAGGCTGATTTCACAAGAAATCTGTCTAATCTCTTATGTACTCCTTCAGACCCAAATCTTCCATTGGTCCAAGTGGGGGATAGGGTATGGGGCTGTACATCCACCAAATCCATATCCACCATGAGTTGTACAAAAAAATCAGCCAAATCATCTAGTCTTGCCGAATGACCCCATATTTCTGCAACATTACAAGTAAAATTTAAATCTCCAGCTATGATTAAATCATCCAAGTTCAATATACCAGAATCCCGAAGAGCCGTCCAGAAATTCTATCTCTCTCTGTATGGTGCATAAACATTAAGGACAGAGAGTGTATGGTTGATGCCACAGAAAGAACCTTTTAAGAGGATACCCCAGGGGGTTGAAAAGACTTTGAAGTCAAAAATATTGGGATCCCATGCTACAGCAAGCCCCCCAGATAATCCACAGGAATTGACAGCAGCAACCTCCCAATGAGGAAGAAGTTTGCAAATTTTTTGGATAGCAATGGATGCCTCACACATGGTCTCTTGCAGTAGAATAACAGAGGGAACAGTAGCTTTAAAAAGATTTGACAAGGCATGTACCCTCGACGCCTTGACCAAACCACGGACGTTCAAAGACAAAAAGGCCATCAAGAAGAAATCAATTTGGGGGACGATGCTCTAAGCCCCGATGTGTCAACCCTAGAAGAAGTACTTGCCTCCTCAAGTCTCTGTGAAATGGGAGTATAGGAATCAGCACGAAGTTGCAGATTCTTAGAATTATGCTTTTTCTTGTTGCCCCTCCTGATAGTCACGTTTTGAAAGTTTAAGGAATGTACCGGCATAGCCCTTGACCCATCCCCCGGATTCCTAGAGAATGAAGGAAGAGGAGGGAATTCTTCACCTTTCGATGAGATAAGATAGCCACTATCCACTAAGATATCTTTATCAGTAGCATCAGAGAAAAAGGAAGTCTTTGTCTCATCCACAAAATGATGCTTTTCTGCTCCCAAATGTTGAGAGGTCAAAGGCGAAGGACCGGCCGAAGTGGAGCAAGACTGTTCCAGAAAATTAACTGGAGTTTTCAAGGGACACAGAAGTGGAGGATTAGTGGCTACATTCTCAGCAGAGAGTGGGGAAAAATTCGCCAGAGGTACTGAGATAGTGGGTAATGTCGGCACCATATGACCAGGGATGTCAATAGCAGAAGACGTTGGAGAAGAAGCTCCAGTGGCAGAGGGAACAACATCCAGGTCTTCAAAAAGTTTGCGGCCAATATGTGAATTAGAGGGTTTATTTGACAAAGAGGATATAGGTAAACCCGTCTCTAAATCGTGCCGCATTTGTATATCTCCCATGGAAATACGCTTAGAGAGGGCTTTTTCTGAGTTTTCAATAAAATGGAGTTCATCTGAAGTCAAATCCGGAAAATGTAAGGGGGTTTTGCACAAATACTTACCCGAATGATCAGATTCCTGAGAAGTGTCACCCATAGTTGAAGAGAGTCCAGAAGCAGGAGTAACCCTCGAAACAGTTGAATTGAAAGGGCAAACAGCACGGATGTGTCCAACTTGCTTACAGATGAAACAACGAAAGGGGATTTTGTAAAAGTCCAACTTTTGCTTCCATACCCTAGATCCCCAGGCAATTTCAATATCTGCAGGAAGCCCCCTCCTAGTGTCGATCTCCACCATGACTTTTGCAAACCGTCGGTCAATCCCATAGAAGTTATGTTTGTCAATGCGGATGTAGCGGCCAATAGCATTTGCAATGCCCGAAAGGATTTTTTCAGTCCAGAGAACGATGGGCAATCCCGGAATTATCATCCATAAATGCCTAATAGGCTGAAAATCGTGCAGGGGGTCGAAATTCAAGTGCCAGCGTTTCAAGAAAAGGGAACCCTGCTTGAAATCCCAAAATGTAGATAAAATCTTGTCAATATGTGCCGCATCATTAAAAGTAAAGAGAATCCACCTGTTCATGAGCAGATTAATGCGCGGAGCCATGCCAGTGATGGGAGCCCAACATTTAGAAACCCAGTCAGAGATTTCTAGTTTGCTAGCCGATGTAAATTCCAGTCGGCCAACCAGTGCTCGGTCCGCCAAGATCCCTATTCGTTCCAAGTTATAATCTCCATCAATGTCATAATGAGCAATTTCAGCACGAGCCTTGAAGGTTTTTACTTTCCGTCGAGCTCTGGCCTTCAAAGCACGTAGGGTTGCAGTATTGGGAGCTTCTTTCGCAGGTGAATCCTGGAGGCGACTGCAGTCCGTGGAAAATGGAAGAGAATTAGGGTTTGGTGACCGTGAAGGCACCGCCATATTGTGGCCCCCCACCAATAGAGAAACCCCAAGCGCCGGTAAAAGCTGTGATGAAAGGACAGGTGCCAAGAGGAAAAGTACCCTGCGACCTGACCCCGAGATAGAGAGGGACAGCAACAAAGATAAAAAAGCCCACTTGCCAAAAACTTCCCCAAATTCAGCCAAAGGGTAGCCAAATATAGAAGCAGAGCGAGTTAAAGTGGAAGGAATCTAAATAAGGGCAGATATTTAAATGAAAAGCATCAGAAATTTTGCAGAAGCCCAATTATCTGGTTGACGGGGAGGATAGTAACCTACGACAAAACACAGTAAGTTCCCACTTTTTTTTACCTTGGCTGGTACTAGGCCAATTCATCGAATCGGCTTGACTCCAAGTCGTCGTAAGTCACTTAGCCAGCCCATCAACCATCAAAATCGAGCAAGTCTGCAAAAAATCTGAGAAACCCTAGCCACCCTCAGGCCTGCCATCCTCGATCATCCATTTTCCTCCAAAAACCAGTTTTTATACTTTGGAGAAAATTATTTGAGTTCGAAAGGTGCAAATCATAGTATGTTTAGATTATTATTTTATGCCATAGTTATAAAAGTAAAACCATGCCACTTAAAATAATTCAATTACCTTTAGAATCACATATATTAATTGTGGAAATTGCATAATTTCAACAAAAAACAACCAGAAAGTCCATAGAATTAATAGACTACTCTATTTGTATGAGGCACAAGCTCTTAGCCCATCCTAAGTAGTTTTAGGTCTTATTCAATGACCAAAAGGACACTTTCACTCTAGATAGATCCACATTAAAGTCACTATCCCTTATGGTCATTCTTGAGACTATTTCTAGTGAGGTTATGTATAGTCTATTAACATCTAACCTTAATTCTATACATAATATGAGATACTACCTCAGTTTCAATTATAATTTAAACATGCTATGATTTGGACATTTTTGGGTTATTTTTTCCTATCATTTTACTCAAAATCCAACAAAGAATTTAGAAGAATTTATAAAATTGCACATATAAATTGTTGATATTGCACAATCTAAGTACAATATAAATATTTGAAGGTACTAAATTCATTTATGCACTCAAAAATGAAAATTCAACCATAACAAATTATGAAAATTCAACCATGACAATTTATAATTTGACCAAACATACATTATATATTTGTTCCATTGAGGAATGATCCTAGGGGCTCGAGAAAGGAATTATTAATCTCCGACGTGGGTGAAAATACTACCCACTTGTCCTTTCCCTCTCCTTCTCGGGGCTCAAATTTGTTGTCTTTAGGTGGCCACCAGGATTTAGCATCATTTGCGGATTTAAACCCATATTCCTCGGAGATTTTCGATTTTCCTCACCTTGCAAGAGCTCGATAAATACAATGGTGTCATCGAGGAGGTGAGGGATTCAAAGGGAATCCAATAATATCCCTTAGGGATTTTTTTACATAATTGCAAGATAACTAGCATAGCATAATGGAGAAACACTTGCTTCTTAGAGGAAGAAATCAAGGGAGCTTTTGCATGCCAACTTGAGATAGGAAGTGGATTGAAAGATGAACTTTGAATTCAATTCCAACAGTATAAATTTTTTCTAATTTTTCTCCTATAGAATGCATGCCTATGAATTCCTTTTATAGGCCAAATGGAGGCCAAGAAACATCTAGCTTCAAATGTGAACACCCTTGCCTTTGAACCATGGTTCTCCAAGTTAAAGGGCAACTTATCTTTGAATTTACCAGATCTCGTTTTTAGTTTTTTCACGAAATGTGCTTCCTCTACGTTTCAATCACAACTGGAATAGTCGTTTGACTTGTATTCTTTATTATTTATCCTTTTTGAGACTTTGAAATTTGCTTCTTTCTTTGATGGATTTTTTTTTTAGTCATCATTTCATATGCAGTGAGAATCCCATGCAATTCATCTATTGTCAGTTTATTATCAAGATCCTTCATTTCTTCAATAGAGGAAATTTTTGCATCAAATCTTAAGGGGAGTGACCTCAACACCTTTGTACAATCATCTGATATTCAAATTTTTCACCAATTCCTCGATTATGGTGTTGACAATTTCATCCACATGCAAGAGATAGGCTACAACATTCTCTTCATATTTCATTTTCAGACCCTTGAGTTATCCTCTGTGAGTTTGGAGCTTTGCCTTCTTAACCTTGTCATCACCTTCATATATATTTTGAATCTTGTCCCAAATGTATTTTATTGATACACAATGCATCACCTTGACAAAATCGTATTCTGATAGATGGCACAAGATGGCATTCACATCTTTTGCATTATTTTCACTAGGTTTCTTCCTGACCACATCTATTGGTGGAGTTGTCTAGGTTCTATAACTAGTCATGATTAATTCCCAAATATCAAACCCAAGATCCATTAGATATGTTTGCATCCTTATGCTCCATAATGCATAGTTTTTTTTTCAAACAATGGAGTTAAGTTTGTGTATAAACCTTTTTGACCGAAAATTTCAGTAACGTCCTTGTCCATCAACCGAACGACATAGAGGGGGGTATGAACAATTATGGGTTCTTAATTAATCCTAAAGGCCATATACGAATTTATATTGAGAATACAATTGTGTAGAAGCATAAAAATAAACACAACATAATTTAACTCAATCCACACACATACCACATGCATTTACCATCATAATATAAGATAAGCATGATCGTAACTCATTTATCATCAAACAACAACATTTTAGATTCAAACACATAGAAATACCTATCTGGAACAAGGATCTAACCAACTGGCTATGTAAGTACAACTTTCCACCCAACTGTAGGTACTCTATCCAACATATACTATTTATGTTGAGAGTCCACCCCCAAGTTGAGCTACGATACCACTAGGGTGAAGGAAACAACTACAGGTTTCTATATCTCATCCCACAACCCATTCTACTCTCCATGCTCATCCAAACGCACATATAGAGTTGTACAGTAGTATTATTCAGCCTGCATACCCTTGAATCCACAATACTTTCCCCACCCAACACCTTCCAGGATCAAGCATCCCCTTCACCAATGAGGGTCCCTTGAGAGATCCATCTTTCCAAGTGCTTCCAATGTGTGCATAGAAAGAATCCGATAGGATGCCTATTGAAGGAATGAATATGGTTCATGTCGATATAGGTGAAAAACATGGGATAAGAAATAATATTTCATGCATACTAAAAAATGATTTTGTATATGTATAGTTATGATCAAAATAGGTGTGGAAACATAGTATAGTCAATGAGTTATGAAATATGGTTAGGTGTAAAAATAAGCAAGTATAATGACATAGTTGTTGTAAAAATAAATTTCCTATTAATCTAATGAATAATAATAATTAGGAAAAACATTTACCTCTAGTTATTTTACCTCATGTGAGGCCATTATTTACAAAGATGAGTGTAAATAATGCTTGTTTGTGCAAGATTAGAAGCTGGAAAGAAAACACTAAAAAATACTCATGTCAAATGTTTAGGATGATATGAATGCTTGATATTTGATCAAACCTCTGAGTGGAATGGATTCTGAGCTAAATTATATGCAATGAATATACATATGAGGTAATAAAACTAATCAAGCACTATTGATTCCAAGTTCACAAAAATATGGATACCTATAGGTTTTCTTGCTACCTTGTGTAGTTCTGGTAAAACTATGGGATTTCTACAACACAATGAGGTGCTTATGACCAGAGACATAGAAAGACACTACTACTACAAAAATGATGATGATGATATTGCTATTGATGTTGTTGATGATGATACAAAGTAACACTAAAGAAAAGAGATGTTGATAATGTAGATTCTAAAACCCTATTTATTAGAACCACGATGAAAAATGAAAGTTGAATACTGAACCAAAGCTAAAATTCTACTGATGTTGTTGATATCAAAAATCATATACTATTCACATATAACCCTTACTAGTACAATTCAATCTATGTGAATGGATTTACTTGTAGTCGAACATAGAAAGAAATCACTAGATTACTGATCAATAATGTAAATCGTTAACCATTAAAATGAGATGACCCACCATTAATGTCAATGGGAATCAAGGTACAAAATTAAATTCTAGTTGATGTGAATGAATGCGTTGGATTCGAACTCCTATAGAATCCATCAGTCAAGGAGCATTGACATATTCCCTCGATAATAGCGAGAGAACCTGCCATTAAGGCATGTAGGCCCTAAGGTACATATAAACATTTCTATTCTCAATCCCAAATGATGTGCTAGAGTTGATGGGATGAGATTTTTCAGAAGGTGATCCTTGAGGAATATCACATCATCTGACACACGCATAGAATATAAATGATTTTGAAGAACCATATTACAAAATGAAACGAAAATATAGAACTTTATTGGACATTTTTCCTGCCAGTTTCCTGGTTTTCAAGAAAAACTCATGTTTGGTTGCACCAATGAATTTGTTTTCATAACAAGACTTATTTTTATTTTTACTATTTTATTTATTTATTTACACTATCCTACTTTACTTGAAAAATAAAATCTCTTTCAAGTGTATTAATACTTCCAATGGATCCATTTGCGTAACAAGGTCTCTAGTGTATTCATACCCAAATATGAAAAGTGAACCTCAATTAATACCAGGGTATGAGAGGCCAATTGCTCTTGTGAATATGGTCCTAAGAAATGTTGAGGGACGGTTTGGTATTGTGGCATGATGATTGTTTGGAACCAAGTTTCACTGTAATCTTTGTTTCCTTGGATTTCTTATATTTTCATCCCATGAAATTATTTGGAAAGCTGGTTATCACACTCCATAATGCACAAATTATCTGGTGATAATTAACATGCCAAAAATTCTTTGATCCCTACCCCAAGTATCTGCTTTTCATCTGATGTGGTCCATGATCCTTTGATTTCTTTTATCTTCTCGCAGGGACTATTATGAGAAACTTCTAGATCCTCCTCTTGTAGAGTATGTTCATGGATCCTGAGTTCCTCTATTGTTTCTTGGATTGTCAATTGATCCCTAGTGACAATTCCAGAGTGTGGACAAGGACTTCAAACAATCCTTGTAATAGAATTTCCTCCTTTTGGATAATCTAGAGATCCTACTCACAAATGGATTAGTACATGGGGTTCTTACAACACCAATTTTATTCTTTTTATTAATTTTTTTATTAAAAATAATGAAATGAAACTAACTAGAAAAATGAAAATACACTCAAAACAAACTTAAAGAAAAATTGATCATGTACTCAAGCACCCTCATGTTAATAAGATCATGTTGTAACCAAGTTATCCGTTGACATGAGTCAGCTTCTTTCTTTCCATGAATCATAAATAAAGAAACATATTGTACCAACATGACGAGGGCTCGAAGATACCAACTAAAGTTGTTGCATCAGATTATTACACCGCATAAATTCTATGGTGGTGTCATCTTTGCGTCTTACAATTTCTCCTCTAAGTCATAAATATTGGCACTGTTAGAATATGTAATGATGACTTATATGATATATTGGTAAGATATCAATTAAAGGCATAAAATAACTCTAATGTTATAAAATAGAGTTATCCCACATGCATCATTGTAATTATATCCTTTGTAACCATTCTCTATATAAAGATGAGGAAATTCATTTATCCCATGTGTTATGGGATGTATTGTAATCCAAACCTTTTGGTATATAAGATAGGTGAAGGAGACCCTTTTGGGTATGTGTTGATTGTAATTCATCACACATCACATGTTGTGTATGTCATTTGTACACAAATTGTATGATGGAGCTTGATGTGATGCATATGTGAGGATGCCATGTAATCTTTGAGATATTTTTCATGTTAATGGAAAATGCAACCCTTCCTGTGGACGTAGCCCAATTGGGTGAACCACGTATGTCTGGTGTATTATTTTCCTTGTTCTCTTTATGTTCTTATTTATGTTGATATTTTATTGATTGCTAAGATAGGTAAGCTAGTTTAGTTAGATCTATAGTTCTGACATGGTATCAGAGTTGGTTCTAACACCTTCTATAGTTTTCAATCAATAGTTATTATCATCTGGGCATTTTTAATTTTGTAGATTTTCTTTTTATCTGGTAGCCATTAGGCTTCTCTTTAGATCTGGGCATGTTTCTGCAGTTTTTTACTTCTAACCTTAACCTTGTTGTGTAGTTTTTTTGTAAAAAAATTTCAAGGGTTTCTTGATGTTTTTTCTATAGATCTACATGTTTTTTTGCTTCTCCTTAAGGAGATCTATCTTGCGGTTGTTAGATCAGAATTTTTCATCTAATTTTGGTATACTTTTTGCAGGTTTCCGTCTTCGGCATAATCAGCACTGTTTTCGGCCTAAAACTGGACATTCACAACTTTCTCTTCGTAGACAACGTGGGTAACCAAGACTTTCCCTACTGCAAATTCGTGAGTATGCTGCAGAACTGCGAATTTCAGTGTACAGACCCGCGTGTGCTATGGTATACTCGTGTCTTCTCTAATTGTGAACTCATGCTTTTTCAGCATACTCGCTACCCTCCTGTGCAGAGACCCGCGAGTGCATCGGCATAACCATGACTTTATTGTATAGAAACCCGTGAATTCCCAATCAGAATCGCAACTTTCTCCTTTACAGACTCGTGAACCCGCAACTTCTCTATGCATAACCCGTGAGTACATGCGAGTTTAGTAAGACAGACCCGCGAATGACTTTATTTGGCACCCTTTCTAAGGGATGTAGGTAAAGTTTCTATTTTTTACTGTGTTTTTTCAGATCTTGGAAAAGTTTCATCTCTTATCTTGAAATTCTTTTCATAAGCTTCTTGATCTCTTTGCATTAGTTTTTTGTTCTAATTCATCATATTTATAGAGGTCGTATTGTTCTTATGTCTCTAACCTTTTTTGTGTGGAAGATGTTTTGACATTTTCAGGGGCATGGATCTCTAGTATGGTAATGGTGACATCAATAAATGAACCTATGCTTAGATTTAGTTGTTTCATGACTATATTTAAATTCGTACTTTTTATGGTTGAAATGAATGTATTGTCATTCTTTAATCCAATGTGGGCTTCTTTAACACATGTTAGGGGATTCTTCCATACCTCAGGGGACTTATTTAACAACATTAAGAGGATTCTTCAACAAGGCAAATTCTCAACACTAACCAATATCTCTTCAATGTTGCATAGGAAAGGAGAAGCCACGCATCATGGAGGGGATATTGTCTTGATAACGTTCTACCAAGATAGGCTTCAATCAACTACAATGAACTTCACCATTTTCTTTAACAACTTGCTTCTTCCATATGCATTCTTGTAGAAGGGATTATTGTCAACATTGGGTAATACTTTGTCAATGCTTCTCCAATACTCTTCAAAATTTCTTCAATGCTTTAACAAGAAGGGATTATACCACACTTCTCATCTTCAAGTTCGGTCTCTTCCATTGATCATTTGATCTTGTTCACAATTTATTCTTTTCCAGGGCTCTTCAACTTCGAATATAGACCCGCTCTCATGTGTCAATCGACTATTGGTTGTCTTATAATTGTATATGACTATCCTAAAGCGGACTGGAATTCACTTCATTACCAAACTTGCTCGATCTATGCCAAAATGTTGTTAACAAGGAACGCTAACATGATCCGGGCTTTAACAGGCATCTCATGAGGTTTCATTGTTGATCCAATTGAATCATTCAATTCAAACACTAGGGATTTCAAAGAATATTCTTCAAATTGTTTGGTATTCTTCACTAAATAAGTCAAGGGTACTAATTTGTCCTTGACTAATTGGTAACTTCCACCATTAGATATTCTTCTCTGCCAGGTCAAGCTTGTTCATCAGTAGAGCTGCTTTGGACTGTCTCAGGAGTTCTTCAAAAGTCTTATGATTTCACCACTACTGTCCAATACTGGTATGTATCTCACAAAGTACTCCGTTGTGATTCTGTATTATGTCGATGATTGTTATGGCCCGACGTTTTAAGATTTTCGATATACTTTTACGAACTAGATTCTACGCACAATACTTCAAATATGATCAGGTGTGCTTGGCATACTCTACAACACCATTTGACATCAATGACAATACAAATTATAACATATATTTCTTCCATCTCCTCAAAATTTCACAATCTACCAAGTCCCAGAAAATAAGTTATTGCCAAAATGCCAAGCTGAACTGGAACTGATTTCGCAACTAGTCTTCCCTTTTGGAATGATATTCAATATTTTCTCATCCACTTCTTCATGCTACTACATTTTTCACACACATACTTTCTCTAAAAAAATTCTCTTTTTATACTTTATCATAACATTTCATGAAGGGACATGTTCATTCAAAAAGACATGGCACCCATTAATTAAATAATTAATTCCCTTTTCTATTTCACTTTTCCGAATACTATGGACAAACACATGGGTTTGGAACCGTCATTTCACATTGTACTTTTTTCATGTGCACCCCTTTTTTAATATACTTGTAAGACTATATATAATTAAACCTAGAGATACTTCCAAATGCCTTAGCATAACATTAATAACAACATTGTCAATGTAATGCCTTAATATGACATTAGTGACAACATTAATCATTTGACATCAATGACAATAATTCCAACAATATATTTTGCAATGTCTTCAGTTATTTGTGACGATAATTTTTTAGGGCAAGTTGTTCATGGTGTAGTGATCGATTCATTTGAAATTGAATTTTTGATGAGTATTAGAGTGGGTGGCACTAATAGATTCCAACAAGATTTTGTATTTAAGGAAGGGTTGTCTGTACTTGTGTCTAAGAAAAATGACATTGCACTAGATATCAAGGTAATAAGAAAATATGAGACAATTCTTCTTCTCCCCAAACATCCTCCTTGTAACAAAGGGATAGAAACATGTCCATGCAATCAAATCCAGTGTTTTCAATACCAAATTTGGTGTTTATTGTGGATACTCATGGAGCCACATCGATTTGTATGCATGATGATCATGTCATTCATCCATAGTAACCGACAGATCCCATCCCTATTGAACTTGTTTGTTAGTACTTAGAATTTCTCTTGGTGTAAAGAATATATGGGAATAAATGTCACTAGCAATTGATTTTATGACTACCTTGTGCCTGACTCTCGTTTTTTGAAAGAATACAGCAAGTAGGAGAATGTTGGACATGTCATGTACTCTTTGTGGGTAGATTTTATTCTCATCCTAGCACAAGAAAGGTTTTTTTTTTTTTTGGGGGGGGGGTGGGGGGCGGTGATCACCCTCTTGGCTAGGGATCAGGCTAGAAGACCAATCGATCCCCCATCAAGGGATTGAGCACATAGGCCTCGAAATAAAATTTTGCACATCCATTTTGTGCTTTTTTTACCCATTGTAAACTAATTATGAGTAAGGAATTAGGGTTGTAATCTAATCCCTATTAACATATTAATGTTTTGGATTCTTTATAATACATAAATATTGTATTGTGAATGGTGAAGTTAATACAATGAGATAGAGAGAGGTGCAAATCTCAGTTAGGTTTTTTTTCCTAGTAAAGGGTTTCTAGTAAATATTTGTGTATTATGTATGTGTCACTATTATTCTTATGTTTTTTTATTCTATTAGTATCAATTTTCTCTCTTTCTCTATCTCTTCACAACATCAATATGAATTACCAAATACTAAATGTTGGACATGGAAATTATTCAACCTACTTGTATGATATGTGTGGCCATGGGAAATGCATGCATTGCTAAAAGAAACTATACATACATTTGTTAGTGCCACCCAAGATTTGAGAATATCTTGAACTAGACTATTGACTGTTATGTTAAATAATGCAATCTTTCTCATTTTGTAACTAATTTTATAGTATTAGTTGCGTGCACAGATTGTTGTGTCCTTGATTCTCTTGCAATGTGTGGGAAGATTGGAGGCGTGCACACTTTGGGGAAGGCAGCACAACTTGCCGCTTTCAAGGTGTTGGCTACTCTGCATCGGGCCTCCTACCAGTTTGGCTCTACCCTGGAGTTGCTTACGTCGATTGGTGCCCTCTGAAGAACAAAACCGTGCCCCCAAATAACATCACATGCGTTTGAGAGTGGTTTAGGGGTTGGTGTGTGTCCATGGGGTCCTGTGACGGTGGACCTCCGCCCCTCCGACCTGCAACCGAAGCAGAAGCCTTCAAGAAACTGATCTGTGCCTATGGGAAAAAGATGGGGCTCCTCTCGGTCCCCAAGTTTGTTAAAAAACTGGATGATATACCGACAATAACACTCCCTCTGGATCAACCAATGAAAGTGGTTGTTTCCTTGGCAGATCGAGCTCTGGTGGGATATTTCTCAGGGATTTGGCCTTCATCACGCAAGATGGACAACTAGATCCAAAAAAAATCGAGGCCATTAATCTCAGCCAGCGCGACCTACTACGAAGTAGGCAGGGGTTTCTTCCTGTTTGAATTCTTCTCAAAAGACGATAGGGATTTGATCTTCATAAGTGGTCCATACTTCATGGGACCGCAAGGGTTGTATTTAAATCGATGGACACTTGGTTTTGATCCTGATCTAGACGTCCCCAAAGAAATGCTTGTATGGGTTTGATTGCCTAGTCTACCGATCCATTGTTGGAATCCTTTATCTCTGAAATCAATAGGGAATGGATTGGGGAAATACATAGATAAGGAAGATCCCAAGAGTCAGTACTCCTGTGCTCGGATTTGCATGGAAGTGGACCATAAGTGGACTTAGAAGTTGGTCTACCTGAAGCCGTCAAACTCATCATAGGAGAATGGAATCACTTCTAGAAGCTGGACTACGAACAACTGCCATTCAAATGTAGAAGCTTCCACGAACACGGACACTTCCAAAAGAATTTCCTAAAGGCTCATGCAAATCAACAAGAAAAAGAGGTACAGGAAGGTTGGAAATGAGCAAAAAGAATGAAGGCAAATCCAAAAAATTATCTAAAAAAAGATGGCAGCACCCCTAACCCATCCATACCCAAATATGAAAAGGAACATGAATCTTTAAATGGAAAACCAGTGATGGGGAACAATTTTGAAGTACTAGGAATCCAAGATCGGGAGGCCAGTGCTCTAGTTGACTCCTCTGAAAAAAACATAAAGCAAGCAGATGTAGAAAATGAAGCAAACAAAGAAATAATGCCCTCTTAGGAACAAGGCAATAAAGGAGACAACCTTGAACCAGATACAGAGGAAGAAGATACGGAAGAAGAGGAAGGAGAAATAGAAATGTCTCAAAACACCATTAAACAAGGCACTCGGGGAAGGAAATCAGTAAAGGAAATAAGAGAAAGGGCCACTTACAAAGAGAAGCTACAGGGATCCCAACCAACATTGGAAAAAATGTTAAACACACACAGTGCAAGACACCAGGGGCACCCCTCCAAAGGGGCCACTCCCAACCTAAAAAAGTAAGCAATGAAGGTAGTCTCATGGAACTGTAGGGGGTTAAGAAGTAGGAAAAAGGAAGAGTCGATGAAAGACCTCCTTCGATCATCAATCCCATACATTATACTTATCTAGGAGACTAAAATGGAGGAACTAGCCTTCCTCCAAACTAGCGATTTTTTTGGGAAAAATGGACATGGAATTGCGGTCAGTGCTAGAGGTGCCTCCGGTGGACTAGGCACCCTGTGGGACAAAGACAAATTTGAACTTTTGTCTTATGACATCTGCATTCATTGGATTTACACTAAAATTCTCCATAAGGGGTCATATCTCCAGATCTTCATGTTCAATATTTATGCCTCGAATCTTATCTCAGAAAAAAAAGACTGTTGGAATCTCATTCAAGACTACCTTAGAATTCACCAATTGGAGAATATCGTCTTAGCTGGAAACCTAAATGTCACTCTATCCCTTGAGGAAAAAAGGGAGGGATCCATAGTAAGAGACCAATTTAGGGAGATAGTGAAAGATCTCATCCATGAATGGGAGTTAGAGGACATTAATCCCTCCAAAGGAAAATTTACCTGGACGAACAAGAGAAAAGGCCCTAGACATATTGCTGCCAGATTGGACAGATTTCTTATCCACAGCTCCTTCCTCCTTCTCGCATTGGATATCTACTCTAAAATCCTCCCCTTCAACGTTTCTAATCACAAACCTATCCTGCTAGAAGTCTCTAAAAATAAAAATCCGGCCCCAATTCCATTTAGGTTCAGCCCATCTTGGATCCAGAAGGAAGGCTTCCAAGCAATTGTTCTCAGAACTTGGACGAGACCAGTTACAGGATGACCCTTCTATGTATGGGAAGAAAAGCTGAGACACCCCAAAAAAGAATTAAAGATATGGTCCAAAAACATAAAACCCCTGTCCCATAAGAGGATGGAAGTCGAAAATCAATTGGAAAATCAACAAATCTTGTTGGAAGAAAGTCCGATAACTAGTGAAAACTTGGAACGGGAATTGGAACTCCAAAGGAATTTCCACGCTGCATGTAGAGAGGAGGAAGACTATTGGAGGCAGAAGTCTAGAAGCCTATGGATTCAAGAAGACGATAAGAATACTATCTACTTCCACAAACAAGCTGAAGCAAGGAAGCAAGACAATATGGTTAAAGAAATTCATAGCCACAACCAGATTATCAACAATTTCACCGAAATCAAACATGCTGCTCATACCCACTTCAAAGAGCTGTATTCAAAAAATAGTCAAGCTCAGGATGAAAGAAGTAAGAAGATTATTGATTTGTTTCCAACCATTGTAATGTAGGATATCAATCAAAAACTTACTGCACTGGTTACTAGAAAAGAAATCAAGAATGCGTTAGAAAATATGGAACCAGACAAAGACCCCGGCCAAGATGGCTTTATTGCCAGGTTTATAAAATCCTGTTGGCCAATAATAAAAAAAGACTTACATAGAATGGTTTTAAAATCTCAAAAATGTCATAAGATCGGTGGTAGTACTAACTTTGCATTTTTAGCTCTGATTCCTAAAGAAAAAGGAGCCACCTCCTTTGATTGCTACAGGCCTATTTCACTATGTAACATCAGATATAAGCTCATCACTAAAGTTATCACAAATCGAGTCAAAGACATCCTTCCTACCATCATTCCTGAGAACCGAGGGGGCTTTATCAAAGGAAGAAACATTGATGATAACATCATTCTCGTCCAAGAAGCAATCCATTCAAGTACTCAACAAAGAGAAAAAGGTATGATTGTTAAATTAGATTTAGATAACGCATTTGACAGGGTCCACCATGACTTTTTGTTTTAGGTAATGCTCCAATTCGGATTTTCCCTGGAGTTCATCAACTAGGTAAAGGCATGTATTGGATCCCCTTGGATAGCTTTGTTGATCAATGGGTGAGCTGCTAATTGCTTCCAAGCCACGAGGGGCTGCGCCAAGGTTGCCTGATGCCACCTCTATTGTACGCTATCTAAGCTTCAGTCCTTAGCTTCCAATTAGTGCACTGTCGAAACGAATAAGAGTTACAGGGAATTAGAATAGCACATGGAGTTAAAGAGATCAACCATGCTCAGTTTGCAGATGATACACTCCTGTTGGGATGAGCTAGCAATATAAATGCTAGAAGAATCAAAAGGGAGCTTGATCTCTACAAGGAAGCTTCAGGAAGTCAGATAAATTATAGGAAAAACCAGATTTATGGATGGAATTGTACCAATATTGAAATGATTGGCATAACGAGGATTCTGGAAATAGAAGGGAAGGTTCACTGGAACTCTTTTAAATATCTGGGAATCTCCATATCCAAAACTAACATAAAATCTTAACATTGGACCCCTCTCCTCGACAAGTTAAAAAACAAAATCAACAACTGGGGAGCAAAATGGCTCAACAATGCTGGGAAGATGGTCCTGATAAAGTCAATCCTGATCAGCATTCCAATTTTTCAAAGCTCAATTCTTCTAGCCCCATTCGGGTTCATCAACAAGCTGGAAGCAATCCTTATAAATTTCTTATCATGGAAGGGTGGTAAAAAAAGCAAAAACAAACTGCATTTGATCAGCTGGAGAAAAGTCACCAAACCAATTTTAGAAGGTGGCCTCCAAATTAGGGACATAATAGCCCAAAATCTAGCTCTCAGGGCGAAGCTGCTCTGGAAATTGGTAATTGGAAATTTAACATGGAGCAAGCATGCTCTCTGGAAAAAATATTACACGGGAGCGTGCATATCCTACCTTGATAATCCTCCTAAGGTAAAAAAAGGATCTCTGATTTTTGACATCTGTCAGAAAGCTAGTGGGTTCTTCCAGCCTTTCTTGACTTGGATCCCGGGAAATGGAAAAAAAATTCTTATCAGGGAATACTCTATCCTTGGAGGGACTACATTGGACTCTATCTTAAATAACTCCAAACTCAAAATGCATTACAAAACTATCAATATAACCTCCCTTTGGGATATCTCTGTATGGAATGAGGATAGTGCCAAATCCTGGAAGAATTGGAATCTCCTTGACTGCCCAAACCATTTGATTGATGAAGAGAGAATTTTGATCTCCTATCTTCAAGGGAAGACCCCTGTTGCAACTAAGATGAAGGACTCGTGAGGATGGGGATCAACTTCTGGTTTTTACATAGCTGCATAAGGTTACAAGCAGATCAAAGCAATCCCGAATGTCCCCATTAATCCAAAAATTTGGAAAGAAATAGGGAGAGTTAAAAGTCTCCCTAAAGTAGATATATTCATCTGGACACTGGCCCACAAAAGCATTTTGTTTGGAGAAAATCTAAAAAAAAGGGGATGGGAAGGACCGACGAGATGTCCTTTCTATTTGATGTCAGAAGAAACAACCGATCATATATTGATTAACTGCCCCTTTGCAGCAGGGGTCTGGAAACATGCTCCAGGCACTTGGTCAACTCAGATCATCCTCGTAGAGATGGATTCTTTGCTATTGAGTGAGTGGGTCTCTTTATACCCTTACTCTCTAAGCAGAAAAGAAAGGACCAAGGCCTGCTGGTCAATATTCCCAAAATTTATACTCTGGGAACTATGGTTAGAAAGAAATGCCCATATCTTCATAAACAAGTCTTCCCATGTAGCCCATGTGGCTGCAAAATCCCATGCCTTGTTGGGTGAATGTTTAAATTCTCTCCCAATCGAAGAGAATAACTGTAAATTAAATGGGGACGAAGAAGCTTGGATGAACAAATATCTTCCCTCCCCTCATGATAATGTCCCTACTACTACCAAGCTGGAAAAATGGTAAATAAGGATGGATGAGCCAACCTTTAAACTGTGAAAGAATTCACTGAAGGGGCATACCCTATTCTTTGACGGAGCTTCCAAAGGGAATCCAGGGGAGGCTGGAGTAGGAGGGGTGCTGCTAGGGCCTAACGATGATATGAAAACTCATTACTCTTGGGGACTTGGTGAAGACACCAATAATATTGTGGAAGCCTTAGCTCTATGGGTGTTCTATGGCAAGGATTGTATCAAGCTAAGACAAGGAATATTATAGAAATCGATGTCTTTGGTGATTCAAGAATGGTCATCCAAGCAATCATCAACAAAAAAAGAACCAACAATATGAGACTCAGGCACATCCTAGAGAAATTAAGATCATTATGAAGCTCTTCCACAGAATCAAATTCTTCCATATTCTGTGAAATCTTAATGGAATTGCGGATATTGCTGCGAATGAAGCAGTCCCTCTGAGTAAATGGACCTTGGAAATCAATGGAATTATTAACACTTTCACCATTCCTTAAGAATTTCAGTACTCTAGTCTAGAACCATCATGCTAGACATCGTATTTTCCAGGAAGAGGTCGATTTGAGGCCGAACCTGAGGCAAACAAACCATAAGTCGGACAATTCTCAGAATTGGACATCTCATGAGAGGGTATCCCCTCTCGATGGATCTACCTGGCGTCAAGCTAGCAAACAAACGACCTCGCTCTATGTGGAGGAAGGACCACGGACCCTCGACTGCTGGAAGAAGATGCAAATTAAAATATCAACTAGTATACTATGATGGATGAGCTTCTGGGTATTGTTGATGTCTTAGTTTTATGGATGTCTCATCTCCAGAGACCAACGGATTAAACGCTAGCCGAGATTTCGATACATTGATTGCTATCCGATTAATTCTGAAGCAAATTAGAGGTAGCAGCTTCTTAGGATTCATTTTCAGATTCTAAAGATCACTGGATTGTTATTTAGGATTTAGCTTGTAGCTGAGCTGAGATCGACTTTCATGAACTTAAACCTTAATCTTTTGAGGAATTTCTGTATTCTTTCGAGTGCTATTGTAACTGGTTTTTTCCTTTTTAATCCAAATCATAATCGTTTTTGTTAAAAAAAACTAATTTTATAGTATTAAACAAATATAAAAAAATTCGCTTTAATTTCAATCCACTTCTTTACTCAATGATTTCAATTTGTTTCTTGCTCAGTTCACTCTTCATATAATTTATTTAATATAATTTATCAGGTAAGATCATAATTCAAATTGAAAAAAAAAATATTAAATTCTTCAAACATAAATACAATTATTAAATAGATTCATATTAAATTTTACATCCCAATATTAAGTAAAAATATTCATA
Source organism: Larix kaempferi (assembly GCA_027924585.1). Lineage (NCBI taxonomy): Eukaryota > Viridiplantae > Streptophyta > Pinopsida > Pinales > Pinaceae > Larix > Larix kaempferi. The sequence continues at coordinate 67,104,856 of BSBM01000361.1, read as the reverse complement.
TTAAGTCAAATCTTGTTAGCACTTCTAAATGGTGACTTGAGTTCGAACACCGTACGGTAGATAATGCTAGAAACTCATTCAAATTTTTCTTTGTTGTTTATACTCAATGAATTTGTTAATATGGGGTATTGCATATAAAGTAAATAGGTCTAAGCATTACACATGGCATAATTAGATGCATCTAAATCTAAAATGATATGACACATGTAACATTAATAAATTAAAAGGAAAAAAAACTTCCAAAAAATAAAAATAAAATAAAAAATAAGTTTTTCACTTTAAGAAAGGTTTGCAATAAGAGATTTGGAATTAATATTTTGGATCAAAGTATTTACACTTTGTACTTCAAAAAATTTAATTTTGATCATTTTTTTCTTTAATAAAAATTATATTACTTATTAAAAATTTATATAAAAATGTAAATAAATATAAAATTAAAATAAAAAATATACTTCTATAAATATTACTTCTCATCATCATTTTTATAAAATAAACATTATATTACTAGTGCACTGATTTACAAAATATACAAGTCTTATACCTATCTTGTGACGAACATTTTCTGCATATCTTGTTCATATCGTAACAAAGAAACAAATTGTCAATATTTTGAAACAAGTATATTTAGAAAAATTTACATTAAAAAATATTAAATTCATCCTTAAATAAAAATATAAAAATCTTCTTAAATCTTTTGTGAAATAAATTCACATAAAACAATATTGAATTATCCTTTGGTGGATAGATGAGAGAATCTCTTATAAGAACCAAGTTTTATTCAATATTTTTTCTAAGCAACAGTTACTTTTTTTTATTTGTAAAAAAAAATAATTTCATAAACCATTTTATGAAGCAATGAATTTTCATATATATATAACCAATTAATGACGATATCAACTGCATCTTTGCGAATTGAAGAGTTTCAACTTGTCTTTTAATAATTTCCCCAAAGTAATTAAAAAAGTATATACATATATTTGGTGTTAAATGCTATTAAGTGTGTGAAAAGATATAGATATGTAAATGGTGTTTGACATTTAGAAAAATGAAAAAAAAAACTTTTTTTAAAAGAAATTGTTTATATATATAAAGAAGTCCTTAACATATGTTTGGAAATAAATATTATTTAAATAATTTTTCAAATTATAATAATTAAACTTTCAAATTACATAAAGATAGAGAGGAAAATTTTCAAAGTGAATTATTTTTAAAGTAAATCACATATCTAGTTTCTTCACCATTTCTTCCTCTTCGTTAATGGATGGAAATATTTTCTTCTAAAACCAATACTTTCTCCAATGAAGTCATTTAATCATTTCTTCAATGGATGCTTCGAAAGGGAAAATAAGAGATAATTCAAATTACAATAAATGAACTTTCAATTTACAAGAGAAAACTCAAACTATTTCTTCACAATTTCTGCCTCTCATCAACTGATGGAACTATTTTCTTCCAAAACCAATGCTTTCTCCAACTATTTCTTCACAATTTCTGCCTCCTCATCAACGGATGGAACTATTTTCTTCCAAAACCAATGCTTTCTCCATTGAAGAATCATTTCTTCAATAGGAAAACCCTTAGTTTCTGGCAAGAAGAGGTATACAAAGGTAGTCATGATAGAGATCCAACCTGCAAAGAATAGAAAAATCCCGTACTTGAAAGTACATAAAAGAGATAGGAAAGCCTGCGCAATTGCAAATGTGAAAAGAAGGTTCACAGAAACAGTTATGGCCTGTCCAGCAGAGCGGGTTTCGAGTGGGAAAATTTCACTTGGCACAGTCCATCCAAGAGGACCCCATGACCACCCAAATGCAGCTACAAATAAACAGATGGCTGTTACCAACAATGCTGAAAACTCTTTGGATAATTCTTTGTCTCCTCCAAACTTTAAGCCCAAGATTATGCCAACAGCAACCTGTAAGAAGATACAATAATATCATTATTGATGAATCCAACAATATTGTTCTAGAACATGTTTTCAATCAGACAATAATAATGCAAATACGGGCATTTTTTTCTTAGTGTAGACAATAGCAGTGCGAGGAAGGGGTTTGGATTTTAAATTCTAAATACAGGTTCGCATGTCCTAAAATTTCTCTTTATAAGTTGCTTGATGGATGTGGTTACAAGTCTTTCTGATTTAATTAGAAAATTTATAACAAACTTTTTGAAAATAAGTATGTTTGAACCCTCACTAGCTGAGAGGCCATGTTTATGTCTAGGATGTATACCAAAATGTTTGAAAACAAGATGCAACAAAATATGTAAAACTTTAGAAAAAGGCATACATTGTTTCAGCTTTGTTCTTACCTGACATATTATCATCTGAATGCCACCAACAAGAAGCAAGGGTCTCCGTCCCCATCTATCGACAGTAGCAATTGATATCATGGTGGAAAGTACAAGAACAGCTCCTGTCAAAACAGATGAATATAGGGAAGCGTTTGCACCAAAGCCCAAACTCCCGAAAAGTACAGGGGCATAGAACAATATCGAATTGATTCCAGTCAAAATCTGAAACATGGGCATGCAGATGGCCATCACTAGCTGTGGCCTGTTTCTCCTCTCAAAAATATTCCTGAATGGATGTTCAATAGCATTAGCCAAATCACTTGCATCCACCATATCTTCATACTCTGCATCTACATTCTTGGTACCCCTGGTCTTCTGCAAGATAGCACGGCCTTTGTCCAGATGGCCACGTTCTATCAAACTGTTAGGAGTCTCAGGAAGGAAGATTCCTCCAACTGTCATGAAAAGTGCAGGGACTGCAGCCAAACCCAGAGAAAGACGCCATCCCCAGGGTGTTATGTTCTGAGTGCCGTAATTAACCATATTTGCTGTGAAGTTTCCGAGCGTTGTGGCCAACTGAAACATCATATTAAGTCCTCCACGGACTTTTGAAGGAGCCAGCTCTGATAGGTACAGAGGAACGGCCTTGACATAAATTCAAACCAAAAAAAACTGTCAACCCATTCCTTCAAATTCAAACCATAAACTCTGTAAACCAAAGTCCTTCACTATCAGAAAAGCTCTGCAAACCGAAGTCATTCAGATCCAAACTAAAAGATCTGCTAACCCAATTCGTTCAAAATCATACTAAAAACTCTGTAAACCCAAGTCATTCTAAGTATAACCAACAATTCTATAATCGCAAGTCATTCAAATTAAAAAAAAACTGTTAAATCCAAATGACTAAACCATTAGTTACCCGCAAAATTTTGGATAACAAAACACTTTCAAAATCCTCAAAATCCATACAAGCCTACCTGATTTGCGAAGCCAATTCCCACGCCAAGCATTATGCGCCCAATAATGAGCATGGGCAAATTCACGGCACCGGCGTTGAGACATGCGCCTGTGATAAAACTGATACCTCCGCTGATAATACTGGCCTTGCGCCCATATTTCCTCGTCATAGGAGACGCAAACAGCGAAGCAATAAGGCCTGCAATGTAGAGGGACGAGGTGAACATAGCCAGACCTTGGTTATTGTACTTGCAGTAATCACTGTCGTCGGAATTTTGATTCTTCTTGCGGTAGACTACAGGGAAGAATTTCTCGAGAAACGGATCCATGGATGTCACTCCACCTTTTAATATTCACAACACGGCTCAGAAATCAGTAAATCCATTGAAGCAGAGAGGCTTCAATTATGCCTTCTGATCATTATCAGTTAATTATGTACATACTACATAAACATTAATGGTTAAATGGAACTATAACCTGGAACTGAACTATTTGCAAAGCATTGAAAATACGTACCAGATATACCGATATCGTAGCCAAAGATGGAGCCTCCAATAGCAGCAACCATGCACGCAAGAACAACATAGAGCGTTACTCGGCCCTGGTATTGCTGTGCCCTTTCCTGTGACACTCCCACTCCATGCAGAGAACCGCCGGCCATCTTTTACAGAATCAGCCCAGACGGGAATGGGTTTTAGGAATATACAGGGATCTCAATCGTGCTTTATGAATTGGACACCACTGTAGTGGACTTACATTATGTCCTCCAACGTTATCAGAGTGTTACGACTTGCAGTTGCCGGTATATTTTTTTTTTAAGTCAGGTTGAGAAGTCTCGAAACCCTTTATCTTAGGGAGAGCTTCTATCCCAGGGTCACCTACCTTTCCTGATCACAAGGAATCAATGAGCAACCCTACCCCACCGGTTTTGAATCTCAGTTACCCACATATCTCTTTTTTAACTATGGAAACAACCTTCCAAAAATAAATCCAAAAGTGCTCTATAAAAACTGGGATAGGTATCTTGATTTGACTATAGTACCCTTTATAAGCAGCTCCAAATCTTAAGTTGAACCTCCTAGAGAATATGCAAACCTACAAGATCTATGCCAAATATGGGGAAAAATGCAACCTCTAAATATCCTGCCACCTAACTATAACTATATTCTATATGATAGCCTGTTCACTAAATATTTGGATTATTTGGATTCTCATGTAACATTGTCTTGACAATTGCAATGGGAAACGGCAAAAGATAAGTCTGAAAACGTGTAATTTTCAATGTGAACTTAAGATGGCTTATGATAATTGGCACTCAAATCGCCTTTTGTTGGTGATGGAAAATTTTTTGGCGAGGTATAGTTTCACTCTTCCTTATTTTTTTGGAATTTCCATGATATGGGTTGTCTTAAAATGGACCAAAACCCCTAGGGACACAGTTCCATGGCATAGTTCCCTAGTAAATAGAGTGAAATTACAATTCTGCTGATTTTTATAACCAAATCTAAAAAACGAATTGCGACGATTTGAGTGCCAGTTATCGCACACCACTTAAGACTAATTATGAAACTTATTGGATAGTTATTTTCAATGTGAACTTAAGACTAATTATGAGACTTATTAGGTGGTTACAGGAAGACGAAAAGCGCCGAAACAAATTCCAACACATTAAATATAATGTTAATAATATATGTAATTTAATAATAAATATTTTTATAATATTATATCTAAAAACATTTAAAAGAATATTGATTTTAAAAGATATTTATAATTTTTTAAACTACTTTTAAATTAATTATAAATTATTATATAATATTTAAATTATTACTTTTTATTATGATTATAATATTGCATCTTATTAATATGATTCATGAGATGTTTATTTCCTTTTTATCGTGAAGTTTAGACAATTAAAATAAAACTAGTTCATTAAAGATTTCCTTTTTCCTTTTACTCATAAGGAAAACTAATGTAAAACATGTTCATTAAAAGTTTCTTTTTTTATCAACTTTGGAAAAATTAAAAATTTCCTTTCTTATCAACTTTGGAAAAATTTTAAAATTTCCTTATCTTATCAACTTTGGAAAAATTAAAAATTTCCTTTTCTTATCAACGTTGGAAACATTAAAAAATTCATTTTCTCATCAGCTTTGAAAAATGAAAATGAGATAGGCTCATTGAACATGGAAAATAGATTTCCTTCTTTTGCTTTACAGATGTCCTTTTTACATATGTTGATTCTAATGAGTAAAGTTATACTTTGCATAACCCAGTTGATGTATAATGTTTTTTGCAACATTTAGCTTGGAACAGCTGGTATTTGTTTTTACCCATGTATCAGGAAAGCAATTGAAGAATATACCTATGTTTTAAATAATATAGATATGGTTTTTTTTTTTTATTAAAAAAATAAAATAAAAATTGATATATATATTCAACTTTAATTCGAACACAAACTCCATCTATATTAAATTTTCAATCTAATAAAAATATTAAAATAAAACAATTTTACTTTTACAATTTAATTCAATAACAAATTAAAAAGATAGATTAAAAAATAGTGAATTAAATCCCCTATTAGATTATTATATTTAAATTTTCCACACTAATCACTATTGAATAATGTATTCAACAACCCACCTACACTAATAGAAGTACTAATCACTATTGAATAGTGTATTCAACAACCCACCTACACTTATAGAAGTAGTTACATTCTAACTATAATGATACGTAGGACAAAATCTTGACCAAGAAATTTAATTTCATATCTTTGAATAAATATTTAAACTCAATATTTAATTTCATATCTTTGAATAAATTTAATTTAATATGATCGAAAAAATTATCAATATTTAAACTCACTAAGAAATTTATTTAGATCAAAATTTGATCGAAAAAATTATCAATATTTAAACTAACTAAAATAATTTATTTAGAATTGAGTACATCTCGCGATGTTCATAATCATGGAAAAGATTAAATTAAATTAGAAAACAATAGTTTTGATTTACCGATATCGCAAGAGTCGTGATTAGTTAATAAAGACAGATCAGATTCCAAATGGAAAAGTCATAATGACAAACCGTCTTAGTTGAATTTATGGAAGATATTAATATTTTGGTTGTGTTTAAACATAAAAATAATATTTTAAAAAATAAAATATTTTATTTGAAGTAGTCTAAATGTTAAATGCTTTTTACACTTTTCGGTTTTTTTTATGGTTTTTTACATAGAATTTTTAGTTTAATTTTTAAAACATATGATAATTGTTAAATTTGTATAATCTAATAAATTATCAGATTTTTTTATGATTTTGAATCTATTATTGTATTTAAAAATATTATTTAAATATTTCAAAATTTAGATTTTGGAAAAAAATACCAAAAAGTTCAAAACATTGAATAAATAGAGATTAAGCACTAGTTTAAATGTTAAATGTTTTGGGCCTTTTTCAAGCTATTTTTCGGGCTATTTTTCGGTTTGTTTTGATATAGAAATTTTAGATTAATTATTGAAAACACATAGCATAATTGTTAAACTTGCACAACCTAAGTAACCCTAGGGTTTTTTAGGATGTTGAATCCAATTATGCATTCAAAAACATGATTTGAACACTTCAAAATTCAGATTTTGGAAAAAAACACTTGAAAGTCCAAAACATCTAATAAATAGAGACTACGCACTAGTCTAAATGTTAGATGTTTTGGACCTTTTTCGAGCTCTTTATTTGGCTTGTTTTAACATAGAAATTTTAGATTAATTCTTGAAAACACATATGATAATTGTTAAGCTTGCACAATCTAAGTAACCCCAGGGTTCTTGAGGATGTTGAATCTATTTATGCGTTCAAAAAAATTGGAAAGTCCAAAACGTCTAATATAGAGACTGCACAGTAGTTTAAATGTTAGACGTTTTGGACCTTTTTCAGGCTCTTTTTTGGCTTGTTTTGACATAGAAATTTTAGATTAATTCCTGAAAACACATATGATAATTGTTAAATTTACACAATCTAAGTAACCCTAGGGTTTTTGAGGATGTTAAATCCATTTATGCATTCAAAAACACAATTTGAACACTTCAAAATTCAAAATTTGGAAAAAAAATCACCGAATTCTGATAAAAAACACTGGAAAGTCCAAAACTTCTAATAAATAGAGACTACATAGTAGTCTAAATATTAGATGTTTTGGACTTTTTTTGGGCTCTTTTTTCAGCTTGTTTTGACATATAAATTTTAGATTAATTCTTGAAAATACATATGATAATTGTTAAACTTCCACAATCTACGTAACCCTAGGGTTTTTTAGGATGTTGAATCCATTTATGCATTCAAAAACATGATTTGAACGCTTCAAAATTTAGATTTTGGAAAAAAAAACACCATATTTTGATTAAAAAACATCTCAAAGTCCAAAAAGTCCAATAAACATAGACTATGCAATAGTCTAAATGTTAGCATTAGAGAGATTTTGAGGTCAAAAAATGGCCTCCTAAGAGATGTACTACAAAAATATGAGATATATTAAAATATTTTGAATTGGGGGTTTTATGGGGTAGGTATATATAGTCACCTCCCACACTATTTTCTATGCACAATATAAATAACCATGGTTGAGTTGCTTTTCAAAATTCACTATAAATAAAATTAATAAAATAAGTCTACATTGATGTGACTAAGATTCATTGTAAATTCCCAAAAATTTATTGTCCTTTAGCATTGATTTGTTTTGAACTTGCAAATGAAATTAAATAATAAAAAATATTTTTAAGAGCTATTTTTTTAATTTTATGTTGACTTTTATATTTAGTACTTTTCTCATGAATTTAATATAATGTAATTTAATTGAGAATTTATTTACATGTAAAATGTTAATAATATTATTATAATCCACATTGCATTATTATTATTATTATTTATTAAATCTATTATTATTCTTTAATAGTTTGACATTATGTTGTTAAATAGAATGGAGTGAATATATAATTTAAAATTAAAAACATAAAAATGATAATATATTATTTTATAAAAAAATGTGAAAGGACTTTCTTTATGAATTAAGAGTACTTCACTTGAAAATGACAATAATATTATTTTATAAGAAAGTGTGAAAAGTCATTCATTATGAGTACTTTACTTGAAAATGACAATACTATTATTTTATGAAAAGTCTATCATTGTCAGTACTTTACTTTATGACTTAAAAGTACTTACACCACTACCTTGGTTAACTATGTGTTTTCATCCACCATAGAAAATTTGACAAATAAGCATTCTTAACTCATGCAATGCCACTTCAACCAAGGGGGGTGATGTCATCTACTAGAATGTGATTGGTTGTTTTTTATAGTACATTTTATTTGTTTTGAGGCCATTTTTTGACCTCAAAATTTCTCTAATGACATTTTGGACCTTTTTCGGGCTCTTTTTTTGGCTTGGTTTGACATAGAAATTTTAGATTAATTCTTGAAAATACATATGATAATTGTTAAAATTGAACAATCTAAGTAACCCTAGGGTTTTTGAGGATGTTGAATCCCTTTGTGCATTCAAAAACATTATTTGAACACTTTAAAATTCAGATTTTGGAAAAAAAATCACTGGATTCCGATAAAAAACACCAGAAAGTCCAAAATGTCTAATAAATAGAGACTACACAATAATGGGTCAGTGCAAGCTAATGAGGGTCACTTTTGGCACGTTAGATGCAATAGAAAACTGAAAAAGCAGGCATCCCTCAACTTACTTGGATTTTTTGATTTACTTACGGAAAATATCTTGCATTGAGTAAAAAAGATGAAATGTAGGAAATTGAATCACGTTTCTGAATATATAACTTTTATGTATTGAAAATTTGCATAGCTATGTCAAGTTTCATTTTTCCTAACAGACACTTTTTATTTTTTAGGCAAATGATAAGGTATATGTTTTTGTGGGTAGAGCCTTTGAGGGCTTAAATGATGGAATCAAACTACAAAAATCGGCATGCATGTAGAGAACACATAGCACTTGTGCGTCATTATTTTTCGAAAATTAAATTAGTAATTTTATAATTTTTTTATAATTGTCTAAGTGATCAAACCTCAAAAATAGTACCTCTTTTGTGGGTAGAGCCTTTGAAGGTCTTAATGCAAAAATCTTGAAATGGGTTTTTCATAGAACGTGGAGGTTAGTGTCCTCTTGTGCACCATACAATTTTTTTTTGAAATGATTGAGAATTGAAAAAGTTATGGAAGAAACACTAACAATGTGTTTCACGAGCTAAGGAGGTAGGACAGAAAAGAAATTGAAAGAAAATAGGAAAAATTAATATTTCAAAATAAAAGTTACATATTTGGAATCTGCAGAAAAAATGCTATTTGTGTCTAAGATTTCGTCAAAAATGACTGTGTGTAGCATATTGTAACGAGTGGCTAAGCACAGGCTTCTCCAGAAACTGGAATAAATACCCAATTAGCTTTGGTTTTTCATTAACATAGCACAGGTTTGGAATTACTGAAGCAAACACCAAAGCATACACATAGGATTATTGTTGACATGTGAGCATGTGACTCGGCCTGTTTAAATTCAAAAATATTGCCGCGCTTTTAGATTTAAATAACGCGTACGCGTTATATAACTAAATAACGCGTGCGCGTTATATCAATACTTAACGCGTACGCGTTATTTAACTACATAACACGTACGCGTTATATAGTTACAAAACGCGCTCGCGTTATTCAAATCATAAAATACATGTTTAATACTTGAGAAAGAGGGGGTGTGGAAGTCAAAGTAATTTTTGTTTAATATTTGAGAAGGGGTGGGGAAGGGTCAAGGAAATCTATGGTTAATATTTAATAGGGGTGGGAAAGGGTCAAGGGCTTAGAAGGATGTTGGAAGCTTGAGTGGGGAGAGATGACGGGAATGAGAACATGATGGGCTACAGGGGGTGAAGGGAAGTGGAGCTTGAGAGCACTATTAGGAGTAGAATAGGTTCTGAAGAGGTATAGGGTTAGAAGTTGAAAGTGAGACTTGAGTGACAAGGGGGAATGGATGGAGGCAAGGGGGATGTGAGAGAGAAATAAAGAATACAAGGGGGGGAGAGACATAGAGCGAGGGAGGGAGAGAGACAATGGGGAGGAATGGATTTGGAGGGAGTGAGAGATAGATGGGGATAGAACGAAATAAGAGATAGGAAGGGAGGGACAGAAAGTGTTGGTGGGAGACATGCAGAGAGTGGTGGCGATGGAGAGAGAGGGAGTGATGGAGAGATTGGGATAGGTTGAGGGAAAGATGAGGGAGGGATAGAAGGTGAGAGACAGGCGATGAGAGAGGGAGGGAGAGAAGGTAGGGTGAGGGATGGAGGGAGAAAGTTGGAGATAGATATGGATGGAGGGGGGATGGGTTTGAGAATGGAAAGTGACATAATGTGTGTGTATGTGTGTGTGTTTGAGAGAGAGAGAGAGAGAGATTGATGGTTGGAGAGAGAGAGACTAGAGGGAGTTGTGAGCATCATATTCTCCATCAGCATCATATTCTTCATCATCATCATCTTCATGACCATCATCGTCATCATCAACATCTTCATCATCATCACCATCATCATCATCATCATCATATTCCTCATCAAATCAACATCTCCATCATCATTATCATCATCATGATCATCATCTAAACATCACCATCACCATCATCATCAACATCTTCATCATCATCACCATCACCATCATCATCAAAATCTTCATCGTCATCACCATCACCATCACCATCACCATATTCATCATCATTGTCATCTCTAGGTTCCCCATCAACATCAACATCTCCATCATCATCATCTTCTTCATCATCATCATCTTCATCACCATCATCATCATCATCAACATCTTCATCATCATCACCATCATCATCATCATCATCATCTTCCTTGAATCAGATCAACATATCCATCATGTCACCATCATCTTCTTCATCATCATCTAAACATCACCATCACCATCACCATCACCATCATCATCTTCATCATCATTACCATCACCATCATCATCAACATCTTCATTGTCATCACCATCATCATCATCATCATTGGCATTTGTAGGTTCCTCATCAACATCTCCATCATTATCATCTTCTCCATCATCATCATCTTCATCACCATCATCATCAGCATCAACATCTTCATCATCATCACCATAATCATCATCTTCATCGTCATCAGGTCAACATCTCCATCATCATCATCTTCTTCATCATCTTCACCATCATCATCATCATCATCATCTTAATCGCCATCTCCATCATCTCCATCATCTCCATCATCACCATCATCATCACCATCACCATCATCGTCATCTTCATGACCATAAACATCTTCATCATCATTGTCATCTCCCCCTTCCTCATCAACATATCCATCATCATCATCATCATCATCATCATCACCATCTGAACATCACCATCACCATCATCGTCAACATCTTCATCATCATCATCATCATCATCATCATCAGCAGCAGCATCAGCATCATCATCAAAATCTTCATCGTCATCACCATCACCATCTTCATCATCATTGTCATCTCTAGGTTCCCCATCAACACATCTCCATCATCGTCATCTTCTTCATCATCATCATCTTCATCACCATCATCATCGTCATCTTCTTCATCATCATCATCTTCATCACCATCATCATCGTCATCAACATCTTCATCATCATCACCATCATCATCATCATCATCTTCCTCATCAGATCAACATCTCCATCATGTCACCATCATCTTCATCTTCATCATCATCATCATCATCATCATCATCATTACCAACACCATCATCATCAACATCTTCATCGTCATCACCATCATCATTGGCATCTGTAGGTTCCTCATCAACATCTCCATCATCGTCATCATTGGCATCTGCAGGTTCCTCATCAACATATCCATCATCGTCATTTTCTCCATCATCATCACCATCATCACCATCATGATCTTCTGAACATCATCATGATCATCATCTAAACATCACCATCACCATCATCGTCAACATCTTCATCATCATCGCCATCAGCATCATCATCAAAATCTTCATCGTCATCACCGTCACCATCTTCATCATCATTGTCATCTCTAGGTTCCCCATCAACACATCTCCATCATCATCATCTTCTTCATCATCATCATCTTCATCACCGTCATCATCGTCATCAACATCTTCATCATCATCACCATCATCATCATCATCATCTTCCTCATCAGATCAACATCTCCATCATGTCACCATCATCTTCATCATCATCATCATCATCATCATTACCAGCACCATCATCATCAACATCTTCATCGTCATCACCATCATCATTGGCATCTGTAGGTTTCTCATCAACATCTCCATCATCATCATCATTGGCATCTGCAGGTTCCTCATCAACATATCCATCATTGTCATTTTCTCCATCATCATCACCATCATCACCATCATGATCTTCTGAACATCATCATGATCATCATCTAAACATCACCATCACCATCATCATCAACATCTTCATCATCATCGCCATCAGCATCATCATCAAAATCTTCATCGTCATCACCATCACCATCACCATCTTCATCATCATTGTCATCTCTAGGTTCCCCATCAACACAACATCTCCATCATCATCATCTTCTTCATCATCATCATCTTCATCTCCATCATCGTCCTCATCAACATCTTCATCATCATCACCATCATCATCATCATCTTCCTCATCAGATCAACATCTCCATCATGTCACCATCATCATCATCACCATCATCATCAACATCTTCATCACCATCATCATCAACATCTTCATCATCATTACCATCATCTTCATCAACATTATCATCATTATCATCTTCATCTGCATCATGATCATCTTCATTGTCATCACCCTCCTCCTCCTCATCATCTTTATCATCTTCATCTACATCATGATCATCTTCATTGTCATCACCCTCCTCCTCCTCATCATCTTGTGCACTTATGCACTTAGGGATTAATGTTTAGAAGAGGGTCTAAAGGCCTTTATGGGGGAGGGGCTCTAGGAACAAGGTAAGACAGAGAGGGCAGGGGGGAGGGATAAAGGCGTAGAGGGTTAGTGATTAAGGGAGAAGAAGGGAGAGAGTGCTATAGGGAGGGATAATGACGAAGATAAAGAGAAGGTGGAGAGATGGAGAGTGGGGTGGTAGAGACATGGCTGAAGGGAGAGAAAGAAACATGAAAGAAACATGTAGGGAGAATGAGGGACAGATATTTAGAAAGAGATAGGGGGTATCTAGGGATTATTGGGAGAGAGCTAGGAGGTATTAAACCATACAAAACATTTGTTTTGTATGCAATCATATAAATTATTAATTTTCTTTGATTTTGTTCGTTGCCCTAGCCGTGCACCTAACCTATTAATTGTGCTTGACTATATCGCGTTCGCGTTTTTTCACTACATATCACGCACGCGTTTTGTATTTATATAACGCGTACGCGTTTTTTAACTCTAGAAATAATGGCCTGTTGCTGTCCGAGAGCAACTTCACTCTGTCCGAACGAAAGCAATAATCCCGCGATTTTTCGAACAGCACGAGCCCGCGTCTGAAAATTTTCACATTCTACACCAACTCCATCATTTTTTTTTATGCAGGTGCAGCATTGAGGACATCTTTCATGGTTGCTCACTGTGGTGTTGGATTATATGGCCATATTTGAAGAAAATAATTAGCAAGCTTGAAGAATCTCCAATTGAAGAACACCAAAGATAAGGCCTTTGAAAGATTCATTTTGCTTATATTTGAGGAGCACACAAGATAAGATATCAAGCTTCAAGACCAACAAGGAAGAACTTCCATTTGCTTATTATTGAAGAGCTTGTAATTGAGGAGCAACAAAAACAAACTATATTGAATTGATCATTGTGGTGATAGGGAATGCACGTAACCGAGTAAACAAATCAACAAGGAAGAAGAGATCTCAAGAAGTCATTGAAGAAGAGAAAGAAAAGAAAAGAATATACATGATGAATCGGAGGCTTTCTTTGGAAACTAATCCAAATCCAATTGTAGAGGATACCATGGTTCATCTTATTAATCCACGACAAGAGGGACCTTCAATTTCCACAATAGTTGTTGAACAAGCACCCCATGGAAGTAATCAAGAAGCAAAACGTAGGTGCTCATTAGGGGATGTTTCAATTCCCACTTCAAGTCAAAGTGATAATTTACCATCTCAAGATGAAGCTCACGAAGAAACACCCAATTTGCTATCCGGATGTGGTTATACAAGCGATGAAGTCAGAGAGGCGTTGGACATTTTGCCTACTGTTGAAGAAGAGAATGTTATCCACACCATTGATGAGGATGTTGGACTTCCACAAGGGGATGTTGGACTTCCACAGACCATGGATGAGGATGTTGGACTTCCACCATCCAACTACCAGGAAGAGAATGAAGGACACCAAGCTACTACTGAAACGCCAGAGCGTCTTGGTGATGCGCTACATGGTACAATTCCAACCCCCTTACCTCCATTAGCAAGCACACGTCGAAGAAATCCGAAGCGTATACAAGTTGATGAAAGACTTATGAATTCCATTGAAGGTACGCTATCTAAACGTAGTATTGCTTATCAAACTCAACAGATACTTGATAAATATTTTGTTTCTAAATGTGATGGAGATAAATGTAGATTATTTTTATCATTGTTAAAATCTAGGAGCATGAATGTTGTTAGGAAAAAGTTAGGGATAAAGATGATAAAGAATTCTGAACCAAGTTCTCATATAGTTAAAAGCCTAGTAGATGCATTTGGTAAAATTGGTAAGAACACACGTTCAAAGGACCACAATGCTGCTCGTCGTGTGTTGTCACAATCAATTGCAGATAAGAACACCAGGGCCCTTCGTATTCTCAGGCCTACATCCGAACTAGTTAATTTGAATGTAAAAACCCTCCGTAGGTATTCTATTAGAAGAGAACATCTTGACACAACCGATCAGACAGATTTTTGGGCCTTTGTTGGTCGGTTGCCACGTCGTGACATGAAGCTAGTTGATGCAGTAAAGGGACTAGTGCACAGTTTTTGGCATGATCACACAAGGCCTTCTTCAAACCGAAAGGATGTACTAAAACTAAGAAGGGGTTCAAAGGATCGTGAACCACATACTAAGCATCTTCTTGATATAACACAGACAGAGCTTTACGAGAAATTTAAGATTGAGCATAGACAATTGAACTTGGGGCAAAGATCTTTTTAGAAATGTAAGCCATGGTATGTTAGAATAAATACTCTTCGTAACACTTGTTGTTGTAGATACCATGTAGAATATGAATATTACTATGAAACATTTTTGTACATTCGTCGTGTGTTGCATACTAACATTGTGCAGGATTGCTCCATGACAATACCACCGACTTCATCAAGAGAATTCATTCATAGCATCATGTGCAATAGGCTCGAGGGGCAAACATACTATGCAAAATCTTGTTTGGATGGAACATGCTCCAACTGTGCTGGAATGGCATTATTGAGCCAATGTATGCACGAGAATGGAGACAGTGAATTTGGGAAAATGGTTACAGACATGAAAAGTTTCAAATATATCAACTATGAAATAGTCCCAGGGAAAGAAAGCAAAAAAATACAATTGGTGACATCTCAGGTATGCATTTATATCTATAAAATTATGTTGTAACGGTTACATTTCAATCCTTACTTACAACAAAAAACTGACATTGAGATCATTTTGTGTCACCAGGTACAAGTTAGTGACTTCATCAAGGAATTTATTGAAAAGACACATCAATATGTTCAGCATGTCCACGTGGCACGATGGCAGGATGAGAAGTTTAGAATATGCAGAGATACATTTCCCCTTGGTACTATACTTTCAGTTGTTGATTTTGCTGAGAACTACACTCTGCAACCTCAAAATGAGATCCAAAGTCAGTATTATCACTCTGAGCAGGTTTCCTTGATGGTCCATATCACATATAGGCATGGCCCAAATAGCACTGAAGAGCAAAGAGAAATTCTGAAGGAATATCACTTCTACATAAGTGATGATAGGTGCCACAACTTCCACTATGTACGTCATTGCTTCATCATGTTCTATGATCACTTGAAGGGAAGGAACATACAGATGGACCGACACTGGATTTGGTCTGATGGGTGTGCTGGTCAGTTCAAAAATGCACGCATATTTCAGTGGTTGTGTTCATTGCATAAAAACTACAAAGTGCCACATATGTGGAACTATTTTGAGACTGGGCATGGTAAAGGAGAGCATGATGGAGCCGGAGCATGTGTCAAAACAGCCCTACGAAGAGAGGAATTGAAAGTATCTACAGAATCTACTATTCTAAATGCTCAATCTATAGTCAGGTGGTGCACGTCAGTAATGGGAGAGGAATCAACTATGCGAGTAGAATCCACAAGAAAGAGACATGTGGAGAGATTTTTTTGGGAGGTGGTAGACATAGATCGTTCACATGCATGGGAATGCAAGACTGTGCCTGGGACTCGTGGCTTTCATTCGGTTCGAAGCTCTGATAACCCAGTATTTGAAATTTGGACCAGAAAACTTGCTTGTTTTTACCCGCCTTGTTGTGATGGTGACTGGGATGGGTGTGAATCATTGGATTGGGTTGATGGATGGGATCGAATATCACTTCCACTTGATCAGCGTGCAATTGTTGAGTTAACTCCGTTGGAAGAAGACCAATCATCTATTTCTGCAGATTTTGATCATGTCTCAGACCTTGTACAACCCGGTATGATGCATTTCCTTAACATTTTTTGTTTGTTTACGTAGTCTTCAAATGCACATTAATGGCCTTGTATCGCACGAAAAATATTTTGATCATATACCTACAATCATATAATGCAGGGCACATATACGCAGTGGTTGCCTCAAAAGATACTGAATGGGGTGATGAATACTGGTTGGCACGCTGTATAGATGGAAAGCAAACCCTCATTGTGTCCATGACTGACGATGAAAACAACCACTTTCCAACTGGGTCTATGGTTGTTAAAGGTGAATACTTGACACGGGACAGCAATGGAAGAAAGAAGGGTGGATATGTTTACAGGGATTACAAACCAGGTGCAAGTGTGTATCACTTTACCAACTTAATCATTGGCACAAACCTTCAGGTACGAACAATGCCTAGTCGAAATACATCGAAGGTACGCTACTTCTTACCGGATACAGAGCACGAGAGACTAATGGAGACCATCAGTATAAGAGATGATCCGGAGGGCTTGGTTGTATGATAATAGGTGGGATCTAGCATGATGAGGTACGTTACATACTTTTAATACTATACTATTTATACTATTTGTAATTGAATATTGATATATGCTCAATTTTCACATGTATGTTTCATATGAATATGTCAATTTTGCGTTCTTGATATGCCAAATTTACGTTTACGTTGTTTATAAATATGCCAAAAGTTCTCTTGTATGTCAAGTTTATGAATATGCCATTTTTTACATATGATCAGTAAACCCTAAAATTATATTATGTTCATCATGTTGGTTATTGGCTTCACCCAACAAAATTAATTCAATTCATGCTCACTATATTAAACAATACACTTATATTAAATTTAATTCATGTCTTGTTAAATATTTCATAATGAATTAGCTAGTTGAGAGCACCACCTTAGACCAAGCCATCATCATCAACATCTTCATCATCATCACCATCATCATCATCATGGACCTGCAAAACCCTAGTTTCCAAAGTGTCTAGGTAGGTTCGGGTTAGGAACACTAGCCATACCCGCCCGGTGGATGATTTTCCAAAGTTGACCCCCGTGTGCAAAAATTGCACATTCCCACACTGAGCAAAACCCTAGTTTCCAAGATGGACCTGCAAGGTGACACATGGGCCACCGGGTAGGAGGGGAGGGGCACCCCTGGCACTATCCCAGTGTGCTGAATCCAACGGAGTCAACGGTTCGTCGATCCGAGCCACGGTCTTCATTCTATGGCTCGTCCCGTCTCACTACCAGAAGGCCTTCAGGGACACCTGCTGGATACCTACCGGGGGCATAGAACTCCAACCATGCAACAAAACCGGGTTCCGGGGAGACCTGTAGGTGTGTCTAGACAGGTTCGGGCTAGGAACACTAGCCATACTTTCCCGGTGGATGATTTTCCAAAGTTGACCCCCGTGTGCAAAAATTGCACACTCCCACACTGAGCAAAACCCTAGTTTCCAAGATGGAACTGCAAGGTGACACATGGGCCACTGGGTAGGAGGGGAGGGGCACCCCTGGCACTATCCCGGTGTGCTGAATCCAATGGAGTCGACGGTTTATCGATCCGAGCCACGGTCTTCATTCTATGGCTCGTCCCGTCTCACTACCAGAAGGCCTTCAGGGACACCTGCTGGATACCTACCGGGGGCATAGAACTCCAACCATGCAACAAAACCGGGTTCCGGGGAGTCCTGCAGGTGTGTCTAGACAGGTTCGGGCTAGGAACACTAGCCATACTTGCCCGGTGGATGATTTTCCAAAGTTGACCCCTGTGTGCAAAAATTGCACACTCCCACACTGAGCAAAACCCTAGTTTACGAAATGAATGCACAATGAAGCCACTGGGCCATGGGAAGACGAGGGAGAGGGCCCCCTAGAGGTAATCGCACGCTAGGAGACCAACGGAGTCGACGGTTCGTCGGTCCGACGTCCGGTTTCCGAGTTATGTCGAGTTGCAAGTCGCATGAAAATGTCGTTCAGGGACACTTGGTGAATTTCCGTCCGGGAGCCAAAAAGCAAACGAAGCATGAAGATTGCGTGCCGTTGGCTCCTGCAAGTGTGTGTGGGCAATGCCGACGTGGGAACACTTCCGGGAGCCATAAATCCATGATAGTAAATTAATTCATGACAAAAAAAACTGAATTATTCCTTTCAATGGATGTGGTTTTCAATTTCCTATGTTGTTAGGTCAATTTGGCACATTCATTGAAAGAAATTGTAGACT
Organism: Larix kaempferi; assembly: GCA_027924585.1. NCBI lineage: Eukaryota > Viridiplantae > Streptophyta > Pinopsida > Pinales > Pinaceae > Larix > Larix kaempferi. Next base: position 67,085,619 of record BSBM01000361.1, on the reverse strand, counting down.
TTAATGATGATCACAACAAGTGTGTTTGTTAAAACCTTGTGAAATAGAGCATCAAAAGACCTACATTGTAGGCCATATAATTGTGTTTGTTTACCTTTTGTTTGATGGACCATGCACAATAAGTAATAAAATAATTTTTGAAGTAGGTCATTTCATTTTTCTGATTTTTTCTTTGGTGGTGTTGAAAAAGACCATTGTTCTTATTGATGGGATTTCATGTGCTTATGATTCTTTGGATAATCTAGACACATACAAGGACACCATTATTAGACTAATTCATTATGAACAATTTAATATGAGTAATCTACATAAATGAATTGAAAAATTAACAAAAATAACAAACAACCCATATACCTTGGAATATAACACAAGAGTGACCATGTTAGGCAATCTTACTTATCTACTTACCTATGGTCATTTAAGTAGACCATTTGGATCATGTCTATTACTAATGATCTCCATTAACTTTTCATGTTCACAATGAGGCTTGAAGTATCATACCTTTGATGGGTGCTTCCTTGGCATTGTTTGTAGTTTGAGGTTTGTATCGAAAACTAAGTTTGTAAAGTGGTATATAGATTCACCTAGTCTAATCTTGAAATACATAACCAACCTTCTTCCATGTTTGGTCATCAAGTGTTAGATATTATCCTTTAATAACCATCAAACTGATTACAAGTTGATCACCATTGTCATCTATTAGTGAGACATGAGGGTTTGGTTCGCCTTTAAGGAACATGCCAACAAATAGTGAGTTCCCCATTCATTATCTTTCAGGGAAACCATTGCATATATGTTCATTTTAAAAAACATCAGTTCCAACGTGTGAGTCCACTAAATAGACAAAATGTAATGTATTCATGCTAGTTGATAAGATTTAATCTCATATTCCCTAAACTTGGTTGTACAAGATTTGAGACATGATCATAATGTGGTGAAATGGTTGATTAGTCCTCATCCAACTAGGATAATTCAATATTTATACCTAGAATAATGGGGAGTGATAGAATTTTCTTGTCCATATTTCTACTATAACATTGTTTGAGTTTCAAACTAAATGAAATCCACAAATTCCATGCATTATTCTATGTGATTGATCTACATCAACCACCTCCCAAAAATATCTTTGCACATGTCCTTTCCTTATTGAGTCCTCTTCTCGTCTTCTTGTTCCATCTACAATTACTGAAGAACACCATTCAACAATAGATTTCGTGTAACTAATGAGAGAATTTCTCGTAAACTTCCATTTTTACCTGCAGAATGTAATTTTTATGCACACAACATCTCGATCATGATCCCCTTTCCCACACTCAGTTTCAAAAGTCCTGTAAAGGAAACCTTTACATTTACATTTGCATTAACATGACAACCAAGTATCAAAAATGAGATTGATGGTGTTTATTCTCATGCAATGTATACAGTTAGGATTAAGACAACTGTATAAATCTATGGATTATAAATGGAGATATTTATCCAAAAGGAAGCCAATGTTGGCCTTGCCAATCTTTTCTTCCCAATGCAAACGAAATATTAGATTCCATTTTGCTATGTTTCCATGTAAAATATATTTGAAAAAAAACATATATTTGGATTATATGGAAATCCTTCTTACCTTTGACATTGTTTGGGATCTGCAGGATGGGAATGAAGTATTTTTTAGGGATTAAGAGGAGTATGCAATTACGCAAACTTATGAATGCCTATTGTGACAAGCAATCCATTGATTTCAACTCCATCACATTTCTGTTTGATGGATGATGTTTGCAAGGTGAGCAAGTTTAACCCACCAATGCGAGATTGCATGCAATTACATTGAGCAAAACCCTAGTTTACAAAATGAATGCACAATGAAGCCACTGGGCCATGGGGAGACGAGGGAGAGGGCCCCCTAGAGGTAATCGCATGCCAGGAGACCAACGGAGTCGACGGTTCGTCGGTCCGACGTCCGGTTTCCGAGTTATGTCGAGTTGCAAGTCGCATGAAAATGTCGTTCAGGGACACTTGGTGAATTTCCGTCCGGGAGCCAAAAATCAAACGGAGCAGGAAGATTGCGTGCCGTTGACTCCCGCAAGTGTGTGTGGGCAATGCCAATGTGGGAACACTGCCAACACTGGCTCGGGGGAGGTTTTTGCAGAGCTGACCCACCAATGCGAGATTGCATGCAATTACACTGAGCAAAACCCTAGTTTACGAAATGAATGCACAATGAAGCCACTGGGCCATGGGGAGACGAGGGAGAGGGCCCCCTAGAGGTAATCGCACGCTAGGAGACCAACGAAGTTGACGGTTCGTCAGTCCGACGTCCGGTTTCCGAGTTATGTCGAGTTGCAAGTCGCATGAAAATGCCGTTCAGGGACACTTAGTGAATTTCCGTCCGAGAGCCAAAAAGCAAACGGAGCAGGAAGATTGCGTGCCGTTGACTCCTGCAAGTGTGTGTGGGAAATGCCGACGTGGGAACACTACCAACACTGGCTCGGGGGAGGTTTTTGCAGAGTTGACCCACCAATGCGAGATTCCATGCAATTACACTGAGCAAAACCCTAGTTTACGAAATGAATGCACAATGAAGCCACTGGGCAATGGGGAGACGAGGGAGAGGGCCCCCTAGAGGTAATCGCACGCCAGGAGACCAACGGAGTCGACGGTTCGTCGGTCCGACGTCCGGTTTCCGAGTTATGTCGAGTTGCAAGTCGCATGAAAATGCCGTTCAGGGACACTTGGTGAATTTCCGTCCGGGAGCCAAAAAGCAAACGGAGCAGGAAGATTGTGTGCCTTTGACTCCCGCAAGTGTGTGTGGGCAATGCCGATGTGGGAACACTACCAACACTGGCTCGGGGGAGGTTTTTGCAGAGTTGACCCACCAATGCGAGATTGCATGCAATTACACTGAGCAAAACCCTAGTTTACGAAATGAATGCACAATGAAGCCGCTGGGCCATGGGGAGACGAGGGAGAGGGCCCCTAGAGGTAATCGCACGCCAGGAGACCAACGGAGTCGATGGTTCGTCGGTCCGACGTCCGGTTTCCGAGTTATGTCGAGTTGCAAGTCGCATGAAAATGCCATTCAGGGACACTTGGTGAATTTCCGCCCATTTTATAATTTAAGCCACTTTTAAATATTTGAACTTCCATATTATTTTGGAAAGAGTATAATATTTCAAAACTCCTAAAGAGACAAAAACACATGATCAAAACTCCTAAGGCTGTAATTTAGAGTAGTAATAATGGGGGTGATGGAGTTGAATTTGATCCTATGGAAGATAATGATACTAATATTATTGAGAATAAAGGGATAATAGGTTGATCCATGACACCTTTGTTTGCATGGATGAGGATGCACCTATGTATGAGACCTATGATAATATTCATGATGTACATCTTATTGATAAGGCACACAAAGGCCTATACAAGAGATCAAAGATGGGTCACTTTGTCTACTAATTTGATGTTGATAAAATTGAAGGTATTGAATGACATTTCAAACAATGGTATGACAAAGATCCTAATGTATACACAAGGTTAATATATAAGGTGCCCCATAAGGTTCTTTGTCATATCCCTATAATTCTAGGTTTTTGATGATTGTTTAGGTTAAAAAACATAGCACATTATATGGATTATCATGTACAAAGATAAGTGAAGATGGTATTATATGAGTGGCTACAAATGGTTCTCAATTTACGATCATCAAGGAAATATTACCCATTTTTTAAGAAGAACCTCATAATGTTAGACTTTCATTGGTAGTTGATGGCAATGGGTGTGCATGAGTGAGTTCGTTGAAACCTTGAAAACATTGTATTGCATTTAGTTTGATTAAATTACACGAGCAAGAACTTTGACATAACTTGTAATGATCATCCAAAATCACAAATTTTAATTAGATACCAATTAGTGCATGCATGTAGTGAATTTGTTGAAACCTTTGAATATAATAGTTTGTTCTTTTGACATAGTGCATTCATGAGTAATAGATAATCCACACAAATCAACACATTAGAATGACACAAGTACATGTATCCAAAAGTACATATATATCCAAAAGTGCATGTCTCCGAAAGTACATGTATATCCAAAAGTCTCCAAAAGTGCATGTCTCCAAAAGTACATGTATATCCAAAAGTATCGAAAAGTACATGTATCCAATGAAGTCAATGTACATGTCTCCAAAAGTACATGCACAATAAAGTCAATGTACATGTCTCCAAAACTGAATGTATCGAAAAGTACATATATATACAAAAGTATCCAAAAGCACATGTGTCCAAAACTATCCAAAACTATCAAAACTCAAGCTTTCTCTTGTTCTTTCCCGACGTTGATCCTCTAGGCACATCCCTAGGATCAATGTGCATCCCTGGATCCTGCAAATTAAATATCAATTGTTAAATTCAACTAACTATGTACACTAATACATTATCTCAACAATTATCAACTGGTGCATGGAAAGTGCATGAAGGACATCTCACCTCAACTGACAAAGGAGATTGTGTTGCTTGTGTAGCATATGGAGCCGTCGGTTGAACATCCAGGATGGTTGAACCAGGGGGGCCAGGCACTGCTCCTGCTGGTGGTGGCTACAATGAAAAAATGTTGAAATAGTTAGAAATGCATGAATAAACAATAGGTCCAACAATAATAAACTATGTAAAGATAATGTTGAAATAGTTACATACCTGTGTGTGATCAGTCGCCACTGCAGATGCGGCACTAACTGCTGCATCAACCATCGATGCAAGGTTCTCAGCAGACAACTCGGGTTCCTGTTGCACGATTTATGCACTGGATTTCAAGTTAAACAACAAATATCATCGAAGGATATACATTACCGTGGTGTGAGTAAGCCCATGGTCGTGGGCAGCTGGAGTCTTTCTCGGAGTAGAACGCCTCACATACACATGACCCTTGTTCACGAATGGCCTGGAGGGAGATGCAAATCCAGGCAATGGGCCAGATGTGTCGGATGGTGCCTACAGTCAGCAAGTGTTCATGTAGTTAGACATGCATGATTCAACAAACAAACATGTATTTAAAAAATGTCATTTTTAATTGTTTACCTGGAGCCCAGACGTTTCAGGGGACGGTATGACCATGGGTACTACCTCCACATTACCTTGCCCATGTGAAGGATCTGCCATCTGCAAGTTTAATAATTGTAAATATTAGACCGTATATAGCATTAATGAACTAAAATGTAAAGTATGTGGAAATTAACAAATTAACAAGTATTAAAAAACTGAAATTTTAAAATGTTTACCTCGGTGTGAGATACGGCAATAGGTGGTATATAAGATGGGCCTACCGAATGGGTAGCATCATGCCCCCCTGTAGCTTCTGGAACATCCGGCTCTGGGGTGTCACTGCCGGCATAAAGCATCAACTGCAAGTTCACAAACATAATATATTAGCTCAAACTATATATATGTGTACAAAAACGAAAATAAATGAAGAATTTATTACAATTAACCATCAACATACCTCTCTCAAAAACCCACTGAAGGCAACATCTGAGGCAATACCATAGCAGGGACGACCACATGATGTGCACTCGTGAGGATCAGCACTAGGATGGGGAATAGTCGATGGTCCTGCACTAGTGGATGGTCCTGATGGTCCTGCACTAGTGGATGGTCCTGATGGTCCTGCACTAGCTGATGGTCCTGCATGGTGACGAGCTGGTGTATGTACCACACCAGGGACAGATGTCCCTTCCTCACCCATATGTTGAACCATCCTGCCATGGCGAACAACCTCCCGTGCCAAACTCAAAAATGCATCCCGTGTCTGCGGAATAATGCGATGTGCTGGTGGGACATCTGGCCCAGGCAACTGCCTGCGAGGTGCAGGGATAGGGCGATCCTGGTCTCGAAGCCTGGCATTGGGTCGGTTTTGGGGCATCCCCCCACCGATCCCCTGAAACTGTAACATGTCAAAATAGTTAACGTGTTTATGCAACACGAACTCTGCGTACATCTTTCGAAGGAAATATAAGGGAATTTCCCTGTTGTTGTGTGGTGGCATATCAAAAACCATGTACCATCTGTCCATCCAGTTATCAACAAATGGTTGAAACGTGCACCACTCAATGGAGATATGCGGCCTGCTTTCATTTGGGATTTCCCCCGTCCGAGGGTCCCTAAACAATGCAAATATAAGCTCTTTGGATATTTTCAACTTTTTTACTGCATTGTAATCTAGTCCATCGGCATATTGTTGTCTTTTTCTTTCTCTGTAAGATGCAATATCATATAGGACATTTGTAGATTGTGAAATGGTGTCCACAATTGCATCCAAGGTTGATGCAAGTGAACGGCGAATCCTGTCGCCACCACTAAAAGCTGCACTTATGCCCCTCAATTGGGCAAGCTCAATCAATATTTCGGCATTGGTATCCATAGCCGCAACTGCAATAAAGACATTAATACGAAAATCATTAGAAACATATACATGGTCTCTTCAAAATTGAACATGTATTAAATCAAACTCACATAAGCAATTTAATGGCATTCACTTACATACATTTAAAACTTAAAATTAAACATTTGACAATTAAAAAGTAAGTTAGTCAGATTGGCAGAGAGGAGGAGGAGGAGGATCAAGGCAGTGATGAGTTTGTTGATTCAGGCATGGAGGAGGAGGATCAGGGCAGTGATGAGTTTGCATCTATGTGTCTCAATGTCTCATTGTGTTTTGTGATTGTGAATGACAAATGTGTTGTGATTTGTGAATGATCTAATTTCTATTGAATATTTCATATTTGTAATTGTAAATGTAATTTCTATTGAATATTTGTAATTGTAAATGTTAAATTTTATTGGATGATCTATATGTCTATATTTTTAAATTTTAATATATTTTAAAAATATATTAATTTCGGGGGTCACCGTGTCCTACGTGTCATAATTCTGGGGGTCACCGTGTCTAGTGGTGACCAGGGATCAAATTTGAAGGGTGGGGTCCCATTTCACTATGAAGGGCTATGAGATATTGAACACTATTGAAGGGCTATGATAAATTTATTAATATTTATTCTATGTGTATATATGGATGTGTTCATGTTGCATGGATTGGATTCTAGGTTAACCGAGGCCTTTTTAGAGCAAAGAATGGGGTAATTACTATTTGGAAACAAGTTTTTTATCAAATGTAAATTGCGGTGATGGAAGATATTGAGGGTGCCACATGTTGTGGAGAAAGTAGTATTGATTCCTATGACGTAATAGGGAGTTCAAAAAGTCTGGTTTCAAGTATTGTCATGCGTAGCTCGATTGATTTTTCTCGCGCTAGGGTTGTAGCAACTGTTATGGCCATTACTGTTAAAAGGATTGATGGGGTGGAATCCCGTGAAACGATGAGTTCTTTTGTTAAGATGTAGATTCAGTGAAATTTGGTGGGAGTCTCATGTTCATTTTATGCACAAAATTCGATTACTTGATTTTGTTGCATTGTTAACTCTCCTCCTAGTCATAGCTACAATCTCTTATATAATTGTGAAGGTTATCAATCCACTCAATATATTAAAGTTGTAGTAGGCCAAAATCATCCACATATTTATTGTACTCACAAATGTTGACATTCCAATTTCTACGTAGAGCGCCCATTAACATTAGATTGTATGGGACATGTTTTTGAGGCATGATGTCATTATCTCATAACAACAAGCTTTTTATCCATAAATATGTCATCTACAAGCCAACAGAATTGTTCCTAATCCTTTATAAAACTTTGTCATAATTATATCAATACCAACATCCCTACCTATTGACTTAGCTTAGAAGATATTACACCTTCGGATAACCAAACCTGATTCCAAGGTTGGTAATCATAAACGTAAAAGCATCATCATAAGGAAATAGCATGTTGTGTTGAGGAAATTCCTTTTTTTCCATTTCCTTCTCAGGATAATATTTGGTTGTGGATCATTTAAAATGTATAATTTATTTTAATATTGGGAAGCTAAATTCAAATTCATTAATATATTAATGTGATTTGATTTTTTTATTAATAACAAGTTATTCTTTTCATTTGAAAATGTAATAGTACATCAAAATTTCAATGTTTACTGACGTAGTAAAGTTGAGAGGCTTTGTTTTTCATTGGATATATAGCAGACCTGTAAATTCATAGGATGTCAAAAATCTAGTCAGCCTTGAAGTTGAGCTCCTCAAAGAAAACGAATTTCTTTAAATATGTTTATGGTAGGCTGGCATTGCCAGCTTCGCTTCGCAAACTATCCTGGAGGACTGGAGGAGATAGGGTAGGTGGAACTTAGAAGTAGCTCAACCACAGTGGAATAGGGGTATAAGAAAAAGCTTGTTTCTATTCATGCAATATTATATATTGATGGTCGGAGCCATGGAAGCATGGAATTCGAGCATTGACTTGATACAACAAAGAAAACAAAAGGTGGAACTCGGGAGCTGCAGGATTGACTTGATACAACAAAGAAAACACAGGGTGTGAGGTTGGGAGCCGTAGACGGTAGGATTAACTTGATACAACAAAGAAAACACAGGGCTATAGGTAGGGGCCACGGGCAGGAGCAACAACCTGCAACATTACAAGAAGTTTATGGATTGTGGATTTTGTCTGAAATGCCAAATTCGCGGGGGCACATTAACATAATATATTATACATTGAATACTCAATTAACTCACGGAGTCAGCATTCACGAATTGGTATGTGATAACTTGTAACTTGGTAATCCCGCTAGCAACAACACGTATGAGCCACCTACCAGGTTTAATAATTTTGTTGATGCCATGAAATGTGTTAAAAACGTAATCGCTCGCTACAAACACGAGAACTTCGAAGCGTTCAAGCCATGGGTTGCTCAGTGTAAGCCCGTCCACGTAAGTTGCACAATGATATTATTAGAGGCCCAATGGTCCATGATCCATGGATGATCGAACACGTGGATATTGGAGAGTAACCGAGTCCCACTCCCAAGTCACCTAGCTAGTAGCCGCATTCCCAATTTCCCACTAAAAACTGTTGATGGGTGAAATTTGAAGCTACCCTTCTATTGCAATTTTAAACAGTAGTGGTTAATTTAATTATTGAAGGGCTTACCATGAAATTAAATTTTTTTTGCATGGTAAAATTTGAAGTGGCCTTCTATGACGTGTAAAATGACCTCTGAAGGGCCCTAAAGGCTTCAAATTTGAAGCCTGGTTACAAGGAAGTGGGGGCCAAACTGCCAGCAGTCGCCACACCTGATTCCACAGTAATAGTTGCAGTCTCTCCAATTGGTGCCTCATAAGTTCAGAGTATCATTATCTTTTCACATGATACAAAACATTTTCACATGATACGAAACCTTGCCAGCTAATGAAAAGACATGAGTGCACTCATTTTCATTATATTTAGTGAGTTGTGGCTGGCGGCAGGGACACTCGTGTCCCGTGTTCTCGTGTTGGGTGACTTAGATGGATACATTGTAGAAAGGGGGTCCGAGTTCTATTTTTTTCAATTTTAGGTTGGATTACGAATTTTTGAGTTTTTTAAAAACGATTCATTTTAATTATTCATTCATCTTGGTTGAGGGAGATTGAGGGAGATGTGAATTTAATGAAAGATTGGGTTATTCCCAATTTTATCAATATTAAAAAACTAGGTTTTTTTAAACCAAAAAAAAATAATAATTTAGGTTAAAAATGATAAAGAAAGAGTATGGGTGAAAGAATTACCTGATTTGATGACAATCTACCGGTGAATTTGTCCCCTCCAGCTAAATCGAGCAACACCAATACTTGAGTGGGCCACAAACCGTCCTCGTCTGGGTTCAATTTCGCGTTTCTGATGCGTAGGTGCCGCGGGTGGTCGGCATTCGTCGAGACTGTGTATTTAAATTGTTTTTTAGATTTACATAACGCGTACGCGTTTTGTAACTACATAACGCGTACGCGTTTTGTAGTTATATAACGCGTACGCGTTTTATAGTTATATAACGCGTACGCGTTATTGTTACCTAGCCTACATGTCCAATGACATGTTAGGCTCGGGTCTTACCATGGCAGGTGCTAAACATCATAAACGCGTTATGTTTTACGTATCAGGAACGAGTTTTGAAAAAGTAGCATTGCATCTAAAGTGACCCTCATCTTCTTGCACACACCCAGTAAAATGTTAGACGTTTTGGACCTTTTTTTCCATAAATTTTAGATTAATTATTGAAAACACATATGATAATTGTTAAACTTGCACAATCTAGGTGACCCTAGGGTTTTTGAAGATGTTGAATCAATCTATGCATTAAAAAACATGATTTGAACACTTCAAAATTTAGATTTTGGAAAAAAAATCACTGGATTCCGATAAGAAAACACCAAAAAGTCCAAATCATCTCACAAATAGACTAAGCCTAAATGTTATATGTTTTAGACCTTTTTCAGGCTCTTTTTTTCGGCTTGTTTATGACAGAAATTTTAGATTAATTCTTGAAAACACATATGGTAATTGTTAAACTTGTACAATCTAGGTGACCCTAAGGTTTTTGAGGATGTTAAATCTATTTATGCATTCAAAAACAGGTCTTGAACACGTCAAAATTTAGATTTTAGAAAAATAAAATCACCGGAATGTCCAAAACTCTAACAAATAGACTACTCCATTTTATTTGATGTTTTTTTATTTATCTAATCAATTTAGTGTGTTTTAGTGAAGGTAAACACCATTATTATATATAAAAATATTAGACATTATACTGTTGTAGGTAATTGGGCTCATACTCACTTTCTACAATCCATTATGAAGAAGAAGTGCAATTCCATGCTCAATATGAGTTGATAAGTGACACTTCCATAAAAGAATAAAAAATATGTAAATAAAAGTTTTACAATGTGGAGTTCACACATGACACTTTAATAAAATAATAAAATATTAAGTAAATAAAAATTTTAGAATGTCAACCCTAACTTAAAATTCAAAACCAAAGAGAGTATATTATGAATTAAAACTTAAAAAAATAATGAAACTTGGATACTTTTTACTATGCAATGAGAGTTGAGTTATCATTAAACCATGATTTATAGATGAGGGATTTAAACACATACCATAAATTTACATACCAAGAGGGATCAAATCCCTTGAGGTGCATACTTAAGTGCAAAATTTGAGGAAATTTTGCATCTAAAGGGATTTGATCCCTATGGACCCTTCTAGATCCAAAGTTAAGATAGGATATATATTAGTCTATGCCACAATGTTAAATGGGATTTTATGGTGATATATAATTTTATATTATAACACATTAAAGCTTTTATTGTAAATTTAAATTCACATATAAATAAATAAGTTTAAATTTTAATTATATATATTTAATTATACATGTTAAGATTATTAAAAATATTAAGAGATATTATACTTTAGTTACATATTTTATCTTATCATTTTCATAAAGTAAATATTTTCCTTATTGAATTAGACGCCTAATTACAAGAACAAAATAAATAACATGGAAGACAAGAGGCTTCCTAAGATTGCTTCAAAGTCTAGTAAAAAACATTTGAGACTCAAGCAAGGTTGGCATAAAAATGAAAACTCTTGGGTAAATCATTGGGGAATCAATGAAGATGTCACTCTATTTAATCAATGATTTGGACCCATATATGACTACAATTAATCAAATTGCAACCAGAAAAGGCCAATATACTACCAAAATGGGTCCAAGTTGTAGAATAGTTGGACAATTCCTTGCAAATATTATCACATTACTATGGATCTCCTGAGAGTTTGTTCTAATTTTAGCGATGATGATTTACTTTTCTATGCTAATTAAAACAAAGAGATACCTTTAATATTCTAATTAGGGTTGGGTATCTTCCTTTTCCAATATAACATGTGAGTTTATTCTACTCCCATTATTGACACATAAGGCAACAATGGGTAGATTGGAGGATGAGTATATCAATTTGAGTATCCAAATCAACACATTGTAGAATGGATGTAGAGGCGGGGAAGTGAAACAAAATAGAGCATGTCCATTAAATTGGAGGGGAGGGAGTGGTGGTTTTGATTTGTTAGGGGAATTTCTATCTTGGGATGAAAAGTAATGTTTAGTGTGCTACAGAATCTATGTTGATGTAAGAAGGGTAATTATTGAAATCCCAATAGATAAAGACAATATTATCTTTCACAACACCATAAAATAATATTGATCACTATGCCCAAGGGATTATATATTCATTGTGATATAAAGTATGGGGTTAATATGAATCTTTGATAATTTTTATGCAAATATGTACATAGGATCTTGTCTCATGCACCAAACAAGGATTGCATCGATGTAGATGTGTACTTTGAGATGCTTTCCATCAAATATCAAATAAGTTGATGATGGAATGAATTGTGGATATTACACTATGTGGAAAAAAATACTAAAATGCATTGTGTTAGATTTTAAGCATGGTAGATGATTCTAAATAAGTGGTGTTAGCCCAATATTCTTCTTCAATAAATAATTGATAATCAAATTCCTATTTTGCAATGGTGTGTGCAAAAGATAATGTATCTTTTTTATACATCTTTCAGTGCTTGTAGATCACTTTGGTGCTAATATCTCTTTCCTTTTTTCCTACATTAATTCCATTTGTTGTTGATGATGACGATGGTGATGATAATTTTTAATGTTCACTGAGACCAATTGTAAGGATTCATCCTTACATAATTATCATATTTGATAATATATATATTTTTATAATTGAATGATAATTTTGCAATAGGAATGGCTGATATTAAATATGCCCTAACGGGAATACACATGTCTATTGATAAATATACATGTCATTTAATATTTAATAATTAATTATCTTAATATAATAATAAATACATTTGTAATAACTAATTAGGTTTATTACAAGTCATCTCGCTCTGAAAATATTCAACCACGAATCTTCTACAAGTGTGCTGCAGCTGGAATTCTTGCCACGAATAACTATGCCATGGTTTAGCAGTTCTTGGAATAATTGGTCATATTTCCATTCAAATCTTATCATGCTTATGATTATGTAGATGAACGCATAACAACTAAGCGACATATATTTCTGATCTGCTAATCTGACAGTGTTCCTTTGCTCTTCTAATGTAGAGGCAACTATTATTAATGTACTTACTTCTTTGTCTGACAATTTTAGTTGCTCCCTACGATCCTTTCCATCTTGAGATTCTCGAATATCTTGAGTTGCGACAATTTGTAGAACTTTTTCCTTTCCAAGTGTCACCTTATCTTTGAAGTTTCCTTCTTTATTAGGATCATTTTTAGTTTTTATATTTTCATCATTGTATCGTTCTACAACTTTAATTCTTTCATAATTGTCCGTAATATCGACATAACTTCCAACAATTTTATAATCTATGACATCGTCATTTTCTTTACCATTGATATTGACATTATGATTGTCAATATCATCTTGATCTTTCCCATTCTTTGTCTTCTTCTGTTCCATCGTATTTGTTATTGTCTTCCTTATCATACACTCTACTTTGACTGGGAATCCCAATGTGGTCTTTGGTTTGTCCTTGTTCTTGAGTCTGCCGGACATATTAATAGACTTTTCAACTGGCACATTAATGCAATTTACTTCCTGAACTTGTAAGAATCCACAACGAAATTCCGGAAGACGTGCATATTTCTGACTGAGTATCATATTCTATTGTTTATTTTTGGGATGTCTTTTCTTATCCTTCCTAGTGACTGGTGGTTTGGATCTTTTGTGCGAAGGGATATAAGGAAGTGGTAAGCATAGCTTCCCTTCTTTCCTAAGGGTAGTAGAGACCATGAATTCCTCCTTGCTAGAGTACTTATCTTCTTCCTTGGTAGTCCTTTCTTCTGTTATGTGTGTAGATGCAATTCCTTGCCCTACTTGTCTTGAGAACTCGGGAGTTGTGATATATTTTTCATTAACGGTCATAGTCGCAATATCTTTCGTAGTCTCTTCTTCCGACGTGAGTGTTGATGCAGACCTGACGACAACTTCTTCCTTAATGGTAGTAGTCGCAATAGATTTCGTAGTCTCTTCTTTGCTTGGGAACCCAGGAGACACAGTTGCTCCTTCCATTGCGATTTCAGTCACTTCCTCCGTTGTGGGTGCATATGCAGTTTCCAGCTCTTCTTGACCTGGTAATTCAGGAGTCACTATAGCTTCTTCTTGATGTTGTGTTCTCGAAAATTTCAATTCTCTAACTAATTTGATAAGGTCTTCATAGCCGCTTTTTATTTCTTCATGTTGGTTTCTTTTTATTTCTTTAGCCTCAGTTCATCTCTTCTAGGTTTATGGAATGGGATAATAATGATTATATTAAAAGAGGGAAACATAATAACTTCAACTTGTAAAAAAAGGCTTCTTTCTTTTTAAATCAAAATTTTCCCTTTTTTATTATTTTTTTCATTTTTTTTAATTAATAATAATATATATATATATATTATATAGTTTTTTTTCAAATTTCAAATATTAAAACTATTACAATAATAATATTATTATAATAATTTTTTTTTAATCATTGTTTTTAAACAATAATTTGCGGATAGGCACTACAATGAGAATTGTAGTGGGAGGCTATCGCACCCTTTAATAAGTAATTAAGGATGAGAGAATAGGATGTAATGGCTAGGCATATTCTTCGTTGAGCACATATATCCAACGACAGTGATTTGAGATCGACGGAAAGGGTACCCAAACGTTCTACCAGATTAGTAGTAATCCGCTGTTTCTTTTGTTTAATCTAGGTCTTTTGCCACGCAGGCTTGCCACGCCCGAGTCCGTTGGTTAAATGAATGTTGAATTGTTTCTTTTCCCAATCTTTTATGAATCGTTTCTCCCTCCATTACAGCTTCTCAATTGACTGCTTGCCTTGCTCATGCAATTCTCAATACTTCTCGGTTTGGTTAATATAAAAATAGCTTTAGTGTTAATTGGAGATGCTCCAGAATTAATTCTTGTCAATACAAGATAATCAATTATCTATTCGGCCAATCCAAGATTATCAGAGTGCTACCCAAAACCAACTACGGGTGTTCGAGAATCTCAGATGATGGTTTAGATATGAATGATTCACCTTCATGTGCTGTTTGTTTGCGTTGTATTGGGGAGGAGGATGGAGTCAGCATTCTTCCTAACTGCAGACATTATTGATCGCTGGCTTCTCCTATGTCCTACAAACTCTTCATGCCCTTTGTGTCGAGCCACTGTAATTAGCAATGGCCTCACCTAACAACAAGCACAATAGAACAAATCACCTCATTACAAGTTCAAGTCGATGAGAGAGGCAAGTCCTGAATAATGGAGGCGATTCCTCATCTTTTTTCGGTGCGTGTTTTACCTTGGTGCACCTGGGTGTGTACTGAGAGGGTGTTTATATTATCCACACCCACAAGCTGGATCGGTTGCCTACAGGCAATGGTGTTGAGAATCACAGGTGACACAACCTCCTCCTTCGGTTGTAGTAGGAAATGGTGTTGAGAATCACAAGTGACACGACCTCCTCCTTCAGCTGCAGTATTTTGCACACATGACATGTTTTTGCTTGACTTAATTTAATGTTATAGGTACCCTACCTATAATGTTCTCTATTTGCTTTCAAACAATTTATAAGTAATAGATTTGTTTTAAAAAATGTACTCTTAAAGCTAATAGATTTGTTTATATAGTGGTGAATGCAACTTCGATTTTCTTTCCTTATGAATATGTTTGTTTGTTTGTCTTCTCTTTTCATGGAATAATTTTTGCAAAGATCGCGTTTGCAGTCTCTATTATATAGCTTCCGAAAAACTGAAAGGAAGTTACTCCAAGGAAGCGGATATATGGAGCTCATGTGTGGTGCTATTTTTTTTTATGCAGACAAGTTCCTTTCGATGGGGATAGTATCTATCGTCATTAACTCTCCTTTTGGATAGAATTTTTATGCAAGGAAACTATAATCAAGTATAGCTTTGTAAGCAAATTTTATTGATCGGTTTAGGTGTTGTTGAGATGCTAATACTTGTTTTCTTAAACAGATCACCCTTGGATTATGAGCATGAAGAACAGAGATAATTGGGCATCAATCAGATCAAGTTTGACCATGTGAGTAGTAAAAATATCTCAATAAGGCTTTTTATATTTGGTGTGGAAATTTCAAATGCTCTGTCATGAAATATTTAATTTATTTGGTGTGGAAATATATTGGGCAAATTCAAGCGCTCCATCATGAAAGAATAGCTTCATTGCTGATATTTCATACACCCATATTTCAATAATGTTTAATTAATTCTTGTTATTAATATTAATATTAATTCTTTCTCTACTATATTTTATAGCTAATTATAAAAAGATGTTTCATAGACTATTTACCTTCTCCATTTCCCTCCCTGGTGTGTTTCAAAATTTCAAAAGACATTCCATTCCTTGCTGCATTTTCCATTTCCATCATTCATTCTCTGAGAATATATGCCCCCACCATCTTAATTGTGTTCAAAAGAGCATAAACACAATTGTGTGTTGAGGAGCAAAAACGAATTGCATGCCCAAGAAGAGATCGGTGGTGCTGAAGGGGCCAACAATCAAATTGAGTGCCCAACAAATGGATTGAGTGCCCTTGTGCCAAATTTGGTTATAGATGACGTTTAACATTTTCATATTTTATAATGGGGTATGATAGTTTTTAGATGTGAAACCATTTATCATTTTATATCTGAAATCATTAATGTGAATTAGTTAAATTGTTTTATATTTGAAATCGCTAACTTTGTTCTTCCTCTCCCATGCCTTATAGCTTGTCGGATTGCAAAATCCCAATAATCAGATTGATCTTGGGGTTGTGAGTGCAATTTCTAGTGCAGGGGGGTGTTTTTCCTCTCCCATTCCTTGCACAATCCCTGCAATAATCATATTGATCTTGGATTGTGAGTGCAATTACCAGTGCAGAGGGGTAAGCTACAAGAATTAGATATAATAGGTTGATTCATGAAATATATGTATACTTTCAATTATTTGAGGCTTATTCATCTTTCTTCTCTTTAGCTACGTCTACTGGATCAAGCTTTAGCTCCGGGATTTCCTTAAACAATAAGTCATCTTTCTTCTCTTTAGCTACGTCTACTGGATCAAGCTTTAGCTCCGGGATTTCCTTAAACAATAAGTTTATGATGATATTTGAACTGATTTAATTTGAATATTAAAAAAAATTCAAATTTCAATTCAAAACTGATACCCTAACATGATTTAGAAAAAATACAATATATACATTTATGCAAAAAATATCCCATTTTAAATTATGTTCATCCTAGCATTGCAAAGACGAGACTCACCAGAGATCGCGAGGGACTTATCTCAAGTTTAATCTGTACATTTTATGTGTTTAAGCTTTGCAGGAAAAAAATGATTATTGAATGACATCTTCTTTACAGATTTGATTTTCTTCCTCACGTCAAAACTCATCTCATGTTAATATTAATATTAATTTAATATATTGTTCAATTATATATATATATATATATATATATATATAGTTTTAATTTAATGTATTAATATTAATATTATATCTCATGTTAATATTACATTTAAACTTGAGATGAAAGAATGTATTTAATGTATTAATGTTAACTTTGTAAAATTATTAATTAAATGTTACTTTGTAAAATGGTTAATACTTAATCATCATTTATATTATTACTACTTAAATATAACTATATTGCATAATATGACATAATTTTAATATTAATAATGATATTAATATTATTAATAATATTGATATTAATAACAACATTAATATTATTATTAATAACATTAATCATATTAAAATTAATAGCATTAATAATATTATTAATGTAGTATTGATATCAACAATAATACTAAAATTAATACTAACATGAATAAAAAATACTAACATTAATAATAATACTAATAATTTACAACCATGGTTAACCATAGTATAACATTTTTATATCCAATGTTAGACTATTGTTAAACATATTCAACCATGGTTAATATATTATTTTTAAGCATGGTTAAACATAGTAAACCATGGTTTGTAATGGCTCTAACCATGGTCAAACACTATAAACTATAGTCTAACAATGCTTAGCCATGGTTCTTTTGGTTATGTTAACCATGATCACTAATGGTTTAACATGGTCTTCCATAACTAGCCATTTGAAGTCAACCATGGTGCATTAAAGTCATCCATGTTTAACCAACATCAACCATAGTGAACCATGGTTAACAAAAGTTAACCGTGGTCAACAATGGGATGTCATCAACCATGGCTAAACATAGTGAACCATGGTTAACCAAATTTCACCATAGTCAACTATGATGCAACCATATGGAATAATGATACACTAAATCCAACCATGCCTAAATAATGGCCAACCATCGATTATTATAGTCTATCTTAAGTAAACAAACTCAACCATGCCTAAACAAAGTCAAACAAATCCAACCATGCACAAACAACTAAATTCAAACAAATCCAACCATGCCCAAGCAACCAAAGTCAACCAAAAAAACAAAAGTCAAACAAAGACAACCATGCCTAGATAACCAAAGTCAACGAAAATAACCAATGTTAACCAAACAACCGAATTCTTCCAAACTAAACCAAATTCAACCATTCCCAAACAATGTAAACCAAGGTTAAGGATAATAAATAATGGTCAACTATACAATGTAAACCAAATTCATATAAACAATTCAAGCAAAGTCAACCAATGTCAACCATGCCCAAACAACCAAATTCATATTCAACCATGTCCAAACTACCATGGTCAACTAAAACAATCAAATTCAACCATGCAAAAAAACTAAATTCAACCAAAGTCAATCATAGTCAGCCATACCCAAACAACCAAAGTTAATCAAAGCCAACCAAAACAATCAAAGTCGACCAAACAACCAAGGTCAACCTTGTCGAATCAACAAAAGTCAACAATGACCAAATTTTGTAAAAAAATTTAGGCATAGGAAACCCACGGGAGCTTCACTAGAAGGCAATATAATATCACGTTCATTCATATTGTGGTATTAAATATTCATGAAAACTTAAAAATTATATTGCTTATATATTAAGGGGCAAAGGATTTTTTTTATTTAATGTAACAATACAAAAATACATGGGGTCTTTTTTATATGGGCGGGCTGAAAAATATCCTCCAAATGGAGATGGTAGGATCACGGCCGGATGAGAAATCAGGTTGAGGCAAGGCTTGGGCTTACCAGTACGTAGGAAAATCGCGTCTTGAGGCATGCTTGAGTCCAGGGGTTTCGTGGTGAAGTGGGTTGCCAGTCGATCATAGTCGAGAGACAGTGGTCATTGACAACCAATTATTACCAATAACACTCAGCCAGTTGTTACCAATAGCCTTGGGAGGCTCTAAGCCTCCAGGGCTTGTTATAGGCCCTCGATAGGCCTTAGGGGCTTGAATACCCAACCACTAGTTCCTATTATAGGCCTTGGGAGGTTTAGTTATCCTCCTAGAGCTTTTTACAGGCCCTGGGGGCTTAGATACCTATCCCACAACAGGCTTAGTTAGTGATTGGGGAACTGCAGCATGCAATCTAAATGTTGTACTATGTGCATTGGCTCTAGTGACATACAAGAAGTGATCTCCTATCTCTTCATTAGACCATTAGATGTTGCAAATCATAATGATATGTGGTTGATTAATTGCATTGTGTGTGAAGTAATGTGCATCCACAATATACATCGAAAGAAGCAAGGTGCATTGTAGAATGCATGTGGGGTCATAAGAGGGGTATCATATCAATATACTAGGTAGAAATATAAAGGGGTATAAAAAATGTTAATGAAAAAATTGATACATACAATATCTAGTGAAAATAGGGGTTTTTTTTAAATTGGGAAGGCATATTGGGAGGGGGTTAAAAAAATGATTTTGGAAGGTATTTTCCAATATTTAGTGAAATTAGGGGTATTGTTTCATATGCCACAAATGAACGTGCTGTGATAGCGATTTATTGAGTGAAGCCCCCGTGAGGAAACCATCATCAACCAAGTCAACCATGGCCAACCAAATTCAACCACGGTTAACCAAGCCATGTTAAAAAAAGTCAACTATGTCGATGAAACCAAAGAATCAAAATCAAAGTCAACCATGGCCAGCTATGGTTAAACATAGTATAAAGTTAACCACATGCAAACAATGGTTGGTCGTGTTTTAAAATCAATCATAGTGTACCTTGATGCAATAATAGTCAACCATGCCCAAATAACCGAAGTCAAATAAATTCAACCATGCCCAAGCAACCAAAACAACCAAATTCAACCAAACAACCAAATTCTTCCAAACTAAACCAAAGGCAACCATCTCAAACAATGTAAACTGTGGTTAAATATAATAAACCATGGTCACCTAAGTAATGTAAACCAAATTCATATTTAAACAATGTAAACTCAAGTCATCCAAAGTCAACCATTCCCAAATAATGAAAGTCATCCCGAAACCATGCCCAAACAAGGAAATTCATCCAAAGGAAACCATGCCCAAAGTCAACCAAAGTCAACCAAGGCAACCATGCCCAAATAACCAAATTTAATCAAAGTCAACCAAAAAGATGTAGAGTCAACCAAACAAATAAGGTTGCCCAAATCAAGCATGGTTAACCAAACAATGTAAACCAAAGTCAACGATGATTAACCAAAAAAAGTAAACAATGTAAACATGGTCAACCTAACAATGTCAACCATAGTCAACCAAATAATGTAAGGGCGAGAGTCAACTAAAAAAAAAGTAAACAATTTTAACATGGTCAACATGGTCAACCAAACAACATATACCCAAGTCAACCATAGAAAACCATACAATGTAAACATGGTCAATCAAACATTGTAAACGATATATAAACAATTCAACCAAAGTCAACCATGCACAAACAACCAAATTCATCCAAATTCAATCATGCCTAAACAACCAAAGTCAACCATGCCCAAACAACCAAAGTCATCCAAAACAACCAAATTCAATCATTCCCTAACAACCAAAGTCAACGAAAGCCAACCAAATTCAACCACACCCTAATAACCAAAGTTAATCAATGTCAACCAAACAACCAAGGTCAACCAAATTCAACCATGGTAAACAAAACAATGTAAACCATGGTTAACCAAACAAAGCAAACAATGTAAACATAGTCAACCAAACAATGTAAATATGGTAAACTAAAAATTGTATACCAAAGTCAACCAAACTCATTTAGTCAACCAAAGTCAACCACATCCACTCATAATCAACCATAGTAAACCATAATCAAGTAAAACCAACCAAATTCAACCATTATTTACCAAAGTTAACCACATTCAATGAGAGTCAAAATTTAAACAATGTCAATGAAAAGTCAATTTCGGCCAAACAAGTCAACCACAGTCAACAATAGAGTCAATTAGTCAATCAAACTCAACCATGGTCAAACATAGTTAAACAAAGTCAATCATGTTCAACCATAGTAGTCAACCAAGGATTGTAGTCAACCAAGGATTGAAGTCAACCAAGCATTGTAGTCAACCATTATATTGAGGTTAACTATAGATTGAGTTCAATCTTGGATTAAAGTTAACCTTGCTTAAAATCCAACCATGGATTGGATTAACCCTTAGTTAAAATTCAACTATGAATTGAAGTCAAACATGGATTGAAGTCAAACACGGATTGAATCATTAATGTTGGTATTATTAATGGACTAAAGTCAACCATTGGAGGATGGTCAACCTTTAAGACAACCTTTGCTTGAAGTCAACCTTCGATTCAAATCACCCACATATTGAAGTCAACTTTGGATTGAATTGAAGTATTGATTAAAGTCAAATATGGATTGAATTCGCCCATTGGATTGAATTCAGCCTTTCTTAAGAGTCAACCTTTGATTGAAGGCAACCATAGATTGAATTCAACTATGTTTAAATGAAAACTATGGGTGGAAGTCAACTATGAGTTGAATTCAAACAAATAATGAATTCAACATTGGATTGAAGTCAACCATGGATTGAATTCAACTATGTTTAAACAAAATCTATGGGTTGAAGTCAACTATGGATTGAATTCAACCAAGTACTGAAGTCAACCTTGGTTTGAAGTCAACCATGGATTGAAGTCATTTTTGGATTCAATCAAGCCTTAGATTGAATTCAACCATGGATTGAAATTAACCTTTGATTGAAGTCAACCATTAATTGAAGTGAACCATGGAAGTCAAAATTGTATTGTATTCAACTATGGAATGAATTCAACGATGGTTTGAAGTCAACATTTGATTGAATTCATTCATGGTTTGGTGTCAACCTTGGATTGAAGTCATCCTTACTTCAAAGTCAACTATGGATTGACTTCGTAATATGGTTTCATAATATGGTCAAACAATGGTTGGCCATGTTCTCCTTCTCATGTCAACCATGGTCAACACCAATGTTCTCTTGGTTATGTCAACCATGAAGCATTAAATTCAACCATGCCTAAACAATGGTCAACCATGGTTTAAAGTATACCTTGGTTGAGCGTCAACTATGGATTAAGGTCAACCATTCTGAAACACATATAAATAATTGAACTTATATTTTATTAAGTATTTAATTTTTATTTATTTATTTATTATCTATTTACTTATATTATTTGTTCCTATGTTTTCATTAATAAGTAATTTTTTTAATAATAAAATAATAATAATAATAATAAAAGTACCTAAATGCCATGATTGAGGTAGACCAACCAACAAATGTTTCTGACTTGTCCAATGTGGATAGAGATGCACTCTCTCATATTTGGGGCTGAAAGCCTTTTCACATTTGATATTTGCTCTATTCATACTAGCCGCTTATTCAACAAATCCATTCTGCCAGTGGATGAACCGTAATGCAGTAACTAATCGGTTAACCAAACAATGTATACCAAAGTCAACCATATCAAACCATACAATGTAAATATGGTCAATAAAACATTGTGAACGATATATAAACAATTCAACCAAAGTCAACCATGCACAAACAACCAAATTCATCCAAATTCAACCGTGCTTAAACAACTAAAGTCAACCATAGCCAAACAACCAAGTCATCCAAAACAACCAAATTCAATCATGCCCAAACAACCAAACTCAACAAAAATCAACCAAACTCAACCACACCCAAACAACCAAAGTTAATAAATGTCAATTGAAGTCAACCATGGTAAACCAAACAATGTAAACCAAAGTCAACTATAGTTAACCAAACAAATCAAACAATGTAAACATAGTCAACCAAATAATGTAAGAGCCAAAGTCAACCAAAGCAAACAATGTTAACATGGTCAACCAAAAATTGTATACCAAAGTAAACCATACTTAATTAATCAACCAAATTCAACCGCATCCACTCATAGTAAACCATAGTAAACGATAATCAAGTAAATCCAATCAAGATTAACCAAAGTCAACCATTATTTACCAAAGTTAACCACATTCAATGAGAGTCAAAAGTTAAACAATGTCAATGAAACGGCAATTTCGTCCAAACAAGCCAACCATAGTCAACAATAGATAACCATAGTCAATTAGTCAACCAAACTCAACCATAGTCAAACATAGTTAAACATAGTCAATCATGTTAAACCATAGTAGTCAACCAATGATTGAAGTCAACCAAGGATTGTAGTCAACCTTGGTTGAAGTCAACCATTATATTGAGGTCAACTATAGATTGAGTTCAATATTGGATTAAATTTAACCTTGCTTAACAGTCAACCATGGATTGGATTCAACCTTACTTAAACTCTAACTATGAATTGAAGACAAACATGGATTGAATTGAAACTTGGATTGACTTCGCCCATTGGATTGAATTTAGCCTTGCTTAAGATTCAACCTTTGATTGAAGGAAACCATGGATTGAAATCAACTATGTTTAAACGAAAACTATGGGTGGAAGTGAACTATGCGTTGAATCCAAACAAGTAATGAATTCAACCTTGGATTGAAGTCAACCATGGTTTGAATTCAACTATGTTTAAACAAAAACTATGGGTTGAAGTCACCTATGGATTGAAGTCAACCAAGTACTGAATTCAACCTTGGTTTGAAGTCAACCATGGATTCAAGTTGAATTCAACAATGGATTCAAGTCAACTTTGGATTCAACCGAGCCTTAGATTGAATTCAATCATGGATTGAAGTTAACCTTGGATTGAAGTCAACCACATTGAAGTGAACCATGGAAGTCAAACTTGTATTGTAGTCAACTATGGAATGAATTCAACCATGGTTTGAAGTCAACATTTGATTGAATTCATTCATGGTTTGGTGTCAACCTTGGATTGAAGTCATCCTTACTTCAAATTCAACTATGGATTGACTTCTTAATATGGTTTCATAATATGGTCAAACAATGGTTGTTCATATCAACCATGGTCCACACCAATGTTCTCTTGGTTATGTCAATCATGAAGCACTAAATTTAACCATGTCTAAACAACGGTAATCCATGGTTCAAAGTGGTGTCAACTATT
Source organism: Larix kaempferi (assembly GCA_027924585.1). Classification (NCBI taxonomy): domain Eukaryota; kingdom Viridiplantae; phylum Streptophyta; class Pinopsida; order Pinales; family Pinaceae; genus Larix; species Larix kaempferi. The sequence continues at coordinate 67,061,150 of BSBM01000361.1, read as the reverse complement.
GATTAAGATCAACCATTATGAAATAGGTATAAATAATTAAACTTATATTGTTATTAATTATTTAATTTTTATTTATTTATTTATTATCTATTTACTTATATTATTTTTTCTTTTGTTTTCATTAATAAGTAATTTTTTTAATAATAATAATAATAATAAAATTTAGATTCTAAACAATAATATAAATATCTAAAACTAATATCAAAACTAAATATCTAAAACCAATATCTAATATTTAAAACTAAAACTAATATCTAAATTAATATTAAATTAAAACTAATATCTAAAATTAATATCTAACTAATATTAAATTAAAGCTAATGTCTAAAACTAAAACTAATATCTAAAATTAAATTAATTTAATTTATTTAATCTCTAAACTAATGTCTACATTAATATTAAATTATTTAATATTAATTTAATTTAAAAATATTTAATATTAAATTAAATCATATTAAATTAACCACATTTAAAAATAAATTAATAACATTTAAAATAAAATTAAAAATTTATTTATTTAATTTAATTTAAAATGAATCGTTTAAAAAGTTTTTTTAGTTTTTTACTTTAATTTTATTTTTTTATTTTAATTTTTTATTAATTAATTTAATTTAATTTAATTCAATGTATTTTATTTTTATTATACCTGGCAGAGTATTTAGCGATCGATTTGCATTTGAATTTAAATTAATTTACAAATTTCCATTCTAAATTTTTATATAGTTGCCTATAGTTTTATAAATTTTAATTATTAAATTGATTTTAAAACAAATAAAAAATTATATTTTAAATTTTATAAATTATATAATCCTTTATTTTTATTGGCTTGATTGGCTAGCAGGCTTGATTTGACTAATAAGCCCTGCTGAGATGTGACTTTTATAAAATAAAAAAATATTTTCACACGAGTGTAATATGTCGAGTTCGTCCAGCACTTTCACGCTTGTACTTGTTTGCAATTAAACGGACTGGACCGCTCCTCGTCACATTCACGTCCACCTAACCCAGCATCCACAGTAACTGCTACTGCACAGCCTTCCTACTGGATGCTCCGGCCACGTCGCAAACAAATTCATCATCCTTGGGTTCCACATATCTCCATGGGTCTCCACTGGACTATCTCTTGTAAGGGTCTTGAATGCAATGCGTAATCTACAGAAGCTTCTTATAATACGATTTAATTTCTCCAAAGGGATTATACAATTTTTTGTCTGAAGCACATAAAATACTGTGCTGGTGTGATGTGAGAAGCCATTCCCTTTCCATGGGCTTCACTACGGATTCACTTTCCATGGGCTTCACTATGGATTTGAAAATTTGATAGAATTTTTCCATTGAAGGCACTGATCCGAGTATCCTTTGCTCTCTCCATCATCAATAACTGTAAAGACACTATCCACTAATAAAAGACAATCGACACAGAGAGTTCCATACAATTCTTTTCCCATTTGGATTTCACCCTCTATCAATCGATCCATCCATATTCGCACGAATTGCGGGGTCGAAGCTGATAAAGACTCCTGCAGAAGGTGTTGTTGCGTTAATATATCATGATTAGTGTAATGTGAAGAACCTGCAATAATTAATTAATGCAAATACACGAGATATCAGAAATAATAGAACTTAGAATCACTTTTATATTGATCACGGGCCACTTCGAGGGGGCAACCTCCTTTGAGCAAGCTCAATACAATTAACTTCACAGTGCCTTCAATGACCTCAACACACACTTATATACTAAGTCTATGCCCAATACTATGAGTCAAAACCATGGGACATATAATACTACGGGACGACTTACAAAGCATATGCATCCAATACTATGGGCTAGTATAAACTATGGATCAACAAATACTACGGGATGACTTACAAAGCATATGCGTCCAACAACAATATACTAACATAGTAAAGAGAAGGGTTGACATGGGTTCCTAACATCCCCTCTCCCTTAGAAAAAGCTTTGTCCTCAAAGCTTTGGTTGGAGAAATTGCTGCAGAATTTGAAGAAGTGGTTCCCCGGTAGCATCCTCGGGTTGCATTTCGGGCCACTGACGCCTTTGGAGTGTCAGGGAGGATTGCTTGGAAGGCTGTAGACAAAGAAGAACCCCATCAGCTGCGCCGAAAATGCGCTCAGAACGGTGTTGGTCGGCTTATTGTTTCAGGCAAATTCTGGCCATGTGAAGATTGTCCTGTAGAATGAGAAGAATCTGATCGCGGTTTCAAAGAACTGAGTCAATTTCCTGCACTGGGGAGCTGCTAAGGGTGTATGGAAGAAGAACTTGCGGTGTCTGTCCATAGACTGCTTCATATGGTGTCCTTTGAGATGCAGTATTGCACCACCAGAGCGCTGCTAGGAGATCCATAGAAATAGTTGGCCAAAGTTGTGTAGGGATGGGCCAGGGTTTGAGCAATCTCGAAAGGAGTGGCATTTCACCCTTGTTGACGTGGAAAGTATCACAGTCAGCCACCATCTATTGAATTGGCATTTTCAATCCCTGCCAAAAGAAGTTACATTGTTCCCGGTCATACATTTTGCAGAACCCAGAGTTCCCTGTTGATGAAGAAGCATGGAGTTCATAGAAGAGAGAGCCCTGTTGAACATATGGCAACCAATTTGGAACAAGCAGAGAAAGAGCTGTAAGAGAAACTGGGTCATCAATTGTGCGAGAAGGAGCATCTTCCACCATATTGTCCTTACCCTTCTTGTAAGTGATCACATATGGATAACCCATGAGTTGGGTAACCCATTTCAGGTGCACTGGGGAGGAGACCCATTGTTCCAGAAAATTTTCCAGACTCTGGAGATCAGTCTTGATGCATAAATAATTCCCTAATAGGTATGGCTGCCACTTCTGTATTGCATGCAAAATAGCCATAATTTCCTGCTAAGAGGTAGAGGTGGCTAAATTCTTACCGAAAAGGTCTCTTGAAGGCAGCAAGCGCATTGGTTCAGCAAGGATACCTGCATATCTATCCAAGGAAGTAGTGGAGATTGTTGATGGGTGCATCTGAATGGAATTGAGCTGAGCGATGACACCATGTGAATTATTCTTAAGGATTTTTTCTAGGCGATGTGAATTGATGATGCAGAGAGACCCTGGTTGTAAGCCCATAAATTTGTGTTGTGCCCCATTGACTTTAAACTGCATCCAAAGTTCAGCAAAATCCCATAAGATGGGGCCAAGTGTGCGTAACCATTGAACACCCAAAACCACATCACATCCGCCTAAGGACAAGTCAAACATGTTAGAGCGTAGGTTATAATCTTCCATAGAAATACGCACATTGTGACACTTCCCCTTACAAGGTAAGGTGCCCCCATTGGCAACCATGACTTCAAAGTTGGAGCAAGGATGGACAAAACAATCAGCCTGTTTGGCAATTCGAGGGTCAATGAAGTTATGAGTGCTACCAGAATCAATGAGTATGGTAAGAGGGAGCTTCTTGAAGTATCCCCTGGCCCGCATTGTTTGTGGGGTGGTGACGCCGGTTACAGCATGGAGAGAGATCTCGGGTGGGTCGTCTTGAGATGGGGTGTCAACAAGCGGGTGTTGAATGTTGACCTGATCATCTACTGTGTCTGTAGCTTCTTCACCAAATTCTAAGGCAGGCGGAGAATCCACATCCAAGAGATAGAGCTTTTGTTGAACACATCGATGTCCCTGAGTGAAGTTCTCATCACAATTATAGCAAAGCCCTTTTTCTCGGCGCGCCTGCATTTCTATTGCAGACAAATGCTTGATAAGAGTTGGTTGAGGAGAAGACGTGATGGGAGGTCGTTGGGAACCCATATTTCTAAAGGGAACAAAGGTGGGTTTGGAGCGTTGTTGAGCTGTGATCTTGTCCTCGGCCAGCTTAGCCAACCCTAGGACTTCAATCATTGTGTTGGAACAAAACATTTTGACCTCTGAGCGGATTTCATCCTTGAGACCACTGATAAAACAATTCCTGTAGAATTCATCAGACAATCCTTCTGTGTGATTGGCCAATTTCTCAAATTCTGTCTGATACTCTCTCATTGTGCCAATTTGGTGAAGTTTAGTGAGTGCTCCTGTGAAATCATCAAAAGCACTAGGACCAAATCGTGGCAAAATGAGTTGGCAAAAATCTGTCCAGTTTGGCTCGGGATGAGCTTTGATGTACCAACGGTACCATTGAAGGGCTTCTTGTTCCAAATGAAAGGATGCAAGTGGAACTTTCTAAGCATCAGAAGTATTATGCAGATTGAAATATTGTTCTGCTCGATATATCCATCCAGTCGAATTAATACCATTGAAGCGAGGAAAATCAAGCTTTGACCCACGAAAATTGCTGGAAGAAGAGAACCCGATGGCTACAAAAGATTCTGGCTGTCTGGTATTGTTCATGGTTGAATCCTGAAGATGGAGGCTGAGAAATTTTTCATCCAGATCTTGGAGTTTGGTTTGGATGGCTGCAAGTGCTTCCTCCATGGTGTGTGCTCCTGCACGGGTGACAACCATAACTAGGTTGTTTTTTTTTTTTGTTGGAATGGGTAGAAAAACACAAACAGAAGCTGATTTAGTAAAGGAAAATTTGGATTGGGGAAACAATCTGATGGGTAATTGGGGTTTGACTAGATTTTGGACACTGTCAAAAGGACAAGAAAGCAAAAAGGGGGATTTCATAAGCGGGGTGATAGAATGAGAAAATTTGGTAGAGAGGGACAAAGAAGCAGAATTCAGAAAGGAACTCCGTGGTAAAATTTGAAGGTGATTGGGTGAAATCTGAGGAAGTTATAGCAAACCCTAAAAATAGACAAATGTGGGATTTCGAGCTTTGGGAAGGGGAATTGGGGATAGGGTCCTCAGGAATGAAAGATGAAGAATGGAATGACAGGGGTTCCCCGAAAATGTCTAGGGAAACAGAGTGAAAACAAGGGAGATATGGAGAAAAAACTGAATTTTATACTTTTTTTTTTTAGAAATGGATCAGCAACAGCAGCGCAGAAGGGATCCGCAACAGATGGATCTGTAATGGCCTGGAAGGGATCGAAAACAGTTGGATCTGAAACGACGACTGGATCTTGAACGACTTTCAGAATAGATCTGAAATGGCTGGATCTGGAGTGGAAGTGATCGGCAATAGTTCAACTAAAAATAGATATGGAACCCAAGTATGTACTGCTTCCTAATAGTTCAGGTGTTTCACTCGGCCACCAATGCTGTCTAACGGCTTGCGTATTGGGGCAGTACCCATCACTCCACGGCTCAGGTAAAACTGATAACCGCTTTGCCACAAACGACAGCTCTTGGTTTACCTCACGGGTGGGAACTAGTCAATCAGGTAGCGGTCGTTGCCCTTTTCACTGGCAGGTCCTCTCAATGGACCAACTACTTTGGGGTTCCTGTGGTACTCCTCACAATGAGTTTTAGGGCTTATGCCCAAGTACTTCCCACAGTTAAGCGGATAGGGATTATGCCCAAATCCGAAGCTGCAACAGATGCGAAAAAAAAAATTGGCAGAAATTCCATCCAACGAGCCCAAGAAAGTGCTCTGATACTAGATGTGAAGAATCTGCAATAATTAATTAATGCAAATACATGAGATATCAGAAATAATAGAACTTAGAATCACTTTTATATTGATCACGGGCCACTTCGAGGGGGCAACCTCCTTTGAGCAAGCTCAATACAATTAACTTCACGGTGCCTTCAATGACCTCAACACACACTTATATACTAAGTCTATACCCAATACTATGAGTCAAAACCATGGGACATATAATACTACGGGATGACTTACAAAGTATATGCGTCCAATACTATGGGTCAATACTATGGGCTAATATAAACTATGGATCAACAAATACTACGGGATGACTTACAAAGCATATGTGTCCAACAACAATATACTAACATAGTAAAGAGAAGGGTTGACACAGGTTCCTAACATATAATCATGGGGAACGAATGCATCAAGAAATTCTTCAAATGGCACACACAACATATCATAACTAATTCTTTCAAGAGAGTTGTGTATTGCTGCTACTTTCTGCTACAAGTCTTGCATGAGAAAGTTTTCAATAATATTTCCAAATGGCTTTTGCATCAGTACCGTGAGGTTATCTGTCTTGGCCTTCTTGTCAAAACGATCAAATTCTTCTGTATATTCAGGAGATTTGAAGTGTGCCTGCAAGATTTGCATGGTAGCATCCTGAATCTCTATTCAAATAGTCGATGCAGTGCTATTCTCCTGCTGCAATATATCGATGAGATTATGCAATATAATGTTTGCAACAAAGTGTGTTATGGCTATCTTCTGTCTCAACTTATCAACAACGATGACCTCGTTATGAATGGCGATGAGCTCTTTCAAATCAAAGTTCTCCAATGCCTCCCCAATCATCTTGTAGTAGGTATCAGCTTGCAAGTCCATATCTGAATTGGATTACTTCGCTTCTCTGCAATAATATACATAAATTTACTCGTGCAACCTTATTAACTTTATAGAATATCTACAAACACCTTATATAATATCTACGAACAGCTGCAAAACCAGAACCGAGCGTGAGTGATAACGAACGAGAAATGGAATACATCATCCATATTCAAACATATATATATTTTTAAATACTAAAACACCCCTTTTATAATTATCAGTTCCGTAAAATTCGATTAAGTTTCTTTTAAATTTTTCAATTTTTTAAAATCCGCAAACCTCTATTCAATTTCTTTTAAATTTATCTTGATTCAATTCCATCTCAAATATTTATTTTATTTTTTAATTATTAAATTCGATCAATTTCGTTTATTGTTTTCTTAAATTAGAAAATATAGGTTTATAATTTGGCAATGTATTCCAAATTTGGGAATATAAATCTTTTGGCATCTTTTTACTATTTTATTTAAAAATATTTTGTAAATATAAATTAAAAACATATATTTATAAAATACCTAACAAAATTAATTTCTGTAAAAATTATATGTAACAATTAAATTACTTGTAAATTATTTTCAAAAGGTAGGTATAAGCAGCTTTGCTCCTATTTCCACTTGTTTAATTTAATTTAGTTTTTTTTTCATATTCTATTTCTTTATTTTACTTTATTTCTTTTTAAATTTAATTTACTTTAGTTTATTTTAATATGTTTTAAATTTCTTTTTAACTTAATATGCATATATTTTCATTTTTATTTCAAAATAACATTTTGATTAAAAATTTAATTTCATTATTTCTTGGGTGGGGCCGGTTGTCTACTAGCAACAACCACATTTTTAAATGTGGTTGATATTTGTCGATCAGTGAATATCAAACACTTTTAAATGTGTGGTCATGGTTGATATACGTCGATCAGTGAATATCAACCACATTTAAAAATGTGGTTGTTGCTAGTATTATCATGATTCAGCTCCTTTTGATTTGAAATACTAGGGTTTGGAGGAGGGCGATCGGAGGAGTGTGGCTGGTATGGTGATAGGACGTGTGAGGTGAGGTGAAGCGTGATCACATGAGAGCGGATGGGAGGTTGGTGGGAATTGGGACGCAGAGGAGGGGTCGTTGGGAGGGAAAGCTTTGGGGAGTGGTGGACGTAGGAGCTGGCGATGGAGGAAGGAGGGTCAAGGGTGGTGGATGCAGGAGCTAGCGGACAGAGGGGAAGTGGAGGGGGGTGGAGGAACGAAGTGTGGAGGACGCGAATGTAAGAATGGGCGGAGGGCAGAGGAGGAATGGGGGGGGGAAGCGTAGCAGGGAGGTGCATGGGCGTGGAGGTAATCACAGGTTGTGGGAGGGGGAGCTGCAGGGAGGAAGGAGGGTTGGGGGTGGTGGGCATAGGAAATGGCGGTGGATAAGGGGAGGAGTGGAGTGAGAGGAGCGAGGATGGTATGGAGAGACGTCGTGAGGGTGGGTGTTTGAACTTCAAGGAGAGGCATGGAAGCTATGTTAGTGTGGCTGGAGGTGGTGGGTGATGGACAAAGGAAAGCGTGGAGTGTTGGAGGGTGCAACAAAAAGGATGACACACAGGAGGTGCATCAGTGGAGTGGGGAGTGGAATGTGGATAGGAGGCCTAGTTGCTATAGATGAGGCAAGGGAGCGTTGGGTTGGGAGGATCATGCAGGTGTGTGGTGATGGCCGCGGTATATTGGGTTTGAGAGGGTTGCATGGAGTTCAAAGGTGTGTGTCGGAGTAATATGAAGGTGGGAGGAAATGAAGGGAAGAGAGTGAAGTGGGAGTGGAAGTTGGAAATGCAGGGGGTAAGAGAGTGGAGGTGGGAACGATTAGGGTTAGAGAGTGGAATAAATGGAGCAGATGAAAGGGTTGGGACGTGGTTCATGGGTGATGCAGATGGGGAGCAGTGAGGGGAGTGTAATCATTGAGGGAATGAAATGTGAAGAAGAAATTAGCGTGATAAATGAAGAAGAATGAAAAATGAATGGACGAATGGAGAAAACTGGAGAACCAAGAGCTTGTAAGAATGAGGGAATCGAGAGCTCTGATACCACTTGTAAGGATTCATCCTTACATAGTTATCATATTTGATAATATATATATTTTTATAATTGAATTGATAATTTTACAATAGGAATGGCCGATATTAAATATGGCCTAACGGGAATAGACATGTCTATTGATAAATAGACATGTCATTTAATAATTAATAATTAATTATCCCAATCTAATAATAAATACATTTGTAATAACTAATTAGGTTTATTACACCAACTTTGGTCTATTGGACCTTAAAAAGGTAAGGAGTCAGTTGGTTTCCTTTAGAATTGTATTTCTATGATCCAATAGCTTTAAGAGAAGCATTCATAAATTCCCATAATTGTGATGAGTTAAAAGGTTAGGAAGGTTAATATTGTAGCAAATATTTTGAAATTGTAATCTAATGTGGGTGTATGTAGGGCATTCTATGAGAAAGTGATTTACATATTCAACCTTCTTTGTGTCACAAAGATGAAAAAATATTTTATCCCATGGCATTTTAGGAATTAGCCAGCACCTTGTTTCACTATGGAGCTTGTGAGAGTTTGTTCTTATTTTAGTAATGTTGAAATTTTGATTTTTTTTGTGCCAGTTAAAGTAGAGAATTACATTTGATATTCTATATTAGGGTTGATCACATCCTTATAATATCTTAATTTTCCCTTATCCTTTAACTCTTTATCACACCACATCTTCTCCATAAATTTAGATGTAATAATACTTTTAATATTATCACTATTCTACAGAGTGATCTCTTCCTCAACTCCCTAATGATTTAGCCAAGACTTGACATCTTTTTTCCAACCTTGCTTAACTTGTAGGTGGTTTGAATAGAGTGAAGCAATCTGAGGAATTCCCTTGTATCCCATGTTGTTTATCATCTTCTTGTATATTAGGTGCCTAGTCATATCTATGCTCTCAATTGGGGAGAGAGTCAAAGACTCACTTTTATGAGGATAGGGTAGGGTGTATTGCCTTTTGTTTTAATATTACATGTTATAAAGTACTTTTGGTTTTTCTCTATACTTCTTTGTGATTCTCTAGAGATGTTTCTACCCCAAAATTCACAGTTATCATATAAGATAATCAAAGTGATGAGAGTTTCAAAGAAAATTTTGTTACTATCCCAAAGCCAAAGGTCTACTGATTTACAATTGTTTTAGGTCCATAATAGTTTTTCCACCCTCCATGAATCCTTTTCTCAATGCTATAGTTCCAATTAAGTTATGATAAATATCAATTCTGAAATACTTAAACTAAGTCACTTCCTCCAAGTTGTTGTTCTCATACATGAAATTATTATAAGTGATCTTTTGGGATTTGATTATCGTAACCTTTGTTTTGTCAGTGTTAGCAACCATACCCATATTAGAGCATTATGTCAAATGATTAAATCTAAGTCAACAAAGAGACACATAATATTAGTTTTATTATTGTGAGACTACTCAACAATGGTCCTAAGCATAACAAGGTGGTCCACAATTGAATGATAGCCCCAAAATCCTACCTAGCCTTTACCTTTTTTTTGTGACTTTCTAGCCATATGTTGATCTTATTTTTTAGAATAATTCCATATAATTTGGCTAAGATAGGCCTAATAATAATGGCCCTATGATAAAATGGATTGTTTTTATCTCCAGTTTTAGAAATAGGAACAATGAGGCTTTTTGTCCAAGGTTTAGGGAAAACTATGATTGACTGCTAAATTGAAGAGCTTATGGATGTGAGGGATGATGATAGGCCCACCAATTTTTAGTATTTTTTCTTTGTGTCCTTTGCTTCCCCTTTTGAGAGGTCTCTTAACCCCAAACTTCATGTCTTCTAAAGAGAAAACTTCTTCCTTTATAGAAAGGGTTAAATGTCGTCCACGATAATAGGGGTAGCAAGGTTGGACATGACAATTTTGGTTATTAACTTGAGAAGGGAATAATAATGTAGTTATAATTGCATTGACTATATAAAAAATCCTACCCTCATTATTAATGATCCAAAATCTATCAAATAAAAAAACACACATATATTGGAAAAAAAAACCAACAACTTTATTCCATATAAGTTAAATTTACAACTAGTATAAGTTTTTTCAATCTATCTTCATCAAGATTTAAGCTTGAAAAATGAATTATCATTGTTAAGAAATAACATATATCTCTAATTATATGAGCACAAGCATTTAAAACTATTAATTTTCCTTTAAAACATATCTTTCTTTACGAGCATCACTATCCAAAGAAAAAAATAAAAAAATAGTATTCATGTGATAGGATTCTCTCACATATAAGAGACTCCATTTTCATCCATATATACCAAAATAATCTTACATTCCTCCACGTTTTGAGCCTATTGTTCATGTGATAGGCTCCTCTCACCGATAAGAGACTCCATTTTCGTCCATATATACCAAAACAATATTACATTCCTCTAGGTTTTGAGCCTACTTTTCTAAAGTACTAACTATTGTGGTGTGTTCCTTGTAGATGTGTAAGATTGGGATTGATAGGAAACACAGGAACATTGATTCAACCTATAAGACTAATCAAGAGAGGGAATGATGCATGTGTTGTTCTTTGTTGTTCACCCGATCATTCACTAGTTTTGAATTAATGAAAATATGAACGCTGTGAAGCCCCTCTTCCATCATCATGTTCTTCAATGTAAGCAGATTTATTTTCGTAGTGTAGTTTTTTTTATACATATATGTGCCTTTTTGAAAGGATATTGAGTGATCATTGTCAATTGAGTGTAGATCGGATGGTTGGGAGGAATGATGTTATCCTCCCCACCTGGGTTCAAATCTAGCTTTGTGACACTTATTCCTTAGGAGCCGACTTTGATTATGTAATGATTGTAACTCTAAAATACCTTGATTCTTCGAAATATCAGATATTGACATTCTCCAAATAAATAATATTGAGTGACCATTGTAATAAATAAAACCCCTTACCCCACTTTAACTTGGGTTTACTTTTGATGCACTATGGTCAAGATATGAGCGACTTGAAAATCAATCACCAAAGAGGAATCAATATATTGGATGGCTAATAATATATGTAATTTAATAATAAATATTTTTATAATATTATATTTAAAAACCTTTAAAAGAATATTGATTTTGAAAAGATATTTATAATTTTTTAAACTACTTTTAAATTAATTATAAAATATTATATAATATTTAAATTATTTCTCTTTATTATGATTATAATGTTGCATATTGTTAATATGATTCATGAGATGTTCATTTCCTTTTTATCGTGAAGTTTAGACAATTAAAATAAAACAGGTGAATAGATTTCCTTTTTCCCTTTACTAAGGAAAACGAAACCAATGTAAAACATGTTCATTAAATGTTTTCCTTTTCTTATCAACTTGGAAAAATTAAAAATGGGATAGGCTCATTGAACATGGGAGATTTCCTTTTTACATATGTTGATTCCAATGAGTAAAGTTATACTTTGCACAACCCAAAGATGACATGTACACTCAACTTTAATTCGAACACAAACTCCACATGTATATTAAATTTTCATTTTAATAAATAATATTACCTATAAATATCAATAGTAGTTTTTTTCGCTAGAAATAATATTAGGATAAAACAATTTTATTTTTACAGTTTAATTCAATAACAAATTTAACATTTATTACATCATATGATGTTTTCACATTGAAAGAGATAGATTAAAAAATAGTGAATTAAATCTCGTACTAGATTGTTATATTTAAATTTTCCACACGTCACTATTGAATAGTGTATTTAACAACCCACCCACACTTATTATCAAGCTTACTTGATTGCATTTTACAATTAATTTTTGTTAAGGACTTTTTATAGGAATCACTAAATTTTCTTCTTGGAATGGACTGGAGCTATAACAGCTTTGGGTATAGACAACAATCAACTGGGAAACATATACCATGAATAAATTTGTTCTTAAAATGGATTTGGGATAGGTATATAGAATGAATATGTCTTTTTGTGAACCTCGTAATTTTAGTAAGTATGATGCCTTTCTGTATGATAAACCATCACTATAAAGTATAATGCAAAAGCTAGAAAATAAATACCACTAAGTTGTAAACAAGAAGAAAAATCCAATTTCAAAAAGAGCAATCAGATGGCTGAGCATTAAATCCTATGATAGCCATAACAATCTACAACTATTAGCATAGATAGAGGCCTCTGTGCAAAGTAGAAAGGTGACTAAGGTATTATATCAAAACTATACGTTTATGGATGAGCGGAGTAAGAAGAGCTGGCATATCTTCAACATTTGAGGTCGCTGGAGAACTTATGCACATAAACGTTTGAAGCTAAAGAGTTGCCAAGTCTTGAACATCTGAGGTCATTTTAGTAGTTGCGGGCATATGAATGTGTGAAGATAAAGAGCATACAGGGGCCGGCACAACAACCACAGCTTTGAGAACTATATGTTTATGGATGCTCGGAGTTAGATGAGCTTCCAGATCTTCAACATTAGAGATTGTGGGAGAAGCTCTTGGAATGTAAATGTGTAGCTGAAGGGCATACAGGGATTGGCACAACTGACACAGCTTCAAGAACTTGATGTTTTTGCATGCTCAGAGTTAGAAGAGCTGCCAGGTCTTGAACATTTGAGGTCATTGGAGAAGTTGCGGGCACATGAACGTGTGAAGCTAAAGAGCATAACACAGCTTTGAGAACTATACGTTTATGGATGCTCGGAGTAGGAAGAGTTGCCAAGTCTTGAACAATTGAGGTCATTGGAGAAGTTGTGGGCACATGAATGTGTGAAGCTAAAGAGCGTACATAGGCTGGCACATCTGACACAACTTCGAGAACTATACATTCATGGATGATCGGAGTTAGAAGAGCTTCCAGATATTCAACATTTGAGGTCGTTAGAGAAGTAGTGGGCACTTCAATGTGTGATGTTGAAGAGCATACAGGGGCTGGCACAGTTGACACAACTTCAAGAACTTGATGTTTCTGCATGCTCAGAGTTAGGAGAGCTTCCAGGTTTGAACATTTGAGGTCGTTGGAGCATTTAAAGGAGAATGGATGTGTGAAGATGAAGAGCATACAAGGGTTGGCACAATTGACACAGGTTCACGAACTTGGTGTTTTGGATGCTCGGAGTTAGAAGAGTTTCCAGGTATTGAACATTTGAGATCATTGGAGAAGTTGTGGGCACATAAATGTGTGAAGCTAAAGAGCATACAGGGGTTGGAAAAACTGACACAACTTCAAGAACTATACATTTATGGATGCTCGGAATTAGAAGAGCATACAGGGGTTGGCACAACTGACACAACTTCAAGAACTTAATGTTTCTCCATGCTTGGAGGCAGAAGAGTTTCCAGGTCTTGAACATTTGAGATCATTAGAGTAGTTGTGGGCACATGAATGTGTGAAGCGGAAGAGCATACAAGGGTTGGCACAACTGACATAGCTTCGAGAACTTAGAGTTTCAAGATGCTCGGAGTTAGAAGTGCTCCCAGGTCTTGAACATTTGAGGTCGTTGGAGAATTTGTGGGCACATGAGTGTGTGAAGCTAAATAACATATAGCGGTCGACAAAACTGACACAACTTCGAGAAATATACGTTTATGGATACTCGGAGTTAGAAGAGCTTCCAGATCTTAAACATTTGAGGTTCAACATTTGAGGTCGCTAGAGAAGTTGTGGGCACGTGAATGTGTGAGGCCGACATAGCAGACACACCTTCGAGAAATATACGTTTATGGATACTCGGAGTTAGAAGAGCTGCCGGATCTTCAACATTTGAGGTTGCTAGAGAAGTTGTGGGCATGTGAATGTGTGAAGCTGAAGGGCATACAGGTTTTGGTACAACTGACACAACTTCAAGAACTTGATGTTTATGCATGCTCGATGTCAAATCCCCAAAAAATCATCTTAAAAATATTTTATGTAATTTTATTTCTTGCGAGTTAGACACGTTAATGTATTTAGTGAATACTACATTATGGGTCAACTGGCTTAGTGTGTGCAATGTAAAAGTTGGGTCATGATACGACAAATGGTGAAATATGGAGGATAAAAGACTTCCATGTGCCAAATAGGTTGATTGCATGCATTGTAATGCATAGAGAGTGGAAAGTAACTAAACTTCCATGATGAGGATAACCACCAGTTACGTGGAGGCAAAGGCAAGAAGACCAACTCCAAGAATTGGCGACAAAGAGTTATTCCTTTGAGAAGAATGTTTTCTTGGGAAGAATTGAGCGGAGGAATTTGTTTTGGGGTTAGAAGGAAAAATGAAAGAAAAAGTAGATAAATGAAATAGTGAGAATCCCTGAGGAATTGAACTGAGGGATGATGCCAGAAACTAGAACCCCTTTAAATTTGATGGGAAATCTTGTATATAAATTGTTTGAGTGAAAATTGGTATCATTGTAACTTCTGTCGATATAAGTTGTGATAAAATTATTTAAATCGATTTCTATATGCTAGTTGTTGCATGACTATTTAGTTTTAGAATTCGATTCATTTCCTTCGTTGTGTTGAAAAATCTGCCCTAGAATTGAACTACCTTTCCCATATTCAAGTGATCGGCTCATTGTTCAATTTGAGTGGTCACTTGCGTTTTAGAAAAGGGATAAATTCATTGGGATGAGTTCGAGTTTGGGCAACATAAGATAAGAAACTAGATGTATGTTATCTCTGTTAAATTTAAACCAAATAGACTAGCAGGATAACTGAAAGAAGCATAATCACAAGATAGACACAATATTTACCCTGGGAAACCCTCATGGGGTAGAAAACCCAGCAAAGCTTTCCTCAATAAGATGATTAACCAAAATACAAGATGTGCTCCCTCCTTCTATTCCTCCTTAGCAGATCTCCTAGACAAGTGCGCCTCTTTTCACAAGTGAGTGAGTGATCTAATGAGGAGTTCACCTCCTCTATTTATACACACTCTTGACCACCAAAAATACCTAGTGGGGCCGACCTCTCCTGGAGAAGTCTAATAACCCCTAAAACCCAACTTTAGGGATGACCCCCACATGGTGGGTCTAACAACCCTAGTTACCACAATTCTTCGGAGGAATAAGCATCTCCAGATACATAATAAAATCACATCGGAGGGATGGAACATCTCCGGAATAAATAATGTACAAATATAATATTCTTAGAAGTTACAATATTCAACACTCTCCCTTAATGAGAAGGATATTATAACAACATCTGCAGGAGCAAGGAGTCATTTACTACATCATCTATATATCATCGGAAGCTTTCTTCAATTCATCATCATCAGTAACTTGACTAGTTACTGGAACATCAATATCATCAGAGTTGATAGTACTCAATCATCAGCATCGTTATAACAACATCGTCAACACACGATCAACAGCATCGTCATCACATGACCATCGGCATCACGATCAACATCGTCATCACACGATCATCAGCATCACGATCAACATCATCATCACACGATCATCAGCATCACGATCAACATCGTCATCACACGATCATCAGCATCATCATCACACGATCATTAGCATCGTCATCACACGATCATCAGCATCACGATCAACATCATCATCACACGATCATCAGCATCACGATCAACATCGTCATCACATGATCATCCCAGTTCTCTATGTCCAAGAATGATGCAAACCAGTCATGTACCTTTTGAACTGAAGTCCAGGGACGATCCAGTCCTATCATGTACCTTTTGAACCGAAGTCCAGGGACGATCTAGTCCTATCA
Source organism: Larix kaempferi (assembly GCA_027924585.1). Lineage (NCBI taxonomy): Eukaryota > Viridiplantae > Streptophyta > Pinopsida > Pinales > Pinaceae > Larix > Larix kaempferi. The sequence continues at coordinate 67,044,983 of BSBM01000361.1, read as the reverse complement.
TGTTCTCGGAGACCTCATGTCTATGGCTCAGTTTACAGGACCAAAGTCCAAGGATGATCCAATCCTTACCGTACATTTAGGACAGCGTCCAAGGATGACTTAATCCTCAACCGTTCATTTAGGACCACGTCCAAGGATGACTTAATCCTCCACCGTGCATTTAGGACCACGTCCAAGGATGACTTAATCCTCCACCGTGCATTTAGGACCACGTCCAAGGATGACTTAATCCTCCACCGTGCATTTAGGACCACGTCCAAGGATGACTTAATCCTCCACCGTGCATTTAGGACCACGTCCGAGGATGACTTAATCCTCCACCGTGCATTTAGGACCACGTCCGAGGATGACTTAATCCTCCACCGTGCATTTAGGACCACGTCCAAGGATGACTTAATCCTCCACCGTGCATTTAGGACCACGTCCAAGGATGACTTAATCCTCCACCGTGCATTTAGGACCACGTCCAAGGATGACTTAATCCTCCACCGTACATTTAGGACCTACGTCCAAGGATGACTTAATCCTCAACCGTTCATCAAGGACTTCATTCTCGAAGACTTACGTCTACGGCTCTTCTTTAGGACCGAAGTCCAGGAATGATCTAATCCCTTCATATGTTCACCAGGAACTTCATTTTCGAAGACATATGTCTACGGCTCTTCTTTAGGACTGAAGTCCAGGAATGATTCAATCCCTTCACATGTTCAACAGAACATGTATCCTCATCATCAAAGCATGTCTAACCACAACATGTATCATCATCATCAAAACATGTATAACCACAACATGTATCATCATCAAAACATGTATAACCACAACATGTATCATCATCATCAAAACATGTATAACCACAACATGTATTATCATCATCAAAACATGTATAACCACAACATGTATCATCATCATCAAAACATGTATAACCACAACATGTATTATCAAAAGCATGTATACATCTATCATCATCAAAAGCATGTATACATCTATCATCAAAAGCATGTATATCTAATCATCAAAAGCATGTATACATCTATCATCATCAAAAGCATGTATACATCTATCATCAAAAGCAAGAATATAAGAGTCCTACATCTAAATAATTCTAGGTAAATAAGTGCAGTAAATAGGTAACCTCATCATTGATGAGATAGACTTGTTTGTCAGATACTGTGCTACTCCCCCTTTCGAGGAGGGTCCTTCTGAACTACACCAAGCTTGTCTCGGAAATGTTCAAACTTCACTCGAGACAGAGGTTTGGTCAGGATATCAGCAATTTGATCCTCAGTGCTTATATACTCTAGCTTGATAGCTCCTTTCTGCACCATATCTCGTATATAAAAGTATCTGATCTCTATGTGCTTTGACTTATCGTGAAATACATGATTTTCAGTCATCTTGATGCAGCTTTGATTATCACACATAATCACAGTGGGGTCCATTTCTAAGTCAAACACTCCAGATAAAAGTTTCCGAAGCCATACTGCTTCATAGCTAGCATAGCAGGCAGCTATATATTCAGCTTCAGCAGTACTGAGGGCCAGACTCGATTGTTTCTTGCTGAACCATGAGATCATGGCAGATCCAAGACCATAACATCCACCTGAAGTACTTTTTCTATCTGAGACACTACCTGCCCAATCAGAATCTGAGTAACCATGTAGTCTGAGTTCATGACCTCCAAGATAAAATAGGCCAAAATCTAATGTACCTTTTAGGTACCTCATTATATGCTTTGCAGCTATTAAGTGAACCTTTCTAGGTTCTACTAGATATTGACTTAGGGTATTTACAGCAAAGCATATATCAGGCCTAGTATTGGTTAAGTACATTAATGATCCAATGATTTTTCTATATAGAGTTATGTCCACTAATTCTGATGAATCATTAACTAATAACTTTAAGTTGGAGTCCGCCATGGCTTTACACTCCAACATATCAGATCTTTTGAGAATCTCCACAGTATACTTACCTTGATTTAGAAAGATTCCTTTTGGTTCTTGCCATACTTCTAAGCCTAAGAAGTAATGCATTAATCCGAGATCTTTCATCTCGAATTCTGAAGAAAGCTTCTTCTTACTTTCAATAATTTGTTTCTCATCTCCAGTTAGGAATAGATCATCTACGTATAACAGCAATATAACTGGTTCATCATCCATCACTTTGAGATAAAGATTTGGGTCAGCTTTACTTTTGGTAAAGCCCATGCTAGTTAAGAAATTGTCAATCCTTCCGTACCAAGCCCTGGGAGCTTGTTTCAACCCATATAATGCCTTCTTCAATTTGCATACATGAGTTCTTCCATCATTAACCTCAAACCCTTGAGGTTTCTCTATTTATACTTTTTCTTCAATTAAACCATTCAGAAAAGCTGTCTTAACATCCATTTGGTGTAATTTCCACTTCATCATGGATGCAAGTGCCATGATAGTTCTAATTGAATTATACCTAGCAACTGGTGGAAATGTTTCTTCATAGTCAATTCCCTCCTTCTGAGAGAATCCTCTGGCTACAAATCTTGCTTTGTATTTTTCAATGCTTCCATCCGCAACATGTTTTATTTTGAAAATCCATTTGGAAGAAACCACACTTTTATCTTTCGGTTTGGGAACTATATCCCAAACATCATTTTTCATTATTGACTGATATTCTTCTGTCATTGCTTCTACCCATTCTTTCTTCTGAGCTGCCTCTTCATAGCTAGTAGGTAGTTGATCCACAAGATCACACATCAAGGCCATATAGTTGGACACTAGCTTTGGTTTCTTTCTTTCTCTAGTGGAGCCTTCAGGAGCTCCATATCTTTCAGCCCCTTGAATAATATCTCTAGCCCATGCTGGCCTTCTTTTCTTGGATAAGTCTGTAATAGGAGGCTCTTGTGGTTCCAACATGTCATGATCCTCTGGAGAATCATCTTCAAGCATGGGAACAGCCTCTGTGATTCTGGGAGAAGTATCTTCTTCATAGATTTCATCAAGTTGGCACTTCTTGGATTTCTTGAGAGCTGCTTCTTCATCAAATGTTACATCTCTACTTATTTCTATGTGATGAAAACATGGAATGTAAATTCTGAAGGCTTTGGATGATTCACAATAACCAACAAATATTCCCTTCTTACCAGAAGGGTCCAACTTGGTTCTCTTTTCTTTTGGAATGTGGATGTACACAGGACACCCAAATATTTTAAGATGACTTACCTCAGGCTTCTTACCTGTAAACACTTCTTCTGGAGTTTTGAACTCAAGAGCACTATGAGATAATCTATTTTGCACATATACTACTGTCTTGGCTGCCTCAGCCCATAGATACATGGGAAGATCTTGATCATGTATCATGGTCTTCACAGCTTCCATGATTGTTCTATTTTTCCTTTCAGCCACCCCATTTTGTTGGGGATTATAAGGAGTAGTTAGTTCCCTTTTAATTCCAGCTTCTTTACAAAAGTCCTCAAATTCCTTTGAGGTAAATTCTCCGCCAGTATCTGTTCTGAGAATCTTGATTCTCTTTTCTGATAGATTTTCTATTAGAGCCTTGAACTCTTTAAATTTTCCAAAGACTTCATTCTTACCTTTCAGGAAGTATATCCAAGTTTTCCTTGAATGGTCATCAATGAATGAAAGATAGTATTCAAACCCACTTAGAGAAGTGGTGGGCATTGGTCCACATACATCCGAGTGTATTAGTTCTAAAATGTTCTTAGTCTTTGTTTCACTCTTTGGAAAGGGGTTCTTGATATTTTTCCCTTTCTTACACCCTTTACATGAGCCATCATGATCAGCTTTCAAATTTGGTAATCCTATGACTACCTTGCTTACATAGGGTAAGGCTTTAAAGTTGATGTGAGCTAATCTTCTATGCCATAGCTCACTGGGGCTAGAGATCTCATGTGCAAGGGCAGCTTCTGGATGGCCCTTGAGTTTATAGAGACCTCCTTCTTCTTCACCAATAACAACTGCATCTTTAATTGTCTTTCCTTTGGACCACATGAGTACTTGTCCATCTATGAAGGCTACTCTAAAACCTTTCTTATCTAGTGCTGAAATAGAGAGAAGGTTTTTCTTTAAACCTGGTACATATAAGATGTCTTTCATCTTCAAGGGTGTTCCAGAATCTAGCTTATAGCTAGCTTCACCAATTCCTTTGATGGGATATTGGTAGTCATCTCCTAGAGATACTTTCTGTGAAGAAGTCTTTTCTTCAAGATTTGAGAATGTCTTCCTTTGACTTGTCATGTGCTTGGAAGCACCACTGTCAATGAGCCATGTATCTTCTCCAGGAGATATAGATCTAGAGAGTGCAGAGAATAGAACATATTCTTCTGGATCTTCTTTCTTCACCTTACATCTTTTCCTTTTAGGCTTTACCTCTACCTCTTCTTCTTATTCATCTTCTTCCTCTTCTTCTTCTTCACTATCATTTTCTGCCATATGTGCATGATGTCTTTTGTGGAAGAACTTCTTCTTTTGAGAAGGACAAAATCTGGAGATGTGTCCTAATTTATGACAATTGTAGCATTCTACTGTGGAAAGATCTCTTGCTGAATTGGGTCCTCTTCTCTTGTTAGATCTAGAGAAGTGTTGAGATCCTTTGTGGTCAACTTTCTTGAGATGACTCATTCTTCTTCTTTTGGTATGAGTGGCCAAAGCTTGGTCATCCTCTTTGAGAAGAGCTTCTCTGTTTGCAACCCTAGCTTCTTCTTGAACACAATCCTCCCATACTATATCAAACTTCATGCTCTCTTTCCTGGCACACATGGTTTGTATAAATGACTCCCAAGATCTAGTGAGACCATTGAGAGCAGTCATCACAAGTTCATCCTCATCAAGGGTATCACCAGTTGCATCTAGTTGTTCCTTGATTTGTGAAACCCTTGAGAAGTAGTCTTGAATGGATTCTCCTTTGTGCATCTTGGTACTCTTCAATTGAGTCCTCAGGTTCATCTTTCTATTGATGTTCTTTCCTTCATACATTCTTCCTAGGGCATCATACATTTCCTTTGGAGTCTTCTTGGAGGCCACTTGGGGAATCAAGTGGTATTTAATGGAATCAACTATGATTCTCTTTGCCCTAATCAAATCCTTCCTATGCTTTTCTTTGGCTTCATCTCCTTCTGGTTCTGCAACTTCTTCCTTGATATACTGAGCAAGATCATTCTCCTCAAGAATGAGACCAATTCTGTATTTCCATGCCCAGAAATTTTCTATACCTTCTAGCTTGTCTTCAAGCTTAGTTTTTGGAGCCATCTTCTCTTGGGGGAGTCCAAGAGACAGAGAAGACTTACCTGAAAAGTTACTTTTCACTTTTCCGGAATCTGGAACAGAATTTTATCGCACTTTTGGTAGAATTAGGGTTTGACTTTCCCAGAGTTCTACTCAACCAAAAATTTCGATCTATAGCTCAAAAGAATGCTCTTGAGAAGGGCTATCCAGCCATGTAATCAGAATTCAAAAATTTCAACTTTTTTCTGAAACCAAAATCTGACGTATCGCACTTTTGGTAGAATTAGGGTTTGGATTTCTCGAAGTTCTACCCAACCAAAAAGTTCGATCTAGGGCTTAAAAGAAAGGTATTGAAAAGGGCTATCCAGCCATGCAACCAAAATTCAATAATACCAACTTTGGGCTGAAACCCTAACTTCACCGGAGAGAGAGAGAGAGGTATTCTTACTTGTGAAAGATGTCCTATTCAGTATGGCTCTGATACCATGTTAAATTTAAACCAAATAGACTAGCAGGATCACTGAAAGAAGCATAATCAAAAGATAGACACAATATTTACCCTGGGAAACCCTCATGGGGTAGAAAACCCAGCAAAGCTTTCCTCAATAAGATGATTAACCAAAATACAAGATGTGCTCCCTCCTTCTATTCCTCCTTAGCATATCTCCCAGACAAGTGCGCCTCTTTTCACAAGTGAGTGAGTGATCTAATGAGGAGTTCACCTCCTCTATTTATACACACTCCTGACCACCAAAAATACCTAGTGGGGCCGACCTCTCCTGGAGAAGTCTAATAACCCCTAAAACCCAACTTTAGGGCCGACCCCCACATGGTGGGTCTAACAACCCTAGTTACCACAATTCTTCGGAGGAATAAACATCTCCGGATACATAATAAAATCACATCGGAGGGATGGAACATCTCCAGAATAAATAATGTACAAATATAATATTCTTAGAAGTTACAACATTCAACAATCTCACTAGTATCAGCTAAACTATGTTAATTTGGGGATAGAAAAAATAGATTGAAGTATAGGTCTTATGGCCTTGTTGAACCTAACCAATTTATTAGTTGTTTGCACACTAAAATATTTATAATTAAAAGAAAATAAATACAAAAAATTGGAAGTATTGACATATCCCTGCATTTACTACTGCATTTACTACTACAAAGTTTGAGAATGAAAAAGTACAAAAAAAATTACTAATAGTAACTAGATACAATCCACATAAAGGACATTTTGTCTCATCCTGAAATAAACCAACATCAAGTAACAATATAGGAAGAAATTTAAAATTTGGACCAATACGCAAAATATGTTATGAAGAGAGATACATTCAGAACTAACACACTAACACATTTGGAATTTATTATTATGTGTAGCCGCATAAAGGGATGTGTATTCCACCTTTAATACTAACTAAACCATTAAGGCATTTCATACAAAGGAAAATTGCAAACATAATGGCCAATATGATTGTATAATATAAGAAGAGTTCAATAGAGGAAATTGATTCATGGTTCTTTGTATACCATATAATCTATTGATTTATCAATCAACAGAGTTTAAGAGTTTCAGTTTTAATAACTTCTAGGACGGCTTATAAGAAAAGAGCACGGCTCTAAAGGCTTGTGCAAAGAAATTCATCTATTCCTATAAGTAAAACCTTGGGATGATCATCATTCAAACCCTTGTAGAAATTTTGTGCAGGACATTTAACTTACTTGAAACCTTTTGCACTTTAGGACACAGGCATTGGTAGATCAACTTCACTTATGACAATTCACAACCGAAATTTTAAATAGTTTTTTGTGACATATTAAACCCTGTATAATAAATAGAGGAAGGTAAGGGAATGTGTCCTTGCAGATTTATTCCTTACACATGAACATAACTGTGAAAGTCTAAATATTATACTTTAGGAAGCGACATAGCTCCTATGAGTTCCCAAGACCTGCAACCAGTATTAAACAATATCATTGTCTATGAGTAATAATTACTATGCTAAGATGAATTACATAGTAGGTTTATAAGACTAAAAACCTAGCTCTATCTTTTAAATGAAAACATCTATACTATGCACCATTGCAAAAGAGATTCTAGGGCGTAACTGTATATTATTGGCACCCATGATGGGTAAAATGATAAATAAGAGAGATTACAAATATTTGCTCAGAAGGGACTAAGAATTTAACTTGAAATCTGGGTTTACGAAAGGTAAAAGCCTCCACGCCATGTTTAAACCTGAGAAGCAAAAAGGGGAATAAGAACCCTGAAATAGTTTAACCCAATAATTTTTAGAAATGTAATAAAAAGAATACTAATCTCAAAATAAAACTCTTACCTTTGACTTTGAGATTGGTTAACAACATATAGGATGAATCCAAAATACCACTCATATCCAATAAAAGATGAGATTAACTGTATCGTCTCCCACTCAGTTCGAGTAAATTCCTTAAAATCCTTAACAAGTATCATTTTAATTGTCCGGGCAAAAGATTTGTTTTGAAAGGAAACATCAATATTTTTTCATAACCAGCAAATACTGGCAAACATGTAATTAGCGTAAATGCTAGACAAAATACATTCTTAAATTGGACATCGACTACCATATAATATTTTTTAAACAAAACCAGAAACACAACATCGACTACCATATAATATTTTTTAAACAAAACCAGAAACACAACATCGACTACCATATAATATTTTTTAAACAAAACTAGAAACGCAACTCAGCCCTCAACTCAATTTAAACTATAAATATTTACCTTAACATTTATGCACTATAGTGCATCCCATCATCTTTGTTTTTCATCGTGAGGATTATAGCCCACATAATATCTCGATAAATGAAGAAAGTTTAATACTATTGTTTATTTATAAAGGTAAGAGTCCAACTAAATCTACAAGCCAAGCCTCTATCCCAGTTTGCTTCTCCATGTGCCCCTCATATAGCATCAAATGAGCCTAGTCTGACCTACCTTAAGGAATTGCTCAAGATCTTATTAACCCTTCAGAGTCTCCAACCAACCACTAAAATAAGTAGTAGTTGGGATGCTCGCTTGGTTGGTATGGATGCTAACAAAGAAGGAAATGATCAAGATCTTATTAACCCTTCGGAGTCTCCAACCAACCAATAAATAAGTAGTATTTGGGATGCCCGCTTGGTTGGTACAGATGCTAACAAAGAAGGATTTTTTCTAGTTCCTGGTGGTAGTCTGATTTGCATTTTGAATTTTCCAAACAATTGTGAATAAATTCTTTTGTAGATCATCACCTAACTGCCTTTCCATACTAATATTAGTGTTGGGTGTGGATGTGTTGTGGATTAGAATTCCCACAAGACAATATTTTCTCCTCCTCCTCTAGATGCGTAAGCTGCAACAATGTAGGAACAAATAGATCGGGGACATAACAAATAGATCTGGTTTGAGGTAATTGATCCAACAAACCTTGCAACACTTTCCACAATGTCGTACACACCAAAGAATTCCAAAAAGGTTGGTTGTGTCCCGTGACAGTAAGAAAAAAACACATACTTCCTCCCCGACCATTTCCTCTGCTCGGACTGCCAAAAACTTGTTGAAATATTTATTATTTTAAGTGCCACTAATAAAAGCATCTTTACAACCCTGTTTTTTAATATAATCCGCCTACATGTATAGATGGAGCCTTGTAACTTTCGGGTTGGTAGATATGTAATTTTTTGTTTTTTGTTGAAAATAAAACGAATAGTTTACAAATCTTCAACATAATGAAGGGAGCATGCGTGCATGCACTTCTAATATGTCTTGTGATCAAAGCCATTACCTAAAAGGAAAACAATTTAGAGAACACGATAAAATGACCCTGATATTGAAGAATTGTGCTAAACAGTGTCCCTATATCTGCATTTCAAAACCCTCCCATATAGTCTATAGTCTAGGTGCTTAAAATAATTTCACTTTTTGTCTTCCTATGCCCATTTACGGGTTCTTATAATGGTTGAAATTCTTGGAATTGTTTCATGTCATTGAAATATTGATATGTTAATGTGACACACTTCTACCTTTTGTGCTGAAAAGCTTTTCTTGATCGCATGTTTCAATTGAATGACTTCTAGTGTGACTTCAGGTTTTGAGCTACAATACTAGTTCGAGAGCTCTAATGAGTCTAGGATCTAGATTTGGATTTCGTTTCTTGCAATATTCACTTCATGCATCTTGTACATAACTCAGTGTTTGTATCAAACATTGCGGCTAGGTTCAAGTAGTGACCAATGCCACATCTAGAGTTAAAAAAAAGAGCTTTGATATATTTTCATACTCCTTTTGCAAATTCATAACATTCACTTAAAAACATTAACCAACGATGCAAAAGCAAAATATAACCTGTTCAAGTTGATCCATTACACTTCTCCTCTTTGCTTCTTCCTTTTCAGTTAATATCAATTCTGCATCAGTTTGGAACTGGAAAATACCAATTTGTGAGTCCCCAAGAAAATCTACAGAAGACAAATATGCCAAACCTATTTCAGTATTCGAAAGAAATTAGTAAATTCCCCATAATATTTGGTTCGCTCCCCATGTGTTGTGTGTTGTGTTCCATATGGTGGCTGTACCCCATACAGTAGTAGTTCGTTCCCCTCATGTGGTCGTTCCCCATCCATTAGGTGGATCTCCATTAGGTAGGTATCCGTCGAAGTCACCATTTTCTGCTGAACCAACTGCTCTACCAACCTATAGTTAATGCCTTCCTTACTTAGAATTACAACATTGGATTGGATGGATGGAAGGGAGGGCTTCAAGTAGAGCATTTGTACATAGGCGTTCAACAGAGCATGGGAGTTTAACTACACACTTGCTGAATGAATCATGAATATTAGCAGTAGCGGTACAATTGCTCTCTTCTATTAATCATCCTACTGTGTACCTGGGAATTTCTTAAGAAAAATACCTGTTTTAGAGCACACATTCGAGCAATGTCCATTTCAATAAGAAACTGAAAATACGTGTCCATGGATAGGAGGCACAATTATGAGGGATCCTAATCATGAAAATAAGATTCTTTCAAAGACAGAGATCTACGACTGATGCTACAGCTGGAGGACATGCAGACAACACGTTTCATTAAAAACTGCATTCCAACTCCTCCATTTAAAAGGAAAATCCTTCACCTCGACTGCAGATATGCCATGGAAAAGGGGAATCGTTGTCAGGGTACTTTGCAGAATCACACCTTGCTTCTTGTTGTTGCAGGCTTCAAGATACTCATCACAGCGAGATACAAACAATGAAGACACCCACATGTACAGTTTCACATGATGCAGATGGTATTATCGGCCGTGTGGCAGTTGAAATACTAACACCCTCGAAGCTCCCTCCGGTGCTCATTTCCCACCGCAAATCTATCGCAAATTTAAAAACTTGCACAGGGGATGCAAGAAAAGAGGATGGAAGAAACATTTAAAGGAGGATGACGTCATCCCATAGCCCCCTCTTGGGAAGGGAAAAACGAGGAGGACGTCATCCTCCTGCAACCAGTAAGAATTGAAAAAAACTTATTTAAAACAACGTGATTTAATATAATATATTTTAAATTATAGTTTCAACTATAGTCATTGGAAAAATTTATAGTATCTAGGCCAAATTAATAGGGGTTCCCCGATACATACATGATCCCCTTCAGGGACATAATAAAGATAGATCAGATTCCAAATGGAAAAGTCACAATGACAAACCGTCTTTGTTGAATTTATTGACGATATTTATATTTTTGTTATGAGTAAACATAAAATATTTATAATATTTTGAAAATAAATTATTTTATTTGTAGTAGTTTAAATGGTAGATGTTTTGGATCTTTTCGGGTTTTTTTTCGGCTTGTTTTTTACATAGAAATTTTAGATTAATTCTTGAAAACACATATGATAATTGTTAAACTAGCACACTCCATGTGATCTTAGGGTTTTTAAGGATGTTGAATCCATTTATGCATTCAAAAATAGGATTTGAGCACTTTAAAATTCATATTTTTGAAAAAAAAATCACCGGATTCCGATTAATAAACACTGGAAAGTCCAAAACATCTAATAGATAGATTATGCAGTAGTCTAAATGTTATACTTTTTGAACCTTTTGGGGGGCTTTTTTTTCGGCTTGTTTTTGACATAATACAATAGAAATTTTAAATTGATTCTTGAGAACACATATGATAATTGTTAAACTCGCACAATCTAGGTGACCCTAGTGTTTTTCAGGATGTTTAATCCATTTATGCATTCAATAACGCAATTTGAATTCATATTTTGGAAAAAAATCAGATTCCCATAAAAAAAACACCGCACGTCTAACAAATAGACTGGATGGAGTTATTCATTTTGAGGAATTTGTTGATGATGCTATCATTGACAAAGGAATGGTCTCTACCTTTTAGTATATGCTAGTTTATGTTATCTTTGGGAGTTGGTTAATTGTCCTTCTGATCTAATACAATAGTATGGTAGTTGAGTTTTTTTGCTAGCTGGAAGCATAGATATGTAGAAAGTATGTCTATTAAGAGTCTATCTGAGATACTAAGGATGCCGTTTTAGGAAGTATGCATGAACTGTCTTCTCATAACGATGTAACGTTGATTCAATTTTGAGTAATAGAGGTTTTGGACCTTTTCCGGGCTCTTTTTTTGTTTTTTTTTTTATACATAGAAATTTTAGATTAATTCTTGAAACACATAAGATAATTGTTAAACTTGCACAATATTTTTCTTTGAAAAAAAATTGCACAATCTAGGTGACACTAGGGTTTTTGAGGATGTTAAATCCATTTATGCATTCAAAATCGCTATTTGAACACTTGCAAAAAACGCTATTTGAACGCTTTTGGAAAAAAAAATACCGGATCTGGAAAGTCCAAAACGTCTAACAAATAAACTACTCAATTTTATTTGATGTTTTTTTATTTATCTAATAAATTTAGTTTGTTTTAGTGAAGGTGAACGCAATTATTATATATTACACGATTAGACATTATATTGTTGCAGAGAAGCACAATTCATTGCTCAATGTGAGTTGATAAGTGACACTTCAATAAAATAATAAAATATCATGTAAATAAAAATTTTACAATGTGGGCCTTAACCCAAAACATACAAATAAAATAATAAAATATTGAGTAAATAAAATTTTACAATGTCATAATGAAACTTGGATACTTCTTGTAATGCAATGAGAGTTGAATCATCATTAAACAATGATTTACATATGAGGGATTTGAGCACATACCATAGATTTACATATTAAACTAGTATAGATCCATCCTAACTTTGGATCTACTGGTGGAGATAGGGATCAAACAAACCACTTGAGGTGCATACTCAAGTGCAAAATTTGAGAAAAATTTTGCACCTCAAGGGATTTTATCCCTCTTGACTCTTGGTAGATCAGAAGTTAAGATGAATATACTAGTTTATGCCACAATGTTAAATGGGATTTTATGGTGATATATACTTTTATATTATAACACATTAGATTTTATTGTAAATTTAAATTCACATATAAATAAATAAGTTTAAAATATTAATTATATATTTAATTATACATGTTAAGCTTACTAAGAATATTAAGAGATATTATACTTTGGTTACATATTTTATCTTATCATTTTGTTAAAGTGAATATTGTTCCTATTGAATTAGATGCCTAATATATGAGAACAAGATAAATAACATGGAAGACAAGAGGCTTCCTAAGATTGCTTCAAACTCTAGTAAAAAACATTTGCGGCTCAAGAAAGGTTGGCATAAATATGCAAAGTCTTGGACCCATATACGACTAAAATTAGTCAAATCACAACAAAAAAAATGCCAATATACTACCAAAATGCCCATCCGAATTGTAGAATAGTTAGACAATCCCTTACAAATATTATCACGTCACTATGGATCTCTCGAGAATTTGTTCTTATTTTAGAGATTTTATTTTCTTTTGTACGCTAATTGAAACAAAGAGATAAATTTAATATTCTAATTAGGGTTGATTATCTTCCTTTTCAAATAACATGCGAGTTTATTCTACTTCCATTATTGATACCTAAGGAAACAATGGGTAGATGGTAGGAGCAATGCATGCATTTGAGTAGCCAAATCAACACATTGCAGAATGGATGTAGTGGTGGGGAAGTGAAACAAAATAGAGCATGTCCATTAAATTGGAGGGGAGGGAGTGGTGGTTTTGATTTGTTAAGGAATTTCTATCTTGGGATGAAAAGTAATGTTCAATGTGCTAAAAAATATACATTGATGTAAGAAGGCTAATTATTGAAATGCCAATAGAGAAAGACATTATAATTCTCTTTGGCAACACCATAAACATAACATTGATCACTATGTCCAAGGGATTATATATTCATTGTGATATAAAGTATGGGGTTAAGATGAATCTTTGATCATTTTTATGCCAATATGTACATAGGATCTTGTATCATGCACTGAACAAGGATTACATCGATGTAGATGTGTACTTTCATATGCTTTCCATTAAATAAGTTGATGATGGAATGAATTGTGGATATTTCATTGTGTGGAATAAAATACTAAAATGCAATGTGTTGATGTTAGGCATGGTATATGATTCTAAATAAGTGGTGCTAGCCCATTATTATTCTTCAATAAATAATTTATAATTGAATGCCTATTTTGCATTCATGTGTGTAAAAGATCATGTATGTTTTTTATACATCTTTCAGTGCTTGTAGATCACTTTGATGCTAATCTATCGTTCCTTTTGCCTACATTTATATTCGTTGTTGTTGATGACAATGGTGATGATAGTTGTTAATGTGCACTAAGACCAACTTTGGTCTATTGGATCTTAAATAGGTAAAGATTCACTTGGTTTCCTTTAGAATTTTATTTCTATGATCGAAAATATTTAAGAGAAGCATTCCTAAATTCCCATACTTATGATGAGTTAAAAGGTTAGGAAGGTCAATATTGTAGCAAATATTTTGAAATTGTGCTCTAATGTGGGTGTACATAGGACATTCTATGAGAAAGTGATTTACATCTTCAACCCTCTTTGTGTCACAAAGATGACAACCAGGGTATTTTTAAGGATTATAAAAGTATACTTAAGTATAGTATTCTAGGTGATTATTTTGGGTTGAAAAAAACATATATATAAATTGGTAGGCAAATATTCAATATAAAACATACAATTTACTACCAAAACTTGTAATTTTTGGTGAATATTATGGGGCTCTGTAGTAGGTGAGAAAATAACCCGTCTGATCGAGTGCGCTACCGAGGAATCTCTTCCAGTCATTATGGTGTGTGCTTCCGAAGGAGCACACATGCAAGAAGGAAGTTTTATTTTATGCAAATGGCTAAAATAGCTTGTGCGTTATATATTCATCAGAAGGATAAAGAGTTGCTATATTTATCAATTCTGACGTCTCCAACAACCGGTGGAGTGACTGCTAGTTTTGGCATGTTGGGAGATATCATTATTGTTGAACCTAAAGCGCACATTGCATTTGCAGGTAAAAGAGTAATCGAACAAACATTAGGTCAGAATGTGATTGAAGATTTTCAGGTGACTGAGCATTTATTTGGTCATGGTTTATTTGATCCGATTGTTCCACGTATCTCTTAAAAGGTGTTCTGAGTGAACTATTTAAGTTTTACGATCTTCCTCGTGAAAAAAATGAACGTTGAGTTTTTTCCTTATAAGGAAAAAAGATCAAATCGAGTTCCTTGTAACAGAAGTGACAGTGATATAGTTTCTTATCGTGGCAAAAGAAAGAATGATTTCTCTAAGAGAATTGCTTTTCACCCCCTTTTTACCAACAATTTATGATCCTCAATCCTATACTAACAATCAATATAGCAAATTTTCCGCTCTCCGAAATCAAAGAAATTTTGGTTAGGATTCATGTTCTTCCACTATTTTATTATATAGTATGAATAAGTGTTGTAATATATCTGTATATATATTGTAATAGATAAGATCCTCATTGTTGAACTCGGGATCTTATTCAAAAAAAAAATTGGATCCAACTTGAAATGCTTTGTCAGAATTTTTGGAAGAGATGGGGAAAAGAACAATATTTGCATACATGTATTCTATGAAGAAGGATGAATAGGACCACTCATTTGGTCCCATCACTTATTTGATCTTATAATAATTCCTTGTAATATTTATAAAAATTTAATTGATTAAGTAAGGTACTCGTTTTATGATAATTCCTCACCTACCCTCTATTTTAGTTCTTTTAGTCGGCTTATTACTTCCGGCAATTACAATGGTTCTTTGTCATCTGTATATTCAGAAAGATGAGATTTTATGAATTTTATAAAATCCGATGTAAGAAATGGGTTTGGATCTTTCAATTGCGGAACAAATAGGATATCCATATCTATTTTAGATGATATAAGATAGAACCCTTATAGACACAAAATAGGTATAAATATCCATATGTATTTCGACATATTCATATATGAATATGAATAGATTTTACCATTCTATTTTATATATAGATAATTTGGATATCTATTCATATCCATATACATATTGGATATACGCATGTTTCAATAGATAGGTATTGATCAAATAGATAGGTATTGATCAATATGTTAATATTGTCGGTTATATTTTTTATATGGTATATATATCTATTCCTATAGATATTGATACTGCACTGATCCAGTGTTGTTTCTCAAATTGATAAATTAAGGAAGGACCTTTTTTAAATGGATGGTAAGAATGGACAAGAAGATATACTTGGCTGACTTTACGGAAATGTTATCTATGTATATGGATAGCTAGTTCATAAGAGTTTGGGAACCAAAGGATAAAAAAGTTGGCTATTCCCTCAACTTCAATAGGATGGAATAGAATACAATTTTTTATGAATCATCAATCCAAATGGCTTTGGATAGAACCTATAACAGGGGTCTCGAAAAGGAAGTAATTTCTTTTGGGCTTGTATCCTCTTTCTGGGTTCACTAGGATTTTTCCTGGTCGGTATTTAGAGTTATTTTGGTGAGAACCTGATACCCCTATTGTCATCTCAGCAAATACTCTTTTTTCCACAAGGAATTGTAATGTGTTTTCATGGTATTGTAGGTCTGTTCATTGGCTCTTATTTTTGGTGCACAATTTTGTTCAATGTGGGTAGTGGCTATAATAAGTTTGATAAAAGAAAAGGAATTGTATGTCTTTTTCATTGGGGTTTTCCTGGAATAAACCGTTGTATTTTCCCATGATTTCTTATGAAGGATATTCAGATGATCAAAACGGAAGTTCAAGAAGGTATTTCCCCTCATCATGTTTTTTATATGGAAATAAAGGGCCGACAAGACATTCCTTTAACTCGTACTGGTGATAATTTGAACCTAAGGGAGATCGAACAGAAAGCTGCTGAATCAGCTCGTTTCTTGCGTGTATCCATTGAAGGGTTTTGAAATGAACCGGGGGGTTATTTATCCTCGACATACATTAAAATGTCGAGACATTTGAATATGGATCAAATCAAGGAACATTAATTAATATCCAATCAAGAAATTTCAATATTGTATTTCATATAAATTGAAATAAATATTGAAATATTATTGTATGTAAATGGAACGATATAGGATCTTTATGAACAATATAAGATTTTTATTAAATAGTATAGGAAGAGGTAATATAGGAAGAGCAATAAGTTATGATAGAACTAAATGGTATTTTTCCGGGAAAAAGATCATGCAGTTAATTCCTACTAAATGATACTTATGGAATGAATCAGACCGAGATTCTTGTGGTAGTTCCCGAACACACCATATCATTTCCTATCCTAGGGAGGGAGAGCTTATAGAGCCAGTAGATGGATATGATGTATCAGAAAGAACAAATATTAGATATAGTGGTCCGGTTTCCCTAAAACTATAATATTTTTTTCTTTCATCCCGATTCTTCATCATGATCCAAATTAGTCTTATATGATTTCATCGTTATCTCATTTTTCAAGAGCATTTGTCATCTTTGAAGATAACTGGGGAAATATTTGTAAAAGATCCTTTGAATCCAGTTATCAGGATTCAAAAGATCTTGGCAATGAATAAGACTTATGTTACTTCAAGTGATTCTTCTAAAAAAGAGTCAGATAGAATGGAAAAAATGAATAGATAATTGGTCTAGATAGAGACGATCTGGAATGATCGGATATCTGGGAATGATCTCCTTATGCTTCGTCTCACTCATTTGGAGTGAACCTTTTACTTTTTCTCTGAGGATATTTTTTCTCGGGGTAAAACAATTACGCAATAGATCAATCTATGAGTCCCATACCTCATTCTATCACTCGTACTTTGTCTAGATTTCGGACAGAACTGACAAGTGAATCAGGTTCATTAGCGATTCACGAATTGGAAGTGGCCAAATATAAAGCATTAGCTTCCCTATGATATCTCGCATGTTTAGTAATACTGCCCTGGATAATTCCTATTTTATTATGGAAAGGTTTGGAGCCTTGAATCATAGATTTGTGGAATACTGGTCAATCTTATAAAATTTATGATTATCTCCAAGAAGAAAGTGCTCTAGAAAGATTTGAGAAAATAGAAGATCTATTCCTATTAGAAAAAATGTTGGAAGATTCTTTGGGAACATATTCACAAGATATTCCTATAGAGCTTCATGAAGAAACGATCCAATTGGTTGAAATGTACAATGAAGATTGTATCCAGATAATCTCACATTTATTAACAAATCTAATAGGTTTTGTTCTTATAAGTGCTTATCTCATTCTGGGTAGGAATAAACTTTCCATTCTAAATTCTTGGATCCAAGAATTATTTTATAGTCTGAGCGATACAATGAAAGCTTTTATCATCCTTTTAGTAACTTATCTATTTATTGGGTTTCATTCGCCCCACAGTTGGGAACTGATGATTGATTCGATCTCCAAAAATTATGGATTTGCTCATAACGAACAAATAATATCCGTTCTTGTTTCAACTTTTCCAGTCATCTTAGATACGATTCTGAAATATTGGATCTTCCATCATTTCAATTGTATATCTCCTTCACTTGTAGTAATTTATGATTTGATGAATGAATAAAGAATAGGTTTTTTTCTCCTACTGAAACAATTGAAATAGAATAATAAAGTGTTTTCTGTGTTCAGGAATTAGCTATTCCTCCCCCTCATTCTTCTCCTGGTGCGAGACTTCTGATTTCTTACTTTTAGCTTTGGTTCAATCAATATAGTAGCAGAATTTTTGACAGGTAACTATGATAGCTACCTACTCTCACCCGAAAAATGATTTGGAACCAATTATTGAACCATGCAAAATAGAAATACTTATGACTAGATGAAAAAGATGACTCAGTTAATTTCCATCCTGGTCATGATACATATCATCACTCGGACATCCATTTCGAATGCATATCCCATTTTTCCACAGCAGGGTTATGAAAATCCATGCGAAACAACTGGACGTATTGTATGTGCCAATTGTCGCTTGGCCAAAAAACCTGTAGATATTGAGGTTCCATAGTCCGTTCTTCCCAATACCATATTTGAAGCAGTTGTTAAGATCCCTTATGATACGCAAATGAAACAAGTTCTTGATAATGGTAAGAAGGGGCTTTAAATGTAGGAGTTGTTCTAATTTTACGCAAGAGCTTTGAATTAGCCCCTCCGGATCGTATTTCTCCTGAGATTAGAAAAAAGATGGGTAATCTTTATTTTCAGAACTATTGTCCCAATCAAAAAAACATTATTGTAATAGGTCTTGTTCCTAGTCAAAAATATAGTGAACTTGTGTTCCCCATCCTTTCACTAGATCTTGCTACTGATAAATAAGCTCACTTCCTTAAATATCCCATATATTTGGGTGGTAATAGAGGAAGAGGACAAATTTATCCCGACGGGAGTAAGAGCAACAATACGGTCTACAGTGCTTTGGCAAAAGGAAGAGTGAGCAAAATTTTACATAAAGAAAAGGGTGGATATGAGATAACTATCGATAATACATCAGACGGTGGGCAAGTGATTGACATTGTACCTCCAGTACCGGAACTTCTTGTTTTAGAAGGCGAATTGATCAAGGTTGATTAGCCATTAACGAATAACCCTAATGTGGGTGGATTTGGTCAAGGAGATGCAAAGATAGTACTTCAAGGTCTTTTATTATTCTTAGCATCTGTCATTCTGGCACAAATATTTTTGGTCCATAAGAAGAAACAATTTGAGAAAGTTCAATTGGACGAGATGAATCTTTAGGTCCATATATTTCCGAACATTAAGTTGACTGATTGAATAAAAAATTAATACCCCTTCGGAGATGGAGAGCCTTTTATCCTCCTTCTCCCTTATATTTTCTTGGAAAAATGTAATATATATCCTCATTTTTAATAAGAAGTGACTCAATAAGCATTGGAACAGATCAACTTGTTGAACGATCCTCATATGCTATATCGTGTACTAGATACATGCCATTCATTCCTTTGCTTTCCTGCCATGCTCAAAAGAAATGATCTGGAAAATAGAGATAGATCGCAGGAGGGGGAGATGAGGAAAATAACCAAGCAATCTTGGAGAAGATTACTATTTTCTTTGATTCCATTCTTGATCATATACCATTATTCTTCCTTGAAAATATTTGAAGAAATTATTCTCGTTGAGGTAAGAGGAACTAATTGGGTTTCCGATCCTGCCCTCTTCGTAAATTGCCGATTATTTTGTATGTTATACTGAGCTTAAAATTCTTAAAGAAGGAAGAGCAGACAAGTAAGGAAGGGGCAATATCACTCATTGAGTAAAACAACCCTATAAAACTTTTGGGTTCGTTCATTATGAGAGAAAATAAAATAAAAAAGGCTTTTTTTCCTCTTTTATTTTTTAAGCCAAAATAAGAAAAGATTCTATTTGCACATTTAGATTCTCATAGTTCAGGTTTTTATAGAAAATTTGCATAATCTCCCATCAGATAAATGAGAAATTTTTTAGTAGTTAATATTCTTTGTTTCTTCGTTGTTCCTTCAACAGAGATTGAAATTGGATCGATCCAATTTTGATCATATAGTGGAAGAATAGGTTGGCTTAGAACCTGACTGAAAGGCATTGAATGAAGTAAATGACAGAGTCATTGTATTTGTACAAATCTTCTCTTCTAATTAATATTAATATAGAAGAGAATCTCAAAAATAGATTTTGATAAGACCTTACCCTTCTCTGAAGGGTAAGGTCTTATCAATTTTTCACTTTCACATGTATAGTATTCCCCATAGTAAGTGCATTTCCCATACTATAGGGATCACCCTGATCCAGAATATGAACCATAGAAAAAGATACCCAGTAAACCAATCACAATAATACCAATTACAGTAGCTATCAACCAAAGAGGGATCCTTCCAATGCTTTCGGCCATTTCTCTTACTCCCTTTCACATTTTATTAAGTGGTCATGCTTGAGACGTAAACAGTCATAGCATAGATAATTATGAGTATTGGATCTATTCGAATGGAGTGAGAATATTCTCATTGTTCCTGATTGAAAAAATAATTAGAGAATAGAACAACAACTACAAAAATGAGTAGCAACCCCCAGAAGAGGTTGGTACGATTCAATTCAACATTTTGTTTGTTCGGGTTTGATTGTGTCATATCTCCATACCTTTTTTTAGATAGAGTTTATCGTTGGATGAACTGCATTGCCGATATTGATCACAAGAAAAAAAATGTCAAGACAGCTAGCTCGTGAATGGCCAACCATCTAACTGTAAAAATCAGAAAAGTTCTATATGTAGTCATTAGTGCCTCCTAAAAAGATCTAGTAAATTCATCGAGTTGCTCTAATGGATCGAAATGGCTAGTTACTAATGGAACCTCTTGTCGGCTTTCTGTGAAATACTCATTCGGCCGGGGGCTCCCAAACACATCATAAGCCAAACCCGTGCTGAGAAATAACCAACTTGCAATGAATAGAGAAGGTATGGTAATGCTATGGATAACCCAGTATCTAATACTAGTAATAATGTCAGCAAAGGAGCATTCTCCCGTATTCCTAGCCATGCTCAGCTCCATATATTATTGTAAAGTCAGTCAAGGGGGAATTGATCCCATGAAAGATAGAGATCAGGAAATGGAAAACTACTGATATCTTCTCCAATCCTTGTTCGATTGTCAATGTTATACCAAGGGTATCTTTGAAGTCTACTGGACCAATATAACTAGCCTTCTTCTGAAACAACAATACAATTTTTATGAGTATCGAGAAGGAACGAGATAGAATGAGTTTGTTCCTGTTATGTAAATATAGGCGATATTAGAGACTAAAAATGACCAAATAGTGAATTTATTTTTTGGAAAAAGGTGCAAAAATAGCCAATTGGAGAAATTTCACCCCTAAAAATTTCCCCGATGACAACCTCTTTCATCCAGTTGTGTTTTAGGAATTATTCAGTGCCATGTTTCACTATGGAGCTTGTGAGAGTTTGCTCTTATTTTTGCAATGCTGAAATTTTGATTTTCTTCTTTACGCTAGTTAAAGCAAAGAAAGACTTTTGATATTCTAGATTAGGGTGGATCACATCCTTATAATATCTTACTTTTATTTTATCCTTTAACTCTTTATTACACCACATATTTTCCTTAAATTTAGATGCAATAATACTTTTAATAATATAATTATTCTACAAAGTGATCTCTTCCTCAACTCCCTAATGATTTATCCAAGACTTGGTATCTTTATGCCAACCTTGCTTAATTTGTAGGTGTTTTTGAATAGAGTATGAAGCAATATTAGGAATCCTCTTGTCTTCCATGTTCTTTATCATGTTCTTGTACATTAGGTGCATAGTCATAGCCATGCTCTCAATTGGGGAGAGAATCAGAGACTCACTTCTATGAGGAGGATAGGATAGGGTATATTGCCTTTTTTTTTAATATTATATTTTATGAATCACTTTTGGTTTTGTTCTATCCTACTCCATGATTATTTAGAGATGTTTCTACCCAAAAATTCACAACCATATAAAATAACCAAAGTGACGAGAGTTTCAAAGAAAAGTTTGTTCCTAGGTCTACTAATTTACAATTGTTTTTAGGTCCATAATAATATTTCCACTCTCCATTAATCAATTTCTCAATGCTATAGTTCCAGTCAAGATTATGATAAATATCGATTATGAAATACTTAAACTAAGTCACTTCCTCCAAGTTGTTGTTGTCATACATGAAATTGTCATAAGTTATCTTTTGGGATTTGATTATCATAACCTTTGTTTTGTAATTGTTAATAGTCATACCCATATTAGAGCACAATGTCAAATGATTAAATCTAAAGTCAACAAAGAAACACAGAAGATTAGTTTTATTATTGTGGCACTACTCAACAATGGTCCTGAGAGTAACAAGGTGGTCCATAGTTGAATGATAGCCCTGAAATCCTACCTTAAATTTGTTGATGTATTTGTAACTTCGGAATGTATTTCATATATGTATATTGTATTCCTATAGAGATGTTATTATTCCTCTATACGGAAATGTTTGTATTCCTATAGAGATGTTATTATTCCTCTATATGGAAGTGTCGTCATTTATATTGTAAGTGTTGTAACTTATACTTGATGGGTTATTAGACCACCTTGTTGGGTTCGTTCCTGTATAAGTCATGTGGTTTAAAGGGTTATTAGACCACCCTATTGGGGGTCAGCCCTGTCAGCATTATGTTATGTGGTTAAGTTAAGGCCGACCTAGTAAAGGTTATTAGGCAAACAAGTCAAGTATAAATAGAGTGCGGGAGGCACTCTATTTGATCATTCACTTTCTCACTCATACTCTCATTGGAGAGTGGCGCACTTGTGGAGGAGGAGAAGCTGCTGCTAGGAGAAGACTATATATTATGCTTGGGTTGTATCATTACTCTATCTATCTCTAAGGAAGTTGCAAGGTTTTTCAGCTTCTTGGTTTTCCCCGGTGAAACTCTGTGTCTCTTGTGTTCTTGCATTATTGTGTCCATGATTGATATGCTGTAGATATGCTGTACATGTTGTTCTCTCAGTTAAGATCCTAGATCAGATTGAAGCAAATTTTGAAAAACTAACATGGTATCAGATCTAGCCTGAAAGAAGGCATGGTATGGCATTTATGACACTTGTTGCACTTGCAAAGCTAGGGCTTGATATAAAAAAAGCAGTCATCATAGCACTTTCGCTATAAATCCATTTGCGGAGAGGTTTCAATATCTGAAACTCTTACAGGTAGAATATAAGATACCCATGTACCTTGTATCTAAAGAACAACTTCTAATTCATTGTACTTTGTGTTTTATGATCTGTACAATCTAGGGTTTCTGCCTCTTCCAGATCTCAGTCATAAACAGGTGACTTAGGAAAAAAGGTCACAACTTGGGCTAGGAAGCTCCAAATGAAATTTCGTAAAAAGTGAAAGGTAGGGAATGGTCTGTAGTTTCTCAGGTAAGGTTTTCAGAGGCCGAAGTTGAACCAGTGACACATGGCATGCCATACAAGTTCGCTCTCCTGCTTTATCCCATAAACAGGTCACGTTGCGACACATGGCATAAATCTCTCTTAGAGAATCCAATTGAGGTTAGAACTATGGATTTGTAAAGATGACAGGTCGAGATACCACAAGTCAAAGTTTCAAATTCTGTGGATTCATAATTTTGGAGTTACACCAGAAACAATCAGGTGCATATTTTTGTCAAAACAAAATTGGATTTTGAGCACCTTCATTCATGGCTCTGAGAATTAAGGTTTCGAAGAAAGTTGGTATTTTTGTAATTGGAGACCACAGCTGAATTATACTCATCAAAATCAAAATTTAGAGACCAAGATCAAATTTTTTGATTGGGTAGAAGGTCGGGCTTAATCAAACCTTAGTTCAGGACTTTGATCAGAAAAGTGAAAAATTAGGGCTTCTACAAAAATGGGAATTTTTTAAATCTGTGACCATAGCTGGAAGCTCCTTGAAAAAATCAAAGTTTAGAGCTTTGGATCAAACTATTTGGTTGGGTAAAGCTTCGGGAAACTCAAACCCTAATTCAAGGTCCTCCCTAGTGAATCTGGAAGATTGAAAAGCAAATTTGAGGGGTGAAACTTTGTAGTTTTGAAATTCTGAGTATACCAGGTTGATCAGCTCATCAAGGCACATCTTACTACCCTTTCAAAAGTTTGAAATTCAAAGTTTAAATTTTTAGGGTTCCCCTGACAAACCCAATTCTAGCTCCATATCCAATTTTTGCAAATCAAGTGGATTGGGTTACTCCTAGAAGAGAATGGATTGGTCACCTGCATAAGTGAAGAAGTTCCTATTTCAGAGGGAGATGAGGCTAAGGCCTTACATAAGAAGATTACAAGCAATCTCGACAGGTATGACTTACAGGTTTGTTTCGAAATATGTTCATGATTAAGTTTATGGTATGTTTTTCTTCATTAAGGTTAGTACAATCTTGATTAACTTTAGACTTGTTGTATCACCTTAATAAAACTATGAATGCATGATAGAAGATATTCATTGATTAGGGTTGTGACACTTATGATTGTACTAATGCATTGTGGTGTTGTATGAGGTTGATGTTATCTGCTAACATGAAAGGTACAAATCAAGCTCTAGATCAAGACCATGATGACATGAAGACAAAGACTCATCCATAGTCATGGATCACATAGAGGTATGTATAATTTGGTTCTACAATGGTTTACTTATGAGTTATGTAGGTCATTGAAGAGAACAAGAAAAACATTGCTAGACATAACTAGCAAATATGATGACCAAGTATGTTTTTCCTATATCAAGTTAGAATCCTACCCTATGTAAGGATCTTATAGTTTTGTATAATTGATGATGATTACTCATGAAGTTACGAGTTTGAGTAATCCAGGGTTTATGCATATTATGTCTCTTACCTTGATTAATGATATGATTAACCAAGAAGAGTTATATAGTTTAATATGAATATGCATAAGAGAAGTCTTCTCTGAAACTTCGAATGCCAATGCTTATTATTTGTGTTTGAAATGATCATGACTATACATGTTTAAGATTATTGTGTTTTGATAGTGTTAAGATTATACTAATGAATGTATGATTATGTATGAGATCTTGAGGATAACACAGTGATGATACGAGTAAGCATGCATAGTGATTGAGGATGGATATAAGTTCAAGGACAGGTAATCCAGGAAGCAAAGATCAAGAGGGAGCACACTCCAGTAGTTCCTGCAAGAAAGCAAAGATTGAGAGAGAGTCCACCCAACAAACAAACAAAGATAAGTATTTGAATTGTCATTTCTTGTATATTTGATTGTTTAAATAATAATGTTCAATAATGTATATACTTATGTTCCTAGACTTAGGTTGTGTATTATGCATATTAGAATAATTGCATTAATGAACAGTATACTACTAATACGCATGTAATGGGTAAGTGGCCTATGGCACTGTACAACATTCCATTGCTACTTATCTAGAATGAAACCTCTTTGTTGACATGTTGGGAGTTGTGCACACTCTTAACAATGTTCTGGTAGAGATTGGAAGGCATCTAGGAAGTTACAGGATATGGATAAATGTTGTATTGAAGCATTGGATAAAATAATTGCATGACTGTATGACATATTTCTTTATGTGTGAGAAATTGTTCTGAAAACTATGAGATGTTTCTAATCATGCAATTTAACTTGCTTTGTAGGAAAGATCGCATACAATCACCTACAAAAGAAGGACGACAACATTTGTTCCAGCAACGAAGTTTAAAGAAATCTATCTATTGAAGAACCTAAAGTTCCCAGGATACGGGATACAGTAAAAGCATGCCATGATCGAGCAGTGCCAATCGATCATGAAGAATAATGTTTTGGATGTGGTCCCAAGACCAAATAGGATGTCTGTTGTGACTTCCAAAGATCAAGAATGCTGTAGATGGCAACATAGAGAAATACAAAGTGAGATTTGTAGCTCGTGGATTCTCTCAGAAAGAAGGGGATAGACTATGAAGAGACTTTTGCTCATGTAGCCAGATACACTTCCATTAGCTCAGTACTTTCTCAGGCTGCAGTGATGAAATGGAAGATACACTAGATGGATGTCAAGACAACTTTCTTGAATGGTGTAGTCGAGGAGGAAGTATATGTGGTGCAGCCACTCGGTTTTGAGACACATGATAGGGAGTCATATGTGTGTAGATTAAAGAAAGCGTTGTATAGCTTGAAGGAAGCTGCTAGGACTTGGTATGGTAGGATAGACAGCTTTCTATCCAGTTTGGGATTTACTAAGAGTAAAGCAGATTCCAACCTTTACTACAAGGTTGAGGAAGGCAATCCTGTGATACTACTTTTGTATGTGGATGACCTGTTTGTTACAGTTGAGGATGGATTGATTGCTGATACCAAGAGGAAGCCTACTTCCGAGTTCGAGATGAAGGACTTGGGGATGATAAACTATTTTCTAGGCATGGAGGTGTAGTAGAGTGCAGATGGGATCTTCTTTGGACAAGGGAAGTATACAGTAGAGATCCCGAAGAGGTTCGGGATGATGGACTGCAAGGCCATGGCCACACCTATGGCATCGAACCTGAAGCTTTTGTGTGATGCTTCATATGATTCGGTTGATGTCATGGTGTATCATTAGATGATTGGGTCCTTGATGTACCTGACGAACACTGGACCAAATATTTTCTTTGTAGTGAACACATTGAGCTAGTTCCTGACGGATCCCAGAGGTGTTCACCTGGTTGCTGTAAAGCATATTTTGAGGTACCTAAAGGGTACAATTGATTATGGGCTCAAGTATGATGCAAATCAAAAGTTTAACCTGCAAGGTTATGTTGATTCAGATTGGGTAGGCAGTGCTGTAGATAGGAAGAGCACATCTGGGTGCTGCTTTAGCATGGGATCAAGTGTGATCTCTTGGTTTAGAAGGAGGCAGTCCTGTGTAGCACTAAGTACAGTCGAAGCAGAGTATGTCACAGCTTGTTTGGCTAGTTGTGAGGTAGTATGGCTGATGAGGCTATTGCCACAGTTATTTGATCTCCCGTTGGATGCTACTAGTATCTTTTGTGACAACTAGAGTTGTGTGAAGCTTTTTGAGAACCCAGTGTTCCATGACAGGTCGAAGCACATTGAGATCAAATATCACTATATCAAGGATATTGTGCAGAGAGGAGCAGTGAAGCTCCTGTATGTTGCAACGGATGATCAGGTTGTAGATGTGTTGACGAAACCACTAGCCAGAGTGAAGTTTGAGTACTTCAGAGAGAGGCTTGGTGTTCTTTAGATTGACGACACTTCGAGGAAGAAGTGATGGACACATTTGCAGGAGCCATTCCAAGCATGGTAAGAGGAGGATCCTTCCCATGGTTGTGGATGTAAGCGTTGAATGATGAGCATTAAGACGATGCTCCAGTTACTGCTTTGTATATGCATCATGTTGAATGCTTGTTATGATCAGTTGGATCACATATATGTATATGCATCACGTTGGATTCTTGTTATGATCAGTTGGATCATGTATATGTATATGCATCATGTTGGATGCTTGATATGATCAGTTGGATCATGTATTTATGTATGCATCATATTGTATGCTTGATATAATCAGGTGGACCATGTATTTGTATATGTATCAGGTGGATACATTGTATGATCAGGTGGATCATGTATTTGTATATGTATCAGGTGGATACATTGTATGATCAGGTGGACCATGTATTTGTGTATGTATCAGGAGGATACATTGTATGATCAGGTAGATCATGTATGATGATATGTATCAGGTAGATACATTGTATGATCAGGTAGATCATGTATGATGATATGTATCAGGTAGATACATTGTATGATCAGGTAGATCATGTATGATGATATGCATCAGAATGATGCTATGATGATGATCAGGATGATCATGCATGACAAGATTCAGGATGTTGCTCCAGATGATATGCATCAAGATAATGCTATGATGATGATCAGGATTATCATGGATGATGAGCTTTAGGACGTTGCTCCAGATGATATGCATCAGGATGATGTTATGATGATGATCAGGTTGATCATGTGATGATGTACATCAGGATGATGTATGGTGAGTATCAGGTTGATACTTCGTGGCCGTGGACAGGTTGTGCAAGGGTAGCATGTAATAAGTCCTGCAGATCTAGACAGGTTGTGCTAGTCATGTAAAAGGCCTCAGATGCTCTTTAGAGATATTGCTTGGCAAGACACTCTTTTAAGGTTTTACTAGACCACATGTAATACATCCTGGAGATCTGGACAAGTTGTGCTAGTCACGTAAAAGGCCTCAGATGCTCTTTAAAGATCTTGCTTGGAAAGACACTCTTTTAAGGTTTTGTGGGGACCATATGTAATAAGTCCTGGAGATCTGGACAGGTTGTGCTAGTCACGTAAAAGGCCTCATATGCTCTTTAGAGATCTTGCTTGGAAAGACACCCTTTTAAGGTTTTGTGGTAGGGGTCACATGTAATAAGTCCTGGAGATCCGGACAGGTTGTGCTAGACACGTAAAAGGCCTCGGATGCTCTTTAGAGATCTTGCTAGGCAAGACATTCTTTTAAGGTTTTGTGACAGTCACATGTAAAAGATCCTGGGAGATCCGATAGGTTGAGCTGTGTGCTCGTAAAAGGCCTAGGATGCTCTTTTGAGGTTTTGTTGATGCACGTAATTAGTCCTGGGTGTTAAATTTTTTGAATTTACTTCAATATGATATAGGATCTTAACTGAGAGAACAACATGTACAGCATATCTACAACATATCAATCATGGAGACAATAATGCAAGCACACAAGAGACACAAAGATTTACTTGGGGAAAACCATAAAGGTGAAAAACCCCAATAACTTCCTCAGAGATAGATAGAGCAATGATACAACCAACCAAGAGAGATAGCCATAACCTAGCAGCAGATCCTCCTCCTCCATAAGTGCGCCACTCCTCCTTGAGTGCATGTGTGAAGTGAGTGTGTAAATAGAGTGCCTCCCGCACTCTATTTATACTTGACTTGACTTGCCTTTTTACCTAACTCATGTAGGCTCGAACTTAACCACATAACATAATGCTGAGTGGGCCGACCCCCAATAGGGTGGTCTAATAACCCTTTGACCCACATGGCCGACCCCCAATAGGGTGGTCTAATAACCCTTTGACCCACATGGCCGACCCCCAATAGGGTGGTATAATAACCCTTTGACCCACATGACTTATACAGGGCCGGCCCCAAATAAGATGGTCTAATAACCCATCAAGTATAAGTTACAACACTTACAATATAAATGACGACACTTCCTTATAGAGGAATAATACCATCTCTATAGGAATACAATATACATATATGTGAAATACATTCCGAAGTTACATATACATCAACACTCCCTCTTAACTAGGAAGGTATTTCTCAGCACAGTTCTTCTAGCACAAGTCATCTTCTCTGGATCATCGTCACTAGATAATCGTCATCGAGTCATCATCATCGTCACTGCTGCTGCTATCTCAATCAATCTCTGAATCTACTCGTCATAGGAAGTTCTACAGAGCCAGTCCTTTTTCATATTGGATGTAGGCCCACCACCTGCAGGTCTTCATCATCACTGGCCATACTGTGGAATCCTCAGGACTTATTACGTGCGTCACAAAACCTGGCTGCAGCATCCCAGGCTATTACGAGCACACAGCTCTACCTGTAGGATCTCCCAGGAGCACATTACATGTGACCCATCACAAAACCTGGCTGAAGCATCCCAGGCTGTTACGAGCACTCATCTCTACCTGTCGAATCTCCCAGGAGCACATTACATGTGATCTCACCACAAAACCTGGCTGAAGCATCTGAGGCCTTTTTCATCCTGTCCAGATCTCCCAGGAGCAAATTACATGTGGTCATGGCAAAACCTGGCTGAAGCATCTGAGGCCTTTTTCATCCTGTCCAGATCTCCCAGGAGCAAATTACATTCCATAGGACAAAACCTCGCAAGAGCATCTGCCAGATATCCCAGGGCACCGAATTACATGCCATAGGCAAAACCTCGAAAGACTATCTGCAGATATCCCAGGGCACAAATTACATGTCCTCCCAAGCAAAACCTCGCAAGAGCATTTTACAGATGTCCCAGGGAACCGAATTACATGCCATAGGCAAAAACTCGAAAGACCATCTGCAAATCTCCCAGGGCACAAATTACATGCTTTCCTGCACAACCTGATCCACGGCCACAAAGTATCATCTGATACTCATCATCATCACTGCAACATCCTGCTGCATGTCATCTGGAGAAGCTCGTCATCCACGATCATCCTGATCATACAATGCATCCATATGATGCACACATAGATACATGATCCACACAATGTATCCAACAGCATACATGATCTACCTGATCATACAAAGA
Organism: Larix kaempferi; assembly: GCA_027924585.1. NCBI lineage: Eukaryota > Viridiplantae > Streptophyta > Pinopsida > Pinales > Pinaceae > Larix > Larix kaempferi. Next base: position 67,014,379 of record BSBM01000361.1, on the reverse strand, counting down.
TACATGATCCACACAATGTATCCAACAGCATCCATGATCTACCTGATCATACAAAGATACATGATCCACACAATGTATCCAACAGCATCCATGATCTACCTGATCATACAAAGATACATGATCCACACAATGTATCCAACAGCATCCATGATCTACCTGATCATACAAAGATACATGATCCACACAATGTATCCAATAGCATCCATGATCTACCTGATCATACAAAGATACATGATCCAGCATCCAACATGATGCGTACATACATAAATGATCCAACTGATCATATCCAGCATCCAACATGATGCGTACATACATAAATGATCCAACTGATCATATCCAAGAAGAAACCAGAACATCATCCTGATGCCCATTATCCAGCGCTTACATCCACAGCCATGTGAAGGATCCTCCTTCCAACATGCTTGGAATGGCTTCAGCAAATGTGTCCATCACTTCTTCCTCGAAGTGTCCTCGATCTGAAGAATGCCAAGCCTCTCTCTGAAGTACTCAAACTTCACTCTGGCTAGCGGCTTCGTCAGCACATCTGTAATCTGCTCGTCTGTCACAACATATAGGAGCTTCACAGCTCCTCTCTACACCATATCCCTGATATAGTGATATTTGATCTCTATGTGTTTCGACCTGTCATGAAACACTGGGTTCTCGGACAGCTTCACACAACTCTGGTTATCACAGAAGATACCAGTAGCATCCAACAGGAGATCAAATAACTCAGACAGTATCTTCCGTAGCCATACTGCCTCACAACTAGCTGAACAGGCTGCAACATACTCTGCCTCAGCTGTACTCAGTGCTACGCAGGACTGCTTCCTGCTAAACCAAGAGATCACACCTGATCCCATACTGAAGCAGCACCCAGATGTGCTCTTCCTATCTGCAGCACTGCCAGCCCAATCTGAATCAACATAACCCTGCAAGTTAAACTTTTGATTCGCCTCATACCTGAGCCCATAATCCACTGTACCCTTCAGGTACCTCAGAATATGCTTTACAGCAACTAGGTGAACACTCCTCGGATCCGTCAGGAACTGGCTCAATGTGTTCACAGCAAAGCAAATATCTAGTCTCGTGTTCGTCGGGTACATCAAGGACCCAATCATCTGACGATACATAGTGATATCAATCGGCTCAGATGAAGCATCACACAGGCGCTTCAGGTTCGATGCCATAGGTGTGGCCATAGCCTTGTAGTCCATCATCCCGAACCTCTTCAGAATCTCTAATGCATACTTCCCTTGTCCAAGGAAGATTCCTTCTGCACTCTGCCACACCTCCATGCCAAAAACAAATAGTGCATCATCCCCAAGTTCTTCGTCTCGAACTCGGTAGTAAGCTTCCACTGCGTGTCGGCAATCAATCTATCTTCACCATACCAAGTTCTGCACATATATGATTTCCTATCATGTGTCTCAGAACCAAGTGGCTGCTCCACATACACTTCTTCTTCAACTACACTATTCAAGGAAGCTGTCTTGAATCCATCTGGTGTATTTTCTATTTCATCACTTTTATATTTCTCTATGCTGCCATCTGCAACATGCTTGATCTGATAGTTCCATTTGGAAGTCATAGCAAACTTCCCTTCATGTCTTGGGATTACATCCCAAACATCATTCTTCATGATCGACGGATCATGGCATTTCATTTCTTCATCCCAGATCCTGGGAACTTCAATATCTTCAATATCTTCAATAGATATCTTTGTTGCTGGAACAAAATGTTGTAGTTCTTCTTTTGTAGGAGATGGCATACGATCTTTCCTACACAACAAGTTAAATTGCATGATTAGAAAACATCTCATAGTTTTCAAAACAAATTCTTACACATAAAGAAATATGCCATACAGTCATGCAATTATCTTAGCCAATGCTTCAATACAACATTTATCCATATTCCGTAACTTTCTAGATGCCTTCCAATCTCTACCAGAACATTGTTAAGAGTGTGCACAACTCCCAACAAGTCAGCAAAGAGGTTTCATTCTAGATAAGTAGCAATGGAATGTTGTACAGTTCCATAGGCCACTTACCCATGCATATTAGGAGTATACTGTTCATCAATGCAATTATTCTAATATGCATAATACACAACCTAATTCTAGGAACATCAGTATATACATTATTGAACAGTATTATTTAAGAAATGACAATTCAAATACTTATCTTTGTTTTTTTGTTGGGTGGACTCCCTCTGAGTCTTCGCTTCCTTGCAGGAGCTGCTGGAGTCCTAATCTGAAGTAGCTTCTTCTACACCTTTCTGTTGTGGGATCTAGAGAGATGGTCAACTCCCTCTGAATATCTGCATCCTTGAATAAACCACTGGAGTGTACTCTCTTTTGATCTTTGCTTCCTGGATTACCTGTTCTTGAATCTCATATTCATCCTTGGTTCCTATGCATGCTTATTAGTATCATGAATGTGTTATCCTTGTGATTTATATAAAATCATACATTCATTAGTATACTATTAAAACACAATAATCTCAAGCATGTATAGTCATGATCATTTCAAACATAAATAATAAGCATTAGCATTCAAGGTTTATGTAGGATTCTTATGGTTAGTCAAATCATAATAAACATAACATGTCTAAACCTGTAATTACTCAAACCTATGACTCTTCAGGTTCGTTGAATCATTAATCAAGATAAGAGATATAAAATGCATAAAACCTGTGATTATTCAAACCTATACCTTCATGATTCTTCTGGTTAGTCATATCATCAATTATGGTAAGAAACATAATATGCATACAACCATGATTATTTAAACCTATGACTTCATGAATAATCATTATCAACAACAGTATAAGATCCTAACCCAAGGTAGGATTCTATCTTGATATAGGAAAAACATACCTGGATTAGCATGCTAGTTAGTTATGTCTAACATACTCACAAGATGTCTTCTTGTTCTTCTTCAATGACTTGTGCTAGTAACTTGTATATCTCATAGGTTAGCCATTACAAAACCAAGTCATACATACCTCGTAAATGGATCTTCTATGAGATCGATGACAATGGATGAATCTTTGTCCTCATGTTATCATGATCATATGTTCTTGGACCAGAACATGATTTGTCTTTCTTGGTGTACCTTTCATGTTAGTAGACAACATAAACCTCATACAACACCATAATGCATTAGTACAATCATAAGTGTCAACGCCCTAATCAATGAATATTTTCTATCGTGCATTCATAGTTTTATTAAGGTGATATGACAAGTCTAAAATCAAGATTGTACTAACCGTAATAACATGAAGAAAAACATACCATAAACTTAATCATGGACAAATATTGAAACATACCTCGATGAGTCATACCTGTCGAGATCGCTTGTAATCTTCTTATGTAAGGCCATAGCCTCATCTCCCTCTAAAACAGGAACTTCTTCACTCATGTAGATGATCAATCCATCTTCTTCTAGGATTAACCCAATCCACTTGATTTGCAAGAACTGGACTTGGAGCTGGATATGGGTTTGTCAGAGAAACCCCAAAAATTCAAACTTTGAATTTCAAACTTCTGAAAGGATAGAAATATGCGCCTTGATGAGCTGATCAAACTGGTATATTCAGAATTTGAAAACTGCAAAGTTTCACTCCTCAATTTTGCCTTTGAAACTTCCGGATTCACTGGACGTGACCCTGAACTGGGGTTTGATGAAGCCCACTCTTTTGCCTCATAAAAAGGTTTGATCCAAAGCTCTAAGCTTCTATTTTTCTGAGGAGCTTCCAGCCGTGGTCACAGATTGCAAAAATTCCCATTTTTACAGAAGCCCTAATTTTCCACTTTTCTTATCAAAGTCCCGAACTAGGGTCTAATCAAGCCCAGCCTTCTGCCCAACCAAAAATTCTGATCTTGGTCTCTAAATTTCTATTTTGATGAGTAGCATCCAGCCGTGGTCTCCGATTACAAAAATTTCAACTTTCTCCAAAGCCCTAAATTCCGGAAGCCATGAATGAAGGTACCGAAAAATAATTCTGTTTTGACAGAAATATGTACCTGATTGTTTCTGGTGTAACTCCGAAATTTTTGATCCACAGGGTCTGAAAAAGTTTCCTGAGATAGCCTGACCTGTTATATTTCCATCCTGATAGGTCTGACCTAAATTGGATTCTCTGAGAGAGAGTTATTCCAAATGTCGCAACGTGACCTGTTTTGGGATAAAACAGGAGAGCGAACTTGTACGGCATGCCACGTGTCACTGTTTTAACTTCGGCCTCTGAAAAAGTTTTCTGAGATAGCTCTGCCTGTTACCTTTCCATATTGATAGGTATGACCTCAATTGGACTCTATGAGAGAGAGTTATGCCAAATGTCGCAACATGACCTGTTTATGGGATAATACAGGAGAGCGCACTTGTATGGAGTGCCACGTGTCACTGGTTCAACTTTGGCCTCTGAAAAAGTTTCCTGAGATATTAGAGTCTGTGTACTACCTGTCACATTTCACTAAATTTCATTTGGAGCTTCCTAGCCCAAGTTATGACCTTTTTCCCAAGGTCACCTAATTTTGACTCAGATCTGGAAGAGGCAGAAACCCTATATTGTACAGATCATAAATCACAAAGTACAACGAATTAGAGGTTTTCCTTTGGCCACAAGGTACCTGGAGATCTTAGCTTCGGCCTGTAACAATTTCAGATCCGAAAACTTTTCCAAAACGGATTTATAGCGAACGTGCTACGATGACTGGTTTTTGCTATATCAAGCCCTAGCATCGTAAGTGCAACAAGTGTCATACATGCCATATCATGCCTTCTTTCAGGCTAGCTCTGATACCATGTTAAATTTTCTGAATTTACTTCAATATGATATAGGATATTAACTGAGAGAACAACATGTACAGCATATCTACAGCATATCAATCATGGAGACAATAATGCAAGCACACAAGAGACACAAAGATTTACTTGGGGAAAACCATAAAGGTGAAAAACCCCAATAACTTCCTCAGAGATAGATAGAGCAATGATACAACCAACCAAGAGAGATATCCATAACCTAGCAGCAGATCCTCCTCCTCCATAAGTGCGCCACTCCTCCTTGAGTGCATGTGTGAAGTGAGTGTGTAAATAGAGTGCCTCCCGCACTCTATTTATACTTGACTTGACTTGCCTTTTTACCTAACTCATGTAGGCTCGAACTTAACCACATAACATAATGCTGAGTGGGCCGACCCCCAATAGGGTGGTCTAATAACCCTTTGACCCACATGGCCGACCCGCAATAGGGTGGTCTAATAACCCTTTGACCCACATGACTTATACAGGGCCGGCCCCAAATAAGATGGTCTAATAACCCATCAAGTATAAGTTACAACACTTACAATACAAATGACGACACTTCCTTATAGAGGAATAATACCATCTCTATAGGAATACAATATACATATATGTGAAATACATTCCGAAGTTACATATACATCAACACTGGGATCCACAGTATGACCACTGATGATGAAGACCTACAGGTGGTGGGCCTACATCCAGCATGAAAAAGGGTTGGCTCTGTAGAACTTCCTATGACGAGTAGATCGAAGATTGATTGAGATAGAAGCAGCAGTGATGATGATGATGATTCGATGACGATGATCCAGTGACGTTGATACAGAGAAGAATACTTGTGCTAGCATATCTGTGTCGAGAAATACCTTCCTAGTTAAGAGGGAGTGTTGGTGTATTTGTAACTTCGGAATGTATTTCATATATGTATATTGTATTCCTATAGAGATGTTATTATTCCTCTATACGGAAGTGTTTGTATGCCTATAGAGATGTTATTATTCCTCTATACGGAAGTGTCATCATTTATATTGTAAGTGTCGTAACTTATACTTGATGGGTTATTAGATCACCTTGTTGTGGTGGGCCCTGTATAAGTCATGTGGGTTAAAGGGTTATTAGACCACCCTATTGAGGGTCGACCCTATGAGCGTTATGTTATGTGGTTAAGTTAAGGCTGACCTAGTAAAGGTTATTAGGAAAGTCAAGTCAAGTATAAATAGATTGCGGGAGGCACTCTATTTGATCATTCACTTTCTCACTCATACTCTCATTGGAGAGTGGCACACTTGTGGAGGAGGAGAAGCTGCTACTAGGAGAAGACTATCTCTTATGCTTGGGTTGTATCATTGCTCTATCTATCTCTGAGGAAGTTGCGGGGTTTTTCACCTTCTTGGTTTTCCCCGGTGAAACTCTGTGTCTCTTGTGTGTTTGAATTATTGTGTCCATGATTGATATGCTGTACATGTTGATCTCTTAGTTAAGATCCTAGATCAGATTGAAGTAAATTATGAAAAACTAACAAAATTTACCTCTTTCTCCATGACTTTCTGGTAATTTTTTTGTAACTAAGTACCCATGGGGATTTGAACTTGTGACCTGCCATTTACAACTTCTCATCTCAATTACTCATTACCAATTGATATACCCCCATGGGCTCCATGTCTTTCTAATCATATGTTGATATTTGTTTCTAGAATAGTTCCATATAATTTGGATAAGAGAGGGGTAACCATAATGATCCTAAAATAAAATGGATTGTTTTTATCTCCACTTCTAGAAATAGGAATAATGATGCTTTTGTGCAAGGTTTAGGGAAACCATGCCTAACAACTAAATTGATGAGCTTATGGATTTGAGGGATGATTATAGGCCCACCAATTTTTAAATATTTTTCCTTTTGTCCTTTGATATCCTTTGCTTCCCCTTTTGTGAGTCTCTTAACCCAAAACTCTTTGTCTTCTAAAGAGAAAACTTCTTCCTCTATAGAAAGGGTTTGAATGTTGTCCACGAAAATAGGGGTAGCAAGGTTGGACATGAAAATTTTGGTTATTAGGTTGAGAAGGTAATAATAATGTAGTTATAAGTGCATTGACTATATAAAATATCCTACCCTCATTATCAATGATCCAAAATCTATCAAATCAAGAACACACACACAAACATATATATATATATATTTTCTGGAAAAAAATCGGTATCTTTATTCCATATCAGTTCAAATTTCCAACTAGTATAAGCTTTTGCAATCTGTGTTCATCAAGCTTGAATCTTGAAAGCTGACTTAGTTCAAGAATAACATATCTATGGTTATATGAGCTTAAGCATTTAAAATTATTAATTTTCCTTTAGTTTAGATGTGAAGCCTATTTTGCTTTATAAGCATCACCATCCAAAGAAAAAAATAGTGTTCATGTGATAGGATCCTCTCACAAAAGAGATACTCCATTTTCATCCATATATACCAAAATAATATTACATTCCTCTAGGTTTTGAGCCTGCTTTTCTAAAGTACCAACTGTTGTGGTATGTTCCTTGTAGATGTGTAAGATTGGGATTGATAGGAAACATAGGAACATTGATTCAACCTACTATAATAAATAGAGGGAATGATGCATGTGTTGTTCTTTGTTGTTCACAACTAAAACTAGATATGGAGTGAAAATTTGTCTTACATATCCTAGTCAGGAGAAAATGAATAGTAACATTAAACACACAATTCAAATGTTCTTTCACTTTGATACCAACAATGAAGTCACTGTACTTATCAATGCCAATAAAATTAACCAACTTGTTATCAAGAACAATCTTTGATCACCTATAAACTAAATTTATTTGTTCACGAGGCTATAGACAAATTATTGAAAGACAAACAAAAATAAGGATGTGTTCTTTACCAAATAATAATCTAGGTCCAAAAAAGATATTCTTAAAGTAATTCCAATGAGTTGTATATGACAAAAAAAATTCTATAGACAAATTATCTTAGAACCAAAGTTTTTCTCCTAATAGTATGGCCAACAATGGCTTCTTATTAAAATTTTCCAAAGAATTTTATATAGGAAATATAACCGTAGAAAAAATATCTATTACATTCATTTCCTCTTTATTTATAGATATCCTATGTTATTTCAGTTATAAGAAGTTGAATAGTTTCTTGGACCATTTGAAACATCGATGTTTTGGTGTAACTACTTTCTCTTCTAGAATCTTCTAGAATATGGATATCTTTATAGTTTTCCATGCCTCAAAAGTTACATTAATGAGGTTGGCATAATGAAATGTATGTTGTTCCACTAGAATCCTGAGTATGGCAAGGGTTTGCTTCAATTTTGAAATAGTTGTATCCAAATTTCCAGTGATACTTTTAACTATCCTTATTTTCTTCATCAGAACCTCCACATGTGTCGTTAGATGTGTGATGTTTACCTTAGAGATATGACGAATACATGGATATGATTCTTTGATGTAATTGTTTACTACTATTCTCACTTCATCCTGTGGTAGAAACTATCGCCATGCTCCAAATTCTAGAAAATTACACTATCTAATGATTTGCTCCACCTCTTCCCATAGTCCCTGTTTATTTCTAAATTCTCCATCAACATCTTCATGTGCCTCTTCACTATAGGTTTCCAAACCATGTAATCCAACTTCAATGTTGAGCATTTGATTATTTGGCATTAGAGGAAGTTCTAGTGGTATGTTATAGAACTCCCTTTTCCATATACTAAGTGTATCAAACTTAATATGTAGTTTATGTTGCTTTCATCTCCATATGTGAGTATGATTCTAGATGTTGACAAGATCACAACAAACATTATGAAAATCTTGCTCCTTGTTGTAGACATATTTCACTACAACATGCAATTCACTTTGTAACCCTAAAGCATAAGATGTGAACTCTGTAGGATCTTCCCTAAGAGCTAGTTTGTAGAAGACTACATAATTCCGTAACAACTCAATTTGCTTCCTACTTTTTTCTAACCCTCTCTTCAATCTCTAAATGGGGGATAAAGTGGCTTCAAAAAAGGTAACTCCAGAAGAAGTTGTTAGTGGGCATGGTAATTTTCCTCTATTTTTCAACATTTCCTTCTTTTATCCTAGTGATTTGAACCTTTTTTGCTGGTATTAAACCATTTTTTCTCCATTTATCTTTCCCAAGATATGATGCATTCATGATTGATATTTTATGATAAATATATTATTGTTACATAGAGAAGGAATGAGAATGCATGATCTATGTTTAGGACTGTTTGCTTGTTTTTTTTATAGAATTTAGGATGGAATTGTTCACATGACATTATTCAATCAAATTTTGATTAGTTTCTCATCAGCAACAACATTATCTATCAAAGGAATACATTTAGTTGTTGACTGAGCTCTATTGAAGTTGCTGGTGAAATAAATTATGAAGGATCACATCGTATGTTGTGTAAGCAATAAAGCACACCATTCATATAAGTGGTCAAGAATATGTAGCACTCGGTGTGAAATGTGGCCTTTATGATAAATTAGAGAAGCAGTTTTTTTTTTGTAAGCTCCATAGAGAAATTATATTAAAATACAAAAAATAGTACAGGCACAAGAGATTCATGAGGTTTGAGAGCCCACTGTGGCTTCTCACAGAACCAAAACATAAAAAACGAGACCTTTAACAACCTACCCATGCATGGGACAACATAATATGAATGTAAGAGAGGGATTCCCATGCATGGGAGTACCAAAAAACCTGCCAAAGAGGTCAAAATCTGAAGCATGAAAAAAATTGAGGTCCTCAAGTGATAGCTAGTGTGTACAATTAAACCATAAATATGAGAGCTAACAGTCTCATAAATAGAGTTCCCATTAAATATTTCCATGCAACTAACAATAAGAAATGTAAAGAAATAAGAAAATAGAGTTACTTGGGGTTGCATATTGTGTCTGCATCTTCAGGATTTTCCTCCAGAATACGGCATCGATGGTCCTCTGAGCTGGATGTGCTTTCAAGAGAAACCTTTGCAAGCAATGCTTATGTTTTCCTATAGGTGGAGGGAATTATAGTATTCTTGTGCTCCTCGTACTTTCGTTTGTGACAACTTGTAGAAGCAATATTGGTTTTGTCCTTAGGTAGCAAAGGTTCCTTGCCTAGCTGATTACCATGGTTCTCCAGTGGATTGGAGACCTAGGATGTAGTTGGATAGGAGGAAAAATGAAGAGCTAGAGCAGGGGAATGTGAATTAGAGGGATTGTTCCCCTTTGAGAGATCCTGTGAGTGCATAAGGACCTGAGCAAGTGAATTATTCACCAACCAGTAGTGTCTACATCTGAATCATGCCCTCTGGCTAACCACCTGTTGTATCACCAATTCATCTTCCCAATAATCCATAATGGTTCTTAGATGACCAGGAGTGGAGTTGTCATAACCATTGTCGATGGAGCCTCTGCTTCCTTAGTTTCTATAGTTTTCGTGGCCTCTATTGCCTCATCGACGGGTGGCTCGGAGCTGCCTAGACATGAGTCCTTTAAAAAAAAGAGGCCAAGAACCTCTGCAATCCACAAACTGAAACCAAGGAGGAGCAGGACTTATCCAAAATGCAAAAAATTAGAGAAAAAATAGGCTCCCGAGATAAGGATCCTATACCATGCACTGAATAGGCGACCATCCAAACGCAGAGGGAAATCAATGCATGGATTCCCACCGCGTAACGCCAAAAATTGGAAATAAACCCTATCAAATAGATTTGAATCGGCATCCTAGAAGGCCATAAATTCACAAGGAGAAGGAATTATTACCATGGTACTATGGACAGCTCTGCTGAGAACTCGAATGATTAGCCTCATTAAGTCTGCAAGCATCATAAAAGGAAGTGAAATAAATTACATGGCAGGTAGGTCGAGGGGTAGCCACATGGTGGGAGGTGGTGGCTTCCATGGTTGACTCCTCACATGCTGTGAGACCTGAAGGATCACCCGCATATAGGGAGAAGAAATTGAATTGTTATGATTGTTAGATAGTGAAAATTTTGAGGGAGTGAATACCCTATATTTCTCCTCTTTTTAAGGAAACAATATGTTGTTAGTTATTTTGGTAGAATTGGGCAACTACTTCAAAAACCATGTTTTGAATTTGTATAAGAAAATGGTTTAAGGACCTAGAGAGATTCATTGTGTGTGAAATTCTATGTCATAGCGGATCTAAGAGCTGATGGATACCTCACAAAGAAAGAATGATCAAAGAATTAGAATAAGAGTGAAAACTACAGTAAAAAGGAGCAGAAGAAAAATAATGGAACGAAACTCAGATAGGAGCAGAATAATATCACATGTTCCAATAATCAGTATAATAAAAAATGATGTTACAATGGAGAGAATTCAAATCATGTAGAAGAATTCGAACCTCAGTTGGTCTAGCATAGGAATTATCACCATTGGAGTGCTCTGGAAGACTCAAAGTCAATTGAACTAAACCTAAACTCATTTAAATGAAATCACAATTAGTTAACTAACTAAGGAGGGATCAATAGTGAGTATGTCATGCATGCCATTCAGAAAAGGGCACATGAGGCCACAATCAATGGCATCTAGAGCTCTAACCCCCCACAAGAGTCAGATAACTCAGGGGGACTGCACCGTAACATTCAGTAAGTTCCTATAAAATAGGGAACTGACTGAAGTGGTCCTAAACTTATGCATGCAGGGGTCAAAAGGTGGTATATGGATCCTGGATGACATCTGCATGCCACTAGGGGGTAAATGACATCATCAACAACTAGGAAAAATAAATAATGCTAGGTAGGACAAGGATGGAGTATTGAAATATTCTAACACCCTCCCCTTAATCCATACTTTGCATCCTGGGCCTTGGTTTCTAAGACCAAAGGTCACCCATAAAATCAAATAAATGATAAAAAGTACTTCCCATGAATCAAGGAAATGAGGAAAAACCTCATGGGAAAAATACCCCCCTAAAAAGGAACAGCAGTAGGAAACTCAAAGAACCTTCATACTAAGCAGAGAAGGAAACAACTTTCCTCAGTGAAAGCCTATGCAAAAATATTGGCAAGTTGCTCCTCTGTAGGATAGAAATGTAGGTGCTAAATATGGATCTGCTCCTCTGATGTGCCTTCCACTGTGTAGAATTTGTATTTGTCAAAACAAGTTTTTCAGGAACCCTTCTTGCTACTAGAGTGAATGGCTCATTATGGTCCAAATCATGAACCTTTGAGTACATTTTGTCAGAAAATCAAGATTGTTTCCTGGTTGTAGATCCCACATGGCAAGTCTCTCCAAGAGAATGTGGATAAAACCCCACCATCATGAAGCACCTCTCTGAGAGAAGTGGATCTGCATGACATAGTGCAAGTTTTACAAGATACTGAGATCTAGTGGTTCTATGGTCAGATGGATCCCCAATTATGTTCCTAGTAGCTACAAGGACTTTGTGAGCCCATATTGGCCTTAGCCATGGAGTGGGAGCATGTGTTGGATCTGGATATGAATCTGAATCTCCTTGAACTTTATTCTCAACATCAAGATCTTGATCCTCATGTTTATCTGAGGAGGTATCACTATGATCTTCATCATATTCCGATCGGGTAGGCAGAGAGTATGGAAGAAAATGTGAGAATTCATATGCCTTGGAGACATGGTTTGCAAACCCTTTGGCTATAATATTCCCAGTGGAGATCTTTGCAATCTCAACCCTGTCAGGACCAAAAACCACTTTCTTCGGCGATTCTGCGTGATTCATATGATATACAGACAACAAATTTGCCGACAAAGAAGGCACAAATAAAACATTGTTTAACTTGCCATGCTCCATATGTATTGTGCCATTCCCTTCAATGAAGATCTAAGAGTTGTCGCCTATGTGAATAATCAGACCATCATTGAGATCTAGAGAAGAAAATGATTCTTTGGAGGAAACCATGTGGTTGGAGGCTCTTGAATCTATGAGAAGGGCTTATGATTTCAAAAATCCAGCCTTCAGTGTATGGCATCTCTCATGACCATCATAATCACTTCCAAAATACTCTCTCTTGCACCTTTGGGAGGGCAATGTTGTGATGTTCAAGAAGCTTGGTCAACTGATCTGTCCTCTTTTGCATGCAATATCTCTCTGGGTGGTTTCCTTTCTTGCAATAGGAACACTTAGATTTATCAAATCCCTTATGTTTGTCCTTCTTAGAGCTGGAGGATCCTTCTAATGGACTTGACTTGGAATTCCGCTTGGGTTTAGATGGCCTCGCATCCTTTCCTTTGTGCCTCCCTTTCCCATTCGCACTTTTTGCTTCTCCAACCATAAGAGCTTGATCTTTGGAGGCCTTCAAGGCACCCATTTGGATCAACGTGTCTTGTTCTTGGATAAGAGATTAAGTGAAAACATCTAAGGAGGGAATCTTCCAGCCAGGGATTGACATTTTCCCATAATGGAAGGTAGAGACAAAGATGGATAACTCATGACCTAGCTTGCCCAGAATGGATAGCACTAGCTGCTCATGCTTCTTCTCAATGCCACACTGCTTGCATTGCATAATCAGAGATTTGAATTTTGAAAGGAACTGTTGAATGGTCTCAAAACTGATCGGTTGTAGAGAAATCAACTCATTTTCTAGAATATGGCCTCTTAGCTCATCTTGTTTTCCGAAGAGGGTCTCTAACTTCAACCATAAATCTCTTAGAGTCTTCAATCCTTCGATGTTGAAGATTAGATATATGGAAATATGAATACACATGAAACCAAATGCTTCATCCAATCTATTCAAATACTTGGTTTTCTCCACAGATGATGTTGGTTCGGGATCCTTCCCGATTGTCACCCTGTACAATGATCTGTTTTGCAATACCATCTGCATATCAGCCCTCCAATCAAGATAATTGAAGGGTGTCAGGATTCTAGGAGAGAAAGGAGAGTTGGAATTTTCCATTACAACTATTGGATTGAATACAAGGTGAAACTGCTACTACTGTAGAAAAAACTGTTGCAACTGCAGAAAACTGATGTAACTGCAAAAAAATGTTGTAACTGTTGTTGCACTCAAAAACGTGAATAACCTGCAAAAAAATATCAATAAGGAGGTACAATACTACTGAGCATTTCTTTAGGAAAGTATGCACTTTTATCCGGATCCTTCACACTTGGCTAGACCTCATTGGATTTCTCCAATGAATTCAATGCAATGGCACCAGGATTTGCTGTGGAAATCCAAAGGTTTCTAGTGCACTACTGAAAGAATTTTCTCAACCTATTCGATCTAATGGCTCTGATACCATGTTAAATTCTATGTCACAGCAGAATTAAGAGTTGTTGGATACCTCACAAAGAAATAATGAGCAGAAAATTAGAATAAGAGTGAAAACTACAGTAAAAAGGAGCAGAAGAATAATAATGTAGCAAAACTCAGATAGGAGCATAATAATATCACATGTTCCAATAATCAATATAATAAACAATGATGTTACAATGGAGAGAATTCAAATCATGCAGGAGAATTCGAACCTCAGTTGGTCTGGCATAGGGATTATCACCACTAGAGTGCTCCAGAAGACTCAAAGTCAACAGAACTGAACCTAAACTCAGTTAACTGAAGTCACAATCAGTTAACTAACTAAGGAGGGTGAAATAGTGATTCTGTCATGCATTCCATTCAGAAAATGGCACGTGAGGCCACAATCAATGGCATCTGGAGCTTTAACCCCCCACAAGATTCAAATAACTCAGGTGGACTGCACCAGAACACTCGGTAGGTTCCTATAAAATAGGGAATTGATTGAAGTGGTCCTAAAATGATGCATGCAGGGATCAAAAGGTGGTAGATGGATCCTAGATGACATTTGCACACCACTAGGGAGCAATGACATCATCAACAACTAGGAAAAATAAATAATGCTAGGTAGGACAAGGATGGAGTATTGAAATATCCTAACATTGTGAACAAATTTTTGATAATAGTTTACTTCTATTCTAGACTCTAATTATTCACATTATCTATGCATTGTTGATTTAGGGGATCACACAACACATTGGAGAGTAAGGGCCCACTTTGTAGTGTTTACTAGAATGATACTATTGTTGTAATTTATTCATTAGCATTAAAATATTCTTGTATTTTTCTATAGCCATTTTCTTCCTATTAATTGTTAATTTAGTTACTCTATGCATTGTACCAATTTCATCAATCATTCATTTATTAATTTCATTTTTGTAATTTAATTCTACAATGTGATTGATTTATGACATTAAAGTGTGACCTACCAATGCAATTATGTATACCAAGTATCATAGCAATGCATTTAGTTGAATGATATTGGTAGGATTAGATTTGATTTATGCAATTTATTTATGCAAGAGTAATTGTGTGCTTACTTGAGTTAACTCTGTATGCCAAGAACTATAGTAATGAATTTAGATCAATTAACTCAATTGGAGTAGGAATTATTTCAATGTTATATTTATTTATAGTTTCTATGTATAATTTATTTAGTATTAGAATAGGGAAATGTTTTAAGAAAGAAAACCCCCAAAAAACAATAAGTGTAGATTAATAATGACCTAGCAAGTTAAAACACCCAAGATTGCATATATAATACATGGGTTTTTAAAGTTAATAACTCTGGATTGGTAATTAAGTAAGGTCTATAATATTGATTATCAATCTCATGGATTACTAGATCTGGTCAATTTTTGGCATCATTGCTGGGGAAACGACAATTTACAGATTTTTTTCTTGCATAGGGGCTTGATAATAATTAGCATTGAAGGTTAAACGATTGGAATTTGATATCCACTCATGTCCTCTCTTTGCCCATTATTTTTTATTTCTATCCAGTATGTATGAGATGAAGGAGTCAAATAAGTTTTGAATATTTCTTACTAACCTCTCCTCTACATCTAGCAAGGGAAAAACAAGTAATAACGAAATTTCAGATATAGAAAGTCAAATTGTTGGATAAATTCTTTTTGAGTTTATTGATAATGTGATATAATCAATAAAACATGAGCTTGAGGTTAAAACTAAACCAGAAAGTTCTCTTGATTTTTGGGCTTTTAACAGAGTTTTTGGAATAAAATCCTAACCATTGGAGTCATATCCAACCATTTCTTCTTGTTGGGGTCTTAATACTTTGTTTAAAATGGGGGATATACATGAAGGTGAGGACAGGGGGGAGGAGGAATACTCATTTCCCATTGCATGAGTTGAGTGTTCAATTGATTTTGCTACTCTCGAGCCCTCAACATTCTTTCATCAGCTTTACAACTTCATACTTCCATCCTCAAGCTTCTCATAGTTTCCACCAATTCCATTGATTCTATGTTAGATACATGCTCATTCAATTCTACCTCCTCATTTCCCACACTGATATTCTACCCTTTGGCTTCTTCTCTCGAGCTGCATGAAGTTCCCTTCCTTCCATCCTTACTTCCCTAGTTTTGTTCTATGTTATGCTAGCTATGAACTTGTGACCTGTAGCACCATGTTGTACTGATATCTACAATTTTTTCAAATCATCAAATCAGTTAGATAAATCATATCACAAAATTTTCAAGCATACATAAAAATTCTAGAAAATACCCATTTGACAATTGTTTTGTCAAATTAAGCTGCATGCCCCTTTTCTATTAAATTTATGGAAAAATAGGAACTATTGATCCATAATCAAGTTCATTTTTATTAATATTCTACTGATACTGTTTTTATTCACTATACCCATATTCATTTATTATTTCATAGCTAGAAGTTACATCTCTCAGAAATCATAGTTTTTGTCCAAATTTTACCATGTTCATGTAACTGCACTTATTCTAAAGGATCAACTTCTGAGACCTGTAGAGGAAAATATGTAAGGAAATAGAATTTTTTATATCGGGATCTAATAACCCATATGATGGTGAATTCCTA
This sequence comes from Larix kaempferi, assembly GCA_027924585.1. NCBI lineage: Eukaryota > Viridiplantae > Streptophyta > Pinopsida > Pinales > Pinaceae > Larix > Larix kaempferi. The sequence continues at coordinate 66,997,686 of BSBM01000361.1, read as the reverse complement.
AGCACTTTCAATGTTCAAATATATTCCCCCATCAAATTTTATAAAATTATGGAATCACCAACTTTTAATTTATGCAATTCTTCTAGACTTCAGGAATTTTCACTGAAAACTATGATCTCACAAACTAAGAATTATGGAAAAATCGTCACTAAGAAAATTTGTTCAGATCGATGAGTAGGGAAAATGTAAAAGTAAAATAAAATATGGTTATGAGTTCTTGGGCCACTTTTTCCTCTTGCAAGTTTCCAAAAATCAACCCTCTACGCGCCCAAATTGTGGATTTTGGCCTTCTTTTATTTCCTAGCTTCACTCATTTTAAAATTTGGCCACAAGGATACATATTTATGTGTGTTCCTATAACACAAATTCACCATAATAATTTGGACCTCAATAGGGCCCCCGTCTATCCTCTAGCTATGCACCTTCAAAACCCATTAAATCAAAATTTCTACAAAACTAAAGTAGAATGAGTCCATGCCTCTCAATATAAATCTTGTATCCTCCATAAATGGCATCGAAATGCCACAAGTATCATCAATTTCTGAGTTAAACTGCTTTGGTTATGGCCAAAACAAAATTTTGGCTCCAGACTTGTTGTATTTTACCTTTCTAACTTTCTTTTGATGTGGCATGATGCTGACATGGAAGGGTGTTGGCGTGGAATGAAACATGTCTACTAAGGTGTCATACAAGTCCTACATTCCATCCCATAATGTGACTAGGTCACCCTCCCCATTTACTAGGTAACTGTATCACCTGTCCTTGGGTTGAAATGCCCTAGCAATATTCCATTACCGGAAGTGGTAATGACTCTTTGAGAAGCAACTTTTTGAAGGATTTTGTTGGATTCATTTCCAATTAAAATCAAACACATGGATAAGTGGTATCCACCCAATGTCTTTCCCACCCATCATTATCCAATGTGCAAATCATGGGTGCATTGTGGACCAAAACAATCGATTGCGACTCCTCTAACCGATCATGTTCGTCAATGAGGTTTAGCCCCTTTTTTCTTATCCCTTGGTTCTCGACCTCTGATGCATGGTACTTAGGATCTCGCATTAGGGTGCTAAGCTCTTAGAAGCCCCTATTTAATAGTCCCTTGAGTTCCATTCTTTGGGTTAACAGTCCCTTATGTTATTTTTCCCTAATACCTAAGGGATTCAACACAATCCCTCTAGGGAATCTCAATGCCAAGACTCCAGGGAACTCAGGTGTTCTCGGGTATGGATCCAGACTATAGTATGGGTGATGGTTGCAGGATATGGTATGGGTGATGATGGATTAGAACTGACAACCCTCGATGATGGCTAAATGGTGAATGAACTAGATTCTCATTAATTATATGCATGTTGAGAACTATCCAAATGGCATGCATGGGTGATGAGAACTGGATAAGTGGCACCCATGGAAAGTTCACATTTTTCCCCACTAAACCCAAGTTTAGGATAATTAACCCAAGTTAAGGTTAATGCATTTTAAATTAATGAGAATTTATGAAACTTAGGATAAAAGGGAATAATAAGGATAATGAATTTAAATTATAAGCCACTATAGTCATCTCCCCCTTAAACCCCATTCTCACTCTCCCTCTTATGGAGTTATATCCCCCATCTCTTCTTTTCCCTTAGTCTATATTAGTCATGGTTTTTATATTAAAAGTAAAAATGTACATAATTACATCATTTGGTCACACTAGACCATTCATGTCCCAATTCTAGCCATTTCATCAATATTTACATAATTACTTCAATACATCATTACATACTAGGGTGAAAATGGGGTGTTACTAGTAACAGAAAGTCTGTACACAAAATGGACAACACGGTTTAAGGAAATTCACATTACCATGCAAAATATCTAGGAATAAGTACATAATTGTCAGGAAATGATGAACAAAATAAGGAATACAAGAGAAGAGCTAGAGGAAGGACTTTATACTATAATGGATCTATATGACAACCTGATAAAATACGATCCTAAGGTCTATTAGGAATAAAATATCCTACAAGGGAATTTAAAGGGTGAAGGAAGAATTACCAAGCTAGTTGTTTTGCAAGAACAACTAAACCAAGTAGGAGGACAAAAATTGAAGCATTCTAGGAAGTGGAATTAGATCAAGAAGATATTGAAATCCAACTATTAAGAAAAATAAGGGATTGAAACAATTAGTGGAGCAAGAAGAACTAGAGCACACCCTAAGTTCAGTTGAGGATCAATTCCGGCAACAACTAGAAAGTTTTGATGTTAGAGGTAGTGGTTTGAAAGATCAATTCCTTGAAGGGATGTCTGAAAATATATCCAGCATACAAATTCCAAGTTATGAACCAACATGGTACAGGATAAAATTGAAAAAAATCACGCTAAACACACCAGAAGTCCAAAACTAAATCCACATTGACCACAATCAAGATAGGTATAAAGGATGGTAGCAAGGAGGTATAGAAGCACTAATACCTTCAACAGGGTATACCATAGGAATACGGCAACATAGAATATTAAGAGATAGGCCCTGGGGAGGAGCAAGCAGAAGAAGTTGAGATATCACCAAAAGAACCTGTAATACATCATATTTTGACATTCTACAATTAAAACTCTAATCTGAATTAACTTAACATTTGTATCTGCTTATTATCTATTGGACTCAATTAGATTTAATGTTTTGTTTTATTAATGGTAATGAATGCGTTATTTCATTTGAACGTGCTAATTGAATGTGGAATATATTTTTTTCTAAGCCAATATAGCTTGTAGTTTGGATATAGAACAAGTACAATATATACTGCAAAGGAACCTACAGAATTATTTAAATGTCATTTTAGTGATATAGATTATCACCTAAAAGAGTTGGATATGTTTGTAATGGAATTTATGTTAGTCTTGAACTAACCCACATGTTCACTAGCTATGAGATAGTTAGATTCCTAAGGTTACAAGGGAAACAAAATGTCCTGGACATCAAAAGGATAAGAAAGTAATATCAATTTTCTTATGATTTAATTGTGAATTTCAAACACTACTATGATCTATGGGTAAGTGTGGTTTTGACAAGATGCACATCTTTCCCAGAATGGTTGTTCGATGATATGACTATAAGAACAATAATTGTATAGTATGGCTCAGTATAGGGTGTCAACCCTAGTTATATCAGGAAGGGTGGAGGAATTTCCTACCATGTGTTATCCAAAACCTGGAGTTGCCGAAGGGTTGTATGATGACATGCTCCCCAATTTGTGTGATGATGACTACCAGTTGCCTGCTAGTGAGGCTTGGTTGAAATAGTCAACACTTGCACTTACACTTATGGGTTCTATCTGGGTTTAGGTGAATATAGTTGACACTTCAACATATTCCAGCAGTGAAAAGGATAGGATGTGGATGATGGAAGTAGGTTACGGAGGAAGGATTGTTTGAAGTAAATTACAAAGATGTGAGTTAGTTATTTAACAACATGATTAGTTTTTTGTTCTAAAAGTCTTTCTTTTCTCATGTGTGAAGATATGATTATGTTGTGTCATTTGTATTGAATTATTGTAAACTAGTGTGATTATTAGATGTTTATATTTATACTTGTTATCTTCAATACTTGGATGAGAATGAGAACATACAAAAACTATGCATTAGAAACATGATTGTTTATAATCAGTACACGCGTAGGCATGTATACACTAGCTACATATACCTACATTGTACATGTACACTAGTATGATTAATCGATGTATTAATTATTGAATGAATGGTTATTGATTGTAGGGAGTATACAGAGTAGATTTAAATATCTAGTATCATTAAATACTCTTCTTGAATTTCATTAATTGATGAATTAAGTAGGTATGGTGGGTTGTAAAAATATTTTGGGGGAAAATATCAAATTCATTATAAGCTAGCATAAAAAAAGACTTTTATTTTAAATTTATTGTTATCATAGTTTTATTTTAGATATTTTTCCTAAAAATATAGGAGTGTGGTGTAGGAAAAATAGCCACAAAGGTGAGTATTCCTCCCACAATATTGAGACATAATCCTTGAGGTTGCAAAAAAGATCCAATATTGTGTTAGTAGATTAGTATTCCAAACTCCAAATGGCTAAGAAAACTCTAAACAAGAAATAAAACAAAACTAACAAGAAATAAAAGAAATACATGGGACAAGTTCTAAACAAAATAAAATGGAACAAAAGTATGCCAAACAAAATGTTTATTTCCCAATGGTCCAACTAAATACAATAGTGTCACCCAGGAGGTGCAAGCTTCAAGGGAAGCCAACAATATCCTTTAGGGAGGTCCTTTTTGTCCACACAATTGCAATATAACTAGCATAGAACAATGGTGAAACACTTGCTTCTTGGAGGAAGAAATACAGGGAGATTTTGCATGCAGATATGAGGGAGGAAGTAGATTGAAAGATGAGCTCTCAATGTATAAATTCCAACAACATAACATTCTGATTTTCTCTTATAGAATGCATGACCATGACTCCCTTTTATAGGCCAAATGGAGGACAAGCAACATCTAGATACAAATGTGAACACTCTTTCCTTTGAACTAGTTCTCCAAGTACATGAGGGGGGATAGTGAATGATCCAAGCATGTGAAGAGTCCTTGTTCAAATTTTAGAGACAATAGATCTTTTTTGAGCTTTGAATGTGCTGTCGGAATGAAGTGGTTCCTCCATTTCGATATTCGTGTGGGTTTCGAAAGAAATTCCACATTGGTACGCACATGTAACTAAACAAGAAGTTCATGCTAATTAACGTGGGTGTCGAGTGCTTTTAGTCATGCGATTTTTTCGTACTAACTACTTTAACATTTAGGGCTCAATTTTTATTTTGGATTTGATGAGGATGCATTTGGTGAACTACAAGTTGTATGTTGATGACATCTTTCTGCAAGATTAGCCAAAATGACACATTTATGCGAAATTTAAGCGTTAATAGATGTTTCCAAATGTATGAGATTTGGGGGGTACTATAGGGCCAAAATTCATCATCGTTTCTTTCTCTCCATGTTCTAATAAGTTATCGAGAACTTGTGGGTGAAAGGACCTACCCATAGGGGAAGGTTGTTTGTGATGACCATTGAAGTTGTAAAGAATATATGGTGTCTTATACATAGGAGACATGCATACCTATGTTCATGAAAATATGTCAGAATAGATTACAATAAGAGGGGACCAAGGGGTCAACTCTTGATACTCCCTATACAAGTATAAAGTCGGATTTGATCCTTCTGTGAGTGGTTATACCTTGGAAATGATGGACATGAATATCCCACTAGGGTGGGGGACCTGAACAATGGTGAAGTTATTGGGAGAAATCCATTATACCAGATGTGTTTCTACCATGAATCATAAATGTGAACACTACTACCATCAAAATGCATGACTCCCCCTGATGCGATAGACTTGTTGGTGTTGAGCAAAGGGAATACCACCAAGTTAAGGATCACTAATGACTCTCCTTACTTAGTTTGAGGTGATCCTTTATATGGATGAGAAGGGACACCAAGGTACAATTGTAACCAATTCAACTCTTAGAATGAGGTGAGCTAATGTTGATGAGAGTTGAAGCATTTGATAAGCCAAGGTTCTTATCTCAAAACCATGATCATTTTGTAACCAATTGGGAAATTCATAGACTTGGCACAAGACTGGTTGATAAGCGTGAGGCTCATGAATTCCCTTGATCAATGTAAAAAGGGGTGAGTAATTGATGACAACATTATTTAAGTGATGATGCAGGGTATAATAGAGGGAAACTAACTGTAGATGAAGGGATTTATTAGAGACATAATGTTGATGTAGTAAGGTGAATGAAAGAACTAACAATGGTAGGGTTAGGTGAACTCAAATATATCAATCAAGGGTGACCAAGGGAGGCTTCAAAAAAAGAATAATATGATGGGGTTCCCATGGCTTTGTGTGTATCAAGGAACACTTTGTACATAAAGAAATATGGATGAGACTCCCATAGTTTTGAGTGGGTTGGGGAACCAAATATTTATATGGGTAGGATTCCCATAGTTTTGAGTGAGTTGGGGAATCATTTTGATGACGATGGGATGGTTTTGTGCAGATGAGATGATGGGTTCCTTGTGAATCAATGCCATGTAGAATGTTCCTGCAGGAATAATTGGGTGGGATTAGTATTTCAGAGGGTGGCTCCCTATTATTTTCTTCTCAAGGGTTGTTAATACAAAGAGGAAATCATGTGATCTATTGCTCATGGGGGTATGAGGAATTATCTGTGAATCATAATCGTAACATGTGTTGGAGAATATGAGGGGAAAGACAAGCATAATGCAAGGAGATGTAATATGGTTTCAACTTGACAAACTGGGTGAGTGATTAGATTCCTCGTACTTGTGGGGGTTTGACATCATGGGTTCCAAAGTACGAATGGGTTGTAATGATGTGCACACCCATCGGGGAACATGATCTTCATGATGATGACATTGATGGCATGTCATGGTTTATAATTAGGACCCTAGGTTTATTAGCAGGAATACTAGGTAAAATCAATGTAAACAGAGGGAGAACATTTCATATATGCTAGGCCGAGATGATATACCTTTGATTGAATTCCATGAACCATTGTTGTAAGGTGAGGAGTTGTTTCTTAATGATAATAGTGCACACATGATGGATATACTAAAGCGTAATACTGATTATGACAAGAGTGTGCCCAATGCAAGAAAAATTGACAAGAAACATAGTGCACCTAGGGTGCTTGAGTATCTTGGAAAGAATCTCTTCAAGTATAGCCCATTGACTGGGATATTTAGAAGAAATCCATTTATATTACTAAGTACATATGCTCCTTTGGGAAATAATTATTTAACTATGTATGGTCCATTCCACCTGGACATGAAGTTACCGGGCCCAGGTTTTTTTCTTTCTTGGTGTTGAAAACGAGGACAAAATTGCCCTCACTGAAGGTACAAGGGAGGACATGGTGGTCATAGTGTGCTTTCAAACAAAGTTTCATGGAATCATTCTACTGTAATGAGTCACGACATTCCTCATGAAGGTGATCCAAAATGAATAGTCACTTATCCAATGTTGGGGTGTCTAGTGATAGCTCGATGGTGGACTGGAGGGTAGGGTTCTGGCATTCGATAGGTAGGATTGCTTTGACTCCATGTTCAAGGTGAAAAGGAGCAAAAATGGTGGTAATTTTAACGGATGTTTGGTATTCCCATAGGGAAGGAAACAACGTATGATTCCAATTGGATTTATTTTTATTGATAGTCCATTGAAGCATGGTTTCGATAAATTTGTTCATGAATTCAACTTGTTCATTGGATTGAGGATAGTAAGAGGTAGAGAATTCATTCTTGAATCCTAACAAAGCTAATAAATCCTCGAAAATTTCATTTTGGAAATGTTTTCCATTATCAGAAACTAATTGTTTGGGAATGCCAAATCATGAAATGATGTGGTTGAAGAAGAAGCAGGATGTCGTGGTGTCGGTGCAGTCAAAAGTATGCATTGATTCAACCCATTTGGTGTAGTAATCCACAACAACAATGATGTACTTGTGGCCTTGGGTAGATGCAGGATGACATTCCATGAAATCAATTCCCCATTTGCAAAATGAGTCGGTTGTGATATCCATATGGAGTGGGGAGGGTGGCCCTATTGTCTTGCACAAAAAGACTTGGCAATTTGCACACCTTTTGACTGCATATATGCAATATTTAAATAACGATGGCCAGAAATAACCGATGAGAAGGATTTTTTTCATAGTGGCCAACCCAGACAAGTGGCCACTACAAGATCCACTATGGTAATCATTGACAACTTCTTCAACTTCTTCATGAGATAGGCATTGATGTAGAATGGTTTCAATTCCCTGTCGATACAAAATGTCTCTAAGGAGGAGGTATTTTGGGGCTCGACGGTGAATGTGTCGACGTCGTCATAGGATAAATGTTAGTTTTTCAGAATTTACACTCAGATCTAGGATCTTAACTGAGAGAATAACATGTACATAATATCTATAGCATATCAATCATGGACACAATAAAGCAAGCACACAAGAGACACAGAGTTTCACTGGGGAAAACCAAGAAGGTGAAAAAATCGCAACTTCCTCAGAGATAGATAGAGCAATGATACAACCCAAGTAAAAGAGATAGTATTCTCCTAGCAGCAGCTTCTCCTCCTCCACAAGTGCGCCACTCTCCAATGAGAGTATGAGTGAGAAAGTGAAATGATCAAATAGAATGCCTCCCACACTCTATTTATACATGACTTGACTTGCCTAATAACCTTTACTAGGTCGGCCTTAACTTAACCACATAACATAATGCTGACAGGTTCGACCCCCAATAGGGTGGTCTAATAACCCTTTGACCCACATGACTTATACAGGGCCGACCCCACCAAGGTGGTATAATAACCCATCAAGTATAAGTTACGATACTTACAATATAAATGATGACACTTCCGTATAGAGGAATAATAACATCTCTATAGGAATACAAACACTTCAGTATAGAGGAATAATAACATCTCTATAGGAATACAATATACATATATGAAATACATTCCAAAGTTACAAATACATCAACACTCCCTCTTAACTAGGAAGGTATTTCTCGACACAGATCTGCTAGCACAAGTCTTCTTCTCTAGATCATCATCACTGGATCATTGCCATCGAATCATCATCATCGTCACTGCTGCTACTATCTCAATCATCTCTAATCTACTCTTCATAGGAAGTTATATAGAGCCAGTCCTTTTTCATATTGGATGTAGGCCCACCACCTGCAGGTCTTCATCATCACTGGCCATACTGTGGAATTCTCAGGACTTATTACATGTGTCACAAAACCTCACAAGAGCATCCAAGTTGTTATGAGCACATGGCTCTACCTGTCGGATCTCCCAGGGCTGTATTATATGTGACTGTCACAAAACCTTAAAAGAGTGTCTTGACAAGCAAGATCTCTAAAGAGCATCTGAGGCCTTTTTCATCCTGTCCAGATCTCCAGGACTTATTACATGTGACCCCTACCACAAAACATTTAAAGAGTGTCTTGACTAGCAAGAACTCTCAAGAGAATCTGAGGCCTTTTTCATCCTGTCCAGATCTCCAAGGCGTATTACATGTGGTCATGGAAAAACCTCAAAAGAGCATCCCAGGACTGATTACGAGCACACAGCTCAACCTATCGGATCTCCCAGGGCTGGATTATATGCCATAGGACAAAAACTTGAAAGAGCATCTACCAGATATCCCAGGACCATATTACATGCCATAGGCAAGACCTCGAAAGACTATCTGCAAATATCCCAAGGCTGGATTATATGTCCTCCCAAAGAAAAACCTCGAAAGAGCATTTGCCAGATATCCCAGGGCCACATTACATGCAATAGGCAAAACCTTGAAAGACTATATGCAAACCTACTAAGGATGGATTATATGCTTATCTGCACAACCTGTTCCATGGCCACAGAGTATCAACTTGATACTCACCATACATCATCCTGATGTACACATTATCATCCTGATCATCATCACTGCATCATTTTGATGCATGTCATCTAGAGCAACATCATGAATCTTGGCATCCATGATCATCCTGATCATACAATGCATCCACCTGATGCATACCAAGTATCTACCTGATACATATCATCATACATGATCCACCTGATCATACAATGTGTCCATCTTATAAATACACAGATACATGATCCACCTGATCATACAATGTATCCATCTGATATATATCAACATACATGATCTACCTGATCATACAACGTATCCACCTAATACATATACAGATACATGGTCCAAGCATCCAACATGATGCATATACATATACATAATCCAACTGATCATAACAAGCATCCAACATGATGCATATACATAGCAGCAGCTGGAGCATCATCCTGATGCTCATCATCCAGTGCTTATATCCACAGCCATGGGAAAGATCCTCCTCTCACCATGTTTGGAATGGCTCCTACAAATGTGTCCATCACTTCTTCCTCAAAGTGTCGTCAAACTGAAGAAAACCAAGCCTCTCCCTGACGTACTCAAACTTCACTCTGGCTAGTGGTTTCGTCAGCACATCTGCAACCTGCTCATTTGTCGCAATATACAGGAGCTTCACTGCTCCCCTCTGCACCATACCCTTGATATAGTGATATTTGACCTCAATGTGTTTCAACCTTTCATGGAACACCAGGTTCTCAGACAGCTTTACACAACTCTGATTATCACAAAAGATACCAGTAGCATCCAGTGGGAGATCAAATAACTCAGAAAGTAGCTTCCTCAACCATACTGCCTCATAGCTAGCCGAACAAGCTGCAACATACTCTGCCTCGGTTGTACTCAGTGCTACGCAGGACTGCTTCCTACTAAACCAAGAGATCACACCTAATCCCATACTGAAGCAACACCTAGATGTGCTCTTCCTATCTGCAGAACTACCTACCTAATCTGAATCAACATAACCCTGCAGGTTAAACTTTTGATTCGCATCATAATTGGGCCCATAATCAACCATACCCTTCAGGTACCTCAGAATATGCTTTACAGCAACCAGGTGAACACCTCTCGGATCCGTCAGGAACTGGCTCAATCTATTCACTACAAAGAAAATATCTAGTCTCATGTTCGTTAGGTACATAGAGGACCCAATCATGTGACAATACATAGTGAAATTAACCAACTCAGATGAAGCATCACACAGAAGCTTCAGGTTCGATGCCATAGGTGTGGCCATGGCCTTGCAGTCCATCATCCTGAATCTCTTTAAGATCTCTACTGCATACTTCCCTTGTCCAAGGAAGATCCCATCTGCACTCTGCCACACTTCCATGCCTAGAAAATAGTGCATCATCCCCAAGTCCTTCATCTCGAACTTGGCAGCAAGCTCCCTCTTCGTGTCGGAAATCAATCTATCCTCGCCTGTTACAAATAGGTCATCCACGTGCAATAGTAGTATCACTGGATTTCCTTCCTCAACCTTGTAGTAAAGGTTGGAATCCGCTTTACTCTTGGTAAAGCCCAAACTGGATAGAAAGTTGTCTATCCTACCATACCAAGCCCTAGGAGCTTACTTCAAGCCATACAAGGCTTTCTTCAACTTGCACACATATGACTCTCTGTCATGTGTCTTAAAACCAATTGGCTGCACCACATACACTTCCTCCTCGACTACACCATTCAAGAAAGCTGTCTTGAAGTCCATCTTGTGTATCTTCCATTTCATCACTGTAGCCAGAGCAAGTACTGATCTAATGAAAGTGTACCTAGCTACAGGAGCAAAATTTTCTTCATAGTCTATTCCCTCTTTCTGGGAGAAGCCACGAGCCACAAATCTTTCTTTGTACTTTTCTATGCTACCATCTGCAACATGCTTGATCATGTAGATCCACTTGGAAGTCACAACAGAATTCCCTTCAGGTCTTGGGACTACATCCCAAACATCATTATTCATGATCGAATGGTATTCCTCGACCATGGCATCCTTTTATTGTATCTCGTATTCTGGGAACTTCAGATTCTTCAATATCTTCAATAGATAGTTTTGTTGCTGAACAAATGTTGTAGTCCTTCTTTTGTAGGTGATGGTATATGATCTTTCCTACAAAACAAGTTAAATTGCATGATTAGAAACATCTCATAGTTTTCAGAACAAATTCTTACACATAAGAAAATATGTCATACAGTCATGCAATTATCTTAGCCAATGCTTTAATACAACATTTATCCATATCCCGTAACTTTCTAGATGCCTTCCAATCTCTACCAGAACATTGTTAAGAGTGTGCACAACTCCCAACATGTTAGCAAAGAGGTTTCATTCTAGATAAGTAGCAATGGAATGTTGTACAGTGCCATAGGCCACTTACCCATCACACGTTTATTAGTAGTATACTGTTCATTAATGCAATTATTCTAATATGCATAATACACACCCTAAGTCTAGGAACATAAGCATATACATCATTGAACAATATTATTTAAACAAACACGTATGCAAGAAATGACAATTCAAATACTTATCTTTGTTTGGTTGTAGGGTGGACTCCCTCTCAATATTTGCTTCCTTGCAGGAACTACTGGAGTGTGCTCCCTCTTGATCTTTGCTTCCTAGTTTACCTGTCTTTGAGCTTATATCCATCCTCAATCACTATACATACTTACTAGTATCATCATTGTGGTATCCTCGAGGTCTCATACACAATCATACATTCATTAGTATAATCTCAATACTATAAAACATTATGATTCTAAGTAATCTTAAACATGTATAGTCAAGATCATTTCATACACAGATAATTTATCACAAGCACTAGTATTCAAGGTTTCAGGCAGTACTTCCTTTTACTCATGCATATTCTTATTGACCATTGACTCTTCTAGTTAGTCATATCATCAATCAAAGTAAGAAGCATAATATGCCTAAACCCATGATTACTAACTTCAATGAATAATCATTATCAATCATGCCATGTATATTTATATAAGAGATTCTAACACAAGGTAGGATTCTAACTTGATATAGGAAAAACATACCTGGTTATCATACTTGCTAGTTATGTCTAGCAATGTCTTCTTGTTCTCTTCGATGACTTGTTCTAGTAACCTGCATATCTCATAGGTTAAGCATTGTAGAACCAAAGAATACATACCTCATAAGTAGAGCTTCTATGTGATCCATGACAATGGATGAATCTTTGTCTTCATGTCACCATGCTCATATGTTCTTGAACTAGAACATGATTTGTCTTTCTTGATGTACCTTTCATGTTAGCGGACAAAATCAACCTCATACAACACCACAAATCATTAGTACAATCATAAGTGTCGAAACCCTAATCAATGAATATCTGCATTCATAATTTTATTAAGGTGATACGACAAGTCTAAAGTTAATCAAGATTGTACTAACCTTAATGAAGACAAACATACCATAAACTTAATCAGGAATAGATCTCGACACATACCTGGATAAGTCATACCTGTCGAGATTGCTTGTAATCTTCTTATGTAAGGCCTTAGCCTCATCTCCCTCTGAAACAGGAACTTCTTTACTTATGCAGGTGACCAATCCATTCTCTTCTAGGATTAACCCAATCCACTTGATTTGCAGAAATTGGATCTGGAGTTGGATTAGGGTTTGTCAGGGAAACCCTAAAACTTCAAACTTTGAATTTCAAACTTCTGAAAGGATAGAAAGATGCGCCTTTCTGAGCTGGTCAATCTAGTATACTCAGAATTTGAAAACTGCAAAGTTTCACCCCTCAAAATTGCCCTTGAAACTTCCAGATCTTCTGGATAGGATCCCAAACTAGGGTTTGATAAAGCCCACCCTTCTGGCCAACCAAAAGGTTCGATCCAAATCTCTAAACTTTTAGTTTTCTAAGGAGATTCCAGCCGTGGTCACAGACTTCAAAAATTCCAATATTTGCAGAAGCCCTAATTTTCCACTTTTCTAATCAAAGTCCCGAACTAGGGTTTGATCAAGCCTGGCCTTCTGCCCAAAAAAAAATTTGATCTTGGTCTCTCAATTTCTATTTTGATGAGTAGCATTCATCCGTGGTCTCCTATTACAAAAATTCCAACTTTCTTTGAAACCCTAATTCCCGGAGCCATGAATGAAGGTGCTCAAAATCCAATTTTGTTTTGACAGAAATATGCACCTGATTGTTTCTGGTGTAACTCCGAAATTACAAATCCAAAGGGTCTGACAATTCTACCTATGGTATCCCGACCTGTCATCTTTCCAACCCCATAGGTCTTACCTCAATTGGATTCTCTGAGATAGATTTATGCCAAGTGTCGCAACGTGACCTGTTTATGGGATAAAACAGGAGAGCGAATTTGTACAGCATGCCACGTGTCCCTGGTTCACTTTTGGCCTCTAAACCTTCGGCTTGTGAAAGTAAATTCCGTTCCCTACCTATCACTTTTTACTAAATTTCATTTGGAGCTTCCTATCCCAAGTTATGACCTTTTTTCCTGGGTCACCTGTTTATGACTGAGATCTGGAAGAGGTAGAAACCCTAGATTGTACAGATCATAAAACACAAAGTACAACGAATTAGAATTGTTCTTCTAACACAAGGTACATGGGGATCTTATCTTCGACCTATAAGAGTCTCAGATCCTGAAACCTGGCCAAAATGGATTTATAGCTAAAGTGCTACGATGACTAGTTTTTGCTATATCAAGCCCTAGCTTTGCAAGTGCAACACGTGTCATAAATTCCATATCATGCCTTCTTTCAGGCTAGCTCTGATGCCATGTTAGTTTTTCAAAATTTACAATCTGATCTAGGATATTAATTGAGAGAATAACATGTACAGCATATCTACAGCATATCAATCATGGACACAATAAAGCAAGCACACAAGAGACATAGAGTTTCGCCGGGGAAAACCAAGAAGGTGGAAAACCCCGCAACTTCCTCAGAGAGAGATAGAGCAATGATACAACCCAAGTACAAGAGACAATATTCTCCTAGTAGCAGCTTCTCCTTCTCCACAAGTGCGCCACTCTCCAATGAGAGTATGAGTGATAAAGTGAAATGATCAAATAGAGTGCCTCTCGCACTCTATTTATACATTACTTGACTTGCCTAATAACCTTTACTAGGTAGGCCTTAACTTAACCACATAACATAATGCTGATAGGGATGACCCCCAATAGGGTGGTCTAATAACCCTTTGACCCACATGACTTATACAGGGCCGACCCCACCAAGGTGGTCTAATAACCCATCAAGTATAAGTTACGATGCTTACAATATAAATAATGACACTTCCGTATAGAGGAATAATAGCATCTCTATAGGAATACAATATACATATATGAAATACATTCCGAAGTTACAAATACATCAACAATAAATAGGGGACAAATTTTAGTGTTCGAAGGTAGGTCAAGATGTTGTTGTACCATGGATTTTCATTGGTTAGGATGAAAATATGTTCATCAGGGAATTCATCTTTTACAGGGGTTTCTATTGTAATGGTGGGAAGGTAATTTGTAATGAGATCGGCTAGAGCAAAGGATTTCTTTCTCTTAGGAGTAACAAACTCAATATCGACTTACTTGAAAATGAAAATCCACCTTGAAAACTTACCAGTAATGAACCTTCGGCTAAGTATGTACTGCATGGGATTGGAGTTTGCAATCACTCTTATTTTGCATAGTAAGATATAGGGGCACAATTTTTGCATTGAGAGGATGATATCTAATGCCAACTTCTCATCATGGATATAGTTGAGAGGTGTTCCTTCCAGTTTTAAGTTGATGTATTACATAACATGTTTGTTCTACCCCTCACCATTCTAGACTAAGATGCTAGCGACGACATAAGATGATGCTGAGACATAGATGATAATTTTTTTGTCAAATTCCGAAGGGGAGATAAGGGGAGCTAAATCCAATTCCTACTTGAGTGCCTCAAAATATGACTAGGATTTCTCATCCCTTTGAAAAGGGATATCCTTTCCGAGAAGACAAAGAAATCCATGGGATTGAGTGGCATAGTTAGGAACAAAACATCGAAGGAAGTTGGATTTTCCTAGGATGCTCTGTAACTGTTTGCGTGTTTTTGGAGGGGAGAGTTCAAGGATGGATTGTACCTTCAATGGATCAATGATGATCCCTTTTTTGAAGACAATGAACCCTAATAGTCTCCCTATGGTGATGCAAAATATGTATTTGATGGGGCTTCAAGCGTATGTTGTACTTCTAACACCTTACATAGATAGTGCATAATTCAGCGAGGTGATCACCTTGTTTCCTTGACTTAGCAGTTATGTCATTGAGGAAGGCCAAGATGATACATGCTAGTTCATTGTAAACATATGAAATGGGTCATTGGAGTGTAGCACTGGTATTCTTTGAGCCGAAAGGCATGACACGGTATGTGAATGTTCCCCACAACATTGTGAATGCCATCTTCTATTGATCCTAGGGAAGATGGGTATTTTCTTGTAGCCTCAAAAACCATCCATGAAGGATAAAATTTCATGACCAACACACGATTCAAATATCTGATCGATGAATGGTGTGGGGAATTTGTCTTTGTGAAAAGCTTGGTTGAGAGCACAAAAGTTGGTGCATACTCGTATAGTACTTTACTTCTGGTTTATAGGTACAAGGTTGGATACCGCTGACATGTAAGCAATGGGAAATATGAATCTGGCTTGGTGGATTTTCTTGATTTCGGCTTTGATGGTCAAGACCTTAGATGGATGGACCAGTATTTGCTTATTTCGTGCTGGGGAAGCATCTAGCCATGTTTCAATATGGTGTTCAATGATAGAATGGTCGAGGATTGGCATTTCGGCGTATGACTAGGAGAAAACATCTCTAAACTCTTTAAATAGGGATGTATAATCAGAGAACTCTTGTGGCGAATAAGAGGCACCTATATAGATATCCTTGACTACCCCTATTTTGATAGATATTCACCTGAATGGTAGGTGATATATTAGCCATGTTTCCTTCTTTGAAAGCATTAGGTGATGGTATATGATTTTTAAACCAATCGACATGGTTAGGGAGAATGAAATTTTTTGACTCAATGGTGTATTGTTGTGTTGTTTGTAAGTTTGTGATTCGTTCCCGTGGGAAGAAAGATGACATGTGATGAAGGTCATCCCAAGGGGATTCATGATTGTTCAGAGCTTCTAATATCTACTTGTCTAAAGAGAAGGAGTATTTAGATAGGCTATCAGGATATCTTGACTTGTTGAGGGTTAAGGTGGGATCTTCTGAATGAGTCTCACTAGGGGTCAATAATCTTTCGCTAACATCAAGTGAGTGATGATGCTCTTTTACCATTGGAGGTGGCCAATTATTTTTGGGTAAAAGAGAAATGGGTGATGATGATATGAAAATGATATACACCATAAGTGGTTGAACTCTATGGTGGGGGGAGGATCTCTTCTTGAGGCGGGTTTGTCACGTAATTTTTTTCCATGGAGGAGGTTTCCCTTGGTGTTGGAACTTTGTCCTATTCTGATGATGATGATAATGTGTTTTTTCTCTCAATTAAAATGGATGACGATGACGTATTGATGATATCAACGCAATTGGTGGTATTCGATAGGGGGACTACTTCCTCCACAGGAAATGCAGGTGGATATAACCTATAGGGAGGAGGGTGGACCTCGAGCCACATTTTCTCTAATGAGTTTTCTCATTCTACATGCAAGATGGGGCACTGAAATGAGTAATGTGTTAATTTCCACATGATCTACATGAATGAGTGGCCTAGGTGCGATTCAGCTTATGCGTCAGGCTTAGTGGTCAAGTAGCATAGTTAGGTATGATGGTGTCGGATCTACTTGATATCATATGGGTATGAATCCCACATGATGAACAACCACGAGGTTGCACTACTAGTGGTTGTTCTTGTTGTGTTGTTACCTCTTATGGTGGTTCCCTTGACATTGGTACTAATGTAGTGACAATGTTAATGGAGGTTTTTTCCTGATGATCAAGTGGGGGTCTTTCAACAACGGGGTGTGTGAGACGAATGGTCTCTGATGCATCTATGAATCAAGGTAATTTAGGGAAGTGGTGTGTATAATTCCCAAATTGAGAAGAAATGGTGCTACCCTAACAACAACTCGTGACCTATTGGAAATATATGTGATCACCACTTGCTTTCTAAAACTTGAATGAGTGATATGATATATGGAATTTTATTTTTTGGACATCAAGGGTATATGCAACACATTTTGAAAACACCCACCATTGTGATCAATCCTACCATTCCCGTTGATTTGTAAACTACCATGGATATTCCACTGGAACAGTTCGTCACAACGAATATTACAACTTAGTTTTTTTTTAGATCATTTCCATTGAATGCTAAATAGAACTATAGAAAAAGGGAACTAGAGAAAATAATTTCGCAATCTACACAATAACACAAGATATACCTTGGGAAAACCCACTATGGGAAAAAAACAAGCAAGAAATTGGGACTATTCCTTGCTCTTCGTGCAAAAATGAAAATACAAACAAAATGATATCTCTATGGAGTTACCTATGAGTCTGTGGATAGAATGGATACTACATGATATCCTATCTCCTCTTTTCTACTTTAATATCCACTCCCATGTTTTTTCTCAATTATGGAACAATAACATCAAAATAATGGAACCCCTTCTTCTCCTAATGATCTAGTATTTAACATAGCCCGATAGTCATCTAGGGTTAATTTTATTCTTTTTGCGTACTCCAACTCCTGATTAGGGTTAGGGTTTTGGACCATATAGAATGTTCTTGAAATTCCACATGTAACTAGCTCCACATGTGTGAGAAACAAGAGTTGACATGGAATCCACTCAGTACCATGCTGGTAAACTAGATAAGCCAACTTGTAGGAGGCATAACCTCTTCATACAGACTCCATTTGAGGTGATTCATGGATCGGTGGAAAGGTACCAGAGTGTATAATCATGTGAAAGGCCATTACAAAGCAATGAGATTTTTTACCCCAAAAAACATCATTTAGACCCAAAAACATACCTCATAATATTCTGGACCCAAAATTTGCAAAGTGAGACCTGCCCCTAGAATGGGCCCTAAAATCCAATTCATCCAATCTATTGACACTGAAAGCACCAAAATAAATGACAAATTATATAATGATCCACCAAAATAGGTGTGTCATCTCCAATTAAAATGGAAGAATTAGTGCAAGACTCCAAGGAAGTGAAGGAATCTCTTGAGGATCCCATGTGATTATAGGCACTTGAATCAATAATATATGTGGTTGATGATGGTGCAAAAACCACCAAATCATGAATTTATGTTCATTAACCTCGATCATCCTGAGGCTCATCAACATCCTTTTTCCTAGCATTTTCTAGAGTTGTTAGATTGTTATTGTGAAGAGTTTGTTCCATTTTATATATAATATTTCACATGCATGAATTCTCAGGATGAAATCCTCTATTGTAGTAGATACAGTTTGTATTTTCCTTCTTGTTCCCTCCTAGGGTTAGAGATTTCCCCGTTGGATTTGGGATTTGGACCCGTTTTCCAATGTAGGTTTTTTCTTGCATATCATGTTGCCTATATTAGCTCCCTCATTTGTTGTAAGGGCGTGGGAATTTGAGGGTTTGAGGGAACAAATGTAAACTATCTTATCATATTATTGAGTGAGTGAGACAACAAAATCATTAAACTCAGGCATGTTCCATGTATTTCTCAAAGCTAGTTTTGCAGGAAGGAAGGAATATACAAATATTGAATATTGTGGACACAATTTGAGAGAATAAAGAGTGTTATCTACTCCTCATCATTATCAATCCCACACAACTTGAGTTGCATTACTAAATCTTTAAACTTGTTGCACCGATAGTAGCAAGGTGCTTACAACCCAGAATGGGGGAGATGTTGTAACAAGTAACGTTGTGTAACGTTATGTAACATGACGTTCCTATAAAATAAAAATGCAAATGATGTCAACTTAAACGAAAATATATAAATAATATTAATTTGACCTTAAACCTAGATATATCCAGAATCAAGAGGGATCAAACATCTTGAGGTGTAAATTTTTTCATAATGTGTGAAAAATTTAAGATAAAAAAAATTAACACCTCAAGAAAATTGGATCCCTCTCGGTGCTTAATAGATCATGTTTAAGATGGATCTATGTTGGTTTAAAAAGTATTGAATGGTGTCGAAGTTACCTGGTCTTAAAGAGATGAGATCATTCTCCAATTGGTGTCCTCACACACTGTCTAGCTTCACAAAAATACCTTCTAATATGGTCCATACTCATTTGGTTTTGAATCTAATTCAACATGAAATCGAAGATCTGGAGATATTGACAGGCACAACAAACCAACTTCCTCACTCATATTGTTAAAATACTTAGCCTTCTCCACATTAGAATTTGGTTCAAGTTTCATTCCCATAGTAACCCTATGAAGACCCTTACTTCTTAATATAAGGTTGGTCTTATACTTCCATTTAAAGTAATTGAATGGAGTAAGAATCACCTGCTAGGGTTGATCCATCTAATTTTCTTTGGTTTATCTTGATGTTACTTCTTCCTGCAAAATGAAGTATGTTAATCCTAGATTCCAACTAGCTTTGATACCATGTAAATAGAGCTAACACTCCTATGGATTTGATACCATGTAAAATCTTGTGATTAAGAGATCACAACTCGATCTAGAAACCTAATGAATACCAAATACTCAGAGCAATTTTACCAAGGAAGAATAAAGAGAGTATAGAGAGAAAAAATCTTGGAGCAAATGCACATAAATCTTATTCAATATTGATACAATGAATAATTGTCTTACATATATCAATTCAAATTACTCAAGGAGGAAATTCAATTGTCTAGGGATGCATGAGGACCTAGTTAGGATTAACTCAAAGATGATATGCCATTAGTCAGCCATGAAATCTCTCAAAGATGAGTTAACAATCTCATCACTAACCCTGGAAGCCAAGTGGAGGCTCAGTTACCCACAATCAGTTATCTAATCCACACATAACCCATTCATGAGAGGAATCTGCTTATAATAGTAAAGGAGAGCACTATCTTATCAAAATAGTAAACAAGGGTGCTACATGTCCCTAATTAGTGGATTTAAGCTCCTAGAATTACTCTAGGATGTCAAACATGCAAGGTAGAACCATAAAATAAGGGGAAAAGGCCCTAATTTAAGGAATGCACCATCACATTCCAGAAATATACCTAAAACCACTCTCTCATGCGAGAAATAGTAGGTTACTCCCTTGAATCTTAGGATGGAGTGCTCCAGTGGCTCACTTGGTCAGTTTGATTCAAAATTAGGATCATGAGACCAACCTCTACAGTACCCAGGTGAAAGATTAATGCTAAGGAGTGGGTAAAATGCTCTAACATAATCTTGTTGTTAATGCCTTGTCATTCTCCCACAAGTCTACCTTCCACGGTAATTGTCTTCAATATATTATGTTTCCTCTTGCATCACTCATCCATAGAAAAATTGAGTCCACTGGCCTTTTCCATGGATATTCTACCCTTGGGAAACCCTTCAACCCAAACCTAGCTTATTGTTAGAGCGTAGATTTTCCATAGTTGTTTTTCCTATTCTCTCCAATATATTTCCTTGGCTTGCCACCGTAGGCTTGAGTACTTTCCCGCATCTACCACCTTGGTCTTTAGCTTGTCCTGCCTCCCAAGCTTGCTTTCTGTTTGGAACCCATTTCAACCCTTCTCTTTACTTTGTTAGTATATTGTTGTTGGATGCATATGCTTTGTAAGTCATCCTGTGAGTATATTGTATTATGCCACATTCATGGGGATTAATAGTTGTTTATCTTAGGATTAGTATATAAGTACGTGTTGAGTCAATGAAGGCATCCACGAGTTATTTGTATTGAGTTTTCTCAAAGGAGGTTTCCCCCTCAAAGTGGCCTGCGATCAATAAATCCCTTCTGTGTTCTGTTATTTTTGATATATCGTGCATTTTCATCATTTAATTGCTGGAGGTTCCTAACATCTAGTATCATAGCACTTTCTTGGGCTCGTTGGGTGGAATTTCCGCCAAATTTATTTTTCGGTGGCTTCCAGGTGTTGTGATTATTGCAGCAGTTCTTTTTCTTTGCATCTGTATTGTTCCTTTCAATTGCAAGTCCAGATCTAGGAATAATCCCTATCTGCTTAAATGTGGGAAGTACTTGGGAATATTCCTAAAACTCATTGTGAGGACCTACTAGCGAAAAAGGAAATGGCCCCTACCTGATTGACTAGTTCCCACTCGTGAGGTAAACCAAGAGTTTTCGTTTGTGCAAAGTGGTTATCAGTTTTACCTTATTCGTGGAGTGAGGAGTACTGCTGCAATACGCAATCCGTTAGACAACATTGGTAGCCAAGTGAATCCCCTGAACCTTTAAGAACCTGAGCATACCTAGGGCCCATATCTTCTTTGCTTTATCTCTATTTCCATTGAAAATTCACTGGAACCCCTGCACTTCCATTCTGCATATTTTCTTCCTGAGGAACCTATCCTAAATTCCACTTCCCGAAGCCAGAAATCCCACATTTGTCTATTTTTAGGTTTTGTCATAACTTCTTCGATTTTCACTCAATTGCCTTCAAATTTATCCACAGTGTTCATTTCCTATTTTTGCTTCTTTGTTCGTCTTTGAAAAAATTTCCCATTCTTTCACCCTGCTTCTGAAATCCCCATTTTTTGCTTCCATCTTCATTAGAAAGTGTCCAAAACCGAGTCAAACCCCAATTACCCATTAGATTTTTTCCCAAATACAAATTTTCCTTTACTAAAGAAGTTTCTGTTTTTGTTTTTCTATCCATTCAAAAAAATAAATTATCGGTTATGGTTGTCACCCGCGCAGGAGCAAAAAACATGGAGGAATAACTTACAGCCCTCAAAACCAAACTCCAAGATCTGGATGAAAAAATTCTCGTCCTCCATCTTCAACATTCAGCCATGAATAATATATGACATCCAGAGTCTTATGCAGAAACTGGGTTCTCTTCTTCCAACAATTTTCGTGGGTCAAAGCTTGATTTCCTTACTTTAATGGTGATGATTCGACTAGATGGATATACCGGGAAAAACAATATTTCAGTCTGCATAATACTTTTGATGTCAACAAAGCTCCACTTTCATCCTTTCATTTGGAACATGAAGTCGTTCAATGGTACCGTTGGTACATCAAGGCTCATAAAGAGCCAAAATGGACAAATTTTTGCCAACACCTTTTGCAACGATTTGATCCTAGTACTTTTGATGACTTCACAGGAGCACTCACTAAACTTCGCCAAATTGGTACTATGAGAGAGTATCAAACGGAATTTGAGAAACTTTCCAATCACATAGAAGGATTGCCTGATGAATTATAAAGGAGTTCTTTTGTCAATGGTCTGAAGGATGCAATCCGATCTGAGGTTAAAATGTTCTATCCCATCACAATGATGGAATCCCTAGGGTTATCTAAGTTGGAAGAGGACAAGATCAGAGTCCAACAATGCTCCAAATCAACTTTTGTTCCATTCAGAAATATGGTTTCCCAATGACCTCCCATCACACCAGCTCCTAGAGAAACTCCTATCAAGCATTTTTCTAAAGCATAGATGTAGGCACATAGAGAAAAAGGGATTTGTTATAATTGTGATGACAAATTCACTCGGGGACATAGATGTGTTGAGAAAAATCTGTATCTCTTGGATGTGGATTATTTTCCTGCAACTGAAATTGGTGAAGAATATCAGGATACAATAGATGATCGTGTTGACATTCAACAGCCTCCTATTGACCCTCCTTCTCAGGACGACCACCCAAAGATATCTCTCCATGATTTATCCAGAGTCACCACCCCACAAACAATGCGGGTCAAGGGTTAATTCAAGAAGCTCCCTCTTACAATACTCATTGATTTTGGTGGCACTCATAACTTCATTAACCCTCAGATCACCAAATAGGTTGATTTTTTTGTCCATCCTTGCTCCAACTTTGAAGTCATGATTTCCAATGGGGGCACCTTACCTTGCAATGGGAAGTGTCGCAATGTGCGTATTTCTATTGGAGATAATAACCTACGCTTTGACATGTTTTCATTTCCCTTAGGAGGATGTGATGTGGTTTTGGGTGCTCAATGGTTACGCACACGTGGCCCCATCTTATGGGATTTTGATCAACTTTGGATGCAATTTTCATTCAATGGGAAAAAACACACATTGATGGGCTTACAACCAAGGTCTTTCAGCATCATCAATTCACATTGCATGGAAAAAATTCACATGGTGTCATCGCTCAGCTCCATTCCATTCAAATGCACCCATCATTGGTTTCCACTACTCCTTTAGATCTACAACAAATCTTGGATAGATATGCATGTGTATTTGTTGTACTAGTGGGATTTCCACCTTCAATACTAGAGGACCATCATATTCAGCTCCTTCATGTAAGCATTCCTCCCAACATCAGGCCCTATCGCTACCCATTTCACCAAAAAACAGAGATTGAGATGCTCGTTTGGGACTTACTGAAGCAAGGTATTATTCACCCTAGTACCAGTTCCTTTTCTTCACCAATTCTTCTTGTCCAAAAAATATATGGGTGACGGTGCCTTTGCATTGAATTCTGAGCACTTAATCACCTCACAATCAAGGATAAGTTTCCAATTCCTATTGTTGATGAGCTTCATGGTGCTCATTTTTTCTCCAAGTTGGATCTTTGTTCTAGGTATCATCAAATTCGGGTTCATGACGATGATATCCCTAAAACAAATTTCTACACACATGATGGCTACTATGAGTTTTTGGTCATTCCCTTTGGCCTCACTAATGCTCCTTCGACATTCCAAGCATTGATGAATAAAATATTCCGGCCCTACTTGCGGAAATTCATTCTGGTCTTCTTTGATGATATCCTCATCTATAGTAAAACATGGGCTGAGCTTCTCCAGCATCTGGATCTTGTACTGCAACTTTTATCTAATCATCATCTCCATTCCAAACAGTCTAAATGCGTTTTTGGACAGGGGGAATTAGAGTATCTTGGGCATATTATTTCAACACAAGGGGTTCGCGTGGATCCTGTCAAAATAGATGCCGTGAAAAATTGGCCGCATCCTCAGACACTCAAGAGCCTTCGTGTTTTTTTGGGATTAACTAGCCACTACCGCAAGTTTATCAAGGATTACAGGAAGATTGCAGCTCCATTAATCGCTCTATTGAAAAAGGATGCTTTTACATGGACACATGCTACTGAGTGTGCATTTGAAAAACTGAAACAAGCTATGTGTACTACA
Organism: Larix kaempferi; assembly: GCA_027924585.1. Classification (NCBI taxonomy): domain Eukaryota; kingdom Viridiplantae; phylum Streptophyta; class Pinopsida; order Pinales; family Pinaceae; genus Larix; species Larix kaempferi. Next base: position 66,972,899 of record BSBM01000361.1, on the reverse strand, counting down.
CTTATTATAGCTATGCCCAATTTTTCCAAGCCCTTCACTATTGAGAGTGATGCTTGCGATAATGGACTTGGTATTGTTCTCCTTCAAGATGAAAATCCCATTGCGTTCACCAGCAAAGCCATTTCCGGTAAGAATTTAGTTTCCTCTGCATATGAGAAGGAAATGATGGCTATTTTGCATGTAGTATAGAAGTGACAGCCATACCTATTAGGGGATCATTTATACATCAAGGCTGATCACTAGAGTCTGAAATATTTCCTCAAACAATGGGTCTCATCCCCAACACAAACTCATGGGTTATGACAATGAGATCACTTACAAGAAGGGTAAGGACAATATTGTGGTGGATACTCTTTCTCACACATTTGATGACCAAGTTTCTCTTTCAATTATTTCTATGCATGTTCCAAATTGGTTTCAATATGTTCAGCAGGGATATGTCAATGACTCCTCATTATATCAAATCATCCAACAATTGGCCAACAACCCTTTAGTTGTACCGCATTACTCTTGGGATGTTACTTCCCTGAGATACAAGGGTCATCCGGTGCTTCCCCAGAGCACATATATTCAACAGCTTGTCTTCTAACTCCATGCTTTTCCATCGGCAGAGCACTCTGGGTTCCTCAAAATGTATGAGCGGGCACGACGTAAATTATTTTGGAAGGGAATGAAAAAGACAATTCAATAGATGGTGGATGAATGTGATACATGCCAGTCCAACAAGGGTGCAGAAACGAAACTCCTTTCGGCATTGCTCGAACCCTTTCCCATCCCTACACGGATTTGGACAGATATTTCTATGAATTTCATTGAAGGGATCCCTAAATCTGGAGGGAAGACAGTAATTTTGGTTTTGGTTGATCGCCTCTCCAAATATAGTCATTTTTGTGCCCTCATCCATCCCTATACCACCTCCTCAGTCGCACAGATTTTCCTGGACCAAATCTTTCATCTTCATGGAATCCCTTCTTCCATTGTCTCATATCGTGATGCAACTTTCACTAGTCATTTTTGGACAGAACTATTTCACCACATTGACACCAAAATGAAGATGAGTTCAGGGTATCACCCATAAACAGATGGTCAGACTGGTGTTATCAATAAATGTTTGGAAACTTATATTCATTGCTTCACCTCCGAACAACAACATCAGTGGGAAAAGTGGCTCCCTCTCATTGAATGGTGGTACAATACCTCCTACCACACTGCATCTAAAATGACTCCATATGAAGTAGTCTATGGTCAGGCATCGCCAGTTCTTATTCCATACACCCCCAGCAGTTCACCAGTTCAGGTAGTTGACATGGTTCTTCGAACCCAGGATCAGATTCTTAGCATTTTGTAGGACAATCTTCACATGGCAAGAAATCGAATGAAACAACAAGTCGATCAACACTGTATTGAGTGAACTTTTCAAGTAGGTGATATGGTTTTTCTTCATCTACAACCTTACAAGAAATCCTCCCTGAAACTCAAAGGGCGTCATAAGCTCGCTCCAAAGTTCTATGGGCCATTTAAGGTTATTCGGAAGATTGGGTCTATTTCTTATAAATTGGAACTTCCTCCTTCTTCCTGCATTCATCCAGTATTTCATTTCTCTTGTCTAAAGAAAGTTCTTGGCACCAACATTAGAGCACAAAATGTTTTACCAGAACTGGATAATGAAGGATCCATCATTTTGGAGCTGGAGGCCATCCTCAATAGGCTCACTCATTGGCTCCTCTCTCGATCCATCATAGAGGTATTAATTCAGTGGCACAGAATGAAACCAGAGGATGCTACATGGGAACCACTCCTTCAGATTCAACAACAATTTCCACATCTAAACCTTTGAGGACAAAGATTTTTCTAAGGGGGAGGGGATGTTAGGAACCTGTGTCAACCCTTCTCTTTACTTTGTTAGTATATTGTTGTTGGATGCATATGCTTTGTAAGTTGTCCCGTGAGTATATTGCATTATCCCACATTCATGGGGAGTAATAGTTGTTTAGCTTAGGCTTAGTATATAAGTACATGTTGAGGCCAATGAGGGCATCCATGAGTTATTTGTATTGATCTTGCTCAAAGGAGGTTTCCCCCTCGAAGTGGCCTATGATCAATAAATCCCTTCTATGTTCTATTATTTATGATATATCGTGCATTTTCATCATTTAATTGTTGAAGGATCCTCACACTTTCCTTTGACTCGTGTGTGCCCAAGTATTTATATGAGAAAGTTTCCTATCCTCCCTCATGAGTTGGTTCCCAACTTAGCTGAATCATCTCCTAAGGTGCCCGATGGTGTCCACATATGACCAACAGTGTGCAACCATTTTTCCCTTCTTGAGGTGACTTACCACGACACCCTAACAAATGGACCCAATGGATGTTAAGTCTTCAAACGGAATTCTTTCAATGGGCCCAAGTGTCATCTTGTCGACATGCCCTTGCTTGGTACTTTGCATCGAGGAGTCCCCTTGGCACCTTATGCAAGCCTTCTTGGTTTATAATCATGCCAATGTCCAAGCCTCCTCCTTGAGCCCCCTTCGTGGAAGCCTTTCCCATTGTTGAATCCTTCCTTACCAAAGACCCCTTAATTAAAATTTTGTTGGCATGCGTGCCCATCCCATCATATATTATTGTGGTTGTCCTATGTGCTCCTAAATGCACCATCTTACTGACCAATTCCTTGGTTGTGCATGTGTGTGTTGGTTGCTAGTGCACCCAAGCCTTCATATGGTTGAGTGAGCGTGGATTGGTTGCCTGCTACAAAGCAAGGATGTTACAACCTCTATGATACCAATTAGAGCATTAGTAATTAATCAATTTTTACCATACCAGTGCACAAATTACAACAATGGCATCGTTACCAACATATTAGTAATCATTGACACTATGCTAAATTGGGGTTTCACATGGAAATATGACACAATGATGTGGATTAATTCAAGATACACCAATGTGCCTTTAACATAGTGCACAAATTGAAAAGTCTCCAATAAAACCATCACCTTCTTAAATTTTTAAGTGAAAAAACTCTATTAAAAATTCTTTTAAAACCTCTAGTGGATGCCTTTTTTATTTAAATTTAGCCCAATCAGATAACACTGAAACCTTTGCCAAAACATGTTGTCTATAATATTACTCACAAATCTTATTTAAATTAAATCATAATAGGCACATAAAATTATAAAACTTAACGTACACATTTCTCATATTATTTTAAGTGAATGAAAACTTAATACACATTTCTCATATTATTTTAAATAAATGAATTTAGACTAGAAATGATATTCCATAGATCTTAAACGCTATCCATGGTTTGAGTATCGAAACTTTTAAATAGGAGTAGGAGGTTATTGATAACCAACGTATATCCATCTTAAACCTGTATCTATCAAGCACCGAGAGGGATCCAATTTCTTGAGGTGCATTTCTTTTTTTAAATTTAAACTCAAGAAATTTGATCTCTCTTGATTGATAGATCCAGGTTTAAGTTTTAAGCTTTTATTTTATAAACGAACATCTATTTTTTAATTACTTTTCATAATATTTTATTTTATGAACCAACATGGATTTTTTTTAAATACTTTCCATAATTTTTTATTTTATGAGCCGACATGAATTTTTTAATTATTTTGTTACTAACAAACGTTACAACATCTCCCCCATACTGGGCTGTAGAGCACCTCGTTTCACTCGGTGCAATTATTTTAATTCAATTAAGGTTTCATATGAATTTTTTTAATTAATTTAGTCAATTTGTTATTTGTGGAAAAACAAATTTTACCAAAACAAATTTTATGTCATGGGTATACGCTCATGTGAGGTATAACATTGGTAGGAGTATGCAATGAGGTAACCTCATGGTGATAGTGGATGTAAATAATGGTGAAGTTACCGGTATGTGGGTAGGGAGGGTGTTAAGATTTCTTACTACGGATGTGGGTAGGATGGGCCGATTTCTTCATGTTAGGGAGGAGGTTTTGTCAAGTATGGCTAAGAGGATTGGGTGTATGCTTGTGGAGATTGATATCTGAAAGGGATTGGTAGACAAGCTCAAGATTGAATGGAGGGGCAGAAAATGTCTTCAGGCCTTGGATTACTGGGGCATCACTTTCCAATGCTCAAAATGTAAGGAGGTGGGTCATTTGTGGAAGCAGTGTCCATCCTCGAGCTCGACATCGGAGAGAAAAGAATCAGATGATGAGTTTTTGGAGTGGTCTTCCGAAGATAGCAATGATCAGGAGTTCGAGAATGGTTGGATGATTGGTTCTGTTATGTGGCCTCAACAATTGGTTGATGGTACCTTTGCCTCATGTTCTCGGTTATTTATCAAGTTGAGAAATCTTGATCTGGCTTTATTTCATTCTTTAAATGAAATGGAAGGGAATTTTATAAGAAATTTGTAGCTTTCCAGTTGATTTTTGGAGTGTGGGGTTTATTTGGGTGACTTATCGAACTCCTTGAAGGGTTCTCTATCAGGGAGGGTCGGGGGGGGGGGGGGGGGGGGGGGTGTTATTGGAGGGGTCATTTTGGGGGGAAATTAGAGGGTTCAGGTAAATACTTTGTTGTGAGTGTCACCAAAAATGAGGTGGTGTTGCATGATAGAGTTTGTGCAGTGGTTTCCTCCTCATCTATAGTAGTGGGGGTTGGACAAAGTCGGATCCCTTTGTAGTATCTAAGGTTTCTCTAGTGAAGGATAATTCTAGGATGGGGGTCAACAAAAATAATGTGGAAAGCTCCATTATGGTTACTATCCATCTGGATTCTTCTCCCTCGTGCCCTTCTAAGGACCCTGATCCTTCATAATTTCTTAAGGATTTGACATGGGATCTCGTGTAATATCCCCGATCTAATCTCATAGGATATCAAATCAAATTCATCTTTAAAAATAAGAAAATTGCATAACAGAAACTAATCTTCTAAACTAGTTAAGATGAAACAAGTCTTGGTTAGTGATTAACCCACACAAATCTTGATTGATGGACACTTTCAGATCTTCCAAATGTACTGGGGAGTGTGAAGCAGCAAGGAAAGCAACATCAAGGCTATATTATGAGTTCTAAGAACAATGTACTAGGTCCATTTATGTTTTGAACATCATCAAGGCTAAAGTCTACTCCAAGGATTTTTTGGCACACCAGCATATGCCTACTAAACTCTTTCACTTACACTTGAAATCAACCAAAGGTGCATAAAAATTAATAACCCCCTAATATACTGTAGGAAAATTTTTACAAATTTTTTGGGAGGTTCCGGAAGAGTTTGGAGTCAAGGGGAGAAAGAGCACCAGGATGGACTACTCAACTAGTTTGTTTCCATGATTTTACAAACAGGATGAGAGGGTCACGAAAAATAAGTCTAAGGATTGGGTTGGATTCATTAATGTCTTAAGGAATTGTAATGACTTGCAAAACAAAAAATATATAACTAGAGGTCATTTCATTAAATTTACTGCAAAACTAGTCATGAATTCATACCCAATGAGCTAGTCTTCAAATATACAAACACAATCAGCCTCTAAGGCCCTATAATATCTTATTTTGGACTTGGTATGGATTCTCAGGACCATTAAAAACCTACATCAACCTTCATAAAGTAAAATGGGTTCACAGAGCTTTGAATATCACAATTCTTGGAGAACTAGTCAATTAAAATGGTTCAATGAGCTAGTCTTGAGAGATCTAGATGCAAATAATCTCCAATGATTTTGAATGTATCATTTGAATAAAAATATGAATTAATATGGAATATAGGAGCAATAGTAACTATTTTTAAGATTTTTATACATCAACAGATTAGCATTACAACCTCAATTTTCTCAATGAACCTCGAATACAATAAATCTCACGGTTCATGAATGTCGATGACTTATAAATAGAAAGCAGAGAAGGATCATGCACTAGATATGCTATTATGATGGATATAGAGCATATGGATTCTCATGAAAGGTGCACTGATCTCAAAGAATGATCCTAGGGGCGCACTCAAGCAACTGGATCTCCCCCTTTTATCAAAACTTCCTCGGGATCTCTCTTTAATAGGAATGATACTAGGAACACTTCTGAATGGATTGAATTCTTCAATGATAGATAATACTGCATGTAGATAGGCTTTAGGATATGTAATAGACTCAATGATGAAGACTGGATGTCATCATCCTTTCAGTAGAAGCATTGGGCACATCTCGCAGCTAGGACTAGGGCCACATCTCCCAGGTTAAAGAGGAAAAATTGCACTCAATTCAAATCACAAATGATCAAAAGATATGAAATGGATTTGTAATCCTTCTTTTATATATTGAGGTGAATTTTTGAGAAAGTAAGATAGGATAAGGTACCCTCATGGAGTGGATAAGGTTGCTGTGCTTTATGCTTTAGCTTATGCCTTGCATTCTGCTTTAGCTTTTGTCTTTATTTCTGCTTTGCTTTGTTTTTTGCTTTTGCTTTTTATTTTGCTTTTGCTTTATCCTTCTTTTTATTTTCTATCCTTCTTTTTCCTGCTTTTCTACCTTATCCTGCTTTTCTAATTTATCTTGCTTTTTCCTGCTTTTCTGCCTTATCCTACTTTTCTACTTTGCCTTGTTTTTTCGTGCTTTTCTTCTTTATCGTGCTTTTCTTCTTTATCGTGCTTTTCTACCTTTGTCTTGCTTTTCTGCTTTGTCCTACTTTTGTCCTACTTTTCTTCTCTTTTTTCTACCTTCCTTGCTTTGAATGATTTATCGTTCCTCCCTTTACAGGTCATCACTTGGTCAACCATTATTATCTAATGCGCCTGTGTGCATACTTATCCATTTTATTTTATTGAAATAAATATATATTAATGAAAATTACTTCTACCGAGTGCATTTAAAACTTAGGATAAAAATAAAATTAAACTTCCTAACTAATTAATGAATTAATCTTCAGAATTAACCCCAAGTGCATGAAATTTCTTCCTCAACCCAAGGGATTCGTTGGGCTAGGAACTCCTTCCACTAATCATCAATGAGGGGATATGATAGTCCTCCCCTCCCAATATTTCTTATCCTCAAGCAATAATCAAATCCAACCCAACTAAGCATCATGATCCATCATGCTTTTGTTGCACCACTCTGATTATAATCTACTCATGAACTTTCCCAACAGATTGTTCTATTACCATCCAACCATGCACTTAGTGTAGAGACTAATCAAAACCGATACTAGTATCCCAGGTGATCCTCAAGAATACAATGTGAAACATATATTCTCCTGTGCAATTCATAAGAATAACGTGGAAATCATCATAACACCCTGTAAGAAAAACACAAGTCCATCCAAAAATATGTTTCCCATGTAGGAAACCATCACCATCTACTGCAAAGATGAACCCATGGGGAAGAGAAGAGGCTTGCTTTCTCAATCCAACCAACCAAAATGTGCTCTCAATGAGCTACCAATGATCAACAATTCCTGGGTCCCATTTCTTGTGCACTCTCTTAGTGCACAATGTCATCACGTACCAATCTAGCAAGTATGGGATGCCAGGGTCCCAACACTTGCGCACCCCATCAATACATAGTGTGAATACATACAAATAAGAATATGGTATGCCCATGTCCCAATGGTTATGCATTCATATCATGAACAAGGTCACCCAAAACGATACCTCAAAGTAGGAGGTGTACAATATCCTCCAAATTATTTCAACCAAGTGTGGAATGTCAGGATCCCATAACTGGCGCATCCCATCAATGAGAAAAGTAACACAAAATTTTACATCAAGGTGGGGGATGCCAAGATCCCACTCTCTATTGAGAATCCTCCCAAACATCATAAGTAAAAAATATAGATCATCAAAGTACATTTCCACATCATACAAATGTACATCAAGAAGGTGTCTCACCAAAGGATCATGAAAGTGCTTGTCCACCCAAGCAAGTAGACCACCATTTCTTAAGTGCACACAAGTGACCAATCAAATCTACTCCAATGACATAGGTGAGGATCCCATGTCCTATAATGCTGCTCCAAAATAATGTAAGAATCTTCAAAATAATCAACCGTGTGTTCTTTCATCCAGGAAGTGAATGAAGAACCTCCACCAAAACTTGAACCAAGTAAGGACCAAAAAAAACAAGGAGACTTCAAGTGGCTCATAGAAGTCTCATCAATACATCCAGGAATGTGAGAGTCATCAAATGAGAGAAATGGATGCTGACCCAAGGACGTGTGGAAGGTATCAAGTAATTCTACCATGTGGCCTTTCACCCAAAAATTGGATGAAGGAACTCTCCCATCAAGTAAGGAACAAAGAGAAAAATGGGCCTTAAAGGGGATCAAAGGAGTGTCATATGTGCATCCATGAAGATGTGTATCATCATAGGTAACAAAGGATGCTACTTCAAATGTAAGGAAGAAGGTGCTATATTCATGTCACCATCAAAAGAAGAGATAGGATTTTCATACTCCTCATGTGGCACCATCAAAAAGAAACCTTTAACCCATACTTCATTAGAATGAATGCTACAAAATATGGAAGTGTAGGATGTAGGAGAATGAACCAACTCACCCAAATTATCAGAAAGTGTGAAAGCTTCATCATGTGAAGGCTCCATAGGGGTAGGATCATGGACCAAAATATCCTTACTGCAACCCTCATCCATCAAGCTAATGAATGCATCAACTCCATCAAAGGCTGGTCCATCACACAGGAGATCTTCTGACTCCTTAATGGAGGAATGATTCGCTCCATCAAGAAGCTCAGTTTCGCTCTGGTAGAGAATGTGTGCTTGGAACTCACCATATGCATACAAAAACTTCTCAAGCACATGCATGTCATCCTTCACCTTATGAACCATCGTCTCATGAGTTTCATCCATGAAGTTCTGAGTACAATCAACCATAAGAGACTCGATCACTGAAATGAATGATCTTTGCAAATTTTGGTGAAGTTGCTCTATCTCTATCTTGGATTCTTGGAGGGAACTTTGAGTGCTTCTCAAAGAATCTCGGGTGGCCATTAACTCGGCATTGAGCTTGAAAATATGCTCATAATACTTCAAGGATTCTCCCTACAACATGTGAACAAGCTCATACAAATAATCTTTGTCAAAAATCATATGTGAAAAATTACCTTGGATAGTAGTCATTGCTTTTTGGATCTTCTCCATGGCTTCAAGGAAAGATGAATATTCCAATGAAGCAGCTCTCTAGCAAGACTATGACATTGAATCATGTGTGTCATGGATAATGTGTAAGGCCTCCTTGATCTTCCTTTCACTCATCTTGAGTGGAATCTCAAAATGATAAGTTTGAGAGTGAACCTCCTCATCATAAATTAGTGGATCAACCTCATGAAGCTCTTGTGGTGAAAGTGAGATTGATTCTTGCATTTCTTCATTGAATTCAACGATTTGATATTCTTCAACTTCAGTGGGTTTTGTACTTGCAGTATCCTTATCAAGTGGTATCTCTATGTCACCAACATAGAGGAATGGGCATCCATCAGTAGATGTCTCCTCAAAACTTAGGCACCCATCAGTAGGTACCTCTTCATAGAAACCATCAGTAGATGCTTCTTCAAAACCTAAACAACCAACAGTAGATGCCTCTTCTTGGAACCATTCAGCAGTGACTTTCTGATCAAGAACTAGATGATCCTTAGTAGAATCAATGGTGGATTCTTCATGCTTACAACCCTCCTCAGTTAGGATTGTACCTTCATTTTCTTCAGATGGCTTATTGTATTTGTGCTTTTGATCCTTCAAGGAAGTTGATGTATATTTCCCTTTAATTTCCTTAGGATAAATATATTTGCATATTGTTTTTGAAGTAGATCCAAAAATTCTCATCAAGTATGAAGTACATGCATCCAATGAAGCTTCAGATATTTTTCTATGATTTTCACAAGTAGGTTAATCTTTGACTGTGGAACATGCAAATTTTCCATACATATGGCTATAAGAATAACCAAAATTTATCCTTCCAAGTATGATATGATGGGATATACTTGCAGAAGATACCTCTCAGACATTTTCTTCCTCATGCTGTCTGTAGTACTGTTCATATTTCTCACAATAGTAATCATCATACTGCTCATAAAAATCATCATCAGAGTAAGAATCTTTTTCACTGAACATGGACATGGCTACAAATCCATCGAATTGAGAGTCTTCTTTCCATAGGAGTAGAGGAAAGAGATATTATACCACTGTAATATCCCTGATCTGATCTCATAGGATATCAACTCAAATTCATCTTTAAAAATCATAAATTTGCATAACAAAAACTAGTCTTCAAAACTAGTTAAGATGAAACTAGTCCTGGTCAGTGATTAACCCACCCAGAGCTTGAATGATGGACACTTTTGGATCTGAAAAATGTTCTGGGGAGTGTGCAACAACAAGGAAAACAACATCAAGGCCAGATTCTGATTTCTAAGTACAATGTACTCGGTCCATTTATGTTTCAAACATCAGCCAAGCTGAAGTCTACTCCAAGGTTTCCTGGGCACACCGACATATGCCTACTAAACTCTTTCAATTACAATTGACATAAAACAAAGGTGGATAGAAGGTAATAACCCCCTAATATATTGTAGGACAAGTTTTACATAGGTTTTGGGAGGTTCTAGCAGTGTTTGGATTCAAGGGGAGAAAGAGTGCTAAGATGGACTGCTCAACTAGTTTGTTACCAGGCTTTTCCAAATAGGATAAGAGGGTCACAAAAACTAAGTCTGAGGCTTGGGTTGGATTCATTAATGTCTTAAGGACCTATAATGACTTGCAGAACAAAAAATAGATAACCATAGGTCATTTCATTAAAGTTACTGCAAAACTAGTCATGAATTCATGCCCAACGAGCTAGTCTTGAAATATACAAACACAATCAGCCTCTAAGGATCTTGAATCTATGATTTTGGACTTGGGATGGATTCTACATACCATTAAAAACCTACAACAACCTGAACAGAAAGTAAAATGGGTTCACAAATCTCTGAATATCACAATTCATGGAGAACTAGTCAATTAAAATGGCTCAATGGGCTAGTCTTGAGAGATCTATATGCAAACAACCTCCAATGCTTTTGAATTTATCATTTGAATCATAGTATGAATTAATATGGAATATAGGAGCAATAGAAACCAGGTTCAAGAGTTTTATACATCAACAGATTAGCATTACAACCTCAGTTTTCTCAATGAACCTCAAATACAATAAATCTCACAGTTCATGAATGTCGATGACTTCTAAACAGAAATAAGAGAAGGATCCTCCACTGGATCTGATATGATGATGGCTATTGAAAAGATGGATACTCATGAAAGGAGCACTGATCTCAAATAATTCTCTTGGGGGCGCACTCAAGCAACTGGATCTCCTCCTCTTATCAAAACTTCCCCGAGATCTCTCTTTGATAGGATTCATACTAGGAACACTTATGAATGGATTGAATTCTTCAATGATAGCTGATACTGCATGTAGATAGGCTTCAGGATCTGAAATAGACTCAATGATGAATACTGGATGTCATCATCCTTTCAGTAGAATCATGGGGCACATTTCCCAGCTAGAACTAGGGGCACATCTCCCAGGTCAAAGATGCAAAATTGAATTCAATTCAAATCACAAATGATCAAAAGATGTGAAATGGAGTTGTAATCCTTCTTTTATAGATTGAGGTGACTTGTTGAGCAAGTAAGATAGGCTAAGGTGCCCTCATGAATTGGATAAGGTTGCTTTGCTTTCCGCTTTAGCTTTTTCCTTGCTTTCTGCTTTAGCTTTTGCCTTACTTTATGTTTTTCTTTTCTTTATGCTTTTGTTTTTTATTTATGCTTTTCCTTTTGATTTTTCTTTTTTTATCCTACTTTTTATTTTCTATCCTGCATTTTCTACCTTATCCTGCTTTTTTGCTTTGTCCTGTTTTTCCTACTTTTCTGCCTTATCCTGCTTTTCTAGTTTGTCATGCTTTTTCTTGTTTTTTCGACTTTATCCTGCTTTTCTGCTTTTGTCCTTCTTTTCTTCTTTGTCCTACTTTACTTCTCTTTTTCCTACCTTTCTTGCTTTGACTGCTTTATCTTTCCTTCCTTTGCAAGTCATTACTTGGTAAACCATTATTCTCTAATGCGCCCTTGTGCATACTTATCCATTTTATTTTATTGAAATAAATATCTATTAATGAAAATGACTTCTACCAAGTGCATTTCAAACTTAGGATAAATATAAAATTAAACTTCCTAACTAATTAATGCCTTAATCTTCAGAATTAACCCCAAATGCATGAAATTTCCTCCTCAACCCAAGGTATTGGTTGGGCTAGGAACTCCTTCCACTAATCATCAATGAGGGGATATGACATCTCGTCCCAACATACAATGATGTGGTAAAAAAGTCACCACTCGAGACCTTTGTTGGAACTATTCCAAAAGCAAGAGGAGAGTCCTTAGCGGAGTTTGGTAATGGTATTTTGAGTGGTTATTGGGGGATTTCATATGCAAATTGGTTATTATCAAAAGGTGCCATTAAAGGGGGTTTATCTTTGGACATATCCTTACTTAAGACCAAGAGTGTGTGGAAGGGGAAACTGGGAAAGTATCAAGAGGATGTGGTTTTGGAAAGGAGGATTATTCTTCTAGAGGTGTCTTCACCCTCTACAAATAGGTCTCATAGAGATCATAAAGCCCTTTCAAAGGCTAAGAAATGAAAAATATTTCTTTGAATGTTTGAGGAGTTGGGTGGCTTCCAAAATTATTGGCCCTCAAAATATTATTGGAAAAAATTGGTCTAGATGTCATTTTTTTAAGGAAACTATGGTTGTGGGGGAGAGCGAATGACAAGTATTCTCTAATATTTGTTCGAGATGAGAAGTATGTGTTGGGCACTCTATATGTCAGTTAATTAAAGCTAACACACAGAATGATCAATATAAATTGTCAAACCCATGAAGGTCTTTTATTTCAAAGGTAATGAGCACAATCTATGCATAAACAGATTAAGCAGTTGATTAATGAATGTAAGTAATGATCCTACCTAGATGCTTAGCCAACTCATTCCCTAAGCAACTAATCTAATTCACACATCTACAAATCCCAATTGAAACAATCCTTCTTACAGAATCAATCCAGAAAGTTAATGATCTAATAATGAAATGGAATGAAATTACTTTTGCAAGAAGTTAAATCCTTATGATCATCAAACTACAGCATTCAACCTTTACCAAAATGATCTATCCAGTGACTACTGTAACTCCAACATTATCTGTCTAATCTATGTATGCAATTAAATATACAACAGCAACTAGAATTGAAATACAAGCTTGAACTCTACTGATGATTACTGGAAGTCCTAGAAAGCATAAATAACTACCAATTGATTGGGATCAAGCTTGGTTGTTACAGCTGATTAAAACACACATACAATTAATTGAATTGTTCTACACAGTCAACTGTCACACCACTCTACTACAGCTATTCAAGATGCAATTGTAAACTACCAGCAAGGAAGCTAATCTCTGTTACAGCTATCAGCAATGTCTGCAACTTTCCACACCACACAACAGAAATGAAATTAAACTATTCTCTTTTACAGCTATCAGCAATGTCTGCAACTTTCCACACCACACAACAGAAATGAAATTAAACTATTCTACCTACTTAAATCGGCTATCTCTGTGAGAAGGCGAGCCCTGGCCTTCTAACAGAGACACCGAGAGTCATAGCTAATTAAAACTCAGAAGTGAAGAACGTATGCTTTCATATTATTAATGGAAGATCATGAGCTTCAATGCTCTGTTACAGCTTACACCAATAATGATTGTCCAACCCCAGGCTACGAGAGCCTTCTAGGATTTATACAAAAGAAAGATAGTTTCAGATCCATAAAAATAGCACAGCAATGAAGATCTATGATTTTCATGCTGTGCAGTTACAACTAACTGATACAGCGTGTTGAATAGTGTTGTTAATACCGAAGGATATTGTTGTCCCGATGGCAATTGGATCAACAGACTTGACAGCTATAATGCCACTTGTCTGTTGTAGCTAAGCTCTTCTTCAATGCGATCTGTTACACTGGAAATCTGTTACATCTCGCGTGGAGGATGCGCTATCCCTTAGAATATGAGGAGCTGACGTTGAAGAGTCACAACTGGCATTGCTGAGATGGTGCACCTGCACTTTTAGACCTTGGCTAAATAAAATCACATAAATTAGTATAAACCAAGGACTAAGATCCATAATCTTTAACAATCTTAGGCATAAAAACAAATAAAGTAATAACAAATTATACCTGTCAATGTTATAGATTGATCTGGAAAGACATGGATATAGCTCATGAAAATAGGATGGAATTAGGGCAAAAAGGTGTAATAGAGGTAGCCAAAAAGGGGCATTTTCTGGACCCAACAGTATGCACCATCAATGCTATGGGGCATTCAGGGGGATTGCTTGCGGCTTAGGACTCTGTAAAGGCCAAACTTTCTTTTTTTTCCGTTTTTCAACTCGGATTTTACTTTGAGGCAGGGTTTCACAATTTTCTAGCGATGTGCATCTAGTAAACTTTTATGGTCCTTACCAGGCCAAAAAAAATTATGGGACCAGGTGGTGGCAGATGGTATACTTAAGTTTCCAAACTTAATCTTGGGGGGTGATTTGGATTTCATGATGGTGACCACAAAATTTTGGGGTCACGAGTCGAGATTGGATCCCTTAAGCAACTATTTTAACAATACATTTTTGGAAATGGGTTTGGTGGACGTGTTGCCTGCACCATTAGTTCCGACCTAGAGGAATGGTCGTATTGGTGATGGGGGTATTGTTAAAAGATTGGACAGATTCATGGAAGCAGAATCCTTGATTGATGATTTTTTTAGATATAGAAATTGGGTGGAGTCAGCGAAGGTGTTCGATCATTCCCCTATTATTTTTCAATTCAAATTGGAGGGGTGCCGTAAATGCTAACCCTTCAAATTCAATCATGTCTAGATTCGAGATCTGGACTTCAACTCTTTTATTAGACTTGAATGGGTGAGACTAAGAACTATTTCATATCACTCTTCTATGTAGAGATTGGTTTGGAAAATGAGATTACTAAAGAGGTCTATTATGAATTGGGAACGAGAAAAGAAGGATGATATTAAGAACGACTTGATTTCTGTGGAGATGGAGATTCAAGGTATACACCAAACTAAATCTTCGGGTGTGTTATCTTAGGATAGTCACGATAGATTGGTGGCATTAGAACAAAAAAATATTTAGTTCCTTTTGGTGGTCGAGGAGACTTGGCGTCTGAAGAGCAGGGAAATCTCATGGTTAGTGCAGCGGGACCTCAATATAATTTTTTTTTTTTAAATTGCAGAAGGTAGGAGGGTCCAAAATTCTATTTGGGAATTACATTCTTCTAATGGTGGTCTCATATTGGATCCCAAACTATTGGAGATTGAAGTGGTTGAATTATTTCAATGTCTTTTCAAAGATCCCGAAAACACTTCAATAGTGGATCAAAAGCATGTGATTAGGGGTTATCCTCATTTCTTTTCTCTAGAGGAGGGTTCCAACATTGTTGATCTGGTTACTTTTGATGAAATCAAATTAGTTCTTTCTGGTTTTGCAAATTCCAAGAGCCTAGGTACATATGGATGGATTGTGGATCTCCTCTTGGAATTCTTTGACATTATGGGGTTGGATATATTGAATGCAGTGGAGGAGTGAAGAGTGTCTGGAAGGGTATCTGGTGCAATGAAGTCAACTTTCATTGCTCTCATTCTAAAAAGCTCGAATCCATTTTCTTTTAATGAATTTAGGCCTATTTCTTTATGCAATCTTGTATACAAGGTTATATCAAAGATCAAAGCTTGCAAGCTAAAGCCCCTTTCATCAAAAGATATTTCATTGGAACAACTTGGCTTCTTGGAGAACCGTCAGATTCTGGATACGATCGAGGTAACACGGGAGACTTTTCACAGCATAAAGACTTGAAATCATAAGGCGTTGGCTCTTAAATTGGATCTAGTTAAGGTTTATGATCAGGCTGATTGGGACTTTTTAAGATTAGTTCTCCTTCAAATTGGTCTTAGCCTAGAGGCTATTAATTGGGTAATGGCTTGTGTGGTTTCGGCTAATTATGTTGTTTTGTTAACTTGTGCCCCTCCTCCTTTCTTTAAAGGGTCTAGAGGAATCCGTCATGGGTGTCTATTATCACCACTACTATTTCTCCTTATCATTGAAGGTCTAAGCACATATTGAATCATGGCAAGATTACAAAGGGATCTATCGAAGGTATTAAAGTCTTGACAAATGAGAATATCACACATTTTCTTTTTTTTGGATGACGTAATGTTGTTTGGCATGGGTAGGGATGGAGAATGGTTGGCTTATAAGAAAATATTATAATTATTTTAAAATATATTAGTTTCTTCTAATAATTGATTATGGAGATAGAGATAATTTTTTTGTGTTCTTATCATTGTAGTCCATCCATCATGCTTTGCAGGACTTTGTATAATCTAGCTATTCAAATTGTAACTCCTGGACTTTTGGAGTTATCTCAAAGCTCATCTTCTTCTCATTGGTCCACCCAAATCATCCTAAGCATCTAAGGGTTAGGATGAGGGGTTACATAATTTGACTTGTGATTCACTAGCTACCTTTGAAGACATATCGGGTGTTCTTTGAGAGGGAATCAAAACCTAAAGTGCATTTTTTTCTTTAATTTTTAATTTTTAATGCTCTTATCATGTGACCTTGTAAAACTGCTTTAAATATATATGTTTGTATGGAACTTTAATGTGATATATCTTGTTTCATAACAAGGTTTATGATAGAATGTGATTTACTCATAATTCAATTTTTAGGTTCATTTTTACTCATGTTAAAAACCCTTTGCTCAAACCATATCGAAGAAAAAAGCCATTAAACATTTTAGGTTTTGATGTTTTCTAATTTCCTATCACCACCGACTTCGATAGACTACTAAAACTAAACCCTAACCACCGCCGTGGTGTGAACACACTCGGAACTCATTACTGCAATCCATGAACTATAAATAAATAAAAAACAAATCAAATCCTTTTTCTACTAAATTAGTTACTAGGTTATCCATGAAAACAAATTCTCACCAACTTAGTCTCCATGTGACCCATAAAACGGATATTATGTGGGGTTTTAAATATTTTCTCTTCCGTGAATCTATGATGTAAGACATAAAAAGGATATTACGTGGCGTTTAAATATTATTTTCAGTTAATGTGATACCATAAAAAGCCAGATGAGAAGCGCTTTTTCACCATTATTAAATTTTAATAACATTTCCCACAAATGCTGACCTGTCAAATTGATAGTTTCGTAAATTGGTAATGCAAGTCAAAGCAGGATTTGGTCATTCCTGAATCATGACTCGCTGTGTTGACCAATAAAAGAACAGATTTTAATTTGATATTATTAGTGATAGAAATGGAAATAGCCAAAAAATTAATTTGAAAAAAATTAATCTTCCTGCATTTCATGAATAATGATGATAATAATTTAAGATTATGCGAACGATGCGGCCAATAGTTGAATCTTGCCGGATTCAACCGGAGCTATATAAGTCCTAACTAAAACGTCTCTTCCGATTTGTCGGAATCCTCCGATTTCCGGCAAAGTAATTATGGTCAAAACAACAATTCAGAGTGTGTATATTATAATTTCGCATTCTGAATAGTTTTAAAATGAGACAATTAATTGAACAAACAATCATCAATACTGAAATTACTAAAATAACTATTTTCAACAAAAATTTTAACACGTTTTTATCCCCAAGTGACCGGAAAAACGGGGCGTTTTGGTTGTCTTTTATCCTACGCTGATTCAACCTTACAAATCCAAACGGAATCCAAACTCCCCCGGGTTTAAGGAGCCGGAAACGGATTCGGGAAAACGAAAGCATGGGACAATCCGCCGGAAGTGGAACAATCACGGTTGGTCAACAATTTCCAGAAGCGTCCGTCTGTTCTATATAAGAAAAGGCATCAATAAGCAGAATAGCAGCTTATTTGTTATCCCGTTCTGTAAATAGAGTTGCCATGGATTCATCGGCTATTAGGTTTTTGGTCATCCTGATCTCTGTGATAATGGGTTCAGTAGAACCGAAAGACGTGAATCCGCCGGATCCGACCATGGAAATCGCCGATTTTATCAAATCCTCGTGCAGTGTGACTGAGTACGAGGAGCTCTGTGTCTCGTCGCTTTCTTCCTACCCTGGAACTCTAAAGCCTAGGCTCAGCGAGATGGCCAAAGCTGCCGTGGATGTGAGTTTGATTAGTGTCCGTAATGCTTCCGTGTGGGTCGCTGACCTGAAAACCAGAAGCGATTTCCTCAGTAAAATAGAAATGGCGGCGCTTCAGGATTGTATTCTGAATTTGCGCGACATCAAGGACGGGCTTGGGCAATCTCTGGCGGAGCTGAAGCACTTGAGACGGAATACCTTCGATTCGCAGATGGACGACGTGTTGAGCGGGATGAACGCGGCCTTCACAAACGAGGACTCCTGCGGCAACAGCCTTAAGTTTGTGGACGGGAACGTTAAGGCCATGGTCAAGGCCCGCGTAAAGAATGTGCACCAATTGATCTCTAATGCCCTTGAACTCGTTAGCGCAATGGCTGCCACTGGAGCTGACGAAACTGAGATCGACATGTGAACGCATATCATATTCTGATATTCTGGCATTATTCCAAATTTTAGGGTTTTGGCTTATTTATTTGTAGTTAATTATCAGTTTGAATGAATGCTATGACAATTTTTTTTAGTTTCGCTTTTGATTTGACTCCAATAAAGAAAATGGCCTACAGAGTAATAGGTGCTCTTCAGCCGCCGTTCATGGATCTGTTTGTACACAGTAATAGGTGCTCTTCACCCGTCCATGGATCTGTTTCTACAGAGTAATTGGTGCTCTTCACCCGTTCATGGATCTGTTCCTGGACTTATATGGATCTGTTTTCTTATAATTATTTTGTTAACACCAATTATATGATCTCAATAGTTTTTTTTTTCAATAAAAAAATAAAGTTTGGACTGTTTTGGTTGATAATTGTTTTTGTATTTTTGGATATAAGCTGGGCTATTGGATTTAACTAACATAGATCTATCTTAAACCCAGATTTATCAAGTACTTATTTTTGGATATAAGTTGGGCCATTAGATTTAACTAGCATAGATCCATCTTAAACCCGGATCTATCAAGTACAAAGAGAAATCTAATTTGTTGAGGTATAATTTTTTTTAATTTAAACTAAAAAATTTTGATCTCTCTTACTTGATAGATCCATGCTTAAGTTTTAAGTTTTAAGTTTTTACTTTATAAACGAACATTGATTTTTTAATTAATTTTTATAATTTTTTTATTTTATAATCCATAATTTTTTGGCTCCTCTAGATGCAATTATTAAACTTATAGTATACCATTTTTGCAAATTAATATTAAATAATATTTTTTATATTATATATATATATATATATTGGATTTAATTAATATATGATTTTTTTTACTTAATATTAAATATTTTTCTAAATTGATTTTTAAAATTTTAATATTTTTTTAAAAATATTTTAAATAATATATATAAGCAGGGTTAGTCTTTATTCGACCTTTGACAACACAACAATTAGTTTTAAAATCATTGCCTTTAAAATCCCTATCTCCATATCCATGGTTAAATTAAAACATACTCGGCAATACATCTATCCACAAGTATATTAAAATACCCCTAGGATGTTATAACTAAGTATTATTGAATTTGGTAGGGTGCTCATGTACTAGTTAAGTATACCCCACCACGATGATTCATATTGGGGTGTTAAAATTATTGAAAATTTGAATTAATATATAACTTAATAATAAGGGTCATGTTGGTTATTTTAATATATTTATGGATATCTGTATTGGGATGCATATTTTAAGTAATACCTCACCATCATTATTCATATTGTGGTGTTAAAATTATTTAAAATTTGAATAATATATAACTTTATAAGGATCAAGATGGGTATTTTAATATATTTATAAATATTTATATTGGTGGTGCATATTTTAATTTATTTACAGATACGGATGAGGGGCTTTTTAGAAAGCAGAAAAGGAGAAAGTCTATTAAGCAGAGACTGAGTATAAAAAAATTGATAAATCGTAAAAAAAAATGAGGTAATAATAATGGAAAATATATTAGAGGATTTTTAGAAAGCAGAGGAGAAAGTCTATTACTCATAGACTGAGTAAGAAAAACATGATAAATAATGAAAAGGATTAGGTACTAAAAATGTAAAATATGTTAGCAACAACATATCACAGGTATAAATAAAAGAGAGTTTATCACAGGTATAAATAAAAAGAGTTTAAAAGAGGAACTTAGACCAAAGAAAGCTTATGATTTCATCAACTAACCACTACTTTTTAAATATTTGAGGACACATACTTTTAATTCATAAAACAAGGACTCGCTGCCTTGCAGCTTCCCTTATTTGAATCCTCATAAGAAACCGAATTGATTTCAATCTCTCCTCCATCTCGTTTGTGGGAAGTTGGGCCTTGGGCCTTGCTTAATGCTCGAAAAGTTTCCTTCGTTTAAAATTCACCACATGTATATTATTAAAATGAATAATGCGATTATAATATCTTTTATAAAGTAGTGATCTTAACCATTCAAACTTCGAAAAGTGCAAATTTCAAATTTATTTAATCTACCATATTTATAATTAATTTCAAATTTATCTAATCAACCACATTTACAATTATTATATAAGAAGGGATGGTAAGTGCTGGAGGGGTGCCTTTTGACCATGAAAGAAATATAGTAAAGACTTAAATGCTTGTAGTATAGGGAATGACACTAATAGTCAGGCGGAAAGCTCTACTTTATTCCTAGGGTTTAAGTTGACTTTTGATGTTGGAGTTGTTCCCTAGTTGTGATAGGTGATTCTCTTCTTATCATTTTTCAATCTAGGAAATGCCAAGAGATTAAGGATCTAATTGTTGGTTGCCTTCATTACCATATTTTGGGTATTCTTCCCCAATTTCAATCGATTCAATTTTTTCATGTTAGAAGAAATCTCAATTCATCAGCAAATGGTCTTGCTAACTAACCTTCTCATCTACCTCGGGGAGGATTAATTGAAAATGGGGGACCAATTTAGCTAAATGTTCCTTGGTCTTTATAATGCTAAATGTTCTTCATTCTAGGAGGATTGAGGGTGACATTTGTCTTCACAACATAAATGACATGGGGAAGTTGAATAAACACTTCGATGGTGGTGATGTTAGTTTCATGTAAGGGTTATCGATGTGAGTTGGTTTGTTGGTAATAGTGATCATAATGCTCTCTTGTGTGGAGGCATGTTTGTACTAAGCGATGGAGTTCTATGAAGGTCTGGTAATTTGATAGTTGCGGGGGAGGTTCTGTTTTAGCGTTTTTTGGAAGCATTAGTCATTGGAGGGCCTGTTCTTTTGGAATGGTGGTGAAGGATGCTGAGATTTCCTCTGCCTTCTCCTTAGTCAGAGGAGATAGGCATTTCTTTGGTGGGTTTGTCAACCTTTTGTGCTCTCTCTTCTAGGTATTTCATAGTGGCTATGTCCTTTATTTTGTTTGGCAAGTTTGGGATATGGGTGTTCTAAAAATTTTGGTTTGGGCTTTCGCTTTTTGTGTTGTTGTTAGCAATTCTCTCTTACCTTTGTCCTTGGTTAGAGAGGTTGAAGCTCTTGTTTTGTCCTCTTGTTGTTTTTTCAATTCTCTAGTTACAAGCTTTGGTTGGGCTATGTGTTTAAATTCTTCTGGAGAGAACTCCTGGCACAATTTGTTGTGTTTTCCTTACTTTGGTAGGTTTGGTTTTGGTATCTATAGTATTGACTGGAATTGTGTTAATCTTGTGAATATGGATATTGAAAATCATTTAGAGGATCTTTCTGAGTAAGTCAGTGCAGCCCAAGCTAGTATTCAGGATTTTCGTAGTCATTTGAAATGGATGCGCGCCCATATGGAAGGACTAATTGATGGAGTTCATCAATTGGTTTCTCATTCTCCGGTGTTAGATAATTGTCTGGACCAAATTGAGTTTAGTTTTCCCTCCAAATCAATGATAGTGTGGACGCTTGTTTCATTGGTACGCAAGTGGATGCTAGGGCTTGTGATGAAAAACTATAAGAAATATCCAATGATGCGTCGAATCATGAAGATTTAATAGGGGGGGATTTTCTAAGAATGAGGAAAACTCTGATTTTAAGAATTGTGATGATAATTCAGTGTTGCAGCTGGTTCAAATCCTCTCCGGCTCGATGGAAAAAGATGGGATTGAGGGTGTGCAAGTAAATCTTGTTGCTGATAGTGAGGAAGATAAAGAAAACTCCAGTGATGCTCAAGATGATGATACTGCTAAAGAAGATGATACAATTGTAAATATGGAAGAAGACTCTTATGATGTTGAGGCCGTTAATGATAAAGATGCTTCAATAGATGATGTGAATAATCCAGAAAATTATGAATATGATGTTCTCTATATTAAGCACGGAACATATAGTGATTCTAGTAGTTTAAATGGATTTTTATATTTTGGAATAACAATTCCTCATTTTGGATAACTGTAAATATTTGTTTCTTTTTGCAAGTTACCATATATGAACCTTTCAACAATTATAGATAATTTTTTTCAATTTTTTTTCTCTTTTTTATCAATATAAACTTAACCATTTTTTGTTTAAAAACACTATTTATATAAAATTTTATTATTTAAACCTAATAATAATTTTTTTTGGTCATTCTAAAACCAAGGATTTTACATAGTATAAAGTGTTCACATTTTAGTAGTAATGTTATTACCATTAATATATATGTTTATAAAAATAGTGAACAAGGATCTCAATGCTTGAACTTAAAATTTATTTATTTTTATTATTAAAAAGTTAATGTTCATTTAAGAGCTTTCTTAATTTTAAATAAGGTAAAATTTAATAAGGTTATTTATTTTTATTTTTTGTATAATAATAATAATTTGGAGGAATTGACTTTCATCATCGAGAAAAATATGAATGAAGGGTGGAAGGTGGAAAGTTTATTTTGGCCTTGAAAACAATTATAAGTAGGGAACCTTGTGATATGAGATAAAAAGAAATTCCTAAATGTTTTATAAATTACAATCTTAAAATTAAAAGCAATATGCCATATCCTAATCCCCTAATTGAAGTGGGTGGGTCTTTCCCCATCGAGAGCATAGCTATAACTAGGTACCTAATGTACAAAAAAAAATTAAATCACTTGAAAAACAATTGAAAATTGCTTTAAATTCGAGTCAAAACTGCCTAAAGTATAAAAGCATTAAAAGTAAACTAAAATTTTAAAATTTTATAAATTGTCTCCCTTTGAGTCAACCTCTCATGACGGTAAAGAATTGTTGTAGTTTTGCTACAATTTCATATATATTATTTTAAAATCTTTGAATGAATTTTAGTTGTATAGCATTTAATGTTTATTTTATGTTGATATGTTTTGTAGATCAAGTAATAGGTGGAGATTCTAGAATAATCTTCCAATAAAAGAAATTGTAGAGTTTCATCATTGGAAAACTGCGTGAATTTATTATACACTTCATTCATAGGGTTTTATATGAAAGATATATGGCAAGCTTTTTGTTTGTCAAATACTTGGAAATGTTGTGCTTAAAAGTCAACATAGATCTATTTTGAGGTATAATTTCTTTTTTTATTTTAATTTTTTTACATGTCTAGAAAAATTTACACATCCTACATTCATTTTTATTACAACATCTACCCCATACTGGGTTGAAAGCACCTCATTATTCTGAGTGCAATAAAATTATATTATGATATCGTCAAATTTCAACCCTAGTTGAGTCCCCCTTCCCAATACATATTTATAATTAAAAAAAAACTATTTTTATTTTTACTAGATACCCCTTTTGATACACTCAATACCTATAAACCCCCACATCCTACTCTTATTCCCTACCTACAATATATTGATCTTATTTTTTTACAATTTAAAAAACTTTCCTTAACCCATTAAATATAACCATGGCACATGACACATAAATACATCAATATAATTATCAGATTTAGTGTACTTAGGTCCATTAACACAAAAATTCGTTGCTCACGGATCATACAGGGGTCCTAGGTTGTGTTTTCTATGAGGGAATGTGGAATGGTAGGATCTACGGAGGTGGAGACGAAATGTAACGTTCATTGAAGGTATTTATTGAGTTATCTCCACCTTGATATTTAGGAATCTTCAAGATCTTTAGATGGTAAAAGAGAAATATAAGTGGGAACTTAAATTTTATCACCTTGCTCTCTTCATCTCAAAGCTCTCATATTTTATCTCCTTGTTTTCTTCATTGATTTTTTTTTTCTTTCTAAAAGTTGTACTATGGTTATATAATATGGGATTATGATTATGATTGCACATGGATTGGGATTGTAAATGGTATAAGTGTTTTATTGTATATTTTACTTTTCAAATTTAAGGTTTTGTAAATAATTTATTATGTGAAAAGTGTTTTTTACAATTTAATATATGAAGGAGAAGTGTACAATTCTATGTCCAATGTGGAGCTGACAAGTGGCATAATGTTGGGTTGGAGCATGATAATTTAATAAAATATTAAATATTAAGTAAACAAATTTATAATGGCAATCCTAAGTTAAAGTTATACACTTAAATTTTAAAACAAAAATCCAATTAATTAATTAACAAAATTAATGAAACTTAAATACATCTTGATTTCTATTTGCTATACAAGTATGAAGTTATGTTGTTTTCAAGTAACTTTTATCTTTTATGATTTCATCTAATCTAATCTAGTTCCATCACTAGAGTAGATTCATCTTAAATCTTAATCTATCACCATGAGGTGCAAAATTTTCATAAGTGTTTTCACTATAAAAAGGATTTGCACCTAGAAATATTTGATCATCATTGAAGTATGACAGATCCTGAGTTAAGATGAATTTACCTTGGTTTAATAAAATTAACATCATTTTATAAGGAGATAAATTACAACTTTGTATGGTTTCTATTTTCTTCTATTTTTGTAGCAATATATTCAATAAGTATGCATACAACTTAGGGGGAGATGTTGTCACTTAACGTAGTGTTATGCTACCAAAAATAAAAAGTAATTAAAAAAATCATATAGCTCATGAAATAAAAAATTAAAACTAAATGAAAAGTAATTAAAAAATCCATATCAGCTCATAAAATAAAATTAAAATTAAAACCAAGATAGATCCATCTTAAACCCATAAATCAAACATCAACCATCCTTCTACTAAATTTGTAAATAGTTTACCATGTAAATTTATTACACAGAAAACACACTATCTACTCAATAGTTATTTGGTACAATGATTTTAATAAGTGATATCCATATCTACTCATAAAGTAAACAAAATAATACCAACATAAATCCATCTTAAACTCGAGTATATAAAAAATGGAGAGGGATCAAATTTCTTGAGGTGTAATTTTTTCATGATATGGGCTGGTGCAAGGTAATTATACCCACTTATGATGCATTAGTTGCAATGGCATGCTAGAAAAATAGAAATATGATCATTAAAATGAATTATACCTACAAAACTTTTTAGAATCAGGTGCAAAAAGATGAAACGTAGACAATCGGATCACTTTCTAGAATATATAACTTTTATTTATGGAAAGGTGGTATAATCACCCCAAAATGTCATTATTCCAAGCTTGATATGTTATTTTTTCTCTAAAACATAATGCATATGTTCGCGTTGGTCCACCGGTTTGTTATGTAAATTGTCAAATTATGAGGAATTAAATATGTAGAGGTGTAGGAAACATACAATCTTGTGCAGGGATATTTTTCCAAAAAATGAAAAGTTAATTTTATATTTTTTTTAAATTACGAAAGTCAATGAAGCCCTAAAACGACATAATTGAGCGTTGGTCCACCATATCATGGTATTAACATAATCAATCATTTTTTGATCTTATAGGTATTCTTGTACTCTTGTGTGGATTCTTTTCCATTTTCGAAATATGTAAGCCAATCAAAAGTTATAGCCCAAATAAATGACCTATGTTTTTTACAAATTTGACATGAGTGTAGTTAAAAATGAATTAAAAATAGAAAACAATAACATATTTATTCAAAAAATATACAGTTAGAATCTGCACACAAATCTCAACAAGTTTGTGCAATTTCATCAGTAGTGCACAAGTGGAGCATATGTGGAACTAAGCATGAAAAACATGAAGTTACAGAAATTGGTGTGTTATGCCATAACTCAGACCGAGACTCAAGGTTTGGAAATCATAAGCTAGTACCAAACTTGCAAGGGCACAAAAAAAATTGAATCTAAACACATGTGCACGCAAATGCGCGCACGCATACTAGCACGGTCACATTGTTGCGCACATTTTTTCTATCTCTCTCTAAACCCCCCCTCCCTCTCTATAACCCCATTCCCCCTTTCTCTTTATATCCACCCAATCCCCCCCCCCACTTCTCTTCCACTCTACCCAATCCCCCCTCCCTCCCTCACCCCTCTCTTCTCTCCTTAACCACAAGGGTTAGGATATTTAGTCATCCATTTCCATGAATAACACCTAAAGCCATGACATAGGATTTCCTGAGGCTAGACTTGATTCCAAGTATGAATATGGGTGTTTCCATTCTAATGTCTTGGATTCTAGGTATGGGTGTTTGGGCCCTATACATGGTTGAGGGATGGAACCTTGGCTTGAATCCCTAAAATAATAATGTAATCATCCAATTTCAAGAACGCCTTAGTCAACTACACACAACCTCTCAAGCATATCCTCCATTATGAGTAGCGATACTAAAGATAATAGGAATGTAACCCCTATAACCATTGTCATCTAACCCTTATCACCAATATACCCTATAAGAGCCTCTTGATGCCTCGGATATCGTAGCATCAATCAGAAAGGGATTCTCCCCGATAGATTATCCCAATTAGATTATCTACCGTTTGGTATAGGGAATCCATCCGGTTAGCGGTTCCGGTAACCGTGGATTTGGATTTTTATTTCAATTATACCGGTTATGGCCCGATCCACCGTTCTTTTGATTTTATATTTATAATGATATGCAAGTGCATAGTCTAAGTTTAATCTAAGTGCAAAACTGGAAACAGATCTAAGTCTAAAACTGAAATAAATCTAACTATCCCTGCAAGGAGCGAATTTAAAACATGAGCAATGAGCTGTAGGAATTATCTTAAAGAAAGAACAGATCGCCATTAAATCTGAAAGAGAAAGCTACAACAAAGATAAAGATATCAGAAGATAGCTTCTGATTTAATATAAAACACATTCATTGCTCATAAAATAGAGAATTCGTTTGCACAGAAAGGAGTAAAATCATTTGTTACAAAGAAATAATTCAGACAGTAAGAAAGATCTCACAGTAAAGTATGGAAGTCACCAGAATAATCCAATATACATCCATTCTTCAATCCCATGCAAAAACGTCCTCTCCAGGATCTTATTAGAAGATTTTATTTTCTTGAAACATGTGCAGGACAGCCCGTACAAGTCTAGAAAATAATTCACTGCCAAAAAAGTCCTTCTTCATTGCTTCCTAACTTCTATTTATAATTACAAAAATGCCCTTTGGGCTGCCACCTGGCCTTTTACACTTGTCATCTACAGAAATTTTCTTCTATAACAGACAAAATGTGACTCCCTTTTCATTATAGAAATTATTATAAAAGAAAATAGGGACAGCTGTCCCATAGCTCCACGCTTTACATATTTTGAGAGCTCAAAATACAAAATATCATAAATAATGCTCTGAAATCAGCGATTTCACTTCTGTGCGTGTGCTTCTGCTTGAAGAGGGTCGCTCAAACCAACTGTTCCTACTGCTGCTGCTTGGGAAGAAGGAATTGAGCCCACTGTTATTTCTGCTTCTGTAGGGAGAGAGGAAAACGAGCTAACTGCTACAGTTGTTGTTGCTGGGAGAGAGGACTCCGGGTTTGCTGTCACAGCTGCTGCTTCTGCTTTTTTCTCCACCTATGCAATATAACTATACCAAATGCCAGTGTCCCTTATGACTACATTTGCGGAAGCAGGGAGCAAGATTTTTTGAGAAGTCACATTTTTTCTAAGCTCTGCTCCAATGCCTTGAATTTTCGTTACTGCAGCTTGATGCACTTCTTTAAGCAAATGGATGTGGACTGATGACATTCCAATATAATGTTGTAGGTCATCAATTGCTAGGACATCAATTTTCTTCACATATTCGGTTTGGATGCCCAGTTCTTCCTTTAGTTCAGCCAAGCGTTGTTCTTCACTCGGGAAAGCATCAAGGGCTTGCGGGAAACTCAATTTGCACCTGTTATGCACTCCCTGGATTCTTTGATATAGACCATTGATCTTATCCATTGTCCCTTGTACACTAGCCATTAGCTTACTGCCATAGCTTCTGTAGAAGTCCAAAAGAGCTATGTCTTCATTAAAACCCTCCACAGACTTGAATGGGAGATGCGTGGGGAAATCCATCTTTCCTTCTCGCCATTCTATCTGGCTCAGGATATTTTCCTTAACCCGAGTATGCTTAGCTTTAAGCCTATGGGCCTCTGCATTAACTTCTTTTAGTCTGACCACCATGGCCTTGAGCTTGCTAACTTCATTAGTGATTAGCTCCTGAGTGTCATATATTTGCTTCAGGATGCTGCAGGACAGCTCATGGAAGGGAGACATGTCCATCGTTCTGCTCTCAACTTGCTCTAATTGCTCAGCTAATGCCAGCTTATCTGATTCTAGCTGGGACACTTTGGCTCCTGCATCGTTCTTTTCTGCTTCCACAATCATCATCAAGACTGATAGTTGTTCATTTTCTTCCTCCAGCTGGTTATACTTGTTTGATAGCTCTTTATGCTCGACAGATAGGTGATTATACTTGTTCACCACAAGATCCATGTAGGCTTGCTCATTAGCCACAGTATGTTGGAGCATATGAGCTCTCCTCTTTGTCGATTCATTCTCTCTGACTATATCACTTACATTGTCCAGTGATGCTTTTGTTGTCTCTACAACTGCGGATGCCATAGCTAAGGGATCCTTATTTGTATTCCGCATTACAATGATCTCCCGGTGGGTAATGATATCCTCCTGGAAGAGTCTTTTGATCCTCTCTTCTTATTTAAGGACCATTGCTTTCCTTTTCTTATCATAGACAAATTCATCCCACCTGGACATCGTATGTTCTTCTGATGGAGTGTATGGGACAATTGGGAGGTCCATAATGTCTATTTCTACTTCCGTTGGTGGGGTCTAGACTACCTGAGCTTGATCTGTTCCCACATTTTGGGTACCAGATCCACCTGCCTGTGCTACGTCCGCCTCCACATTTTGAGTGTCGGAGACACTTGTTTGAGGTATGTCAATTTCCATGTCCTGTGCACCGGAGCCACCTGCCTAGGCATCTTCACCTGCTTTAAGCTCTTCTTCTGCTTTCCGCTCTACCTCGGCTCGTTTCCCTTTCTCTTCTTCCTCAGCTTTCTGTTGTCTTTCATCTCCAGCCTCCTTTTGCTGCTGGGCTTCCTCAGCTTCTTTCCGTAGCCTCTCACTTTCTGCTTCTTGCTGCAATATGACAGCTTCAGCATCTTGCCGCAACCTTGCTTCCTCAGCTTTCTGCTGTGCCCTTGCTTCCTCTCTCAACCTTTGTTCTTCTTTGGCTCGGGCATCCTCGACTTCTTTCTCCTTCTGTTGGCTAGTTTCCTGGGTCTTGGTAGAGCTAGAACTTGCTCCACTGCCTTGGCGAAAGGTTCGCAGCTCAGCCATGTTGCTGATGCCTCTGAATACTTCCTCCTCGGCATCATGATAGTGAGCGTACTCAAAATGAGCATAAATCTCTTTACAATGCTTGGCCACTTTTCCCTTCCTGTCATTCCTATGGAAGATCACCTCGTTGAAGTGGAAGGATTTCAGTTCCTGAACAAACTCCTCGGCTGAGGCAACCCCTGAGAATTTGTAAGCCCCTATGCAGAAAGGTAGAGGGGGAAAAGAAGCCTTATGTTGTTTGTTGAGCATTGCTCCAATTCCATCCAGGAAGATTTGTCTTACTGCCTCCTTAAAGACCACATAATCTGTAGCATATATTGGCAAAATATATGGAGCTTTAGTCCCTCCAAACATTCTAAGATAGGTGCCTTGCTCCCAGAAATAAAAATATCCATAATTTTCAAGGACTTCCATGGCATTCTCCGACAGGCAGTTGGGCTCTTCCTTGAATAGCTGCTCATATAGGGGCATGATGAACCCCTCACAGATGAGCTTATAGCTGGGTTTGTAATTCTGAGCCCACAACATCCTGAAGGCGGTATAAACCAGGGTGTTGGCCTTATCCCATGTGCAGCCCAATTTGGGAAAAGATAACTTGGCCAAAACACAATCAATAAGATATGAGGACATGAAAAATTATGCCTTCTTTAAGGCCAGTCCTTCTCTTGCAGCAACTACCATTGAGGCCAAACTGTCTGACAGGAGGGTGGCCCAGTCAAACACAGTTCCTTTAAATGCCATGAAGTGGATGATAGGGACCCACTGAATCTTGTACACGGTGCCATCGGGCATGCCGAAGATTCTGCACAACATCAAGGCGATCAACCTAAAAGGAGGTCTTTGATTCTGGACGTCGTATTCGTCATTACCTTTCTTTCTCAAATGCTTGCCTGCGACTAGTAGTTTTTTGGCCATTTCAATGTTGTTCATCTGGCCTAGCCATTCATCAGTCAGAGATTGATGGGGGCGGGGAAATTTATAGGCTGCGGCAAGATATGCGGGGTGAAATGAGGCGATGGTTATTTTCCCGCTGTCATTTATTACTCTTCCCTCCGCATCAGTGTGTTGGAGTATCCATCCGATTACTTCAGAACATGGGAACAGTTCAGGGCAGGTAGAAGCCCTAGCTATGCCTGAAGTTCTGATATTGAGATAAATCTACTCCTCTTCTAGCAACATATCCAAGATATTTTGGTCTCGGATCATCCTGTAGATGTCACCCCAGCGGATTTCTGGAGGAACACTGGTGGTGCACCTAGTATCCTGGAGTGTGGTCTCAGTTTTAAGTGGCGTAGGATGTTTTTCTGTCATTTTAGCCTTCTTCCTACCACCTTTTAGCATTTTGACTTATCCCTGATAGCAACCAAATACAAGTTATTATAAAATTGTGCAACATACTGTGAGATTTTAACAGAGAGCATCACCATTTTAACATGTTAATGAGATAAATACAATGTGAAGCTGCATGTTGGGAAGCAAAATACACCATTTCAACAAGAAACATAGTTATAGAAATTTGATTCTTTTAAAGGGACGGGTTTGGAATGCTCCCGAAAGGATAGGTATGTTGCGGAACAACCTGCTCTCAGACTAGCCCTAGGGGAGATGATGTCTTCCATGGTTGTTGTTCAAATGGATAACAGCGGGTGGGCTCGGATTGAGGTAAACTTAGGACGAAGTCAGGGATGGCTTTCCACGTTGATGAATAAGCGAGGGATCCAGACGCTCTCCATGGTTATTTATCGCACTGGACAAGAAACTCCATGGCCAGCTAGGAATTTAAACGGGGTGGTGGCTGGTGAATACTTGGGCGGCCACTCTGTGGTTTCAGCTGATAGGAACGAGACCTTAACGCGAAAAATAACAACGTACGCGTTCAGGGTAGGAAGTTGGAAACATTCCACCCGTCAAAACTGACGGTCTTTACACCATATACACATGTTTTTTACAATTTCTTTGTTGTTTGTGATAGGAAATATGAAATTTAGACCGTATTTGACGGGAAAAATAGCCCATGACGGGCATTTTGCCCATCAAAATCCAACCCTTGCGACCACTGCCTATCTTCTTCGGAAAAAGAACAACCCAAAGGTAAACTGACGTGTAGAAGAGACAAAATTAATGGTTAAAAAATCCTACCTGGCACCATGAAGATAGCTGACTGAGGTGGACGCAGATGTGGACAAGCAAGCTGAGCTGGAGCGGTTGCGCGACGTTCCACGGTGTTTTCCAATCGAAAAATAACAATGTGTTTGGCCCAAAACCCCACCGGTTATTTAAATGAAATGGGCACATGCGGGGTGGGTGGCGCATTTAAAATGGGATTTAATATATCGTACGTTGTGGTCATGCCGAGCAATCTCTATCCGCGTGTGCGACTGCCACCCACGAAACCGACTTGTGAATTCCATCCGCCATTGCGGAAAGACATAGCGAAAGCTTTCGCCGTTTCGGAGGGAAATGGCGAATGGCTCCGCAAGTCTTTGAAAGAAATGCTCCACGGGATTTCGGGAGGAATATCACAAATGTTTCCGCAAAAGGCTCCTGCGTTGCGGAAGGGAAAACCCAAAAACGTTCCGCAAAAGTTCAAGTCTTTCGGAAGGATAACGCGGAGGCTTTCGCTGTTTTGGGAGGTCCTCGCGCATGGTTTCCGTAATTCAAAAATTTTCTAAGTCTCGCGGGTTTCGTGAATGCTCCCGTGGTTGCGGAAAGCTTTCACAATTGGCTTCCGTGGAACGGATTAGCGAATGGCTCCATTGTTTCGGAGAGATAAACTGAAGGCTCCCGCAACTTGAAGAATTTCTAACTCTCCGCGGGGTTTCGGAAGGATAACGCGAGGGCTTCCGCAATTGCGGAAGGCTTTGGCGAATAGCTTTCGAAACTTCGGGACTTAGAAATTTTTAGAAAAAAAGACTAAGTCATTCGGCGGACCCAGGGAAAGTTGGCGAATGGCTCCTGCGTTTCAGGAAGCTTTCTTGATTCTTCTGCCGTTTCGGAAGGAATTCCCCAATACCTTCCGCAAATTTTTCAACAATAATTTCTAAGTCTTTTCGGGAGGCTTATGCAAGTGGCTTCCGCAACTGCGGGAGGATAGCCCGAATCGTTCCGTGATTTTTGGGAAATGTTTCTAAGTTCCTTTTCGAGAAGTTTATACAAAATGCTTCCGTCGTTTCAGGAGGGAACCTCGAACACTTCCGCAACTGCGGGGCTTTATACAATCGTTCCGCGATTTCCAGGAAGACTTCATGAATTTTACTCTTAGATGAAGGAAGACTTGGGGTTTCCCCAAGCAGGATTTTCAGTTGAAAAGACATTAAAAAGAGAATTTTCCTCTTACAGCAGTCTTTCTAAAAAATAAAGGAGGGGCCCCAATATGAACAAATTTTTTTAGGGGGATGTTGCTGCAACAACAATGGCGAGTCGCTAGCGAACACAGATCTCTGAAAATTCCTCCCCATGGTCTGAAACCTTATCAAAGACATCCATCTTACGTGCAATATTCTGCTGAGCATTTGAATTCCTGTGAAGGGAGGATGCACTTCTCCTGTTAGCCATTGGGGAAAAAGGGAGCTTTGACCGAGACATCTTTAAAACTCTCAAAGGGCCAACATATGAGATTCATTTTAGAAGGGTCATCTTTCAGATGGTTACTACTATCGGACTCCACAGGGTTTGCAACACTTTCTCATGGACATTATTTCTCTTGTTCCTCATTCCCATGCCGCTTGCATCCTTTTGGATGTTTGTACTTTGGACAGCTTAGCTGTTTGAGCCTTCTAGAGATATTTTCTTTGGACATGATCTTTGATTTAGGCCCCTCAATCCATAATGTCCTTTTGTGTGAGTTGGAGATTTTATTGATTTGATCAAGCCTCACGGACGGAGAGGAGCCCATTTGGGCTGAGCCTTTTGGAAAACCTTCTTGATTTACATGTCTTCTGCTTTTGTCTCAGCCATGCTTTAATTGAGGCGAGAATCTATGGAAAACAGACCCTTTAAATATTAGCCATTTTGGCTGTTAAATTTGTAGCATGGAGTCATTTCAATACCCTATGTCCTCGAGATGTGCTACTTTCCATGGGTCCAACTTTGGTAACCTTCTTGAGATGCCTTTAAGTGTGAGAGTGGGTGGAGCCCAGAGATAGTAATGAAGATGGTCATGGTTTTCTGCTATTTTAAATAGGATTAGTGTGACTAGCAGAGTAGGCTTCCTTCCTTCTGAACATTTCAGCGAGAGCACAATAGACAAAATATATTCGAGCATAGTTCCGGACTCATGGGTTGCGAGATTTCTTTGAGAGACCTATCCTCGATGAGAAACTCAACCATAAGGGCTTTCAGAAAACAAACTTGTTGCAAAGGTTCAAATGACAATGAAAGAAACAAAATGGCTGAAACTAAAGCAAATAAAGGCTAAAGCAACAATAAAAGAAAAATTTATTTATGTATAGGAAGTCTCAGCGAGACTATGCAAAGTATTGCTTCAGGGCGAGGCTATTGAGAGGAAGGGTTACTTCTTCTCCCTCGAGATTTGTCAATTTATAAGTGGATGGGCCTAATTTTGCCGAAATTTGGTACGGGCCTACCCATAGATGTTGGAATTTCGTATGCATTCCTTTACCTTCATGACTATGGTCCCATTTTAGGACTAAGTCCCCAACCTCAAAACTTCTTTTACCGGACTTCCTCTTGTCGAACCATCTCTTAACTATGTCTTGGTGTTGATGGAATTGATCTTTCACTTTTTGTCGAGCTTCTTCAAGTTGAAGCAGGGTATTGATCCTGGATTGTAAGTCTTGGTTACCAGAACCCCGAGAGGCTTCGGATAACTGTAAGGATGGGAGTAAGATGTTTGGAGGAAGGATAGCTTCCTTGCCATAGACAAGAGTGAAAGGGGACACCCCTAAAGCATTCTTTGGGGTCACCCTATCTGCCCATAAGGCGTTTGGGAGAGCTACATGCCAACTTCTCTGGTTTTCTATCACAGTCTTCTTAAGAATTCGAATCAGATTCTTGTTTGAGGATTCAGCTAATCCGTTCCCCTGAGGATAATAATTGGCTGAATAATGCAACTTAATTCCCCATTCATAAACAAATTCATTTATCTTGCAAGATGAAAAATAAGTAGCATTATCAAGAACAAGGGAAATTGGAACCCCAAACCTAGTTATGATGTCCTCTTTCAAGAAGCTGATGACTGCTTCTTCATTGATCTTGCGCAAAGGGATAGCCTTCGTCCATCTAGTGAATTAGTTAGTAGCCGTCAGGATGTATCGATGTTGCAACGAAGAATTTGGATTTATCTCTCCGATAACATCTATACCCCACTGCTCAAAAGGCTCAGAGATAATAACTGGCTGCAAGGGACCTGCTGCCTTAGGTAATTTCCCGGTACTTCTTTGACATACATCACAGGTTTCGTGCATATGTGTGGGCATCTCGGAACATAGTGGGCCAATAATATCCATCTCTCAATATCTTGTGTGTTGTTGTCTCTCCTGAATAATGTCCACCTGCGGGGCCATCATGCAATTCTTTAACAACCTTACTTGCATCTTCCTTTTCTAGACATCTAAGGAAAACTCCATCATAATTCTTCCTGAAAAGTATTCCATCAATGATTTGATAAGGTGCTGATTTCAAGCGGAGTGCACTTCTTTGCTTAGAGTTCCAGTGCTCAGGTAGGTATCCTTGCTGTAAATAGTGTACCAGATCTCTATACCATGACTGGGGAGCTGAGAAGATAGGACATACTTCAACCGAATTTAGCTCAACTTCATTCTTCCAATGTTGTTCTTCAGCAGTCGATTTTCCTGCAAGTAATTTGCACAGGCCTTGTCCTTTGATGATTGTGGCTGGTTTAAATTCCAAATCATATTCCTGAAGAGCTGTGACCTAGTTCCCTCTCCTTTCTCCCAATTCCTTTTGAATGAAAAGGGATCTAACAGCTGGGTGGGGAACTATAACTTTTGTCCTGTTCTTAAGAATGTATGGCCTAAACTGCTTGACTGCTTTGAAGACCGCATATGCATGTTTGTCAACCACGGGATAATTCAGCTCATCCCCCTGCAAACTAGTGCTCATAAACGAAATTGGGTATTCGTCCCCCAGCTCCACCTTTTGCGTGAGTACTCCTAACATATATAATCCATAAACCATAACTATTACAACCATTAACGCATATAAAACATGACTCATAACCTCTAACCATCTTAACCCTTAACCAATAATCCATTTAACACTTAACGTCTAACTTCAAATACATAACTTGAGTCTAATATCTCATACAATTCCTAACTCTCATGGTAACCGACATCACCCTAATCCTTAACTTCTAACCAGTATAACCGCTAATGTATATCATTCTAAATTTGTAATCGATATGGCCACTAATAGAGAGAGAGAGAGAGAGAGAGAGAGAGAGAGAGATTTGGGGTTAGGGGTTTAGAGAGAAAGATAGAGATATTTGGGGTTATGGGTTCAGAGAGAGAGAGAGATATTAGGGGTTAAGAGAGAGAGGGATTGGGTGTTGGGTTTTTAGAGATAGATAGTCTATTAGAGGAAATTTGAGGTCTAAAATGGGCCTCCTAAGAAAAATAATAAAATAATATTTATTAATTTTGGGGGAAGAAATGAAAAAAAACTACTTTTTTTGTTCGTATTTCAACATATCTCCATGCGATTTCACTCAAATTTTGAGCGGGGACACTCGTTGGATGCAAAATTAAATTCCACATCCAACGAGTACCCACACTGCATACTTTTGATATTGGAGTTTAAAGGTTTAGAGAGAGACAGAGAGAGAGAGAGAGAGAGAGAGAGAGAGAGAGAATTAGTGGTATTGAGGGTTATGGGTTTAGAGAGAGAGAGAGAGAGAATCGAGATTATGGGTTTAGATAAAAAGAGGGAGAGAAAGGGAGAGATTGGTGGTTAGGAACTTAGAGAGAGAGAGAGAGAGAGAGATTGGAGCTTTGTGGTTTAGAGGGAGGGAGAAAGAAATTGGCGGTTGGGTGTTTAGAGAGTGTGAGAGAGAGAGGGAGAGACTAGAGGTTAGGATTTTGGAGAGGGAGAAAGTGAGAGATT
Source organism: Larix kaempferi (assembly GCA_027924585.1). NCBI lineage: Eukaryota > Viridiplantae > Streptophyta > Pinopsida > Pinales > Pinaceae > Larix > Larix kaempferi. The sequence continues at coordinate 66,936,049 of BSBM01000361.1, read as the reverse complement.
GGTGGTTTGAGGTCTAGAGAGAGAGAGAGAGAGATTGGAGGACAAAGGTTTAGAGAAAGAGAGAGAGATTGAAAGTTATCGGTTTAGAGAGAGAGATAGAAAGATAGATATTAGTGGTTGGGGATTTAGAGAGAGAGGGAGATTGGAGAGTTGGTGTTTAGAGAGAGCGAGAGAGATTGGCGGTTAGGGGTTTACAGAGAGAGATATTGGGGATTAGTGGTTTAGAGAGAGGGAGAGAGTGAGAGAGAGAGAGAAAGATTCTGGGTTAGGGGTTTATGGAGAGATATTGGTGGTTTAGAGAGAGAGAGAGAGAGATTGGGTGTTAGGGGTATAGAGAGACAGATTGTGGGTTAATGGTTTAGAGAGAGAGAGATAGAGGGAGAAAGAATGATGGTTATGGTTTTAGGTAGAAAGAGAGAGATATTGGGGTTAAGGGTTTAGAGAGAGAGAGGGGGTTAGGAGTCCAAAGAGAGAGAGAGAGAGATTTTGGGTTAGGATTTTAGAGAGAGAGAGAGAGATTAGGTGTTAGGGGATCAGAGAGTGAGATATGGAGAGATATTGGGGGTTAGGGGTTAGACAGAGAGAGAGATATTGGAGCTTAGGGGTTTAGAATGTGAGAGAGAGAGAGAGAGAGAGAGAGAGAGAGAGATGGAGTGAAATAAATAGTCTGATGGTTAGGGGCTTAGAGATAGAGAGAGATTAGAGCTTTGTGGTTGTGAGAGAGAGAGAGAGATATTGGTGGTTAGCGGTTTAGAGAAATAGATAGAGAGAGAGAGAGAGAGAAAGACATAGAGAGATTGGAGGTTGTGGGTTTAGTGAGATAGAGATTTGGGATTAGGGGTTTAGAGAGAGAGAGAGAGAGGTTTAGGTGCTTAGTGAGAGAGGGAAAGAAATTGGTGGTTACGGGTTTAGCGTAAATAGATTGGTGGTTAAGCATATAGAGAGAGAAAGTATGGGTTAGGCATTTAGAGAGAGAGATTGGATGTTATAGTTTTAGAGAGAGAGAAAGAGAGAATTAGAGGAATTTAGGGTTATAAATTTAGACAAAGAGAGAGATTGGAGGTAGAGGGAGAGAAAGAGAGAGATTGGTGGTTCGGGGTTTAGTGATAGAGAGAGGGATATTGGAGCTTAGTGGCTCAGAGAGGGAGATAGAAATTTGTGGTTAGGTGTTTAGAGAGAGAGAGAGAGAAAGAGACACTAGAGATTAGGGTTCTAGAGAGAGAGAAAGTGAGATATCGGTGGTTAGTGGCCTAGAGAGAGATATATATTAGGGGATAGAGGTTTAGATAGAGAGATATATTGGGGGTTAGGTGTATAGAGAGAGATATATTAGGGGTTAGGGGTATATATAGAGAGAGAGAGAGATATTGGGGGTTAGGTGTATATATACATATATATATATATAGAGAGAGAGAGAGAGATTAATAGTTAGGGGTTTAGAGAGAGAGAGATTGGAGGTTAGGGGATTACAGAGAGAGAGAGAGAGAGAGAGAGAGAGAGAGATTGGTGGTTAGGGGTTTAGAGAGAAAAATGTATTGGATATTAGTGGTTCAAATAGAGAGAGAGAGAGAGAGATGCAGGAGCATTGGAACCTAAGCAGATCAGTCGAAGTTGATCAACATAAGGGATCCGACTAGAGGGAGTGCCGATGACCACTGGTAAGGGAATCATTTTGACTTGTCGAAGTCAACAAGTCGAGCAGGAGCAGTCGGTATGCGACTCACCGAAGCAGCGCACAACGGATGTTGTGATGGGTCGAGAGTCGATAGGTTACGGTCGACAGACGATGGGGAAAGTAAGATGTCGGGTAGTCGATACGTAGTCGAACTACGACGTGATAGGTTTGGCAGAGCCAAGCGTGGAGGAAGGTCGAGATGTGACCAACTACTGTAGCAGAGTCGGAGGACCAAAAATTCAAGGAAACTGTACTTGGTAGCCGTTTGGTGTTGCAGAGGAAGTTAATACAATTATTGCGAGTAGGTGAAGGACATGACAGGTGTCGTCATGGACAAAGGCTATGCAACATGGCTGGGATTTGACAGTTGTAGGTCTACAAGATTTGGAAGGATCGGTGGATAGGAGGATGCATGTCTCGGGAACAGCAGCAGCAGGGTAGAAGACGAAGGGGAGGAATCAGTTGAAGGGGATTCCCCATATTTGATCAGCCGCATCAAAGAAGCAGAGTCTGGAGTTGTGATAAATTAGAAGAGTCATACAGACTGATAACAGGGAGTTGAGATAGAGCCATAGCTCAGTGTTTTGTAGTGAACCAGGAGAGGGTGAGGTCGACACACAGGGAGAACACACCATAGTTACTTCTGTATTGTAATGGATGAGGCTGACAGTAGTTAGTTATTTGTTTTCAAATATTCCGCATTGTAACCAAATTCAGAGAAGTAACATAAGCCACTTCTGGAATCCTTTTTTACACCTTGTTCGTGTAAACATTGTGGTATGTGTCATGTGTATTGTTAAGCAAGAACCTTATTCCTGTAAGGCGACTTGCGTCAGTTGGTATTAGAGCTCGAAAGTGAGCCCAGTTGAGAAAGGCGACTATACCAACATAACTTGTGTCAGTTAGTATCGAAACCCGGAAGTGAGTCCGGTTGAGAAAGGTGACTATACCAACTTGACTTGCGTCAATTGGTATCAGAGCCCGGAAGTGAGTCTGGTTGAGAAAGGAGACTATACCAACTTGACTTGTGTCAGTTGGTATCAGAGCCCGAAAGTGAGTCCGGTTGAGAAAGGCGACTATACCAACCTGACTCGCGTCAGTTGGTTTCAGAGCGGAAATATCCTTAGAGTTTGAGGGAAGTCCGTGATATTAAGCCTACAAGTGAGTTGCACAGCTCCAGTTGCGGTTGGGTAGAGTTGTACACGACTTGTTTAAGTCCGGTTGTGATTGGATGTGTGGGATTTTCAACAGAGGTTGAAAATGGCTCACAGATGCGTTAATGTCCGAGGACGAAGAGCGTGTGGTAAAATAGCTGTCATGGTGGATCGTGAGATGTTCGATGAGTGCGTCAGAATGATGCGAACTTTGACAAATGAAGTCGCAGCGATCAAAGAAAGTTATGGGCATGGTTGTATTCCTGAGGCATTAGACCACAGCAATGAGGAAGTCGAAGAGGTGGAAGCTCGGGAAGAAGCCGCAGAGGAACCAGAAGAAAAACTGATCAAACTTCTGACGGATACGAGGGGTCGGGCTAAATTAGACGTGCGTACATACTTGGGAAGCCTGGACCCAAAAGATTTGATTGACTAGTTCAGAGAGATGGAGAAATACTTCAACATAGAGCAGATCGAGGACCCTAAATGGGTTAAGATTGCATGTCTAAGGTTAAAAGGTCATGCTTCGTTTCGGTGGGACAACTTACAGGCTGACCTACTTAAGAAAGGCAAGGAGAAAATCAAGTCTTAGGACAGAATGGTTGCCAAGTTGAAGGGGAATTTCTTGCCGAATGATTATGTGATTTGCTTGTTCAGGAAGTTGCAGAACTTTCAATAGAAAGAGATGACCGTGAAGGAGTACACGGAGGAGTTCTACCAATTTTCGATTCGGTCAGGACAAACCGACGAAGGAGAAGAAGCAGTCGCCAGGTATGTGAACGGCCTAAAATATGCTATTCAGGATGAACTAAGCATGTCAAGATTCAGAGCAGTCGGCGAAGCCTACCAATTAGCTCTGAAGGCAGAAGAGAAACAGTCGAGGAAAACTGCAGTGACCAGGGGAAGGATGACTGGTCGGGGCACAAAAACTGTCTCCGCAAAAGGCCAAAGTAAGGGGTACAGGAAGGAAAGTGTCAAAGATAATCGACATACGGAAGAGACATCGACAAGGGAGAAAGAACAAGAGAACCGACGCGATGGTTGTGAGAACCACGGTCGCAGTGCATATAGTCGAAGTGGTCCATCCAACAAGAAGGGAGCTAACAGACCAACCATAATCTGTTACAAGTGTCGAGGGATGGTACACAAGGAATATGAATTCCTAGAGAACCTACATGCTGCAGAGGAGTCGAAACCCAGACGTCGAAAGGATGAGAAAGTGGATGAGAGGGAAGAGTCGACGTCCGACAACAGTGGAGGTGAGAAGAAAAAGAACCAAAATCTGATTGTTCAGAGAGCCTTGATCCAGGAATATCAACGCGACCCGATGGAGCCAGCACAATGAAAGGTGATCTTTCGAATGAAGGTGTGGATCGGTGAATGGTGTTCCAAAACCATAGTTGATGGCAGAAGCATGGAGAATCTTGTGTCGACATAAGTCATCGACAAGATCGGGTTGAAGTGTCGAGAACACCCACACCCCTACAAGATCTCATGGTTGCAGAAAGGACACCATGTCAAGGTGGCAAGACAGTTCCTGATCAACTTTTGAGTTGAAGGATTAGAGGACAGTGTACTGTGCGATGTAGTTCCCATGGATGCATGCCATCTATTGTTAGGAAGGCCATGGCAATACAATCGAAAAATGATTTATGATGGTCGAGCCAACAAAGTCATGGTGTGGAAGAATGGCGTGAGACGGACTCTTAAGCCAAGGTTGGAGGAGAAAGCCGACAACAAGCATGGCGATAGCAATCTTTGGGAAAACCGAGTGTTGATGAGCACAGCGAAGGAATTTTTTGCAGAAGAGGAGAGACAGTCAGGATGTTTTGCGATCATTCCAAAAGGACCATATGTCGAAAGAACAACCAGGGAGGAGGATATTCTAGTTGAGATCAAGGAGTTGCTCGAAGAGTTTCGTGACATAATGGATGATGAGAAACCAACGGGATTGCCGCCGATAAGGAGCATATCCCATCAGATCGACTTGATTCTAGGGTCGAGTCTTCCAAACAAAGCACCATATAGGATGAGTTCGACAGAGGGAAAGGAACTCAACTGACAGGTCCAAGAGTTGTTAGAGAGAGGGTTAATCAGAGAAAGTCTGAACCCATGTGCAATACCAGCAGTATTGACGCTGAAGAAGGGTGGAGAATTGAGAATGTGTACAGACTCCAGAGCCATCAATAGGATCACGATGAAGTATCGGTTTTCGTTACTAAGAATGGACGACTTGCTGGATTTCCTGAGTGGAGCGACATACTTCACAAAGATAGACCTGAAGAGTGGTTATCACCAGATTCGGGTTAGAGAGGGAGATGAATGGAAGACAACATTCAAGACAAAAGAAGGGTTGTACGAGTGGTCAGTCATGCCATTTGGATTGACTAATGCACCCAGCACATTCATGAGATTGAGGAATGAGGTGTTGAATCCATTCTTGGGAAGCTTTTTCATACTCTATTTAGACGACATTCTGATTTTCAGTCGAACCAAGGCAGAACACTTGGAGCACATTCGACAAGTATTGCATAGATTGCAGGGGGAGAAGCTAATGGTGAACCTGCAAAAGTTTTTCTTCATGAAGAAGGAGTTGGTGTACTTGGGGTTTGTAATCTCGAGTAAAGGGTTGGTGATGGACCCAGAGAATGTGAAGGCGATAGATGATTGGCCGGAACCAACAAGTATGACTGGAGTAAGGAGTTTCCATGGAATTTCCGGTGTCTACAGGAAGTTCATTCGGGGATTCAGTCGAATTTGTGCACCGTTGACAGAATGCATGAGAAAGGGCGAGTTCAAGTGAACGGACAAGGCCAAGAGATTTTTCGACGAATTGAAGGAAAAGGTCACTGAGAGCCCAGTCTTGGAACTCCCGGACTTTGAAAAAGTTTTCTAGGTCGATTGTGATGCGAGTGGAATGGCAATTGGAGCAGTGTTGAGCCAGGAGGGCTGACCAATTGCATTCTTTAGTGAAAAGATGAATGGAGCGAAGCATAAGTATTCGGTCTACGACCAGGAATTTTATGCTATCATCCAAGCACTGAAGAAGTGGAGGCATTATCTGTTTCCCAAGGAATTTGTGTTATACATAGATCACCAAGAACTAAGGTATTTGAACACTCAGTCGAAGCTAGATTAGCGACACATGAAATGGGTGGAATTACTTCAAAGGTATACATTCATGTTGCGACATAGGTCGGGAAAGTAAAATAAAGTTGCTGACGCATTAAGCAGGAGAGTTGCACTGTTGAACACGATGACAATTCAGGCAATAGGGCTAGAGTCAATAAAGGCGGAGTATGAGACCGACAAGGATTTTTCGAAAGCATGGAAGGCTTGTTGTGAACCTTGGAGTATCGACAGGACTCCATACTTGAGTTATTTCATTCAATAAGGCTATCTGTTCAAGGGAAGTCAGTTGTGTATTCCCAGGGGATCAGTAAGAGAGAACCTAATCCGAGAATTTCATAATGGTGGGTTAGCAAAACATTTTGGCATCGACAAGACTAGAGCACTGGTCGACGAGAAGTATTTTTGGCCAGGGATGTCGACAGATGTCGGAAAGTGGGTTCAACAATGTTAAGTTTTCCAGTTGGCAAAAGGAAAGCGTCAGAAAACGGGGTTGTATACACCATTACCGGTACCAGATACCCCTTGGGAGCATCTTAGCATGGATTTTGTGTTAGGATTGCCGAAGACTCAGCAGGGAAGCAACTCAATATTTGTTGTAGTCAACAGGTTTTCGAGGATGGCACACTTCATTCCATGTAAGAAGACAAGTGATGCCACAAGGATTGTTTTACTATTATTTAAGGAGATAGTCAGATTAAATGGGTTTCCAAAGAGTATCACGTCGGATCGAGATACCAAGTTTATGGGGCATTTCTGGAGAACCCTATGGAAGAAACTAGACACGAAGTTGCAGTTTAGCTCAGCGTACCATTCGCAGATAGACGGATAGACCGAGGTGGTAAACAGAAGTTTGGGAAACCTTCTGAGATGTCTAGCAGCCGACAGACCCAAGCAGTCGAAAAATGTATTGGCACAGGCGGAGTTTGCATACAACAATTCTGTGAATCGGTCGACAGGGTTGAGCCCATTCGATATTTTTCAAGGGAGAAGCCCACACGGAGTGGTGGATTTGGTCAAGTTTCCAACAGAACCCAGGAAGAGCGCGGATGTAAAATCATTCGCAGAACATATGCATGAAGTGCATGAAAATGTGCGGAAGCACATAGAGAAGAGTAATGCGACGTACAAGTTGAGGCTCGACAGAAAGAAGAGGCTACAGACGTTCAGAGAAGGGGGCTTAGTCTATGCATATCTGCGGAAAGAGAGATTTTCGACAGGTACATACAACAAGCTGAAGCTGAAGAAGATTGGACCATGCAGAATTCTAAAGAAGATTTCGGACAACGCTTAAGTGTTGGAATTTCCATATGACTTGAACATTTCAGCCACGTTTAATGTCTCAGATCTATACAAATTTGAAGAAGGGTAAAGCAGATGAAGCGAAGAAGTGATAAGCATCGACTGGACAGACCAGATTCCAGATTGACACAAAGAAGAGATCGCGGAAGTAATCGAAGAACGCGAGGTTGGGCGAACACGTAGCTCACAGAAGAAGGATTACTTAGTGTGGTGGAAGGATAATGAGTTGAAGGATAATGAGTTGCAGGAGGCGACATGGATTTCCGAAGAGGAGTTCAGGAGACTGACGGAGTAGTTGAATTCTTTTTCACCTGGAGAGTCTGATGCAGTAGCATCAGGACCTAGGCAGATGAAGCAAAGTTGATCGACATAAGGGAGCTGACCAGCGAGAGTGTCGATGACCACTGGTGCGGGAAGCAGGTTGACTTGTCGAAGTCAACAAGTCGAGCAGGAGAAGTTAGTGTTAGTTTTTCAGAATTTACTTCAATCTGATCTAGGATCTTAACTGAGAGAACAACATGTGCAGCATATCTACGGCATATCAATCATGGATACAATAATGCAATCACACAAGAGACACAGAGTTTACTTGGGTAAAACCATAAAGGTGAAAAACCCTAATAAATTCCTCAGAGATAGATAGAGAAATGATACAACCCAAGCATAAGAGATAGTCTTCTCTTAGCAACAAATTCTCCTCCTCCACTAGTGCGCCACTCTCTCATGAGTGCATGAGTGAGAAGTGAGTGATCAAATAGAGTGCCTCCCGCACTCTATTTATACTTGACTTGAATTGCCTAATGACCTTTACTAGGTCAGCCTTAACTTAACCACATAAAATAATGTTGACTGGGCCGACCCCGAATAGGGTGGTCTAATAACCCTTCGACCCACATGGTCGACCCCCAATATGGTGGTCTAATAACCCTTCAACCCACATGACTTATACAGGGCCGACCCCAACAAGGCGGTCTAATAACCCATCAAGTATAAGTTATGACACTTACAATATAAATGACGACACTTCTGTATAGAGGAATAATAACATCTCTATAGGAATACAAACACTTCCATATAGAGGAATAATAACATCTCTATAGGAATACATATATGAAATACATTCTGAAGTTACATATACATCAACACTCCCTCTTAACTAGGAAGGTATTTCTCGACACAGGTCTCCTAGCACAAGTCTTTTTCTCTGGATCATTGTCACTAGATAATCGTCATTGAGTCATCGTCATCGTCACTGCTATTGCTGTCTCAATCAATCTTTGAATCTACTCGTTATAGGAAGTTCTACAGAGCCAGTCCTTTTTCATACTAGATGTAGGCCCACCACCTGCAGATCTTCATCATCACTGGCCATACTGTGGAATCCTCGATACTGATTGCGTGCATCAACAAAACCTCTAAAAGAGCATCCCAGGACTGATTAAGAGCATACTTCTCAACCTATCGGATCTCCCAGGATCTTTTACATGTAACTGCACAACTTGTCCATGACCACGAAGTATTATCCTGATACTCATGATCATATTGATCATAACATCGTTCATGAAGCACAGTCCAGATGCACACAATACAGCACTTACACTCACCGGCATGGAAGGACTTTCCTCTAAGCATCTGGGAAGGGCTCAGCACTCACATAAATGCACATGGGAGAACACATCTACCACCATGTCGGAAAGGCTCTGCACTTACATCAACGCACATGGGAGAACACATCTACCACCATGTCGGAAAGGCACTGTGCATCTGTGTCTTCGAAACTCATCACACATAATCCAACTGATTATGTAATGTATCCATCTGATACATATGATCATCCTGATCATCATCATAGCATCATCCTGATGTATATCATCTAGAGTATCGTCCTGATACTCATCACTGCATCACCCTGATGCATATCTGGAGCAACATCTTAAAGCTCGTCATCCATGATCATCCTGATCATACAATGCATCCACCTGATGCATACATAGTATCTTCCTGATACATATCATCATAGATGATCTACCTAATCATACAATGTATCCATCTGATACATATACAAATGCATGTCCACTTGATCATACCTGATACATATCAACATACATGATCTACCTGATCATACAATGTATCCACCTGATACATCTACAGATACATACACATGATCCAACTGATCATATCCAGCATCCAACATGATGTGTACATACATATATATAAATGATCCAACTGATCATATCCAGCATCCAAAATGATGCATACATACATATACATAAAACTGATCCAACTGTTCATATCCAACATCTACCTGATGCATATACAAAGCAATAATTGGAGCATCGTCCTGATGCTAATCATCCAGTGCTTACATCCACAGCCATGTGAAGGATCCGCCTTCCAACATGCTTGGAATGGCTTCAGAAAATGTGTCCATCACTTCTTCCTCTAAGTGTCGTTAATTTGAAGAACACTAAGCCTCTCTCTGAAGTACTCGAACTTCACTCTGGCTAGTGGCTTCGTCAGTACATCTGCAATCTGCTCATCCGTCGCAACATATAGGAGCTTCACTTATCCTCTCTACACCATATCCCTGATATATTGATATTTTATCTCTATGTGTTTCGACCTGTCGTGGAACACCGAGTTCTCAGACAGCTTCACACAACTCTGGTTGTCACAAAAGATACTAGTCGCCTCCAGCGGGAGATCAAATAACTCAAACAGTAGCTTTCGGAGCCATACTGCCTCAAAACTAGCCGAACAAGATGCAACATACTTTGCTTCGGCTGTACTCAGTTCTACACAGGATTGCTTCCTGCTAAACCAAGAGATCACACCTGATCCCATACTGAAGCAGCACCCAGATGTGCTCTTCCTATCTGCAGCACTGCATGCCCAATCTGAATCAACATAACCCTGTAGGTTAAACTTTTGATTCACATCATACTTGAGCCCATAGAGAACCGTACCCTTTAGGTACCTTAGAATATGCTTTATAGCAACCAGGTGAACACTTCTTGGATCCGTCAGAAACTGGCTCAATGTGTTCACCGCAAAGCAAATATATGGTCTCGTTTTCGTCAGGTACATCAAGGACCCAATCATCTGACGATACATAGTGACATCAACTGGCTCAGATGAAGCATCACATAGAAGCTTCAGGTGCGATGCCATAGGTGTGGCCATGGCCTTGAAGTCCATCATCCCGAACCTCTTCAGGATCTCTACTGCATACTTCCCTTGTCCAAGGAAGATTCCATCTGCACTCTGCCACACCTCCATGCCTAGAAAGTAGTGCATCATCCCCAAGTTCTTCATCTCGGAGTCAGAAGCAAGCTTCCACTGCGTGCCGGCAATCAATCTATCCTCACCTGTAACAAACAGGTTATCCGCATACAAAAGTAGTATCATTGGATTTCCTTCCTCAACCTTGTAGTAAAGGTTGGAATCCGCTTTACTCTTGGTAAATCCCAAACTGGATAGAAAGTTGTCCATCCTACCATACCAAGTTCTACACATATATGACTTCCTATCATGTGTCTCAAAACCAAGTGGCTGCTCCACATACACTTCCTATTTGACTACACCATTCAAGAAAGCTTTCTTGACACCCATCTGGTGTATCTTCCATTTCATCACTACAGCCAGATCAAGTACTAATCTGATGGAAGTGTGCCTAGCTATAGGTGTAGAATTCTCTTCATACTCAATCACTTTTTTTGGGAGAAGCCACGAGCTACAAACCTCGTTTTGTATTTCTCCATGCTACCATCTGAAGCATGCTTGATCGTATAGATCCATTTGGAAGTCACAGCAGACTCCCCTTCAGGTCTTGGGACTGCATCCCAAACATCTTCATGATCGACTGGTACTCCTCGATCATGGCATTCTTCCCAGATCCTGGGAACTTCAATATCTTCAATATTTTCAATAGATAACTTTGTTGCTGAACAAATGTTGTAGTCCTTCTTTTGTAGGTGATGGTATACGATCTTTCCTACACAACAAGTTAAATTGCATGATTAGAAAATATCTCATAGTTTTCAAAACAAATTCTTACACATAAAGAAATATGTCATACAGTCATGCAATTATCTTAGCCAATGCTTCAATACAACATTTATCCATATCCCGTAACTTTCTAGATGCCTTCCAATCTCTACCAGAACATTGTTAAGAGTGTGCACAACTCCCAACATGTCAACAAAGAGGTTTCATTCTAGATAAGTAGCAATGGAATGTTGTGCAGTGCCATAGGCCACTTACCCATGTATATTAGTAGTATACTTTTCATCAATGCAACTATTCTAATATGCATAATACACAACCTAATTCTAGGAACATCAATATATACATTATTGAACAGTATTATTTAAACAATAAAATATGCAAGGAATGATAATTCAAATACTTATCTTTTTTTGTTTGTTGCGTTGACTCCCTCTCAATCTTTGCTTCTTTTCTATAACTCCATTCTGATGTGGATTGTGAGAAGTGGTCAACTCCCTCTGAATATCTGCATCCTTGCAGAAAATACTGAAGTGTGCTCATTCTTGATCTTTGCTTCCTTGATTACCTGTCCTTGAACTTATATCCATCCTTAATCACTATGCATACTTATTAGTATCATCATTGTGTTATCCTCGAGGTCTCATACATAATAACACATTCATTAGTATAATCTTAATACTATCAAAACACAATAATCTTAAACATGTATAGTCATGATCATTTCAAACACAGATAATAAACATTAGTATTCAAGGTTTCAGGGAAGTCTTCTTTTACCCATGCATATTCTTATTTGATCATAGGACTCTTCTGGTTAGTTAAATCATCAATCAAGATAAGAGACATAATATGCATAAACCCTTGATTTCTTACATTTCTAACTTTATGAATAAACATAACCAATCATACCAAGTATACTTATATAAGGGATTCTAACAAAAGGTAAGATTCTAACTTGATATAGGAAAAACGTACCTAAATTACTATGTTAGCTAGTTATGTCTAACATACCCGTATGATGTCTTTTGGTTCTCTTCAATGACTTGTGCTAGTAACCTGCATGTCTCATAAGTTAACCATTGCAGAACCAAGTTATACATACCTCATAAGTAGATCTTCTATGTGATCCATGACAATGGATGAACCTTTGTCTTCATCTCACCATGATCATATGTTCTTGAAGTAGAACATGATTTGTCTTTCTTGGTGTACCTTTTATGTTAGCGAACAACATAAACCTCTTACAACATCACAATGCATTAGTACAATCATAAGTGTCAAAACCTTAATCAATGAATATCTTCTATTAAGGTGATACGACAAGTGTAGTAATTAATCAAGATTGTACTAACCCTAATGATATGAAGACAAACAGATCATAAACTTAACCATGAACAGATTTCTAAACATACCTGTAAGCCATACCTGTCGAGATTGCTTGTAATCTTCTTATGTAAGGCCTTAGCCTCATCTCCCTCTGAAACAGGAACTTCTTTACTTATGCAGGTGACCAATCCATTCTCTTCTAAGATTAACCCAATCTACTTGATTTGCAGAAATTGGATCTGGAGCTGGATTAGGGTTTGTCAGAGAAACCCTAAAAATTCAAACTTTGAATTTCAAACTTCTGAAAGGATAGAAAGATGTGCCTTTCTGAGTTTGTCAAGCTGGTATACTCAGAATTTGAAAACCGCAAAGTTTCACCCCTCAAAATTGCCTTTTAGATTTCTGGATTCACTAGGGAGGATCCTAAATTAGGGTTTCAGTTTCCCGGAGCTTCACCCAACTAAAAGATTTGATTCAAATCTCTAAGCTTCGATTTTTTTTAGGAGCTTTCAGACGTGGTCACAGATTTCCAAAATTCTAATTTTTGCAGAAGCCCTAATTTTCCATCTTTCTGATCAAAGTCCCAAATTGGGGTTTGATCAAGCTCGGCCTTCTGCCCAACCAAAAAATCTGATCTTGGTATCTAAATTTTGATTTTGATGAGTAGCATCCAGCCATGGTCTCCGATTACAAAAATTCCAACTTTCTCCAAAACCCTAAATTACGGAAGCCATGAAAGAAGGTGCTAAAAAATAATTATGTTTTGACAGAAATATGTACCTGATTGTATCTAGTGTAACTCTGAATTTTTTGTTCCACAAGGTCTAAAAATGTTTCCTATGATATCCTGACCTATCATCTTTCCAACCCTAGAGGTCTGACCTCAAATGGATTCTCTGAGAGATATTTATGCCAAGTCTCGCAATGTGACCTGTTTATGGGATAAAACAGGAGAGTGAACTTGTATGGAGTTCCACGTGTCACTGGTTCAATTTTAGCCTCTTGAAAAATTTACCTAAGAAAGTACAGTCCATGCACTACCTTTCACTATTTACGAAATTTCATTTGGATCTTCCTAGCCCAAGTTATGACCTTTTTTCCTAGGTCACCTGTTTATGACTCAGATCTGGAAGAGGCAGAAACCCTAGATTGTACAGATGATAAAATACAAAGTACAATGAATTAGAAGTTGTCCTTTGGATACAAGGTACATATGGATCTTATCTTCGACCTGTAAAATTTTTAGATCCGAAAACTTCTCCAAAATGGATTTATAGCGAAAGAGCTACGATGAATTTTTTTTGCTATATCAAGCCCTAGCATCGCAAGTGCAACAAGTGTCATACATGCCATACCATGCCTTCTTTTAGGCTAGCTCTGATACCATGTTAATTTTTCAGAATTTACTTCAATTTGATCTAGGATCTTAACTGAGAGAACAACATGTACAGCATATCTACAACATATCAATCATGGACACAATAACGCAAGCACACAAGAGACACAGAGTTTACTTGGGGAAAACCATAAAGGTGAAAACCCCAATAACTTCCTCAAAGATAGATAGAGCAATGATACAACCCAAGCATAAGAGATAGTCTTATCTTAGCAGCAACTTCTCCTCCTCCACTAGTGCGCCACTCTCTCATGAGTGCATGAGTGAGAAGTGAGTGATCAAATAGAGTGCCTCCCGCACTCTATTTATACTTTACTTAACTTGCCTAATGATCTTTACTAGGTCGGCCTTAACTTAACCACATAACATAATGCTAACTAGGCCGACCCCCAATAGGGTGGTCTAATAACCCTTCGACCCACATGGCCAACCCCCAATAGGGTGGTCTAATAACCCTTTGACCCACATGACTTATACAGGGCCAACCCCAACAAGGTGGTCTAATAACCCATCAAGTATAAGTTACGACACTTACAATATAAATGATGACACTTCCGTATAGAGGAATAATAACACCTCTATAGGAATACAAACACTTATGTATAGAGGAATAATAACATCTCTATAGGAATACATATATGAAATACATTCTGAAGTTACATATACATCAACAGTTAGTATGTGACCAACCGGAGCAGCGCACAACAGATGTTGTGATGGGTCGAGAGTCAACAGGTTATGGTTGACAGACGATGGGTAAAGTAAGATGTTGGGTAGTCGACAAATAGTTGAACTACGATGCGATAGGTTTGGCAGAGCCAAGCGTGGAGGAAGGTCGAGATGTGAATGACTACTGTAGCAGAGTCGAAGGAGTAGAAAGTCAAGGAAATTGTACTTGGTAATCATTCAGGGTTGTTGATGAAGTTAATACAGTTATTGCGAGTAGGTGAAGGACATGACAGGTGTCATCATGGACAGAGTCTGTACAACACGACTGGGAGCTGACAGTTGCAGGTCTGTAGGATTTTGAAGGATCGGCAGATAGGAGGATGTGTGTATCGGGAACAGTAGTAGCAGGGTAGAAGACGAAGGGGAGGAATCAGTTGAAGGGGATTCCCCATCTTTGATCAGCCGCATCAGAGAAGCAGAGTCTGGAGTTGTGAGAAAATAGAAGAGTCACACAAACTGATAATAGGGAGTTGAGATCGAGCCATAGCTCAGCGTTCCGTAGTGAACCAGGAGAGGGTGAGGTCGACACACAGGGAGAACACACCACAGTTACTTTTGTATTGTAACAGCTGAGGCCGATAGTAGTTAGTTATTTGTTTTCAGTTATTCCGCATTATAACCAAATTCAGAGAAGTAATATAAGCCACTTCTAGCATCCTTTTTTACACCTTGTTCGTGTAAACATTGTGGTATGTGTCGTGTGTATTGTTAAGCAAGAACCTTATTCCTGTAAGGTGACTTGCGTCAGAGGGAGAGAGAGTGGGGGTTACATATTTATAGAGAGAGAGATTGGGGGATAGGTGTATAGAGAGAGGGAGAGATATTAGGGGCTAGATGATTAGAGAGAGAGACAGATTGGGGCTTAGGGTTTAGAGAGAGAGAGATATTGGTGGTGAAGGGTATAGAAAGAGAGATATATCGTGGTTTAATGGTTTAGAGAGAGAGATAAAGGGAGAGAAAATGGTGGTTAGGGGCTTATAGAGGAAGAGAGAGATATTGGGGGATAAGGATTTAGAGAGAGGGGGGGTTATGGGGTTAGAGAGAGAAAGTGAGAGATTGGTGGTTTGGTGTCAGGACAAAGAGAGAGACAGAGACAGAGAGGTTTGGATATAGAGGTTTAGAGAGAGAGAGATATTGGTGGTTACGGGTAGAGAGAGAGAGAGAGGTGGATTGGAATTTAGGGGTTTAGAGGGACATATAGAAAGAGAGATATTAGGTGTTAAAGGTTTAGAGAGAGGGAGAGAGATTGAAGGTTAAGGGATTAGAGAGAGAGATAGAGAGAGATTAGAGCATATGGGTTTAGAGAGAGAGAGATTGGTGGTAAGGGGTTTAGAGAGATATATATATTGGGGCTTAGGGGTTTAGAAAGAAAGAGAGAGATTAGGGATTATGGGTTTAGAGGGAAAGAAATAGATTGGAGGTTTAGAAAGAGAGAGAAATTAGGGTTAGGTGTTTATAGAGAGAGGTAAAAAAATTGGAGGTTAGGAGTTTGAAGGGAGAGAGAGAGACATTGGGGGTTCGGAGTTTAGAGGAAGAACTCATTACCCCTATAACCCTTAAAGACTATCAAGTTTGAACACTAAAATATATATCCTTTAACCCCATAACCTTAATACCTCTTAACCTACTATCCTTATAGCCCTAACCCCTACCACCTTTAACCCGTATACACTCTAACCCTTAGAACCCCTATATAATTCTAACTATTAATCCCTATAATTCATAACATATTAACATCAACCAACACAACCCAAAAATGGTAACCTAAATAATCCCTAACCCATATAAACCATGTAAACATATCACCCATAAACATTGAACTATAATATTCAAATCCTGACCTATATATCAACTAATTGTTATTGGATCTAAATGATAAAAAATAAAAATAAAAAAATCCTTATAAACACTATCACATTTAAACTTTGATAATCATCATCCTTGATCCATAATCAATAACCAAGAAACCCTTAACTCTAACACAAATAACACCTAACACTAAATTCCTGACGAATAAAAACCCTCCTAACCATAGAACTTATAATCCCTAGTGTTGGTTATGGAGCCTGATCTTCCTTATTTAGAGGTCGTGTTTCAGTCGTGTATGGATCCCAGCCCATGACGAGGTGGGGGGGAGGGGGGTCTCCTCCCCAAAATAGTCACCATGGGGGGTGCAGGGGGGGTGGGATGAGTAGTTTGGGATCTCCCCCTGGGCGGGGGTTCAGGGGCAGCGCCCCTGTAGCGAAAAATTCAGAAAAAATGACTTGTAAAATGTTATAATTTCATAGTAATGACTTGGTCAATAATGGGTGATTTATGGGCCCATGGTATTGGGTGTTCCATAGTATTTTCCCATGGTAATTTCTCTTTAAAAGGAAGGCATTGTAATACAGATGGGTATAGTAGCATTGTAAAGATCTATGATTGTGTGAGAGAGAGTGAAGAGGAAGTTGCAACGGATGTGATGCAAGTTGTATCCCTTCATTTGTTGGATGGTATAATAATAATGACTATAAATTTTTGTGTGGATGTAGCCCATCTTGGGTGAACCACGTTATATTGGTGTCTCTCTTATAATGTGTTTTATGTGATTTATATTTGCATCTTGTTTATTGTTATTCCTCTACGATCATGTTTTTCTAACAATTGGTATTAGTGCCAAAGGTCTATTTGGCAGATAAACTCACAGGAAAGAAGGGTTCCCGATTCGAGTGGGAGCAATGGCGAAAGAAGGAAAGTTTAAGGTCGAGAAATTTAACGGCCAAAAATACCGATTATGGAAGATGCAAATGGAGGAATATCTGTACCAGAAGGATCTATTCATACCATTGGAGGAAAAGAAAAACAGTCGATGACTATGAAGGACAGAGAATGGGAGGTTCTTGACAGAAAGGCACTGGGAACAATATGACTCTTCCGAGTTTCATCTGTGGCTTTCAATATTTCAAAATAAAATACAATAGAGGATTTGATGAGCGCATTGGGTAAGTTGTATTAAAAACCCTCGACCTCCAATAATATTTTTATAATGAAGCATTTATTTAATATGAAGATGTCAGAAGGCGTATTTGTTCCCGATCATTTAAATGAATTTAATACGATTACAGATTAGCTAAGTTCTGTAAAATTGAACTTTGATGATGAGATTACGACTCTTCTAATCTTGTGTATATTAACAGAAAGCTGGAACGACTTGGTGATGGATGTAAGTAACTCTATCTCTGGTTCAAACACTTTGAAATTTGATGATGTTGTTGGTGTTATTCTCAGCGAGGAAATGCGAAGGAAAAGCACAGGTGAGACATCAAGTAATGCATTGACCATGGAGAGCAGGGGAAGACAAATGGAGAGAGGAAAGAGCCCAAGAAACCACAACAAGTCCGGGAAGGGTAGATCCAATTCTATATTGGTAAATATAGAGTGTTGGAACTGTGGAAAGAAAGGACATCTGAAGAAATACCGCAGATCTCTAAAGAAGGAGATGGACAATAGGAGACTACTCAGGAATAAAATGTAGCACATGATGTGTTACAAGTTGCTTTGATTCTTTCATTATATAATACTAGTGATCACTGGGTAGTAGATTCAAGGGCTTCAAGTCATGCTACACCCCATAGGAAATTCTTTCATAACTATGTTCCAGGCGATTTTGGATATGATTTATTGGGTGATGATGAACCATGTAAAATTGTTGGAATGGGTAAGGTACGGATAAATTTAAGGAATGGTGAATGGCTGCTGAAAGATGTAAGTCATATTCTTTCTATGAAAATAAATCTGAACTCAATAGGGAAGTTGGGACATGGTGGTTTTTTATCTACGTTTGGAGAAATGTGGTGGAAGATCACTAAAGGATCAATGATGATAACAAAAGGAAACATGATAGATACATTGTATTTATGTCTTCATAATACTGATTATTCTATCTCTTTAGCTTCCATAGGAACAGATACAACATTATGGAATCATAGGCTTGGACACACAAGTGAGAAGGGGATGTTGATTCTCCACTTAAGGAAGTTACTGCCAGATGTGAAGCAGGGAAATTTGGAATTATGTGAGAACCGTGTTTATGGAAAAAAGAAGAGAGTCACATTTCTCAAGGTTTGGAAAGAGAAGAAGAGTGAAAAGTTAGACATTGTACATACATATGTATGGGGACCGACTCAGTTACAATCTCTTGGTGTATCTCGTTATTATGTTACTTTTATTGATGATGCAACTAGAAAAACTTGGGTTTATTGCATTAGACAAAAATATGATGTGTTTATTACTTTTAATAAGTGGAAAGATTTGGTTGAGAATGAGATAGGAAAAAGGTTGAACTATCTCAAATCTAATAATGGAGGTGAGTACTGCGACAAGGAGTTTGATAGTTACTTTTCATACCATAGGATTCATAGAGAGAAGACAGTCCCAGGAACACCACAAGAAAATGGTGTGTCAGAAAGGATGAACAGAACAATCATGGAGCGTGCAAGGTGTATGAGATTGCATGCAGGGTTTCCCCTACAGTTTTGGGTAGATGCTGTAGATATCGCTATTTACTTAATAAACAGAGAGCATTCAAGTGCTTTGGATTGTGGTATTCTAAAGGAGTCATGGACAAGTAAAAAGGTAAACTACTCTTTTATGAGAACTTTTGGTTGTGAAGCATTTGTCCATATTGATAAAAAAAATAGAACAAAGCTTGAGGCTAAATCCAAGAAATGTACCTTTATTGGACACGGGGTTGATGATTTTGGTTATCGCTTATGGGATTATGAAAATAACAAAATCATTAGGAGTAAAGATGTGGTATTCAATGAAAAGGTCATGTATAAAGATTAGTTGCAGGGAAAGAAAAAGGAAAAGGAAAACACAAAGTACACAGTGCTTGATGAAATCACAGAAAATGAAGTTCCAAAGGTGCTGAAAAATAAAGATCAATAGTAGGTACGTCAAACTCCTACAAATGTTAGAATATCTCCCAGGTTAAGTAGACCCCTGAATGATTCTCTTCTTCACTGTATTATTTATTGATGATTGGATATGGTGAACCAGAATGTTATGAAGAAGTAATGTAGGTGGAAACTAGAAAGAAGTGGGAGGAAGGCATGAATGGGGAGATGGACTCATTGGTAAGAAACCAAACTTGGGATTTGGTTCAGTTTCCTGCAGGTAAAAGAGTATTGCAGAATAAACGAGTTAACAGTTTGAAGGAAGAAGATGGAGGAAAGAAGTGGTACAAGTCTAGACTTGTTGTAAATGGGTTTGCATAGAAGAAAGGTATGGATTTTGATGAAATATTTTATCATGTTGTTAAAATTACTTCAATTAGAACTAGTTTAAGTCTAATGGCGGTAGAAGATTTGCATCTTGAACAATTATATGTAAAAACAACCTTTCTCCATGGGGATTTGGAGGAAGAGATTTAGATGCAGCATACATAGGGGTATGAGGACAAAGGGAAGAATAATTTAGTATGCAGGTTGAAGAAGAGCTGTATGGATTGAAGCAAGCTCCAAGGTAGTGGTATTTGAAATTTGACAGTTTTATGAGAAAAAAAGGTTACAGTAGATGTCATTTTGACCACTATGTTTATTTCAAGAGGCTAGATAGTGGAAGATATATTATCTTGTTATTGTATGTGGATGACATGCTTGTTGCAGGGTCTAACATGCAGATTATAAATGTGCTCAAAATAAAGTTAGTTAATTCATTTTAGATGAAGGATTTGGATGTTGCAAATCAAATCCTTGGTATGAGAATAACAAGAGACATGAAAAATCGTAAATTGACAGTGTCTCGGGGTGAGTACATAGAAAAGGAGTTGGAGAGGTTTAGAATGAAGAATGCAAAACCAATTAGTACACCTTTGGCGATCCATTTCAAAAGTAAGATGTGTCCCATGACACGGGAAAAGATAGATTACATGTCCAGAGTTCCCTATTCATCAACAATTGGAAGCTTGATCTATGCCATGGTGTGAAAAAGACTAGATATTGCACATGCAGTGGGAGTTGTGAGCACGTATATGAACAATCCAGGTAAAGAACATTGGAAAGAAGTACAATGGATTCTCAGGTATTTGAAAGGTACTACTACTCTTGCATTATGTTTTGGAGGTTCAGACATTTTTCTACAGGGATATGTTGATCTAGATATGGTAGGTGATAAAGATAGTAGGAGGAGCGCCACAGGGTATGTATTTATTGTAGGTGGAACAACAGTAAGTTGGATTTCGAAGCTGTAAAAGGTTGTTTCATTTTCACCAACGGAAGCGGAGTATGTTCTTGTTACATAGGCTAGTAAAGAGATGATTTGGTTATAGAGTTTCATGGAGGGATTAGGTAAGAAGCAGGAGAATAACAGGTTGTATAGTGACATGCATAGTGCCATTCATCTTGCAAAGAACTCAACCTTCCATTCTAAGACTAAACATATACAACTTAAGTACCATTTCATAGGATCTGTTCTTGAAGATAAACTATTGACGTTGGGAAAGATATACACTAGCCAGAATCCTATAGACATGTTGACAAAGGTAGTAACCAGAGAGAAACCGAGTTCTTGCTTGGTTTCAGTTGTCCTTCAAGCATGAAGGTGAAGATGAGAAATTTTCCATATCTAAGATTCAGAACATAGTCCAGCAAGTGCAGCAGCGGTGGAGTTGTTGTGATCAGTCTCTGAGTGGGATATTGTTGGTTGTGGAGCCTGATATTCCTTATTCACAGGTCGTGTTTCAGCCATGTTTGTATCCCAACCCATGATGGGGGGGGGTTGGGAGGGATTTACCCCAAAAAATAGTCACCATGGGGGGTCCGGGGGGGTAGAGACTAGTTTGGGATCCCCCTTGGTGGGGGTTTGAGGGAAGCATCCCTGTAGCAAAAATTTCATAAAAAATGCCTTGTAAAATGTTGTAATTTCATAGTCATGACTTGGTCAATAATGGGTGATTTATGGGCCCATGGTATTGGGTGTTCCATAGTATTTTCCCATGGTAATTTCCCTTTAAAAGGAAGGCATTTTAATACATTTGGGTATAGTAGCATTGTAAATATCTTTAATTGTGTGAGAGAGACTGTGAGAGAGTGAAGAGGAAGTTGCAGTGGATGTGCTTTATGTTGTATCCCTCCATTTGTTGGATGGTATAATAATAATTTCTCTAAATTTCTGTGTGGATGTAGCCCATCTTGGGTGAAACACGTTATAAAGGTGTCTCTCTTGTAATGTGTTTTATGCGATTTATAATCTTGTTTATTGTTATTGCTCTGCACTCCCATTTTTCTAACACCCTAGCTCCAACGAGCCCTTATGAACCCTACTATCTATCTTGAAATCATTGTTATAACCTTTATTTGTGTGGAATTTATAATAATTTAGGAGTGTTAACCCCAAACACCTTAACCCTTAAATCCTAGTTAACCCATAACACCTTAACCCCCTAACCCACAAGCTCTAAATCCCAAAACCCCTAAACACCTAAGCACTTATGCACTTGGGGATTATGGTTTATAAGAAGGCCTAAAGGCTTTTAACGGGGAGGATCTCTAGGATTAAATGAGAAAATAGAGATTTATTGGGAAATAAATGCACTAAATGTTACCCACCGAACAAAGAAACATTATGTAGAGATGTGCACATGCTAGAAGCGTGTGCGCGCCACTGGCATGTGCACACTCCTTCAATGTGCACGCCTCTGCTAAACATGAAATTTTGCAAATGACCCGCGCTCTTCTCTCGCATTTTTTTCGCTCATATCGCAATTTTTTCTCTCTTCTCACACACAGCTTGACAGTCACTTGCATTTTGTATTGAATTCACACACCTTTTGGAGTTTATTTGAAAATTTGGATTGAATACACATCAGTTGGACTCTATTTGGATCTTTGGATTGAATTCTCATGCTACTTGGACACACTTGAACTCTTCTTACATATAGTGGATACATCAAAAGACCATTTTACATTTCAAGCAAAGAGCAATCCTTGAGTTATGGTGACATTTTTTCCTTATGAATTGTATTTTAGCCTTCATTCACTTTGTGTGAATTGTATGTATTTTATTTTTTCCTCGTGAATTGTATGATAAATGAATTTTAGTCTTCCTAATATTCAACATAGACAATAAAAACATCTTACCACAAAAAACTACAACATGCACCGTGCAATGCTTTCAACATTTCATGAAGACAATAAAAAAATCTTATTTGCATCACCACCAATAACCTTTCATAATCACACAACTCCATCCAATACACACACATTTGTTGAATTCCTCATTATTTCACTACAACAACTCACACAAACACCAAAAGAATCAAATTCTTAATCTTTAGGGGTTATTTTCCCTCATCCAAAACATGAAAATGAAGTGAGTAGGAGCTTATCCTTTTATAGGAAATGTGCTCCTACTAACACCCCATACCACAATCCAATACCATCTACTAACACAAACTATTGTCAAAAAACTGTGTGCCAAGTGCTAAGCTACCAAAATGAGGCTCATTGTACATTGTTTCAAGATGACAAGAAAACATCTCAAACTGAGGGCCTAGAAGTGATGTTGTTATATCTAGGGAATTCTCAATAGCTTTTAAGATTATAAGAAAACATTCTCACTAGATGTTGTTGTACATTATTTCAAGATGATAAGAAAACAAGACATACACAAGAAAAAAATCTACTATAGCTAAACAGGTGACCAATTAACGACAAATGTGAAATAAGGACCCTACCATGGTATTAGACATAAAACAAGAAATCACAACCACACATTTAGACAAAAGTGAGGTTGCACTCAAAATGAGGGAATTCGCCACAATACAATCCTATGTCACTAAGATGGATAGGAGGACCTTGATGCCAACCTCGTTTGGGTTGTGCATTGTTGAAACATTATTAAATCCCACATCAATATTTGATTGAATAAGTGTATGATCGATACCAGTAACACAAGATCTATGCATGTACACACTAATGGGATGCTAAGAGAAAAAAATATTTGTACTGCACCACTTCGATAATTTTTTTGATAGTTTCAATGGCCTCATGCCACCTTCTTTCTTGCTATCATATTAGTTTTCTCTATATGTCCAATTCCAAGAAAACAAAACATACTTCTGTGACCATAGTTTACATTGTACACTTACGAAGATAACACGCATAGGTTTGCACAGTACCCAATCAATTGATACATTGAGTTTTAATAATCTTGCACATTATCCAAGTCATATTACCACTCAATGGACAAATGTTGTCTAAATATCATGTCCCTTCTATCTTAATCGTGGTAAAAGTTTGTTTTCCTCATTTCATAATTGAAAAATAATATCTTATTTGTTATTTTTTTGTAGGGGTGATATTCTTGTTTTGTTAAAAAACATATTAAAGATGGAAAATAGACGTAATAATAAAAGAAAGTTTAGAAGAAAGGATTTGCCCGTTGAAAAGCCCCATGAGATAAGAGAAAAGGCCAAGTTTTACATGGAAAAACGTAGACATCAAAATGTCAGTTCCTTATATCCTAGCGCAATGCATGCCATGATGACCTCGGGTTCATCAAGAGAATTGAAACAGAAGCGGGTAATGGAGCCCTCTCAAAATCCAACATCAAGTGATCATCCAATGAATAATCCATCAACAAGCAATGATGAAGTGGCTAAATTCAATCAAATCTTGATTGATGTTGAGTATGAAGGGATGGATATTGAACGAGTTGTTAATTGGAAACCTCCCCAAGAAGATCACACACATGTTGAACACACTCCCTTGTAGGACCAAATTGTGAACGAAGTGCCACAACAAACAGGTGATGAGACTCGTACTTCCTTTCCAATTCCCTTGCCTCCACTATCAAGCAGATGATGAATAAATCCCATACATATTCATGTGGATGAAAGTTCTTTTTCAGGACTTGAAGGTAAGTTTTCTAAAAACACTATTGATTTCCATTTTAGGAGGATCATCAAAGAATTTTTTGAATCCAAAAGCGATGCAGCAAAATGTCAATTGTTTCTGGCTTTGTTAAAATTACATTTTCTAGCTCATGTTAGGAGAATTTTAGGCATAAAGGTAGTTAGAAGTTCAAATGCCAATAGTCATGTTGTTAGAAATATACATTCTACATTTAATTTGATTGGAAAAACTTCTCGTACAAAAGATCTTAATGTGGCCCATCGTGTACTGTCAGAAATGATTGTAGACAAATCCACAAGGCAACTTCGTCGGTTATCACACACATGTAAAATATTTAAATTAGATATAAAGACTCTTCAAAGTATTCTTCTATTAGATAAAAACTTGATACCCCAAGCCAAAAAGATTGATGGGCCTTTGTTGGTAGGTTACCTCATTCAGACATGAAGCTTATTGATGTTGTTAAAGAACTAGTACAATTTTTTTGGCATGATAACACTAGACTGTCATCAAATGAAAGAGATGTGCTAAATTTGAGAAAAGGTGTTAAGGGGTGTGAACCCCATGTCAATAAAAAAAAAGGATCCAAAAATCCTAATGGATTGAGGTACATAGTATAGTCATGTGATTGTTTATCCATGCATGTCTAATGTTATTCATGTTAGATAGTTTATTTCTTGTTATGTTAGATAGTTTATTTCATGTTATGTAGATCATATTATCTTATATCGTTTATTTGATGTTGAAGTTATGTTTAACTTAATATTACAATGCATTGATGTTTTACAACATTATATGTTTTACACCAATCACTCCAATTCAAGTTTCCATCCCTTTAGGAAAACTTCACATGCATAAACAAGATTTGAAAACTCATCTTATATAGAATATATAATATGGAAGAGAGAACTCCAAGGAAGAAACATAAGTGATCCACGCACTAGCGAAGTGCTCCACTTGTAGAGTACATATGTACATATGTAAGGAAAGACCATCAATCCATCTCCAATCCTCCAAAAAGGAAACCATTTCACCATATGCTATCTAGGGATTGTGTCCCAACCCCGCAATACACATTTCTCCATATATCTTGTAGGGTGTTCTCCCACCAAGTGAATACTCCATGTGGCTATCATCAGGGATAATTTTAAGAACACCCCTGAAATTTATATGTATAATAAATGGGTGAATATCCCTAATATATAGGAAAAATGGAAGGCTATTTTATCAATAATATAATATGTATATATGATTTTTTGGCTAATATTTCATTCTACTATAGAATCTTGTAAAATCTTGGTGAATCTTTCGCTATATCGTAAGATATTGTAAAATCTTGGCAAATATTTCACTGAATTATAAAATATTGTAAAAAATTGGTGCATCTTTCATCAAATTATAAAACCTTGTAACATCTTGGTGAATCTTTTGCTTGGAAGACTCGGCTTTTAATTCTGCAGATTACTAAGGTAGCACAATAGAAGAGCATATACCAGAGCTCGACTCTCTCGAATCCTAAACCCTCAAATGAAAAAATGCACAAATGAGGAGAGGAGAGATTTATTTATACATTTCACAAGCAGTATTGGGTCACTCACAACTGGAGGTGTTGGTGAAACACAACTACACTAACTAGATTCAGGGCAAGTGGGGACTCCATTTTTTATCTCATTCCTTAATGGTCCAATGGACATGTGAGAACCCAAATCTTGACATACTAACAAACTGATAGAATTGAACACTTTACACCATGGAGTGAATATGGAACCCATGAACCATTATTACAATATGGAGTATTATAGAGACCCACAACCTTAATATAGTGTATGAATTCCCAATTAGTGCATTTCCCAAATCTCATTTTTAAGCTACCCTCTAAGAAAAAAACAACCTGCTTATCTATTTATAGATGCGAATGTCACTTTTCCTTTCTTTTGTTGACAATCAAAATATGAATTAGGTCATTTGATTTAGAATTTTTATGGTTAGTTATAAACTTGCAATGGTTATTAGAAATAAGAACATACACTAACAAGAATATAAATCACATAAACGCATCATCACACATATCATTAGAACTACTCTGTTAAAGACTACTTTTTCTCAGATATACTGAGGAGGTGTTTGTATCCATGTCCTTGAAATTTTTGAAAGCATGACAAATGTGGTAAAATTGTCTTAGCACCCTCATTGAATGCAAAAGGCTAGATGTGAAATAGCATAATGTCTACATCTAGGGTCAAACATGTCTTGTACATATTATATACAATCATGATGGACATGAAGTATCGTTTTCCAACTAAATCATATATTTATCACATATAACTAGACCCATTTCTGGATGATGATAGCAATTACACATCAAAACAAATCACCAAAAAACATTTTACTTTTGAATGACCCTTACAAAAAATAAAATATAGTAAAACAAGTACCGAACCCAACAAATTTAGGTCACAAATAAAATTGAGGAACTTGGCAATATGAATAAAAAAATCTACTAGTCATGAACTTCTCAATATAAATAAAAGAATATACCATAATTCTTTGGACAACTCTACAAGACGAAAACCAAAATAATGACCATTCCACTATAGACCTGCCATTATAATCAGTGTGCATTCATTTATATTACAAACATCAACAATAACAGACATAAAATATGAACATATACACTCTCAATAATGCCTTAGATCCAATAATAATTGCAGAGCAAGATCCTAATAAAAGTAGATTTTAAACAACTTGGTCAAAATCAATTTGAATATATAAAAACCATGTGTCGTCTCTCCATCAAGAGTAGCATCCACTAACAACATATAAATGTTAGTCGATAGTTTAAACATGACAAGGCATAAAATAAATCATATCTTTTGAGTTCTATAACACTTTCACGCAACCAATACTCCTAGGATAGAATAAAAATCTAATAACACCAAATGAGACCTAAGAATCAAGAGTTCCCTAGAATTCAACAGGCCCCAAAAAACATCGATGATAAAAATAATGATAAAAGGTAAATTTACAATATAATAATATATTGTAACTGTGGATGTTACAATAGATTATTATATTGTAAAACTAAGAATGAAAAGTGGAATCACATCAACTAGAACCTTCACCCTTCAAGACCTGAGCTTTCGGTTATGCAAATATTAAAACATCAAGAAAACTAAGAATGAAAAGTGGAATCACATCAACTAGAACCTTCACCCTCCAAGTGCAATCCAATGTGGGTGAACCAGGAATCATTGTAGCCTTTATATAAAATAAAATAGCCCCTAATTTTTCCTCCAATACTGGAAATCGAGGGATCAAAGAAGGTATCACATGAAATTGACTAAAAATACAGGTGATGCAACAATATTCCTGGCTTATAAGGAAAATGGAGGGATCAATGTGGGATCAATAAACCTTGGGAGCCTCCATTACTGAAAATTGGGGGCGAAGGAATGACTTCACTAGAATTTCTCTAGGAATTGGGTGCGAAATATAGATTGGAGGGATATTTTTCTAGGGAAACAAAAGTTTTTTTCATTTTCCTCATTAATATACGGGAGGCTATTAATTTTGGATTTATTTTTTTTCTAATAAATATTGGGAGAATATATTTTAGCTGAAAAAACCCTTTCCATATAAGAAAATAGCCCACTAAATTTTTGTAACCCCCTTAATATAGCCCATGGGCTATATATAGCCCCTAAAATTATCCATGGCCATCATGCAAGGTGTCCACCATCGAGGCTAGAGATATTAATTGCTCAAGGGAAGAATGCTAAGCCAATAACAATCTGGCGTCTGACATCCATTGAGAAATTTATCTCAAGTGTGTATATCAATCTTAGACCATCTCTTGTGATACAATCCATCTCAAACCATTCAACGGATAATACATGGCTCTATATTTTGTAATAATCACATTATCTACAACCCTTGAATCACCCTCAACAACGTCCTCCATTAAGGCATCACACCTTTCTAATGAATAATTAGAATGTGCATGGATGAATTCAATCTCATCATCACACCTTTCCTCCTCTATATAATTGGAAATCTCATGGATGGAAGAAACAAATGATATAAATATCTTGGGTCACACAATCACCCCTACGTGCTCCTAAGCCACTAGATCAATAATGTCGGCAGTCTCAATGATCACGAGAGGAAATACTTACAAATTGAAATATCTCAGAATCACACTATATGGATAGGAAGCTAGATCTACATGTTCCTTCTAAGAAATATAACCTAATATAGCTTAAAGATCTTGATCTATCCCTAGAAATGAGACAAAAACAAATCTAGCCCTGGAAAGATTAATGTGGACCTAGAACTGGAAAGCCTAATGTGGACCTAGAACCCTAGAGACCTAATCTAGAATCCTTATCTATCCCTAGAGACCTAAGCCAACCCTGGAGACCTAATCTAGACATATAGAACCTGATATAGCTTATAGACCTTGATCTAGCCCTAGAAACCAGACAAAAACAAATCTAGCCTTGGAAAGACTAATGTGGACCTAGAACCCTGGAGACCTAATCTAGAATACTTATTTATCCCTAGAGACGTAACCTATCCCTGAAGACCTGATCTATCCATATAGAACCTAATCTAGCTTATAGACCCTGATCTAGTCCTAGAAACCATACAAAAACAAATCTAGCCCTAGAAATCCTAATCTGGACCTAGAAACCTGGAGACCTAATATAGAATACTTATCTAGCCCTAGAGACATAACCTAGCTCCGGAGACCTAATATATCCATATAGAACCTAATATAGCTTATAGACCCTGATCTAGCCCTAGAAACCAAAAAAAAAAATCTAGCCCTGGAAAGCTTAATGTGGACCTAGAACCCTGGAGACCTAATCTATAATACTTATCTAGCCCTAGAGATGTAACCTAGCCGAATTTGGATCCTTGGAGAGGATTGAGCCTTCAATGCACTGCTAGGATTTAGTACTCCCATCGTTTTGGCAGTAACGTGGCTATCGAAGGAAAATCCGTGTGGGTGTAGCGCGAGCATTGTTAAGGTAACCTACATTATAGCACGAGTTAACAGTGTATTACCCGTGCTACCCTTTCTTTTGACGAGTTTTTGGCATTGTTGGACTCCTGCTATCTTTTGGATCCGTTGAGGATGCCTGAGGTGAGATGCATTCTTTGTGTTGATGACACCTTACTAGATAAATCACTGAAATGTCGCATGTGTGTGAAATTTAGGCATTAACAAAAACCCCTAGATAAATGTTTGAGTCATTCGTAGATATGTGAAATGGGAGGGACCAATTAGGCCCTCTCAGTACAGGGAGTGGAAAAAGCTTATTTTTCAAAGTCTAAAAAGCACATTGACAACTATCATCCCAGAGAAAACTAACATCTTTAGACCATAGTTTAAAGAGAGGGGAAACAATTTGAGTGAATTTGTCAATGAATTTCCTGTAGTACCCGATGTGGCCAAGAAAACTCCTCACCTCTTTTTGGGTTTTGGGGACTGGTAGTTTTGAAAGGAATTCTATTTTAGCGGGGTCTACCTCAATCCCTATAGCAGATTCAATATGGCCTAAAACTACTCCCCTGGTTAACAACATTTTGCACTTCTCATTACTCAAATCAAGGTTTACTTCTTGACATCTAATTAACACTTTTTTGAGATTTTCCAAGGCTTCCTCAAATGTATCACCATAGACGATGAAATCATCCATGTACACCTCTACATAGTCATAGATGAGGTATGAAAAGATTCCTATGACTTCCCTTTGAAATGTAACGGAAGCGTTACACAAACTAAAGGGGAGAACACGATAAGAAAAGGTTCCCCATGGACAAGTGAACATGGTTTTATCCTAGTCCTCTGTTGCTATATGGATCTAATTGTACCAACTAAACCCATCCAAGAACAAGAAATACTTTTTCCTAGCCAAGGTATCTAGGACCTGATCAATGAAAGGTAGGGGAAAATAGTATTTCATGGTAGCCTTGTTTTATTCTCGGTAATCTATGCATATAATCCATTTTCCATTATTTTGGGGGACTAAAACTAGAGGTGTAACCCACCTACTATCGAATATAGGGTAGATAAAATTGGTCTCTAACATTTTTTGCAATTCTGCTTTAAAAATATCCTTGAGAGATGGGTTCATTCTTCACTGGGTTTCCTAATAGGTCGGGAATCCTTTTGTGTATAAATATGATGTGAACACATTTTAGGATCAATTCCCTTCATATCATGATAATCCCAGGAAAAATCTCTAGAATGCCTACATAAGGCTTGAATCACTTTTTCTTGTTGATGAGCAAAAAGCTTACTACTAATATGCGGAAACTTACCTATTTGAATTTTGTGATGAACCTGCAATAATTAATTAATGCAAATACATGAGATATCAGAAATAATAGAACATAATCACTTTTATATTGATCACGGGCCACTTCGAGGGGGAAACCTCCTTTGAGCAAGCTCAATACAATTAACTTCACGGTGCCTTCAATGACCTCAACACACACTTATATACTAAGTCTATGCCCAATACTATGAGTCAAAACCATGGGACATATAATACTTTGGGACGACTTACAAAGCATATGCGTCCAATACTATGGGTCAATACCATGGGCTAATACAAACTATGGATCAACAAATACTACGGAACGACCTACAAAGCATATGTGTCCAACAACAATATACTAACAAAGTAAAGAGAAGAGTTGACATGGGTTCCTAACGTCCCCTCTCCCTTAGAAAAAGCTTTGTCCTCAAAGCTTTAGATGTGGAAATTGATGCAGAATTTGAAGGAGTGGATCCCCTATAGCATCCTCGGGTTGCATTCTAGCCCACTGACACCTTTTTCGTTTCAAGAAGGATTGCTTGGAAGGATGTAGACGAAGAAGAACCATATCAGTTGCGTGAAAAGTGTGCTCAGAACGGTGCTAATCGGCTTGTTGTTTCAGTCAAATTCTTGCCATGTGAAGATTCTCCTGCAGAATGAGAAGAATCTGATCGCGGTTTCGAAGAACCGAGTCAATTTCCTGAAATGGGGAGGTGCTGAGGGTGTATGGAAGAAGAACTGGTGGTGCCTATCCATAGACTACTTCATATGGTGTCCTTTTATATGTGGTATTGTACCACTGGATCACTTCTAGGAAATCCATAGAAATAGTTGTCCAAATCTGTGTAGGGATGGGCAAGGGTTCGAGCAGTCCCGAAAGGAGTGTCGTTTCACCCTTGTTGACCTGGAAAGTATCACAGTCAACCACCATCTGTTTAATTGTCATGTTCAGTGCCTGCCAAAAGAATTTACATTGTTCCCGGTCACACGTTTTGAGGAACCCAAAGCGCCCTGCCGATGAAGAAGCATGGAGTTCATAGAAGACATAACCCTGTTGAATAGATTGCAACCAATTTGGAACAAGCAAAGAAATAGCTGTAAGAGAAACTGGGTCATCAAATGTGCAAGAAGGAGCATCTGCCACCATATTGTCCTTACCCTTCTTGTAAGTGATCGCATAGGTAGAACCCATGAGTTGGATAACCCATTTTAGGTGTTTTGGGGAGGAAACCTGTTGCTCCAGGAAATTTTCCAAACTCTGGAGATCAGTATTGATGCAGAAATAATTTCCTAATAGGTATGGCTGCCACTTCTATACAGCATGCAAAATAGCCAGCATTTCCTGTTGAGATGAAGATGCGGCTAAATTCTTACCAGAAAGGTCTCTTGAAAACAACAAGCCCACTGGTTCAACAAAGACATCTGCAAATATATCCAAGGAAGTAGTGGAGACCGTTGATGGGTGCATCTGAATGAAATGGAGTTGAGCGATGACACCATGTGAATTATTCTTAAGGATATTTTCCAGGTGACGTGAATTGATGATGCAAAGAGACCCTTGTTGTAAGCCCGTAAATTTGTGTTGTTTCCCATTGACTGAAAACTGCATCCAAAGTTCAGCAAAATCCCATAAGATAGGGCCAAGTGTGTGTAACCATTGAACACCCAAAACCACATCACATCCGCCTAGGGACAAGGAAAACATGTTAGAGTGCAGGTTATAATATTATAGAGAGATACGCACATTGTGACACTTCCCTTTGCAAGGTAAGGTGCCCCCATTGGCAACTATGACTTCAAAGTTGGAGCAAGGATGCACAAAACAATTAGCCTGTTTGGCAATCCGAGGGTCAATGAAGTTATGAATGCTATCAGAATCAATGAGTATTGTAAGAGGAAGCTTCTTGAAGCAACCCCTGACCCACATTGTCTGGGGGGTGGTGACGTCGGATAAAGCATGGAGAGATATCTCTGGTTGGTCATCCTGAGATGGGGGGTCAATAGGAGGCTCTTGAATGTCGACCTGATCATCCATTGTATCTGGAGCTTCTTCACCAATTTTAGAGGCAGGCGGAGAATCCATATCCAAGAGATAGAGCTTTTGTTGAACACATTTATGTCCCCGAGTGAATTTCTCATCACAATTATAACAAAGCCCTTTTTTCTCTGCATGCCTACGTCTCTATTTCAGAAAAATTCTTGATAGGAGTTGGTCGAGGAGCTGGCAGGATGGGAGGTCGTTGAGAACCCATATTTCAGAAGGGAACAAAAGTGGGTTTGGAGCATTGTTGGACTGCAATCTTGTCTTCTACCAACTTAGCCAACCCCAGGGATTCCATCCTTGTGTTGGGACAGAACATTTTACCCTCTGAGCGGATTTCATCCTCAAAACCACTGATAAAACAACTCCTGTAGAATTCCTCAGACAATCCTTATGTGTGATTAGCTAGTTTCTCAAATTATGTCTGATACTCTCTCACAGTGCCAATTTGGTGAAGGTTAGTGAGGGCTCCTATGAAGTTATCAAAAGCACTAGGACCAAATCGTTGCAAAAGGAGCTGGCAAAAATCGGGCCATTTTGGCTCTTCATGAGCCTTGATGTACCAATGGTACCATTGAAGAGCTTCTTATTCCAAATGAAATGATGCAAGTGGAACTTTGTTGACATCAAAAGTATTATGCAGACTGAAATACTGTTCTGTACGATATATCCATCCAGTCGAATCAGTACCATTGAAGTGAGAAAAATCAAGCTTCGGACTATGAAAATTGTTGGAAGAAGAGAACCCATTGTCTGATGAAGACTTGGACTGTCGTTTGTTGTTCATCGCTGAATGCTCAAGATGGAGGCCGAGAAATTTTTCATCCAGATCCTGGAGTTTGGTTTGGATGGCTGTAAGTGCTTCCTCCATGGGTTTTGCTCCTGCGCAAGTGACAACCATAACTAGGAGTTTTTTTATTTTTATTTTTTGGAATGGGTAGAAAAACACAAACAGAATCTTATTTAGTAAAGGGAAATTTGGATTTGGGAAAAACTCTGATGGGTAATTGTGGTTTGACTAGGTTTTGGAAACTTTTGAATGGACAGGGAAGCAGAAAATGAGGATTTCAGAAGCGGGGTGAAAGAATGGGAAAATTTGTTAGAGAGGGATAAAGAAGCAGAAATAGGGAATGAACATGGTGACAAAATTTGGAGGCAAGTGGGTGAAAATTGAAGAAGTTATGGAAAACCCTAAAAATAGACAAATGTGAGATTTCTGGCTTTGGGAAGTAGAATTTGGGATAGGGTCCCCAGGAATGAAATATGTAGAATGGGATTGCAGGTGTGTCCAGGAAGTTTCAAGGGAAACTGAATTAAAACAAGGGAGATATGGTGAAAAAATGGAATTATATATATATATATATTCAGAATGGATCTGCTACGATGCAGAAGGGATCGGAAACAGATGGATCTGCAACGACGCGGAAGTGATTGGCAACAAATGGACCTGAAACGGCGCCGAATGGATTGAAAACAGTTGGATCTAAAACGGCTTTCAGAATAGATCTGAAACGACGCCGAATGGATCGAAAATGGTTGGATCTGAAACGACTTTCAGAATAGATCTGAAACGGCTGGATTTGGAATGACTTTCAGAATGGATCTGAAACGGCTGGATCTGAAATGGCTTAGAATGGATCTAAAATGGCTTGGAAGTGATTGAAAACTGTTCAGCTGAAAATAGATATGGACCCCAGGTATGTTTGGCTTCCTAATAGTTCAGGGGTTTCACTCGGCCACCAATTTTGTCTGACGGCTTACGTATTGGGGTAGTACCCCTCACTCCACGGCTTAGGTAAAACGGATAACCGCTTTGCCATAAACAACAACTCTTGGTTTACCTCACGGGTGGGAACTAGTCAATCAGGTAGGGGTTGTTGCCCTTTTCGCTGGAAGGTCCTCTCAATGGGCCAGCTACTTTGGGGTTCCAGTGGTACTCCTCACAATGATTTTTATGGATTATTCCCAAGTACTTCCCACAGTTAAGAGGATAGGGATTATTCCCAGATCCGAACTTGCAACAAATGCAAAAAAAAAAATTTGCCAGAAATTCCACCCAACGAGCCCAAGAAAGTGCTCTGATACCAGATGTGAAAAACCTGTAATAATTAATTAATGAAAACACACGAGATAGAAAAAATAACAAAACTCATAATCGCTTTTATTGATCGCAGGCCACTTTGAGGGGGCAACCTCTTTTGAGCAAGCTCAATACAAATAATTTCACGGTACCTTCATTGGCCTCAACACACACTTATATACTAAGTCTATGCCCAATACTATGGGTCAATACCATGGGACATATAATACTTCGAGACGACTTACAAATCATATGCATCCAATACTATGGGTCAATACCATGGGATAATACAAACTATGGATCAACAAATACTACGGAACGACTTACAAAGCATATGCGTCCAACAACAATATACTACCAAAGTAAAGAGAAGGGTTGACATGGGTTCCTAACAGATTGGCGGTAGCAAGGCAAGGCCTCCCAAGAATGACAGGATGGCCTCCTGAGGAACTCTTAGGCTGCAAAACCATAAAATCTACAGGATATGTCCAAGAGTCCAGGGCTACTATCACATATTCTATAATCCCTTCTATTTTGATCTTAGAGCAATCAACGAGTTCAAGGACAGTGGGAGTTGGGTATATATTTGTTAAATTCAAGCACTTCATAGTTCCTACAGTCATAATGTTGATTTTTTATTCGAGGTCAATCAAGGTATTAGTAAGGAAGACCTTGTTGATTTGAATAGAAACAATAGGGTTCCTAGGATCGATATATTTTTCAATGAGGTTCCTTCCACTTATCAGATCAACAGACTCTCTAACAAAGTGTATGGTGGGAGGGTCCTTTTTTTTGTCCCTGGTTGTTTTACACATAATTCCTTCATGGTTTTGGAATAGTTAGGTATATATTTTAAAGCTTGAAGTAGAGGAATTTTAATACACACATTTTTTAGTTCAGTGAGCAAATCATACTCAGGAGTAACCACTGGATTACTCAATTGTAGTCTCTCTGGATAGAGTGGTTCTCTTGATGAAGATGGTTGCTCCGGATGGGTGACTGCCTGATTAGCTACAATTGGGGGTTCATCATCAATGACTATATTAGGAATCAACTCTTCTTATTCCTCCTCAACTCTTCTTCTTCTTGCTCAACAATGATGGGGTTTGAATTTTGAAGCACCTTCCCAGAGCATAGATGGATATCCTACAATCCTACAAGAGTGACTGTATATATGGGGAAGGGATGCGTGTCATCTTGAAGAACAGACTGAGTTTCCTTATTTTTTGGGTTAGCTAGGGGTTGGAAATGAATTTGGTTCTTCCTAGGGGGCTGCGAGGAAGGAAGATGAAGCTGCTAATGTTGCATAGCTAGTGGTTGATGTTGAATAGGCATTTGAAAATAAGGTTGAGGTGGATATTGTTGAGGTGGCTATGGAAAAGGTGTAAAATGTTGAGGCTTCATAGGAGGCTGATTTTGTATAGGGTAAGTGTATGAAGGTACGGTCCCACCTCTAGGCTCTCTCCACCCTTGCTGACAAGGGTAAATCTGAGTTGAAAGTTGGGTCCCTATCTACCAAGGGGCTGGTTGATTCCAAGAATATTTTTGTCCTAAAAAATGTGAAGAATTTGAAATTGTAGGATTAGGGATTAGTGATTATACCTAATGGGTGAGGCTTCCATGGATTTTTAATTGTTAATGTACATATGTTCTCTATGGCCTCCTCTTCTCCTTGATATACTACTTTCAATCTAGGTAGCGAAGGGCACTAATCCATCGAATTATCATCTACACAAATACCACAAACAAAAATTTTATTCAAAGGGCAGTCTTTTAATGTGTGATTTTTGCCACACTTATAACAAAAAATAGCTAAGGATGCATTCTCCTCATCATGCCTTTTCCTATCCTGAAATGCATCTAATTGTGTGTCGAGGGTGCCAAGAATTTCAATCTTAAAACTTTCTAAAAGATTACCCAATTTTCTTCTAGTGACCCCACCTAATGAGCTCTTAATATTTTTGGGAAAGGGATCTCGAGGTCCTTTTCCTGGTCGGGCTTGGCCCCTTGAGTACTTCATGCATAACTCACCAATGGTCTCAAGAGGACCAATTTTCTCAAGAGGTATCCGAGAGACATCCCCATCCCCCATTAAGTTGAGCACATTCATGGATTCTTCTAAAATGCCCCTTAAGAAAATATTTTTATGGTTTTTTGCATCTAGTTTGTGTTGTTTAGAGCATTGGAGTTTATATCTAAATCATTCAAGGAAATCCTCCAAACTCTCATATTCCGCTTGTGTCATTCGAGAAATAGATTCTCTCATCTCCCTTTCCTTGCAACATTCATGGTACTTTTGAAGGAATTTCCTTCTCATCTCATCCAAAGTTCTTATTGTGTCAACCCCCAGTCCCATGAAACAGTGTAATGATAAATCCTTGAGAGTGGAGAGAAACGATTTCAATTTAAGTGCATTACTAGAGTAATCATAGCTTATGCATAGAATATCAAAATCAAACAAAAATTAAATATGATTGTCACTTACCCGTCCATAGAAATGAGGGAGTGCAGCAAGAGGAATGTTCTTCATCTACACATTCACAATAGGATCAGTGATGGGAAATCCAAAGGTTACCTATTCCTCATTGGTGTGTACCTCTGCGCAATGGTTGTGTATCTCCCCTTCACCTTCTTCCATATGTTATTCCCCAATTAAACTAATTTTTTTTTCAAGATGGGGAAATATGGATCAATAATTACCTCCTCGATCTGCCTCTTTGTATTATTAGCAATGATTGCCTCACCTATAGGATCCACCAAAGAATTCAAAAGTTCCACCTTGGTAGTCATGGCAGACCTAGGTGCTGTGGAAGGATGTTCAATTCTGATTATTGGATTTTACCCGGCAAACAATTTAATGTTATTTCTTGCCAACATGTTATTAGATAAGGTATTTTAAACAGTGCTACCAAAAGCAATAGTTGTAGGAATATTATTTCTGATAAATCTCCCCTTACTATCTCTATCTTGATGCATACAGTACCGATCATCATCTAAGTCCAACAAGGCTATGTACTCACCAAAATTCAAGCTAGCGCACAGATTCTTACCTCTCGTCTTACTGAACTGCCCTGTTGTGTTTTAGGTCACCGATTACCTTATTTGAAAAGAGAGTCCATTAAAATTTCTACAATCAATCAAAACTTCAAAAGAAAACAAACATCAACTAAGACCTACTTCTTTGACACCTCCCTGGAAACAGTGCTGAAATGTTGGGAATAATAATTGCTTATTTTACTTCATATAAATTATCAACCAAAGTCAATAAAATGATGAGGTGTTGTGAAAAATATATGAAGAACTAAGTTTAATTGATCACACCAAATAGACTACTCAAGAGAAACCTCGTATAAACTAGATGAATATTATTGTGCCTAGACCCAAACAACCACTCTTCCATACTTACTTTACAAGGAAAAAGGTTTTTTTCAATAACATCACAGCATTCTATTAACAACCTGATTTTAGTGTCTAACTACGTAAATAGAGAATCAATCACACCACAACTCTTCAAATAATAATCATCCAACTATATTGTGGAGTCACATGTATGCCCCAAACAACCAGAGATCGGATCAAACAATTATTTTCACACCAATTGTTAGAACTATCCAGATGCCCAGGAACAATTGTGCTTCTATCATAAATTGAAGAGATGCATTCAGCCACATTGTTCAGATAAATAAACCATACAAGAGAAACATTATAAGTCTAGGTCCTGTGTCGATGAGATCACTTATGGACTCTTGGGTTTACAATCCTTCAACTACTAGGAAACACCAAATAATGAGAATCCTCTCAAACATATGCAAGCATCTCGTATAAGTCCAAACACTTATCACTAATCCTACTGACTCTAGATTGAATTCACAACACAAAACATTCCTTATAATTTTAAACTATAAAAATAAGAGATGAATCTGCAATAGAATTAGAAATATTTTATGTTTATCTGAGATGAATCTACAACATAATTATAAATATATTAACTACCATGTATGAGATTAATCTGGAACAGAATGCAAAACATTAACCAAACCTGAGATGAAAGTGGAACAGAATATAAAATCTTTCAACCAAGCTCCTACGATGAATCTAGAATAGAATATGAATACATCAAACAAACATGATCAAACCAAACCTACAATCTAACACTGCTAGTGCGACTCAAGACAAGGGGCCCTACTGACTGAGCGCACTGCAGGAATTAAGAGCTCAGAGAATGATCAACAAACGAAGCCTTTCAAATTAATCAAAATAAAAACTACATAAGGAGAGTTCAATTGACCTGAACTGTATCACCAACACTCCCTGTGCTCTGAGTACAAATGCAGAATCTGAGATAACATGTACACGAGAATTTTGTTCAATATATAAAATTTCATGTGTAATTAGTTACAGTGACAGCTCCACATAAATTGGATATCAATTCACCAAGGATAGGTTTCCTGGTCATACAATGATACATATAGAATAATTGTTGATATTTCATCATGTCGATTTCAAAAATTACAACATGAAATCGTATTGAAGATTCAAATTGAGCATGGATGCTGGATATCTCAATATGGAAGGTGATCAGAAGACAGATAGATTCTTTCCACAAATCATGGGATCGATCTCACACTTTTGGTCGGGATCAGATTGTCCAAATATAGCTTGGTCAATGAATGACTCAAGCCTGCAATTATGGTAGCGCGCAATGGTTGATGATGGTATCGTGATCTACAGAAACTGTTGTAGTGTGTCTATCAAATAAATTGGTTATGTGGTTCTGGTAGCGTTGCACATTTTGAAACGATCCCCTTCAATTCTAGTACTACGTAGACACTTTTGCGATTCTAGTATCACGCAAACTCCTCTGATTTCGGTAGCGTGTGGACCTGTGACTTTAAAAACATATGAAGCATGCTGGAAATCACCACGATGATTAGGTTGATCGTACTTCATTTGAAATAAGCAACAAAACGTAGCAAGGTTACCTTGTATAATAAAGATGAGGCTCAGACCCTTTAAACATAGAGAAAATAAGAAAAGATAAGGAAATAGCTAGGATGGAGGATAACATCTAATACAAAAAGAGTATCCTATTTGAGCGCAAAACTGATAAAAAATGGGTCCCAACAAGTACAAATGCATATTAATGCATACTAAAGAAACACACTTTGCCTAAAGACACATTATACCAAGTTGATCTTAACTAACTCCTATGTGCCTAAATATCCGAACATCTCCCCTTAAGAACAACTTGGGTTGGATTGAAGGATTTAGAAAAGTGACACAATAGAAGAATGAAAGAGACATTAGAGTCTATCCCCCCTTAATGACAAAGTATTAAAATCCTAACATAGATCAAAGTTTAGAAAACTTCACTTTTGTAAGAGACTTTGTGAAAGTGTATGCAACTTGTTCATATGTAGGGCAAAAGAGAACTTCAAGAACACGATCCTAAACAAGCTTTCTGATAAAGTGCATATCTAAATCAATGTGTTTGATGTGCTAATGTTGAACTAGATCTTCGATGATCTTGATGGAACTTTGATTGTCACACCAAAGGGTATTCAGATGTTGCTACTCAAATCCAAACTCTAAAAGGATCTGTCAAAGCCATAAGGTCTCTTGACTTGCATTAACTTAGGTTTGATACTCTGCTCCTGTTGAAGAAAGAGAAAGAGCTTGTTGCTTCTTACAATCCCAAGTGATGGGTCCAAAACTAAGATTGAAAACATACCTATAGTATATTTATGATTATGAGGGTCTCTGAACCAATCTGAATTAGTGAAACCAACAAACAAAGAAATCTCACTTGAAATACTATGAATCCCAAATGGAATTGTACCCCAAATATACCAAAAGAGATTCTTATTAATGTAGGCAATAAATTTGAATTTGGAAGAAACTAAAAGAGATTCTTATTAATAATATATCTAACTTTAGTTACTTAGATACAGTTTCCTCACATTATTACAAAAACTCCTACATTTCGTCATCTCGCCATTGGCTATCATGATTTGAAAGTTGGGCACTGGCTAGACATAGAAATGAGTTTCTTCAATCACTCATCAGTGAATAAAATTGTGGGTGTTTCTACTATCAACTAAGGCTATCACTTTGTGGTGCTTGATGTAACTTAGAAGCTTCAAGGTTTGAGGGGATTAAGGACTGTATAGAGCATGAAGAGAGACTATTGGTTCTTCTTGATGGACTTTGGATTCCAATTCTTCTTAAATAGGAGGAGTATGTTCAACCTACTCAAACTTAGGGGTATATTCCCTAATGAGGTCTTCATAAATTGGGTAAGAGTAGTCACATCAATTTGAAATAAATTATGTTCTTTACATTTATGACTAGGAGCATATTTTTCATCATAGTTATAACAACGTTTGCATCTAAGTTTGTCTGATATTTATGATGGAAACAACCTTTGTACTCTCAAGGGAGGAGAAGGGATTGTGCTTTATGAATTGATCTATGTAGGGAATGAGTTGAGAATGAAAGAGGGTTTGTGAGCTTGTGCATTTATCACCATCTCCACTTCTAGATCCCTATCTGATGTATCCAACCAAGTAGGGGTACGCTACATTTTAATTTTTTCTTGAACCCACTAATGAAACATTCTTTATAGAAATAATTTGTTAATTTCTATGTATAAATGTCTAATTTATCAAAGTCTAAGATAAAGTAAGATCAAATAGGCAATTGATATTGTTTGACATAACTATGTGAGACACCCCAAATAGTGAGTATCTCACTCATAATGGTCATGGATAACAAACAAATTCTATATCCTTGGAAAAAGTGGATTTGCCTTTGGCCATAAGAATGTTTAAAAAAATGCAAAGGAAAACAATAATTATGCAAAAATTGAATGTAGAATAAGAGAAATAAAGATACAAATATAATATCAATTGAGTAGGCAAGTTGGAAAAATGACATTACCCAGCGTAGCAAACAATAAGGGTCTCACTGTAGGAAAAATGCAACATCTACTTATGGACCTCTTTATAAGATTAAGAGTGTACTAAATAGATTTGGCAAGCCTCTACTTACTATAGCTTATTCCAATTACTCAATCAAGTTGAAATGCTACCAAGTAATCGAGTAGCTGACTCAAGCAACCACTATAACCATCTATACTCTGATATGCTAGGTCACCAAGTTGCATAGTAGCCGTCTAGGATACAATAAATAAAGAATAGTCTTACATATTTTGAGAACCATCAACCTTTATTTAAGAACGTACTTGATGAAGTGTACTACATTGACAATGGAACTCTTCTAGACTTTATGTGTTGCTGGTATAACCCTATTAGTATACTCACGGTTGGATAACGATCGCTTTTCGGGTAGATCGATTGAATAGAGTAGGGTAAACAATGTATAAAGGCTTATAGTTCCGAAGGGTTTACTCGGCATTATGCTTCTAGTTTGCCTAGCAATGATACGAAGACCAAGACACATAACAATTTGATGTCTCAACTACTGAGCCTTTTACTTACTAGACGCATAACAATTTAATGTGTGCTACTACTGAGCCTTTTACTTACTATTTGACTAATCTGGGAACAAGGCCTGATACTTCAAATTCTCAAGGTTGTAAGTTAGAAAAGAATTATAAATTTGTTAAGGGTTAATGGATGGTTGAATTTAAAATTTTGTCATAATAAAAATAAAATATAAGGTTATTAAGTTTAAAGTTTAAAATTATAATTATAACAATAATTACATCTATAGTGTTATATCTTAGAATTTCAGGTTGGTTAGCATTATGCTTTTCCTAGATTGCACGAGTATGAGACAAGTGTACCATTTATTCTATGGACAACCCGTTTAACTAAAAGAAAGCGAGAACAAATAACCGATAAGTGTGGCACTTAACTTGTGACCTATTGATGTTCTCCAATCACAAGTTAAGTGACTGTGCTAGTAATTATTATAATAAAAAAGTATTATTCTTTATATTTCCCAAAATTTAATAGTCAATATTTAACTTATCCTTTACCTATGTTGCATGGGTACCTGTACCCAGGGATAGGTTACACATACCGAGTACTTGAGTACGTGTAAGGTACATTTCTTGTTGTACCCTGTCGTACCCCATACTGGCTCCACGTACCTGAGACGTTGTTATAAAAAAAGGGGTACTTATAGGCTAAATGGTAGGTGTACCCTATGTTTGGGTACTCTGTACCCCGTGTTTGGGTACTTCGGGGGTACGGCCGACTCAACAAAATGCAAATCTACAGGGAAAAATGTAATGAACCCCAACCAAAACTGAACTGCTAACTGCGTATGGATTCTGGTTCGGTACTTATGTCAAGCACTTTGCAACAGTGTTCAAATTCCACTAAATATTGTCCAAAATTGGTAGACTGATTTTGCATTGATTTACAAGGAATGTTTTTATGGTTTTGTGTTCAGCACTCATGGAACATAACTTGACAACCAAATGTGCACATGAAAAATATACATATGTATTTAATACTAAGAAATACACTGACATCGACCCAGGAATATATTTGCAACTTTTTATTGCTTGTAACAACAATAAAAATAGGTATTTAAAATCATATATCGGTTCTACCTCCACATCTGAGTTTGATTGTTTGTTACAGTTGTCTAGTACAATGATTTATCAAATTTTATGTTTCAAATTTTCAATGTGAATGTTCATTGTTCAATGAATCATTGAATTTAGAATTATGAACCATGATTCATAATTTATGAAGAAATCTTAAATATGCATGTATGATGTAACTATGATATATATATATATATATATATATATATATATATATAGTATCCCCGACGTACCTAAGTACCATGTTTCAAAAAGTGGCATCCCCGTCCCCATCCCTGTACCCGTATCTGTCCGCCTGCCCAAGTTTCCTGGAAACTTAGTCTTTTACATATAAAATATTTATACAAATTTTATTATATGACTATTTTATAATATTTGCAATAGAACAACTTATTTTTAAGTAATGCATCATGAGCAAAGTCCATATTTCCAGTTTTTTTTCTCGTTAAAATTATAACGATATTAATTGTTTTACATCATGTAAGAGGTTCCAAGGAATGAGTCTCTTTTTTAATCTAGAACATTTGGTTAGAACATGTGGTTATGCCTCTTAAGGATGACGTTTGGTACAAAGGTTAAATGTAAAAAGTATGATTTATAGAACTATTTGTACAAGGGGTTTGACTCTAAATCTATGTATCCTTATCAAAGAATGAATCAATATC
Organism: Larix kaempferi; assembly: GCA_027924585.1. Classification (NCBI taxonomy): domain Eukaryota; kingdom Viridiplantae; phylum Streptophyta; class Pinopsida; order Pinales; family Pinaceae; genus Larix; species Larix kaempferi. Next base: position 66,891,735 of record BSBM01000361.1, on the reverse strand, counting down.
CTTCATAAAAACTATAAGGTTGGAACTTTTGAACCCTTCGTTTTATGAGCACCACCTAAAAGGAATAAAATTATTTATTTCATTTTCAAAGCTCTTTCCATTCATAAGGCTTACAATTTTGTGCACCTATTTGAGAAGTCCCATATACGTTCCCATGCCATTGTATTTGCGGATTAACATGTGTTCTTAAAAAAATTCAACTTAAACTAACGCTGCCTTCGCCCATATGATAGGGCTTTTCGAAAAGCAAGAGTTTCTTGATATTGAGCCAGCAACAAATTTAATCTTTGGAAGAAAGACAAATTTCCTAAAAGAGGCCGAGGTTGATTTAACTTTAGCATACAATCCCAAGTCCAACAAAGACTTTCGAAACCCCAAAGGAGAACGATATAACATCGACGCTATCCACCTAAACAATAATAGTTTTCATCGAAAAGATTTGCATATCACCTCTCAAGTTCCATCATTTTCCCATTATGCCGGGTGAGCAATAGACATAAGAATGGTGCTCACGCTTTAATCATTAATACACATAAAATAGTGCTCACACTTTAACGATAAATGGTGCACACGCTTTAATCATTAATACACATAAAATGGTACTCACACTTTAATGATAAATGATTAGAGAAAAAAGATTTATAACACACAAAGTGCACACTCATGCTCCCCACATATTGGCAAGTGGCGAATATTATGAAGATAGTGCACATGCCATCATGCAAGAAGCCACGCCGAAACTGACAGACAACAACCCATGAACGGTGGGTTCAAACCCCAACGGAGAATTAACGAAGTAAAGACAAGATTCAGCAAGTCTGGCTTGACACGCGTTCTTTACGGAACGGGAAAGGCTGTTTTATGTAGCTGTATAAGGGCTAACTAAAACGTCTCGGACTTGCCATAATTCGGTCCGACTCATTAGAATTCAACAGAGCAATTCTTGCTAAAATCACAATTTGCATTGCTCAGATCGCAATTGCCCAATTTTAAAACTAGCCAGTTCATCGAAATTGCGATCTGAGCAATGCTTTTTAATCCTAAAATCGCTGAAAAAGCGGGTGTTTTGGTTGTCTTTTATCCTATGCACTGGTTTATAGGCTTGTCATAAAAACAAGAACAAAACAAAGCAAGTTGCAACGCAATTTGGCAATTTTGATGATAGAAAAAGATTTGATAACATCAAAAACTTTGGAGCACTTAAAATTTCAGATTTTGATAATTATAAATAAGATTTTTAAATATTTTACAAGAACAAAGCAAAGCAAGTTGCAAGGCAATTTGGCAATTTTGATGATAGCAAAGCAAGTTGCAACGAAATTTGGCAATTTTGATAATAGAAAAAGATTTAATAACATCAAAAACTTTCCAAACATTTAAAATTTCAAATTTTGATAATTATAAATAAGATTTTTAAATATTTTTTTAATATCTTTTAAATCACATTAAAAAAATATTTCCATTCAAAATAATCAAACTTTTAAACAAAATCATCAAACTTTTAAACTATGCGATTCACTTCTAACTACAGCGCATCTAAAAACAAATAAACCAAAACTGTATTACACCACTTCTAACTACAGCGCATCTAAAAACAAATATACCAAAACTGTATTACACCACATTAATCCCCGTCATGCTGCTCTATGAGGTCAGCACTCCGTCACCTAATGGATCGGAGTACGATAAAAAAAATGGATAAGAACAATCACTTTATGTTCCCTGCTACGCGACATAATAAAAAATTGGATAAGAACAATCACTTTATGTTCCCTGCTACGCACGGACATAATAGTAATAATATTAATATTAAATAAAAATTAGCACCATCCTAATATTGTGTACGATAAAAGACAACCAAAACGCATAAGTGATTTTGGGATAAAAACTGGTTAAAATTTTTGTTGTAGTAATAATATTAATATTAAATAAAAATTAGCACCATCTTAATATTGTGTATGATAAAGGATAACTAAAATGCTTTGTTTTTTTTAGGTGATTTTGAGATAAAAATCGGTTAAAATTTTTGTTGATAATTGTTATTCTCGCATTTTTATGTTTTAGTAATTGAGATAAACCAATTGTCCAATTAAAAATTACCCAGATCATCGAATTACAATCTAAACACTCCAATTGCCATTTTGACCAAAATTGCACTTCCACATTTCAACGAATCAAGAAAACATTTTAGTTAACACTTATACATTTCCTCCCAATATAAACTCCTCCCAATATAAGCATTATTCCAACTATGTGAGGACCATGAGACTAAAACTTAATAGAGATAAAGATTGAGCTTCAGCAGATTGAAGCAAATAAAAAAAATGCAAGATACAACATGATCTAAGAGGCAATGCTTGAATTTGACGTGGCCAAATTCAATCAACGTATAAGCAAATTTACCAATTGAATTTTATGAATATAGAAAACAAGATTGACCTAATTCTAATTCTAATTAGAAAACCGCAAAGAAAATCTTTGAGTATAAAATTTTCCTTCGTTTTTTATGGCCTCATATGATCCAAATCAGAGACAGTAAACCGACTACGTGGAACAAATGAGACCTCGAAAAACGGCAATCTACTAGGACAATAGCGTTTCCAGAAGCGCGCGAAGTCCTTTATATATGGGGAAGAACACAACTCTCTGTGTTCTTTTTTATATTGTATCGCCATGGCCATGGATTCACGAGCTACTATGGTTTTTATTATCCTAGTCTTTGCGATAATGGCCGGTTCAGCTACAACCCAGGACGTGAATCCCCAGCACAGCGACAGGGACGTCGCTGAATTTATCAAATCCTCGTGCAATGTGACTCAGTATCCGCAGCTCTGTGTTTCATCGCTCTCTCCATATGTCGGATCTCTGAAGCCCAGGCAGAGCGACCTGGTGAAGGCGGCCATGAACGTGAGCCTGCTTAATGCCCGCAATGTTTCTGTGTGGGCAGACGGCCTGAAAACGAGAAGAAGCAAGATGAGTGAAAGAGAAAGGGCAGCCCTTGAAGATTGTATTCAGAATTTCGAAGACACCGCTGACGAGATTTATCAATCTTTAACGGAGATGCAGCACTTAAGTCAGAACGCGTTCAACTTGCAGATGAACGACTTGCAGACGTGGATGAGTGCCGCCCTCACTTACGAAGACTCCTGCCTCGGCGGCTTTCAGAAAGGCAACGCGGTGGGGGGGATTTACGCGATGTTGAGAGTCCGCGTGCAGAAAGTGTGTGACTTTATCAGTATCGCTCTCGCTCTCATTAACGCATACGCTGCCAGCAGAGAAGGAAATAGCATCAATGTGTGAACTGGTTATAATATATGGGAGAAACTTAGTAATCTATTTTGTTCAAATGGTAGTTTAGTTGGTTGGATTTTTAGGGATCAAGATGATAGTTGTATTTGGGTTCAACTTTCTAGGTTTTTTTAGGACTCAAGCACCAAACTAATATTAAGGTAGATTAATAAAAACAGGTCACAGGTTTAAAATCAGTGGGGGTAGGGTTGCTCATTGACCAGTTGTGACAAGGTTCTGGGATAGAAGCTTACCCACATAGATTTCAGGAAGTATCAACTCCTGTTGAGTCACAAGTTACTAGTATATCTGACTTGCTAGTTGTTGGATATACCTTGGAAAATTGTTGTTCCCATGGTTAAAAAATAAATAAAAACTATTTATATTTTTATAGTATCTCTAAATCTTAATTACTTGTATATGTTTTTAAAATCTTTATATTTCTTCTTCAGTTTTAGTTTTTAAATTACTTGTATATGTTTTTAAAATCTGTATAGTTCTTCTTTAGTTTTAAATGGTTGAATCAGTATGGTCTGAATATCTGGACATTAAAACTGATTTTGAAGCGACTTGGTCTCAATATCTGGACATTAAAACTGATTTTGAAGCGACTTAGTAAACATTTTTTTTCCAAATCTGAATGCATAACATAAAAAAATATAATCCTTTTCACAAGCAAATTTGTAAAAAACTCTTTAAATCCTTTTCACAAAATCATTCATATAAATCTTGCATGTTGAATTTTCAAATGTAATGGAAGAGAACCATAACTCTAAAATTCGATTTATCAAACAAATAAATTAGATATTTTAAGAATTTGTATTTTCATTTTTCATTTTCATACGACAACCTAGAGAATTGCTTGGACAACTTAGGAATTTACTTTCATAGTTTCTTTTATATTTGTTTTCCATAAACATAGCAAATATGAATAGAGTTTTTAGCTATGTTCCAACTCCAATTTAAGCTCTATTTGCACACACAATGTCAAGCAAATAATAAGCTGAAATTTTCATAATTTGGCTTCTTATCTTTTACTATGGCTCTTTTGCATTTAATGGGATAAATGACAACCTAATTGAAGACAAACCCTTTTGTGATGAGAGTGTGAATGATTGGAACCCAAGCATCTTTGCATGCAATTTGCTTCCCTATACAATTTACACATTAAAGTCATGGTATAAATAGAAGGATTCCTTAGGTTGGTAATTATGTATAACCCATCATCTTAGCAAATAATCTCTTCCCCTCAACCCACTAACCTCTACAATCTTCTTTACATCATTATTCTTGTGAAATTCCTCCACCCATCCAATAAACATATATGCCCTAGGTGCATGTAGTATGTAATACTTTTCTAATTATGATCATGATCGTTGAAATAAGTCAATAAATTGTCCCAGTCCCATATCATTAACAATAGTGCTATTTTATGTTTTTTATACTTATAATTCATTTTATGGCCTTTGAAAAGGGTATCACGGGAGTTTGGAAGCTATATTATGCAAATGGGATCTTCTGGAGAAAACATTGTCATCAATATTTCTAGTTGTTGGGTCACTAAGGGGTATAACATTAGGGTAGTCCTTCTCTTTAAATATTCTATACATTTTGTCCCATCCAATAATATTTGTTGAGGACCTATATGGGCCTCAATGTCCTTGAATAATGGCTTAATTGATTCTATATCAGGATTTACCAATTGAATGACAAGTACATCAGATTCTAGTGTATCTTCCATGTCACTTCCAGTTCCTTCTTAAGTTTGCGAGACCTCAATAATATTCTTCTTTGTTTTCAATGATTGCTTTGGATTCTTTGGATTTGGTATATTTGGAGGCATATTTTCTTTACTAGTCAATGTGTGTGATAAACTTACAAAAATTCTTCAATTTGATCCACAACTCTGCAATATAAAAAATACTCTAGTGATTTTTCAAAAAAGGGCCGAGCTCTTATGCAATTAAACAAAGCATCCAATGAATTAAAAATTCACAATCATCAAGTTTTAAATTGTTAATATTTTCCAAGATTGCAGTACCATTAGTGCATGATGAAACATCAAATATTTTGAAATTTTAAAAACATCATATGGGTGAACTTTTCCTTTGGTTTTGATCATTTTAGTAACTTTCACTTAAATCAGTTATGAAAACTTTTAGTAGCATTTTCAATGTGGGCCTTATGAAAAATTTCATTGAACCCTAATTCTATCATTTATTCTACAAAATTTTGAAGAATGTCTCTTCACTGTGAGGTAAACATCATACTTTTCCATGGAGGAAACTCTACACTTTAGGCCCAAGAAACTCAAGCGACAACTCTATGGCACAGTCTTGCAATGGTAAAAATAGAACTTTTTAGCTTCGACAAAGTGCATTGTGTTTTAATGTTGTCTAGTGGCTCGATGTAATCTTGTACTTTGTGTCATAATGATGATCATTATAACATCATTTGTGGGGAACTTATACATGTAACTTGGCCTCACTAAAATTTTGTAATATTGCACACATGCACATGGAGATAGCTTTGGGAGTTATTTTGAAGGTGACTTGTTTGCCAAGTAACATTGACCTACACTAATAGGTCATTCTCATCTACCACTTCTCCTTTATTTATTGATTGGTTGATCTCCACCCTTGTTTGTGCCTTATGATCAGTGGTCTATGTTTCTCCTGCTTACTATAAATTAATGTATCAATATTTAATCAAGTACATGGAGGGTAGCTTATGGTATTGATCTTTAGCCTAGATCATATGGGTCTGTAGGCTAGATCATCCATATGTTGGAGAGTTGTATGGATCCCATTTGAACTCCATACATGTGTATGCTCTAGCAAATATACTTGAGAGGAATTTGTTGAAGATTAAGAAGGTTTTGCTTCCATGGATGTTTCCCCACATTGGGGTTTTACCACATAAATCTCTTGTCTCTTGCCTCACTTGTTCCTTATATCTTACTTTTTTTATGTTTTCTGTAAGAATTTAGACATGTTAGATCTTTTGGTTATATGTTCTTGAATATGAACCTGATCTTACATGGTATCATATCATGTTACCTAGATCTAACTCCTTGGGTAAAATTCTATATTGGATTTCTATTGCATCAAACGTTAGTATATCTTTAGATATATATTACCCCACCACTTCATATCTGGGTTGTTTAGCTTACTTAGTATATATGTACATAGATCTAAACCACCTGCTTAGTTTTTTCAATTTCTAAGCATTTTTTTTCCATATCTGGCATTGCCATTGTGAATGGAAGACAACTAGGCCCTCACACGAAGTTGAAGGACCTTTTAGATGCAATTGAATATTTCAAGAACATGCTTTTGATTTGAAAAAATAAATTGTGTGCGTGTTTCTTAACGTTAGCAATGGAGGGGTACGATCCTAATAGATCAAATGACACACAATCTAGGAGAAAGAAACATGCATCCAATTTATAAACATGTGCGTTATATGGTGAGTAAAAATGTGTGCATGTTTTAGAGAACAAAAACACATGTGTGTTTTTTTAGAACATTCTATAAACCCAAAAAACAGGCTTGTGGCCACCTATTTCTCCCACAATCATGTGTCTGCATGCTCCAGCCGGTGATATGTTGATGTATATGTAACTTTGGAATGTATTTCATATATGTATATTGTACTCCTATAGAGATGGTATTATTCCTCTATATGGAAGTGTTTGTATTCCTATAGAGATATTATTATTCCTCTATACGGAAGTGTCGTCATTTATATTGTAAGTGTCGTAACTTATACTTGATGGGTTATTAGACCACCTTGTTGGGGCCGACCCTGTATAAGTCATGTGGGTCGAAGGTTTATTAGACCACCCTATTGGGGGTCGACCATGTGGGTCAAAGGGTTATTAGACCACCCTATTGGGTGTCGGCCCAGTCAGCATTATGTTATGTGGTTAAGTTAAGGCCGACCTAGTAAAGGTTATTAGGCAAGTCAAGTCAAGTATAAATAGAGTGCGGGAGGCACTCTATTTCATTATTCTATTCTCTCTCACACTCTCGGGAGAGTAGCGCACTTGTGGAGGAGGAGAAGCTGTTGCTAGGAGATGTCTATCTCTTATGCTTGGGTTGTATCATTGCTCTATCTATCTCTGAGGAAGTTATTGGGGTTTTTCACCTTTATGGTTTTCCCCAAGTAAACTCTGTGTCTCTTGTGTGCTTGCATTATTGTGTCCATGATTGATATGATGTAGATATGTTGTACATGTTGTTCTCTCAGTTAAGATCCTAGATCAGATTGAAGTAAATTCTGAAAAAACTAACATGGTATCAGAGCTAGCCTGAAAGAAGGCATGGTATAGCATGTATGACACTTGTTGCACTTACGATGTTAGGGCTTGATATAGCAAAAACCAGTCATTGTAGCAATTTCTCTATAAATCCATTTTGGCGACGTTTTCGGATCTGAAACGTTTACAGGTCGAAGATAAGATCTCCATGTATCTTGGGTCTAAAGGAAAACTTCTAATTCGTTGTACTTTGTGTTTTATTATCTGTACAATCTAGGGTTTCTGCGTCTTCCAGATCTGAGTCATAAACAAGTGACCTAGGAAAAAAGGTCATAACTTGGGCTAGGAAGCTCCAAATGAAATTTCGTAAAACGTGACTGGTAGTGCATGGACTGTACTTTATCAGGGAACGTTTGCAGAGGCCGAAAATGAACCAGTGACACGTGGCACTCCGTACAAGTTCGCTCTCCTGTTTTATCCCATAAACAGGTCACGTTACGACACTTGGCATAACTCTCTCTCATAGAATCCAATTGAGGTCAGGCCTATGGGGTTGGAAAGATGACAGGTCGGGATACCATAGGTAGTAGTTTCAGACCCTTTGGATCGAAAAGTTTGGAGTTACACCAGAAATAATCAGGTACATATTTATGTCAAAACAGAATTATTTTTTGAGCACCTTCATTCATGGCTTCGGGAATTTAAGGTTTCGGAGAAATATGGAATTTTTGTAATCGGAGACCACGGCTGAATGCTACTCATAAAAATCGAAATTTAAAGACCAATATCAGAATTCTTGGTTGGGAAGAAGGTTGGGCTTGATCAGACCCTAGTTCAGGACTTTCATCATAAAAGTGGAAAATTAGGGCTTCTGCAAAAATGGGAATTTTTGAAATCTATGACCACGACTGGAAGCTCCTAAGAAAAATAGAAGCTTAGAGCTTTGGATCAAACCTTTTGATTGGGAAGAAGGGTGGGCTTTATCAAACCCAAGTTCAGGGTCATGTCTAGTGAATCTGGAAGTTTCAAAGGCAAAATTGAGGGGTGAAACTTTGGAGTTTTCAAATTATGAATATACCGGCTTGATCAACTCATCAGGGCGCATCTTTCTATCCTTTCAGAAGTTTGAAATTCAAAGTTTGAATTTTTAGGGTTTCTCTGACAAACCCTAATCCATCTCCAGATCCAGTTCCTACAAATCAAGTGGATTGGGTTAATCCTAGAAGAGAATGGATTGGTCACCTGCATAAGTGAAGAAGTTCATGTTTCAGAGGGAGATGAGGCTAAGGCCTTACATAAGAAGATTACAAGCAATCTCGACAGGTATGACTCATCCAGGTATGTTTTGAGATTTGTTCATGATTAAGTTTATGGTATGTTTGTCTTCATGTTATTACGGTTAGTACAATCTTGATTAAATTTAGACTTGTCGTATCACCTTAATAAAATTATGAATGCATGATAGAAGATATTCATTGATTAGGGTGTTGACACTTATGATTGTACTAATGCATTATGGTGTTGTATGAGGTTTATGTTGTCCGCTAACATGAAAGGTACACCAAGAAAGACAAATCATGTTCTAGTTCAAGAACATATGATCATGATGACATGAGGACAAAGATTCATCCATTGTCATGGATCACTTAGAAGATCTATTTGCGAGGTATGTATAACTTGGTTCTATAATGGTTAACCTATGAGATATGCAGGTTACTAGCACAAGTCTTTGAAGAGAACAAGAAGACATCATGTGGGTATGTTAGACATAACTAGCTAACATACCAATCCAGGTATGTTTTTCTTATATCAAGTTAGAATCCTACCTTGTGTTAGGATCCCTTATATAAGTATACTTGGTATGATTGGTTATGTTTATTCATAAAGTTAGAAATGTAAGTAATCAAGGGTTTATGCATTTTATGTCTCTTATCTTGATTGATGATTTAACTAACCAGAAGAGTCCTATGATCAAATAAGAATATGCATGAGTAAAAGAAGACTTCCCTGAAACCTTGAATACTAATGTTTATTATATGTGTTTGAAATGATCATGACTATACATGTTTAATATTATTGTGTATTAAGATTAGACTAATGAATGTGTGATTATGTATGAGATCTCGAGGATAACACAATAATGATACTAATAAGCATGCATAGTGATTAAGAATGGATATAAGTTCAAGGACATGTAATCCAGGAAGCAAAGATCAAGACGGAGCACACTTCAGTAGTTTCTGCAAGGATGCAGATATTCAGAGGGAGTTGACCACTTCTCACATCAGAATGGAGTTGCAGAAAAGAAGCAAAGACTGAGAGGAAGTCAACCCAACAAACAAACAAAGATAAGTATTTGAATTATCATTCCTTGCATATTTTATTGTTTAAATAATACTGTTCAATAATGTATATACTCATGTTCCTAGAATTAGGTTGTGTATTATGCATATTAGAATAGTTGCATTGATGAACAATATACTACTAATATACATGGGTAAGTGGCCTATGGCACTGTACAACATTCCATTGCTACTTATCTAGAATGAAACCTCTTTGCTGACATGTTGGGAGTTGTGCACACTCTTAACAATGTTCTGGTAGAGATTGGAAAGCATATAGAAAGTTACGGGATATGGATAAATGTTGTATTGAAGCATTGGCTAAGATAATTGCATGACTGTATGACATATTTCTTTATGTGTAAGAATTTGTTCTGAAAACTATAAGATGTTTTCTAATCATGCAATTTAACTTGTTGTGTAGGAAAGATCGTATACCATCACCTACAAAAGAAGGACTACAACATTTGTTCAGCAACAAAGTTATCTATTGAAAATATTGAAGATATTGAAGTTCCCAGGATCTGGGAAGAATTCCATGATCAAGGAGTACCAGTCGATCATGAAGATGTTCGGGATGCAGTCCCAAAACCTGAAGGGGAGTCTGTAGTGACTTGCAAGAGAATCTACAAGATCAAGCATGCCGCAGGTGGTAGCATAGAGACTTTTGCTCCTGTAGCCAGATACACTTCCATTAGATCCGTACTTGCTCTGGCTGCAGTGATGAAATGGAAGATACACCAGATGGATTTCAAGATAGCTTTCTTGAATGGTTTAGTTGAAGAAGAAGTGTATGTGGAGCAGCCACTTGGTTCTGAGACACATGACAGGGAATCATATATGTGCAGAACTTGGTATGGTAGGATAGACAGCTTTCTATCCAGTTTGGGCTTTACCAAGAGTAAAGCGGATTCCAACCTTTACTACAAGGTTGAGGAAGGAAATCCAGTGATACTACTTTTGTATATGGATTACCTGTTTATTACAAGTGAAGATAGATTGATTATCGACATGCAGCGGAAGCTTGTTTCCGAGTTCGAGATGAAGAACTTGTGGATGATGCACTATTTTCTAGGTATGGAGGTGTGGCAAAGTGCAGATGGAATCTTCCTTGGACAAGGGAAGTATGCAGTAGAGATCCTGAAGACGTTCGGGATGATAGACTACAAGGCCATGGCCACACCTATGGCTTCAAACCTGAAGCTTCTGTGTGATGCTTCATCTAATCCGGTTGATATCACTATGTATCGTCAGATGATTGGGTCCTTGATGTACCCGACGAACACGAGACCATATATTTGCTTTGCGGTGAACACATTGAGCCAGTTCCTGACAAATCCAAGGAGTGTTCACCTGGTTGCTGTAAAGCATATTCTAAGTACCTGAACGGTAAGTTGATTATGGTCTCAAGTATGATGCGAATCAAAAGTTTAACCTACAGGGTTATGTTTATTCAGATTGGGCAGACAGTGCTGCAGATAGGAAGAGCACTTTTGGGTGCTGCTTCAGTATGGGATCAGGTGTGATCTCTTGGTTTAGCAAGAAGCAGTCCTGTGTAGCACTGAGTACAACCGAAGCAAAGTATGTTGTAGCTTGTTCGGCTAGTTGTGAGGCAGTATGGCTTCAGAAGCTACTGTCTGAGTTATTTGATCTCCCGCTGGAGGCTATTGGTATCTTTTGTGACAACTAGAGTTGTGTGAAGATATCTAAGAATCCGGTGTTCCACGACAGGTCGAAACACATTGAGATCAAATATCACTATATCAAGGATATGGTGTAGAGAGGAGCAGTAAAGCTCTTGTATGTTGCGACGGATGAACAAATTGCAGATGTATTGACGAAGCCACTAGCCAGAGTGAAGTTCGAGTACTTCAAAGAGAGGCTTGGCGTTCTTCAGATCGATGACACTTCGAGGAAGAAGTGATGGACACATTTGCTGTAGCCATTCCTAGCATGGTGGAAGGGGGATCCTTCACATAGCTGTGGATGTAAGCACTGGATGATGAGCATCACGACGATACTTCAGTTACTGCTCTGTATATGCATCAGGATGATGTTGGATATGATCAGTTGGATCATTTATATGTATATGTACGCATCATGTTGGATGCAGCATATGATCAGTTGGATCATTTATATGTATTTGTATATGCATCATGTTGGATGCTTGGACCATGTATCTGTATATGTATCAGGTGGATACTGTGTATGATCAAGTAGATCATGTATGTTGATATATATCAAGTGGATACATTGTGTGGATCATGTATCTATGTATGTATCAGGTGGATACCGTGTATGATCAGGTGGATCATGTATGGTGATATGTATCACGTAGATACTTGGTATGCATCAGGTAGATGCATTGTATGATTAAGATGATCATAGATGATGAGCTTCAGGATGTTGCTCCAGATGACTTGCATCAGGACGATGCAGTGATGATGATCAGGATGATCATGTGTACATCAGGATGATGTATGGTGAATATCAGGTTGATACTCTGTGGCCGTGGATAGGTTGTGCAAAGGAAATCCTAGATTTGTTCTAGGTCACATCCAGTATGAAAAAGGACTGGCATTGTGTATCACATGTAAGAACTGGGAAATCCAATAGGTTGGGATGTGTGCCCGTAATAAGTCCTGGGATGCTCTTTCAAGGTTTTGTGATAGTGGGCCACATGTAAGACTTGGGAGATCTGATAGGTTGGGATGTGTGCCCGTAATAAGTCCTGGGATGCTCTTTCGAGGGTTTGTGGTGGGTTGCTACATGTAAGACCTGGGAGATCCGATAGGTTGGGTTGTGTGCCCGTAATAATTCCTGGGATGCTCTTTCGAGGGTTTGTAGCAAAGGTCACATGTAATCAGTCCTGGAGATCTTGTCAGTCGTGCTTAGGCACATAAATGTTCCTGGGATGCTCTTTAGATTTCTTGCCGGTCGTGCTATGCACATAAACATTTCTGGGACACTCTTTTAAGGTTTTGTGACAGTCACATGTAATAAGTCCTGGAGATCAGGACAGGATGAAAAAGGCCTCAGATGCTCTTTAGGGTTCTTGCTAGTCAAGAGACTCTTTTAAGGTTTTGTGATGCACGTAATAAGTCCTGAGGATTCCACAATATGGCTAGTGATGATGAAGACCTGTAGGTGGTGGGCCTACATCCAGTATGAAAAAGGACAGGCTCTGTAGAACTTCCTATGATGAGTAGATTCAGAGATTGATTGAGATAGTAGCAGCAACGACGATGACGATGACTCGATGATGATTATCCAGTGACAATGATCCAGAGAAGAAGACTTGTGCTAGAAGACCTGTGTCGAGAAATACCTTCCTATTTAAGAGGGAGTGTTGATGTATATGTAACTTCGGAATGTATTTCATATATGTATATTATACTCCTATAGAGATGGTATTATTCCTCTATACGGAAGTGTTTGTATTCCTATAGAGATGTTATTATTCCTCTATACGGAAGTGTCGTCATTTATATTGTAAGTGTCGTAACTTATACTTGATGGGTTATTAGACCACATTGTTGGGGTCGGCCCTGTATAAGTCAGGTGGGTCGAAGGGTTATTAGACCACCCTATTGGGGGTTGGCCATGTGGGTCAAAGGGTTATTAGACCACCCTATTGGGTGTCATCCCAGTCAGCATTATGTTATGTGGTTAAGTTAAGGCCAACCAGGTAAAGGTTATTAGGCAAGTCAAGTCAAGTATAAATAGAGTGCGGGAGGCACTCTATTTCATCATTCTATTCTCTCTCACACTCTCGGGAGAGTGGCGCACTTGTGGAGGAGGAGAAGCTATTGCTAGGAGATGTCTATCTCTTATGCTTGGGTTGTATCATTACTCTATCTATCTCTGAGGAAGTTATTAGGGTTTTTCACCTTTACGGTTTTCCCCAAGTAAACTATATGTCTCTTGTGTGCTTGCATTATTGTGTCCATGATTGATATGATGTAGATATGTTGTACATGTTGTTCTCTCAGTTAAGATCCTAGATAAGATTGAAGTAAATTCTGAAAAACTAACATGGTAGAAGGAGAACATGCATGATTAGAGCTCCCAGATGTTGATGTATATGTAACTTCGGAATGTATTTCACCTATGTATATTGTACTCCTATAGAGATGTTAGTATTCCTCTATACGGAAGTGTTGTCATTTGTATTGACAAGTGTCGCAAGTGTCGTAACTTGCTGTGATGGGTTATTAGACCACCAAGTGTGGGGTCGGCCCTGATTAATGTAACCATGGGTTATTAGACTCTCCTAGAGAAGTCGGCCCTGCTAGTGTATTAGGCAAGTCAGGACAACTATAAATAGAGAGCGGGAGATATTTATTTCATCATCTCATTATTCACTTCTACATCAATCGAAAAGTGGCGCACTAATTGAGGAGGAGGAGTAGCTACTAGTAGAAGACTATCTCTTGTACTTCGGTTGTATTATTGCTCTTTCTATCTCTGAGGAAGTTGTGGGGTTTTTCACCTTTATGGTTTTCCACAGTGAAACTCTGTGTGTCTATTGTCTCATGTGATTGCTTGGTGTGATTTATATGCATTGTTATACTTGATATGATGTACATGTTATTCTCTCAGTAAAGATCCTAGAGTATATTGAATTAATGCTCAAAAATTAACATGGTAACAAAGCTAACCTGAGAAGAAGACACTGTGTAGTTGCAAAAACTAGGGTTTCCTGTTTATTGGGTTTCTCTCCACTGATATTGAAAGGCAGTAGGGTATTTTGACTCTCCTCAACAAGGCGCATCTTTCTGTCCAATCAGAACGCAATTCTGGGCACTTTCATTTTTGGCCCTAAAAATTAGGGTTTCCACAAAAATAGGATTTTTTTATATGAGGACATAGCTGGAAGCTCCTTGGAAAAATCGAAGTTTAGAGCTTTGGATCGAAATTTTTGGTTGGGTGAAGCTCTGGGAAACTCAAACCCTAATTCAGGGTCCTCCTGAGTGAATTCGGGAGATTGAAAAGCATATCTGAAGGGTGAAACTTTGTAGTTTTCAAATTCTGAATATACCAGAATGATCGGCTCATCACAGTGCATCTTTCTATCATTTCAGAAGTTTGAAATTCACATTTTGAATTTTTAGGGTTTCTTTGACAAACCCTAATCCAGCACGAGATCCAGATTTCTACAAATCAAGTGGTAAGACCTAAATATTTTCTATTTCCATTTGAAGTACTCTTTAAGATGTCTCATCACACCAAGATTGAAGATCATATTGAAGGGACTAATAACTTCCGAGCATGGAAGTATAGGATTGGGTTGATCCTGGAAGAAAATGAATTGGACACCTACATACGTTTTGAGGTCCCTGTCCCAGAGGAAAAAGAGGCTAAGGCCTTGCATAAGAAGAACTTGGTCAAGGCAAAGAGGATCATTGTTGATTCTATCAAAGACCATCTCATACCACATGTGTCATCTCTAAAGACACCCAAGGAGATGTTTGATTCCCTGACCAAGCTATTTGAAGGAAAGAACATAAATCGGAAGATGACTCTGTGGAATCAATTGAAAGGGGTAAAGCTTCAGAATGGAGAGACCATTCAATCATATTTCTCTAAGGTCTCTCAAATCAAGGAACAACTTGAAGCTGTGGATGAAGTAGTGGACAATGGTGAAGAGGTCATGACCACATTGAATGGCCTACCTAGGTCATGGGACTCCTTCATCCAAGGAATCTGTGCAAGAAGAAAACTAATCTCCTTCAGTAGGCTGTGGGAAGAATGCTCTCAAGAAGAAGCTAGGCTTGTGGCCCAAGAAAACAAGATGGGGAATGAAGATCAAGCTCTCACAGCACATTCCAAGAAAGGCAAATTCGAGAAGGAAAAATCTCATAGGAAATATTCTCACCATACACATAGGGAGAACTCTAAGAATACCTCCCATTGTAGATGCTTCACATGTAATGAGAAGGGACACTTTGCCCGAGATTGTCCAAAGAACAAAAGAGATTCCAACATCAATAAGAAGAAGGGAAACAAGAAAATATATCATGCTCATGCTGCTAAGAATGATGAACATCCCAAGAAAAAGGCTAGAGTAGAAAGTGATGACTCATCAAGTGAGGATGAATATGTTCTAATCTCTGCTCTCACAGGTGAAACTTGGGGATGACTACCAATATCCTATTAAAGGAATTGGTGAAGCTTCCTACAACCTAGACTCTGGGAAGTCCTTGAAGATGAAAGATGTTCTATATGTACCTGGGCTTAAGAAGAACCTACTCTCCATATCTACATTGGATGCAAAAGGCATGAGAGTTGCATTTGTAGATGGACAAGTCCTAATGTGGACAAAAGGTAAAACTATAGATGATGCAGTAGTGATTGGAGAGCAATAGGGAGGATTGTACAAATTGAAGGGACAACCTGAACATGCTATGGTGACATGAAGACAAATATTCATCCATTGTCATGGATCACATAGAAGATCTACTTACGAGGTATGTACAACTTGGTTCTATAATGGTTAACCTATGAGATATGCAGGTTACTAGCACAAGTCATTGAAGAGAACAAGAAGACATTATGAGGGTATGTTAGACATAACTAGCTAGCATGCTAATCCAGGTATTTTTTTCCTATATCAAGTTAGAATCCCACCTTGTGTTAGGATCTCTTCTATAAGTATACATGGCATGATTGATAATGATTATTTATGGAGTTAGAAATTTAAGTAATCAAGGGTTTATGCATATTATGTCCCTTACCTTGATTGATGATATGACTAACCAGAAGAGTCCTATGGTCAAATAAGAATATGCATGCGTAAAAGAAGTCTTCCTTGAAACCTTGAATACTAATGCTTATTATATGTGTTTGAAATGATCATGACTACACATGTTTAAGATTATTTTGTTTTGATAGTATACTAATGAATGTATGATTATGTATGAGATCTTGAGGACGACACCATGATGATACTAGTGTACACTTAAGCATGCATAGTGGTCAAGGATGGGTATAAGCTCAAAGACAGGTAATCCATGAAGCAAAGATCAAGAGGGATCCCACTCCAGTAGTTCCTGGAAGGAAGCAAACATTGAGAGGGAGTACACCCAACAACAAACAAAGATAAGTATTTGAATTGTCATTTCTTGTATATTTGATTGTTTAAATAATATTGTTCAATGATGTATATGCTTATGTTCCTAGCCTTAGGTTGTATATTATGCATATTAGAATAATTGCATTAATGAACAGTATACTACTAATATGCATATGATGGGTAAGTGGCCTATGGCACTGTACAACATTCCATTGCTACTTATCTAGAATGAAACCTCTTTGCGGACATCTTGGGAGTTGTGCACACTCTTAACAATGTTCTGGTAGAGATTGGAAGGCATCTAGAAAGTTACGAGATATGGATAAATGTTGTATTGAAGGATTGGCTAAAATAATTGCATGACTATATGACATATTTATTTTTGTGTAAGAATTTGTTCTGAAAACTTTAAGATGTTTCTAATCATGCAATTTAACTTGCTTTGTAGGAAAGATCGTATACCATCACCTACAAAAGAAGGACTACAACATTTGTTCCATCAACAAAGCTATCTATTGAAGATATTGAAGTTCCCAGGATCCGGGATAAAGTAATACCATGATCTGTCGATCATGAAGAAATATTTTGGGGATGTGGTCCCAAGACTATATGGGAATTATGTTGTGACTTCCAAATGGATCTATAAGATAAAGCATGCTGTAGTTGGTGGAATGGAGAAATACAAAGCGAGGTTTATAGCTTGTGGCTTCTCCCAGAAAGAAGGATTGATTATGAAGAGACTTTTGCTCCTGTGGCCAGATACACTTCCATTAGATCAGTACTTTCTCTAGCTGCAATGATGAAATGGAAGATACACCAAATAGATGTCAAGATAGATTTCTTGAATGGTGTAGTCGAGGAGGAAGTGTATGTGGAGCAACCACTAGGTTTTGAGACACATGACAGGGAGTCATATGTGTGTAAGTTGAAGAAATCCTTGTATGGCTTGAAGCAAGCTCCTAGGAGTTTGTATGGTAGGATAGATAGCTTTATATCAAGTTTGGGCTTTACCAAGAGTAAAGTGGATTCCAACCTTTACTACAAGGTTGAGGAAGGAAATCCTGTGATACTACTCTTGTATGTGGATGACCTGTTTGTTACAGGTGAGGATGGTTTGATTGCCGATACCAAGAGGAAGCTTGCTGTCGAGTTCAAGATGAAGGACTTGCGGATGATGCACTATTTTCTAGGCATGGAGGTGTGGTAGAGTACATATGGGATCTTCCTTGGACAAGGGAAGTATGCAGTAGAGATCTTGAAGAGGTTTGGGATGATGGACTGCAAGGCCATGACAACACCTATGGCATCAAACCTGAAGCTTCTGTGTGATGCTTCATCTGAGCCGGTTGATGTCACTATGTATCATCAGATGATTGGGTCCTTGATGTACCCGACGAACACGAGACTAGATATTTGCTTTGCGTTGAACACATTGAGCCAGTTCCTAATGGATCCCAGAGGTGTTCACCTGGTTGTTTTAAAGCATATTCTGAGGTACCTGAAGGGTACAATTGATTGTGGGCTCAAGTATGATGCGAATCAAAAGTTTAACCTCAGGGTTATGTTGATTCAGACTGGGTAGGCAGTGCTGCAGATAGGAAGAGCACACATGGGTGCTGCTTCAGTATGGGATCAGGTGTGATCTCTTGGTTTAGAAAGAAGCAGTCCTGCGTAGCACTGAGTACAGCCAAAGCAGAGTATGTTGCAGCTTGTTCGGCTAGTTGTGAGGCAGTATGGCTTCGAAAGCTACTGTCTGAGTTATTTGATCTCCCTTTGGATGCTACTGGTATCTTTTGTGATAACGAGAGTTGTGTGAAGTTGTCTGAGAATCCAGTGTTCCATGATAGGTCGAAGCACATTGAGATCAAATATCACTATATCAGGTATATGGTGCAGAGAGGAGCAGTGAAGCTCTTGTGTATTGCGACGGATGAGTAGGTTGCGGATGTGCTGACAAAACCACTAGGCAGAGTGAAGTTTGAATACTTCAGAGAGAGGCTTGGTGTTCTTCAGATTGATGACACTTCGAGGAAGAAGTGATGGACACATTTGCTGGAGCCATTCCAAGCATGGTGAGAAGAGGATCCTTCCCATGGCTGTGGATGTAAGCATTGGATGATGAGCATCATGACGATACTCTAGTTACTGCTCTATATATACATCATCTTGGATGTTGGATATGATCAGTTGGATCATGTATATGTATATGCATCATGTTGGATGCTAGATATGATTAGTTGGATCATGTATATGTATATGCATCATGTTGGATGTTGGATATGATCAGTTGGATCATGTATATGTACATGCATCATGTTGGATGCTTGTGATGATCATTTGGATCATGGATGATTATGCATCAGGTGGATGCATTATATGATCAGGATGATCATGGTTGATGAGATTCAGAATGTTGCTCCAGATGATATGTATCAGATATGCATCAGGTGGATGCATTGTATGATTAGGATGATCATGGATGATGAGCTTCGAGATGTTGCCCCAGATGATATGCATCAGGATGATGCTATGATGATGATCAAGATGATCATGTGATGTACATCAGGATGATGTATGGTGAGTATCAGGTTGATACTCTATGGTCGTGGACAGGTTGTGCAGATAAGCATATAATAGCGCCCTGGGAGATTTGCAGACACTCTTGCTAGGTTTTTCCGATGGCATATAATAGATCCATGGGGAGGTCTGGAAAATGCTCTTGCTAGGTTTTGCTTGGATGGACATATAATAGCTCCCTGGGAGATCTGGTAAATGCTCTTGCTAGGTTTTGTCCATGGCATATAATTTCTCCCTGGGAGATCTTGCAGGCTGTGTTGGGCATGTAATCAGTCCTAGGATGCTCTTGCTAGGTTTTTTCGTTGCATATAATGTCTCCCTGGGAGATTTGCAAATGCTCTTGCTAGGTTTCGCCTATGGCATATAATAACTCCCTGGGAGATCTGACAAATGCTCTTGATAGGTTTTGCTTGGTCACATGTAATATCTCCCTGGGGGATCTTGCAAGTTGTGCTGGGCACATAATCAGTCCCAAGATGCTCTTGCTAGGTTTTGTTGATGCATGTAATCAGTCCTAAAGATTCCATAGTATGGTCAGTGATGATGAAGACCTGCAGGTGGTGGGCCTACATCCAGTATGAAAAAGGACTGGCTCTGTAGAAATTCCTATGATGAGTAGATTGAAGATTGATTGAGATAGCAACAGCAGTGACTATGACAATGATTCGATGATGATGATCCAGAGAAGAAGACGTGTGCTAGAAGATCTGTGTCGAGAAATACCTTCCTAGTTAAGAGGGAGTGTTGATGTATATGTAACTTCCGAATGTATTTCACCTATGTATATTGTACTCCTATAGATATGTTAGTATTCCTCTCTACGGAAGTTTCGTCATTTGTATTGACAAGTGTCGCAAGTGGCGTGACTTGCTGTGATGGGTTATTAGACCACCAAGTGTGGGGTCGGCCCTGATTAATGTAACCATGGGTTATTAGACTCTCCTAGAGAATTCAACCTTGCTAGTGTATTAGGTAAGTCGGGAAAAGTATAAATAGAGAGCAGGAGATCTCTATTTCATCATCTCATTATTCACTTCTACATCACTCGGAAAGTGGTGCACTAGTTGAGGAGGAGGAGTAGCTGCTAGTAGAAGACTATCTCGTGTACTTCAGTTGTATCATTGCTCTTTCTATCTCTAAGGAAGTTGTGGGGTTTTTTACCTTTATGGTTTTCCCCAGTGAAACTCAGTGTGTCTATTGTCTCATGTGATTGCTTGGTGTGATTGATATGCATTGTTATACTTGATATGTTGTACATGTTATTCTCTTAGTAAATATCGTAGAGTATATTGAATTAATGATCAAAAATTAACACCAGAGGTGTCCACCACAGGATTGGATTGCAGTTGAGGTAATTTTACCAACCTCCTCTGTCATTTTTTTCTAGAAAAATGAATAAACAACCAATTAATCACTTACGAAGTTGCTTTAGATTTGTAAAGAAGGGAGAAATATGGAGAAATGCGGGAAAATAGGTAGCGCTCTACCTCTTAAGACATTTTCACAAGTTTGTATTTCCAAATCAGATTTCATTAATTGCATTGAGTTTATATGCCCCAAAAACATCATAATAAACACTTTCGTCTTAAAATATTCAACTCAAATAATCACAAAAGAATTGTGCAAAGTTCCTAAGAGGCCAAAAAATGTTAATTTTCGATCTTTAATTCGAAAACACGATAGTACTTGAAATCAAATAACAATCATACACATAAGTAATCATGTTTGACACTTGAATTTACCCTGGGAAACCCTTTATGGCTTGAGGGAGAAAACCCAACAAAACCTTCCTTAGTATATTCATAGATAGCAGAGAATGTCTTTTACATCAAGCACCCTCGATGCAATTTACAAAGCAAGATACATATATAAAGAAGAGAGACTCGGAATGATAATTATCCAATCAACCAATTCGTTAATATTGGTCACATGCACAAATTTACTTCATAGGAATTCGCTCCAACCTTAGAGACATCAACCATGCATGGATAAATGTGCCCCACTTTTCAGGCAATGGAATTAACTCACTAAAATGACTTCAGGATGAACTCACCCCTTAAATGAAATCTTACCCACTTAGTTAGGTAGTTAACTTAAGTGTCATCATGCAAGTGTTGCAACTCAAGTGTCGTATTTTAGTTTAACACAAGTGTTGTATTTGAATTTAACATGAGTGTCGTCTTTTAGTTTAACATAAGTGTTGTCATGCAATAACACTTAGTTAACTAGATATTCTTTGTTATCACTTAGTTAACTCACTTAACTTAAATATTTCTTGTTAACATCACTATAGTGAACAATTCGATTTCTCATTTGATTGACTGAAGTATTCTTTGTTAATATCACTAAAGATTAACAATTCAAATTCTCTCTTAATTAATTCTTTATGTGCAATTCGAATTCTCTCATATCTTATCACATCTTATCTTTATCTTTTGTCTTATATACATGGTCCACATGTGCCAGCTTAATTAATTATCATATAAATTATACTAAGGATATTTTCCCAATGATGTGATCATATTGGTATACTATCGTTCCAAGTGTATGCTAAAGTAATTCACTCTAGGGGTGGTCAGTCCCTAGAGGAGACTTAATAACTTAACCATGGTTATTAGTATGTCACACACCATACATGCTTTTACATGCAAAGCATCACCTCAACACATGAGGCACCACCTCAACACATGAGGATCTATCTTGACACACAAAACCTTAGCCTTGACTAGCAAGACTGTACAACATCATCACTTTGACATACAAAGAATTTTCCTCAACACGTGAAGCTTATCCAATCGTGAGTCCAACTTAAGATTCTTCTCCAATTTTCTTGAGTCCAACTCAGGATCCTAAAAGGCACTACCTTGACACACGAGGGTCACTATTGACACACAATATTGACCTAGAGAATGACTCATGATGTTGTAACTTTAACACTCCCTCTCAACGAGGGAGGCATTCTCTGCCATGTCAAGCTTGTCTCAGAGGTACGTGTGCTTCGTCACATATAGAGGCTTAGTCAACATATATGCTATCTACTCACCATTAGCAATGTACTAAATTCTTATGTCACCTCTCTACACCATGTCTCTGATGTAGTGATACTTCATCTCAATGTGTTTTGATCTGACATGAAACACATGGTTTTTTAAGAGCTTAATGCAAATCTAATTGTCAAAGCGAATGACAATATTCTCAAGCTTCTCACTGACCATCCCAGCAAGTAGCTTCCTAATCCACACAATGTCTCAACAAGAGGTACTAGTTGCAATATACTTTTCTTCTATAGTAATCTGGGCTACAAAGCCCTGCTTCCTGCTAGACTAAGATGTCATGGTTGATCCCAAGCTAAAAAAAATCATGATGTACTCTTTCGGTCCACAATAATACCACCTCAGTCGGAGTCGTCATATCCAAGTAGAATCACTCCACCACTGGAAGCATATCTAAGTCCATAAGCAATAGTACCTTGAAGGTATCTAAGCACATGGTTGGCAGCAACCCAATGTCTATGTCTTGGTTCAGACATGAACTGACTCAAGATACTCAATGCATAACTTATGTTTGGTCTACTATGTATCAAATACATCAAGGAACCAATGAGTTGTCTATACATGGTAGGATCCACCAGATCTGATATGGAATCTGACTCATGTAGCTTCTTTATATTTGACACAATTGGAGTAGACATGGAATTACAGTCCATCATACCAAATCTCTGCAATACATTAACTGTGTACTTTATTTTTTAAATAAAGATCTCATATTTCATTTTCCAAACTTCTAGACCAATAAAATAGTGCACAAGACCTAAGTCTTTCATTACAAACTCAGAAGTGAGATCCCTCTTGCAAAGAGTTATATGTTGCTCCTCTCCAATAAGGAACAAGTCATCAACATAGAGAACCAAGATCAATGGTTGGTTCTTCACAACCTTTAAGTATAGGTTGGGGTCAGCTTCACTTTTGGAGAAGCCCAAGCTCTGAATATATCTATCAATCCTCGAATACCAATCCCTCGGGGCCTGCTTAAGCCCATACAAGGATTTCTTAAGTTTGCATACATGGGAATCCTTCCCATGAAATACAAACCACTCATGTTGGTGTATGTAAACCTCTTCCTCAACTTCACCATTGAGAAAGGAAGTCTTCACATCCATCTGGTGAAGTTTCCAACCCAAAACTGAAGCAAGGGAAATTATGGTTTGAATAGTAGTGTAACTGGCCACATGAGTGAATGTCTCATCATAGTATATCCCTTCTTTCTATGAGAAACTAGGGGCCACAAATATTGCTTTATACTTTTCAATACTTCCATCAGCTACATGCTTGACTTTACAAATCCACTTGGAAGTTACTACAAACTTCCCTTCTGGTTTACGAACCACTTCCCACACATCATTATGCATGATGGATTTGTATTCTTCCACCGTGGAAGATTTCCATACTTGCAACTTAGCAGCTTCTTCATAGGTATAGGGTTCTAAATCACTGATGTGACTCATCTATACTACATATCCTGAAAATATTTTAGGTCTCTTTCGCTCTCTAGATGATCCTAGAGGTGCTCCATATTTTCCCGCCCCTTGCAGAATGTCTCGACACCATGCAGATATCCTCTTAGTAGGAGGTTCATCCATAGATCTTTCTATCAAATCTTCTATCTCTTTAGGATCAAGCGGATCAAAGAACTCTTCTGGATTCTCCCTCTCAACATCCGAAAGGGGAGAATTAGAAACTGGATCCTCCGTCAAGGGATTATAATGCTCCTCCGTATCTAAATCACACTTAAGTTATTTGGAGTGCTTGAAGGCAGACTCGTCATGAAATGTTACATCTATGCTGACTTCAATGTTCCTTTGTCCTAGAACATAGATTCTATAAGCTTTGGAGGATTCACTATATCCAACAAATGTTCCTTTCTTTCTGGATGGCTCCATATTTGTCCCGTTCCCTTTTGGTACATGAATGTAGACAGGACAACCAAAAATATTCAAGTGTCGAACAACTATTTTTTCACCAGTGAAAACCTCTTCAGCAGTCTTTTATCCCAAGATATCATGCGGGCTTATGTTTTGACTATAAAAAAAAATGATGGAGGCTTCTTCCCATAAGGAGGTGGGAAGATCTTGATCACACATCATGGCTTTAGCATCCTCACATATTGTTCTGTTCTTTCTTTCAGCAACCCCATTCTATTGGGGGTTGTAGGGCACAGTCAATTGTCTTCTTATTCCTACATCTCGACAGAATTTATTGAAGTCATTCGACTCGAAATATCCTCCATTATCATATCTCAAAGCATGAATGTTATTTCTAGTTTGATTCTCAACCAGTGCTTTAAACTCTTGAAACTTGTTGAAATTTTCACTCTTTGCCTTCAGAAAATAGATCCAATACTTGCGGGAGAATTCATCTATGAATAACGCATAGTACAAATACCCACTCAAGTAATGTGTTGACATAGGACTACATAGATCAGAATGAATCAAGTCAAGAATCCCTTTGTATATTTTGGTACTATTTGGAAAAATATTATTAATGTTATTTCCAAGAGTGAAACCTCTACAAACACTATCAAAATCAGATTTAAGCATAGGCATACCTTTTACCATCTTCTGCAATCCAGGTAGCGCTTTTAAATGGATATGACCAATCCTTCTATGCCACAACTCACAAGGACTGGTTGTGTTATGGATCAAGGCTTGAATGAGATTTCCAGAAACTTTGTTGAGACCTCCCTCTCTAACTCTAATAACATATGTAGAGTTCAAGTCTTCATGCTTAGGCCACAGGAGTGCTTTCTTTTCCATAAAGATTACTCTGAATCCTTTATCTTCTAGAAATGAAACAGACAAGAGTTTCTTCTTCAATCCGGGGAAAAATATGATTTCATCAACATGCAGTACATATCCTAAATCCAACTAAAAATAAGTGGATCCAACTCCTTGGATTGAATAGGTGGTATTATATCTAGGCTCCACCTAACATGAGAAATTATTTTCCTTCCAATCTATGATAGTGCTCCTATATCTAGTCATGTGCTTGGATGCGCCATTGTCCACCATCCATGTCTCAACACTAGTGGTAATGGATCCAGAAAGGGATGAGACAAGATAGTACTCCTTGCTCATCTCTTGATTATCAAATGAATTATTTATTATAGGTTCATCTTCTACAGTGGTAGAAACATGAAACCTACCCTTAAACCTTCCTCTTTACTTTGCATGTCATTATCTTGCATAATGTCCCTTCTTATTGCAACTGAAACATTTAACTTTAGACTTATCAAAGTTCTTGTGATCATTTTCCTTTTGATAAGAAAACTTGTTATGAGAAAAAATATTTCTTTCCTCTCTTCATCTGTGCTGCAAGAGAAAGGTTCTCTTTTTTAGAGGAAACATATTTGCTCTGGATTCACCCTTCTTCTTGTAGGAAATCATGCCACAGTCTCTCAAATTTTGGTTGCACTTCTCGACCATTTACTGCAGCCAATAACTTATCCCATGAAGATGGAAGGCCATCGACAACATTTTGTATGAGATCATCATCATCGACTATCACACCAATGCTCATGATTTGATCTCTTACTTGAGAGATCTTTGTGAAGAAGGAAGCATTCTTCTCATAAATATTTGTCAAAGTTTTGAAGCATTCCTTTGCGGTCTTCAATGAAGTAATCACAGGAATCAAATCGTCTTTCACTGAATCATAAATGATTCTCTTTGCCTTGGCTTGATTCTCCTTGAAGGTAATACACCTTATATTAGAAGTAGGCTCTTCATTCACACTGGATATGTATCCATCCAAATCATTCTCTTCCAAGATATTCAGGATCCTAGCCTTCCAAGTATTGAAGTTCGAAGTTCCTTTAAGACGGTTTTTCGGTATTACTGAGATTGAAGTCGTAATTCTGCAAGTATTGTGCTCAATCAAGATCTACGTAGGATCAAGCTTGATTTTTGAATTTAGATCTTTCACGCCCTAAGATGTGATACCATGTTAATTTTTTATCTTTAATTTGGAAAAAAAATAGTACTTGAAATCAAATAACAATCATACACATAAGAAATCACATTTGACACTTGAATTTACCCTTAGGAAACCATTTATGACTTGAGGGAGAAAACCCCAGCAAAACCTTCCTTCGTATATTGATAGATAGCAGATACTTTTACATCAAGCACCCTTGGTGTAATTTATAGAGCAAGAGAGATAGATAAAGAAGAGAGACTCAGATGATAATTCTCCAATCAACCAATTCGCTAATATTGGTCACATGCACAAATTTACTTCATAGGAATTCGCTCCAACCTTGGATACATCAATATTGCATGGAGAAATTCACCCTACTTCTCATGCAATGGAATTAACCCACTTTATTGACTTCAGGATGAACTCACCCCATAACCAGAAGCTTTCCCACTTACTAAGGTGGCTAACTTAAGTGTCATCATGCAAGTGTCGCAACTCAAGTGTCATCTTTTAGTTTAACACAAGTGTCATCTTTTAGCTTAACATAAGTGTTGTCTTTTAGTTTAACATAAGTGTCATTGAATGCAATAACACTTAGTTAACTAAATATTCTTTGTTATCACTTAGTTAACTCTCTTAACCGAAATATTTCTTGTTAACATCATTGTAGTGAAAAAATCGAGTTCTCCTTTGATTGACTCAAGTATTCTTTGTTAATATCATTGAAGTTTAACAATTCGAATTCTCTCTTAATTAATTCTTTATGTGCAATTCGAATTCTCTCATATATTATCACATCTTATCTTTATCTCTTGTCTTATATGCATGGTCCACATGTGCCAACTTAATTAATTATCATATCAAATATACTAAGAATATTTTCCCAATGATGTGATCATATTCTTCTACTATCGTTCCAAGTGGTTATATACTAAATTAATTCACTCTAGAGGTGGCCAGTCCCTATATGAGACTTAATATATCAACGATGGTAATTCACTCTAGAGGTGGCCAGTCCAGTATAAGGCATATGCGTCAAACGACAATATACTAACAAAGTAAAGAGAAGGGTTGACACAGGTTCCTAACACTATCTATCTCATTGTATTATATTTTGTGTTTACAATACAATAGTATAGAATCCAAAACCCCAATCCATTAACCTAGATTATATTACAACCCTAATCATTAACTTGAATTAGTTTGCAAGGTTGAAAAACCAATGGATAAAAAAGTTGAAAATGAACCAAATACGGACCAAAAAAATTTATTTTGGGAACATTTCCCTAGGACTCCCTTTTCTCTAGGAACCTACAAAGAGTAAATACATGTCTAACTCTCCCACTTGTTGTGTTCTTTGAAACAAGGGGGAAAAGGGAAGCATCCATGAAATTAGTTTCCAAGGGGAACAGTGCCCATCGCTTCTCTACACCAAGATAAATTTCAAGTAATAACACACTTTGTCAATGAATCTACAACATTCTTCAAGGTATCAACCTTATCCACAATAATTTGTTCTATTCAACCATGTCTCTAACAAAATTGTAGTATACATCAATATGTTTTTTCTTGGAATGATAGGCATGATTCTTTGCTAGAAAAACTACACTTGAGCTCTCACAACCTATTATTGTTAGATTTTCTGAATTTACTTCAATATGATCTAGGATCTTAACTGAGAGAACAACATGTACATCATATCTACAGCATATCAATCATGGAGACAATAATGCAAGCACACAAGAGACACAAAGATTTACTTGGGGAAAACCATAAAGGTGAAAAACCCCAATAACTTCCTCAGAGATAGATAGAGCAATGATACAACCAACCACAAGAGATACAACCTAGCAGCAGATCCTCCTCCTCCATAAGTGCGCCACTCCTCCTTGAGTGCATGTATGAGAAGTGAGTGAGTAAATAGAGTGCCTCCCGCACTCTATTTATACTTGACTTGACTTGCCTTTTTACCTAACTCATGTAGGCTCGAACTTTACCACATAGCATAATGCTGAGTGGGCCGACCCCCAATAGGGTGGTCTAATAACCCTTTGACCCACATGACTTATACAGGGCCGACCCCAAATAAGGTGGTCTAATAACCCATCAAGTATAAGTTACGACACTTACAATATAAATGACGACACTTCCTTATAGAGGAATAATACCATCTCTATAGGAATTCAATATACATATATGTGAAATACATTCCGAAGTTACATATACATCAACACTCCCTCTTAACTAGGAAGGTATTTCTCAGCACAGTTCTTCTAGCACAAGTCATCTTCTCTGGATCATCGTCACTAGATAATCGTCATCGAGTCATCATCATCGTTACTGCTGCTGCTATCTCAATCAATATCTGAATCTACTCGTCATAGGAAGTTCTACAGAGCCAGTCCTTTTTCATACTGGATGTAGGCCCACCACCTGCAGGTCTTCATCATCACTGGCCATACTGTGGAATCCTCAGGACTTTTACGTGCGTCACAAAACCTCGAAAGAGCATTTGCCAGATGTCCCAGGGCACAGATTACATGCCATAGGCAAAACCTCGAAAGACCATCTGCAAATCTCCCAGGGCACAAATTATATGTGACCTCACCACAAAACCTCGAAAGAGAATCCCAGGACTGATTACGAGCACACGGCTCAACCTATCGGATCTCCCAGGGCACAAATTACATGTGGTCACCACAAAACCTCGCAAGAGCATCTCAGGACTGATTACGAGCACACAGCTCAACCTATCGGATCTCCCAGGGCACAAATTACATGTGGTCATGGAAAAACCTCGCAAGAGCATCCCAGGACTGATTACGAGCACACAGCTCAACCTATCGGATCTCCCAGGGCACAAATTACATGCCATAGGACAAAACCTCGAAAGAGCATCTGCCAGATATCCCAGGGCACAAATTACATGCCATAGGAAAAACCTCGAAAGACTATCTGCAGATCTCCCAGGGCACAAATTATATGTCCTCCCAAGCAAAACCTCGAAAGAGCATTTGCCAGATGTCCCAGGGCACAAATTACATGCCATAGGCAAAACCTCGAAAGACCATCTGCAAATCTCCCAGGGCACAAATTACATGCTTATCTGCACAACCTGATCCATGGCCACAGAGTATCAACCTGATACTCACCATACATCATCCTGATGTACTCATGATCGTCCTGATCATCATCACTGCAACGTCCTGCTGCATGTCATCTGGAGCAACATCCTGAAGCTCATCATCCATGATCATCCTGATCATCATCACTGCAACATCCTGCTGCATGTCATCTGGAGCAACATCCTGAAGCTCATAATCAATGATCATCCTGATCATCACTGCAACATCCTGCTGCATGTCATCTGGAGCAACATCCTGAAGCTCGTCATCTATGATCATCCTGATCATCAATGCATCCATCTGATGCATACCAAGTATCTACCTGATACATATCATACATGATCCATCTGATCATCAATGTATCCACCTGATACAAATACAAATACATGATACATATCACCATACATGATCCACCTGATCATACAATGTATCCACCTGATACATATACAGATACATGGTCCAAGCATCCAACATGATGCATATACAAAATACATACACATGATCCAACTGATCATATCCAGCATCCAACATGATGCATACATACATAAATGATCCAACTGATCATATCCAGCATCCAACATGATGCGTACATACATAAATGATCCAACTGATCATATCCAGCATCCAACATGATGCGTACATACATAAATGATCCAACTGATCATATCCAACATCCAACATGATGCGTACATACATAAATGATCCAACTGATCATATCCAAGCAGAAACCAGAACATCATCCTGATGCCCATTATCCAGCGCTTACATCCATAGCCATGTGAAGGATCCTCCTTCCAACATGCTTGGAATGGCTTCAGCAAATGTGTCCATCACTTCTGAAGAATGCCAAGCCTCTCTCTGAAGTACTCGAACTTCACTCTGGCTAGCGGTTTCGTCAGCACATCTGCAATCTGCTCGTCCGTCGCAACATACAGAAGCTTCACAGCTCCTCTATGCACCATATCCCTGATATAGTGATATTTGATCTCTATGTGTTTCGACCTGTCATGAAAAACTGGGTTCTCGAACAGCTTCACACAACTCTGGTTATCACAGAAGATACCAGTAGCCTTCAACGGGAGATCAAATAACTCAGACAATAGCTTCTATAGCCATACTGCCTCACAACTAGCTGAACAGGCTGCAATATACTCTACCTCAGCTGTACTCAGTGCCACGCAGGACTGCTTCCTGCTAAACAAAGAGATCACACCTGATCCCATACTGAAGCAACACCCGGATGTGCTCTTCCTGTCTGCAGCACTGTCAGCCCAATCTGAATCAACATAACCCTGCAGGTTAAACTTTTGATTCTCCTCATACCTGAGCCCATAATCCACTGTACCCTTTAGGTACCTCAGAACATGCTTTACAGCAACCAGGTGAACACTCCTCGGATCCGTCAGGAACTGGCTCAATGTGTTCACAGCAAAGCAAATGTATGGTCTCGTGTTCGTCAAGTACATCAAGGACCCAATCATCTGACGATACAAAGAGACATCAACCGGCTCAGATGAAGCATCACATAGAAGCTTCAGATTCGATGCCATAGGTGTGGCCATATCCTTGCAGTCCATCATCCCGAACCTCTTCAAGATCTCTACTACATACTTCCCTTGTCCAAGGAAGATTCCATATGCACTCTGCCACACCTCCATGCCAAAAACAAATAGTGCATCATCCCCAAGTTCTTCATCTCGAACTTGGAAGAAAGCTTCCGCTGCATGTCGGAAATCAAACTATCTTTACCTGTAACAAACAGGTTATCTGCATACAAAAGTAGTATCACTGGATTGCCTTCTTCAACCTTGTAGAAAAGGTTGGAATCTGCTTTACTCTTGGTAACGCCCAAACTGGATAGAAAGCTGTCTATCCTACCATACCAAGTTCTGCACACATATATGACTACACCATGTTGTCTTGAGATCCATCTGGTGCATCTTCTATTTCATCACTTTTATATTTCTCAATGCTGCCATCTGCAACATGCTTGATCTGATAGTTCCATTTGGAAGTCATAGCAAACTTCCCTTCATGTCTTGGGATTACATCCCAAACATCTTTCTTCATGATCGACGGATCATGGCATTTCATTTCTTCATCCCAGATCCTGGGAACTTCAATATCTTCAATATCTTCAATAGATATCTTTGTTGCTGGAACAAATGTTGTAGTTCTTCTTTTGTAGGAGATGGCATACGATCTTTCCTACACAACAAGTTAAATTGCATGATTAGAAAACATCTCATAGTTTTCAGAACAAATTCTTACACATAAAGAAATATGCCATACAGTCATGCAATTATCTTAGCCAATGCTTCAATACAACATTTATCCATATTCCGTAACTTTCTAGATGCCTTCCAATCTCTACCAGAACATTGTTAAGAGTGTGCACAACTCCCAACATGTCAGCAAAGAGGTTTCATTCTAGATAAGTAGCAATGGAATGTTGTACAGTTCCATAGGCCACTTACCCATGCATATTAGGAGTATATTGTTCATCAATGCAATTATTATAATATGCATAATACACAACCTAATTCTAGGAACACCAGTATATACATTATTGAACAGTATTATTTAAGAAATTACAATTCAAATACTTATCTTTGTTTGTTTGTTGGGTGGACTCCCTCTGAGTCTTCGCTTCCTTGCAGGAGCTGCTGGAGTCCTAATCTGAAGTAGCTTCTTCTACACCTTTCTGTTGTGGGATGTAGAGAGATGGTCAACTCCCTCTGAATATCTGCATCCTTGCATAAACCACTGGAGTGTACTCCCTCTTGATCTTTGCTTCCTGGATTACCTGTTCTTGAATCTCATATTCATCCTTGGTCCCTATGCATGCTTATTAGTATCATGAATGTGTTATCCTTGTGATCTCATATAAAATCATACATTCATTAGTATACTATTAAAACACAATAATCTCAAGCATGTATAGTCATGATCATTTCAAACAAAAAAATAATAAGCATTAGCATTCAAGGTTTATGTAGAATTCTTAAGGTTAGTCAAATCATAACATGTCTAAACCTATGACTCTTTAGTTGAATCATCAATCAAGATAAGAGATATAATATGCATAAAACCTGTGATTATTCAAACCTATACCATCATGATTCTTCTGGTTAGTCATATCATCAATTATGGTAAGAAACATAATATGCATACAATCATGATTATTCAAACCTATGACTTCATGAATAATCATTATCAACAACAGTATAAGATCCTAACACAAGGTAGGATTCTATCTTGATATAGGAAAAACATACCTGGATTAGCATGCTAGCTATTTTATGTCTAATATACCCGCATAATGTCTTTTGGTTCTCTTCAGTGACTTGTGCTAGTAACCTGCATGTCTCATATGTTAACCATTACAAAACCAAGTTATACATACCTCGTAAATGGATCTTCTATGAGATCCATGACAATGGATGAATCTTTGTCCTCATGTTATCATGACCATATATTCTTGGACCAGAACCTGATTTGTCTTTCTTGGTGTACCTTTCATGTTAGTAGACAACATAAACCTCATATAACACCATAATGCATTAGTACAATCATAAGTGTCAACACCTTAACCAATGAATATCTTCTATCATGCATTCATAATTTTGTTAAGGTGATACGACAAATCTAAAAACAAAATTGTACTTAACCATAATAACATGAAGACAAACATACCATAAACTTAATCATGAACAAATATCGAAACATACCTCGATGAGTCATACCTGTCGAGATCGCTTGTAATCTTCTTATGTAAGGCCTTAGCCTCATCTCCCTCTGAAACAAGAACTTCTTCACTCATGTAGATGATTAATCCATCTTCTTCTAGGATTAACCCAATCCACTTGATTTGCAAGAACTGGACCTGGAGCTGATATGGGTTTGTCAGAGAAACCCCAAAAATTCAAACTTTGAATTTCAAACTTCCGAAAGGATAGAAATATGCGCCTTGATGAGCTGATCAAACTGGTATATTCAGAATTTGAAAACTGCAAAGTTTCACTCCTCAATTTTGCCTTTGAAACTTCCAGATTCACTGGACGTGACCCTGAACTGGGGTTTGATGAAGCCCACTCTTTTTCCCCATCAAAATGTTTGATCCAAAGTTCTAAGCTTCTATTTTTCTGAGGAGCTTCCAGCCATGGTCACAGATTTCAAAAATTCCCATTTTTACAGAAGCCCTAATTTTCCACTTTTCTGATCAAAGTCCCAAACTAGGGTTTGGTCAAGCCCGACCTTCTGCCCAACCAAAAATTCTGATCTTGGTCTCTAAATTTCTATTTTGATGAGTAGCATCCAGCCGTGGTCTCCGATTACAAAAATTCCAACTTTCTCCAAAGCCCTAAATTCCGGAAGCCATGAATGAAGGTACCAAAAATAATTATGTTTTGACAGAAATATGACCTGATTGTTTCTGGTGTAACTCTGAAATTTTTGATCCAAAGGGTCTGAAAAAGTTTCCTGAGATAGCCTGACCTGTTATCTTTCCATCCTGACAGGTCTGACCTCAATTGGATTCTCTGAGAGAGAGTTATGCCAAATGTCGCAACGTGACCTGTTTTGGGATAAAACAGGAGAGCGAAATTGTACGGCGTGCCACGTGTCACTGTTTTAACTTCGGCCTCTGAAAAAATTTTCTGAGATATCTCGGCCTGTTACCTCTCCATCCTGATAGGTCTGACCTCAATTGGACTCTCTGAGAGAGAGTTATTCCAAATGTCGCAACGTGACCTGTTTATGGGATAATACAGGAGAGCGAACTTGTACGGCATGCCACGTGTCACTGGTTCAACTTCGGCCTCTGAAAAAGTTTTCTGAGATAGTAAAGACTGTGTACTACCTTTCACTTTTTACTAAATTTCATTTGGAGCTTCCTAGCCCAAGTTATGACCTTTTTCCCAAGGTCACCTGATTTTGACTCAGATCTGGAAGAGGCAGAAACCCTATATTGTACAGATCATAAATCACAAAGTACAACGAATTAGAGGTTGTCCTTTGGACACAAGGTACCTGGAGATTTTAGCTTCGTCCTATAACAATTTTCAGATCTGAAAACTTCTCCAAAACGGATTTATAGCGAAAGTGCTACGATGACTGGTTTTTGCTATATCAAGCCCTAGCATCGTAAGTGCAACAAGTGTCATACATGCCATATCATGCCTTCTTTCAGGCTAGTTCTGATACCATGTTAGATTTTCTGAATTTACTTCAATATGATCTAGGATCTTAACTGAGAGAACAACATGTACAGCATATCTACAGCATATCAATCATGGATACAATAATGCAAGCACACAAGAGACACAAAGATTTACTTGGGGAAAACCATAAAGGTGAAAAACCCCAATAA
This sequence comes from Larix kaempferi, assembly GCA_027924585.1. Taxonomy (NCBI): domain Eukaryota; kingdom Viridiplantae; phylum Streptophyta; class Pinopsida; order Pinales; family Pinaceae; genus Larix; species Larix kaempferi. The sequence goes on along the minus strand of BSBM01000361.1, from coordinate 66,856,722 downwards.
CTTCCTCAGAGATAGATAGAGCAATGATACAACCAACCACAAGAGATACAACCTAGAAGCAGATCCTCCTCCTCCATAAGTGCGCCACTCCTCCTTGAGTGCATGTATGAGAAGTGAGTGAGTAAATAGAGTGCCTCCCGCACTCTATTTATACTTGACTTGACTTGCCTTTTTACCTAACTCATGTAGGCTCGAACTTTACCACATAGCATAATGCTGAGTGGGCCGACCCCCAATAGGGTGGTCTAATAACCCTTTGACCCACATGGCCGACCCCCAATAGGGTGGTCTAATAACCCTTTGACCCACATGACTTATACAGGGCCGACCCCAAATAAGGTGGTCTAATAACCCATCAAGTATAAGTTACGACACTTACAATATAAATGACGACACTTCCTTATAGAGGAATAATACCATCTCTATAGGAATTCAATATACATATATGTGAAATACATTCCGAAGTTACATATACATCAACAATTATCAAATCTTTTTGGACAAAAGCAATGCCTGGACACAATATTTCCAACCATGTGGATTCCTTACTTCCATGAGTGGTTTCCATGTATTCAAATTATGTAGTTGACAATGCAACTACGTCCTACCTTTTACTCATCTAACTAATTACTACACCAAGTTTTAAAAAAAAACACTTGTAAATCTTATGTGGTTAAGAGCTCTAGCCTAGTCTACATAAACAAATCCTTGTATATCTATCTCCATGTGAGGTTTGGGTCTTCCTCGGTAGTATATTTCATATTCTGAAGTGCTCTGCAAATATCTAAAGACCCTCTTTACTAGTGTCCAATGTTCCTTTCATGCCTTTGACATATACCTACTCAAAACTCTCACTGCATGGGCAATGTGTGGTCTAGTACAAACCATAGCATACATCAATATTCCAATAGCAAGTTAGCATAGGGAACACATGACATGTCTTATACCTATTCTTGAGTCTTGGGACATTGATCTAAAAGTAACATTGCTCCTATAGGAATACAGACCTTTACCAATTTACATTCATACATATTAAATATTTACAATATTGCATATTTCCTCTGACTCAACTAAAGTATTCTATTGGCCCAATCTCTTTTAATTTTCATGCCCAAAATAAAATTTGTCGCACAAAGATATTTCATATCAAACTTAGAATACAATTGAGCTTTGACATCCTTGATTACTTCCTTGTTGTTTCCAATCAACAACATATCATCAACATATAAGACCATATAAAAAAAATGATCGCCAACTTGTTTGGAATACACATAATAATCAACTTTTATTCTTGAGAAACCAAGTCCCAATATATAATTATCAAACCTTTGATACCACATTCTTGGTGATTCTTTTAATCCATACATGGACTTCTTCATCTTGCAAACTAACTCCTTCTTTCCCTTCATTGCAAAACCTTCTAATTGCTTCATGTAGAAGATCACCATGCACAAATGTTGTCTTCACATCCGTCTAATCTACTTCAAGATCAAAATAAGTAGCAATAGACAAAAGAAATCTTATGGAAGTTTATTTAGGAAAAGGAGAAAAAATATCACCAAAATCAATTCCCTCCACCTAAAAGTATCCCTTAGCTAGTATGTGAGTACAACCTTTTGCAATGAACTTCTTCTTAAACACCCATTTGCTACCAAGAGGTTTTCTTCCAGCCAACAACTCAACTAGATCCGAAGTCTGATTTTTATCCAAGGATCCATTTTTTCAGTCATTTCCTTCTTATAAATATTACTATCATTTGAATCCATACCTCCCTAACAATTTTAGGATCATTGCTAGCGATAGATAAAGCAAAATTGGAGCATAAATTAGGTGGGATGTACCTGTTTGGTTTCCTTCTTTCATGAATTGGTCTCCTCAAGGATTGAACTTGAGGTTCTTCCACTTCCAGTTCATCTTCTTCTGTTTAGTCGGATTCTTCACCCTCCAACTCAAATTTTATCGTATCGGGTTCTTCTTCCTTTGGTTGGACTTCCTATTTGGGAGGAACTTTAACCTCTCTAAATACAACATCTTGACTATAAACAATATTCTTAGTTATTGGGTTCCAAATTTGATAACATTTTATGCCACCTTATAACCAATAAAGATACATATTTAAGCTTTATTATCCAGCTTACTCCTATTTTCCTTTGGAACGTGCACATAAGCATCACAACCAAAAATTATGAGATGTTTAAAAGAGGCTTTTTTACCAACCTATGCCTCATGTGGATCTTTGTCAACCATTGTTGATGTCTAACTTTGTTATTTATATTTCAAAATTTGTAACAATTTTCAAGTTAAATGGATAATTTTCAAGTGACTAACAATTTTCAATGTTAATGGAACAATTTTCAAATTAAATGTACACTTTCCAATTTTCAAGTTATTAAAATTTTTCAAGTAAAATGTGCAATTTTCAAACTTTAATATAACAATTTTCAAATTAAATGTACAATTTCCAAGTTACTAACAATTTTCAAGTTAAAATCAGGGTTGATAGGCACGGGGGGAGTAATTCTAGACTCTCAAGGGAACAAGAAGAAGGACTTCGCCTGGGGTATCGGGAAGAAAACCAACAACGCAGCAGAATGGTTGGGACTTGTCAAAGGATTGGAGATAGCAGTTAGTCTAGGAATCAAGAAACTCACTATCCTCATAGACTCCTTAATCATAATTCGAGAAGCTAGGCGCATCATTGCAAAAAGAAAGGATCCGTCGTCCAAAATGCATTATCTCCTCCAATGCATCACCACTGAATTTCATGAGCTCAATTTCTTCCATATCCTGCGTGGGTTGAATGAGAAAGCTGACAATGTGGAAAATTTAGGAGTGGGGCTTGATTATGGTTTGCTTAGGCATGGAAATGATCACATCAAAGATACTTGGATTCCATAGTCCAAGAGCAGGATTATGGATTAAGCCTCTTGTCAATCTCAATAAACATCTCATCATGACGGATGGCAGCAAATTAATAAGCACATTAATTGAAAAATTCTGGGAAATCTCCCATGGAGATTTGATGGATTCTCCAAGCCTCGAATAGTGCCATCACATGCTTGAAGTTATGGCTTCCTGCAGTTCCACCAACTGGTCGACATGCAGCCGTCTCAATCTCTTAAATCCTTGTCCTCTGGTTCATTCTAACACTTCGCTCGAATTGGGGTTGTGTCCTAATGCAAGAATTAGCTCAGGTATTTTGTTATTCTTCCTATGTTCTGGCTCTGAAATGGCGAAACACAGTTCTAGTTGTGGGGGGGAGCATTTTTGTCACGGCTCTGGGCACACTCATGGAAACGAAAGCCACTCCCGAGGGATCAAGAATTCAATCAGGTGCATGGTAGGGGTGTTGACCATGACCCTGTTCAAGGTTCATATGGAAGGCACGCAGGGGTGGGGAATGTTATCAGGTGTGAGGAGAATCACACTCTTTTGAATTTTGAAGTGGAGCTCTTGGATCGTATTCGAGACCTGGAGTTGCAGGTGCGTCTGGTTAGGGGTGAGAACGTGGAGTTCAGGAAAGTGACTTCTCAGATGTACAACTTTGCCTTCATTGCACACAATGAGCTCAAGGCCCAGTACAATAGCTTAGCAGGGAAAATGGAAGATATGAAGGAAACTCTGGAATTGGCTTACCCTCGCAAGAAAAAGAATCCCAAAGTGACTGACAGTGAGATGGAGGTTATTAACAGAAAGATGGAAAAACTCAATAAATACATGGAGACTGCTAGAAATTATGTGGACCTTTGCAATGAACAGAACCCGACTACAAATTTTGTGGGAGAAGCCATGGACGTTGTTCCTAGTTAGTGGTATTTTATTGACTTCTTTGCTCTTTAGAACTAGTCATAGACACTCTGCGGTTTACTATATAGGATCTAGTTTTTTTATGGATCTCAAGTTGGGCTTAATGTCTAGTTTTTGTAAAAGTAAGACTACTAGAAATGCTCTTCTTCTGCTTATTAATACTAGGTCAGTTTATTAGAAGTTACAGTACACTTGGAACTAGAAGGGAATATGTAATCTATCTGCAGAATCATGAAGAAGTAGGCTTGATTGTTGTTTCTTTCTCGGAGAAGCAATTTGATCAGTCTCACTCAGATGTAACCTTTTTTTTTTATATTATCAATGATGTTAACCATTTCTGTCAAAAAAAAAACAATTTTCATGTTAAAATGTACATATTTAGCTATTTTCAATTTTCTAAGTTACTAACAATTTCAAGTTAAATGTAATTCCAAATCTTGTTTTGTTATTTGTTAAAAATTTATTTGTATAGCCTCATGTGAGCTCCAAGTCTCAACATTTGTTGATTGAAATAACTATTAATGTATCATTTTAGAACCCTCATTTTATTTGAAATGAACATTGTGATAGTTATGTATTAGTTGGAAAATTCAATTTGAAAACAAATAAAATGAACATTTTGATAGTTATGTAGTAATTGTAAAATTCAATGACAACAAATAAAATGAACATTGTGATAATTATGTAGTAGTTGGAAAATTCAATGACATGATCAAATAAAATGGACATTGTGATAGTTGTATAGTAGTTGGAAAATACAATGACAACAATAAAATGAAAATTGTGATAGTTATGTAATAGTTTGAAAATTCAATGACAACAAAAGGGTTGTAGATTTTGTCAAATCTCAAATTCTGCCTAGCATTGATCTAATTAGATTTGGTATGTTCTATGTGGTATGTGTATATCATAATGTCTTAAACATGCACTAAAAAAATCAAATCTTGTTCTTATAAATATACATAACAATGTGTAATAATTTGTAACAATTTTCAAGTTAAATGGATAATTGTCAAGTCATTAGCAATTTTCAATTTGTTAATTTCCACAACAATTTCAAGTTACTAGCAATTTTAAAGTTAAATGTACAACTATCAAGTTATTAACAATTATCAAGTTAAATACATACTTGATTTTCAAACTTTATTAACAATTCTTAAGCTAAATGTACAATTTCAAGATTTAGTTATTTTCAATTCAAGTTACAAACAATTATCTTGTTTTTAATGTATTTTCAATTCTTGTACCAACTTTTTCTATGCATGAATGTAGGAATAAGTTATATTTTTTTTCCTTATAGTACCATAATAATGAATTATAATATATTCAATAATCAAATCTAGGATCTTACAAATCAAAGAATAATGAGTGTGTGTATGTGATGCATATGAGTTAGTGCAACAATAATATAATAATGCTAATGTTATCACATTAATGCCATGCAATTCTACAATGACAATCAAATTTAAATATTATGATGATGCACAAATTAAATTCTTGAGTTGCATTTGTGTCTTTCGCATTTCAAAACACTTCAATTTGGTGCTTTAAATTTAACCTCCTTGCATAGTGGATTTCTAATTGAAATTCCCTTCACATGAATTTTGATTATGCACAGATAGATTATGGTCAGTCCTCACATCATTATGATCAAGAATCACATGACCATGTGCCCCCTCACGATCCTAATCAACCATCACGGGAAACTTTTCTCCCTCACGATCCTGATCATCCATCACAGGACACTTTTCCCTCACATTTTAAGTATAATTGGGAGCTGGAATGGGGTTGGAAGGGGTGGAGATTGTTTAGAGGATTGTGAAGTTGTTGTTGTACGAGAAGCTCAGGAACCCGATCCCTAATCGGACAGTCAAAGAGCATGTCAGTGACATAATCAATTCATATTTTGAAAAACATTCAGTGATGGCACAAGCTCAAATCCTACATGGGTTGATAAAACACACAAAAATTGAAATGTACCACAAAGTTGTTGGGTTTTCAAAATGATAAAACAAAAAAGACATGCAAGAATACAAAGTTGTTTAGAAAATCAAGAAATGATGATATCTGAGTTGCTCGTAGGGAAATTACAACGGTTGTTGTGGCACCAAGCACCTCAAGAAATCGAATGGTAGAAACAATGGCATCATTGCTCAATGTTTCAAAAAGAACATTGTTCAAATATACTAAATTCAGGGTCTGGATAAATGAAAATGATGAAGCTCCTTGTTGGGCTCTTATATGTAGGGAACCCTATCGAGGCACGATGGTAGATGGCATTAGAGAGAATGTGATATATTTTTGGGAAAACCATTCTCGTGCTATTCCAGATTGAAATCATGTCCTATGACAACATTTATCTAGAGGAATTTATCGAGAGCACTATAAGCCTGTGATGGAGATGACGAGAGTTGCACTTTACGAGGAATTCCAAGAAACCAATCCTGGTGTTCAAATAGCATTTAGCATGTTCAAAAATTTGAAACCATGGTATATTAGGCTGAATACAATTTGTGACACTTGTTGTTTTCGATACCATGTTGAATTCCAACTATACTATGACACATTTTTGTATTTTTGCAAAAGGCACCAGAACGGTGAACCATCTCCTCACACAGTGCGATATTGTATTTGTATCATACTGTGCAACGGGAATCCTGAACAAGTTTTTTTCAATAAGAGGTGTGTAGATGGGAGAAGATGCCTTGAATGCGGTAATTTGACATTGTTCCATAGAAAATTTCCTATCGATCCAACACACCTGGATTGTCAGATATCACAGTTATGTGGAAGAGGTATGAGTATGTCTCCATGAATCCATCCTCTTATTCATATGTGCCATCTAAGAGGATTGACTTGATCGAGGATGAGATTATTGTTTCATATTTAATGGAGAAGTTTCAAAGTTAGATTTATAAATACATAAAGCACTCTCATAGGTCCAAGTGGCAAGCTTCATAATTCAAGCATTCTCGTGAGGTATTTGAGCCAGGCACAATCTTATCAGTGGTAGACTTTTCTAAGAACTACAAATTTTCTCCTCATAGAGAGATATAGAGTTAGTACTATCACTCTGACCAGGTGTCTATCTTTGTACATGTATTGTACAGACATGCTCAGGAAAGCATTGATGGTAGGAATGTCACTCCTCATTCATGCAAAGTGATCAAGGGGTGCCACTTTTATGTCAATGATGATCGTTAGCATGACACGTTGTTCATTCAACACTGCTTTGGGTTGATTTATGATTCATTCAAACAGAGAGGTGTATCATTTAGTGAACACTAGATTTGGTCATATGGGTTTGCAGGGCAGTTCAAATCGGCATGCTCTTTTTACTGGTTGATTCGAATTCACAAAGAGACATGATTTTGACACACCTGGAGATTTTTTTAAATAAGGCATTGAAAGGGTGAACGTGATGGCGCAGGTGCATGTGTGAAACGAGCACTTCGGAGGTACCAGATGAGTCATGGTGCAGCCCAACTCAAATGCTCTGCAGAAGTAGTTGATTGGTGCACACGACATTTGGGACATCAAGGTCGCGAACAAGAAAGGACAGTGGGAAAGTAATAAAATCCAAACTCAATTAATAGGCTAATAACATTATATCATCATTTCCAAAAAAACACTTGCTTAGTAGGAATTTATATGACAAATTGAATTCCATGCAGGTTCTTTTGGGATGTTGAGCTTGGTGATGTGAATCGATCCATGTCGTGGTATTTTGAGACCATACCTAGTACGAGGGAATTACATTATGTTCGGAGTAAATACATGGGTGACATATTCGTCATTGAAATAAGGAAGTATGATTGCTTTGCAATTTTCGCATTGATGCAAATAGATGTGGGGTTCATCACTATGAAAATGATGTATATGTGAAACAATGGAAATATGTCCCTCTTAATCCAAAGGGCCCACATCCAATTTCGACATGGCAAGAGATGCACACTTACGAGGCAATGGTCTCACTAGATCATGATCGAGTTTATAATGTGGTTAGGGAAGGTACAAGACTTCATTATTAATTAGTTCATTATATATTACACATATACAAACCTTGTATAAATGCATGTAGGACATTTGAATGATATTTGTAATTTCTCTTGCAGGTTATGTATTCGTTGTCATTGCATCCCACGCAATCAAGAAAATGTGGCCTGTTATTTGATGTGGTGCACACAAATTAAAAGCAGTTTGGTGCGACCCTATCAAGATGGAGAGTTCACATACCAAATTGGAGACCTGGTTCTGATGGAACACTTTTTTGAAAAAGTGAAAAAATAGGGTGCTTATTTATTTACAGAGATTTTATGCTTGAATATATATCATTCCAATATAGTCATTTGGTGGTGGCAGATCGGATTCATATAACAGAAATCAAGGTGAAGAGAGGTGATCCAAAGAGATGGAAGATGACATAAGCTAACCATGATCGTATTATGGAGACTTGCATTCCTATAACCCATTGGCCATATGAATGAATTACACATTCCACTTGCAACATTGACCTAGTTGTCATGCTTACTTGTTGAATATTTTATTGGATATTTTTGTCGAAGTTATTTTTTCCTCGTTTATATAGGTTTTTTTTGCAAAGTGACCAATAGTTTTATAAATATATTTTTTTAGATGCTTTAAAATCAATATTAAAGATACTATATGGGAGGTTTTTGTGAAAATTGGGTCATGGTGCTCCAATGTAACAAGCACATTGATACTTTGAATACACTTGAATGTACTAGTGCTCCATGAACTTCTTCCATAATAGTTTTATAAATATTGTTTTAGATGCTTTAAAATCAAGATTAAAGATACTAGATGGTTGAAGATTATCAATATCTAGGATAAACATGTGTTAAAGAGTCATAATCTGTAAAAACCAAGAATTATTAAAATACAACCACCTAACCTTATAAAATGGGTAAATTTTATTTGATAGCAGTTTTGGGAAACAATTTTTTATTGAAAGTTTATGTGGATGGATAGAAACTAAATTCTGCAAGAAATATCCCTAAGTTGCATGTATCCATTCATGGAGTCACTTAAAGGAGGGTCATATGTCCTTAACTCTTCAAATAAAGTTTTTAGAGTTGTAATGGAGGAGGTCGTTTCAATCTTGAGAGATCCACCATGAAGATGAAGCAACAATGAAAGGGTTGATTCCTTCAATATGTTATACACAACCAAAGTAGCCATATTCCATATGCTTACCAGTGAATATCAATCCTCACTAACGCATGGTTATTCCACCTTAACTTGAATTAAAATCTTTATAGTAACAAAACCCTAATAATGTAAAAAAATTGCATGTATGTATCACGTCAATGCCTTGTCTACACTCCTAACAATTAAAGAATGCTTTGTAGCCATCTTGCTTTATGACAAGATGTTGAATGGTAGATGTTCCCACTTCTATAGAATGTTCCATACACGCCACAAACTTCTATTTGATAGAAATAGGGAGATGCAACACCTACACAACCTTAATATAATTCTAATTTAAAATACACCTATACAATGTAAATTGTAATTTAAATTTTAAATTGTAATGTAATTGAATTTTAAATTTTGATTTTGCAATTTTAATGTAATTGAAATTGAACTTTTAAATTATAACTACACATTGAATTTTCAATTGAAATTACAAAATTTTAAATTTTAAAGTGTAATTGAATTGCAATGTGTAAATTGTAATTGAATTGTAATGTGTAGATTGTAGTGTAATTGTAATTGTAATTTTAAATTGTAATGTAATTGAATTTTGAATTTTGAATTTGCAACTGTAATGTAATTGAAATTGAACTTTTAAATTGTAACTACACATTGAATTTTCAATTGAAATTACAGATTAAACTTGAAGTTTTAATTTTAAATTGTAATTGTAATTGAATTGCAATGTGTAAATTGTAATTGAATTGTAATGTAATTGTAATTTAAATTTTAAATTGCAATGTAATTGAATTTTAAATTTTGAATTTGCAACTATAATGTAATTGAAATTGAACTTTTAAATTGTAACTACACATTAAATTTGAAATTTTAATTTGAAATTTGAAATTGTAATTGAATTGCAATGTGTAAATTGTAATTGAATTGTAATGTGTAGACTGTAATGTAATTGTAATTTAAATTTTAAATTGTAATGTAATTGTAATGTAATTGAATTTTAAATTTTGAATTTGCAATTGTAATGTAATTGAGATTGAACCTTTATATTGTAATCACTATGTATTAAATTTGCAATTGAACCGACAAAACATTTGTAACTGTAATAACTATATCTAGATGTAATATAAAAGACAATCGATTTCAAATTGATACAAAATACACATGAAGGTCAATATGATAAAATATGCTTTAAAACGGTCCATAGATTTCAAATAATAAAAGTCCATGTATGTACATATATAAAAAATAATCCAAAACATGAAAATGTATACATCATCAAGTCAATGGCCGCTACCACCACCGGGCCCTTGATCGGCCCTATGACCGCCATCACATGCAGCAGACCCCTGTCCTTGAGGCGGTAAACTATGAAGGAAGGCCTCAATTTCAACATACTGTGAAAGTTAAAATTGTGAAATCTATAAGTTAGTTATATTTTTACCAATGTATAATATTCAAGAAGAAGTGCAAAATTTTAATGAATGGATGTGAAACTCACTTGACTCAAGTCAATGGTGATATCTGGAATGTGGGTCAAAATCTGGGTCGATGGGCCCTCATCGAGACCACGTGGATGAGCTGCATCCCAATCATTTGAGAAAGTGATGGCAACATTGACACCCACCTGTAGCAATGCTTGTGTAAGATGCCATTACATGTAATAAGTTAGAAATCAATAATTAAAACTAAAACATAAACTATAATCCAACAATTAAAACATAAAGTATAAATTGAAATTACTAAATGTGAATTGAATTGGAACGTAAATTAAAACTTACCTCTGTGTCTAGGTCTGGCTAGTCAGGACCTTGGTGTTCCTCATGTGTATCATCCCAAGCAACGGCCTTGCCTCTACCCTGTACAATTTGAACTTGAAAGTTAATATCTAAAACATAAATTCTCGCATCAAGAATTAAACATAAATTATAAATTGAGATTAATAAATGCAAATTGAATTGGAACATAAATTATAACTTACCTCGATGACTAATTCTGGCGGGTCAAAATGGGCGGATGGACCTCGCGAACGACCAGCAAATGATGACTCACTACGAAAGAGCTCATCCATGAATGTGGTCCCTTGCATGGAGAAATATGATGTAACATGAAAGCATACGTAATTGTACAAATATATAAATATCATGTAGCACTGCATCTGCGATACAGCCGAAATTATGCATCTCGAGCTAACTGAGCATACCCCCATAATTCCTCCTCGTCAAGAAAATTGAGTATATCATCGTCCACCTGCTCTATCTCCAGTTGTGGAGGTGTAGAGGGTGGTCTGGATGTCTCTCCCTGCACAGAAACAATAGCACATCCCATGGAAATGAGCAGCGAGTCTACAATCCCCTGCCTGGCCTCTGTAGCAAGCTGGGATGGCTAGGTTGTGTCCCCTGACCTGATAATTGTTTAAATATTGTAACTTCGAAGAATATTCTATTGTAATTTATTCGGAGATGTTGTATCATCTGGGTGTTATTATTGTATTTGGTCATCATAGAGTCATGAGGTAAAACCTTCTTTGTAAGTCAGGTCGATAGAACCCTCCAGAAAGTAATATTATATTGTTTTGAGTCTTCCTAGGTAAGTCGGCCTAGTTAATTTTGTTGGGGCCGACCTAGTTAGTGAAAAAGTCAAGTGGAAGATAAAGTATAAATAGGAGTGATGTGCTCCTCATTTGGACACACGCACTTACTTGTGTAATTCGCATAGGAGAGAGAGAGAGAGAGAGATCTGCAAGGAGAAGGAGCACTCGTTTGGTGTTTTATATTTGTACTTTTGATCATCTATATTGAGGAATTTTTACTGGGTTTTCTTTCCCTAGAGGGTTTCCCAGGATAAATCTATGTATATCTTGTGATTGTGCTTCTTTCAATGATCATGTATATGCTATTGTTGTGAAATTGAATTGAATACTGATGTTATCTATATTAGCATATTGAATCTTAACATGGTTTCAAACCTAGCCTGTATAGGAAAGCTTTCACAAGGTAAAACTCTTTCTCTTCTCCCTCTAGAAAGAAATTAGGGTTTTTGTCAAAGTTGGAATTTTGGAAATCTAATTGCATAGAACGTTGCACCTCCCTAGGGCGCATCTATTGAGCCCTAGATCAAAATTTTTGAGTGGGTAGATCTCTGAGAAAGTCAAACCATAGTTTGACTTTGGACCAGAAAACTACATAAACTGTAGATTAGAATTTCACAAGACAATTTTGAGAGGTGAAAATTTGGAATCTCCAGAAACTAAGTGTACTAGTCAATTCGCCTCAATCAAGCGCATCTCCTGGTAAGGTCAATTTTGTATTTTGAGAAATTTCATTTTTTGGTGACCTCCTGGATAAGATGGCCCCAAGCAAAAAGCTTGAGGATAAGCTAGAAGGCATAGAGTATTTTCGAGAATGGAAATATAGGATTGGTCTCATTCTTGAAGAGAATGATCTTTCCAAATACATCAAGGAAGAAGTTGCAGAATCCGAAGAGGATGAAGCTAAGGAGAAGCACAAGAAGGACCTGATTAGGTAAAAGAGGATCATTGTTGATTCTATCAAAGACCACTTGATTCCTTAAGTGTCTCCCAAGAAGACCCCAAAGGAGATGTATGATTCCCTAGACAGAAATTATGAAGGAAGGAACATCAATAGGAAGATGAATTTGAGAGCTCAATTAAAGAGTACCAAGATTTTCCAAGGAGAATCCATCCAAGACTACTTCACAAGGGTCTCCCAATTCAAGGAGCAACTAGAAGCCATTGGAGACTCCCTTGAGGAAGATGAGCTAGTTATGATTTCTCTCAATGGTCTCACTAGACCTTAGGATTCATTCATCCAGACTATGTGTGCGAGAAAGGAAAGAATGAAATTCGACATTGTATGGGAAGATTGCATCCAAGAGGAGGCTAGAGTATCCAATAGAGAAGCTTTGCTTAAAGAAGATGATCAATCCATAGCCACCCATACCAAGAGAGGAAGAATTCAATCTAAATTCAAGAAGGAAAGACACAAGGATTCTCAACCTCCCAAGAAGTTCCAAAGGACAAGAGGAAACAATCCAAGAAGAAACTACTCCAACTTTCAATGTTTCAATTGTGATAAGCTAGGACACATTGCCATAAATTGTCCATTGAAGAAAGAAGAATACGAGAAGAGGAATAACAACAAAATACATCATGCACATCTAGTTGAAGATGAAGATGAAGAAGAAGAGGAAGAAGGACCTCAAAGAAAACAAGCAAAAGAAGAAGATGTAGAAGAGTATGTATTATTCTCTGCACTCTCTGGGTCTATGACACCTAGAGAAGGTACATGGCTTATTGATAGTGGTGATTCAAATCACATGACGGGACAAAAGAAAACTCTATCAAAACTTGAAGAGAATAACTCTCCTCATAAGGTATCATTAGGAGATTATTATCAATATCCTATCAAAGGAATTGGTGAAGCAAGCTACAAGCTTGATTCTGGAACCCCCATGAAGATGAAGGAAGTCTTATGTGTACCAGGTTTTAAGAAGAATTTACTTTCTATATTACCATTAGATCAAAAAGGATATAGGGTTGCATTCATAGATGGACAAGTACTTATGTTTCCCAAAGGAAAATCAATTGAATATACAGTTGTCATTGGTGAAGAAGAAGGAGGTTTATACAAACTCAAGGGACATTCAGAAACAACCCTTGTTCATGAGACCATTAGCCCAAGTGAATTATGGCATAGAAGGATTTATCACTTCAACTACAAAGCACTACCCCATGTGAGCAAAGTAGTGATGGGATTACCATATTTGAAGATCGATCATGAAGGAATTTGCAAAGGATGCGCAAAAGGAAAGAATATCAAGAATCCATTTTCAAATAGTGGGACAAAGACTAAAGGTACGTTGGAATTAATCCATTCAGATGTATGTGGTCCAATGCCCTCCACATATTTGAGTGGTTATGAATATTATGTTACATTTATTGATGACTATTCAAGAAAGACATGGATATATTTCTTGAAACCAAAGGATGAAGTATTTGGAAAATTCAAGGAATTCAAAGCCTTGATAGAGAATCAGTCAGAAAGAAGAATCAAGACACTCAGAACAGACAATGGTGGAGAATATACTTCAAAATATTTTGAATCCTTTTGTAAAGAAGCTGGAATCAAGAGGGAACTAACTACTCCCTACAATCCTCAACAGGATGGTGCTATGGAAAGAAATAATAGGACCATTATGGAAGCAGTGAAGACAATGATACATGATCAAGATCTTCCAATGAATCTATGGGTTGAAGCAAAAAGGACGGTAGTTTATCCCATAGTTCGCTTGGATTCAAGACTCCAGAAGAAATGTTCACAAGAAAGAAACCTGAAGTGAGCCACCTCAAGATATTTGGTTGCCCAGTATATGTTCACATAGAAAAAGAAAAGAGAACCAAGTTGGACCCTTCCGGAAAGAAGGGAAGATTTGTTGGATACTGTGAAGTCTCCAAAGCCTTTAGAATATACATTCTAGGATTCCATCACATGGATATTAGTAGAGATGTAACATTTGACGAATAAGTATCTCTCAAGAGATCCATAAAGTTACAGCATAAAGAAGTATATGAAGAAGATGTACCTCCCATAAATGTAGAAGTTGTACCCTCCCTTGAAGATGAAACACCAGAAGACCATGATATGATAGAACCTCAAGAAACTCCCACTATGAATATGTCACGAAAGAGAAAGCCTGCTTGGGCAAGAGAAATTGTACAAGAAGCAGAGAAGTATGGAGATCCAGAAGGATCCACAAGAGTAAGCAAGAAACCAAAGCCATTTTCCAGTTATGTGGCTTTGATGTGTGATCTTCTAGATCAAGAACCTACCAGTTATGAAGAAGCTATACAGAAGAATGAATGGGTAGAAGCAATAACAGAAGAATACCAATCAATAATGAAGAATGATGTTTGGGATATAGTTTCCAAACCAGAAGGAAAAATTGTGGTATCTTCCAAATGGATCTACAAGATAAAGCATGCAGTTGATGGAAGTATTGAGAAATAAAAGGAAAGGTTTGTGGCTAGAGGATTCTCTCATAAAGAGGGAATTGATTATGAAGAGACATTTGCGCTAGTGGCAAGGTACACTTCCATTAGAACCATCATGGCACTTGCATCCATGATGAAGTGGGAGTTTACACCAGATGGATGTGAAGACAACTTTCCTTAATGGTGTGATTGAGGAAGAAGTGTACATAGAAAAACCATAGGGATTTGAAGTTGAAGACAGACAGACTCACGTATTCAAGTTGAAGAAGTCTTTGTATGGATTGAAGCAAGATCCTAGAGCTTGGTACAAAATTATAGATAGCTTTTTGACGATCTTGGTATTTATCAAAAGTAAAGCTGACCCTAACCTTTACTTTAAGGTTATGGATGATGAACCTGTCATATTAATGTTGTATGTGGATGATTTATTTCTGACAGGAAATGAGAAATAGATTGTAGAATGCAAGAAGAAGCTCGCTGAAGAATTTGAGATGAAAGACCTTGGATTGGTGCACTATTTTCTAGGTCTGGAAGTATGGAAGAACCCAGAAGGAATCTTTCTAAACTAGGGAAAGTATGTTGTGGAAATCCTAAAAATATTTGATATGTCTAAATGTAAATCTATGGCCACACCCATGGATACCAACCTAAAGTTGTTAGCTGATGAATCATGAGAGTTAGTGGATGTGACTCAGTACAGACATATTATTGGGTCGTTGATGTATCTAATGAATACCAGGCTAGATATATGCTTTGTTGTGACACCCTGAGTCAGTATCTAGCTGATCCTAGATGTGCTAACCTGGTAGTTGCAAAGCATGTGATGAGGTACCTGAAAGGTATGATATACTTTGTTATATACTATGTTGGAGATCATGACTACATATTGTATGGTTATACATATGTGGATTGGGATGGAAGTGTCTCAGACAGGAAGAGCACCTCAGGTGGATGTTATTGTCTAGGATCCGCCATGATCTCATGGTTTTGCTGGAAGCATTCCAGTGTTGCTCTCAGTACAGCTGAAGCAGCATATATAGCAGCTTGTTCTTCTAGTTGTGAAGCCATATGGCTTCAAAAATTGATGTCAGGTCTATTTGATATGGAGTTGGATACCACAGTGATTCTATGTGACAACCAGAGTTGTATAAAGATGACAAAGAACCCAGTGTTCCATGACAAGCCAAAGCACATAGAAATCCATTATTTTTACATACGAGGTATGGTACAGAAGGGAGCTATAAGTCTCCAGTATGTGAGCACTGATAAGCAAGTTGTTGATGTGTTGACTAAGCCTCTGTCTCGAGTGAAGTTTGAGTACTTCTGTGACAAGCTTTTTGTGGTTCAAAAGGATCTTCCTAGAAAGGGGGAGCAGTGATGATGATGTTGCAGTGGGATTATATCATCCCTGGACTTCATGTCCTAAAGTGATCCGCATACTTTTTTCTCTGTGATGTGGTTGGTATTGTATCATGCCTGGACATTAGTCCTAAAGTGATCTGCAGAATTTTGTCTCTGTGATGCGGTTGGGATTGTATCATCCCTGGACATTAGTCCTAAAGTGATCTGCAAAATTGTGTCTCCGTGATGTGGTTGGGATTGTATCATCCCTGGACATTAGTCCTAAAATGATCCTTAGACTTTTGTCTTAGTGATGTGGTTAGGATTGCATCATCCTTGGACTTATGTCCTAAAGTGAGAGGGATTGATCATCCTGTAATTGGATCATGTGTGGTGCAGGTTATGTTGTTGCATATGATGTTGTTACTGATCGAAATATCAATAGTCGTTGTTGATCGAAAGATAAAGAGTTGTTGTAGATGATCGAGAGATCAAGTGTTGTTGTATACAAACAAGTGATCGAGTGTTGCAGAAGATGAATATCAAATATGAAGACTCAGTGCTGTAGAAGATGATGCTCCAGTACTGAAGATGTTGAATATGTTCCAGTAACTATTCAAGTTGTTGATGTTGTTGAAGAAAACTTCCGATGATTTATAGAAGTATCACCTTGATGTTGTTGATGATGCTCTCTCTACTTGCTCCTATAGTTGATGTTGTTGATGATGCTCTCTCTACTTGCTCCTATAGTTGATGTTGTTGTTTTCAGTAGAATACCCTTCTCGTTAAGGGGGAGTGTTGAAATATTGTAACTTCGAAGAATATTCTATTGTATTTTATTATTGTAATTTATTCGGAGATGTTTTATTCCTCCGTCGGGATGTTATTATTGTATTTGGTCATCATAGAGTCATGAGGTAAAACCTCCTTTGTAATTCAGGTCAATAGAACCCTCCAGAAAGTAATATTATATTGTTTTGAGTCTTCCTAGGTAAGTTGGCCCAATTAAGTTTGTTGGGGCCAACCTAGCTAGTGAAAAAGTCAAGTGGAAGATAAAGTATAAATAGGAGTGATGTGCTCCTCATTTTGACACACACACTGACTTGTGTAATTCGCATAGGAGAGAGAGAGAGAGAGAGAGAGAGAGAGAGAGAGAGATGCAAGGAGAAGGAGCACTTGTTTGGGGTTTTGTCTTTGTACTTTTGATCATCTATATTGAGGAAGTTTTGTTGGGTTTTCTTCCCCTAGAGGGTTTCCCAGGATAAATATGTGTCTATCTTGTGATTTTGTTTCTTTCAGTGATCCCGTATATGCTATTGTTGTGAAATTGAATTGAATATTGATGTTATCTATATTAGCATATTGAATCTTAACAATAACCATCTTGTATGGAACCGGTACCAACCTCAGAGGGGGTGGCACAAAAGCGAGGTCTCTGTGAGCTCCATAACGTCGATATTTGTGTCCCCTACCAGCACCAAAGAATTTAGATCCGGTGCTGGTGTAGTCCAGGTGCATCTCTAGAACAAACTCTGCATATACATGTTTTTCAAAGTATAAAGGGACCTGGTGTTGATGTATATGTAACTTCGGAATGTATTTCACATATATGTATATTGTATTCCTATAGAGATGTTATTATTCCTCTATACGGAAGTGTCGTCATTTATATTGTAAGTGTCGTAACTTATACTTGATGGGTTATTAGACCACCTTGTTGGGGTCGGCCCTGTATAAGTCATGTGGGTCAAAGGGTTATTAGACCACCCTATTGGGGGTCGGCCATGTGGGTCAAAGGGTTATTAGACCACCCTAGTGGGGGTCGGCCCAGTCAGCATTATGTTAAGTGGTTAAGTTGAGGCCGACCTAGTTGAGTAAAGGTCAAGTCAAGTTAGTGTATAAACAGAGAGTGTGTCTCTCTCATTTTATACATTCTATTCTCTCACTCACACTTGGGAGAGTGGCGCACTTGTGGAGGAGGAGGCTCTGCTGCTAGGAGAAGACTATCTCTTGTATTCTGGTTGTATCATTTCTCTATCTATCTCTAAGGAAGTTATTGGGGTTTTTCACCTTTATGGTTTTCCCCAAGTAAAATCTGTGTCTCTTGTGTGCTTTCATTATTGTGTCCATGATTGATATGTTGTAGATATGATGTACATTTTGTTCTCTCAGTTAATATCCTAGATCAGATTGAAGTAAATTCTAAAACTTTAACACCTGGTCATGGTGGGGGAACATAACCCATGCTCTAATAAATCTATCATAAACATATGGTGATGCAGCCTCGAGCTTAAACTCCTTGAGTCTAAGTGATTGACCAGCAAGGCGATCAAGAAGGATGTCGAACAAATTTCCCTTGATGTCATGACCTCTTGTGGCGGCTTTCACATCGTCCCATTTATCAGGATCCATAACATCATGTCTTCTCCTCTGGCATGCAAAGCGCCAGATGTCACTAAGAGGTCCCACTTTCCCATAGAGGAATAGTATATCATCAACTATTGATAACATCATGAAAAACAAGCGTATAGTAGGAGAATCCTCTGTGAGTGTACAGACGCATGAGTACACCCAGTTTCCCTGGGTGGTAATATTCGCAAGGGTAATACGAGTGACCTCATCATCATAATATCATCCCAGGGCACTTGCGATCCAAATAAAAACACAAATGTCAGTCAAAATATACATTATAACTTGCAAGTGAAATTGATTGCATTCTATATTAAAAATTTACTGAAAACGTATCTAAAAAAATAAATATGCACTTGATGTACCTGTTTCCGGGCGCACCTCCTCCTCCTTAGGATCTGGATGTATATCATTGGGATGAACCAACGCACTACCTCTCCTTCTATTATCACCACTGGTAGTTGACCCTGATGTGGCCTTGTGCCTTGGTGAACAAGAACGTTGATGAGCCACGCCCCGTGGGGCCACATCGGATCCTCTCGTGCTCCGTCGAGCATGAAGCAATGAACTCCGCTCTGGATAAGTATCTGCATCACATTCCATTGTGACACACTTTAATCACTTTTATATTCATTAAACTTAGGAGAATGTGCTAAGTATAATCAATTACAGCGAATCATTAACATAGGAAAATAATTACTTTGAATGAGCTTGATGCTAAGTTATTTTAACATAGGAGAATCATGCTAAGTATAACATAGGAGAATCATTATTTTATATACATTTGAATCTAAGTTATTGATCTTATTGATCATTTGGTTTATTATATTTGTAATTTGCAATTGAAATCTCAAAGTGCAAGTGGCAATCACTTAAGAGTAAGTGGCTCTTAATCTAGCATATCTACATCATTTGCAATTGAAATTTTAATTTGCAATTGCAAATTTCAATTGCAGTTTGCAATTTCAATTTCAAATTGAAATTGAAAAATGAAATTGAAATTTGCAAATGAAATTGAAATTGAAATTGCAATTGAAATTTGTAATTGAAATTTTAATTTGAAATTTCAATTTCAAAGGTTTTCAAATGTATTTTTTTTAATGTTATCATTTATTTTTACATGGTTATATGATCTTATTGAAATTTATTGGAAAAAATTTGTTTATGTTACCGGTTTTATTTTCGAATGTGTATTTTTTTATTTAGCATTTCTGCTTTTCAATACACATTTTAAAATAAAATGATAGCATAAACAAACGATTGATATAAACATAGATATTTAAAACTTGAATAAATAAATAAAACTTAAATTTAAAATTTAAAACATATTTAACCTAATGTAATTGGTTATGTTACACATGCTTTCACTCGGTGTTTTCAATCAATTTTCACATGCTTCTTGGTAATTGATAATTCATGGTTCTTGGTAATTCAATCAGTTTTCACATGGTTCTTCGTTTTTTTCGCATGGTTCTTGGTTTTATCTTCAAATGTGTATTTTTTTTATTTTTTTCAATCTTATTCTCGGAGGATTGAAAAACTGGGCGGCATTTATGCTTTCCAATACACATTTTAAAATAAAACCGACAGCATAAACAGTTGATATAGACATAAATATTTAAAATTTGAATAAATAAATAAAACTTAAAATTAAAATTTACAACATATTTAACCTAATGTAATTGGTTTTGTTACACATGTTTTCACTCGGTGTTTTCAATCAGTTTTCACATGGTTCTTGGTAATTGATAAGTTCATAGGTATAAAAAAATTAGGTTTCAATGGTTTTTTTTACACAATTTGGTTAAATTTATTGAAATAAAAAAGGGGCAACATTTCTCTTGGCGGTTTTATTTCCAAATGTGTAATTCGGGAGAATTTATGCTTTCCAATACACGTTTAGAAATAAAATCAGCAGCATAAACGCTGTTGGTTGATATAAACTTAGAAAAAACAAACAATAAATAAAATTGATTCAAAAAAATAAAAACCGAGGTTTTTGGTCCACATACCTGGAGGACTTGATGACATGGTTTGCTGTGGTGGTTTGGTGAGGTAGTGAGTGTTTGGGACCTCGGGAAAGCTCCTATTTCCCAGTCGAGCTCTTTTTTCAGTCTTTGTCAGTGTCGAAATGTGTCAGGGCCAGCCCACGAGCTCCATTTTTTTTTGTTTCAACAACTCGGTCGAGGGTTTAACCCAACCCTCTATTGATGTTTCAATAGTTCGATTGAGGTATAGTTAAGCCCTCGATCAAGGTATTTTTAAGCCCTCGATCAAGGTATTAAAACCTCAATCGAGGGTTTAAAAATACCTCAATCAAGGGTCTGCTGCATATATTTTTGGCGCCCCAGTTGCAAAAAACCATGAAGCACATTCATGGAATCACCCGTAGGTGATCAATTTACCAGGTAACATGCAATATCCACTACCTCTGCCTAGAATTCCTATGATAATTCTACTCTACTAAGCATACTCCTTGCATTTTTCATCAATATCTTGTTCATCCACACTCCATTCTATTGAGTTGTTATTCCACACTTCCTACAAAATTCCTCGAACTCATTCTTGCAGAACTCTCCACCGTTTTCTATCCTCAACTCCTTTATTTTCTTCTTTGTCTTGTTTTCAACAAGAGCTTTAAACTCTCTCAGAATTTACCCTAAACCTCAAATTTATTATGGAAGAAATAGACCCATGAGTTACTTGATAAATCATTAATAAATGAAAAATAATATGCATATTTACCTAGTGATGGAACAAAAACAAGTCCAAACACATCATTGTGTATTAACTCCAAGATTCATTTTGTTATTGTAGTGACAAATGGGAATCTCAACTGATTTTGTTTACAATATATAGAATGTTCACAAAAATAAAAATTTAATGAGTAGTCATACATACCTTTTCCATGTAATTCTTGAAGCCTCCTCTCTCCAATATGTCCAAGTCTTGCATGCCATAGCATTGTCTTCTCTATAGAGACCCTAGGGGCCCTATCTTCTACATTGAAATCATCAGGAACAACATAATAGTTACACTCATCATTAAAAGTGCTCCCCAAAAACTTGTATAGAGTTCTAATTTGAACTCTTCACATCAACACCATTTCTCCTTGAACCATCTTGCATGTGTCCTTTTCAAATGCAGTATGCACACCTGCATCACCCATATTACTTATAGATATTATGTTTTTGGACAGATTTGGAATGTGCAAACCCCAAGAAGAGTTTTAAATCTTCCATCTTTGAGTAGTATGTTAATCATTCCATGTCTTGTGATTTTGGCTATCAAGTCATCTCCTAGGAAAACATCACCTATGTTGTCCTTTTCATATTCACAAACACTCTCCATGAGGAGTCATATGAAATGAAGCACTCAATTTTATCAACCATACATCATGATCTACATGTGTACTTGTACATTCCAAGTAAACATCACCTACTTCTTCTGTGCGGGTTTTTGTTTCTGTGGGAGGGGCATCATCATATCCCTTACCTTTATCAACATTCTTAGATTTGTAATATTTCTTATCATTCCCAGCTTTGCCTCATTTCGAGCATTTCTTCATAAATTGTCTTGGAGATTTAGATCTACCTCTAAACTAATGTCAACCCCCATAAGACTTATTTTTCCTCTCTTGGGGACGACCTCTCACAAATAAAACATCCTTGGACACACCCTCTATGGATTTTTTCCTTATTTCCTCCAATAACAAGGATTCAAATACATCCTCAAACTTTAATTTGGATTGAGTGGCACTACCAATTACTACAACCAGATTATCCCAAGGGTTTGGCAAAGAACATAACAAGGTAATACACTTATCTTCTTCCTCCATCTTAATATGAACAAAGACAGGTTGATTTATCAAATTATTAAAGGCATTTAGATGGTCTACCATAGACTCACCATCCTCCATCCTAAGATGATACAAATGTTTTGAAGAAATAACGTATTTACCATAGACTTTGACTTATACAAATTCCCCAACTTATCCCGCGAATTTTGTGCATTGTCTTCTCCATAGACATTCAACGGCACTGAATCTGAGAGGAAGATTCAAATCATGCTTCTCACTTTTCTTTCCATCTTTTCCTAATCTTATTTCAATATACTAGTGGTATTTTTATGTAGATCCTCAACAATCCATTGTTCTTTGTCTACAAGAAGATCTCCCATCTTTAGCTTCCATAACTCAAAGCTTTGGTCATTAAAATTCTCTATTTACATTCTTGAATTCCTTTCCATTTTATTTACACAAGATTCGTTGTGCAAAGCTCCCACTCCAACATAGGTTTATCCCAGGCCCAAGATACCTTTCCTCTCCACATGATGAGCTAAACCCTAGCAACAAAGTGAAGCAAATAAAATTGCTCTAATACCAAATGAAGAGTTTGATAAACTTATGTAGGAAAAGAAATACCAAACAAAATCTACAACACAAGAATTAACAATGGCTCACACATAGAGTACACAAAGATTTACCCTGGAAACCCATAACCGATAAAACTAAGCTACTTGACAGTTTATACACTCTCTATCTCATTGTATTATATTTTCTATTTATAATGCAATACTATAGCATCCAAAGCCATAATCCATTGACCCATATTATAATACAACCATATTTCCTTAACTGGAATTAGTTTATAATAGTAAAAAACAACTCAAAATGGACCAAAAATGGATGCAACAAAATTATTCCCCCCATACATCCTTTTCCTTGGGAACCTACAAAGAGTACAACACATGTCCAACAGTATCACAATACATTCAAATCCATAGGTAACATGGCGATTTAGGAATATTTCATTCAAAATTGCATTGGGTCCACTAAAACCAAAAAACTTGAAAAGATATGCATGCACTACTACTTGATTCTAGTCATGATGTGAAATTCTATAGCACACAACCACATTTTGAGGTGATAACCATAGGGGAAAGAGAATCGTACGATTGTCTGAAAATTTCAATCTATTCCATGTTGCAATAAAATACATAAGTTCCCTTAAGGTCTTCTTTTGAACCCCAATTATAAAGATAGGTTTGATAGACATGGCTGCTATTAAATAAAATCATAACCACCAAAAATCAAAAGGAAAGAAATTAGAAACCCTCCATAAAAATTGTAAGTAGAGTTCTCGATGTGATTCATCCCAACAACCAAAACACAACACATATATTAATCTAGGCTTAAATGGGATCAGAGGGGAAAAAAATACCAAATATATGCCTAAAAAATGCATGAAAATTACCCAAAGTTCTCCCAGTCATGCTTGTGGACTTAGCAAATGAAGAAAGAAAACTTAAAAATATGCCCACATCTCTCAAATGTAGTAGAAACTAAAACAATGAGTGATTCACATCGCATTTGGCATTTGTTGTCGGATGCTAACTTCGACGCATCTTCGTACAGTCATCACTATTGATACAACTTTGACAAGTTTCGACGTGACATGACTTCGACAACTTCAGCACTTCGACAGGTTTTCGATTTTGACACAACTTCGACGAGTCTCGACTTCGACATACTACGACATGTTCCGCACCTTCGACATGTTCTACAATCTTGCAGTTTGCGCCATCAACAAGCAGCATCGACATGCGACCAGCGACTGTCGAACTACGACAGAGTATCTCTCTGTATTCTAGTTGACTGTAACGGTTGAACTATTGGAACCTATCTAACCTCTTCTTTGTAACTGAACGTAACGGGAAGGAACCCAAGAATCTCAGACTTCTTTATAAGCATGTAAACTATTGTAGCATACATCGTATCTTATCTTGATCAATCTAGAACAGTTCGCATTCTTGCATATTGTCTGTGTGTATTTGTGTTGTCTGTATTGCGTAATCCTGCTTTTGCTCATTCTATTTATTAAGCTTCCGCCATAACAGAGCCGACTCATTCAATCGAACTATTGTCCCCCTTGTTCTTCCTGTACACGACCCGGATCATTGGTACCAGAGCACACTCAATTTTTCGTGCTTAAGTTATGCGTATACACTTCTCTCAAAGTTACCTGACTTATGCCGGTTCAAAATCACTTGCAATCTCAGCAATCCAAGTAGACACGATCTCCAGAAATGACAAAAGAAATAGACGATAGACATGCAGTCGACGAGACAGCACAGCTTATTGAGCAAGCACTGGCTCGAAAATGAACTGAAATGTTTGACTAGTTCAATGAGATTCTCTTGCGATTCACTTCGACATCCGGAGGATCCTCGATGAGAACTCACTCCGATAAAATCATCCCCTTCAAAGTGCAAATGAATCTAGACATACCGAATCTTGAAGGCAATATTGACGCGGAATCCGTCGACAATTGGGTACAACAATTGGAATCATATTACGCTGTAAATCAACTCTCGGAAGCTGAAAAAGTCACCATTGCGTCCTTAAAGATGTCAACCTGCGTGCACTGCTGGTGGGAGAACCTCTCGACAAAGATGGAGAAAAGCGGAGAACCCATCGACACATGGGATAAATTCGTCGAACACATCCGGAAGGAATTTTACTTGCCAAAATACCTCTAGCAGCAGTATAAGAAGTCGCAGTAGCTAAGGCAACGGAAAGACCAATCAGTACAGATTTACATCGACGAGTTCATCTACTCATGGCAAGACTTTGCGTGCAAGAAAAAGAGATATTGCTTGTTTTGAAGTACGTTGGCGGATTGTCCTGGTACATTCAACAAGAGATGGAATTTATGACTGTCAATACTCTTGCGGATGCTTTCCACTTCGCCAACAAACTGGAAACCAAGTAGAAAGGAAAAGCGTGGAAAGAAGCCTGTTCACAAGAAGGAATGTAGCAAACAACTGCCGACTAGAAAATGGTGCGATTACCACCACTCATATTAGCATGATACGTCTGAATGCAAAGCTCGGAAGACATTTCTGACGAAAGTGTTGACCTCTGATGCATTCGACAAGACGATGGAAGAATCAAATCCAGACGCGATGACCCTTTTGACCTCGACAACTCAAGCAGCCTCGACTATTGTCGACGAGGAGGAATGAGAACGCCTGTTCCATACACAGAATGGGTCCAAAGCAACCCATTACATTTTATTGTGGACAATGGGAGCCAAAAGAACTTCGTTTCTAAAGAACTTGTGAAAAAAACTAGGTCTTGTTACCACTCCGCATCCTCAGCCTTACAACATCGGTTGGATGAAGGAGGGACAAGAACTACGGATCACTCGACAATGCAAACTCACCTACTTCATAAAGCCTTTTGAAGATGAAGTACTCTGTGACATGGCACCACTCTCTGTAGCCGATGCCTAGTTTGGGAAACCTTACCTCTAGGATAGACATGGAATTTATCAATCACGGCCTCAAAAGGTGATTGTCAGAATCCGAAATCGATGGTTCAGCATACCAAAGCGTCAACCTACACCAACGGTTGCACTGATATCTTCCAAACAGAAAAAGAAGCTCATCAATCATGCTCAGAAGTTTTGCATTAATCATGATCAATCCGCAACATTCTAAGAAGACTACAGCGACAATTCGAGTCACCGACCAATGCAATTCCCGACATAAGCAGCAAGTCGATCATATTCTCGATGAGTACCAGAACCTCTTTTAAGCTCCAAACGGAGTACCTCAACATTTCCAGGTAAAACACTCCATTGAACTTGTTCCTGGTTCTTCTTTGCATAACGCATCTATTTACAGAAGATCCATTCTCAAAAATGAAGAGATTCACACACAAATCCAAGAATTAATCAACAAAGGTCACATCCGACCCAGCTCCTCTCCTTGTGGAAGTCCATTCATCCTAGTTCCGAAGAAAGACAGGACTTGGCGAATGTGCATCGACTACAGAGATCTCAACAAAATATCGATGAAGAATCGGTACCCTCTGCCGCGGATAGACAAGCTTATCGACTGTCTAAAAGGTGCTAAATTATTTAGTAAGCTCGACCTCAAGTTGGGATCCCATCAGATTCCAATCGAGCCCTCGGATGTGTGGAAAACTGCTTTCAAGACCAAGGAAGGATTGTTTGAATGGTTAGTCATGCCTTTCGGCTTAACCAATGCACCTGCAACCTTCATGCGACATATGGATAACCTTCTCCAACCTTTCATCGGCAAATGGGTCATTGTTTATCTCGATGAAATATTAATTTTCAGTCGATCATGGGAAGAACATGTCGGACATCTTCGACAAGTCCTCTTGTTGGAGCATAGGCCGCAGCTATGGCAAAGCTGCCAAGTTTAGGAAAAAGCACTAAGTTTTGAAGAAAAAGTGCTAATTTTGAGGAAAAGCACCATTTTTGGGCAGAAATGAACAGTGCGCGGTACGGCGCCAGATGGACGAGCTCACCGTAAATTACAAGCCGGAAATCGTGGAGCTCGCGTGCACAAGTCAAAGGAAAGAATAAATAAGGTGGTCGAGTAGAAAGCTCAACCACCACAGTAAATGAAGCAGCGGAATAGAGGGCTCAGCTACCCTCATTAAGGCAAAGTACAGGAGTTATGGTTGCTCGGACCAAGGAAGAGCAACAGGTCGAAGAATTGAAGGCGAAGGACAAGGAGCGAAGAACAATGAAGTGGCGCCCATACCTGCGATCTGCGCCGAAAATCACGGAGTCTGCAGGAAGCTGCGACGTGACTGCAAGAGGAGCCTACAGTACACTTAGCCATGTCCGCGGTCAGGGTTTTTGGGGATCACTGTTGGGAAAGGCCCACAGTTTTGTAAAGGTGCGACCCTCAAGGCCACCTATATATATGTGTAATTGAAAAGGGAAAAGGGTTAGATAGTTAGATAGTTAGATAGTTACTGAGTTACACGGATAGTCTAAGTTGATGTCTGAGTCATTTGTATTGCTATATCTTTTAAGCTGTTAATGATCATTTTGTGCATGTAAGAAGGCCGCGATCTCGCAGGAATACCGCTTGGCGTAAGGGCCATTGCATGTATCGACCAATCGCAAGAGGACTGAGAGGGGAATGTAATTGTATGTCTTTGTCCTGGTAATATATGTAGAAGAAGAGAATAGATCTAAGAGAAGGGCTCCCAGCTGTGTGCGTGGAGTTTCCCAGAAAGATCTAAGGCTGCAGCTGTGTGCGCAGTGGAACTGTGTTATCCCCATCTCAAGATAATATAAAAAATAGTTCCCGTGGACGTAGCTTCCCTATTGGAAGTGAACCACATAATTCTTGTTGTTGTGGTGATGCTTTATGTGATTGCATTTCTTTTCTTTACTGTCTATGTTTCTATGAATGTTTCGCTATCTTTATGAATGATTATGTAAAGTAAATCCTGGAAGCTCCCTTAGAAGTTGTACATGTGCATTGTCGAAGGAGTCTGCAAGAACATTGGCACTGCAGCGCTAAAGGAGTGTGCTACTGTACTATGGCGCAAGGGCAGAGACAATACATAGCGTATCAGAGGTAGCAGGTAAAAGACTCGTGCGCAGGTGTGGAGCTACCGTGCAGCTCGGCTGAGAAGAGTGAGTTCCAGTGCTGTAGCACTGGGAGACCTGGGAAAAAGTAAGACACTCTGTTCAGGGGTTACCTCCAAGAAGGGAAGAGAGAAGACTATAGACTCCACACCACCTAGGTTAAGGAAACCCGATTCCTTATCCCCCCCATAGCCACTTCGGGTGAGACTTCGGGCTGCTGCACAGCTCGTTGCCGAAAGGGCCAGTGCGCCAAGGGGTGTTTGTTGTTGTGCATCCTGAAAACCTGGATCTATCCAGAAAGCAGCCAACAAATGGTTCAAGTACCTACGGAAAGGCACACTGTCGTCCACATCCCGCCCGCAAGCATGACACTCCCGGATCCTCTGTCTGCACCGCAGGTAAGCGCGGTTGGCCCTGTTGAAATAAATTTGTCACTAATTTTGTTGGAAACTCTACAGTTGTTTCACGAGCAGGTCTCTACTGAGCTGAGAGCTATGGAGCTCTCCACATTCCATGCCAATCAAAGACTGCAGACACAGGAAGTAGAGCTAAGTGCAGGCTATAAGGAGATCTCCGCTCAGCTTGCATTTCACGAAGTGCGAGACACTGGGATAAGGAATGTCGTCGATGAAATTTCCCAGGAGTTGTCGGCCTGCCAGATTCAACCAAACCTTCCTTTAGTTGAGAAAGTGCAATGCATTGGCAGAAGGGCGAAATCCCTAGAACAGCAAGTAGTTGCTATGGCTGAGGACCATAGAAAGCAGCTCGCCGAGTTGGAAGCTCGTGTCGTAGTGCCTCCCGCAGATGATAAGCAAGAACGACTTGAAGCACTGCGCATAGCTTCTACCCAAATGAAGCGCAGAACAGATGAAGCCCAGCAGTTAATGATGCAAGATATGCAGGCTTGGGCTGAGCTCGAGAAGCTCCCTTCTAAAGTTTCCCTTTTGAAATAGGTGAAAGTAGCAGAACAGTCCCTAACTATTTTGAACGAAGAAGCTAAGCCCTTGGAAGGCTTAGCCAAAATGAGAAAGATGAGCGAAGTCCGCAAAGTCCAGCAAGAACTGCATAGGCTCAGAGACAAAGATGCTACTCTCGCCAACATCATTCAGTCGTTTATGGATGAGTATGCTGAACTTGCTTCCCAAGCAGAGGCTAAGGTCAAAGCATTTGCTGAGTCTCAAGAGTTGGTCAATGGCGCAGAAGGAGAAGAAGCTACTTCAGACCTGGTGCAGACAGCCATGAAGTGCGTGCAAGACATGGACTCTGCTATTGTGCAGTGGAAGCAAGCCTTCGCTGCGACCCAAGCAAAGTCAGATGCACAAGTAAAACGAACTCAAGCTAGTGCGAGTGGCTCAGGGACGAGCCACAAGTAAGTGTTAAGGGTCTATTGGAGCATAGGCCGCAGCTATGGAAAAGCTGCCAAGTTTAGGAAAAAGCACTAAGTTTTGAAGGAAAAGTGCTAATTTTGAGGAAAAGCACCATTTTTGGGCAGAAGTGAACAATGCGCGGTACGACGCCAAATGGACAAGCTCACCGCAGATTACGGGCTGGAAATCGTGGAGCTCACGCGCACAAGTCAAAGGAAAGAGTAAATAAGGTGGCTGAGTAGAAAGCTCAACCACCACAAAAAATGAAGCGGTGGAATAGAGGGCTCAGCTACCCTCATTAAGGAAAATTACAGGAGTTATGGTTGCTCGGACCAAGGAAGAGCAACGGACCGAAGCATTGAAGGCAAAGGACAAGGAGCGAAGAACGATGAAGCGGCACCCATACCCACGATCTGTGCCGAAAATCGCGGAGTCTGCAGGAAGCTGCGACGTGACTGCAAGAGGTGCCTACAGTACACCTAGCCGTGTCCGCGGTTAGGGTTTTTGGGGATCGCTGTTGGGAAAGGCCCACAGTTTTGTAAAGGTGCGACCCTCAAGGCCACCTATATATATGTGTAATTGAAAAGGGAAAAGGGTTAGATAGTTAATGAGTTACACGAACAGTCTAAGTTTATGTCTGAGTCATTTGTATTGTTGTATCTTTTAAGTTGTTAATGATCATTTTGTGCATGTAAGAAGGCCGCGATCTCGCAGGAAGACCGCTTGGCGTAAAGGCCATTGCATGTATCGACCAGTTGCAAGAGGACTGAGAGGGGAATGTAATTGTATATATTTGTCCTGGTAATATATGTAGAAGAAGAGAATAGATCTAAGAGAAGGGCTCCCAGCTGTGTGCGTGGAGTTTCCCAGAAAGATCTAAGGCTGCAACTGTGTGCGCAGCGGAACTGTGTTATCCCCATCTCAAGATAATATAAAACATAGTTCCCGTGGACGTAGCTTCCCTCCTGGAAGTGAACCACATAATTCTTGTTGTTGTGGTGATGCTTTATGTGATTGCGTTTCTTTGCTTTATTGTTTATGTTTCTATGAATGTTTCCCTATCTTTATGAATGATTATGTAAAGTAAATCCTGGAAGCTCCCTTAGAAGTTGTACTTGTGCATTGTTGAAGGAGTCTGCAAGAACACTATCACTGCAGCGCTAAAGGAGTGTGCTATTGCACTGTGGCGCAAGGGCAGAGAAGATACATAGCGTATCGGAGGTAGCGGGTAAAAGACTCGTGCGCAGGTGCGGAGCTACCACGTAGCTCGACTGAGAAGAGTGAGTTCCAGCGCTGTAGCGCTGGGAGACCTGGGAAAGAGTAAGACACTCTATTCAGGGGTTACCTCCAAGAACGGAAGAGAGAAGAATATAGACTCCACACCACCTAGGTTAAGGAAACCTGATTCCTTAGCCCCCCCATAGCCACTTCGGGTGAGACTTCGGGCTGCTACGCAGCTCGTTGCCGAAATTGCCAGTGCGCCAAAGGGGTGTTTGTTGTTGCGCATCCTGAAAACCCGGGTCTGTCCAGAAAGCAACCAACACCTCGACACTCTCCAGCGACATCATCTTTATCTGAACATGGACAAGTTCTCTTTTCCGATGACCAGCATCAAATATTTGGGGTATGTAATTGACTCTGCAGGCATTCACGTCGATCCAGACAAAGTACAGATCCTCAAATATTGGCCCATTCCTAGAAGCATTCAAGAACTAAGAAGTTTTCTTGGTTTGGTGAATTTCTATTGACGATTCATACTCGGCTTCAGTCACATAGCCTGGCCCTTGAATCAGTTGACAAAGGTTAATGGGAAAACTGTCTTCCAATGGACAGAAACACATCAAGCAGCTTTTGAACAACTCAAACACAGGCTCTACACTACACCAGTACTTGTGTTACCTGATTTGCATCAACCCTTTGAGATTGAGACGGACGCATCGGACTATGCCTTGGGCACAGTGATCACTCAGTCTGGTCACCCAGTTGCTTTTCATTCTGAGACTTTTAACGACACAGTTATAAGATACTCGACGTACGAACAAGAATTGTACGCCATTGTGCAAGCTCTCAAGCAATGGAGGCATTACATCCTTGGCAAAGAAACGGTCATTCTCACTGTTCACAAGCCTCTACAGTTCGCTTCAACACAATCAAAGTTGCAGACAAACTGACAACTCATGTAGATTAATTACCTACAACAATTCCAATTGGTGATTAAGTATCGGAAAGGTAAAGCTAATGTCGCTGCCGATTGCCTCAATCAACCAGCCATTACTCTCCTCTTGACAGTGATGACTATGCAGGGATACGACGCGACCACTTGGAAACAGTTGTATGAGGACGACAATGACTTCTCAGCAGTCTACCGATAGTTACATACTAACAATTCATCGACCTCAGACACCGACTACTTCCTGAAAGATACCTTTCTCTACAAGCTTGGACAGCTTTGTGTACCAACCAGTGAGCAACAACAACAGCTCATTTGGGATGCACACTACAGCAAGACTGCAGGACACTTTGGAGTAGCAAAGACACTTGTTATTCTGCAGAAGTATTTCTTCTGGCCTACACTTAAATCTGACGTCAACAAGTACATTCGATCATGCGTGGTTTGTGCCATTGCTAAGCCACCTAATCGACGACATGGATTGTACACACCTCTACCAGTTCCTAATCGACCATGGGAATCTATTTCTATGGACTACTTGACGGGTTATCCTACTACCAGAAATCAACATGAAGCAATATTAGTAGTAGTCGACCGATTTTCCAATATGGCCATTCTCATACCATGTAAGAAGACCACGACAGCGCAGCAGACTGCTCAGCTCTTCTTTACACATGTTTGGAAACACTTTGGTTTACCCACAACCATCATTTCCGACCGAGATGCCATATTCGTCAGCATCTTTTGGAAGATCCTCTGGAAACAGCTGGATACACGACTGTCATTATCGACATCTTTCCATCCTCAGACCGACGGACAGACGAAAGTTGTGAATCGCTTGGTAGTACAACTGCTTCGCATGTACAATCACCAGCATCGACGCACATGGGATGAAATTCTTCCATACATCCAGTACAGCTACAATCATTCCCAACACATCTCTATAGGCAAGAGTCCCTTTGAAGTCTGTTACAGATTTCAACCCTCAGCGCCTATAGACTCGATCAGCTCCTCAACACAGCCAAACTCCGATACACACTGCAGCCAGTGAGAAGTTGATAAAGCAGTCAAGTTTCGAGAACAGATTTGCGACATTCAGCAACAAGCACAAGATATGTTGCACAGAGCAAACGAGAAAGCTAAGGCCTGACACGACAATCATCGTATTCCTCATACTTTCCAAATTGGGGATAAGGTCTAGCTACATCTTAAGAAGGAGCACTTCACTGGTCCTTTCAAGAATCTCAAGCCTTTGGGATATGGTCCGTACAGTATTCTTCGATAGGTTGGTGAAAACGCTTTCCAGCTCGACATTCCTACATGCTTGGGTCTGCATCCAGTCTTCAATGTGGATCTGCTTCGACCATACCATGCACCTTTGTTGGAACAAAATGACTTCTCGGCAGCAGCACCCGAAGAAATCCATCCAGATGTTAAGGAGCCTCTTCCTTGCGACACCATTATGGGACAATGAGTACGCCTTATAAGGATGAACACAATTCCCTTGTTTCAGGTTGCCAAAGCTGGACAAATCCCATCTCAAGGAAAGTGGTACTGTGCTACTGAAGTGATCAACAAGTTTCCTCACCTTCACGAGCAAACAATGGGGTCCATTGTTTCTTAAGGAAGGAGTTCTGATCCACATCGCAGTTGGCATTTGTTGTCGGATGCTAACTTCGACTCATCTTCGTACAGACATCACTATTGATACAACTTCGACAATTTTTTACGTGACATGACTTAGACAACTTCAGCACTTCGACAGGTTTTCGATTTCAACACAACTCCAACGAGTCTCGACTTCGACATACTGCAACATGTTCCTCACCTTCGACATGTTCTACAATCTTGCAGTTCGCGCCATCGACAAGCAGCGTCGACATGCAACCAGCGACTGTCGAACTACGACAGACTGTCTCTCTGTACTCCAGTCGACTATAACAGTTGAACTGTTGGAACCGTTCTAACTTCTTCTTTGTAACTGAACGTAACGGGAAGGCACCCAAGCGTCTCAAATTTCTTTATAAGCATGTAAACTATTGTAACATACATCGGATCTTATCTTGATCAATCTAAAACAGTTCGCATTCCTCCATATTGTCTGTGTGTATTTGTGTTATCTATATTGCGTAATCCTGCTCATTCTATTTATTAAGCTTTTTCCATAATAGAGCCGACTCATTCAGTTGAACTGTTGTCCCCCTCGTGCTTCCTGAACATGACCCAAATCAATAAGGAATAAACACGCACAAAAAATTATCATGCATGATGGGAGTATTTTTTAAAACCTAAGCTAATCCTTTTTTTTCAATCCTAAGCATCACGTGTCGCTCCAAAAGACTTATGTGATGATGCGAACCCTTACACGAGAAGAAAGAGCTCCCATGTGGTGATTAGGCCCTCCAATCGTTAATCAATCTAAACCCTATCCACCAAAGAGAGCCATGCAACGAATCTAACCTTCATTGCTACAAAAATGTGCCCATATAGGAGCAAACAATTATAGTCACAACAAGCCTTTACAGAAAAAGAAAACCATTAAAGCACTTACCCCAATACGAGCCACCAAAGTAATCAAGCGAGCAATATATCAATAGAGCCTTTGTAGAAAAGGAAAACTCCTAAAGAACTTACCCCAATACGAGCCACCAAAGTAATCAAGCGAGCAATATATCATAGATCTCCCACTTACAAAACGCTTAAATTAAAAATGTCATTTAAAAAGATATTTCATGTAAATTTTAAGAAATGAATTTTTTTTTAATTTCATGTTTAATGGAAAAATAAAAAATACAATATCTTCTCAAGTATTAATAATATTTTAAAATGTATTAAATTTGTTTATTAATAAAATAAGCTAAAAACAATTTGTAATTTTTTTATGAGTTTACAATTTCAACAACCTAAAATTGCAATTCCAAAAACATTAGCTTATACCTTTATTAATAATATTCTTAAATGTATTAAACTTTTTACAAAATTATAAATACCATATTATTTTGTATAAATAATTAATTTTATATATATTAGAAAATATGATAATTTATTACTATTGTTCAAAATTTCAGAAGCAAATATTTCAAAGCAACTTATATGGAAAACCTGTGTCTCATTTTTGTACTCAACGTATGTTTCAAACTATTGAGTTGAGACCATCATCACTAGAATTTGTGGCTCACTTTTTAATTTATGCTAAATGGCATTCATTAATATTGATTTTCATCCTTAAAACCAATGTAAGCCAGCATTGGTAACTAATATAATGGACTCATTGTTCCTTTAGAAAGTTCAAAACTGGTTTCCAAGATTTGCTTAGAATTAAGCCATTGTTCCTATTGAAGTTTCATGGGTGCTTCTTCATTTCCAAAGCCTCGTGGATCTATCTCTTATTATAGTGTTCTTTTAGAGCAAGTGACAACTTTAGCTTTTTCAACACAAATAATATGGTAATTTGTTTTTCTAGAATGATATGCCACTGTTGAATTCTTTACTCTTTCATGTGTTATGTATGTGCAATGTTTTTTCACTCTTGTTTTTATCGAACATCATGTCTGTCCGATGTATACTTCACCACATGAACAAGGAATTGACTCCTTTCCTTAGCTTGGGATCAACCAGATCTTTCGCCTTGTGTAACATGTTCCTCAAAGAATTGAGAGACGAGAAAGTGATCTCATGTGTTTTCTTCTTAACAACCTAGCTATTTTATCTATAATACCTTAGACATAAGGGAGGACTACCTTTTTTATGCTTTGATTTTTTTGGGGAATGGTTTCTAGTTAATAGGCCATGTGCCTTTTTAAAAGCTTTGTTGATGTCTTGTAATTTGTAACTACGCCATGCCTTTCGAAAAGCTTTGTTGATGTCTTGTAATGTGTAACCTTTGTTTTGAAGGACACTAGAAAGATATTTTAATTCTTAATTAAGATGTTCTTTGTCACAAATTATTATGTCCCTAATGGCAAGGGTGCTCAAGATGCCAATTTTTTTTTTGTGAAGGATGGTGATGGGACGTGGCATGTAAGTATTTTGTCATTATTTTTTTTCCTGTAAACTCTAGTTTTGTTATTGATTCATCCTCTTTTTTAATATATCATAATAATTTATTATGATATTTATTTAAATTGTAGTAGTGTTTTTTTTATATATGAGAGAGGCTAAACATTCTACTTTTTAGATGGTTTTTAGTGATTTTTCTAACTGAAATTTGAAATTATCTAAATTGCATATATACATTTTAGATGGATTTTTTGTTATCTTTCAGACTGAAATTAAAATTGTTGAAATTAAGGATACAAGTTGTGAGATTTACAAAAAGTTGTAAGATTTACAAAATGTAGTTACCCACAAATATTAGATCTAAAATAAATAGTGTCGAGCCCAAATTCAGTGTAGTTGGATCCATCTAGACAGCCATGATGCTGCAGGGAGTCTACTATTTTTGTTTGAGCCCGGACCCTGAGTTCGGATTTCCAGGTGAAATAATAGATGTTTTAGACAATAGCAATATTTAATATTTTTGCAAATGTGAAATCCATTTAATATTATATATATAACCATAATTAAAATAGAAAAAAGTAAAAATCCAGAACCTAAAATGATTACTATACAATACTCAATACTCGTTTTCTATGTCATACTAAAACAGAAAATAACTATTTCAAAAAAAATCTTTGAATAACTGCAAATTTTTGAATGTTCATATTATTCACAGAAATGAAAATAACTAACTAATTCAAAAAACTTGCACCCTAAAACTCCTTCATGCGAAGATTGTGAGATTTCTTAACGTCGCGTGACAATCCCCTGGGCCCAGACTTGAAGCAACAGGAACGGGATTCGGGAGAATGAAAACATAGATCACAGGAAACCTGGAATAACCGCAATCCGCCCCGACAAAGTAACATGTAATTAACCATTCCCAAAAAGCGTGCAAATCTCTCTATTTATGGTGAAGCAAGAAGCACCTATGACACGAGGCGCCCTGCAACTCTCTTCGATCGCTGTGTTCACCTTCGGCTCGTTTTGCATCCTACATTCTTTACACTGTCATGAATAGAATTGGCATGGATTCAAGGACCCCTTATGTTTTTATTATCCTAATTTCTGCAACCCTGGCTTCAGTAGCAGCAACGGGGGCCGTGAATAATATCACTGAGTTTATAAAAGCCTCGTGCAATGTGACTCGGTATTCGGAGCTCTGCGTTTCTTCGTTTTCTTCCTACGCGGGATCTCTGGAGCCGACGCAGAAGGAGCTTGTGAAGGCGGCCGTGAACATGAGCCTGCTGCATGCCCGCAATGTTTCAGTCTGGGCCACCGGCCTGAAAAACAGAGCTGCCAAGATGAGTCAGAGAGAAAGAGAGGCACTTGAGGATTGTATTGACAATTTGGAGGACACCAGGGACGAGATTCACGGATCTCTGGCGGTGCTGAAGCACTTGAGGCCGAATATCTTCAACTCTCAGATGAGCGACGTGCAGACGTGGCTGAGTGCCGCCCTCACCAACGAGGACTCCTGCCTCGACGGCTTTCAGGATGTCAAGGGGATAGTAAAGGCCATGGTTACCATGCGTGTGGAGCAGATGTATAAATTGAACAGTAATGCCCTCGCTCTTGTTAATGCATTCGCCGCCACCGGAGGATGAAATGGCATCCCTGTGTGTGAGCGCCAAAAATGGCTAACAAGTCGTTACGTCTACTCACTTCCAGTCCAGTTATTACTCTATTCATATTTAATCAAATCCGCTTACAAGTATTGTAAGTTTATACTTAAATAATTCGCTTATAAGGATTGTACAGCTTGAACTTATGATCATGTCATTAAAATGAATGAGAAAGTCTAATATATTGTATATTTTGTTTAAATATTCAGTACTAAGTTAAATATATCTAATATATTGTATTAATGAATTTTGATTTAATGATAATTACAACATATAACTTCCAATAATATATTGTATTAATGAATTTTGATTTAATGATAAGGACAACATATAATTTCCAATATATATTATACTAGCATAGCTACTTAATTTGTTCTTGCTTTATTTTAGTTAAAGAGGTGTCTGTCACATTGTTATCTGCATAAGTTAAGTTATTTATACATCAGCTACTAGTTAGTTTAGATTTTTTTTTTTTAAATTGTTTATTTCAAATTTGGAACAATGACCATAAAATCAATTTGAATAGTACACCTGTGTGACATCCTCTTACAATCTAAGAAAAATATAGGTACTAATCCACCTCAAATTCTACAATATAAACACCTATAAATGCAACTATGATAAAAGCTGTATTAACTACACTATTATTAGTCTCTTATTTTGTTGTTAACAAGCCTCTAGCCCTTCCTATGGGGCTTATTAGTCTCTTATTTTGTTGTTAACAAGCCTTTAGCCTTCCTATGGGGCTCTGTTTACTTATTTAATGTCAATGGTCCAGCTACACTAGTGTCAGTCTCTTATTTTGTTTCTAACGAGCCTTTAGCCCTTCATATGAGTCCTTTTAACTGTTCAATGTCGTTGGTGCAAAACTGTAAACAAAATTGTTGTGGTGAGAGGATGTTGGTTTGTTGTCTGTCTGATTGCAAGCTATTTTAGCTACACCATTTTAGCTGCTAGCAAGCCTTTAGCCCTTGATACGGGCTTTTGTTTAATTCTTTAATGTCACTGTTCCAAAACAAAAAAGTTGTGGGAGGATGTTAGTTTGTTCTGTCTTCAGACAATTATTATTTTAATAACAACAAGAAGAATATGATTAGAATGGTTTGGTACTGTGCAATGCGTTTTTAGTATTTTAAAAAGCGTTCCCAACAATTCCATAGCACATGTGCTCGGTTCAAATCTTTCACTCCAATAATTGGCCTTTCAATTCCTTGGACCTTGCAGTACTCAAGTCGAACGTGTGAGAGATTGCAGCTCTCAACAGCAAGATTCCACCGACTCTACTGAGGCTAGCAGTTCATCGTTGAAATTATGTTCTTCATGTAGTTGCTCTTGCAACCTTTGCATTTGATCATGTCTTCAATTTGTTGTGATTTCTCATCCAATATTTGCTTTCAGTTCACTTACTTCCAATCGCTACTTTGCTCATCCAATTTCTAATCCAAAATCTGCTTCACTCATCCAAAAATCTGCTTCATGGTCACTCAATTTTTAAAATCCAATATGTGCTTCAAGTTAATTCAAGTTAACTCAATTGGATTGAGTGAACTCTACGCAGATGTCAGATTAGAAATTGGATAAGCAATCACAACAAATGGAGTGTGGGGATGATGAAATGCAAAGGGAATTGAGTGAAGTCGAAGTAAGATCTATCAAATTATAAATTGGATAAGCAATCACAACAAAGGGCGCGGATGAGCAAATTAAAATGGAGTTGAGTAAAGTCATATGACATTAGAATTTGGAAAGAAATCATAGCAAATAGAGGGCACGGGTGATAAAATGCAAATAGAATTGGGTGTAGTCTAAGCAGATATCAGATTAGTAATTAGATAAGCGATCATAGCAAAATGATAGTCTGGATGATTAAATTGAAATGGAATTGAATGAAGTAGAAGATATCATATTAGTACAATTATTTAATTTTTGGTTATTTATCAGTTATCATTTATTCATGCATTAATTATCAATTATTTTTGTATTTTTTTATAATTGTTTATTTTGAATTTGGAAAAAAAAGTTCATAAAATCAATCTAGATAGTACTCTATGTTTTAGGAAAAGATACATGTTACTCCACCCTAAATTCTAAAATATAAACACATATAAGTGTAATTAAATATTGCAATCACAAAATACACATACAAAAGGAATTCCATAAGAAGAAAGTATTAAAAAGGCTAGACTCATTTATGAGCCTTCTCTTGTCTTGTAGATGATAGGTTTATTGGGTTTTTCAATGGAGCAGCTCAGTTGGGTTTGTGTGGAGGGGGAATGTTGCTACAAATTAACAATGCTTACTGTTTTCTCTTGTGATTGGGATGTGGTTGTGGGATGTGGTTTAGGAACAAACAACAAATAGGAATTATTGACATTATGGGCTTTATTATTGTTTGTTTTGATTAAAGGTATTATGTTACTTTACATGAGATGATGAGAGATTCAAAATGTATCATTAACTGGCTATTAGAACTGTTAATCTTCAAGTGGCTTCGTTGGACCAGTAGTGTTCCAGAATTAAGCTACTACAAAGCTTTTTTAATGAAATTTCCTTGAGCATACTTTTTAATACGGTGGCAGATATTTTATCAAAAAAACAATTAGATTACAAGAAAGCATCATTTATTTTGAATCAAAGATTATTGAACTCATTTAATAATAAAATTTCCTAAAGCATATTTATCGTGAGTAATACTGTGGCAGATATTTTATCCAAAAGAGCAATTGGCTTATAAGAAGGCATCATATATTTTGGAGAGATCAAAGATTATTGAGTAGTGTCCAAAGGTTCTTTCACAGCTTATTAACTGATGCTGATATCTTTTCAGTTCTAGTTGTAGTTGTGGGTTGAATTAGTCTGTTTTCGTTTTTGTTAGAAAACTGTATAAGTTTTAATTTTTCTTTTGTTAACACAGAGTGTTGGTCCTGGAGAGGCATATAGCACTATTTTCAATTTTTTTGTAACTCTTGATGATACTTATCACAGGATTGTGGACGTTTTTCAAAGTTTTTATGTTTATTCCAGCCATATTTTGGAATTGATAGAACTCAGTTTTTTTTGGAAATGATGATGTAGCTATGTAAACTTGGTCTCTTTGGATAAGCGATTACTGTTAGAAGTAGTAATATATTGGTTAGCTGGTATTAACTTTAACTGTCAAACATGTAACATATATCTACAATTATGTAACATATATATATAATTATGTAATATTAAATCTGTAGTTCAGCCCTAATTTGTGCTTGTAACTATTTTGTTAGTCTCTGTCCATATTTGAATATGGAATCAGAGCCTTTGGTAAATCCAAAAATTGATTTAGGAGCATCTTCTTGATTGGAGGTTTTGTTGAAGTTGTTGCTGCACATGCAAAGGGAAGTCTGCTCTCTAGTGAAGTTTGTTGAAGCCGGTACTCAATGCACAGTAAAGTCTGTTGTTGA
This sequence comes from Larix kaempferi, assembly GCA_027924585.1. Taxonomy (NCBI): domain Eukaryota; kingdom Viridiplantae; phylum Streptophyta; class Pinopsida; order Pinales; family Pinaceae; genus Larix; species Larix kaempferi. Next base: position 66,815,921 of record BSBM01000361.1, on the reverse strand, counting down.
AGTCTATTGAAGCCGGTGTTCCTATAGAAGCAGGAGAAGTTCTAAGTAACTAGCCAGAAATTTGTTTGGATAACTGATGTTGTCGTTTGAGAAGCCACCAGTCATCGGTTGGATTAGTTTGTGGTAGAAAAGCCTGTTGAAGACAAAGCCTGGGCTGTGCCATTTGTAAGAAAGTTTGTTGTCCACTGCAGTTGCTAAAAGGATGCCTGCTGCCCCATATGAGGTCCAGCGTAAAGAGAAAGTGATGAAGAATTATTGCCGAAGAAGTTCGGTGTTGTGAGAAATTTTTGAAGCAAAAGCTACAGTTTTGTGTAGACAGAATCTGTGAGAAGTAAGTTTGTCCCTCTTATGTGAAGAAAATTCGGCATAAAAAAATTGCTGCCTAAAAATACCGATTGTTGATTTAGATCGCTGCTTAAAAAGATGGAGGAAATCGCTGCATAGAAGGAGCCCAGCCAGTTTTAAAAAAAATTTAAAAATTTGCAGTCCGTCAAATGTGAAGAACCGCTGTCGTGAAGAAGTTAAACCTGGCAAAAGTGAAGTTTTTTTCTAATTTGATGAAAACATCGATCACCTTGCGTAAGGAGTAGGAAAGGAAAGCCGTTCTCTTGGAAACAAAAAGCCGTAAGTTAACACGTGAAAGAGTCAATTTTTTCAAACAATAAGAAATGGTTTTAGAAAATGAGATTTCGCTAGTTTGTTTTATATTCTTGAATGGTTCATGGAATCTTTTTAAATGGTTAATGGAATTATGTTTTAAAAAATAGTTATAAGTTAAGTATCTCAAATTCGTATTGGATTGTGAATATCATATTCAAATTTGAAACCAAGGCAAATTTTATATGGGAATGATAAACGGTCTTTTTAAAATTTTAAAGAAGTTTTGAAAGTATTGTGAAAGGATTTAAAGATACAGTTTGTGAACAGACCCGACCCGTAATTGTAGAGCAAAGGTTTTGGTTTTAAAAATAAAGAATAATAAAAAACAAAGGTCTTGGTTTTAAAAACCAAAGAATAAATAAAAAGGTAAAGATCTCGTTTAAAAAACCAAAGAATAAAAAAAAAATATTAAAAAGTTTTTTGGTTACTCCCAACAAGAAGACAATTTGTTTGTCAAGATTGAAGCTTGTGTTGAAGATACAAATAAATTTTGTAATGGGTTATATGTGAAGATTAAAACATTCAAGAAGAGATATCAAACAAATTGCGAAAAAGAACAGAAGGGTAGAGGAGGCCTAATTTGTAAAGATGTATGGTGAGGTTACAGTTGTAGTAGAAGAGCTCATAAATCGAGAAGATGATGAAGACAAGAATCAAATTGCAGAGATCGGCCATATCAATGAAGATGAAGAGCAGAGTAAACCAAATGAAGATGAGGAGATAGATGAAATATTGAGAAGATCAATGCCAATTTTGACATTTTTCTCAGGTATGAATTATAAAATTTGGGCAATAAAATGGAATATTTTTTTTGTTCAATAAATTTATGGAAGAAACATAATTACTTTGCAGCATATTGGTACATTAAAAGAAGCTTCTATGTGTGAAACAGAGAAAGAAGATGAAGACGAGAAAGTTGAAGAACTCCTTGATAAAGTAGAGGAGAAGAATATATTGAAGACCTTGTGTGTGCTAAAGAGTATGAAGAGGAAGGTGAATCCCACTGCGTAGAAACACTAGTGGATGATGAAGTTGTTGTTAAAGTTGTCATTGTAGCAGCTTGTGATGGTGAACAAAATTTGGATAATCCAGCAACAGATATTGTTAATGACATTAACTTAGTGAACCCAGCAAAAGACTTTGTTGATGAAAATTTAGTTGAAGATAAAACTACCCATGTAGCAGTATTTGATGAGAAACAAGATGACAGTCTTGGAGAGTGTTTGGAGAGTTCACTCCAGCACATGGAAAAGATGCCTAGTGCATCAATCGAGACCAAAGAATCTCATGTTTTTGGAACTAAAAATTTGTGTATGTATGCAGATTATGCAGGTACTGAGAAAGAAGAACATCATTTGGATATAGTGCTGAAAAATTATGATGAAGAGTTGAGAATGCTAGAAGAATGGCTAGAAAATCCAAGGATTTGTGAAGACATGAAAGATGCCCAAGATGCATCAATCGAGACCAAAGAATCTCATGATTTTGGAACTAAAAATTTGTGTATATATGCAAATTATGCAGGTAATGAGAAAGAAGAGCATCATTTGGATGTAGTGCTAACAAATTATGATGAAGAGTTGAAAATGCTAAAAGAATGGCTAGAAAATCCAAGGATTTGTGAAGACATGAACAAGAAGATTGTAGCATGTAAAGAATATGACAATAAAAATACAAGGCAAGAAGTTGAAATTATCATTTTAGAAATGCAACAGGAAATGAAGTTCAATAACATACACCTGCAAGGAATAGAATTGAACATTGAGATAGAAGAATAATTGAAGTGTTTGAGGAAGATTCTTGAGTGGAGACACAATGAGACGAAGAAGACAGTCAACCACAAAGATCAATTGAGTGGAGATACTATTGAAAGCAAGGCAGGAGAAAGATAACAATATCAGATTTGGGATCCAAGCGAACATCAAAGCAAGGCAGGAGGACGACAACAATATCAGATTTGGGATCCAAGCGAACATCCTATTTGTGTTTGGGGAAGATTCTTGAGTGGAGACACAATGAGATGAAGAAGACAATCAATCACAAAGATCAATTGATTGAAGATACTATTGAAAGCAAGGCAGGAGGACGACAACAATATCGGATTTGGAGCCAGGTGAACATCCTATCTTTGAAGATGAAGATGAAAGAAATAGGCAGAGTGTTAGAAGTAGTAATCTCTTGGTTAAGTGTGTTAGTTGTTGTTAAGTACATTCTTTGTTATTTAGTTCTATAATCGGTTAGTCGTCTCTAGTTCAGCCCTTTGTGGGTGTACAAATCTATCCATTGAAGAAACTTCCTCTTCAACATTGTATATGATGTCATAAAAAAAAATCATCAACCTCATTTGGATCATGCAAACCTCTATCCATTGTTTCAAATCTTTCATTGTCGTCCACCAAAGAATTGAAGCCATCTTCAGACAATGACTCTTCCCATGATAAGCTCTCCTCAAGCTCCCATGTATCCAGTACCAACTTGTCATCACCAAGTACATCCATGTCTACAATCCTTGTTGAATTTTTTTCTTTAGTTCCCGCATCTGTCAAGGAACATGCTTTGATACCACTATAATATCCCCAATTTAAAAAACTAGGAATATTAACTCCCGTTTTCCAACTTTTTAATAGAGGTTAAATTGACATCCCAAATATTTTAGCAAAAATGGTTTAAGTATATGCTCTTCGATTTGAATAATATGGTGTAGCCCAAAATGTTTGCTTCGTACCACTGTAATGTGTTTAATTGGGCCTGATATATAGTTTTGGTAGATGGTTGTTAAGTCTGATTCGGAGATTTCTTTAAACACTTTGTATGCAACCTCTTTATCATGAATATTGAAGCATGGAAAGTACAAATCACATCACCAGATTCAAAGGAGGGTTTCTTGACTCAATGAACAACAAATGATGTATATATTTCAGTTTTGGTCAAGCATGAACAACTCCATAAGCATCAATTCGAATCTAGGAGGACTAGCTCGAATTTCACCACAAGGACTACTTGATTTCCAACTTGACCCAATCACCTCATAATCAGCCCAAATCTTTCCTAACAGCTCCAACTCAACCCTAACACACCCAAATCAAGAAAAATAACCCACCAACCAATTTCAATGAACTGATATGAAATTTTAATACACATTACATAAATATTGTACAACCATGAATTCAAATCTATTCATAGTTCAACCAACAACACCAATATTGGAGCATAATATGATAAAATCATTGTGAATCTTTGTTATGAATGGATGGGAGCAGTAAAAATACTTATATGGATAGCATTCAAAGTTTAATGTCTCTTATAGTATCTTGAAACCCAAGAATTACAGAGATAGAAATGTAGAGGTGCGCCCCTCCACCAGAAGAGATGTTGAATATAGTAGATCCGGTAAAATGATGATATCTAGGGCATATGGAAAAAATTTTGGGTGCGCAAAAAGGTGTTCCTTACTGGAAACGGTGCTCTGTATGCAATGGAATAGGAATAAGAACATAGAAATGCATAGAACTACCAAAAATAGAATTTCATTCTCGGGGCATCTACACCAGTCCAAGCTCTAAATCAATGGAAATCATCTCCAAATGATAGATCTTCCTCCCAAATCATTCCCTCATTTATATGTACATGATATCCATCCCAAGATATATGAATTCAATAAAAATGGGATCCACTGATGTGCCCTCCAATCTCTGAAAACAATGGAAACTAAAACTATGTGAGAGCAAGTGCACCCTCCACACCGAAAACACCAGAAAACCAACACAACGGAAACACTAAAATACTAATGAATCTTCAGATCTACAATCAAACTCAAAACATACTTTGATTAATGAATCTCAATAGAAAGATCTGGATGATCTTTCTCAACACCCACAATGAAGCCCAAATGAAGAGATTTGGATTATCTCTCCTCTCACACTAGCTAGGGTGGAATATTTCACCACCAAATATAGTCACAAATGCAAGGAGCACATCTCCCAAAATTGAAAGCCACAAGAGCTATTCAATTCAAAATTAAAAATGCTAAAACTTCTCTCACATTATCCCTCATCCTTCTTTTATAACTCTTCATTCACCTTTTCCCTCCTTCTAGAGTTTTTTGTAGTATCCCTTCAAAGGAAAGTCCTTGGATTCACCTTGTTTTGACTCTAGGGTTTTTCTTACAACTGGTTCCAAACACCTCCAAATGATTTCAAATTTGGGGAGGAAGGTATTGATGGGGCATATAAAATATTAACACACCTATAATACATATAAATAACTTATATACTCATCCATGGTCTGCAAATTGCATGGGAAGAAGTTTCGGAACAAGACTAGTTAATTTGAGAAGTGGAGATCCCCCTTAGGTCTGGCATTAGATGCTCTTCCAAACACTATACAGCCTTCATTAATTCTTGATATTATGCTTGGATCTATTATAAATAGTATATGTGCAGCATAATATTTGGTTTTAGGGTCGAATAGGCATCCTAATGAACAACAGCTTCTAGAGTCTAGTTTTTGAGGTGAAATTGGTGGGCAAGGAGTCTCGAATTTATTCATAAACCATATTAACAATTCAGAGGTCTGCACACATCATTTGGGCCATAAAATTAAATTCATATCCATCTCATAACATGATAAATAACTCATCAAACTCTAATATAAAACAGGTACAATAACATTCCAAAATCACTATGCAAATGCTATGGGGATAGCTCGAATCTCTTCCTTGAATGTAAATATCACTTGAAATACATAATGTTTTGATCTGTGGATATGAGGATATGATTATTACAGAGATATATAGCAGCTAACATGTCCATGAAGTCGAAATAATAGTCCTTCACTAACTATATGCAACAACAAGTTCGCCCTTGCACATTTACATGACATTGAGAGAAAGATAGTAGAATAGGCATAGAGAAGAATGAGAGAAGATGAAATCGAAATCAGTTGGGGTTTGAACCTGCATAAAAGCATATCCATGAATATATTTTGAGAGGTCTGAATCTCCTCTCCATAAACCAACTAGGATTGGAATCTTGCACCCTTGAAATTGGTTCTAAGGCAAGAAGGATAAGTATCCACCTTGCAAGGACAAGCTAAGCTCTCCAATTTTTTCCAGATGAAAAATTATCAAAAGCTAGTATCCTTATTTTTTCTTGTCTTTTATTAACCTCCCAAGGCATCCTTAGCTCGAATTCCCTCCAAGAGACTCATCCCAACTTGAATTAGGGAGATATTCCCATGAATGCCACTTGTCCAACTTTTCCTAGCTCTCCTCTTCCATCAATTTGAATGGGGGAATATTGACTGCCATAAATCCCCTTGTGCGCCCTCTTGGAGGATATTTTTATCCCTGACATGTCATATATGTCAGATGTCAGAAATCAAGTCTAAACTTTGTCATAAGTGTCATAGAATCTTCATCATTGTTGTCATAGGAGTTACGGAATCTAGCTCCAAGTGTCACAATTCTTCTAAGATGCCTCTTCCTCTTCCATGGGAGTTAATATTCCACTCCAATTCGACCTTACATGATTCATTCCATGAATAATACCTATTCAAATCCCCCAAGTATGTTACCCTTCATCTTGAACTCGAATTGGTGAGAGAATGACGCCAAGTGTAGTGGGGAATCTTGCCACATGTGGGTCCCACGACCTCTTATGTGCCCTCATGATCCAATGCCACCTTATTTTCTTTTTATTATTATTTAATTGACCCATTTAATGTGAATTTTTAAGTCTAAGGTCATGTTGGGTCTTGTAGCTCCTTTATTCCAACTTTTAATGCTTCCACCCCCAATGTAAGGAACTAGTAATTTTCCTCCATGATGGTTCATTTGGATGGGAATATTACAAACTTTGAATTGGGAATTTTCTCTTAATGTGACCCACCTTGTCCATTTGGATCTAATTTTACATTATTACTAACTTGGACATCATGATTGGCAATTCTTTGACCCTTAGCATCAATTTGACAAAGTATCATGAATATGGCCAAGTGGCTTAGGCCATTGTGACCCAATGAAAAATTTGAGGGCATGACATTTTCTCTCTTAAAAATTTCAATAAAATATTAATAAATATTATTTTCATGAGAGAATCATTCTTTTGGGGACACATTAACTTCCTTCTAATGTTATTTGGCCTCATGGATACATTGATCTTTCTTAGAATTCGAAATTAGAGATGCCTCCCTTGATTTGGGGGAGTTATCACTACCTTGTGGGCCCACTCTTCCCTCATGCGCCCTCCTTGACTAAATTTAGGACCTGAATTGTCATAAATTGTCATAGAATATGTCATAGGTTGTCATAGTTGTCATAGATTGTCATATATTAGTTATTTTTAGCGAGATGCCTCTTCATGAAACTTCTTGGGAGTTACTCTTCCTTAGAATTTGAATTTGTGGATGCTATCCTTTATTTGGAAGTGTTACAACTTCCTTGTGTGCTCAATTTATCCTCCTACGCACCCTCTTTAGCTGACTTGGACCATTTCCACCTCATTTATGAATATTTGGACATTTTATTACAAAAACTGTGATCCACATCACCCCTTCTAGTCTTTGAATTTAAATTTGCAAAATGACTATAGGCCATGATATTCCAAATTTAATTATTTTTCTCAAATTGTTATAATCAAAATTTGGGGACATTACAAGAGGGATGTTGGGTTATGTTGAAAAGATACATGAGATCATCCAGGTGTACTTCTCATCTTTCTAATGTGTTATTTTTAGGTGCAGGTGGTGGGACACATTCGACATGAATAATGTAAAGGAATACCATGGAAGTGGGTTGATATGCATCAACTCTATAAAGATGTGGGATGCAAGTAAGGACCCTATGTTTTCCCAAAGCACTGCAACCAAGTGTTCTTTTACCCAGATGTGTTGGATAGAGATTGGTGGTTCATATTAAGACATGACCCTAGATCTAAACATGTTTTTGAGAAGAACAATGCTTTCATGCCAACCAAGGAAGGTAATGAGGGTGATGGAAACAGAGAGTGATATGTACATGTTTTATTTCATCACTTACAGATTGAGATATCATTTTGTTATTGTTATCTTTGATTGTCTAATTATATTGTTTATTTTTCATGTTATGATAGTGGAAATGGAAAGTTGATAACCGGATGCAGTGTTTAAACAATTTGAGTTGGTTAACAACTAATCTGATGTGAAATATGTTTCATGTCTATCTAGTAATTTGTGAATGTATGTCATTCTCCATAGTTAGAGATGATCGTTCTTGCTTTCAATTTAGTTCATTCTAGTGTGGTTTTTTCATTGTAAAGTGAGTTATTGTCAAAAAAATAAAAATATTGAATGATACATTGATAGGCCATATTGTTGTTCATATTCACATTTTTTTGTGATGTTCATATTTATATATTATAATAATATTAGATGGTAATACTTGACTTTTTGTTATGATGTTTGGTTACACTTATAAAAAATTATTCATTTGTGTTTATCATTTGAATAATTAAATTATATACAACATTATATGATGAAGACTCAATTTCCTTGTTAAAAATCATTATATATTATATCGTAATGCTCAACATAAAGTTACAACAAAATAATATTATTATATAAGTATAATATTATGACAAATTTTACTGCATTATTAAGAAAATTACAATAAATAATAATATACATACAAATTATATGAGAACAATATGAAAACCAAATATAAAAAATGTTATTACATAAACATAATACTATGACAAACTATACAACAATTATAAACATGATACTATGACAAATTATACAACAATCATAAATCATAGAGTTGCCACAATTTGACCAAAATTAAAAACCCAATAACTTTCTTTACAAAGGTCTAAAATATTGAATTGTGTTGTAGTGATAGTTGATATGTTGTGTTTATGAGTGTTAAATATATGTAAGTTATACTCAAATCAAGAATTATTTAATATGAAAAATGGTCCAAAGGATGCTAAAATTTTGAAAACTTTCTAATGCTTTAAAAACTTGTTAAGTCATACAACAACTTGTTTTATAACATAACTTACAATGCAACTTGTGATGTTTTTCTTGACTAAAATAGTTAATGATTTAAAGACCCACATTTTAAATAGTACAAAGTTCTTTTACATAAGCATACGATCTTCATCATTTTGAACGCCTAACAAGCATAAACATAAACATCATGATCATACCATCATAAACATAAACATAAAAATCATCATACCATCATAAACATAAACATAAAAATCATCATACCACCATAAACATAAACATAAATGAAACATCATTAGCAATTTCACGACATAAACATAAACATACCATCATTAACATTGTTGACATCTGACAAACATAAAAATAAACACCATCATACCATTATTAACATAAAGCTAAAAATAATCATGAATGTACCATCATAAACTTCATGTTACATATTCATCTAACATATTTAAACATCATCTAACACACATATATAACAATAACATCTAACAAAACACAAGTTGCATTTTCTAACATAACCATCACACACATTTAACAAACATCATCGAACCTGACCTAACATATACATCACCATCAGCATAATCATCAACATCAACATTTGCAAAATGGAAAATGTCGTTCATATATATATATATATAACACATCAAACTAATGATACATGTCAAATATACATGTCTATTCCACCCCCAGAACCAGGTTAGCATCAATATTTGTCCCACCATAGCCAGAGGCATCAACACCCCCACCAGTAGATCTAGAGGCATCAACACCTCCGCTAGCATAACCAAAGGTATCGGTGCCTCTAGCAGTAGAGCCAGAGGAATGACCAATACCTCTACCAGGAAATAAAGTATCAATATGTAGATCAGTACCAAAGACATCTATAGGAAGTTGGATCATCTCACCCGATGTGAGCATCCTCTGTAAAACTAAGGAGACTAGTGGATCACGATCATGGGGAGATAATGGATGTACGTGTTGATTAGGAGTATAGGTTGGTCGGTCGCGTAGGTATAAGTGAGGAGATTTCGAATCCATCGATGGAGGAGGATGTGGAGGATATGTCTGAGCTGATAGAGGAGGAGGTGGATGTGGATGAGATGTCAGAGTTGGAGGAGGAATACATGGTGGATGAGGAGGTGGATGAGATGTCAGAGGTGGAGGAGGAGGCGGTGGAGGCTGATGAGGAGGTGCATGGGATGTGGAGGCTACATCACTAGTCGAATCAGTTGATGGAGAAGGAGGTGGACTAGGAGGCCTAGGATCTCTGCCCTCATCTGATGATGAACTACCATCACAAATAGCATCGAAAAGATTGCAAGCACCAACTACATGCTGCATCAATATCCTCATATCACGAGGAAGAATCCTCCACAGCTCTACATGGAGAGGGTACCTCATAATGTCCCTCATCAGTACAGGATGAACCCCTCAATGTGCCAACAACCTCACTATCCTATCCACGACATCTTGTGGGAACCTCTCATCTGGCTTGCATCGAAGGCCAGGTTTGGCTAAGTAGGGCACCTTGGGTTGATCATCCAGCTCCATCTCCTCCTCATCCTAGCCGAAGGAGGTGACAAGTGTCCATCGAATATCTCGATATCTATAAAATATATAGTATACAATAATAATTAGAAAATTTCATTAAACATTAACTTAATATCATAAGTTAAAATATATTTTATTTGCATTAAGTATAAAGAGGATAAAATGCAACTAGATTAATTTAAACAAAACTCTAAATTTACCTCTATCACCTAGTGGCTCGTCTTGGGTGAAGAAGATGTTAGGACACCCTCTCCAATCCAATCCCACGTATGGATATGAAACCATGTCTAATTGAGGCTCGTCCTTGCCGCCTACCATTTTGATCACCTCCGCAGTGATCTTGGCTGAAAAGTTTGACTGCCCCCTCTTGGGCATCATCTGCCCCCACATGCACATATACACATCTGTCATCAACATAGGAGCGCGCCATTCAAAATATGGACTGGTGGTCAGAAATCTCTCAAAAAATAAACAAAACAAATCTGAACTGAAAGGGAAGTTCACCCTCCCAACAATACACGCACGACATCAACTAAGTGAAAAAAAATTGTCGTCAAAAAATAGCAAACCACCTAACGCATCTAGGTGCCTGCACTAAATAATCAACATGATATAATAGAGGGAAACTAATGCAATTCCTGTCAGTGATGAGATGCGTGATGGTCGTCACCAACAAAGAGAATCACTTCACGTCCTCTCTACCAAAATTAGCAATGGAAAGCTGCCCACCGCGCACCTCAAACTAAGCATGGTCGATGATGTTGGGATCAACATATATTTAAATGTAGACTAGCTGAGTCGTTGCTACAGATCCAGTTGGGAACTCAAGGAACTGAGGAAATTCCTCACCTCTCCTAGAGATCCCAATGATAAAATGTATGTCCTCCTCAGTGGGTTGGAACCACTGATTGCGACCAACTCGAAACGCCTACCTGTGATGATCCCAGCATTCGATCAATTGGTTGAGGAATGTATTTTTTCCCTTGAGTGATGTTGCCTCCTCATATAACTTGAGGAGGCCGACAACCCTCAAGAGGTGTCTCATTTGAGGAGTAATGGGACTAGTGTATAAATCTCTCTTCCTCTCCCTGGCCTCCCACTCTCTCTGGAAGTTGTACTGATCAACTCATGCTTCCTGATGCTATGTAGAGTTGCGACGTTGATGTATCTATTACACATATAACATCAATCAGTCTCATAAATATACATATAAAAGCATTATATCTACTAAAATCAAATATTAATTTTTTTGCAAAAAAATGACACAGTGCACCAATAAAATATTAATGCATCCCCCCCCCCCCGAATGAGGGTGACTTTACGGATATGGCCGAGCATGAGCAAGAATATGTGTAGACCACAGCTTCCCTCCACACGATGACTCATATAACCCCTCGCCATGCTCATTTATGAGCCCCTCTCTCCAATTCCTTTGTTTGTAATGTAGTAAGTCCTTTCTACCTTTCATCGAGCTATTTGGCGTACCTGGTTAATGATGTCTTTCCTGTGTAAATTAATGGCCCCTCAGGAGGCTTACAATCCACCTTTTAGCATAACTAAGTCCAGTTTTTATGCATTTCAAACTGGAAATCTAGGCAGACTTTCCTCTCTTAGTCAATTTGGTAGATTTTATTGTGTCTCGTTCAATCCAACTCTCGTTGGGACTTGGTTCCTTCTGGGCGCTTTGGTCTTGTGGGTTATTCGGGATATCTCCTAGTCTTAGATGGCTCAAGGGCTCTCGTTCTGTTGCCACAATTCACATTTGGTGAATCCTGTTAAAATGGCTTGCAGACTTTGTGCCATCCCCCGTCGTGGTAACAGAGGTAGAGGGCCTCATGGTAGATGCGGTCGTGGTGGTTTAGCAGACAATGGTTATGAAAAATCTATCCCACACCATCTGAGAACAATTCTAGATGATTGGGAAGAAGAAATTATTTTGCAGCAATTGGTCAATTAGAGGGCTCGTATCAAGCGAGGACATTATTGGTTGGTCAAGAATTCATTGGCCCAGCTTATCTTGTAGTCTCAGGATTTCTCGCAAGGGAATTCTCCAACACCCTCTCCTTCCCCTACTCCAGCTCCAACTCTTCATTCTTCAACCTCTCCAGTTGCTTCCCAAGTCTCCAAGCCGATGGTGCAGCATGGACCTCAACAAGGCAAGGAAATTCAGCAACCAGTGGACAAAACCAATATAGCTTCAACCAATGGACATAAGTGCAAGCATGTGGATGGAAAATGCATGGTTAACCTTTCCTTATTCTTGAAGATGGCACCTCTACCTGCAAATTCGGTTCCCAAAACTACCTCCATCTCTAAGGATTATCGCTGCCCAATCATTAAGGGGCTTCTGGACAATGCAGATACCACCTACAAGTCCAAGTAACTCTGTTGTTTTTTCTTTCTCTTCTTAATTTGTTTTCATTTGCATGTTGATAGACACTTGGCATCTGGTCCAAGGGACGGGTCGAATTCACTACAAGGAAAAGGCCCTTTAGCGGAGGTTATAGTGTATGCTCCTCACAAAAGAGCCCAAATATTCGTTTCTAGTGGTGTTTAATTGCGGAGGCGAGCGGACGAAGGTTTTAGCGAAATTTTTATTTTAGTGCACTTTCAACATAATCGCATCAGTTCATCTCTACCCTATACGCACCATTGTGTTCACAAGTGCATCCTAATTTGTCGCACCGCGACCCAAAAACATCTTTACCAAACAAAAATAATTTCCAAATAACAATAGCGGTGCGTTACATCACATACACCTGCACTAGTGCGTTACGTAGAAATAACCGCACCGCCAACTTTTTTATTTAAGAAATAAAATATTTTAGTATAAAACTAAACACGGTGCGGTCATTAACGATAATCGACCCGGTGTGTTTCGTCAAACTCGAACGCACTGGACATTATTTTATAATCTATATGGATGTGTGTGTGTGTGTGTGTGTGTGTGTATCTTGAAAGTCTACAACAATGCATCCTTAGTTAAACACACCGATGTGTTCCCAAAACCGTAACGCACCGACATTCGATTTATCAAAAATTAAAAAAATATAATTTATAATCGACAAAATATTTTTAAACATTCCCGGTGCCCTAACTAATCTTTACACATCCATGTGTGTTTATCAACAAAATGAACCGGAGAGCATTTTATTAAAAAATATATATATATTTTAACATTGGCTAAATCCAGTGCATGCGACCTTGAATCGCACCAGTGTGTGTAGAGAAATACAACGCACAAACAAGCATTTTATTAAAATATATATATATATATATTAACATCAGATAATTCCGGTGCATGTGGCTTTGGATCGCATTGGTGCGTCCTAACGTCGAACACACCAGTGCATGGTTTAATAAAAAAAATTACCGTGGTCGAAAAATCATTTTTACCCACCTTCAATGCGTCTGATCCCCTCTGCACCGATGCCGCCCTTCACCTACCTGGACGCCCTGACATCCGTGGTCCACATGGATGAATCATTGTATTCTATTGGTGGTTCTGTTCGCTTGAATTTTTCCAAACCGTTTTGGAAAAATTCATATTTACCATACATCGCCAATATGCCTCCCCAACGCGTCGTTCAACAGGTAAAATGTTTATTACTTCACAAAATAATTTTTTAGCGGTTTAGTTTTTAAAATTCACCATTAAATTTACATTTTTTTTTAAATAAAAATTTTGTGCAGTGCGTTCGAAACATTCGGCTCACACCGCTAAACGATGCACCCTATAAAATTTTACAGGGCGCACCGCAAGCGGTAAAAAAAAAAACTTGAACGCACCGATAAGCACGAAAAAAAAAAACCCACCAATGGTCACTGGTGCGTTACACATTTAAGAGAACCGGCCTTCCGGTGCCCTTAAATTTAATACACGAACCGGTAACCACACCATTTATTAAAAAAATAATAGGCGTTTCTTACGCTACTCATGCACACAGGATGTTGGTGCAATGATGTGGCGTAAGCGCACCATTGATACACCTTCTAAAACACTAAATTCTCATAGAAACTAGTGTGTTTAGTAGAATAAAGGGTATCAAAGTTCAAGTGCTTGTTATTGTATAGCACACCGGTATTGGTACAATAAAACCTTAATCATTTGTACAGTGTGTGTATGTCACATCATCGCATCAGGAACGGTAAAATTATGTGAAATAGGCGCACCGATTACACTTTTGATAAACATGTGAAAACACAATTAACGGAGCTCCTATGTCACGTCAAGGCACCGATGGTACAGTGCACTAACATGACATAGGTGCACTGTAAATATATTTAAAATAATTTATAATTTTTAAATTCGGTGTGTTTGCATAATGATGCGCTAATAAGACTTAGGTGCACCGTCAAATTCAAATTCAAATTTTTGATATATAACTCTCGATGCGGCCTATATATCGTAGCACACCGTTTGTCGATGCCTCCAGTATATAAGCACATCGGTTACAGACTCGTGAACACACAATTTTTGGTGCTCCTATGTCACATCAAGACACTGATTCACAGTGCACAGACGTGGCATAGGCGCACCATGAATATCTTTCAAATAATTTATTGTTGTTTAAATTCGATGTGCTTGAGTAACCGTGTGCTAATAACATTAAGGAACACCATAGAAATCAATTTTAAATTTTTTGATATATAATCGGTGCGTCATAGATATTGTAGTGCACCGCTTATGGGTGCTTCCAGTATATAAACGCACCGGGGTCAATGCATTCTAATATTTATGGTGCACAGGTTTTCTTTTTTGGAAAAGCTTTTAATATTTGATTTTGGTAGATATAATATTGTTATAATTCTTTTATATGTATGCTTATGAGACTGATTTATATTATATATAAAATAGAGACGTGATATTCATGAGGCACAACAGCATTGCGAGGCAGAGGTAGATCGGTTCAACTTCTGCAGAGAGTGGGAGGCCAGGGAGAGGGAAAGAGATTTATACCCTCATCCCAATACGCCTTAAACTAGACACCTCTTGAGAGTTGTAGGCATCCTCAATTTATATGAGGCGACATCACTCAAGGATAAAAGTACGTTATTATCCCAGTTGATCGCATGTTGGGATCATTTTAGGCAGTCATTTCAAGTTGGTCCTGATGAGTGGTTCCATCCCACAAAGGAGGACATTTACTTTATCATCGGTCTCTCTAGGAGAGGTGAGGACCTTCCTCAGCTCCCTAAGGTTCCAGCTGTATATGTAGCAGCGACTCAGCTAGTATATGTTCATAGATATGTTGATGACAACATCCTTGAGCCTTCTCAGTTTCAGTTGCGCAGTGGGAAGATTTCCATTGTTTCTTTTGGTAGAGAGGATGTGAGGTGCCTTTCTTTGTTGGTGACGACTATCGCACTTTACACCAGTGATGGGAAGCGCATTATCTACCCTTTATTATATTATGTTGATTCTTTAGTGTAGGCTACTAGATGCATTAGGTGGTCTGTTATTTTTTTACAACAATTTTTTTATGCTCTCAGTCGATGTCGTGCATGTATTGGCAGGAAGCCGAAATTCCCCTTTGGTTCAGAGCTGTTTTGTCTATTTTTTGAGAGCTTTCCAGCAACTAGGCCATCTTTTGACCGATGCCCTCCTAGGTTGATGACAGATGTGCGTATGTGCATGTGGGGGCAGATGATGCCCAAGAGGGGGAAGCTAGAGTTTCTTACGAGGATCACTGTCGATGTGCTTGACATTCTAGGCGGTGAGGAACAACCTCGATTAAATATGGTTGCATATCCATATGCGGGATTGGATTGGAGAGGGTGTACCAACAACTTCTTCACTCGGGATGAGCCACCTGATCACAAATTTAAATTTAGCATTATGTTTAATTTAACCTATTTTAATTTTATTCTCGTTATACTTATTGCAAATGAGATATGTTTTAAATTGTTATATTAAATTTGTCAAGCACTCTATATGCAGATAAATTATTACCAACACACAGAGCATACGAGATTTATTGTCAACCCGAGAAAGTATTTTTATTTCAAAGGATAAATGCACAATCTATGCTTAAACACCAGATCACTATCATTGAATACTTTAATCTCCTAACAGCTATGTTCATCCCAAGGAGCTGTGTAATCCCAGTTGCTGTCTAAATACCATAATTTCAATTCCTTCCTACCATGCATCAACAAGAAATAAAATAAGGTTCAAAGACAATTGCTGATGAAAAGAAATCTTATTCACATCCTAGGACAGGTAACTCACTTCTTCAATCTGATCACTTTTGAAAACCATAAGCAGAAACTGAATATTAATCTAGAAATTCAAATTACAAAGGATTGAGTTCAGCTGTTCTAAGAGATTGAATCACAGGAATGAAAATCAACAGTCATAACAGAAAGATAAATTGCAGAGGCTCATGGGATCACAACTTAACTGCGAGATGAACAAGGTTGTGTACAATTGTCACACAAATTGCATAAAGTTTCTACTCAGTCGATTGTCACTCTGTATTACTTGCCAGTTTCAAAGAAACATAATCTTAATTATACTGGAAATCCACACCCAAATTACTACTGCTGCGTACAAAAGAAATATCATAAACAAACCATCACACAACAATCAATTAAAGAGTCCTAATTTAACTCAGCAATCCCTGTGGAATACGGGCCCAGCCTTCACACAGAGACGCTGGTTGAACAACACAAGCTCCTTTAACTCAGAGGTAACTCCTTATATTAACAGAAGAATGATTACACAGTTGCATTTGCTGCTAATACAATGAATTAATTATCTGTTGTTCAACCCCCTAGGTCGAGGCAGCTCCCCATATTTATACATACAAATCATAACATCCAATCCTAATAACGGGCAGCCATGAAGATCTCTGATCTTCAGGCGCCCTAAATAACTAGCTGTTACAATACGTGGCAGAGTAGAGACATAAAAATATGAGAAAGCTGTCAATTGGCCCAAGAGTGGCGATCCTTCCAGATCACAACTAGACTCGAGCAGCAACATACTCAAGATAGTGCATTCTGTTACAGCTGCCCTGTCACAGCTCCACCTAGGATGTTGTATTGGAACCATGTGCCTTAATTGATGATTCGAGCCCCGAGGATCCTTTTTAAGCAACGAACATCCCTTCTTTCAATACTTGTTCAGCCCCACCTTCCTGCAGTCCACTTATCTCAAACTACCTTCATAAATCATAACATGTTAGCACAATTGAGAGATACACAGCTTTAATTATCACAATCATAAGCATTAATAAAATAAAGCAATGATCAGTCATACCTTGGCAGTTTGGGGGAATAAAGTGAGGATAATAGGTCTGATTATCATGCTAAATGGTGTAGGACAGAGGAAGGAAAGGTGATCAAGGATGATTAGAAGGGGCCAATTATGGGCTCAACAAAATTCATGTTTAATGAAATTGTCTATTTACTATTGTGTACTATATATTTTACAGATATTGGCACTTTTGATGGTGATGTGGAGCCTCCTCCATTGCAGGGTGATGAGGATGAGGACATACAGATGCAGTATCAGCCGTAGGTGCCTCATCTAGCCATACCTGGCC
The DNA here is from genome assembly GCA_027924585.1 of Larix kaempferi. NCBI lineage: Eukaryota > Viridiplantae > Streptophyta > Pinopsida > Pinales > Pinaceae > Larix > Larix kaempferi. The sequence goes on along the minus strand of BSBM01000361.1, from coordinate 66,798,168 downwards.
TTCGATGGAGGCATGACCAAAGGTTCAGATAGGATATCGTAGATAGGCTAGCTATATTATTAGAGGATTGAGGGATTCGGACTGTTCCTGTCAGGGAGATTCAGAGGCAGGACCGATACATTGAGCTATGGAGGATGCTTCCTGTTGATATGAGTATATTAATGCAACACAATGTTTGTTCTTTCATTATTTTAGATGCCATCCCTCGTGGTAGTTCATCGTCTGATGAGGGAGGATATTCTCAGCCTCCTAGTCCACCTCCTTCTCCATCAATTGCTTCGACTGGTGGGGGAGACTCCACATCCACTCCACCTCCTCCTCAGACTCCACCTCTTACTCCTACACCTTCAACATCTCATCCACCCCCTCCTCCTCCATGTCCCCGACCTCCATCACCTCCTTCATTGTATCCTCCACCTCCCCCTCCTTCGATGGATCCAGCATCTGATATTTTACACCTATCTGACCTACTAGCCTATATTAATCCATCACCTCCTTCATCAGTTACTCCACCTCCCCCTCCTTTGATGAAACCACTAGTCCCCTCAGCTGTGGAGAGGATGCTCAGATCTGGTGGGATGATCCATATTGCTAGAGATCATGTCTTTCCTACTGATCTATATGATAGATTATTTCCTAGCAGACATATTGATCATGCCTCTAGCTCTACCACTGGAGGTGTTGATACATCTGGTGGGTCGACAAATAGTAGTGATGATGATATGGTTTAGGGGCTGGACTATACATGTATTTCTAACATTTATCGTCATTTTGATGCTATTGTTTATATATATATATATATATATATATATATATATATATATATATATATATATACGTCATTTTTCATTTTGCAGATGTTGATGTTGATGTTTATTTATATGTCAATGGTCCAGATGTTATGTTAGGTCAGGTTCGATGATGTTCATTAGATGTTTGTGTTTTCCATTTTACATGCGTTGATGTTGATGATTATGTTGATGCTTATTTATATGTTGATGGTAATGTACTTGTGTATGTTAGGTCAATTTCAATTATGTTCATTATGTTAGAAAATGTAACTTGTGTTTTGTTACATGTTATTGTTAGATCATATGTGTGTTAGGTGATGTTTAAATCTATAATATGTATATGTTAGATTAATATGAAGTAACGTAATGTTTATGATGGTACGTTCATGCTTATTTTTATTAGTTTTATGTTAATGATGGTATGATGGTGTTTATTTTTATGTTTGTTAGATGACAACAATGAGATTAATGATGATATGTTTATGTTTACATAATATAATTGTAAAATTATCATTGAATTAAATATGTTTATGAATTTTGTATTGATAATGGATGAAGTTGTGACAACTAGCTATATGATTTATGTTAATTGTTGTATAATTTCTCATAGTATCATGCTTATGAACATTAAAAAAAAATCTAAATTATATGAACGTGAATATGACCTATCAATGTATCATTCAAGATTTTTAATTTGTTGTGTAACATCCCCGGACCTCCCTTCTGGTCTTCTGAGGCCACCGAGGACCCCGCGTTACTTTTTTTTTTCTTCTTTTGCTTCCAAAACTATACACAGTCGCAATGTACTCAAATCCGCAATCCACCATTACGATCCACAGTCCGCAACTACACCTTTCTGCAATCCGCAATCCGCAATTGCTCCTTTCCGCAATCCGCAACTGCACCTTTCCGCAATCCACAATTGTGGGAGTCGAAAATGTAGACGTCCAACTTCCAACTTTTGGAAACTCATCCTTCCGCAATCCACATTGCGGAAGTTGGAAATGAGGAATTCCAACTTTCAACTTCCGGAAAACTTCCCTTTCCACAATCCGCAATCCGCATTGCGGAAGTCCAACTTTCAACTTCTAGAAACTTCCCTTCTGCAATCCACAATCCGCATTGCGGAAGTCTGAATTGAGGAAGCCCAACTTCAAACTTCTGAAAACTTCCCCTTCTGCAATCCATAATCCACATTGCGGAAGTCGGAATTGTGGAATCCCGACTTCTCTATTTCTGCAGTTTACCAAGGAAAACTACTAAGGGGCATAACTTCCTCATCCGGAGTCCAAATGAGGCAAGGTTGGTACCGTTGGAAATATCTTGGGGAGATCTATCCAATGGTAGAATCCCCTACTCAGATGAGGCATCTAACCTCCTCATTTTCTTATCTTAATTTCTATCTATAAACCTTCCAACAAACTTCCCAACCCTTAACAGATCTCTACCTATCTCCTGCCATAACCCATCTTTCCTCTGTCCCACAGAGCAGTCTAATATTACCTCAGGACACATAACCATCCCCGTGATTAGTAAGGTTAAACAGTCCATTACAAGGTTAAGCATCTCATAACAACATATATAATAACTAGAAACTAAGGCTAACCATACATCTAGTACCTATAAATTAGCAAGGCATTAACTCATGCAACTAAATGAAGTATTCAACCTGTACTCAACCTTCCACTCAGGCTTACACATGTTTTAACTATTATTTCCATTCATATAACATTCATTCAATAGTTTAAGCAACACAGCATAATAATAATACATGAAATGACATCATTCATTTCACAGAATACTTATCTTTGTATCTTGAAGTTGCCCCAGCAACTAGATAAGTGAGAGCAACGTTCCACCCAACCTTAGGTCTTTGTCCATCCTATACTCTTTCAGCTGAGAGACCACCCCCAAGCTGGGATATGTATCCACTTAGGAGGGCTAGGTAGGCTCTCTAATATTCAAGATCCACTTCAATGCTAAACCAACCTATAGTTGGGTTTATCAAGCAATCCAGGAAACATACTCATGCTAATCCACCCTGCAGTTGGGTTTGTCAAGCATACACATGCTAAGACAACCTACAGATGGGTTTATCAAGCATACAGGATAACAAGGAGGATATTGTTAAGCCAGTGAGCTCAACCACAGAGCTACAGACATCTCAATCACTCAGCAACTATGGCACCTACGTTATCCACCTCACCCAACACAAGGAAGGCCCTCTTCTCTGCTACACAATCCCTTAAGGTCCCTTCCCTTCCAATGCTATTCAGGGTAGGCCTAAGAAGGTCCAACTACTAGTTCCATGAGATCATAGTCTTCACCGGGTTTATTAATCCTTCCATCCTTACATCCTATCTTTTATGTCTGCTAAACACATTGATTCATTCCAGAGCTGCGGACTAAGCTCTATCCCGCAACTCAACTCTCTGTTCATGGAATTTCGGGCTTCACACAACTTCCTCAAGTTATTCATGCCCCGTAGTCCACCTTCGAACTCGCCTTCAGGGATCTACTCAAGGATAACACATACGTGCGGGATTCCTCTGGCTTTCAATTTCACTACTTCGGCCCTCTCTGCGTCTCAGGGTCTCTCCCAAAGAAGAATGAATCCTCCCCCAACCCAGATCTCTGCGCCGTTTTTTTATCCCTTGCGAATATCCTCTGTGGGCTTTCCTTCTCCATGTCCTGTAACTGAATCCGTACCCGTAAAGGGAATCAAAATGGTTACTCCTGCCCAAGTGGCAGGACGGGTCACCATCCCACGACCCCCTCACCTCTCCCTAGTGGATACCTTCACCCCATTCTCATTAGTTGCCTCACTTAGCCAGTTTTGGGTATTTCATTGCAATATTAAACATTTACATCGATTACAAAATCTCATGGCTTAACAGCAGATGAATAGTCCAATTGTCAAATACTTGCCTATGAAAGCAAACCTTAAACATCTACTAATGGGGCCTTGGCCTTGAGCTCCATACTAGGATCAACACACATTGCACAAACACAATATTTACATTGAGGCCAATAATTACTATGGCAGGGTAGGGGTATTACAAGTCCCTCCCCCTTAGAACAACACCATCCTTGGTGTTCTCAAAACTGAACAAAAACGAGAATGCCTCTCTCATGGCATCCTCTATCTCCCAGGTCACCTCTTATGGACTAAGGTGCTTCCATTGCACCTTTACCTGTCTGATGGCTCACCTCTGGAGTAAGATACTCTTCCTGTCGAGGATGCATATAGGCTCCACTTGGAATTCTCCCTCTGGTTACACCTGTATCACATGCCAATTAATGATGTGATTAGGTTCATGTACATATTTCTTAAGCAAAGAGACATGGAAAACATTATGAGCTTTCATGTTAGCAAGTAATGCAATCCTATATGCAACTGGTCTTATTCTATTAAGGACTTCAAATGGTCCACAATATCTGGGTGCCAACTTGGCACCATTGCCCAACTTCATGGAGCTCTTCCTTGGTCTCACTCTCAAGTAAACATGATCCCCAATCTAGAATGCTTTGTGCATTCTCTTCAAATCTGCGTAACTCTTCTATCTATCCCAATTTGCCTTCAAATTCTACTTGATCTTAACAACTTCTTGTTCCATATCTTCAATCATCTCTGGTCCAAGCACTACCATGTTTACTGGGCTGTCCCAATTCACTGTATTTATGCATCCTTTTCCATACAAAACTTCAAAAGGGCTCATCTTCAATGATGCCTGGTACCCATTATTGTAGGAAAATTCTACCAAGTGTAGGTAGTCCTCCCACTTGGATGGCTTATCCATCACATACGTCCTTAACATGTCTTCAAAAATCTGGTTTACTCTCTCGGTCTGACCATCTGTTTGAGGATGATAGGATGTACTGAAATTCCACTTATTCCCCAACTCTTGAAATAATCCTTTCCAAAAATTGGAAGTGAATTTTGTGTCCCTGTCTAAAACTATTGCCTTGGGCAATCCATGCAACCTAAATATCTCTCTCATGAAGATATTTGCAACGTCATTGGCCGTGTGAGTAGACTTAACTGGAATAAAGTGAGCTGCTTTTGATAGCCTGTCCACTACAACCATAATGGAATCATGTTTCTTCACAGTCATGGGAAAACCTGTTATAAAGTCCATAGAAATCACTTCCCACTTCCACTCTGGAATGGGTAGTGGCTACAACAACCCTGCTGGATGTTGATGCTCTACCTTGACCTGCTGACACTTTTGACATCTAGCAATATACTCTTATATGTCCTTCTTCATCCCATGCCAAAAGTATTGTTTTCTTCTGTGGTTATAGTATTCTGATATCCTAGGTGGCCAGAATATGGCTTATGGTGTATCTCACTCAACACAAGCTCCTTCAACTCTGCACAGTTTCGAATGTACAGTCAGGAATTTTGGTACATAAGGACATCATATTCTCCAATATGATATCCTGCACACTTTTTATCCACCTTGCCCTGTTGTAACTTCTCCTTGATTTGTAGGTAAGTTTCATCACTAGTTTGAACTTCAATGATCCTTGATTTCAAATCTGATTTACAAACACTCATTGTTGCAACATGAAACTTCCTACTGAGCGCATTAGCAACCTTATTCTCCTTTTCTTTGACATGCTTAATGTCCAAATCAAACTCACAAAGAAATTCCATCCATCTAGTCTGTCTGGCATTTAGATTTGGCTAGTCAAATAAGTATTTTAAACTCATGTGGTCTGTCCTAAGTTCAAATATTCCTCCCAACAAATAATGCCTCCATTTCTTGAGAGCATGCACTATGGCTGCCATCTCTAAGTCATGTGTGGCATAGTTCATTTCATTATCCTTCAACTTCCTTGACTCATAGCTAATTACAAATCCTTCTTGCATGAGTACTCCACCCAATCCTTCCATGCAAGCATCTATTCATACCACAAAATCTTTATTTGGATCTGCAATCTTTAGAACAGGAGCACTGGTAAGTAATTCTTTTAACTTCTGAAAACTCCTTTCACACTTCTCGGACCATATAAATTTGACTTCCTTCCTTTGTAATGCTGTAATGGGATTAGCTATCTTGGAGAAACTTTCAATGAATCTTCTATAGTAACCTGCAAGGCCCATAAATGATCTTACATCTGCAACAATTCTTGGAGTAGGCCAGTCCATTATGGCCTCAATATTCTCTAGGTCTACTGCAATACCTTCTGCTGAAATGATATGTCCCAAATAATGTACCTTCTGCTGAAATGATATGTCCCAAATAATGTACCTTCTCTTGATAAAAGTCACACTTGCTCAGCTTTGCATACAGCTGGTGTTCTCTAAGGACTTGCAGTACCATTCTCAAATGTTTAGTATGCTCTTCTTCATTCTTTGAATACACTAGAATTTCATCCAAGAATACAATCACAAACTTATCCAAGTATTTGCTGAAGACACTATTCATCAGACACATGAAAGTAGTAGGTGCATTGGTGAGACCAAATGGCACCATAGTGAACTCATGGTGTCCATATCTAGTTTTGTGAATGTCTTCATCCTTTATCTTCACTTGATGGTAGCCAAGCCTCAATTCAACCTTGGAAAACACTTTAGCTTCCTTCATCTGGTCAAACAAGTCATCAATTCTTGGCAATGGATACTTGTTCTTGATTGTTACCTTATTTAGCTGCCTGTAATCTATACATAGTCTTAAGGTCCCATCCTTCTTTTTAACGAACAACAAAGGTGCACCCCAAGTAGATACACTTGGTATAATATACTTTTTGTCCATTATTTTTTGCAGTTGCATCTTTAATTCTATCAGCTCAGGTGTGCTCATTCTATAAGGGGCTTTGGAGCTTGGTGTTGCTCCTGGAACAAGTTTAATGGAGAAATCAATGTCTCTCTTGGGTGGTAGTCCTGGCACTTCATCTAGGAATACATCTTGGAATTCCCACAACAACAGAAAGTCTTCTAACTTTGTCCCTTTATCCTATGTTGAATCTGATATATGCACAGCATATAATTGACAGCCTTTCTTATAGAACTTTCTCAGCTATAAGGCTGAAATATTCCTTATTGAAACTTGTTTTGGAATTCCTTTGACCAACCCTGGTCTTCCTTCATCATCAATACACTCAATTACCTTCTTGTAGCAGTCAAGCTTGGCTCTATGCTTCTCCAACCAATCCATGCCTATTAGGGCATCATAATATCCTAAAGGTAGTACATTCAATTTTACCTTGGTGGAAAGTCCATTCAGTTCTACAGGACATTCCACCACTACTTCACTCACCTTTCTCTTAGTCCCGATGGCTAGCTGAACTAACCAAGACTTACTATGTTTCACTTTACCAAGTGAACAACTTTCAACCACTTTAGGGGACACATAACTATGAGTGAATCCTGGATCAATTAAAACATAAATAGATTGCTTAGCAATATTACCTTCAACTTCTACCATTGTTGATTGGTGGTCTGCCTGGTGGTCATCCAATGCTGCATAGATTCGAGGTGTGGCTCTCGCCATATCTTCTATTGTGGTTGATTCTCCCAAGTTGTGCAAGCTTTGAGGATTACATCTTTGATTTGGGAAATCACTAAGCATGTGGTTGTCCCCACATCCCCAACACTAAAGTGGTCCTTTTGAGGTTTTCTCTGTTGTTACCACTAGTTTGAATCCACTTCTTGTTGGTTGTCCTTGTGGAAAGTTTCTAGTTTGATTCTTGAAAGGTGTCTTGAAGCCACTTCTCCTTGGTTCAAATCCTCCTTTGGGTTTTCCTTTCCGTGCTGGCTGAGTATTTGTCTTTCCTTTATTCTGCTCATAACAAAGCATGGCCATCTTGATGGCTTCATCCAAACTTGGTGGATGGAAAAACTCAATCCCATCCCTGTAGTTCTATGGTAGGCTTCCAAGGAAACACTGAATCTTCACCCTTTCATTCTTGATGTAGTCTACATACCTTAACAATTCCAATAATTTATGAACATGTTCCTCCATGGAATTCTGCCCCAATCTGAGTTCATTGAACTCCTTTCTCTTGTTGTCATAATACCTAGCTGATAGGTATTTCTCCTTAAATTATTTCTTGAACCGGTCCCAGCTGATCCTTCTTTCACTGGTTCTCTTTATTCTCATGAGATGTTCCCACCAAATAGAAGCTCTGCCATTTAGATTGTAAATGGAAACTCTAGCCTTCTCACTTTTTGAATAATCGTGCATTTTAAAATACTTTTTCATTCCAAGAAGCCATGCTTCTGCCTCTTGGCCTGTCTTTCTTTCTCCATCAAAGGTAGGAGCTCTTGCTTTTCTAAAATCTCCTTGTGGAATCCCTCTGGACTTCCTTCCTCTCTCAATCCTGTTGTAAGTGTACCTTGGACTTCTCTGAGATTCCCTCAAGCATTTTTATTTACTGGAATGAGATCCCGAAGAGGATGCTCTGTGCCTTCTGCTCACAGAACCCCTTCTATGGCTTGGATTCCTTTGCCTGGAACGGCCTCTGGAATGGCTGACGGCATTCGTTTCCTCTCTGTCCATATTACTTGGATTGGACCCCATGTTTACTTTCTAATGCATGTCAGTGAGGCTATGCAGAATGGATGCATTGAGCTGGTGCTGCTCTTCTTCCGCCTTTATCAGCCTCTCATTAAAGCTTACCATGGTTTCAAACAAGTCCTGGGGAGTCACCCGCTCCCTCCTTCCATTATAGGTTGTTTCCACATGTTCTTCTTGCATGTTTTCCCCCAGCACATCTTCTTCAAGCTCGTATGGATTCTGCGCATCATTAACGGTCACCATTCTTGTTTTCTGACACACGGCCTTGTTGTATGCTTCGATTGTAACCTGCTGCAATCACTGTGCATGATATAAATGTTTATTAGATAGCATAGAACTTGAAACATCCATACAATCTAGAAATTACTCATTAAACAGTTAATAAACAAGAGTTTTGTTAGGTCAAACAGTGCCACGGGCATTTCCTTGCGTGTGATTCCTTCCACGGTTCGGCCCTAACAGCCCCAGTGTTGTAACTGAAGCTCACACTTTGGCCCAAATAGCCCCAGTGTTGTAACTGAAGTTCTGATACCACTCTGTAATATCCTCGAACCTCCCTTGTGGCCTTCTGAGGCCACTGAGGACCCGGCATTACTTTTGTTCTTCTTCTTTTGCTTCCAAAACTATACACCGCTGCAATGGACTCGGATCCACAATCCACCATTGTGATCCGCAGTCTGCAACTGCACCTTTCCGCAATCTACAATCCGCATTGCATCTTTCTGCAATCCGCAATTGCTCCTTCCCACAATCCGCAATCCACATTGCATCTTTCCGCAATCCGCAATCCGCAACTGCACCTTTCCGCAATCCGCAATTGTGGGATTCAGAAATGTGGACGTCCAACTTGTAACTTCCGGAAACTCATCCTTCCGCAATCCACAATCCGCATTGTGGAAGTCGGAAACGTGGAAGTCCAACTTTCAACTTCCAGAAAACTTTCATTTCCGCAATCCACAATCTGCATTGCGGAAGTCGGAATTGCAGAAGTCCAACTTTCAACTTCCGGAAACTTCCCTTCCGCAATTTGCAATCCGCATTGCGAAATCTCAACTTCAAACTTCCGGAAACTTCCCCTTCCGCAATCCGCAATCCGCATTGCAGAAGCCCAACTTCTCTATTTCTGCAGCTTACCAAGGCAAACTTCTAAGGGGCATAACGTCCTCATCCGGAGTCCAAATGAGGTAAGGTTGGTACCGTTGGAAAGATATTGGGGAGCTCTATCCAATGGTAGAATCCCCTGCTCAGATGAGGTATCTAAACTCCTCGTTTTCTTTTCTATATTTCTATCTATAAACCTTCCAACAAACTTCCCAACCCTTAACAGATCTCTACCTGTCTCCTACCATAACCCATCTTTCCTCTGTCCCACAGAACGGTCTAAGAGTACCTCAGGCCACATAACCATCCCCATGATTAGTAAGGTTAAACAGTCCATTACGAGGTTAAGCATCTCATAACAACATATATAATAACTAGAAACTAAGGCTAAACATACATCTAGTACCTGTAAATTAGCAAGGCATTAAACTCATGCAACTGAATGAAGTATTCAACCTGTACGCAGCCTTCCTCTCAGGATTACACATGGTCTAACTATTATTTCCATTCATATAAAATTCATTCAACAATTTAAGCAACACATAATAATAATAATACATGAAATGACATCATTCATTTCACAAAATACTTAACTTTGTATCTTGAAGTTGCCCAACCTTAGGTCTGTGTCCAGCCTATACTCTTTCAGATGAGAGACCACCCCCGAGATGGGCTATGTATCCACTAAGGAGGGATAGGTAGGCTCTCTAATAGTCAAGATCCACTTCAATGCTAAACCAACCTATAGCTGGGTTTATCAAGCAATCCAGGAAACATACTGATGCTAAGCCACCCTGCAGTTGGTTTTGTCAATCATACACATTCTAAGCCATCCTACAGATGGGTTTATCAAGCATATAGGATAATAAGGAGGATATTGCTAAGCCAATGAGCTCAACCACAGAGCTACAGACATCTCAATCACTCATCAGCTATGGCACCTATGTTATCCACCTCACCCAACACAAGGAAGGCCCTCTTCTTTGCTACACAATCCCTCAAGGCCCCTTCCCTTCCAATGCTATTCAGGGTAGGCCTAAGAAGGTCCAACTACTAGTTCCATGAGATCATAGTATTCACTGGGTTTATCAAGCGTGCCATCCTTACATCCTATCTTATACGTCTGCTAAACACATTGATTCATTCCAGAGCTGTGGACTAAGATCTGTCCCGCAACTCAACTCTATGCTCGCGGAATTCCAGGCTTCACACAGCTTCCTCAAGCTATTCACGCCCAGTAGTCCGCCTTCGAACTCGCCTTCATGGATCTACTCAAGAATAACGCATACGCGCGGGATTCCTCTGGCATTCGGCTTCACTACTTCGGATCTCTCTGCGTCTCAGGGTCTCTCCCAAAGAAGAATGAATCCTCCCCCAACCCAGATCTCCGCGCTGTTTTTTATCCCCTGTGAATATCCTCCGCAGGCTTTCCTTCTCCATGCCTTGTAATCGAATCCATACCCGTATAGGGAATCAAATCGGTTACTCCTACCCAAGTGGCAGGACGGGTCACCATCCCAAGACCCCCTCACCTCTCCCTAGTGGATACCTTCGCCTCCTTCTCATTAGCTGCCTCACTTAGCCAATTTTGGGTATTTCATTGCAATATTAAACATTTACAGCAATTACAAAATCTCATGGCTTAACAACACATGCATAGTCCCATTGCAAATACTTGCATATGAAAGCAAACCTTAAACATCCACTAGTGGGGCCTTGGCCTTGAGCTCCACACTAGGATCAACACACATTGCACAAACACAATATTTACATTGAGGCCAATAATTACTATGGCAGGGTAGGGGTATTACATGTTGACAATAGCTCAATTTACAATGACAAATATCAAATCTTTAATAGGAAGAAAAACAAATAGTTAATTAAAAGAACACTTTTTTCTCTCAACTAATGTAAATCCACAACTTGCATTCTCAAATTATATTATTATTATTAATCATTAAGTTGATTTGATCATCTTCAAGCCGTTTTTTATTTCTTATTCTCATTCAGAAAACAGTTTCAAACATTTGCAATTATAACGCTTAGCATTAATTACGACAAAAACATCATGAAATACAAACATTCAAATATTGATCATGTAGAAATTAGAGGGCACATTAAATTTTGTTGTTATAAATTTAATCATTGTTATCAAGGCCATAAATTTAGTCATTGTAGAGGTCAAGTACACTAGTAAAAACGTTGTTGGATTTACAATCTCCACCAAGGTTTCAAACGTGTCATTTTCTATGTTGGAGTTAACATTATAAATACAATCAAAAAATCCAAAACATTACATTATAACAAAAATTCAATTTAATAGAATCATATAATTAAAAAACATTACATTCTAACAAAAATGTCATAAATTAATGCAATTATAATTCTTAGCATAATTTATAACAAAAAAATCATGGAATACAAGCATTCAAATATTGATGGAGATATCAGAGAGCACCTTAGAATTTGTTGTACATTTCATTGTTATCAAGGCCATAAATGAAGTCATTGTAGAGTTCATCATTAATAAAAAAATTGTTGGATTTTCATTCTCCACCAAGATTTCAAACATGTCATTTTCTATGTTGGAGTTAACATTATAAATACTATCAAAATTCTGAAAACATTACATTATAACAAAATTTCAATTTAACCGAATCATATAATAAAAAACTGTTACATTCTGACGGAAATGTCATAAATTAATGCAATTATAATTCTTAGCATTATTTACAACAAAAACATCATGAAATTGAAACATTCAAATATTGATGGAGAAATTAGAGAGCACTTTAAATTTTGTTGTAAATTTCACTGTTATCAAGGCCATAAGTTAAGTCATTTTATAGCTCAACACTACGAAAAAAATTGTTGAATTTTCAATCTCCATCAAGGTTACAAATGTGTCATTTTCTATGTTCGAGTTAACATTATAAATACAATAAAAACATCAAAAAACATTACATTATAACAAAAATTCCATTTAATCGAATCATATAATGAAAAAAAAAACATTACAGTCTAATAGACATGTCATAAATTAATAATGCAATTATAATTCTTAACATTATTTATAACAAAATATTCATAAAATAGAAGCACTGAAATATCAATATAGAAATTTCAGACCAACTTCAAGTCAAGAATTAATAAATATGTGCCTTTACGTTCACAAAAATAAAATTGAATCATGTAAGTTGTTTTTCATGGTGTATATATATGTATACAAAAAATGAAATATGAGTAATCTGGACAGTGACATATAATTATTCTATACAATCATAAATTACTTCATAGCCATAAACCTATTTCGCATCATATAATTGGTTCTTAACCAAATGAAATTGTTTAAACACTGCATCCAGTAATTAACTTTCCATTTCCACCGTCATAAAATGAAAAATAAACAATATAATTAGACAATCAACGATAGCAATAACAAAATGATATCTCAATCTTTAAATGACAAAATAAAACATGTACATATCACTCTATGTTGCCATCGGCCTCATTATATTCCTCGATTGGCATGATAGCATTGTTGTTCTTAGAAACATGTTTAGATCTAGGGTCATGTCTTAATATGAACCACCAATATCTATCCAACACATCCAGGTGAAAGAACACTTGGTTGCAGTGTTTTGGGAAAACATAAGGCTCCTCACTTTCATCCCACATCTTTCTAGAGTTGATACATATCAACCCACTGTCACGATCTTCCTTTACATTATTCATGTCGAATGTGTCCCACCACCTGCACCTAAAAATAACACATTGGAAAGATGAGAAGTCCACTTGAATGACCTCTTGTATCTTTCCAACATAACCCAACATTCCTCCTACCAAGTGTTGGAGCATAGGCCGCAGCTATGGCAAAGCTGCCAAGTTTTAGGAAAAAGCACTAACTTTTGAAGCAAAAGTGCTAATTTTGAGGAAAAGCACCATTTTTGGGCAGAAATGAATAGTGCGCGGTATGGCGCCAGATGGACAAGCTCACCGCATATTGCGGGCCAAAAATCGTGGAGCTCGCGTGCACAAGTCAAAGGAAAGAGTAAATAAGGTGGCCGAGTAGAAAGCTCAACCACCACAGTAAATGAAGCGGCGGAATAGAGGGCTCAGCTGCCCTCATTAAGGAAAAGTACAGGAGTTATGGTTGCTCGGACCAAGGAAGAGCAATGGGCCGAAGCATTGAAGGCGAAGGACAAGGAGCGAAGAACGATGAAGCGGCGCCCATACCCGCGGTCTGCGCCGAAAATCGCGGAGTCTACAGGAAGCTGCGACGTGACTGCAAGAGGCGCTTACAGTACACCTAGCCGTGTCAGCGGTTAGGGTTTTGGGGGATCACTGTTGGGAAAAGCCCACAGTTTTGTAAAGGTGCGACCCTCAGGGCCACCTATATATATGTGTAATTGAAAATGGAAAAGGGTTAAATAGTTACTAAGTTACACGGACAGTCTAAGTTGATGTCTGAGTCATTTGTATTGTTGTATCTTTCAAGCTGTTAATGATCATTTTGTGCATGTAAGAAGGCCGCGATCTCGCAGGAAGACCGCTTGGCGTAAGGGCCATTGCATGTATCGACCAGTCACAAGAGGACTGAGAGGGGAATGTAATTGTATGTCTTTGTCATGGTAATATTTGTAGAAGAAGAGAATATATCTAAGAGAAGGGCTCCCAGCTGTGTGCGTGGAGTTTCCCAGAAAGATCTAAGGCTGCAGCTGTGTGCGCAGCGGAACTGTGTTATCCCCATCTCAAGATAATATAAAACACAGTTCCCATGGACGTAGCTTCCCTCCTGGAAGTGAACCACGTAATTCTTTTTGTTGTGGTGATGCTTTATGTGATTGCATTTCTTTGCTTTACTGTCTATGTTTCTATGAATGTTTCGCTATCTTTATGAATGATTATGTAAAGTAAATCCTGGAAGCTCCCTTAGAAGTTGTACTTGTGCATTGTCGAAGGAGTCTGTAAGAACACTGTCGCCGCAACGCTAAAGGAGTGTGTTACTGCGTTGTGGCGCAAGGGCAGAGACGATACATAGTGTATCGGAGGTAGCGGGTAAAAGACTCGTGCGCAGGTGCGGAGCTACTGCACAGCTCGGCTGAGAAGAGTGAGTTCCAGCGCGCTAGCGCTGGGGGACCTGTGAAAGAGTAAGACACTCTGTTCAGGGGTTACCTCCAAGAAGGGAAGAGAGAAGACTGTAGACTCCACACCACCTAGGTTAAGGAAACCTGATTCCTTAGCCCCCCCATAGCCACTTCGGGTGAGACTTCGGGTTGCTGCGCAGCTCGTTGCCGAAAGGGCCAGTGCGCCAAAGGGGTGTTTGTTGCTACGCATCCTGAAAACCCAAGTCTGTCCAGAAAGCAGCCAACAAATGGTTCCATTGCTGGCTTTAACCCTATTATTTTGAAGGCAATGTGGTGCTGGAATCCTACAGCTAAAGAAATTCAAGAGTGGTTTGATTTTCAAAGGCTAGAGAGTTCGCTGAACGTGAAAATAGAAGCCCTAGGCTTCAGACAGAGGACTGGTTGCAGAAGCATATTTATACTGAGCTTCACGAAATATTCTTTGTAACATTTGCACTCGAGTTGTATGAGTGGGTATTCAAGCTAGCAGATACTGGACCCACTGTGCATGTTGATCAACCTATCGTTTGGACGCCTGAGCTAGTTAGCATTTTGAAGCAGGTAGATAATCCTGTGTCCCGCGCAGTAGACTTTTGGTTGAACAGTCTGTTGGAAGGCTTCATCACCGAGTTTGCAGTAGATACGAGAAAGAGCTTCAGCGAGGCTGAGAGGAGCTTCTTCAAGCATACAGGGGTAAGTTCTTAAATTCTCTGAACTTGTGGATTAAAATGCTCTTATATGAAAAAGGAAAACTATGCATAGCTTCCGATGAATAGCATAGACAAGTAATGTCCACATATTATCATAGTGATCTTGAAGTTATTGGTTGCACTCGTAGTGGAAAACGGTATAAAGTAGGCCTCGATCAGCATTCTTTTGAGTCTATCCCAGAAGATAGCCGAGCTCGTAGAGCGAGCCATATAGAGAGACAAGGGAGTGCTCATATCCCTTATCACCCTTTTACACCGCAAAAGCCAGACGGGGCTCAGCATAACCCTGCAGTAACACCCTCTAGTAGCCCGCACGGTACTTCTAGCACTTCAGCCCCACCTTTGTTTAACCATCCCGGAGGCAGTGCCATAGCACCTCCATGTCAACCTAGCGCAAGAAGGATGGGTGATGACATGAAGCTACCAACCTTTAGAGGAACAGGGCTAGAAGACCCTGAGCAGCACTGGTTTCTATGTGAATCCATTTGGACGATTAAGCAAATTAATGATGATGATGTTAAGCTAGTTCAGTTAGCGACCACACTAAGAGAAAGAGCCTTAACTTGGTTTATGAAATACTCAGCAGCATAGAATAGGACGCTTGCTGATGTAAGAAGTGCTATGATTAAAGAATTCAAGAAACCTAAATCAGAATCACAATGCATAACAGAACTCAAAGACATAAAACAGTTACCTACAGAATCAGTATGGGACTTTGACCAGAAGTTCAAAGCCTTGATAGATCAAGTAAGCTTTGAGTTTGCACCGCAGCAGCATAAGGAATGGTTCATTGCTGCGCTGCTTCCTCATATTAGACTTCCTCTTATGCAACAGAATCTCACTACTCAAGAACAAGCTCTAGAGATGGCTATGAAACTAGAAGCTTCACCAATTGCTGGAACAAGAAACGATGTTGCACAGTTGCAGAACCAAATAGCAAACCTAACTTTGCAAGTGCATGATATTAAGAAAGGAAAGGATGTTAAAGAAGAAATTTGGTGTACAAAGTGTAGAGCACAAGGACATTCAAAGGACCATTGTCCTGTTTTCATAGATTATATTGCAACCGGAGCACCTAACCCTTTACCACAGGATCAGGGGCCTTGGTGTGAAATCTGTAGAACTAGAGGCCACAGACCACAAGAGTGTCACTTGTTACAGAAATATGTACAAACTCCAACGAATCTATATTGCAATTTCTGTAAATCAGTAGGCCATGATGAGAACAATTGCAGAGCATATGACCTTATGATAGAAAGAAAACATGATGTTTATAGAGTACAATCAGAACCACAGGGACCCACAGCAGGTCCGCAGTATGACCCAGCTCGCGAAGGCCGAGGAGGAAATTACAGGGGCCGAGGACGCGCAGGAGGCTTTGGTCGTGGAAGAGGACAGATCACTTGCTATAACTACAGAGATCAAGGCCATTATGCAAGGGATTGCCAAAACCCTACAACCACCTGCAGATACTGTAAATCTTATGATCATGTCATTGAAGAATGCCCTCAGTTGATGGCCAAGATGCAAGAAAAGAAGCCACGGGTTAACCAGAATATTCAGTTGATTGCAGCAGAAAAAAGAGAACTAGATCCCACAGTTAATATAGTGATGCGCAGTGGTGCAACCAATGGTGCGCCAGAGTCGAGAACTGGAAATCCAACAACACAATGGGTGCGCCGTGCTAATATTAAACCATCCCCGCTTGACCTACAGAATCAAAAAGAAGCATTCAAGCAAGCTCAAGAGTATTTCTCAGATCCGCGAGCTTCAAGTTCTGTTGCATTACCGCACAATGATATCAGACCGCATGTGCCAAGTCAAGAGAACCTGGTACAAGAGCAGGCTACTACATCTGGAAGGCCTGATGAGGAGGATACACTAGGCAGTGTTCATGCTTTCCTGAGAAGCTGCTTAAAGTTGTTACGCAATGAAAAATCAACTATGGAACTCCAACACCTATTGGATCAGTGTCAACAATCTACTTCGATGAACACAGCGCAGCGTGCTGTTCATCAGATTAGGAGTCATACTAGAACTGGAAGAGAGATGAGACTCACAGCGCAGATTGGAGCATTTGAAATGGACGAAGTCATTTTGGATTTAGGCTCAGAAGTTAATGTTCTCACCATGCAGACTTGGGAACAGATGGGTAGTCCTCAGCTTATCATATCTCCTATCCATCTAAGACTAGCAAATCAGCAACGAGTTTCTCCATTGGGCAGATTACCCAATGTACCCATTGATATTGAGGGAGTAAGAAGTTCTGCAGACTTTGAAGTAATCAAAATTCTGGATGACAGTAGACCTTACCCAGCACTTTTAGGCATAGACTGGGCATTTGATAATCTAGCTGTCATTAATTTGAAGAAAAGACAGATGACCTTTGAGGATGACCAGATTAGGGTCATTGCACCACTTGATCCCCTTCAAGGACCACGGTATATTGAACCCATTCGAGCAGAAGAAGAAGTGCGCCACATGGAAAGTTTGTATCAGATGACTGCTAGTCATAATGATTATGTCAATCCCACAGCGGATGGCCATATCAGCTGGCGATGTGATAGCTCGTGCGCATCAGATACAGAAGCAGGACTGGAAAACTGGCAGAATCGCTTACATGAGGTTTCTGCAAGGCGTTGTGCCATGACGACTAAATCCATTCGATGGATTGGCAAAGAATTGAATAACACTCCAATATTTGATGGTTTAACTGGAGTAAGTGAATTCATACATGCATATGAACAAGAAATCCCAGATGAGCAGCGCATACAAGCATTGGATGTAGCACTGCGCACTACACCCGCAAGATGGTGGGGTGCGCATAAAGAAAATATCAACACATGGCAAGACTGTCGCAGGTTGATACTGCACAGATTTCAAGAGACTACAGCAGGAGTTGTGTTCAAATATGATGGACAGAGTGACCCCAGGTCACACGTTGAAGCATGTATTCAACAATGGTCAGATATTCCAGAGGATGAGTGGGTTCACCTATTCATCCACACGTTGGATATAGTTCCAAGGAACTGGTACACTGAAACAGAATTGCGCAGAGGCACTATCACTTGGCCTCTCATGATTGAAAGTTTTCAACTCACTTTCATCTTTGAGTCAGAACATCCAAGCATCGATCAGGATTTAAAGTGTATTAGAAAGAAGATATTTGGACAATGTCCTTTACCAGAGTATTCTCAACCAGATTGGACTGTCCAGATGAAACATGCCCTGGAATGCTATAATTTCACCACTGGAGAAGAGGATGATGATCCTCGCAACATCAATATTTCAGAGTCAGAAGGGACGCTCAAAGTCGAAGGCCCTCAGCTTGATATCCCTGCCATTACAGAACACATCAAGCTCAAGAAGATTAACATTGGTACAGAAGCCGAACCCAAGTTTGCCTCTATAGGAGATTATTGGGATGATGAAACTGTTGGCCATATTGCAGATTTACTACATGAGTACCAGGATATCTTTCCTACCAAGTTTACAGAAATGAAAGGCATCCTAGGATATTTAGGAGTTATGCGCATACCTTTGAAAGCAGACGCTAAGCCAGTAAAACAGCACCCGTACAGGTTGAACCCGCGATATAAAGAAAAGGTCAAAGAAGAAATTGATAAGATGCTCGTAGCTAGTATCATTGAGCCAGTAGAGGAAAGTGATTGGATTAGTCCTATGGTGGTACAAGAGAAAAATACAAAAGGTGAAATAAGAATCTGCGTGGACCTGTGCAAGCTCAACGACGCATCAGTGCATGATCCATTTCCTACGCCCTTTACAGACGAAGTGCTTGACAATGTTGGAGGACAAGAGGCTTATTCCTTCACTGATGGCTTTTCAGGATACCATCAGATCAGAATCCATCCAGAGGACCACCATAAGACCACTTTTGCGACTAAATGGGGCTCATTCCAGTATACGGTAATGCCCTTTGGTCTTAAAAATGCTCCTGCTATTTTCTCTAGAGTCGTTGTTGTTGTTTTTAAAGAATTCATTCATAAGTTTCTAGAAGTCTATTTTGATGACTGGACTGTGTTTGGTTTACTAAAGAACCATATAGGGAATCTAAGGATGATGTTAGAAAAATGTAGACAGTATCAGATTTCCCTTAAGTTGAAAAAATGTATCTTCTGTGATCCTTTTGGTATTTTGTTGGGTCACATTGTGTGCAGACAAGGACTCACGATAGATCCTGTGAAGGTTGCCATCATTGCTAACTTGCCTGCGCCCAACTCAGTCAAACAATTCGCACTACATTGGGACATACAGGATACTACAGGAAATTTATCAAGGGTTATGCAAAGATCACTGCGCCTATGGAAAGACTGCTGAAAAAGGATTCGAAATTCCAATGGACAGAAGAATGCCAATAGAGCTTGGACACACTTAAAGGAAAGATGGTCACAGCACCTATTCTAGTTTTCCTAGACTGGAGAAAACCCTTTCATGTTCATGTAGATGCTTCTTCCATAGCATTGGGGGTTGTACTGACACAACCGGGAGAAGGAGGTATTGACCACCCCATTGCTTACTCTAGCAGAAAGCTGTCTACAGCTGAGAAGAACTACACCACTACAGAAAGAGAAGGACTCGCTATGGTGTATGCCTTACAGAAGTTCAGACACTATCTATTGGGTGCTCATTTTAAAATGTATACTGACCATTCTGCTTTGAAGTACTTGGTCAATAAGCCAGTGTTAGGGGGAAGAATTTGCAGATGGCTACTCCTCTTCCAGGAGTATGATTTTGAGATTATTGTGAATCCAGGTAGATTGAATGCAGGACCTAACCATTTATCTAGGATAGAGTCAGGGGAGGAACCTACAAATTTGGAGGACAATCTGCCTGATGCGCAGCTGTTTTCTGTTCAAGCAGCAACGAGTATTATTCCGATATTCTTGAGTTTCTCACTACAGGGCAAGCGCCAGTTGAGTTCACAATGCAGCAGAAGAAACAACTTGTTGTCAAAGCTGTAGACTTCACTTTGATAACAGGCCAGCTCTATAAGTTGGGCCCTAATGAAGTCTTGCGCAGATGCATTTTACTGCATGAGAAGAATTCCATAATCACAGAAGCGCACTCAGGAACCGCAGGAGGCCATTTCGCAGGAAAGCCGACTGCGCAAAAGATCTTAGCCGCAGGTCTTTGGTGGCCAACATTGCACAAGGATACTAAGGAATTCTGCAAGTGTTGCGATGTGTGCCAGCGAACAGGAAAACCTTCAAGAAGAGATGAAATGCCGCTAAGACCCCAGATAACAATGCGTGCTTTTGATAAGTGGGCCATTGATTTTGTGGGACCTATCAACCCACCAGGAAAGAGAACCGGCGCAAGATACATCATCACAGCTACTGAATACCTCACTAGATGGGCTGAGGCAAAGCCAGTTAAGAATTGCGACGCTGTCACTGCCGCGCAGTTCATTTTTGAGAATATTGTCACTAGATTTGGATGTCCATTGATTCTAATGAGTGATCGGGGCACACATTTCCTGAACGAGACTATAGAGGCCCTTACTGAAGAATTCCACATTAGTCACCATAAGAGTACACCCTACCACCCTCAAGCTAATGGTACAGTGGATGCATTCAATAATATTCTGGAGAATGCCCTGACCAAGATCTGTAATCAACAAAGAGATGATTGGGACCTTAGAGTCACAACTGTGTTATGGGCTTACAGAACCACATGCAAGAAATTAACAAGTCACACACCCTTCAGTTTGGTGTATGGACAAGAAGCAGTCATGCCCATGGAATACATTGTTCCCAGTCTCAGAATTGCTCAAATTACAAAAATGGTAGATACTGATACTATGAGTGAAAGGCTGTCACAATTGGTTGCCTTAGAAGAAGACAGGCTTTTAGCTGGATTCCATCAACAAGTGCAGAAGGAGAGACAGAAGGCTTGGCATGACAGGCATATTAAGAATAAAGTCTTTTAGGAAGGAGACTTGGTACTGCTCTATGATAGTAAATTCATCAAGTTTCCAGGCAAGTTTTGTGTACATTGGTTAGGCCCTTTTCAAGTGATGAAGATAACAGAAGGTGGAGCAGTTCAGCTTGCGAAGCTTAATGGAGAGTTGCTGCCCACAATGATCAACGGGAGTCGGCTCAAGCTTTATCGCGACGGCCACTCTGCCCTGTCAACCTAATCAGCTGCTAAAGTCGTGTAGATTTCTAGTGTAGTTGAAAGAGGCATCGCACTTATCACAGTCTACACGGAAGTTGTGAGACATTTTCAGTCTCTAGCTTCCCACGCAGTTCCTCAAAACATCCGCACAGTCAATAAAGCCTGTTCTGAGCGAGCCTACTTTCTCTCTTGCGGAGTTCTCCTTGTCGTGGAGCCCTCCATGTGCACAGTTACCCATGCTGAAGTTACCCACCGAAAATTTGAATTACAGTAGTTTTGTAGCCGCATCTGAGTCTTAATGAAGGATGAGACCGCCATCTAATTGTACTTGCTCTGACAGATTCGGCTTGATTTCCCTAAGATTCACATTTAATTAAGGAGCCAAAGGCCTTAGCACATCTCCCAAAGGCTGTCAAAGCCCATCCCTCGCATTTAATGCACCACAGAGGCGCGGGGGGGGGGGGGGGGGGGGGTTGTCAACTCATCCGCTTAGGCGCCAACGGTTATTAGCGCCACCTATCCGCACCTACTACTGCCCTCAGCTATAAATACCCCTCATTCGTATATGCTTGGGTTACTTTCCTTGCTATTGAGTTGTATAGTTGTCCTGTTTGAGAGTCTAAGCCATTGTTTTAAGAGCCGTGTCGTGCAGACTGCTTTCCTCTGTTTTCAGAGTTCGCATCCTACGTTGTTCCACCCTTTTCTGTTCAGTGTTTGTCGTGTATGAAGGTTCATGTCGGAGAACTTGTCAACTGAAGAATTCGTCCGTCACTTTAGACGCAGAGGGTTAGACTTCGGTATGGCTACCCCGACCAAGATTGTCAAGCTTCCTATTTTCTTTGATCCCAGACAGTCCCTGGGCACAAGGGCGTCTCAACAACAGCCCCAACAGTAGCAGCAGCCGGAGGTACCCATTCCAAACCCCTTGGCCACTCTGGTTAACTACATTCCTCTGCGCCCAGATGATGCACCCGAGGTGCGTATTCCCAAGAACGCCAAGTATTTGATTCCGCTGCCACCAATGGCGGAAATCGTGGAAGAAGAAGGATCCCTGCTTGGACATCTCCCGCTGGTTAAGTTTTCTGACTTCAACTTGGGATATTATAGAACGTATCCTCAGTTCGTGCCAAATCACTATTTGACGTTGGTCCATAATCCTGTTAAGAAGATTGATGAATTCGTCCCTCAGGAATTTGCAGTAAATCTAGACAAGCCCGAACTGTTGAAGCTACTGCACTTCGGGCATAGCAATGAAGTTAATGCGGTTGTCAAGGTCCTGTTATCCTGTGTTCACGGTGGTTATCTTTTGGCTAGGGAGGCCAATTGATCTGAATGTGGACCTGATTCATCGAATTATCGGCCTATCTAAGGTTGGTAAGGACCCCAACGTCCATTTCATTGGTAAAGATAAGGATTGAAAGCTAGCTGCACAGGTGGTGCAGAAATACAAATTGTCGAGAGAAGGTCGGGCTTATGAACTCAGTGTAGTTGAAGATGAAGCACTTAGATTCACACGCAGTCTGCTCGCAGGCAGACTTTTAACAAAATGCCGACCTAAAGAAGTCCCTGGAGCTGTTGTAGAGCTCGCAATTGCAGCTGCGGAGGGAGAGCGATATAACTAGTGTCTCTTCCTCCTGAATTCATTCTTGGAAGACTGCCGGAACATTCAGGACACCACCAATCAGTTGTTCCATTTCTCTTGGTTACTGATATTGTGTGCCTTTGTCGGGTGGAAGGAACCGCCCAACACTCAGTTTCTTCCGCGCCGCTCAGGAGAGGTTACAGGGATGCGCTATGTCAACCTCTGGGATACCATCCGGGAGATGTCGAGGCTTACTGAGGAGACGCCAGAACTCTATGGAACGAAGTTGGCCTTTTCTGCCAACTTGCATGAAATCTATTTCCTCCCTCGCGGAATTCAGTCGGAAGAATGGGCCATAAGGCTCTACCGAATGACTACCCAGGACGTGGAGGACACTATGAAGTCCTGGCCAGATGAATGGAAGCAGGCCGCTGAAGCCGCTGCCACGATGCCACTGTCATGTCCCAAATTTGGAATTGGGTCACAATGGCCTAATCACATTAGCCATATTCATTAGAGTTTGTAAAATTGATGTTAAGGGTCAAATAATTGCCAAGGAGGAAAATTACTAGTTTCCTAGGTTTGGGGTGGAAGCTTTGGGATTTGGAATAAGGGGGATAATAAATGGTGTTTAGAAATTAGAAGGGTTCAAGTATTTAATAAATAGAGTGAATAAATAAATTCAAGAGAAATCCTAAGTGACAAATGGTTTTGGAGACATATGGAGGATGTGGGACCCACACTAGCTTGATTTTTCATAATACATGGTATCTCTCTTTTGCAAATTCGAATTAATGGGAATGTGAACACTCTTGGGTGAGTTGGTAAGTCATAACACATGTCATTGAGCATCTTAGGTCGAATTGGGAAGGATTGGTAACCTCCATGGAAGATAAAGAGTCAAAGTGGAAGTTTGTGGACACTTGGGCTAGATTCCCTAGCCCCTATGACACCAATGATGGAGCATCTGTGACAACTATGACAAATTGCAGACCTGACCTCTGACATCTGACCACTATGACATGTCAGCCCCAAAAATAGGCTCAAAGAAGGCGAATTTGGGAGCTGGAAAAGCCAAAGAGACTCAAAATCGAATTTGGGAGAAGATGGAAGGTTGGAACTAGGAGACAAGTGGCAAATGTGGAATATTTCCTAAATGGAAATCTATTGAGAGGATTTAGACCCTTAGAAGGATAATGTTGGTTATAAAATGTATAAATGAAGTATGAGAATGGCTTTTGATCATTTGTAGAATTTTCAATTGCAATTGTGAAGAGGGAGAGCTAGTGGATGACTAGTTTCTTGCCTTAGCCAATTTCGAGGGTGAAAGATTCCCATCCAAGTTGGCAATTGGAAAGGCCATTCAGACCTTTCATTTGGAGCTTTAATGGAGTCTTTATTTGCAGGTGTAAGCTACAGGGCAGCTCATGGTTTCTTCTATTGCAGCTCGCTCCTTCAACCATTTCCCGTTTTGATGGCATATTCTTGATCCTTGAGGGAGGGCGTTTTTGGTGAGCTATTGTACTCTTTGGGGGAGATTCTAATGCCCCATTTATTTTGTAATATCAATTAAATACTCTGTTCTTCATCTCCAAAAAATTTCAGGTCGAAATTCCAAGTAGAAATGTATAAATCTCATTTTTAATGGAAGAACAATGCCATTTCCCCACTACCCTGTTGTGAGCCAATGTATTGATGATGATTTCGAATGAATGGA
Organism: Larix kaempferi; assembly: GCA_027924585.1. Taxonomy (NCBI): domain Eukaryota; kingdom Viridiplantae; phylum Streptophyta; class Pinopsida; order Pinales; family Pinaceae; genus Larix; species Larix kaempferi. The sequence goes on along the minus strand of BSBM01000361.1, from coordinate 66,773,477 downwards.
TGATTCTCTGATATATTTGTGATAAATATACTTCCATGGATGTCTTATACAAGTTTCATGTACTTTACTTGAGCATTTGAAGCATTTTTACTCAGTTTAATTGCATTGGGAGAAGAAATAGTGCCATTTCCCCAAGGGTTGAATTGGGGATTTTTGCAATTGAATGGGAGAGGGTGAGAACAGTTGTAATAAACCATTAATGGTGCATATGAGACCTTAATAACATACTTAACACATTACATACCTCTGTTCGTAAATTTGAGTGGGTTTGGAGGCATTTGGGAAGCCATTTTCAGTACTTACCTTAGGGGGATTTGAACCCCAAATTACTAGTAAAATTGCATACTTGGTCCAGAATCTTAAGAGAGTTTGCAGAGGTCTTTTGGTGGCCATATGTTATCCCTGAACATCATATTAAATTCCTAATATCATTCATAAACCTTCCTTGAAGATTTGAAGGCATTTGGATTCAATTTGAGACCTAGAGACCAATACTAGTCAAAGGGAAATCACTAGTAAAGTTACCTACATTGACCAGAATTGAAAGAGTATTTGCAGAAGTGTTTTAAAGGTACAAAGGCATCCCTGAAACACATGTTTATGATCTAATATCATTCATATACCTTCTCAGAATATTTGGGATCATTTGGGGCAAATTTGGGACCTAGAGATCGAAACTAGTCCAAGGTCGAACCAAGGAAAAAAGTGAAAAATTGCAATTTTAATAAAATTCCTAATAAGGGACATTACAGTGGTATCAGAGCATGGTCCTTGCACCTGTGTATTAGGTACATACATTCAAGAATAATTGGCAGCCATGTCTTACTACTATGATGAATCCTATGAGTACAATTCTTATGAGGAATATGCAGATGCTTATGAGCAATATGAAGAAGAATGTGAATGGTATGAGGAAGAGGTGCCATCATGCAACACTTCTTACAATTTCAAGAGAAATGAAGATTATTATTATGACTTTAAATCTGATGAATATGAGTGTGTCACACCAACGAAGGATAATTCTATGAGTGAGTTCCAAAGATGGAGAGCAAAATATAAAACCTTGCCCCAACAATATCAAAAATATCAAGAATATCTTGCTTTTAGCAAAAATACACAAAATGCCATGTCTTTTGAGTACTATGCTAAACATGTTTTTGAAAATAGTCCCAAAAATGAAGATGTGGAGTTAGTGAAGAAAGGTTTATGCCCTTCTTGTAAAAACCCTTGGAGCGAGTATCATATATGTGTGCATGAAATGATGTCCTCCTTGAGGAGAGCTTTTGATATTTATTCAAGAAGAGATTCCAAATATATTGATCCTAAGGAAAACAAGGGGCAAAATGCATCAGCTTGCTTTAAGGAGCAAAAGGAAGAGACATCACAAGAGCATGAAGAAGATTCTATTGAAAATATGGAAGATCATTTCGAGACACCTTCTAGCTTAGACATGAACCAAAGAGCATCTACTGATGGATGCTTAAACTATGAAGGAGTACCTACTGATGGGTGCTCACACCTCTATGTTGGTGACATAGAGATCAATTTTGAAAGTGTTTCTACAAGTAAAAGTTTCATTAAGCATGATAATGAAGACCTTGTAGCAGTTGAAGAAGAACCAAGATCAACTTCCCCATCACCACTTGAGCTTCATGAAGTTGGTCCAAGCAAAATTGAAGAAGATGAGGAGGTTCATTTGCAAGAGCCTCATTTTCTTGAAGGGTCCTTAAAGATGAATGAAAATAAGATCCAAGAGTCCCTCAAAATTCTCCATGACACTCAAGCATTGGTGTCAAATTCTTGTTGGAGAGCTACTTCATTGGAGGAAACATCCTTCCTTGAAGACATGGAGAAGATTCAAAGAGCAATGTGCCACATCAAAGGTAATTTCATGTCTTTGTTTTTTGATAGAAACCATTTGTTTGAGCTTAATGAATTGTTACATGATGCATACTTGAAGAATAATGAGGATATTCATAAGCTCACAATTCAAAATGAGCAACTTCTTGAAAAGTTGCAAGATACTTTTTTTTCCTCCTATGTTTCAGATTGTCAAATGGTAGATTGTTTGGAGGATTCTCATGACATGGTGGATCATGATAAATGTGGAAATTTGAATGTGCTTAATGTGTTTGAAGATGAACTTGAAGAGATCCAAACACTTTATGTGGTGGAAGAGGAACTTGAATTGTCTCTTGATGAAGCTTATGTAATTTTTAAAGAATAGCATGATTCCTCTACATTGGAACCAATCTATGACAAAGGTTTCCCACTTTTGGAGGAGCTGCATGATACTACCCACATGGATCCTTCCCATGATGAAACTCCTGAACTTTTTGATAATTTGGGTGAGTTAGCACATTCTCCTACATCCTACAATTCCATGTTTTGCAGTATTAGTCTCAATGAAGTATGGGTGAAAGGGTTCATTTTTATGGTTCCACATGAGGAGTATGGAACTCCTAGATTTAACTTTTATGATGACATGGTTGGAGCACATTCTTATTCACATTTGCAGCAGCATAATTTTTCACTTTATGATGATTCACATCTACATGGATGCACCTATGATATGCATTTGAGTCACTTGAAGACTCATGGTTTTTCTTGCTCAACACTTGATTCATTTGATGTTGGAAGAACTTCATCCAACACTTGGGTGAATAGATTTATGATTGGAGAACATTTTTGTTGGAAGCCACATACTTTTTTATATCTTTCTGATGATCACATTCAGGGATGTATGGGTGAGACTTCTTTGAGTCATTTGAAGTCTCCTTGTTTTTTCTGCTCATTATTTGGTTCAGATTTTAGTGGAGATTCTTCATTCACTTCTTGGATGAAAGAATACATGGCTGAATATTTTGATGCATATCACATCCTTTTGGAGCAGCTTTATAGGACATGGGATCCTCACCTATGTCATTGGAGCATATTTTATTGGTCACTTGAAGCTTGTATGCACTTGGAAAACGGTGGTCTACTTGCTTGGAGGTATAATCACTTTCATGATTCTTTGATGAAGCACCTCCTTGATATTAATTTTCATTATGTAGTTATGTACTTTGATGATATATATATTGTACTCATGATGTTTGGAAGAATGCATACAAGAAAATGGGATCCAGGAATCCTCTTATATGATGGTATGGGTTGGAGAGCACTCTTAATTGTTCGGGTGCAATACAAGCAATGGGACCCTGGAATAATTTTTATCTCATTGGTTTCAAATTTTTTGGGGAAACAAGCAGTATGGGAGATGGATTTCCCCACTTAATAAAGTGATTTTTATCTGAGTAGTGCAGCAGCAAGCATGTTGGTTCCTCTCTAAAATATTCATGGAAACTCAAAGACTCAAGGTTTGGCAATTCAATGGCAACTTCAAAGAATTATACAGAAAGCAGGTTCTTCAACACCCATGTTTGAAATTGCTTGAGGACAAGCAATATTGGGAAGGGAGGATTTTTCATGTCCCAAATTTGGAATTGGGTCACAATGGCCTAATCACATTAGCCATATTTATTAGAGTTTGTAAAATTGATGTTAAGGGTCAAATAATTGCCAAGGAGGAAAATTACTAGTTTCCTAGGTTTGGGGTGGAAGCTTTGGGATTTGGAATAAGGGGGATAATAAATGATGTTTAGAAATTAGAAGGGTTCAATTATTTAATAAATAGAGTGAATAAAGAAATTCAAGAGAAATCCTAAGTGACAAATGGTTTTGGAGACATATGGAGGATGTGGGACCCACACTAGCTTGATTTTTCATAATACATGGTATCTCTCTTTTGCAAATTCGAATTAATGGGAATGTGAACACTCTTGGGTGAGTTGGTAAGTCATAACACATGTAATTGAGCATCTTAGGTCGAATTGGGAAGGATTGGTAACCTCCATGGAAGATAAAGAGTCAAAGTGGAAGTTTGTGGACACTTGGGCTAGATTCCCTAGCCACTATGACACCAATGATGGAGCATCTATGACAACTATGACAAATTGCAGACCTGACCTCTGACATCTGACCACTATGACATGTCTGCCCCAAAAATAGGCTCAAAGAAGGCGAATTTGGGAGCTGGAAAAGCCAAAGAGACTCAAAATCGAATTTGGGAGAAGATGGAAGGTTGGAACTAGGAGACAAGTGGCAAATGTGGAATATTTCCTAAATGGAAATCTATTGAATCTATTGAGAGGATTTCGACCCTTAGAAGGCTAATTTTGGTTATAAAATGTAGAATTGAAGTATGAGAATGGCTTTTGATCATTTGTAGAATTTGCAATTGCAATTGTGAAGAGGGAGAGCTAGTGGATGACTAGTTTCTTGCCTTAGCCAATTTCGAGGGTGAAAGATTCCCATCCAAGTTGGCAATTGGAAAGGCCATTCAGACCTTTCATTTGGAGCTTTAATGGAGTCTTTATTTGCAAGTGTAAGCTACAGGGCAGCTCATGGTTTCTTCTATTGCAGCTCGCTCCTTCAACCATTTCCCGTTTTGATGGCATATTCTTGATCCTTGAGGGAGGGCGTTTTTGGTGAGCTATTGTACTCTTTGGGGGAGATTCTAATGCCCCATTTCTTTTGTAATATGAATTAAATACTCTTTTCTTCATCTCCAAAAAGTTTCAGGTCGAAATTCCAAGTAGAAATGTATAAATCTCATTTTTAATGGAAGAACAATGCCATTTCCCCACTACCCTGTTGTGAGCCAATGTATTGATGATGATTTCGAATGAATGGATGATTCTATGATATATTTGTGTTAAATTTACTTCCATGGATGTCTTATACAAGTTTCATGTACTGTACTTGAGCATTTGAATCATTTTTACTCAGTTTAATTGCATTGGGAGAAGAAATAGTGCCATTTCCCCAAGGGTCGAATTGGGGATTTTTGCAGTTGAATGGGAGAGGGTGAGAACAGTTGTAATAAACCATTAATGGTGCATATGATACCTTAATAACATACTTAACACATTACATACCTCTGTTCGTAAATTTGAGTGGGTTTGGAGGCATTTGGGAAGCCATTTTCAGTACTTACCTTAGGGGGATTTGAACCCCAAATTACTAGTAAAATTGCATACTTGGTCCAGAATATTAAGAGAGTTTGCAGAGGTCTTTTGGTGGCCATATGTTATCCCTGAACATCATATTAAATTCCTAATATCATTCATAAACCTTCCTTGAAGATTTGAAGGCATTTGGAGTCAATTTGAGACCTAGAGACCAATACTAGTCAAAGGGAAATCACTAGTAAAGTTACCTACATTGACCAGAATTGAAAGAGTATTTGCAGAAGTGTTTTAAAGGTACAAAGGCATCCCTGAAACACATGTTTATGATATAATATCATTCATATACCTTCTCAGAATATTTGGGATCATTTGGGGCAAATTTGGGACCTAGAGATCGAAACTAGTCCAAGGTCGAACCAAGGAAAAAAGTGGAAAATTGCAATTTTAATAAAATTCCTAATAAGGGACATTACAGCCACCCCCTGAGGCGCCAGAGAAAGATAAGGGCAAGGAAAATATCGGGCAAAAGAATGGTGAAGGTCCGTCAGGACCGGCTACCAAGAAGCAGAAGCTGTCGCACCCCGCAGAAGCGACTAGAGATCGCTATGAGATCCTTACCGCAAGGCTCAACCAGTACTTGAAGGAGCAATTTCAGGATCTACGTGCCTCTCAAGCCAATATCAGAAGTGCTCTAGATCTGCAGCTCATGGAGTTGAAAGGTCTCGCAGGACGAGTTGCGCAGACCCATGCACCAGCATCCGGCTCGCAGGCGCCGCAAGCATCTACAAGCACCGAGCGGGTTGAAGTACCTACAAAAAGGCACACTGTCGTCCACATCCCGCCCGCAAGCATGACACTCCCGGATCCTCCGGCTGCACCGCAAGTAAGCGCGGTTGGCCCTGTTGAAATAAATTTGTCACTAATTCCGTTGGAAACTCTACAGTTGGTTCATGAGCAGGTCTCTGCTGAGCTGAGAGCTAGGGAGTTCTCCACATTCCATGCCAATCAAAGACTGCAGACGCAGAAAGTAAAGCTAAGGGCAGGCTATAAGGAGATCTCTGCGCAGCTTGCACTTCATGAAGCGCGAGACACTGGGCTAAGGAATGTCGTCGATGAAATCGCCCAGGAGCTGCCGGCCTGCCAGATTCAACCAGACCTTCCTTTAGTTGAGAAAGTGCAACGCATTGGCAGAAGGGAGAAAGCCCTAGAACAGCAAGTAGTTGCTATGGATGAGGACCATAGAAAGTAGCTTTCCGAGTTGGAAGCTTGTGTCGTAGTGCCTCCCTCAGATGATAAGCAAGAATGACTTGAAGCACTGCGCATAGCTTCTACCCAAATGAAGTGCAGAACAGATGAAGCCCAGCAGTTAATGACGCAAGCTATACAAGCTTGGGCTGAGCTCGAGAAGCTCCCTTCTAAAGTTGCCCTTTTGGAACAGGTGAAAGCAGCAGAACAGTCCCTAACTGTTTTAAACGAAGAAGCTAAGGCCTTGGAAGGCTTATCCAAAATGAGAAAGATGAGCGAAGTCCACAAAGTCCAGCAAGAACTGCACAGGCTCAAAGACAAAGATGCTACTCTCGCCAACATCATTCAGCCGTTTATGGATGAGTATGCTAAACCTGTTGCCCAAGCAGAGGCCAAGGTCAAAGCATTTGCTGAGTCTCAAGAGTTGGTCGATGGCGCAGAAGGAGAAGAAGCTACTTCAAACCTGGTGCAGACAGCCACGAAGTGCGTGCAAGACATGGAATCCACTATTGCACAGTGGAAGCAAGCCTTCGCAGCGACCCAAGCAAAGTCAGATGCACAAGTAAAACGACCGCAAGCCAGTGCGAGTGGCTCAGGGATGAGCCACAAGTAAGTTTTAGGGGCCTGTTGGAGCATAGGCCGCAGCTATGGCAAAGCTGCCAAGTTTTAGGAAAAAGCACTAAGTTTTGAAGGAAAAGTGCTAATTTTGAGGAAAAGCACCATTTTTGGGCAGAAATGAACAGTGTGCAGTACGGCGCCAGATGGACGAGCTCACCATAGATTACGGGCCGGAAATCATGGAGCTCGCGGCGCACAAGTCAAAGGAAAGAGTAAATAAGGTGGCCGAGTAGAAAGCTCAACCACCATAGTAAATTAAGCGGCGGAATAGAGGGATCAGCTGCCCTCATTAAGGCAAAGTACAGGAGTTATGGTTGCTCGAACCAAGGAAGAGCAATGGGCCGAAGCATTGAAGGCGAAGGACAAGGAGCGAAGAACGATGAAGCGACGCCCATACCTGCGATCTGCGCCGAAAATCGCGGAGTCTGCAGGAAGCTACAACGTGACTGCAAGAGGCGCTTACAGTACACCTAGCCGTGTCAACGGTTAGGGTTTTTGGGGATCACTGTTGGGAAAGGCCCACGGTTTTGTAAAGGTGCGACCCTCAGGGCCACCTATATATATGTGTAATTGAAAAGGGAAAAGGGTTAGATAGTTACTAAGTTACACAGACAGTCTAAGTTGATGTCTGAGTCATTTGTATTGTTGTATCTTTCAAGCTGTTAATGATCATTTTGTGCATGTAAGAAGGCCGCGATCTCGCAGGAAGACTGCTTGGTGTAAGGGCCATTGCATGTATCGACCAGTCACAAGAGGACTGAGAGGGGAATGTAATTGTATGTCTTTGTCATGGTAATATCTGTAGAAGAAGAGAATAGATCTAAGAGAAGGGCTCCCAGCTGTGTGCGTGGAGTTTCCCAGAAAGATATAAGGCTGCAGCTGTGTGCGCAGCGGAACTGTGTTATCCCCATCTCAAGATAATATAAAACACAGTTCCCATGGACGTAGCTTCCCTCTTGGAAGTGAACCACATAATTCTTGTTGTTGTGGTGATGCTTTATGTGATTGCATTTCTTTGCTTTACTATCTATGTTTCTATGAATGTTTCGCTATCTTTATGAATGATTATGTAAAGTAAATCCTGGAAGCTCCCTTAGAAGTTGTACTTGTGCATTGTCGAAGGAGTCTGTAAGAACACTGTCGCCGCAGCGCTAAAGGAGTGTGTTATTGCGATGTGGCGCAAGGGTAGAGACGATACATAGTGTATCGGAGGGTAGCGAGTAAAAGACTCGTGCGCAAGTGCGGTGCTACCGCGCAGCTCGGCTGAGAAGAGTGAGTTCCAGCGCTGTAGCGCTGGAGGACCTGTGAAAGAGTAAGACACTCTGTTCAGGGGTTACCTCCAAGAAGGGAAGAGAGAAGACTGTAGACTCCACACCACCTAGGTTAAGGAAACCTGATTCCTTAGCCCCCCCATAGCCACTTCAGGTGAGACTTCGGGCTGCTGCGCAGCTCGTTGCCGAAAGGGCCAGTGCGCCAAAGGGGTGTTTGTTGTTGCGCATCCTGAAAGCCCAGGTTTGTCCAGAAAGCAGCCAACACCAAGTTTTGATCTCGGTGGCTAGCATGACTAGATTGGTTGAACTCGACTTCCACTCCACAGTCTTGTGTAACACGCCCATTATCAACATCCTCGATGCGAAAATGATGTCCATAAGCCCACATAGATGGGAATGAATGCACCTGTAAGAAAATTTAACAAATGATGATTTCATATGTCTATTAACCCAACCATTAATATATTAAACATAAATGTATAATTCAAAGTTGCATTATAAAGTTCGAAATTATGCACATACAAATTTTATTACTGAGTTGTTGCACCCAATCCCAATGTTTAGCGCATCCTCCTCTTCAGGCGGGTAAGGACCGGATGCACCATATTTCTCTCTAACTTAGTCTGCAACCCAACTATTTGGACAGATCATTGGCATATTTTCTTTTAAATGATCTGGAAGAGGCATGCTTCTATCGTGCAACCGCATGAATTATTTTCTGTCAATGTCCCATTTCGTCCTCTTCTCTCCATACAATGCAACCCACGGCTATGTTTCCTCCATGTTGTAAAGAATGAATTTCTTGATTGCATCAATTTCTGAATTTTTTGTTGTATTCATGGAAGCAAAACCACATTTAGTACGTATGGTATCAATATATATTTTGACATTTGTTGTGAATATAAGTTACATATCAAAAGATAAGTGACTTACTCTTTATCATGCACATTTTTCCATTCATTTCCAGTACCTCCCCCTCCCTTCTATCCTCATCACGTTCATCATCCCAAATCACTGTGCCTGGTGTGCCGTCGATTTGCTTGATGTACTCATTGGCATAATATAATGACTCATATACTATGTACCCCCGCTGCCATAGACCCATCGGGTTTTTCCCTTTGTTGAACAAATCCCTTCACTTTTTTCATGAACCTCTCTAAGAAGAACATCCAGCGACATGAGACCACCCTAACTAATTCAACCTCATCTACTAGGTGAATTAGAAGATGAATTTGCAAGCCCATGAAACTTGAAGGCAGTTCTTTCTCAAACATACAAACAATCTCAGCAATCTCTTCACGCCACCGTGGAATGCTAGAGATGTAAATTTCCTTTGATGCGATTCACCATACAAATGCAGATAGTCTAGATATGGCACGCCGTAGGTCATCGGGAAAGTCATGGTTCACACACCCACGCACGAACAATGGATAATGACACTACAAAGTAAACAAAAAAAGTTAAGTGCATTTTAACTTTTGTGGAAAAATATATAAACAAATAGTAATAATTTTTTTTGGCATTATACGTACCCTTAGAAGGTTGAGATGGTCATGTGATTTCAAACCTGACAACTTTTCGTCTGACTTACTGAAGCAACGTCGTAGAGTAGACCCAAAAAAAGAAGGTTCTTTCACGCCCAATACAACTTATTTTTCCAAATTAAGATCATCTTTCTTCAAAATCCATGGGACATCACCTTTTCTAAATGAAAAGGACGGGCCAACCTCTCCTCTATTTTGTTGTCTTTGTCCAATGCTTCTTTTTCGTATTTGAAGCAATAAGGTATTTCCTTAATTTCATCTTGTCACTTTTTTTGGATGATATGTGATGCCACAAAGAAGACGAAACATTTTTAAATATATGCATGGGATCTAGTAAGTGGGAAATCTTAAGATGCTCCCAATATGGGAGCTCATAAAATATTGATTTCCTTTTCATCCTTGTGGACATTTTCTCAGCATAGGTGTCGAAGAAATCAGGATCATTGATCGCAAGATGCACATTTGAATCAAACATCTATGTGTATTCCTTCTCCTTCTCTCTGTCGTATTCCCTAAGCCAGTCAGCCGGTGTCATTATTTCAGGCCTTTGGGTTCTCTCTCGTTTACCATTGAAAGTAGATTTTGCTCTTGTATAAGAGTGGTTCTCTGGGAGGAATACCCTAGAAAAGTCGTACACTGACTTTCGTAGGTATTTGGACCACCTAGCCTTCATAGAAGGTCCACAACATTTATATCCATAATAACATTTTGTTACAATACTTGTGATGCTATAGTAAAGAGAGCACATTAGCATTGAGGATGAAGAGAGTCACACCGAATTAAATATTTCAAAAATTATTGCTTTCAACATTAAAAAAAAAAAAAAAAAAACATATTTACCTAATATGTGTGGTGTATGCACATATGCCATACAATGTAAAACTCCTCTATGATGAGATCGGTCTCGGAACATCATATACATGTATCCCTTCCCATAATTCCTTGAATTCATCGATCAATGGTTGTAGGTAAACATCCATATTCTTCACTTTTTTTTAACCAGGGACTATAAGAGCCAACATAAGATGTTCATTCTTCACGGAAAACCATGGGGGGATATTGTTATTGATCACTACTATAGGCCAAACAGTATATATTTTGTTTGGTTGGGAATATGGGTTGACGCCATCAATTTCTATTCTCAATCGGAGGCTACATACTTCATCCTTGAATTTATTGGGCCATGTATCCTGTATATGATTCATGGCTATTCAATCTATTGGGATTCACATAACTCCTTCCTCACTTCGGTTCGATGCATGCCATCCCTGCAGCATAGATAATTCTTTGTAACAAAAGAGACTTGAATCCTTGGGATTATAGGCATGTGCCTCAATATCTTATGAGGAGGACCATGTTCTTTAGCCTTGTTATTTGATTCTTTGTATATGGCATGCCCACATTTTGGACATATCGCTTTGCCTGCATATTCGCCTCTATATAGAATACAATCATTGGGGCATGCATGTGATGCACCTACAACAATTAATTAACAAGAATATGCGAAATAGCAGAAATGACAAAACTCAGAATCACTTTTATATTGATCATAGGCCACTTCGAGGGGGCAACCTCCTTTGAGCAAGCTCAATACAATTAACTTCACGGTGCCTTCATAGGTCTCAACACACACTTATATACTAATTCTAGGCGCCAATACTATGGGTCAAAACCATGGGCCGTTACAAACTATGGATCAACAATACTACGGGCGACTTACAAAGCATATGCGCCAACAACAATAACATAAACTATTGATCAACAAATACTACGGGACGACTTACAAAGCATATGCGTCCAACAACAACATACTAAGAAAGTAAAGACATGGGTTCCTAACATCCCCTCCCCCTTAAAAAAAGCTTTGTCCTCAAAGCTTTAGATGTGGAAATTGTTGTTGAATCTGAAGGAGTGGTTCCCATGTAGCATCCTCTGGTTGCATGCCGTGCCACTGAATTAAGACCTCTGTGATAGAGCGAGAGCGAAGCTTACGCGTGCGCCGATTGAGGATGGCCTCTGGCTCCAAAAGGATGGATCCTTCATTATCCAGTTCGGGTAAAATCGTTTGTCCACTGATGTTGGTGCCAAGAACTTTCTTCAGACAAGAGACATGAAAGACTGGATGAATGCGGGAAGAAGGAGGAAGTTCCAATTTATAAGCAACAGACCCAATCTTCTGAAGAATCCGATAGGGCCCATAGAACTTTGGAGTGAGCTTATGACGCCCTTTGAGTTTCAAGGATGATTGTTTGTATGGCTGGAGACGAAGAAAAACCATATCGCCGACTTGAAAAGTGTGCTCAAAACGGTGTTGATCAGCTTGTTGCTTCGTGCGATTTCTTGCCATGTGAAGATTGTCCCGCAAAATGCGAAGAATCTGATCGCGGTTTTGAAGGACCGTGTCAACTTCCTGAACTGGTGAACTGGTGGGGGTGTATGGAAGAAGAGCTGGAGGTGCCTGACCATAGACTGCTTCATATGGGGTCATTTTAGAGGTAGTGTGGTAAGAGGTATTGTACCACCATTCAGCGAGAGGGAGACATTTTTCCCACTGATGTTGTTGTTCCGAGGTGAAGCAACGAAGATAAGTTTCCAAGCATTTATTGACAATTTCAGTCTGACCATCTGTTTGTGGGTGATACCCTGAACTCATCTTCATTTTATTGCCAGTGTGGCGAAATAGTTCTGTCCAAAAATGACTGGTGAAAGTCGCATCACGATCCGAGACAATGGAAGAAGGGATGCCATGAAGACAAAAGATCTGGTCCAGAAAAATTTGAGCGACGGAGGAGGCTGTATAGGGATGGCTAAGAGCACAAAAATGACTATATTTTGAGAGGCGATCAACCACAACGAGAATCACTGTCTTCCCGCCATATTTAGGGAGCCCTTCAATGAAATCCATAGAAATATCTGTCCAAATCCGTGTAGGTATGGGCAAGGGTTCAAGCAATCTTGGAAGGAGTGTTGTTTCACCCTTATTGCGCTGGCAGGTATCACATTCAGCCACCATCTGTTGAATTGTCCTTTTCATGCCCTGCCAAAAGAAGTTACGCCGTGCTCGTTCATACGTTTTGAGGAACCCAGAGTGCCCTGCCGATGGAGAAGCATGGAGTTCATAGAATACAGCATGGTGAAGATATGTGCTTTGGGGAAACACCAGACGACCCTTGTATCGCAGATAAGCAACATCCCAAGAGTAATGTGGTACAGCAGAAGGGTTTTTGGTCAAGCGTTGGATGATTTGAGATAAGGAGGAGTCATTGACATAACCCTGTTGAACAGATTGCAACCAATTTGGAACAGGCATAGAAATAGCTGAAAGAGAAACTTGGGCCTCAAAAGTGCGAGAAAGAGCATCTGCCACAATATTGTCTTTACCCTTCTTGTAAGTGATCTCATAGTCATAACCCATGAGTTTGCTAACCCATTTTTGTTGTGCCAGAGAGGAGACACACAGGTCCAAGAAATATTTCAGACTCTGGTGATCAGTCTTGATGCAGAAATGATTCCCTAATAGGTATGGGCACCACTTCTGTATTGCATGCAAAATAGCCATCATTTCCTTCTCATAGGTAGAGGCAGCTAGATTCTTACCTGAAAGGGCTTTGCTGGTGAACGCAATGGGGTGTTCATCTTGAAGGAGAACAGCACCAAGTCCATTGCCGCAAGCATCACTCTCAATAGTGAAGGGCTTGGAAAAATCGGGCATAGCTAGCACAGGTGTAGTACACATAGCTTGTTTTAGTTTGTCAAATACACACTGAGCAGCAGGTGTCCATGTGAAGGCATCATTTTTCAATAGAGCAGTTAATGGAGCTGCAATCTTCCCATAATCCTTGACAAACTTGCGGTAGTAGCCAGTCAACCCCAAAAAACCACAAAGGCTCTTGAGTGTCTGAGGATGCGGCCAATTGTTCATGGCATCGATTTTGGCAGGATCCACGCGAACCCCTTGTGCTAAGATAATGTGCCCGAGATACTCAACTTCCTTCTGTCCAAAAACACATTTAGACTGCTTGGCATGGAGATGATGGTCAGAGAAAAGTTCCATGACAAGATTCAAATGCTGGAGATGTTCATCCCATGTATTACTGTAGATGAGGATATCATCAAAGAATACCAGAATGAATTTCCGCAAGTAGTGTCGAAATATTTTATTCATTAAGGCCTGGAATGTGGAAGGAGCATTAGTGAGGCCAAAGGGCATGACCAAAAACTCATAATTGCCATCATGTGTGCGGAAAGCTGTTTTAGGGATATCATCCTCATGAACCCGAATTTGATGATACCCAGAACGAAGATCCAACTTGGAGAAAAAGTGAACCCCTTGAAGCTCATCAAGAAGCTCATCAACAACAGGAATTGGAAACTTATCCTTGATGGTGAGGTGATTAAGTGCTCGGAAGTCAATGTAGAAGCGCCATGACCCATCTTTTTTGCGGACAAGAATAATTGGAGAAGAAAAGGAACTAGTGCTTGGGCGAATAATACCTTGCTTCAATAAGTCCCGAACGAGCATTTCAATCTCCGTTTTTTGGTGAAATGGGTAGCGATAGGGCATGATGTTGGGAGGAACGCTGCCAGGAAGGAGCTGAATAGGATGGTCTTCTGCCCTGGAAGGTGGCAATCCCACTGGTTCAGCAAAGACACCTGTATATCGATCCAGAATTTGTTGTAAATCCAAAGGAGTAGTGGAGACCGCTGATGGTTGCATCTGGATGGAATGGATCTGAGCAATGACACCATGTGAATTCTTCTTGAGGAGTTTTTCCATGCGATGTGAACTGATGATGCTGAGAGAACCTGGTTGTAATCCTGTCAATGTGTGTTTGTGTCCATTCAGGTAAAAATGCATCCAAAGTTCAGCAAAATCCCATAAGATAGGGCCAAGTGTGCGTAGCCATTGAGCTCCCAAAACCACATCACATCCGCCTAAGGGTAGGCAAACATGTCAGAGCGCAAGGTATAATCTCCCATAGAGATACGCACATTTCGACACTTCCCTTTGCAAGGTAAGGTGCCCCCATTGGAAACCATGACTTCAAAGTTGGAGCAAGGATGGATAAAACAATCAGCTTGTTTGGCGATCCGAGGGTCAATGAAATTATGAGTGCTACCAGAATCAATGAGTATTGTAAGAGGAAGCTTCTTGAAGTAACCCCTGACCCGCATTGTTTGGGGGGTGGTGATTCCAGCTAAAGAATGGAGAGATATCTCTGGCTGGTCATCCTGAGACGAAGGGTCAATAGGCGGTTCCTAAATGTCGACCAGAGCATCCAGTGTTTCTGGATCTTCGTCACCAATATCAGAGGCAGGCGGAGACTCCACATACAAGAGATAGAGCTTTTGCTGAACACATCTATGTCCCCGAGTGAATTTCTCATCACAATTAGCAAAGCCCCTTTTCTCTGTGTGCTTGCATCTCTGTTTCAGACAAACGCTTGATAGGAGTCGGTTGAGGAGCTTGCCGTATAGGTGGTCGCTGAGAACCCATATTTCGAAAGGGAACAAAAGTGGGCTTGGAGCGTTGTTGGGCTGCAATCTTGTCTTCTGCCAACTTAGTCAACCCTAATGCTTCCATCATTGTGTTGGGACAGAACATTTTGACCTCAGAGCGGATGGCATCCTTTAGACCACTGATAAAACAACTTCGGTAAAAGTCATCAGACAATCCTTCAGTGTGGTTGGCTAGATTCTCAAATTCGGTTTGATACTCTCTCACCGTGCCAGTTTGGCGAAGTTTAGTGAGGGCTCCTGTGAAGTCATCAAAATCACTAGGACCAAATCGTTGCAAAAGGAGCTGGCAAAAGTCTGGCCATTTGGGCTCTCGATGAGCCTTGATGTACCAACGGTACCATTGAAGAGCTTCCTGTTACAAATGAAAGGATTCCAACGGAACTTTGTTGACATCAAAAGTATTATGCAGACTGAAATACTGTTCTGCACGATAGATCCATCCAGTTGGATCGGTACCATTGAAGCGAGGAAAATCAAGCTTCAGACCACGGAAATTGCTGGAAGGAGAGAACCCATTGTCTGCTGAAGACTCGGACTGCCATTTGTCGAGCACCCTATATGCAGATGAATCATTCAAAACATACAGAGCAGACGAGATTTATTGTCAACCCGAGAAAGTCTTTTATTTCAAAGGATAGATGCACAGTCTATGCTCAAACACCAAATCATTATAATTGAATGTTGTTATCCTCTAACAACTATGTCCATCCCAAAGATCTATGTAATCCCAGTTGCTGTCTAAATACTATAAATTCAATTCCTTTCTACCATGCATCAACAAGAAGTAAAATAAGATTCGAAGACAATTGCAGATAAAAAGAAATCATATTCACATCCTAGAACAAGTAACTCACTTCTTCAATCTGATCACTCTAGAAAACCATAAGCAGAAACTGAATATTAATCTAGAAATTCAATTGCAAAGGATTGAGTTCAGCTGCTCTAAGAAATTGAATTACAGGAATGAAAATCAACAATCATAACAGGAAAGATAAATTGTAAAGGGCTCATGGGATCATGACTTAACTGCAAGATGAACAAGGCTGTGTACAACTATCAGATGAAACGCATAAAGAAAATTCCTACTCAGTCGACTGTTGCTCTACACCAATTACCAATCTCAAGGAAATATAATCTTAACTATACTGAAAATCCACGTCACACTTACTACTGCTGCGTACAAAAGAAATATCATGAACAAAACATCACACAACAACAAATTTGAAATCCTATTTTAACTCAGCAATCTCTGTGGAAGACGGGCCCAGCCTTCACACAGAGACGTTGGCTGAACAACGCAAGTTCCTTTAACTCAGAAGTAACTCCTTATATTAACAGAAGAATGATTACACAGTTGCTTTTGCTGCTAATACAATGAATTAATTATCTGTTGTTCAACTCCCTGGGTCGAGGCAGCTCCCCACATTTATACATACAGATTGTAACATCCGATCCTAGTAACGGGCAGCCTTGAAGATCTCTGGTCTTCAGGCGCCCTAAATAACACTAGCTGTTACAATACGTGGCAAAGTAGAGACATAAAAATGTGAGAAAGCTGTTCATTGGCCCAGGAGTAGCGATCTTTCCAGATCACAGCTAAACTCGAGCAACAACATACTAAAGATCTCCAATTATAGCGCATTCTGTTACAGCTGCCCTGTCACAGCTCCACCTAGGATGTTAAATTGGAACCATGTGCCTTAATCGATGATCCGAGCCTCGAGGATCCTTTTTAAGCAGCGAACACCCTTCCTTTCAAGACTTTGTTCAGCCCCACCTTCCTGCACTCCACTTATCTCAAACTACCTTCATAAATCAAAACATATTAGCATAATTGAGAGATACACAGCTTTAATTATCACAATCATAAGCATTAATAAGATAAAGCAATGATCAGTCATACCTTGGCAGTTTGGGGGAATAAAGTGAGGATAACAGGTCTGATTAGCATGATAAATGGTGTAGGACAGGGGAAGGAAAGGTGATCAAGGATGATTAGAAGGGGCCAATTCTAGGCTCAACATCTCCCCCCAACTACCCTGTTGCATGTCCTCATGCAAAAACCTGCATCATTTGGAATCTGAGTCCTGTACTGAGCTCTATCCATGGAGAGAGGAAAAATTGTAGGGAAACTCAGGCACCCCATCTGTCCTTCCAATGCTACCTGCTGGTGTCTGAAAATGTAATTGATACAAGTGGAAATCACTTCTTCCTGCAATCTATTGTATGTTGTGCCTAGGGAGGACTTGAAAAGAAATCTTTAATCTGAATCCAAATCAATGACATTTCTAGGAGGTAGAAGCACTGGTTCTTGTGGGGCAGTGTCTTCCAGCACATCTAATTTTAATAAGAGAGTTGTTGGTTCTTGTGTAACAGCAACATCCTTTAGACCTTCTTCAGTAGCTACCTTCATTGCTTTTAGAGACACTAGTTCTTGTGTAATAGTGTCTTCTTTGTCCTTCTGCTGCTGAGATTGGATATCCTTCTCATTGTGCAGCTCCTCCTCCAAGATTTCGGTGTCACCTGAGGATGGTGTCTGTACCTATTCATCTTCACTCCACTGTGTATCGGGAATGATATCCATTCCAGGGTTATCTTTCAAATGAAATTCAGGAGTTCCTGCTGCAGCCTCCAAGGATGTTGGTTCTTGTGTAGCAACATCCCGGCTTGCCTCTTCATCCTCCTGTTGTTGCAACTCTTCTCCTATGAGCTCTGTGTCATGGGAACCCTCTCGGGTTACAACCCAGAGTTCATCATTAAATTCCAAAGTGTCCTCTATTCTAGGTTCTTCTCCCATCTGCTTGGTCGGTTGGACAGGTACACTCAGGGTTGCTAGTTCTTGTGTTACAGCACCCTGTTCAAGTTTATCAATGTCCTGCCCTTGTGGCTCATCTTCTAAAATTTCTGTGTCATGGGAACATGCTGGGGTTACAGTATAGAATTCTTCATTAGGCTCCAGAGTGTCCCCCATCCCCGGTTCTTCTCCCATCTGCTCTATAATATCTGTGTCGTTGGAGCATTATGGGGTTACAGTCAATTCTTTATCCCCATCATCATACATGATTTCATCCCTTAGCTCCTCTATTACAGGATTGGTGGCAGCTTCAGCAAGGATGTGTAAAGATGTTGGTTCTTGTGTGGTAGCATCTTCTTTTTCTGCAGCTTCCTCTATTGTGGCTGCAGGCTGTTGTGCTGAGCAGGTACGAAGTATAATCTTGTGGCCTGCCTCCTTGAAGATTTCTCCATAGGTGGGACAGGGTACTCGTTCATCCTCCTTGCCAAGCTCAGCAGAATCTAATCCCTCTAGTTGGTCTGCAGCCTCTACCAATGTATACATTTTTCTTTCTCCTTGTTTTCTGCAGGTTTCCTTCCACGTTTCCAACTCCCTTCGAAGTACTTGGAGGTCTTCTTTTAATAGTGCATTCTCATCCAGAAGTCCTTCAATTCCGGGTTCTTCCTCCACTGGCCTTTGTGGAGCATCCATTGGTCTTGGTACAAGGATCGGGGGTTCAACCTGTGCCTCTAATGTTTCCCATCTTTTTCTGGCTGCCTCTACTGCTGTAGCTGATCTAGTTCTTTTCTTTCTGATAGGTGAGGTTATGTTAAATTCATTGATTGCTCTCTTTCTTTTCTTTTGTGGTGTTTTCTTTTGTGAAGCTGCTACATAGGGATTCACAGCTGAGGTCGAAGGAATGTTTTCTTGCCTCTCATGTTGTTCTTCTTCAATTAAAGCTCCTCCTTCCCACTCAAGTGAGGATTCAATAGTTACCAACTCAATGTTTTCTTCTATTGCCCTGGCTCTGTCACCTTCAGGTTCACTTGTCGCAGCATTTAGTGCTGCTCCAATTTCACCTTCTGGTGTCAGAGCTACCATATTGTCTGGATTTTCCACAGGGTTTTTATCTACATCCTCCCCCGATGGCTCTGCCTGTGATGGAGTTTCATCCCCCAATTGTTCTTCTTCTAATGGAGTTTCATCCCCCCCAGATGGCCCTGCTTGTGCCCCCGGTTGCTGTTCTTCTACTATAGTTTCATCCCCCCCAGATGGCCCTGCGTGTGCCCCCGGTTGTTGTTCTTCTTCACTTTCATCCCCCCCCCAAACTTCAGTGGAGGGGCTCTGGTCCTCCTGTTGTTGTGGAACTCGTATCTGCTGTAATGGGACAACCCGCAAGGGGGCGGTTTGCTGAGCTCGAGCTATGAATTGTTCCTGTTTGTGTCAGAAATTGTTACTAAGGCTAGGGTAACAAGCCAACACAATCTCAAGAATAAAATCAATCCAAACTAGGTTTTTAGGGTTTTGTTTTGTAGGTTTTGGTTAGAAAACTTCAAGAGCATAAGGGAATACATTCAACAGATAAGTAAAAACTAATTCATATACATATATCTATGAAGATGTATATATATCTCAGAAATTCAACAAAAGATTGCAATGAAGTTCATTCAATAAAAGACAAGCACCACTGGAAATTATACGTAAAACCAGAAATGAATTTGTCAATCAAGAAACTGTATAAGTTTAAAATGAAGCCAACACATATCAGAAGTGGAATAAGGAGTCATATATTCATAGTTTCATCAAAAATGCAATATGAGAGTTTGCAATACTTAGCAGTGAACAAGTCTAGATGAATGCACAGTTTGCAGACCTCCTCTAGCTCTCCAAAAATTCGAACCCATACAATCTCTTTCTTCCCTCTCTAAATAGTTTTTTTTTTCTCCCAAAAACAGTTAGGGTATTTCCTATTAATCCTCCATCGAATGACTAAGACTAGGTAAAGTAGCATTTACATTTTTACAAATTACAATTTTGCTAAAAATAGCAAATCTTTAACAAAAAGCATTAAATGAACCTAACTGCCTTAGATCTCTTTCGATGCCTCCACAAGCAAATAGATGCCATCTGGACTTGAGGATCTTTTCTTCACTCTTTTGTGCTTTTGCTCCAGCTCAGCTATCCTTTTGTGTAGGTGTTCATTTTCATGCTGCAAGGTTTGAACTGTCTTTTCTAATTCTGAGCAATTCCTGTCAGCAACCCTTTTTATTCTGAGTGCCTCTTTTGCATCAATCACCAACTCCTGAAAATTGTCATGAGTATCTTGAAGATCTTCTCTCAATCTTCTATTTTCCATCATTAGGCCATCATTAACTTCCTGCATGTAGCTCATTTGATGCTTGTACTGTTTGACAGTCTTCTTCAAATTCTCCTTGTCAGAATTAACCAGTTTTTCTATTGCAGCATCCTGATCTTCGCTTGGTTTCCAAAACATGTCAAACTTCTTAAACATTAATTCTTCTGTCAATGGCTTTACAGTAGTATCTTCAATGATAGGGTTTGAAACACCTGTTACCTGTGCTGATTTAATATCTTCTGTTAACAATTTTCCAGAATTGTTTTCAACAATGGATTTAGAGCTTTCTTCACCTGTTACATTTACAGACCCAAAATCCTCTCTTTTAACTGAATGCAATTCATTTTTCTTTGATTGCTCCTCCATGGATTCTTCATCAGAGATGGTCACCTTATCAGTCTTCAATTTTGGATTTAACAGCTTTTTCATGCTTAATCTTAATTTGTTTTTAGACCTAGTTTTAGGTCTCCATAAAGAAGCTGCCTCTGCCATCATTTTAAGTTTCTTCCCTTGATAATGGATAGATGCTAACTCTACCACTTCCAGCTTTTTGATTTTCTTCTTAGGCTTGGTAGTTTTGTCCTCTATAGCTTGATTTTCTCTAATCTCAGCTTTAACCTTGATCTCAGGAATGAACTGCTCTTCCTCTAACATATAGCCCTCGTCATCTGAGAGGACTGTGATGGGGCTTTTGGGCTGATTCTGGACTTCTTCTTTTGCTACAGGAATAACTTTGATATCAATTTTCCTCTCTTCTTGAACCACTGTTATAGATGATGACTTCTTTTCAAGAATTTCCTTTTCCTTTTTGTCATCAAATAATGAAAATTTGACTTTATTGTGCTGTGGAATTTCCTGAGGCTGACTGTCAGTCTGTTCTTCATTTGCTACCTGCTTTGTTTCCTTTTTAGCTTTAATGCCATGTTTGTTTGCAGGTTTAGCTGAATGCCCCAACTTTTGTATCATTACTTTTCCCTTATCAGTTTGCCTTTTGGGTTGTTGGTCTTCTCCTTTAGAATGAATCCCTGACCAAAACAAAAAGAAGTCCCAAGTTTTTTCCTCATGCTGCAACACTGTAGAGATGATTAACTTGATGAGCCCATGATGAAATAATGATTGAGAAGTATGATCATCCTGCTGTTTAATTTTGCTTGACATTTTCTGCAGGCTTTTGAAGAAAAAGAATGGCAAATTCATTTTAGACACACCTGCCATGTGATGTAGGAACCTGAGATGGTATTTGAACACTAATGAGTACCTCCCTTCACAAGTTACATAACTCTGAAGAATCCTTATAGGTTCAATCCATTCCCTCCTGAAATTATGTATGAGAATACCTTTGTTCCAGTCAGGAACAACATTGGGCAATAAGTATCTTTGAGGATCAAACTCAAAAGGAGACTTCTTAAACCAGAGCTCGCCCTCATTACTAATTTCAGTGGCTTCTGAAATTAAATCTACAGTCAATTTGAATCTCAAAGGATCCATTATGATCATCTCATTCTTAAGTCCTTTGGCAAAATTGCAGGATACTTGAGCATTAAAACCATCTATCTTCTTGAAGAATTTCAACCATCCTGCCTGTTGGAACAGCTCTGCACAATCTGGAAGTTTTTGAATCCATGTCAAGTCTGTGGGTTCAGCCCTATTAATCTTACCACTTTTACTGCTTTTTCCCATATCTTTCTTTTCAAGGAACTGGAACAGTCTAGTTTTAGGTTTCAGAACTGTCTTATAAGCTGTTTTCTGGGTAAATTATTCTGCAGGTTATAACAATTTCAATGATATTTAAATCACCTGCACAAATTAACAAACCTCCCTGTGTAACACCTGTATCAAGCTAGCAGACTTCCCTCTGTGTAAAAAACTGAGTTCTACAGATAATTCTGTGAGTTTTTTCGACGCCCTATTCGGATTAGGTCATAAGAGAAACAGTCATGCAAATTCCTCCTATCAGGCTTCAGGTAACTATTTCAGTGATGAATTCTTCATCCTTTCATTCTATTACATCCTTCTCAGCAACCAATTTTTTCAGAAGAACACGCAGCAGCAAAAACCCAAATTCTCCAGCTATAAGGGTTATACGCAATACCTGTCAATTACTCGTCCATCGTGGTGTAATGTCTTCAATTTGGGGTATCAATAATGTTCTTCTTCGAGCACAGGTGTCCTCCTAACGATTCTTTGGCTGCAGGTGAACGAATTCAAAAGCCCTAATTTCTGCTGGCGCCAGAATCACAGCTGTCTCCTTCCACAGTAACGTAATCCAACGTTCAACAGTGAAGTCTCCTCCTCAAACACCAACTCCTTAGTGATGATGCGTGTGACAAGGGAAAATTGACAGCTAAACCCGGAATTGGCTGGTCTCTGTGCAACTGAACACGCATAACCTGTAATGATGCCCTTGTCTTCTCTTCGTGATTAACAACCAACTAACATCATGCTCAAAATGTTGCATACACGTGTTAAACACTTCACACAATGCGATTAGATACTCACACTCTTCATGATGATTGAAATCAGATCGAGAATTTACAAAAAACTCATGCCACGATATTCCTGTAGCGCACTCTGTGTTAAACTTTGGTGTAGCGCTACAAGAATATCTTTTAACCAAAATTTAGCAATTTTCTAACTTTTTGCCAACTTGTCGGAGATTTTGGCAGCTATTTGGTTTAGGACATTAGTTTAGCTACTCTCTAAAGTCATTCATGATTCTCCTTTTGAATATATAACTCTCATTGACCCACTTTTCAATATAAAAAATGACCAAAATCAAATGAAATCTGAAAGGACTGGGCTCAAACTTTATTCAATCATTCATAAGGTTCTTAAGAAGACAAAAACCAAAACTGAAAACCAAAAATTAACTAATGGTAGACTCAAAAAACAAACCAAAAATTGGAGAGAATAACTAAAAATGCAGAAAAATTTACTGACTTAACATCTGGCTCCAGCTGCGGGATGAAGTCCTCCCTGTGAGGCTTCAAGAACCTGTAGACTAGTGCCTTCAGTCTTCCATTGGGCTATGGAGTCTTTATTCAATCTCACTCACACCAGTATATACAATGAAAAGTGACCATGATCTTCATTTAACTGTAGAAATGCTTGAGGAATCGCCCATTAACAGGGCTGAGCAATTCCTCTCCTTCCAAAGACTGCAATATGAAAGTATTATTTTCCAAAACCTTAGCTATGAGAAAAGGGCCAAACCATAAATTATCAAATTTTCCATGTTTCCCCTTCTGTTCCTTTCTTGCATCCCATCTTAAAACCATCTCACCTTCTGAAAAAATGTGATCTTTGATATTTCTGTCAAACCTGGTTTTCATTTTAGCTCTATACAACTGGGCTTCTTTATCTACCTTTTCCCTGTTCTGCTGCAACTCAATCATTTCAAAAATTCTCCTTTGCAAATCATCTGGTTCCTCTTGAGAATTTTGGAGGAACTTCATTACTGGGATTCCCAATTGTACTGGAAATACTGCTTCTGTTCCATAAACCAGTTGAAAGGGTGAAGTACCAATGGCTTGTTTTACAGTAATCCTATCTGCCCATAATGCATATTTCAACATTGAATCCCAGGATTTTTTATTTTGTTTGAGCAATTTCTTGATGCATTGAATGATATTTTTGTTAGATGATTCAGCCTGACCATTTCCCTGAGGATAATAGGGAGTTGAGTGTTTTAGCATAATACCATTTTTCTCACAAAAGGCCACCATTGCCTTGGATTTGAATGCTTTGGCATTATCAGTAATCAATCTTTGTGGACAACCAAACCTGCTCAGAATATTATTTTCTATGAAATCCATAATTACCTTATCTGTGGCATTCCTTGTGGGGATAGCCTCTACCCACTTTGTAAAGAAATCTGTGGCAGTCAAAATCCAATGATGCTGGCCTGAAGATGCTGGGTTTATTTCTCCAATAAAATCCAGTCCCCACTTGTTAACACCCAAAAAGTGCTCACTAGCTCATTTACCACATTATATGACTCATTTGTCCATTTTCCTACCATATTTCCATTAAAATCCCAAAAAACCCATTAAAAAGCCTCCAAAAGGCCTAAAATGCCTCCAAAGGGCCAAAAAACCATCAAAATAGCCTAAAAAAGGCTAAAAAACCCCCTTTTTCCTCCAAAAATAGCAAAAATCCCCTAAAAAGGGAATAAAAATATAAAATAATGAGGAAAAGGAGAAAAAAAACCCTATACAGCTGCATAAAACCATGTGTTTCCTAAAACCATGGGTCAGCACTCCACCACCAAAAAACTATAAATAGGTGATGGAGATCCCTTATTCCATATCCACAATCACAAGCACCCTTACTCTGCCAAAATCTCTCTCGAAACCCTAGTTCACCTTTGAACTATTTTCACCTTGAGAGCCACCTTTGGCCCATCCCCAACATTGGAGAAGGAGAAGGAGCATTCAGAAGCTTGGAGCAGCCTCTTGGACACTGCAAAGGGCTTCACCAACCTTGACACTCAAGGTAACATCAATACAAAGTCATTCTTTCATTTTGGTGTTTATGCTTCATGCTTGTCTTAGAAATAATTTAATTTTTTGTTTTTGCATAATTAGTTTAATATACTGAACTGCTACTAAGGAGTCCATTCTCCTTAGTAGGTGCTCATTGGCACAAGCTGGGGGTAAAACCTAGCTACAGTTTTGGCGACTCCACTAGTTTTCGAATTTCTGGTTTCCGTTTTTTAAAATTTTTTCCTTTCGGCTGCCCCTTTCGGCCGCCGCATACCGCGTCTTTTTCCTTCTACAGTCGCGTCCCGACCGCGCCTTTCAGGCCTTTACCCGCGATCCGACCGTGGCTCTCAGACTGCTTCCGACGCTCTGTCGGCGGATTCAAGTCTGTTACCTGCGATCCGACCGTGGCTAATCAGCCTGTTTGCCGCGATCTGACTGCGCCTGTCGGCCTTTTTCACGCGTCCCGACTGCGGCTTTCTGCCTCTTTCGTGCGTCCCGACTGCGCCTGTTAGCCTTTTTGCCGCGACCCGACTGTGTCTTTTTCCAGTTTTCCTGCGTCCCGACTGCCACTGTTGGCCCGATAGCCGCGACCCGACTGTGCCTTTTCCCCTGTTTCATGCGTCCCGACTGCCTCTGTTGGCCCGATAGCCGCGACCTGACCGCCGCTGTTTCCCTTAAACCCGCGGTCGGCCTGTTCTGATCCGCCACAGACCCGCGGTCTGATTTCTGCTCTTTTCCTGTTTTGAGCCCAGCCCCTCTTGCTGCAATATTTTCTGCATTTGAACAGCCCTCTGTCCCACCTGCAGCCCACTTCCTTACAGCCTTTCTGCAACATAATTCCTGTTCCTTTTACAGAATCTTTTTAAAATTTCAATATTTTTATTTCAGAAAATTTTGCAAATTAAAAGAATCAATTTCAGCATTATTGATAGATTGGAAGTTGCCCTCCCTTGTGGCACTTCTGTTTTTGGGTTCAACACCTCACGAGCACACACTCTGTCACATTAAATCAAGTGAGCCTTAAAAAGTACCTAACTAAACCAACATTCTAACCCCACTTGGGGAACACAAAAGAATCATTGTAGTTAGGTAGGATCAGGGGGATAGGCTTCCAATAACACCCCTTGGTTATTTCACTTGAGACATAGTTGTTGTCCAAATAGGGAACCAAAATCCCCTAGTACTTTTTGGCACGGTCACGACCAGTTTATCAGAGGGCCTCTCCCTTAGGAGGGTTGAAGTCGGGAGACTGGTTCCGGAGGCCTGAGTGGAATACCGCACTCCATTCAGTAACCGAAGGGCTACCTTTCGCGGTTCGCGGGATATCCCTGTATAGGGGTATTGCGGTCAACGAACTAAACGGCAGATTCACCTTTCTGGACGTGTCATGAACGGGGTATCTTAGTTGCCATTCTTCTAGGATTGTCTACCCGGTATCCCTCCCGGTAGGGGGATATCATAGCCACTTGGCTTTCCTACTCATATTGTCTGACTTGGATTTCATCACCTTGCAGAGGATATGTTTAGTTAAGTCAGAATACTTTTAGTTAGGTGTTTGCATGCTCCTTTACCTCCCTTTGGTCTAGTGAGTCCACCATTTTTCTTTTTTAGGAAACCTGCTGCTTGTTGGTATTCTGACCATCTTTGTTGTTACTCCACCTATTGTAGCACAGCTGTTGCAGTGGGTGTTTTGAGTTGGTTGTTGGCCTGAGTGCCTTGCTTTTTAGCTCTCCTTCTGCACACTCGGTTGCATTAGGATTTTTGAGCTGTTTTTATACTCACCTCAACCCACAGAGACTTAGACACCATCTGTCACCATTGAGTCCCCGAGACATTCTCGGCGCCTCAGGAGCGAGCCCCCACAGCACGGTTCTCTCGACACCACTCGTCATAGATTCCGATCATTGTCCGTTGATACCACTCATCACAGATCTAGAGCCTTGTCACTTGACTCCACCCGTCAGCGACGTAGGTCTCCGTCACCAGATAGTGACGCACCTTACTTTACCTCTGATTCTGACGAAGAGTCTGAGAACCCTATTTATACTGCCCCTACTAGCCCCATGGCTGGTACGACTTCCACTCCATTTGTCATAGGGACCATTGGTGGCACATCCACCACTACACCAGTTACTACACCTGTTTTTGGTATGCCCTCCATGGGGCAACCATCTGCCGTTCCCCTCACGGTACCTATTCCCACAGCGGGAATACCTATCCCCACTACATCAGTGGCTCACACTACCCATGGTGGTGCTGGACCATCCTTCACTACCTCAGTTCCCCCACTTGGGGGCACCACCTCACATCTTGTCCCTCCACTTGGGGGCACTGGCCCCAACTTGGTCCACAGCACTACTGTGTCACAGCCTTCTTCCAGTTTGTCGTTCATGGCTAGCCTCAACCTACCTGACCTGGCCAGATTGACCAATGATCCTATTCGACACGACCCTATGTGGCCTCATATGCCTACCAAACTACCCTCTGACATCCCTAAGTTCGAGGGTAAGGCCGGTGAGGACCCACAAAACCATATCATGTCTTTCCACCTATGGTGTTCCTCTAACTCCATCGTGGATGACTCTGTTCGCCTCCGTCTCTTACAGCGCACCTTTACTGGCTCTGCAGCCAAGTGGTATATTGAGCAGCCTCATGGGACCCACGCCACCTTTTCTTCCCTGGCCTCGACTTTCCTGCAGTTCTTCCAGTTTCCAGTCCGCTATGACGCGGGCGTTGAGATCCTTCTCTCTTGTAGGCAAAACACGGCTACCCATATCACGGACCACATCCATGAGTGGCGTCGACGCCGTAGCTTATGCAAGATTAAATTAGATGACCGCATCTTCCTCGATTGGTTCCTCAAGTCCCTGCTTCCCGTCATTGCTAAGGATGTAGCTTCAGAAAGACCCCAGTCTGAAGAAGAGGCCATCCTTAAGGCACAGCAGTTCGACCTCATTTACGCCCAGTCGGGTTACCTTTATACCATTATACCTGACGCCCCTCGCGGCGAGTCCTCCCATCATGATGCGCCGGGGGCATCCCACGCTGCAGATGGTATCATTGGCCGTGTTTCTTCGCATCCCCAACCATTTTCTATAGCACGTCCTACCCCTGGCCCCGACCTGTCGCGGGCTACTTCACAGTCTGGAGCAACCAACTCGTATGCTCCCATGACACATCACCATTCCCATGGACCTTCGTGTCCACCTCAGTGCTTTGGGTATGCGACTCCTGCTTATGCTCCTTCAGTCGCCCCTCAGCCTTACTACCATCAGCAGACCGCCCCGGCTCCTGCGCCTTCACAAGCCCCACCAGCTTATTATCCGCCCCAGGCAGCCCCTGCGGCACATCCACAACCTGCTCCGCAGTCCTATCAGCAATCCCCTCAAGTTGCTGCACCTGCTCAGCCTCAACCTACATATCATCCTCCGCAGCCTGCTCCTGCACCTGCGCAACCTCAAAATCCACCTGCTGCCCAAGGGCAAGTTTACGCCCAACATAACCCGCAGCAAAACCAGAATAACCAACGTAACCAGGGCCAACAGAACCGCGGCAAGGGCCGTAATCGGGGAAACAACCAACCTACAGACCAATCAGGTCAACCGGCTAATCCCCCTGACAACAACAATGCGGCCCCCGCTAATCAAAACCCTGATCGCCCGCCCAAGCAGGCCAAAAACCCCAATCTGCGAACGAACCACCCTTGTTCTATTTGCGGGGTCTATGGACATTACACCCATGCTTGCCCACACTTGGAGCGAGCTCGGCAGCTTTGGGTTGACGAGGCCCATCGCCAAGGGCATGCGGCTCCCCAAGCACCGCCCAACCCCCCCCAACCTCAGCAACCCCCTTTGGTGCTGCAAAACCCCTTACCGACCCAAGGCGTGGTGAACACTCAGCCGTTGGCCCCTCAAGCTAACGTGCAACCCCAACAACAACAGATCACCTACGCTGCCCCTGATCAACCCATGTTTGACTCAGGTACCCACCACTTATTGATGATGTCATCAGCTGACGTCAACCTCCAGACCCGTCGGAACCAATATGGCTCCACCTCTGAAGCCACTCCCATGGATAAAACTACTAACGCCCACCCCACCGATCAGGCGTTACGCATCCCTCCGCCTCCCACAGACGGCGCTGCGAAAGCACCTCGTTTCCCACTGCGCCGAATCAACAATAACCCTAACGCGCGCGCTGCGTCAAACTACAACATCGTAGACGACCTAGCCCAATCTCCCGCAGCCATGTCTGCGTTGGAAGTATTGAAGAACTGCCCTTCCCAGCGCAAGACTTTACTTTCCGCCATCGGGGGGATTGACCCAACTGATTCACATTTGATGGCGTTTGATTTAGACCAGTCTGAACCACGCCTACCTTCTAGCTTAGCCTTCCAAGTTACAGTCTCCGTTAGAAATCTTGTTATCCATCGGTGCATCATTGATGAGGGTGCTTCCACATGCGTTATGTCTACATTTGTATGGCAGAAGCTAGGATCCCCTCCTCTCCAGCAGTCCACCATTGCGTTACGTGCCTACGACGGTCGTTCGGCCCAGCCCCAAGGCCTTCTACCCAACGTTCCAGTCCAGTTAGGTGGTAAAACAGTTCTTATTGACATAGAGGTAATCAATGCCCAATTGGATTACAACCTTCTACTTGGCCGCAGCTACATGTATGCCATGCGGGCGGTTGCCTCTTCTGTCTTTCGCACCATGATGTTCCCCCATGAAGGACGCGTGGTTAAGATTGACCAGCTCACCTACTATGATCCCAGTGCTCCAGCGGCACCGGAAAATGTTCTCCCCATGGTTGAACAACCTGTTTCTCCTGCCTCCACCTCATTTGTTTCTTCTACGGGGCCTGGAGTCTACTCAGACGCGCCGATGACCTCCACCTTTCAATCCATTCCTCCGCCATCATCTACGCCCGAAATGTCTGACTTATGTACCTTGTCCCATGACATCCTACCACCTAACAATCAACCATCCTTGTTGCCTAAACCACCATTGGTACCTAGTCACATTGGTGTTACACCGATCCATACGATCCCCTTCCTAGTTCCTCCAGCAGGAGTAGTAAGCGCCCCGGTCATGGCTACCCTTAGCCTCCCTGGGTTAACATTGGGATTACCTGTATGGTACCTTTCGCCTCCCGTTCGCCCGCCGACACCAGATGTCGTCCTCCAGCCGGTGCAACCCATGGCTACTACCACCCACCCACCTCCCGGGGTCCCTACCCCTTCGTCCTCCACGACACCTCCTCCTCCTCTTCAACCCACTGGGGGCAGAGGTCCACACCCTTACACTGCTGTCCCACCTCCCAAGACAGTCAAGAACCCTCCAGTGTTTCGTGCTCCTCCCAAATGCTCGCTGTGTGACGAGTTGGGCCATGCGACCCACCAATGCCCACAGTTACCTGCATTACAGAAGCACATGCAAATGCTCGATGATGACCCCAACATCCCAACAGTCGAACTAAACCCCACTCCCAAGCCTAAAGATAAGTCCCTACGTACCAACCACTCCTGCGCCATCTGCGGTATTTACGGGCACTATTCACATCATTGTCCCGATCTCCCGGATTACAGAGCGGCTCTCTATGAGATGAACAATCTGGACCTTGAGACGGCACCACCTACCATTGAGGAGATCTACCCCCCGGTCTCTCCCCCTTCCGAAGAGGTTAATATCATCTACATGATCTCTTCAACCAACACTTCTACTACCCCCTCGTCAACCGATTTGACGACGCAGACTTTCCGTACTGATGAGGAGATTCTTGAGGCCCTAACTGCCCCGGATTATCCTTGGGATGATATGCACCACCGTTCCTATTTCATCCCAGAAGCGTCTTCCTCTAGCACCGCTACCCAATACGCGGTCGAATCCAAAGACTTCCTCCCCACCAAGGTTGACTGGTTCAAGGACCCTATCCCTGCTCCTGATGCCTTCGAGGAGGGCAACATGGCCAACATCTCACCTGTCATCCAAGTTGATATTGCTGTTCCAGGTCGTGCCCCTGAACTCATTACTTTAGGAGCATTCTGCAGTAAACAAGAGATTGAGGACTACACACACCTTTTCAAAGAATTCCGTGATGTCTTTGCCTGGTCTTATACCGAAATGCCTGGTCTTGATCCCGCAATTATAGAGCACCACATTGACACATGGCCTGATGTAACCCCCGTTCGTCAGAAACAGCGCCCCATTCATCCCTCAAAGCTCCCAGCTGTCAAAGCCGAGATTGAGAAGCTGCGCAAGGCCGGGTTCATTTACCCTATTGCCTATACCACATGGGTTTCAAACCCTGTTCCAGTTAACAAAAAGCAAGGCACCATCCGCGTATGCACTGACTTCCGTGACTTAAACTATGCTTGTCCCAAGGACAACTTCCCCACGCCGTTCATCGATCAACTCATAGATGCGTGTGCAGGACATGAGGTCCTCTCCTTCATGGATGGTTTTTCCGGATATAATCAGATTCAAATCCGTAAGGAAGATCAGTACAAAACTGCCTTTACTACCCCTTGGGGCACCTTTGCCTATCGCGTCATGCCTTTCGGCCTCAAAAATGCTGGTGCCACTTTCCAGCGGGCCATGACCTACTGTTTTCACGACTTGGTCCATATCTTGCTAGTCTACCTTGATGACCTTACAGCTCGTTCCCGGAAACGATCAGACCACCTTAACGACCTTCGGCAAATTTTTCTGCGTTGTCGCAAATACCAAATTCGCTTGAACCCACACAAGTGTGTTTTTTGCGTACCGGCAGGCCGATTGCTGGGTTTCATTGTTTCCCAGAAAGGAATTACTGTTGACCCTCTAAAAGTCCAAGCTATTTTAGACCTCCCCCCTCCTCGCACGCTCCGGCAGCTCCAAAGTCTGCAGGGGCGATCTAACTTCCTTCGACGTTTCGTTCCTGATTATGCCACTACGGTACACGGTTTCTTGCGCCTACTCCGCACCCACGTACTCTTCGTCTGGGATGCGCAAGCAGAAGCTGCATTCGAGGCCCTCAAGAAGGCCCTCACACAAGCCCCTCTGATTTCCCCTCCGGACTTCACTCGAGACTTCATCCTTTACGTGTCGGCCTCCGAGCATGCCGTATCTGGAGTCTTAGTTCAAGAAGACGATTCTCACCAAGAGCACGTCATTTACTACGTTAGCCAGACCTTGTCTGGTCCACCATTACGTTACCCATATGAAGAGAAACTTGCCCTCGCAGTAGTCTTTTCCGTTCAAAAATTGCGACACTACATCTTAATGAGTCATACCACCGTCGTGGCCAACTCTAACCCCATGGTATATCTTCTGAACAGGCGGCTACTCCAAGGTCGTGTTGCCAAATGGGTCATTATCCTCCAAGAATATGACCTTACCTTCAAAACACCTAAGAGCACTAAAGCCCTCGCGCTTGCCCAGCTCATCACTGATCTCCCTTCCTTTCTCCCGGCCAAACCCATCTCCGATGAGTTACCCGACAATCACCTGTTCACTATCTCGTCCGATGACCCATGGTACGGTGATATCTTGTTATACCTACGCACACAGAAGTTCAGACCCAAAGTTACACGAAATGGACGCCGTCGCATCCGACACCAGGCCTCTCGATATCTCCTCTTAGGCGATGTCCTCTATCGGCGCGGAGTTGACACAATTCTTCGTCGTTTCCTTACCCATGAGGAAGCTGAACACGTCCTTAATGACTGTCATAGCGGTGCCTGCGGAGGCCATTTCTCAGGGATGGCCACTGCCCAAAAGGTCGTCCGCGCCGGATACTTCTGGCCCACACTTTTTACTGACTGCATCACTGCGGTCAAACACTGCCATAACTGCCAACTTTTTGCCCCCAAGGCCCGGACACCTCCTGCTCCGTTACACCCAGTCGTCACCGTTGGTCCCTTTTGTAAGTGGGCCATAGACTTCATGGAATGCAGACCCCAGTCTGCCAACGGCCACAAATATATTGTTGTCGCTGTTGATTACTTTACCAAATGGGCGGAAGCCATGCCTACCTTCAATTGTACCGCTGACACTGCTGCCCGCTTCTTCTTCAACCATGTCATCGCTCGATTCGGGGTTCCTAAGCAGTTAGTCTCTGACCATGGTTCACACTTCGAAGATGCCGTCTGGCGTGAGTTATCCACCCTCCTTAAGTATGAGCACCAATTCTCCTCTGCTTACTACCCCCAAGGGAACGGCCAAGTAGAGGCCATCAATAAAATCCTTAAAACCATCCTCCAACGAACAGTTGACAAGCATAAGTCCAATTGGCACCACATGTTGTTCCCTGCTTTGTGGGCTTATCGCACCTCCACTAAGACCGCCACTGGTTTTACACCATTTCATTTAGTTCACGGTATAGAGTCTGTTCTCCCCATCGAGTGTCAGATCCCTGCCTTACAGATCGCCGTTGAGCTTCTCCCTGACACCACCCCCCTCGAGCAACGTCTGCTGCACCTCGAACAAGCCGATGAAGACCGCCGGGCCACTCTCCAGAACATCGAAGCTGCCAAAAACCGCTCCAAAACCGGTTATGATAAACATGTTCACCCTCGAACTTTCCACGAAGGGGACCTAGTCCTCGCCTATGACCAAGCCCATGACAAAACCGGTAAAGGGAAGTTCGAATCTATGTGGCAAGGCCCTTACGTCGTGCAGACCTGCCTCGGCAAGGGGGCATACATCTTAGCTGACTCTGAAGGCCGTCCTTTGCGCAACCCTCGTAATGGGTTGTATCTTAAGCGTTTTTACCCATAAAAAAGAAACCCGCGGCCTCATGGGTCTGCATTGTACAGTACTTTCTTTTTTGTTTTTTGTTTTTACAAACCGTTTCCACCATTGGAATCAGCGCGACGTGACCGTCATGATGGTCACCTCGTTGCGTTATTTTTTGTCCTGTCACTTTTTACCCATTTTTCAGACGCCACTAGTCGCCTCGGTTTGCGTGCCACATCGGCCGTTCTCCGTTTTTCACATATTTTATATCATCGGATTCAGTTTTCCGAACTGGTGATGATGCTAGAGATCATTTCTCGCTCTCACCTCCAGTTTTTTCGGGCGTTTTTCAAAATGCCCCCGTCACCTCGGTTTGCGTGCCACATCGGCCGTCACCCGTTTTTGACATCCTTTATATTGCCGGATTCATTTTTCCGAGCTCGTGATGATGCTTGAGATCATTTCTCGCTCTCACCTAGTACAATTTTAACATTTTGTCCCAACACCTTGTTGCCTCGGTTCGCGTGCCACATCGGCCGCCATCGGATTGTTCCACATTTTTACATGAGCCATTCACTCCTGTCATACTGCAAATGTTTCGTTATTTTGCCACCATATCATCTACCCCGCAAGGAGGTCCATCAGTGTTCCCACCTACCCTCGTTCTTGGTCATCATTACTCAACCTTGATTGAACACTTCCTCCTTGCCTGGCCATTCCTTTTGTTCGGTATAATTTTATCCCTTTTTCGGGCCGGACAAGTCCTTTACGAAAAAGGCACTTAGGGAGTTTCCGTTAAGCTCTTTTCTGACTCCTAAAAGAATGAAAAGATCGCCGAGCAATCTTGCTTCCTTTCATGCTCGTTAAAGTACCTGAAAGGGCGTCTATCTGGTATAAGTTTAACCCTTTTCCGGACCTGGTAGACTACTTACGAAAAAGGAATACTCTAGTCACACCGACTAGAAGAGTTCTTCATTGCATCCTTTTATGCTTCTTTGGGCCTTGGAGACTAAACCTACGAAAAAGCAACCCCCTGGAGTCTTCTTACTTGCTTTCAGACTCTCTAAAATTGAAAGCAACCACGAGCATGCACTGTCCTGGGCTCGTAAAATCCACACGACAGTACCATTTCACTACCTCAGAGTCTTCTTATCGCTTTCAGACTCCTTAAAATTGAAAGCAACCACGAGCATGAACTGTCCTGGGCTCGTAAAATCCACACGACAGTATCATTTTATCCACACACTTCTTCTAGTTCCTTAACCCATGAAGAAGTATCCTCCCGTGCCTCATGGCACTCAAATCGATCATCTCGGCAGCACCCCCAATTCGGTCGCCTTTGTTCAGAGTATTCTGCAGTCTCCTACCATTTTATACCAGCTTGAGTCTCCCTCAGCCAGTTATTACCCCAGCTTCATTACAGCTATGATCCCTTTTCCCTGAGTCAGTTTCATATGCTGCCAGATCATTCCCATTATCATACTCTGAACAAAGGAAGTTTGAGTCCACCCGCTCTACTTGCCCAGTTGTCCCACCACAGTTTATCAGTCCTGCCATCAGCACTATCACATTTCGGTCTTGTACCTCGCGCTCCTGTCAAGGAAACATCATTGCCTTGATAGGGGCAGGTCTCCCTCTGTCGACGACAGCTCCTCTATTCCAGAGGATAGGCCCAGAGGTCCCTACGCCTTGGACTTATCACCATCTGTGGTAAGTGCCTACGGATCATTCTGAGAGGAGACATCATTGCCTCTCTGCGTGGTTGTTCCTCACATGCTCGACTTCAGCACCTTGATCGCATCGTTGAGGATCGCGTAGGATTATATTCCATCAGTTTTTTGTCGAAGACCCCGGATTTCCCCCGACTCTAGCACATTGGTGAGTCACTTCGGAACGCCCAGTTGTATGTTCCCGTGGATGTCCGGGCTGCGTTGGCGTTTGTATTCGGAAGCCATCCAGTTTCATGCTTCCTTGAGTACCCAGTTTCAGTCCCAGATCAGTTCCAGTTCAGTGTACCATGGAGAGTTTGACCCCAGTCACTATGATCCAGCCGCTCATCAGTTCCTTTGGTACCACACTCAGTAGCACTGTTGATTGTTCCAGTGCACCAGTTCTGCAGTTCACACATGATCTGCTCAGCAGTACGTCTCAGATTTGTGTCCCCTCTGGACTCTTATGATGTACACAGTGGTCATGTACCTTACAGGTCCCCCTTTTTTTCGGGCCTTACAGTTATATTTATGTATCTTGATACGAGCATGGGTATGCCCGCCTCGTCCATATATTGAGATTATTCCTCAGTCAGTATTTGAGGTCATGTATATTTCAGGTCCCCATTTTTTGGACCCCATTGTTGTTATTATGTTATATCCTGATACGAGCATGGGAATGCCCGCCTCGTCCATATGATCAGATGATTCCTCATCCATTATTGAGGTTATGTACTTTTAGTTCTTGCAGTTGTTCGGGATCGTTGTTCCGGGCTTCAGTTTGTTTCTTCTCTTCTCTCCACATCCCAGGAAAACCATTCATGACTTATGATGTCCATCAGCCATACGATGAGCTCCTGACCTCGCACATCAGGGGGCAATCTGTTAACACCCAAAAAGTGCTCACTAGCTCATTTACCACATTATATGACTCATTTGTCCATTTTCCTACCATATTTCCATTAAAATCCCAAAAAACCCATTAAAAAGCCTCCAAAAGGCCTAAAATGCCTCCAAAAGGCCAAAAAACCATCAAAATAGCCTAAAAAAGGCTAAAAAACCCCCTTTTTCCTCCAAAAATAGCAAAAATCCCCTAAAAAGGGAATAAAAATATAAAATAATGAGGAAAAGGAGAAAAAAAACCCTATACAGCTGCATAAAACCATGTGTTTCCTAAAACCATGGGTCAGCACTCCACCACCAAAAAACTATAAATAGGTGATGGAGATCCCTTATTCCATATCCACAATCACAAGCACCCTTACTCTGCCAAAATCTCTCTCGAAACCCTAGTTCACCTTTGAACTATTTTCACCTTGAGAGCCACCTTTGGCCCATCCCCAACATTGGAGAAGGAGAAGGAGCATTCAGAAGCTTGGAGCATCCTCTTGGACACTGCAAAGGGATTCACCAACCTTGACACTCAAGGTAACATCAATACAAAGTCATTCTTTCATTTTGGTGTTTATGCTTCATGCTTGTCTTAGAAATAATTTAATTTTTTGTTTATTGCATAATTAGTTTAATATACTGAACTGCTACTAAGGAGTCCATTCTCCTTAGTAGGTGCTCATTGGCACAAGCTAGGGGTAAAACCCTAGCTACACCACTGCTGAAAAGGGGCATTGACTATAATAGGCTTCAAAGGTAAAGACAGCAACTTCTGTTTACCTGCAAACTTTTGACAAGGTATGCAAGCTCTTACAGTTTGATAAACATCTGTGAAGAGTGAAGGCCAATAGTAACCAGCTCTTAAAATTTTATAAGCTGTTGTTTTCCAGTATTTATGTCCTCCACAAGCTCCTTCATGAGATTCTGAAATCACTTCCTTTATTTCAGCTTGATCTAAACACCTTAATAAGATTCCTGCTGGATCTTTCCAAAACAATTGACCTTCTATCAGGCAGTATTTAGTAGTTTTCAATTTCAAGGACCTGGCAGCTTTTCTGTCTAAATGTTCTGGACATTGCAAAAATAACAGAAAATGGACAATGTCAGCATACCAATCTGAAGATGAATAAGAATCCATGATTCTTTCTTTTTCCAGAATTACTTGATTTTCTTCAGGTGCTGATTCTTCTGTCATAGCATGTAACCCTAATGCCTGACAGTTTGAGTCAGCCAGCAGTTTGGCCAATCCTTGTCCTTTGACCAGCTTTGTAGGTCTGATTTCCACTTCATATTCCATAATTTTGGCAATCCACCTTCCCCTCTTTCCTTCACTATCAGGCTGTGTCAAAACATCCTTCACTGCAGCATTTGGAACAAATGAAACAACTTTGGAGTGTAAAATATAAATTCTGAAAAATTTTAAAGCCTTTACCAGAGCATAGGCTTGCTTCTCCAAGATACTGTATTTCAGCTCTGAATCTCTAAGTGTTTTGCTAAAAAAGGCAATTGGTTGTTCCAAACCCTCTTCATTCTTCTGAAGTAATACAGCAGCAATAGTGTCCTCTGAGGCAAAAGAAAATGTAAGAAATTCTTTGTCAAAATTTGGACTCACCAGAACAGGTGCTTCAGTCAGAGCCACTTTAATCTTTTCAAAAGCTGTCTTTGCTTCAATAGTCCACTTGACTTCTTGATCCTTTTTTAACATGCCTGTAATTTGCTTAATGGTCTCAGCAAAATTAGGAATAAACCATCGCAGAAAATTGATTTTGCCAATAAATGATTGCACATCCTTTTTACTCCTGGGCAAGCTAATTTTCAGTATTGCTTTGACTCTCTCAGGATCAATCCTGATACCATCAGCTGATACCAAGTGACCAAGCAACTTACCTTCCTGTACAGCAAAATGTGATTTTTTAGGGTTCAAGGATAAGCCAAATTTTTTGCACTTTATGAAGGTTTGCTCCAAATGTTTCAAGTGTTCATCATCAGATTTGGAGAATACTGTAATATCATCCAGATAAATAACCACAAACTTATCTTTTTCACCCACGAATGCAATATCCATGGCTCTCTGAAAGGTTGCTCCAGCATTCATCAAGCCAAAAGGCATCTTGTCATACATAAATGTCCCCCACATTTTCTTTTCCAGGTTTATCTATAATGGTAATATCAAATTCCTGCAATAATAAGAGCCACCTGGTCACTCTGGCATTGGTGACAGGTTTGTTCATTAAATATTTAATGGCAGAGTGGTCAGTGTGCACAAATGTAGGATACCCAGTAATGTAATGCCGAAATTTATTAATAGAGTAAACAATAGCAAGGAATTCTTTCTCGGTAACAGTATAATTAAGTTCAGCAGGGGCTAAGTTTTTACTAACATAATAGATGGCATAAGGTACTTGACCATCTTGCTGTCCTAGTACTGCTCCAATGGCGGTATCAGAAGCATCTGAAGAAATGTGGAAGGGTATGGTCCAATTAGGTCCCCTTAGGATAGGAGCTGTGGACAGCTTCTCTTTAAGCTTATCAAACGCTGTCTGGCATGCTTCACTCCACACAAACTGTGCATCCTTCATTAACAAAGAAAACAAAGGAGAAGCAAGTTTGGAGAAGTTTTCTATAAACCTCCGATAATATCCAGCATGTCCCAGAAAAATTCGCACCTCTTTCTGAGTTGAAGGAGTCGGTATATTTTTTATCACCTTAATTTTTGAAGGATCCACTTGAATGCCATCGGTAGAGATGAAATGTCCTAATACCACCCCCTCACTCATCATCATATGGCATTTTTCAGTGCTTAATGAGAGGCTAGCCTGTTCGCAGCGAATTAAAACCTTCTTTAAATTTTCCAGTGCTTCCTCAAAGTCCTTGCCATAGGGAGTAAAATCATCCATAAAGACTTCCATACTATCATTAACTAATTCAGAGAATATGCCAATTACAGCTCTTTGGAACGTTGCTGGTGCATTACATAAACCAAAGGGGAGCACTCTGTAGGCAAACGTTCCCCAGGGACAAGTGAAGGTGATCTTATCCTGGTCCTCAGGAGCAATCTGAATTTGGTTGTACCCGTTGAACCCATCTAAGAAGGAGAAGAACTTCTTCCCTGATAGGTTATCAAGTACCTGGTCAATAAAGGGCAGAGGGAAATGATCCTTTTGCGTAGCTTTGTTCAGCTCCCTATAATCAACACAGACTCTCCATTTACCATTTTTCTTGGGCACAATTACGAGTGGGGAAACCCACTCACTATCTGAAATAGGATATATAAATCCTGCTTCCAAAAGTTTATGGATTTCCTCCTTCACTATATCCCTTAGATTGGGGTTCATGCGTCGTTGGGGTTGACACACAGGCCGGGAGTCATTTTTGATATAAATATGGTGGGTGCACAGATTAGAGGGAATACCCCTCATGTCTGTATACTCCCAGGCGAATGCCCCTTTATGTTCCTTCAAGAGACTGATTAGGCGCTTCTGCTCCTCTAAGGAGAGACCAGGGTTGATATTCAAAGTTCTTCCAGGCTCTACCTCAATAGGGATACTTTTTGAACTTCTCAAAACTGGGATTATGTTTGTGTCACCAACTAGTGCTTCTCCGTAAGATTTTCTTGTTCTTCTTTACCAAGGGTAATGTTCAGGATTTGATAGACCTCTTTATCCACTGAAGTGGGTTCACTAATAAAATTACTAATAGCATCGTCTTCTGTTTCATTTTTAAAAGTCAAGGCCTTCCCTATAGTTAATAGTGGCTGAACATCCTCCTCCTCCTCCTGTTCTATCCAAAGGGAAGTCTCAGCTTCTAAACTCGGCTGAGCTGGAGGATACAGGGTGAGGTTTTTAGTCTCAGTACCATCAGATATAGTCATGGACCCTGATCGACAGCTGATGCAAGCGTCAGCTGTGGCCAACCACAGCCTCCCCAGGATCAATGGGTGTCCCCCCAGCTATGATTTTGGTTGTAATATCAAAAAGTCAGCAGGGTACTCCCATGAATCTACTGAGATGACAAGGTTGTCCAGAATCCCTTCGGGTCTAATGGTGGATCTGTCTGCCAATTCTAAAATGGTAGGGGTCGGTCTAAAATTAGTGAGCCCAAGCTTCTTGACAGTCTCAATTGTTATGACATTGATCGCTGCTCCTAAATCAACTAGCACGTTGGGTATCTGTGTCTGTCCTACATGTACAGTGACAGTAGGATTACCAGGGTCGTCATACTTGGTCACAGGGGTTTTTCCTGTTATCAAAGCGGATAAATTCCCTATGACATGAACGGTGGGAGGATCTCTGGGTTTTCTCCCTTGTTTCTTAGTGCATAGGTCCCGAACTGTTTTAGCATAAATAGGCACGTCTTGAAGAGCTTGTAGAAGGGGAATTTTAACATAAAGATTCTTTAACTCTCCTAGGAGTTTAAACTGAGGTTGCCCCCCTATTTTTGGTAGCATTAGTCTCTCGGGGTATGGTGGTTTCCTTATTAGTTGGGTAGGCTATGTATTATCTGATTTCTCATTTGATGTTTCAGCTGTTCCATCTAAGGGATGCTCAGCACCTTCAGTGATAGGAACTGTATCGAATGGATGCTGTGAACTCTCTCATTCTTCATGCACAGAAGGTGGAGTATCTTCTGTAATTACAAGTTCTATTATCTTCCCAGATCGTAGACGAATATCATTACAAGGTACGGGGGAAAGAGAGTAGGCCGTCATATTGACAGTTTCCAATTGATGGACTGTTTTATTATTCGGGTTAGGGTTAGGTTGGGCAGGGAGCTGAGGCCATATTGGTATATTAGGGACAGGATTATTCTGCAGCTACAGCTGCGACTGCTGAGGTGGGTATTGAGGATATTGAGGAAATGGAGGCGAATATGGTGACTGTTGAGGTGGAGGTGGTTGAGGAAACTGGTTCCCAAGATGGAAGTTCCTCCATCCAGGAGACCACGACATAGGTTGATGTGGTGGCTGCATCCAAGGACCCCATGAGTTATAATTTTGCATTGCAGGTTGGGAAGGATTCCACTGAGCATAATTTGAAGGGAATTGTGTATTCACATTTTGCATGTTATTATTCCAATTGCTCATATTATTCAAAAATGGAAACGAGTCCAGAGGCATACCTTGATTTCAAGGCTGCCAAGGTTTCTTCTGTGCAATGAAATAGGCTGATTCCACTTCTGGAGTTGATGCCTGCAGAACAGCCTTCACTTGGGGAAGTGAGGGGCATTCTTTCATATCATGGTTCAGCTCACACAGCTGACATACTTATACCTTGTCAAGCGGGCATTCTTTCAGAGGATGATTCTTCCTACATCGGGGACAGAACACACCTAGTGTGATATCCTCCACTGCCTGTTTTTGTTTTGCCTTCAGGACATCAATCTCCGAAGAGATGGAGCTCATCATTTCTGTTTTGAAATTTTCAAGGAGATTGCCTATCTCTGCATGGGTAGCTCCTCCGTTGGATGACTCCTGAGTTCTATCGAAGACATCATGTTCCAGCTTAACCCGTTTGTCCCTCTTATTGTTCCTGGAAGATCCCCTGGAGTATCTCTTACATAGTTCCACAATCTTTCCAAAAGGTTCTTTGGAGATGTCTCCCCTTCCTAGCAGATTTAACATGTCTAAACAATCATCCCTGATCCCACGAAGCAAGATTATCTTGAGCACGTCCAGCCCCATGTTCGTCTGCCCAGCTCTTTGCACATTGTACAGCAGCCTTTCTACAAAATCCTCCAGACTTTCGTCCTCCTTCTGCACCATTTTGAATAATTCCTCTCTTTTGTCCTTGGTGTTGCAATATTCCTGATATTTCTCCAGGAACACTTGTTTCATCTTATCCCAATTAGCAACGGTTCCTCCCCCAAGGCTCATGAACCATCGTAATGCATTG
The DNA here is from genome assembly GCA_027924585.1 of Larix kaempferi. Lineage (NCBI taxonomy): Eukaryota > Viridiplantae > Streptophyta > Pinopsida > Pinales > Pinaceae > Larix > Larix kaempferi. Next base: position 66,731,446 of record BSBM01000361.1, on the reverse strand, counting down.
TCCTTCAGGGTGGCGGGAAAAAGTTTCAGCTTTTGGGCATCGGTGACATAATCATAGCTGCGACAAAGGATATCGAGTTCAAAAAGGAATTCGTCTGGATCTTCTGCTGCCCTTCCATGGAAGCGAGGCAACACCGATGGTGAGATGTTCTTCATAGGGGCTGCCCCTTCTGGCTGCTGAATCGGAAATTGTAATGTAGCTATCGTTCCTTCTGGCAGGGAGTAATTTTCATGATGATATTCCACCATTACCTCTTCCTCGTCGGTCTCGTGTCTGTTACTCATGTTCTCTTCTATTTCCTCTTCTTCGTTCGTTCCTGCGTTCTTTTCCTTGTTTGTAACAGCTGCGTCTTCCTTAGTTGTAACAGTTGCGTCTCCCTCAGTTGTAACAGCTGCGTCTTCCTTAGTTGTAATAGTTGCGTCTCCCTCAGTTGTAATAGCTGCGTCTTCCTTAGTTGTAACAGCTGCGTCTTCCTTAGTTGTAACAGCTGCGTCTCCCTCAGTTGTAACAGCAGGCCCAGTTGTAACAGCTGTGTCCTCCTCGTCAGGGATATACAAAGGAGTTACGGCTGCTCGTGTATTCTCCACCGTGGACGCTGGCACCCCAGGAGCAGCAGGGTTTCTTCTGATAGGAGTTTCTTGATGACGAGCCCTGGTGGATGAATCAGTTCTGTCAACAAGATCGTCGATGAATGTTCTTCTGCCCAATGGTGGTCCTCGACCATGACCCGAACCACCTGCGCTGTTAGTATTTTGTGGGGTTTTGGGAGTTGGGAGGTGATCGCGTTTTACTCTCCTCGTATTCATGCGAACCAAATCACTTCAGCAAAGAAAAGACTGACTAGAAACAATTACCAGATGCAACTAATGATTAGTGTTTAATTTTTATCCTTCCCCGGCAACGGCGCCAAAATGTCGAGCACCCTATATGCAGATGAATCATTCAAAACATACAGAGCAGACGAGATTTATTGTCAACCCGAGAAAGTCTTTTATTTCAAAGGATAGATGCACAGTCTATGCTCAAACACCAAATCATTATAATTGAATGCTGTTATCCTCTAACAACTATGTCCATCCCAAAGATCTGTGTAATCCCAGTTGCTGTCTAAATACTATAAATTCAATTCCTTTCTACCATGCATCAACAAGAAGTAAAATAATATTCGAAGACAATTGCAGATAAAAAGAAATCCTATTCACATCCTAGAACAAGTAACTCACTTCTTCAATCTGATCACTCTAGAAAACCATAAGCAGAAACTGAATATTAATCTAGAAATTCAATTGCAAAGGATTAAGTTCAGCTGCTCTAAGAAATTGAATTACAGGAATGAAAATCAACAATCATAACAGGAAAGATAAATTGTAAAGGGCTCATGGGATCACGACTTAACTGCAAGATGAACAAGGCTGTGTACAACTGTCATATGAAACGCATAAAGAAAGTTCCTACTCAGTCGACTGTTGCTCTGCACCAATTACCAATCTCAAGGAAATATAATCTTAACTATACTGAAAATCCACGTCACACTTACTATTGCTGCGTACAAAAGAAATATCATGAACAAAACATCACACAACAACAAATTTGAAATCCTATTTTAACTCAGCAATCTCTGTGGAAGATGGGCCCAGCCTTCACATAGAGACGTTGGCTAAACAACGCAAGTTCCTTTAACTTAGAAGTAACTCCTTATATTAACAGAATAATGATTACACAGTTGCTTTTGCTACTAATACAATGAATTAATTATCTGTTGTTCAACCCCCTAGGTCGAGGCAGCTCCCCACATTTATACATACAGATTGTAACATCCGATCCTATTAACGGGCAGCCTTGAAGATCTCTGATCTTCAGGCGCCCTAAATAACACTAGCTGTTACAATATGTGGCAAAGTAGAGACATAAAAATGTGAGAAAGCTGTTCATTGGCCCAGGAGTAGCGATCTTTCCAGATCACAGCTAAACTCGAGCAGCAACATACTAAAGATCTCCAATTATAGCGCATTCTGTTACAGCTGCCCTGTCACAGCTCCACCTAGGATGTTACATTGGAACCATGTTCCTTAATCGATGATCCGAGCCTCGAGGATCCTTTTTAAGCAGGGAACACCCTTCCTTTCAAGACTTTGTTCAGTCCCACCTTCCTGCAGTCCACTTATCTCAAACTACCTTCATAAATCAAAACATATTAGCATAATTGAGAGATACACAGCTTTAATTATCACAATCATACGCATTAATAAGATAAAGCAATGATCAGTCATACCTTGGCAGTTTGGGGGAATAAAGTGAGGATAACAGGTCTGATTAGCATGATAAATGGTGTAGGATAGGGGAAGGAAAGGTGATCAAGGATGATTAGAAGGGGCCAATTCTGGGCTCAACACCGTTTGTTGTTCATAGCTGAATGTTCAAGATGGAGACTGAGAAATTTTTCATCCAGATCCTGGAGTTTGGCTTGGATGGCTGCAAGTGCATCCTCCATGGTTTTTGCTCCTGCACGGGTGACAACCATAACCAGGATTTTTTTTTTTTTCCCCCGGTTGACTGGGTAGGAAAACAAAAACAGAAACTACTTCAGTAAATGAAAATCTGGACTTGGGAAAAAATCAGAAGGGTAATTGGGGTTTGACTAGGTTTTGGACACTGTTGGATAGACAGGGAAGCAAAAATGAGGATTTCAGAAGTGGGGTGAAAGAATGGGAAAATTTAGCAGAGGGGAACAAAGAAGCAGAATTCAGAAAGGAACTCTGTGGTAAAATTTGAAGGTGATTGGGTGAAATCTGAGGAAGTTATGGAAAACCCTAAAAATAGAAAAATGTGGGATTTCGGGCTTTGGGAAGGGGAATTGGGGATAGGGTCCTCAGGACTGAAATATGCAGAATGGAATGACAAGGGTTCCCCCAAAATTTCAAGGGAAACAGAGTGAAAATAAGGGAGATATGGATAAAAAACTGTTTTTTTTTTTTTTTTTTAAACTGGAGCGGCTACGGCTCGAAAGGGATCTGGAACAGTGACAAATGGATTGAAAATGGCTGAATCTGGAATGGCTTGCAAAATGGATATGAAACGACGCAGCAGTGATCGACAATAGTTCAGCTGAAAGTAGATATGGACCCCAGGTATGTGCGGCTTCCTAACAGTTCAGGGGTTTCACTCGGCCACCAATGTTGTCTGACGGCTTACGTATTGGGGCAGTACCCCTCACTCCATGGCTCAGGTAAAACTGATAACCGCTTTGCCACAAACGACAGCTCTTGGTTTACCTCATGGGTGGGAACTAGTCAATCAGGTAGGGGTCGTTGCCCTTTTCGCTGGCAGGTCCTCTCAATGGGCCAGCTACTTCGGGGTTCCTGTGGTACTCCTCACAATGAGTTTTAGGGCTTATGCCCAAGTACTTCCCACAGTTAAATGGATAGGGATTATTCCCAAATCCGAACTTGCAACAGATGCGAAAAAAAAATTTGGCAGAAATTTCACCCAGCGAGCCCAAGAAAGTGCTCTGATACCAGATGTGATGCACCTACAACAATTAATTAACAAGAATATGCGAAATAGCAGAAATGACAGAACTCAGAATCACTTTTATATTGATCACAGGCCACTTCGAGGGGGAAACCTCCTTTGAGCAAGCTCAATACAATTAACTTCACGGTGCCTTCATAGGTCTCAACACACACTTATATACTAATTCTAGGCGCCAATACTATGGGTCAAAACCATGGGCCATTACTAACTATGGATCAACAATACTACGGGCGACTTACAAAGCATATGCGCCAACAACAATAACATAAACTATTGATCAACAAATACTACGGGACGACTTACAAAGCATATGCGTCCAACAACAACATACTGACAAAGTAAAGACATGGGTTCCTAACAATGCATGATAAGATATGTACTCTAAACCCAACATTTTCAACATTGTTTTGCCTCTATGCAGCTGCCGGGAAAGACATTATCATGCAGAATTACCTTATCTTTGAACAACCTACAGTTAGTGGGAAATACAAATGTACAATGTCATTCAACGTTCATAAATCAACCATTTTCAATAATGATTGTCACAATATTACTCAAAATATAATGTAGTTGATAGTCAGTTACCTCAACAGTGTTTAGAAACATGCGTCTGACATGCCATACTTTGATTTCAAATTGTATAGTAACATTGTTGTCCCCAACCATGTAGACTTTGACCGACTAGATCCAAATAGAGGTGTGGTGGAAGTCGATTTAAGGCTTTTGAAGAAGGCTTCAGTAATATGAGCGTCATCCCCTAGCTCATTGTCCTAGAATGTATGGAACAACATTGCATCCATGGCACTCCTTTGTCATAATAACTCGTCTATACCAACCTCTACTTCATTGCCTCCATTGCCAACATGTGAAGAACTATTATCACTATAGGCATTCCTGGTTGGTGAGGATGGACGCAGTGGAAATTGAATAGGTGGTTGATTCAACCATGCTTGGTATGCTTCCTCCCCAAGTTGCACTCTTTTTTCAAACTTCTCTCAATTTGACATTGTACTGGGGTGCAATGAAAGATGGTAGGCAGGTTGCTCATCATCAGAAGCCCGATTTCAAAAATATTGAACATTACATCAATGATTTTAGTAAGTACAATGCAATTGGTTTGATCTCACTGTAGAAAATAATTATTACAGAAGCACGAGAATCACTTCCAGTATAAAATGTTAAGCTGCAAACAATTTATAAAGCAGATGTTCAGATTGAGCGATAAATTAACATCATTTCCACATTAAATATGAAAATTTAAAATTGAGTAACACATTTTCAAATTGAGCTTATAAATTAAATTAACAATTTATAAAACATAATTTCAAACTGAGCAACACATTAATATGAATCCATTGAAAATTAACAAATACAATTAATCAATGTTTTTTTGTAGTACGCCCCAAGGGAACGTCTCAAGGTAATCCCAATGCAATGCATCTCTGATTAGCGGTTGGTAGTCTACGGAAGTTGTAGTTTATTAACAACTCGTCACCAGGAGACAAACTACATATTGCATGTACAACAACAAATATGGACGCTTTCCTTTTCATAAAGAACTCATGGGCATTGAAGTGTTCCTCAAATGAACAATTTGGAGAAAATAAAGGGCACCTATAACTATTTATAAACCCTGCAATGTTACCATGAGTGTGCGGACGACCATCTATATACAATAGGTTCTTCCTGTTAAATTTTTTCAGAAATGAATATAATAAACCCTACAAATGTGTTTATATGAACACTCTTGCAGATTCAGAAATATATCAAAGACAGTTAAGGTTCAACATTTAGTATAGTTCAGTTGGAAACCCTTGGTCTTGATTGGGCCAAGAGAGTCATCATCATGGATGATACATAGGATCCTTATGAAGCGGAGATAAATGCCATGGGAGAATACATACAGGTTGTGAATGTAGAGACAAAATCCAATGGTAGGAGAAACCAAGTGACTCCCCCGAACATTGCAAGAACCATGAGGAGCCTAAGGGTGGAACTGCAAAGTTGTAGAACAAATAATGAAAGGCTTATTAGAGCTTAAGAAGAAGAAAAATAAGCTAAATGCAAATATGCTTCAAAGTTTGATAGACATATAAAGGAAGATTAACATATAAAGGAAGATTAACTTTGGACATCACTCTGAAAATCAGGAAAAGAGTGAAGTAGCTCAAGGAGGCATTCTCACAAGAGGTCCCATAGTTCAAGAAGTGTTTCTAGAGAAATGACATATACTCCAGAAATTTTTTCTGGTGAGTCATATGACTCTAAGGATTCCACTGAAGGATCAAGCTCTTCATCTCATAGGAAGAAGAGGAAGAGGTCTTCGAAGAACATCTCACATGGAGAATTTAGGAAGGCCAAACCTCCTACATTTGATGGTGATGTAAAATATGGTCAAGAAGTTGAGGCTTGGATTCTTGGGATGAGGAAGTATTTCCAAGTTCAAGACTACTCAGGAAATATGAAAGGAAGAGTGGTTATATTCAATATGAATGGAAGAGCATCTATATGGTGGGATCACCTTAGGCAAGTGAAGAATATCAATTAAAGGAATCTTGGATGGAACCAATTCAAGAAATACTTCAAGCAAACATACCTTTCTGATAGGTACTATGATGAAAAAATTAAAGAATTCCATGAGCTGAAATTGGGCCAATTGACCATGGAAGAATATGAAAATAAATTATTGGAGCTGCTGAGATATGTCAAGTATATCAAGGATGATAAAGTGAAAATTTAGTATTTTCTAAGTGGGTTTCCTTAGTCCTACAAAGACATAATTGAGTTTGATGAACTTCAAACTCTAGATGAGACCATCAGAAAGGCCAAGTATTGTTATGATCAAAACAAAAGCAAGTCAGATTTCCATAAGGCATGGAAGGACAAGAAAAATGAGAAGTTTGACCAAAGAAAAAAGAAGTTCAAGCTTCCTTACTTCAGATATAATCCAAGGCAACCACCACAAGGTGTGACAAATCCAGCTAGGATGATAGGAGACAAGCCAAAAGATCCAAGAGAGCCACTTCAATGTTGGGGATGTGGAGAGGACCATTTGCTTACAAACTATCTGCATCGAAATGGAAGTGCAAAGCAAGTTCACAACATCCAAGAAGCTGAAACTGTGGGTCAAGTGGCAAGGATTGTCCCTAGAGTTTATGCTGCACTAGAGAACCGCCAAGCAGACCATCAATCAACTGTGGTTGAGGTTGAAGGTAAGATTGCTAAGCAATCTATTTCTATTTTAATTAACCCTAGATCTACTCACAGTTATATTAGTCCTAAAACTGTTGAGATTTGTGTTTTTGAGAAAACCAAGCATAGTAAATCATGGTTGGTCCAACTAGACATAAGAACCAAGAGAAAAGTTAGTGAAATGGTGGGAAAATGTCCATTAGAAACAGGATGGGTTGTTCACTTGTGCAAATCTGAATATTTTGCCATGTTTTTAGGTAGATTTCAAAGGAAGGAATATTAGTGGATCCAAAAAAGATTGAATCCATTGTGAATTGGCCAACTCCAAAGAATGTGACAGGTGTGAGATCTTGTATGGGTCTTAATGGTTATTATAGGAGGTTTATTGAAGGATTATCCAAGGTTGCATACCCAATCACTTCTTTGCAAAAGATGGGAATAAAATTTGAATGGACACATAAATGTGAAGAAATATTCTAGTTGTTGAAGAAGCTTCTCACAAGTGATCCAATTCTGAAAATTGCAAAACCAGAAAAAGACTTTGTGGTGTGTACAAATGCATGTCGACATTGACTTGGAGGAGTTATTATGCAAGACAATCATGTGGTATGTTATGAGTCTAGAAAATTCAAGGAGCATGAAAAGAATTATGCTACCCATGATTTGAAACTTGCGGCCATAGTGCATGCTTTAAAAATGTGGAGGCACTATCTAATGGGAAGAAAATTTGAGTTGAAGATAGACCACAGTGGTCTATAATATTTATTCGAGTAGACAACATTAAATGCTAGACAAGCTAGATGGCTAGAATTCTCATGTGAGTTTGATTTTGAGATCAAACACATAAAATGTAAGGAAAATAAAGTGGTTGATGCACTTAGCAGAAAGGTGCATGAATTGCATGTGGAAGTCATCAATACTTGTCAATCGGATTTAAGGCAACATATTGTTAATTATCTTGCTAAAGATGAACTATATGTGCAAATAAAAGATAAATTACAGTAGCAGAATTTTGAAAAGAGGTATGAAGGGTATCATTTAGAAGAGGATGGACTTCTCCTTTATAAAAATAGAATTTATATTCCAAATGTGGCAAACATGAGGATAATTGTTAAGGTTGAAATCCATAAAATGCATTATTTTGGTCACCCAAGATACCAGAAAACAATCGCTACAACCAGGAAGCAATATTTTTGGTCGAAAATGAAAAAGGATATTACTGAGTATATCTCTAAGTGTATGAAATGTCAACAAGTGAAAGTTGAGCATCAACACCCAATAGGTTCATTGCATCCTTTTCCAATTCCGAAATGGAAATGGGAAGTAATTTCCATGGATTTTATTACAGGTTTGCCAATGACTGTGAGACAACATGATTCCATCATGGTTGTGGTGTATAAATTGTCTAAGGAAACACATTTTATACCATTTAAATCCACATATTCAACAAATGTCATTACAAGGATTTTTATGAAGGAAATTTTCTGATTGTATGGGTTGCCAAAGACAATAATTTCAGACAGTGATACCAAATTTACCTCAAATTTATGGAAAAGTATTTTCGCAAATTTGGGTACACAGCTAAATTTTAGCACTGCCTACCATCCACAACCAGATGGACAAACTTAAAGAGTAAATCAAGTTCTGGAAGACATGCTTTACATTTATGTGATGGACAAACCCTCCAAGTGAGAAGATTATCTACACTTGGTAGGGTTTGCATATAACAATGGGAAGCAAGATTCGTTGGGCCTGACTCCATTTGAGGCTTTGTATGGCAGAAAGTACAAGACACTGATAACATGGGATAATCCAATAAACAAAATTGTATTTGGGCCAGAATTACTTAAAGAAATGGAACAGGAGGTTGCAAAAATTAGGCATAATTTAAAGGTAGCCCAAGATAGACATAAAAGCTATGCAGATAAGAATAGAGTGCTTAGGGATTTTCAAGTTGGGGATCATGTTTACCTTAGAGTGAGGCCAAGGAAGAGTTCCTTGAATCTTGGAATTTGTGCCAAGATATCCCCAATATATTGTGGGCCATTTGAAGTGCTTGAAAGAATAGGGCCAATTTCATATAGAATTGCATTTTCTGCTAACACTAGAGCTCATAATGTTTTTCATATTTCTTTGCTTAAGAAACATGTACATGATCCTAACCATGTGATTGATTGGGATGTGATTCAGGTGGAACTCGAGGGAGAGTTCCAAATTGATCCACTATGCATCCTAGATAGGAAGGTAATATTGTTATGGAATTGAGCCATCAAATAAGTAAAGGTGAAATGGAAGCACTTCGGTCCCAATGAGGCTGCGTAGGAGTTGGAAGATGCCATGAAAGAGTCATACCCATTTTTATTATGATGATGAGAAAACACCGAGGACAATGTTATTCCAAGGGGGAGGGGATTGTAATACCCCTAGTTCTCCCGGATGCGGGTGACAACACCGGCCATGTGACACGAGAGTCCAAACACAGGACACCTGGACACAAGGTTACGCCATGGAGCAGTGATGAGGTCAGCCAAGGTTTATAAGCGAAGTCAAGTCACTGGGTTCATTAATTTTCCTGCCCTCGACGTTGCCTCAACTAGCTTGGATACCATTCACATGGCTCTCCGGCGTGTGAAGTTCAGGCTGCCAGCTGACTAGCCTCTCTGTCCACCTTACAATGCTTTGTCTTGACCCTCTGCCTTACACATTCGCACTCTCATCGTTCTGATCCAGGCCCCTCCTGCTCCAATTCTCCTTGTGCTCTTGTTTGCTAGCACCTGCAACACCCTTACGCTAGTTTCCATGGGCCGGTCGAAAGGAACCAAGAGCAAAAAGAAAGATGAAGACCAGGAGACAGGGAAAACCAGGAAGGGCTAAGGTGTTGAGGTCTCTATTCCAGTCCGGTTACTCATAGAAAACTGGGAGGCAAGGATTATTGCAGACAATCTCTCCAACAGGACTCATGAACAACCTTGGGATCCCTACTGGCTTGTAAAGAACATGTTGGGTCAGCTTATGGAGGACATGCTGACAAATTGGGCCACTGCTCGTCACGCCACCCAAACCCTGCGAGCTACACTGCCAAACATGGCAGCCACCCTCAGTAGCCTAGAGAATACACTCAGCTCGGACTCCTATGCCCCCACTCGTCATCTATGTCTCGACCTTCATCCAGGAAGCAATGCACAAGGCGCCACCTCTTCTGTTATCAGAGTTGAGGCCACCCTCGGCACTCTGGCCACTCCAAATGGCACAGATTGGATCAACCCAAGGGGAAAAGAGTCAGATATGACACGCAACAGGGTGCCAGACCCTCAGAAGGGAAAGGAGCAACCACACTCCTTCCCCATTCCCTCCACCTTGGGCCCAATTCTCTCCAAACGTACATGCAATGAACTAAATGGCTTTGTTCCTGTTCCCAGGAAGACCTTGCCCATGCCGATCAAGCTCCTTGCTCATGCCACTCAACCTCCAGTGAACACTACTCTGCCATCCATGAAAGCTACTCCGCCACCTGGGAAAGCTGCTCTAACACCTGCAAGGGACGGGAAGGACACTGACTGCTACAGATGTCCCATTTTGGAGGAGACTCCTTTGGACGCAAAAGCCCCTTCAAGGACTGGCTAAGGAGGTTTTTTCAGAAGTCTCTTTCATGCTTTTTGTCTATTTTTTATATTCATATGACTGCCAATTTTCTTCATGCCTCCATGGCTACGACTACTCTTCATATTTACCCTGGTCTCACTATAGTGGACAGGGTCTTTTTGTATATTTTGAATCTGAACCTCCATGACTCTGTTGATTTCCATGATTGGCATCTCATGATAAGACCACCGCAGACTGTAACCACTACCATATCTTTATTTTTACATGTTTAATAGAATTTCGCAGGTTTACAAAAAAAAAACCTAGTTTTGACTTGGAATGTATTTGATGAAAATTACGCAAATGATGTAAATATGCTAGTATGGATTCCTAGTGCAGAGCTCAAGGCCAAGGCCCGACTAGTGAATGGCTAGGCATGTATGATGTTTATATTTTTATTTTTATTATACGGTTGGCTTATCATGCCAATTTAAATATATGTAAATATTATGTTAGAAAATAATAAAATGGTCCAAGATGGCTATGTAAAGAGCACTAGAGGGGCTATGATTCCACCATAGGGAAAGAGGAAAGGGGGGCCTATGGAAAACTATATCCTATGTTTCCAAGTGTCAACCTTAGAACTCATCCAAAATTATGCCATGTGCTTTAAATTATCAAATTACCTTATTTTGACTATTAAACCCAATCATTGAATTCATGTGTGAGGTTGGTGGGAAAAGTCACTTCATGCTCTTATTGAGTCATGGAGATTGTGGTAGTTATGTCAACTGTCAGGAGTCCTTTCTTCTATGGTCAAAATCTATGTCACTTGTGTTTTCACCATTATCTCATAACCCATGGAGTCAACACTCATTCCTTCATTTCTCTCATGCAGTTTTCTACACTATGTAGAGTTTTCCTATTGTTGTTCATGACCATTATCGGACTGTGTTTAACTCAGAACTTCAAATTGGGAGATAGAGCAATATATTTGACGGGAAAATGGATGGTTATAGGTGAGCATAGAGGTTGGGAAAGGTAGGAACCTTTACCCATTAAGTTATGTTACTTTTGGATGCTTGAGAAGCCATGAATTAATGTTGCAAGAGGTTCTCCAATAACATACAATAGGTTGGACTCTTAGTGCACACACTGGTATGCACTATAAGGGTTGGTTTCCTGAGAGAACTATGGATCAGTGAAGGGAAATGCCTTACTTGTTTTGTGTGGGGAAGTTGGAAGGGCTTCCATGGCTGTGATGGATTAGTGAAATCCCTATAGAGCTCTAGATGAGATTTTGGCTAAGCACAAAGAGCATAACGGGTTATGGGTTGAGAGAGAGAAGCCTATAGGTTTTTCCTTTACCCTGGTAGCCTCACAGCCCAGCTTGGTGGTGACCTCTCAGGAGAAATATTATATGTTGGACAGAGTGCCTACAATTGGGTGGAAAATCACTCTTACACAGTCAGTTGCTTGGATCTGCTTTGTTTAAAGATAAGTATTCTTTTGTATTGAATCTACAATGTTTTAATTGACGTCTGTAATGATTATGCATGTAAATGCATGTGCTGTGTGTTTGGATGTATTTTATTTCCGTTGTCCATTTTTAGTATGCATTTGCACACGTATTTCTCAATAATATGAATTCGTAATATGGATATGGGGTGAAATTTAGAATCCCAGATTTAGTAATGTCCCCTCTCATTGGTCGGATTGAGAGAAGGGGACATTTCAATGATTCACAAGCACTTGACTGGTTTTAATATATGAAATTTTGTTTTCATGATTGATGAACTTAATAATGAGATCTTAGCGAAAATTGTCGATTCTACCGAAAATTCAACAATGAGTCTTTTGATGATGGAGAATAACTTCAATGACCCTATATAAGGTTGCATAACACACATTTTGGCAAGTGAGAGCTAGTTAAATCCATGAAGTGCAATAATAATGATTAGGATGCATGTAATGCGAGGGATATGAAAAACTTAAAGTCTTAATAAGCAAACAAGTTTGATACTGCAATTGATGTTAATTGTCATGATTACATTAAAAACAAAAGGGTTAAACATAAACGCATTCAATATGATTTCAAATGGAAAACAACAATCATTAATTAAATGAAAAAGAGCAAATCCAAGGGAGAGGAGAGTCTACTTGACAAGGCTCGTTAATTTTTTTAAAGGAGTTCCCCTTGTATGAAGACTGAGGGATAGTTGAGGCCCCAAGAGGTAGCCACTACTCCATATGATTATGATTTGCAACTTGAATTGGGTGTCAAGGTAGCGCGATCAATGCATGTGTTCTAACGATAACACAAGGAGATACCATGAGACATGACATCATGGTGTTAGTATATTATGGAGAAGCATAGAGCATTGTAATGTGCTCAACATAAGTGGGGTAGGCAATGTAGGAGATAATCATGAGGTTGATGAGGGGATGGACCTGCTTCTCTTGGTGATAGTGTGAGGGTGGTGGTGAAGGTGGTGAGGGGAATTGTGATGCCTTTATATTATGTAGTGGTGTTAAGGGTGATGGCAATTCCTTGATAGGTGGTGGTGTTTCTAGCAATAGTGTTGCTAGTACTTGTTGATGTATATGTAACTTCGGAATGTATTTCACATATATGTATATTGTATTCCTATAGAGATGTTATTATTCCTCTATACGGAAGTGTCGTTATTTATATTGTAAGTGTCGTAACTTATACTTGATGGGTTATTAGACCACCTTGTTTGGGGTCGGCCCTATATAAGTCATGTGGGTCAAGGGGTTATTAGACCACCCTATTGGGGGTCGGCCCAGTCAGCATTATGTTATGTGGTTAAGTTCAAGCCTACATGAGTTAGGTAAAAAGGCAAGTCAAGTCAAGTATAAATAGAGTGCGGGAGGCACTCTATTTATTCACACTCACTTCTCACACATGCACTTAAGGAGGAGTGGCGCACTTATGGAGGAGGAGGATCTGCTGCTAGGTTATGGCTATCTCTCTTGGTTGGTTGTATCATTTCTCTATCTATCTCTGAGGAAGTTATTGGGGTTTTTCACCTTTATGGTTTTTCCCAAGTAAATCTTTGTGTCTCTTGTGTGCTTGCATTAGTGTCTCCATGATTGATATGCTGTAGATATGCTGTACATGTTGTTCTCTCAGTTAAGATCCTAGATCAGATTGAAGTAAATTCAGAAAATTTAACATGGAATCAGAGCTAGCCTGAAAGAAGGCATGATATGGCATGTATGACACTTGTTGCACTTACGATGCTAGGGCTTGATATAGAAAAAACCAGTCATCGTATCACTTTCGCTATAAATCCGTTATGGCGAAGTTTTCGGATCTGAAATTGTTACAGGACGAAGAGTAAATATCCAGGTACCTTGTGTCCAAAGGACAACCTCTAATTCGTTGTACTTTGTGATTTATGATCTGTACAATATAGGGTTTCTGCCTCTTCCAGATCTGAGTCAAAATCAGGTGACCTTGGGAAAAAGGTCATATCTTGGGATAGGAAGCTCCAAATGAAATTTCGTAAAAAGTGACAGGTAGTACACAGTCTTTACTATCTCAGAAAACTTTTTCAGAGGCCGAAATTGAACCAGTGACACGTGTCACTCCGTACAAGTGCGCTCTCCTGTATTATCCCATAAACAGGTCATGTTGCGACATTTGGCATAACTCTCTCTCAGAGAGTCCAATTGAGGTCAGACCTGTCAGGATGGAAAGGTAATAGGCCGAGCTATCTCAGGAAACTTTTTCAAAGGCTGAAGTTAAAACAGTGACACGTGGAACTCCGTACAAGTTCGCTCTCCTGTTTTATCCCAAAACAGGTCACGTTGCGACATTTGGCATATCTCTCTCTCAGAGAATCCAATTGAGGTCATCCCTGTCAGGATGGAAAGATAACAGGTCAGGATATCTCAGAAAAAATTTTCAGACCCTGTGGATCAAAAATTTTGGAGTTACACCAGAAACAATCAGGTACATATTTCTGTCAAAACAGAATTATTTTTTGGTACCTTCATTCATGGCTTCCGGAATTTAGGGCTTTGAAGAAAGTTGGAATTTTTGTAATCGGAGAGCAAGGCTGGATGCTACTCATCAAAATAGAAATTTAGAGACCAAGATCAGAATTTTTGGTTGGGCAGAAGGCCGGGCTTGATTAGACCCTAGTTCGGGACTTTGATCAGAAAAGTGGAAAATTAGGGCTTCTGTAAAAATGGGAATTTTTGAAATCTGTGACCACGACTGGAAGCTCCTCAGAAAAATAGAAGCTTAGAGCTTTGGATCAAACATTTTGATTGGGAAGAAGAGTGGGCTTCATCAAACCCCAGTTCAGGGTCACGTCCAGTGAATCCAGAAGTTTCAAAAGCAAAATTGAGGAGTGAAACTTTGCAGTTTTCAAATTCTGAATATACCAACTTGATCAGCTCATCAAGGCACATATTTCTATCCTATCAGAAGTTTGAAATTCAAAGTTTGAATTTTTGGGGTTTCTCTGACAAACCCATATCCAGCTCAAGGTCCAGTTCTTGCAAATCAAGTGGATTGGGTTAATCCTAGAAGAAGATGGATTGATCATCTGCATGAGTGAAGAAGTTCCTGTTTCAGAGGGAGATGAGGCTAAAGCCTTACATAAGAAGATTACAAGCGATCTCGACAGGTATGACTCATCGAGGTATGTTTTGATATTTGTCCATGATTAAGTTTATGGTATGTTAGTCTTCATGTTATTACGGTTAGTACAATTTTGATTTTAGATTTGTCGTATCACCTTAACAAAATTATGAATGCATGATAGAAGATATTCATTGGTTAGGGTGTTGACACTTATGATTGTACTAATGCATTATGGTGTTGTATGAGGTTTATGTTGTCTACTAACATGAAAGGTACACCAAGAAAGACAAATCATGTTCTGGTCCAAGAACATATGAACATGATAACATGAGGACAAAGATTCATCCATTGTCATGGATCTCATAGAAGATCCATTTACGAGGTATGTATAACTTGGTTTTGTAATAGTTAACCTATGAGATATACAGGTTACTAGCACAAGTCATTGAAGAAGAACAAGAAGACATCATGTGAGTATGTTAGACATAAATAGCTAGCATGCTAATCCAGGTATTTTTTTCCTATATCAAGATAGAATCTTACCTTGTGTTAGGATCTTATACTGTTGTTGATAATGATTATTCATGAAGTCACAGGTTTGAATAATCATGATTGTATGCATATTATGTTTCTTACCATAATTGATGATATGACTAACCAGAAGAATCATGATGGTATAGGTTTGAATAATCACAGGTTTTATGCATTTTATATCTCTTATCTTGATTGATGATTCAACTAACCTGAAGAGTCATAGGTTTGAGTAATTATAGGTTTAGACATGGTATGCTTCTTATGAGAATCCTACATAAACATTGAATGCTAATGCTTATTATTTCTGTTTGAAATGATCATGACTATACATGCTTGAGATTATTGTCTTTAATAGTATACTAATGAATGTATGATTTTATATGAGATCACAAGGATAACACATTCATGATACTAATAAGCATGCATAGGGACCAAGGATGAATATGAGCTCAAGAACAGGTAATCCAGGAAGCAAAGATCAAGAGGGAGTACACTCTAGTGGTTTATGCAAGGATGCAGATATTCAGAGGGAGTTGTCCATCTCTCTACATTCCACAACAGAAAGGTGTAGAAGAAGCTACTTCAAATTAGGACTCCAGCAGCTCCTGCAAGGAAGCGAAGACTCAGAGGGAGTCCACCCAATGAACAAACAAAGATAAGTATTTTAATTATCATTTCTTACATATTTGTTTGTTTAAATAAAATTGTTCAATGATGTATATGCTCATGGTCTTAGACTTAGAATATGTATTGTGCATATTAGAATAATTACATTAATGAACAGTATACTACTAATATGCATGGGTAAGTAGCCTATGGAACTGTACAACATTCCATTGCTACTTATCTAGAATGAAACCTCTTTGCTGACATGTTGGGAGTTGTGCACACTCTTAACAATGTTCTGGTAGAGATTGGAAGGCATCTAGAAAGTTACGGGATATGGATAAATGTTGTATTGAAGCATTGGCTAAGATAATTGCATGACTGTATGACATATTTATTTATGTGTAAGAATTTGTTCTGAAAACTATGAGATGTTTTCTAATCATGCAATTTAACTTGTTGTGTAGGAAAGATCATATGCCATCTCCTACAAAAGAAGAACTACAACATTTGTTCAGCAACAAATTTATTTATTGAAGATATTGAAGTTCCCAGGATCTGGGATGAAGAAATGGAATGCCATGATCCGTCGATCATGAAGAATGATGTTTGGGATGTAGTCCCAATATGTGAAGGGAAGTTTGTTATGACTTCCAAATGGAACTATCAGATCAAGCATGTTGCAGATGGCAGCATTGAGAAATATAAAGTGATGAAATAGAAAATGCACCAGATGGATTTCAAGACATCATGGTGTAGTCATATATGTGTGCAGAACTTGGTATGGTAGGATAGACAGCTTTCTATCCAGTTTGGGCTTTACCAAGAGTAAAGTGGATTCCAACCTTTACTACAAGGTTGAGGAAGACAATCCAGTGATACTACTTTTGTATGTGGATAACCTGTTTGTTACAGGTGAAAATAGATTGATTGCCGACACGCAGCGGAAGCTTACTATCGAGTTCGAGATGAAGAACTTGGGGATGATGCACTATTTGTTTTTGGCATGGAGGTGTGGCAGAGTGTAGAAGGAATCTTCCTTGGACAAGGGAAGTATGCAGTAGAGATCCTGAAGAGGTTCGGGATGATGGATTGCAAGGCCATGGCCACACCTATGGCATCAAATCTGAAGCTTCTATGTGATGCTTCATCTGAGCCGATTGATGTCTCTATGTATCGCCAGATGATTGGGTCCTTGATGTACCTGACGAACACGAGACCAGACATTTGCTTTTCTATGAACACATTGAGCCAGTTCCTGACGGATCCGAGAAGTGTTCACTTGGTTGTTGTAAATCATATTCTGAGGTACCTGAAGGGTACAGTGGATTATGGGCTCAGGTATGAGGTGAATCAAAAGTTTAACCTGCAGGGTTATGTTGATTCAGATTGGGCTGGCAGTGCTGCAGACAGGAAGAGCACATCTGAGTGCTGCTTCAGTATGGGATCAGGTGTGATCTCTTGGTTTAGCAGGAAGCAGTCCTGCGTAGCACTGAGTACAGCTAAGGCAGAGTATGTTGCAGCCTGTTCAGCTAGTTGTGAGGCAGTATGGCTACGGAAGCTACTGTCTGAGTTATTTGATCTCCCGTTGGAGGCTACTGGTATCTTCTGTGATAACCAGAGTTGTGTGAAGCTGTCCGAGAACCCAGTGTTTCATGACAGGTCGAAACACATAGAGATCAAATATAACTATATCAGGGATATGGTGCAGAGAGGAGCTGTGAAGCTCCTGTATGTTGCGACGGACGAGCAAATTGCAGATGTACTGACGAAGCCACTAGCCAGGGTGAAGTTCGAGTACTTCAGAGAGAGGCTTGGTGTTCTTCAGATCGAGGACACTTCGAGGAAGAAGTGATGGACACATTTGCTGAAGCCATTCCAAGCATGTTGGAAGGAGGATCCTTCACATGGCTGTGGATGTAAGCGCTGGATGATGAGCATCAGGATGATGTTCTGGTTTCTGCTTGATATGATTAGTTGGATCATTTTTATGTATGTATGTACGCATCATGTTGGATGCTGGATATGATCAGTTGGATCATTTTTATGTATGTATGTACGCATCATGTTGGATGCTGGATATGATCAGTTGGATCATGTGTACATATTTTGTATATGCATCAGGTAGATGCATTGATGATCAGGAGGATCATGTATGATGATATGTATCATGTATTTGTATCAGGTGGATACATTGATGATCAGGAGGATCATGTATGATACTTGGTATGCATCAGGTAGATGCATTGATGATCAGGATGATCATAGATGACGAGCTTCAGGATGTTGCTCCAGATGACATGCAGCAGGATGTTGCAGTGATGATCAGGATGATCATAAATGACGAGCTTCAGGATGTTGCTCCAGATGACATGCAGCAGGACGTTGCAGTGATGATGATCAGGATGATCATGGATACATCAGGATGATGTATGGTGAGTATCAGGTTGATACTCTGTGGCCGTGGATCAGGTTGTGCAGATGAGCATGTAATCCGGTGCCCTGGGAGATTTGCAGATGGTCTTTCGAGGTTTTGCCTATGGCATGTAATTCGGTGCCCTGGGACATCTGGAAAATGCTCTTTCGAGGTTTTGCTCAGGGAGGACATGTAATTCGTTGCCCTGGGAGATCTGCAGATAGTCTTTTGAGGTTTTTCCTATGGCATGTAATTCGGTTCTCTGGGATATCTGGCAGATGCTCTTTCGAGGTTTTGTCCTATGGCATGTAATTCGTTTCCCTGGGAGATCCGATAGGTTGGGCTGTGTGCCCGTAATCAGTCCTGGGATGCTCTTGCGAGGTTTTGCCATGACCACATGTAATTCGTTGCCCTGGGAGATCCTATAGGTAGAGCTGTGTGCTCGTAACAGCCTGGGATGCTCTTGCGAGGTTTTGTGGTGGAGCACATGTAATTCGTTGCCCTGGGAGATCCTATAGGTAGAGTTGTGTGCTCGTAACAGCCTGGGATGCTCTTGCGAGGTTTTGTGGTGAGGTCACATGTAATTCGTTGCCCTGGGAGATCCTATAGGTAGAGTTGTGTGCTCGTAACAGCCTGGGATGCTCTTTCGAGGTTTTGTGACGCACGTAAAAGTCCTGAGGATTCCACAGTATGGCCAGTAATGATGAAGACCTGCAGGTGGTGGGCCTACATCCAGTATGAAAAAGGACTGGCTCTGTAGAACTTCCTATGACGAGTAGATTCAGAGATTGATTGAGATAGCAGCAGCAGTGACGATGATGATGACTCGATGACGATTATCTAGTGACGATGATCCAGAGAAGATGACTTGTGCTAGAAGAACTATGCTGAGAAATACCTTCCTAGTTAAGAGGGAGTGTTGATGTATATGTAACTTCGGAATGTATTTCACATATATGTATATTGTATTCCTATAGAGATGTTATTATTCCTCTATACGGAAGTGTCGTTATTTATATTGTAAGTGTCGTAACTTATACTTGATGGGTTATTAGACCACCTTGTTTGGGGTCGGCCCTATATAAGTCATGTGGGTCAAGGGGTTATTAGACCACCCTATTGGGGGTCGGCCCAGTCAGCATTATGTTATGTGGTTAAGTTCAAGCCTACATGAGTTAGGTAAAAAGGCAAGTCAAGTCAAGTATAAATAGAGTGCGGGAGGCACTCTATTTATTCACACTCACTTCTCACACATGCACTTAAGGAGGAGTGGCGCACTTATGGAGGAGGAGGATCTGCTGCTAGGTTATGGCTATCTCTCTTGGTTGGTTGTATCATTGCTCTATCTATCTCTGAGGAAGTTATTGGGGTTTTTCACCTTTATGGTTTTCCCCAAGTAAATCTTTGTGTCTCTTGTGTGCTTGCATTAGTGTCTCCATGATTGATATGCTGTAGATATGCTGTACATGTTGTTCTCTCAGTTAAGATCCTAGATCAGATTGAAGTAAATTCAGAAAATTTAACAGTACTAGTAGTGGCACTTCTACTTTAGAGATTGTTTATATGGACAATACTTTATGATACATACATAATTTCACTTTAAGTGATATTTTCTACATTTGAACGACCATGAAGAGATCTTCTTTTGTACCCTTTTAATTATCCAATTCAAGTCTTCAATTGTATAGCCGTTAGGTTTTAAGAAATATCCAAGGTATCTTAAACATTCCTCCAAACAAGATAACTTGTAAGGAAACATAGAGCCAATTTGTTCAGTAATACTTGCATCCTTGCAATGATGTATAATATTTGATTTGTGATCACTTATCAACATACCTGAGGCATCACAGAAAATGTCAAGAATCAGATGTAGTTGCTTCCATTCAGTAATTCTTCCATCACCAAAGATGAGCACATCATCTACGAATAGTAAATGAGTGATGTGTAAAGAACCAACCACCTTAATCCCACGAATAATGTTTTGATCCTTTGCCTTTTTTAAGATCAAACTGAGACCTTCGATCGCCAAGATGAAAAGATATGGTGACAACGGGAAACCCTGCCTGAGACCACAATTACCATTAAATAAAGGAGATAGAGAACCATTTATGAGGACATAAAATCTAGATGATGAAACACATGCCATTATCCAGTTTACAATTTCCACCATCAAACCGGTATGGAGCAGAACAAATCTTAAATAGGTCCAATCTACTATGTCGTAGGCCTTTTGTAGATCAAGCTTTAAGATAGATGCATTAATCTTTCTCTGCTTGACCAAATGAAGGCACTCTTGTTGTAATGTCGCTGAAGGCATTATAAATTTTAACCAATCTAATTTTAATATCTATTTTCTTTCCATTTTCGAAATGCATAAGAGTGTTAATAAAAGCTCAAATGTTGGGCTTTGAACTGTATAACTGAGGAGCATATATGCATCATGTAACCATAGCAGCATATAAACAACATATAAGCATTTTACAATAGCATATAACAAATTTACAACATTGTATAAATAAATTGAAATCACAAGAAAAATACCTCGATATAAGAATGTGATGAAGTCCAAACTAAAGCAATCTACCTTCTTCATCTCGAGTTACTTCTATCTTCATTGCCCAAAACAAAACCATGGTTTTGCCTCCCAGCCAACTAGGGTCCTGGCCGGCTCCCTAGCCCCAAGAAGCCATTGAATGGTCCCATCCAAATGGCCTCCTGGCCCTCCATGCTTGAGACCACCAAATAACAGAACAGTGATGCACTAGTAGGCTATGTATCAAATCTTCCAAGAGTTCTCAAACTCTTCCAAATCTTCCAAACTTCTCATACCCCAAATTATCCAAAATTCTCATCCTAGAAAATCTCTCACCCTAAAATATCCTCTGAGAGAAAAAGAACCTCCCCCTTCCAATCTCAAGTCTCCTATTTATATCAAAACTCCTCCTCATCCATCAATAAATTCCAGAAATAATAGTCAACAATCAATAAATTCGTTTTCAAAAAAAATAAAAAATGATTTAAATTAATAAAATATTAATACACGTGATTACAAAGTCTCACTTATCATGCTTCTACCTTAAATGCAACTATGTCAACTCTTTTCTAAAAAATTGTGCAATCCTATCTATTCATTTATTTATATTATCCTCTCATACATAAATCAAATAAAATATTTTCATATACTATATTATACTATGACATATGTTATATTATTTGTATATAATTATATATGTTATTAATAATCCAATCAATTTATATAAATCTAAAACATATTAAATGGTTGGTTAAGAATTGGGAAAATTGTTAATTTAATTATCATGGAGTATGTAAAAAATAAAATATGTCGCAGATAACAACTCCATAAAGTTACTTCCCACACGGCTGGTCCAGATGGTCCCTACGCCAGAGACCAGGGTTCTACTCCTGCCCCCTCCACAGGTTCAATCGCAGGTCTTGTCCCTGTCACCTCTGAACGCGCTATACCTTCCCAGACGGTGGTGAATCGGTTCCAAATTAAGGCTGACCCCGGCCCGAGGTTTGTACCCGCCCGGCCCGGTCGACGATGCTCACTGGGGGATCTCGGATAGTTCCTCAGATATCAAAAAAAAAAAAAAAAAAAATTACTTCCCACAAATCTTAGGAATTTTTTATTTTTTTTCTTTCCACCCAGTTGCATAAGCCGCACTTGTCTAATCCTTCACGTCTGTCAATTATGCCATTTCTGCATTACCATACCAAGGAGTTAAGATGCGGGTACCATCATCGCCTTGGTCCACTCTTCATTAAATATTGCAGGGAAAATGGAGTTGGGATCTAAGAATGGAATACTCCAATCTCTGTGTCGGGAAATAGCATTAAATCGTAGATTTCCCATCCCGATTTATCGGTCAAGTTTACTTTATCTGTTCATATCTCCAGGGCATTAAATGCGTGAATGAATTCAGGTTGACGATATTTTTTTTTTACATATATTTGCGGATAGGAATTTCATACCCATGAACTTTGTACAAAGCGTCCCGGAGGAATATGAGCAATTGGAGCGGCAAAGAAATAGGGAAAAGAACAAATTTTTCGTCCACTTTTTTACCAATCCACAATAATACCTCTGTTACCGCGACGAATGATAAGGGGAATAATAAAAGAACTGCGCCAACCTTTCTGTTTACCAATTCAAACGAGTTAGGTGACTGGATTTCATCTATAATCATATGCTGAAATGAGAAGCGTTGGGACCAAGCATAAATAATCGTGCTTATAGTAATTAGGTGGGCGGTCGTCTACGATGACTTATACGAAGTCCAATATACATCGTGCTATTCACAGGGCGTGGTCTTCTGGTATAACGTTGTTGAAAGAGATACAAAGTATGGAAACGTTGGTATCTTTAGAGACTAACCTATACCAACACCCCCACGTGGTTGCCCCATGTGTGACCTTGTCACCTCCTGCAGAGTGGACAATGGCGCAACTCCATCCTGGTGGCTGCGTGGGGAGAATATAAATTTATATTTTATTTTATTTTATTTTTTTAGATTTCTTTCGTTATGGCACAAAATCAAACAACCAACCAATCTCTCTGCCATTGTGGCTTGTTACTGCTCTCGGAACAATAAGTGTTTGACTCACTTTTCCACCTGGTTATCTATCAAAGATAATCTATTGCATCTAGGTTATGCCACGATACTGATTCGTGGGAACAATGCCTTCACTTCACTATTTTTCAAAACCATCATTAAAATTGAATGCAATCATGTAAACTTTATATCGAGCATCTAATATTTAAATTTTGTGAATTATTGAAAACCATTCCTATTTATTATGATTATTACACCGAGGGCGTGTTTGGGATTGATCCATCTCCGATACAGGATTCTATTTCTGAAAACTGTAGTGTCCGCATTTTATAAGAGATATTCGAACGTTAGGCGCTGGAATTTTGTAGAAGATGTGCTATTGAATATTGCTGTCAAAGAAACGATTGACAATGCCAACTGGCAAAGAGTTGGATGGGGACAGTCCAATTCCAAATTTGACAAAATTGGAATCCAAAAATTATTATTATTTTATCTTCTTATATAAAAGTGTGTACTTTAATAAGAGAAAACAAAGGGTAGCTCAGGTTGCTTACCTTACGCTCAGGACACCTACCACCTCAACATAAAACAAAGGGTAGCTCAGGTTGCTTACCTTACGCTCAGGACACCTACCACCTCAACATTGTGTAACCTACCTAATTGTCCGTCCATCCTGGGTCTTTACTGCCGGTCGACTGTACTATCCTGATGTGTGAAGAGAATATATATATATATATATATACCGGTTGAGTTCTCCCGGCAAGTGCTAATCCTTGCATGTTCCGGTCTGCTCAAGTGAATAGGTAGTCTCGGCCAACAGTTAGAAAGATTGCAAGAAGAGTTGAAATACAGCTCTAATTAGAAGTCTCATTAACTTCTATTTCCACTCCTATCCTAGTAGTGCAGAAGTCGTAAATCACTTGGCTTGAACTCTCTATGGCCTTAGTTAGCATGGGGACTAAAGCTCGCCTCTTGCAAGACCGGGCTAGTAATATATACGTGCTTCCTTTCTTCGCCAATAAAATCCAAAATAGTGAATTATCTGAGTGCTTAACCAAGGATAATCATGCTATCATAATGGTAATGGTGCCCATTGTGCACTGTGTATACCCGCAATTGTAATGGTACTTCAAATAAAGTGAAAATATCAATGTTCCCCAAGGTTTCGGGACGGCAGGACGCGGGGAGCGGGGAGACGCACATTCGGGACGCGTGGAGACCACCCCAAATTTTAGGAAAATTCAGGGGGACGGGGAACGGGGGTCATAAAAGTTCTAAAAATATAAAAAAAATATGAAAAATATAAATCCCAATAATAACAATTCATCCCATGCAAATTAGTAAATTACTAAATACTACATTCGTCATTGTGCAATCATGCAATGTAATTTAGAATCTGATAAATTAATAATCCAAACACATTACATGATCCATCATGATTATATATGATTATTCGGACACCTAGAAGGTTCGTTGGAGTTTCAAGGTTTCGTGCCGGACGCCCGGAAGGTTCGACGGAGTTTCGTGCGGGACGCCAAGAAGTACCCCCAAGTTTCATCATGGGGAATGAGTTTCGCCATAGACCGAAACATTTCGCATGGAGTTTCGCCGAATTTCGCCCAAAGCGAAACGTTTCGCATGGAGTTTTGCCATCCCCGGGATGCGGGGAAATGCATAAACGCGTCCCCGTGGAACACTGGAAAATATAATTTCTGTAACGAAGGGGTCTATGCGTGCATTGCAAGGGAATGGATTGCAAGCACGTCTTGGAAAGCATTTACATACTCTTACAAGCCTGGCATATATATGAGTGAATATCAAAACTTTTGTAGGATAGTTCTAAATCCACTCCCGCTTTGGATAAGTGTTGGAATATATTTTAAAGATATAGTGTGATTAACCTTTGCAAATAGGGTTTTGCTCTAATGGAATCTTATGCACATACTTTGAGGATAAATAATCTTAGGGATTCCAATCTCTTGAGTCTATAAGTGATAATATTTATCTCGATTCGAGGAGGCTGACACATTTAGAGTTACTCGATCTCACGTCGATAAGTGATAAGATTTCCTACTCCAGAAGGCATAAGTGATAAGATTTCCTACTCTAGAAGGCTGACACAATTAGAGTTACTCGATCTCGCATCCATAAGTGATCAGATTTCCTATTCCAGAAGGCATAAGTGATAAGATTTCCTACTCCAGAAGGCTAACACATTTAGATTTACCGTAAGTGATAAGATAGATTCTGAAGAAACCTAACGCTCGAATAGACTCGACCATCTTGGTTTTCGCTTGCATTTACCCAACCCTACAAAGTATAGGTCATTGATTCTTGTAATTAATAGACTATTGCTCGTTCCAATGTATATCCTACAATATCCTTGGTTTATGATGTAGTATGGAAAACTTGATGAATCTTTCCAAATAATACGGCCAATCAACGCCTCGCTCTTATGTATTCACAATATTTCCAATGGAAAATACAGATAAACCCATTTCCAAGGAAAATCTCCATTAAGGGCTACAAAATGTATTTAGAGGTTGTATTTATGAGAGTTATGTACTGACAAATAACATGACATCCTTGAACTCTAAGCATGGTGAGTACGAATTTGAAATCAAAGCTACAGTTATGTTCAATTCTTTAAGGGCAGTTAGATCGGTGCAACTTATTAATGAAAATAATTGAGTTAAATCTATCATCTTGTCACATTTTGTGTGGACACAAGAATCTTGACAAGGACATGTGAAACATTTCAGCAATTTCACGGATGGAGGCAGCTCGATTACCATATTCTCAAAAGTTAAAAGTCTACGTTTAGGGGCGAAATATTGGAATAGATTGGGGGGTGCATTCACTAACTCTTGACTATTATAGTTAGAACCCAAAGGAGAGAAGCAAATTCCATTATGACCAGGGGAATTAGTATTGATTCCATCCCTAATATGGATTCACTCCGCCCTAAGATTTTTATAATTGAATTCAATGATCTCCACGCAAATGAACTCTCTTTTTTTTTCCCTTTTTTTCAACTGAACAATACATCCCCCTTATTATGAAATTGGATGGCAACACTTTTTCACAATGCCTCATTCTAGATCAATAAGAGATGTCTAAAACAAAACAAAAGGAGTGACACGACCCTAAATATGCACGATCTTAGAAAGGAATTAGCTTATATAATATAAGGAGCAACACCCGGTGGGAAAGGGAGGAAATCGATAGACATTCCTTAGTGGGTGGAAAACACTCGATTATAGTTTCACATACCCATAGATGGAGAAAGAAGCAATTACCATTCATCTATGCCCCCTATCATCAGAGATACATTTCTTTGCGTTGATGTTCACACTTCTTTTTTAGTAATTTCGTTCAGTCTATCTTGCAGGTAAGAGAGAGTCAACGAATTTTGTATGCTCATGGATATTCTATGTGGGTCAGGATTTGGGATTGTCGATTTGTATGAGGGTTGGTTCTGCACTTAGTCTTCTTTTGCAAGGGAGTATGCGGATGATAGATGATGAGCAAAGAGGATATGAATGGAAAATGGTTTCAACAAACCAAATGATTTTTAATCAATTTGATGATCTTTTTGTTGTGCCCAGGTTTAGTATGAGTGCAAAATACCAAGCCAGATTTGTGGTTGTTAAATTAATATGCAAGATATTCAAAATATTAGGATTCCATCTACTCGATTTACTGCAACATAAGGTTTATCGAAATTAGAGAGCAATCATTAAAGACTATTGTAGAGCATGAGGTTCTGTTTTATTGAATATTTTCCACTACTTCAGGTAGGAAACTCATGTTTATCAATATTGGGAATCCTTAAATATTACACACAGAAACCTCGTTGGTCTTATCCAACTTTGATTTCACAGTGAAGAATGTTGTTGTATATGTTTGTGGGTATATTCAAACTTCACAAATAAACATAACAAAAAGTTTAAAGACTTCATCTGAAGAACCCATAAGTAGTTTTTTTGTGTCACTACATGACCAAAGGTTTTATAGGATCATCAGTATCAAAAACCCGTCAACATTTCAAACACAAATCTTGTTTGTCTGATTCAAGTTTCATTGGCTTATTAGTTTGAAGAAACCGTCAACATTGCAAACACAAACCTCGTTTGTTTGATCCAAGTCTGATTTCAGAAGGAAGATTGTCACATTTTTGTTTGTGGGCATTTCAAACATAACAAA
Organism: Larix kaempferi; assembly: GCA_027924585.1. NCBI lineage: Eukaryota > Viridiplantae > Streptophyta > Pinopsida > Pinales > Pinaceae > Larix > Larix kaempferi. The sequence goes on along the minus strand of BSBM01000361.1, from coordinate 66,704,181 downwards.
TAAGCATTTATTCTGTATTTATATCTTTTGTTGTTAAGGCAAGTAAACCTTGTTATTCCGTTCCAACTCTTATCTCATAATGGAGAATATACCAAATGGTTTTAGAGACTTAGTACTGAGAATCCTTAAGTATTTTTTAAGACTTTGGATAATACCCAAAAGTTTTTAGACTTATCAGTACTAAGAACCCACAAATATTTATTCTTTGTTTGCATAAAACTAAAAGTTTTACAGGCTTAACAGTACTTAGAACTCGTAAATATTAACATACCCAAAAATTTTAAACCATGTGTATTTTATGTTCTATTTAAGTTTACGTCTTCATTTACAATGGAAATTCAAATTTCACATTTATTCCTTTTTAATTTTATGTAAGCCCTTCAGGTTCTAGTTTTTGAACCAAGAGCTCTGATACCATGTGTAATGCCTCTAGAGGCATTATGAATTTTAACTAATCTAATTTTAACATCTATTTTCTTTCCATTTTCGAAATGCATAAGAGTGTTAATACAAGCTCAAATGGTGGGCTTTGAACTGTATAACTGAGGAGTATATATGCATCATGTAACCATAGCAGCATATAAACAACATATAAACATTTTACAATAGTATATAAAAAATTACAACATTATATAAACAAATTGAAATCACAAGAAAAATACCTCGATATAAGAATGTGATGAAGTCCAAACTGAAGCAAGCTACCTTCTTCATCTCGAGTTGCTTCTATCTTCATTGCCCAAACCAGAACCACGGTTTTACCTCCTAGCCAACTAGGAGCCTAGTCATCTCCCTAGCCCAAGGAAGCCATTGAGCGGTCCCATCCAAATGGCCCCCTGGCCCTCCGTTCCTAAGACCCCCAAAGAACATAACAGTGATGCACTAGTAGGGTATGTATCAAATATTCCAAGAGTTCTCAAACTCTTCCAACTCTTCCAAACTTCTCATACCCCAAATTATCCAAAATTTCCATCATAGAAAAAATATCACCCCAAAATATCCTCCAAAAGAAAAATAACCTCCCCCTTTCAATCTCAAGTCTCCTATTTATATCAAAACTCCTCATCATCCTCCTCATCCATCAACAAATTCCAAAAATAATAGTCAACAATCAATAAATTCATTTTCAAAAAAAAAAACGATTTAAATTAATAAAATATTAATACACATGGTTGCAAAGTCTCACTTGTCATGCTTCTACCTTAAATGCAACTATGACAACTCTTTTCTAAAAAATTGTGCAATCCTATCTATTCATTTATTTATATTATCCTCTCATACATAAGCCAAATAAAATATTTTCATATACTATATTATACTATGACATATGTTATATTATTTGTATATAATTATATATGTTATTCAATAATCCAATCAATTTATATAAATCTAAAACATATTAAACAAGTCAACAAACTCATAATTTTAACACACAAGTAATACTTTCAACAATTCATCAACCAAGCTACTATTAGCTAATATAACCATACTAATTTATTCATTGATTGACCAATCATAGTATTGTACTCACGAATTGGCGTATGCATGGCCAGTGCACACGTCTTAAACATGGGTACTAATCATCACATTTAATGCTCCTAATATATCATTATTACATGCTCGCAAACAACATATAGAAGAACAATTTAACAATGCATCATTCATCATTCATAATCATTCATATAGAAGCAATAAGACAGAATTAAATAAACATAATGATGAAATCTAGCATATAATCACAATGGTTAATAACCATCAAGAATAGCATCCAATCCATCATTGGTCCCATCCATCCCATTAGTACTCCAACCACCTAATCACCACTACTTTCAGCTCCTGAACTCACCATCCCATCCTCTGCTGGAATATACCATGGAATCTCAAGTATGCGTATGACCACGTATAGAACCCATAAGGGGAAGTGTCGATCGACCAACCTTCCCCTGCAGGCACCCACTAGTCGTCATCCCACATCCATGGGAGCGTGCATATCACAGCCCTCTCACGACTCCGGGTTTCGGAGGTTCAACGGTGGGAAATGCCTCCACCCCCCTGATAGTACTAGGGTCAACGCCCTACATCAACCATATTGTGCCATCACTAATCTAAGGGGTCCCGTCATTGAACAACCACTTTGGGAAAGTCACAATTCCTGTCAAAACTCACACTCACCCACAAGTCATAGAAATATTGGAATTCTCAATTAAATAGCATGAAAATTTTGATATAGCATTATTATCCTCATGATGTCCAAGACATCTCATACCCCTTGGAACTATAGGAATCTTCCTATCTCATAGCCAATTTTTGACACAGTTCTATTGATAAGGGTTCACTTCACACTGTCGTCAATAAACACCAACCAAACGCCTTTAAGCACCGTCCCAGAAAGGTTTTACCCTTTCCAGCAACACCCGCGAAGCGAGTGAAGTCTCACCCAAGATGATTAAGGGGGCTACAGGAACCAGGTTTCCGTAGTGGGGAAAGGACATGCAACTACTTCTATTCTATCGCAACAGAAACCAGAGATTCACATTCGCATGCATTCATACATTCATCATTCGCACATTAACCATGTATTCACCATTTTCATATTCAACACATAATTGACATTCGCATTAATAGGGAAATTCTGGAGATCACATCAATGAAACCTTACAAAAAAGACAACAAAAATCATAATGCAGCATTCACTATTCGACATAAACAGAGACAAAAGAACAGAACCAAACATCTTCATGCATCAACTCATCAAAACCTGCAATATAACCTTCGCAAAAATAGTTCAGAACATCTTATCACGGATCCATACAAAACCGCCGAAAACAGAGCAATCGAATCATAATCATAATAATCATGCCAATTGATGCCCTTAGGCTTACATTCATATTCTTATTTATAGCCAACATGGTGGTTACAAAATGGTCCAAATGACCCTTTCTAACAACTTAAACTAATATTGTGCTTCCTCGTTCTCCGCGAATGGTCCTTCTTCCGGGGATGGTCCTTCTTCGTAGCTGTCGGCTTCCGCACTTTATGCGGACTAATCCTGTACCAACAAACCCCCAACACAAACTTGTGGCTCTCCCTTGAGCCACCTCAGCTGGAAACCTCTGGTGCATTCACCTGCTGTCGGAAATCGTCGTATGCATTTTTGATCTGGTCGACCACTTCCTTTGCTGACGTTATGAGTTGTGTACATTCTTCCACCTGCTGGTCTGTTGGATGTTTGCAACTTTTATGTTGTGCTTCCTCCAGTTGTTGCTTGACCTGTTGCATTGCTTCCTATTGATGTATTTGTAACTTCGGAAGATATTCTTCTATGTATTACATTTGTACTTTATTGTATATCCATTAGAGATGTTACATTCCTCTATTTGGAAGTGTCGTCATTTGTATTTGTAAGTGTCGTCATGTGCATCGACAATTGTCGTCATTTGTATTGATGGGTTATTAGACCACCAGTGTGGGGTCGGCCCTGGTTAGCACATGTGGTTGGGTTATTAGACTTGAGTAGCAAGTCGGCCCCAGTGAATTAATTGGCAGGTCAAGTCAAGTATAAATAAGAGGGGTGTGTCCCTCATTCTATTCATTCACTCACTTCTCAAGCTCGCATAGCTAAGAGAGAAAGTGGCGCACTAGTGGAGGAGGAGGAGCATCTGCTAGAGACATCTTATTGGTTTTGATCTTTGTGATCTTGTTTGGTGGCTTATCTTATCTCTAAGGAAGTTGCGGGGTTTTTCACCTTCTTGGTTTTCCCCGGTGAAACTATGTGTCTCTTGTGTGATTGCTTTTGTGTCTATGATTGATATGTTGTACATGTTATTCTCTTAGTGATCCTGAATGATAATGGAATGAAATTATCGAAAAATTAACATGGTATCAGAGTTGACCTAAGAAGAAGGCACTGTGCAGCTGCGGAAGCTAGGGCTTCTTAGTATTTGGGTTTCTCTCCACAGATCATCAAAGGCAGAAGGCTAGACTAACTCTCCTTAGAAGGGCGCATCTTTCTGTCGAGACAGAATTCAATTCTGAGCTTTTTCAGTTTTGGCCCTAAAAATTAGAGTTTCCACAAAGAATAGGAATTTCTGACATCTGGGGACATAGCTGGAAGCTCCTTGGAAAATCAAAGTTTAGAGCTTTGGATCGAACTTTTTGGTTGGGTGAAGCTCCGGGAAACTCAAACCCTAATTCAGGGTCCTCCCTAATGAATCCAAGAGATTGAAAAGCATTTTTGAAGGGTGAAACTTTGCAGTTTTCAATTTATGAATATACCAGGCTAATCAGCTCATCAAGGCGCATCTTTCTATCCTTTCAGAATTTTGAAATTCACATTTTGAATTTGTAGGGTTTCTCTGACAAACCCCAATCCAGCTCCAGATCCAGTTTTCAGCAAATCAAGTGGTAAGACCTAAAACTTTCTATTTCCATTTGAAGTACTCTTTAAGATGTCTCACCACACCAAGCTTGAGGATAAGCTTGATGGAGCTGATAACTTCCGAGCATGGAAGTATAGGATTGGGTTAATCCTAGAAGAGAATGATTTGGACACCTACATAAAAGAAGAGGTTCTAGTCCCAGAGGGTGATGAGGCTAAGGCCTTACACAAGAAGGACTTGATCAAGGTTAAGAGAATCATTGATGATTCTATAAAGGACCATCTCATACCCCATGTGTCTTCCCTAAAGACACCTAAGGAGATGTTTGACTCTTTGACCAAGTTGTTTGAAGGAAAGAACATAAATCGGAAGATGACTCTGCGGAACCAATTGAAAGGGGTAAAGCTTCAGAATGGAGAGACAATTCAATCCTATTTTTCTAAGGTCTCTCAAATCAAGAAACAACTTGAAGTTGTGGATGAAGTAGTGGAGAATGGTGAAATTGTGATGACCACTTTGAATGGCCTACCTAGGTCATGGGACTCCTTCATTTAAGGAATCTGTGCAAGAAGAAAATTGGTCTCCTTCAGTAGACTCTGGGAAAAATGTTCACAAGAAGAAGCTAGGCTTGTGGCCCGAGAAGAAAAGATGGGAAGTGAAGATCAAGCCCTCATATCACACACTAATGGAATCAATTTTAAGAGGGAGAAATCTCACAACAAGAAGCATTCTCACTTTCATAAGAAGAAAGATCACTCTCAAGTTCGATGCTTCACTTGTTATGAGTTGGGACACTTTGCCTCAGATTGTCCCAAGAACAAAAGGAACAATCACTACAACAAGAAGAAGAAGGGCAGCAAAAAGAGATATCATGCTCATGCTGCTGAGGATGATGAACCACCCAAGAAGAAGGCTAGAGCAGAAAGTGATGACTCATCAAGTGAAGATGAATATGTTCTAATCTATGCTCTTACATGTACTATCTCACATGGATGTGATGATTGGCTTATTGATAGTGGGGCTTCCAAAAACATGACGGGATTTAAAGAATCCTTTGTAGACCTATCTAAACATGAGTCACCCCATAAGGTGAAACTTGGGGATGACTATCAATATCCCATCAAAGGAAGTGGTGAAGCCTCCTACATGCTAGACTCTGGGAAGTCTCTAAAAATTAAAGATGTTCTATATGTACTTGGGCTCAAGAAAAATCTCATATCCATATCATCTTTGGATGCAAAGTGAATGAGAGTTGCATTTATAGATGGCCAAGTACTCATGTGGCCTAAAGGTAAGACAATAGATGATGCAGTGATGATTGGAGAGCAAGAGGGAGGATTGTACAAGTTGAAGGGACAACCTAAACATGCCATGGTACATGAATCCATGGAGCCAAGTGAACTTTGGCATAGAAGGCTTGCACATGTGCACTATAGAGCACTACCAATTGCAAGCAAAGTTGTAGAAGGTCTTCCTGAAATCCAATCAAAGCATGAAGGTGTTTGCAAAGGATGTGCAAAGGGAAAGAACACAAAGAAATCATTTCCAAGCAGTGAAAGCAAAGCAAAAGGAATTTTGGAGATTATCCACTCTGATGTATGCGGACCGATGTCATCCAGTTCTCTGAGTGGGTATGTATACTATGTTTCCTTCATTGATGATTTCTCTAGGAAGACTTGGGTTTATTTCCTGAAAAATAAAGATGAAGTGTTTGATAAGTTCAAGGAATTCAAAGCCTTGATAGGAAATCAAATAGATAAGAGAATTAAGACTTTCAAATCCGACAATGGTGGAGAATTCACTTCAGGTGATTTCAAGAATTTATGCAGTGATTCAAGGATTAAGAGGGAGTTGACTGCTCCTTATAATCCACAACAAAATGGAGTTGCAGAGAGGAAGACTAGGACTATCATGGAAGTAGCACGGGCAATGCTTCATGACCAAGATCTTCCTATGCACCTATGGGCAGAAGCAGCTAGGACAGCAGTATATGTGCAGAATAGAACACCTCACAAGATACTTGACAACAAGACACCAGAAGAAGTCTTCTTTGGTAAGAAACCTGAAGTTAGCCATCTCAGGATATTTGGTTGTCCAGTTTACACACACATTCGAAAAGAAAAGAGGACAAAGCTAGATCCTTCAGGAAAGAAGGGCATATTTGTGGGTTACATTGAAAACTCAAAAGCTTACCGAATATACTTTCCAAGGTTCAAGAAGATTGACATCAGCAAGGATGTAACATTTGATGAAGACTCAGCATACATCAAATCAAGGAAGACACTTGTTGATGACCATGAAGAACCAAAGGTAACCATATTTCAAGACACCACCATGAATGAAGCAGTTCATGAAATTGAAGATCCACAAGAACCTATAGATCCACCCCGTGAGAAGAACTCTCACAAGAGGAAACCTGCATGGGCTAGAGAGATCATTCGAGATGCATAAAGATATGGCATTCCAAAAGAGGAACATGGAGAAATGAAAAGGACAAGGTCACACACTAGTTATGTTGCCTTGCTCTGTGACATTATGAACAAAGAACCTTCCAGTTATGAAGAAGCAGCGGAAAAGAAAGAATGGAAGGATGCCATGGTCAAGGAATACCAATCGATCATGAAGAATGATGTTTGGGATGTAGTCCCAAGACCTAAAGAGAAGTTTGTTGTGACTTCCAAATGGATCTATAAGATCAAGCATGCTGCAGATGGTAGCATAGAAAAATACAAGGCAAGGTTTGTAGCTCGTGGCTTCTCTCAGAAAGAGGGAATAGACTATGAAGAGACTTTTTCTCCTATACCCAGATACACTTCCATCATAACAGTACTTGCTCTGGCTGCAATGATGAAGTGGAAGATACACCAGATGGATGTCAAGATAGCTTTCTTGAATGGTGTAGTCGAAGAGGAAGTGTATGTGGAATAGCCACTCGGTTTTGAGACACATGACAGGGAGTCATATGTGTGCAGGTTGAAGAAATCCTTGTATGGCTTGAAGCAAGCTCCTAGGACTTGGTATGGTAGGATGGACAGTTTTCTATCCAGTTTGGGCTTTACCAAGAGTAAAGCGAATTCCAACCTTTACTACAAGGTTGAGGAAGGAAATCCTGTGATACTACTCCTATGTGTCGATGACCTGTTTGTTATAGGAGAGGATAGGTTGATTGCCGACACCAAGAGGAAGCTTGCAGCCGAGTTCGAGATGAAGGACTTGGGGATGATGCATTATTTTCTAGGCATGGAGTTGTGGCAGAGTGCAGATGGGATCTTCCTTGGAAAAGGGAAGTATGTAGTAGAGATCCTAAAGAGGTTTGGGATGATGGACTGCAAGGCCATGGCCACACCTATGGCATCGAACCTGAAGCTTATGTGTGATGCTTCATCTAAGCCAGTTGATATCACGATGTATCGTCAGATGATTACGTCCTTGATGTACCTGACAAATACAAGGCCATATATTTGCTTTGCGGTGAACACATTGAGCCAGTTCCTGACGGATCCGAGAAGTGTTCACCTGGTTGCTGTAAAGCATATTCTGAGGTACTTGAAGGGTACGATTGACTATGGGCTCAAGTATGATGCAAATCAAAAGTTTAACCTAGAGGGTTATGTTGATTCAGATTGGGAAGGAAATGTTGCAGATAGGAAGAGCACTTCTGTGTGCTGCTTCAGTATGGGATCAGGTGTGATCTCTTGGTTTAGCAGGAAGCAATCCTGCATAGCACTGAATACAGCCGAAGCAGAGTATGTTGCAGCTTGTTCGGCTAGTTGTGAGGTAGTATGGCTGAGGAAGCTACTGTCTGAGTTATTTGATCTTCCCTTGGATGCTACTGGTATCTTTTGTGACAACCAGAGTTGTGTGAAGTTGTCTAAGAACCCGGTGTTCCATGATAGGTCGAAACACATTGAGATCAAATATCACTATATCAGGGATATGGTGCAGAAAGGAGTAGTGAAGCTCATGTATGTTGCGACGGATGAGCAGGTTGCAGATGTGTTGACGAAACCACTAGCCAGAGTGAACTTTGAGTACTTCAAAGAGAGGCTTGGTGTCCTTTAGATTGAAGATACTTCGAGGAAGAAGTAATATGACACATTTGCAGGAGCCATTCCAAGCATGGTGAGAGGAGGATCCTTCCCATGGTTGTGGATGTAAGCGCTATGTGATGAGCATTAGGACGATGCTCCAGTTACTGCTTTGGATATGTATCAGGTGGATACATTGTATGATCAGTTGGATCATGTATGATGATATGTATCAGGTGGATACATTGTATGATCAGGATGGTCATATGTGATGAGTATCAGGACGATGCTCTGGATGACTTGCATCAGGACGATGTAGTGACGATGATCAGGATGATCATATGTGATGAGTATTAGGACGATGCCTTGGATGATATGCATCAGGATGATGCTATGATGATGATCAGGATGATCATGTACATCAGGATGATGTATGGTGAGTATCAGCTTGATACTCCGTGGCTGTGGACAAGTTGTAAATGTACCAAAGAAAAGATCCTGGGAGATCCTATAATCTGAGCTAGGATGCTCTTTCGAGGTTTTGCTACGAGAGGCATGTAATCATCCCTGGAGATCCGATAGGTTGAGCAGTAATCTCATAATCAATCCTGGGATTCTCTTTAGAGTACTTGCAGGTTGCAAGACACTCTTTAAATTTTTTGCCTAACCACATGTAATCAGCCCTAGATATCCGAGAGGTTGAGCAGTAAGCTCGTAATCAGTCCTGAGATGCTCTTTAGAGTACTTGCAAGATGCAAGACACTCTTTAAAGGTTTTGTGGTGTGTGGGTCACATATAATCAGCCCTAGAGATCCAAGAGGTTGAGCAGTAAGCTCGTAATAAGTCATGGGATGCTCTCTAGAGTACTTGCAGGTTGCAAGAAACTCTTTAAAGGTTTTGTGCTAGTCAACATGTAAAAGATCCTATAGTCTGAGCTAGGTTTTGTTGACGCACGTAATAAGTACTGAGGATTCCACAGTATGGCCAGTGATGATGAAGACCTACAGGTGGTAGGCCTACATCCAGCATGAAAAAGGGTTGGCTCTGTAGAACTTCCCATGATGAGCAGAATTCAAAAATAGCCCAAGTGATCGAGATGTCGAGTACAGCAACAGTGATGATGATGATGCTCTGTGATCCAGTGATTATGATCTAGCTCCAGAATTGAAGACTTGTGCCAATATGTATTGATGACTTGTGTCGACAGAATACCTTCCTAGTTAAGAGGGAGTGTTGATGTATTTGTAACTTCGGAAGATATTCTTCTATGTATTACATTTGTACTTTATTGTATATCCATTAGAGATGTTACATTCCTCTATTTGGAAGTGTCATCATTTGTATTTGTAAGTGTCGTCATGTGCATTGACAAGTGTCGTCATTTGTATTGATGGGTTATTAGACCACCAGTGTGGGGTCGGCCCTGGTTAGCACATGTGGTTGGGTTATTAGACTTGAGTAGCAAGTCGGCCCCAGTGAATTAATTGGCAGGTCAAGTCAAGTATAAATAAGAGGGGTGTGTCCCTCATTCTATTCATTCACTCACTTCTCAAGCTCGCATAGCTAAGAGAGAAAGTGGCGCACTAGTGGAGGAGGAGGAGCATCTGCTAGAGACATCTTATTGGTTTTGATCCTTGTGATCTCGTTTGGTGGCTTATCTTATCTCTGAGGGAGTTGCGGGGTTTTTCACCTTCTTGTTTTTCCCCGATGAAACTCTGTGTCTCTTGTGTGATTTTTTTTGTGTATATGATTGATATGATGTACATGTTATACTCTTAGTGATCCTGAATGATAATGGAATGAAATTATTGAAAAATTAACACTTCCATTACCCATACTGCGAGAAATTCAGCTTTTGTTTGGACTTCGTCTAGGTGTGTGGCCCTTCTTTGTTTCCTTCCGCGTGCCTTCGTTACGCGTTGCTCCATGATTTTTAGTTCCGTCGCCTTCGTCATTTGTATGAGTGAGGGAATCGCTTTGATCGATCCCTTGAAGGATTCTAGTTGTGCTTCCACTTCGCTAAGTTTCTCCTTCACCGCGATTAGCTGGTCGTCCTGGACTACACTTCCCCAAAAATCTGTGACACCCTCTGCGACTGCTCGGGCTATCTTTTCCATCTCTATGATCTCCGTCACGGCTTCCTCAATCACATTCTGTCTTCCCTGAATCTGGTCTGTTGGTGTGCTCGTTACCACCCTTACCTTCAACTCTGTAGTCTCCTTCCACAAGTCATTGATAAGTACACCCAACAAAATGGCTTTCACTTTTGGTAGTATGTCCTGATCTACCTCAGGAGTTTTCTCGCATACTATGGTAGTGCTTCTTCCAGCCGCTTTCTATCCTCCGGGGCCTTCTCTTTTTCAGCTAATGTTTGGGCCTTCTCTGCCTAAAGACGTTGTGCCTCTGTCTCACTAATGTGCGCCTGTTGCTTGTACCGCACCATCTTGTCATTCATTAAGGCCTCGTGGTCACTGAGTTCTTCCATTGTTGCGATTTGAATTCTCTGAAGTGTTAACATCGGTAGTAAGTTGAAATCTACCACGCTTGAGTCGTATTTCCTTAGTTCCACATCCACCTCTTCATTTCCTGTCGTCATCGCATTTGGAAAAAACTGAACTAACCTTGGATTTGTGCCGACTTCTACTTCAACCCTGCTTGTTGACGCACTCGGTCGAACTTCCCCGTGTGGTACGTTGGACTCTACAACTACATTCAATAGTGTGGATAGCAGTTGGGTTACCTGGTAGAAGTATCCGCTTGAGTGTTGTATGACTCTCGCACTGTTTTCCTCTACGACCTATGTTAGTTTCTCTAGGAGCCTATTAACCTGCTCCGTCGGAAGACCCCCACTTGTGCTTCCTTCTCCTCGGCCCATACTATGCTTTGTCCTTGTTTATTCGTGTTGTGCATCTAGGTCAGAATCTGTTGGGGTAGTTACTGAGTCTCCATCATGGTTGGATGCCTCCGACTCCTCTTTCGCGAGGTTGTCTTCTCCTGCGCCCTCCTTCCGTATGGCTTAGCCTTTTTCTTCCTCGGTCGGGTTTATTCAAGTTGTTGCGTTCCCATTTTCTAAGTTCAATGGGTCCTTCTCGCCGACTGGAACTTTCCACTCTGCGGGCCATCGTCCGATGATGGTGTCCAACTCCTCCTTGGTGAGCTTGTACTGCGTTGGCATCCATTGTCGTGACTTATCCGCTCAGTCTTGAAGGTAAATTGTCTGGGATTCGATCGATATCCTTACGATCGGTCGATACTTTCTTGCTGCTTGCTCAGTTATCCACGATATCGCTTGCACATTTATTCACAGCATATCTAAGAACAAGTAAAATTGTACAATGTTGGATGCCTGCCCCTCTTTATCAGTTGTTTCCCATAAATTCTGGTACCGCGCCCCTTCACGTATTCTGGCTTCTACTGTATACATTCCTTGATAGTGCTTAGGATCCCTCCATCCTACTAATGCGACCAACATTATGAGCCATGAGTATGTGGATGCCTTTCCTTTATCCTGTACATCGTATGTATCTTTGACCAATTGGTGTAGCAGGAATTTTGACCAGTTCATCCGCAGTCCTGCGGCACATAGTTCTATGGAGGAGGTGATGCCCGAAATGCATTCTTTTGGCATGTTCTTCTGCGCCACCTTAACTACTAGGATCTTTGCTCCGACCCTAACGGCCTAGTTGTTAATTGTGCTAATGAGGCAGCCTCTGGAGTTTTTCTCCACTCCGTATTTTTTCTTTAGGCTCACTGTGAGCCTCTTATCGTTATCTTTTCCCTGGAAAAATTGGGAAGGATCATCGCCGTCCTTAGGTAACCCAGTGATTCTCACAATCAAGTCAACTGTTACTGGAATCTTCTCATGTAGCCATAGGTATCCGCCATGGAAACAAGCCAGCATCTTTTTAACGCATGCATTGACCTGCGCCACTCGCCCGAAGTACGATATCTGGGTGAGGCCCAGCAGCCTCGAGTGCTCTAGTCCCACTGCCCACCCTACGGGTTCCTTTGTGGTTGGGCATCCTTCGCCATGGCTAACGTTGACGTATCCTTGTTCGCATTCTTCGAAGTTTGCTAAGTCATGGTCGGTATATTGTAGCTTCTGCAAGTTTGCCACAATTTTCCTGGCTTGGGGAAGTCCTTTGGGAATCGCTGGCATTTGAATCTTGTACTATTTGTTCTTGTTGATTCGACCTGCTGGTGCCCGTTGCCTGCTCGTCGACACATACCCTAGTATTTTTGGACCTGATTTCGATGTTGTTGACTTGCCTGTTTCTCCTTCTGCCAGTCGAACCGAGTTTTGGGTCCCTTTCTTCAACTCTCAACCAGTGTCTATAGGTCAACTGGCACTCCACTTCTTTCTGAATTGAATGCCAGACATGAATTCTAGATGCTCTTGCATGACTAGCATTGGCTGTGGACGCTCGGTGCTTGTGCTCGAAATGTAAACCTCCATGCGCTACTCTGCAGATTCTTGCTTAACACACAATGCGTCGGCCTGCTCACCTACCCCATATTTATAGTGGTGAATTGCCGCATCCTTCCAATTTTGGACAATCTAGCGCTGATTTCCCAAATCCATCGCATGCGTCAGGCATTAATTGTGTCATTTTTTCATTTTTTTCACCAGTCATCGTGGTTTAACTGCTTCATTTATGGCCGGATTGGACCTTTCCGCATCATGGCATTTTTCGACTCACCAAAGCGTACCGCGTCTTGGTGTAATATGTGATTTAACTTGTCGACATTTTTTTTTATGGTGCGATACCAGGCCTTCGCTAGAGTCGCTCCTGGTTACACCTATCGTGCTCCTGGGACCTCAGGTTCAACTGATATGATTGCTGCGCTCTTAGGTCAACATCGATCCTGACTTCACCAATTTTCTTATCCTGGACCACCATGGGGCTGATCCACTCTGATTCCTCGACTAGTTCTATAATGCCTTCTTCCAACATTCTCCCAATCTCAGCCTTCACTCTTTCCTTGTACCACGGATTCAACCGGTAAGGCCGCTGCTTGATCGGCTTTGCATCAGGTTTTAGTGGGATCTTCATCTCGCCTAAGTCCCCCGAAATTCCTTTCATCTTCGATAATTTTTTTGGAAACAAATCCTGAAACTCATGCAACAGGTTAGTCATCTTTGCAATAGTAGAGTCATCCCAGTAGTCTCCGATGCTCGCGAACTTGGGATTTTCTTCTAACCCAATATTCACTTTCTTGATTCTCAACGGTCATTGAAACTTGTCGGAAGGCATATATAGTGCCTCAACATTGTGACTTCCTTCTGACTCTGGGATATACTTAGCCCTCAGATCATCCTCATCATCCGGTTCTCCTGTTATGTTGTAACACTCCATCAGCATTTGGGGTGTCACAGTCCACTGAAGCCCCATAGGTTTCTCTGTCGCTACTGTGTCAAGTACTTTCTCCCGGACCTTCTGTAATGCGCTATGCCATGAAGGGGTTTTCGTCAGAGAAACTGAAAGTTTGGCTAAAGCCAATTGCTAGTTGTTCCCATGAGGTTGTTCCGCGTCATAGTTCTGCTACGATATACCAACTTTGTGGTGCTTTAGCCAATGTATGAATAAATGCATGGACCCATTCTTGTTTCGCTCTTGGTCCCCATTTGCTTTCACATTCATCCAAATGCTCCTTCGGGTCTCTTCTGCCATCATAATTCCTTCCGTAGTGTCCTTCAGTGTTGCTGAACCTAACTGTCATTAGGTGTCGACATAGAGGCTAGTTAGTTATGGTGGACTTGTGCGCTACCCACCATCACGCTAGTGTAGCCTTCAGGGCTTCCTCCAACGCCAATAGCCATTGTGGTTCTGCCACTTTCTCTTCAAATTCAGTGAGAAATGTAGCCAAATTGGGAAATCCCTCGTACGTTGGTAGCTCGCACTCTTCTATTGCTACCCTTCGTAGCGACTGAGTGATCCGTGTATACCTCCTAAATGACACTTCATGCAGCCGATTCTGTCAATTTTCAAGTGCTTCATCTGAATCGTATGATGTCAAACTGCTACTGCGCCACCCTAAATCTCCATCTACAGTCGGATTGATGTAGTCTTTGGATATGTTATAAATATTGTCCCATCCCTCGGTGAATTCATCCCTTGTCGGCTCAACATACCTCTTCCCTTCCGTAGGGTCAAGAGGTGCGACTACCCGTATCTCTTGGTTCTCGAATGACATAGTTCTTTTCTTGAAGTTGATAATATCCTGATTCTCCATCGCCCAGTCTATCCCTAGCAGCATTGGGTAGGGGTTTGTATTGTCCACAATTTTGATCACATCAAAATCTCCGTATGTATTGAGTCCCTCAATCTCAACAGGGACCTGGCATAGTCAACCGATCGGGGTGACCTTACTTTGGTTTGCTAGTCACAGTTGTACCGAGGACCAAGCCAATTGTGGTTTCCCCATTGTTTCCCAGGTTTGTTTTGTCACGATGTTTACGTCTGACCCCAAGTCCAAGATAATGGAGTCGACATCGAATGCTCTGACTTGTGCAGACATCCACATCTCTTGTCCTGTCTTTCTCTTATCTATGCAATTGACCATCCTCTCCTGTTGTGCACCCTCTCGTCGATGCAGTAGGTTGGATATCTCAGCCAATGCGTCCTGTTATTTTTCCAGCTCCAGGAAACTCTCTAGGAAGGCTCGTAAGGTGCTCCCCTTTTTCTGCGAATTCGTTGTGTCGAACGTCAGTGGCATGTCATAAGTAACTTCTTTCTGTTGAAGAGGTGGATGCCTCAATTGCCTTATTGCTTCATGTGCTTTCAAAAAAATATCCCTTTCTACTTCCACATCAAATGTGACTTGTTTATTTGCGGTCGGTAGGACGCTATACTGTGACCTGTCAGCCCCTGTCACAGCTCCTCCTCGGGTCACTATTCCGACAGTTGCATTTTGACTTCTGACCTATGCTGATATCTTCTATTCCGCTGGTGGCGGATTCTGATTCTGATTTTTATTTTGCAGAGGTGGGGGTAGTTCTTAGTTTGCCACTTCGTGATTAGCTGAGGACAATCTTCGACACCTTGGTCCACAACGCTGCAGTAAGTTCACTGTGGGGTTGGATTTGGCCAATCCCTCTGACAATGCCCCTGTTGACCACAATTGTAACATATGATGGGTCCTCGACCTCGTCTAGTAGCTCCTCCTCGACCAGCATTGGTACCTCAGCCACCGCGGAACCCCCCTCTGAATCCTCCTCACAGTGACCCGTATGGTGGGTACTACGGTTGACCATACTTCGGCTGCGGATATTGCGGTTGACCGTATTACGGTTGTTGAAATTGCGATTGAGGATATTGCGGTTGGCCAAACTGCGACTGACCATACTGCAGTTTCTCATACTGCGGTTGCAGATTATATTGAGGTTGCAGTTGATTATATTGCTGTTGTACCGGTGGTTGATCTTCTCCCTTCATGAAGAATGTATCTGTGGTCCTCTCTTGGAGCAGGTCATAAGTTCTGTAGTCTTTCTTGTCGTGGCCAACCGATCCACAGAACTTGCAATAAAAGTTCACTGGTTTCGACACCATCTTCTACAGGTACACACATTCTTCTGGTCGATGTCCTCTCGTCTGGAAGACGCGACACCAAGGCATCCCTCCCTAACTGAGGGGATTCGGTGCACCCGATTGCAAATATTCTCAAAATTCTGGGCACTGATCCTTGTGATTTCCTTCCTTCTTACATCTAGTGCACCATACATCTTCGCGAGCCTCTTTTCCTTTCTTCGTGTCTTGTAGCTGGATTGTCAAATTTTCCAACTGCGCTTGTATTCGATCCATGCCTAAGCCTATTTCGTCGATTGATGAAGCCTCCAACTTCATTGCGATCTCCAGCGCTTCTGCCTAAGCCGCTACCTTCTGTTGCATCAATGACCCACGAATGTGCAGCACCAAGCCAGCGATAAACCATTCTTTATGCTGCATATCGCTCATCCCGAAGCTCACTTTAGCCATTAGTGTTTTCTATTGCTGGTCGAATTCCCATACTGACTGATTGGGAAACTGCTTGATTTCTTTGAGCTTAGTTAAATGTATTGCGACTCAGATTTTGGTTTTCTAAATTCATCGATCATCCCCACCTTGATCTGTAGAAATGTTTTATCCGGAGTTCCCGTTGGTACCTTAGTAAACTTCATATACCAGTCTAGCGCATGGCCCCTGAGGGTCGTCACTAACTGTCCCGTTTTTATATTTTCATCCTGGACCTGCTTCACAGTCCATACTGCCTCACACATAAACCAGTATTGTTCTAGATCCTCATTACCGGTACCCTGGAAGGTTTTCATCTTTGTGTCGTCACCTGCCATTCTTGTACTTCTACTATTATTATTTACTAATTTGCTACTCTTACTACTGTTTTGGCACGTAGAACAGCTCTGCAAATAACTTGTATTTCCTTTTATCAAGTTCTGAGTAGTGCACAGAGTTGAAGGTACGTTGTAGCTTAGGGTCCCTCCTTCTTCGGCTTCTAGGGTAGCTTGTTCACTTTCTTCTTCGTCGTAATAAGGTCGCTTCGTCCCTTGTGGTCCTGTTTCACAGTCTTCCGTTCCGGTCCCCTCAGGAGACTCTCTCTCAGTCCTCCTCTTCTTCTTTGGTCGCTGGAATATCACCCCACTCCTCAAGGTACCACACTCTTCGTCAGCCTCCCTTAAAAATTAGTTGTCGCTCATGTCCATATACCCCGCATCTTTCTATCGAACCCGCATTCACGCGGTACCCACAACTTCCGCACACTGATCTTCTACTCGTTGGAATTCATCCTCGATATGCCCTTTTCGCAAACGAGCATCTTAATCCATAGCTTCAGCGATAGCAGGAATCTCCCTCTAGGTCCTTTGAAAAAATTGCTTTCTGCATCGTTGTATGATTTGATCGTGTCCACAACAAACTCAGTGATGTATCCTTCTAAGATACTGTCTACCCAGAAGTCAACAGCCCATGATACCTTATTGTCGACCCGTTTTAGCTGTTTGATCAGTTCTGGAGTCCAGTGATCCAGCTCACTCTTTTGGCAATGGTTCTTCTGAAACGTCAGTTGTTCCAACCACTCGTGCAGCAATACCAGGAATTCGTGGAAAAATATCTCGTGGATATCCGAATAAATATGCTTTTCCAACCAACTACTTGTCGTCTACCCAGGATTTCGATTTTCTCCTTCTATGAATTCTTCTGCTTTCTTGTCAAACCAGTACTGAATCTCCGGTTTCATCAGGTGCCATAGCATGTCCTTATATTTCTTCTTCAGGAAACGGCAACAGAACCATTTTTTGACACAGTTCTGTCGACAGGGGTTCACTTCGCACTATCGTCAACAAACACTAACCAAACACCCTTAAGCACCGGCCCATAAAGGTTTTACCCTTTCCAATGACACCCATGAAGCGAGTGAAGTCTCACCCGAGATGATTAAGGGGGCTGCAGGAACTAGGTTTCCGCAGTGGGGAAAGGACATGCAACTACTTCAATTCTATCGCAACATAAACCAAAGATTCACATTCGCATGCATTCATACATTCATCATTCGCACATTAACCATGTATTCACCATTTGCATATTCAACACATAATTGACATTCACATTAGTAGGGAAATACTGGAGATCACATCAATGAAACCTTACAGAAAAGACAACAGAAATCATAACGCAACATTCACTATTCAACATAAACAGAGACAAAAGAACAGATCCGAACATCTTCATGCATTAATTCATCAAAACCTGCGGTATAACCTTCGCAAAAACAATTCAGAACATCTTATCGCGGATCCATACAAAACCGCCGAAAAGAGAGCAATGGAATAATCATCATAATCATGCCAATTGATGCCCTTAGGCTTACATTCATATTCGCATTTATAGCCAACTATGGTGGTTACAAAATGGTCCAAGTGACCCTTTATAACAACTTAAACTAATCTTGTGCTTCCTCGTTCTCCGCGAATGGTCCTTCTTCCGCAGATGGTCCTTCTTCGCAGCTGTTGGCTTCTGCACTTCATGCAGACTAATCCTGTGCCAACACCAATCGACATGTGGAATAGTTCATTATTAACATGAAACTCATGTGTAGACGTACCCAACTTTTTCAAGTGTTAACACATATCAATAAAATGACATTAAATATAATCATGCAAGTTCTTTTTGCAAACAACTAATTTAGCATTCCACATATTGATATTCCATATGCAATTTGTGCGTTCAATATGAAGTAACCTATTCATTGCCATTAATAAATTAAACAATAAATTCCATTTACCATACTCATCTCAAGGGATCCCACATGTCCACATAACAATAGTCTTAATCAATCTATCTTAGTCAAACATATAATAAGCAAATAAAATGCTAATCTAAATCACATTAGAGTTTTTAATCAATGACTGTCAAAATATGGGGCGTTACACTTGTGCTACCCCCATTGCATCTAGAATCTGTCGATTTGGCAGAAACCTGAACTGCTCCTCCAAGATGCATCTACCCAAGATAGGCTTGATCCTTTCAGATATGATCTTAGTGATTATCTTGTAGAATAGGTTACACAAAGAAATGGGACAATAGTCGTTAAAATATGCAAGTCTATCCTTCTTTGGTATAAGAGTAATATAAGTAGAATTAAGGCTGCTTTGAACCCATTCCTTCCTCCTCGATTCATCAATCACCTCCGTGAGTTCATGTCCAAACAGATCAAATAAATGAAGATAAAATTCCACAGTCCACCTGTCGGGTCCAAGAATTTTGTCTTTGTCAAAGGATTTAAGAGCAATTAGGACCTCCTCCACTTGAATTGGCTTCGCAATATTCAAACAATCAGCTATACTAAAAAACCAAGGAAAGTTTTTTATAGTCTTTAATTGGTTTTCCAGGTTTCCATTGTTTCTATTAGTTTATACATCACGGAAGTAGCGAACGACCACATTCTTTAGGGAGGATTGATCATAGATAACCCCATCCTGCAGGTATGTGATGTCCCAAATGGCATTAGTGAGTCTTATTTGATTGGAAAAGCGTTGAAAAAACTTTGTATTACTATCACCAGCAAGAAGCCACACTACCCTGCTCTGTTGACGCCATGTCTCCTCTGTCTGTTTGAGAATGGCCATCTTTTTTACTTCTACAGTCCACAATCTTTCTTTCCTAGTAGCAGAAAACATATATTCATCACACCTACTAGACAACAACTAAATTTATGCCTCAATCTCCCCTAACAACTTGTTGTTCTCAACTTTTTTCTCTCTTTCCCACACCATCATAGCTTCTCCAACCATGGATAACTTTTTAGACATACCAGACAAAGGAGAGAGCTTAACCTGTTGTGAAGCAATGTCCCATTGGTGATGAACCATTTCACATAAAGATTTTTCACCCAGCCAAACAGGATTGAATTTGAACGGATAAAAGGCAAAGTTTTTATCAAAATCGAGCTGCAAAATAATAGCTTTGTGGTCTGAGATACCAACAGAGTAAGACCATGATTGATAACAGCCAAAGGAGTCACAAAGGTCCTCAGACATTAAAAAAAAAAAAAAAAAAAACTGATCAAGCCTTTTGGCAATTCCTGCACAACCACACCTCCCGTTAGACCAAGTGGGTACAAGGACATTTGGAGCAATGTCCACAAGCTTTGCTTCCTCAAACATTGAGATAAAGAACTCAACTAATGGATCACGTATATTACTAGTGCCCCAGGTTTCATCAGCTGACATAGTACATTTGAGACTGTGATATCATCTCTTAACACTATAGAAGTTTTATGTAGCGAGGTAGTGAACTAATTCCAATATTGTAAATCATTCCTTCCAAACCAATGTATTCCCCTTGCAATCAACTAACCTTCAATCTATCCCCTACTTATAGGCGAGATATATCTTCTGGAATTTTTAGTCCCCCTAACAACATGGTTCAATACAAAACCTCATATATTTTGTAGGAGGGATCGAATATAATACAATCATCATCCCTCAGTGTCTCTTACTTTCTATTTCCAACTTGATAAACATAATACTTACCAACTAGCTTGAAAGAGCCAACTAGTGAATTCTAGAAAGAGAAGCCACATGTACTTTGTTTAATGGGATTTCAAATCCAATCCAATAAGGGCGATGGAAAAATATACTTCTTATATGAAATATGTTTTCATAAACCTTTTTCCTTAATTATTCTCTCATAATATATATATATAGTTTTATGTTTTCGTTCCATCTTTAAAGCACCGACTTTGATACAATGTTGATAATCTTGGACACACACATGGTTTCTATTATCTATCTCCTCGCTAATACTTTACAATAGCTCACTGGCCAACTCTCAAACCAGAGCTAAATTATATCTTAATTTAAGCAATGGCTTCTTAGGTTAGTAAAATCAAAGTCCATTGGATGTCGCTTGGGTGGTTGGGAGGAATGATTGTTACCCTCCCCACCTAGGTTCAATTATTGTAAGTGACATGATGCTCTTGTTGAGCCCTTATGTATTGACTAGCTTTCGTTGATTCCTTTGGAATAGCAGGAAGGTGATTTTTCCGCTGAAAAAAAGGTTAGTAAAGTCAAGTAGCTAATATAACAGCTCACCATGTTTTTGCTTGTGGATACATGCCAACACATGAATAATGGTTTAGAGCAAGTGCAAGTACCATATGACTTTGGTATAATAGATACTTTAATCATAATCATGGTGTCTATGTTAAAGTTGATTGAATTAAGGTCACATCCAATCCAGGCACCAAATTGGTGTATGATACTCCATTGTTTGTGGGACAAGGGACTACCCTCTGCTGCTAGAGTCTACATAGGTGTACATACCTTATCCCCCTCCAAATTTGAACCTATGAACTCCTTACAAAAATACACATATTCTTAATTGTTAGACCCACTTAAAACTATACAAAATAATAACACATCAAATAGAATTATGTTTTTAGTTCCTGCCAAGGCAGGGAATATAGCAATCAGTTGGTCATACAGAAACTTTGACTTTATATATATATGTATATATTTGACTGGAACGGGTAGAGATTTTTATTAATGAAAAGGAGGAAAATTCCTCAATATACAGAGATACATAACATCAAAACAAGGCATCTTGCCTGAAAGTCCAAAAAGAGCCTGATGTAGCTTTATAAAGATTCAAGCTTCCCAATCTGAAATCTAGCCTTTAATTCTATAATCCCAGGCTTATATTACCTTACAAACTGTCCTAACAAAATTACAAAAATTCATTTCATTATGCCACACTAAAAATGAAACCATGGAACCTGGTCCTCTAGCTTGATCTATGGAGGAGCAGTTGATGATGCTTCAACCTCCTCCTTCTCCTTTAACTTCTTCTTGATCTCAACAACTTCTTCTTCAAGGGTTACCACTTTGGCCTTCAAATCCTCGACTTTGTCCTACTGTTGGTCCATTATGTCTGCTAACATGTCCAATTGCAACTGTAAGTTCCTATCCTCCATTTTCTACTGTTCTTCCTCCTCTTTCCACTCCTCCTAGGGTCGTTCCCTGTTGCTCCTATCGCGCTCCACCCAATTGACCCGCCGTCTCAGCCTACGCACACTTCAGTTCAACTTACAAACACCGCACTCCGCGTAGCAAAAGGACTCTCATTCCTCCTCATCTTTGTCCATTTTCTCCTCCCAGTAGCCTACACACCCTTTGATTTTTTCCTCACAGAGCGTAATCTAAAGCACAAACTGAATGCATTCGGCACTGAACTATTGTCAAGTTTCCCCGCATTAAAATATGGTTTTGGATCGTATCATGTACCACAATTACCATCTATGGCGTCCTTTCCATCGAATTTATTGCAAACAAAATCCTGTACCTAGAAACAATTCCCAAGAAGCAGTGACGCAAGCCATGAAGATAATGCGCATGGGAGCGGATGGAGAATTTAATAAGGGATCGCAAGTCAACATTCCCAATAAAAAAAATCATTGTCCTATACCAAAGCAAAACCAAATTCCGTATGCAATTAATGGATCGTGATGTGAATGGTATAATGCAAGAGATGGCTGCCATCCAAACCTTGGCAGCGTACATGAACCCCATGCATCTCACCCAAAGCTTCATGATGTTGGCAGGTGGGACGGGGCAAATCCAGCCTTTAGTCCATTTTTTGGAAAATTCGAGAGGGGCGATAGCTCCCCGACTATCCCAAGGATTGATAAACTTAGGGAATTTCCAAATATTGTAACTCACCATTTTGAGAATGAAAGCTTCCTTCAGTTCGATTTGATGCTTGGTTGGCCAAGGAGTCGGCTTGAGTATTCTGGTTGCAGAGGAGATGGAAGAATTCCACCGAGCGGATTGCCTCCAAATTCCCCTAGATTCTCATTTGAATTCTTACAAAAGTTGTGTTATGAAGAGGAGAGCGATATTTAGCAGCACGAATAGCAGTTCAAGAATCACCAAGAATTATAGCTTCAGAGATCCTCTTATGCAAAATCACCTTTGTTCCCATCCATAGTGCTAACATCTTCACCCGATTATTTGACTCCACTCCAAGACTCCAAGAGAATGTTTCAACAATGCTCCCTCCAGAGTCAAAAAGCACCCCACTCGCATCTGCCACCCGGAACTTTGACTTTATATTAATCATAAAACAAATTCATAATGTTACTCAATGTTTTGTAATATTTATGTATTAAATTTAATATTTTGAAAATATAAATTATTTTGTTGAATATTTAAGATTTGTTATTTCTATTATATGATTGGTTAAAGGCTTTGAAGTAACAAATTACCCCTGGTTGGATGTGAAATTGTTTAAACAAAATAGTAATTTAAATTTTAAAAATTCAAAAAAAATGTTTGACATGTGGTCTTTGTATTAAAGGTTTCATTAATACTAATGAATACTATCATTTTTGAACAATTGTGAAATTGTTTAAACAAAATAATAATTTAAAATTTAAAAATTCAAATTTTTTTCTAGCTTGACATGTGGTCTTTGTACTAACGATTTCATTGATGCCAATGAATACTATCATTTTTGTACCCTATCATTAATGATAAATACACAATTATATTAATCATATCATTTTGTTCAATCTACCATATTTACATTAAAATTAATTTCTAATTCTAAAAATTCAATCAATGACATATATATATTTAAAATACTTTTTATGAACTAATAGTAACCATTTTTACCTTTTAACCTAACACTAATATACACAAGTTTTTATAGTACATGGACAATGTATAAACATATGTTTGTCTGTTTATTAGCATATATATTTTTAATTAATAACAATATATGAATATAAGTTTCTTTAATATACATTTTTTCTTTTCTTTTGACTTAGCACTAATATATAAATTTTTGTGGTTAAACAAATTGTACATATCCATAGCCATGATGTCCCAGAGTTGAAGTTCAACATGAACATGCGTGACTTCAAAGACCAGACAAACATATGTTCAGAGTTTGTTAGAGCTACTAAGCTATCTACTGCATGAAAAGCAAAACGTTGTTCAAAGATAAGATGACTATAAATCCCCCATAGGCTGGGGGTTATGGCCAAATGTTTCAAAATGTGGACATAATGACATCTATTAGGACTGACACCGAAACAAAAATTAAACACATTAGACCAGTTATTCATCATCGAAAAGAGGGATGGTGGCAGTGCCAACACCTAGATTGTGGTTGTGCTCGTCGTCTTCCCCGGCTAGAGGGCATCGTCAATACACCAACTGGATATTCGCAGTAGAGTCTGGCGAGGCTCTAGTAAAAGTCTTGCCGGTGAGAGCCTTGGCAAGCGCATATAATTTAGTATTTGCGCATTCCATCTCTATGCGTTGATGACGAATGAGAGTATGCATGCTTTCGTCAAGGTTAAATATTCTATTCAACAGCGGGAGAGCCTTCTTGTTTGAACAGAGGTGCCCTTGGAGGCAGTCCTCCATGGCCAATGACATCAAGGCCTTTACAGTCTAGAAAATACGAAGGGTTTTGGTATGCCTGGTTTCCCAAGTGTGAGCGGACCCTATGTCCTTAATCAAACCACCAAAATCTATAACAAGTTGCTCAACGGATGGGAAACCTTGTTTATTCTTGATCATATTTTCCAATCGAATGGTTCAAGCCTTCTTCGTCTTTGGAACCTCGTGCTCGAAAAATCCTTGCACCCGCCCCATCTCTTCCAGAGCACGAGGCATATGCGTGCGACAAGGTCCGCTCGTAGTCTTCCTTGGAGTAACCTTCGTTCGGGTCATAGTAACCACCTTGGCAAGGAGGGTCCAAGCAAAATTGTCACAAAGGGAGAGCACCAACGCTCATTCCAGAATATTGCACAGATGTGGAAAGTAAATGCCCTGCTCACTAATTCAGGCCCTGCTTTTATGCCACGACCGTCTCTTTTTGTGGTTTGGATCTGGTTGATGGTACTGCAATCCATTCCCACCACCTTCGCCTTGAATAACCATGAGAACTCGCACAAGAGACCAGACTTGGTTTCGTACGGGCGTTGCCCATGCACCCTTTATGTTAATGAGCCAACCTGCTAGTCTGATGTCAAGAGGGAAGAGCTTGTGCCGAGGTTGATCTCCATGGGCCATTTGGTGGTCTGCATGGTACACTCACTTCCTCATGGGAAGGGCTACACACGTGGGGTAGGGTCCCCCGTTGATTGAAACCCGTCATGGGAGATGTTGTCTTTTTATTTTTAGTGACATGTGTATTTTTAATTAATACAATATATTTGACTTACTTTTTATCAACATGTAAGATATAATTACACATTATTATCTATACTTATTTTTATTTTTACAAATATATATTTTAAATATTATACATCTTGAAATTTATAATAGTACGCATTTAGTTTAATGGTTACAAAATATGTATTTTTTGACATAATATATACTTTAAAATGGTAAATATAGACACACGCATTTATCATACTTTAGTTTAGTTGTATATGTATCATACTTAGAATTTTAACACCACTTTAATTGTAAGGAAAATGACTAACTCTTTTAAAAATAAAGATATGAATTAGCTTTTATTAATAATATTTTTGATAACAAATAAGTAAAAAAATAATATCATATATACTAAAAAAATTATAAACATATAAATCATATCTTAACTATAAGCATAATCTTAAGACACGCGCTTTGCAACTATTTTTTTATATATTAAATTTAATATTCAAATCTTTGTACATAATAATAACACAATACCTCAAAACAACCACTTCTAGAAAATAAATAACTACGATTATTAACTATCCATGCCAACAAGCAATTTATTATATAATAACTATGATTCATTAACTTTTTTTTTCAACAGGAAAAAATAGCGATACTTGATATTGAAGTATATATGTTTACAAAGTAGATCAATCCAACACACCGTCAAGGAAAAGGAGCAAGTCTGTAACCTACAGGAAATACCAGACCGTGAATAAAAAAGCAATTCAACAGTCCATAGACACCAACCTGGCCCATCTGCAGCAATTGAAGATCCCACGGGATATACCAATCCTTCGGTGAATGTAATAGGAAACTAAAAGAAGCTAATCTAACAAAGAGCAATAAGAAGTATGAAATGAATGAGTCCAAAATAATGCCAACGCAATGGTAGAAAGTTAACAGGAGTATAACCAACTAGTAAAATAAGGAAAATTAACTATACGAGGCCGCAAAAAAAAATAGAAACCAGCTAACAAAGAAAAATCTGCCAAAAGCCCGTGGCAGGCTGGTTCAATCCACAGGTAATCTCATAATGGATCCGACCTTCATCCGCCTCCTAACCGCGCTGAGAGAGAGTATCAGCAACACCATTATGTTCACGAAAGATGTGAACAATAGAATTCGAAGAGCATGAATCCAGTAATAGACGAGTATGATCCAGCCATGAGTTTAGTGCAATAGCATTGATAACAGGCACAGAGTTGGCCCAGTTAACAATCACCATAGAGTCCCCCACCACCTGATCAAGAACAATGTTTTCCCTGGTGGAGAAAAATAGAACCATCCATAATGCCAAGAGCTCGCCCTTAGGATTGGTGCCTCAACCGCCAAACATCCATAGCTTGATATGGTCACCGCATGACAATTCAATGAATGCCCTAGCCTCGCAGAGTCCAGTAGAAGCTAGAGCAGCCCCATCAATACAAGCTTTGTTTCCAGAACAGAGTAAATGAGAAGGTGCAGTAGAGCGCTCCCGAATACCAGCATCAAGACAATTAGGAGCAACCCCGATAAACTCTGTCGATAAAGCCCGAATGAGACAGGATACCCTACTAGGTTCAGTAAATATATCATCAAATAATAGCCTGTTCCGAGCCTTCCAAATCTCCCACGCCACCAGGAATGCCAAGCACCCAAAATCAGAGTTGACCGAAAACAAGGTCTTGTACCAGTCCTGCAATGAAAAATCCGTTCTCCGCTGGATGTGAATAAATGGATCACCAAAGTATGACCATATCTTGATAGAATAAGGACAACCCGCAAAAATATGGTAGAAGGATTCCTCATCACTATGACATAATAGACATATGCTTGGCCCATGAATACCTCGCTTTTGTAGATTTCCCCAAATGAGGATTTTCTCGGCTAATAAGAGCCACATAAATATCTGCACTTTCAATGGAATATGCCACCCCAAGCATGAATGGTACCACCACTTCCAGTCAACCAAATTATTATAACAGATTGCCTCATACGCTGATTTGGCCGATAACATTCCATCATTTGAATTCCATGACCAAATCAATCTATCCTCGGACTCCCGAAAGCAGATTTTTTCCCGATACAGGTCCAAAATGTAAGCCTTCCATTCAGTAGCCATAGAGCCAATCAGTCCAAGTTGCTCAGTGCTAATCCAACAATGAAATTTTTTAGAAATGCCATTATAAGTCAAAATATGGGTGAGATAATAGTATCCCCGGAATCTCAGATGTTGTATCATAGCAGTAGACAACTTAAAAGTGGAAGGACCACCCACTATAGGATCCTCCCAATTCGAATATGACGGCCATTGCCAGGAACCTAGGCCAACCATTCAGCCATAACAGGGAAGGATAAAAGTAAACCTGCCCAGATAATGGAAATGCCCTTAGTAATCTTCCGCGGGGATCAAATCCATTAGATCGTAGACATCTTGCCAAAATATTTATCCTTTAATATGTTTCCCCAAAAACAGTCCACCATCAGTGCACGCCATAAAATCTTTGCCAGTAGTGTTGTAGAGAAAGAATAGATATTTTTTATAGCCCATCCTCCCTTAGCACATGGACGATCAAGTTTAATCCAATCCACTAAGTGAATTCTATTTTTCCCAGTCCCAGACCAAACGAATCTATGAATTTTCTGACGGATGGAGGATAATATAGAACGGGGGATTTTGCACAATGAAAACTAGTAAACACCCATATTTTGTAATACTGATTTAGCAAGTATAAGGCGGCCCCCACTGGATAACCAGCGCCACTGCCAGTGACAAATCCACTGATCAATTTTTTTAATAACCATTGCCAATCAGCAATCAAATACCCGTTTGGTTTGAGAAAATATCCAAGGTATTTGGTGCCCGCATTAAGATCAACGATCCTGAATGGAAGGAAATTTGATATAGCAGAGATCAGTGCATCACCTAGTTTATGCTCCAATAAAATAGATTTCCCATCGTTGATCAGCATACCCGATGAGCCACATAATTGTTTTGTAATTAGCCACATATGACGCCATTCCTGCACATCAGCACCCCCAAACAACATCACGTCATCAACAAAGAATTGATGTGTGATTGAATTAAGTGGAGATACCTGAATGCCAGATATTAATGAATCGGCTTTTGCACAGTGTAACAATCTGCTGTAACCATCAATGACAATCAGAAAAAGTAATGGGGACAGAGGGAAGCCTTGGCGTAGCCCTTGCGAACAACGAAAGAACCCCGTAGGACAGCCATTAATTAAAATAGTATAGTTAACTGATGTAACGCAGCCCATAATCCATTTAATGGCCACCCATGGAATACCGATATGTACCATTGCCAACCAGAGATAGGACCAATTGACATTATCATAAGCCCGCTGCAAGTCCAGTTGGAGGATAAGTGCCTGTATATCTTTAGTTTTAATACTGTGCATCGCCTCTTGTGCCACCCCCACGGCATCCAGGATCTTCCTACCATCCAAAAACCCATACTGTTTAGGAGAGAGCCCTCGAGAGAGCACAGGCTTAATCCTACAGGAAATTACCTTTGATATGACTTCGTATATCAAGCTACATAGGGATATAAGGCAAAAATCCATAAAGGATACAGGCTTGGATACCTTAGGAATGAGTGTTACAAATGTAGCATTAAGAGTACCAGTCACCTCACCCATTACCCGATTTTCTTCCACCATCACCAAAATCTCCAGACCCATAATGTCGAAGAAAGCAAGGAAAAGTTCCACGGTCCATCCATCTGGACCGGGACTTTTGTCTTTTGCAAACCCACTCAGAACTGTAAAAATCTCCTTCAGTGTAACCAGAAGAAAGATGTCATCCCCCTCCTGCATAGAAAACAGTCAAGGATACTTACTGACCACCTTTATTTGTTTAGATATTGAAAATCCACCAGGATCATAGTAATAATCCATAAAGTGAGAAGTAGCCTCCCCTTGAAGGTCCATCAATGACGAAATATTATCCCCCTGACTGTTATGCAAATCCCAAATAGAGTTCCTGATATGTCCGTTGTTTGCAAATTTATGAAAAAAATTGGAATTTTTATCATCCAATGAAACCCATAGAGCCCTGCTCTTCAGACGCCACCGAGCTTCATCCCTATTTAGATAGAGTAGTTTACGGCCCTCCAAATCTGTCAATAAAGAACATGCTGCCTCCGGAATAGGACCGCCCCGATGTGTGGAATGGAGTGCATTGATTTGTGAATCAATCACAGATATTTCCAACTTCTCGGCCTTTTTAAAATCTTTAATCCATTTCTTAACATAAAGCTTTAAGATGCCCAATTTCTGGGTAAGTTTTCTCTATGGGGAGTTGATACCCACCACCGAAGTGCTAATTGACACCGATCGCACCAGATCATTGAGCTTCGGAATCTGCAATAAGGAATGGTCAAATTTAAAGGATATGGGATCTCCATTCCCCCAAAATCCAACTCCATTAGAATGGGATTATGATCTGATATAGAAGAATAAACCATCCAT
The DNA here is from genome assembly GCA_027924585.1 of Larix kaempferi. Taxonomy (NCBI): domain Eukaryota; kingdom Viridiplantae; phylum Streptophyta; class Pinopsida; order Pinales; family Pinaceae; genus Larix; species Larix kaempferi. Next base: position 66,674,585 of record BSBM01000361.1, on the reverse strand, counting down.
GATCTATATTTAAAAAATAGTTGTATCATATTATCATTCAGCATGAACCTATCAAGACGTTTAGATATCCTCTCGGAACCCAACCGCCCATTGCACCATGAAGGACATAAAGGAACAGGAAAAACATCATTCAATCCAGCATCTGCAAAGTAATCAAAGAAGTGAGGACATAAGGGATCCCCCTGAGCACATATACACCATGTCTCAGTAGCTGTCATTGTGAGATTAAAATCGCCAGCAACAAGTAGATTCCCAAGTTCCAAAAGACCAGCCGATTTGACCAAATCCCAGAATTGGACCCACTCAGAATATGGTCCATAAATGTTGATGAGATTAACCTCCCCAGTAAATCCCAAAACCTGTCCTTCCAGATGTATCCCCAGAATAGAAATAAAGGCAAAAAGGTTGAAAAATTTAGGGTTCCATGCAGACAGTAAAACACCTGAGTGACCCACAGAATCCGTCGATACAATAGCCCAATCAGGCCTAATGCTATGAAAAAACAATCTAGCCCTAGCTGTCGACACCATTGTTTCTTGAAAAAAAAAATATCAGGTTTGCAAGAATCTAGTAGTCCCTGAGCCGGTTTCTTCTGAGGGCCCCCAATCCCTCGAATATTCAATGAGAGAAATATCATTTTTTAACCCTAGCTAGGGATTTCATGCTTCTAAGCGCCCGATTCGAATCCTGAGAACCAACAGATGAAGATGTCGCCACAGGGTCAATTGCAAGAGATGACTGAGGCAAAGGGTTTTTCACTTTCATGGCACTACACATCTTGATTGGCGAAAACTATGCAATACCACCCCGTCTAGCCCCTTTCAATAGTATATCCTCCCCCGATTTCAACACAAAAGAGTTAAGTGAGGATATTAAATAATCACCCTCCACCGGAATATTATCTAGATAGGTAACCAAGGGAACTTTGGTTGTATCATACTTAACACCCAAAGTGGCCGACCCATTCAGACCCATGTCAGTATCCACAGCTCCCGACTCAGATGCACAAACCTGTGCATTTTCTACAACCGTCGAAGAAGTAGCCAACCTATCCAGGCCCGGAGAAGATGGATGAATGGTTGACCCACCAATAGTTGAAAAATGCATACCCACACCCGACCTGTCAATAGTCTGAGGTATATGACCCACCAAAGGAGGTATTTCTACAACAGCCACCAACTCAGTAGAGTCCTGAAATTGAAGTGGAGCGATTTCAATAGAGTGTTCTATGTATTCTTGTTCCTTAGAAGGAAGGTCAGCATGATAGTGATTGGGAATGTGCCCAACAACCCCATCTCCAAGATGCTCACCCTTCCCCTCCAACCCAACAAGAAAATCCAAATCAACCAAAGATAAGGTCGAGGTAAATTTAGGGTCGAGTGAATGTAACTTACCAACAAGAGAGTTTGGTGCCAGACCCTCTGAGACTAGACCCTTTGATTGTGGAATAACAGGAACAGTAACCTCCGCATCACCATCCGATGTCGAGTTGCTCTCTGATGTCCAATCCTGGACATCATCGGCAGAATCCCCCTCCGAGCCAGAGCTAGAAACTGAACAGTCCCGCCATAAGTGCCCCACAACCTTGCATTTTGAGCACCTAAATGGAACTCCCCAGTAATCCAAAGACTGAGTATACCTATTATCACGCTAGTTAATCCCCATGGACTGATGTAATCCCAATGACATATCGATTTCGACCAAAACACGTCCCACCCGACGGTCTTTACCTATAAGGGTTTTCTTGTCAATGTGCAGAAAGCGGCCCAAGTGATTAGCCACAGCAACAAATGCATCTACGTTCCACATTGCCAACGGAAACCCTGGTAAAAGTACCCAGAGGTGCCGAAAACGTATTTTCTTAGAAGTGGGGTTAAATCCCATATTCTAGTGCTTCAGTATCAAGCTACCATTTCCCTTAATCCAAATATTCTCCAAAATCGTGGATGAGTGGCTCTCCAACTTGAAGTAAAACATGTACCAACCTTTGTCCAGAATATAGATGTCCGGAACATAACCTATCATCTTGGCCTAGTTAGCTGTAACCCATTGTTCAATATCCTTTGGGTTCATGGCTCCATAAGAGAATTTACCCACCAGTGCCTTAATAGATAAGGCAACAATACCTTTCAGACCCGACAATCGATCCATCAGCAGATCAGACCCTTGGTCTCGTAAATGATACTTCTTATTCTTCCGGTTAGATACTACCCCACGCCTATAATGATGAGATTGAGGACCAGTATTGTTTATCGGTATCACCGAAGGATCACCCACTGTAATGGTAGACCCCTCACCGGAAGATCTAATGCCCTCAAGATCATTTGAGGAAGTATTATTTAAGTTCTACCCGACCACCAGGTTTTGTAGTGCATCTGTCCCTTTCTCCCGAGACTGACCATCACAGGAAGCATGTACCATCCACAAGCATTTGTATTCCTCATCAAACTTGAGGACCCCAACATTCGTCCACCACTCAGCCGAGGTTTGTCGGCATGCCCTCAAATTCTCCTCCCCCAGTTGGTTAGGGATAGGTTCCATCCCCAAAAAAAGTAATAGTTCTAGACAATAGTTGATAGTATTTTAAACAGAATATCCCTAAGTCAACCCGAGCCCCATGATGACAAAACCCAGGTTCATTTTGTCACCTTTGTAACATTTAACCTTAGTATTTAACCCGCAATACCCCAATATCCGTAGACATCCATCGGTGAAATAACTCCATCCATCCAAGGTAACCAGTTTCAATGAGTCTGGGTTAGTGAGTTATGTCCCTAATCCCAGAAGCGGCTCTCGCACCACTCAAACCCTAACTACCGCCATTAGAGCTCTACAACTGTAATCCATGCCAAGCAAAAAAAATGAATACATCTTCATGGAAAGCCTCAGGCTAATGAATGTAAAAGTCAACTATGATTCATTAACTGTTCCTACAAACAATTTATTATCACCCACTAATTTATAGTAAACAATAGATATATAATAAATTTATTATCACAATTGTAACCATTTTTTATAATTTTAAGATTGGTCTTGTTTGCATTAATGGAAAGTGAGTTTAGTACTAGTTCTCTATTAAAACATATATATTAAGTTATATAATTGATGATATATTAAAATATTTATAATAAGTTATATACCAAAACAAGTGCCATGGAATGGCGATGTCCCTGCCGATATTGTCAAAGATTGAATTTGTGAAAAGATTAAAATGTTATATTGTCGAAGATTGAATTTTTTATATTGTTTATGTACAATTTGGTAAGGGTACTATGCGGCATTGTACTAGAACTGTGACTGCATCCGACCGAAACGAGACTTACTGTTGCCTTAGAAGAAGAGACACTCGCAATCGTTTCATTAGGTATTGCCATTGATAAAAAATTTCAACGTAGGACATCGATTCGTTTGATGTGATGCCATTGATTTTGCATGCAGGGCCATTGACGTTGATCAGATGTGTACCAGTTGTACAATCTATCCATGCATATTATTTTACAATTGTACAAAGTGAGGATGGAGATGGACCACTTGGCTTATGGACTAAGCGATATGAGATAATCCCAACATTAACTTTTAAGAGAATTTGGCAAGGCTCAATAAACTATGAAGCTCCATTAGTGTCGTCGGGGGTTATTACCACAAGTAAGTTCCTGTGTAATTGGGCGGGTAAGGTCCTATGCACAAACGAGGAAAAAATTCTTGAACTTAGTATAATTCCCCCTTTAATACATCTATGTACATATGATATCGCCATAGAGGCGTTTAACTTGACATCTATATACAAGAATGTTCCAAAGCTTTCCACCAATTCAGTTGTTCAATTGTCTCGTTGGAAACTAAGTTTCGTTGTTTGTTGCAATGAGTAGTTCATATAAGCTTCTGTTACAACTACAACTATTATGCTACCGGCCTCAGTACTCACTATAACTAGTCCAACAACTAGTAGTTAACAATGGCACTATCCCCCATAGTTAACAATCCAACTAGTAATAATTAGCTGCAGTGAACTCTGAGTAGTAGTCCCACCCAATAGTTGAAATAAGACTTAGCTTCTACAAAGTGGAGGGAAATCATAGGCGCTTGGTGGTGGGTTCCTGTGCGGGCATCGAAGTCACCCAAAAGAGTGACATCTCCTGAACATGAGTATTTTTATATCTCTGGGAAAAGGAAATAGGGGTCACCATCATAGTTAAAACAAATGGCAAAGAAGCTGAAGGAGCAAGTTTCCATATAATTAATAACACTGGCATTACACATCAAGCAGGATTCTTTTGCAAACAAGGTTTGGCATTTAATATGCTATTCCGATTCTGCTGAAGACGAGGAGGTGAGGGTTTGGTTCTGCGTAGTTGGCCAGTGATAATGAAACATACTGTGTATTGTGACGTCGTTGCATTTTTGGCTATCGATTTCATTAATGTAGCTAAACAATGTTGTAATCCCCAAAGATTAATAATAAGCAATGAATTGCTTTGGATGTAGCTAAACGCATGTTATAATCCCGAATAATAATAATAGGCAATGAATAATATAGGGGAAGAGTAAAAAAATAATGAATATGCACATGTGACCGACCTCTGTCACGTTCTCCTCCGAAGAGAACCAGTGAAGGGACAACATTTAACCTCTACAAATACTTGGTTTAATGTGCACTTTGATGAATGTTTTACTTAAAGGTTTGGGACCTGTGAAAATTATTGAAGAGATATAGTTTGGCTTTGGTGCAAATTAAATAGACTGTAATTCGGTAGTGGCATTGCATGCGGTTGTCCACGTTGAAAATTGACATGTTACTTACCACGTTGCATGATACTACTTTGAGAACTTACCTTAGGTTGCATGCGGTTGTCCACATTACAAATTGACATGTTGCTTACCATGTTGCATGATGCTACTTTGAGAACTTACCTCACGTTCTGATTTATAGTTGGTTTTTATAGTGAGATGTATTGAAATTGGGCCATGAAACAGACACTATAAAATTAAAAAGAAAAACTGTGGCAATCAATTGCATGCAAAACAAGTGAACTTTTTTTTGCCTGAAATATTATCCAAAAAGGCATTCAAACCAGAAGCTATCAGCAAAGAAGAGTTGAAAATTCAGCTTAAGAAAGGCCATTGTTGTTTCACATCTACACAGCATTAGATTATTTTTTAAATATTTAAAAACCAAATACTATGATTATTGTATTTGCAGGAGAGACTGACGTCGTCTGGCTGTCTCAGCACTACTTTCCATAAGCGTTTAAAATCCCAAGTATGTTATTAGCTTCCAACTATCGATATCCAAGGGTTGCATGTCATTTAACGTTGTACATTTTAGCCACCTTGCATCTTAGCAATGCATGGTGCGTTATACCGACATAGCCATATTAGCACAAGCTCCCTTCTTGTTTCAAGCTGAAGAACATGGCATGGTTACACGATCTAAGGAGTGAAGGTGCCCCCATAATGATTTCCCCCAAAAAAACCAGGAGGTGTGCATTTGTTTAAGCAGATTAAAGACACATTGAGAAGCATTTGCCCCAACGCAGCCTGCAATACACAAAACCTGATTACTATGCATTTAAAGCCTAAAAAGGAAATCTCACTGAGTTATTTCTTTGAAAGTTATTTATCGAAGGTACAATGAGCTTTTACTATGGCTCGTTTATGGAGAAAAATCCGGCGAAACTTCTATTGGGCTTTGTCGGGGGGTATTGGAGCTGAAAACAAAATCCAGACTGGTTCATTCATTTCACGGGGAACTAGGGATTGTGCGCCTTGATGGTTGAAATGCCTCTAAGGATTTCAATCTTTCAGTAGAATTCAATCCAGTACAATGCAATTCATATTCAAGGTTTATTGTAACTCGTATTGACCAATACAATGATATGGGCAATGGTCAAATATGCATAATGTGGAAAGACCTATAGATTGAGATGGATACACTCTTCGCAGGGTCTCCTTTGGAATTTTGTCTATGGTAATTCTTGAGTAAAAAGGGGCTTGGTTAGTATTATAGCTGAGCATTTTCAGACTTTGCATAGACTAAGGGCTCAAGGTTCTGTCAACAAGATGACATTCAGAGTAGGGTGTCTGGCATTGTTCGTGATCTTGTACCCATTTCATAGGTGTCCACTGGCTGTATAGTTTTCTATTGATATTATGGTATATATGAAATTGTATTGAGTCCGCTAATTTCATGGGCATTGAAGCATGCATACTCCATTTTTTCAAAACCAAGAGAGGCCTAAAAGGATACAGTAAGCATTCATTTTATGTTTTAGTAAATTGAAGTGTAGGATGCACAGATTGAAATGTAGAAGGAGTTGGAGGCTTTGGTTCATGTTCATCATGGCTGACGAGGGAAACATGACTGCTTCTAACAGAATGCACAAGGGAAAACCCTGGAATACCAAGCATCCAACGGGGAGGATGGCGCTAGTGGCAAATATTGTTTGGCGAAAACGTCGTAGGCGCGAAGCGTGGTAGGCCGCCGAGAGCATAGGAAAATCCTTTGTTTGCGAGAGGAGTTGAGCCCAGACGGTGAAAGAGTCAAGGAAGGTGTCATAGGTAAGGGTGTAGTAAGTAAAGGCATGAAAGGTAAGTAAGGCAAGGGCCTATTCATTGGTACAGTATTCTAATAAACACTACAAGCCTTTGTTCAGTTTGGCATTGATAGGATTTTTGAAAGAAGTCTGATTTGCTCCTTTTATTTTATGTATTGGGCTTTTGGTTAAATGACAACATATCTTGCCATGTAAGAAACTACACAAACTCTGCAAACGCTGACTGGTCCCTAGCAGGAACATCTACATGTACAGTGTACAAGTAGGACTAAACCATTGCTCATTAGAAGATAATGCAACTTGGGATTATGGATAGCTTGAAATTTATTTTGTTGGTTTTGCAGTTTGAATGTACATATATAAATTTAAATTTCTGAAATGAATTTGTGAAGTACTATAACATCTGTAAAAACAGAGCACTTTGCTAATGGACACTTTTCGATACCAATAGACAATGCATGCAGATTTCTGGTGCATCTCCACACTTTTGTCATATACCTAGTTACTAATCCATTATAGCAAAAGTCACCTATGTGCAAGCGCCTTGGTTCTATCATGTTCTTATCATCATGCAGCTACCCAAAGCAAGCATTGGTTGTCTCATACTAGCAGGGTAGTCTTGTCATTGTGCAGCGAGCAAAAAGGAGCTATCAAACACATGCGACTAGCAGGGATCTATCTGAATTGATTATAACAGGTTTGTTTACATGGAAAGCAAAGTAAACAAACCTGTCATGCTGTGTTTTGAACACTTGTCTTTGTGGATGCGTTACACTACAGCTATCTCCTGCATTCTCACTATTGGGTGCCTCCACAAGATTTGCAGACAACCGATGGTACTTACTTCAATACTCCTATATAATATGTATTGACAGACTTGGTTTTTGGAACTTGCAGAAGTTTCCTTTGCCAATGCTATTGACGTGGACTTGCCTTTCTTCCAGGTATAGGACTTGCACTTACCTTTCTTTAGGAAAATCTTGGAGAAATCTTGGCCTTTTCATGCAATAATATGTGCAAATGGCTTATCATTTGTACATAGATTCATAGATTCTGAGGCGGTCGTTGTATGGTGGTGAGGCGGTAGGTATGGCAGTGAGGCGGTGGCCATGCTGAACCGATGAGTGTTGGTTCCAAAGCGATTGGGTTATGCCATTATATCATGTTGTTCTCACAACTACGCCTTTGGCGCAACAATAACGCTTCAAGTCCGTGGCCAATAGCATTTAAAATAAATAATTTAAGTTTATTATTTAATTAGAAAAATAAAAACTGTAAACCAATTTTTTTGGATAAAACGAAAATGTTTGAAAGTCAAAGGATAACTAATTGAAGTCAATTGCATATCAATTACAATAGTTTACCCTGGGCTTCGGCAAGGACTAATAAATGATGGTGTTTTTAAATGGTTTTGAAATGGGTTTGGTTTATATAATTGGTGATATATACTAATATTTAAAATGAATTATATAACCAAATAAATGATGTTTTTTTTAATGTTTTTGAAATTAATTTGGTTTATATAATTGGAAAGCTAATAAGAATTAAATAACAAAAATTTAAAATGATTTATTTAAATAGTTATTTTGAAGAAAGTTTAAATTTTATAATATTTTTTTAAATATAATATAATTTTAAATTAAGATTATAAATAATTAAAGTTAAATCTTATTGATGATGATGATGATGATGGTTAACGCTCACTGAGACCAACATTGGTATATTAGATCTTAAGACGATCACTTGGATTGCTGCAAAATTGCATTTCTATGTTCAAAAAGCTTAGTCAAAAACGTTCCTAGGTCCATCGTTTTGACAAATTAGAAGGTTAGGGAGGTTTGTAATGTAACAAAGATTATGAAACCACGATCTAATGTGGGTGTACACAAGTCACTCTAAGAGAAAGTGACTTTCATCCTTAATTCTTGTAGTCTCGTAGAGATGACAAATCCTTTCCACCCATGGTGTTTTAAGAATTATCCAACGCTCTATTTCGCAATGAAGCTCATGAGAGTTCATTCTTATATTGGCTATATTCATTTTCTTCTTTGAACTAATTAAAACAAAGAGACAATTTTGATCTTCCAGATTAGGGTTAATGACTTCCTAATAGTATCTTAATTTCCTTTTTACATCTAATTCCTTCTTGCCCCACATTTTCTCTTTAAATTTAGATATGATAATATTTTTAATGTTATTGATATCTTGCAAAGTGACATTTTCGTCGATCCTTTGATGGTTTAACCATGCCATGGAATATTTATACTAGCCTCTCTTGATTTGAAGATGGTCTTGACTAGATTTTAAAGCAACTTTAGGAAGTCTCTGGTCTCCTATGTTATTTGTCATGTACTCGTACACCAAGTATCTAGTCATAGTGATGCTCTCGATGGGGGAAAGACCCACTTCTAGAAGGAGAATAAGGTAGGGTGTATTGCCTTTAATTTTGAGGTTATACTCTATGAAACGCTTATGGATTTGCTCAATCTTTCTCCGGGATTCTCTAGAGATGTTACAAACCCAAACTTCACAACCGTACAAGATAACAAGAGTGACGATAGTTTCAAAAAGAAACTTCTTCTTATCCCACATTACAAGGTTCATTGATTTACAATCGTTTCAAGACCAAAATAATATTCCCACCCTACATTAATCCTTTTCTCAATGTTATAGTTCCAATTGAGCTTGTGATGAATATCTATTAGGAGATACTTGTAGGAAGGCACTTCCTCTAAGTTGTTATTGTCATATGCAAAATTAGCGTAAATTACCTCTTTGGACTTGATAATCATAACTTTTGTTTTGTCGGTGTTAATAGTCATACCTATATTAGAGAAAAAATCCTTGAGAATTCCTAATTGTTTATCAAGATCAAAGGGGCACCTCGCCATAAGAACGATATCATCAACTTAGAGAAGGAGGATGACAACTATACCAAGGTCGTGCTAGCAAACCCTGCTTCTTCTAAACAAGCTTCTAGCTTAATGATGTATATGCCGAAGAGGGTAGGGGAGAGGGGACAATCGTGCTTAACTCCAATATTACAATTAATATCTTTCGACCACCCCTCAGTGCTCTTAAATTTTGCAATGACAGTCTTGTATAACCTTATCGCAGCCACTCTCAACTCGAAAGGAACCTTTAGCTCCTCCAATCTATTCCGCAAGTTATTTCTAAGCACCGTATCAAAAGCTTTCTTGAAGTCCACAAAGCAACAAAAGAGATCGAATTAAAATCATTATCAAATTGGAATAAAAAGTGGTGATATCAATATTTTTTTAATAGATGAATGAAATCATTAAAAAATAAAATTAGATTAAAAAGTGATGATATGAATTTTTTTTAAATAAGTGATTTAAATCATTAAAACTTATGATTAAATTTTATGAACTCATTATTGAGTTAGATTGGAAAATGTAAATAATATAAACGGAAAGGTTTTTATGTAAATTAAAATTTTAAAATTAAATGTAATTTAAATAGTTCTAAAAAAAAGTTATTTTTTTTCAAATGGAATCCAATCTCATCTTGTATATATATTTTTTCATATAAGTAGAGTAATTGGCGTGCGTCGGAAGGTGAAGGCGCCTTTAGAACACTGATCGTGGGGTAGATCTAGAATGGGAATGGCCACAACCAACCACCCCGCCTACATAAGGAGCCCCCTATCTCACCTTGTATATATTTATTTGAACAAGCACATAATCATGAATGGTTAACTTAAAAGAATCTCACATTTACATAAATACCATTCTCTACTTTAACTATTATTAAAAACAAGAGTTGCATGTAGCTTAGTCCCTGCCTTTAATCATTTAAAAATTAAATAATAAATATTATTAATTTGAAAAAAGTTAAACAAACAAAACTAACAAATATTACAAGTTTCCTCAGTTATCATGAAATGGCAATGTTTAAGAATGCAGCAACCAGAGGATTTAAAAAGAGGTTGAATATTCTCACATAAAAAATTACCAACAATAAATTTATGAAAATGCTACATGTCTATAACATGATCTTTAATCATTTAAGAATTAAATAATACATATTATTAATTTGGAAAAAAATTAAACAAACAAAACTAAAAATATTACAAGTTTTCACATGAGTTATCATGAGATGGTAGCGTTTAAGAATGTAGCCAACTTACCAACAATAAATTTATGAAAATGAAACATGTCCATAACAGTTTCAAGAACCTTAAGACTTGTCCATGCAAAAGTACTAATAGTATTTACATGAAGAAAAGCTAAATAGACAAAGATTTAAAGCAAATTCATTTATGGGTCTCTAATAGTCTTATGATAAATCGTCTTATGCTCACACTATAAAAACATCAACAACAATGAGAAACAACACACTAAGTGCAACTTGAACATATGCCAATTTAAAGAAGAATTTTTTTATATAAAATTTTAATTAAAAAACTAAAACTTTGATATATAAAATAATAAATTTACAATTATGATATATAAAATAATAAATTCACAACTATAAATCAAAGAAAACACAAATATAAACATATTAACTAAAAAATCCAAAAATTAAGAAAATAAATCTGCCATCAAAGACAAGCTTCATATATGCAAATGAAAAAGCTCAAACCTAAAGCAGGGCGTAGAAGACAATTGTGCCAACACCCTCAATGAAGAACTAAAGCTGCTCAACTTCACATATTTTTTAGTTCAAATTTCTAAATCTAAAGGAGAACCAATCGCATCGGACATGGTTAATATGATTTTGACAATTATATATTATATTTCATTAATATAATATATTAATTAAATATTATATTATATTTGATCAAATATTCGAAACCAATCATATATTATATATAATCAAATATTCTCGATGGAAAAATGATATATATTTTAGACATAGTATCTGAGTCAGACAATCGGGACAGGAAAAATCACTTTCGCCGATGTAGGGGATCAAACTCGCGTGACAGGCGGGAATATTTACCACTATACTACAACGACCATGTTAGATTATGTAGAACATAACTTAATAGTGATGACGTAACTCTAATTTTTAGTTTTTTGGATTTTTCGTCTCTGGCCAAAATGATTGATGGAAATCAATGAAAGCTAGCGATAAAACAAGAAAAATGGGTAGCATTACAGTTAATAAAACAGAAAGAACAGTGGACTCAACATCAACAACCACATCGTGAGTATCGGATGGGTAATAAATGCTTGTTAACAGTTAATATGGGTAAATGCCAAAAAGAATTACAACCTAATGTCAGAAAGTTTGAGATAACTTCATGGTGAAGAGAGCTACGGGTGATAAATAAATTTTGTTACAACTACGGACAAATGCCAGACGAGATGACTAGTTTTATATACTCAGGAATGTGATGTGGGAAAGCAATAAATTCCTTAAGCCAAGTGCCTTATCTGCTCATTCCCTTGGTACTGCTCCTGTCGCGCTCGTTTGACCGTATTTGAGGGATGGGGATGTCACATTTGAGGCGAGTGGATGTAAAGAAGTGGTCGTGAAAAATGTGTTGTTAAATGCAAAGAGAGATTTCAAAGCTGAATTGAAAAATAAATTCATTATTATGGTGTACACGAAATGTAAAATGTGAAATTATGTTGAAAAAAGAAAAGATTGAAAGCATAAATGTAAAATTATGTTGAAAAAAAGAAGAGATTGAAAACATAAATGTAAAATTATGTTGAAAAAAGAAGAGATTGAAAGTGAAGTATTAAGAATACACACATAAAACTAAAGATGAAAAAAAATGATGAGATAATGAAGGGGTTACCCAAAATCTATAATTCATTTGTTGATTTCATTGTGAGTACATGAAATAATAAAGTCAAGGGAAGTAGGCCATGTAGGTGGAGTAAGTCATGCAAACCGTGAGACCATAGGTGTTAATGGATGTCTTGTGATTGTGATCCATGAACATTGCTAATGGGAAGACCAACCCAAGAACATGCAACGATATGGTTGATGGGTGGAGAATTATTGTTCTTAAGATGTCTGAGCATCATCATGTTTTATGTAAATATTATTTTGACAATAAGAAACTTATAAGAAAGTTAAAGTAATTAAGTGATCTAACGAGATAGAGTATGTCTAAAACATACATAAGAAAAGGATAAACGTTTATGTTCATAAAATACAATATAGAATTATTTAAGAACAAAGAACATAATTGGTAGAGATACTTATGAAGCATAAGTTGGATTTTTGGTGCAACATTAAAAGCTTGTGTTTTGCTTTAATTTAATTAAGTTTAGTAGGACTGCTAGTGTTTTGCACATACTCATACCAACAAGCTAGTATTTATACAATTTAAATAACATCCACGCTTGGTCACCAAAAAGGTCCATTGTTATTGATCTGGATTTTATGAGCAGAACGAAATGAATACAGATTATTATCAGATGCTTAACACAAAATAACAGAGATACAGTAAAATTGGTTTTCTATTCAATAAGGAAATAAGCTAGAACTGTAAAATGCAGCGGAAAACAAGCTTGCTGGAATGGTGGCGGCTTATCTATGAGAAGAGATGTGACGGCTACACTCATTTCGCAAGAAGATGGTTACAATGAGGCTCTCAAGGCCTTTTACAATAAACAAGATTGTCAAAAACCCTAGACATCCAAAAACCTAACCCTAGGAGATGAAGCGCCAAAAGTCATGTGGGCCTCGTTTGGGTAAGTTAGTACATCAACTTCCTGGGGTCGTAACTTTTGCATACGATCTCCATTTGGGGCGCTCGGTAGCTCGTTGGAAAGGTCTATCCGAGATTTACAACTTTCAATTGGGGCCAAATGGATGCCAGAGGCAACCATTTGGCCCTCCAAATTGACAAAAAAGGTCGTTTAGGGCCTCAAAACGGCCCCGGAAGTTCAGGACCCGAAAAACTGCTAAAAATAGTACAATACCCAAATTGCCATAAAACTGTTTTGAGCCAGTTGGAAAGGTGGGTGGCCACCAATATTCACCTGGATCAATCCTCCCTCCTTAGGAAGCAATGGTCTCCATTGTGTTGAGTTCCCCCATCACATTCCTGAGTTCCCCCTCTGCAGCAACACCCCCCCCAAAATTTTGTACATATTGGGGCCCCTCCTTTCATTTTTTGTAGAAAGTTTGCCTTAAGAAGCCATCCCAGCTGCTATCTTTGCTTTTCAACAGAAGATTTTGTTTCTTAAAACAGAAAATCTTTCTTGAAAGTCTTCCTCGAAAATCGCAGAACGATTTGCTAAAACCCCGCAGTGGCGGAAGCCTTTCGCTTAAACGCCCACAAAAGGACTTAGAAGCTTTCGTTGAATAAGCCGCGGAAGCTCTCGGGCTATCCTCCCGAAACGGCGGAAACAACTCGCCTAAGCTTGCCGAAAAGAACTTAGAATTTTTTGAAAAAACTTTGCGGAATGAGCTAAGGAAGCTCCGCGGAAGCTTTCAGCCTTTGCTCCCGAAACCGCGGAAGCTCTCGGGTTACCCTTCCGAAACGGCGGAAGCCAGTCACATAAACCGCTCGGAAAAGGCCTTCGAAATAATTATGGGAAAATCTGTGGAAGAGTTCAAGATTTGCTCCCGAAACGGCGGAAGCCATTCGTCTAAACCGCCCGAAAAGACTTAGAAAAGTCTTCGTTAAGCAATTGCAGAAGCTACTGGTGAATCCCTCCCGAAACGGCGGGAGAATTTTACGAAGCCGCCCGCACTTGCGGAAACCGTTCGCCTAAACTTTCCGAAACGCCGAAACAAACTTTGCGGAACCTTTGTTTTTCCCTACACGAAACAGCGGAGACTAAGGACAAAAGCCTTCCGCGATTCTCACGAGCGCGGCAAATACTTAGAATTTTTCTCGATTTCGCGAGAACCTTTTGCGGAAGCGTTAGCGGAAGTCATCCGAAACTGCGAAAGCCACTTACGAAAGCTTTCCGCAGTTTCGGGAGCCTTCACGTTTTCATCCCGAAGAGGCCGCCAAAAGAACTTAATCACGTCGCGGAAGCGTCTTGCGGAAGCAATTCACCACTCTCTCCCGAAACAGCGGAAACTTTCGCGGTATTTTCCCGAACAAGTCGAGCTTTGCGGAACGTTTTCTCTTCCGCGCCGCGGAGGCCTATTGCGGGGCGGCCATTCTCCTTCGTTCCCCGAAACAGCGAAAGCGTTCGCCATATCCTTCCGCAACGGCGGAAGCGGTTCGCTAGTTTGTCCCGCAGGAGGCAGTCGCACGCAAATCGAGACGGCTCAATTTGACGCCAACGTACGATACATTTAAAAACCTGTTTTAATACGCCACCAACCGTATTAAAGTCCCACACGTGTGCGATTTGTTTAAATATACGGTGGGGCTCGAACCGACCCCATTGTCGTTTTGTCGATTGCCAAACCATTGTTGGACGCCGCGCAAATCGCTCCAGCTCATCTTGCACAACCACGTTCGCGGCCACCTCAGTTAGCGTTTCTCGTCGGTGCCAAGTAGGAACTTAACCTTACATTTGTTCCTTCTACACGTCATATTTCTATTGGGTTATCTTTCTTTTGAAAACGATAGGCATGGGTTGAATGTCAACGGGCACAATGCCCGTCATGGGCTGTTTTTGCCCGTCGAATGCGGTCTAAATTCGTATTTGCTGTCGTTGGTAAATTGATTAAGAAAATAAAATGATAATTGTTTTCCCAAGTTCCTGCCGAAGCCCCATAGACTTTTTTGTCCCCAGCCGTAAGCTAAAAACGTAGCCCCGGTTTTTTATAAATCTCAGCCCCGGCGTAGCCACTACCCAGTTAAACTTGGGACAGGCACCATCGCCCCTGTTTGAACCTCCCGCGAAACACCTCGGTGAGTACCATAAATGATAAGGGCATTCGAAACCCTCGTCGGCTCCTAACCATGAAAACAAACGCCTCCTTATTTCGTCGCAAAGTCATTTCAACCCGAACTTCCCCGCCATTAGCCATTTGAACCGCGGCTAGGACGAAAGTTACCCTTTTCCCCAGAGCTGGACCGAGAGCAAATGACTCCCGCGACACACCTACCGGGCCGAGAGCAAATTGTTGCCACAACATAACCTATCCTCTCAGGAGCATCCCAAACTCATCCCTTTAAAAGATTCAAATGTTCAATTTATGTTTCATGTTGAAATAGTGTTTTTTGGCTTCCTGAATATACAGCTTCATTGTACTTATCTCATTGACATATTGAAACAATGATGCTCTCTGTTAAAATCTCACAGTATTTTGCTCAATATCATGATGACTTGTATATGGGTGCTATTAGGGATAAATCAAAATGCCGAAAGTTGGTAAGAAGAAGGCTAAAATGACAGAAAAGAAGCCTGCGCCACTTAAAACTGAAACTTCACTCCAGGATACTAGGTGCACCACCGGTGTCCCTCCTGAAATCAAATGGGGTGACATCTACAGAATGATCCGGGACTAAGAGATCCCAGATATGTTGCTAGAGGAAGGGTCGATTTATCTCAATATCAGAGCCTCAGGCATAAATAGAGCCGCTACCCGCCCTGAGCTGTTCCCCTGTGCTGAAGTGATCGGACGGATACTCCAACATGCCGATGCTGAAGGGAGAGTGATACATGATAGCGGGAAAGTGGCTATTGCCTCATTTCAACCCACGTATCTTGCGGCAGCCTACAAATTTCCCCGGGTCCAACCATCTCTGACTGATGAATGGCTGAGCCAGATGAACAACGTCGAGATGGCCAAGAAGCTAATGATGGCAGGCAAACATTTGAGAAAGAAAGGAAGTGATGAATATGACGTACAGAATCTGAGAGCTCCTTTCAGATTGATCGCTTTAATGCTGTGCAGAATCTTCGGCATGCCCGATGGCACAGTATATAAGATTCAGTGGGTCCCTATTATCCACTACGTGGAATTCAAGGGAACTGTGTTTGACTGGGCCACTCTCCTGTCAGATAGTTTGGCCTCGATGATAGTTGCTGCTAAAGAAGGACTAGCCTTGAAGAAGGCTGAATTTTTCATGTCCTCATATCTGATTGATTGTATTTTGGCCAAGATAGACTTCCCCAAATTGGGCTGCACATGGGATAAGGCCACCGCCCCGGTCTATATCGCGTTCAAGATGTTGTGGGCTCAGAATTACAAGCCCAGCTACAAACTCATCTATGAGGGGTTCATCATGCCCCTATATGAGAAGATGTTCAACGAAGAACCAAACTGCCTATCAGAGAATGCTTTGGAAGTCCTTGAGGATTATGGGGATTTTTACTTTTCAGAGCAAGGCACCTACCTCAGAATGTTTGGAGGGACTAAGCCCCCATACATTTTGCCGCAGTATGCCACGGATTATGTGGTCCTCAAGGAGGCAGTAAGACAAATCTTCCTGGATGGAATTGGAGCAATGCTCCACAAACAGCATAAGGATTCCTTTCCCCCTCTACCTTTCTGCATAGGTGCTTACAAGTTCTCGGGGGTTGCCTCGGCCGATGAATTTGTTCAAGAGCTGAAAGCCTTCCACTTTGGTGAGGTAATCTTCCACAGGAATGACATGAAGGGAAAAGTTGCTAAGCACTGTAAGGAGATTTATGCTCACTTCGAGTACTCTCACTATCTTGATGCCGAGGAAGAGGCATTCAGAGGCATCAGCAACATGGCTGAGATACGGGTCTGTCGCCAAAGCACTGGAGCAAGCTCTAGCTCAACCAAGGCCCAGAAGACCAGCCAGCAGAAGGAGAAAGAAGCTGAGGATGCCCGAGCTCAGGAAGAGCTCAGATTAAGAGAAGAAGCAAGGTTACTCCAGGAAGCCGAGGAAGCCAAACTGCAGCGGGAAGCTGAGGAAGCCAGGTGGCAGCAGGAAGCTGAAATGGCAAGAAAGGAGCAGGAAGCTGAAGTGGCAAGAATGCAACAAGAAGCTGAAAATGAAAGCCTGCAGAAGGAGGCTGAGGAAGCCCAAGAGCAGAAAGAGGCTGAAGCTGAGCAAGCTGAGGAAAAAAGGAAGGCGGAAGAAGAGTTGAAAGCAAGGGAAGATGCTCAAGCAAGTGGGTCCGGTGTCCAAGACATGGATATAGACACATCTCAAGCAGGTGGCTCTGGTACCCAAAAGAAGGGCGTGGATCCAGCTCAGGAAGCCCGGACCCCACCTGCGGAAGAAGACATAGACATCATAAACCAACCAATTGTCCCGTACACGCCATCGGGAAAACATACGGTGTCCAGGTGGAATGAGTTTGTCTACGACAAGAAAAGGAAAGCAATGGTCCTCAAATCAGAAGAGAGGATCAAAAGTCCCTTCCATGAAGACATCGTTACCCACCGAGAGGTCACTATAATGAAGAATACAGATCAAGATCCCTTTGCTATGGAATCCGCAGTTGTAGAAACAGCAAGAGCATCGCTGGACAATGTGGGTGTGATAGTTAGAGAAAATGTTTTGACAAAGAAGAGAGCTCGTTCGCTACAACAGACTGTGGCTAATGAGCAAGCCCAAAGGGATCTGGTAGTAAACAAGTATAATTACCTGTATGCCGAGCATAAAGAGCTAACAGGTAAGTATAACCAGCTGGAAGAAGAAAAGGACCAACTGACACTCCAAATGATGATTGTGGAGGCAGAGAAGAATGGAGCAGAAGATAAAGTAGCCCAGCTAGAAGCAGACAAGCGGACATTAGCTGAGCAGTTAGAGTAAGCTGAGAGCAGAACGATGGACATGTCTCCCTTCCATGAGCTGTCCTGTAGCACCCTGAAACAAATGCATGAAGCTCAGGAGCTAATCACTGATGAGGTTTGCAAGCTCAAGGCCATGATGGTCAGGTTAAAAGAAATCAACGCGGAGGCCCATAGGCTCAAAGCTAAGAACACCCGTGTCAAGGCAAATATCATTAGTCAGATGGCATGGAGAGAAGGAAAAGGGGGTTTCCCCACTCACCTCCCATTTAAATCTGTGGACGGTTTTAATGAGGACGTAGCATTGTTGGAGTTTGGCAGGAACTGTGCCAATAAACTGATAGCCAGTGTGCAAAGAACAACAGATAAAATTAGCAGTCTCTACCAAAGGCTCCAAGAGGTACATGACAAATGCAAATTAAGATTCCCTCAGACCCTGGAGGACTTTCCGGAAAAGGAGCAACGTTTGTCTCAACTAAAGGAAGAATTGGGCGTTCAAACGGAGTATGTGAAGAGGATTGATGTCCTGGCTATTGATGAACTCCAACATTATATTGGATCGTCATCACTCCACAACCATCTGCTGAAGGAAGTGCATCAAGCTGTAGTAGCAGAAGTTCAAAGCATTAAAGCAGAGCTCGGGAAGAATGTGACTTCTCAGAAAATCTTGTTCCCTGCTGCAGCAAACATAGTCATAAGGGACACAGGTGTGTGGTACAGCTACATAGCATAGGGGGGAAGGAAAGCTGCAACAACAGCAGGAGCATCAGCACATCCAGGATCTTCTCTCACAGCAGCCATTCCATCTACAGCGGTGGGCTCGATTCCCTCTTCCCCAGCAGTGGCAGAAAGTTTAGCCAGCTCAATCCCTTCTTCCCAAGCAGAAGCAGCAGCAACAATTGGTTCGAGTGTCTCTTCCCAGGCAGCATCAGCAGCATCAATTGACTTGGGCGATCCTCTCCTAGCTGAAGCTCACGCACCAGAATGACAACACGATATTAGAACATTATTTCTATTATGTGTATTTTGTTAAACTCTCAAATGTATACAGCGTGAGCTAAGGGACAGCTGTCCATTCTTTTTGTTAAATATTTTGTAAAAGAAAAGAATCACAATTTTGTCTATTATAGGAGAGAAAATTCCGTAGATGACAAGTGGAAGATGCTAGGTGGCAACCCAAAGGGCAGTTTTGTAATTATAAATAGGAGCTAGGAAGAATAGAAAAGGACTTTTGGCAGGGAAGGAAATTTTGAAACCTTTACGAGCTATCTTGTATCGTTTCTGTAAAATTGAATTTTCTAATAAAAGCCACGGGAGATGGACATTTTGCATAGGATATTGGACGGATGTATGTTGGACTATTCTAATGACTGTTGTTCTGTAATGTGAGATCATTCTTACCATCTCAACTATTTCTTTGTATCAATGATTTTGCTCCTTCCTGTGCATACGATTTTCTCTATTTTGTGAACAATGAATGCGTTTCATATGAAATCAGGAGCTAGCTGCTGATATCTTTACCATTGCTGTAGAGTTCTCTTTTAGATTAAACGGCTAACTGTTCTTTCTTCAAGATAATTCATATAGCTCATTGTTCATGCCTTTAATTTGCTCCTTGCACGGATCTTTAAATTTAACTTCAGTTTGTTACATTTAGATATGTTTCTTCGTTCTCGCCATTTAGATTAGATATTTTTTGCTTCTTTATCTGTTTCATGAGCAATAGATGCGTTTTACATTAAACTAGAAGCTATCTTCTAAGATCCTTTTATCTGGCTGTAGCTTTACCTATAAGAATTGACAGCTATCTGTTCTTTCTTTAGGTTATCTGTTACAGCTTATTGCTCATCATTTAAGTGTGCTCCCTACAAGGATAGGTAGATTTACTTCAGTTTCTAGGCTTAAATCTGTTTTAGTTGCATCTAGATCAAGTATAAACTAGGCACTTGCATCTCATTAAAAAAACATATAAAATCCAAAAGAAAGGTGGGTGGGGCCATAACCGATATAATCGGAATTAAACTCCAAACTCACGGTTGCCGGAACCGCTAACCGGACGGATTCCCTATACCAAACGGGAGATAGTCTAATTGGGACCATCTCTCGGGGAGAATCCCTTTCTGATTGATGCTACGATATCCGAGGCATCAACAATTTTTGGCGCTAGAAGGAGGGCCCGAAAGTGCATGGCTGATAGCGGAAAATCTTCCGCGGTCATAGATAACACTGAAAACCCGCTTAAAGAAAGCATTTCAAACAGCCCAGATCTTGGATTAACAGATCAAGAACGCCTCATTTCTGACCCTGAGCCTCAAGAAGCTTTATACGCTGTCCCTTTTACAGAAATAGAGGATTTGAGAAGACATACCAGATCCTACGTTAGACAACTAGGTGGTTTAAACGATGTCAACTTCCTCCCTAAGAAAATTACACCCAGAAAGGAGCCACAATACACCCGAGATTCGATTCTTGTTCAAAGTTTCGAAGAACTTGTGAATCTGACTTTGGAAGAAATCTCAGATACTCTTAACAAGGCAGATCTTGAAAACTCAGAAAAATTTTCAGACCAAGAAAACCTTGAAGAACCAATTACTCCAAAGAGTACTCCTCAGAATTCACCATACAATTCTCCACCAGGGTCTCCACCTCCAAACATGGCTGTACCTGCTTGGAGAGCAAGGGGAGCGCTGAACCTAGCTGGACCATTCCATAATCTTCCTAAAAACCCAGAAAAGGTCTTGCCTAAGTACGATCCAGGGAAAGCCATTTCGGCGGAAGATCACCTCAAGAGTTTTTACTTAGCTCTGAACCTTTTGAAAGTTCAACATGAAGACGTAGTCTGCAGGTTGTTTCCATATACATTTGAGCCAAAAGTATCATCCTGGTACTTTAGCCTACAACCCAGCTCAATCTCTAGTTGGGATGAATTCGAAAAGTGTTTCTTAAAGAAATACGGAAACCAAAAGACTGTGGCCACACTTATGAAAGAACTCTTATCCATGAGAATGGAGAAGAAAGAAAAGGTTCAAGATTTCAATCAAAGATTCACAACGCTGTTAAATAATTTCAGCGAAGCTAATAAACCAGCAGAGGAGTCTCTGATTGAATACTACACAACAACTCTTGAAGGACCAATAGCAATGTTCGTAAAACGATCCAAGAAAACTACCCTGATAGAGAACTTTGAGGAAGCTAGAAAGGTAGAGGAAGAGGCTGATAGCATTGCTAAACATGCCTTAGATGTAGAACCAAAACCAGCAGCTGGCTAAAAACCTTTGCTGCTCACTAGAGGGAAAGATGAGCCATCTACAGACATGGAAAATGTAGTCAAGATGATGCAGAAATTATCTAACAAAATCGTAGATCTCGAGAAAGACAAGGCTGCCAGCACATCTAGGAAACCGTTCAAGCCATTTTATAAAAGAAGGGAAGACGGGGAACAGACTCATCCACCAATGAACACTACCCCTGTTTTAAACTTGAATGAGATTGGGATGGAAAATTTCTGCACTTTTCACCAAGAACCACATTCGGAAAAGAGTTGCCCGCAATGGATTAATTCCATGAGCTTAGTCATGAACCAAATGTTAGATTCTCATATCCCAGACCAGGATGATCCTCCAGAAGAATCGAGCCCTGAGTTAGAGGAACCAACCTCGGACACTACTATGGTGTTGTGGGATTGGGTACCTATGACTGAATTAGTAGAAGAGGATCCCATAGATAGTTCTCCCTCCACTGTAAATGTTGCTACTCGTAGCAAAGGTCCTATTGCCGATCCCGTGCCAAGCACAGCTCCTCATAAGCCTAAAGTCTCAAAAGAACCGCCTAGGAGGCATATAACAGTTATCCCACAACAACCCAAAGTTAGCCAAACAGTGACCAAGTGGCCAAACGCTGACACGATAGTTCAGCCACCTAAGGTCACAACGAGCAAAACAGATCAGCAAGCTCGAATTGGAAACGAATCTGACATAGGATACGATATTATCGAAGACATCAAGAAAGTCAAAGCGAATGTGTCAATATTTGACATGTGTAGCTTACCCCACCAACGCGACAAACTACTGCATGTTCTGCAACCGCAGACTAGCACTCCATTAGCGGACTCTCAAAACAGTCCCGAAATTAATGAAGCTAGCATCGGTGGGATGTCTAAATCTCAAACTTTGCCATTCCTTTTGACTTTTGAAATTTTCAACCATAATGTTCACAACTGTTTGGTAGATTCTGGAGCATCCTCAAACGTTATGCCATTGTCAATTTGTAAAAGGATTAATGGGCAGCCTATTCCATATCCAGCTCAAATTATCCAATTAGATAGGACTACTGTCAAGGTCATTGGGGAGATGAAAGTTGTTTTAATTAGACTATCAGCTGACCCTAGAGTCTGTCAATTCATTGACATAATGGTGGTCGATATTCCTGAAGCCTATGGGCTGATTTTAAGTAGGGATTGGTCTACCAAGCTAAGTGGCTACTTTGCTACTGATTGGTCTCATCTATGGCTGCCTTATCAGAATAGACAGAATCAGATTAAAGTTCTTAGGGAACCTCATATGAAACAAAACGTAACTCAGTTAGAAGAAAAGAATGAGGCCGTAGCTTTCTCATCCTCGGTTCTGGGGAATTATTTCTTAGAAATGGATCCAGGTAATTATCAATCTGAAACAATTAGCCATGAATCAGATAAACAGTCCGATCTCCTTCATTTCTCTCGGGCTGATGATGTTGATTGTAACATAGCCAATTTAGTTATTGACATAGATCACAAAGAAACTAACTTAGTCGAATCTAAAGATATCTTTTGGACATTATACTTTGATGGTTCTAAAACTCTGGAAGGATCCTGAGCCGGTTGTGTTCTAATGGATCCAAAAAGAAACAAGTATTTTTTGTCTTGTAGATTAGAATTCGATTGTACTAATAACACCGCTAAATATGAAGCTCTGGTGCATGGATTAAAGAAGGCCATTGGCTTAAATGTTAAGCACCTGAAGGTCTTTGGTGACTCCGAGATAGTTGTAAGACAGGTAAGGGACACCATTCATTGTCTCTCACCTCATTTGAAGGGTTATCAGGCTGAGGTATGGGACTTAATTATGCATTTTGATGCTTTCAATATAAAATCAATTCCTAGATTGCAAAATTCTGCTGCTGATTTGTTAGCAACATCTACTTCTAGATTGGTGCCGTCAAATAATAAATGCTCGATTGAATTGATTTTCAGGCCTTCCGTTCCCGATAACATCACAAAATTCAGAGTCTTCGATGATGATGAACAAATTATCAGCTTCCTAACAAACGAAGATAGCTTTCAAGGAACTGCAATAGATGAGGAAGAACATGATGCTGATTTAATGAAGAAGGATGAGGAGAAAGGAAATTTCATGCCCAAGGGGGTAAGGTCCCTCGAAATGCTGTTCGATCTTCAAAATAAGTTCAAAAGGCCAGCCAATACCAAAACTAACAGCTCATCAATGCAACATGAGTTGGTTAATTTGGGTACCGAGGCAGAACCAAGATTTGTCAACCTTGGCAAATGTTGTTCACCAGGGGAAAGAGATAGGTTCATTAAATTGTTCAAACAATACAAGGATGTTTTTGCATGGACCTATGAAGATCTGAAAACATATGACGTCCGCATTATTCAGCATGTTATACCAATGAAAGCGGGCGTCAAACCATTTCAGCAGCAGTTGAGAAGAATGCATCCCACTCTAGAACCGCTGATCCAAAAGGAGTTAAAGAAGCTCCTAGACGCTAAGATAATCTTCAAAGTTCGGCATTTTGAATGGGTTGCAAACTTGGTTCCCGTAAGAAAGAAGTCAGGAGAGATAAGGCTATGTGTAGATTTCAGAAATTTAAACAAAGCTTCGGATAAAGATAACTACCCCATACCTTCAATGGAACAAATCCTACAAATGGTGTCAGGATTCGAATTGTTTTCTCTCCTCGATGGTTTCTCTGGCTACAATCAAGTGTTAGTAGCCGAAGAAGATCGCCTTAAGACTACTTTCAGAACTAAGTGGGGAACTTTCGCCTACAGAAGAATGCCATTTGGTCTAATAAATGCAGGAGCTACATTCCAAAGGGCGATGGATATTGCCTTCCGAGGATTGGGTGGGCAATGTGTTGTTGTTTACTTAGATGATGTGACGGTCTTTTCGAAGAAAATGGAAGATCATGTTGTTCATCTGAAGCATATCTTTGATCGTTGCTGGAAGTATTGTATTTCCCTGAATCCCAAGAAGAGCGTGTTTGCTGTTCCCGAAGGTAAGTTCTTGGGTCATATCATCTCCAAAGGGGGAGTTTCAATTGATCAGGAAAGAGTCCAAGCCATTAATAAGATTCCAATGCCTCACAACAAGAAATCTATGCAGTCCTTTATGGGCACCATCAATTTTGTCCGCAGGTTTGTTCCAGATTTCGCACAAATTGTTAAGCCGTTGCAACAGATGGTGAAACAAAGTATACAATTCAAGTGGACAGATTTGGAGAAGGACGCATTTAGAGATATCAAGGTAGCTGTAGCTAAGGCTCCTTCCTTAAGAAGCCCAGATTTTGATAAAGATTTCATCTTGTATACCTTCGCTTCGGATGACTCTCTCGCAGCTGTACTCACGTAAAAGGTGGAGTTGGGGGACGAATACCCAATTTCTTTTATGAGCACTGGTCTACAGGGAGCTGAACTGAATTATCCCATGGTTGACAAGCATGCATATGCGGTCTTCAAAGCAATCAAGCAGTTTAGGCCATACATTCTGAAGAACAGAACTAAGGTCATAGTTCCCCACCCAGCTGTTAGATCCCTTTTCGTTCAAAAGGAATTAGGAGAAAGGAGAGGGAACTGGGTCACATCTCTACAGCAATATGATTTGGAATTTAAACCAACCACGATCGTCAGAGGACAAGGCCTGTGCAAGTTACTTGCGGGAAACTCAACTGATGAAGAACAACATTGGAAAAATGAAGCTGAGCTCAATTCGGTTGAAGTGTGTCATATCTTCACAGCTCCCCAGTCATGGTATAGGGATCTGGTGCACTATTTACAGCAGGGATATCTTCCTAAGCACTGGAACTCTAAACAAAGAAGGGCACTCCGTTTGAAATTGGCTCCGTATCAAATCATTGATGGGATACTGTTCAGAAATAATTATGATGGAGTTCTTCTCAGATGCCTAGAAAAGGAAGATGCAAACAAAGTTGTCAAAGAATTGCATGATGGCCCCGCAGGCGGACATTATTCAGGAGATACGTCGGCACACAAGATACTGAGAGCTGGTTATTATTGGCCCACTCTGTTCCAAGATGCCCACACATATGCACGAAATTGTGATCTATGCCAGAGAAGTGCCGGGAAGTTACCTAAGGCAGCAGGACCATTGCAGCCGGTCATCATCTCTGAACCTTTTGAGCAATGGGGTATAGATGTTATCGGAGAAATAAATCCAAATTCTTCGTTGCAACATCAATACATCCTGACGGCTACCGACTACTTCACTAGGTGGACGGAGGCTATCCCTGTGCGCAAGATCAACGAAGACGCAGTCATTAGCTTCTTAAAGGAGAACATCATAACCAGGTTTGGGGTTCCAATTTCCCTT
Source organism: Larix kaempferi (assembly GCA_027924585.1). Lineage (NCBI taxonomy): Eukaryota > Viridiplantae > Streptophyta > Pinopsida > Pinales > Pinaceae > Larix > Larix kaempferi. The sequence continues at coordinate 66,648,814 of BSBM01000361.1, read as the reverse complement.
GTTTTTGATAATGCTACTTATTTTCGTCTTGCAAAATAAATGAATTTGTTTATGAATGGGGAATCAAGTTGCATTATTCAGCCAATTATTATCCTCAGGGAAACGGATTAGCTGAATCCTCAAACAAGAATCTGATTCGAATTCTTAAGAAGACTGTGATAGAAAACCAGAGAAGTTGGCATGTGGCCCTCCCAAACGCCTTATGGGCAGATAGGGTAACCCCGAAGAACGCTTTAGGTGTTTCCCCTTTCACTCTTGTCTACGGCAAGGAAGCCATCCTCCCCCAAAACATCTTACTCCCATCCTTACAATTATCCCAAGCCTCTCGGGGTTCTGGTAGCCAAGCCTTACAATCCAGGATCAACACCCTGCTTCAACTTGAAGAAGCCCGACACAAAGCTAAAGATCGATTCCATCAACACCAAGACATAGTTAAAAGATGGTTCGATAAGAGAAAGTCTGGCAAGAGAAGCTTTGAAGTTGGGGACTTAGTCCTGAAATGGGACCATAATCACAAAGGCAAAGGAATGCATACAAAATTCCAACATCTATGGGTAGGTCCGTACCAGATTTCGGCAAAATTAGGCCCATCCACTTATAAATTGACAAATCTCGAGGGAGAAGAAGTAACCCTTCCTCTCAATGGCCTCGCTCTGAAACAATACTTCGCATAGTCTCTTCGAGACTTCCTGTACATAAATAAAGTTTTCTTTTTGCTTTAGCCTTTAGTCGCTTTATTTTTTTCGGCCATGTTGTTTCTCTCATTGTTGTTTGAACCTTTGCTACAAGTTTTGTTTTCTGAAAGCCCTTCTAGTCAAGTTCCCCGTCCAGGATAGCTCTCTCAAAGAAACCTCGCAACCCCTGAGTCCAGAACTGTGCTCGAATGAATTCTGTCTGTTGTGTTCTCGCTGAAATGCTCAGAAGGAAGGAAGCCTACCCTGCTAGTCACACTAATCCTATTTAATAGCGGAGACCTATGACCATCTTCACTACTATCGTTGGGCTCCACCCACTCTCACACTTTAAAGGCATCTCAAGAAGGTCATTAGAGTTGGACCCATGGAAAGTAGCACACCTCGAGGGCATAGGGTATTGAAGTGACTCCATGCTGCAAATCTAACAGCCAAAATGGCATGTACTCCAGAGTCTGTTTTCCAGAGATTCTCGCCTCAATTAAAGCATGGCTGAGACAAAACAAAAGACATGTGAAATCAAGAAGGTTGTCCAAAAGGCTCAGCTCAAAATGGGCTCCTCTCCGTCCGTGAGGCTTGATCAAATCAATAAAATTTCTAACTCACACAAAAGGACATTATGCATTGAGGAGCCTGAATAAAAAAAAAAAAAAAAATCGTGTCCAAAAGAAAATATCTCTGGAAGGCTCAAGCAGCTAAGCTGTCCAAAGTACAAACATCCAAAAGGATGCAAGCAGCATGGGAATGAGGAACAAGAGCAATGATGCCCATGAGAAAGTGTTGCAAATCCTGTGGAGTTCGGCAGTAGTGACCATCTGAAAGATGACCCTCCTAAAATGAATCTCATATATTGGCCCTTTGAGAGTGGTGAAGATGTCTCAGTCAAAGCTCCCCTTTCCCCAATGGCTAGCAGGTAAAGTGCCTCCTTCCCTTCACATGAGTTTAAAATGCTCAGCTGAGTAGTACACCTAAGATGGATGTCTTCGATGAGGTTTCGGACCATGATGAGGAATTTTTTCAGAGATCTGTGTTCGCCAGCGACTCGCCATTGTTGTTGCAGCAACACCCCCCCCAAAAATTTTGTACATATTGGGGCCCCTCCTTTCATTTTTTGTAGAAAGTTTGCCTTAATAAACCATCCCAGCTGCTATCTTTGTTTTTCAACAGAAGATTTTGTTTCTTAAAACAGAAAATCTTTCTTAAAAGTCTTCCTCGAAAATCGCAGAACGATTTGCTAAAACCCCGCAGTGGCGGAAGCCTTTCGCTTAAACGCCCACAAAAGGACTTAGAAGCTTTCGTTGAATAAGCCGCGGAAGCTCTCGGGCTATCCTCCCGAAACGGCGGAAACAACTCGCCTAAGCTTGCCGAAAAGAACTTAGAATTTTTTGAAAAAACTTTGCGGAACGAGCCAAGGAAGCTCCGCGGAAGCTTTCAGCCTTTGCTCCCAAAACCGCGGAAGCTCTCGGGTTACCCTTCCGAAATGGCGGAAGCCAGTCACATAAACCGCTCGGAAAAGGCCTTCGAAATAATTATGGGAAAATCTGCGGAAGAGTTCAAGATTTGCTCCCGAAACGGCGGAAGCCATTCGTCTAAACCGCCCGAAAAGACTTAGAAAAGTCTTCGTTAAGCAATTGCGGAAGCTACTGGTGAATCCCTCCCGAAACGGCGGGAGAATTTTACGAAGCCGCCCGCACTTGTGGAAACCGTTCGCCTAAACTTTCCGAAACGCCGAAACAAACTTTGCAGAACCTTTGTTTTTCCCTACCCGAAACAGCGGAGACTAAGGACAAAAGCCTTCCGCGATTCTCACGAGCGCGGCCAATACTTAGAATTTTTCTTGATTACGCGAGAACCTTTTGCGGAAGCATTGGCGGAAGTCTTCCGAAACTGCGGAAGCCACTTACGAAAGCTTTCTGCAGTTTCAAGATCCTTCACGTTTTCATCCCGAAGAGGCCGCCAAAAGAACTTAATCACGTCGCGGAAGCCTCTTGCGGAAGCAATTCACCACTCTCTCCCGAAACAGCGAAAACTTCCGCGGTATTCTCCCGAACAAGTCGAGCTTTGCGGAACGTTTTCTCTTCCGCGTCGCGGAGGCCTTTTGCGGGGGGGCCATTCGCCTTCGTTCCCCGAAACGGCGAAAGCGTTCGCCATATCCTTCCACAACGACGGAAGTGGTTCGCCAGTTTGTCCCGCAGGAGGCGGTCGCACGCAAACCGAGACGGCTTGATTTGACACCGACGTATGATACATTTAAAAACCTGTTTTAATACGCCACCAACCGTATTAAAGTCCCACACGTGTGCGATTTGTTTAAATATACGGTGGGGCTCGAACCGACCCCATTGTCGTTTTGTCGATTGCCAAACCATTGTTGGACGCCGCGCAAATCGCTCCAGCTCATCTTGCGCAACCACGTTCGCGGCCACCTCAGTTAGCATTTCTCGTCAGTGCCAGGTAGGATCTTAACCTTACATTTGTTCCTTCTACACATCATATTTCTATTAGGTTATCTTTCTTTTGAAAACGATAGGCATGGGTTGAATGTCGACGGGCAAAATGCCCGTCATGGGTTGTTTTTGCCCGTCGAATGCGGTCTAAATTCGTATTTCCTGTCGTTGGTAAATTGATTAAGAAAATAAAATGATAATTGTTTTCCCAAGTTCCTGCCGAAGCCCCATAGAATTTTTTGTCCCCAGCCGTAAGCTAAAAACGTAGCCCCGGTTTTTTATAAATCTCAGCCCCGGCATAGCCACTACCCAGTTAAACTTGGGACAGGCGCCATCGCCCCTGTTCGAACCTCCCGCGAAACACCTCGGCAAGTACCATAAATGATAAGGGCATTCGAAACCCTTGTCGGCTCGTAAGCATGAAAACAAACGCCTCCTTATTTCGTCGCAAAGTCATTTCAACCCGAACTTCCCCGCCATTAGCCATTTGAAACGCGGCTAGGACGAAAGTTACCCTTTTCCCCAGAGCCGGACCGAGAGCAAATGACTCCCGTGACACACCTACCGGGCTGAGAGCAAATTGTTGCCACGACATAACCTATCCTCTCAGGAGCATCCCAAACTCATCCCTTTGAAAGATTCAAATGTTCAATTTATGTTTCATGTTGAAATAGTGTTTTTTGGCTTCCTGAATATACAGCTTCATTGTACTTATCTCATTGACATATTGAAACAATGATGCTCTCTGTTAAAATCTCACAGTATTTTGCTCAATATCATGATGACTTGTATATGGGTGCTATTAGGGATAAATCAAAATGCCGAAAATTGGTAAGAAGAAGGCTAAAATGGCAGAAAAGAAGCCTGCGCCACTTAAAACTGAAACTTCACTCCAGGATACTAGGTGCACCACCGGTGTCCCTCCTGAAATCAGATGGGGTGACATCTACAGAATGATCCGGGACCAAGAGATCCCAGATATGTTGCTAGAGGAAGGGTTGATTTATCTCAATATCAGAGCCTCAGGCATAACTAGAGCCGCTACCCGCCCTGAGTTGTTCCCCTGTGCTGAAGTGATCGGATGGATACTCCAACATGCCGATGCTGAAGGGAGAGTGATACATGATAGCGGGAAAGTGGCTATTGCCTCATTTCAACCCGCATATCTTGCGGCAGCCTACAAATTTCCCCGGGTCCAAAAATCTCTGACTGATGAATGGCTGAGCCAGATGAACAACGTCGAGATGGCCAAGAAACTACTGATGGCAGGCAAACATTTGAGAAAGAAAGGAAGTGATGAATATGACGTACAGAATCTGAGAGCTCCTTTCAGATTGATCGCTTTAATGCTGTGCAGAATCTTCGGCATTCCCGATGGCACAGTATATAAGATTTAGTGGGTCCCTATTATCCACTACGTGGCATTCAAGGGAACTGTGTTTGACTGGGCCACTCTCCTGTCAGATAGTTTGGCCTCGATGATAGTTGCGGCTAAAGAAGGACTAGCCTTGAAGAAGGCTGAATTTTTCATGTCCTCATATCTGATTGATTGTATTTTGGCCAAGATAGACTTCCCCAAATTGGGCTGCACATGGGATAAGGCCACCGCCCCGGTCTATATCGCGTTCAAGATGTTGTGGGCTCAGAATTACAAGCCCAGCTACAAACTCATCTGTTAGGGGTTCATCATGCCCCTATATGAGAAGATGTTCAAGGAAGAACCAAACTGCCTATCAGAGAATGCTTTGGAAGTCCTTGAGGATTATGGGGATTTTTACTTTTCAGAGCAAGGCACCTACCTCAAAATGTTTGGAGGGACTAAGCCCCCATACATTTTGCCGCAGTATGCCACGGATTATGTGGTCCTCAAGGAGGCAGTAAGACAAATCTTCCTGGATGGAATTGGAGCAATGCTCCACAAACAGCATAAGGCTTCCTTTCCCCCTCTACCTTTCTGCATAGGTGCTTACAAGTTCTCGGGGGTTGCCTCTGCCGATGAATTTGTTCAAGAGCTGAAAGCCTTCCACTTTGGTGAGGTAATCTTCCACAGGAATGACAGGAAGGGAAAAGTTGCTAAGCACTGTAAGGAGATTTATGCTCACTTCGAGTACTCTCACTATCCTGATGCCGAGGAAGAGTCATTCAGAGGCATCGGCAACATGGCTGAGCTACGGGTCTGTCGCCAAAGCACTGGAGCAAGCTCTAGCTCAACCAAGGCCCAGAAGACCAGCCAACAGAAGGAGAAAGAGGCTGAGGATGCCCGAGATTAGGAAGAGCTCAGATTAAGAGAAGAAGCAAGGTTACTCCAGGAAGCCGAGGAAGCCAGACTGCAGCGGGAAGCTGAGGAAGCCAGGTGGTAGCAGGAAGCTGAAATGGCAAGAAAGCAGCAGGAAGCTGAAGTGGCAAGAATGCAACAAGAAGCTGAAAATGAAAGCCTGCAGAAGGAGGCTGAGGAAGCCCAAGAGCAGAAAGAGGCTGAAGCTGAGCAAGCTGAGGAAAAAAGGAAGGCGGAAGAAGAGTTGAAAGCAAGGGAAGATGCTCAAGCAAGTGGGTCCGGTGTCCAAGACATGGATATAGACACATCTCAAGCAGGTGGCTCTGGTACCCAAAAGAAGGGCGTGGATCCAGCTCAGGAAGCCCGGACCCCACCTGCGGAAGAAGACATAGACATCATAAACCGACCAATTGGCCCGTACACGCCATCGGGAAAGCATACGGTGTCCAGGTGGAATGAGTTTGTCTACGACAAGAAAAGGAAAGCAATGGTCCTCAAAATCAGAAGAGAGGATCAAAAGTCCCTTCCATGAAGACATCGTTACCCACCGAGAGGTCACTGTAATGAAGAATACAGATTAGGATCCCTTTGCTATGGCATCCGCAGTTGTAGAAACAGCAAGAGCATCGCTGGACAATGTGGGTGTGATAGTTAGAGAAAATGTTTTGACAAAGAAGAGAGCTCGTTCGCTACAACAGACTGTGGCTAATGAGCAAGCCCAAAGGGATTTGGTAGTAAACAAGTATAATTGCCTGTATGCCGAGCATAAAGAGCTAACAGGTAAGTATAACCAGCTGGAAGAAGAAAAGGACCAACTGACACTCCAATGATGATTTGTGGAGGCAGAGAAGAATGGAAGCAGAAGATAAAGTAGCCCATCTAGAAGCAGACAAGCGGACATTAGCTGAGCAGTTAGAGCAAGCTGAGAGCAGAACGATGGACATGTCCTGTAGCACCCTGAAACAAATGCATGAAGCTCAGGAGCTAATCACTGATGAGGTTTGCAAGCTCAAGGCCATGATGGTCATGTTAAAAGAAATCAACGCGGAGGCCCATAGGCTCAAAGCTAAGAACACCCGTGTCAAGGCAAATATCATTAGTCAGATGGCATGGAGAGAAGGAAAAGGGGGTTTCCCACGCACCTCCCATTTAAATCTGTGGACGGTTTTAATGAGGACGTAGCATTGTTGGAGTTTGGCAGGAACTGCGCCAGTAAACTGATAGCCAGTGTGCAAAGAACAACAGATAAAATTAGCAGTCTCTACCAAAGGCTCCAAGAGGTACATGACAAATGCAAATTAAGCTTCCTCAGACCCTGGAGGACTTTCTGGAAAAGGAGCAACGTTTGTCTCAACTAAAGGAAGAATTGGGCGTTCAAACGGAGTATGTGAAGAGGATTGATGTCCTGGCTATTGATGACCTCCAACATTATATTGGATCGTCATCACTCCACAACCATCTGCTGAAGGAAGTGCATCAAGCTGCAGTAGCAGAAGTTCAAAGCATTAAAGCAGAGCTCGGGAAGAATGTGACTTCTCAGAAAATCTTGTTCCCTGCTGTAACAAACATAGTCATAAGGGACACAGGTGTGTGGTACAGCTACATAGCAGAGGAGGAAAGGAAAGCTGCAGCAGCAGCAGGAGCATCAACACATCCAGGATCTTCTCTCCCAGCAGCCATTCCAGCTACAGCGGTGGGCTCGATTCCCTCTTCCCCCAGCAGTGGCAGAAAGTCTAGCCAGCTCAATCCCTTCTTCCCAAGCAGAAGCACGCAGCAACAAATTGTTCGAGTGTCTCTTCCCAGGCAGCATCAGCAGCATCAATTGACTTGGGCGATCCTCTCCCAGCTGAAGCTCACGCACCAGAATGACAGCACGATATTAGAACATTATTTCTATTATGTGTATTTTGTTAAACTCTCAAATGTATACAGCGTGAGCTAAGGGACAGTTGTCCATTCTTTTTGTTAAATATTTTGTAAAAGAAAAGAATCACAATTTTGTCTATTATAGGAGAGAAATTTCGTAGATGACAAGTGGAAGATGCTAGGTGGCAGCCCAAAGGGCAGTTTTGTAATTATAAATAGGAGCTAGGAAGAATAGAAAAGGACTTTTGGCAGGGAAGGAAATTTTGAAACCTTTTACAAGCTATCTTGTATCGTTTCTGTAAAATTGAATTTTCTAATAAAAGCCACGGGAGATGGACGTTTTGCATAGGATATTGGACGGATGTATGTTGGACTATTCTAATGACTGCTGTTCTGTAATGTGAGATCATTCTTACCATCTCAACTATTTCTTTGTATCAATGATTTTGCTCCTTCCTGTGCATACGATTTTCTCTATTTGTGAACAATGAATGCGTTTCATATGAAATCAGGAGCTAGCTGCTGATATCTTTACCATTGTTGTAGAGTTCTCTTTTAGATTAAACGGCTAACTGTTCTTTCTTCAAGATAATTCATATAGCTCATTGTTCATGCCTTTAATTTGCTCCTTGCAGGGATCTTTAAATTTAACTTCAGTTTGTTACATTTAGATCTGTTTCTTCGTTCTCGCCATTTAGATTAGATATTTTTTGCTTCTTTCTCTGTTTCATGAGCAATAGATGCGTTTTACATTAAACTAGAAGCTATCTTCTAAGATCCTTTTATCTGGCTGTAGCTTTACCTATAAGAATTGACAGCTATCTGTTCTTTCTTTAGGTTATCTGTTACAGCTTATTGCTCATCATTTAAGTGTGCTCCCTGCAAGGATAGGTAGATTTACTTCAGTTTCTAGGCTTAAATCTGTTTTAGTTGCATCTAGATCAAGTATAAACTAGGCACTTGCATCTCATTAAAAAACATATAAAATCCAAAAGAAAGGTGGGTCGGGCCATAACCGATACAATCGGAATTAAACTCCAAACTCACGGTTGCCGGAACCGCTAACCGGACGGATTCCCTATACCAAACAGGAGATAGTCTAATTGGGACCATCTCTCAGGGAGAATCCCTTTCTGATTGATGCTACGATATCCGAGGGCATCAACAGCTTCTTATCATCATATTATCCTTTACATGTTTCTCAAGAACTTTCAATAGGAGAAAAATCGCAACTACAGAGTCTGTATCTAAAACATTTTCACCACAGTCATAGTTCTTTTTCGCTGCTAATTACATTGAAACGTAGAACCTAACTAGGTTTATAATAAAACAATTTCAAGGAGCAAAAACAAGATTTTATAAGTTTAATATCAAAAACGTATCAACAAACCCTGAGTGAAATTGTTTGAGCTCTGTATTAAAAACTACGAGGCCATAATGCCATCTACAGGCCGGCTCCAAAGTCTTTACAGTAATCCCTCCACAGGAGTTATCAACACAATAACAAAACTAGAATTACAATTGAACCATGGCCGTAACAATTATACACAACCCGGATCTAAGCCTATAACCTTTCATTAAAAACACATATCAACTGCTGCCGTAAATTCCTATATTTACTTCATGCAATACAGACCCTAAGACCTACAACCAGCAAGGAGGAATGCCGATGGCTATCGACCAGGCTTACCCGGAGAAGCCCACCGATTGAGAGAAGCGCCCTGTACACCATCGCGAGCAGACAGGACCTGTATCAACATTTTGGTGATAGTTAATAAACGCCATTATATAAAAACCAAATCTTTAAACTATAAAAATAAGGGTGAAGTCCTGTAACTTACCACTTTCGGGAAGTAGCTTTAACACTGTTTTTAGCATGTAAATTGTAAGCAAGGGAAGTGTAGAACCCCAACCCTCGTCAACAAATGCCACGAGCTGGCAGAAATAAGACAGCCATTACATTGAAAACTTCAGTAGGACCTAGCCAAGAGTAATGGCAACGCAAAGACAGGGATAAACTTCGACATGAAAAGGATAAAACCCTGGGATTTACTCAACCACAGTTGCCATTAACAAAAAAACACATTGACTCTCTTGTAACGAGGTGAATAAGCACGAAGGATTCAAAGTTGCAGAAGAGCTGTGTTCCATAACATCTCAGTAGGGTTCAGATTCGGACAGGAGGGTTTCTGCAGAAGGACCAGGCCCGAAGGCAAAGGAAAAATGCCGGGATTAGGGTTGAACCAACACTTAAATATCTTCAACACTTGGCGTAGAAAGCTTCCACGTCACATTTTAATGTTTCCATGCAGTGGGTTACGTTCTATAGTCCCTTGTTGTGCTACAATCATCTTGTTCATCAATTTAAAATCATAGAGTCGATGCACTTTAATCATGGTTTTAATATTCCTTTATGGTAATGGTAACATAGTGTAAATTTGCACCCTTGCCCCCATTTCAAACTATGCCTTCGAACATGAGTAGGCAAACCATAATATATATGCCCTACAGCCATTAAAATCATACCTCGTCAATAACTTCAAGGTTAATGAGATACTCATCATCGTTGATAAAATCAAATCATAGTATGAGTAATATAGTTGTTGCTTGGCTATTCTTAAGGATTAAAATAACATAGATACATGTTATCCTTTTTAATCATACAATAGGATAATACCTTTAAACCTAGCATTGTAAAGATTAAACAATGAATTATTAATTCATGCAAATTGATTATTGTTCAAAAACTCAGTCATGAGGTATTCTAGTCATGGAGAAAACGATTACATTATAAAAGTTATATGTAAGATAAGTTTATAAATAGTATAGAACATCCTATCAATATTTATGTCTTAACCCTAGCCTCATGAGAATCGGCAAGGGGTACATTAAAATCTATAAATCTACAAAATATTAAAAGAAGACAAGTACTATGACTTACAATTCTACTATACCCTTGTCATTTGAAATAGCTGACAGCCTTGTTTATTATTATTTCTAGAAATAGAGATAGTGGTGCAATCAAAGCAAACCCTAAAGGAATATCATAAGAAGATATGAACTGACAGAATATTATACAGTGCGAGTAATAAGTTATTTATACATTGCAAAATTTCTAGATCCTTGTAAGTGTAATCATAAATCACACAGTAACAACAGATAAGCAAAATAGTTGATTTCCATATTCCCGTGACATTACATGATGCTAGATAAGAGATGATTATTGCAATACAATAATGATATCAAGACAATACTCCATGGTGGTAATTAAGACAGTCTGATAAAGAACAATATCTATCATATTCTCATGCAAAAATGGTCAACTCTCTAACAGTAAGAATATATGAATATTACAGGAATGAACTTCTACCCTTTTTACACTCGACAACCTGTCTCGCATATTTAGACTTTTACTGACATTTTGGTACAATTAAAGGATTACAATGCTTTAAAAATTTATTGCAGCGACCCGTACTTTACCTTTATACATGTAAATGAAAGACAATTGGATGCATTAGCTCGGAAGCTAAGTAAGCCCAGTCTGCGATGGCAACCTCCCCCTTGTGGTTGAAAACAGAAAAACCATCAGTAACGATAATAAGACTCACATTAAAAATTTAAGTACAATGACAAGTTATTCAGACATAGTTGTGATCCCTTAGCTAAATCAAACAGATCAAGGAATGCATTTAATAACATTTATTGCTATCTTAAAAATTTTAAATTCATTTGTCAAACCAAAAGGCATGACCAGCCATTCAAAAAGACCTTCTTTGACTTGAGGCAGTCTTCCATACACATCTGTCTGTTCTATTGGGACCTGGTGGTAGCCAGACTTCAGATCAATCTTACTGAAGTATTTGGCCCCCGTGAGCTGATCAAGGAGGTCGTCGATTCGGGGAATCGGGTACCGGTTGCGGACTGTGATTTTATTCAGGGCCCGGTAATCAATGCAGAGTCGCCAAGTCCCATCTTTCTTCTGCACTAGCACGATTGGGCTCCCACAAGGTGATGAACTGGGACGGATGTGCCCTTTGTGGAGCAATTCTTGGATCTGCCTCTTGATCTCCTCATTTTCCAATAGAGAGCGGCGATAGACTGGCCCATTGGGTAGCGGTGCGCCTGGGGTCAGGGTCGATGGGATGCTTGACCTGGCAGTGCAGAGGTACCCCGGTCGGAGAGGAGAAGATATCTGAGTATCCTTCCACCACCTTATCCACTTGCTTCTGTTGTGTGGATAGATCGTCATGGAGGCCTGGGATGTGGCTGCGATCTTTCTTTCACTCTAAGAGCGAATCACGAAGAAGACAAATTTCCTGGTCTGAGAGATGACCTTCCTGCATTGCTTGGCAGAGATCAAGGAAATAGCACTAGGAGGGACTGCCTCGGGTATCCTGTACAATTTCCTGTTCAAAGAAATAATAACACTACGAGGCCTAGACTCGTATACAGCATGACGTTTCCATAAATAAGGTTGGCCCAAAAGAACATCTGAAACTTCGAGAGGAGCAACATCACACAATACCTCGTCCTTGAAGGGTTTGATGCTGTATGGCAGTCGGCACTGTTGGCTGACGCGGAGATCGCTTCCCTTGCGGAGCCATCCAATGGTGTAGGGTTCTGGGTGCGGCGTTGTCGGCAGGGCCAGGCGCTTGACGACCTCTACTGAGATGAGATTCTTCTGGCTACCGCTATCAATGATGAAGTGCAGCGGGGTGCCTTTTACCCACATCTGTGAATGGAAGAGGCGTTCTCCTTCTCTCTGGCTCGTCTGGTTCATCAGGATGGAGCTTGGTGGTAGCAATGGTGGCACTGGGTTCCGCGTCAATGATCCGTCTTCCCTTTCTGGTTCGGACTCAGAGTCATAACCCTCATCTGATTCAGATGCTTTCACTTCGGCCACCAACGACTGCTTTGAGCGGCATCAGCAGTGTTATGCCAAGGGCTCTTATGGAAGTCGCACCACTTCCCGGTATCTTTCTTGTTTTTCCGGTGTCCTTCTTTGCTTGCGGCTTGGACTAGTTGTCCTGATACTGTCCATCTTTGCTCTGTCCTTTATTCTGTGGGTTGGGACCGCCCTTTCCTATCTTTTGCTGTGAAGGGTTCCCAGGCCCAAATTGCCAAGTCTTTTGTTTGAGATTCTGCTCGATTTTGACGGCATATCGGTAGGCCGCGCCCAAGGAAGAGATGTCTAGAAATTCCATTTCGGTCTGGATGTATCTATGCAAACCACCGCGATACTTGAGCACTAGATGTCGCTCTGAATCTTTGATACCCAGCTTGGTGCGCAAGGTATGGAAGATATTTGTGAACTCTGGCACTGCTTGGTCTCTTTCTTGTCGCAGTGTGGTCCATTTGATATACAAGTCGTCATAACTTCCAACAGGGTAGTATTGTTCCTTAATAGCATCCCTGAAGGATTCCCAGGTGGCCGTGACTGAAAATAATGAGGCTTCTTCTGTGTCCTTTTGCTCACAGAATGTTTCCCACCAATCTTTGACATGGGGAACAGCTTTGAGGAGCACAAAAGTAATCTTTTCTTTATTCGAAAAGTTATGGACAGAAAAATACCCTTCTAGTAGATTCAACCACTTATCTACAGCATCTGCGTTTATCTGTCCTTCAAATATAAGGATATCGAAGTTGATTTGTACCTTGAAGGGGGCGGCACCTCCACTCGAGGAAGATGCGTCGCTTGTTGGTAGTCGCCGAAGGATTTGCGCGAAACTATCCATCATATCGTTCCTCTGCTGCGTGAGGGCTTCCTCAAGCAACATTTTGATAGGATCTCCTGTCCCGTCATCTTTCTTTTCTCCTGCCATGAGAGGTCGCTTGGGCGTGCGAGAGCTTTTGTCCGCAAGAGAAACAAGCTCGAGACCCAATTCTTTGTACCCTGACCTCGTTGGGGACATGCATTAAGACGACAAGGAGCAGACCGCTCTGATACCACTGATCCGGATTTTATGAGCAGAATGAAATGAATACAGATTATTATCAGATGCTTAACACAAAATAATAGAGATACAGTAAAATTGGTTTTCTATTCAATAAGGAAATAAGCTAGAACTGTAAAATGCAGCGGAAAACAAGCTTGCTGGAATGGTGGCGGCTTATCTCTGAGAAGAGATGTGACGACTGCGCTCATTTCGCAAGAAGATGGTTACAATGAGGCTCTCAAGGCCTTTTACAATAAACAAGAATGTCAAAAACCCTAGACATCCAAAAACCTAACCCTAGGAGATGAAGCGCCAAAAGTCATGTGGGCCCCGTTTGGGTAAGTTAGTACATCAACTTCCCGGGGTCGTAACTTTTGCATACGATCTCCGTTTGGGGCGCTCGGTAGCCCGTTGGAAAGGTCTATTCAAGATTTACAACTTTCGACCCCGAGTTCCATTTGGTCCCCCAAATTGCCAAAAAAGGTCGTTTGGGGCCTCAAAACGGCCCCGAAAGTTCAGGACCCGAAAAACTGCTAAAAATAGTACAATACCAAAATTGCCATAAAACTGTTTTGAGCCAGTTGGAAAGGTGGGTGGCCACCAATATCCACCTGGATCAGTTACCATGTGCATCATAGCCATTTATCCATAAGATTTGACCTTGGCTGTCTTTATCAGTGATCTTGTTTGACACATTTATATAACAATCATGCTAAACCATCATATCTAAAACTTTTAAACATTGATGTTGCTGTAATTTTTACAACCCTGTCAAACACGAAACAATCTACTCAATTCCATGTAACAAATGCTTACATCTTTACCTTGCATCTAACACGTCCTATGTAGCCTCTGGTCACTTTGCACAGCAGCAAACTTATCATCTTGTTTGGGATGCAGTGATCTTGTTGTTTGGTTAACCATGAAAGGCTATATTCTAGTATAGAATCAGATTCAATTGTTTAAAAACACTGCTACAGGGATTTCTAGCAGTTGTTCACAATTCAGCCTTCCGGGGATTAACAAAATACACCCATCTCTACATCAAGCACTTCGTAAATTAGTGAGAAAACATATTAGTTCTAGACATCGAACTGGATTAGTATGATGGAACTCAATTTTCCATTCACCTCAGACTCGAACAGAGACGAGATTCAATTCTTAAATAATAAAAGCCAACTATATGTAACAAATTTTTTGTTGATGCACATTGTATTAAATCATTTTGGAATTTTCCTCGTGAATTCCTCAAGATAAGCCATTGATATATCTTACATGAAGAGATTTACCTTGTTAGTTGCTTCAAATGATTTAGTACTAATTCTTAGAAATAAACAAAGTTAGTACAAAAACTAACAAATATAAGATTATCAACTGAAATTCTTTGTACAAGTTCTCCTAAAAACATTGAACAAGCAACGTGCTTTACATAATATAATAATGCTCTTCAAACCAACTTAAATATGTATGAAGTGGCAACAAAAACAGAACTATCAACTAAAAGTCTTTTGAGTTTTCGTATTGTGACATAAAAGTTTACATTCACATCCATCCCCGAATCTAGAAATGTTCCAAAGCATGCCCTCGATGTTCAGTGTGATCATTACAAAATGATCTCAGTGAGCTTCATATTGAACAACTGCACCAAAACACACTCAAACAGGACGGTAAGCGTTTGATATGATTGTATTACCATGACACAACCATAGATAGAAGGATATAAAGAACAAAATTAAAACAAAATCAAGACAGGATGGTAAGCTTCTGAGATGATGTATTACCATGACACAAGCATCCATAGATATAATGAATAAAGTCCAAAATTAGCATTATTATTACCATAACACAAGCATATCCATAGATAGAATGATACATATATACTGAACAAAGACCAGAATCATCAATTCGTATTCCTATCATGATAAATATCAAAGAGAAGCAATTGTCTGATTTGATACTAAAGGCACTACGAAGTCATAAGGCCTGCTTTTAGACAAAACAATGCTCTTCTTTTAATCATCAGCTTTTTCAATCTCTTTGAAATGAAACAGTTACCATTCACATTATATTGTTTTTATTCAGATTCTAACATTAAACTAGAAAGTAAGAGAAGTTTGGGTGCAAAGACAGTCAAATTAATGAGTAGAATACAAGCTCAAAACAACTGCATCATGCAATCCTATGA
Source organism: Larix kaempferi (assembly GCA_027924585.1). NCBI lineage: Eukaryota > Viridiplantae > Streptophyta > Pinopsida > Pinales > Pinaceae > Larix > Larix kaempferi. The sequence goes on along the minus strand of BSBM01000361.1, from coordinate 66,633,413 downwards.
ATAGAATTTAGCTCATCCATGAGAAATCTTCGGGAAACCTGTCATCTTCAATTTGTTTTGTTTGTGGATTTTACGGTGCTAGGAATAATACAACATAATAGATCCATAGTTATGCATACTTCAAAGTACTCCGCCATAGCAAAGATCTGTGGTTGGGGTGTCCACTAGAATTTGGGATTTGCAGAGGGGATGGAATGGGTGTTGCGGGAACTAGGCAAACTACAGAGCTAATGGATTGGAGAACATATAATTGAATATTTCCACATATAGGACGGAGATATATGATTCGCTTACATGATCCATGAATCGGTGCTCGTGAAAGGAAAAGTTGAGCTATGAGAATTTAATTGATTAAGGGACTAGATCTACTCATCATCCGGAGCTGACTGATGATCCGCTTACTCATCTCGAAAACTACTTCTTATAGTATGTTTCTTGTACAGGATGCGATAACCACATTCTTTGCACTGAATTACATCACTAGGCTTTAGTGAATTCTCAGCTCCACAGTCTGCAATATCATACAAATGTAAGAAGAATGCCCAACTTAGAAACAACAAAATGCAATCAGGGATATCTCTTATCCTAATACATATAATGTTTGCAAAGAATAAAACAAAAGACATGTTTAGGAATAAAAACTATTAAAAGCTTTAGCAATATTCCTAGAGACTAGAAGCCAGGGAAGTAAAGATACCTCCACAAATGTAACTTACAGGCTCAGGCGCTGCAGGTCCATCCATGGTAGCTTAAGGCCTGTAGGATACAATGACAAAAATCATTACGCTGCAATTATAATTCCCTAAAGAATGTAATTAAATGGAATTGTGACCTCAGAATGCAAGTTATCACCTAATGCAAAAACATGAAAATTTGAAGAACCAAAAAACAAGAAGAGTGAGAATCCTACTTTGTTTCAAACCAATAAAGAACAATGAAGGTATTCTACGAAGAGGGGAAAACAAACCCCAACCAGCAATTGAAGATCACATCAAACCCTACCACTTAAAAACCCTAACTCAAACCCCACTAACCTTTTGCTCTGCACCTGCTAGCGGTAAGAATAAAATTTAAACACTGTCTTTTGAATAGAAGACTTCTCACAGTGGTCTATCAAATTGAGAGAATAGAAGTGCAGCCTAGGTCCAGGCCTTAAGAGCTCAGAAATCCAGTACCATAAAGAAAATTATGGAAAACTGTGAAGAACAATATCTTGCAAGTAGATATCACGGGCAAAAATATAAGTAGTGAAAAATAATAGCATTGGCCTCTCAAAAGACTTCGTTTGAGAAAACCCAAGATCATCACCCAAAGCTAGGGAAAAACTAGTTCACAGGACGATAAATTTCTTCAAGCTGTAGAGAAAAAATAGATTCTACTGAACGATTAACCAATGAAAACTGATATATAATCCAGCTGTTCGGCTCCCCTTTATTAGGTTTATGAATCTCCGATCCGCAAAGCATTAAACATCATGAAACAACTAAAGATCTTGCTCCTTACCGCCTTTGACTGACTAAGCTTGTTAATGTTGTTGGAAGACCTAGAGAAGGATTCGATCACTTGATTCATAGAACCCTTGCATTCCCAGTAGAGAGCACTATCATTTTTGCTTCTATTTTTCGATGTTAGGAGTGTTGATGAGTGAGGAAGCTAAACCCCAAATTTACTAGACAATTTGTGGGAGCATCAAATTGATGAGATTAAGAAAAAGATTTAATTACATCAAATGGCGTGATTTGAATTCTGAGATAGCTTCCTGCTTAAGAAAAAAAGACTAAATGATAACACATTGCCAGATCTCTAATACTCTGATAGAATGACAATTCACTATCACATAAATATTTCTACACATTTGGTAAGTAATACTATGTAATAATATTTTATTTTTATTTTTAAATTTTTAGTATTACAATCAATAATAAAAAATACCTAATCAAGAATTCTAGTCCAATAAACATTAAGAAAAAATATATTAAAAAAAAAAATAATATTATTTTATTCAACCTTAATATATCTGATGTTTTCTACCTTAATATATCTGATGTTTTATTTTTAAATTTTTAGTATTACAATCAATAATAAAAAATACCTAATCACGAATTCTAGTCCAATAAACATTAAGAAAAAATATATTAAAAAAAAAAATAATATTATTTTATTCAACCTTAATATATCTGATGTTTTCTACCTTAATATATCTGATGTTTTCTATTAAATTGATTTCAAACTAATTGTAATAGGCTATATTCTATTGAATTGATTTCAAAGTAATTGTAATACGCGGAACATAGAATCTAAAAAACAGAGCTTGTCTTATTATTATTTAAATCCATAAACATATTCTCAACCTTCGTCTTGCTACTCCACGTTACCGACATGTAATCTCCTCCTTTTGGCAAGACCGGACAAGGTTTCGAGGCCCTGGGTATGGTATTGGTCATTCATCAAAAGGCTCCGGCGCGTCTTTAATTGGTGTCAACCTAAAAAACAGTAAAAAGGCTCTTGAATGGACCCGTCAAAAAGTTGGTCAGATTATCTTGGTCTTAATGTCGGTGAGATTATTTTATCTGTGGATACTTAATATTACTCTGGGTAGTTACGAGAAATATGTTAGATGAGTTTGCCAAACGATATGTGTCAACCACCTTTAAAGCGCTTCGTGGTCTGTGCTTTTTCGTGATTTTCATTCGAAAATAATTAATGGTTTTTCGCCTCCGATGAGCTGTTGAAGGATCCGTTTCTGTCGGGGTCGGAAACAATAAGTATAGGAACCGGTTTCCAATAATTCTTCCGATTTATGCTTTGAATGTGTCAAATTCAAAATACTCAGTTCCCATCTCCCTGGATGTGATATTGGGTATTATTGGTTTGTACATTTTAATCAAAATATTCAGAGCCCATCTGTAGAATACTGTGTGTGAAATTGGGTGTTGTTGGTTTGCACATTCCAATCAAATCTGGTTCTAATAGACTGCATCGAGCTTTGTCTCAAGGAATTAACAGTGTCAGTGCAAGAAGTTTGGTCGAAATATAAAGAAGATGCATGGCAAAGAGGGATCTGACAAAGAAAGTTCGGAATTTAACTCGGAAGAGCTGGTTGGAGCCCACTATGGCGGATGGGTTTTTCATCTTGGAGCGAACACCATCGGCCGCCAATTCTGTCATCTTCGGTATCTTCTTATCAAGGGAAGATATGTGGAAATGTACAAGCGTGATCCCACTGAACACCATGGACAGGTAAGTAGTCTCCCGCTAAAGCGAACTTATCCAATAGAGTTTGTTCATTATTTGGAACTTGTTTCTGTGAAAACCCATAGACTCTAGAATGATAAAAGGGATCAGGCGCTGTTCCATACATATAGGATTATAGGCAGAGTGAATTATCATAAACTATATTAGGCAGCGGTCGGATTGTTCAATGTTGGCCTGAAAACGGATGCCGTTGGTTGTTTCTGATGAGACTGTAGAGAATCTAGATAGTTTCTGCTGAGACCTATGTTTTTTTTTTTTTAAATAAAAAAGCAGGACCTTCTATTCAACCAAACAACTTATACATAGAGTTACAGAAAAGTGCCATCCTTGCATGTAAAGGACAAGCGATGGGCAACAACCCCCAAAAGGAATTGGGGGAACCACTGATACAAGACTAAGACGCTAGACTAAGACCAGAAGAAGGGATCGATTCATTGAGTGGACCGACCAAACCCCATTCTCCCCTTTTTCTTCCTAACATCAATCCAACCTGTGGAACTGGTAGGTGCAGTCGATTTCTCCACTACAGCCAGATGATTGGAGGGAATACCATCGTTGCGACCTGCATGAACTGCAGGTGCTTCCTTATCACTGTCTGAATGCTCTGATTCGTGAGGACGTTTTTGAGCCCCTGGAAGCGGAGCTATGGCCATGATAGTATCATTTGGTTCAGCATGTGCAGGGGGGGAAACCCCTGATTGAGATGTGGGATCCAAAGCCTGAATTTCTGTTGCTTCTAAGGGTTTGAGAACTGCCTCCTCCGTTGGTTGCTTCTCAACTGGCGGGGGCTGAACTGGAGAAGAAGAAGACTGAGGTGCTGAAGAAATTTTATGATGCTGTTTGCCATCCGCCGGGGGAGCCAATCGACTTTTGCGAGGTTTGGTGTCTTGCCACCCATTGGCCTTCTTCTGTGTCCCAAAGGGCTTGGGTGGGGTGGGGGAAATGGGACAAGAAGCTTGGAGATGCCCTGTCTGATGGCATGAACGGCACCTGAAGGCCGTATTCTCATAGTCAAGCAACTGCTCATAAGGGTCCTCCTCAGTCCCTTCAATGAAAATCCTATCCGGAAGCCCTTGGCTGAGGTCAATTTCAACACAAATGCGTGCATAAGTGATGATACCCTTCATCAGACGATCTTTGTCAATTTTGATAAACCTTCCCAGTGTATTGCAAATGGTGAGTAAAAAATCAGGAGAATAAAAATGTAGAGGTAAGTTGGGTAGTCTTACCCAGATCGGAGTCCGCATGGTATTCATAGTTAGAGGGTTAAAAGAGGAAAACCATGGCTGCATGGAAAGACCAGATCTGCCCTAGAACCACGGCCCTTGCTCTAACACTTGTTGGCGATCCTCATCTTTGGCGAAGCAGACAATGAAGAAGCCTTTTGAGCAGAGGAACACTTCTAGATCTGGCGCCCATGTCTTGCTGATCCAATCTTTAAGCGCCGAAGCAGAAGGCCATAGACCGTTGAAGTGGTAGATGAGGGCCCTTTGCTCATAGATAGAAGCATAGGCAAAAACATGGGGGTCTTCTACCTCAGTCGTAGGAGGTTCTGTGGATTGCTACAATGAATGCAGATCCTGAAAGTGCCTTTGCTCCAAGACCTGCCGCTTTAGATCTAGATGGAGCCTCAAGCCCAGTTTTAACTGCATGTTTGTAAGAATGGGGGGGAATGGGAGTAGGAGCCCCACCCCTCAGCCTAGTTACAAGCGACAGTGTTGCATTCTTCATATTCCCCAAACTCTGAAGCCGAACATCATCCCCAAGCTGGCGTCCCTCATAGATTAGCCTTTGAAAACATGGTGAAATCCCAGTTACCTGATAGATCTTGGTTTTGAGCCTGCATACACTGTCAAATGGAAGTGCGTGCAAGCATTTTGTCGAGCCATCTAGGATCCTCACGAAAAGAGGAAAACTAGCAACGTCCTCTGACTTAGCCGTGGTCAGAAGAGGATCCTTCGGCCAATAGCTGGAAAGAAAAATGGGCGTGGACGCATCATGCTTTGGGGCAGGCTGAACGGTCTCCTGAAAAACGGAAGCAACATCACCGATCAGCAAAGCACTGTAGGGTTCTGAGGCCGGGAATGGCTCAGGGTGAGACGACGGCGGCATCCCAGCTGCGGCCAAGCGGCCCAGAGGCCCTGCGGCGGCTAGGGCTCGCGATAGGGTTCCCATCACTCAACCCTCCTCCTTCCGACCGAATTAACAAATAAATTACTATTTCTAACACTTTCTCTTTACGCCTTCTGCTGAGACCTATGTTGGATTTCAGAGATATGCATTGATTATCCTATGATGTATTTGCTTGGATTACTAATGGAAATTGATGTTCATGTGGCTTCCCTTAAATTTTTGTATAGATGATTGAGTGAATGTCCTTGTTTTACATTGTGCGTGAAGTGGATGATGATTATGTTTATGGTTTCTGTCAACGTTATCCTTTCTTAATCATAAAAGGGTTTAGGCAACAACCTTCTTGGATGCTTCTGGTGAAACTGTCCTTTGGGATTGAGAAAATGCCAGTGTCCATGAAAGAATGCTAGACTACACTGATTGCTGGCCACTTAGAAGAACCTGCAGTCCATGTCTAGCACCAACAGGAGCTAGGGCTAGCTGTCTTCTCTTTTAGTGTTTCGAATTTGAAATTTTTGCTGAGCATGTTGGAAGGATGCCGAGTGGGGGGAGAAGATTCGTTTTGCAACACCTCCTCATAAGCCAAGGCTTGCTTTATTGCTGTATCAAGGTCTCGTGCGTTAAGGGCTTTGAGTCCTTGACACAACCTTTAATAGTGTCCTTTAATCCATCCATAAAGGCTGCAACTTTAGGGGCCTCTATAAATCTGTTGCTTAGAATTAATAACTTTCAAAATTTCATGATATTTCCTTTCAGATTGCTTAGCTGTCTTTATTTTATTTTTTATTTGGGATATGCTTCTTTTGACTATTAGTGCCATCTAATCAACATTGAAGCAAAAGGCCGTTGGCACTGGGTCCAAAAACTTTGTCCATCACGACGCCTGGCTAGTTTATGCAGTGGCTGGCCATGACAGTTCACGAGGGGCTAACAACTTGCATCCTCTGGTATGTTCTGTACCTACTGATTCCTCCAATCATAGGTGAATCCCTCCAATTTTAGTGCTGGGAAATTAATCATGCCTTCATTCATTTTGGTTGATTGAAAATATACCTCTAACTCGTGATTCCAGGTCCTTGCATGGACTTTTCTTTTGCCATCAAAAGCTGGGATTCCTTATTTATTGAGGTAAGGCTTGTTGAAGATCTTGTGCTGCAGTTCCCTCTACTCCATTGTCTTTAAGCATTCTTGAAGTTCGTATAAATCCTTGAAGGAGACCTCCCCTTGCAATTCTATTGAGTTAGTTTGTAGGTTCTCCAAGAATCCGTTATTGGATCCTCAAGTACTTCAGATTTTGGATCTGGTTTGACATCTTCATTGAGAATACAAGCCCCCCTATATTGGTCTCTCCTTAGGTTAACACCTCTGTTAAGAATGTAGAAACCTTTTCCCCTAGAATACTTACCTCTTTGCCTAGAAGCTTCTCCATTCTCATCTCCTCCATGTTGTCTTGATGATTGCCGACCCGTGCTTTAGTGAAATCCTCATGCCTTGGCCCTTGACATCATATCAATGTATCATGCATCTAGTTTGCAAATTTATGGATGTGATCCTTGTATCTAGATTCTATCGACATCTTCAAACCACTTTCCATAGCATTGGATCCATTGTTTTTTTCAACCATCAAGCACCATAGTCTGGTTTTATGCTATTGTTTGTTTGATTTTTTCTTTTAAACCATAGGTAGGCAGTGTTGAGGCTTTGAGTGCACAAGGGTTTAACAACAATCAGTGACCCAATGACTCTTCATCCTTGACAATACAAATGTTCATCACAGATTCATCATAGAAAACCTCTGGGAAATAAGATAATAATAATCTTGAAAGATGCCTGATCGACAACAATAACAAGCCTATGATAGAATGAAACCCGCTTTTCATTCTTAAAGTTTGGGCTTTAGGTTTTTAGTTTAGATCAGTGCTTTGCATTATCTTGCTTTATATAGGAACTGTTTTTGTGCTTCCACATTGTATTGGGGCTATTGTACTCAATCCCATTGACCTATTTTTGTGGCCATTTGTGCGACATTAATAACATTATCTTATCTTATCTTTCCTAACGAAACAATAACAATATAGGCTATAGTCCATAAAAATTCCTTGTCATTAACAAAGAACAAGTCATGTCCATGGCATTGTGTGCCATCAGAGATGCTCTTCCAACACAATACAATAATGACTACATCTTGACTGACAACTAGCTTCACCTCTAAGTATCAATGCTAAATGATCGTTAGACGGCTTTAAATAGCCTCTCCTTCAAATGGTTACATTTATTTCCTATTGATTGATTACATGGCATACTTCTAGAACATGCCCTCCTTAAAGTCCAACAACAATATTGGCTTTACATGTACAACTTAAAATTCAGGTTACACTTTCTATCCCAACATATCATTCGACCTTGAAATTCTAGGTGGACTCTCAACCACCTATCTTTCGCTGGAGGTTCATCAATGATTTTCAATGTTTCAATATTCAATGTACCAATATATCATTGTCTGGTTCAAAGTTTTGTTGCTCCAAGTCTTTAAGCTTGTCTTCTGTGTCAAATGTTGTGGTGCACGTTGAAAATTTCGTCATGTATTTCATCTGCAAAATGTTGTGCTACATGCTCCAATGCTGAAAATAGGTGTGGCTAAGATTTGCCTCTAAATGGATGTCTCTTTGTTGTTGCTACCTGAAACCAGTCTTCAACATTTTGCAACAAAATATATGCTCATAGGTTGATTTGTGAAACTCATGGCCATATTATGTTGCATTGTTCAACCAAAACCATGTGGAATTCACGTGCTCAAAGTTTTGTTGTTTCATGTCTAGAGTCTACTACCTGTCTACCCAAAATTCATATGCTTGGAGTGTCTAGTGCTTGCTATCCCGACACTTGCCTTAGTGTTTTCTCTACCTAGAGGTTGCTTACCTAGCTACTCTTGGGTAGTTAGCCTTCTTGCCCTACTTTGTCAATTTTGGATCCAATTAGATTTTGGATCTTGGAACTCTCTCTCTTGTGATCTCTTGCCACAAAAACTAGCACCCAAATGCAAGGACTCAAGAAAGGCTCTAGCTAAGTGCAACTATAGAAATAGTGTGATTGTCACCTACCACTATTTCCCTTCTTGTAATGGTTTGGACAAACCACTAAGGGGGGAATCCCATAAGCAACTAAGTCAGGAGATCTGGCAACTCACTTGGATTATTAATGGGTTGATGGCTAATGAGTTTATTAGTTGGAAACTAAGAGATATCAAAAAATTGCAAGAATTAACTTAAAGATTGCTTAATCATCCATAAACCATAAACCATCCATTGAGTATAAATTAGAAATGGAATGATGACAAGTTAGAAACGAACAACCCCAAATCATCTAGTGAATTTGCCAAGGAAACAAGAAACTTGTTGCAATAAGAAATGATCAATAACTTGTTAAATGAGAAGCATAATACACCATGCAAAATATGACTCATAGAAGTATTGATCAACAAAAAGGATTGCTGCTATGATGATGAGAGAAGCACATGTGTGAATTAACAATGAATAAGAAGCTGATTTAACCACATCAAAGATCCAATGTAACTTGTAACTTAATCTTGAAAATGATAAATATAACTTAGACAATATTGGACTGGTTTCTGTTGCTGGTTTTGCCAACAAAACCTGATCCTTTATTTCAGAAATAAATCAGCAACTTCATAGCAATATTTTCCAGAAAATTAGTGGTTGTAACAACATATATATTCCAGCAACTTATAAAATGAAATTGCATACAAAGTGCTGAAAAAAGAGAAGTAACTAATTGTTGAAAATAAAAGACGAGAGATGTGTTTAGTTACTTGCAAGTGTTATTAACATAATTGATAGATTACTTGTATGTTAACAACAACTACATTTCAGATCTGAAATTGTAAAGTAAATGAACCGTGTAAAACAGTAAAGATCTGAAAATAACATGTGGAAAACTTGTTTAAGAGTGCATGTAGTGATATCATGAATACAACTCCAAACAAAAAAGGTTTAGCTCATAAAAATTAAACAAAATCTGGCAAAGACCGTAAATCTCACTTTTACTTCAGATCATAACCAGTAAGTAAATGATTAATATTTCACCATGATCATGAATTAAAATGCAGCCCCGAAAATGGGGGTTTGTTTAGCTGTCCTTTACATGTTTTAATGTGTGAGCTTAAGTGTTAATTTCAAGATTTATCCCAAAAAAACTTCATGAAAAGATAAATGATGTATTGAGCTGGCTAAATGAGAGAAGGTGAATCTCTTGACTAGTGCCTATTGTTTAGTGGAAAAAAGATAAATGTTGTATTGGGCTGGCTAAACGAGAAAAAGCAAATCTCTTGACTAGTGCCTATTGTTTAGTGGAAAGGGCACGGGGTTAGTGGAGAAGTAAGAGTTCTTGGTGATCAAAGAGTAAGAGTGGGTAGAATAATTCATACCCTAGTCCTAGTCTTTGATAGCCAAGTATTATTTCTCCACTCCAATGAAGGACTTCAAAAGCTGAAAAATCCTTTAGTAAACTTGCAATCAAAGACTATAAAACTCACTACAAGAAGCACATATCATAAGCTGAAAATGTAGCTATCTAGTTAGTTAAACAATGTAGTATTATAGAAAGAGAGTACCTCAATCACCATGCAAGCTTACAACTTGAACAAAAGAAAACCATAGTTAGACATTCTTCACTAATGGCTTCAAATTTCTAAAATTTACCCACTACACTTAGCATAAAAAAAGTAGACAAGAGTAATAAGAACAAAATTCTATTCCTCAAGTTCTAGCAAAAGAAAACAATGAGAGTAGTCTCTCTTATATAGATGAGAGAGTTGCTAGATATTCTAATGAAAATAATAAAATATGTACAAGATATGATCAAAACTAGCAACCCTCGATCCAAAACCCTAACCTCTTTGTCCATGTGAAGGGGAGTGCAGCACTAGAGAGAGTGAGAGAAATAATGTATGAAATGATATACATCTCAGTGTGGTAGAATGCTCTAGAATATATGGTTAAGATGAGTAAATGCTAAGGCTAAAACCCTAGATCTTGATCAACCAACCAATACTATATGTAACAATCTCATGACAAGTCAAAACTAACAACTCTCTCTCCAAGATAAGTGGACAAAAGTTGTGCTATGGGTGAGCCCCCCCCACTCAACGCTTTGATCCCTAAGCACGCTCCTAGAGGGAGTGATCAAGAAGCACCCCTACGAGCGTGCTTCCTGATTGTTTCCTTTCGGGAGTGCGCTCCCTAGGATTAAAAAAAATGCTCCCTGCCAAAATTGGGAGCATCGCTTCCTCAATGCTCCCTCAACACTCCCAGGTCGCTCTCTCAACGCTCCCAGGTCGCTCTCTTAGTGCTCCCTCAATGCTTTCAGTGGCCAAAAAAACACTTCCTCAACACTCCTCCTTAGTGTTAGAGTTTGCACTTTAATTCAATTTAGTTAGATCTTTAAACTGAAAGACATACAAGCACAGCAAAACACAAAAGACACAAGAATTTTCCTCGGGGAAACTATAAAGGAGAAAACCCTGCAACTTCCTCAGAAATAGATTTGTCACTAGTACAATATCAATCAAGATGGAAAACCCAAAATATAAGATGTCTTCTGCAGCTCTCTCTTTTTCCTCCAGCGAACTTGTCTTCTCTCTCACTTGGTGCGAACTTGCTTGAGTGAGTGTGGTGCCAAATGAGAAAGTGACACTCTCTATTTATACTTTATGTGTGGGTGACCTAATTCCTCAATGGGGCCGACCTCACTGACCTAACTGGGCCGACCTCTCCTAGGGAGACTCAAAAATACAATTTACATTTGACCTTTAGAGAACTATTGCCCCGACTTACAATGGAGGTTTTACGTCGATATTCTAGTATGACCAAATACAATAATGACATCCCCGAACGGAGGAGAAACATCTTCGACGGAGGTACAATAAAAGTACAATAATAATATAATAATAAAATACAAATGAATATTTTTCAAAGTTACATTTACAACAACACTCCCTCTTAACTAGGAAGGTATTCTTGACACAGTCATCATCACTCTGGACAACGTCATCATCGCTGGATCATCATCAATGCTGGAACTGGATCATCATCGTCGTTGCTACAACAATCCTCATCTTGTTGATCATTGACTAGTGAAATCTCTCGAATCTATCCGTCATGAGAAGTTCTATAGAGCCATCCCTTTTTCATGCTGGATGTAGGCCTAGCTCTCATCTAGGTCTCCACGAGCAAGCCATCGAGTAGGTACAACCCAGGACCACACATTACATTGCCACAACAATCACCTGTGTCTCCTACTATCATCTCATCGTATCCAGATCATCTCATCATCACACACGAAGAGCAGCCCAGGTGCACACCTCATTTCCAACAGAACACCTGTGTCTCCCACCCAGTGGGTACAACCCAAGAGCATCCCAGGTGCATTACGTCTCTCACGGTCAGTGTGCGTCTTCAAACATTTGGATATAGCCCAGGAGCACCCTAGGTGCATTACGTCCGTATGGACCACTTGCGTCTTCCACCATGTAAGATACAACCCAGGCCCACCCCAGGTGTCTTTATGATCGGTGGACCTACCAGCATCTCCAAACATGTGGATACAACCCAGTAGCACCCCAGGTGCATTACGTCCCTATGGACCACCTGTGTCTTCCACCATGTGAGATACAGTCCTGGTGCACCTGCGTCTTCCGGTCTCATCACTCCCTCTTTCGAGGAACATCGATCTGGATAACACCAAGCCTCTCTCTGAAGTTCTCGAACTTCACTCTCGCTAACGGCTTGGTCAACACATCAGCTATCTACTTGTCTGCCACCACATACTGGAGCTTCACTGCTCCTCTCTACACCATATCCCGGATATAGTGATACTTGATCTCAATATGCTTCAACTTGTCACGGAACACCGGGTTCTCAGACAACTTCACGCAACTCTGGTTGTCACAGAAGATACAAGTCGCCTCAAGCTCGAGATCAAACAAATCTGACAGTAGATTCCAAAGCCATACTGCCTCACAATTGGCCGAACAGGCTGCAACATACTCTGCTTCGGCTGTACTCAGTGCCACACATGACTGCTTCCTGCTAAATCAGGAGATCATACCGGATCCCAAACTGAAGCAACATCCTGAAGTGCTCTTCCTATCTGTGGCACTGCCTGCCCAATCCGAATCAACATAACCATGCAGGTTAATGCTCTGATTCGTCTCATATTTGAGCCCATACTCAATTGTACCCTTCAGGTACCTCAATATATGTTTTGCAGTCGTCAGGTGAACATGTCTCGGATCTGTCAGGAATTGGCTCAAAGTGTTCACAGCAAAACATATGTCTGGTCTAGTGTTCGCCAAATACATTAACGAACCAATCATCTGCCTGTACATCGTGGCATCAACTGTCTCTGAAGAAGCGTCACATAGTAGCTTCAAGTTCGATGCCATAGGTGTGGCCATTGCCTTGCAGTCCATCGTTCCAAACCTCTTTAGAATCTCCACTGTATACTTTCCTTGACCAAGGAAAATCCCATCCGCACATTGCCACACCTCCATGCCTAAGACGTAGTGCATCATTCCCAGGTCCTTCATCTCGAACTTTGCGGCAAGCCTTCTCTTTGTATCTGCAATGAGCTCATCTTCCCATGTTACAAACAGGTCATCTACATATAGTAGTAGTATCATTGGTCTTCCGCCCTCAACCTTGAAGTAAAGGTTGGAATCTGCTTTACTCTTGGTAAAGCCTAAGCTCATCAGAAAGCTGTTCATCCTGCCGTACCATGTCCTGGGTGCCTGCTTCAATCCATACAAGGCTTTCTTCCACTTGCACACATGAGTCTGTCTGTCATGCGTCTCGAATGCCAGTGGTTGCTCCACATACACTTCTTCTTCAACTACACCATTCAAGAATGCTGTCTTGACGTCTATTTGATGTACCTTCCATTTCATTACTGCAACCAATGCAAGTATAGATCTGATGGAAGTGTATCTTGCTACAGGTGGAAATGTCTCCTCGTAGTCTGTGCCTTCCTTTTGGGAGAAGCCACATGCCACAAATCTTGCCTTGTGTTTTTCTATGCTACCATCTGCAGCATGCTTGATCTTGTAGATCCATTTCGAAGTCACAACAGACTTCCCTACTGGTCTTGGAACTATCTCCCAAACATCATTCTTCATAATCGACTGGTTCTCCTCGATCATGGCATCCTTCCATTCCTTCTTCTCTACTGCTTCCTCGTAGTTGGAAGGTTTTTTATCAATGATGTCATATAATAGGGCCACATAGTTGGAGTATGGTCTGGGTCACTTGCTTTCTCTATGTATCCCATCTGGAACACCATACTTCTTTGCATCTTTTTATTGCTTCATGTGCCCATGCTGCTGTTCTCTTGTGGGAGTTCTTCTGATGAGGTGGATCTACAGGTTCTTGTGGTTTTGCTATGTCGTGGTCTTCATGATCTTCTTGAATTGCTTCTTCCATAACTGTGTCTCTGGTTCTGGGAACTTTAGGTTCTTCGGTTTTTTCAACAGGTAATTTTTTTGATTTGTTGTATGTATGTTGAATCACCGTCATTTGTTCTTTAGAACAAGTCTCAATATTATTCTCTTGTAGGTGATGGTACACGATCTTTCCTACAAGTCAAATTCAGTTGCGTGGTTAGAAACATTTCATAATTTTCAAAACAAATTCTTATGCATAAAGACATAGGTCATGCAGTCATGAAACTATCTTAGCCAATGCTTCAACACAACATTCCTCCATATCCCGTATTCATACGGTAACTCTCTAGATGCCTTCCATCTCTACCAGAACATTATTAAGAGCGTGCACTACTCCCAACATGTTAGCAAAGAGGTTTCATTCTAGATAAGTAGCAATGGAATGTTGTACAGTACCATAGGCCACTTGCCCATTATTTGTATATTAGTAGTATTTTGTTCATCAATGCAACATGCATAATACACATCTAAATCTAGGAACATAAGTATGTACACAACTGAACAATATCATTTAAGTAATACAAGAAATGACAATTCAAATACTTATCTTTGTTTGGTTGTTGGGTGGAATCCCTCTTAATCTTTGCTTCCTTTTTCAGAAACTACTAGTGTCTCTGACAGTGTGCTCTACTTCATCGTCTGATTCTAAGGGCCTGTGCCTTTCTGGCTTATGATCAGAAATGTTGAGTAAGTATTCTACATTGTAGATCACTTGTTCTTTGTGTTGGAGTAGACTCTGTGTGTCCCTTCTTCTGCATCTTAACCAATGTTGAAATGGATGAGAGGTTCTTCCATAGAGCATTGATCTTTATTTGTTTTCCGGAGTTGAACTTTGTAGGAGCTTCTCCTACTTCTTTCATGTAATACTGAAAGTCATCTCTGGCTTCACCTTATGAGGTGGAACCTTTTGAATGATCTCTTGTAACTGGTTACTTTTATTTATTACAATACATATTCTTCATCACTTGAAGAATCTTCTTTTGTTCTTTTGCTTGCGGGTTCATCATCTTCTGCAGTATGTGCATGATGCCTCTTCCTGTTGAATTTCTTGGAGGATTCTTGGTTCCTGGGATAATTTCTCGAATAGTGTCCTTTATCATCACAAGTGAAACATCTGATACTAGAGAGATCTCTTCTAGGTCCATGATTCCTATTGGGCCTTCTGGATCTTTTGTGATGATGGTCCTCCCTCTTGTTATGATTTCTCTTTGTGTGAGCAGTTAGAGCTTGATCATCATTAGCTCCCATCTTCTCTTCTCTTGCTACTAGTCGAGCTTCTTCTTGGGTGCATTCTTCCCATAGTCCGCTGAAGGTGATTAGCTTCTTCCTAGCACATATTCCTTGAATGAATGAGTCCCATGATCTTGGGAGACCATTCAAGGTGGTCATTACAATTTCTCCTTCTTCTACTTTGTCTTCAATTGCTTCAAGTTGCTCCTTGATTTGAGAGACCCTTGTGAAGTAAGATTGCATAGTCTCTGAGTGTTGGATCTTTACATTCTTGAGTTGGTTCCTTAGAGTCATCTTCCAATTGATGTTCTTCCCTTCAAATATCTTCATCAAAGCATCGAACATCTCCTTGGGAGGCTTCAGGGATGACACATGAGGGATGAGATGATCTTTGATGGAGTTTGCAATAATCCTCTTGGCCTTGACCAAGTTCTTCTTGTGGATTGCCTTTGCCTCTTCTCCCTCTGGTTCTGGAACCTCCGCATTGACATACTTGTCCAAATCATTTTCTTCTAAGACAAGAGAGATTCTATACTTCCATGCTCTGAAGTTGTCAGCTCCTTCAAGCTTATCCTTAAGCTTGGTGTGATTTGTCATTTTGAAATGAGAACCTCAAATGGAAATAGCAAGGAATTAGTTCTTACCAATTTGAGATGCCCAACCTGGTTCTGGAGCTGGGCTAACCTAGGGTTTGTCAGAGAAGCCATAATTTTCCAAACTTGGAATTTTGAACTTCTGATTGGACAGGAAGATGTGTCTCCTCAAGGCGAGTTGTCCAGTGTACTCCTTTGTCTGGATTGATGGAGGAAAACCCCAAAAGTTTGATGCCCTAGTTTTCTCCCGGCACCAGTGACTAGGTCAAAAATGAAAATTTTTCAAATTGAATGATGCTTCTTCCAAAAGATGTGCCCTCCTAGGGCGAGTTATCCTAGCCCTCTTTTTCTGATGATCTGTGGAGAGAAGACCTTGAACTAGGAAGCTCTAGTTTCCCGCTGCTGCACAATGCTTCTTTTCAGATTGGCTCTGATACCATGTTAGAGTTTGCACTTTAATTCAATTTAGTTAGATCTTTAAACTAAAAGACAGACAAGCACAACAAAACACAGAAGACACAAAGAATTTTCTTCGGGGAAACCATAAAGGAGAAAACCCCGCAACTTCCTCAGAAATAGATTTGTCACTAGTACAATATCAATCAAGATGGAAAACCCAAAATACAAGATGTCTTCTGCAACTCTCTCTCTTTCTCCTCCAACGAACTTGTCTTCTCTCTCACTTGGTGCGAACTTGCTTGAGTGAGTGTGGTGCCAAATGAGAGAGTGACACTCTCTATTTATACATTATGTGTGGGTGACCTAATTCCTCAATGGGGCTGACCTCACTTACCTAACTGGGCCGACCTCTCTTAGGGAGACTCAAAAATACAATTTACATTTGACCTTTGGGGAACTATTGCCCCGACTTACAATGGAGGTTTTACCTCGATATTCTAGTATGACCAAATACAATAATGACATCCCCGAACGGAGGAAAAACATCTCTGGCGGAGGTACAATAAAAGTACAATAATAATATAATAATAAAATACAAATGAATATCTTCCGAAGTTACATTTACAATAGCACTTAGCTCTTGCGGATTAGAGGCACTTTGTTTTTTCTCTTGCTTGTGGGAACCAAGACAAGGTTCCAATCATTGGTTTAGGCATGGCTAGGGTTCCTTTAGTGGATTAAAGAACTCACTCACTCCATTTGCTCTCATTCTATTTCTCATTTCATTCATTTCATTCCTCTCTGCTAGGGTTTTGAGTCAGTTGTTTGCTGATTGTTAATGAGCAAATTTGTGAGAGCCTGGAAGGGAGATTGAAGGCTGCCATAGTTACATTCAACCACAATTGGAGAGTTAAAGAGGTAGGCTCTAAAGCCCACTCTTAATTTGTGTAAAAAAAATCCATTATGCTGAATTTGGAATGTTCTCATCTACTCTTTCCCATTTCTCTTTCTCCATCATTCTATTGCAGGCAACAAGTATTTCTCATCTTGAGTCAAGAAGCATGATGGCTATGTGGTTTTTCCTTTTGGTTCCATTTCTAATTATGATGGTGGTATTGGGACGCTGAAACACCAATGGTGAGGAGGAAGAAGTAAATAGTGGCACATACTGTGGAGAGGAGGAAGAAATGGAAGGGGATGATAATGAAGCTAACAATGATTATGGAGTATGGACAAAATGAAACTTCAACACCCTTGTGCAAGTATGTGACAAGACTTGGGCGAGGGAAAGAGGGTGGAAGCACAAAGTTTATATGCCCCCATTGTATTAAAATTTACACTGGTTCATATACCCATGTGAGAAAGCATCTATCCGGGATTATGCCATGGGATGAAGTTAAGACTATAGGAGTCAAAACTTATGATCCAGTGCCAGTGAAAGAGAGAAACAAATACAAGAAGGAAGAAGAGATTACTCAAAACAAATCCAAAAAATCAAGGGTTGAATCTGAGACCTCAAGATAACATAGCATGTATGGTGGTCGATCCCCATCCCCCCATGTTAGTGGATTCTCACCTATGTATAGAACAATATCAAATTTCCTTGGCCAAGGTTGTAGGGATGATGTGGATGCAAAACATTTTAGGTTTCTCTATGCACGTGGTCTACCATTCAACGTTCTTCACTCACCCTATTGGCATGAAATGGTACAAGTCATTAATGGTGCCCCTAAAGGATACAGGAGCCCCAAGTATGACAAAGGTAGAACCATGGGACTTGACAGGGAAAGAGCCAAAATCCATAACGCTCTAGGGAATTTAAAAATGATTGTAATGAATATGGGGTATCCCTTCACATTGTATTCGATGGGTTAGACAAATGTTAAAGGCATGCCATTGATAAATATTCTTGGTGTGTCTGCTAGTGGTGCAGTCTTCCTTTCATCCCATGACTACTCAGATCGCTGCAAGACTGGTATTAATATTGTAGAACCTTTACCTAAAACCATTCAAGAGATTGGGCCATACAATGTCATTAAAGTCATCACCGATAATGCTGCTAATTGTAAGGCAACATGAGCAATCATTGAGGATATGCACCCTAACATATTTTGGTCAGGGTTTTGGTTCACACATTGAACCTTTTGATGCATGATATGGTTAAGATGAAGGACCCTAATTATAGATGGATTGGTGCCTTGTACAAGGGAGGGTAGAAAATGATAAAATTTATTATCAATCATAGCATGGCCCACCACATTTTTTGCAATCACTCTAGGTTAGAGCTACTGAAGATTGCAAAAACTAGATTTGCTAGCTACTACCTCACCTTTAGATGACTTTTAAAGGTAAGCAAAGCATTGGCTAGTATGGTCTTAAGTCATTCGTGGCAAGGTTTGAAAGATAGAGCTGCAAGGAAATCTGATAGACATGACTTTCAAGAGGTAGAGGACACTGTCCTTGATGGTAAGTTTTGGGCACAAGTTAGGTATGTTTTGTAGCTCATTAAGACCATTTATAGTATGATTCAGTTTGCATGTATAGATCAATCGATGACTGGGGATTTGTATGAGCAGATGGATAGCATGCTTCTCCAAATCAAAGACATTGTTGAGTAGAGAGATGCAATCTTGTATGATCATATTCATAAACATGTAGTCAAAAGGTGGGATAATTTGAATGTTCCACTCCATGCTCTAACATATGTCCTTACACCAAAATATTATTCTCCATCTTGGTTGTCCCAACCAACACCTGGGGGTGGAGTTAGGAGTAGGAGAAAACCACACACAAATCTAGAGGTTTTGAATGGGTATATACTTGCAATAGACAAGTTGTTCCATGATGAGGAATGTGGTTCGGTATAAAGGGAATTGAGCAAATACATCAGTGAACAAAGAGTCTTTGGTAACCTACATGCAACCAAAGATCGAGATAGGTTGAGTCCTATCGAATGGTGGAACATGTATGGCTCCTCTACCACATATTTGCATAAATTGGTGGGGAGGGTGCTTTCACATGTTGTTAACACTTCTTTTGCAGAGAGGCGTTGGAGGACCTACAACTTCATTCACAACTTGAAGAGAAACAACTTGAATGTAGATCAGCCATAAAGCTTGGTTTATGCGCACTACAACTTGATGTTGTTATCGCATTATTGTGATGTGGCCAAGAATGATAGAACATATTTGCCTTGGGACAATAATCTAGAGGAGGCTAATTTTGAGGATGGATCTATAGCATTAGAGCGCTTGGAGGCTGAACTATTGGGTGATCATGATGGTGGTCAAATTTATACAATAGAGATGCCACTCTTAACCACCAACAGGTTTCTAGATGTAGGAGCTTTTCCTTTATCTTCACAATGTCCAACAATCCATTGGGGCCATGCGACTACTTCTCATGTTCCATGAACACTTCCAGTTGCTCCTACTCTCGTTCCTAGATCATGAGAAAAGAAAATGGAAGTTCCTCGTGGCAAGAGGAAAGCTTAGTAGATAGTACTTTGTATTTAATATTTATTACGGCCTATTTTGTAAACATTATACGAGTTTAAGTTTTAACTTCGAAC
The DNA here is from genome assembly GCA_027924585.1 of Larix kaempferi. Classification (NCBI taxonomy): domain Eukaryota; kingdom Viridiplantae; phylum Streptophyta; class Pinopsida; order Pinales; family Pinaceae; genus Larix; species Larix kaempferi. The sequence continues at coordinate 66,613,717 of BSBM01000361.1, read as the reverse complement.
TCTAAATTTTGAAGCTACCTTTGGGGTTTAAATTGTTGATTGCATCTTACAACTCTTTGGTAATGAATATGATGCTCTGTTTCATTTCACGGTTGATGTTATCTATTAGAGTTTGTTGATGGCAAATATTATATGTTGAAACTTGAAGGTTGATGTTGTTGATGAATTGTCATTTGATGACAATGTTATGAGTTATAGATACTAGTTGATTGATGTTATATGTGTACCAAATGGTTAGATCTATGTTTTCATGTTCTCTATAGCTAATTTGACATTTTGCATGTTTTTTGAATATATATGCATCAAAATATATTAAAATATGTATTATATAAAAAAATGCTCCCAAAACGAATTTTTTTGCTTTTCACTCCCGCTCCCTTCCCTCCTTTCCGCTCCTGCTTCTCGCTCCTGCTCCCCACTCCTAACAACCTTGGACAAAAGAGAGGAGCATCCGACTAAGTCAAGTCAAAGTGACGAATGCTCCAAGATAAGGTGGCACATGTAGCAAGATTGAGTCCTTGATGTGCAATCAAGCTCCTTGATATGTGTGCCACATCCTTCAAGAGTGAAGAATGCATGATCCAAGTGTGCAACAAACTCCCAAAGGATTATAAAATCTCTTCCAAATCATCAAGGAGGGTTGGCCCTCTCACAAATGTCAAGAAGATGAAGGAGAATGCCTCCAAAGGCTCCAATGTGTCCATGAAGAAGGGGGCGCATCGTCTAGGAGGGGACTTCAAGTCATCTATCGAGAATCAACCAAATATTAGACAATATAATATACTAAGTTGCTAGGAAACTTGGGTATGGGGATGGGTGCAGGGACGGGGACACCACTTTTTGAAACAGGGGACTTGGGTACGTCAGGGGTACTATATATATATATATATATATTTATAATTATAAATTTATAAATTATAATACATATGAAATTTAAATAATTTTCACTCTACATATATATTTATGTGCATCCATATGAATCCAAACCATTATACACAAATATGCAAAGTTTCTCATGTATATAGAAAGGGTGGATACAACTAAAAAAACATTAAGTGCAATCCATATCTGACCCAAAATACATAAACAAAGAGGCTAAATGGCCTATAGATTCCAAAAAACTTAATGCTACACCAAATAATTACATATCATGATCCTTGCCTATATTGGGATCCTATTCATCAATAATACCCTGCGCCTCCTCTCTCTAGCCCTTGCCTCTACCTTTAATCTTGATGTTGGTCCTCCAAGGACATTAGTCAGCAGCCTACAGTTTTGATGAAACTTCCTAATCCAAGTGTTAAAATAAGGTAGAAAAAGCTTCTCATGCTTAATAAGTGATTTTCCTTGAGTGAAGGGTACATTTTTGTTAAGGTAATGACAAAGGAGTTCAACAATAAGCACCACCAACATCAAGGTACATAGAGAGGTTAAATGCCAATCCCATACCCTCATGCGTGATAGAGTCCAATGGAAACATTGCAATCTTGAAATCCTAAAAACTGTTAAGTTTGTTGGATTTTGAATGGGATCTAAAATTATATTTTTTACATATGAAGTCCAATGAGGTTGGATCCACTCTCAAACATCCTGAAAAAATTAATGGCAATTAAAAAATTAAGGGAATGTCACTTTTACTTTAAGGATTTAATATTACTATTTAATATTATTGACTTTAATGTCACTTGTACACAACAGGTTGGGTTCGTACCAAACTAGTCCCTAGGTGTCCCCAAAACAGGGCCACCCTATACAAAACTGGTCCTTGGGCGTCCTAGGCATCCCCAAAATAGGGGTACCCCATCCCCTCTATAGTCAACATCCCCTGAATCCGTGAGAAACGTCTCGGGTACTTTGACCAAGTTTCGGGTACGACAGGGTGCGGCAGAAACGTCTCGGGTACTTTGACCAAGTTTCGGGTACGACAAGGTGCGGCGGGGTATGTGGGTACCGGGTATCCGATACGTGGGTACGGGTATCCGGTATGGGTACCCGTACCCTACCCCTGGGTATGGGTACCCATGCTACTTAGATAATATATGATTTAGGAAAATACTATCTAGTATGCAAACATTAACATAAAAGGTTTTCAAGTGCACTTTTCTAATTAACTCACTCACTTTTGATTAATTATCCCAATAACCTTGGAATTACAATGGTGCAACTATAATTGATCCAAATTTTCATGTTACACCCTTAAGACTAAGTGCATTTCCTAAGCTTCTAAGCAAGGTGAAGGTAATGAAATAAATTTGATGTTAGTGAGAGGTGTTTGCATATTAACTATCATAGGAATGTGTTTTAGTAATAGGTCAACCCCTTAGCTTTCAAGAGCTAGGGGTTGATGACTTTTCTTCCATTTGTGTGACTTGGAAAGGAATAATTTTCTTCTTGAGTTACCCTTTCCTTGCACTATTATTTATGATATTTTTATTTTTGTATTTTTGTTTATTTTTTATTTTTTAGCAAGTCCCTTTCTTTGTATTTGGATTTGGTAATTTGGGACATAGGGATTGTGGCTTTTGCAAGGGGGCATAACTCATATTTATCATTTAGCTCCATTTCCCTTAGAGTACTTTGGCACTTTTAACTTTGACTTAAGCACCATACATAGGAATAGTATATAAAGACCTTAGAAAATGACCTATATTATGTTAATTGTGAATGAGGGATATGATGGAAATGGGTGAAATGGCTAGTGAAATGATATGGGGGATGAAAGATGGCTAGGTGAAATGTTATGAATGACATGAAATGAGTGTTACACTTTCTTAAATTCCTAGGGACACACCTTATTCGCAAGGTCATACACTTAATTTAATGAAGAATTATAACCACACCATGATGCTTCCTTAGCTATGAATAAACAATCTATGATACATGAGCCATTATAGAGTAACACCATAGACCCCCCTATTGTCATTTCCACACATAAGAAAGCATTTACCATAAGTCAAGTAGAGAGCATATGTCGTAACACTTGTCTATACTGAATGTCCCCATTAATCTTTGGAACATATCATTGTGGATTGAGCAAGCTGAATGTGTCTTTTCCAAGTGTCCATGGGAAAACCATAGATCTCATCTGTGGAACTAGTGGATGTGATGGAAGATCACATAAGAAATACTGATCAAGTCACCCCATACATGTCAAGGGGTAACGTTGTCCTTCCATTAATTCTGAGTAGTCTCTTCCTAGGCACACACTTTGTGCACCAAGGGAACTCGAGATGTCTTCACTTCATATCATGGTCATGCCTTATCCTTTCAGTTTAATCTTCATATCAATGATTTTAGTCCATTCTCTAGTGTCCTTTCGTTGTTTTCTAGGTGCCATACTCAAACTTTATTGCATGATTGAACCTTTGAAGTTTTTAACTCCTACCCAGTAAACCTTGCCAACACTTTGAACTTTTTCCCAGGATTATGGTCTCTTCTCCTTATGTAGTTTGCACTTTTTGTCCATTGTTTTCCTTTGGCTTTTTTTGGTCTTTACCCTGGTCTTATTGCATGCAAGTTCACCCTTGGTTGTAATTCTTGACATGCCATGCTATATGTGCTATAATTAGCCTTTGCATGATTGAACCTATGAAGCCTGCAACTCTTGCTTGATTGGCCTTGCTAGTGACCCAAATTATCTTCTTGGAGTCATGGTTTTATCTCCTTGAGCAATTGTGTTTCTTTTCCATCATTTTCCTTTGGTCATTTTTTGATCTTCTTGTTTTCCTTGCCATCTACTTGTTCTCTTCATTGGTTGGAAATTAATAAAATTATCTTATCCTCGTTCATGGTAATCTCATAGTTGGGTCCAGTGTGTTCGGGCTTTTCCTTCTTCCTCACGCACTAGGGCCAAGTAGTGGACCCTCTCTATATCTAGAGTTGGATCAAAGATGGAATAAATTCCTTCTTGAAAATAGCCTTATAGGTTGTCTCCTTCGCTAAGTATGGAACTTGTTGTTGTAATAGCTCTTCATATCCTGTAATGTACCCCAACCGGAATTCGGGCACTCTAACTCAAAAACTCTGATGTTCTGCTGCTACAGCTCTGATAAATCTGCAGCAAGCTTATGGTCCACTTCTAGGATGCCAAAATGGCACATTAACTCCAAAGGTTCTTTAATAAGTACTAGGAGGCTTGTGTCTTGACTCCAGAAGGATTGGGATGGCTTGGAGATGCTTGGAGTGGCTCTAGACTATGTTTTTATAGAGTATGCAGACTACAGAATAACAATTACAGAGTTGGAGGGGTCCAGGAGAGGTTTGGAGGGACTTGGAATCGAATTGGGAGTGTAGGACAACACAGGGTAGCGATTTTCAAACAGATGGAAGGGGTAGCTAGGAAGGTCAATTATCTGTAAAACCACTTGGGATGGATTGTACAGAGTCTCAAGTTTCTGCAGCAACTCACAGAATGTGAATTGGATCTCCTGAGATGAAGGTATGGCTATTTTATCGGGAGCTAGTCAAAATTGACTAGTGAATGAGCAAGGGTGTGGAAATTGGGGATGGATGGAATGGATTTTGATAGGTAGGACAGAGGCTCTACAATATGTGGCTGTAGGTGGTTTGGAAAACTTATATCACAGAGGTTTGGAGTCCATACATTCAGCAGTGGGCACATTCTTTGGGTAAGTCACGCCCGGGATGGTCCTAAGACCACGTAGTTTCAGTCCCCGGGACTTCTGTGGAAACCCAACGACTCCTGGTGCTTCATCGAATGTATCTAGACTCTGTTACAGTCCTATCTGCAGTAGGAGACACTTAGTTCAGAGTTTCGGAAGTGATTTTGTGATTTGGGGTCACTAGGAGAAAAACTAGGAATTCATGACAGCTCAGCTAGGTGTTTTCCAACTCGACCCAAATGTTGCATAAGCCTCACGAAATGATTGAATATCGACCCTTGGGCCGAAATTTTTGGGTCGCGAGAATTTACGAGAGAGATTTTAGGGTCGCGAGAATTTACGAGAGAGATTTTAGGGTCGCAAGAATTTAGGGCCGAAATTTTGTGGTTGCGAGAATTTAGGACCGCGAGAATTTAGTGGCGGGTTTTTAGGGCCGCGATAATTTAGGGCCGAAATTTTGGGGTTGCGAGAATTTAGGGGCGATGTTTTAGGGCCTCGAGAATTTAGGGCCAAAATTTTGGGGTTGCGAGAATTTAGGGCTGCGAAAATTTAGGGCCGAAATTTTGTGGCCGCGAGAATTTAGGGGCGAGATTTTAAGGAGGCCAAAAAATGAATTTTTTTATTTTTTATTTTATTTTTAGGGTTTTTGTTATAAAATTGCAGACCTAATTCTAACCCTATTTCTACCATGAAAATGCAAAATTACACATGAAAATGCAAGTTTAACCTAACAATAATATTTACAAAAATTCAAACTATGGTTTGATGTAGAGAAAATGGACAAACTTAGGGTTTTAATGGATGCTACCCCAAAGACAAGCCTTCCTCTTGGAAGTAATTCTCCTTGCTACTAGGTTAGGGCTTCTTGAAACAACCTCTAGGGTTGGTTTCAAGAGTCTAAACTAGGGCAAAGTTGGAGCTCCAAGGCCAAACTTTGTGAAAACCTCCTCTTGGGAGCGTTTTTAGTATGCAATGCGGATAGAATAGTAGGCAAAAGCCTTATTCAAAGATAATGTAGCCCTAGGGCTACCATTCAATCATTCAAGATGCAAAATTGACCTACCTACCATTCATCAAGCAAACCTTAAAAATGTAAAAGACTTACTTGAGCATGGGTTATTCCAACCATTCTAGCATCCACAAAGCATTAGCAAGACAAAGAAAGCATCCAACTTCATCCAAGAGCAAGAAGAATCATCCCTCCAAGAGGTACACATCACTTCATAAGGCCCTTCTAGGGTAAAAGAGTAGCATAATGAATTTTATCCCATAAGTTGTGTAAAAATGAAGTGAGGAGATTGTATTTATATGATCTCACACTCACTTTTTACAAAATAACCAAGCCTACCTGCTTTAAAATGTCAATTTAAAATTAAAACATGTCAACTTAAAATTATAACATAAAATAATATAAAATAATCAAATCTGTGGGTAACTTGGGGCATTTCACCAAAGTTCACCCAAAAGTGACTAAAATGATTGAAAATGAGCAAAATACTCCAAACTGAAGGTTGGAGTAGGCAGGGGGGGCGGACGCCATGCTCCATCTAACCCCAACGGTAGTGAAAATCCCTCAACGCCCTCCCCAAATCAAGCAATGTAGGCCTGGAAGAAGGATGACGTCATCATCAAAGACAACCAAGGAGAGAGGGCGCTGGTAAATTGGAGGACCAGGAGAGTGTGGATGGTGGCCTGGAGGAGAGGCATGAGCCTTAGTGTTGATGGAAGAGCCACCAAAATGATAGAACAAGGTGGGGGTCATGTGATCCAGTGACCCACCTCTGGAAGCCCCAAACACCAACCTCAAGGCTTCAAGCCCTTTCATGAGGCAGTCAACAATGCCACTAACCCATAGTACTCCCAGGAGAGGGACCAAAGGATCTGGCCATAACCTCCACTCAGAAAATGATGGATAACACCCCTCCTGGTTAATAAAAAAATGACACTCTCTCCTTGGGGCACATCTGAAGGTGTGCTGGTACTGGTACCACGAAACACCTCCCTAGTTGCACTCTTTATCCTTTGTTACACAAAGCTTTCTCATTTTGTAGAGTAATCATTGGGGTAATGAACCATGAAAAGAAAGGAGCATAAATAGAGGAAATTTTTCAAAGGAGTTGAAGTCAAACACTCGTAGAATCAATTGATCAAGAGTGAATGATGAATACTCACTGTCGAAGGCAAATTTCATTTATGAATTGAGGCTTTATTTCCTTGATACCGGAAGGTCATTCGAGTGGGCTTGAGCATTCTTGCCACTTCATCCATTGACATCGGCTCTTGCCTTGGAGGATTGCAAATCCATGGCCACACCTATGATCACTAATTTGAAGGTCACTACTTTAGATTCAGATATGGTGGATCTCACGTTCTATAGGCAACTGATAGGTTCCTTGGTGTATTTGGTCAATATTAGGTCAGATATATGTTTTGTAGTGAACACCTTGAGCCAGTTCATGGTGGGGCCAAGGCAGGAGCATTGGGTAACAACAAATCATGTGCTCATATGCTTGAGGGGTACAATGGAGTATGGGTTGAGATATCTTGGAGATTGGTGAGGTGAAGTTGCATGAGTTTATAGACTCAAATTGGGCAGGCAATGCATCAGACGAGAAGAGCACTTCAAGGTGTTAGTTTAGCTTGGGATCAACAATGATATCTTCGTTCAGTCGGGAATCAAGATTTAACCGGGAGCAGACTTCCCTAGCACTTAGCTCAACATAGGCAAAGTATATGGCAATGAGTATGGCTAGTTGTGAGATCATCTGGCTTCGCAAGTTGCCAGCAGGTTTATTTGATCAGGTGTTGGATCCTATGGTGATTTATTGTGATAATCAGAGTTGTATCAAACTCTCTAAGAATCCAGTTTTTCATGACAGATTCAAGCACATCGAGATCAAATATCACTTCATTTGAGACAGGATTCAAATGGAGTAGTGAAGTTTTAGTATGTATCCACAGATCAACAGGTTGCTGATATTCTGACCAAACCCTTAGCAAAAGGGGGGTTTGAAGCATTTAGAGACAAACTTGGATTGGTGCAGAATTCCTTCCTCACTAAGAGGGAGTGTTGATGTTTGTAGCTCGGACAGGAACTTCCGCATAGGTTTAGTGTCACATGTGTGAAGTAGTCCAAGTCAAATCTATTTTATAATTCACATTTAGGGGCAAACGTGTGTGAAGTAGTCTAAGTCAAATCTATTCTATAATTCACTTTATTTATAAAATCTTTTAATTAGTTGTTGCGTCGCCGTCTAATAAAGTGTAATTTTAATACACTAGTGATTTAGACTAATCTCAACTGTACATTTCACTGAGAGATTAAAGTTTTGGCTAAAGTATAAAGGCAAGTCAAGGTAGAGGGTTAAGACACATTCATTATTTCACTCAAAGACAGTTTGGTTGGGCAGATTTAGAGCACTAGAGAGGAGCCAATTCAGCAACCAGGCAGAGGACAGTGTGCAGGTCAGAAAATGACAGGTCCGTACCGTCGTACGAACAGATCCGTACAACTGTACGGAACAAGCCTATATATATTATAGCCATATGAAAGGCCTGCACAACAAGCAGCGAGCAATGGGCATTTTTCACAGTTTTGGAGGGCAGTTTTCCTCAGTTTAAGGTGTACAGATTTTGCCCTGTTTGAGTGTACTGTACAGCTGTTACTTTTTATAGCTTGTGGAGGTGTCCTTGTAAGTTTTGATTATTGAATGATAAGCTGATTTGAAGGACAAAATTCTTGTGTATTGTGTTTATGCTTCCACTGTTAATTTTCAGCTAGATGTGTGATTGTCGCATGTTCATAAATATTTATTTCTGTGGTTAAATAAGTTCAGATTTGATTTATTTAATTAAAGAGAAACATAGGACATCAGTTACCTAGATCCTGAAAATTTACAAAATGCCAGCTGGATATCCTTTCATTGTATTTAGCACTGTTTGGATTTTGTCATGTCATTCTGAAGTCTTAATATTTTTTGATTGTGGTGTTATGTGCTCTGTTTGCAGCAACCCATACGGAGAGGAGTGGCTAGCCAGTATATGAAGCTGGAAGATATGGGCATTAGGAAGATTGATGGTGGGGTATGTGATTACATCAAATTTTGAGCCTTTATCATATTGCATTTTTCATCCATCATGGAAATATTTGATGTATTACTGCAGAAATCTAATTAGAATTAATTGACAAGGGCTTGCTTTTTATCTTATAGGTGATGTATATTTGTTACTAGTTTGATTTACAATGCCATTGTTCTGGAAGCCAAAGTATATTTTGACTGCAGATCATCCTAGTTTCCTTTATTATGTATTTTTTTATATTCTCGGATTGAGGCCTGACTTGTTGCTTTTTATATAGGATCTTTATGTCTTAAGAATTTACAGCCGTTTGAATGATGCCAAAAGAGGTGAAGTAAGTAATTCTTAGCCCCATCATTTATTGAGAATTAGTGTTGTGTTCTGTCATGATTATCTGATGCCCTATTGTTTGGAGGAAACATTGAAAAAATGCCTTTCCATCTTCATGCCTGTTAAATTTACAGAATAGGTGGAATTGAGAAGACCTGCCTTGCCAATTGATTTGCAAGTTTTAGTATCTGCACAAATTGATATTTTTTGTTTTTTCACATTTTTGTATGCTTTTCCCGTTGTGCCTGGGGGCATATTTGTATGGGTAGCTCTTAATTTTTTTTGGGATGATTTATTGCATGTTCAGTTAACATATCACAAGGTCATCCCAGTAGTATGTTTTGTGCATAATGAAAAAGGCATTTTAGCTCTAATGCAATTTATCTTGTTTGCAAAGATTGCTTGTCGTACAGCAGGGGAAGTAAAGAAATGGATGGAAGCTTTTGAACATGCTATTCAAGAGGTACGTAAGTTCGTAAATGTCCAATTATTGCCTGCTTACAAATGCATTTTGTCATTATGCATTTCATATATTTTTGGCTGGCACACATTGATAGGACCATTTTGGGCATTTGCTGTCAGGAGTGAAGGTTGAGTTGATCTAGCTTCCTAATGGTTGGCTCCTGTCTTTTGGTGTTTTCACAACCTTCTACAAATGTTGCCCATGTTACCAGAAATTGGAAACTGGAAAATAGGAAATGTCAAAAGAATGAAAAATGGGGTTAGATGCTAAGTTGCTAGGGTACGCTGGCATGAGGACAGGGATGCCATTTCAATAAAATTAAAGCATGAAATGATATGATTTGTGATAGCCATTCTGTTTTTCTTCAACAGAAATGGTTACTTATGTTGAGATTAAAGGGCCACGGCTTAATCTGCATAACAGTACAATATAGAGCAATTGGACTCTGGAGTCTGGATTCAAACAGTACTTCCAAGAAACCCTTGAGACTGCTGATTGGCATAAAAAACCAAGTGTTTCTGCTCAGGATTTGGCACTGGTTGTTATACTGTCCAGAGATAAAGATAAAGCGACAAAACAAAGAGCCATTTTGAAAACAGAGAAATTAAACTTTATGATAGATGCTGGCTACTGATTTTGCTGCAATAGGATTAGTCAGAACTAGCACTGCTGCAAGAAAAGGGCCTTCATTGGATGCTGGCTTAGTTGATGAGTGTTATGAACATAAAAATAGCATATATTATAAATATAATTAATTATATTTAAGTAAAATATTATTGTAATATTGAAAAGGTGCCTCTATAAGGATATGACCTTATGTGGAAGGTCACCATCAAGCCTATATATACGAGGCCATTCTTATTGTACTCACTTATCATATTATTTATTCAATATATTATACATATACATACATTTACTTCATATATTTAATTATTAATTATTCAACTATACATTTCTGCTACGTAACATTGGTATCAGAGCCAGTCTTTCATAGTAATTTTCCAATAAGTGTAGAAGACAGACGAGAAATACAAGTTCTATTAGAAAAATTAATAGAGCGTTACAATTGTAGGGATGACAAGAACGAGGGTATCGAGAAAACAGAGGTTGAGGTTAAGCTTGATGGTGAGATTGCAACTACTTCTCAAGTTGATGCCGCTGAAAGGATTTCGTTGCCACCAACGCCAGTGGTGGGAATGTCAGAGATAACGTTGTGGTAGTGGCAGCGGCAAAGGCTCACGACAGGAAGGATTTGCTTCCATCTCGGGAGAATGATAATGGTGATAATTCCGATGCTATGTATTATGGGAGTGAATCACGTCCCGTAGATGATATACTGGAGCACGCCAATAAAATGCAAATAAAGTTGCACGAAGAAAAAGACCAGGACAATGACTACGAATATGACCAGGCTGGAAACATTGTCGCCGACGTCGAGTTGACCAAAAATGGTTGGCCTGCTGTCACGAAGTTGTTGATGTTGTGGGAGATGTGAGGTGTTCTTTCTAAGAAACATGCGCAGGGAAATGATGCCATGGGAAAGGGCATTGAAAGCATTACAATCAGTGCCGAAGACGACTAGGCTTTGAGCAAAAAAGATGCAAAGAAGGAAGCTGTGAAGGCAGAAAGGTTGATGGTTGCCACCGCTGCCTCAATCAGGGAGGATTTTGATCCCTCATCCGAAAAAGATGGTGACCTTCCCTCAGAAGCAAGTGAATTGCAAGAAATTGGTGGTTGGAAAAGAGCCAGAGAAGTGTATGTTAAATGTAAATCCTGGGGTTGTAAGCAAAGAAATGCAGACCCAATTGCCTTGTGGATACTCCGACCTTCTAAAAATCCAATTTGCTTTGCAGAAACAACCCAAGCAAGAATTGGCTTAATTCTCCAAGCAATGATTTTTGCTATAGTTTTTTAAATCATGTTGCACAATGAGATAGGCTTGAAGTCATTGAAAGTCTCTGGGTGGTCAATTTTCGGAATAAGAGACAAAAATGTTGAATTGATATTCCCCGGAACTCTGCCCTTCTTTCTAGTCTCCTCCACAACTCAAAGAATATCAGGGCCAAGCAAGTCAAAGAAGAAAATAAAAAAAATCAACCGCCCATCCATATGGACCTGGACCTCGATCATATTTAAAAGTATGCAAAACCCCTTTAATTTCTTCTAAACTGACCTGAAACAATTCTTCTTCCTCCCCTTCCTCCACAAGCCGTGGATATTTCTCAATCAGCCTCATAATCTCACCTAAGGGACAATGGTCTGGAGCTTTAAAAATGATGCCAACACAACAAGATCTTCAAAAGATCTGACCATCCTTCCTTCGCCATCATGAAGCTCCCATATAGAATTCTTAATACGTCTATAATCGACAAAATTATGGACTAATTTTTTATTTTTATCCCCACTAGCAACCTAGGTTGCATGACTCTTCATACTCCAATTCTGTTCTTCCTCCAACAACAATTTGACCTTTTTATTTTCCAGGTCCTTCAGCACCCTTAGATACTCAACCTCAAGATTACAAATCACATTCTTATGAATAATTCTTTGCATCAAGATATTGATTTCTCTAATACGACCATCCTGGAGCTGATAATTTTCAATAGACCATTACACAACAACATCGTTCACAAACTTTAGAGCTTCCGGAAATTGGGTACAAGCAAAAAGGGGAGATGATGGATCATGGGATTTCCAAAGACTACGAACAAGCTTGCAAAAATATTCATTTGTAGTCCAATCCAGATTGAACTTGAAAGGAGCACGAGGTTTCCTATCATCACCTTCAACCTCCAAGAACACCAGAAAGTGATTTGAAAACTTCATTGCACCAATCCATAACCTGTATCGAAAGAGGTTACACAAATTCTCATGCCATATAAATCTGTCAATTTTCTTAGAGATTGCCTGTGAACTGGCCCTATTATTTACTCACATCAGGCCATAACCTATAGGTGCTATATCAATTAAGTGGGATTTTTCCAATGCTTGTGTAAAAAACCATTGAGAGGGTTAGGTCTTGCACTACAGCCCCAAATCTCACTTCCCGAAATTGTAAAATTTAGATCCCCTGCCGAAATCAAATTGGATTGCATTAAATGGACGAGTTAAAAATATTAGTCCAAAATGGAACCTTACCTTCGTATGGTCCATAAATGTTTAGAATTGAGAATACCTTACCCATACTTTGACACTCCAGCTTTGTTACCAACCTTGAGAAAACAAAAAAGGAGTTAATTAAGAGGAAACCTTCCTTCTAGCCAGAGAGAATTCCCCCAGAATTCCCACTAGAATCGTTTGCCATAAACTCCCATCCAGGAAACAAAGCTTTCATAGACCCACAAAGAGAGAGACCCTTCCCCATCGTCTCTGAACTAGCAAAATATCCATCCTACTAGTAAAATTAATCTCCTGAGAGACACCTTCTGGGCCTGGCTCCCTAGCCCTCGTGCATTGGCAAAGAGAATAATCATTGAGAACTTGGAGGAGGGGCTATGGTTGCTCTAAGAACCCCAGAAATCATGGCTTGACGACCTTGTCTTATCACCTTGGATGCTCATTCTTGAGCATGACACAACTTAGATTTTCGTCCAAACCCATTTGAAGATTGGAAACCAACCGAGTCCATGCCAATTCGTGTTGAGAAATATGAAAATATCTCCCTTTAGGCTTACAAGGCCAAAAATTGTAAGCCCCCCCTCTCATTTCACTATGAGATGAAATCGAAATAGTCTGCGAATTATCACATACAAAGGCACTAAAGAATGATTGACCCTGCTTGCATATTTCAGCCCCCTCTCTAGGGACCTCCGGAAGGAAGCTCAAAGGGATACTTGGTGCAAGAGAATCGACAATAGAAGTTTCAATTCCCACACCATAGAGCGCATCAAACCCCACAAGATGAGTACCCCCAAAGATAGCTTGAAAACTTCGAGAGATATCTTTACAAAAAAACTTGCATACAGAAACAGAAGAGGGATTTTCCTTACCGAGCTTGTCGATAACACCATCTTTCATTGATGTCATGAAGGAAGACAAACCACGCCCTGCCATGTTGGCTAAAACTCCTAGATCAGGTTTTTGAACACTTTCCAAATTCACAGCGACATGGTTTCGAGTCATTGCAGTCGACAGCCGTAGTAACAACTTGGAATGCCGCATCCGAGAGAAATGGCACTTGTTTCTCAGACTCACTTCCACTTATACAGGAATGCTTCGACCTCTCAGACTTCTTTTGAAACGGGAGATCATAATCCGCCACCACACGACTTACAATATGGCATTGAATACATCAGAACGGGACATTATAATAATCCTGAATTTGCAAATGAGTCCTCTCTCCAAAACCAAATCAATGGCCTGAAAGAGACCTCCAAGAAGGTCCTGTTATCACCAATCTTGTAGTTGCCTCTACAGATGGATCCAAGGTGGATGGTAGAGGGGACAGACAACTAAAGTGGTGAACCAAGAGAGCCCTGGTTCCCAGATGGATGGTTGTCATGCCAACCAAGGCACTCTTCACTTCTATTACCAAAGCCAAGGTAACAAGAGGGAGACCTAGATCTACTCCCGATAGGAGAGATCAACCCAATCACTAGATCAGATTAGACAAAGTGAGGTAAGTAAGGTGACAGGTATGGAACCCTAGATTTAAGGAGACTAAGACACCGTGGAGGCTTAGAGATGATGTGACTTGATGAATAGATCTTAAGCACAGCGATTCAGAGATTAAGTATGATTCTAGGATTCAAAGCTAGTTTAAAATGGTCAAATTTAACTGCTTTGGGAAACGTGACCCTTAAAACAGGGAAAGTGTCCCAAAACGTAGATATGACAGTGAGGGCTTTCTAGCTATGCTTGATGAAGGGATATGACAATGTCAAAGTGTGCAAGCAACCAAACCGAGATCAAACCACAGGAAAATAGGGCAAGCCGGGAAAGTCGTGAGGGTAAGGAGAAGGCCAGTGCCTAGGAAATTGGGCCAATGGAGTCCCCAAGCATGATGCCTAGGAGAACCCACCTTGGGATTTACCCGATCTACAATACCCAGAAAGGATTTGCCAAATGATCAAGGGGTTTGATCAATAGAACTTTTAGGAGAAATTTAGTTGATTTTAAATGAGGGTTTTCAATGAAATTGACAGATGGGTAGACCAATGGAATGAGAAACTTACCTTGAGATCATACCTGAGTGATGGAAGTGCTTGCCATGTTGTTGAGGAATGTTCCCGCAGAGATAAAATGAGAAATCTTTGATTTTTCTTGCCACAATGAGATGCCCTAGCTCCACACGTGCGCCCTCCTCTTCCTATCAAACCAAGGAAATCGATTCAATTAGAATGATCAAGAATGGAGGAAATACAAGCAAATAGCAAATCATAACATGAAGTAGAAGGTACTAAGACAATAATACTCCTTGTTACCGACGAAGAAACCCAAAGAATAGGCAGGGAGAGTCTCCCCTACCAATGCGTCCTCCTTGAACCAATTCGGCCTCCACCTATAGATGAGAAAACATGGAACAAAAAGATAGCAAGATAATCTCCAATAACCCAGTGCAAAGGAAGAACAAATAGTCGAACTCCAATAGCCTTCACCACCACAAGACAAGTAGATGCAATAATAATTTTCTATTCCAATAATCCAGAGCCAAAAGTCCCTTTACAATGAGAAGCTCTCTCCTTTAAATAGGATGGAGAGATACCAAAACCCTAACCACCTTTTGAATGGATGGCTAAGATTAAAAGATCAACATGGTCTAATCAATGGTTGAGATGAGCTCAACATAAAGTACATGAATCAACTCAATATTATAATATAACAATGGACAAAATCGCCCTAGGAGAGGGGGTCCCACCAAATGTCAATGATAAAACATAATAACTAGCTCATGGTGGGTCTAAGGGGTCATGACTTGCCTCCCTAGTGTGTCCCCATGGCACAATAACATCAAAAGACCAAGCTAGACACTAAGTCGTGTCTCTCTGAGAAATTCGTGAGCCTTAGGAGGCTCCAGAAAGTCATAAAATGTGTCAGAGAGATGGGGCGTGGGCCCCATCTCTCTCACCATCAAAATCCATCCCATGCCAATCCCTTGCCTCAGTAGCCCAAATCGAATCCTTCAATAGCCATTTTTACCATTTTTAATCTGCCTCGGGAAATGTGACACTGCCCAAACTGCCTCCTGGAGTGCCTGAGCTGTCCAAGTGAGCCCACCAGGCTCTCTGGGAGGGGGGTAATATGGTAAAAACAAGTGGCTGGACCACCCCCTCCATGCATAACGCCCTAGGAAAACCAATCAAATCCAAGCTCTGCTCTGACAGGCCATCTGACATGGCAAAACTACACCAGAAAGGTACACTGAGGCAAATCATCACTATAATTGCTCGGAACTGAAAAGAAACTGTCTCATTGGACTCAGAGAGCCCAAATCCATTTAAGGTGTGCACTCATACACCCTATGGACCTCTGCATGGTCCTGTAAATATCCAATATGCCCAGACAGACCAAACAATAATAATCTGTAAAAGTGTTGAAAAACACAAATCATCATCATAAGCCTGAAACCACTGCATATAACCATCTGGTGATATGTACTCGACCACATATCATATCTCTGTAATATCTAAAGTCAATCCACCTCATGTCCTGTAGTTGACCTTGGTCAAACTAAGTTTGACCAAGTCAACATGACCAATAATATGACCCAAACTGTCATCAAGCTGCTGCAAGTGTCAAAGGTTAAATCATGCTCTACAATTCATTCAAGTAACAATTATAACAAAAAGTAATCATTTCACTGGTGATCTAAATCCAATTATACAGAGTTTTAACTATTATTTATGACTCAGACTAGACTTTCAAGACCATACTCACTTCATAGTTGTGACCATTTTGCTAGTGGTGGGTGAAGGCTAAAAATTAAAAGGCTAGGCTAAGGGATGACTACTAACTTGACACTGTGACACTTCGGATATGGAAAGGGGATACACACTCTAGCATATGATGGACAAGAAATAACACAGGGAATGGCAGTGTCTCACAAATGGGTAAGTTGTTTAAATATTGCTTATTCAACTTACAGGGAATGGCAGTGTCTCACAAATGGGTAAGTTGTTTAAAGAGTGCTTATTCAACTTAGGCATCATGTCTACATTTAAGATGATCCAAGTTCATTAGGATCCATTGATTTCACTTTATGGCCTTTTTGGTCTACATAACCCTTCGGATCTCAGGTGCGTTAAGAAGCACAACTAATCGCAGCTTGCGTCCAGGGCATGTTTATACATATACATAAGGTCAGCAATCGTTTAGATATAGAGTTTAAGAACCATTGCTTTTTTGGACCTTTCTTATACTCTTCGAGGAGTATTTATAGTGTTTCATTGCTCTTGCCCTTTACTCACGTGTGTTAAGAAACACATTCTAGAGTTTACAATTTCCTGGGCGAATTTACATAGATTTCCAATAGGTAGTACATGAGCTTTCAGCTTTAGCCAACAACATCTTAAGTGACTAGGGGGACTTCGTGCTAGTGCCAAACATCGGGACAACCGACCAGAATGATTTAGGCCTACAATCCAGCTCACCAAAGGCAAGTTTTGTCACCAACTCAGAGCCGAGACACAATAAATAGGGAAGCTTATCCAACAAAGAGGCTATAGCGGGGGAAGGTCCTCCGTGCCACTAGTCAAGTAGTAAGTCAGGGTAATAAACAAACTGGAAGGTAATGGATGGGTGGAGACAATGAGTAATAAGACCAACAGTAGCAAGCCAAGGATGGTGGAAATGATCACCTCTATTCTCCTGAAGGAGGGTAAAACCAATGAGTATGGATAAAGAACTTCTAAGTCTGAGTAGGGACAAAATATATATAATATAAGACACAACCAGGTCCATATATCTATATTATCGCCAGATCATGACACTAGATGCTAAGACATGTCACAAAAATGAATATAAAAGCAACATAACCATAACATAAGAAATAATACTTGCTGGGTCATATACCTATGCAATAACAATTTGAACCATCATCTGTCCACTGAAACACTGCTGCTGCAACATTGGGCAATACATACTGCTCTGTATAAATGGTTAAATGGCTACCTCAGTCCTCAAATCTGAGTGTCCTGGGACTCAGTCATGGCATGGGAATAATCTGCTGTCCAATATCTGATAGTGATCCATAATAGATGCTCACCTCGGCATCTCAATGTAAGGGAACTGGCTGAAAAGTGTACTGGAATTTGAAAAATGGAATAGAGTAGCCCGGCTACTATATATGTGATAACAGGTCCATCTCCACCAAAACCCTTGCAACCGTTCTCTACGCATTGAAAGAAAACTATCATCCACCATTAGGGCTTTTCCCAACCGATTCCCTATCGCTTCAATTCCATGCATTGTACACCACTCTATAGGGAGACCAGGCATCTTTACCCACACTGCAAATTTCTCCAAAAAAGCTTCTCTCAGGTCAAAAAGGGTATACTAGGGATTCAGGTGGAAGAAAGCCAAGGACCAAAACCATAGTCCCTTTCAGACAAGATCCACATCCCTTTTGTCATGAAAAACAAACCCTATCCAACCTTTAACAAGGGAGTGGAAGACAGGAGAGAGTACCCCAACAATGGTTTCCACTGGGTATCGACCCAAGTTTCTAAAGCCTCCACAAAGATATGCCTCTCCATGAACTTACCAACAAGGGATCTTCCTTTAAGGTCTAGAATGTCCTTTAACCCTATATCCACCCCCACAACTAATGCAATCTTCAAACCCTTAGAAGGGAGGGTTTTCCGCTTCTTCTTCTGCTGCCCGAGATTAGGTGCTGAAATACAAGTAGCTCCTTCTTTAGTAACACCTTTACCTTCCACGTTGAGGTCCTGTGGCAAGGAGCCCTTTGCAATAACACTACCTAGATCCGAAGAAACCCTAGCTTGCGGAACCAATATCATTATCTCACCTACTGACACAACAATAGAGCATTCTGGTGAATTAAAATTACAAGTACTAATACCTTCAAGCACCTAGTTAATGGGAGGATCTGATGGCGTTACTAGACCTTCTTCCAAAGGGACCGCCATCTCTCGATCCAAAGCCAGATCATCCGATATGGGATGTGAGGGGTGGACTTTTGGCCTTGATGGGATCGTTTGATCCATTTTATTGACAATCTTTTCAGCCCTATTAATGAGCTCACCAAGCGATGGCTTAATGTAATTGTCAAAAATGCCCTTTTTGGATAGCTCATCATTCGAATAGTCCACCAAAGTATCACCAATCAACTCTGCCATTACTTCAGACCCGACCTCCAAAAATCATGACAATCATAATCATGTTCTACACGAGTGATTTGATGGTGCAAACATCTCTTCAATATTATCGACACTTGCTTAGTGGCTTAGCACCCAATTGGTCAATGATCTCTATTTAAAGAGCATAAAGGGTCATTTGTCGATGATTGATTGTGAGAGATGCTCATGTAAACTATTCTTCTTGCATTAATCAACTGCCTCAAGTGGTTAGATTGGCTTTGGCCATGCACCATTTCCCTCTTTGATGGTTTTAATTATGTAAACATCAGTGTATTGATCTTTGATTTGTGTGTGAGCATTTGTCTTAAGTTGTTCGAGCTTTGTGGATATATACCCTGATTTTTGAACACAAAAACCTCTCCTAAGAATGGTTTGTCTATGTTTTCATGTTGGAGAATCTTAAATGTAGGTGACATGAAATTTAGCATGAAATCTATCTTGCTTCATCAATCCTCATCAATCAACACTCTATGCACCATGCCTCTCCTCTCAAAATCTTCTAGTCCCACTCAACACAAAGATCACTCACCACCATAGACACTACTGGAGATTTAACCTCTACAAGGCAACACAACATGATAAAGTTTGAGGCATATCTTGTCTCAACAACTTCCAATGACTCCAATGTGGAGTGTTCTCAAAATATTGCTCAATACTATTGGTGTTTGGAACTGTAGCCTTAAACTCTTCTAAAATCAGATTTAGATTATGGACAGTACAAGGAGTCCAAACAACGTGACTATACTACTCTCAATAATCAAGATGACGACTTAAATGGGTGCATTATCCATGATAACTTGCAACACATTGGTTGGGCGTACTTGCTTAATAACACCAATCAAAATATCAAGAATGACATTACTATCTTTTACCTCATCTGGACAATCTCCAGCCTTCAAGACATTGTTTCTTTTGGTGATGAGGCAATGACATTGACCAATGGCCTATACTTTGAACTTGCCCATCAATTTGAGATAATAGAAATTCTCGAGCTACTTTGTAGTTTGTGATCCACGAATTGGTGCTAAAACATCTTGAACATGATGCCTCTCTTTCTTGAGCAAATCAGCTTGGAGTTTTTCATAATTTGGCCCCTTGAAACCTTAAGGGGTTGTGTTAAATTTTAATTTTACTCATTGAATCCTACCAATAGGGAGACTGGACCACATTAAAAGGGATACCACAGACAGAGATGTCTCTTGCGTAGAAATTTTAATGTAGTATAATTAATGCAAATTCAGAAATTCAGAGGTTTCCTGGATCTATTTCTTGTGGACTTTTAGCCTTAGGGATGAATCTCAAATATAAATTACAACAACAAATACTTCACTTCAAAAGGCAACCCAAGAAAATATCACCAACACTAGACATAGTGTTGGAAGATGAACAAGAGAACATGGAAAAGGTTGTCTCAAGCAGGGATGATAACTCATCCACTCCTGCTATAGTTCCTGCACTCCTTGCAACTTGTTTATTCTACTTGGGTCAAATGATCATGTTTGGCACTTGAGTGGGCTTGAACAAGTAAAGAATGTGCCGAAATGTGGGTTGTTTGGGGTGAAAATTGAAATATATCGTGAACTGTCCGAAACTTTTTGGAGTGTGTTTCCAAATCATGAAATAGCCCAGAAACATTTTGGTCAATTTCTGCATTTCGATACATTCTAGCCTTGAAACAGGGGGTTGTTTCCTACAACATAGTTTTTAACCAATTTTGCACACCATTAATTTAATTTGAGGTCATTAATTGCATAATTAAAATAATGGTATGGTACATGATGACAACATTGAATTTGTGTTTGGACGATGGCTCTTTTTTAATATTTCAACATTTATTTTTGTTGGTAGTTGTTTGTCCCATTAGTGGGATTATCTCATGATTATTTTATAAATGGCATGGTGTCTTGCGTAGGCTGCATATGATTTTGGAAGGCATAGCTCCCGGAGAATAATGAACAATGAAGATGATGAGTATGACAATGTTCTTGAAAATAAGCATGAGAATTGCTATAGTTATCTTTATTGAATGTTTCAACTTCAAATATTATTATTCTTTATTTTCGTGTAGTGATTTCTTGTTCTAGAATTTTAGTTGCATAATATCTTATCCACTTACCCTCTTACCTTGCAACAATGCTTTGATTGAAGGTTTGATCTTCATGGGCATAGGCCCCGTGTTAGAAGATATGCTCATGGACTAAGAAAACGCATTACTATTGGAAAAGGTTTGTGCTTATTTGGTGTTCATGTTTCATCAAAGATTTATGAAATGCTGGCTTAATGGAAGGAGTGTGTCTTAGTTTAAACATTTAGGAAGTCCATGTAATTTGTTTGAAATATTTTGAATTGTTTATTCTCAATCCAATGCTTATTGCTATCTTAGGATATGTAGTGGTTTATTTTGTGCCAAACATTTTCCGTTTTTTATTAAAGTTTTTCTCCTTTATTATATTAGTAAAGTAAGAGTTGCATCCAAAAGCATGTTAAAGTTTTAGCTTTCTGTTGGATCAATCAGGAAAAGCAAATTACACAATACAAAATTGAGATTTCAGGCAAATGGATATTTGAAATGTAAGCAAAGAGGTTGTAAATTTGTAATATACCTAAGTATATTGTTATAATATAAATATTTATTATATAAGTAGCTAGGTATATGTACTAATTATCAAGTCTTGGTTATATTAATTGATAGGTAGGTTCTTTACCAATAGTCACACTCCTTTATACAGACCTAACCATTCAACTCGTATTTCTGCATTCACATTTGTACTTGTTTTGATCATCGTTTATTCATATATTTAATTATTTATTTATTTTCATATTTGTGTATATATTTGTTTGAAGTTTCTAGCAGGTGTGGTATTAGAGTGGCTGTTTTGCTATTCCTAACAAACGTTGTGCCCATCTCTGTAGCATCCTTGTGTTAATTTTCTGAGAACAAGGAACCATAGTACCAAGGAGAATTAAGAAATATCTCATAAAACTTTTTGGGTCCCTCACTCTACGAAGAATAAATAAGTTTCATAATCATGGTATCCTTTGAAAAAAGTTGTGAAGAAAACAAAAAAGTGAATATTTCTTAACACTAGAAAAAAATATGCTCTTGCTATCTAGCATCATTATTTGTCCAGACTCCAAATGATGCGGAAATTAAAATTAATGTTGATATAGCTAATCAATTACTAATCCCTAGGTCAAGTGTAATTGAAAAGATAAATGCTTTGGACAAAAAAGATAAAATAATTAATAAATAATCTACCATTGAGAATTGAGGATTATGTCTTCATACCCCAAGTCAACGATAGGTCTATATCTAAAAAAGGAGTTCACATAATTCTAGGTGCCACATGGACGAAAACACTAGGTAATTTTTGTTGCTGCCTAATCCGCATCTAGGTGAGAAAAATATCAACTCAATGGGTGCAGCTTTGGGGGCAAGCTCAGGTTGGGTGCAACTGTCACCACAACACTCAACTCCTCTGTTTAGGGTAACTCCTAAACAAAGTGAAGGGAGGTAGACCCTAATAAAACAAACTAAGGATGAGTAAACTATAGGAGTTAATGTAAGTACAACAAGCTACTTCGAAAATAAAGCATGCAAAGTAAATCTAATCTAATAAGATATAGTAATGGCACAAGAGCTTAGATGTACAACTTCATAAGCATATAAGATTACCTTCAAGTAAGATATTTTTAGAAGGACTAGTGCCTAAATTGGAAACAAATCTATGCTACAAGATAATAAAAAAGAACGAAATGCTTAGATTCAACATCAAGTATATTGTATGTAGGAAACTTTTTGTAATATGAGAACTGTTTGCATGCTTTTACTTGAAATATGCTAAATAAAATAAATCCTTTGTAGTTCCTGTTATCACACAACTCGTAGTTGCCCCTAAAGGTAATCCTATACAGGACGACAGAGGGGACGGGCAACCAAAGAAGTGACATGAGAGGGCCTCGATCCCCAAGATGGATTGGTTGTCACGTTAATCGAGGCACTCTTCACTTTATACTATCAAAGTCACAGATAGTAAAGGGGGAGACCCTGATCTATTCCCGACAGGAGAGATCTAACCCAATCACCAGATCAAGCTATGAAATAGGGTACGTAAGGTGAAGAACAAGAACCCTAGATTTAAGGAAACAAGGTCAGTGTGGAGGCTTAAGAGAGATAAGATTGGACTTTGAATGCTTAGACACAGTGACTTGATTTTTTAAGTATGATTCCAGGATTCAAGTGCTAGGACAAATGATCAAATATAGCTGCCTTGCGAAACGTGATCCTTAAAACAGGGAAAATTGTCCAAGGAGTAGATTTGAAGGGTTAGGTTTTCTAGCACAACTTGAAAGAGAGATTTGACAGTATCAAGGTACACAAGCTCAACAGGTAAGGGTTATACAACCTGAAAAACAGGCTAACCAAGGAGGGCGCAAGGGTAAAAGATCAGTGCCTAGGGAAAAAGGGGCATATGGAGTCCTCATAGCATGGCGCCCTTGAGAACCCACCTGGGGTTTGGTCGTAAGATAAAAACCCAGAAATGGTTTTCCAGTGAACCAAGAAATAAAACCCAGAGAATTTTCCGAATGATTTAGAGTTAGGGTTTGAATGTAAATGACAGATGGGTAAGATAAAAGAATAGATTACGTACCTTGCAAGCCTACTACCTGGATCATGGAAATTGATGATAGTGTGTCAAGCTAAGTAACATGACACTTCAAAAGAGGGCTCGTGTCGCGTATTCCACGTGTCGGACACGACACGTGCCCTAATACGTGTCCAACACGAAAATTTACGTGTCAAAATCGTGACACTATCTGGCACGTGCCGCACACGTGCAGTCACGATTTCTGGACACGTGTCCAGTCAAAAGTTCACTCCTGCGGGTTAAAACATGGGCTTTCTTCTTTTCAGGCCCCTTCTTTGTTGACGATTTAAGAGAGCTGTCATGCCCATGGAGAATAGAGCTCATGGTTGCAGAGATCGTGACTGTTTCCGACTCGTGGTTGCTTGCTGAGAGCTTGTCGGTGGAGTGGAGAAGTGAGGTTGTGAGGTCGTGAGGGTGTACCATGTAACTGCCCATTTGTTGAAGCCACGTAGGAGCTACAACAGTTGTTGTAGCAACAAATAGCTCGTGAGTCGGGGCAAAGGCACATTAGGGCAGAGCCCCGTGAATAGAGCAGTCTAGGGAAGAGGCGCGTGAATAGAGCACAGTGCACACGCAGCAGCTACACCTGCGGCCCTATGTAGCAGCAACGAACAAACATTTGAGAACAATACATTTTGATTTTGATGGTTTAATATGAAATATGCAGTTTATGGTTCAAACTCAAAGTTCATTATTCAATGTTATTGTTCATTGTTCTTTGATAATTTTATTATTGATTCATCATTGTCAAATTTCAATTGAATGATATTATGATTCAGATTGATGTATAGACCTTTAGTTTTTTTAAAATGTGGATCTTTATGTATTTTTTTAATATATATATATATATATATATATATATATATATAAAACGTGTCCCCCGTGTCCTGTTTTTGGGGTCGTCGTGTCCCGTGTCGAATACTCGTATTTTCGTGTCCTCCATGTCTCGTGTCATGTGACTTAGGTGTCAAGGAATACTCCCGCAAAGATCAAGTGAAGATTTGATGCTTTATCTTGCCTCTACGAATTTGCCCAATTCCACTGATGCGCCCCTCTCTTCCTACAAAACCAAGGAGATAAACTCAATTAGCAAGCAAAAATGAAGGTAAATGCAAATGACAAAAATGATCACAAAGAATGAGAAGTACAAAGACAATATCACTCCCTGAACCAAACCAAATGAAGAGAGAGAGACAATGTGAGTCTCCTCAGCCAGTGCATCCCTCCTCCAAGTCGCCTTCTTCACCTGCAGATAAAAATGTGGATCGAAAGATATGCAAAATAATCACCAATATCTTCAATGCAATGGAAAAGCAGTTTCAATTGACATATCCAACACCCAGAACCAGATCACAAGAGATTTGCAAAATATTTTTCTATTCCAGTAGCCAAGAGCCAAAAGTCCCTTTACAATGAGGGGGGTCTCTCCTTTAAATAGGAATGGGACAGACCAAAACCCTAACCACCTTTTTAACGAGTGGTTGAGATCAAAAGATACATAAGTGATAATCAATGGCTACGATGAGCCTAAATATAAAGTACATGGATCAATTAAAAATTAGAAAGGGGCGCACTACCTAAGTCGCCCTAGGGGAGACACACCACATAACAGTGACTAAAGTCATAACATAAGCACATGGTGGGGCAAGGAGGTGTACTCATCCTTCTCTAGCATGTCCCCATGGCACAATAACACATAATAACATCATCATGATACAATACTGTGACCACATGGCCAAATCGTGCCCCCTCAATGACATAATAAAATCATAATATCAAAGCCTAGAGAGTGTGTGGGATCCACTGAATGCTGCAACCTACTCTGGAAGGTGTGGGAAGCATCACACAAATCATCTAAACCAACCTCATGCCATTTCCTTACCTCAGTAGCCCAAATCAAATTCCTCTGTAACCATTTTTACCATTTTTTATCTTAGAGAAATCACCTGTGAAAGAATAAAATTCCTATAGCTCACTGCCTGGTACCCCGGGGCCAAAACTGACTGCACCAACATGTTTGGGAGCATGGTAATATGGTAAAAAGTGGCTAGACCCCATGCTCCCTCTGTAGCACCCTAGGTGAACCAACTAAAAAGTCAAACTGTGCTGCCAGGCCATTTTAAATGGCAAATCTGCAATAAAATGATAATCTGAGTAAAATCTCATCTGGAAGTCCCTGAAATTGAAAACCGAGTATCCCAATGGACTCAGAAGGTCTTGTTATCACCAATCTTGTAGTTGCCCCTACAGATGGATCCAAGGTGGATGGTAGAGGGGACATGCAACTAAAGTGGTGAACCAAGAGAGCCTTAGTTCCCAAGAGGATGGTTGTCACGCCAACCAAGGCATTCTTCGCTTTAGCTATCAAAGCCAAGATATCAAGGGGGAGACCCAGATCTACTCCCGATAGGAGAGATCAACCCAATCACTAGATCAAATCAATCTAATGAGGTACGTAAGGTGACAGGTATGGAACCCTAGAAACGAGGAAATAGGACCACTATGGAGGCTTAGGAAAGGTGTGATATGATAATGAAAGATGACACACAGTGATTTTAGGATCAAATATGATTCCAAGATTCAGAGCTAGTTTCAAATGGTCAAAGTCAACTGCCTTGGGAAACGTGACCCTTAAAATAGGGAAAGTGTCCCAAATCAGAGATCTGACAGTTAGGGCTTTCTAGCTTTGCTTGATGGAAGGGTATGACAGTATCTAAGTGTGCAAGCAACCAGACAGAGATCAACCCACAAGGAAACCAGACAACCCAGCAAAGTCGTGAGGGCTTGGAGAAGATCAGTGCCTTGGGAATTGGGCCAAATGGAGTCGGATGTCCACCAAAATACAGATCAGGGATGTCTAGGTGTAGAACAAGGTGGGTTTTGAAGATAACGGTCATCCAATGGCTAGATCTCAGTAGATCTGAGATTGAAAATGGATCACCAAGTGACCCAAGTGGGGCACAACCCTCAAAATGAGGAATGGGGCCCACAAGGTGAAGCACGAGGGGTAGGTTATCAAGTGAGGAGAGTTCAAATCAAGTGGGATCTCACCTATGTTGGTTTTTGTACAACTTCGAAAGATATTATTTATTATATTTTATTGTACCATCAGTGTACTTGATTATACCTCCTAAGGGAGAAGAACATTATGTAAATACATGAAAGAAGCAATGTAAGTCTTGGGGTGCAAAAGTAATTAATAAAATATTAAAAATAAAATATTTATTGCCCCCAAAGACAAGTCGGCCCCATAAGGGAATTTTCCAGTTTCGCACATGTATAAATATGAGGCTTGTGCACCTCATTATCTCATTCTCACACTTGTGAAGTGTGCATCACTTGGAGGAGCAGATTTTTCGCATCACTAGAAGAAGGAGGTTTATTTGGGTTAGTTACTTGTGAAAGATACTTTCACTTTCTCTCTCTTTCTTCATTTGTACTCTGATCTCAGAATTATCATCTCTCTGCGAAGGTTGCTGGGTTTTCTCCCTATTGGGTTTCCTAGGGTAAAACTTTGTGTTGTTGTTTTGTGCTTTGTCTTACTTCTAGTGATCTTGGTAATGCATTTATGTTTTATGCTATGAATGTATGAAATTTAACAACCTACCCATGTCTTGGAATCTAGCAAACTCACCCAACCAAGGAGTGCGACCTCACTTGGAGAGGCTAAGTTGCCTTGGGAAAGGGGTCAAATGGAGGCCAATTCACACCAAACTATAGATCCGAATTGCCGTGGATGCTATAGAGGTGAGTTTTAAATATCTTACCCAAAAGCCAACTAGATCCAAGTAGATCTGAGAAAATGAAAAATGAGGGTTTTAACAGTTATTTGCTTATGCCAATGGATTGGGATCAAGAAATAGTAGACAAACCTGTGGATCTTACCTGGATAACCTTGTAGATGCCTTGATGATGATGATCTATGCAAACCCGATCAATTTGAGAAGCTTTGAGGTAGTTTTCTATGAAATCGATTTAGTCCAAGGAAGGCAATGCGCCCTCTCTCCTGTGCAACAAACGTCAACAATATCAAATTTGATGCAATCAAGGGATAAGACTAATGCCACAAGAGAAATAATAGAAAGATAGCATAGATCACAATGATACTAATGATAACCCCCTGATACAAGCGAATGCCAAGTGGAGCAAGTTGAAGAAGCCTTGCAAAAACGCCCAAGTGAAGTCGCCCTCCTGTAGACAAGACAAAGTTTTCCAAAAGGATAGATCTTACCACAAATTTCCGAATGCTAGGATGCAATAGACTTTCCAATCACCATCTAAGAACACCAGATGCAAAGGAGACCCAAGAATTTCCACAAGAATGTTTTTCTATTATCAAGATTCCAAGAGCCAAAACCCTTTACAATGAGAAGCTCTCTCTTTTAAATAGGATGGAGAGAGACCAAAACCCTAACCACCTTTTGAATTGATAGCTAAGATTAAAAGATCAACATGATCTAATCAATGGTTGAGATGAGCTCAACAATACAATACATGGATCACTAATAAAATAATACTTCTATTTTATGATGTTTATACTATTGAATATTCTAAATTCTTATGTGTTTGATCATCATTGATGTTACAATGTACATGTAGTTAGAAACTAGTTGTATGATTGTATCAATATTTTCTAAATGTTCTAGTTTTAAAAAAAATTGATCTTTATGCCTATATTTCATATTTATAATAATTTTTTTAATATATATAAATATTATATATAATATATTTTAGTTTTTTAATATATATATATAAAATCGTGCCCCATGTCCATGTGTTTGGTGACTTACTTGCTAGCTTGTTGCGTTTTTTAGAATGATTTTTTTGGAACATACTTCAATTGCACTCACCACTTGAAGCACTACATTTTTGATTTAAGAAATCCATACTATCTCAGGGCCCATAAAAACAATCCAAGCACGCTTCGACCATGTTTCTGCCCCAACGAAACTTATACCACATAAACTATGTCTTTGCCCCATAGAAAGTTACACCACATAAACATCCTACATAGTCCGAATCCTTTTGCATTCAGTTAGGATCAAACAACTATATAACAACCTTACATTGAGACGAGGTCTGCTTCTCCAAACTTGAGATAACACTTCAAGAATTCCCATCCCTATCCCCAAACCACTTAAGCATATTAAACTCCCTTCCTATAATCCATTCTATAGTGGGGAGGGATGATACCACCCAATCCCAAAGATAACATCTATTTGAACTAGAATTAGCGGCACAAACAAAGCTAAAACCAATTAGCCTATCCCGCATTAGGATCTTGACCCACACGCATATGTGTGATGGATTGACACCATGCCCAACAATGTTGCTTTATAGGAACGAGGAAAGAGCCAAAACAATCCCATGACTCCCTTGAGAGTGCTCGGAAGCCTAATAATGGTCTCTCCAACTATAACTCATCTAATACCACAACTCTAAATCAATAGACTTCATTTCTTGAAGGAAACCACATTAAGTTTGGCATTATGCAACAAATCTCGAACACATTTTCTTTCTTGGGATAGTCTTCCCTTTAACATTCCAGGACACAAGAGACAACTTTGCTAATGGATTAACCCAATGCTCAGGCTATTGAAATTGTTTCCAGACATAAAGTCAACCAACTACAATGGATGTCTCTTAGGTGAGGTCTCGTTCGCCGCCTTATAGGATTTTGATTGCCACTTTGGCCCAGGATCCTGAAGTCACTAGTCTTCCTAGGAAGGGGATTTGGGCTCTTTCCTTTTAGTTTTCGACACTACCCATCCTCCATTAGTCTCCGTAGACTCGGGCATTAAGGGCTAGGGAATATGGATGGGATTTTGTAGAGGCATGGGATGAGTGTTTGGACTAGATAGAGATCATAGTGGATGAAGACTGGGGGACTTTTTTTTTTCCTGGGGGTGATGCATCTTGTCTAGGACTAAGGTTAGGAATAGATGAAGGGGTGGGAATAGAGGGGGGTCGGGCTTGAGCATTGAAGTTTCCTTGTGTTGCTTAGGCCTAGGTTTATGGTGAGGGTAATCTCAGATAAGATGTTCTTGAGCTTGACATACAAAGTAGGCATTGCGGAGGTGTAGGTATTAGACTTTTTGCTGGAAGACTTCATTAGTGGTAAACATTTGAGGTAAATGGTGATATATTAATGCTTTAAGTCCACTTCGACACATACCCTAGGGTTAGGTTTGAAGGAGTTACTATGACTGTTAGGAATTATAACTTTACCAAACTGCTCTACAAACAGGTGTACCAAAGGTCGAAGATGAACATGAAGCCCAAGAAACTCAAGCCACAAAGGGTAATGGGCCTGAGAGATATCATTAGCCTTGAAATCAGACCTCTAGGACTGCACATAAGCCAATGAGCTAGTGATATTCCATGTGCCATATTGAAGAACATTGCGAGTGCAAGCATCTAAATAAAAAAGCCGACAAAGATACCTGTACCCCAAAAGAGTGAAGAGAGATCCCTTTAGTCTACTAGTTCAAGTGACCCATTTGTTGAAGGCATTTTCATCTGGCATGCTCCGCAAGAAATACAAGATAACTCCCCTGTGCTTGGAATTCTGGTGACCTAGTTCATATTCCTTATTGCAGTTATTCTGCTACACAATACTAGGGTTGGATTTGGAGGGCTTCTCAGCAACACTATCAATAGGATTGGGTTCTAGTCTTTGATTTGCAGACACTTTTTAAGTCTTAGATGAAGACAGAGGTTGTTGAACACTGTCAAGCACCTCACCACCTTTGGTTGTGGGAAGCCCTTCAGAATGGGCAGATGATTCAATGGTGAGATGGGGTTCGTTTATCTATGCTTAAGCAAGGCCATGATTCATAAAATAATCCACTTCCTCTTGGGGTTTTATAGGGCTTGTCACCTCCATTGGGATAAGCAAACCTTCTCCACAGTGGTACCTGTGCCAAAACACAGAGTCCATTCATGCAATGAGACAATCTCCATGGTCTGTTTGCTCTGCAAATCCGGATTTGTCAAGAAGAGTCGATTATGAAGAGCCAAGCTCCCATTGAGAGTACGAACTACAGAGTCCAGACTGCTTGGTCTCCAAATTAGTCAAAGGGATAAACTCTTGAATAGAGCTACGGTCACAAGATTTGCCGTGTCTAGAATAAACTTTCTGCTCATAGAGGATTAACTTGTATTGAACTTTTTCAAATTTAATTTCATTTGGACAGGGTGATCTAGGAGGGGAATCTCTTAGACTATGCTGTAGATTTTTCTGGGTTTTTACTGCTTGCTGGTTTATGTTATCTTTTCAGTGTTTTTCATTTGCAACCGGTTTTGCATAGGCTGCAAACTACTTATGAAAAATTACTGTAACACTTAAACACACAGTAAACTACCTCTTAACAGCAGAAAACAAATATTAACACATGCACACCATAAAAGAGACACTCAGATTTTTCAGCAACTGTGCCCTGGAAAAACCCCCACGGGGAAAACCAGTAAGAGAGAGAGAGATTTTATTATTCTTCAGCAAAATATTTCAGTACAGAAAATACAGTGAAATATCAACTTATCTCCACCATAGATTTCATCTCGAAATTCTAGAAAACAGTGCCCAGCTTATGCCTCGATTTTTGTGCCAAAAGATAGAGCCTCGGGATGTGTGCCAGTAGCCTCGAATTGAGTGCATCTGTCCCTCGAAATCTGTGTAGTAATAAAACAGTCCGTACAGCAGTACGACCCTCGATTTCAGTGCCAAAAATTATCTCGAAAATTGTGCAGCAGGTTCCTCGATTTCTGTGCCAAAATGTTTGCCTCGGTTTCTGTGCAAATCTGCCCTTGATTTCTGTGCACAAAACAGTGCCTCGAAATCTGTGCAAACACCGTACAGTACGGATCCGTACACCTCGAAAACAGTGCAGCAATAAATGCTCGTACCCTTGCCTCGATTTCTGTGCATGCAATAAATGCAGTACGTACCCTTGCCTCGATTTCTTTGCCTGCAATAAATGTAGTCCATACACTCCTCGATTTCTATGCCTACAATTAATGGCTGAAACTTGCCTTGGGAATCGTGCCAATGGAAATAACTTCAAACCCTTGCCTCGATCTCTGCGCCCTTCTTCTCTGCTCTCTCTTCTCACTTTCCAAAAGTAAAAGTGAAGTGAAATGAAGTGAAATGTGCCTCCCTCGTGCTTTTTGTCTAACCCTAAGTGGGTTCTAATCCAACGGTGGAAAAAGATCCAAATCCAATGGCTAAGATTCAATGAGAGTGAAAAGTCACTTTTATTTAAATCACTTAAATAAAAAAAAATCACTCACCCACTTAACTTTAGCAAAAGGTGACTTTAATGTTATAAAGTCTCATTAATGACAATTAATGTGAGGGTCACTCCTTTTCCCCCTTCTAAGTGACATTAGGCTATTGTCACTTGGGGAACACTTCCCTAGGTACAAAACTAACATATGCCAGCTCACATTCACTGCAATATCACCAGCAACAGAAATTGTATCAATGGCGCCCATACAACTATGATCCATACAACCGTCAATTGTACAGCTATTGTACGACTCCTTTAATTCCTGGCTGCAGTGGCTTTCAATCCCAATGGGATTGTTCTGGGCATTAATCTCATCAAGCAGCTCTATTTCTTCCATTGTCAGCGACTCTCTTCCTCCATCTCATTGTCTATGGTTCTCTCTCCAACAGCAGCAGCTTTGATTTTCCTCCATTGCACTCTGGAGAGGGTGCTTTTACTGATTTTCCAGATTAGCTTCTTTTGCAATTGATCATTGTTTACCTTGTATCATTAATTTATATATATACATACAAAATTTAAAATTTATTTATTTTGGTCACATTTGCATTGTAAATGTTGAGAAAATTGTTGCACCCTACACCTTGTAACAGAGTGCCTACTCGGCCTCTATTTATATTGTCCAAATAGTCCTTGACACTTGTTGAGGTTGATCCAATAATCTTCTGTAGGTTGCCCTATGTAGAACTTATTGTGAGCCTGTGTCAATTGGCCCGTTGCATGTGGATGCCACACTTCTAGACTCAGTTCATCCTATAGTTCTCACCAAATACTTCTATGTGATTTCCGGCCATTCTTTAACACATTAAAAATATACAATGACAACTCGGTCTAGTATCTCTCCTATTTGTGGATGTAAATTTTTTTGTACCAATTATCATGTTCACTGAAACGGAAAAAAAATACTAAATATCACATGCAATCATACACATTAACAATGCTGCAAGTTCATTGTGTACATGAGAATGATTTGTATGGTTCTTTGTGTCAGATTGTTTTTGGCAAGGATGAGCATAAGGTCCTTTCTGTGTTTTACACTTTTCAAGTTTTCTGTGTACATCAGCAAAATATGCAAAACTATTTTTGGATAATTGCAGCTTAGAGTTCCAAGAATTTGGATGTTGGATGTGTATTTCTCATTGATGTTATCTTTCCAGGTCCAGAGATGCTTCTGAAGAAAACATCTGACCTTAGAAAGGATTCGGACTTAGGTAGTTCTTTTGAGGTCGCTGAAGGGGATGTGATGGAGCAACATAAATGGAAGTGTATTCATACTGTTAATGGTCTGTTTACTGACTATGCGATGTTATATTTGCCAATATGAAAACAATGTAAAAGATATACTATATTGGTATTTCTATTTTAATATGTAATGTGTCTAGCCTAGGTCTCACTTCTATGTTTTTAAATGTACTGTACAACATATAAGTAGATTGTATTGAACATTGATCACAAATCTTAGCATGGTTTAATTTTTCAGACATGAATACATTTAGGAAAGATAAGAAGTGCCATATATTCCACAATGTCAAGACTCAAGGTGGTGATTTGTAACTCCCACCCTTTGTGGTGGTCATGTCCTTGGCTAGATAAATGATGATACATGCTGGTCCCAGTAGGGTCACAAACATCTCTATCACCTTCTGGAATTGTAATGGTTTAACTTTTAATTTATTTACCAAGCACTATTAAGGATGTGATCTCTTAGTGCAATATCACCTCTTTTAATGAGACACAAGAATTTTGAGAGGGCTTTTCCAGTTGCCTCTTAGTAGTTTTAGATGTTAACCTTTAGACATGAGAAACAAAGATTAGGAGGCATTTGTGAATTTGTGGGTGTAGCTTCTCACATCTAGGACTGCTTCCAATCTAAGGTCTTTGCGATGGTTTTAAACATTCAGGATGCATTTTGATTTAAGTTTAGACAAGCCTACTCTCTCAGACATTTTTATTGTCTTTTTCTACTTTCCTCCAACATCCTTGCTGGTTTATGTCAAAATTTCATAGTTTTTATGCCCAACTTAATTTCTCATGCTGCTGGAAATAATATATAAAATTTTCAGACAATTAAACACGCTGAAAAACACATTAACAGGCAGAAAAATCAAATACACATGCACGCCATAAAATATTTCAGACTCAGAAATTTAGCCAATGGCCCTGGAAAAACCCCCACGGGGAAAACCAGTCAAAGAGAGAGATTTTATTTCTTCAGCAATTTTCAGTACAACAATTTTTACAGTAAAAAATTTACTTATCTCAACCAACCACGGTCACCTAGAATGCTGCCTTGATTTCTGTGCCAGACTGCTGTCTCGATTTCTGAACCCAAATCACTGCTTCGATTTCTGTGCTCCAACACTGCCTCGAAATCTGCACCAAACAGCACCTCGATTTCTGTGCTAAATACCTCGAAATCTGTGCAGCAAAACAGTCTCGAAATGTGTGCAGAAAATACAGTCTGCACGGACCTCGAAATCCATGCCTTAATCTTTAGAAAAACATGCCCAGATTTCTGCCTAGAAATGCATGCCCTTCCTCGGGAAATGTGCCCAGCAGCTCCTCAAATTCTGTGCCCAGAATTCCGCTGTATGGCCCTGCTGTACTGTCCCTAGAAAACAGTGCCAATAAATGCTGTATAGTGCCTCAGTAAATGTGCCCAGCTGAAAATCCTTTCCTTGAAATGCGTGCTGCTCAGAAACTTGCTCTTTTGGAGCTCCTTGATTTCTGTGCCCTCTCTCAGCTCTCTCTCTTGCACTCTCATCTCAAGAATAGAAACAAATTGCCTCCCTTGCCCTTTTTGTCTAAACCCTAGGGTTCACTCAATCCAACGGTTGAGGTTAGATGAGATCCAATGGATGAGATTAAATGCTCTTATTTAAATCTCGTAAATATTAAATTTACTCACTCACTTAAATTTATCCAAAAGTGACTTTAATCTCTAAAGTCAATTAAATGCTCATCTCAAGTCATTTAATGCAAGGGTCACTTTATTTCCCCACTTAAGTGACTTAGGCAAAAAAGTCACTAGGGGAACACATTCCTAGGTACAAAAATCAACACATTGATGGTTACCTGTTTGTTGAAATTTACCCAGAGCCACTCACTTTTTGTCTTTGGGAGATAGTATCTTTTGGGGTGACTTCAACGCTTTCTTTGGGACCTAGTAGGTAGGCAGGTATTGTTCTATGGTTGGACAAAAGGCGTTTGCCTTAGATGATTTCAGACAAATTAGATGCTTGATTGATGGCTTTAATCCAATTATGATAACGAGTGACATCTTCTGTCGTTGGGGAATCTCATCGTTAATGAGTTTTCTTGCAAACCTAAATCCTATAGGTACACCCATTTTCCACGTAGTTGACTATGTACTGGCAAACTTGAATTTTCTCCCCCATAATTCAGGATTACATGTATCTTCTCCTCTTCCCATTGTCAATCATGCTTTCTTAGCTTTCACCATTTCTAGAGCTTCCCGTTCCTTGACATCTTCTGCATTGAGATCCTATGGTGCCTTCCATATAACTATAGATTTTGATGAGGTTATATCATGACCTATGTAACCTGCCTTTCCGATCTTATTCCTAGTTTTTATTCCGCATAAATGTTACTGTGAGATTATTTTTTGAATTGTGGCCTTTGAGATGTTTCCCTAGATTCCCAATGTCACGCTTTCCACTACTTGATGGCTATTAGATCCTTTGGTTCTTGTCCCATGAATTGTTGGTAGGATAGTGAGTGTAGATACATGCATAGGCACCTTTGTTTTATTGTTATTCATGACTGGTCCTCAATTTCTGTTGTCCAGAGAGAGTACTGTTATCACACAACTTGTAGTTGTCCCTAAAGGTATCCCATCTGGGATGGTAGAGGAGATGGACAACTAAAGAGGTGACCCAAGAGATGCCACGGTTCCCAATGCAAGCTGGGAGTCACGTCAATCGAGGCACTCTTCACTTTAGATCAAGATGAATCAAGACCTAGGGGGAGACCCTATAACCAATCAAAGATGATTGGACCCAAACAAAGGTTCCTAGGGATATGTAAAAGACAAGTTACGGAAACCAATGCAAGGTTAGGTGGACCTAGAAGTTTAAATGTGGTTGAAAGAGGCTTAGGGAATGACTTATGTTTCAACCAATGAATGATTTAGGCCACATGATGAGATAGGATGACAAGATCTAGTACCATTAAATACACAAGTGGGACCCACTTCCTTGGGATATGGAAATAGCTCAAATGGGACCCACAAGGTGGAGTTAGGGGTGCAAATGGTACCAAGGGGTATGCAAGGGATAGATCTAAGGATCTAAGATGAAATTAGAAATACCCACATGTGGGATCTAGGACTTGACACAACTCCCAAGGAGTGCGAATTACCCTAGGTGGACTAGTGCCTTGATAGATGGGTTAATGGAGTCAAAAGAGATGTCAAATTGTAGATTGGGACACCTAGGATGCAAATCAAGTGGGCTATTCAAGATGTGATGGTTGGATCTTAGTAGATCTAATATTTCACTATGTGATCCCAGTGGACAACAATCCCCAAAATGAGGAATGATACCCCCAAGGCAGAACTTCACAAAGTGAGATACTAGATATAGGTTTCAAGGTGTGATTGTTCCAAATCCAATGGGATCTCAACCACCCATGTCCTACAAGTGGGCAAACTCAAACACCCAAGGAGTGCGACTTTGCCCAAGGAGGGTTAAAAGCATGGAAGGGTGTGTCAAATCAAGTCCAATGGCCACCAAATTGTAGATCCAAGTAGTTTAGGCAAGTATCAATGTGGATCTTGAAAATCAAGGGTATCCAATGGCTAGATTTCCATAGATCTGAGATTGAAAGTGCATCACCAAATTGACCCAAGTGGGGCACAACCCTCAAAATGAGGAATGGGGCCCACAAGGCAAAAATCAACAAGGTGAAGCACTAGGGGTAGGTTATCAAGTGTGAGGACCATAAATCAAGTGGGATCTCACCTACCCATGTCTTGGAACCAACCAAACTAGCTTCTCTCAAGTGGTGCGATTTTGCTCAAGGAGGGCTAAGTGCCTTGGAAAGTGTTTCAGATGGAACCCAATCGCCACCAAACTATAGATCCGAATTGCCGCGGATACTATAGAGGTGGGTTTTCAATATCTTTCCAAAAGCTAGGCTAGATCCAAGTAGATCTAAGAAAAAGTAAAAATGAGGGTTTTAATCAATTAGGGTTTTTATGATCTAGAAGTTATGGATAAGCCAAGGAAGAAGAAGACCATACCTTTGGAGCATACCTGGATGAAGAGATGAATGCTAGTTGAGATGAGGATTACTTTTGCCAAAGATCAAATGAAGAATTTTTGAAGCCCTCTTGCCAAATCGATTTTTTTCCAAACCATATGTGTGTCCTTCTAACCTGTCAAAACCAAGGAGCAAAGCATCAATCAGTTTAACATGTTGAAGGTAGATACAAGCAAGAGAGAGATAAGCAAAGAATAGTTGGCACAAAGACAAAACCACTCCCTGTTTAACCAAAACATCTTCCTCCAAGCTTGAAGGGCAAGCCTCCCCACCAATTCACACTTGTCAAAAACGTCCTCTTAACCTGTAAAAAAAAGTATGGCAACATATGCAAGATAGCTACAAGAGATCCCCAGTGCAATGGACAAAAGCATTTACAATCAAAGCAACCAACATCCACTCCAAGATCCAAGCATGTACTCCAAAAGATAGAAATTTTATTCCAAGAGCCAAGAGCCAAATTCTCTAGATGATTTTACAATGAGGGGGTCTCCTTATATAGGATAATAAAGACCAAAACCCTAGATCTCATAACCACTTTTTGAAATGAGTGGTTGAGATTAAAAGATCTCAATACATGATCAATGACTAAGATGAAACATAACAATATAACACATGGATCACTCAAATAATGATGACGTCATAGCTAAAAGGTACTCATGGAGGGTGATGTCATCCACTAGAGGGGGTAAAAGTACAAAAACCCACCTCATATGACTAGGACATGACACATGGAGCTCATGGTGGGGCTAGGAGGCATCAATTCTCACTAGCTCATCCCCATGGCACAATAAAATAATAGAATATGTCCAAAATAAATATAAATGATCAAATTTGTCCTCAAAATCTGTGACAGACAAGCAGTAAAAGGCCTCCTATAGCCTCTGTGGACCCACCCAAGTGGTGAAAACTGGCTGGAAGATAGGGGGTTCACCTTGGAAGACCTCTGTGAAAACCAAGTGCCAAAACCTTGCCTTAATTGCCCAAATCGAATTTCTCAGTGACCCTTTTATTCCATTTCTGGATTGCCTCGGTGACTGTGAAAGTGCTGAAACTTCCTCCTAGGGCACCTGCGTTGTCAAACTGAGCCTACCAGGCTCTCCAGAAGGGGGGATAAATGGTAATAATAAGTGGCTGGACCACCCCCTCCTCATACAACGCCCTAGGTCAACTGGCCTCTCATGGCCCCTACTACTCAGGCTAGGAAATCGACCCCAAATCTGGTCAACAAGTGTAAAACTGCATCTATCACTGTCAGAAGTGCCCGAAACTGAAAGATAAGTGTCTCAAGGGATCCAAAAGACCCAAATCTACTAAGAATGTGTACTCATACACCATAGGTTGCCCTGATGGGCTAACTGTAGGGTCCACCATATATGGACAGTGCATAATCTGATGATTTGAAGTAATAATAAAACCTGCTGAACTACATCAATCACCATCTGAATCATATGTCCATCATATAGTATCATAAATAGGAGTATGCGGGCCCATACATCATCATCAATAAACCCTCATGGCCCACATCATCACGGATCCCAAGAAACGACCATAGTCAAACTAGGTTTGACTAGGTCCATATACAACCAAGGATAAATCATATCAGTAGACTAAGACATGTTCCTCTAGTCATACTCACAGCTTAACTTAAAGTATAACATCCATTCAGTGGCATTAATCATGTTAGCATATTCCTTTGTTATTTGTAATTACTTGCACAATGGTTTAAATGACAAACTCACCCATTGGACATGGTCAAACTGCTAGCAAAGGATGAAGGCTAGGAACAAGGTTGGGCAAAGGGGGTGACTTGTCTAAATTCAACTAAAAGATACTTCGGACTGGGAGAGAGGGGAAACTACAAACTCCGTGTTGGACAAAATAACACGGGGAATGGCTATGCCTCACAAATGGGTAAGTTGTTTAGAGAGTGCTTATTCAACTTAGGCATCATGTCAACATCAAGTTGATCCAAGTTCATTAGGATCATTCAATTTCATTTCATGGCCTTTTTGGCCTACATAACCCTTCAGATCTTAGGTGTGCTGATAAGCACAACTAATTGCAGCTTGCATCCAGAGCATGTTTACATATACATATAAGGTCAGCAATTGTTTAGATATAGCTTTTAAGAACCATTGCTTTTTTGGACCTTTCTTATACTCTTCGAGGAGTATTTTTAGCAGTTCATCGCTCTTGCCCTTTTTAGTTTCCATGGGCGAATCTATATAAGTTTCCATAAGTAGTACATGAGCTTTCAGTTTTAGCCAACAACATCTCAAGTGACTAAGGGGAGTTCGAGCCAATGCCAAACATTGGGACAACCGACCAGGATGATTTAGGCCTACAATCCAACTTACCAAAGGCAAGTTTTGTCACCGAGACACTAAACATACAGGGATGCGGTCCAAACACAGAGGTAGAAAAATGGGAAGTCCTCAATACCAGAAAGTCAAGTAAGACAAGTCAAGGTTTAAAGCCAAATAAGGAAAGTCATGTATGGGTGGAGTCAAGTGAAGGTGGAGCCTAGCTAGTAGACAATTGGTGTCAAGAAAGACCATATCTATGCAAGGTGGTAATCTAGTGAGTTTTGTCAAACAACCTAAATGTGCAAGTAAATGTCCATTTTATAGTTCATTTTAAGTTTTACACATTTTGACACATCATGAATTATATACCAAGCCAATGCTATGAACAAGACTAAAGCAACAAGATAATAATCCATAGTCAATGATAAAACATCCATAGGTCATACAACATCATCACAAGAATAATCATCATATATCATCTGAAATATTGCTGCAATACATCTCTATGCACTGAATTGAAACTGTATGGGATAAAGGGCCACATCGGTCATTAAATCTGAACTCTCAAGGCTCAGCCTTGACACAAGGTCTAACATAAGTCTGAATAATACACTGCTCTGATCATGAGTGATCTCAAAATATACAATCATCATAGCCAAGCTTTGAATAATGGAAGCTCTAGAATGTGTAGATATCTGCTAAGCAAGAATAGTAGCCCTGCTACTATGGTGTGATAACAAGTACCATCACATTCTTCAATAAAAGTAACATGAGCTCCTTGTTTCTAGGAATAATGATCTTCTTAATTCCCTTTCCAACTCTCTTTAAGGCTTTTGACGCACACTTTTTCTTAAGAAAACCCTTCTTTTTGACATCTCTCCATATACTTGGGTCTATGCACCTTTCTTGATGATGTTAGGAGAGCCATCTGGATAACAATCTTGTTGATTGTCATGCATGGTTGTGGTTGAAAGGATTTTGCAGAGGTGGGAAACACTCTTCCACAATGGTGGATTGGTAAACACCATACACAAACAATCATATGTATCCCTGTTCTACCTTTTCAAGCAATTGAACTTTACAATAAACATATAAATGAGAAGCTAGGGTTTAGGAAGAAGAAAGAAGAGCTCCTATAAAATTCTCCAAGAGGGGTCTTCAAAACTTGGTGGTTGAGCTGGAGGAGTTGGACGAGTTCACAACCATGATGATCTTCAAAAACCTACTCACAAGACAACAACCAATCAAAGATGGTATTTCCTTTTTTCCAACAATGGGAAATGCTATTTTGAGTTTCCTTTAGTTGGCCTTAGATGGTATAAGAGATACTTCCAATGCTTCCAGTTCTAGGGCTTCCAGTGGCCCATGATAGTTTCACCATCACCATTTTTGGATCATAGCTCTTGGATCCACTCTCCTCCTTTGGACCAATGCTCTTCATATATCTCCTTGGTATATTTCTCCGACACTGGTTCTTCTCTTATAGAACTAGGCTACTTTTTATCTTTTTATAGGAGCTACTCTTACGCTCCCACTTACACACATTGACCTACTTTTGTGGTCATTTGTTGGACATTAATAAAATTATCTTATCTTATTATCTAGATTCAAACTTTGCTCAAAAGGAAGGAACCCTAATCTATCCCAAGATTCACAAACTGCAAATAATGAACTTAAACAAAGAGACAGATTTGGCAGGTGGAGAACGGATATCTTTTCATTAACCAAGCAAAGAGAATGGTTACATAAGCAAGTTACCCTGGGTATGTCAACATAGCTTCAAACCTTCTCCTTGGGATTCCTTTGTCAGCTGGTCTCTCTAAGGTTTGATAGTGTCTCCTCTCTTCTCAATCTCCATGGAAACATTATGACAACAAAAATAGCATAACAATTTGGGAGAATGGATGCAAGATGGGCACAACCCAAGAGAAGATAAGATCAACAACATAACCTTAAGACCATCCAAAGATGTCAAACGAAAGAGGCCTTTTTATAGGTGAATTGGGGCTTCAAATAGTCATTTCCATTTTTTTTGACTATTTTAAGGTGTGATTGTTACCTTTTTTTTTTATATTGTGCAATCGTGCAGGTTCTTGAAGTAAAAGTCATGCATGTTTGTTTTTAGGGAAATCACTCCCGTTCCTTCATTTTTTCCATTGCTGCACGCATTACTTAGGAAACTTGCACGGGCTTAGTTTTGTGGATTTCACAAGGGTGTTGAAGTCTCTCTATGCTTTTGTCCATCATCACTGTTAGCTTTGTTGCTTCCTAAAACACACTTACTGCAGAAAAGTCTCCCAACCACTAGGTGTGTTCTTGAGGGGCAACTATGAGTTTAGAACCCACTGTCACCTCGATTCCTAACTCCTCCGTTTAGACCCAACTCCCAAAGGTCAAGGGGGGTAGTCCTTATTTACTAAGTTTTCAAAGGTTTTATTTTAGGAGTTAAAATTCAATTTGAGCTTATTAAGGTTATATGACAAGCAATTGTGCAATGTGCAACAAAGTATTGTAATGACAATCAAACCTTCATGAAATTAACCCAATAATGTTATAAGAATTAAACAACCAATTATTCACAATACGGGTGGCTTATCTATTGGGCTTAGAATCTACAATAAATCAATACTTGTTTAACCAATCGTACAAGATACACAATAAATTGCAATGATTTGCTTTCTCAAACTTAGAACATTCAAAATTGCTTGAATTGAAATAAATAACTTGCTTGCCAAAAATCACTTTTCTAATGATGAAATATACTTGGACTTGAAATACCTTGCTTTGA
Organism: Larix kaempferi; assembly: GCA_027924585.1. Classification (NCBI taxonomy): domain Eukaryota; kingdom Viridiplantae; phylum Streptophyta; class Pinopsida; order Pinales; family Pinaceae; genus Larix; species Larix kaempferi. The sequence goes on along the minus strand of BSBM01000361.1, from coordinate 66,571,594 downwards.
AAACTGAGAATGAAACAAGAAAATAATTTTTTTTTGTAAGAGGTGCTGTAAATTTTAAATGATTTTAAGGTCCCACTTTAGCTTAGGGGATTAATGTGTGTTGAGAATGGAAAATTTAAAATTGATGTTCCTATATGTAAATATATATAGGTCTAGAGATCACTACTCCCTCTGGATCAGTTTGAGACCTTAAGTAGTATGAATCTCAATGTTAGTACATACTCATAAAAACATAGACTCAACCACTAGATCTGCATCTACCAACTAACATATAAATGCAATCAACCGCATAGACAATAGATATACCCTAGAACCCTTTCGGGAAAAACCAGCTAACTATGGGGCTATCTTCTCTCTCGAGTCCAGAGCATATAGAATTATAAAAGACAGTACAATACAGAATTACCTCAGTCGGTAACTCAATCCCTCTGAATAGGACAAACTCTAATTTGCATGCATCCAGCTGATGCATGCACTGACGAAGTATGCCCTAACTGCCAATCTGGATCTGAGTGCTCTAACGGTGCCTCTGATAGATCTGCCCTCTCTAGATCTCTTTGCTCTGATCTGCTCTCTCTGAAGACTGCCCACTGATGAAATCTGCCCTCTCTGCATGCACAAGTGCGCCCTCCCCTCTGGGTGTCAAATGCTCGTACTGCTCTGGATCTTAACAGATCTGAGCTCCGATCGTCCCTAACCTTCCTCAAATCTCGAGGCAAGGCTATCCTGGAAGTCACAGACTCCTAATCGGTCAATCTAGCTCACAATGAGCTCCTCTGCCCTCAGGAAAAACGTCCTCTAAGAGAACTCGACCTCCTCCAATCTCTATAGTAATCTCACTGTTGAGCTCTCTCAGCTCACAGGAATGGGTATCTAGCCTCTCTGGAACTGAAGGTCACTAATCTAGCTCTGATCTGACCTTGCTAGCTCCTGTAGCAACTCCTCTCTATCTCAGAAAGTCGCCCCACATGGACAGATTGGTCCCCCTCACTCTGGCAGTATCTCTCTCTGCTAATACAACTGAGTAACCCCATCTGGGGACCCCTTGCCTCTATAAATAATCTCACCGATGAATCAGGTTTGCCAAAACCCTAATTCCCGGTGCATGCAAAAAGTCACTTTTTGCATGCAGTCACTGAATGTTGGCAGGTCATGCAATACTCATGCATGCAAAGGTCAATCTCCCCTGAAGCTCCGCATGTAGCCCCCATTGGGCTCATGCCACTGAGTAGAGTGCATCTCACTCTCTACTCCATCCTGATGCCTATGGTACTGATGTCCCTCCATGCAAGGCATCTGAGTCATGGAGGACATCCCGAAGTTACCATAATCTAACACTCTCTCTTAACGAGGGAAGTCCTACCATGGATGCCTGGATCCAACAAGTCCTCTGTAGCTGATACTGATCTAACTGATCTTCCTATCACTGCTGCACTCTGAATTGAACCACCCTGATCAATCTCCATCTGTGTGGCTTTGGAAGAAGCCCCTCTGTCAACCACTGCTGACTCTGTCACTGCACTCTGACTCAGACTCCCTTTGAGTCTCTGCTGCTGTAACCAACTCCGAAGTCCTCTGTCAAGAGGATCTACTGCTCTGTAGATCGTCTGCCTATGACCCTGAGTTGACTCAGCTCTATAAGTCAACTCCCTTTGTCTCTGCACTGACTGAACTGACTGAGCTCTCTCCTGAGCCAAGTCCATCTCAACCTTGTCATACCAGCTCACTCTCTGACTGGTGCCTGCATGAGCAACATGCTCATCCATCTGATATGAGCCCAAGGGATCAATCTCCTGAGACTCATCACTCTCAAGAGCATCTCGCTCATCCATAGGAACTCCAGAATCACTGCCCTGATCCTCATCATGGTGAGCATCTTGCCCACCCATCTGCTGAACAGGCTCACTCCTCCTGGCCTCATCTCTGCTATGAGCATCTCGCTCATCATCCTCCTCTGCACTTGAAGAGGATGCAGTCAGCCATCCAGATGTGCCCGAAGTAGGCTGTCCATGAACCAAGTAATCACCATCGATCCGGTGACCAAGTAAAACTGGGTCTACTCCTCTAGGATAGGGGAAGAACTGATCCCTGTGAAACACTACAGGGTATCTTGCAGCTGCCAATGCTGCCACTGAGAGAACACTCCCTCTCAGTCCTGGAACAAAGAACACTCCTGAAACCTCCAGGAGCTCTCCACGGTCAAGCAGAAATCTCACTCTGCCCACACCAGCAACTAAATGGTCAACCCCCTGACCATCCCGAGTCAACTGTACTGCCGTATGCTCTAGGATCAGGAATGCATCTCGCACTCCTGTCATATGACTGCTGAGAGTAATGTCCACTCTCCATCTCTGATCAGCCTGAATCTTTGGTGGGCTACTATCATGTCTTGACTGAACTGTGGCTAGTGAGAACTCCTTCTCAAACCGAGAAGAGAACTCATCAACCTCCTCTTCTGCTGCCACCTGCTCATCTTTCGCCCGCTTCCCCTTCTTCTTATGTGGACACTGTCCCGCATAATGTCCATACTCATTGTAGGTGAAACACTTGATCTTGCTAAGATCCTTCTTTTGTCTGCCCCTCTGCTTCCCGCCTGCTGCGAGAGCCACATCCTCCTCCTCAGGAATGGCAGAAGCTAAACTTTGAATGTACCCTCTCCGGGTCTCCTCCTGTGTGAAGTCATCCCACAGTCGATCCCACTTGGGAAGGTTCTCACGACCTATGATAGACTTAACAAACACTGCCCATGCCACAGACACGCCATTCAAGGCATGTCGAACCAACTCACTGTCCTCTACCTTCTCATCGACTGCTCCCAACTCATTCTCACCGACTGCTCCCAACTCATCTCTCACTTGAGAGATCTTGGTGAGATAGGTGACCATGCTCTCATCCTTCCCCATCTTGTTACTTCTGAGCTTCTCTCTGAGAACCATCTTCCTGTTTTCATTTGAGCTCTGCTACAGAGTAGTCAACGCATCCCACATCTCAAACACATTGTCTTTGGTAGAGACATGTGGGATGAGGTGATCCTTGATCGCATCAAGAAGGATCCTCTGAGCCTTCACATTCTATTTGTCATCCACTGCTTTGGCAGGTCCATCTGACGGAACAGTAACGGAATTTGTTGTCGTGTTGTTCACAACATCCCATAACTCACTCTCTTTCAACAAGAGAGTAATATGTGCCCTCCATGCACTGTAGTTGGAGGCACCATCCAACCGGTCCTCCACTCTCAAACCAGTAGCCATACTCATCCAACTGAAGAAATTGTAACCCACAGTAAACAGGAATCTCCCCTGATCACAAATCTGGCAGATCTATCACAGATCTAACCACAAACCAACTGAAATGATAGATTTGACCTCTACAACCACAGATCTGAATGAGAATGTTCAGATCTGGTAGATCTGGCCTCTATCTCCACAGATCTACTAGATCTATCTCAGATCTAGTCACCACCATTGCAGATCTATGTGTGACTGCTCACCTTGATCCTCAACATGGCTCTGATACCATGTAAATCTATATAGATCTAGAGAGCACTACTCCCTCTAGATCAGTCTGAGACCTCAAGTAGTATGAATCTCAATGTCAGTACATACTCATAAAAACATAGACTCAACCACTAGATCTGCATCTATCAACTAACATATAAATGCAATCAACCACATAGACAACAGATATACCCTGGAACCCTTTCGGGAAAAACCAACTAACTATGGGGCTATCTTCTCTCTCGAGCCCAGAGCATATAGAAGCTACGCTGTTGGGAGCGGGAGCGGGAGCGAAAAACAAAATTTTCAAAAGGTTCCGTTTCGTGAGCGTTTTTTATATAATATATATTTTAATATATTTTGATGCATATAAATTAAAAAAAACATGTATTATGCCAAATTAGCTATAGAAAACATGAAAACATAGAATCTAGATATTCATATAACCATTTAGTATACATTAAAATAACATTAATCATCTAGATTCTAGGAACTATAACTTATAACATTGTCATTAAATGATCATCATCAAATCATCAATTATCAATCATCAACAACATCAACCTTCAAATTTCAACATATAATATTTGCCATCAAACTAGGCCATATGTTTACAAAATAGGCCAACCGCCAAAATAAACATGAAAATGAAATACAAAGTACTATGAATCTACTAAGCTTTCCGCTTGCCACGAGAAACTTCCAATTTCTTTTCTCGTGGTCTAGGTGGAATAGGTGCTGGTGGAAGTGATCGTAGAACATGAGAAGAAGATGAACGGCCTCCACGGGCTGAACTTGGACGTTGTGAAGCTAAAGGCAAAACTCCTGCATCCAGAAAGCTGCTTCTGCTTGGGGGTGGCATCTCTGTATGGGTACTTGTAGTTTGAATTGGATCATCATGATCACCCAATAGTTTAGCTTCCAAGCGCTCTAATGCTATGGCTCCAACCTCCACATTAGCCTCCTCTGGATTATTGTCCCAAGTCAAAAATGTTCTATCATTCTTGGCCGCCTCACAATAATGGGACAACAACCTCAAGTTGTAGTGCACATAAACCAAGCTTTCTGCGCGATCTACATTCAGATTGTTTCTCTTTACACTGTGGATGAAGTTGTAGGTGCTCCAACACCTCTCTGTAGAAGAGCTATTAACAACCTATGATAGTACCCTCACCGCCAATTTATGCAAATATGTGGCTCCAGAGCCATGCATGTTCCACCAACGGATAAGATCCAATCTGTCTCGATCTTTGGTTGCAAATAGGGAAGCAAAGCATCCATGCTCACTTATGTATTTGCTCAATTCACTCCGTACTTGAGCACTCTTCCTCATCAGGGACCAACTTGTCTAATGCTTGCATATATCCAGCAACAACCTCTGGATTTGTGTGGGGTTTTTTCCTAACTCCACCTCCAGGTGCAGGTTGGGCCAACCAAATTGGAGAATAGTATTTTGGGGTGAGGACATATGCAAGGGCATGGAGTGGAACATTTAGATTATCCCACCTTTTGACCACATGTTTATGAATATGGTCATACAAGATTGCATCTCTTTGCTCAACAATGTCTTTGATTAGACCAAGCATGTTATCCATCTGTTCATATACCTCCCCAATCACCGACTGATTTGTATCTGCAAAACGAATCATGTTATAAACTGGCTTGGTGAACTGCAGAACATACCTAACTTGTGACCATAAATGACCTTCAAGAACGGTGTCCTCCACCTCTTGAAAGTCATTTCTATCTGATGCACTTGCAGCTTTGTTTTTCAATTCCTGCCATGGATCACTTGAGACCATACTAGCCAATGCCTCTCTTACCTTCAAAAGCCTCCTGAAGGTGAGGTAGTAGCTAGCAAATCTAGTCTTTGCAATCTTCAATAACTCCAACTTAGAGTGATTGTGAAAAATGTGGTGGGCCATGCTATGATTGGTAATAAATTTGATCATTTTCTTACCTCTCTTGTACAAGGCACCAATCCATCGGTAATTAGGGTCCTTCATCTTAACAATATCATGCATCAAGAGGTTCAATGTGTGAACCAAACACTTTGACCAAAATATGTTGGGATACTTATCCTCAATGATTGCTCCAGCTGCCTTACAATTAGCAACATTATCAGTGATGACTTGAATGACATTGTATGCGCCCAATCTTCTGAATGGTTTTAAGTAAAGGTTGTGCAATATTAATAGCGGTCTTGTAGCGATCTGAGTAGTCATGGGCTGAAAGGAAGATCGCACCGCTAGTAGAAACGCCAAGAATATTTATCAATGGCTTGCCTTTAACATTTGTCCACTCATCAGATACAATGGATACCACATAGTTGGACCAATTATTTGTGAACTTTCCAAGAGCACTATTGATTTTGGTTCTTTCCCTGTCAAGTCCCACGGTTCTAGCTTTGTCATACCTAGGGCTTCTGTATCCTTGAGGGCCACCATTGATGCCTTGTACCATTTCATGCCAATAGGGTGAGCAAAGAACATTGAATGGCACACCACATGCATAGAGAAACCTATAAACTTTTGAATCCACATCATCTCTACAACCTTGGTCAAGGAAATCGGATAATGTTCTTCGCATAGGCGAGACTCCATGGGGAGAAGAGGCTCCCGATCGAGCCGATGATGATCCAGCTCCACTACCAAACATTCTCTGTGGGGATTCAGAATCAACCCTCGATCTCTTGGAGTTGTTTTGAGCGGCCTCTTCTTTCATCCTGTATTTGCTTCTCTCTTTAGCTCCCACTTTGTCACAAGTTTTGACTCCATGAGACTTACCTTCATCACATGGCATAACCCCACACAAATGCTTTCTCACCCGGGTATATGAACCTGTGTATGTTTTATTACAATGGGGGCATGCAAACTTTGTGGTTCCACCCCCTCTCCCTCCCCCTTGCCTTGTCACATACTTCCACAAAGGTGTTGTGTCTTTTTGTTTTTGCCCCACATCACCCTCATTCTCATCATCATCACCCTCTTCCCCTTCCTCCTCTTCTCCTTAGTATGCATCACTCTCTACCTCTTCCCCCTCATCACTAGCACCACCATATCTACTTCCCAACACCATTATAATGAGAAGAAGTGGAATGTAAAACCAAAACCACATACCCATCATGTTTCTTGATTCAAGATGAGTCACTTGTTCCCTGCAATAGAATGATGGAGAAGAAGAAATTGGAAAGAGTAGGAGAAGAGAACATTGCAAGTTTTCCATTTTTTAACATAGTGAAAAAAAATTTGCAAAAACAAACAAAGATGAGTTTTTAGAGCCTACCTTTCAGCTCTTCAATGGTGGTTGAATGTCTCTATGAAAGCTTCAATCTCCCTTGCAAGCTCTCCCCTTCAATCTCCCACTCAAAGCTCAAAGCTCTCAAACAACTAGCAAACTCACTCTAAGCTCAAACTCTTCCCAATCAAGCAAATGAGTAATGGAATGAGTCCAAATGGACTCATTCACCCTTTATTGGCCCAAAGTGACCTAGCCCACCAAAAAGACCCCCCCAAAAAAATACAAAAATCAAAATTTTTTGTCATGAATCCGCCCAACCTGTGGAATAGACTTCAGGAGCGATTTCGGGTTCGTTTTTTAAGCCTGGGTTCGATTAGGGTTTGACAAGGAATCGACCTGGAATCGTCGATTCCGGGTCGATTCCTCATCGAACCCTCAAAATCCAGGGATCGTTTTTTTCAAGGCCAATTCGCGAATTACGGAATCGATTCCGGGCGGAATCGATGAGGAATCGCGATTCCGGAATCGATTCCTCATCGATTCCGTCCGGAGCGCGAATTGGGATCGATTCGTTGGGGGGGAGAGCGATTCCCAGCAGTGTAGTATAGAAGTATAAAAGACAGTACAATATAGAATTACCTCAGTCGGTAACTCAATCCCTCTGACCAGGACAAACTCTAATTTGCATGCATCCAGCTGATGCATGCATTGACGAAGTATGCCCTAACTGCCAATATGGGTCTGAGTGCTTTGACGGTGCCTCTGATAGATCTGCCCTCTCTAGATCTCTCTGCTCTGATTTGCTCGCTCTGAAGACTGCCCACTGATGAAATCTGCCCTCTCTGCATGCACAAGTGCACTCTCCCCTCTGGGTGTCAAATGCTCGTACTGCTCCGGATCTCAACAGATCTGAGCTCCGATCATCCCTAACCTTCTTCAAATCTCGAGGCAAGGCTATCCTGGAAGTCACAGACTCCTAATCGGTCAATCCAGCTCACAATGAGCTCCTTTGCCCTCAGGAAAAACATCCTCCTCCAAGAGAACTTGGCCTCCTCCAATCTCTCTACTGTAATCTCACTGTTGAGCTCTCTCAACTCATAGGAATGGGTATCTAGCCTCTCTGGAACTGAAGGTCATTGATCTAGCTCAGATCTGACCTTCCTAGCTCCTGCAGCAACTCCTCTATATCTCAGAAAGTCGCCCCACATGGACAGATTGGTCCCCCTCACTCTGGCAGTATCTCTCTCTGATAATACAACTGAGTAACCCCATCTGGGCACCCCCTGCCTCTATAAATAATCTCACCGATGAATTAGGTTTGCCAAAACCCTAATTCTCGGTGCATGCAAAAAGTCACTTTTGCATGCATGCATGCAAAATGTCACTTTTGCATGTAGTCACTGAATGCTGGCAGGTCATGCAATACTCATGCATGCAAGGTCAATCTCCCCTGAAGCTCTGCATGCAGCCCCCACTGGGGTCATGCCACTGAGTAGAGTGCATCTTGTTACCTCCCCATATTGACAGGGGTGTCCACATGAGAAATGCATCTCTCAAAAATGCATCTGCAATGGTTTAAAGATTATCTTTAAGGAATTCATTGGTAAGGTTTTCATTTAAAACTTTGGATCTGAGGGTTCTGCAAGCAGTTGGCAAAGTTGATGTTGGGATACAGACATCTCCAGAAAGGAACTCTGCTGTGAATTCCCCAGATGCTGGATTTTGCTCAAGCATGAAATGAACTGGATATCACCCAACAACATTCTATCGAGTAAATTTTTCTATAAAGCCACAACAGGTTACATATGTCGTTCCTGGCACCAAGGACTTCTAGCCTGCTCAGATAGCTGATTTCCTTCTTAAAAGCTAAAGATCTGTTTGATCTGTCACTTTTGGAGTATGCATGGTGAGAAGTTTTAGAAGAAGAGAGAGGACTCCTAGAAAGAACTGGAGACCTTTATATGTGCTGTAAAGTCTGCCAGAGAACAGCCTATTCATGCTAAGCCTCCAAAATGCTACTAGCAGAGAGACGGGAAAATACAAAAGCCGAATAGAAGCTCTTGAAGCTTTTGCCTTAGATGCCTGCAAATGGAAGACCACGACTGATCAGTGATCCGCAATTTACTCCAGTTTTAGTTGGGACACTATCAACTGTGTGTTATGGCTGTGAGCAAGATCGAAGTGTGGTTCAGCGGGAACTCAAGCATGGATATGCTGCTTGCCTTATAAAAAAAAACAAGATGTTGGTTCTGTTTCTGATTCAAGACAGATAGTTGTTCCGGGGATTGTTGTTCAGTTAGATGCCCAGTCCATCAGCGTCGTTTGCTTCCACTGCTTGCCAAAACATATGCTATGAGTTGTGCTGCAAATGATCTTAAGAGAATGGATTAAAACTCCATCAGACACCAAGATTATTCATGTTCTTTCGGTTGGATACAGGGCTATGTTCTCTTGCCATAAATACATTCCAGGAGTGTCGCGAAGCACGTGGTGGTCAGGGTTTGAAAACAGAGAGTCGTAGAGGCCACCAGAAAGGTTAATATGATGCAAAATTGACATTTAAAAAAGGATAGTTCCGATGCCAGAGCTCAGGGTTCAATGAATAGTCAGCCACGTTCACGTGAAGCTCGGATCCGTTACAGCCGAGCCATGGAGTTGGGTGTGTTTTCCATTACCACCCGATTTCTAATGCCGAGTTGCCATCAATATTAAATTCGGTATTCAACAACACAACAAATCTTAAATCGAGATCACGCCCCAGCTAGTGAGTGTTCCCTCACAGATGGCTTTCTTTTTTCCTTGGTTACGGAACCCGTCCACTTGAAAATCACCTATTCAAGACCAAGTTCTGTGCATAGAAATAAACCACCCGATATATATCCAGCATGAACATTTAAGCCGGGACTTTCAAAACAGAGCCGATTACAGGTTGTGTTGGCAGCTAGTTACATCAAATGCGCAGTCTATGGGATGGATCGTGGCGCACTGTTTTAAAATGAGCCGATAGGGCACCATTATAATAACCATTTGTTGGCACGTCGAGGAGCAGTTCACGGGAGTTATCCGATCATGAATCGTTGAAATCGTGGCTCATTGAACCTTAAACTGCAGAAATGGTGATCGAGTTCAATTACTTGCTGGTTTTCCAAAACCTTCTTCATCCTCAACCGGTGGTAGGTTTCCATCATCAACCGATCGCAAGAGATAATTCTCATGCCGAATCTGTGGTAGCTGCTCGGGGAATGTTTGTGTTTTCATTGACAGCTGATTGCGCCAAATCGCGTGAAGTTTTGAGCGCCTCAACTAAACGGTGGTTTCTCTTGCCCGCCATTTCACACCATCGGCGGCAAGTGTCACAAAGTTCCATTCCTGACAGCCGGTCGATTTCTCAGAGTATTAGATTTGATAACTGCTCCACGCATCAAAAATTAAAGCTCGCCCAGGATTACAACACTGAAGGATCATTGATTTTTGGTGCGGGTTTCATGTATTGGCGTTTGTTACTTGGAGCTCCAACTTAAGATTTGAGGGGTTTTCGCTTTAGTTAGGATAAGTCTATTTAGACTTCACATTTTTCTTGATTTTTATTATTTATTATCCTTTTTGAAAGGCTGGATGGTCTATAAAAGAGAGCAACCTCCTCTATTGTAAATGATGGAAAAACTTGGGACTTTTTCTCCCCATGAACTTAATGAAAAATATCATGGGATTCTTTGGATAAATTGACTATTCTTTGTGGCAGTACTTGTGAGTGTTTTATAAACGTGAATACTTTTCAGATTCTGCATTTTCTTTTCATTGTGTGAGAGGCCATAGAAGGGTGACAATCCACCACGTTTGAAGGTGAAGGATTCTTAGCAGCCAGCTTTCTTCTTCCCTTTGGCGAAGAACTCTTACCAGCCAGCTTTCTCTTTCCCTTTGTGAGCGTGTAAATTCAGGTATCGATGTTTGTATTTAATCTAGTTTGATTGTGCAATCTTGATTTTTGGTTTACATAGCGCACCTCCCACAGCTAGAGAAGAAGAAGTACTATTTCTGTTTCCCAAACACTAAACTGAGCGGGGTTTGCTCAATGATGCGATCTTTCCCCCTCAGTCACATATAACACAAGGCCCTTTGATCTCTTTTGACTCCATTCGCCCCTTTGATACACTGGCACTGGTCTTTCCCTGAGGATTGATTTTCCCTTCTTTTCCATCATCCAAATTCAAAATACATCTTTTTGTTACATTTGTTTCCTAAGGCAGCCTCTTCAATTCACCTTGCCCGTTTACCGTACTTGCCTTAGCGATCCTATCTTAGGGATACCCTCCTTGAGTTGGAGAAGAGCCAACCTGAAGCGAAGAGGAGAGGAGTGTGGTGACATTGGCCTCTCTCCTGAGAGAGTTGTCATCCAGATGGTGTGTTACATTTTGGGCTTCAACACACGCATGCCATTTGGGGAGACAACATTTTTGGTGCCGTTGCCGAGGACAAAGTCCAGTTCCTGAAATTTGAAGACTATGCTATGTTGACGACATTTGTGGGAAATTATATTGCAGATTCTTCTTCTCACATGGCGACTCCACGAAGGGACAGAGCCCTTGTCCTTTTGCAGATTTGAAGATCCTATTGGGTGTAGAGGTGAGCATACTCATTGGAAAGCTTTCAAGCTCACCTTGGCAACTCCACAGTTTGGCATGAGGTATGACTATGTTTTAGATTTAGTGCCTCATTATTTGATTTATGGATGATGATAAAGAAAAAACACGTAATCTTCTGCACGAAACTACTCTGTGCGAAGCTTTCGCTACGCTAGATTTCTCAAATATCTGTGGGTTTCCTAATGAATGCTACGACCATGAGAAGCTGCGTGACATTCTCCTAGAATTCCATGGAAATAATAATGTTTCAGCCCTCCGTCACATTGCCTCTTACTGCAAATTGGTGGTTGATTTTAATGTTTATCATGAAGATGACCTTATGGTCGTTTTTGCTTTCACTTTGGAAGGGGATGCAGACAATTGGTTCTATGGTCTTCTGAATAGATCCATAGATTCATTGGCAAAGTTTTTCGAGAGTTTTCTCCTTCGCTGGCATGATGGAACTGTTGATGAAATTGAACAGCTTGTTAGAGAATATGATGCCCTCATCCCTAGGGTCCATCATGAGTTTAAAGAGCAAACCATTGAAGAAGAAATTCAAGAGTTGTTGTTTGAAGATACAGCTGAACAACCTACTGCTGCAACAGAGAATTTTAAAAAGTTTGAACTGCCTCATATTTCTGCCATTGAAGATGCTCATGAACAGTTTTACTATGAAGATCCAGAGCTGCCTCAGTTTCATTTTATTGAAAATACAATGCTGCCTTGTGTTACAGATAAGCTTGAGCAACTCCATGATGAAGATCTGCCCCAGGTTCATGTCGTCAAACATGATAACAGTTTTGCAGATCAGCCTGAACAGTCTTACGATGGAAGTTTTTATATCAGCCCCATCCATCAATGGATAGAGGCTTCTTTTGCATGTTCTGGATTTTTCTACCAAATTTTTGAGGGTTTTTTATATCCTAATAGCTTGCCATTTCAAATTCATGGACAAATTATGAGACAACTCCGTTTTATGGTAATTCTATCCACATTTTTGTCTAAAACTGAGCACGAAGAAAAGAGAAATAGTAGAGATAAGAAGCTTGAATGGCTCCACTGGTATTGGGCATACACTTGACTGGTTCTTGTCTCATGTTAAGTTAGTGTAGGTAGGAAAAAATAAGCTCTTGCATGAGCATTTTATGTTTTCAGTATGCTTTTCTCTGTTTTCTGTTTTGTAATAAATGTGTGAATTGGGGATGTGAATCAAGCCATCCCCACCACACTGTTCTATTTTCCAAGATGATTTGCGATAACCGAGAGGATCTGAGGTTCTCGTGCACTCTCGAGGAGAGCACACGTCCCGCAGTTGGAGCCAGATGTTGCCTCCCCATATTGACAGGGGTGTCCACATGAGAAATGCATCACTCAAAAATGCATCTGCAATGGTTTAAAGATTATCTTTAAGGAAGTCATCGGTAAGGTTTTCATTTAAAACTCTAGATCCGAGGGTCTTGCAAGCAGTTGGCAAAGTTGATGTTGGGATATAGACATCTCCAGAAAGTAACTCTGCTGTGAATTCCCCAGATGCTGGATTTTGCTGTGCATGAAATGAATTGGATATTACCCAGCAACATTCTATGGAGTAAATTTTTCTATAAAGCCACAACAGGTTACATATGTTGTTCCTGGCACCAAGGACTTCTAGCCTGCTCAGATAGCTGATTTCCTTCTTAAAAGCTGAAGATCTGTTTGATCTGTCACTTTTGGAGTATGCATGGTGAGAAGTTTTAGAAGAAGAGAGAGGCCTCCCAGAAAGAACTGGAGACCTTTATATGTGTTGTAAAGTCTGCCAGAGAACAGCCTATTCATGCTAAGCCCCCAAAATGCTACTGGCAGAGAGACGGGAAAATACAAAAGAGGAATAGAAGCTCTTGAAGCTTTTGCCTTAGATACCTGCAAATGGAAGACCACGACTGATCAGTGATCCACAATTTACTCCAGTTTTAGTTGGGTCACTATTAGCTGTGTGCTATGGCTGTGAGCAAGATCGAAGTGTGGTTCAGCGGGAACTCAAGCATGGATATGCTGTTTGCCTTATAAAAAAACAACAAGAAGTTGGTTCTGTTTTTGATTCAAGACAGACAACTGTTCCGGGGATTGTTGTTCAGTTAGATGCCCAGTCCTTCAGCGTCATTTGCTTCCGCTGCTTGCTAAAACATATGCTATGAGTTGTGCTGCAAATGATCTTAAGAGAATGGATTAAAACTCCATCAGACACCAAGATTATTCATGTTCTTTCGGTTGGATACAGGGCTATGTTCTCTTGCCATAAATACATTACAGGAGTGTCGCGAAGCACGTGGTGGTCAGGGTTTGAAAACAGAGAATCGTATAGGCCACCATAAAGGTTAATATGATGCACAATTGACATTTAAAAAAGGATAGTTCTGATGCCAGAGCTCGGGGTTCGACGAATAGTCAGCTAGGTTCACGTGAAGCTCGGATCCGTTACAGCTGAGCCATGGAGTTGAGTGTGTTTTCCATTACCACCCGATTTTTAATGTCGAGTTGCCATCAATATTAAATTTGGTATTCAACAACACAACAAATCTTAAATCGAGATCGCGGCCCAGCTAGTGAGTGTTCCCTCACAGATGGCGTTCTTTTTTCCTTGGTTACGGAACTCGTCCACCTGAAAATCGCCGATTCAAGACCAAGTTCTGTGCATAGAAATAAACCACTCGATACATATCCAACATGAACATTTAAGTCGGGACTTTCAAAACAGAGCCGATTACAGGTTGTGTTGGCAGCTAGTTACATCAAATGCGCAGTCTATGGGATGGATCGTGGCGCACTGTTTTAAAATGAGCCGATAGGGCACCATTATAATAACCATTTGTTGGCGCGTCGAGGAGCAGTTCACGGGAGTTATCCGATCATGAATCGTTGAAATCGTGGCTCATTGAACCTTAAACTGCAGAAATGGTGATCGAGTTCGATTACTTGTTGGTTTTCCAAAACCTTCTTTATCCGCAACCGGTGGTAGGTTTCCATCATCAATCGATCGCAAGAGAGAATTCTCACGTTGAATCTGTGGTAGTTGCTCGGGGAATGTTTGTGTTTTCATTGATAGCTGATTGCGCCAAATCGCGTGAAGTTTTGAGCACCTCAACTAAACGGTGGTTTCTCTTGCCCGCCATTTCACGCCATCGGCGACAATTGTCACAAAGTTCCATTCCTGACAGCCGGTCGATTTCTCGGAGTATTAGATTCGATAATTGCTTGGCGCATCAAAAATTAAAGCTCGCCCAGGATTGCAACACTGAAGGATCAGTGATTTTTGGTGCGGGTTTCATGTATTGGCGTTTGTTAGTCGGAGCTCCAGCTCAAGATTTGAGGGGTTTTCGCTTTAGTTAGGATAAGTCTGTTTAGACTTCACCTTTTTCCTGATTGTTATTATTTATTATCCTTTTTGAAAGGCTGGATGGTCTATAAAAGAGAGCAACCTCCTCTATTGTAAATGATGGAAAAACTTGGGACTTTTTCTCCCCATGAACTTAATGAAAAATATCATGGGATTCTTTGGATAAATTGACTATTCTTTGTGGCAGTACTTGTGAGTGTTTTATAAACGTGAATGCTTTTCGGATTCTGCATTTTCTTTTTATTGTGAGAGAGGCCATAGAAGGGTGACAATCCACCACGTTGGAAGGTGAAGGATTCTTAGCAGCCAGCTTTCTTCTTCCCTTTGGCAAAGAACTTTTAGCAGCTAGCTTTCTTTTTCCCTTTGTGAGCATGTAAATTCAGGTATCGATGTTTGTATTTAATCTAGTTTGATTGTGCAATCTTGATTTTTGGTTTACATAGCGCACCTCCCACAGCTAGAGAAGAAGAAGTACTTTTTCTGTTTCCCAAACACTAAATTGAGCGGGGTTTGCTTAATGATGCGATCTTTCCCCCTCAGTCACATATAACACAAGGCCCTTTGATCTCTTTTGACTCCATTCGCCCCTCTGATATACTAGCACTGGTCTTTCCCTGAGGATTGATTTTCCCTTCTTTTCCATCATCCAAATTCAAAATACATCTTTTTGTTACATTTGTTTCCTAAGGCAGCCTCTTCAATTCACCTTGCCCGTTTACCGTACCTGCCTGAGTGATCCTATCTTAGGGATACCCCCCTTGAGTTGGAGAAGAGCCAACCTGAAGCGAAGAGGAGAGGAGTGTGGTGACATTGGCCTCTCTCCTGAGAGAGTTGTCATCGAGTTGGTGTGTTACATTTTGGGCTTCAACACACGCATGCCATTTGGGGAGACAACACATCTCACTCTCTATTCCATCCTGATGCCTATGGTACTGATGTCCTTCTATGCAAGGCATCTGAGTCATGGAGGACATCCCAAAGTTACCATAATCTAACACTATACTAATGTGACTACCTTCCACAGTGATCTTTCAATTTTAGAGAAATTGTTGGGTGCTCAGCAAGCGAACACAAGGTTTCTTTCTAGCTCCACAAATAAGTTCCAAATATTGTCGAGTGCTCAACAGGAGGACATGAAGTGCCACGAGGCTCCCAACAGCCTCTACCCCTCTATCTCCATGGATCAATCCTTATTTTCTCAATTTCCAGATAAATTGTTAAAGTGCCTATTATACTAGCCAATTCAAGCTTTTGCCCTTTCTTTTCACCCAGTATTGGATGAACCAGCAAGGGGAGTGAATAGGGGGCAAAAGTGGGGCAAAGGTTTATTGCTTGACCAAATAAAGAATACTTTTATTTAAAACAAATTAAACTAGCCGCCATGATATTGCAGGAAGGAAAAGCCCTTCACATGCAAGGTGTGGGCAACAAATTAAATCAAAATGCAAGAAAAGGAAAGTGAACTAGCCACACAACTCTCTTCTTAAGGAAGAGGAGGGGAAAAACAAATGTACAAATGCCTTCTAAAAAAAAGAAGAAAATCAATCCTAGCCCTTTCACTCTTGCTTGCAAGGGTTGGGAAGTCCAAATTCCTTTGCAAGCAATGGATGGCAACTTGAAAGAAAAAAGAATTAAATTAACAACTATCCTAGCCACACAATCTTCTTCCTAAGGAAGAGATGGGGCAAACCAATGAAGTAAATTGCTGAAGATAAATTAAGTAAGAAGAGATAAAATCCAGCCCCTCTTCACTTGCAATGCAAGGGTGGGCAAGCCCAACCTCCTTTGCATGCAAGGGATGGCTGAAAAATGAAGCTTAAAAATAACTTTGGAAATAATAGAAGAAAATGAGAGACTCTCTTGAACTTGTTACAATGAATGAAATTTCAGCACATGAGAATTGAAGGAAATGAGAGAAGGAAGATAGATTTTGACCCGTTTCTTGCAAAGGACATGAGATGACAGCTTGTGGATGCCCTTTACACTTAATTTTGGCCAAATTTTGGCAGCATATTCCCTTTTACTGTACAAAACCTGCTAAAAAAAAAAAGCAACAAAGATAGGAAAAATGCCCAAAACCACTCTTGGGCACTATTCCTGTTAAGGTACAAATATATGAAAAAATTATGAAATTTTTTACAAGTAAATCAACACAATATTAGCACTTATAAATTGAAACTTGGACAAGATTTAATATGAAATGTAACTAAACATAAAATGCAGAAAATATAAAGTTATGGGAGGAAGTTGTGCTCTTTGCTCTTCCAATGCTTGAAGAAGTGGGGTATCTAACCAAGGAATTCCACTCTCCAACTAAGACAACCTGCAACTTGAAAGACTTGCTTCACAAAACCAAGAAAGGTGAGTCCAAGTTATGCAAAATTGTTTGTAATCAACAGCATAAGATTAAAAATACTCACGACAATATGAAAGCTAAAAATTGAAATAAAGCAAAATACAATATCAGATCAATGTCGTGGAGTCAAATAAAATGGAGTCCTGCTGTTTTAGTAGTGAAATGTTTTGCAAGATTGTTCTTGGTCAGTTTTAATTTATTAATGATGAAATTGATTAAAGGGAAAGGGGAACTCCAAATATACCGTGAGGTACAAGGAGTATGTCCGAAGCTAAACAAGAGTGTCTCCACATGAAGACGTGTGGGATGGATGGAGTCTCGGGGAGATGTCCAACACTACGCCAAACGAGGGTGTAGCTTGACGGGGCCCTTAGGTCACTTTTCAGTGGTTCCCGCTTCTTCTGAAGAATTTCCCCACACAAGTTCAATATTCGCGATGCCGGATTTTCGTTGGGTTAAAGGGAGTAAATTTGATTAAAATGAGTTTCTTAGTTAAGTGTGAAAAATTAGTTGAATGCTACAGTTCCACTTTTTGATGGAAAATAGCAAAATGGTTTATTCCAATTGTTGTAAAAAAACAAAAATGTGTTATATTAATTACTATTGACTATGTGTCAACTTTTTGATCATCCACCTCTAATTGGCAAAGCCTTTAGGTGGCGGCGAGAGCATACTTCGCGGGTAACGAGTCGGGTTTGTTTATTATGATTGTGAAGAAAACAACTTGTAAGGATTGTACAAAATAACCAAATGCAAAAAGCGAAAGATTTTCTAATTACTACCTATGAATTTCTTTCCGGTTCAGTACTCGGGCAAGCCCTTATCCACGAACCGTAACTCGGGAAAGTGTAGGGGTTATTATTCAGTTTGCAAAGCTTAAAAGAAATTAGATCTACTTATAAAAAATGAAATTACTTCTAATTTAATTATCAAACTAAGCTAAAACAGAAATAGTAGAAAAACCACACAAGATAGATACAGGCTTCCCCCGAATGGGGGGAAGGTGGGGTGTGGGAGCTGTGTAGCCCACTTGCTTTTTATTATATTTTTTTATAAAGTACTAAAATCAAATAAAGAGTACCTTTGATCCTTATAAATTTGGATTAGGGAGGTTTACAATATCTTAGAAATGACTAGAAAAGAGTATAGGAGCTTTGGGGTCTTTAGATGGGCAAATTTGTCGAAATTTTGGCGAAGTTTCCTTCTCTTTTTTCGTCAAGTCTGCAAAAACAGCCAACAAACTAATGTTAAATTTAGTGGATTAGCTAATAAAAGATACAAAATTTTACACTACTTTAGTACTTGGAAAAATGTAGAAATTTTTATGAAAACAAGCACTTAAAGTACTAATCTAGATCTAGTTTGAAGTAAAACTTTTAAGAGCTTCTAGATCTGGTATATATGCATAATAAAAGAAGATAAATGATTAAACTTTTTGGATCTAACTTTTACTAAGCAAAAGGAAATGAAGTAACCAAGAAAAAATTGAGTTTAGAGATGGTAGAAAGTGATCCTCAAGCCCAAGCTTGAATATTGTGAAGGAGAGAAAGCATCCTTGGAACAAAACTCATTAGATCCAAATATTTGAATGTAGTGGAAAGAAGATGGATGCAACCGAGCTCCAAAATCTCTTCACCTTAGGCAACCTACAAAGCTACACACTTCTCCAGACAAGCAAGATTAATCTAGTACATTTTACCAAGAAAGACAAGGAGAATATTAGTATAACTGAATACAACCTATTACACCTAAAATCTTTAAAGATAGAACATAAATAAGTAAATTGACAGTTGCAAATACTTATTCAAAGAAGCTAGAATCAACCTACAAGCTTTGCAAGAAAGAAGGTAAAGCTAGCTAAATATCACCTCAATAATCACCAACATGCACAACCATAGGGCGGAATGCAACACATGAGCTTCCAAAGCCTTCACAATCTTATTCAACAAATAGCATAAAAGCCAAATAGTACATGAGTAGAGGTTCACTGCTCCATGACAAATGATGGAGATTGTCTCGCTTTATTGTTGAAAAGTTAATTGTGAAGAACCTCCCATATTTTTTGGTGTGGGTGTGATGAGGAGGACCAGAAAAGTTGTCCTTTATGTATTTATGTAACAAAGTGACATTTATATAAATAAAGTCAATATGATTTTATACTTTAGAAAAGTGGGTCACACTTAAATGATGTATTTAATAATTAAAGTTTTTAATTATTAAAAAGTGAGTTATAATGTGAACCATTGATTTTGTAATTAATTCTCAACCTTAGATTAGGTAGTTGGAGAAGTTAGTTGCCAAAGACAAAGTATAAAACAAAGTGAGAGGGGCATTTGATACACTCACCATCAAGAGAGAAAGAGAAGAAGATTGAAGATCAAGAAGAGATCCCTAGTAGAGAAAAGGCACAATTTCCCAAGAGAAGGAGCAACACACTTCCCAAGACAGCCATTGCGAGATTAGTACAACATTTTGTCAGATCTGTACAGCAGCATGTGTGGGCATAGTTTCCAAGGCATCCGCTGGTGCATTTATTGCAGACTGACAAAATCGTACAACAGAGTCTTTTCTGGCATGTGTGGGCATAGATTTCGAGGTTGAAAAGTACAGTCCGTACAACAGAAAGTACAGATCCATACAGCAGGCTGCACAATACTTTTCTTGTTGATTTTTAGTGCAGCTGCGAGACCCATTCTCAGAGAGAATGGTACCCTAGTCATTTGACTAGGGTTCCTGGTCAAGTTAACCAGGCAGAGTATGAGTAAGACCCTAGAAGGTACCCTAGGGCCCCCAGCTGTCTCCTGGGGTTCTTGGTCTAGGACCAAGCAGTTTGATGCCATGGCAAAGTCCCTAGCATGTGGCTAGGGCCCCTATTTGTCTCTAGGGTATTCTGGTCTAGAACCAGACGGTTTCTTGGTCATGATGACCAAGCAGATCCTGCAGGTTGAGACAGAGACTTCCTAGGTCCTGCAGATGGTTGATCAACATTCAGCCTAGGACTGAATGCTCAGCTTGAGGCTGAGGACCATTCTCTGGGAGAATGGAGATCCTGGTCATAGACCAGATGGTTGATCAACATGTCCCAGTCTAGGACTGAGGTTCAGCCTTGAGCTGAAAGCCATTCATTGAGAATGGAAGATATCGTTGTCCCCTCTCCTAATCGGTTACTGCTAGGTTGCTTCTCAAGGGACTGGCCACCCCTTGGCGATGTCTCTAGTACCTAACCCTTAGGAGCAGCGTTAAGGACAAAAGGATTGCACCATCCGTTTGGATCTTCTTCCTTATACAGTGATGACAAAAAATATATAAACTATGTATCTTAAGAGAGAGAAAAGTCTTTGGTCTTGTTGGTTCTATTTGTTTGATTGTCCACCTTGGTCTTGTGGTTGTTGGTTCATGGTCCTATTCTTACTTGGCCCTAGCACTCTTACTTATGCGCACTTTTGACCATATTGACTCCTACTTTATGGAGTGTATTTAAATATTAATTTATTAAAAGATCATTGGACCATGTATTGGTTACCTTATGTTTGGATAAAAGACCCTTGACCCATGATTTTTGGTCCTTTTACCTTTTGTTGATCCTATGGTTTTTTTTTACTTTATTATAAAGTCATTAAATAATTATTTTCTTTGTCTTATTAATAAAATCATTATGATTTTATTAATAAAGACTTTGTGGTCCATTTAACTTTTTGTCCATTTGCCATTACGTTTATTTTATTATGTTATTTTTATTATCACTTCCTATTCCTAATCTTATATAAATTTTAGTGATTCAACCTTCTTACTAAGATTATCCTCGGAAATTTCTTTTACGTGCTAGCAACTGGTTATTATCTGCGATCTCTGTCAGTCTGTCTATTTGCAATTAACTGGATCAGTTCTCGGCGTTTTCTTCCTGCTTGAGTTTCTCTTATCTACGGCTGCTCCCTCTTGCCCATGGGTTTCTCTGTCGGGATTATCTCCACGACTTTCTCTTTCAAGGCACCCTGTCACGGGTTTATCTCTGCTCCCATTTGGATTTATCTCCACGGCTTTCTCCTTCACCGCTCTATCCCTGTCACGGGTGTTTGTCTTCACGCGGTTTCTCCTTCACCGCTCTATCCCTGTCACGGGTGTTTGTCTTCACGCGGTTTCTCCTTCACCGCTCTATCCCTGTCACGGGTGTTTGTCTTCACGCAGGTTTCTCCTTTCACGTGGGTTTCTCCTTCACACTTGTATCCCACGCGGGCTTCTCACGGTTGTATCCCTTGCACTCCGATTTAGTTTTCACGACTGTCTCACGGCTGTCTCTTAACGGAGCTGACTGTAATCTTCTCGGTTTTCTTCACGGCTGACTTTATCTTCACGCAGGGCTGTCTCTCATCGGGGTTTATCTTCAGTTGACTTTCTTTTACGGCTGTATCCATTTTACCTTACGGTGTTCTCCTTCACGGCCTTATCCATTTCACTTCACGGCACGGTGTTCTCTTCACGGCTGCCTATTTTTCACTTCATTCGATTGTCTATTCTGTCCATAGCATTTGATTGTCTCACGACTACCCTATTTTGGTTGTAGCATTAATTGTCTTACAGTCTCACGGCTTCTTTATTTTGGCTGTATCATTCGACTGTCTATTCTGGCTGTAGCATGTGACTGTCTCATGGTTTATCTATTCTGGCTGTAGTATGTGACTGTCTCACAGCATTCAGCAGACTCACAGTTTCTCTATTCTGCCTATAATTGAACTCTGAGTGAATATGTGCTTACGTGCTTGACCTTTGTAGTCTGCAGCACCTGTGTGTCTTTTTTACTACTGTCATTTTTAATTGAAGAACTTGAGGTCTGTTTTATTCTACCTGAACCTTCTCTCTCTTAAGATACGTATATAGTTTATCTAGTTTGACTTGTCCTTTCAGTGACAAGATCAAAACTATCTGAGTATAAGTTGAATCCAATTGGTTGTTTTAATTCTTTAATGCAGTTCATGTTTATTTTACTATAGTTCATTTATTTTATTTTTCTGAACTTAGTATTTGATGATTCTCGAGGACCAACATTAATGCAGTGACTAAATGGAGCATTAAGTTGAAAGAGATGAAAATCTTGTTTTAAATCAGTTTGAATTTAATTTTTACAGTACAATTGTTTACATGTTCTTGCATCAAGGTTGTTATATGTGAAAAATGTACATAACCTGAAATTTCAACATTTCTGGCACAGATTTCGAGGTAGTGTTTGTTGCTGTTATGTTTTGTGAAATTCTGTCAGTAAGGGTTTAAAAGAAAACATAAATTTATTGTAAGAAGTTTATGAGTTACTCTTCTTAAAGAAAAAATTTCTTCTAGGGTTTTCCCCAAGCAGTGGGGTTTTGCCTAGTCTTTGACCAAAATCATTGTGTTCATTTGCTTAATGATTGTTTCAGTATTTGGCAGAATTTTTTGAAGTACATTTCAGAAGTGTGGTTTTACTTTCAAGAATTTAAGTTAAAATCCAATTTCTGTAAGTGTTTGACGAAATGTGTAGATGAGTAAATTCATATTTTAAGTCAAATTTTCTTCATGGTATCAGAGTTGATGGTATCAGATCTCAGTTTAACAGAGCCATACTGAAAAGATAGTTAGCAAGTGTTCTTTGAAGTTTCAAAAGTTTAAAAAAAAGAAAAGTTATCTTTCAGTTATTTTTGGTTGCAAGTTATTTTTCCATGATGAGTATTAGTTATGAGGATCGGTTGGATGGAGTGTCCAACTATATTCCATGGAAAGTAAGAATTACTGTTGTACTAAAAGAACTTAGGGTTTGGAGTTTTATTACCAGTGTCATGACTAAGCCATCAGATACCAAGCCATCAGATATTGATGACCTTTGGGAGTTTGAAGCTCTTGAAGCCAGAGGCTAGAGAATTATACTGGGTGGGGTTAAAGACCATCTCATGCCAAACTTAGCAGAAAAGAAAACTGCTAAAGAGATGTGGGACACATTGACCAAGTTGTTCGAAGCAAAGAACGAGAACCGGAAGATGGCCCTCAAAGACAAGCTACATTGCATTAAAATGAAAAATGATGAGGGTGTAGCCTCCTACTTGACTCGTGTCACATAAGGTCAAGGACGAGTTGGCAGCAGTAGGAGAGACCATTCCTGATTCAGAGTTGGTGAGGATAGCCCTGAAGGGCTTCACCAAGAAGTGGGAGGTCTTTGTGAAATGTATTGTGGGCAGAGAAAAACTTTCAAGTTGGTCCAGATTATGGGATGATTTCACTCAAGAAGAAATCCATGATGGGTCACAGATTGGCCAAACTAGTGAGGATGCTGAGCAGGATGTGGCACTTGCAGCCAAATCGAAGAATAAGAAGAAGAAAGATCTGAGGCAGATCAAATGTTATCATTGTGGCTAGTTAGGACACTATGCCACGAAATGTCCTAAGAAGAAGAAAGGAAAGTCAAAGAAAGATTTAGTAGCTATTGCAATGGAAGAGTTTGCAGGGGAATTTTCTCTAGCATCTTTTGACTCTAGTGTAGGTACCTCAGTTTTCGAGCGTGTCTAGATAGTTGATAGTGGGTCAACCAGACATATGACTGGAATGTATGATGCATTCCAGATTATCACAGAGTTGGGACCAAGACACTTCATTCAGATAGACATTGACAGTTCTCAGATAGCTATTCGAGGGGTTGGAACAGTCAGGTTCCAACTAGACCTTGGAGAGGTCTTGGAAATACTTGGAGTCCTATTTGTACCTGGGATGAGAGTTAGCAAACTCTCAATGTCATCTCTTGAAGATGATGGTTATGGGATATTGGTCAGAGACTGTCATGTCTTCATTTATCGAAGAGATGATCCTGTCAGGACTACTATTTTGATTAGTGATCGCAGGGACAGACTATATATTTTGAGAGGACATGTTGTACGTCCATGGACAGGTGGATGGCTGTCAGAGTCAGAGGATGGGGCAGAAGATACAGTTGATCGACATGTTATTTACATTACTTCTGATGAGGAGACTGATTCTCTTCAAAGCACTGGCATAAGACTCAGCTAGGCAGATGATGGTGATGAGCAGGTTGATGGGATTCAGGCTGAATCTCAGAAGTCAGAGTTTTTCAGTGGTGGGCACACTTCTCCAAGAGACTTTCCAGAGTAGGAGGGAGCTGCATCAGGAGTCAGAGGTAGAGATTTGCATGGTGCCGGAAGGACCTCCCTCGTTAGGAGGGAGTGTTGAAAAGTTAACTCTGAAGGTCCTCCCATATTTTTTGGTGTGGGTGTGATGAGGAGGACCAAAAAAGTTGTCCTTTATGTATTTATGTAACAAAGTGACGTTTATGTAAATAAAGTCAATATGATTTTATACTTTAGAAAAGTGGGTCACACTTAAATGATGTATTTAATAATTAAAGTTTTTTTTTTTTAAAAGTGAGTTATAATGTGAACCATTGATTTTGTAATTAATTCTCAACCCTAGATTAGGTAGTTGGAGAAGTTAGTTGCCAAAGACAAAGTATAAAAACAAAGTGAGAGGGGCATTTGATACACTCACTATCAAGAGAGAAAGAGAAGAAGATTGAAGATCAAGAAGAGGTCCTGAGTAGAGAAAAGGCACAATTTCCCAAGAGAAGGAGCAACACACTTCCCAAGACAGCCATTAAGAGATTAGTACAACATTCTGTCAGATCCGTACAGTGGCACGTGTGGGCATAGTTTCCAAGGCAGCCGCTGGTGCATTTATTGCAGACTGACAGAACCGTACAACATAGTCTTTTCTGGCACGTGTGGGCACATTTCGAGGTAGTGTTTGTTGCTGTTTTGTTTTGTGAAATTCTGTCAATAAGGGTTTAAAAGAAAACATAAATTTATTGTAAGAAGTTTATGAGTTTTTACTCTTCTTAAAGAAAAAATTTCCTCTAGGGTTTTCCCCGGTCTTTGACCGAAATCATTGTGTTCATGTGCTTAATGATTGTTTCAGTATTTGGCAGAATTTTTGAAGTACATTTCAGAAGTGTGGTTTTACTTTCAAGAATTTAAGTTAAAACCCTAGTTTCTGTAAGTGTTTGATGAAATGTGTAGATGAGAAAATTCATATTTTAAGTCAAATTTTCTTCATTTATATAGGAAATGAGAGGGGGGGGGGGGGGGGGGGGGGGCATCCAAGAGAGGGAGGGCGCATCTCTAAAATGGAGGAGCTGATTACTCCTTAATCCAAGCCTTGATTGAAGTGAATGGGATGAGATGGCAACCACCTCACAAGAGGGGCGCATCCATCTCTATTGTAAACTCCTTCAACCACCAATTTGCTGCCACATAAGAGGAAAGTTACCCATGTGGAGAGTGGGTGCATCAATCCCAAGAGATATACTTGCCCTCCTTAAGATCTTGACTGAGACTACCATGATTTGATTGATATTGCCTCCGATTTGATTTGCCCACCCAAATGCCTCTTTATCTGGATGGACCAAATTCCCCTAATTTAGGAATTGGATTTTCTCTCAAATCTTTACTTTTTGAATTATTTAATTCTCTTTTAATATTTTTGAGAGTATTTATTTAAGTGAAAAATAATCACCTATAACTTAGGAAAAGTGGGTTTAGGGGTAATATGGGTGCTCCGGGTTAGAAAACAAGCACCCCCATGGTGAATTTCACCTCCTAACCACTTTTCTATGAGATTTTCAACATTTTTAATTAAAACATTAAAAAATTGCGTGTTTGCTGGAAAATTTTTTATGTTTGAAAAAACAAATAAAACCTGGGGGGACCTAGTGCATGCCCATATGACTCATTATTGATGGCTAGCATGTAAAAATACATAGACACTTAGACTTTAATAACCTCCCAAGGTTTAGCCACCAAGGCGTATACTCTAGCTTTGGAGGTGTGAGTGAAAAACTCAGAAATTATACGTCACTAAAATGCAATGCATAATAAACAAAAAGGCCATGCTAGACCAACTTATTACAACATCCCCAAGGGGTATGGACATACAATTTTTACAAAAAGAGCCAAATTTGGCCTGCTGAACTTCTCAACACTGGCATTGAACAAGTATGTTGTTCAAGTCTTCAGTGGTTCACATGAAATCCAACTAAGTGCAACTTAGTGGACAACAAGTGAGAAGCATTGAAGGGAAGATCTGGATCATACCGCCATCTAGCTATGTACTCATAGGCAACTTCTTTGTATTGCTTCTTCCAGTGGGCATCTAAGGTGGGCTGAACTTGTGTTGGAGCCAGCTGAGAAGCATTGGCACTGGCAAAGGTGGTGGGAGGTGTGAAATAGCTTTGAATGTTATTCTTCTTTCTGCCCTTATTTTGTGTAGACTAGAGGGTGGAACATACTGAAAGGGATCCCTAAGAGTGGTAGAAGGGATAGATGAAGAGTCTTCATTTGAAAAATTAGGAGCATAGATCCCGCCCATCATTTCGGCAAGCCTCCTCTTCTTCCCTATTTCTTCCTCTCTCTTTTTGCTGAGCCTTATCCTCTTCAAACTTTTCAATCTTTTCTTGCAAATCAGCCATAATCTGTCCAATCACATCTAATGGAGCTTCACATGCCTTGACTTGACTTCTAATAGAAGCCAAGTGCTGTTTAAGCCTAAAAATGCCCCCCCTTAATCCGTTTCTTGCAATACATCTCCGGTCTCCCCCTCAACGACATCTGCATGGATCCATGCAGGATCTTTTGCTTTTGGAGCCATTGTACTCTGTAGAATGCAGATCTAAAGTTGACTGAACATGCAAAGAAAAAGAACAAAAATCTGAACATGCAAATAATAAAAAACAAGCAAATATAATGAGAAAAACTAATAATATGGCAAGCTGGCAACATCAAGCGTGTTTAAAGTTTTAAATTTTTTAAATGTTTACCTCCTCTAGGCAGCCTCCAACAGACCAAACTCCAAGCAGGCAAGTTGCCAAGCATCAAGTTCCAAACTTCCAAGCTGTTACAGACTTACAGTCTTACAGTAAACAGACTACAGTAACTATTACAGGTTACTCCACTACTCCAAGGCTCCAACTCCACTATCCAACAGTCCAGATTCCAACACCAAGGCTCCAAGGACCAAGCTTTACAGTTGACTGTGTCGCTGTCTCCACGGCCATCCCTCACTCGCACTGTTTGCTACTGCTGCAGAGATGCTCCACAATGAGAATAGGAAATAGGTGTAGAGAAATAGAGGGTGGGGTTTCATTAAGTAGATTTAGGCCCTAGGGTTAGGTTAGGTTAGGAAAAAAGAAAAAAAAGAATTTTTTGAGTGTTTTCAAGTCCGTGGACCCCACTTGCTGGAGAGTAAAAAATCCGCCAATTTTTTACGTGGATCGGCTGATCTTCATCTGACCGGTTCGGTACCCAACTGATTTCCAGGCTGATTCGGATTGGTTTGCTATCACATGATTCACCACTGGATTTCATTGTGTTCACTGCAATGGAATTCCACTCAAACACAACATATGGATATTCATGGTAACCAACACATTTCCATGGACAAATTCATGATGTAGGATTCATTTTTAGTTTGACGTTGTAATACTTAGGTTGGAGACATTGAATTACTACTAGAAAGTCATTTTATTATTATATAACTTTAGAATAGCTTCCAGTGGATAGATAATGGCATTTAGAGCTCATCTCTTGACATTATGTATGATTCATAAATATTTTATCCTTATTACTGAAGATATTTGTCTGATGAAACTTGCATTCAAAGTATATTTATTTTTGATGTATTTTGCTAAATAATTGCAGGTATACGAATCCTTGAGGATGTAGCTAATTACAAGGTATGTGGATTCTTCCTTACCTTATCTATATTGCCGATTGCGTACAAAAGCACAACTTTCAAAACAAAAAAAGTGAATATATTTTGTATACTTTTTGTTGCCAACAAAATTAAAATTTACACTAATTTGGGCCACTAGGGGCAATGTTACATATTATTCAAAATTCTTGGGGGCACTGTAGTTACCCATCAACTCAAACAGTAAAATTCCCCAGAAGATATAATGGATCTGATCTTATTTAGGATACATATGATTTACAAACCAAAAATCCTTAGTGGGATATCAGGTGACCAAGCATATGCATACCATAACAGCACACACATACTGTTAATATCAGAAGGAGAGATTGCCATAGTAAGCTAGATGCAGAAGCTTTCAGTGAAGGGGTGAAGATATGTTCTTCCTTAATCAGAACTAATCTGTAAACTATTTCTTGTAGTAGCATTTTGAGCTTGCTGTCTGTTACCTCCAAGTCTACACAAAAGATAAGTCCAATTGTCGAAGTACAAACCCTAGTTGAGGACACCACCCACTGTCACCTTGGTGGTTGTCCTGCTCACTTTAGGCCAGCTCTCCTCTGGAACGAGGGGGGATTGCATGATAAGACTACAAACCTGTCATTGTAAAGTTGATCATAAAATCAGATTTGTAGAATGAAGTTCTTTGATTTTAAGTGAAAAGAAGAGGACAGGCAAGACCTAGTGCCTTGCCTTTTGGGTTAATGTAGTCAAAGCATGACTTGATGAAGAAACTCTAAATGCAAAGGAGAAATCCGCAAGTTATGCAATACATGAAGATTACTAATCAAAACAACCACATTGATACATAGGGCTGCATGAAAAGTTGAGAGAGATGCCATTTCATCTCCAACTCATCATCAACCAGCATATGTTGCAACCATAAAAGTAAAGAGAACAGCAAACAGTCACTGGAAGATAAATGAACAGCAGCCTTTTCTTCATTAACAATTCTGGTTACAGTCCACGGATATATGCGTAGCAGATTTAATAAAAAAGATATACCAGCAGAAGATAATCTGGCAACTTGAGCCTCAATATCATCTACATCCCAGTAGAAACCCCTAAAAAACACACTTTGCCAAATCCTTTCCTGCATTTACTTGTAAATGCCAACATCCTTAGCATTCTAGGTGGATTTCCACCACTTGAACTTATGATTTGCCAAATGAGAGGAGTTTTCCATTTATAGAGTCCTCATCAACTAATTTACAATAAACTATTATTGAGAAACCTAGAGATCCCTAGATCCACCATTCCTCCAAAAGATAAATGAGAAAGGTCTAGAAATGCCATTTGTCCTCTCTAGCATGGGCAGTCCTCTTGAAGATGTCTTGCTTCTTGGATAATGGGTTGTTCTAGGACATTCTAGGCTGAGCATTCCTTGAAATGTTGGTTTTCATTCATAAAATATTACTTTTGTCCTCCTAGAAGCTCCTCCTTAGTGAAGTGCTCATCTCTTGAGCCACTTGTCCTATCCCAACATGAGTGCTCCTTTTTTGTTTGCTTGTGAAGGTTTCTAGAGGTAGTGCAATCTAGCACTTCCCTTCATAAAAATGCCATGTGTCAGTTAGATGAATCAATTTCATTAAAAAGAGGAATGGCCTTGAATAATGTGCAAATGATAATAGCTATTTGTCTCTGATATCAATGCCCTCTTCCCCTTTTATGGGAAAAGATCATGGGTTGTTTTCTAGGCCTTCCCCTAGCAGTAGAAGGTCCTGGCCCTGCACTGGATGTCAGAAGGTGAGTAATGGCCATGGGTGCCAATGTGGGACTAGATACATCGACCACTGTAGAAGGTGGTGCTGATGAACCCTCCATGAAGTCCTCAGGGTCAAACCACTCCTCCTGCTCCTCCTCCTGCTCCTCCTCCCACTCCTGCTCCTCCTCTTCCTCCTGCCCCTGTTGCTGCTGCTCCTCCTCCTCTAACCATACAGGTGCCTCCTCTATGATAGGAAACTCAGTCTCCACCCTCCACTTGGACAATACATCAATATTGTCCATGGAAATGGCATCCACCTCGGGTGTTTTCTCCACCTGCTTCATCCACAGTCAGAGATTGTAATGGATATACACCAAGTCATTTAGGTGTGGGAAATCCAACCTATAAGAGGGTGATAATTTTTTTTTTAATGAGTCTTGACTCTTGAGGCCCAAGGGAAACAATATGATAGAGGATAATAAATTACAATGAATTTAATTGCTTTGTTCAAGTTCTTACCTGGTGCATTTCTTTGAGTGTATTTTATCAAATACACTCCAATTACGCTCACATCCAGAAGAGCTACAGGTTTGGCTGAGGACTCGGATGACAATTTTTTTTAAATTTGGTGCCCTTGCACCATATGTTCTCCACCAAACACCTACAACAAATAAGAAATAAAGAGAATTTGATTACATAATTCAAATTTCAAATTTCAAATAAAATGATAAAGCACAATTGAAATTTAAAAATTTGAATTTCTAAATAAATTCTAATTTGTAATCACTTACTTGGAATCAAAATCGTCCTTTCATGGATAGCATCGACAAAGCCAAATAGTCCCCTAGCCTCCTGACACATCTCCATCTCGCGAGTAATACTCGTGCGAGTCTCAACATCAAGTACCATCATGTTAATACATTCGATGAGACCTTCCATTACCTCGCCATCAAAATCAAATTTACACTGGTAGGAAAAGGCAAGATTGAGGTAAAGTGCAGCTGCATGAATAGGTCAATGGAGCATCTCGGTCCAGTGGGTATCAATCAAATCCCATAGCATCATGTGTCTATTGTATCTAGGGGTACCCTTCCCCACATAATAAGACCGAATAGCCTCTTTGGCCCTATCCATGGCCTCACACAAATAGCCCATAGCGAGCTTATCACTGTCAACTAATCTCAGAACCTTTACCAAAGGTTCACTAATTGAGCACACTTCTTCAACTCCTGCCCAAAAGGAGTCAGTGTACACCAATCTGGCAATGGTCCTCCCATCCTCTCTCCTGCTATATGTGCAATCATGCCACTCATCGCAAACAAACATTTGCTTCAGTTCAAACTGAACTTGAAGCAAAGAATGAAGAGAAATGAAGTTGGTGGCAAACCATGTGATTCCAAGATGCAACAACTCCTTGTTTCTTGTGCATCTCCTCATGATGGTAAGAACAAAAGCATGGTTATATATGAATTTGGTGATACTCTTAGCCTGATCAATGACCTCGTTGATGAAGGTAATTTTCCCCACACCCTTCAGCATCAAATCAATACAATGTGCTGCGCATGGAGTCCAAAATAGTGAGGGATGCCTCTCCATAAGCAATCTACCAGCAACCACATAATTAGCTGCATTATCTGTTATGATCTGCACCACATTGTGCAAACCGATCTCCTTGAGGACCCCATCCAACAATTCACATAACAATGCTGCTTCTTTTATCTGTGCCGATGCATCAACGGATTTGATAAACATGGTACCTGTAGGGCAATGTACCAAGAAATTGATAAGGGTCCTACCCTTCTTATCTGTCCAACCATTGGACATACTGTGCATCCGGAGGTCTCCTGCAATTGTTTGAATTCCTCCAATCTAGTGTTGATGTCCTTCTCCTCTTGAAGAATAGGCCCCCGAATCTCCTCATATGTAGGGCACTTGTACCCTGAGCCAACAATAGCAATGGCATCACACATTGGCTAAAAAAAGGGATTGTTTCTTGTGATGGTAAGAGGCAAGTCGCTCTAGAAAAGCATCCTCCCCATAAGCCTATCTACTTCTTCCTTCTTTTTTTTTTTTATCCATAGACTTGATGGGAGGTTGAGCACCACTTCTGGTTCGTGGAACAAAGAAAGATGAGGCAACCCTCATGGTAGGTGAATCCATAGCCGTGGAGCCCCTACCACTACCCTCAATGGGATGATCATGTGTCCTTGAACTCCTAGCCATTCCACCAACTGCAATTTCAACTCTATTTGCAGTCGACTCATCTCTTTTTCCATCCTTTGAGTGAATTGCATCATGGGCACTGTTATCACACTATAGTAGCAGGGCTACTATCCCTATTCAACAGATATCTGCACATTCCATAGCTTTCATTATTCCAGAGCATGGCTATATATTTTGGATCACTCATGATCAGAGTAGTATATTATTTAGACCTTGTGTCAAGGCTGAGCCTTGAGAGTTCAGATTTGATGACTGATGTGACCCTTTATCCCATACAGTTTCAGTTCAGTGCTTAGAGATGTATTGCAGCAGTGTTTTAGATGGTACATGATGATTATTATTATGATGATGTTGTATGATCTATGGATGCTTTATCACTGACTGTGGATTATTATCTTGTTGATTTAGTCATGTTCATAGCATCTGCTTGGTATATTATTCCTGATGTGGCTAACTGTTTAAAATGAACTATAAATCATAAAATGGACAATTGCTTGCACATTTAGGTCATTTAACAAAACCCACTGGTTTTCCACCTTACATAGATATGGTCTTTCCTGACACCAGTTGTCTGCTAGTGCAGGCTTCATATTCACTTGACTCCATCCATACATGACCTTCCTATTTGACTTTAAGCCTTGACCTGTCTCATGTGACTTTCTAATACGGAGGACTTCCCCATTTTTCTACCTCTGTGTTTGGACCGCATCCCTGTATATTCAGTGTCTCGGCTCTAAGTTGGTGACAAAACTTGCCTTTGGTGAGTTGGATTGTAGGCCTAAATCATTCTGGTCGGTTGTCCCGATGTTTGACATTGGCTCGAACTCCCCCTAGTCACTTGAGATGTTGTTGGCTAAAACTGAAAGCTCATGTTCTACCTATGGAAACTTATAAATTCGCCCATGGAAACAAAAAAAATAGGGCAAGAGCGATGAACAGCTAAAAATACTCCTCGAAGAGTATAAGAAAGGTCCAAAAAAACAATGGTTCTTAAAAGCTATATCTAAACAATTGCTGACCTTATATGTATTTGAAAAACATGCCCTGGATGAAAGCTGCAACTAGTTGTGCTTATCAGCACACCTGAGATCCGAAGGGTTATGTAGGCCAAAAAGGCCATGAAATGAAATTGAATGATCCTAATGAACTTGGATCAACTTGATGTAGACATGATGCCTAAGTTGAATAAGCACTCTCTGAACAACTTATCCATTTGTGAGGCACAACCATCCCCCGTGTTATTTTGTCCAGCAAAGAGTTTGTAGCTTTCCCCTTTCTCCCAGTCCAAAGTATTTTTGAGTTGAGTTAGACAGGTCAAACCCTTTGCCCAACCTTGTTCCTAGCCTTCATCCTTCACTAGCAGTTTGACCATGTCCAATGGGTGAGTTTGTCATTTGAACTATTGTGCAAGTAATTTTATATAACAAAGGAATATGCTAACCTGATTAATGCCACTGAATGGATCTTATACTTTGAGCTAGGCTGTGAAAATGATTAGAGAAGCATGTCTTAGTCTACTGATGTGATTTATCCTTGGTTGTACATTATTGGGATCTGTGATGATGTGGGCCATGTATAGATGCTTATTGATGATGATTGATGGTCCCACATATTTGATGATGATATCATATGATGGACATATGATGCAGATGATGATTGATGCAGTTCAGCAGGTTTATTTATTACTTCATATCAGCAGATTGTACATTGTCCATATATGGTGGACCCTACAGCTGGCCCATTAGGGCAACCCATGGTGTATGAGTACACATTTCTAGTGGATTTGGGTCTTCTGGATCCAATGAGACACTTATCTTTCAGTTCCGGGCACTTCTGACAGTGATTGATGCAGTTTTACACTTGTTGACCAGATTTGGGGTTGATTTCCCAGCCTGAGCAGCAGGGGCCCTGAGAGGCCAGTTCACCTAGGGCGCTGATGATGAAGGGGGTGGTCCAACCACTTGTTTTTACCATTTACCCCCCCTTTTGGAGAGCCTGGTGGGCTCAGATGGACAACGCAGATGCCCTAGGAGGCAGTTTTGGCACTTTCACAGTTACCGAGGTAGTTAAAAAATGGGATAAAGTGGTCACTGAGGAAATCGATTTGGGCAATTGAGGCAAGGTTTTGGCATTTGGTTTTCACAGGGGTCTTCCAGGGTGATCTCACTATCTTCCAGCCAGTTTTCACCATGTGGGTATGCCCACATTGATCACAGGAGGTCTTTTATTGCTAGTCTGTCACAGATTTTGAGGACAGATTTGATCATTTATATTATCTTGGACATATTTTATTATTTTATTGTGCCTTGGGGATGAGCTAGTAAGGATTGATGCTTCCTAGCCCCACCATGTGCTTATATTGTCATGCCTTAGTCACTTTGAGGTGGATTTTGGTACTTATACTTCTCTAGTGGATGACGTCACCCTCTTTTTGTACCATTTAGTGGGGGTGCTATCATTATATTGGGTGATCCATGTGATGTATTGTTATGATTTATTGTTAGCCGTTGATTAGATCTTTTGATATTTTAATCTTAGCCACTCATGTAAAAAGTGGTTAGGATTGTTCTCTCTCCCCATCCTATTTAAGGAGGGAGCCTCTCATTGTAAAATTCATCTAGAGATTTTTGGCTCTTGGCTCTTGGAATAAAATTTCTATCTTTTGGAGTACATGCTTGGATTGGAGTGGATGTTGGTTGTTTCGATTGTAAATGCTTTTGTCCATTGCACTGGAGGATCTATTGTAGCTATCTTGCATATTTGCCATATCTTATTTATAGGTTAAGAGGACGTTTTTGGACAAGTGCGAAATGGTGGGGAGGCTTGCCCTTCAAGCTTGGAAGAAGACGTTTTGGTTTGACAGGGAGTGGTTTTGCCTTTGTGTCAACTATTCTTTGTTTATCTCTCTCTTGCTTGTATCTACCTTCAACATGTTAAACTGATTGATGCTTTGCTCCTTGGTTTGACAGGTTAGAGGGGATCACATGTGGCTTGGGAAAATCGATTTGGCAAGAGGGCTTCAAGAATTCTCCATTTGATCTTTGGCAAAGTAATCTTTGTCTCAACTAGCATTTATCTCTTCATCCAGGTATGCTCCAAGAGGTATGATATTCTTCTTCCTTGAATCATCCATAATTTCTAGATCATAAAAACCCTAATTGATTAAAACCCTAGTTTTTTTGGTTTTTGTTAGATCTACTTAGATCTAGCCTTGCTTTTGAAGAGATATTGAAAACCCACCTCTATAGTATCCACCCCTAGTTGGATCTATAGTTTGGTGGTGATTGGCTTAGAATTGACACACTTTTCAAGGCAAAAAGCCCTCTTGAACCCAAATCGCACTT
Organism: Larix kaempferi; assembly: GCA_027924585.1. Lineage (NCBI taxonomy): Eukaryota > Viridiplantae > Streptophyta > Pinopsida > Pinales > Pinaceae > Larix > Larix kaempferi. The sequence goes on along the minus strand of BSBM01000361.1, from coordinate 66,536,458 downwards.
CCTAGAGAGAGGTTTGTTTGGTTAGATCTAGCACATGGGTAGGTGAGATCCCACTTGATAGGTAATCTACACACTTGATAACCTACCCCTAGATTCTTACTTTGGTGAATTCTACCTTGTGGACATCATTCCATGTTTTAAGGGGTTAAAACCCCCTTTTGAAATTCTTGGTACCTTAAAACTCAGATCTAACCCTTGGATTGACTTGATTTTTGGGATCGACATAGATCGGGGTACAAGCCACTTGGATCTACAGTTTGGTGGCCATTGGACTTGATTTGGTCCACTTAACCCACCTTTTAACCCTCCTTGAGCAAAGTCGCACTCCCTTGGGTGAGTGAGTTTGCCCACTTTGAGGAAGTGGGTGATTGAGATTTTTCGTGGATTTGGAACGGCCTTACCTTGAAACCTAGGTCTAGAGCATCATTTTGTGACGATCTGCGTTGGGGGTAGCATTCCTTGTTTCAAGGGATTGTGGTCCACTTAAGGTCATTTCATGAAAACCTAGATCTAGCAAGATCCAACCATTCAACCTCATCTAGCCCACTTGACTTGGCTTCTAGGTGTCCCGATCTACATTTTGACATACCTCTTTGACCCCATTAGCCCTTTTAACAAGGCACTAGTCCTCCTCAAAGCAAGTCGCACTCCTTGGGAATTGTGCAAACCCTAGATCTAGTACATGGGTACTCCTAAAATTAACTTGGATCTATAGATCTAATCATTACCTAACCTCTAGTACCAATTTCACACCTTAGCTTCACCTTGTGGGCCTACTTAAAGCCATTTCACACATCCCAAGAAAATAGGACCCACTTGTGTAAACATTTGGTACTACACCTTGTCATCATACCCAATCATGTGGCCTAAATCATACATAGGTTGAAACACTAACAATTTCTCAAACCACCTTCAACCATACCTCAACTTCTAGGTCCACTTAGCCTTTCATTGGTTTCTGTAACTCATCATTTACTTCCCCTTAGAAACCTTTGTTTGGGTCCAATCAACTGTGATTGGTTATAGGGTCTCCCCCTAGGTCTTGTTTCACCTTGACCTAAAGCGAAGAGTGCCTCGATTGACGTGACTCCCACCTTGCATTGGGAACCGTGGCATCTCTTGGGTCACCTCTTTAGTTGCCTGTATCCTGTACCGTCCCGGATGGGATACCAATAGGGGCAACTACAAGTTGCGTGATAACAGGCACTTCTCATAATATCGGGGGTAACTGCACTACAAAGCCCCACATCATGGCCAGGGAGTTTTGCCAAATGGTACTTCAACCTGCTAATGCCTCTTGTCATAAGTTGCCCACACACTTAGAAATTCAATCGCTGTCGGTTTGTTCCATCTTCAGGCTCCCCATATTGCCAAAATGGGTCCTATTACCGGGCAAATTAGCAGGGGTAATTCCCAGTAAGCAAAACTAAGAATAGTGACCCAATGTCACCTTAGTCACCATTCTAACTTCTTTGGAAGTCGAAACCTCCAAGGAGAAGTATCCTTAAGGAATCCTGTAGAACACTAAGACGACCACAAAATATATTCTCTATGCAATCTTGTAGTTAGATTAGTGCCTAATGGAGTCAAATGTATTGCGCTTTAGCCAATAATGCTTAGTTCATTCAATGAAAGGTAAGAACGTGTCCATATGCACTATGATAATCAATATTGGATCAAAAGACTATATTGCCAATAAACCTCAACCATTAACCAAAAATGCATTAAGTGATAGTTGACGATATCTTTCACTTGTCAGATGTAGCATTTAAGTATCATTGAAACACCGATAGACTTGAATACTAAAGTATCAATTTTCACCAATGATTACCAAAGTTTCTTAAAACTCAAACTTAACTTTCAGATCTGTATATCAATGCAATTGTTAGAGCAGCAGATTTAAGATGCAATAACCAACTTTTATCATCAATGAGATATGTTGAATAGGCGTGCCAAAGGTGTGTCATTAACAAGGTATAACCAGTTATAAGCCTACTCTTAGATGTGCTCAAACAACTGTTATCACACAATCTCTAGCTGTTGGTGGTAGGTATCCCAATAGGGACGGTAGAGGTGAACAGCTAGGAAGTTGTAATCAACAGTAGCCAGGTCCTCCGTCCAAAGGACAGAAGTCACACTGGACAAGGCTACAGTCACTTTAGACGAGGCACGTAGCCAATCCAGGGGGGAGACCCCAGTCAACCAGTGATGGTTGAGACTCAACAATTAGACACCCCAGACCCAAAAGATAAGCAAAGCGAGCAACAAGATGGATGACTAAGTGTGAGATTTCTTCCAGCCTAGTGGAATCGAGATTCTGGATGGGAAAGTATACAAGATGAAGCAAATTCAGATCTGATTACACATGTAAATGATGAATTCTACGAGAGACTAGAAGGCTGGAAATTAAATCAGCAAACAAAAATTTACTAGAAGAGTGGTTGGGAACCCTGCCTATGGGAAATGAAGCTCTTAATTATTTACTTAAACATGGCAGCAGTTCATTAAGCAATTGAGACACATCTTCTAGTGATTATAAGATTATTAGCTAGCTGATTTAAAACACAAAAACAGGCCAACAAGAAGTTGAGTGAAATTGCCCTAGGGGAATGAGTAAATCAATGGATAAATGGACTTAGGGCATAGAAAAATGAGTGTTTATACTCATTTCCAGCCAACAAAACTTGATATCACAAGGTAAAATGACGTTCTAAAACCAAATATCAAGTACCCATAACCCAGAAATCAACCAAACAGTGTGATTAGACAGTTTGCCCAGGTGGGGCGAATTTAGTGAAAGACTAGTGCCTGGTTAAGTGAGTAGATGGAGTCGGAATCAAATCAAATTTGGAATATAAGCGTTTAAGCATAAATCATTTGTGGGTTTTAAAGGAAAACAAATTTTAATGGTTGATTTTAAAGATTTTAATTTTTAGGGGTTTTAGTGAGTTTTCTCTCTTCAACAAAATTAGAAATTGAAATGCGGGAGAAGAAGTTACAACTACTTGGAAATAGCTGATATTTCTGATTTTGAAGAGGTTTGTACGTCCCGAAGATAAAATAGAAGCGGTTGGAGAAGTCCTAGCTGAAATCGATTTGCTCTCTCCCCACCAACTTGTCCTCTCTGCCTGCAAACACCAACAGACAATAAATCAGATCAGTATTGGCAAACAAATGAAATCTACAACAGCACAAATCAAGATGAGAGAAATGCTTGATTGAAAATAGCAAAAACACTTCCCTTTTGTGGTCAATCCGGAGAGTGAAGCAGCAGTGGAAGCCAAATGGTGCGCCCTCCTCCAAGACTTTGAGCTTGCTGCAAACAATGGTGAGTAAAACAATGCTGGAAACATACACCAACTACAACTAGTGCATCAAGATAGTATGGCAATCAACAATATCAAGAAGCTATCACACAAGAGCCAAGTAGAGCAACAACGTTTTCTCTTCTATTCAACTCCAAAAATGCCAAGAGAGAGGTACAAATGGAGTGAGTGCCTTCTCTTATAGAGAAAGGCCACTCCTCCTACCAAGTTTCCCCCCAAAATGGAGGGTGGAGATCACTCCCTCACCAACAAAATCGAATGGTGGAGATCTCCTTGAGGGGGTGTGAATTGCCCTCTAGAGCGCACATGTGGAGAGAGGGGGACCCATGTGGAGTCCATACAAACGTGGGAGAGGAGTTGGGGGGGTGGCTATAGTATGTTTTAGCCCCCCCAACTAATACAACAAGGTCCCACCATCAAAAACATGAAAATCGAATTGTGCCAAGGTGGAGAAAAACGCCCCTCATGGGCAATTCGACCTCTAGTGTGAGCTGTCCAATAGAGGGACCCACAACATATAAATATCACATCAAACATTACCATTTTACCTTATGAATTACCTTTTCCTTTGCCAACCATTGATTTTGCCATTTTCCTATAGTTGCCTTAGTCAAATTTTGATTTTCCATGTAATTTTTGCTGATCTATATGGCTGAAGATGAAAATTGGGCTTTTGACCCACTTCTAGTGCCCAGATTGCTGAACCGTCTGCTGCAATGCGATCGTGGACCCCAAAAGTAGTAGGGATGACCACTCGAACGACCCCGATCCATCACTTAGACATTATTTGCCCAAAATCCATAATTTTTAATTAAAACAGGTCAAAGTTGACCAATAATAATTAAAAATTTCTCAAATGCTTTGGTCTTTTGCAATTCTGACACCTGCATGCTCATATGGGATCCTTGTAGATAATAATTGACCGAAATCGAAATTCCGATCGCAACATTTTTTCGGGCCCATTTTTGGCCTAGTCAACTCAGTTTGACCAAGTCAAATCTGGTCAACAATAGTGCTAGCTGAATACCTGTGTGCAAACATGGAGTGACAAGGCTCAATTATACGAGTTAGTACATTACTAAGCAATACAATGATAACAAGGTGATCGAAAATTCATTAAATCTCGAGATAATCCTAGGCCCCGGTGAAGTGGGCCCACCACATCCAGAAGACTAAATGCTATGCACATCTTATAGAATTGACCACTCTGCTGACTTTAGGTGATGCAGACAACAAGGCAAAGGACATGGGAGGACAAGGATAAAGACCATGTGACCCTTTAAACAACTCAGGAAAGCGGGGTCCACTGAGGTAAGTATGCCATGACAGAACACGGGGAAGGGCGGTGCCTCACAAATGGGTATAGTGCAGGGAAACCACCACTAGTCATCTAGCAAGTATCTCACAACTCACATCCGTATCCGAAGACTCCATGAAGTTCTTTTCTAGAGCCGCCAAACTGGGTGTCCAGCAAATCGTAACTTGAGACTCTAGGGGGCAATCTTGAGCTTGCCCCTTGCTCCCTCTCACCTCCTTGTCCCGGTGAGGAATAACCACTACAAATGCTGACATGTATGGCTGACCTGAATCCATGTGTGTTCATAAACACATTGCATGGATTTTACAATGAGTTTCATAGTTAGCCCTTTTTGGCTAGATTTTACATTTACAACATAATAGCCTTGTTGGCTTTGATTTACAATTCTTCATTTCTTCATTTCTTCAAGGCCCTCTTGGGCTACATACATATCTCAAAAGATATAAACATGGTGCTCATACTGCAAAGGTAATAGGGGTGAGCAATACATGCTTCGATGACCAATGGAGAACACCCGGTGAGGCTACACAATCCTAACTACATTGCAACATCGGGGGCAACCGACAGGAGCAAATCCCAGGTCTAACCATGTAGCTCACACACTAAAGAGTCGAGGCACAATACACAGGGAGTCATGGCAAACGCAAAGATCAGTGGGGAAGGGGTCCTCGGGATCACAGATCAGAATCCAAGTCGGGAGCAGAATCCAAGTCGGGAGCAAGTATCATGGATGAGTCGGATGGATGGGGAGAGTGATAATGGAGCTAAAGTCAGCTACCGAGAGGGACTAAGTGATCAAGTCTATGCCAAGTGTAGAGGACATGACTCAACGTGCATATACATAAATCTAACCGGAGGGGTGGACTGACATCATCAAGGGCCCAATCACATCATACAATAGCTAGATCACCAAATATATCATCTCATGCAGAGTTAGTGTACTAACAAGTATAAAGAAGTCTAGTCTACAACATGAGCAATAATCATCAAATGCAATACCTGTTGCACCATATACCTGCTGCTATTGAAGCTGTCTGTGAGCTGGATCTCTGCTGAATTCGGACACATAATAAACCAGCGATATACTGTTATAATCTCGACCAAAACATGACTAGGCAACTGTCTCAAATGGGCTTATGTCAAAGCCTGGTGAGGGAAACGTGACCCTGTGGAAGATGGTAAGTGACAATGGGTGTAGCATTGTACAACTGTTTGTCCCCTCTGATATATATGTTAGGGGCAATATGAACAAAACTGCCTCGTCTGAAGGCGGCTGATCTCTAATCTGGAAAAAAAAGGTACTGTGCGGTCCTTGGCCGCACAGTCTGCAGTATGGTAGCTCCAGCTAACATAGATGTGATAGCATCAGGCTCAAACTGGGACAAGTGCTCTAAGGGAGAGAGTGTTTGAGAACCACAGAATCTCTGGTCCGTAGCACCCCTCTCATCATTAGCAACGTACATGCACCCGCATGCTATTTGCATCATCATCATCAATGTGTACCTAGTCCTGTAAAATGCAGACACTATACCAATCTCTGCAGACCACACGTCAGGCCGCACAATATAGATGTATAATAATTCAGCAGAAATAAACAAAAATGACAATGCTGAAATAAAGATATATCAATAACGAAATTGACTCTACAACATTTTAAAATTTATTAGGCCGACACATGAGGTGTAATGAAGTGACAAATACAACTTAATGGAAAAAAGGGCAACCGGTCGTCAAACAAAGGTGGGACAGTCAAAGGCAAAGGACAACCGGCCGAGCAGAGATGTAACTTTATGGTATGTGAAACATGGCAAAATTAACCCAAGAAATAACACAGAGAACCTAAATTAAAGTGCTAACTCAGATTGCAATCACATAAGAAGACTAACACTGTGTACTGTATTAGAATGAATTTCAGATCTGCTATATAATCCCAGAGCTTTCTAATTAGCTTATGACAAAAAAATACTAATCAGATTTCTAATCTAACTTTTTGCTCTTTTCTGTTTACTGTTGTTTGTGTAGAGGAGGACAAGAGGAAGAGCACAGGGTCTGCAATTTTAATTGCAGACCTGTGTTGGCTGGAGTAGGGCTCGGTGGGGGAAAAATGAGTGGAAGGAAGGGCAACAAAGAAGTTGGAGAAAGGGAGATGGAAGAAGGTTATGGCTGCGGAGTGGAAAGGAAGGGAGCAGTGAGGGCAAAACATAAATCAGTGTTTTTTAGGTTTTTTAAAATTATAAAAATAACATAAAACAAATAACTCAGAAAATTATGACTAATCTAACATAACCATTGCAAAATAGACAAAACTCATAAATTAGGGTTTTTTAGGAAGTTTTTGATAATTTTGGGATATTAGGGCTCCTAAAATTTCGCCCTAGGGTTTTTAGGGACAAATAGGGTAGACCGAAATTATAGGAAGAAGGGCCGAAATTTTAGGGAGGCCAAAAAATGTAAAAAATAATTTTTTAATTTTTAGGGTTTTTGTCATAAAATTGCAGACCTAGTTCTAACACTAATTCTACCATGAAAACGCAAGTTTAACCTAACAATAATATTTACAAAAAAAACAATGGCTCGAAAAATTAGGTTTGAGAAAGTAGATGAACAACCTAGGGTTTCAAAAGAAAACTATCTACCAAACCCGAGGGCATCAATGAGAGGAGTTACCCTTCTTGAGATGGTACTTGGCAAGCTTGGCAACTAGGGCTAACCTCAACAACCTCTAGGATATGTTGAGGGGACCTAGCCTAGCAAAACTTGAAGACCTAAAGCTCAAGCTTGAATGCAAGGGTGATTAAAGATAAAAATGAAATGCTAATCAAGACAAAATGAAGCAACAATGGCTTCCATTCAACTCTAACAAGCATCACTTTCATACAAATTGATTAAGAGACATCAAACCAAAAGTATAGATACCTCCAAGTGCATGTGTAAGCAAACAACTCTAGCCTCACCTTAGCAATGGCATGAACAATAGTAAAACTTCCAAGAAATGCTTCAAACTTGCAAAATAACCTTCTTCATCAAGGAGTGTGCATCCCTTCAAAGAGCCCTAGTTAGGGAAAATAGCAGACATAATGATATTATCCCAAAAGCTGATGATGAAAATGAAGTGAGGAGATTGAATTTATATGATCTCACACTCACTTTTACATAAAATAAGGTCAATTTAATATTAAAAATGTAAAATTAAAACAAAAATAATATAAAATAATGATAAAAGTGGGTAAATTGGGTATTTTCCCCCAGATTTGACCCAAACATGAGCAAAATGGTTGAACAAGTCCAAATTTGACCAAACTGAAGGTCAGACTACGTAGGGGGGGGGTCGTCATGCCCTAACTAACCCCATCAGTGATGAAAATCCCTCAACACCCCCCCTTTTAGCAAGAAAACAGTTTGCCAAGGATGATGACATCATCCTTTGAAGGAGGTCCCGGAGGGAGGACGGTCCTGGACTAGAGGGCCAATAGGGTGCTAAAGGTGCTCTGAAAAATAGGCAAATCCCTCAATGCTGAAAAAATTGCCGCTGGAGTGATAAAATAGGGTCGGGGTCATGTGACCTAGTGATCCACCCTTAGAAGCTCCAGACACCAACCTTAGGGTTTCAAACCCTTTCGTGAGGTAGTCAGCGATGCCATTAAGCTATAGCACTTCCAAAGGAGAAACCAGAGGGTCTAGCCATAACCCCGCCTCAGAATAAGCTGGCTAAACATCCCTCCTGGTCAGAAAAAAGACACCCTCTCCCTGAGGCACCTCTGCAGGTACGCTGGTGCTGGTACCATTGTAACAGGTCCAATGCCTTTGGCATTTTTGCAATGGAAATGACTAACAACATGCTTGTTTAAAAATTTAAACTTTAAAAAATCAGTCCTCTAGAATCTAGATTAGAATTTAGATTATTAGGGATGAAATGTCTAGGGTTTAGAGATGAAATAAAGGTAATTGAAAGTCTGAACTTTGTATTAATAAATTTTAAACTCACTCTAATGAAATATCTAATATCTATAATGTGCACATTTTAAATTTTAATAATATTTTAAAGTTAAACTTCATAATATATATTAATGTGGGTTTTTTTCTATGGGAGTTTTCTTTTATGGGCACATCCATAATTATAAGTTTCTATGTATGGAAGGTATAGGTCAAATGCCATGATTCTGAGCAAGCAGTGGTGGGGTGGTTCAAGGCTTCAAGCCTCAAGGTCTTGGTGGTAAAGCAGTCTTGACTCTTGAGTTAAACGCAGTATTTGAGCAAATTTCAGAGTGACATGTGGCAGTTGGTGAAAGGTTTCATGGGTGTGAGTTTTCATGTGGTCTAGTCCTAAAATCCTATCTCCTCATATGTGACTTTCCTAAATAGCCTATCATTTGGTCAATAGGAAAGGTTTTACTTATTTGCTATTCCACAATTAGTTCCTTTTAAATTTTAATTAATCATTCAAGTTAATGTTATAACTTATGACTCATGTTATGCACATTTAATAAAATTTTAAACTTTATAATATATATTAATATGTTTTTTTTTCTACATGGTCTTGAGAGTGGCGTTGATGGATGACTTTGATCATGGAGAAGAAATGGTTGGCAGCCATTATGCACTGTGCAGAATCTAAAGAGGAAAAGAATTAGAATGATAAAATCATTAAAAAGTAAAAACTAACCTGTGTTCACTGTTTTTCCTTGAGCAAGCAGCAGAGTTGCAGACTTTCACTTAACCCGTGTGAAAAACGTCCTTGTGGATGAACTCGTGGATGGACTTGGGGATTGTGACCTCACAACTAAGTGGCCAAATCTGCGACGTCCTCTTGAGTCCTAGCTGGCCCTCTTTGCGCAGTTGGAGACCACGATTTGAATGAGATTAAGGGTGACTGTGGTGTGCGCCCTCCTTGCTTGGAATGCGCAGATGTGAACCTAAAAATCTGCCCAAAATGGAATATAACACATTAAAATTTGTGAGAATGTGGTTTAAAATGTCCTTGCTTTGAAATCGTGTCCTTCTTTGCTCGTTCTCCAAGTCAAAATGACCAAAATAAATCCCCGACTCGCCTTTAACATCGCGGACAGAAGCTTGGCGATTTTTCTGATCGTGGCGCGATTTTTTCTTAAAAATCGCCGAGTTTTTCAAAATGTCGCGCTGTTCGATTTTTACTTAAAATCACAAAATTTTCGCCGGTAAAAATCGGTGTCCCTAAAATCTCGCAATTTTTTGGGACATCGCCGATTTTTCGGTGATTCTTTCTTCTATGGTTGAAAGATAACAAATTGAAATCAAATATATATACTTGAATGAAAAAACACAAATTGAAAGCTAAACATCATAAAATATCTGATGGAAGCTTCATTTTTGAACACAGTTCCTGAACTAGGTTGAGCTCCATTAAGCTGCCTTGTAACCCTCGAAAAGGTGTAGCTCGGGTTGAATTCCTAGGTTCTCGGATTCCACCTCCCCGAATTCCCAAATCATGAATCCCTTGAACTCAATTACTGGACAACAACTCACATGTATGTCGCGTAACCTCACTAGTATATTGCAATCCACATGCATGTCTCAACCAATGAGGTATCATTCCCTAGATCCACAACTATTGAACTAATTTGGCAACTATCCATACTGAGCTATTAATTGATCCCTTCCTGTCTTCAAAGCAATGGCTTCCTAAAATGCATAGAAACTTAGTTTTCTTCAGTAACGACAACACCTCGGGCAATGTCCGGTGGTTCTTTTTGATAAACCCGACAACACGGGCTATGTGACCCATCTTCAATCTCAAAATTCCTTTTCCATTAAAAAATTCTAGACAATAATCGAGCACATTGGGAACAAGGCTTGCGTACTTAGGTTTTGAACAAGGCTCTGTTATTTCCCACGACATCTTCATGACTTAAAAAAATCTTATCTCCTTGCTAGCAGAATACTAGTAGTATGAAGATTGTGCGGATTCGTATGAACTGTGTAAAGAATCTGTAAAAACGAGTACGTGCTTGACTGGTGTCTTGAAAGGTAGCTTCTTTTAAAATAAAATAAAATAAAAACCTCGTGGTGGATTTTTTCAACAACTAGTAGCACGATCCATGACTACTCTATGGCACAACGATTTGATCTTTGCTTGATTGATTAGTGTTGACAAACTGACTCAAAGAATTCTCAGGCGGCTTGATTCCTGGGTTGCATGTATCTCCAAAGACGGTGATGGCTCCGTGGCTCGAAGGGACAAAATCTCCTAGCCGCTTCAAGAGATCGATGGTTTTGGATGTAGGTGTTTCTTTCTATTTAGTAGCTTAACCAAATGATAATACCCTAGCAACTCTGAAATAGATCTAGTAGCTCAAAGAAAAAAATCGTGGTTTGCGGCGGTTTTCTATTTTTTTTTAATTTTTAAAAAAATTGGTTACCAAAAGAAAACAATGGGACTGGATGAATTTCTTTCTCGTTCAATCCTTTGGCAACTGATGGTGTCCTTGGTTGTGAACGACTAAGTATTAGAAATGGCGGCTTACTATAGTAGTGGTGGCTCCACTATGCAGAGGCGATAGGGTGTAATTGGAAAACAGGGATGGATGCAGCTCCTTTAAATGTGTTGATTCGTGAGTGGTTGTGGTTTAGTGAATCGACGACTACATACTTAGTTGTATGACCCATGACAACTAGGAACAATGGACATGATAGATCGGTAGCTTCAATGATGACCTTCCTTTGCATTCCCAGACTGTGTAACCCTAAACTCAAACCATGGCCTTTCACTACAAAAATGAAACCTTAGAGGCAATAGATTGGCAACTTCTTTAGTGGTGGCTCGAAGAGAATGGCGACTGGCTTCTTGACCTGCTAAATTAATTTGTGGTGTCTTTCCTTTGATTTAGTAGCTTTCCTACCCAACAATGATGGTTGGCTTCTCTCTAGCTGTGTACAATTGAGCTACCCTCAACCTTGCCAGTTAACCTAGTCATACTTTTCTAATTCTCGAGATCATCATGCGATGGAAGAGAAGAGCATACTAAGAAGACTAGTCCTAGGTATTCTCTCGTTCTGATACCATATTCCGAGAATCAATAAATGAGAAACCCTAGATAAGGTTACGTCACCGAACACATTGGAGCTAAATAACACACACCACAATATTATTATGAGACGATACAGTACAACAATACATTGAGGGTCCTCACTCTTAGAAAGAGTTTGAGAGACCAAAACCCTAGTACATAAACCCTAATATTTAACCTAAGTCACATAAGTGACTTTATTACATATTGAGCCTTATATCTTAACACCGTATTGGATTTAAAAAAAAATGCAAATTTTTTTCCTGATTTGATTCCAATTTTTGGAAACAGATCCTCCCTATTCGAATTCTTTTCTAGTTGGAGGAAACAATTTTTTAAATTTAGGAATTCATTCCAATTGAAGTATCACAAGAGAAGTATCACAACCCCCCACTATCTTGTTGAGAGAGAAAGTTGACCCCATTGTGACCAAGAAGCCACCGAGTAAGGGCGAAGTAGCGACTGAGCACTAGCAGTGAGGAGCAACGACTGAGCACAGTGAGCAGTAGTGAGAGGAGCATTGTTCGAGCAAGGGTTTGTGGAGGTGTTTAGAAATAATCCAACTTACAGGTAAGCTCCCTCCATTTTGTAAATTAGACTTTAGTTTATTAATTTTTATTTTATTTGTTAAACTTAAAACTTGTTTGATTGTTCATGTTTGGCCCATTTGTGACGTGGCATCTGGGGAATGTGTGTGATGTGTATGCTTGTTAGCAGACACAACATTGTTTCCCTGTGTATGCCAACAAGCATACACAGAGATATATTTATTCTTGTCTATGCTTGTTGGCATACACAGGCCTGTTGTGTATGCCAACAGGGCACACACAAGATGGTCACACTTGCTAGCACAGGGCCCTCTTTTTTTCTATAAAATTAGGAAAACTGAAAATTATAAGATAATAAAATCAAAATAACATAATTTATAATTATAATTTATGGCTATGTCATTGTTCTAGTAGGTGTGACTATTTTCCAGTGTTTAATGTTTCACTAAACACCACCAATGGCCTCTGGCTCTTGTCAATCGGTACATTCTGGGCAATGATCATCAAATAAATGAACAACAATAAGTACCTCGACCTATACTACGAACACACCCTATTGATTCTTATTTATGGAAGTTTTGACCACCAAGCCAACTATGTGGACAACCATGTACCATGCACATGTACCATGTGCCTTGAAGATGAGAAATAAGTACCTAATGAAGTTTTTCAAGTGAGGCAACTCTTCTTCTTATCTTTTCTTCATGAAATTTCCGCACCCTTGCAGGGGATTTTGTAATGATATGTCAGCATGAGGGTCAATTTTTTGTATAACTTAGTTGCCTAAGACTTTATCATTAGGGAAGTCCTTTCATCGAGTGTTTTTTCCTTTGGATAATTAAAAATCGTTTTTAGTGATTTTAATTATCTGAGTTTTTCACTCAAAAATACCTCAAAAGTGGTGAAAGACATTCTAATGATCGAGTCCATGGGGTGATTGGGGCCTAGGAATGTTCTATATTACCATGCTAAACATTATTTAAAGTCTTGTGGAATTTCATTAAGTTTTACTTAGGGTTTTTTAATTTTTGGTAATAAAAAAATGTCCCTTAACATAAAATGTTGTAATGTAAAAGAGGGTTAAGTGGCACTTAATGCCCATAAATAGGGGTATGGGTACTCAAAATCAATGGCAAGAGACCCCCTACACCCTTGGACCAAGTTTGAAGTCATTCCGTTGAGTTTTGATAAAGTTTTTGATGTATTTTCCTAAGTCAATCAAGGAAATCAGGAAAATTGGCCACTAATTAGAATGACAAAATTTTGTAAAGTGACTAAAGTCACTTGGTGAGAGGAAATTAAGTTTCCAAATGTTATATTATGTACCTAGAGTGATATTAGAGGCAAAAATGCCCCCCCCCATGTAAAGTTTTAAGAGTTTGAAGTTGCCAAACTAAGGGGAAACCCTCTCTCACCATGGGAAATGAGAAAAATTGAAATAAATCAAAAGGGAGGGTCCCACCTTCATGATTCCTTCCCCTTGGCCTATCAATGAAATATAAAACATGGGTGGGGGCTTCCCCCCCCATTGTTTGTTATTTTTAACCCAAGGAAGTGCACCCCCCTTCATGGACCCCCTTTCTCTCCAAGTGACAAATGTCACTCCTGCAAAGGAATTCTCTCCTCTCTCTTTTCCTATTTAAGGAGGCTCCTCCTCCTCTTTTTGGTTACAATCATTCATGTTCTTGCATTCTTTCATTCTTTCTTGCTCTTTTGCTCCCATTCTTGTCCAAAGAAGTGAGCCATTGTAATTTCCAGCTTTTGATGTGAATGAAGAGAAATCTTTGCAGGAAATTCGGTTCTTGGCTTTATGTGAGGTAGCATTGTAGTTTCATTTTTGCATTTGTGGATCTCAAACAAATTGTTTTGCTTGAGAATAATATTGTAATATTATTGTTACATGTTATGTGGGTTATCTTCTTAGCATTTGAGAATTTCATGGGCTTCTAGTTTGAATACATGATTTCTCATTTATTTGTTTGATCTCTCACCCCTTGTGCATTTGAAGTTAGTTTTGTTACAGGTTACTCAAGCTTGGAGAGTGGGATTCCCAGGAGGGATACCCCATTGTCTAAACAACTATTGAAGAACTTGGCTACTTCTAACTAACTATTTCTTTTTGCAGATTTTTACTTATTTCGCTCTAAAAAATCATCATTTTCAGTTCTCTACATGCTACATTTCATTTAGAAGTTGCAGAAATTTATGTCAAATTTTTTAAAGTGATTTCATACTTATTTCCATCATATTTGCAAAAGATTAGCTTGTTGTTTTGTGCAGGCCTATGATGTTACAGGGGGAGGGAATGCCCAAATTTGGTCACAAATAAGTTCAAAGATCACCCAAGAGTTGCCACTTCAACTTCCTTGCCAAAAAATGGTCAAATTTCTTGTTCTTGACCTCCATATTCTTATATTTCAAAGGCTGAAAACTTTCTTGTTGTAACAAGCCCAAGAAAGTCTCTTGGGCTTGGTTCCTTATTCATTTATTTCTAGTAAAAGCTCTTTTAATTTTCAGCCATCCCTTGCATGCATAAGAAGTTGGGCTTTCCCACTTTTGCATTGCAAGTGTAGAGGGGCTAGTGTTAGTTGTATGCGTTATTTATATTTTGTTAGATTGCTTGCCCCTCCTCTTCATTAGGAAGAGAGTTGTGTGGCTAGGATAACATTTTATTTCCTTAAGTTATTTTTTGCCATCCATTGCTTAAAAGTGAGTTGGCTTTGCCACCCTTGCATAGCAATTGTTGAAAGGGATAGGAATTAGTTTATTTCTTATTTGCATTCGGTAATATTGTTTTCCCACACCTTGCATGTGAAGTGGCTTTGCCCATCCATGCAAATTCGTGCTGGCTAGTAAATTTGCTTATGTTTCAAGCTATTTTTTCTTTAATTTATTTGTCCACACCTTGCAAGTGAGTTGGCTGTGCCACCCTTGCAATATCGTGCCGGCTTGCATTGTATTTAAATATTTGTTTATTCTTTTAAAAGTTAAATAAACCGTGAGTTGGTTGTGCCACCCTTGCAATATCGTGCCGACTTGCTTGCTCAAACTCTAGAGTTACAAACCCTTGTATCTAGGGTTCATTCACAGATTTGTAGCTCGTCAGCAATAGAGAGAAATTGGAGCACTTATGGGTTTGTTTCCGCCTAATACACACCTGGGGGAACACGACAGGAAACCTTCCAGTCGCATGGTGTGTCCTTGGGGACAAGTCTGAGTCAAGTGTTGTCACGTGATTACTCGATTCCACCGTCTAGGCTACCCCTAGCGAAGCCAAGGGGGGTGGTCCCTATAAAAGTAAATCTACGTCTTTTACACTACAAAAGGAAAAAAAAGTTCTAGGAGTTAAAAGATGGATGGATAAAGTTACTGAAATAAGAAAGCATCTACAGATAAATTTAAATGAGCAGCATTGTAAATTGAAAGAAGCATTCACGACATATTGGTAGATTTGATTTAAACCTTAAAAAATTGTGTAAGTAGACTAGTGCCAAAAAATGTATAAATAGTTACTGTGTTGGGGATGCTGCCGATGTCTTGTTTGTTAGTTTTAACTTATTAATGATGAGTGATTAAAGGAGTGGGTGAATTCTTTGTTTGGACCAACTCTGACTCGCTCCTTCAAACTAAGCGTAGTGACAACTACACAAAGGGTTCAACTGGATGAGGCATAACCTGCTTATAGTAGCCGACTGACTCTGTAGTTAGCTTCAATCGACCTCCCGAGTTCTAAAGATTGAGTTTTTGTATGATTGCCCTATTACACTAGTCACTCAAGTCCCTTTTTGATTGGCCAACTGTTTAGACTTAGCTGCAACGGTCAAGAGTATACTTGGAACTATAAGCCTTGGTAAATTTTGTTAGTTTTATGGATGAGTTGATTAACTAATCTAAAACCCAAGAATCTCTTTTCCACACACCAATGATTGGTGCAGTGCTTCGGGAAAGCAAGGGTGCAAATTTTAGAGCTTATTTTGAAGTAAATGACAAAGCAAAAAATAAAGTAAACTAATCTATACAACCCTTTAAGGACAGATTGTGTGCTTGTGTTGTTTTTATTTATTGCTTAAAAGAGATAACTAATCTAAACAAAAAAAAAGACGAAAATGCAACAAGCCACAAAAGACACAGATCCCTCTTGGTGGGATGGGGGCAGGTGTTGAGTAGCCTGCTTGCTTTTCTTTATTTTTTGTTACAATTAACCCAAAGGAAGAAATTCTGCTGGTCCAAGGCTGATGGTTCCAAAGTTCCAAATTTTGCCAGCGTACCTTTCTACCTGGTCACTAATATAAAAAAAACAGCAAGCTTATTTGGTTAAAAGATGGCCAAAAACACTTTAAGAGTGTCTTTGGCAATACTGCAATATCACTACAAAAAATTCCTAAGTAAATTAGTGAAGGAAAGACAAAAGTTAATTAAGTAAGGCAAACTAGAAAGCTTTCCTTCCTAGGATTTGTACTTGCCTCTCCAAGAGATGGCAAGTAAATGATTAGCACTAGATTTGGTTGATAAGAAATTAAACTTCAAATTTTCTCCTATTTTGCTCTTTTAGATCTACACTTTAAATTTTGCAAAAAATGAAGATAAGCAACCTAGATCTAGATTATCAAATTAAACCCTTTATGATTTTAGATTGCAAATATTTAGATATACTCTTAAAATAACTATTGAATCAAGATCTAAATGAAACAGAACCAGTAACCAAGAAAGATGAGAAGATGTTATGAATCATGATGCATGATTGTGTGATCATTGATGTATGTTACGCATATGAATCTATGATGTATTTTGTTTTTGATAATATGATTATTCATATCTGATAACTTGATAAGTGATATACTGATATATCATATATTGGTATGAGTCATATGACTGATATTGTGATATCACTATGATAATTGATGTTATGAATCATTTCACATTTGACAATGGTCAATGAGCATTGAAAATTAGGTTTTAGAATCCATGATGTATGATGTTATATGAATCATTGAATAGCTTATTAATTGTGAATCACATTTCATTTTGAGATTTTTTTTGTTTTTAAATTTTCATTATACATTAAAAAATATAAATATAAAATATATATTTATAAAAACATTCTGGTTAGGGTTCTGAATCCCCAAGTCCTATTTTCAGGATGAGTGCCGCACCCGCACCGGATTCTTCAGCCGATTCTGATCGCACCCACGGTTTTTGTAAACTTGCTTTAAGCACTTCAATACCTCCTCATAAATTGGGCGCTCCTCATGTTTAAACTCTTGCTAGTTGAATGTGCCAAAGGATCTAGGAGGCCTCCAAATATGCAAACTTTGCCTTGGGATAAGTGAAAATACCCAATAAGTGCTTCTCCAATGGTAAAACATGCACCAAAATATGTAGAACTCTCGTCCAAGGCAAGGATGTCTAATCAAACCAGGGAATCAGCTAACACTAGTCCAAGTACTCAAGATCTCATGCATATTCATGTGGTAGCACTGTCCAAGCAATTTCCCACTTATTCTATTGCACTGTTGTCTTCTATATTCCATGCAATCCACCACTACCAAGTCCAAAACCCTGAGGTTCATGCGGACATCCTACATATCATGAGCCAACATGTCCATGCTGTCCTCATTTCATTTGTCCGTTCTCCTCGAGCTGCATTTGCCTTCTAGCAAAAATTTCATGAATCTCTTGCTTCATTGCAATTGCTATCTTGCACATACTTCGATGGGGGTAGGTATTCTTTGGGTTTTGCCATTTTGGCTCCTCTTGGAGCATGGCTTTCCCAACTTCTTGAATCCTCCAGTAGAAGATTTCTTCTTCTGTGCTGATGTTGCTTGGCTCTCCCACGAATTCATTGTTTCTTATCTCTTCTGGGTGGGTATCAAGTGCTTTGCCTCCTTTGTGCTCTTCTTCCATGCCTTTTCCTCGATAGACTCATACTTTCTAGTTCTTACTCCTGAACATGGTTGTAGCAGACAACTGCTGGTAATTACTAGATTTCTTCCATGCCTTTTCCTCGATAGACTCGTACTTTCTAGTTCTTACTCCTGAACATAGTTGTAGCAGACAACTGCTGGTAATTACTAGATTCAGTTCCAGAAGTTCAATTTCATTGAAATGCCCACTTTGAAACCTTGTGAGGCCCATTTGAAGAGTTTTGTTGGGACAGATATTCATGCATAATCTTGCCAAAGAGTGGAAACTGATGAAGGCCTGTGTTATTTTGAGCCCCATCCATTGCCTAAAATCAATTTTCTGAACCACCAACTTACTCCTTCGCAACCCTTGCGGATTCCCTACCACTAAGGTCTGCGATTTCTTGTGTGAGGTGAATTGCCTTCAAATGACAGTTGGGGCAACCTCTAATTAAAAAAATTCCAGAGAGAGGATTGTATGATGGGGTGGTCCCTTTAATAATATTAATTAACCTGTCCATCCTTAATTAAAATACTTTTATAATTGACTTCGAATCTCTGCTTTCCCCAAGCTTCAGTGGGGGTGGGAGGGATTTAATACTAAGGAAGGGGACCCCTTTGTCAATGACAAGTTTTTCCATGTAATTCGTCAGCCTATTAAATTTCCTTCTATTGTGGCAGAATTTGACTTCTGTGATACTTTTAGCAGCCTCAACCATCCAGTCCAGGTGGCCGGCTAAGATTCATGCTGGATCCTTGTTGTAATTATTCAGGAAGTCTAAAATAAGTTTTGACTTTGCTTCGAATATGACCTTGTGATGATGTCCTCAATAGAGTTTCATTCTTGGTTTGATTCCCTCATTTTCTACTCTGGTGATTTCAAGGTTTGCAAATTTCTGCTGTGTTATACCACTGCTCTAGCAGCTAGCTCCATTGACGAGTGGCCCCATCAAAGTTTACTTTGATCCATCCTGAATTCAGTGGGCTTTAAGTCTGAAAGGAGTTTGGATCCCTCCCAAGGGCTGCCCTTTATTGAAAGGATTGACGGTAGGACTGTGGAAGAGCTCCAGGTCCATAATATTTGTTGATCATCTATTGTGATGTTTTTGAAGTTTTCCTCTTTTTTGTTTTTTTTGTAGGTTTCTTGATTGATTTCTTTACCTTACTCTAGAATTGGTATGCATTGAGGTCCTTGTCTTCAATTGTTTTTGTAGTTTTAGTTTTACAAATATGCCATAGGATTAAATCTATGCTGATCTCCCATATCTGCTAGAGGATTCAAAACGAAAAAGGGTTAGTCCAATCTTGAAAGAGCCCACCAACAATGCCGAGTTTTTGAGTTGTTCATATAACTGGCCCAGAGGTCCTGGACCTTCTTTGCCAGTTTGCATTCCAGGAAAATATGTTGAGTTCTCTGTTCCGCTACTTGACAACCCTCACATTTTGAGGAACTTTGAAATTCTCCTTCCCTCCTTGCTAGCTACATAAGAATTTTTATTGCTTGTTGCCAGCCACCAAAAGGCAGGGGAAATTAAGGGGTTGATCAGATACCCTGCCATAAATCTTTTACAAGATGTTGTTCCTCTTTAAGATCTAAGAAGTAGCCCTCCTTTACCTAAAAGTATTCTTTGCCTTTACTGAACCATCTGAGCGTTTCCTGAATTTTCCTATATGATATGTTCCTTTGTTGCAATTTTTGAGATGAAGGTTCCTTCACCTCTTGAGGTATTTGAGCTGGCAGATCTTCACTGGGTTTTTGTGAGATGTGCTAAATTGGAGATTTAATTCTGGGAACCAATGGTATTTGGCCTTTATCCAGCCTTTTCCGGTCACAGTTTCCAAGATGTTCCTTAGGTTCAAAGTTCTGTAGAAGGTGGGTGGTGTTTCAATGTATCATCTCAAAAGTCAGCAAGCCACCTATCATTGATTTGCTAAACCGTATATAATCCACCAAGCTCTTGCTGCCTTTTAACCCTAATAATTCTCCTGGCATTTTTGAATGTCTTTGCATAATCTTTGGCCTTATTTATGAAATTTTTGATATGAAACTGCATCTTTTATGTGGATTTGCAAGTTTACTAATTGATGATGAAAGAATCTGTGCATGCAGGGGGATAAAGTTCTGCTCATGAAGTCTGTTGGCATTGTAGATGCTAGTCCAGATGCTGTGTTTGAGATGGTCTTCAGTCTTGAAAAGTCACAGAGATATGAGTAAGTTATTTTTAAGCAAGCATGAAGCCCACTCAAGGATTTCATTATGTGTGTATGCATGTGTTCTGAGAAACTCTGTTTTTGCAGATGGGACATATTGACTAGTGACCTAGAGCTGGTCGAACGATTGGATGGACATAGAGATATTGTGTATGGAGCATATGACCCAAAGTATCTGACAAGGTGTGGTGGTTCTTTGTTGACTTATAGTCGTTGTACTAGGCTCTGTCATTTTTCTAGAGGCAGCGGAATTCATTATCATGCAGTCCTTTTTCTAAAAATCAATAAATAGAATAGGATTGACCTTGCTTCTCCGTTTGGAAAGAAGTCTTCTTTAGGGACTAGCAAAAGGTACTGACTAGCCAATTTTTATAATTAATTTTTTAAATATATGTCAAGGATGTCAATAAATCTTAATTTCCACCTATAGCCACGAATGATTAATGGGACAATAGAAGTAATAGATACATAACCAAAGACAAGGGAGTTGTTCAGGCATCTTTACACAACATGAAAGAAATGGAAAGAAAATAATAATTTGGTTTCTAACTGTTCTCTACAATTAGTATACAAGATAGGAACCTAAGCTATTAGTATCTATTTCTCACATTCAAGGTCAAGAAAAACCCCAACAAGGAGTGTTTTTCAGGTGTGTGTTCCTATCTCTATATAGTAATTCCATATTGATTAAATACGAGGTCTCTAATCTTAAGGTTGTTTTTGGCTAGAGTCTCTTGTGGGCCAAAAGAAGGTTGTGTTGAGATTGGTACAAGAGTTGTAGAAGTATTAAAAGTGCACACATTCACATAGACAATGGTGGACAGAAAATGAAGAATATTTTTTCGTTATTAATTCTGCAGTGATACGCCTATCACACACATCACTTCACATTACAATTTACAACGTCCCTAAGTTGTTAAGGTGATTTAACCACCTAACTGCAAACCACATCATCTAAATGTTACAATTTTCACATGTCACCGAGTGATGAGACTTGGTGTAGTAAATGTGTATCATAATTTTACTATATCTATTTTTGTGCTTTAGTACACTTTGGTCAGTCTACCTCCAAGTTGTTTTACTGTATATATAGTTAATACAAATGAGTGCGGAACATGTGTACAATTTCATTAATCTTCTTCTCTAATATTTGCATATGTGTACTCTTAGTTTTTTACTTG
The DNA here is from genome assembly GCA_027924585.1 of Larix kaempferi. NCBI lineage: Eukaryota > Viridiplantae > Streptophyta > Pinopsida > Pinales > Pinaceae > Larix > Larix kaempferi. The sequence continues at coordinate 66,514,928 of BSBM01000361.1, read as the reverse complement.
TATGTAAGTATCTTTCAATTGATAATTTTGTAGTCATATCAATCGGTATTTGACCCTCAAGCATAGTTTTAAAACTCGGCCGAGTCCGAGTCTGAGTCGGCCGAGTTGACCTCAAGCCGAGCTGACTCGGCCTGTAAATCGGCTCGGGTGGCCGGTTCGGTATCGAACCAGCCGAGTCGGTGCCCAACTTGGCCGCTTCGATACCGAACCGGCCGAGTCGGTGCCCAACTTGGCCGCTTCGACACCGAACCGATCAACTCGCCCGAGTTATGAGATGACTCGCCTGAGTCGATCCAAGTTGATGCATGGAGTTAAAAACACTAAATTTTTATTTTTTTTAATTAAGTCCTGAACTTCTGAACTTCAAATATGTCCTGCATGTGAGTTAGGACTATGCCTATTCTTGTCTCTTAACCTGCTGACGATTTCGGCTAATGGTCATTTAGGACTATGGTAATTCTTGTATTATAAGTAGTTTACAGATCTTGTTACTGTGCTATTCTTTCTAAACTGGAGTTGCTCTCCCATTGTGAGTGGGTTAAGCAGTGTTGAGGCCCATTCGTTGCCATTTTGTTGATATTTCTTGTAATTGTGAGATACTAGAAGGAAATTGTTTATGGTTAGAACTTGGAATGATAAGTATGGAATTTGGATTTTCAACTCATGATATTTGTCTACTTTAATCAGCGAAGTTTGTATATGCCTTTGAGGCTTTGGTTATATCTGAATTAGCAATTTAGCAGATGGTAAAATAATAACTATATTGAATATGGAAAGAATCAATAAAATAAATTAGTGAATTATGCCACTCTACAGGCCATTTAGGCCTTCTTTGATTATGTATTTTCATTTTGTTCCAATCTTCCAGATATGTATTGCACAGTACACTTCGTGCCATTTTGATATGTTCACCCTTATATGGTATATAGTATATACATTTGCAGACTTTAAATATTTTGTCTCTAATGCTTTGGAATCATGGATTAGAATCTTTAAAATAATTTTTTCTTTAAAATTTAAATATTTTTTTGTTTTTTAGTGAACCGAGTCATTAAATTCAAATTGGCCGAGTCATTACTGATTCATTGTCGAGTCCGAGTCCGAGTCTGAATTGATCCTCGGCCGATTCCGAGTTCGAGTCTGAGGTTTAAAACATTGCCCTCAAGGTTATAGGGCTTCTCAATAGCTTAACCATTTTGTTCTCTATTAATATTATCTTTCTACCCAGAGTCTCACAAGCTCTCCTCAAGCGTTAAACATAGTAATGAATTGGGACCTCCATAAGGTGATTTCCTTTCAAGTTGTGAGACCATGGTTGTAAATCAAATGTCTCCCCCAGTGGGGGATGAAGGGGTGATGGCTCTTAAAAGTACAATGAGTGTACCAATTTCGATCCTTCATTTTTTTAATTTCTTATATTTTCCCCTTTGAAAAGTATTCTTAGATCACTCTTGCTACATCAACAATTAGGGTCATACCAATCTGTACTTGTCACCCGTGGATCATTATTCCTAGTTGTAAAAACCTATTTGTTCAAGCATTTCTTCTCTCCAATGGCTCCCTATAAAATCTCTAGTGACTCCGAAGACTAAGGACTCCAACGTTGCCCAATTCTTCACCGAAGAAGTGCAGAAACACCAATGTCCCTTGCTCAAAATCCTTGTTACTCAACAATGATAGAAGGCACAACAACAACATGCATTTCAGGAAAAATGATGTAGGATATGATGAGTATTTTGGAACAACTCATTACCACTCAATAGTAGGCCCAACAATAGTCTCAATCTCGACCAAATATTTATGAGTAGTTCCCATTTTTTAGCAAACCTTCAAGCTAGAAACTAAATGCCTAAGATTGATGGTACTCTTGAGTCTCAACCACTAGAAGCTCGACTCTTGGATGCATAGCCTTGAAGCTTATTTTAAGACACAATAGAATGTGATAAAGGCCAACATAATTCTGGTTGTTGAATTCTGCATGAAGGATTAGGCCCTCACATGGTGATAGAGCCACGCCCATTAGTGTGCAACTAGCAACTGACCTTCGATTGTCACATAAGAAGACTTTATGGTTGTCGTCCGTATATAGTGCTACCCCTTAGGGTACAAGGATGCATTGTTGGCAAGGTGGATCCAACTTTGGCATATTCTAGGACGGACCATCAAAAAATTCATTAACATTTTCATGAAAATGCCCATTAGGCTAGAGGTAAGTGAGTTTGAAGATACTCTCTATGTTAAGCACATAGGAAAGAACTAGAACTCTTTCTTGTTACATCAAAGGAGCGTTTCTTTATACCTATCTATAATGATTGCAACTAAGCTATAGAAGCCTAATTGTTTTTTCTTCAAGTAATTTATCATAGGGGAAACCTCTTGTGCACTGCCCCTCATTTCAAGGATGGTACTGTTATCACATTCATAGTAGCCGGTGTTACCATGTCTTCATACCAGATTCCAGTACTTTTTTGAGCCAGTCCTTTACTATGAGATGCTTGAGATCAATAGTTGATGAGCAACTATTCTGTGATCACTCATATTTTCATCAGACCCAGAACATATATTTTCAGCCTTATGCCATGATTGAGCCTCATGACCCCAGATTTGATGACTTAGGTGGCCATTGTCTTCTATCCAGAGTAGTGATATGATAGTGCCCAGAGTTATGCAGCAACAGTGTTCCAGTGACAGTTGATGGTTCAGATGATGGATACAGGTATATGACCCAACAGGTATACGGTTGTGCATTATCTACCTATATTGTGCTCTTTTACTTATCTTAGTAGCTTGACTAGGTATTTAGTGGTCATGATGTGGCGATAACGATATATATATATATATATATAATATATATATATATATATATATATATCTATGGTTATTGGTTGATCGTTTAGAATTAAAGTGGTCTAATTACTTGGAATCAGAATTTCTTGTGTATACTCGTTGGTCTTATCCTTCTAAGTAGTGTGGACTTGGTCATTCCCACCATTTATGGCTTGCTAGTTATGGCATCACCTATCACCTTTCCCCATCCATCTATTCTCTTCCGTATATGGTCATAGCCTCACTTACACTTCAGCCTGTGATATGGAGGAATTCCCAACTTATGCCTCTATGTTGGATAGACTCCTTGTTGTTTTGTGTCTCGGCTCTGAGTTGTGCAACAAAACTTACCGAAGCCTTGATCCTTCTGGGCTAAGAGAACCCGCTGGTGTTGCTTCCTGAGCTTAGGTGAGTTGGATTTGAAGCCTTGACCTCTCTGGTCGGTTGCCCCCGATGTTTGGAATCCCCCTAGTTGCCTGAGTTGTGTCAGCTAAACTTGAAGCAAATTGTACTACCATCATTACATGCATGTGTGACTCATTGTTATATCTTCTATGCAAGCCCATGGCTATAAAGTAAAACTGTGCTTTTACGTACAATAAAAGAGGGCTATGAAATGAAATGCAAAGCACCCTGGATGAAAGATGCAACTAGTTGTGCTTCTAAGCACATGCAAAATCCTAAGGGTCATAAGGTCTAAAAAGTAGTGGTTAATTGTATGCTAAATCTAAAGACTGCTGGCCATGATTGAATGTAATGATTAATTCCTCACGGAGCCTACGGGTTGGGATGTGAGATGGAGTTAGGGTCAGCTAATTCATAGTGTCCCCTAGAACCTCAAGTTACGGTTAACTGCGCACCTAGTCACGGTGGTTCTAGAAAAGATCTTCACAGAGCTTGATTCAAGCTTGGATGTGAGCTATAGACATTTGCTAAAGTTGAATAGGCACTCCTCAAATCAACTTATTCCATTTGTGAGACACCGCCATTCCTTGTGTGTTTTCTGTCCAACATATGCTTAGGTGGCTTTCCCTTTCCCTTTATCCAAAGTGTCACAGTGTTGAAGTTGTAAAGTAATCCACTTGTCCTAGCCTTGTCTTTTCCACCTTCACCCATTTCTAGCAAAATGATCACGTCCATAAAATGAGTATACACTTGAGGGTCTTTTTCTTAGTAATTGATTGCTTTAATCTAGACTTATATTTAATGTTTTATTTGCTTAATCGCTATTAAATGCCATTTTATACTTTAGTCTTGCTATTGAAATAATTAGAGGAGCATGTCTTATCCATTTGTACTTGCAGCATCAGTCAGTTTGAGCCTGGGTCATTGTTTTGATTAGTTTTGACCTGGTCAACCTAGTTTGACCAGGTCAACCACAGGATCCAGGTGAGTTGGACTGATGATGTTCGAGATTGATTATTTGTGGTCCTATGGTGCCCATTTGATGGTTCCATGCATTAGACACAGGTTTCATATAATGGTTTGATGGAGTTTTATTATTATTATTATTTACAGGCCATTATTTTTATTGTCCGGGCATGGTTGAGCTTACGGATGATTATCCAGGTGGTCACATGTTGTATGAGTACTCGTCCTTATTAGATTTGGACCTTCCGAGGTCATTGGGACACTCCGTTTTCAGTTTCAGGAACTTACAAATGATATTATGGTTAGATTATCACTTTATTGCATATTTGCCATATAAAATGGCCTGTTCAGTACTTTTGGGATTATTTTGGTTCACCTAGGGAGCTACAGAGGGAGTATGGGTTCCAACCACTTGTTATTACCATATTACCATACTCCAGGCATTTTGGTGTAGTCAGATTAGTGCCCGGGGCACCAGGTAGAGAGATACATACATTTTATTATTTTACAGGTGATATTTTGGGGATAAAAAATGGAAGAAATGGTCACTGAGGAAATCGATTTGGGCAAAATGAGACAAGAAAGTTCAGAGGATTTTTGTGATACATCCCACACCTTCTGGCACAACTTGCAGCGTTCAGTGGCCACATACACTCCAAGTTATTATTTTGGGCATTTTTATTATGTCATTGAGGGGCCACGATTTGGTCATTTGGTCACATTATGATATTATCTTGAGTTATTATATGTTATTGTGCCATGGGGTCATGCTAGAGAAGGATATGTTACACCTCCTAGCCCCACCATGTGCTTATGTCATGTGTCTTAGACACTTATCATGTGGCGCATCCCCCTAGGGCATCTTAGTGAGTGCGCCCCCTCTATTTTTAAGTGATCCATGTATATTGTATTTGGGCTCATCTTAGCCGTTGATTATCATTGATGTATCTTTTAATCTCAACCATTCATTCAAAAGGTGGTTAGGGTTTTGGTCTCTCTCACTCCTATTTAAAGGAGAGACCCCCCTCATTGTAAAGGGACTTTTGGCTCCGGATTTTTGGCAATAAATAATTATATTGGGAAAAATCTTGTGCCTTTGTTATAGATTGTTCTAGTGCTTGATTGTAGCTTTGATAGGCTGTCACATCCTTGTTATTTGATGAGATATCCATGCTAGACATTTTGGCTTAGTGTGTGCTCTGCAGGAGGGCGATTTCACTGGAGGATTTCGTGGGGTTTCTCTGGATCTCTTCAAAGGATGAGTAAAATAATCAGGGAGTAATTTATATTGTATCTTTGATTAATGTTTATGCTATCTGATTCTTCTTGCATCAGTTACTTTCTCTTTCGGTAAATCAATTGTCATTGAGATTGTCATCTGCAGGAAGGGGGCGCATTAGCTGCTAGAGGCAAATCAATTTCATCTTGGAGACTGTCAAGTCAACTTGGAATTGCTTTGAGGGGGTCGAAACATCATTGCACTTGGCATTTGTAAGTCACAAGAGGTAAGTACCATTGTTTTTCTTGAGTTATTTATCTATTTCATTAGTCTGCTGCTAAAATTTATAAAAATTCTCTAGCTTAAACAACTTCAAATCGTGGTGAACGATTTCTGGGTTTTTACCTTTAGGCCTAGCCCAAAGTGGGTTCTCAAGGGCATCACCCTTTGTGGACTCCATCTTGCCCAATCCCCTAGGCATTGTTCTACTACTTTAGTGCACTCCCTGACTTAGCATTTTTTCTGAGTTGTTTGATGCCGATTTTCATTTGTGAGCTAAGACACTGCTATATCCTTCACCAAGTCTCATCTAAAGGTACTAGATAGCCTCATCTTGATCTTAACCCTTCTATCTTGGACATGTTTCCCAAGGCAGAATAAATCTTTGTCATTTGCTAGTGCCTTGATCCTAGATTTAGTTTCCATACTTATAAGTCACTTGTACTTTCACATTGGGTCAACATTTACATCTTTTAAGCCTCTTGATCCAAACTTAACTCACCTTGTGACTTCATCCATAGATCTAGGGTTTATCATACCTTACACCTTATGTACTCTAGCTTGCTGGTTTGATCTGGTGTTTTTGGTTAGATCTCTCCGAGGGGCCCCTTTGCTATCTGGGGATTGGATAGCATAAAGCAAAGAGTGCCTTGATTGGCGTGACAACCAATCCATCTGGGGATCGAGGCCCTCTTAGGTCACCTCTTTAGTTGTGTATCTCCTCTACCGTCCTTGTATAGGATCATCTTTAGTCGTGATGGCCATAGACTACACAAATTAGGATGAAGAGGCTTTGTTCACCCAAATTGCTATATCAAGGATGGATTAACTTCCATCATAATGGACAATGGATGCTAGAATAATCTAGTATCCCAACATCTTGCCGCAAACGTGAAGTTGCAAGTTGCTCCTCATCCCAAGCTATATTAGCTTGGATGAGTCAGAGACTCTAGAAAAACTACCCTCATAGCTTGGAAGTGCTCCATCACCTTTTCCATCGGACCCTCTCATGACATGGTGGAGTGTGATGTCACTCCACTTGATTGTTTCAATCAGGCAATTGGGAACTCCATTGACATGCAATAGGGAGATATTATGGAAACTGAGGCATTGCATCAAGCATTTTTGTTGGAAATTGAAGAAATTAAGGGGAATATTTAGGAGGTGCTAGACAAAGGCCACATTCGATTGAGTGAGTTAGGGCTTGGTTGAGGAGGCTTAGGAAAAAAATGATTGCTCAACCGAGGAGAAAATATACCACAATGAGATTACGCAAGTAGATCTAGAGAGATGATAATGAGATAAAATGGCACTAGGTTGGTGGCTTGATGATAGATCTGGAGATTTGAAGTGAAACAAGCAACACCCAACTGATAGATCTGGTAAAATGACTAAAAACCCAAGGAGGGCGAATTGCTTAGGAGTGACCAGTGTTAGATCCGTGGGTTAATGGAGTTGGATTTGGCTCAAATTTGATCTCTAGGGTCTTTTTATGAGTTTAGACTTGGGTTTCAGTTATTAAGCCCAAATAATGGCCGTATCTATCAGATCTTAAAGTCTAGGGTTTTAAACTTTAGGAAATTGAATGACAATTGGAGTAGAAGCATGAAAATCCAACGTACCTTGTAGATCTTACCTCAAATGCTTGCGGCCGCCAAGTACATTGATGATCCTAACAGTTTGTTACAATTTCGAGTGAGTCCAAATGATTTCAAGCTAATGCGTGTGGGTCCAAGGAGGAAGTGCACCCTCTCTACCTGCAAAATCAAACAACAAAAGTTAGATTTGTTTTACAAATGAAAAGAAACCATGCAAGACATCTAAAAGACAATAACTCAATGGAAGAATTCACAATTGGTTACTCCCTGAAAGATGAAGAGATTTTCCCATGCGTGTAGATGGATAAACCCTCACAATCGAATTCCCGAACAAATTGCACCCCTGCAGACAATCAATTCGACCTCCACTAAAACAGTGATGAAATCATGCTACATCCACTAAGATGTCCAAAATAGAGGCATTCCAATCATGTACAAGAACATTCATCAAAGCATTCGAGACAGATCTGCAGAAATAGTGTTTTTATTCCAATATTCCAGAGCCAAAAGTCCATTTACAAATGGTGAGAGATCATATAAATAGGTTCTCACAATCCAAAACCCTAAACCCCAAAAATATCAAGGGTTAGGATCAAAAGATGATAGAATAAGATCAACGACTAACAAGTGCCAGATACAAGGCACATGAGATCACTCTAAAGAGGGGGGATGCACTCCCTCAAAGACGCCATAGGGGGGACGTAAGTCACAACATGACACTAGGACATGACATAACATCATGGTGGGGGCTAGGAGGTATGAACATCTTCACTAGCCAACCCACAATACACCATAAACATAAGTCATAACATAAAGTGTCAAAAGACACTAGGATGTGTGCCCCAATAACATAAGATGATGCCCCCATGTGATGACTAGGAGGACGTGTGGACCCCACTGATGATGAAGACTGTGCCAGAGGGTGTAGGTTGTATCAACAACAAATTTCAGACCAACCTCATGCCATTTCCTTGCCTCACCGAGCCAAAACGATTTCCTTGCTAGCGATTCTTCCATTAATTCTGGTACCAGAACATCACTACAAAAGATAAAAATGCCTGTAACTCACTACCAAGTGCTCTGGGTACCTATCCGACTGCACCAATGAGTTTGAGGAAATTTAAATATGGTAATAACAAGTGGCTGGACCCCATATCTCCTCTGTAGCGCCCTAGGAGAAAAATAATGATCTTTGCAAGTGCTGTACAAGCCTTTATTATATGGCAATTTGCTGCTAAGTGATGAACTGACCATAACATCAACTGTATGTGCCCGAAATTGATAACTGAGTGTACCAATGGACTCAGAATGTCCAAATCAACTAGGAATGAGTACTGATACACCATGTGACCATCAAGAGAATCATCTGTAAGTTCATCCATGCATGGATAATAAAAATAATGGCTTGTAACTATTGATAATAATAAAAATACCACAAACCATCACATGAAACCACTGTCTGAAGCATGGAACCATCTAATGGGCACCAAAGGACCATAAATAATCAATATCGAACATCATCGACTAAACTCATCCCTGACCTACTATTGACTTGGTCAAATTGGTTTGACTAGGTCAAGAATGGTCAAGATAATGACCTAGGCTAAAAATCACTGATTCTGCAAGTACAAATCTATAATATATGCTCCCTTATTTATATTGAAGGCGAGACTAAAGCATAAAGTGGCATTTACTGGCGAATAATGAATATAAAGCATGAATAACAAGTATAGATCAAAGTAACCAGTCACTCTAAACAAGAACCTCAAGTGTATACTCATTTACAGACTTGGCCATTTTGCTAGAAATGGGTGAAGGCGGGAGAAACAAGGCTAGGCCAATGGGTTTGACTTGACAATCTCAACATTGTGACATCTCGGATGAAGGAAAAGGGGAGACCACCTATACATATACTAGATAGAAAAACACTAGGGATGGCAGTGCCTCAAAAATGGGTAGAGTGATTAGAGTGTTTCCAGTAGACTCTAGACAAGCAACCTTTATTGCATTTAGTTTATAATCGGCTTTGCACGCTTTAATATTTAACATTAACTTTAACTTTGAATCAACTTTCACTACTCATCCTCCAAGAGCAGGTGACCTGAATAGCCTTGCGGGCCTCAGATAATGACTCGGTATGATCTCCATTGCCCGCCATAGTCCATAGGTGCGATGGAGTGGCCACCCTGTTTCCCTATAGAGGCAAATGACCTTACATCATACAAAGGATGAGTGCTTGTCCCTTGGCCAATGACTAGCTATGGTAGACATTTTATTTAGTAGTGTTTAACAACACTGTTTTTGCTGACTTAGCATCCATTTATATATGACACACTTATGTTTCGATGCTTTAGTGTCTAAAGACACTTTTGTTAGGCATACTTGGTTTCGAGGACTAAAGGAGAACAATCACTGTGACATGAATCACACACTCCAGAGCCGAGAGTGGATGATAACGGATGGATGGGGAAAGTGACAACATGATGCCATGACTAGCAAAGACCATATGGGGAATGACCAAGTCCATACTATGATAAGGGCATGACCAATGAGTATACACAAGAATCTCTCACTTAGAGTAATTGAATCACTTCTACTCTAAACCAAACAATAAGAGCAACACAAAATATCGCCAATGCATAACCACCATACACCTAGTCACGCTATCAAGATAAGTAAATGAGCACACTGATAATCCAAGTGCACAAACCATATACCCGCTAGGTCATATACCTGCCTTTGTAAACTGTAACATCTGAATGGCAAGGGAACACTACAACTGTACACACCATGGGCTCTGTCATCACATCTTCTCTGAATGGAAAGAATGGCTAACTCAGTCATCGACCTAAGGTCATGAAGCTCAGCCCTGACACGAGACTGAAAATATGTATGCTCTGGGTCCATTGAATATAAGAGTGATCATCAACAAACTGCTCATCAATTGTTGATCTCGTGCATAACATATAAAGGACTGGCTCAGAAATATGCTCAAAACTGGTTTGCAATCATGGTAGCCCTGACTACTATGGATGTGACAACAACGCCACTATCTAATAACCAATGTTCCCCCAAGTTTTTGGGATAGAGGGACGCGGGAGAAGGGAAACACACATTCGGGGCGCGTGGAGACCACCCCTAAATTTTAGGGAAATTCGAGGGGGGATGGGGGGACTCTCTAAAATTATAAAAATAAAATAAAATACAAAAATAAAAATTCATTTGATGTATATTCATGATTGTTCAATGTAAATACTAAATATATTGATTTATTTTTTAAGTAGTACTAAGTAGGGATTGTAAAAAGTGAAAATAATGGAAAAAAATAAAAAAAATTCTTAGGGGCATGGAGGGAGGAAACGTTTCGCTAGGAGTCCCCACGTCTTCAGGACACAGGCAATGCAGGAAACGCGTCCCCGACCTTGCGGGACACGTCTCCATGGAACACTGCTAATAACCAAGTATCATTACTGGTAGGAACAATACCTGAGAGGGCTGAGATGAAGAAGAATTCTTTTGCATTCCTTCATTTCTTTGGTAGAGTCTCTTCATCAACATCAACTGTAGAGGCATGTTCCTTTCTCTTCTTTGATTTGCATTGATTCTTGTAGTGGCCAAACTTTCTGCAATTGAAGCATTGGATTTGTTAAAGATCTTTCTTTTTCCTTTGTTATGGGGCTGGACTTGATCTTCTACCTTTGTCTTTTCTACCAAAGGACTTCTTCTTCAAGGTATCAAACATTGCCTTAGCTATCTTCTTTTGAGAAATTTGAGGAATCAAATGATTCTTGACTGAATCTATTAGGATCCATCTTGTCTTGGCATCAATCTTCTTCCACTGAGCCTTTTCTGCTTCTTCTTCAGGTTTTAGTACTCCTTTCACAACAAATTTTAGAAGGTCATTTTCTTCTAGAGCAATGAGCACTCTAGACTTCCATGAATGAAAGTTTGAAGCTCCATCAAGCCTATCTTCAACCTTAGTGCTTGAAATCTTGATTGAGAAAAAGAATTGCAACTTGGATCAGAAACCCTAGCAAAAGCTAGGTCAAAAATGAACTTTGGATTCTTGGAAAACTGCTTCCACAGATGAATGCGCCCTTCCTAGGCGAGTTGAATGAGCTTCCTTTTCTTCCTGATCTGTGGCTAGAACAATATAAAACTGCAAACCCTAATTCTTGACCCCCTGCAGTAATTAGGTCAAAATTGAAAATTCTCAGAATGAAAATCTGCTTCCACAGGAAGATGCGCCTTCCTAGGGCGAGCACAATGATGCTGAGGGCAAGCCTAATCTGTGGATGAAAGATGAGAAAACAAGAAATCCTAGTTTCCGGCAATAGTCTCCTTCAGTATTGCTCTGAAACCATGTTAAATTTTCAATTATAGCAGTATATTTTTCATCTCTTTCAACTTAGAAATCAATATAGGATCACTGAAAGAATAACTATGCACAGAAACAAACAATAGGAAGACAATAGTATATCCTGGGAAAACCCAAACTCGGGAAAAACCCAGCCAACCTTTCTTACTCAGAGATTCAGTACATAATACAAGTACAATAAACATAAGAGTGATGAAGATCACAAGAAGAATAGATGCCAAGAGAAATAGCTCCAAAAATCTCTTCTACAACCCAAAAGTCGGGCTTCCTTTGCTTTAGCGAACTTGCTTGAGGTGAGTGACAAATGAGGAGGGCGACCCCTCTATTTATACATGTCTTTTGAGTGATTTTGCCAACTGGGCCGACTTGTCTTTTTATAAATAAAAATACATTTTATTTGTTTGTTTCTTTTGTAGGTCAGCTTTAGCTAGTGAGGATGGAAGCTCCACAAACAGATAAATCCCTACAAGTATCAAAAGGTGGAAGCTCCAAAAACAATACACAAGAGATTAGGATGCCTTTTCATCATCCAAATCACAATAGTCCTTGTGGTCACCAACGAAGTCAAAAGGGACATAAACAATATTCTTCTTAGAAACAAACGAACTATAATTTTGAAAAAGAACGGACACGGAATCACCAACTTGTGTGGAAGAAGAGTTTGAGAAGTTCCATCAAAACAATCGACCAACAAAAAGTTCCAATGAAGGTCAACTTGGGATGGATCAATCCACAAATGTTGCAACAATTTTACTTAGGGAATCGAAGATTGTATTGTCTCATATCTTCAATTGTCATAGCTACAAGAACAAAAGATCTTGAGAAGACAATTTGAACTAGGACTATAAATACGGTCTTTTCATATATATATATATATATGCGTTGAGGACAAAGCATTTTTTAGGGGAAGGCAATCTAAGATACATAAATATTATAATAACAATAAAAAATAATAATTAATAATAATAATTAATAATAATAATTAATAATAATAATAACTAATAATTAACCAAGGGTTGCAATCCTTTGCGAATCTATATATATATATATATATTCTAAACTATATATATATATATATATATATATATATATATATATATATATATATATGCAACCCTTTAATTACCAAAGTGGCTTTAGAAAATCTATCTATCTATCTATCTAGATATTACCAAAGTGGCTTTAGAAAATCTATCTATCTATCTATCTATCTAGATAGATAGATAGATAGATTTTCTAAAGCCACTTTGGTAATTAAAGGGTTGCATATATATATATATATATATTGCACCCTTATTGTATCTCGTAATCATATCTCATTATTCATTATTTTTCAACTATATTTACTGTCCTATATGGATTATTGTGTACTATCCCATTTAAATTGGATATTTGTTATATGAACCAGATTGGTTCATTACACTAATCATGAGGGGGGTATATGCATAAACAAGCTTGGGAATTCTAGACCTATTATGTGCTACTATGGCCATGTGACATGCCCATCTATAATAGAGTTGTATATATGGAGGTAATGATAGATCGTAAGTTACATGTTGCATTTTTGTGTTTATCAGTAGATTATAGAAATGAATTTTACGAAGCTTGGAATATATTTCATGGATGATTTTAGGAGACTTTAATTTGATAGAGGATTAGGTTGATTAAAAGGGAGGAGAGAAAGGCAATTGGGAAGAACAGGAAATAGAGGCATATTTTAATACAAATAGAAAGATATTAATAGTTTTTTAATTTTTTTTTATAAGGGAGCACTATCCTTGAGTAAATGATGGTTTGCATGATGCAAATTTCAGAGAGATGGCATCTATGGCAAATTGTAGAGCAATCTATTAGTGATTTATGTTTCAAGAGAACTCTATTAATAATTTAATAAACCCTGTTTCGTATATCTCCTTCACATTTTGTCCGTATGATCCTTGCAGCATCCATGTCAAACTTGTAACTGTTGCACCTTTTTGCAATAGCTCAAACCTTTGCCAAGTGTTGTGTTCTTTAGTTAATTGCCACATATCCCTCAATAATATGAATTCTGTTTTATACCAAAGGCTTGAAAGCATGATGATTTTGATTTCCCAAAGTGGGTTCCAATTCTCAAGAAACAAGTTTCCTATTGTTTACTTGACCAAGTTCATAGTTTGCTACTCCATATGATCAAAACCCTGAACTTCTTGCTCTCATCCATCAAGGCACTAAACTTTTGGAATAGTCATTTCTACTCCAGTTGCCTCTCTATGTACGTGATGTAGTTCTCTAATATTTAATCTGAAAGCTTTACATGCTTGTATTTCTTTAAGGTCAAAGTATTGGTTTTATCTTTGGTCTCTAGGTGACGTTAGATTAGTTTGGTGTTCTTTAGATACATTATCATTTTTTACATTTTTAACTTATAACATAAAAGCTAGTTAATTTTCCCTTCTCAAAAAGTCAATAGATTAAGTTACCTTTGTGGAGTAAATTTTCTTATTTTGAATTTAAAGCCTAATAAATCGCTGTTATTTTAATTTCTTTGATATAATTATATATTCTATTTTTAGGCTTATTAATCTTTTGCCAAGTGTAATGGTTGATGTGAATGAACTAAGGTCCAGTTAATTGTAGGTGGCATTCAAAAAGGGATTTTTTGCTCACTCGACATTGGCAACGCGCTCAAGATGGAACATATAGTAAGTACCCCCAAATTTTAACATTTCATGTTCTTAGAATGTTACATATTGATATTATATGCATTATTGTTAGTATAGTTGCCATTGAAAACACAATTTGATGTATTAATGAAATATAAAGTTTATTTTCCTAAATAAGAAGCATTTTGAATAACTTAGCTTGTTGCAAAGATGGTATTAATTGATGTGATGATCTTTTCTATTGTTGTGGCTCTCTTATCTTTTCCCGTAGAATTGTTTCGAGTATGGTTGCATTCATTTGGGTATCTGAGATAATGGATTTATAATTGCTTTTATGTTGCCTTCTTGTAAGTCAATTTTGGCTTGACTTCATCAAGACCTATGGTGGGTTTGTAGTAACTAGGTTCAAGGTCCATTTTGGGAGGGAAAGAGAGCATAGTCCTATGGTAAATAAACTAATTAGAATTTATTGTTTTTAAGGTAATGAATTTAAGGCCTCATGGCATGACTTATTGGTATAAGGCCTTGGTCAATTAGTAAGTTACTGGAGTATTGTTGCATTCACTTTGGCATCTGAGATAATAGATTTATAATTGCTTTTACACTGCCTTCTTGCAAGTCAATTTTTGCTTATGTTCATCAAAACCTATAGTGGGTTTGTAGCAACTAGGTTCAAGGTCCCTTTTGGGAGGGAAAGAGAGCATAGTCCCATGGTCAATAAACTAATTAGAATTTATTGTTTTTAAGGTAATGAATATAAGTCCTTGTGGCTTTGTTAAATTATTTTACTCAATATCAATTTTGATTTCTGTTCTCAATAATTCTTAAACTCAGAATTATAAACAAGAATATTGATATTTTAAAAAATGGTGCAGCGGAAGTAAACATAGGAAATCATTCACACATTTGACATAGTTATTTTACCCTGGAAACCCCAAAGGGGAAAAACCAGCATTCGATGTCTTCTTTGATTAGTGCACAAAGAAAATCATAAAACTCAGAATTATAAACAAGAATATTGATATTTTAAAAAATGGTGCAGCGGAAGTAAACATAGGAAATCATTCACACATTTGACATAGTTATTTTACCCTGGAAACCCCAAAGGGGAAAAACCAGCATTTGATGTCTTCTTTGATTAATTCACAAAGAAAATCATAAATTACAATGAGGAACTTGTAACTCAATTTCTAAGAAAATCGACACAGTGGAGAAATCACCCACAAGGCAAATCGACCATGTGTCACCCTGTACGGCTGCCTGCATCACCCTTATGGCCCTGCGTCATGTGCACAGCCTCTTGCGTTAGGCTTTCGGCCCCTACGTTAACCTTTTGTCCCTCTACGTCAGCGGATCGACCCTCTGCGTCACTCGTATTACCCCATGCGTCAAACTTTTAGCTCTCTGCATCACTGTACAGATTGAACCTCTGTGAGATCGGTCTCTCTCTTGTTCTGGATCTTCTCTCTCTTGCTTTGGATCTTCTCTCTCTGCAAAATATTTCTCTTTTCCTCAGCCACCGAGTCTCACTCTTCTCTTTAGAAAATCTATCTCTGAAAGTAATCTAATGATCTTGTGTGTCTTTCTCCCCTCCTTAGGCCTTCTTTTATAGCATCTCAATGACCAAAACCCTAACCCTCAATTTCCCGAGTGATGGATGGCCAAAATTAGATCTTAAGCCTCACTTAAGATCAACGACTCTGACTTAATCTTAAGTTCACTTTTTAGCCATTACCCAACATAAAGTTAATAATGTGCTTTTCCTAAGTTAAACTTAGGAATGAGATATAAAAGTCACTTACTCAATTATTAAGCAAGTACCTAGAGAGTAAATGGACAATTTTTACATGCTTGACACTTAGCCTATGCAGAAGCTCTTGTTCGAGCTATAATCATCAAAACTCCCTCCTAGTGAGGAAGGAGTTCTACACCACTGCCAACTTATCTTTGAAGAACACAAACTTGCCCTTCATGAAAGCCTTGGTGAGAATATCTGCGACGTGCTCATATGTAGGAATATACTGAAGCTTCACTGCACCCCTCTGCACTCTGCCCCTGATGAAGTGCTATCTGATCTCTGTGTTTTGACCTGTCATGAAACACTGGATTCTCCGAGAGTTTTATGCAACTTTGATTATCACAATGGATCACTGTAGGCTCCAACTCTAGACCAAATAAACCCATGAGCATCTTCTGAAGCCAAATGGCCTAAAAAATTGCCAAACTTGCTGCCATGTACTTGGCCTCTGCTGAACTAAGTGCCACTGACATCTACTTCCTACTGAACCATGAAATCACTGTTGATCCCAAGGTGAAGCAACACCCTGAGGTGCTTTTCTTATCCACTACACTCCCTGCCCAGTCTGAGTCTGTAGCCCTATAATTGCACTCCACCACTCCTGACATACCTCAGTCCATACTCCATTGTACCTCATAGATACTCGAACACATGCTTCGTTGCAACCCATTGAACCCTCCTTGGATCCACCATGAACTGGCTCAGGGTGTTCATAGCAAAGCATATATATGCCCTAGTGTTGACCAAATACATTAGTGAACCAATCAACTGGCTGTACAATGTAGGATCCACCAACTTTGACTCAGAAGCATTAAGCTTCTTTAGGTTGGTGATCATAGGTGTAGACATAGGCTTGCAATCCTCCATCCCAAATCTCCTTAGAATATAAACTGCATATTTTCCTATCCTAGGAAAATCTCACTTGTTTGCCACCACACCCTCCAATCCTAAAAAGTAGTGCATCATGCCGATGTCATTAATTTTGAACTCCAAAGCTAGATCTCTCTTGCACATCTCAATGAGCTTCTCTGACCTTGTGAAAAGCAGGTCATCCACATAAAGTACCGATAAGAGTGGATCATTGCCAACAAGTGTAATATACATGTTGGGATCTGCCTCACTCTTGATGAGGCCCATAGTGAACAGATACCCATCAATCATCGAGTATCATTCCCTTGGTGCCTACTTGAGTCAGTAAAATGATTTCTTCAACCTGCACACATGATAATCTCTCCCATGCACCTCAAAGCACTGAGGTTGCTCAATGTACACCTCTTCCTCAATCACTCCGTCGAGGAAGACTGTCTTCACAATCATCTGATGTATCCTGCACCCCATCTCTAAAGCAGTAGTTATAACAACCCTGATAGAAGTATACTTGGCTATTGGAGCGAATGTCTCCTCATAGTCCACTCCCTCCTTCTAAGAGAACCCTCTAGCCACAAATCTCGCTTCGTATTTCTCCACACTGCCATCCGTAGCATGCTTGTTCTTAAAGATCCATCTCGAAATTGTAAGTGTTTTGTACAATTATAGCATAATAATTCAATTGCATAAACTCAATAGGATCACTAGAAGAAAGACAAAGCACAAAAGCAAATAATGTTAGAGATAGTGGTATCTCAAGATGTCCTCCATGATCCAGATGCCTTACATGGAGGTACCTCAGCTCTATAGGCATCGAGATGGAGTAGAGGGTGAGATGCACTCTATTCAGTGGCATGAATCCATTGTCGGATGCATGCGGACCTTCCGGGGTGTTTTGCCTCATGCATGCATGATATTTGCATGTACATGTTATCACACCATAGTAGCAGGGCTGCTATTATTGCTTAGCAGATATCTGCACATTCCAGAGCTTCCATTATTCAGAGCTTGGCTATGATGATTGTGTATTTTGAGATCACTCATGATCAGAGCAATGTATTATTCAGACTTATGTTAGACCTTGTGTCAAGGCTGAGCCTTGAGAGTTCAGATTTGATGACCGATGTGACCCTTTATCCCATACAGTTTCAGTTCAGTGCTTAGAGATGTATTGCAACAGTGTTTCAGATGATATGTGATGATTACTCTTGTGATGATGTTGTATGACCTATGGATGTTTTATCATTGACTGTGGATTATTATCTTGTTGATTTAGTCATGTTCACAACATCTACTTGGTATATTATTCCTGATGTGGCAAACTGTTTAAAATGAACTATAAATTATAAAATGGACATTTACTTGCACATTTAGGTTGTTTGACAAAACTCACTGGTTTACCACCTTACATAGATTTGATCTTTCCTGACACCAGTTGTCTACTAGTTTAGGCTCCAAATTCACTTGATTCCATCCATACATGACTTTCCTTATTTGACTTTAAACCTTGACCTGTCTTATTTGACTTTCTGATACTGAGGACTTCCCCATTTTCTACCTCTGTGTTTGGAACGCATCCCTGTATGTTTAGTGTCTCGGCTCTGAGTTGGTGAGAAAACTTACCTTTGGTGAGTTGGATTGTAGGCCTAAATCATTTTGGTCGGTTGTCCCGATGTTTGGCATTGGCTCGAACTCCCCCTAGTCACTTGAGATGTTGTTGGCTAAAACTGAAAGCTCATGTACTACTTATGGAAACTTATAAATTCGCCCATGGAAACCAAAAAGGGCAAGAGCGATGAATTGCTAAAAATACTCCTCGAAGAGTATAAGAAAGGTCCAAAAAGCAATGGTTCTTAAAAGCTATATCTAAACAATTGCTGACCTTATATGTATATGAAAACATGCTCTGGATGCAAGCTGCAACTAGTTGTGCTTATCAGCACACCTGAGATCCGAAGGGTTATGTAGGCCAAAAAGGCCATGAAATGAAATTGAATGATCCTAATGAACCTGGATCAACTTGATGTAGACATGATGCCTAAGTTGAATAAGCACTCTCTAAGCAACTTCTCCATTTGTGAGGCACAGCCATCCCCCATGTTATTTTGTCTAGCATAGAGTTTGTAGCTTTCCCCTTCTCCCAGTCCAAAGTATTTTTGAGTTGAGTTAGACAAGTCAACCCCTTGGCCCAACCTTGTTTCTAGCCTTCATCCTTTACTAGCAGTTTGACCATGTCCAATGGGTGAGTTTGTCATTTAAACTATTGTGCAAGTAATTACAAATAACAAAGGAATATGCTAACATGATTAATACCACTGAATGGATGTTATACTTTGAGCTAGGCTATGAGAATGATTAGAGGAACATGTGTTAGTCTACTGATATGATTTTTCCTTGGTTATATATGGACCTAGCCAAATCTAGTTTGACTATGGTCATTTCTTGGGATCCGTGATGATGTGGACCACATATGCTTATAGATGATGATTGATGGACCCACATACTCTTTATGATGATGCCATATGATGGATATATGATGCAGATGATGATTGATGCAGTTCAGCAGATTTTATTATTACTTCAGGTCATCAGATTATGTATTGTCCATATATGGTGGACCCTACAGCTGGCCCATTAGGGCAACCCATGGTGTATGAGTACACTTTCTTAGTGGATTTGGGTCTTCTGGATTCAATGAGACACTTATCTTTCAGTTCCGGGCACTTCTGACAGTGATTGATGCAGTTTCGCACTTGTTGACCAGATTTGGGGCTGATTTCCCAGCCTGAGCAGCAGGGGCCATGAGAGGCCAGTTCACCTAGGGCGCTGTATGAGGAGGGGGTGGTCCAGCCACTTGTTTTTACCATTTACCCCCCCTTCTGGAGAGCCTGGTGGGCTCAGTTGGACAGCGCAGATGCCCTGGGAGGCAGTTTTGGCACTTTCACGGTTACCGAGGCAGTTACAAAATGGGATAAAGTGGTCACTGAAAAATTCAATTTGGGCAATTGAGGCAAGGTTTTGGCACTTGGTTTTCACAGAGGTCTTCCAGGGTGATCCCACTATCTTCCAGCCAGTTTTCACCATGTGGGTAGGCCCACAGCGATCACATGAGGTCTTTTACTGCTTGTCTGTCACAGATTTTGAGGACAGATTTGATCATTTATATTATCTTGGATATATTTTATTATTTTATTGTGCCTTGGGGATGAGCTAGTAAGGATTGATGCCTCCTAGCCCCACCATGTGCTTCTTATGTTATGTCCTAGTCATTATGAGGTGGATTTTTGTACTTCTACCCCTCTAGTGGATGACGTCATCCTCACTTTGTACCATTTAGTTAGGGTGTCATCATTATATTGGGTGATCCATGTGATATATTGTTATGATTCATTATTAGCCATTGATCATGTATTGATAACTTTAAATCTCAACCACTCATTTGATGTAGTATTGTAAAGTGGTATAGGGTTTTGGTCGTTATTATCCTATATAAGGAGGAGACCCCTATTGTATAACTCACCTTTGGAGCTTTGGAATATTGGAATAGAACACTTTTTTGTGGAGCATATCTCTCTTGTCTTGTGGATTCTCTTGCATCTTGAGTATACAGTATCTCTTCTATGTATCATTGTAGATTTTGGTGCTTCTACTACTTTTCTTGTAGGAAAGTCGAATTGGTGGAGAGGAGGGCGATTTCTTGAGGGTTATTGTTGGAGGGATCCACATAGTCTCTCTTGGGTTGATCTTGGTGAAAGGGAGTATCATTATTGTATCTTTGTGACATAGTTGATGCTTTCTATTACATATTTCCATCATTTTCATAATCATCATACTTGGCTTGTTTCATGTGATCTTGTCTTGTAGGAGGAGGACGATTTGGCTATCTTGGAGGAGGACGTTTTGTTTGGAGCTCTTGAATCTCACTCTTGAATATACACATCGGAGAATGCTATCAATTTGCAAGGTGGCCATAAGCAATTGAGGTAAGATCTACAATAAGCAATTGAGGTAAGATCTACAAGATATGTGCCTCTTTCCATCCATTCTCTCTTCATTGGTCACAAACCCTAATTAATCAAAACCCCAATTTTAGTTTTTCTTAGATCTACTTAGATCTAGCCTTGCTTTTGAAAAGATCTTAAGAACCCACCTCTATAGCATCCACCCCTAGTTGGATCTATAGTTTTGTGGTGATTGGGTTAAAATTGACACACTTTTCAAGGCAATAAAGCCCTCTTGAGCCAAATCGCACTTCCTTGGAGAGGCTTGTTTGGTTAGATCTAGCATATGGGTAGGGGAGATCCCACTTGATTCAAAATCTACACACTTGATAACCTACCCCTAGACTCTTACTTTGGTGATTTCTACCTTGTGGGCGTCATTCCACATTTCAAGGGATTAAAACCCCATTTTGGACTACTTGGCACCTTAAAACTCAGATCTAGTAAGATCTAACCCTTGGATTGTCTTGATTTTCTAGATCCACATAGATCATTGCCTAAACTACTTGGATCTACAATTTGGTAGCCATTGGACTTGTTTTGATACCCCTTTCCCATCTTTTAGCCCTCCTTGAGCAAGGTCGCACTTCCTTGGGTGATTGAGTTTGCCCACTTTGAGGACGTGGGTAGTTGATATTCTTGTGGATTTAGAACGGGCATACCTTGAAACCTAGGTCTAGAGTATCATTTTGTGACGATTTGCCTTGGGGATAGCATTCCTTATTTTAAGGGATTGTGGTCCACTTGGGTCATATCATGAAACCCTAGATCTAGTAAAATCCAACCATCATATCCCAATTAGCCCACTAGATTTGCATACTAGGTGTCTCGATCTACACTTTGACATATCTTTTGACTCCATTAACCCATCCAACAAGGCACTAGTCCTCCTTAGGCAAGTCGCACTCCTTGGGAATTGTGTCAAACCTTAGATCCCATATGTGGGTATTCCTAATTTCAATTTAGATCCATAGATCTACTCACTACATGCCCCTTAGTACCAATTTCATCCCTTAAATTCCACCTTGTTGGTCCCCTTTGAGCCATTCACATATCCCAAGGAAGTGGGTCCCACTTGTGTAATACATGGTACTAGATCTTGTCTTTTAGGCTCATCATGTGGCCTAAATCATACATTGGTTGAAACACTAATCATCTCTCAAACCACCTTCAACCATACTTTAATTTCTAGGTCCACTTTACTTTGCATTGGTTTCCGTAACTTACCATTAACTCATCCCTAGGAACCTTTGCTTGGGTCCAATCATCTTTGATTGGTAATAGGGTCTCCCCCTAGGTCTTGATTTATCTAGATCTAAAGTGAAGAGTGCCTCGGTTGATGTGACTCCCACCTTGCATTGGGAACCGTGGCATTTCTTGGGTCACCTCTTTAGTTGTCTATCTCCTCTACCATCCCGGATGGGATACCACTAGGGACAACTACAAGTTGTGTGATAACAGTACAGTTATTAATTAAAAGATGCAAGCAAAAGTGACTTTTTTCATGCACAGATATTAGGTTTTTGGTAAACCTAATTGATCAGTGAGATTATATATAGAGGCAGGAGGTCCTCGGATGAGGTTGCTTAGTTGAATTATCAGAGATAGATCAGACAAGAGTGAGGAGGGCACATTAGTGCGTGCGGGGCGACTTTCAGAGAGAGAGAGGAGCTTCTGCAGGAGGGAGAGTGGGGTGATCTGAGCTGGATCAGACACCACTTGACCAAAGGCACTTGGCACCCAGTTCTGTGGATTGAGAGAGTTCATTAAAGTGGTTTCTGCAGAGATTGAGGAGGACGTCTTCCAGAGAGAGAGAGGGGCGCATTACCAGGGGAGAGAGGAGTTCATTCTGGATCCGATTGAGTAGCTGAGACTTTCAGAGTATCCTTACCTCAGTGTTTGAGGAAGGATTGTGATGATCAGAGCTCAGATCTGATTCCGTACAAGCATCTGAAATCCAGAGGGAGGGCACACTTTTCCATGCAGAGGAAGGGTGCATTCATCAGATCTAGCAGTTGGCCTTCTTCCGTAGCAGAGCAAATTAGAGCAGTGCAGTAGGAGAGGCAGTACATATAGAGTTACTTGCAGATAGATCCAGATCCAGTTGACAGATTAGGGCACATTTCCTCTGTGCATGCATCAGTTGTTGCATGTAGATCTAGGGTTTTGACCTTGTCAGGTTTGGTTGTTCCTTCTGAGGTAACATTGTATGTACTTGTATTCTTCTTATATTGCTCTGGGCTCGAGATAGAAGAAAGCCCCACAGATAGTTGGTTTTCCTCGTTTGGGTTTTCCAGGGTACATCCAGTGTTGTGTGATTGATTGAGTTTTCATTGTGAAAGTGTTAAGAGATCTATATCATGTGATTCTTAAGTCTTTATTTCATTATTAATTTATAGAGACTCAAACCGCTTGAGATCTTAGGGCTATCCAGAGGGAGTAGTGATCTCTGGATTAAAATTAACAAAGAACACGAGAATTTATTTTGGGAAACAATCGGGAGAAAGCCCAACAACCTTCGTATAGAGATGAATAATTTTGAGAACAGAGTAAAATGATGAGAGAAAAGATGGAAGTACTTTCAAAGTAGAAACCCCAAAATGTCTTCTCCTAGCTGTAGGTGCGAATCTCTCTGCAAGTGATGCGAACTTGTGTTGAGTGAATGAGTGAATAATGAGGTGACCTTTCCCTTTATTTATACAAGTGCCAAAATGGCTTTTTCCTCAACAGGGCCGACTTGTCTAACTTGACTGGGCCGACCTGACTTGGGGGAATATAAAAATGCATTTAATAAATAATTTCTTCACTTGATTTTCTCCCCATGGTTTACATTATTCTTTCTAGGGTTTACATTATTCTTTCTATGGTTTACATGATTAATTACATCAAGTTTGACTCCCTTAGGAGGTACAATCAAATAAAATACAATAAGAATAACTTCTGAAGTTGCACAAATTCCAATAGAAATCACCACAGATTTCCTTTTGGATCAGAACAATGTCCCACACATCATTCTTCATGATCGATGCATACTCCTCCATCATGACATCCCTCAAAACCTGATGGCCTACTGCCTCCTCAACACTATTAGGCTTGAAATCAATGATGTTACTCATATGTTCCATGTAACTTAGAAACGGTCTTGGAGGCCTGCTCTACCTGAAAGAACTCCTAGGAGCCTCCTCATGCTCCTGAGCATCTCTTAGTGTCTTCTCTAGCCATCTCGGCCTCCTCCTGACAGAAGTAGGAGCCTGCAACTCCTTCTCCTGATTTGAAGACAGAGTCCCTGTACCTGTTTGTGTCAGTCTTTAATCAACCCTTGAAGCCTCTCGCTCCTCATCCTTTTCCATTGTTGGAATGGTGTCTTGTGACTTTCTAAAGACTTGGCTCTCATCAAACCGAACATCTCTCCTCGCCACTATTTTCCCAAGTGATGGGATGTATACCCTGTATGCCTTTGAAGTGTCATTGTATCCAACAAATATACCCTTCTCTCCTGAAGGTTCTGTTATCACACAACTTGTAGTTGCCCCTAGAGGTATCCCATCCGGGACGGTAGAGGAGTTAGGCAACTAAAGAGGTGACCTAAGAGATGCCACGGTTCCCAATGCAATGCGGGAGTCACGTCAACCGAGGCACTCTTCGCTTTAGGTCAAGGTGTAACTAGACCAAGGGGGAGACCCTATACCCCAATCACAGTTGATTGGACCCAAGCAAAGGTTTCAAAGGGTGGATAAATGATGAGTTACGGAAACCAATGCAAGGCTAAGTGGACCTAATGTTTAAGGTATGGTTGAAGGTGGTATAATGGATAGTTAGTGTTTCAACCTATGTATGGTTTAGGCCACATGTTGGGGGTATGATTACTAGGTATAGTACCATGTGTTTGCACAAGTGGGTCTAGTTTCTTGGGAAGTGTGAAATGGTTCTAGATGGACCCACAAGGTGAAGTTAGGTGTGAGGATGGTACTATAGGTTAGATCTAGGCTAGATCTATAAGTTGGAGTTGGTTCTAGGATTACCCATGTACTAGATCTAGGGTTTGACACTAATCCCAAGAAGTGCGCCTTGCTTGGAGAAGGACTAGTGCCTTGTTGGATGGGCTAATGGAGTCAAGAAGGATGTCAAAGTGTAGATCGGGACACCTAGAAGCCAAGTCAAGTGGGTTGGATGAGATTCAATGGTTGGATCTTACTAGATCTAGGTTTTTAAGTGATGACCAAGAGTGGACCACAATCCCTTAAAACAAGGAATGCAATCCCCAAGGCAGATCTTGACAAACAAACAGTGTAGACCTAGGTTTCAAGGCATGAGCATTCCAAATCCACAAAAAACTCCAACACCCACTTCCTAGAAGTGGACCAACTCAAAACTTCAAGGGGGTGCGACTTGCTCAAGGAAGGGCAAAAGATGGGTTTGGTGGACCAAATCAAGTCCAATGGCCACCAAACTGTAGATCCAAGTGGCTTGTACCCCGATCTATGTATCTTCAAAATTTCAAGTGAATTGAATGGCTAGATCTTGGTAGATCTAAGTTTTAAGGTACCAAGAAGATCAAAAAGGGGGTTTCAACCCCTTAAAACGTGGAGAGATGTCCACAAGGTAGTTTTCACCAAAGTAAGGATATGGGTTTATGTTATCAAATGTCTAGATGTCAAATCAAGTGGGATCTCATATACCCATGTGCTAGATCATGCCCAACAAGCTTCTCTTAGGAAAATCGATTTAGGTTCAAGAAGGCTTTTTACATTGAAAAGTGTGTCAATTTTTAGCCAATCACCACCAAACTATAGATCCAACTAGGGGTGGATGCTATAGAGGTGGGTTTTCAATATCTTTTCAAAAGGAGGGCTAGATCTAAGTAGATCTAAGAAATAAAAACAAGGGTTTTAATTTGATTAGGGTTTTTGTGATCTAGAAATTATGGAAGATTCAAGGAAGAGAAGATCATACCTCTTGGGACATACCTGGATGAAGAGATGAATGCTAGTTGAGACGAGGATTACTTTGCCAAAGATCAAATGGAGAATTGTTGAAGCCCTCTTGCCAAATCGATTTTTCCAAGCCACATGAGATTCCTTCTAACCTGTCAAGCCAAGGAGCAAAGCGTCAATTAGTTTAACAAATTGAAGGTAGATGCAAACAAGAGAGAGAAAAACATAGAATAGTTGACACAAAGGCAAAACCACTCCCTGTCAAACCCAAAACGACTTCTTCCAAGCTTGAAGGGCAAGCCTCCCCACCAATTCGCACTTGTCAAAGTCGCCCTCTCAACCTGCAAATAAAGTATGGCAAATACGCAAGATAGCTACAAAAGATCCTCCAGTGCAATGGACAATAGCATTTACAATCGAAACAACCAACATCCACTCCAATCCCAGCATGTACTCCAAAAGATAGAAATTTTTATTCCAAGAGCCAAGAGCCAAAAATCTCTAGATGAATTTTACAATGAGGGGGTCTCCTCCTTATATAGGATAATAAAGACCAAAACCCTAGATCTCAAAACCACTTTTTGAAATGAGTGGTTGAGATTAAAAGATCTCACAACATAATCAATGGCTAATAATAAATCATAACCATATATCACATGGATCACCCACATAATGATAGCGCCCCCACTAAAAAGGTACAATGAGGGGTGACGTCATCCACAAGAGAAACTATAAGCATCAAAATCCACCTCATGGTGACTAGGACATAACAATATAAGCTCATGGTGGGGCTAGGAGGTTTTAATCCTTACTAGCTCATCCCCAAGGCACAATAAAAATAATAAAATATGTCCAATATAATAAAAATGATCAAAACTGTCCTCAGAATCCATGACAGTCAAGCAGTAAATGTCCTCCTGTGATCAATCTGGGCATACCCACATGGTGAAAACTGACTGGAAGGTAGTGATGCCGCCCTGGAAGACCTCTGTGAAAACCAAATGCCAAAACCTTGCCTCAATTGCCCAAATCGATTTCCTCAGTGACCACCTTTTCCCATTTTTTAACTGCCTCGGGAACTGTGAAAATGCCAAAACTGCCTCCTAGGGTGCTAGCGCTGTCAATCTGAGCCCACCAGGCTCTCCGGAAGGGGGGATAAATGGCAATAACAAGTGGCTGGACCACCCCCTCCATCATCAGCGCCCTAGGTGAACTGGCCTCTCGGGGCCCCTGCTGCTCAGGCTGGGAAATCAGCCCCAAATCTGGTCAACAAGTGTAAAACTGCATCAATCACTGTCAGAAGTGCCCGGAACTGAAAGATAAGTGTCTCAACGGATCCAGAAGACCCAAATCCACTAGGAATGAGTACTCATACATCATGGGTTGCCCTAATGGGCCAGCTGTAGGGTCCACCATATATGGACAATGTATAATCTGCTGATCTGAAATAATAATAAACCTGCTGAACTGGATCAAACATCATCTGCATCATATGTCCATCATATGATATCATCATCAAACCTGTGGGACCATAAATCATCATCAATAATCATCCATACATGGCCCACATCATCACGGATCCCAAGAATATATAATCAAGGATAAATCACATCAGTAGACTAAGACAATGTTTCTCTAATCATTCCCACAGCTAAGCTCAAAGTATAAATTCCATTCAGTGGCATTAATCAAGTTAACATATTCCGTGATTATATAAAATTACTTGCACAATAGTTCAAATGACAAACTCACCCATTGGACATGGTCAAACCGCTAGTGAAGGATGAAGGCTAGGAGCAAGGTTGGGCCAAGGGTTTGACTTGTCTAACTTAACTCAAAAATACTTTGGACTGGGAGAAGGGGGGAAGCTACAAACTCTGTGCTGGACAAAAGAACACGGGGGATGGCTGTGCCTCACAAATGGATAAGTTGTTTAGAGAGTGCTTATTCAACTTAGGCATCATGTCTACATCAAGTTGATCCAGGTTCATTAGGATCATTCAATTTCATTTCCATGGCCTTTTTGGCCTACATAACCCTTCGGATTTCAGATGTGCTGAGAAGCACAACTAGTTGCAGCTTGCATCCAGGGCATGTTTTTCACATATTTATAAGGCCAGCAATTGTTTAGATATAACTTTTAAGAACCATTGCTTTTTGGACCTTTCTTATACTCTTCGAGGAGTATTTTTAGCTTTTCATTGCTCTTGCCCCCTTTTTTTTTTGTTTCCATGGGCGAATTTTTTAGTTTCCACAGGTAGAACATGAGCTTTCAGTTTTAGCCAACAACATCTCAAGTGACTAGGGGGAGTTCGAGCCAATGCCAAACATCGGGACAACCGACCAGAATGATTTAGGCCTACAATCCAACTCACCAAAGGCAAGTTCTGTCACCAACTCAGAGCCGAGACACTGGATAAACAGGGATGCGGTCCAAACACAGAGGTAGAAAAATGGGGAAGTCCTCGGTATCAGAAAGTCAAATGAGACAAGTCAGGGTTTAAAGTCCAACAGGAAGGTCATGTATGGATGGAGTCAAGTGAATATGGAGCCTACACTAGCAGACAACTGGTGTCGGGAAAGACCATATCTATGTAAGGTGAAAAACCAGTGAGTTTTGTTAAATGATCTAAATGTGCAAGCAATTGTCCATTTTATAATTTACAGTTCATTTTAAATAGTTTGCCACATCAGGAATAATATACCAAGCACATGCCATGATCATGACTAAATCAACAAGCTAATAATCCACAGTCAGTGAGAACATATCCATAGATCATACAACATCATCATAATAATAATCATCATGCATCATCTGAAACACTGCTGAAATACATCTCTAGACACTGAACTGAAACTGTAATGGGATAAGTGGTCACATCAGTCATCAAATCTGAACTCTCAAGGCTCAGCCTTGACACAAGGTCATAAA
The DNA here is from genome assembly GCA_027924585.1 of Larix kaempferi. NCBI lineage: Eukaryota > Viridiplantae > Streptophyta > Pinopsida > Pinales > Pinaceae > Larix > Larix kaempferi. Next base: position 66,486,080 of record BSBM01000361.1, on the reverse strand, counting down.
ATCTGAATAATGTACTGCTCTGATCATGAGTGATCCAAAATATATAGCCATGCTCTGGAATAAAGGAAGCTCTGGAATGTGCAGATATCTGCTGTACAAGAATAGTAGCCCTGCTACTATGGTGTGATAACATCTGGCTCCAGCTGGGACAAGTGCTCTAAGGGAGAGAGCGCTTGAGAACCTCAGAATCTCTGGTCTCGAACTGCTCTGCATCAATCTTCAATCCAGCACTGCACCATCCTTGCTTTCAGCTTTTATCTTGCACCTGTTCCTGCTCTCACAAAAACTAGGATACCATCATGGAGCATGTATGGGATAAAAATAAAATAAAACTGAAAACTAATCTAAAGCATAAACTGAAAATGCGTCAAAATATAAATATAAACTAACAATGGCATATATTATTCTCATTTTTATTTACTGTGCAGGAAGAAAAGGATACTTCTTTAATCAGGCAATCTCAACTTGCACAGGCAGTCAACAATGTAAATGCTAACTATAATTTCTTAAATGCATGCAGGGAGAAGAAGAAAAAGCTTAGGAAGGAGCAAGACTCAACTCAGGCAGAAGAAGAAAAACGGGACAGTACTCGGCACACAGAAAAAAAAGAAAAATCACACAAATCCTACTGCTCAAGTGAGCTTATTCAGAACCTACCTACTCTAAACAGGCAAGGTAAGGCATCATTCCAGGCTTATAGGTGGGAAGTAATGTTTCAGTAACCTCCCATTCACGGGTAATTCCAACTCGTCTCCATCTAAAGTCTCTAAATATACAGTTCCTTTGCCAGCCATCTTACTTACTCGATAAGGGCCCATCCATATCTTCTCAAACTTTTCATGATTTCCAGGTTTCTCTTTATGTTTATCCCATAACAAAACTATGTCCCCAATTCCAAATATCACATCTCTACTCTTTTGGTCAAAGGTTCCCTTTATTCTTTCTTGTTCCAAAACCATTTTGTTCCAAGCTTCCCTCCTAGTCTCATCTAACTCTACTAACCTGTCAATTCTTGCTTGCAAGGCTTCTTGATCAGAAGAACACTGTTGTAACAACTCATACACAGGGATTTGAAGGTTTATTGGGAGCCTACAGTTTTGCCCGTACACTATTTCAAAAGGAGCTTTTCCAGTTATTCTTTTGACTGTCGTTCTATCTGCCCAGAGGGCATATTTTAACTTTGCATCCCAAGTCCTCTTGTTCTCACCAATCATCCTTTTTAAGAGCCTTATCAAATTCTTATTACTTGATTCTGCTAAGCCGTTTCCCTGCGGGTAGTAGTTAGAAGAGTGAGACAAGGTGATCCCATGATCAGTACAAAAGGTAGACATCTCAATTTTGCTGAAAGCTGGTGCATTATCAGTTGTAATTTTGTAGGGGCAACCGTATCTGGAAACAATATTCTCTTCTAAGAACTTGACCACAACTTCTGCAGTACACTTCTTAGTAGGGATAGCTTCTACCCAGCGAGTGAAATAGTCTGTGCAAGTTAGTATGTATTTGTGTCCACTTGATGAGCTAGGGTTTATAGGTCCTACAAAATCCATTCCCCATTGCTGAAAAGGTTCTTCTATAATGACTGGGGTCAAGGGCAGGGCAGGTAGTCTAGGTTTTCCAGAATAGAATTGACACTCCTGACAGGCTCTAACAAAAATGTGCACATCTTTGAACAAGGATGGCCAATAATAACCTGCTCTCATGATTTTAGCAGCCGTGGTTCTTGGTGCGTAATGTCCTCCACATAATCCGGAATGCATTTCTTTGATGATTCTTTGGGAGTCATCATGGTTTACACATTTGAGTATGATTCCATCTGGATTCTTCCATCCCAATCCATCCTCTGTCAAAACATACTTGGATGCTGTTAACCTCAAAGCTCTTCTTTGGTGGTCTACAAGGTGGTCTGGACAGGTCATGTGTCTAAGGTAGAAAATGATGTCTTTGTACCATTCATGATCTTCGTCAATGTAAAGGATCATGTTATTTTGCTGCAGTTTGGAATCAGTCAATAGTTGTGCTAACCCTTGGCCTTTTACTATCTTGACTGGCTTGATTTCAATATCATACTCTTGAATCCTAGAAATCCAGTTTCCCTGTGACTGGCTTGGGAACGCCTCCTTAGGAGTATTGTTCCCCAAAGCCTTATGAGGATTCCTATTTTGGATGTACTCTTCTGTGTTGCATGCTTCTGCCCAGAGAAACATGGGCAAATTTTGATTTCTGTTCTCAATAATTCTTAAACTTATAAATTATAAACAGGAATATTGATAGTTTTAACCAATTGTGCAGCGAAAGTAAAGACAGGAAATCATTCACACATTTGACACAATTATTTTACCCTCGAAACCCCAAAGGGGAAAAACTAGCATTGAATGTTCTTCTTCTTTTATTAGCTCTGAGAGAAAATCAGAAATTACAATGAGGAACCTGTAACTTAGTCCCTAAGAAAATCGACACACTGGAGAAATCACCCACAAGGCAAAGTGTAGAATTTTGAAGAGCGATGGTGGGCTTCCTCGATAATTCCTTGAGTGTAAAAATGTGGTTGTCTGATACTCTGGGTGAAAATTTGTCTATCCTTTGGCTCTGAGGTGTAGGCTGTCCAACTCGTTAGAAAGCCACAAATGTAGGACTGCAGCAAAAATATTGGAGAATGTGTGTCGAACCATGATAATCCAATAGTTTTTTGGCTCGAAACTACACCTCGATTTGTGGATTACATGAATAATGTGTCAAGTCCAGGAGTGGGGAAAACCGGAGCATACCAGATGGTTGAATAAATCAATAATGTGTGAGTTAAGGGATTAGATGCCATGCTTGAGGAATTCGGCTTGGAGGCCTTCCTCATTTGGTGCTCTGTTAGTGTTCATAACTCTGACTGCTCTCTTGATGTTTCTCTCAGAGAAGAGATGGCATGAAAGGGGGGTGGGTGGAAGATACAGATGGGGGGTTGTATGGGAATGTCGTAGAGGGAGGTCGTGTGGGATAACATGGACTAGGGGTCTAGGTTGGGGGAGATGGTGTGGTGTTTAGGGAGAAGGGTATGCTAGAAGGTTTTTGGGGGGAGTGGTGGAGGGTCACATAAAGATCACGTCTTCTTAGGGACTAACTTTTGCTTCTTACAATGTAGGAGGTATCAATAGGTTTTGCGGAGGTGGGGGGAGGATGAGGGGTCATGTGTGAAGCTGAAGTGGAGATGCTTGTGAAGGGTTTTGCATTCATCATCGAACCAACGGTTCATGGGGCAAGAGCAAAGGGTGGGTTTATGAGTGTGTTGTTGAGTGGAGAAGGGTTAAGAGTTGAAGGCTGCTTCCTATAGAGCTTTAGAGTGTCTCATACTTGGTTGTGGTTGTGTCAAGTGACATGAATTGAGAGATGGGAGGGAGCAACTCCTTAAGGTGGGTGGTGTAGGAGTCTGCATATTGTCTATTAAAAAGAAGATGGTGCCGAGGTGGGTGGGTGGGTGGTGGGGTGTGGAGAGGGGAGTGGGATGCAGAGAGGGAGAAGGTGAGGAGGGCGTGGTCGGTCAACGGGAGGGGAGAGACTGATAAGTGTTGGGTAAGAGGGAGGAGGTCTTGGTTGTCCAAAACATAATCCACCACACTGGCCCCTCTGCTGTGTGGGATGCAAGTGAACCGCCCCGATCTTGGATAACATGGGAGACCATTCAAGATCAACAAGTTGTGGGATTCTCAAATTTGTAAAGATGTCTCGCATACTCTGTGAGGGGCCCAATCATGTCATCGAAACTCCTATCAAGGCCAACTTGCAAAGTGCATCCTAGGCTCTATCATGTAAGGACACATGTAGGTTTCTGGTACACGCATTGAAGTCCCCTAGCAGAATGACTTCCCCAATAGTGGAGTAGTAGGAGATGTCGGCATAGCGATCGAGTAAGGGGTCTCCCTCTGACTCCCTATGAAGTGCGAAGTGTGATGAGGCTGTGGGGAAGTAGCATACAATAATGTAACTGTCCCGAGGTAGGGGGCATTCCAATAAATTCAGACCCACAGGAACTTGGCGTGCTCGTCTGATGCCACCATAGTAACTTAGATTTGAAGTGAGTCATGTATGAGACATGCAACCCCCCCCGGAGCTTCTAGCCTTGTCAGACTGTGTCCCTTGTCGACAAGACCATGCCCAGTGGTATCCACGTATTTGAGGTGGTGTCCACATTAGGCTTGCATGTGTCTCTGTGAGAAAGAGGAGGAAGCGGGACCCAACTACGTCTCAAAGCATGCTTGGGGAAGACCAAATGTTCCATTACAGTTCCAACAACCAATGGAGATGGGGATGGAAGACGAGCCTCCCTTTCCTGTCCTCCTCCCGACAAGCTTGTCATATAGACCAGGGGCAGGAGTATCCCTGAGGGGGAGGACTCTCGGATGATAGCTTCGAGGTCTTGAATAACGATCCATTTCCCTTCTTTCCTCATTTCTATGACTAGATCTCTAGATTGCTTGAGTGCAACCTATTGGGCTCTAGTGAGGTCAACATTGAGGAAGACTCTGTGGGAGGGTAGTTAATCGTCTCTTCACCCAGAGGTCTCTAAGTCGGTCCCTTGGTGTTCCAAAAATGGAGGAAGGGTGTGTAGTTGGCGCCCATCCAAGCACGCTAAATGCTGAGGTCTTTCAAATCCAATGTGTTGTGAAAGAAGCAGGTGACATTATGGAAAAAGGTTCCATAGGGCCGTAGGGGATTTGCATAGGCACTTTTCGTGTAATCTAGTTTGTATCACCTTCTCCACCTTGGTGGGCGGGGTGGTGGGGGGCTTCTTCCTTTTTCAGACCACCTAGACTGAGGAGGTAAGGGTTTGCTGCTGCATTTTTGTTTCTTGTCTGAACAAGGCTTGTTGGGATCTCATTTCCTCTTGTAGATTTTTAATGTTAGAAATTTCTGATTGGATAGTCGGGGAATTTGCAAGCAGGTTTTGCAATTGTATGTTTTCTTGGTGTTTCATTTCAGGGAGCAGCTATTTGAGATTTGTCACCTTTGAATGGGGTCGGTTATTCTCGGTTCGAGAGATTCCATCCTTCGTAGTAGGATCTTAATCTGGGATGTCCAAAATGAGAAATTGGATTCCATGGCTATATGGGTGGGGCTATAAATTGGCCTTTGAGTGTTGCAGTTTCGATGGTACTCGATTTGATTATTTTTGTAGAAAACAATGGTGTCTATCTCTATTTTCCTAGACTGTTTGTCATTAGAGAGCTTTATAGGGATTTTCAGGGTTTAATCTATCAATACATGTGTTGTACTAACCCTTCTCCAAGCTAACTTGTTCGAAACCTACACCCTACTCGAAACTGGCTTTGAAATTGGTCGCCCCATGTTCAAAACCTTGACATGACGAGAAGGTGAGGGCCGATGGATATCTGAGCAGTGGGATGAGACATGATCACTACAGGAGACCTGTTTTGTTCACGTTGCGTCTCTGCAATGTGTGACGAGAGCTCTATTCAATTGGTCAATAGGAGCTTTACGAGGTCTTTTGTGTAATGGAGCATGGGGTCTCTGCTGTGTGCGGGAGCATCGCGAAGGCATGGGGTCAAAGGTGTGCACGATAGGAGAAATACCTATTAGTCTTGGGTTTTTCGAACCTTGTAGAGTGCTTCCTGGCGGGGCGATGGGGCTCAAGCCGATAGAAGGGCGACTAGAGGGTGGGCTGTGGGGTTGCAGGCTAGCAATGCCATAGGCTGACAGGATAAAGCAGAGCCGTGGGCCGAAGGGTGACGAGCTAGTGGAACGGAAGGGCGATGGCTCGCAGAGCCATGGGCCAATGGGCTAGAAGAGCAACGGGGTAATAGAGAATCTAACAAACTCATGGAGAGAGACATATATCTCCCCCTATACAATCTTGTCTGAGAAATGTGAAGGCATTTTGGAACATACAAAATATACTTACATCTTTTTTGAATGCTGCTTCTGTTCTGTATCGTTTCCTTGGCCATTTGCCCCCGAAACTCCATGTGACCATACCATTTCTGATAGTATGGGCCTGCAGTTTGAAATGGTGTGCTAACTAAGAAACACCCTGATCAGTAGTACTGTTTTTCAGTAGCACAATGGCTTAGACTCTAGAGGGGCTCATGCTTGTGGGAAAGTGTTTTCAGTAAATTATTGGTCAGGAATGGAATGGCTGAAAGCCAATGATAAGAGGGGATCTGATTCCCAATGTAATGAATTAATTTGGTTCAAAAGGTGAATATTAAAAAATAAATAGGGCCTAGGCTAACAATGAGAAATCCGTATAGGATAAATATAATGTTATTGAATATATAATAATGATTGAATAAGTGATTATCATAATAGGACACGACCTTGTGTATAGTTTTACATTGATTGGTCATATACGTGAATATTAATATTAACATTATTATTATTACTATTATATGTACTTTATGTTTGTCACAATCAACTGGCTTATATTTCTTGAAGGCACTGGTTTTGTTCCAATTCCAATCTTTCCACCACGTAGCATGAGATTATAGGCCTAACTTGATGAGGGACTCTGAGATGAGCTCCTTCACTTGCTCAAGGGCTAGTCTAACAAGGTTGGCGAATTTGAACTGCTCCAATTCAGGCAAAGGGAGAAGCCAAATATGTCAGACTACATTTATACCTCTTCTGAAAAGCAGAAGTTTGAGAATTAGGTGGACTTTGTTGGGGCTCTGCCTTCATATAGAATGATGAGAGATAACTTGAAAGAGTGTCCCTGTCATCAATAAAACTCCCTCTGATTTCCAGCTTGGTTCATGCCATCCCGAGTGAGGTCCACCTGATGGATTTGAAAATTGACTTAAATACTTTGGGTAAAAAGTGCTGCAAACCTGCAGCAAAATTCACTGTTTTCTTCTGCAACTATATTCTTCAAATCAACAAAGCTAAACTTCAGATTTATGATTCAAGTTGTCAATTCAGCTCAACACCATCATAAATCCATGGTAATTTCCTCTCGTTTCTGCAAAAATAAATGCAGAACAAGAAGCTTTCTTGCCCTGTAAAGGGTAGATTTTCTCTTTTTAACAGTAAATGAAGGTAAATTTTCAATAAAACAGTTGGTCCTATCAATCACTGCCTTGTTTATGGTGTATGGAGTCGGGATAAGAGGAAAATAAATAAGGTGAATGTTTCAATTCTTGCTGATTCAAATTACACATTAAATTCCAATTTGAAAATGGTAAATGCAATCAGTCTTGAGAAGATCGAGTTCTTACACACATGTATGCATTATTTCACCATCAAAGAATTTGATTTCCATTATTCTGAATAAAGATGCGACTGCTATGCTTAATCAACAAGTAAAGAGAACCGAATTTTCTTTGAAGAGATCAAGAGGAGTTACAAATATGCTCCAAGAGTCTAAGCGCCTATATCCTCTTACCACTGAAGAATTCATCTACATAATAATTGATAGATCTCAATGACAACCTATGAACATGTGCTGCTTTGAAGTCGGAAAGTAAGTGCATGAGGAGATGAGTAGAAATTATAAAGACTATTCTATGGATTTGATATTGAACTTCCCATAAAGGAATGTATAGGTGTAAGATCAATTGTAGAAAGCCTATCCATCTAATTATAACTTCTACTAGTTTGTATTTGTTGTTATCTATACCTGCAATTGGAAATCCTAGGATAATTAAAGCACATCATAAATGAGTTTTATTCAATTGTCTTGATTGAAAATCTTCTTCTACCCTCACAGGGGCCTTGCCTAATTGTTGAAAATTTTCCAGTAATAATTGTATTGCATTGAATGACACTATGTTATCTGCCAATGCATAATAAATAAGAAATCTTTCCAGGCATTACCAGAAAAACATATGATGCAACTGTTAGTGGTTTATTCTGTGATAAATATCTTTTATTGCCTTTCATTGTCAAGATTCTAATAAAAGTTTGTGCTATGCAGCTATTTTGCATTATCCAACTATGCTCAAGCCGTGGCCTAGAAAGTCTGGTTATCACCATATTGAGCTAAATCGTATGTTTTTATCTCTAGAGTCTTTCCCGACAATCCTTTTAGGCAATTTTTTTTCTTTGAACAATGAAAAATATGAAGCAAAAAGAAAAGAATCAGATTTCAATTAGTACTATGTTTGGTGGGTTGGATGCAGGTGAACTTGTTTATTTCTTTTTGATCTATTCAAATGAATGATGCATTGCTACTGGCAATCCTAAACAATGCACTCTCTTTGCAAATTTTCTTACTTTAACAGATTCTTAATAATTGTACGACCTTAAACATCATAGTTATATGGGTAGAATTTGCAAATGGTTTCATATTAGTTCTCCTACTTGGAACTTGCAAACAAATACAATGGATATTTGATACCAACATAAAATTCAAGGCATTTTTAATAGAGCAAATTCACTTTGTTTTGTTATCCAGGTACAAACAATATGAAGCTTGTCCTAAAATTTATGTATGCTCGTTGTCATGCAACTCCAGTCTTGAATGATAAAAGGAATTACAATGCTGTTTTTTTAATAGCACGAGAACTCAAATTATAAACATAAATTTCTATTTTTACCATGTGGATGATCCTTAAGCTGTGACTAGAGCAGGTTAAACAAATTTAGTGCTCTGTGAACTGTGTAGAGGTACAAACTCTGGAATTGATAACCTTGTCAAATACTTGCAAGTTGCAACCAATGTTTTAAAACTCAGACTTGGACTCGGAATCGGTCGAGGGTCAATTCGGACTCGGACTTGGACTGAGCCCTGATTCAGACTTGTTTGACTTTAATAACTCAGTTTACTAAAAAATGCATAAAATATTAAAATTTTGAAGGAAAAAAAATATTTTAAAGACTGCAAACCATTAGAGACAAAATATGCAAAGTCTGCTCATGTATATACCATGTAAGGGTGCATATCTCAAAATGGCACCGAATGCAATACATGTGTGAAAGAAAATGGAAATTATCTAGAGGTCACTACTCACTCTGGAAACCATGATATCTCAATGAATTTGAGTCTCTCTAAGCCAAATAACCAAATACTGACTTATAACAAAAAGTATTACCAGATCTCTTTAACTCATGATATACCCTGGAAACCCCAAATGGGGAAAACGACTTTTTGTGGGGCTTTCTTCTTTCTTGAGCCCATAGCAAAGTAAAAGAGAGACTTAGTACATACAACTCTTCAGAAACAAATGACCAAACCTGGCGGGTTATGATACCCGAGATCTGCAACAGCTGCAACTATTGCTCTTGGGAAATCTGCCCCCTGCTGTCAGTTCGGATCTGAGACTTCTGAAGATCTGCCGCAGCCCATCTCAGGATGTACTATCTCCCCTTATACTCCACTGCCCTGATCTGCTCTGTTTGGAATGAAGGCCTGCTCTGCTCAAAGTAGAATGTGCCCCTACAGCTCTGAATGTAGAAGTGCGCCCTCCCTCCAATTGCCGGAAACACGTCCTAAATCAGATCTCAGCCGATCTGAGCTTTGATCGTCACAAATCTTCTTCAATCACTAAAAAAGACTTACTCTGCTGATCTCAACTGCTCAGGCCTAAATCTGGGTGCAAAACATCCTCCTCTCCTTAGGAAGTGCGCCCCCCCTCTGCTGCAAGTCGCCCTCTCTCTAAACTCTGTAGAAACCTCACTGATAAGCTTTCTCAGCTCACAGTCTCTGGTGGATAAGTGCCTCTGATCAAGTGAGGTCTGATCCAACTCAGATCCCCTCACTCTCCCTACTGCAAAAGCTCCTCTCTCTCTCAGAAAGTCGCCCCCTGCATTCACAATGCACCCCTCTCACTCCAAACTAATCCCTCTCTGATAAGTCTGCTGAGTAACCTCATTTGATGACCTCCTGTCTCCTTATAATAAATCACCGTCCGATCAGGGTTGCCAAAACCCTAAAGTAAGTGCATGCAAAAATCTCACTTTTGCATGCTTTTTAATTAACTGCTATGCATGCAAAACTTTGCATGCACGAGGCTAGTCACCCCGAACGGTCCACATGCATCCACTGGTTGATTCATGCCACTGAGTAGAGTGAATCTCGCCCTCTACTCCATCCTAATGCCTATATAGTAAGTGTACCTCCATGCTAGGCATCTGAACATGGAGGACATCCCGAGATACCACTACCTATAACACTCTCTCTCTTATCGAGGGAAGTCCAACCATTGATGCTTGGATCCAACAAATCTCCTGCTGTTGACATTGACTTATCTGCCCTGCCTGTCACTACTGCACTCTGACTTGAAGTACCCTGATCCAACTCCATCAAAGTGGCTCCGAAAGAAGCCTCCTGCTCACTCACTGACTCTGTCCCTAATCTCTGATCCAGACTCCCTCTAAACCTCTGTTGTAGCCAATCCCCATGACTGCTATCAAGCGGATCCACTGATCTGTAAGTGAACTCCCTCTCTCTCTGAGATGACTTACCTCTCTCCAGAGCTAACTCCATCTCTGTTATCTCATACCAACTAAATCCATCTCTGCCATCTCTGTCATCTCGTGGATTGATTCAATTTCAGTAACTCTTTGATTAGAGAAAAAAGGAATTTAAGTGTCATATTAGTGGCCTTTCTAGTCACACATTGACTCGACCGAGTTGTATGAGTTGACCAGTTTGGTACCGAATTGGTCAAGTGAGACATTGACTTGGCCGGTTTAGTACCAAACCGGTCACCCGAACTGGTTTAATGACCAAGCTAATATGACCATCGATCAACTCGATCGAGTCTGAGTTGACCTATTTTTAGAACAATGGTTGCAACCAAATCTTTGATGGGTAGAAATTATAATTAAACAAATTGGTGCATAAGTAGTCTTGGGCTCTTCACAAACAATATCTCTGTTACAAATATCAATGATATATCGCGAGGCTAACCTAGTGGAAACGATTTTTTGCCCGTTATATTGTCGAATTTATTGCAATATATCGGCAATATTTTTGAAAATATCGTGAGTTGAAGGGAAAACATTGGCTGGTCCATGAGTTCACTTAGAAAAGCGATTTTTTTTTCTTTTCTCATTTGCCACGTTTCGAAAACAATTTTGCCCTGCCCATAAAAGTATCGCCTTGTTCAACATTAATTGGTAATTTTAAATAGTAATATTCCTTTTACTTAAATTTTTAACATTACCATTAATTGTTCAAGATGTTTGAGAGTGGTTCCAACCTCATCAAACTTGATATGCAAAAAGTAGAATTTAAGATCCCATTCAGAATTCAACAGAGTTAACAGCTTTCAGGATTGCAAAGTTTCCACTAGATTCTATCATGTATGAGGGTATGGGATTAGCATTTAATCAAGCACATCAACCCCTCTATGTACTTTGATGTTGGTGTTGTTGATTGTTGAACTCCTCTGTCACGACCTTAATAAAAATGTACTCTTCACTCAAGCAAAATCACTTATTAAGCATGAGAAGTTTTTTCTACCTTATTTTAACGATTGGATTAGGAAGTTTCATCAAAATTGTAAGGTGTTGAGTTGTTGACTAATGTCCTTGGAGGATCAACTTTGAGATTCGAGGTAGAGGCAAAGAGTAGATCCTAGAGGAGGGAGGCATAGGGTGTTATTACTGAATAGGATCTCAATATAGGCAATGATTCGTCAACATGTATGGTTTATGATTTATGTTTCACATTGAACCTTTTTAAATGTGTCCTTGCTAATTTATCAATTTAAAATATACATAATACATATACATACATAGCAATTTAAAATATACATAGAGTCCACTACGACCCGCACGATCGGCAGGGCCTTCTAGCCTAGAGGCAGAGCTATTTCCAAAGTGATTACCTTTGCTCGTAAAAGGTGTAGAGGGAATCGATAGTTCGTTTACTTGATTTTATTGTATATGAGACACATTGATTGTATTTTTTGGTGATTCATGAGTTGGGGACTCTGGATTCAGGACACAATTCATTTTTGATGTGTGATATATCACTAGATGTCTTATATACTAAGTTACCAAGATACAGATACGGATTTGGATTTGGATTTGGATCTGGATACGAATTCACCAGATTTTTTAAAACCCAGGATCCGGATACGACAGGGAAACGTCAAGTACAAAAGAATATAAAACTATTTTTATAATAAATAAAAAATAGAGTGAAGAAACAAAACTATTCAGGAAACACAAGAGTAGAACTATAAGTTATTGCCAAGAAAGAGTCTTCATGTACCATAACTGATAATTTGATGAGTTGTAACCATGATTGATATTGATGATTTTAAAAACCATTTCAACATGAACTTGAAGCAGGGCATAATAGTGTTTTTGTGAGCCACATCCACATGCCCCTATCAATAGGTAATAAAGTGGTTTTCTTGAAACTTGTGGCAAGACTACATAACAATGTAGGTGAAGTGAGCGACAACATACCCCATAAAGATAGATCGGCCCTTGACAACAGACCTCAACCATAAATATAAATCAAATAAAAACGTTGAGAGCAGACCTTGATATTGATGTATCAAAGTTCAAGAGCAGATTTTGAATAAGGATAAATCAAACCTTGAGCAGGAATGGGGTTTACGCTTTTAGCCATTAGGTGTTTAGGGGTTTTCAAGTTTTTCATTAATTTTTTTTTTTGGGGGGGATCAGAGGGTCATAGAAGCATTGGAAGTTTTAGGATCAGTTTGAAAACTTCAGGAATTGTTTGATTTTTCACAGGATACATTTCCTTCTGCAGGGGGTCCGTTTCCATGAGGGATCCTAGGCAGATCCGATCTGGATACGTATCGGATCCGCGGATCCGCAGATCCTACACACTAGCGTGGCAGATCCGATAACATAGGTTATACATCTTATATATCGATTTTCTTTCCATATTCATGTGGTACTGTATTTATTTGATATTCTCGTCGCTTTAGATGTTTAAAAAATTGAAAAAAAATGAATATTTTTTTTAAAGTTTGCCCATATATTGTCGATGTTTATTGACATTTTTGCCAATAAATCCAATACGTTGTTTCTGGATACGTATCTTCACCTTATTGCTAGTTGTTAATTACCAATTGATGATAATACTCTTGCCACTAATACTTTTATATGATATTTTGACATTACATTGCCATAGAGGTGCTTCGGTATTGATGACATTTGTCAATAACACATGCTCGAATGATAAATGATTGGTAGTTGATCTCTTATATGTTAAGCACACTTGAAGAGATGTTCTTACACTTTATTAGGTAATTTATGATTATGATATTGATTAATGATCTTTCTCAAACTATTAACCTTTTACATCATACCTTACATCTATGAACACTACAACCTGAATAGTATGTCTTCTTCATCTGCTTAAATTCATTATCTAAGGCACTGGTCACTAATATTGTTGTCAAGAAGACGTAGCTTCTCTTGTCCTAAGGTGTCTTGCAGGCTACGTAAGGGCTCTTCCCCTTGGAGGTTCCGACTCTCCGAAGAAGTTAGAGGATTGGCTGAGGTGACAGTGGTCACTTCTCTCATATTTGTTATCGTTGACTAGCCCTGCTAATTCAGCCGGTAACATTTTTGGCGTCGTTGCCGAGGACGTTTTGAAAATCGAAGTGGTTTATCCAGAGTCATTTACACGTTGGCAAAATGACATTTGGTAAGATCTCAAAGTTGAGTCCTTCTTTCTTATATGTTGAAAATATCAATAAAGGACTAACCCTGCAGGTCTTATCTGGCAATTCCAATTAAAAAGAATTTCATTAATTCCGGCAACACTGGTAACATTTTTGGCGCCGTTGCCGGGGACCTCAAAATCAAATTGGGGTGACTAATCCATGCATGGACGACATATCGGTAAGCTTCAAGGTACGTCCTCACACTTGAAACCTATATTTTTCTTTAAGGACTAACCTGGCAGGTTTATCTGGCGACTCCACCAAGAACTCAGGTATGTCCCTTGCTCCATATCTCGGTGAGATTAGCTTAGCTTGACTTTGCAGGTCTCTCCTGGTGACTCCACCTAGACAAAATTCAAAGAGATATTCGACAAGGGCCAATTTTAAAGGTATGCTTCTCCCCGATCTCAGTCATATATTGTTAAAAAGAAAGGATCGTGTGCAGGAGAGGTTGGTAAGTAGTCAACAAACCTTTGATACTCTACTTGATATAGTATATACATAAGCTTTTTGTTGCTCCTTACATTCAAATTAACATGGCATTTGTTGCTTTTGATTTCACTGCTATTCCTGGATATCCTAACCAAGCGTTGAAGTTCAAAGACATTAGAGAATTTCACGTGTTTTTTGGCTCAAATGCTATTACTGCTGCCCAACATTGGGATGCTATTGAACGTTGCTTTATGCTCACTGACACTACTCATCTGGATGTTAAGTTTAAGGCTTTTGCTTCTTGTTTAATTGATGAAGCTGCATAATGGTTCAAATCTTTGCTGGTTCAAAGTATTGCTAATTATACAGACTTAAAAACTAAATTTTTTGAGAGATGGCAAGAAAAGAAAGATCCTATGATGTTGAATAATGCTTTGATGACTATTAAAAGGCGTGAAAATGATACTATTAAAGAGTTTGATCGTAGATTTGACAGGATTATAAAAGAGTTCCTTGTAGATTGCAAGCCTCAAGACCCAATGATCTTATCATACTACTTAAAGCCATTTTCAGGCGATCTCATGTTTCATCTCAGTTTGGACAGACCAGGGGATCTTGCGGCTGCCAAGAAGAAGGTAAGGGTTTTAGACGATAGTTGGAAGGCCTGACACTTCTGGCCACTCTAGAGCTAAACCAAAACCAAAGAACAAGGCCTCTTCTTGCAGTGAAGGCCTCGATCCGATGAACATATTGATTGAAGAGATGAGATAGTTGAGGGTTGACATGACTCAACAAACTACTACCATGCAGAACCGAATTGTGCAGCTGGAAAGAAATCAACAGCCTAGTCAGCCTAGATTTCCACCAAAGATTTTCAATAAAGCCCCTTCACAACAACAAAGTCGTCGTTCATCCTTGGAGCCGACCAATGGGGTAAGTGATTTTCCATATTATTGCAGGGTGTGCCGTAGCTTCCATGACGAAAAGAATTGCACCTACTATATGGAGCAGGTTGGAAAAGTCGTCGATTTTTCGGAAAAAAGCGGAAAAGTCGCGAGTTTTTCCTCTAGCTGATTTTTCGGCGAGTAAAAATCGCGATTTTTTCAAATTTGAAAAAATCGCGACTTCTTGGTAAAAAGCACGCCATAATGGAAAAAATTGCTGAGGCTTTTTCACAGTTTTAAAAACTCGGTTTTTTTTTTTTAAATGATGAATTTTGTACAAGTGACATTGTCTTTATCTTTCATTTTCCATCCTTTTACTTAAATTTTTAACATTACCATTAATTGTTTCAGGATGTTTGAGAGTGGTTCCAACCTCATCGGACTTCATATGCAAAAAGTAGAATTTTAGATCCCATTCAAAATTCAACAGACGTAATGGTTTTCAGGATTTCAGGATTCCAACGTTTCCAGTGGATTCTATCATGTTGTGGGTAAGGGATTGGAATTTAATGAAGCACATCAAACTCTCTTTGCACCTTGAGATAAAACTTATGGGATAAAAATTTTATGATAATTTTTGCCTTCACTAGGGCTCTTGGATACATGCGCATCTCTTGAGGAAGGGATTGTCTTGTGGTTTGGAGCAATTTCTTTGGAGTATCTTTTGTTCATGCTTCTTTCTAAGATGATGCTAAGAGTTGTTAGTATAAAACATGCACAAGGAGGTATCTATGCTTTTTTTTGATGTCTCTTTGTTAATTGTTGGAGAATGATGCTTGTTTAGGGTTGAATGGTAGCCCTTAATGTTGCATTTTTGTCTTAACGAGGTCATTTTCTGCCTTTAATCACCATAGCATTATTAGGACCTCCTCCAAAGGAGTCCTTCTTAGGCTTGAGCTTTAGGTCTTTAAGTTTTGTCATAACTAGGTCTCCTTTAACCAACCTTTGAGGTTGTTAAGGAAGGCCCTAGTTGCCAAACTTGCCGAGTACCATCTCAAGAGGGGAAATCTCCTTCCTTGATGCCCTAGGGTTAGGCTAGAATCTTTTAAAACCCTAAGTTGCCCTATTTTCTACTTTTTTTAAAACCCTAGATTTGTAAATTTTGTAATTAGTAGACTAGCTAATTTGTTATTTGGTTAATTAGGTCTGATTTTTTATACTTTTGTACATAATTATCATAAAATTAAATACCTAAATCTTAAAAATCATACTAAAAAAACTTAGCTGCAGTTCTTCTTGGCCCTAGCGGCCCTCCTTCTCTCTCTCTCCTACCCTCGCTCTCTTTCATTTCCTTGCCCCTTTCCTCTCCTGCTTTTCCTACCCTCGCTCCCTCTTCTTTTCACCTCGCTTCCCTCTTTTCCGTTCTTCTCCTCGCCACCTCCTCTTCCCTCTTCCTTCGCTCCCTCCTTCCATATTTCTTTCCTTCCCTTCTCTCCCTCTTTTCCTTCTACCCTTCCCTTTTTCCATTTTCCTCCTCCTCCTACTCTCGGCAACCCTAAAAAGGCTTGACCTTTCCTTCCAAAAAACGGGGGGCCTTGGTCCTTCCTATAACACCCTTGGCCTATCTCTCAAGGTCTCCCCTTACCCTCGGCCGCCACCTATTGGCCCCTCCTAGGCCCTCTGCCTTCTTAGCAGCCCTAATCCTGTGCCAAGTCAAGCCCTTTTCAGATCTGGTATCAGGTCTGCAATAAATTGCAGACCTACCTTTTTGACTTCCCCAAGCCTCCTATCACCTACAAAACACAAAACAAGCAAACGAGGGTTAATCATCATTTTTTTAACAACCTTTGCAAGGCTGCCACATGACAAGGGAACTCTGAAATCTGCCTTATGGGAGGTCTGAGACTCTGAAAGGTCTTATTACAGTCTGATTCTTTACAATTACTTCACTCAGAACTTTGGATTATATATTGCATATATTTTGGGGTGATCTCGATGAACTTGAAACCTAAGAGAACACACAATTCAACCACCATAAAGGTATGAAATCAACAATACATACAGTATATTATCTTTAAAATCAATTGCATGACATATTGCAGAGTGAAGTTATCTAAGCAGTAGGTGATATTATTCATACTTCGCTCCTCATTACTTTACATACAATGAAAGCCTTACCATTGCTATTACATTTATGATTTGTTGCGATAATGAAATATGCATTTCTGATACATCATTGATTTCATAAATGAGAGTGGGAAATGGTAACACTCGATGAAAGGACTTCCCTAATGATAAAGTCCTAGGAAACTAAGTTTTACAAAAATTGACCCTCATGATGATATATCATTACAATATCCCCCACAGGGGTGTGGAAATTTCATGGAGAAGCGTTAAGAAGAGAAAGAGGAAAGACTGCCTCGCTTGAAAAACTTTGCTAGGTACTTTTTTCTTGTCTTCAAGGTACATTGTACATGGTTGCCCACCTAGTTGGCTTGGTGGTCAACATTCTGGTTCCAATTGTGGGACATGTGCTTGATCTGGTCTCCAGGCAAGGGGAGGATACGAGAACTCCATAATCTCTAGTTCTTATAATCTATAAAAACATATCAACTTGACAAGAAAACCTTAGTAGCACATGTTTCATTAAAAAGCCAATGAACCATAAGTTGCTTTAGCTAACAAAAATGTTATTATTCCTAAGTACATAAAATAAATGTAGAAAGTAAAGGCTCACTCTAAGGAGTTTATTTTCCTACTCTAAGCATGATAAAATAAACATCTTATGTAAAATCAAATATCCAATGCAACCACCTAAGCATTTTACCAACTTTAAAGTTTAATGTATTTTCCCTTGTCTTTGGTTACCAGCCAAAGCAAGGACATGCTTGTTAAGAAATGCAAACCTCCGTGATGATCCGGGATGGGCGGGCTGGATGGGGAATCATAGGCGTGAATAATGTCATCAAACTGCTTCCCTAACCGGTAGGTGCTCGTATAGGCCTCTCCTATCCAAGTTTGGATATGACTAATATACATATACGCATGATGAGGCAGTTCAACCACTTCATCACACTGCTTCTCTATGTCTTCATTACTGATACTGATATGTGGCTCAGACTGATCATAAAGACGAACTGCGTCCTCTTCCTCCATACAAAGATTTCTCAAGGCCTCAAGATCCATGCTTTCTTCTCTAAAAATCTTGTAGATAGGATTTTCAATAAAACCATCATGAGACTAAATACTCCCTCTTCTAGATATGTCATAGACGAGATTAGTAATAAAACCTCCAAAAGATTTCGGTTCATTATTCTCCTCCTCAGACATGTCATAGATTGGATTTCCATGAATGTCCAAGAATCCTCATCAACAACTTGGTTAGACATAAGGGAGTCTTCATCACTAGTGTCATGTTCCAGGCTATACTTGTCCTCCTCTTGATCACTATCATCTTCTTCAGAAAAAAGGTCACAAGGCAGTAAACCTTCCAAACTATCATCATTACATGGGGAACAGGCAGGAGTGCCATCATGCACATTACAGATTTCATCATAAGTTTCGTTATAAGCTTCTGTAATTGTTTGTTCTTGAGGTAGATTTGGGGTACAAATGTAATCATCATCACTGAAATAATTATGAAAGCATCCCCAATCTTCAATATTCTCTGTTATGGGGACATGGGGAGGATCTTCAACCATGTCTGAATTTTGACAAACTTCTTCTGTAGGATCATCATGGAGGCGTTGCATAGTAGTGGGAATCATGGCTTCTCCCAACTTTTTTAGTTGGTTGAAGCCTTTTTCTACAACAGTTACTATATCTTCTTCACTATCATACCACCTCTCAAAAACTATTGCAAAGAATTTTTCGAAGGATGTAATGCATTTATCAGGAAGACCATATTACCACATCAAAGCATCCTTCTCTAGAGTATTGACAAATACCCACATCATATTATCTTGATGAAGCATGTTGAGATCATTTGCCACCAATGAAAGAAAATATATGATGTGCCAGACAACTGAATCACCATTTCCCAAAAAAATTGGAAGCTAAACATTTCCCTTATTTGAGAGACATGGCTCATGGTTGGGAAAGCTCGGGATGCCTGAGAAGTCATTGGGATGATATGCACTGGAAATTTGATCTCCAAACTCTTCATCATCCATAATGGCTATCAATAGTATGTATCTGAATCAATCATGCATGTTGTAGTGAACTATGAACTTTAAAGACTTTACTATGTTGCATGGGTTCATCTACACACAATCAATCTTAACAATTTGATGAGAAACATGGTTTTATCCCTTCAATGGGTTCGCCATGTGAGAAGAAAAATATGCATTATAAATATCACTAAAAACTATTTTTTGTAAATTTTTCAACCCCAACCCGGTTTCAAGTTTTGTTCACATAGAGTTTAATGCCCAAATCCCATTAGTTTCTCATAAACAAAAAAAATAACAATTTGCTTGAAACACATGAGATTTTACAATTTTTTCATCTACAGAAATTTTAAATCAGCCAGATGAAAAATTTAGACAGGAATTTTTAGCCAATTTGGATCAGGAAAAACCCCCAAGGGAAAACTTGTTTGAGAGAGAGATTTTATTTCTTCAGGGACATAATTACAAAATTAATAACAACAGTGTTTATCTACTTTTCATCTTGAATAACGTGCCAATAGTCTGCTGTACGGATTTCTGGAAAATTATGCTGTACGACCTCACGTGTTATTGTATGAACCTCGTTTTCTGTGCCTTCTCCTATCTAGAAAATTGTGCCAATTTTTTGCTTGTACTTTCACTGTACAAACAACATTAAATGTTGTACCTCCACCTCGATTTTTGTGCCTAAAAAATCGTGATGTACGACCTGCATTTATTGTTGTACGACCTGTCTCGAAAACTATGCCTCTGCTGTATGGACCAAATTAAATGCACCTATTCTTCTCGAAAACTGTGCAATGTATTCTTGGAATTTGTGCCCTGGATTGTCTTCTTCCTCTCAGTTTTTCAGAATTTCTCTTGGGTTGAATTCTCTCCAAACCCTCTTCCTTTCTCTTCTCCTCTCTCCAAAATCTCTTTGGTGAAAGTGAACAATGATACCTTCAATCCCTAACTCCCTTTTTGTTCATGGCAACTTCATCCTTTTCATCCAATGGCTTAGATTAAACATGATCAAGGGTTCACATTAATTGCTCATTAAAAACTCAATAAATAATATTTAATGCTCAAATATCATTTAATTACGTGAGTTCCCTTTTTTAATTAATCACTCACTTTATTTCTCATAAAGTGAACTTAGGAGAAAAATGACTTAAAGAGACTTTATAAACATAAAGTACAACTCACTTTAATAAAGTGCTAGGGACCACTTTTAATGTTTTATCCACCCCTAGGCATCTCAAGGTGGAAAAACACTTGCCTTGGTACAAAATATAACACTCCCTCTTATCGAGGAAGGTGTTTTTCGCAACCCCCAACTTCTCCCTGAAATGGTCAAACTTACCTCTTCCCAAAGACTTCGTCAGAATGTTTGCTACCTGCTCTTTAGTAGGAATGTATTGCAACTCCACTGCACCTTTCTGAATATAATCACGAATGAAGTGATATCTGATCTCAATGTGTTTTGACCTGTCATGAAACACTAGATTCTCCGAAAGCTTGATGCAGCTTTGATTATCACAGTTGGTCTCACTTGCCGACCAAATAAACCAACCAATAACTTGCGAAGCTAAATCGCTTCACAACTGGCTTGACTGGCTGCCATATACTCTGCCTCTGCAGAACTCAAAGCAATTGACTTTTGTTTCCGACTGAACCAAGACACTGCTGCTGAGCTCAGGCTGAAACAACAACCGAATGTACTCTTCCGGTCAGATACACTACCTGCCCAATCAGAATCAGTATAGCCAACCAAACTCAATCGATCTCCCCTCCTGTAGTCTAGACCAAAATCAAATGGATTCACAATTGGCCTGACTGGCTACCATATACTCTGCCTCTGCAGAACTCAAAGCAACTGACTTTTCTTTCCGACCGAACCCAGACACTGTTGTTGAGCTCAGACTGAAACAACAACCGAATGTACTCTTTCGGTCAGACACACTACCTGCCCAATCAGAATTAGTATAGCCGACCAAACTCACTCCATCTCCCCTCCTGTAGTCCAGACCAAAATCAACTGTACCACGCAAATATCTCAACACATGTTTTGTAGCTATCCAATGAACTCTTCAAGGCTCCATCATGAACTGGCTCAAAGTGTTCACTGCAAAACAAATATCTGACCTGGTGTTGGCCAAATAAATCATAGAACCAATGAACTGACGATACAATGTCGGATCTACCAACTCTCCCTCAGAAGCATGAAGCTTCCTCTAGTTGGTGATCATGGCTGTAGTCATGGGCTTGCACTCCTCCATCTGAAATCTCTTTAGAATGTCCATGGCATATTGTCCCTGGCCCATAAGGATATGCCTACGCTCCTGCGAAACCTCCAACCCCAAATAGTAATGCATCAGTCCAATGTCTTTCATCTCAAACTCTGATGCAAGATCTTTCTTGCACTCTACAATGAGTCTCTCCGTACCCGTAATGATCAAGTCATCTACATACAGTACCGGAATAAGTGGAACCTCACCAACTACAATGAAGTAGAGGTTTGGATCTGCTTCACTTTTCTAGAATCCCAACTCCTACAAATATGCATCAATCATGGAATACGAAGCTCTCGGAGCTTGCTTCAGCCCATACGGCCTTCTTCAACCTGCATACATGAAACTCTCTCCCATGCACCTCAAATCCCTGAGGCTGCTCCAAATAAACCTCCACCTCCAAGACACCATTTAGAAATGATGTCTTCACATCCATCTGATGAATGCTCCAACCCATCTCTGTAGCAATAGCAATCACTGATCGAATGGAAGAGTATATTGCCACTGGGGAAAAAGTCTCATCATAGTCAACTCCCTCCACTTGAGAGAAATCACGTGCCACAAATCTAGCCTTGTATTTCTCAACACTACCCTTAGCAGCATGCTTGATTTTGAAGAGCCACTTGGAAGTCACAACTGACTTCCTCTCTGGTCTCGGAACAATCTCCTACACATCATTCTTCATGGTGGAATTGTACTCTTCCATCATGGCATCTCTCCAAACCTGTTGTGGGGTGGCCTCCTCAAATGGAGTAGGCTCTGACTCACACAAGCTAGTCACCATTCCATATAGCTGGAAAACCTCTTTGGTGCTCTGCTCTCCCTGACCTCTCTCCTGGGTGGCTCCACAGGCTCCTCAGCTTCCTTCACAAGCTCCTTAAGCCAACTTGGCTTTCTTTTTTTGGAAGTAGCTTCTTGTGGTAGGCACTCCTCATGAACATCCTCATTTGGCAATTGTCTACCTGAAGAAGTACCTGTGGCCTGAGATCCTGTGCCTGGTGAACCAAAACCTTGTGAACCCGAATCACGTGATGGTGAAAACTGTGACCTGAGAACCTATCCCTGTACCAGAAGTCTCTGTAGACTGAGTCCGTGAACTTGTTGATCCTGAAACCTGTGGACCAGTCACCCCTGAAACCTGCGACCCTGCAATCTGACTCGTTGAACTCTGAGATGCTGTCACCTGTGAAGTAATAACATGTTGCTCCATCATATCTGTGTCACAGGAATTCCTGAAGGCCCGCTCCTCAAATCTCACCTCCCTCCTCACAACAACTTTCCTCTGTGCAGGAAGGTATAAGCAGAAGGCCTTCAAAGTCTCATCATAACCAACAAAGATGCCTTTCTCTGCAGTGGGATCTAACTTTGTCCTCTTCTCAGAAGGGACATGAGAATATGTAAGGCATCCAAATATGCGGAAGTGGCCTATCTCAGGCCTCTTCTCGGTGAACATCTCCTTCGGAGTTTTACACCCCAAAGCAAGGTGTGGACTCCTGTTCTATGCATAAACAACAGTACTACAGGCTTCAGCCCATAGAAAGAAAGGAAGACTCTGATCATGCAGCATGGCTCTAGCCGCTCCCATTGTAGCTCTGCTCTTCCTTTCGGCAACTCCATTTTGCTGTGGAGTATATGGAACAGTCAACTACCTCCTGATGCCCTCCTATCTGCAAAACTCTTCAAACTCCTTGGAGGTATACTCACCCCATTGTCTGACCTGAGTGCCTGAATCTTCCTCTCTGTTTGGTTCTCCACAAGAGCTTTGAACTCCTGGAACCTCTTAAGACTTCCTCGAACTAATTGTTTATCAAGAAGTAGATCCCAGTCTTCCTGGAGTGATCATCAATGAAATTGATATAATACTCAAAACCTGTCAATGAAGCAGAAGACATACGTCCACATAAATCAGAATGTATCAATTCCATTACTCCTCTTGATCTGGTATCACTGCTCGGAAAAGTAGTCCTGGTGTACTTTCCCAAAGCACACCCTCTGCACACACCACTCTGCTCTGTGTTGAACTGCGGTAAACTTGTAGACATCTCCTTCAGCAACCCCAAAGCTGAATGATGAAGGTGGGCTATCCTCTTGTGCCATAACTCACACATCTCGCTGCTACTGCTAGTGTGGGCCAATGCATGATGAGGCTGTAAGAGAAGTTTGTAAAGTTTCCCACATCTAACCCCAATGGCATATGAAGTAGATGGTCTTCTCCCTCACATTTGGCTGTTTCTCCATGTGGCGTCAAGACATTTGGGGTGATGGTTTCAAGGAAGAGGGTGCACTAAGGTTTCTCCACTCTTGGGAGTCCTTTGCACTATTTTCTAGTCAATTTTCGATAGAGTTTCCCTTTGTGCTACTAAAAACCTGCACAAAACAACAAGTTAATTAAAAGTAGAAAGTGCCCAAAATCACTTTGGAACACTATATTTGTGAGTATTAAAATTATGTACAAAATTTTTGAAAATTTTATAAAGTAAATAACTTCAAATAACTTGTAGAAATGAAGATTTCAACTTGATTCTAAGGTTCTAATAAAGGTAAAATAATAACAGAAATTTTAGAGAGAATAGGTGAGGAAAGAGTGTTCTTAGTTCTTCAACACTTGAAGAAATGGGGCATCTAACCAAAGAATCCCACTCTCCAAACTAGGCAACCTGCAACTTGGAAGATTTTTGCTACACAACTAAAATGATGTGAGTTCCAAAAGATGAACTAAGAAATCACAGTATTCGAATAAGAAATCTATGAACTTCTTAATTACAAATATGAAAACTCATAAAATCTAAGAAAAATGAGTAGATCACCAAGGCAAAGAAATTTGCCTCTTTTGCCTCCAACCACTTGAGTAGTTATTAAGCATAGGAGCAAATCGCCATAAACAACCCAGACACACTAGCTTTCCTCCAAAGGTTTTTATTCAAGTGCCCAAATCGCTGAAAATTACAATAACTCACAAGAATGAGAGCAAGATGGGAGCAAGAAAATGAAAGAGCACGAGAGCATGAGAGATTATGAAAGAAGGGAGATTGTAACCAAAATGAAGAGGAGGAGCCTCCTTAAATATGTAAAGAGAGAGGAGAGAGTTCCTTTGCATGAGTGACATTTGTTACTTGGAGAAAAAGGGGGCCCATGAAGGGGGGTGCACTTTCTTGGGTTAAAAATCACAAACAATGGGGGGAGAAGGCCCCACCCATGTTTTATATTTCATTGCTAGGCCAAGTGGAGAGAATCATGAAGGTGGGATCCCCCCCTTTTGGTTTATTTCAATTTTTATCATTTCCCATGGTGAGAGAGTGCTCCCCCTTAGGGAGACA
This sequence comes from Larix kaempferi, assembly GCA_027924585.1. NCBI lineage: Eukaryota > Viridiplantae > Streptophyta > Pinopsida > Pinales > Pinaceae > Larix > Larix kaempferi. The sequence continues at coordinate 66,461,407 of BSBM01000361.1, read as the reverse complement.
ACTTCAAACTCTTGAAACTGTACATGTGGGGCCCCATTTTTGCCTTTAATATCACTTTAGGTACATAATATGACTTTAGGAAACTTAATTTCCTCTCTCCAAGTGACTTTAGTCATTTTACAAAAAAATTGCTATACTAATTAAGGGCCAATTTTCTTGATTTCCTTGACCGACTTAGGAAACTTTATCAAATCTCAACGGAATCATTTCAAACTTGGTCCATGGGTGTAGGGGGTCTCATGCCATTGATTTTGAGTACCCATACCCCTATTTATGGGCATTAGTTGCCACTTATCCATCTTTTACACTACAACAATTTATGCTGAGGGACATTTTTTAATTACCAAAAATTAAAAAAACCTATGTAAAACTTAATGAAATTCCGCAAGAGTTTGGATAATGTTGAATTTATATGCTGCAATATCTTAGATTCCTACTTCATTAGCATTTAATACATTTTCATAATAGCAACATAAAGAGGATCTTTGAAAGATACACAATCACAAGGTACACAACAATATATCCCGGGAAACCCTCAAGGGGAAGAAAACCCAAAAAAATTCCTCAATATAGATTACCAAAGAGCCAAGAACAATCCTCGTTTTCCTTCGCTAGCCTTCCTCTTCCTCTCTTGCGCAATGCTTGAGTGAGTGAATGGTGCAAATGAGAGAGTGATACTCTCTATTTATACTTTACTTTTCACTTGACCTTTTAACCTAACAAGGTTGGCCTCACTAACTTGACTGGGTCGACCTCTCTAGGGAGACTCAAATAATATTTATATTACATTCTTTTGGGTACTAATGACCCGACTTACAATTGAGGTTTACTTCATGTCTTTTACATGACCTTTTACATTAATGACATCTCCCGAAGGAGGAATAATACACGTAGAATATTATTCGAAGTTACATTTTTTCAACACTCCCCCTTAACAAGAAGGGTATTATACTGATAACAACAACAACAAGTGTGGCTCTACACAACATCATCGGAAGGAGAGAGGAGGCATCATCAACAACATCAACTGGAACATTGGCTGGTACATCTATAAATCATCGGAAGTTTTTCAGCAACATCAATATCAACAACTGAATCAACATGCTGTAACATCATCAACATCTGCAGCAAGGGGTTGGATCATCATCTATAGCACGAAGCTGGAACATCATCATCTTCAGTACAAAGCTGAAGTATCATCATCTGCAGCACATTAGTATAAAAACTGATACATCGACAACAACGACAGCATGAGGTTGGCTCATCAGCATAAAAGCTGGAATAATATCATCATCATCAACAACTCAAGGCTGGAGCAACATCATCTCTGGCAACAGTTGCATCAACAACTGATATGATCCTTCCTTTTGGAATTTTGGGATCAAGTTCAACACGGGTGATACTTCTTTTCAGAATTATGGGATCGTGGACAATCCTTTCTTTCCGAATTATGGGATTTGGTCCAACACTTGTGATCCTTTCTTTCAGAATTATGGGATCATGGACAATCCTTCCTTTTGAAATTACGGGATTTAGTCCAACAACACTGGTGATCCTTCCTTTCGGAATTACGGGATCTTGTACAATCCTTCCTTTCAGAATTACAGGATTTTAGTCCAACAACTCTGGTGATCCTTCCTTTTGGAATTACGGGATCTTGGACAATCCTTCCTTTCAGAATTATGGGATTCTAGTCCAACAACACTGGTGATCCTTCCTTTCGGAATTACGGGATCTTGAACAATCCTTCCTTTCGGAATTACGGGATTCTAGTCCAACAACACTGGTGATCCTTCCTTTCAAAATTACAGGATCATGGACAATCCTTCCTTTCGGAATTACGGGATTCTAGTCCAACAACACTGGTGATCCTTCCTTTCAGAATTACAGGATCATGGACAATCATTCCTTTTGGAATTACGGGATTCTAGTCCAACAACATTGGTGATCCTTCCTTTCGGAATTACGGGATCATGGACAATCCTTCCTTTCAGAATTATGGGATGCTAGTCCAACAACACTGGTGATCCTTCCTTTCGGTATTACGGGATCATTGTCCATCATTCACATCTTAGACAATCCTTCCTTTCAGAATTACGAGATTTAGTTTAAGGATCAACATTTAAGACTATCCTTCCTTTCGGAATTACGGGATCAAGTCTAAGGATGATCAATCCCAACTGCGCTACCATAGTATCATTAGCACTACTCCCCCTTTCGGGGGAAGTCCTTATGGATGACACCAAGCGTGTCACGGAAGTGCTCAACTTCACACGGGACAGAGGCTTAGTCAACATATCTGCAATTTGCTCATCTGTGCTCACATATTGGAGCTTTAAAGCTCCCTTCTGCACCATATCTCGAATCTGTATAACCGAACAGTCTGAAGTCATGATCTCTAGTATAACTGAGATCATAGTCTACCATACCTTTTAGGTACCTCATCACATGATTTGCAACTACAAGGTGAACACATCTGGGCTCAACCAAATACTGATTCAAGGTGTTCACAACAAAGCATATATCTGGCCTGGTATTCGTCAGATACATCAATGACCGAATAATCTTCCTGTGTAGTGTCTCATCCACTAACTAAGCATCAGGAAACAACTTCAAATTTGTATCCATGGGTGTGGTCATGGCTTTACACAACATATCAAATCTTTTTCAAGATTTCTACTGCATACTTCCCTTGGTTAAGGAAGATTCCTTCTGGGCTCTGCCATACTTCAAGACCTAGAAAGTAATGCATCAAGCCAAGGTCTTTCATCTCAAATTTTGCAGTGAGCTTCTTCTTTGATCGGTTCTGCAACTCTGAGAGCTACATCTTATTCATATACTTCTTCAAGCCGACACATGTGGATATTTGTAGAGAGTTCTGAATTTTGGAGGTTATTTCTACTATAATTTCACCATTTGTCTAGTGTAATATACATCATTTGCCACTAAGGAAACGTCTTGTCATAGTCGACTCACTCTCACTTTGTTCATCTGTAGTATGCTTGATTTTATAAGTCTTCTTGAATGCCATTGTCACTTGTTCTTCGAAACAAGTCTCATCATTATTCTCTTGTAGGAGAGTATACACGATCCTTCCTACAAGTCAAATTTAGTTTCGTGAATAGAAACATTTCATAAAAACCAATTCTTATGTATAAAGATATAGGTCTCACAGTCATGCAACTATCTTAGCCAATAACACAACATTCATCCATATCCCACATTCATATGGTCACTTTCTAGATCCCTTCCATCTCTACCAGAATATTATTAAGAGCGTGCACTACTCCCAATATGTCAGCAAAGAGGTTTCACTCTAGATAAGTAGCAATGGAATGCTGTATAGTACCATAGGCCACTTACCCATCACATGCATATCAATGCAAACATTCTATTATGCATAATACACATCCTAAATCTAGGAACATAAATATGTACACAACTAGACAATACAGGAAATGACAATTCTGTTGCTTAAGTTGTCATTGATGCCAACAGTACTGTGGTCAGTGAACAGTTGATTAGCAGTGACAGTGGTTGTGCAGCAGATTGTGCAATGTGGTACAGGTGTTGGATAGTAGATCCACAGGATCAGTGCGGTTTGTGGTTCAGTAGTTCAGTTTCTATCTTCATATCAGGGTGGCAGCACAGGGCAAGGAAATCTAGGGAGCTAGGGCTTCTTTCAGGTTGCAGCCTGTAAACAAGGGGGTTGTAGCGTCCTTCTAGTTGTAGTTGGAGAATTGAAGTCTTTGTAACAAAGGGGGTTGTTGCATCCTTCCAGTTGTTGCTGGTAAATTATTATTCTAAAGGCTTCCATGGTTTTTCCCCCAGGACTTGGGTTTCCACGTAAAAATCTTGTGTACGATGCTTTCTATGTGATGCTGATATTGATAATAATGATGATGATGATATAATGATAATATAATAATGCATTAATGAATGATATACTCTAGATAATGATTGGATAAGCTTTTGATGATTGTTAAAGTTGAAAAAGTAATAAAAAGCTATACACACTATTCACCCCCCCTCTCGGTGTGCTCGGTGTGTCCAACAAATTCAAATACTTATCTTTGCTTGTTTGGTAGGATCTCCCTAGTCTCCTTGCAAGAGTCTCTAATAGTGTGCTCCACTCCATCATCTGATTCTGAGGACCTGTTCCTTTCTTTCTTATGACCGACAATGCTGAACAATTCTTCTATACTACAAATCACAAGGACTCATGGTCCCATCTATTAGGGCCGAGTTTGTGTGTCCCTTTAATCCCTTCTTATCCAGGTTCTTCTATTTTCCTAATTTGGATTAAAGTACATATTCCTCATCATTGGAGGAATCTTCTTTGGCCTTGATCATATCCTTCTTGCACTTTTCTTTGGCCTCATCTCCCTTTGGTTCTTTAACTTCTTATTTTATGAAGCCTTCTAGATCATGCTCTTCAAGAATGAACATGGCCTTCTAAAACTACTTCTGGCTTGACTTAGGGTTTGACAGAGAAACCCTAATTTTTCAATTTTGATATCTTGAGAAACTGATTGGAGGAAAAGAGATGCCTCCCCAAGGCAAGTTAGGAAAAGTATTCATTTTCCCAAATTTGTGGACAAGACTGCAAAATACTTGATGCCCTAGTTTCTTCAATTTCTACTGTATATTTGTCGACTCTTAATTCTGATGTATCTCAGAAATTTCTGCTCCTCAAGGTCTGAAACTTCGTTGTGTGATAGTCTGATCTGTCCTCTATCCAACCCCACAGATTAGAGTAGGATTGGATTCACCAAGTGGAACTTATGTTAAGTTTCTCAAGATGACCTGTTTATGGAGTGTTTCAATATAGCGAACTTGTACGGACTTCCACGTGTCATTGTTTCATCTTCGGTTCTGAAACTCGTACCATAGAAACTACAGTCCGTGCACTTTCTGGAACATTCTACGAAATTCGATTTGGATCTTCCTAGCTCGAGATATAGCATTTCTCCTTAGGTCACCTGTTTAAAATTGAATTCTAGAGGAGGCTGGAACCCTGATTTTCATGGATCATATCTCCTAAAGTACAACGAATCTAAGGCTGAAACTCGCACACAAGGTATATGAACCATTCATATTCGGCCTGTCCAAGTTTCAAATCAAGAATCTTTGCCAAATTCCAAGATGACTAGTTTCCAGAGAAAGAGAGAGAGATTTACCCTAGTGAAAGCTGCTATTTTCAGTCTAGCTCTGATACCATGTTGAATTTATATGCTGCAATATCTTAGATTCTTACTTCATTAGCATTTAATACATTTTCATAATAGAAGCATAAAGAGGATCTCTAAAAGATACACAATCACAAGGTTGAAGGTACACAATAATTTATCCTGGGAAACCCTCGAGGGGAAGAAAACCCAACAAAACTTCCTCAATATAGATTACCAACGTACAATGCCCAAAGAAATAAGTCTCGTAAGAAAGAGAGACAAAACCCAAGCACAAGAGCTAAGAACAATCCTCCTCCTCCTTCGCTAGCCTTCCTCTTCCTCTCTTGCGCAATGCTTGAGTGAGTGAATGGTGCAAATGAGAGTGATACTCTCTATTTATACTTTACTTTTCACTTGACCTTTTAACCTAACTAGGTCGGCCTCACTAACTTGACTAGGCCGACTTCTCTAGGGAGACTCAAATAATATTTAATATTTATATTACATTCTTTTGGGTACTAATGACCCGACTTACAATTGAGGTTTTACCTCATGCCTTTTACATGACCTTTTACATTAATGACATCTCCTGAAGGAGGAATAATACAAGTAGAATATTCTTCGAAGTTATATTATTTCAATAGATAATATCTATCATGGTAATATAGAACATTTTTAGGCCTTAATCACTGCATGGACTTGATCATTAGAACGCCTTTCACCACTTTGGAGGAATTTTAATTATCCAAGAGAAAAAACACATGATGAAAGGACTTCCCTAATGATAAAGACCCAGGCAACTAAGTTTTACAAAAAATGACCCTCATGTTGACATCTCATCACAAAATCCCCCGCAGGGGTGTGGAAATTTCATGGAGAAGAGTTAAGAAGAGAAAGAGGAAAAACTGCCACGCTTGAAAATCTTTGCTAGGTACATCTTTCTCGTCTTCAAGGTACATAGTACATGGTTGCCTGCCTAGTTGGCTTGGTGGTCAACACCAAGGAAGTACGTCAAAAAGGTGCAACCTAAAGGGAAGACAATCAGGTGTCCTAGGGTGCACTAGATGGCCCAATCAGAATTGTAAAAAGAGCCTGCAAAACCTGATTTAAACAATTTTCACTTTTCCCAATGTAGCAGGTCAAAATATGATGCCCTCAGGAATTTGTGGACCAATCAACCAGGGTGAATTTAGTCGATTGACCAGAATTATCAGATTGCAAGTATTTATTGGTTTTTGAAATTATTTTAGATTTTTAGGGCTTTTGTAGTTATATACTGTTTTTTTTGTATTTTTGCATAAGAGAAAAACATAACAGAATTTAATAAAACAATTGCAAGAATTTGATTAAGAGACCTGGTAGACAGGGTATTAGATTCTTATCTTACACCCTAGGGCATTGAGAGATCATAGCCAACGTCCCTCTCTAGAAGTGGTTTTCAACACTTGTAATTAGGGCATCTACTAGCAATTTCACGAGTTAGGTAGAAGCTAAGTCACTGGATTCAGTGATTTTTTGCCTTCAAAATTGAAATTCACTGATTTTTGCAGCAACCCGAATCTATTCTGAAAATTTCGCCGATTTTCATTCGTTTAAACCCTGCCCGTGACTTATGCAGCCTGTGATGTCAATATTCGTTCAGTTTTATGGAGTGTTTTTTCCTGGAGTGTGAGCCCGCGACCGCGTTGAGAGTTTCGTACCTAAGTATCTGCACGCACCAAGGTTTGCAACAATCGTGCGCCACACTGCCAAGTTGATGTGCCATGTGAGAGGGACTTTCGGGATCTGCAAGTTGACAGGATTGATTTTTCCGGTGGTCGGTGGAGGGGTGGAATGGTGGTCCGTGGATGACCGACAGGTTGAGCGGGTGGAACGGTGGGCAACCGATAGCTTAATTGAATTTTATTATTATTATTTTTTTAATTTATTAAAAATGAAATTAAGATATACATCGTTCTTTTTAACAAAAAGTGATTTCAAATATTCTATTAGTATATTTTTTAATTTTAAACTTTGATTTTCTAAAATAAACAACATATTCTTATATTCACTTATTTATACAAATGAAAATAAATTATATAATATTTAAAATACTCAATATATTATTATTATATTTAATATTTTATATAAATTGAAATATTTTTTAAGATCTAAAATCTATAGTCACTCAATGTTAATGCCGTTTTTTGGTCGAATTTTATCGCCAATTTTTTTCTCTTCGAATTTTTGTCGAATTTTATCGCCAATTTTTTTCTCTTTGAATTTTTGTCGAATTTCAAGGTCTCGGAATTCGAACACGAACTCGAACTAGGTGACTTAGGGTAGAAGAGCCTAATTAGGGCAAGAGAAGAAATCCAAGGCCCAATACAATGGAGAACTCCTATGAAATGATGGTCTCCCATGCAAGGTTAACAAAATATCAACAAGAAACCCTAACACATATGAGTAATGCACCATAAAAGCACCATTAAACTAGGTCAAAGTATAACTTACTAATGCTTAACAAAGATGAGCAAGAGTTTCGCCTTAGGTCACCTTTGTGCTTGGGTTAGTACAACCATTCTAGCATCAACCAATAGCATGTGCAAAAGAAACCCTAGATATTCCTTCAATCAACCTTCAAGCATGAATGGTCATCTCCAAGAGGTGTGCATAAGCTATGAACTCCAATAAACCAAGAAAAATAGAAAAGATTTCATAATGAACCCATATTTTGTTGTGGTTTTACAATGAGAGGGAGGCACTATTTATATTAGACTAGCCTCACCTAATTTTAAGTTATGAGCCTACAAGCTAATGTGAAAATTTAACATTTTGGCTTGCTCACCCACAATTTGGGGGCTAAGCCTAAACCACTCTAAATGACAAACATAATAATAAAAATGCAATTAGGCTACACCAAGTACTAGGTGTGCCAAAAGGAGGATGTCATGCCCCAACTAACCCCAACAGATGTGTGCCCTCAATGTCCTCCTTCATTATCCTTGTAGGCCTCTTCAATAAGGAAGTACAATTTGTGGGTAACACAGCCGAAAGGAGGGGTAAAATAGGTCCAAGTGAGCAGATAAGGTGTGCTAGATAGGGTACAAAGCCCTTTACAAAGTGCTATCACCTTTTATAGGCAAATAAATGAGTGTGGTCATGCATCCAAGTGATCAACCCCCAAAGGCAACCAATTCCTACGGGGCGAGCACCTCCTGGATATGGAAATCAAGCGAACCATCCATGACATGATCAGGGGTATTTAGCCCCAAATCAACACTCTACGCTTCAACTTGGTCTTTACATCAAAATTTTTAACCCCTCGCTTAGGTAGACCTGACTAGGAACGCTGTAGATACTCTGAGGCATACACCAAGTATTCATTTGATGAATGATCATGGTTTAATTGGCAAATCTTGCGACACATTGAATTAAAGAAGAGTTTTCCATGATATTTTATTATCAAATGTCTTAATAAAATGGGGAACAATCGTATTCTAAGGCATTAATTAATATTCCATTTTTGCACTCATTAGATCAGCAGCTCATAAGCATTGAATCAATACGGCAGCTCATTACAATGACTTCAGAATATGGCGTAAGTTTGATATCTTTGACACACTGCTTTGAGTATTATTGGAAAAAACAATGTTACACGAACTGTGGGTGTGATCGGAATTGGCTGAAGCATCGGATACGGGATTCGGCACTCATCCAAAATTAGGAAACGGGGATTCAGAACCCTAACCCTACTTTATATATATATATTAAAATTCTAAATTTATAATTTTATAAAAATTCTCAGATTTAAAATCATACTCAAATTTTAATATATCATAGATTGATACACCCTACTATGGAGGAGATGTTGTCACTTAACTGAACAATAAATAATAATAAATAATGTTCTTTTGGCTCACAATATTTGTGTAATGGTTCTTACAAATGTATGTAAAATTTTAAACATAACTAACAATATAGTTACTATAACTTAATTGTTTAAAAAATTAAATTGACTGTTTATATATAGAGAGATAATAACTTAATTGTTTAAAAAGTTTACTATTTATTTATTTATATATATATAAAATGGCACATAGAAGAATCGCTTCAGCCTTCAAACAGATTGTGACTTCGGGATGTATTTCCGCATAAGGGATATCGCTTGAAAGGAGATTGTGGCACATAGAGGCTTCAAACTTTCAAAGAGATCATGGCAGCTGCTTTGCTATTGTAATGGATATCGATCTCAACATGGCTACGGATCTTTATCCGGTGGTGGGACAAGAAGAGATACCGGGACTGAGGGAGAAAACCTGCCCTACCCTCCTTGTAGCATAGAATTCAGTCTATCCTCACCTCATAGCATTGATAGCGACATGCCAACGCCGATTTTGCTCAAGGCTGTTTTTTCCGTTGCCTTTCTTCTCTGAACCGAATCTGAACCGAATCCGAACCGAATCTCCGATTCCCTGTTTCCTCTGCAGATCGGATACGGATACGGATATGGATACGGAGCCTGGGTGACCGAATCCGGTAACGTAGGAAAAAAGCCTTCAAATATGATGAAAGCTAGAGATTTTCAACCTATACATGTCTGCAAGTATTATGAGAATGACTTTTAAGTTTTTCTTTGAGAAGGAATTGATCTCTTGGAATATTTTGTCTAATCTAGTGGATGGGATTTCAAATACCATAGAGACAATTTTCTCATATGTATATTTTGGTCATTACGGCAAAAGGTTCAACTCTGTAATTAGTAATGTTGATACTGGATTTTGGCATCTTTAAACTTCGCACGAGTTATTCGCCTGAAGCAATATATGGGAATATAAGATGAATATTCAACCTTGTTGCTTCTTGGTTTGCATGTATATGTCGTAGGATTTCCATCTCTGTGAATAAGTCCTGAATGTTTACTATGTTACGATTAAGAATTCATGCATGAATAGGAGAGCTCAAGATGTTAGGTTCAAAAAGATGCACGTTGTTGAGAATTATGGAAAACAGGATCATCAATTTTATTTGATTGCTTATTTTCATATATCAATTTTTTTGAAGTGTTTTATCTTGTTTATTTCCTAGACATTGTTTCGTTGAGATTTCAAGGATGGATGTAAATGTAGTGAATCCTGAGATCTAAGTTACTATCGCATGTCAAAGTAAGCATCTCTGTAATTTTTATCCCCTTTTTTTGCTCTTATGAATGGTTATATAGATCATTGATTTGAAATTTAATTTCTTTTTGTAGCTACTGTTTGGGAAATCAGGAAGGCAAGTCCAGGGCAAGCAAAAGGAACTCAGAGTTCTTTTGTGACTCAAACAATGGAGATACATTCTACTGGTTGGGGACGCTGGAAGAAGAGATATTATGCCAAATTCGAAAAGACTATTCCATATATCTTACTCTGTCAAATAGCAGGTCAAACAACACTTGTCCTTCAATTTTTCTCCAAAGGCATTTCTGAATATCTTGGTAGAAAAAGAAAGAAGCAAAAAATGACTTTCTAGTTGATTTTACCAAAATTGTAAGCAAAAGAAAGAACAATATTATAATAAGCTCTATTTCAGAACAATATTATAATAAGCTCTATTTCACTTTTTAAAAATTGGGTTGTGTCCAAGTTTTATTGTCTTTAAATACCATCTGTTTTAGTTTTCCATAAACACCTAAGAAACTTGCAAGAAGGGTGTACATTTTTTTGGGGGCGGGCATGATGGCTTGTTCATACGTATTTTTAAATTTGTTGCTTTCAACATTCATAGACAAAGGTCATAGGTGGTTTTGTATCTTATGTCTCCTTCATTGGTTTGTGCTTTTTGTATAGTATATCCATAAATGTCTGAAAGATTTTGTGACCATTTTGAAGAGGTGCTAAGGTTTTCTATAGTGTAATGATATATGATCACAATCACCAACCTTTAGTATCATCTTTTAATCATAGGACTCTTTAAATGGTTGGCAAAATTCCTTCCTAAAATATTCTGTATGCTATCTTTCTGTTTCCATTTTGTGACTTTGAATAGAGACCCATCAGAAAACCTACTGAATGAGTGTTTAGAAGGTTTTGTTTCCATTGCAGCTTTATGCCAGTGTTGTTCTAATTAGTATCTAGTAGTGGAATAAGGTTAAGAGAGGACTCAAATTGAGACTACCATTATTACAACATTATAGACGAAGGTACTGAAAACCAGCCCTACAGTGTGAGAATTGGATGGTCTCTTGGCCCTGGGTGCTGAGCTGGTACTGATCTGTTAGATTTTAGGGTTACACTGAAAGTGTTTCACCATTTTTGGTGGTGCTTCATGAGATTGGGGTACATGTTTTATGAGCAGCCCTAGGATGGTCCAAGGGATTGCAGCATTAGAGATGGTCCATGATGGGTATGCAAAGTTGAGATTGCTTGCTCAGTGGATGCTTGAGCTTAGGATGGTGTGGGCTTGGTGTTCTTCCGTTAGGTGTTGGAGTTCTCTTGCTTGATTGGTGGATGCCCTTATTGATGGCCACATGGAGAAAGCACTTGTTTGGAGAGCACCCCACTTGGGATGAGGAGTGTTTTACACCATGTAGCATGGGAACCATTCCCGGATTTTAGAAACTCGTTCCCGAAGTTCCGACGTTCCAGGGAACTTGGGAACTTGTAGGGGACTTTCCAAATCTAGCGGGAACCGTTCCGTATGGTTGGGAACTTACTCGGAACTTTTACCCTCTAAAATCAGGAACTTGGGGACTTTTTCTTGTGTGTTTCCATCATCCGGAGCTTCCACGCATTCATGATCACCACGTGGGTTGTTATCGACATTCCTTTTTCTCCACGACCATACATATACATGGTTGACTCAAAATGTTTTCTCTAGAAAACTAAGTTGCAGTAAAAGTCTATTTCGTGCTTCCTTATCGAGTTGGTGCAAATTGCAATTACTGCTAATCAATAATAAATGTAAATCAATTTTGATTTTTTATATATTAAATAAAAGAAAGTAAATTTATTTATTTTACTATTTACTTTCTGAATAAAAAATAAACTTTGAACTAATTGGAAATAGTTTTAAATCTTACTTTAAAACTAAATTCATAGATTACATTTAAATAAAAATTATCTTGATTTTTATTTTATAATAATTTAAATTTGATTATTTATACACTTTTGCAAATATCCTAGCATAGAATGTTTTGTAAACACAATATTCTAATACATTTTAACCATAGTTGACACAACTAAAAACTTACTCTATACATATAGCCACAAATATATGGACTAAAACTTCTAAAAGTCTGCACTTTAGAAAGAGTCTACCTTATAGAATCAATGACGTGGATGGTAATCTTGATTTTATTGCCATTTCCATCTGCTAAGAGGTTCTAGTTACAGCTGTAATTCAAGGGATAAGCTAAGTCACCTGGTTTGTGTTAATGTTTATTTTCTTCTCTTCTCATGTTTTTTTAATTTTTTAATTTTTATATTTTTTTAATATATATTATTGCCATTCCTAACCTACCGTTTCCTGCAAATTTGGGGGAAATTTCTAGACGTATCTAATACTCGTACACACGTTCCCTACGTTCCTGCGTTCCGGAAACTTGTGCAACATCGCTTTTACATCATAGAGGAGCGCTTCAAGTCAAAAGAGGGGGGTGCACCACTAAAATAGGAGAGAAATGAGAACACATGTACCGATATCCACCAAGAAAAAGGCACCTAAGTAGAGCTAGTCAAAACAATAATAACTGGTCCAAAATCCAACTAAGAAGGTTAACAACCTTATCCATATCCTTGACATGTCAAAAGTAACAACTTGTCATCATCAATAGAATGGTCCAAAGAGTAAAGAAGGGACACGTGCGGCCTCCTCAAATGAAGGAAGCTCTAACAAACTCAATCAAAGGTGGCATGTATGGCATGGAATGGTCCAAAGATGACAAGTACACCCTCTATAAATGGTCCAAGCATGATGAATATCCCTCAAATTGTGGAGTGCTCCTCTAACCCACTCCTCAAATCTTGTGCCAAGGTCCAACATGAGAGAATAATGGTCCAAATGTCCAACCAACTCATCAATAAGGTGGTCAAAGCTCATGACAACTCATCCAAGTGGTCCAAGAGGGTTGGCTTTCTCACATGATGAAGAATATGCCTCTTGATGCTCTCTTGCGTGCATAAAGAAGGGGTCATTCCACCTAGGAGAAGGGGACATGAATAATGTGAAGAACAACCAAGTGTAGACATTCTAAGGTATGACTTAGGAAAACAACTCAATTATATGCAAACATTAGGCTATTATGTGCACTTTTCTAATAACTCATTAATTAATTATCCCAATAACTTTAGAACTACCATGATGCAACCATAATTGATCAAGATTTTTATGTTACACCCCTAAGACTAAGTGAACTTCCTAAATTTCCTAGTAAGGTGAGAGTAGTGAGATAAATGTAATGAAATGAAAGGAGAAATTAACTGAAATGTTAGGGAAAGGGATTCACGAATTAACTATCATGAGAAGGTGTCTAAGTTCTAAGTCTTCCCTTTAGCTTTCAAGATCTTCGTGTAGGGTTTAATGATTTTTATTTTTTATGTTTTATATGTCCTTGGAAGGGAATTATTTCTTCTGGAGTTACCCTTTCCTTGCACCTTTTTTTATGATCCTTTTTGTTTATTTATTTGTTTTGAAGATTAGTCCCTTTCTTTGGATTTAGCTTTGATATGCTGGGACATAAGGATCATGGCTTTTGCAAGGGGGCATAACTCACATTCATCATTTGATTTTATTTCCCTTGGAGTATTTTGATTCTTTTGACTTTGATTTAGGCACCATACATAGGATTAATATGTAGAGACCTTAGAGCATGACATATAATTAGTCGATTGCGAAAGGAAGACATGATGGAAATGGGTGAAGTGGCTAGTGAAATGACATGATATGAAAAATGGCTTGGTAAAATGTTGTAAATGACATGAAATGAGGGTCAAGATCACTTAAATCCCTAGGGCACACCTACTTGCAAGGTCATACACAAAATCTGATGAGGAATGAAGAGTTATAACCACAGCATGATGCTCCCTAAGCTATTGAAACTACTTGAGGATACATGAGCCATTATAGAGTAACACCTTTGACCGCCTATTGTTATGTTCACACATAAGAAAGCATTTACCATAAGTCAAGTCGAGTGGTTATGTCATAACACTGGTATCAACTGGATGTCCTCATCTGTCTCTGGCATATGGCAAGGCAGGATGAGCAGGCTAAAAGTCTCTGTCAAGTGTATATGGGAAAACCATAGATCTCATCTCTGGAACTGCCCTACATGATGGAAGATCACATAGGAAATGATGTTCAAGTCACCCCATACATGTGAGGGGGTAACAGTGTTCTTTCACATAAAGTTTTGTCTTTACTAATGCACATTTTAATAACTACATTGATGTCATAGGTTCCATAGTCTAGGTATATACTTATTAATAATGTTGTTTGATCATTTATGTACTAAACATTGTTGCTGAGAAATGTCCCCCAAGATTCGTGTAGTGAGGTTCGTTTATTGAGTCCTGTCAACTCACTGTACAATTGTCACAAGATACTGGCCATTCGTAGGCTGGACATGACACTTGTAACAAGCTTGAACGTTTATGCTCAGATCACTGAATTTCTCTTCTATGTTGTGGACATAGCCTGTGGTGCCTGTCAATTCTGATAAAAATTGATCTACATCTTCAACATATCTGGGAGACCCCCGAAGATGGAAGAGATTTCACATCGTGAAAGTCTTCTTCACTTTCTTTCCCTTTCTCACAATTATCCATTTGGTACAGGTGATTGGGTTCTCCATGAGCTTTCCTGGGCTTAATGAATATCTTAAAATTAGATTCCTGGAATAACACTAACCCCTTGCCTGGATCTTCTGGGCAACATTGGTTTATGTAGTATGTACTTCAGTACTTGCTTGTCCACAAAAAAGTTAAACTTGTTTGCTAGTAGATGATGGTGGAACTTTTGCCATACATAGGTCATTCCTGGTACTTAATGTTCCATAGGGGGATGAACCACTAGATTCATTAGGATCTAGCCAGCTTATAGATTGCTTTATAAGTCCATGGGCTTAATTTTTTTTAATAGGTTATGTTTAACATAAATGACCTGGAAGGATTTATTTTTCAATTCTTGCATATAATGTGTAAAGGCTCGGAATTGGATTTTAGTAGAAGATGGAGGTATTTAAAGTATACCATTTAATGCAATTGCTATAATAAAAGTATCAACCCTGGAACATTGTTAATGATGATCTGAATCTAGAAGATACTTGAGGGGTGGGTAACCTTGAAGCACTAAGATTTGTTTTTTGACAAAAGAAGCAATCGTAAGAAAAAATATTTGCAGAATTTCAAAATAGTCCTAGTACCTACATTTAACAAAAGTGATAACAGCAACTATCAAAACCATGTAAGGAGCAGAGTCCATGGGCTTAATTTTTTTTAATAAGTTATGTTTAACATAAATGACCTGGAAGGATTTATTTTTCAATTCTTGCATATAATGTGTAAAGGCTCGGACTTGGATTTTAGTAGAAGATGGAGGTATTTAAAGTATACCATTTAATGCAATTGCTATAATAAAAGTATCAACCCTGGAACATTGTTAATGATGATATGAATCTAGAAGGTACTTGAGGGGTGGGTAACCTTGAAGCACTAAGATTTCTTTTTTGACAAGAGAAGCAATCGTAAGAAAAAATATTTGCAGAATTTCAAAATAGTCCTACATTTAACAAAAGTGATAACAGCAACCATCAAAACCATGTAAAGAGCAAAGTGCTCTTCATGGTATGCCAGGAGTTTGTGGGTATCAGCTAGATGCATAGGCCCTAGTGGGGTTCCCCAGGTCAACAATGGATGTCCAGCCATGCCATGGATTCCAATAAGTAAGCCTATAGTTAATGTATAATCTAAAAGTTTAATGTGTTGTCATTTAGCATTTCAGATGTACAAAAGACAGGTTACAGTCTATTATTGTAATTGATGACATTAGGGGGCCTACTTTGTATACCAGAGGTTCAAATTGCAGTATACAACACTATGCTGTGTGGGAGCGCCCCCTACCCCCTCGCTCCCGCTCCCAAAGCTCGCTTCCTTCGGAAGCTCGCTCCAAAAACGCTCCCAATTTTGGGAGCACACTCCCATGGCGCTCCCTACCTCTCCTATACTAAAAGCTCTTTTACTAGGTTGATCATCCGATGACAATGTTATGGTACCTCCCTTCTTTGCCAAGCTCCTATAAAAGTTGTTATGGTTGATCATTTGACGATAATGTTATAAGTTATAACTACTAGATGATTGATGTTATATGGTTTAATTGATGTTTTCTATAACTAATTGAACATCCTACATGTTTTTTAAATATAAATCTGTCAAAATTTATTAAAATATATACTATATAAAAACACTCCCGAAACGCTCCCAAAACACTCCCCGCTTCCTGCTCCCACTCCACGCTTCCAACCGCATAGATACAACACTTCTCCAAGCTGTGTCTAGAATTTAGACTCTAGAAATATCTACGATGTAAATAACATGTTACATCTAACTAATCACAGTTTAGTCCTTTTACATAGCTAGCATGATATGTGTCTATGAACTTTTGAGCAAGGAGCAGTTTTGCAAATATCTCTGATTTCTCCTGTTATTTCAGATTTTTTCCTAGTTTTTCAGGTTGCTGATTTTTGCGAGTTTCTCCAACTTTTTCAGGTCCAAGTTTATATTTGCCAATATTTTCCCTGATATTTCTGATAAGTTTCTTTCTAGACCTTTGGGGTTATATCCCTGAACTGGTATTTGCAACATTGAAAAGGAGTATAATGTGGAGGCAGGAGACTCCTTGGCCTATAGATTGTTTAATGTGGATGGGTATATTTCTTAAATATTTTACAAGTTTGGCTAGTGCTTCTAATCCAAATATTTCTATTTGCTAATTTTCTTTTCTATACACAAGTTCTCAGGATTTAGCATGAAAATTTCAATTATGTTTAAATTGCTTATTGAATATAAGCAAACTACATGTTACATGATTTTTTGGACTTTAGGTATTGTCATAGGCCTTAACCAATTTTTTATGAGAGTGCATTTTGAAATAGATTTGATTTTAAATTATCATTTCCGTATTTCATCAGGTTTAAGAGAATACTTTGGAGCAAATCCTAGTCTCAGTCCTGAGCCATCAACAGGAACTGTGAATAAGAAAAATCAAAAGATTTCAGATGTCAATGGTGAATCTGAGGAATTCGAAACAAATGAGGAATTTTATGATGCAATTGCTGCTGAAAATCCAATAGAAGATGAAGACAGTGATGAGGATGAAAATTCTCCTCCCAAAGTATATTCTTTATCTTCTTCCCTTTCTAATTATTAACTTCCTCCATATCAATACATGTGATATCTGCTTAAGAGAAATCCTTAGGGATCTTCTTTCCTCAGTGAAAGATTTATTTCTGTCTGAATGTGGGATACAGAAAGTTTTAGTACTATATGTGAATGGGGTTTCATTTGTCTGGGATGCTTTATTCGTAAGATTTGTTTTTTAACTGAATTAGGTCACTCTGAAGATGGTGCTATTTATACTTCTGAGATTTTGATTATATTGGTTTTGGATCAGGATGTTGGGCTGAAGTTCAAAAATATTTCTTGGGCTCTTATGAGAATGCGGCCGCCAGGTCTGTGTCTTGACTATCTCTCTATCTCATATTTTGTACATGGTCATTTACAGCTTGTGGACAGCAATACAAAGATTCACACATTTATTCATTTTGATACACAACCGCAAATGCGATCAAGGATGCTTGATTGAATTTTTTTGATTTAGAAATGATTAGGCTCAATCACAAATAAAGTTAGTGGTGAGTCAACAAACCTATTATAAGAGATCAAAGAACAGAATCATAGGCAAAAGTTTAGGAGGGAACAAAATGGGAACAACCAGGAGAAGAAACAATAATTTTATTAATATCATCCAAACTATTGTCCAGGACTCCATACAGCATATTATGCAATGGTTACTAAGCATTGCATTTTACCTTTCATCTCTCCTCATAAATATTTAGCAGCTGGATCATTCTATGCTCAAGTTCAAAGATTGTTAAGGGTTTGTATACTGTGCCTTTACA
Organism: Larix kaempferi; assembly: GCA_027924585.1. Lineage (NCBI taxonomy): Eukaryota > Viridiplantae > Streptophyta > Pinopsida > Pinales > Pinaceae > Larix > Larix kaempferi. Next base: position 66,443,098 of record BSBM01000361.1, on the reverse strand, counting down.
TGATTAAGGGTTGGTACATGTAGCTCAATTGTAGACAGGAAGATGTCCTTTGCAGTGAAGGTGTTTGTGAGTATAGCAAGTTTTGGACACAGTTGCAGCACAACGGTGATTGCTACCAGTTAACACTCAAAACCATCCAGTTAAAATGTAAGTAAGGAAGGTGCCAATGTCACCTCTCACAATCACTCTGTGCTTTGGGCTAGTGGTTACTAACCTTAGCGGGGAATCCCTAGCAATCTGGAGATAAATTATGAACCTGGTAATCAAAATATCCTTCCAAATTACCAAAATAACTTGATGTTTTGTAATAATCAGAAGTAAAATCTCTGTGAAATAACTCTGGAGGGCAAACTACAATATGGATTCACACTTAAATAATTAATTCTGCCTTGGAACCCATGCAAATCTGCTATAAAAGCACTTCAAATTTGCCCTTTAAAGAGCAGATCTGTGTGTAAGATAACCAAAAACGGCAAGCTTTATGTCTGGAAATTAGTAACTGTGACTGTAGTGGGTTGAATTCTGTGGGTGATGGAGTAGAAAATCAACTAGGCAGGAGTATTTCCCCATGTCATTTGATTTAGAAAATTCAAGTAAGAAAGCACATCAAACCGCTGAGATTTAGCTTCCAAATAATATGGTACCTCTATTCCAAAGCTGCAAGTACTAGCAAGTTTGGAGGTATTGGCTTCAACTTCAAAGCAGTCCATGGGATGTTAAATCACTTCCAAGGCACCTTCTTTCATCAATGTTCAGGGATAAATTCATGTGAACCAGGTGAGAGTGACATCTAGCTCTCAGTGAAATACTATGCTCTTACAGTCACTTAAACCGAAAAATGGGGTGTGAAGCCAAGAGAACCCAAGCAATAACAAATCTCAAGAACCACAAGTACCCCTTCTCATTACATCCAAGCAAAGCCACCTCAACTAGTGTGCATTGACTACTAAGGGAAATCCCACTATAATAGAGCAAAATTCACTAAGAATAGGCCTCCACAGGACCACAAGTCATGTGCTCCATCTTTGGGCATAACTAGGATGTGTAAATGAGGAAAATTCACAAGGGTCTTGTCCAACTTATGTGCTCTATCTCTAGATAATAATAGTGTTGCTGCCTAATACACACGTGGGGGGAACACGGTAGGAAATCTTCAAGCCGCTTGGTGTGGCCTTGGGGGCAAGTCAGAGTCAAGTGTTGTCACTTGATTTCTCGACTCCTCCCTCTAGGCTACTCCTAGCGAAGCCAAGGGGGTGGTCCCTATTAAAAACAAATCTATGATTTCTACACTATAAAATGAAGCAAACCATTTTAGGAGTTAATTATGAAATGGAAAAATTGAAAGAAGAAAGAATTGCAATTAATTTTAAGTACCACAATACATGATAATGAAAGATATATACGACATTTTATGGATTTAACTTAAGCAAAAAAAATATACGATGACTAGTGTCGATATTATAAGTGCGATTGTTGCTGTGTTGTGTTGTGAAAGTATTGCGAAGTCTCGTTGCTTGTTTTAAATTATTAATGAGTATTAAAGGAGTGGGTTAATTGTTGGTTTGGCCCAACTCTGAATTGCTCCTTCGAACTGGGCGTTGTGATAGCTATACCAAGTGTCTAACCAGGCGAGGATGAACCTTCTTACGACAGCTTGCTGACTCTATAGTAAGCCTCACTCGACCTCCAGAGTTCTCAAGATTGAAACGTTGAAGGATTGTCCTATTAATACTAGTCACTCTACATCCTTTTCTGATTGACCCAACTGTTAAGACTAAGCTGCAGCGGTCAAGAGCATACTTCGGATTTCGAGTCTTGGTAAATTTTATTAAGCTTTTTGAATGTGAGTTATTAACTAATCTACAACCCAAGAATCTCTTTTCCACACACCAAAAAGGTGCAGTACTTCGGGAAAGCAAGGGCTCAAATTTTAATGCAAAACTTTACAAATTGTAAAAAGTGACCAAAAGCATAAAATGGAAAATCTAATCTAACAGTCCTCCGTGGACGATCTGTGTGCTCGTGATGTTGTCTAATTATTAATTGCATAAAGAAACTAATCTAAAGCAAAAAAAATAAAAATGAAAAACTAAAAAAAAAAAGCAGATCCCCCCTGGGGGGATGGGGGAGGCGTTGGAATAACCTGCTATGCTCTTTTTATTTTTTGTGTTACATCAACTCAAATGAAGAAATACTGCTGGTCCTTTATGAAATAGGCACCAGACAATTTACAAATGCTAGAAAGAAGAATGAAAGACAAAACCAGCTCTACGGATGGTCATGAAAGGTTCCAAATCTCAGATTTTGACCATTTAATTCCTCAAACCTGCTAAAAAATCAGAAAAACCAGCAAGCTTATTTAGATGAAATATGGCCAAAAACACTGTTTCATCATTTTTTAAGTGTTCTTGGCAATACTACAAAAAATTCCCAAAACTTTTTTAAGCAAACTAGTGAAAGAAAGACAAAACACAATCAAATAAGGAAAGCTAGAAAAGCTTGCCTTCCTAGGATCTTTGCTTTCCTCTTTAAGAGATGGCAACCAAATTAATAACACTAGATTTGCTTGATAAAAGTTTAAAATAAAATATTTCTTCTATTTGCCTCTTTAGATCTATTCTTTAAACTTTGCAAAAGAAGAAAAACAACCTAGACCTAGATTATCAAATGAAACTTTATGATTTTAGATTGCTACTATTAAGATCTACTTGTAAGATAACTTTTAGTCAAGATCTAAATAAAAATGGTAACGGTAACCGAGAAAGAATAGAAGAAGTGGATCGAGAAGTTTGAACCCATGGGGGTTGAGAGCTAAGATGGGCAGTGGAGTCTCTTTCTTAATGCACCGGTGGAATCAAGTTTCTTAATCGGATCTACTGGATGGATTATAGAGCTAACATGCTCACCACATCCTCCAGCTTAAGCAACCTGTAGAATCACAACACAACTAGCAATGAGGATTAAAACCATATGTGTAAATGAACAAAATAAAACTTGAGAAATAATAGATTCAAACAAGATATCATACTACTTCTAGCATTTTAATATCATTGACAAAAGTAAGCAACCTATAAAGCATTACTCACTATTCTTTAAGAAAGTTAGCTTCCCTTCAAAAGACATATGATCCCAACAATTGCAAGCATGAAATAGAAGAGATACAGATTGCCTCACGTTATCAAAGCACACCACATCCAACCAAGGACAACAACAGGGTAAGCCTCCAAATCCTTTTATTAACTCAATGAAAAATATCACAATACTCTGCTAGCAGAGGTTTCGCTTTCCGATGTTGAACAATGGAGAAGAGCTCTCACTTTGTCGCAAAAATCATGCACAAGAGGGCGCATTAATCAAGGAGGGCACACCCACTTAAGAGGGAGTTGAGCTCTGAGTTGGTTGCATTGATTTAGGAATCAATTGGTAGCCAAATCAAGGGGAACGCGCCACCTCAAGAGAGGTAGGCGCCCCCCTCTTTGTAATTATCACCAACAAATAAGATTTTTCCATGTAGCAAGTCACCCATGCATAAGGGAGGGCGCAATCCCTCATCATCTGTTAACTGGATCTTCCTAGAAGTGATTGGAATCAATCGGATGGGAGCTCAAATGACTTGTACTTGACTATTCAATCACTTTAGTTGAACTCCCGATCAACTCGAGATACTTTCCACTAAGTTAGGAATTTGTCTTTTCCTTTATTATGTGTTAATTTGACATTTATTTTGTCTTTTTTGGGTTTTTTGAGCAAATATCATTTTTTGAGGTAAATAATTGCTTGGAACTTAGGATAAGTGGGTTTATGGGTTAAATGGGTGCTCTGGATTAGAAAACGAGCACTCCATTGTCATATTTTTCCCACAAACCACTTAATTATTGCATTTTGAATTTTTCCAATTAAACCATTAAAAAATGGCTTAATTTACGGGAAAAATTAAAATTTTCAAAACTTAAAAAAAAAACATTAGGGACCTAGTACATGACAATATGATTTTATTTAAGTGTCTAGCATGTTTATATATGTTGACACATGAACTTTAATAACCCTCCAAGGCCTAACCACCAACTTGAGTATTCTAGCTTTGGAGGTGTAGGAGAAAAACTTGTTAATTATACTCGGCTAAAGGCAAAGCATAATTGACAAGGAAAAAAACTCCTTGGAATACCCTCATTGGTTTCCAAGTCTTAGGAATCCAAGTTACTTATAAGACCACCATGCTAGCACACTTTATTACAAACCCCATGGGGCATGGACATGCATTAAAAAATTAAAAAAGGGGCCTTGAAAATGATTGATTTGAACTTCTGAACACTGAAATACAGAAGTATTTGTGCAAACTTTGGCGGTTCTCTGGAAGTCCAACTGAGAGCAACTCAGGTGGTAACAAATAGCAAGTGTAAAATAAGGATACTCCTCCAAGAAAGGCTCCTCCAACTCAAAAATATCCTCCACCACTCATGTGCTCCACTTCTAGGTCAATAATAGCTTGCGTAAAGGAGGAGAGACCACAGAAAATGTCATCTCAAGCCATGTGCTCGACCTCTTGGTATAAATAGTGTGCATCTCTCAAAAGTCAACAAAGTCAAGCTCAAAAGGTGAGTGCTCCATTCAGGAACATTACTCTGTTGACTGTTCTCCTTCTAGGCAAGATTCACTAGCATGTTGTTCTGTTTGGTGTCTGCAGCACTCTAGCTTGCTTCTCCTTCACTAGGATTTGGCATTGTTTGAGAGTTTTTGTTTTGTTTTCCCTTTGGAAGATCAAGTGTAAGTTTGTTTTTGAGCATGATGTTAGTTTTTGTCTGCTTCTTGTGCAATGTGGCATGATGAGGTACGTCATCAGTTGTTGGCCAAGGGTACTTTGTTGAACGAAGATGCTCAAGCTTTAGATTCTGTAGCTTATTCTGACTTTATTTCAGCACTGAGTGCCTCACGGAAGAGGATATAAAGTTCATTGTATATATCTATGCACTTTTTGGTTTTCTATTTGTTAATACATGATGTATTTAAGCAGAAAAAGGAGGGTGCTCCTCTCTCCTTGACTATAGATAGCAGTCCACAACGAAATATAAAAGAGGAGAAATCGCTCAAGTCATGTGCTCCATCTTGTAGTAACTGTAGAAGTGAGTGTAGTCTCAATCACTCCAAGAATAGACTTTGAAATGAAGCAGCTGCCAGAATGGATTCCGTATTGGGTTCCCAAATATATTTATCTTGCTAAAAAATGAATGCCAAAAGAGAGCCAAATTTTCATGGTCTCAGAATCAACTGTAATTTGAACCTTGAACAGATCTCCATACTGGGTTTACAGAAATATAATCACCCTGCTATTTGGACCAAATTTCTAAAAATAGATTTTCTAAAAATAGAAATCTTCTAAAAATAGAACCTTGATTTGCCTCAAATTTGAACCACTTGCTCATCTCGCCCATGGTTATCTAAATCGACTATCATATGCTACTGAAAAAGGTTAACTCTATAAAAATAGAGGCTGCTAAAGAATTAAAAATAGAATAATCAAGACTCTGAAAGTGCCCATCTAACTATCATAACCCCCCATGCATCCTCCGAAGTATGCATGTAAATCTAATGCATTGGGGAAAATTGTTAAAAATAGATATTTGGAAGCCTGAACTAGAAAGCTGCTAAAAATATCACATGTGCTGTCCTCATGGCATATGGATCTTTGAATAATCCACAAAACTCGTTCATTGCAACTCTGGAACAAGGTTACACAGGAATAAAGCTATGCAACAAGGTATCCATATGGCCAAGGTACTCATGAACCATCAATGCCGAATAGTGAGCTCTGTAATGTTCAGTCCACCTCGTATAATACTCATGAACTGTTGATGCTGAATGGTGTACTCTGTAATGTTGAGCTTGCCCTGTATAACATTCATGAACATATGTTGGAACATAACACTCAAATTTGTGTAGGCAAATCTGGTGTTACCTTTAAAGATTTTGACATTTTGTGCATGTGCCATGAATACAATCAATTTTATATTACATCTTTGCATCAGTGGGATTGGAGCAACAACAAGAAATGTGATTACTTTACATTTAAAGAGTCAAGGTAATCTAAAGTGCATATGATAAAAAGTAATAATTTATATCAGTGTGTTGTGGTGATGATGTGATTAGATTATTTTCTCCGCCAACTTGTACGAGACACTATTAATGCTGCATATGGTGGCCAGGAGGTATGGAACTCAGCAAAAGTGGTTGAAAACACATTGCATGATTATATCAGTTTGGAGTATTTGGAAAGCAAGAAGCTTCTCCTTTTAGAAGCTGAGACAATAATTTATTATTGTGCAGCAAGATGATCACAAGCTTTCTCCTTCGAGATCTTTTCCACTTACGTACAAATTTGGCAGTGAAACCTCTTGAGCACCCCCCTTGCTCTCGCTCTCAAAACTAGCTTTGGAGGGAAGAGCGCTCTCGAAACAGTTCTAGTGTTCTCGAAACGATTCCCCAGGCTCCCAGAATGATTCTTGTTACTACTATACCTTGGGAGAAGAAATTAGAAATTGCTTGTGGCATGAGGCTTAGAAAGACTTAGTAGATATTATAATTAGCTTAGTGGCATTTCGCAATACTTGAGGATTTTAGCTATGTTTGTTCTTTGGAAGCTTAGGTGCAAAAAAGTCTTCGAGAACACGGTTAGCTCTTTGTTTTCCTTTTGTCATATCAAGATGTTGGCAAAAGTTTTTATTTTGTTGATCAAAGACACTTTATTGTTAGACCTTGGTGCTTATTCAGACTTTATTCATGTTCTTGTTGCTTTGAGGAAGATGATGGAAGTACGCTTTTGCTTTATGTGTTTCTTTTTCGATGTAAATATATTTATGTGAATATAAAAAGTATTTTTACAATATAAAAAGTTTATTTGTCTTTTTTCAGTTTAGAATCTAGATTCGAGAAGGTAGAACTATTTTTCTTTCTTACGGCCTACTTTGTAAACATAATATGAGATTTGAGGTTTGTACTGTTGATTGCATATTACATCTCTTTGGTCATGATGCCTTGTTTCATTTCATGGTTGATGCTATCTCTTACAATTTGTCGATGGCAAATGTTATCTCTTGAAACATGAAACTTGAATGTTGATGTTATGGTTGATCATTTGATGAAAATTCTATAACTGCTAGATCTTTGATGTTATTTGTGTACTAAATAGTTGATGCTGTAATGATTATCATTAATCTGATACAAAGGTCTATGTTTTCATATTTCCTCCATCTATTTCACTATTCTGCATTTTTTTTCTGAATATATATATTATATAAAAAATTCTCTTGAAATGTGTTGCTCTCGGATTCTTTTGGAAACTGGTGCTTCATGCTCCCACTTCCCGCTTTGCATTGTTGCTTTGCTCTTGCTCCCAACAACTATGGAATGAAGATAACACTGTAACAGAGGAGGAAACTCCAGGCTCTGCATATATGATAGAGATGGGGCCTATGCACTGTTGGAAGATGTTCTTTAATAGTATAAATTTATAATTAAATATGCATTAAAAATATAATATTTTTATGGTTTGATTTTTAAAATATTTTTATGTGGTCCTCAACATCGTGTGTGATGTTGTCTGAAATTTGGGAGTTCTCTCCACGTCCCCTTCATGCATCCAGATTCCATACACCCCTACATCTCTATGTCCCTGAAACTTGGGAGAGCACTGGATATATCATCAATTACTCATGAGTTTGTGTAGGTTCCATTGTATGCGAATTGTTTGTCTTCTGTATATATTTGAAGTTGTAGTTGCAACTTGCAAGGAGAAGGGAGATTGATTTTTAATAGTGGTATCACAGCCAAGTTAAAAGTTTCCCTAACCCAACCTTCCCATCAAAACAATGGAAGATGAAGACAGCCACTCTGCAAGTACTGAAGTAAATTAGCAAACTCAAAGTGTGGACGATAGAATTGGAGGCTAGGGTTTATTTAGAACTGTTGTCTACAAACTCTTGTTTGGAAATATGGAACTTTTCTTTTATATCTAAAAACAATTTCAAGGAGTGTTTTCAGAATGAAGAAATTTTTAATAGGCGATCTTTGATTTTTAAGGTGTTTTATTAGTTTCTTGCTTTCCACTGTACATAATTCACAACCATTTAACTTGAGGCTTGATGAGTCATGCCATCTTTGAATGATACAGGTCCAGAGGCAAACACAGAACTAGTGTTGACTGCTCCTGCTATTGATATAGACACAAATCAATTTAAAGGCTCCTTGCACCTTGGAAAGAGTAAGACTGATTCAGACTGCTGGGATGATCCTGGTGGTACTGGCTTCATGGTTAGGAGCAAGACATACCTCAAGGATGGCTCTAAGGTAATCTAGTCAGTGTATTAAAAATACAATTATTTCTTGTTCTTTCAATTTTGATGATCTCATTCTTTTATTTTTGTTTTATGTATCTTTGCAATCCTTCCTAGAAACACCAGTCAAAAGTTAGTTTGAAAGTTGGTAGTGTCTCTTCTTCAACATTATGTTTTTTTTAAAAGGGAACCTACTTTTTATGGACTAAACCCAGAAATAAGCTCGACCCACCCTTGCACACTTAAGTGAAGAGTAGGGTTTGCTGGTACCTTATCGGTGCCATACAATAATCTACCTGAAGGCTATGTCAATAATATTCAATATAATCAATAACCATATCTAGCAAAACCCACGCAGGCAATGAGCATACCCACCAGAATTTGAACCCGGGTCATTGTCACAACAACCATCCAAGTTGCTGCTAGATGACTGCCCAATGTTGTTAAAAAGCTAACCAGGGAAGTTATTCTCAGGTGGGCATGAAAAGTCTTGCATGCATAGATGCATGCAAAAGTGAGATTTTGCATGCACCCACTTTTAGGTTTTTGGTAAACCTACTTTTACAGTGAGTTGATATAAGGAGACAGAAGGTGTCTGTCATGATTACTGAGCCAACTGATATGAGATAGATCCAGTTGAGAGGTGGGCGAATTTCCTTGGAAAGGAGGGCGCATTCTTTGAGGAGTGAGAAGCTCGTACCGCATCCAGTTGAGCGATTGAGTGTCTGAGATTTTCAGAGTAGCCTTGCCTCAACATTTGAGGAAGGTTTGTGATGATCAGAGCTCAGATCTGCTGAGATCTGATCCAGTACAAGCATTTGTTATCTTAAGGGAGGGCACACTTATCCATGCAGAGGAGGACATGATTAGCAGTTGGCCTTCTTCTGTTGTAGAGCAAAGGATTGAGAGAGGCACCACAGTCAGAGCTACCTGCAGAGAGACTCAAATCCAGATTGACAGTTAGGGCACATTTCCCCAGTGCATGCATCCGCTGATGCATGCAGATATAGAATTTGACCTGTTCAGGATTGAATGTTACATCTGAGGTAACATTGTTGTATTTGTCATTTTTTCATATATTGCTCTGGGCTCGAGATAGAAGAAAGCCCCACAGGATTGCTGGTTTTCCCTGTTTGGGGTTTCCAGGGTATATGCAGTGTCATATGTGTGATTGATTGTTTATGAGTTGTAAAGAGATCTACAGTTGTTGAGTTTTATTTCTTTAGAGCATTATTGATTTATGAGACTCAAACTGCTTGAGATCTCAAGGCTATCCAGAGGGAGTAGTGATCTCTGGATTAAAATTTACAAATGTACTCTTCAGCGTTATGTTACCTTCATGGTCATCACAGTACATTATTCTCTATGCTTGTATGGATCCAAGACACTGTATTGACTGATCTAACATTTTTTGAGCCCTGGATTACATGCTTTGCATTGAATTCTTTTAGTATTTCTTACTGTACTTTCCATCAGCCATCTGAATGGGTGATTAGTTTAACCTTATGATATTTTACGACGTGTTTTGGATATCCTTGGTTGCACAAAATGGCTGGGTATTGTACTACTTGGTCATGGGACACACCAATCTTCCATATGCAGAGAGGTGCTCTATTCCTCTAAATGGTTCTAATTCATATATAAATGTCATCTGTCATTTATTTTAGCCTTTAGGCTTTTCTCCAGCTTGGTCCTGCCCATGACTTGTCTGGATGGTTACTACATGTTTCTTTCATGCACACTTAATCAGTCAGGGCTACATCCACTTATTGGTGGCTGGCATATGTCCCTAGTGTGTGTATATCTTGATAGAGTCTATCTTCTATTAGAAAACAAATGGGCTACCTTGGCTTGTCTATTTTCCCTAAATTGTTGCTATGTGCATTAAACATGGTAAGTTCTTATGGCATCTCCTATTTTGATGAGATGTGATTTTCCCAGGGTTAGCATGGCAAGTGAAATTACTGATTTTGAAATTGTTTAAATGTATTAAATGATCATTGTCATAAGAATCACGAGTATTCTTCTATTGCACCTATACGACAAGATATTGGTACTTGTTCATGGTTGTCCTATTCCCATATTGCAATGATAAGCTGTATTTTTTGTATCTGGCACAGTGCTCATATTTAATTTCAAAATATCTAAAAGAAATGTGTTTCGCATTTTACAAAGTGATTCCATCATTTTGCTAAATTTGATCACCAACTGTTGTGGCACATTGAAATACTTTATAGTATCAAGTTTTATTCTTGTCTTGTGGCTCTGCAATTTGAACTTTGTGCTTTTCTAATGTTATAACAGCTTTGATCTAACCTCTGTAGGTCCCAGGAGGAGATCCACTTTTGAAGCTCTTGGCTGTTGACTGGTTCAAGTCAAACAACAAGGTTCAGAAGGTTGCAGTACATCCCCTGTGTGTTGTTCAGGTATGCAAATGCAATATGGTTTTCCTTTTTGGTTATTACTTAATCTGTGTATAGAAGAATCTGTAATATTCATGTTTAAGTTAAATATCCTTCAAAAAGCTGACATATTGTTTATGAGTCGTAAAAGAGTTAGTAAATTAAGAGCCAGGGTTGGACAATATGAGTTCAACATGTTGCATTGGCCAACTAGGTATTTTCTTGGTTGAAATTGTACAGTTGAAGTTACAAATAAGAGATCAACATTCCATGCCTCCATTTTAATTTTACATTTAAATAGGAAATTGTTTTTTCAGAATACATAAAATGAATATTTTATTGCTATGTACATGGGTGATGTACAGTGCCATAGTATAAGAAAATGAATTATTACTAGTCTATTGGTGCCGTTGTGTTCCCTAGAATGTGCTTCTATTGAATATATTTTCCAACATAAGGATCTCTTTTATAGGTTGTGTTACTGGCTACTAATAAAAAGTCAATACTTAGCATGTAATAAAGAGGATACCAATTATGTGCTAAATTAATTAGAGTAGTTTTTTGGTGGTTGGTTGTGTCTTTCATTGGCATTACATTGTACATCAATCACTTTAGCATTGTCACAGTATTGAATAATATGTTCTCTTCTCTTCAAGTACGTATGTGCTGTACATTCTTGAACTATTTTAAATATAAGCTCTATCTTTTATATCTACGACTATAAACAAATTGGTTCTGATCTCAATGATCTATGTTGCTTTTTTTAGCAAAGATTTTGTTGATGTAAGGTTATCATCAATTTAAAAGAAATCTTAAACTTTAATAGATGTAAATATAATGTTAAAAATCTGAAATTATGAATTGTATACGATTGTAAAAGTTGAATCCGATAAGCAGCTTTCTAACTATGATTTTTTAATGCTATTTTGCATTTGCAGACAGAAGTAGGTAAAAGTTTGCCATTCGTTCTTGTAATAAATTTACAGGTATGAATCGATTTAACCTTTTCCGAGTTTATTTTAACTTTCTATATTCATTTTCAGAGTTTATTTTAAGTTACTATATTCAGTATATGCTCAATATTTTGTTGGATTAACGTTGCCATTGATTTTTAATATAACAACTAATGTAAGCCATGTACATTCCAGTCATTTATAATCATCATGGTTTCCAATAAACATTCTGATTAGCATGTAAACAAGAGGGCTAATAAATCTTTTTCTTGCATTGGTTTTCTACTCTATGATCTATGTATCTCAAGAAATCTCAATCGCTGGATAATGTCACCTAAGCTTTTGACATGCTGAGTAGCTTAATGGTTGGAGAATTTGAACCATCAAAGATGCTGGATTGACTTCATGATCATCATAGGTTGTTATATAGATTGTATTCATGGCCATATGTGATAATAAACAATGGATGACAAATCATGGTGCTTGTTCTTATGATGTGGTCCATCAGCTCATTACATACTGACACTGTAAGCTTGCGGAAGGCCAAGGCATTAGAAAGCAAATATTAGGCATTAGAACATTGCCAATCATATTATCAACCTTGAGAGTCTTTGTAGGTATAGATCTATTAGACTAGGATTCATGACATTCAGCAGTGCAAACTTCTATTGTCATGGAACATTATGTCATACAGGATTTTGTAAATCACATGGCTTATACTAGGAAGACATGAAATCCTCTGATAAGTGAAATCTGTATTATCATTCATGGGGATACTATTTTTCCATTTACATCATCCTTTTAATGATGTTTTCTTGATTCAACCTGAAGGACATATGACTGATTTATGCAGTTCTTCACAGGTACCATCCAAACCAAACCACAGCATGGTCTTTTACTTTGGGGCAAACCGACCAATCAGGAAAGGGTCTTTGTTGGATAAATTTGCAAATGGTGATGACATGTTTCGGGATGCACGCTTTAAACTTATCCCAAGTATTAAAGAGGTATGAACAATGTGTACATGAGGTAGATGAACGTGGCATATTCTTTTAAATTCAATCTTGTTTTAATGTCCCTTTATCCTTCCTCTGCCATTGGTTGCAGGGATACTGGATGGTCAAGCGTGCTGTTGGAACTAAAGCTTGTCTCTTGGGAAAGGCAGTGACATGTGAATACCTACGACAAGATAATTTTTTAGAGGTAATCAACTTAACTGCAATGAATTTACCATGAGGTCCCTTGGGGAAACAGTTGAAATTTCTTCATTTTCCTTTTGCATTTAGATTGTCAGGATAAGATCTGCTGATGTCATGCTGTCACCATGCAAGATCCAGCCAGCTATGAGTTCAGAATTCATGTGAAAACATCAATAGATAACTGAACTCTCTATAGAGAATACTAGTCTTGAATACATAGAAACATCACGATTCATTGTTGATGTGTTTAAGATTTAACAAAATATCTTGTATCTGTTGAGTTGGAACATATTTTGCCGAAGCAAATTTCCTGTGGGTTTTGTAGTGTCCCAAATTGCTAATATAATCCTAATTTCTAATTATAAACTATATTCTATTTAAATGATAAAATAGTAAACAATTCAATTGATTCATTGACTCATATTCATGGTAAAATAATTTACAAAGATAACACAATTAAATAAATACGTAATCAGTGATCCAAAATGTAAATGTAAATTTCATATTACTCAATAAGATGAGGAAGAATACATACCTGAGATAGAATTTTGACATACGGAGATATCGTAGGCGACTTTGGGACCATGGTGGCAGTTGCTGGAAACCACATGTTGGGGACTGCTCTCCTCCCAACCAACCCCTCAGTCCCCAAGAATAGTAGAATAGTATTCATAAATGAGGGAAGAGGAAGAGATAGGATCATTGGAGGATGATTTGATGTGACTGTTGGAATTCTGCGCGAACTTCTGATGAGTTCTTCAATTGTGCTAGCACACTTAGCATTGTTTTTGTTGTGGGGCTTGTTACACCCCATATTCTCTGTAGTACACCTTACCAGATGTGTCTGTTGGAATTCTGCGCGAACTTCTGATGAGTTCTTCAATTGTGCTAGCACACTCAGCATTGTTTTTGTTGTGGGGCTTGTTACACCCCATATTCTCTGTAGTAGACGTTACCAGATATGCCAAAGAGGGGGTCTTTTTCCCATTGTAAAAGGCGAAGTTGGGGCTTCTTTATGTAAAAATGTTGGTCTAGCGGGGCTCAAGACTCTTGGTCAGGTCACTGTAGGTCCTCTTGGTTCTCATTCCAAGCTGTGCTGGTCTTGTGGCACTGTTGACTACCCCTTTATGGGTTGTAACCCCTCTTCATGCCAAGTATTTAATATTTATGCCCTGAGTGGGTATTGGTGGATCTTGTGGTGAATCCACTAGGACACATGGCCTAGGAGCTCCTAGCCACACTTATGGTTTTATGCTTTGTAGAGCTGATTGCGCTTGTAAGGTTTGTCACACCCGCTCTAGCACATCTCATTCATACTCTCTTGTATTTTGTTCTATCACTCCTTCTTGGCCATCTTTGTCAAAAAGAGCGAGTCGTCCACCTTGAAAGCAAGCTTTTGGAGGCCGTACCAACCAAAGGAGGAGGGCGTTGAGGGAAAAAGATATATGATGGGGTTAAATGGGGCATGACGTCCTCTTTCCAAGCTCAACTTTTCGTCGTGTTGAAGCATATAATTGATTTTTATCGTTATTTTATTTTTATGAGGTTTAGTCCCCAGATTGTGGGTGACAAAGCCTAAAAGATCATTAAAAGTCATTTTAAACTCAAATTAGGTAGGTCGGCCTAGAGGAGAGATAAAGTGATCCTTTTTTCTTATAAATAAGGCATCCTCCTCTCATTTGTAATCAAGATCATGGGATAAAATATGACTGAATTTTTACTTCTAGTTGTGTATATGAGCAATTAAGTGGTGCACACCTCCTTTCATGGCATTTCTAGGGTTTCTAGGGACAAATCTTAATGTTTGAAGGTTTCTTTACAATCTTTCAAGGCTATTCCAAGGTGAATGGATTCTTGAGGCTCTTTTTCTTCTCCTTTTCTCTCTCAATTGTGGTAATATCTTGAAACTCTTGTCTTGCACTGTCGAAGGCATCCAGGGTAAGAGTAATTTAGTGTTTTATGCATGATAGTTTAGTCTTTTTGGGTGGGACATTCCTCTTGTTTGGGCCTTGGCCTCTTGTTTTGCCTAATTAGGTCAAAGGCTAAAATAATCCAAGATTTCTTAGCCTTGCCCTAATTCATTCAAATATTGAATTGCTAATTTTTGGGAGAAACACTAGCCCCAATTTCTCATTGCTCGTTGGAACAATTTTACAAAATTTATTGTACTATATTGGAAAAAATACGAAAAAAATCAAATGCATGAAAAATCCTAAAAATATAAAAATCCAAAAATATTGTAGTATTAGAAAATCTAATCCATTTAATTGATGCAGCCTCATTGGTTTCAAGGTCAATCTTGAAGGGCATCCTCTTTTTGTGGCTAATTTGAGATATTTATGGTTATGTGCAAATGCTAGTGTGCTTTTTTAGAATCTGATTTGATAGGTACAGCCATCAAAATTCATTTCTGGAGGGTCTCACAAGCTAAAGATAAGGTCTATTATCAACTCTACTCTCTCGGGCATTCATCTAGTGGTTCAAGACTTCAAGTTAACCTTCTTGCTAAGTTGCTAGGGTACTTGGGTACTGGGACGGGTACGGGTACGGGTACGCCACTTTTTG
This sequence comes from Larix kaempferi, assembly GCA_027924585.1. NCBI lineage: Eukaryota > Viridiplantae > Streptophyta > Pinopsida > Pinales > Pinaceae > Larix > Larix kaempferi. The sequence continues at coordinate 66,427,652 of BSBM01000361.1, read as the reverse complement.
AAATAGGGTACTTGGGTACGTTGGGGTACTCTAGACATATATATAATATATATATATATATAATTTTATAAATTTATAATTAATAATTATATTAATATATTTATAATTAAATATAAATATAATTAATAAAACTGAAAATTAAGCTAAATTAAAATTACTAATTATTAATACGAAAAAATTTAAAATTGAAAAACTTTAAAACAATGAAACAGAAAATTTAAAATTTAAATTAGACTATTAGTATTACAGACTTTTAACATACTCTGCTGATTGGTATTAAGAGTACTTATTATCCCTTTTTCATAAAGGGGTTGTTATACCCGCTGGAAGTGAACTAAGACAAAGAAAGGTAGACATAACTGGTTTTTCATCCTACTCTAATTCCCAATAAAGTGTGTTGTCTACCTACTGTCCGGGTAGTTTTGCTTGTTTATTCATTATTCTGTGAAGGTGTGTATCCTTGAACCTTTTACTGTCTCATCCAGTCTTATTTAATGGATGAGATTTTGGGTGAAACGTACAGCAAATCCATGTGTGATATCTACCACCTATTGGTCCCAAGGATGAGCACAAAATCTGGTGGAAGTAATACTTGTACACGTGGACCAAATTCAGTACTTCAATTTCAAATTTTCTCCTATAACGAGCTTGTGCAGTTGTTCTCTTCACTACCATAGGTCCCATGGATGAGTATAAAATTTGGCAGAAGGAATACTTAAGAGTCATTTTAGATTCTGGAATTCAATACTTTAGTTTCAACTATAAATCAACTTGTACAGTTGCTTTTCTATGTCATAAAAGAATGGAGCTTTCTATAGACACAAACATCTGTGCATGTGTTACTTTTAATTTTTCGCTTATCTTGAGTAGTGTACGAGTGAGGACAGAGTTGCTCCTAATGCCGCATTGCATGGTAATTGGCATTCATTATACAGTGGCTGAATTTTATTCATAAACCATTAAGTCCTTCCCATCAAGTCAAAATATAGTGGTATGTAAATATACAATCCATTTATTGCAGGAACATTTTCTTTTATGATAATCTGTCTATAGCCATATCAAGGAACTCGGCCACTAGTTGTTGTTTACCTTTTGATTTATACCCATCCATGTTTGATTCCATTCAAATGCTTTTTTCCTTTTTGTTAGTGCACTCCATTTTATGAAACTGTAAAAGCCTACTTGTCCTTTTGAAATGTCTCATGCAGACGTGTTTTAAGTTGTATAATCTAAAGTTTTAAATTTACAGTATTACATTACTGTATAGTGTATTAGTAATTAGTAATTAGTAAGAAAATAAGTTAATAAGTAATAAGTAATACTAATAACCGTGAAATTTCCACTTTGCCTTTCAATTTCATGTCCGGAAGTACCCTAAAATCCGTGACCAAGTACCCGGTACTTATGTGGTACTCCCAGAGGTACCAGTCTCGGTACCCGGTACGGCGGTACGGGTACCCGGTACTGGTACGGGTGCCCAACCCCCCGGTACGGGTACCTTGGCAACTTAGCCTTCTTGTGATTTCTAGGGCCTGGTTAGGGCACAAACCAGATCTGGTAAGTCATTTCCAGATTTGTATTACTAATTCATTTGTTGCCCCAAAGTTGAGAATCTTATCCCTTTCCATTGTGGATACCTTCCTCGATAAGTTGGCATTGTTCTAAGTGATTTCTGAGTTTTCTAATATATATCTATATCTATATCTATATATATATATATATATATATATATTTTAGAATACCCCATTGTTTTGTAAAAAATAAGAATGAGACAAATAAACAATAATTTAGAAGGAAAAACACATCTTTATTAACTCAGCTTGTATTAGATGAGGCTTTACATCCAAAAACATCCTTTATAGATTAGGCTTTACATCCAAAATTAGCCTTAATACATGAGGCTATATGTGCTGGAAATGAAATAAAACATAAGGTAATGGCATAATCAAATACATATAATTCTCATCCTCATTGTAAAAAAATAGAAAAAGATGCTTGTTTTATAGCACTAGAGCGTGGATTTGAAGAAGAGCAAATTCCACTTTCGCTTGCACCACCAGTACTAGCATTAATAGCAAGAGCACCAAGAGAGAGCTCCAAGTCTGGGTTTCTGCCTCAGCATCCCATTTTTATAAGGCCCACTTGTATATTCTTCACCCCTACGAGACACAAGGCGCAGGCAAGTTTGAATGCATATCTACAAGATCCTCATCCTTCTATGATCCCAACATGTTTCGTTTCATAGAATGAATAAAACCATAAGTTCTCCAATTCCTTTCTGTGGCTGAAGAGCTTGCTACTTGTGATAGGATACGAGTGGCAAGGCTTTGTAAATGTACACCGTTTTCCCATGACAAGTCCACCATTTAATTGGGTTCATGCTGCCCCTCTCATCCAAAGTTGACATGTCTCCAAAATCTTCCAATCTAGATGCAAAACCATCAAATTCTTCCCTCACTTCAGTTTGTAAAGAAGCCATAAACAACCTTTGGAAGGCTTTCTTCACCCCAATTGCCACCTCCTTTTCTTGATGCGGGGCCTTCCTCTTCCCATTGCTTTGAGCAATAAGTTCATTATCATAAAACCGTGGCATAAGAGCATGTGCCAAAGTGTGTAATGGAATGTTAAATCCATTCCACCTGGTAAGAATGATGCTCCTCACTTGCTCTGCAAAATCAACATCAATAAAAAGAAGAATGAAAGCTTCATGTGTAACAATATCCACGGTTTTTTCAACCATGCTATCCATGCCATCATAAATCTCTCCCAGGAAGGGTTTATTTGTGTCTGCTTCTCAAAGAAGCTCAAATGCAGGCAATGTGAACTTGAGCAAGAAATCTATCTTGCTCCACCAATCCTCATCAATCAACAATCTCCGTACCATACTTCACCTCTCTGAATCTGCCTGTCTCCCCTCAGCCCAAGTTGGGTCCACCACCATACTCATTAGTGCATTTTTAACCTCAACAAGGCGATGTAACTTGGAGTTTGAGGCATATCTAGTCTCAACAACTTTGAGCAACTCCAATTTGGAGTATTCTCGATATATTGCTGGAGATAGGTGATGGTTGGTGATGAATTTTATGATCTCTCTTGCCTACCTTGTGATCTCCTTAATCCATGCAGTTTTATGCTCAATCTCTTCTAAAATCAGATTTATATTATGGACAATGGAAGGAGTCCAAAAACTATGATTGCCCTTGCTCTCAACAATCAATCCCGCAACTTTACACACTGGTGCATTATCTGTGATAACTTGCACCACTTTATCTGGTCTTACTTGCTCAATAGTAGAAATTAAAACATCAATAATAAAGTGGGAGTCTTTTTGTTGAAATATTGCAACTTCAAAGAATATTCTATTGTATTTTATTTGGAGATGTTTTATTCCTCCGTCGGGATGTTTTTATTGTATTTGGTCATCATAGAGTGATGAGGTAACACCTCCTTTGTAAGTCGGGTTGATAGAACCCTCCAAAAAGTAATATTATATTGTTTTGAGTCTTCCTAGGTAAGTTGGCCCAGTTAAGTTTGTTGGGGCTGACCTAGCTAGTGAAAAAGTCAAATGGAAGATAAAGTATAAATAGGAGTGATGTGCTCCTCATTTGGACACACACACTCACTTATGTAATTCGCATAGGAGAGAGAGAGAGATATCTGCAAGGAGAAGGACCACTTGTTTCAGGTTTTGTCTTTGTACTTTTGATCATCTATATTGAGGAATTTTTGCTGGGTTTTCTTCCCCTAGAGGGTTTCCCAGGATAAATCTGTGTCCATCTTGTGATTGTGTTTCGTTCAGTGATCCTATATATGCTATTGTTGTGAAATTGAATTGAATACTAATGTTATCTATCTTAGCATATTGAATCTTAACATGGTATCAGAGCTAGCCTGAATAGGACAACTTTCACAAGGTGAAATTTTCTCTTTCTCCGGAAGTGAAAAATTAGGGCTTTTCACAGAAGTGGAAATTTTGAGTGCTGTCAACATAGAAAGGTGTGCCTCTCCAAGAGCGAAATTTTGAGACCAAGATCGAGATTTTTGAGTGGGTGAAACTCCAGGAAAGTTAAACCCTAGTTTGACTCTGGACCAGAAAAAACCAGAAAACTAGAAAACTAGAAAAATCCAGAAACTGCAGAGCCGAAATTTGCAAGTTAATTTTGAAGGGTGAAAATTTGGAATCTCCAGAAACCAAGTGTACCGGTCAATTCGCCTAAGTCAAGCGCATCTCCTGGTAAGGTCAGTTTTGCATTTTGAAAAAAATCATTTTTGGTGACCTCCTAGATAAGATGGCCCCAAGCACTAAGCTTGAGGATAAGCTAGAAGGAATAGAGAATTTCCGAGCATGGAAATATAGGACTGGCCTCATTCTTGAAGAGAATGATCTTGCCAAATACATCAAGGACGAAGTTGCAGAACCTAAAGAGGATGAAGCTAAGGAGAAGCACAAGAAGGACTTGATTAGGGAAAAGAGGATCATTGCTGATTCTATCAAACACCACTTGATTCCTCAAGTGTCATCCAAGAAGACCCCGAAGGAGATGTATGATGCCCTAACCATAATGTATGAAGGAAAGAACATCAATCTGAAGATGAATTTGAGAACTCAATTGAAGAATACCAAGATGTGCCAAGGAGAATCCATCCAAGACTACTTCACAAGGGTCTCCCAGTTCAAGGAGCAAGGAGAAGCCATTGGAGACTCCCTTGATGAAGATGAGCTAGTTATGACTGCTGTCAATGGTCTCACTAGACCTTGGGATTCATTCATCTAGACTATGTGTGCCGGAAAGGAAAGCATGAAATTTGACATTGTATGGGAAGATTTCATCCAAGAGGAGGCTAGAGTAGCCAATAGAGAAGCTCTACTTAAAGAAGATGATCAAGCTCTAGCCACCCATACCAAGTGAGGAAGAAGCCAATCTAACTTCAAGAAGGAAAGCCACAAGGAGTCTCAACCTCCCAAGAAGTTCCAAAGGACGAGAGGAAACAATCCAAGAAGAAACTAATTGAAGAAAGAAGAATACAAGAAGAGGAACAACAACAAAAGACATCATGCACACCTAGCTGAAGATGAAGATGAAGAAGAAGAGGAAGAAGGACCTCAAAGAAAACAAGCAAAAGAAGAAGATGCAGAAGAGTATGTATTATTCTCTACACTCTCTGGGTCTGTGACCCCTGGAGAAGATACATGGCTCATTGATAGTGGTGCTTCAAAGCACATGACGGGACCAAAGAAAACTCTGTCAAAACTTGAAGAGAAGAACTCTCCTCAAAAGGTGTCATTAGGAGATGACTATCAGTATCCTATCAAAGGAATTGCTGAAGCAAGCTACAAGCTTGATTCTAGAACCCCCATGAAGATGAAGGAAGTCTTATATGTACTAGGTTTGAAGAAGAACCTACTTTCTATCTCAACATTAGATAAGAAAGGATATAAGGTTGCATTCATAGATGGAAAAGTACTTATGTGGCCCAAAGGAAAATCAATTGAAGATGCAATTGTCATTGGTGAAGAAGAAGGAGGCTTATATAAACTCAAGGGACATTCAGAAACAAGCCTTGTTCATGAGACCACTAGCCCAAGTGAATTATGGCATAGGAGGCTTGCTCACATCAACTACAAAGCACTACCCTATGTGAGCAAAGTAGTGACAGGATTACCAGATTTGAAGATCAATCATGAAGGCATTTGCAAAGGATGTGCAAAAGGAAAGAATATCAAGAATCCATTTCTGAAGAGTGAGACAAAGACTAAAGGTACGTTGGAATTAATCCATTCAGATGTATGTGTTCCAATGCCCTCCACATCCTTGAGTGGTTATGAATATTATGTTACATTTATTGATTACTATTCAAGAAAGACATGGATATATTTCTTGAAAGCAAAAGATGAAGTATTTGGAAAATTCAAGGAATTCAAAGCCTTCATAGAGAATCATTCAGAAAGAAGAATCACGACACTTAGAACAGAATGGTGGAGAATATACTTCAAAAGATTTTGAAGCCTTTTGTAAAGAAGTTGGAATCAAGAGGGAACTAACTACTCCCTACAATCCTCAACAGAATGGTGTTGCAGAAAGAAAGAATAGGACCATTATGGAAGCAGTGAAGACAATGATACATGATCAAGATCTTCCAAAGCATCTATGGGCCGAAGCAACAAAGACGACAGTTTATGTACATAATAGATTATCCCATAGTGCCCTTGGATTCAAGACTCCAGAAGAAATGTTCACAGGAAAGAAGCCTGAAGTGAGCCACCTCAAGATATTTGGTTGCCCAGTATATGTTCACATACCAAAAGAAAAGAGAACCAAGTTGGACCCTTCCGAAAAGAAGGGAATATTTGTTGGATACTGTGAAGCCTCCAAAGCCTTCAGAATATACATTACAGGATTCCATCAAATGGAGATTAGTAGAGATGTAACATTTGATGAAGAAGCAGATCTCAAGAGATCCAAAAAGTGCCAACATGAAGAAGATGTACCTCCCAGGAATGTGGAAGCTACACCCTCCCCCGAAGATGAAACACCAGAAGACCATGATATGTTAGAACCTCAAGAACCTCCTACTATGAATATGTCTCGAAAGAGAAAGCTTGCTTGGGAAAGAGAAATTATACAAAAAGCAGAGAAGTATGGAGCTCCAAAAGGCTCCATAAGAGCAAGCAAGAAGCCAAAGCCATTTTCCAGTTATGTGGCTTTGATGTGTGATCTTGTAGATCAAGAACCTACCAATTATGAAGAAGCTATACAGAAGAAAGAATGGGTAGAAGCAATGACGGAAGAATACCAATCAATAATGAAGAATGATGTTTGGGATATAGTTCCCAAACCAGAAGGAAAAAGTGTGGTATCTTCCAAGTGGATCTACAAGATAAAGCATGCAGCTGATGGAAGTATTGAGAAATACAAGGCAAGGTTTGTGGCTAGAGGATTCTCTTAGAAAGAGGGAATTGATTATGAAGATACATTTGCGCCAGTAGAAAGGTACACTTCCATTAGAACCATCATGGCACTTGCATCCATGATGAAGTGGAGTTTACACTAGATGGATGTGAAGACAGCTTTCCTGAATGGTGTGATTGAGGAAGAAGTGTACATAGAACAACCATAGGGATTTGAAGTTGAAGATAGACGGACTCACGTATGCAAGTTGAAGAAGGCTATGTATGGATTGAAGGAAGCTCCTAGAGCTTGGTACAGAAGGATAGATAGCTTTTTGACGAGCTTGGGCTTTACCAAAAGTAAAACTGACCCTAACCTTTACTTTAAGGTTATGGATGATGAACCTGTCATATTATTGCTGTATGTGCATGATTTCTTTCTGAGGGGAAATGACAAACAGATTGTAGAGTGCAAGAAGAAGCTGGCTAAAGAATTTGAGATGAAAGACCTTGGAGTGATGTACTATTTTCTAGGTCGGGAAGTATGGTAGAGCCCAGAAGGAATCTTTCTCAACCAGGGAAAGTATGTTGTGGAAATCCTAAAAAGATTTGATATGTTGGAATGTAAAGCCATGGCCACACCCATGGATACCAACCTGAAGTTGTTAGCTGATGAATCGTTAGAGTTAGTGGATGTGACTCAGTACAGACAAATTATTGGGTCGTTGATGTATCTGACGAATACTAGGCCAAATATATGCTTTGCTGTGAACACCCTAAGTCAATATCTAGTTGAGCCTAGACGTGTTCACCTGGTAGTTGCAAAGCATGTGATGAGGTACCTGAAAGGTACGATAGACTTTGGTCTATACTATGTTGGAGATCATGACTACAGATTGTATGGCTATAAAAATGCAAATTGGGCTGGAAGTGTCTCAGACAGGAAGAACACCTCAGGTGGATGTTATTGTTTGGGATCCGCCATGATCTCATGGTTTAGCAGGAAGAAGTCTAGTGTTGCTCTCAGCACAACTGAAGCAGAGTATATACCAACTTTTTCTGCTAGTTGTGAAGCCATATGGCTTCGAAAATTGATGTTAGGTCTATTTGACCTGGAGTTGGATACCACAGTGATTCTATGTGACAACCAAAGTTGTATAAAGATGACAGAGAACCCAGTGTTTCATGACAAGTCAAAGCACATAGAAATTCAATATTTTTACATACGGACTATGGTATAGAAGGGAGCTATAAAGCTCCAGTATGTGAGCACTGATGAGCATTTTGCTGATGTGTTGACTAAGCCTTTGTCTCGAGTGAAGTTTGAGTACTTCCGTGACAAGCTTGGTGTGGTTCGAAACGACCTTCCTTGAAATGGGGAGCAGTGATGATGATGTTGCAGTGGGATTGTATCATCCCTGGACATTAGTCCTAAAGTGATTCGCAGACTTTTGTCTCCGTGATGTGGTTGGGATTGTATCATCCCTGGACATTAGTCCTAAAGTGATCCACATACTTTTGTCTCCGTGATGTGGTTGGGACTGTATCATCTCTGGACATTAGTCCTAAAGTGATCCGCAGACTTTTCCTCGTGATGTGTTTGGGATTGTATCATCCTTGGACATTAGTCCTAAAGTGATCCGTAGACTTTTGTCTCCGTGATGTGGTTGGGATTGTATCATCCCTGGACATTAGTCCTAAAGTGATCCACAGACTTCTGTAATGCCCTCTTCTGCTTAAACACAGAGGACCATCCCACTAACCTATATGATTCCCATAGGTTCGAGCGAGCACTGACATTCAGGGAATCAAGTGCGGATTGATGCCTTATGCACCCTAAGAAGATCTTGGCAGGGGTATTAGATCATTAGTAGGTAAACAGGAGCCACAGGAACCATAGGCCACCTGCATGCATGGCATCCGAGCATTATTTCATGATGCATGCGCTAATTGAGTCTCCAGAGCACCGCATGCAAGTCAATTGCGAATTAGAAAGTAAAGTGACCTAATTAGGTCAAAAGTTAGGTCTGAAAGGTGAATGTTATAAAAGAAAGGTAAAGCTAGTAAAGAAGACCTGCTTATATGATTATAGATTTGTGGATTCGAGTTGGAGAGCTCAGTGAGCTAAGTTGGGGTTGAGTGCATGCACTCAGCTAACTGGTGTATTTCGGCAGCAAAATCTATCTACCCTAGTCGCCATCAGGTTGGGTCATCCAGATTCAACATTGCTTCATCATCAAGTATTATTGTCATTCAGTTTATGCAGCATTCTAGTTTATGAGTTATTGAGGGGTTTGTCCTCTTGCATGGGCGCATTGTCTAAGGACATCCACTAGAGGGGGTAAAAGTACGAAAGCCCACCTCATATGACTAGGACATGACACATGGAGCTCATGGTGGGGCTAGGAGGCAACAATCCTTAGTAGCTCATCCCCATGGCACAATAAAATAATATAATATGTCCAAAATAAATATAAATGATCAAATCTGTCCTCAAAATCTGTGACAGACAAGCAGTAAAAGGCCTCCTGTGGCCTTTGTGGACCCACCCAAGTGGTGAAAACTGGCTGAAAGATAGGGGGTTCACCCTGGAAGACCTCTGTGAAAACCAAGTGCCAAAACCTTGCCTCAATTGCCCATATCGAATTCCTCAGTGACCCTTTTATCCCATTTCTGGACTTCCTCGGTAACTGTGAAAGTGCTGAAACTTCCTCCTAGGGCACCTGCACTATCAAACTGAGCCTACCAGGCTCTCCAGAAGGGGGGATAAATGGTAGTAACAAGTGGCTGGACCACTCCCTCCTCATACAGGGCCCTAGGTGAACTGGCCTCTCATGGCCCCTGCTGCTCAGGCTGGGAAATCGACCCCAAATTTGGTCAACAAGTGTAAAATTGCATCTATCACTGATAGAAGTGCCGGAACTGAAAGATAAGTGTCTCATTGGATCTAAAAGACTCAAATCTACTAAGAATGTGTACTCATACACCATGGGTTGCCCTAATGGGCTAACTGTAGGGTCCACCATATATGGACAGTGCATAATCTGATGATATGAAGTAATAATAAAACCTGCTGAACTGCATCAATCATCATCTGAATCATATGTCCATCATATAGTATCATCATCAAGAGTATGTGGGACCATCCTTCATCATCAATAGGTATATATGGCCCACATCATCACGGATCCCAAGAAGTGACCATAGTCAAACTGGGTTTGACTAGGTCAATAAACAACCAAGGATAAATCATCTCAATAGACTAAGACATGTTCCTTTAATCATACTCACAGCTTAACTTAAAGTATAGCATCCATTCAGTGGCATTAATCATGTTAGCATATTCCGTTGTTATTTATAATTACTTGCACAATAGTTTAAATGACAAACTCACCCATTGGACATGGTCAAACTGCTAACGAAGGATGAAGGCTAGGAACAAGGTTGGGCAAAGGGGGTGACTTGTCTAAACTCAACTGAAAGATACTTTGGACTGGGAGAAAGGGGAAACTACAAACTCTGTGTTGGACAAAATAACATGGGGGATGGCTGTGCCTCACAAATGGGTAAGTTGTTTAGAGAGTGCTTATTCAACTTAGGCATCATGTCTACATCAAGTTGATCCAAGTTCATTAGGATCATTCAATTTCATTTCATGGCCCTTTTGGCCTACATAACCCTTCGGATCTCAGGTGTGCTGATAAGCACAACTAATTGCAGCTTGCATCCATGGCATGTTTACATATACATATAAGGTCAGCAATTATTTAGATATAGCATTTAAGAACCATTGCTTTTTGGACCTTTCTTATACTCTTTGAGGAGTATTTTTAGCAGTTCATCGCTCTTGCCCTTTTTAGTTTCTATGGGCGAATTTATATAAGTTTCCATAAGTAGTACATGAGCTTTCAGTTTTAGCCAACAACATCTCAAGTGACTAAGGGGAGTTCGAGCCAATGCCAAACATCGGGACAACCGACCAGAATGATTTAGGCCTACAATCCAACTTACCAAAGGCAACTTTTGTCACCAACTTAGATCCGAGACACTAAACATACATGGATGCAGTCCAAACACAGAGGTAGAAAAAAGAGGAAGTCCTCAATACCAGAAAGTCAAGTAAGACAAGTCAAGGGTTAAAGCCAGATAAGGAAAGTCATGGATGGATGGAGTCAAGTGAAAGTGAAGCCTAAGCTAGCATACAAATGGTGTCAAGAAAGACCATATCTATGCAAGGTAGTGAACCAGTGAGTTTTGTCAAACAACCGAATTGTGCAAGTAAAAAGTCCATTTTAAATTATTATCAAGATAGTTCATTTTATACAGTTTGCCACATCATGAATTATATACCAAGCCAATGCTGTGAACATAACTAAAATAACAAGATAATAATCCATAGTCAATGATCATACATCCATAGGTCATACAACATCATCATAAGAATAATCATCATATACCATCTGAAAAACTGCTGCAATACATCTCTAGGCACTGAATTGAAACTGTATGGAATAAAGGGTCACATCGGTCATCAAATCTGAACTCTCATGGCTCAGCCTTGACACAAGGTCTAACATAAGTCTGAAAAATACACTGCTCTGATCATGAGTGATCTCAAAATATACAATCATCATAGCCAAGCTTTGAATAATGGAAGCTCTGGAATGTGCAGATATCTGCCAAGCAAGAATAGTAACCCTGCTACAATGGTGTGATAACAGGGACCAAGTGCAATACATATCTAAATCAAAATTGAAAATACGCAATCATCAAAATCATTGTCTATGTTGGGATCCTATTCATCAATACACCATGTTCCCCCTTCCTCTAGGCTCTAGCCCTTGCCTCTACCTCGAATCTCGAAGTTGATTCTCCAAGGACATTAGTCAACACCCTACAATTTTGATGAAACTTCTTTATCCAAGGGTTAAAATAAGGTAGAAAGAGCTTCCCATGCTTAATAAGTGATTTTGCTTGACTGAAGGGTACATTTTTTAATAAGGTCATGACATAGGAGTTCAATCAACTTCAACAATCAGACATCAGCACCACCAACATCAAGGTGCATAGAGAGTTTTACGCGCTTGATTAAATTCCAATCTCTTAGCCTCATACATGATAGAATCCAATGGAGATGTTGAAATCCTGAAATCCTGAAAACCATTAAGTCTGTTGAATTCTGAATGGGATCTAAAATTCTACTTTTTGCATTTGAAGTCTGATGAGGTTGGAACCACTCTCAAACATCCTGAAACAATTAATGGTAATGCCAAAAATTACCATTTAGTATTGTTGACTTCAATGTTGTACAAAACCGATCAATTTTTTTTAAGAAATCTGAGTTTTTAAAACTGTGAAAAAGCTATGTTGCACGAGTTTCCAGAACATGGAAACGTTGGCAACGTGGGTACGAGTGTCTGATACCGCTAGAAGTTTCTCCCAAATTTATAGGAAACGGCAGGTTGGGAGCGGCAATAATATATATTAAAAAATAAAAAATAAAATTTAAAAACATAATTAAATTTGAATTATAAGTATATTACTATACACTTTATAGTATATTAGTATAATTATAATAGTATTTATAGCTCTATGTACACCAATTATCAGATGTATATTTAAAATTTTAATATCAGTGCAATGATAAGAGATGGTGTTGGAGCTAGAACAAAACAAATTGCATCTAAAGTTCTGATTGCACACTTGTATTATGTAGAAAAGGCTGCTCAAGATTGCTGTAACTACAGTCCAATATGCATAACACAGTCCCAACTCATCATCTTGTTATGACAGTATTGCATTTGTTGGAATTATTGTAAGATAATTTGTAGCAGCTAAATGAATGATGTTAATCCTCAACAGATCCGTAGTTGGTAAGGTTCTAGGCAGCAAGATTTATCTTATGACCCATTGAAAGCTCAAATGCTCTGATCCAAAACTCTAGTACTCAGTCTCATCAAGGATATTGATACATAAGATTGATAAATGGCATCAAACTTTGTGATCAGGCAGTCATAGCAAACAAAGAGCAATTTGTTGTATTGTTGAGTATGGTTGCTAATCTGGACTGGTGGGCTGTCTTAATCTTTTCTTGAAGTTGATTGTTATTATATTCTCAGAAAGAAAAATCTGTTCATAAGCTTCAACCAGTATCCACCATTTTTGAAGAGGAGTTTATGCTAACAGAAGTCTATGGGCAAAGTTGGATCTGCTGCAAAGAGGAGTCAGGACGCTATCACACTAGCAATATAGAGGGTTATTTGATTATATTACAAATGTCATTTAAATTTTTTAATGCCTGGTGTAACTATTATTTAATATATGCCACATATCTTATTCAATGCATGATATATGGCTGTAATTTAACAAGCAACATGGCTGTCCTTGATTTTTTTGAATAATGTCCCTGTTTTTACAATGAAGACAAAATAATATCTTCGGAGGTACCAAGTGCTCATAGATCCATTGGACTGAATGCAGAGAGAGAAGCCCAATAATTGTAGTATTAAATTATTAATTTAAAATTTAAAAAATAAAAAAAATTATAAATTATAATTATAATACCTCATACGCCAAGTGAAGGGGATTGGATATGTATTAAATATTAATTTAAAATAAAAAGAATAAAAAAACTTATTTAAAAATTAAAATTAACAATAATCCATATTATTCATGGTTAAAAAATTAAATTATAATACCTCCGTAGTCTAGAATCGGTAGCCGCCAGGGTCAATTTCTGAGTCTGTGTCTTTGCCCAGCGATCCCGACAATGGTTTCTGAGTCCACGTCTCCGCCCAGCGATCCGGCGATGGGTTTCTGAGGCCGTCAATGCCCAGCAATGCTCGGCCCTCTCACACAGTACGCAAATTGCTCGGCCCTCAACTCTCTCACACTCAACACGCAAAGGAATAGTCTCTCTCACACCCAGTGAGTCAGCAGGCGAACAGAGCTTCAACAACTCAGTCAAGTGCGAACAGAGCTTCAACAACTTAGTCAAGTGCGAACAGAGCTATTGATCGACTTCGATGTGATAATGCAGAGAGGGGGCATCAATTTATAGATTTTTTCTGAGTTTAGCGTCCCAATTGTTGGGTTTTGGCAGGAGAGATTATAGGCAACTTGTGTGCTAAATTCTTGAGAGAGCACGTAAAAATTCAGGCCCACGGATTTGGGAATGGCTATGCGTTCCTGCTCGATGAGGAGCGTGTGGGCATTCCTGGGAAAATACAGAGCGTGTGCAAGCTCCCAACAACCGAAACTCCCAATTTGAGGTTCCCATGCTCCCACAGTTTGCAGCCTGGCGTTCCCTAAAAGCTCCGCAGCTCCCGGAACCGTTCCGCCAGATTTTAGAACGTTTCGTACCCGTTCCAAAGCTCCCTGGAACGCGGGAACTTCAGGAACGAGTTTCCTGAAGGCCGGGAGCAGCTCCAGCGCAGCAGAGTGAAAAAACCTCCTTGGTGTTTTTTTTCATTGTGGAACGCTATTTACCAAAAAGTCGCGATTTTTAAGAAAAATTGCACTGTTAAGATATTTTTAAAAATCATGATTTTTTCCAGCTGATTTTTCTAGGTTTGTCAAAAATCGCGATTTTTTAAAATTTTGCGATTTTTCGTCGATGTTATCTTCACTTATGTGAACTCATGGAGTCCGTCTCATTGCCCTTAGTCACAAATATGCTTGTGGTTCTTCGGTATCTAGCGGTGACAATTTAAAGTTTGACATTAGTCATACCTTCCTTTTTCTATACTTTTCATGGATAGCTTGATAGGCAGTTCATAGAATTTCTATACATGTACTACTACAAATTGCAACCTCGTGCCCTAGAATTCTAGCAAGGTGGTATTTCAAGCAGCTGGCCTCTCTTGTCATGGACTATCCACATAGCTTACAATTCAAATGTTGTTAGTGTTTGGCATCTTTAGATTCACCATACTACCAAAATAGGTCCAAAACCTTCAGCATATTGGAAAGGCAAGATTTAACTTCAAGCTTCAAATTGAGGGCAAAAAAACAAAAGCATGCTGGTAAAACAATCATACCTAGAAATCATTCTATGACCCATGAAAAGATAATAATAAGAGGAAAGCAAAGTGCTCGTTGCAAATCCTTGCATAAATCTCAAGAAAAGAACTAGTTAGAGGTTGGAATTTTAATAAATACCTAGGAATAGGAAAACCATAGATAGAAATCAATCCCCATTCCAAGAAAAAATCTCTGATGGTGATTAGAATGATTGCTTGGTCCTCTTAAGATCAATGGTTGATGATTATGACCTACTTTCCTCTCAGTCCCTAACCATTCCAAAGACAAATAAAACCTAAAAATACCAAATTTTGCTCCTTTATGAGCATGTTTCCATGGATTGGTGATTTTTCATTTACAGGTTTACATCACAATTTTTTGCAATGTTGGCGACTTTTTAGTGTAGTTTTCATCTATGATATTTTTAGCTTAGTATTCAAGATGATTTTGGACATGTTGTGTTCAATGCATTTCAATTATTGTAGAATTCTAGTGTGTTGAGTTTTTCTTCACATTCTGTGTGTACATGAGTTTGCTCATATAAAAAAATGTGTAGGGGGGAGGCTAGTCCAAGAAATGGAAACAAAAGTTTACAATATATGTTGCAATGACAATCTAGAAGAGTGCAATCACCTTTCACTTGAAAAGTGTTTAATTGGACAACATTTTTAATGGGGATGTTGATGACAAGAAGCTCATATTTTTCATATTGAAATATATGATTTAATATCTAATGGTCCTATACTTGAGCTCTAATATTGTTGGTGTTGGCTTCTGAATAAATCTTGAATATTCATGATCCATGAAATTTGTATCTAAATTTGTTAGTCTATCTGCCATTCAAATATTGTTTTCTTGACGTAATCCTTAACAATCTTGTTTTTCTAACCTCTTTTCTTTCTATAACGCCACCATGTATATTTTATTTTTTAAATGTATATTTGGCCATACCATGAGCTTATTGATCCTGAAATGATGATCATGACCCTCATCGGATTGGAACCTAAGATCCTTGGTAACTTTGAAAATACTAGTATGCACCTACTTTCCAAGTAAACAAAGTCTAATCTATTCTATATTATAACAAATATTGTCTATAATAATTGCTAAACATGACTCCATTTTACTATGTCCAGATTGATGTTGATATTGGCTCTTCATCAGTGGCAAGCAGCATTATAGGGCTTGTTCTGGGATACGTAACAAACCTTGTTGTTGATCTTGCAATTCTAATTGAGGTTTGTTCTTTTCCCAACCTAAATTATTGATAGTATGTTAGGATTGATCTATGGCATTCTAATCTGAGAATTTTTTATCACTAGTTAGGAATATGTTTTCATTTATGAAAAGTCTGTTACAAACTGGCTGTTAATTAGTGATAAGCTATACTAATGGAATATTACATGCATTCATCTAGGTGGATGTTGTAACTTGTGTATATTAGAAAGATCTCACTTCTTTTCCATCATAGCTCAATTTTTTGTCATTTGAATATATTCTCACACCTTAGAAACTTGAAATGTCATATCAAGATAGAACTTTGCAGTATAGCAAGAGGATGTGTGTTAAATTGTCATTGGCCAGGCAAAGCAAGTTAGAATGATGGTTGAAAAGGAAAAGCATAGAAAAGTTAGAGAAGCTAAGGAACTTAACCATAGGGTTACTCTATATGATTCAAAGAGTCTCAACATTAAGAATGGTGATGATTATAGATTAAAACATTAGGAAGTATCACTTGTTATGAAAACTCGATATATAGTAGATACCAAAGGGTCATCCTGGGAAGGAATGAAATGTCTAAGAGGGCTTCTTTTAGGACTGTTTTTCTATATCTCATCATTGAATGAATTGCAGTCTACATTTACTCACATTTGTTTCCAATTGCTTGCAGCTAGTTGGGAGAAGAGTTTCTTTCTTGACTTAAGATAAGTAGCCAAAGGTTTGGAAAGGTTTTGGGCCTCTACAAAGACCAATAGTAGTTCATGGGGACAAGCAATGAGTTGTACCAAAACATTGTTTAATTTAATAATTTATTTCTTGCTGAAAATGTAGCCGCATATCCTTCTAATGTTAACCAATTTTGAAGAGGATATGAATTGCTAGGATGGGAAAATAAAAGATCTTTAAAGGAGGAATGAGAGGTTGATTCTCACTTTACTAGAGGTGATCATTTTGGTAGCTTGACTTAGTATCTATTGATCATGATCTGGCATTATATATATGTATGACATGGATATGGATATTATTGATTATCTAAATGGTCTTATTACTCATAATTAGAAGCTCTTGTTTTATACTCATTGGTTTTAGCCTCTTAGGAGTGTGGACATGATCATTCCCACCTTTATGACTTGCTAGCTTAAGCATCGCCTTCACTTTCTCCATTCATCCGTTATCTCTCCCTTTTTGGTTTTCACCCTGACTTACACCTCAGCCTGTGATATGGAGGACCCCCCACTTTTGCCTCTGTGTTGGATAGCATCCCTGTTAGTTTGTGTTTCGGCTCTGAGTTGGCAACAAAACTTATCGAAGCCTTGATCCTTCTGAGCCAGGAGTACCTGCTGGTGTTGGTTCCTGATCTTAGGTGAGTTGGATTTGATACCTGGATCACTTTAGTCGGTTGCCCCGATGTTTGGTCTTGATTGTAGAGAATCCCCCTAGTTGCTTGAGTTGTGTTGGCTAAAACCTGAAGCAAATTGTACTACCATCATTACATGCATATGGAAACTATTATATTATCTTTTGTGCAAGCCCATGGAAACAAATAAAACTGTGCTTCTTAGCACAATGAAAGAGGGCTGTGGAAATTGAAATGTAAAGCACCCTGGATGTAAGCTGCGATTAGTTGTGCTTCTAAGCAAATGCAAAATCCAAAAAAGGATCATAAAGGCCTAAAAAGCAGTGGTTAAATATATGCTAAATCCAAATACTGCTGGCCAGAAATTAAATGTAATGATTAATTCCTCACGGAGCCTACGAGTTGTGATGCGAGATGGAGTAAGGGACATCTAATTCTAAGTGTTCCCCAGAACCTCAAGTTACGGTTAGCCAGGCACCTAGCCATGCTGGTTCTAGAAAAGATCCTCATGGAGCTGGTTCAGCTTGAATGTGAGCTGTAGACATTTTCCAAGGTTCAATAAGCACTTCTCTGAACAACTTATCCCATTTGTGAGACACTGCCATTCCCTGTGTGTTTATTATCCGACATATGCTTAAGTGTATATTTCCCTTTTCCCTTATCCAAAGTGTCACAGTGTTGAGTCAGTCAAGTCATCCCCTCATCCTAGCCTTGCATTCTTCACACTCACCCTTTGCTAGCAAAATGTTCATGTCTACAAAATGAGTATATTCTTGAGGTTCTATTTTGAGTAAATGATTATTTAAACTTGTATTTGGTATAATTATCTATTAACTGCCAGTGAAATGATGCTTAATACTTTAAGTCTTGCTATTAGAATGATTAACAGAGCATGCTTTAACCATTTGCACTTGTAGCATCAAGCATTTCTAGCCTGGGTCATATTTTGATCAGTCTTGACTTGGTCAAACCTAGTATGACCAGGTCAACCTTGGGATCCGTGATGAGTTGGACCATTGATGTTATATGATGATGATTTATGGTTCTGTGATACAACCTTTGATGATTCCATACAATGGACACAGGTTTCATATGATGGTTGATGTAATTTTTTTTATGGTTATTATTATTTCCAGACCATTATTTTTATATTGTCTAGGTATGGTTAAGGCTACAGATGATCATACAGGGTTCCACAGGGTGTATGGGTACACATCTCTGGTAGATTTGGACCTTCTGAGTCCATTGAGACACTCAATTATTAGTTAAAGGCACTCTCAGTGATGATATGGTCATATTTCCACTTTTGTCTAGTTTTGCCATGCAGAAATGGCCTGTCCAGCAGTTGCATTGATCTAGCACGTTTTCCTAGGGTGCTATAGAGGAGATGGGGGATCCAGCCACTTGTTATTACCATATTACCCCATTTCCAGACATGTTGGTGCAGTCATATTTTTGCGTCCGCGACACCAAGCAGTGACTACATGCATTTTGATGATTTTCAGGTGGAATAAAAATGGGATGAGAAGGTCATTGAGGAAATCGATTTGGGCAATTGAGGAAAGGTTTTGGCATGAGGTTTGTGCATAGGTCATTTATATGTATCCCACTCCTTCCAGATCAGCTTGCAGCAGTCAGTGGGGTCCACACACTCTCTGGGTTGTTATTTGATGTATTTTTCTCATTGAGGGGGGCCACGATTTGGTCATTTGGTCACTTTGACATGTTATTGAGTCATATCTTATGTTATTGTGCCATGGGGTTATGTTAGTGAAGGGCATTAATACCTCCTAGCCCCATCATGTGCTCCTACACTTGTCTTAGTCATTTTTATGTGGTGCGACCCCCCCTAGGGCCTCTTCTACTGAGTACGCACCCCTCTTAGTGAGTTGATCCATGTTATATTGTTCCGACGCATCATAGTCATTGATTGTATTATGATTACCTTTTGATCTCCACCAATCATTTAAAAAGTGGTTAGGGTTTTGGTCTCTCTCATTCCTATTTAAGGAAGAGACCCCCCTATTGTAAAGGCACCTTTTGGGCTCTTGAACTCTTGGAATAAAATACTATTTTTGCAGATCTACTTCTCTGGCTTGATGGATGCTCTTGCAAGTTGAACGTACAATCTTTTCTCTGTGTTATCATTGTGGATCTTGTTTCTCCAAACGTTTTCTCTGCAGGGAGGCCCTAATCTATATTAATCATTCTACCATTCAACAACAAGAAGTAATCTATAAAGTATTACCTGATGTTCTTCTTGAAACTAATTTCTCTTCAAAGACAGATCTATCTCAACAATATACAAAACATATGAAATCAATACAGATTACCTCGTATACAAATCTTAACACATCAAGCCTCCACAGAACACATCAAGACTAGCCTCCAAAGCCTTCTTTTATTACTCAATACTTAGAAAAATATTACAACATATGGGAGCAGAGGTTCCACCTTCAGATTAATAACAATGGACCAAAGCACTGCTTAAATAGCACAATACATGCAAAGTAGGGCGCAAATCCCTAAGGAGGGCAACTTCCATAGATTGATGAGTTCACTGATGCTTGGTTGATGTGATTGGATCCTGATTGCAATGCCAAAGGAAGAGGATTGTGCCACCTCTCCAAGAGGTAGGCGACGTCTCCTTGGGATTATCACCACCCAACCACAAATTGCCATCTCACAAGGTTGCCCATACAGAGAGAGGGCACACTTCCTGAACTTCTGTCAACTGGATTTTGCTTGGTGTTGATTGAAATCATCTTTTCGGAGCTCAGTTAACTCATTCTTGACTATCCAGTCACTTTAGTTGAAGCTCAGTGCAACTTCGGACATCCTCCACTGTTTTAGGAATTTGTCCTTTTATTAATAAATATGTCTTTTTTGACATTTATTTTGTCTTTTTTGGAGAATTTGAGTAAATATCAATTTCTAAGATAAATACTTACTCAAAACTTAGGAAAAGTGGGTTTATGGGTTAAATGGGTGCTCTGGCTTAGAAAATGAGCCTCCATTAATCAAAATCCATATGGACCTAGTATATGACCATATGACTTTATAGTGTCTAGTATGTTTATATATGTTTTAAATTGGACTCTAATAACCCCCCCAATGCTTAACCACCAATTTTGGGCATTCCAGCTTTGGAGGTGTAGGAGAAAAACTCATCGATTATACTCGGCTAAAGGCAACGCATAATTGACAAGGAAAAAAACTCCTTGGAATATCTTCTTTGGTTGGCAAGTCCTAGGGAACCGAGTCACTCAAAGACCACCATGCTAGCGCACTTTATTGCAAACCTCGTGGGGCATGGTCATACATTACAAAAATGAAAAAAGGGGCTGAGAAAAGGCCCAACTTGGAACTTCTGAACTTTGATAAGCACAAGTTATTGTGCAACACTAGTGGCTCTCTGGAAGTCCAACTGAAGTGCAACTCAGTTGGTAACACTTACCATCTCTTAAAGAGGTAAGTAAAGATCCTAATAAGGCAAGCTTTCTAGCTTGCCTTAGTTATTTACTTCATTTGTTTTCGCTAGTATTTCATTTAATTTTTGGGCATATTTTGCAAGTGTGGCCAAATCACTTTCTGATTGTTTTTGCCCATTATGTGACAAAAAGAGCTCGCTGGTTTTTTTGCATGCATATCAGGTTTGTAATTAAAATTTGATTTAGAGGCTTCTGAGGTCATCCGGAAAGCAGTTTTCATTCACTAGTCAATCTAGTCTTTGTTAGGCAATTTTGTAGTATTTCCAGAAGCACTATTGAAGTTTTTTTGGCCATTTTATATGATAAACTAAGCTTGCTGGTCTGTTTTGCATGCCTAGCAGGTTTCAATAATAAAAAGCTAAAAAACGCGGATTTGAAAGCACCCAGGATCATTTGGCGAACCCCCTTCAAGCACTTTCACTTTCTAGCTTGTATTATAAACTAACTTGTTTCCTAATGATAAAGGGCAAGCAGTAGTTCTCCAGTTCCTTGATTGTAATAAAAAAATAAAGAAGCTCGACATGCTATTCCAGTGCCTACCCCCATCCCCCCAGGGGGATTAGCATCGTTTTTTTTTCGATTTTTTTCACTTTTTTTAATTTTCTTTGTCTAGATTAGTTCCATTTAAGCTTTAGTAATTAAACAACAACACTTAAACACACAACGTCCTCCAAGGACCATTTTTCAATCGTTTTATCATTTATGCTTGTGTTTTCAACAATACAATTGTTCTTAAAATAAATCCTAAAATTTATCCCCTTGCTTTCCCGAAGTACTACACCATTCTATGGTGTGTGGAAAAGAGACTCTTGGGGCGTAGCATAGTCTTAACCATCCACTTCACATTTTTAATAAAATAAACCAACACTCGAAATCCGAAGTATGTTCTTGACCGCTGCAGCTTAGACTGAACAGATTGGCTCAATTAGAAAAGGATGTAGAGTAATTAGCTTTAATAGGAAAATCTGACCGAATATAACTTTGCGAACTCGGAAGGTTGCGTGGGTGTACACCATAGAGTCAGAAGGCTTACTTTAAGCAGGTTCATCCTCGCCTTGTTGGACACTTGGTTAAGCCGCTATGGCACTCAGTTCAGGAGGTTAGACTTCTTTGGGCCATGTTGCAGCCTAATACACACCTGGGGGGGACGCGGCAAGAAACCTTCAAGCCGCTCGGTGTGTCATTGGGGGCAAGTGAGAGTCAAGTGTTGTCACCTGATTACTCGACTCCTCCGTCTAGGTTTACTCCTAGCGAAGCCAAGGGGGGTGGTCCCTATGAAAATTAAACTAAGGCTTTTAATCTATAACGAGAGTAAAAGTCTATTCTAGGAGTTAAAAGATAATGAGATGGAAAAGGAAACAACTAAGCAGTGCTTGCAAATTAAATCAATTGATTAACCCAACACAAGATAGATAAGCATTCACGACATTTATGATTGAAACTTAAAACATGGAAAATTAAAGACCAGTGCCGAGAATGTAAAAATGCTTGCAATTGCTGCTGTGTAGAGTTGCTTGTGTAGTCTCAATGAAAGTATTGTAGTGTCTCAGTTGGTAAATTTTATGATTATTAAATGAGTGGATTAAGGAGTGGGTTAATTCTTGGTTTGGCCCAAAAGAAACCTAACCTTCGAACTGAGTGCTCTAGCAACCTTACCAAGTGTCCAACTAAGCGCGGATGAACCTGCGTAAGAGCTTGTTGACTCTGTGGATTCAGTCCATGCAACCTCCCGAGTTCTTAGGATTCGATTTTGATGGATTGTCCTATTAAAACTAAGTACCTTGCACCCGTTTCTGATTGAGCCAACTGTTCCGACTAAGCTGCAGTAGCCAAGAGCATACTCCGGGTCTGGGGTGTTGTTCTTTTTATTAAAATGTGTGAGTGGATGATTAATCTACACTAAACCCCAAGAATAAAGCAAGGGGGGTTAATTTTAGGATTAAATTTTAAGAACAGAATAATAATTGAATAAAACACAAAAGCATATGACAAAATGATGAACGGGTTCGGAGGACGTTGTGTGCTTGAGTGAGTTGTTTAATTACTACTGCTAAAATGAAACTAATCCAAAACGAAAAATTAGAAAAAGTGCAAAAAACTGAAAAAAGTGCAAACCCCCCTGGGGGGATTGGGGTCAGGCGCTGGAATTACCTTCTATGCTCTTTTTATTCTTTGTGTTACAATATGAAACTTGAAATAAAACACTACTTGCCCTTTATGATTAGGGAGCAAGATAGTTTACAAATTTTTGTGCACACAGAACATAGCTTTGAAAGCTGGTTCTCAAGGTGGTTCTGGGAGCCTTCGAGATATCTTTCTTATGATTTTTTAGCTCCAACCTGTTAAGAAAACAAAACAGACCAGCAAACTAAAGTTGATTAGAAAAGGCAATTAGAACACTTTAAGAGTGTTCTGACAATGCCACAAAATGCAAAAATGAAAACTAATGCAACTAGTATGTAAAAACTTGTTTTTCGGGCGATTTTTTGAGTCTTTAACTGACTTTAAATTAATTTTCTGATGTGCAGAACCAAAAACCAACGAGCTCAAAAAAACAATATAAGATGCCAAAAAATTGATCTAAACTAACTTTTAGTCATGATACAAACTATGTAAAAAAAAGGTGGAAAATAAACTAAGGCAAGCTAGAAAGCTTGCCTTCTTAGGATCTTTACTTGCCTCTTTAAGAGATGGCAAGTAAATGGTTTTGGCACTTCGATTTGCATGAATAAAACTTTGTAAAACAAGAAATTCTATTTTGCTTTAGATCTACTTGAAAATGCAAAAATATAAACCAACAACCTAGATCTAGATCATCAAATGAGGTTTAACTATTAGGCTGTGATTTAAATCAAATCTACTTATGAATAACACTTTGAAAGCAAGATCTAAGTAAAAATAGGAACGGTAACCGAGAAAGAATAGAAAAAGTGGATTGAGAAGTTTGAACCCATGGGGGCAGGGTTCAAAATTGAACCCGTCACAGCCGGTCAAAGGGGTCCTAGCACGTCTTAGAAGTGCAGTGAAAAAAATGGACGTAAAAAAAAAATTTAATTTTAAGTTGACATTTTAACTAAAAATTGTAGATTCAGATTAAAACTTCATTAAAAGGGCGGTTTTACAAATCACCCTTCAAACATTGAATGTGGCTACGAGTTCCAAGTATTTACTTACTATGGCACCCTTAATGCGGATGAATGAATAGACTCCACTCGACCTGGTTCTTTGATCGATGGACACGTCCACTAGGAAGGACGACTGCCAACTTGCCAAGGTACCTGGAGTTGTTGGTATTTAAGGGAGAGCGTTGTTAGATGGGATGGGCTCCTCCATCGGTTAATCCAGTTGGGCCATATCTTAATTAAATGCATTAAGCTTGTAGGTGTGAGCTGGGACTCGGGATTCGGCAAGGAGTCAGTTTTGGTCGTTGCGCTTCTGATAGGCGGCTCCTGTCCTTTCAGGGCGGTCAGACGATGCTTGCCATTAAATGGTTTCCTGTCTCGATTAATCCATTGGCGTTGATCCTGCGAAATTAGTTTTCGGTGGTGCGACGCAGAGAGGGTGCGACTAAAATTGGAGAGCTGAGAAGCAGGTGTAGCACTGATAGAAGGTAAAGGGAAAGAGGGCCTAAGCATTGCTTGGTAATTCATGGCTGTAAGCGAAAGATTGATTGCCAAATATGGTGATCAAGAAGAGCAGCAAAAAACGAATCAATGGGTCGACTTGTGTAGAATCGCAGACGGGCGCAATGATGGGTTTTACTTGGAGTTGGGCGATAAGCAGAGAATTATTTATAATTGTAGAGGCATATGAACGCACGTGAAATGCGTTGGTTTGAAAGTGTTCGACACGGTTATGGAGTAGAAAAAAAAGAGAGATCAGTGACAGAGACTAACCGAGTGATAACCCAATATTTATTTCGTTTTCAGGAATTGGCATTCAGTCAATCAAATGAGGATGAAATACCCACTATTCCAGCGATGGGAGGATTACATCAATGTTGTCGTATTCTTCATCCAACAGACGTTCCGCAGGATTGGCTCCAGATGGGTGAAAGGAGATGGAAATTTCCATGGAAGATGACGCTGGCTCTTCACATTTGAATTTGCCGTATGCTGATCTTCCTCTAGTTAGCCATGGTTAAATTTAAATTTTGATGTTAAATGCACTGGCTACTTTTCTGAGTTCTATCCCGTCCTTCAATAGTTTGACCTTCAAATTTATTGCTTCATGTGGTCCATTTGAGTATCCATGACGCGAGTCGGGAGAAACATATGGAGACTGGTCATTAGAGAGCTGTCGGTGAAAGGTAGCAGGAGCAGAAAGTCCTCCAGACATGCCAAAGCTTTGGTTGCCGACTTTTTCTATCAATGGATGGTTATGAATAAATTGTGTGTGTCTTGTCTTGAGGGACGCAGATGATTGAATATTGGGCTTTGCTTCCAAATAAATTGTGTGGGTCTTTGTATTGAGGGACGTAGATGATTGAAGATTGGGATTTGCTTCAGGTGTAGGGATCTGGAAATGCGAACAACTATTCTTGATTTGAGAAATTTGGTCACATTTTCAACAATTTCGACGGTTCTCTGGATTGGACTTTTTGGGCTATAATCACTTTGCTCTGGCCCTTTTCATATTGCGGTTTTTCAGGATGGCATTAGAGAAGAATCCAAAACTGTCTAACCCCAACTGAATAATAAAATCTGATGTTCCATAATAGCCGAGGACCCGAGATACGAAGTTGCCAGATGAGCTGTTGATTTCTGTTCACATATGGATTCAAGGTAGACTGTTATCTCACTTCTCTTTTTTCCTATTTTTTTAATGTGTTGAAATCAGTATTTGAAAAGTTCTATTCTATAAATAAATTGGCAAGTAGTATCATGTAATTGCACTTGGATTTATCAATTTTTTTAGTTGAAAAAATTGATTAAAAATGTAATATTTTATTTAGTAATTTTTTTTTATGAAATGTTTGAGTTAATTTATTATTATCAATTGAAGTGTAATTTTTTTTAAAACTTTTCATCCTAGAAGGGCTGCATCAATATATACCCTTCTATCCGAAATTAAGACCAGTGTTTCAAATTTGATCCCTGCATGCGGGTTGAGCTTTGAACATGGGCAATGGAGTCTGCTTTTTGATGCATCGGTGGGATTGAACTCTCTGTTTAAGTTTGCTGGAGGAAAGGAAGATCTAACATGTTCATCCACTTGTCTAGCTTAAGCAACCTGTGAGACCAAAACACCACTAGCAAAGGGATTAAAAGCACCTGTGTGAGTAATCAAAAGAAAATGTGAGAGTTGATAGATTCAAACAAGAATTTTTTTCTACCTCTAGCATTCTAATGTTATTCACAATAGAAAATAGTCTATAAAGCACCACCTACTATTCTTATGAAAAATATTTTCCCTTCAAAGACAGATAAATCCAACAATTACTAGCATGCTATGATGATACAGATTTACCTCATAAGGAGCAAAGAATAGAACAATCCAACACCGTAGACAACACTAGGGTAGCCTCCAAAGCCTTATTATTAACTCAGTACAAAATATTACAATTGCAATGCCAGCAGAGGTTTCACCTTCTGATCTTTACAATGGAGCCAAGCTCCTCAATTTATAGGAAAATGAATGCTAGCTAGGGCGCAAAACCCTAAGGAGGGTAGCCTCCTAGAGTGTAGAGCAAGGCAGCTCCAAGCCAATGGAGATGCACCATTACACCTGGAAAAAATCAACCAAAAAAGGAAGCAGTCGAGTTGAGCAAACAGCTCACGTGTGAGAGAGGTTGATGTTTCCATGAATCGGTTGGCTACTGCGTTGGAAGTTCCGATTGGAGCTTTGACTTGATGCTTATCCATCAACCAAAAAAAGGAAGCTGTGTGGTGAGAGAGCAATCCGCGTGAAGAAAGAAGCAAGTAAAGTTTCCATGTTTTGATGAGTGGTGGGGTTGGCCGAAGCTTCCATTGGAAGATTATTCACATTGATATGCCATCTCATAACGGTAGGCACCCACCATCCTATCCCCAAGCTAATTCGTAGATGTCGTACGACTGGCCCATGTGAGCCTTCCTTCACATAGCAAAAAAAATGAAATACTCACATGTTTGACTTTTCACCAAAAATTAACATATGCTTTGTACTTTAGGATAAACGCCTACCTTATGTGACTCATGCCATGTCAATTTGGCATGTGTTAAATTCCATTTTTTGAATATTTTAATCTTTGGTAATGGTGCAATTTGATGCTCTCTTAGCATTAAAGTGCCATTCTATAGCTCTGATAGGCAACACTGTTCTACGTGGCTTCTTGGTTGCCCGAAACATAGGAAAACTGGGTACTAGGGTAAAGAGGATGCTCCGAGCTTGAAAACAAGCATCCCTGTGTCAAATTCCGACTCCGGATCGCACTTTTATCATCCTTTGAAATTTTTTAATTAAACCATTAAAAAATGGCTTAAAAATGCGAAAAAATTAATTTTCTCGGAATTGACTGAAACTTCAGGGGGATCTAGTACATGACAAAACGATAAAATTCTAGTGTCTAGCATGTTTATAAACATTACGAAATGGGCTCTAATAATCCCCTAAGGGCTAACCCCCACTTTGGGCATTCCAGCTTTGGAGGTGCAGGAGAAAAACTCACCGATTATACTCGGCTAAAGGCAAAGCATAATCGACAAGGAAAAAATCTCCTTGGAATACCATTTTTGGTTGTCAAGTCCTAGGGAACCGAGTCACTCAAAAATCCACCATGCTAGCACACTTATTACAAACCCCGTGGGGCATGGTCATGTACTACAAAACATTAAAAAAAGGGGCCCTGAACAGGCCAAACTTGGAACTTCTGAACTCTGATAAGCACAAGTAACTTGTGCAACACTGGCGGCTCACTGAAGTCCAACTAAAGTGCAACTTTAGGTGGTAACATCTGGCTCCAACTATGGGACGTGTGCTTGATCTAGTCTTAAGGCAAGGACAGCATACGAGAACACCAGAATCTCCGGTTTCTATGACCTGTAAAAACATCTCAACTTGACAAGAAAACCTTTCAGTAGCACAAATGTTTGCAAGAAACCAATGAACCATAAGTTACTTTATTCAAAAGGAAAAAACTAACTAATAAAAGGAAATGCAGAAAGTAAATGCTCACTGTAAGGAGCTTATTTCCTACTCTAAGCATGTCATAATAAAACTGTTAAGTAAAATGATAAATCCAATGCAACCACCTTAACATCTCATCAAAAAAGAAATTTACCTTGTGTTTGGTTACCAGCCAAAACAGGGATACCTTATTCACAAGATGCAAACCTGTGAAAATATTGAGGATGGGAGGGCTGGATGGGAGATCATAACCATGCAGAATATCATCAAACTGCTTCCTCAACTGGCAGGTCCTCTTGCAGGCTGCTTCTATCCAAGATTGGATAGGACTGATATATAAATCTGTAGGATGGAATAGATCAACCACACTACCATACTGCCTTAGAGGGCTTATCGGATGAAATACCTCTGTAGTAACACAAGCCCCAAGCTGCTCCAAATCATAAGAGAATTCTGAATGTGAAGTTGAAGGTTGTGACTGACGTTCAATTGACTGAGTCCCATCTTAATCTTCAATGCATAGCACCTCCAGGTCTTTATTACTAATACTCATGTTTGGTTCTGACTGATCACATGAAGCACAGGCATGCTCCTCTTTTATATCAAGATCTCCCAAGGTCTCTGAATGCACACTCCCTTCTCTAGATACATCAAAAATGGGTTTCTCAATGTATGTCCAATAATCATCATAGGTATTTTTGGCAAAGATGGAGGAGTCTTCACTATTTGTATCATGTCCCTAGCTATATTTGTCTTCCTCATGGTCATAATAAACTTCCTTACAAGGCTCGTCTTCAAAATGTTTACAAGAGAACAAGCTTTCCCTAACTTCATTACCATGTGGAGAGTAGAGAGGAGTATTATCATACATAATACTGTCTTCGTCATAAATTTCTCTATAAGCCTCTGTACTGGTTTCTTCTGAAGGTAGATGCGAAGTACAAGTGTCATCATCCTCTCTGAAATGGTGCTAAGATAGCTCCAACTCTTCAATGCTTTTTACCATGGCAATGTGAGGAAACTCCTCAAAGACCACCTCAAGTAAAGATCCCTCATGAATGTCTTCGTTAATCTTTGCAATGGCTTCCTCTTCAGGTAAGTTTGGAACATACATATGATCATCATTATTGAAATGGAACTGGGAAGACTCTGAATCTTCCATATTTTCTGTTAAAGTGAAATGAGGAGGGTCCTCAACAATGTCCTCAATCAAGGATGCTTCATGAAACTCTTCAATGGGATCATCATGGATCATTCTCTCAAAGTCAAACTGTGCTCCAGGGAGAATGGCACCATGTTTTTCAATAAGCTACATAATCTCTTCTTTAGTGAGAGAGGCTATAGGAACCTCCACATATTCAATGTTCTTTGTCATGACAACACGAGGAGGCTCAGGGTCTTCCATGTGATATTCTATCTCGGGTTAGAAGTAAGCCAAGGATTTTTCAAGCAATCTTTCCACATTGTCATCATGATACTGCCACTGCTTTAAGAAAATTCCAAGGAAGCATGAAAGGCAGGTAATACATTTTCTAGGAAGGCCCTCAATAAACCAATAATAAGCCTCTCCTTCCAGAGTACCCGCAAACATCTGCATCATATTATCTTCATACAAAACATTGAAGTCAGCCAGAACCTTAAGGAAAGACATGATGTGTTGGATGACTGGATCACCATTTCCATAAAACATCGGCAAATAACTTGATATATCCTCCTCACCATAGTGAAAGTTAGGAAAACCTGGGATATATTGCAAAATTGAGGGGAGGATATGCACTAGCAATTTGAGCACTAGACTATTCATCATCCATATTGGTGTCAAAAGCATCAGTCTGAAATAACCATGGAGGACAACTTGTACTGAATCAGGGAAGTTGTCAGAATGATGAGCTTTCAAGTTTACTGTGCCGCATGGGCTCATCTACACACAACCAGTCTCAACAAATCTATATGAGATATAACGATTTTATCCCTTCAATGGAGTCGCCATGTGAGAAAAATAATATGCATTAAAAACTCTCACAAAAATATTTTTTGTTTTACTTTGAAATTTTATAAAGAGAAAAAGGTTAGTGGAGTCGCCAAATGAAGGAATAAAGGTCTACTCTAAACAATCATCAAACAAAGCAAAAACAAAAAAGGAGAAAACAAAACTCGTGACCCTGGAATAGAAAGGTTTATCCCCGGCAACGATGCCAAAATGTTGCCGCCTAATACACACCTGGGGGGGACGCGGTAGGAAACCTTCAAGCCGCTTGGTGTGTCCTTAGGGGCAAGTGAGAGTCAAGTGCTGTCACCTTATTACTCGACTCTTCCATCTAGGCTTACTCCTAGCGAAGCCAAGGGGGGTGGTCCCTATGAAAATTAAACTAAGGCTTTTAATCGATAACAAGAGTAAAAGTCTATTCTAGGAGTTAAAAGATAATGAGATGGAAAAAGAAACAACTAAGCAGTGCTTGCAAATTAAATCAATTGATTAACCCAACACAAGATAGATAAGCATTCACAACATTTATGATTGAAACTTAAAACATGGAAAATTAAAGACCAGTGCCGAGAATGTAAAAATGCTTGCAATTGCTACTGTGTAGGGTTGCTTGTGTAGTCTTAGTGAAAGTATTGCAGTGTCTCAGTTGGTAAATTTTATGATTATCAAATGAGTGGATTAAGGAGTGGGTTAATTCTTGGTTTGGCCCAAAAGAAACCTAACCTTCGAATTGAGTTCTCTAGCAACCTTACCATGCAACCTTTCGAGTTCTTAGGATTCGATTCTGATGGATTGTCCTATTAAAATTAAGTACCTTGCACCCGTTTCTGATTGATTCAACTGTTCCAACTAAACTGTAGTAGTCAAGAGCATACTCCGGGTTTGGGGCGTTGTTCTTTTTATTAAAATGTGTGAGTGGATGATTAATCTACACTAAACCCCAAGAATAAAGCAAGGGGGGTTAATTTTAGGATTAAATTTTAAGAACAAAATAATAATTGAATAAAACACAAAAGCATATGACAAAATGATGAACGGGTCCTCGGAGGACGTTGTGTGCTTGAGTGAGTTGTTTAATTATTACTGCTAAAATGAAACTAATCTAAAACGCAAAATTAGAAAAAGTGCAAAAAACTGAAAAAAGTGCGAATCCCCCCTGGGGGGATTGGGGCTAGGCGCTAGAATTGCCTGCTATGCTCTTTTTATTCTTTGTGTTACAATATGAAACTCGAAATAAAACACTGCTTGCCCTTTATGATTAGGGAGCAAGACAGTTTACAAATTTTTGTGCACACAGAACATTGCTTTGAAAGCTGGATCTCAAGTTGGTTCTGGGAGCCTTCGAGATATCTTTCTTATGATTTTTATCTCCAACCTGTTAAGAAAAAAAAACAGACCAGCGAACTAAAGTTGATTAGAAAAGACAATCAGAACACTTTAAGAGTGTTCTGACAATGCTACGAAATGCAAAAATGAAAACTAATGCAACTAGTATGTAAAAACTTGTATTTTGGGCGATTTTTTGAGTCTTTAACTGACTTTAAATTAATTTTCTGATGTGCAGAACCAAAAAACCAACGAGCTCAAAAAACAATATAAGATGCCTAAAAATTGATCTCAACTAACTTTTAGTCATGATACAAACTATGTAAAAAAAAGGTGGAAAATAAACTAAGGCAGGCTAGAAAGCTTGCTGCCTTAGGATCTTTACTTGCCTCTTTAAGAGATGACAAGTAAATGGTTTTGGCACTTCGATTTGCATGAATAAAACTTTGTAAAACAAGAAATTCTATTTTGCTTTAGATCTACTTGAAAAATGCAAAAATAGAAACCAACAACTTAGATCTAGATTATCAAAAGCGTTTTAACTATTAGGCTGTGATTTAAATCAGATCTACTTATGAATAACACTTTGAAAGCAAGATCTAAGTAAAAATCGGAACGGTAACCAAGAAAGAATAGAAAAAGTGGATCGAGAAGTTTGAACCCATGGGGGTTGAGCTCTGAACATGGGCAATGGAGTCTGCTTTTTGATGCACCGGTGGGATTGAACTCTCTGTTTAAGTTTGCTGGAGGAAAGGAAGATCTAACATGTTCATCCACTTGTTTAGCTTAAGCAACCTGTGAGACCAAAACACCACTAGCAAAGGGATTAAAAGCACCTGTGTGAGTAATAAAAAAAAAATGTGAGAGATGATAGATTCAAACAAGAATTTTTTCTACCTCTATCATTCTAATGTTATTCATAATAGCAAATAGTCTATAAAGCACCACCTACTATTCTTATGAAAAATATTTTCCCTTCAAAGACAAATAAATCCAACAATTACTAGCATGCTATGATGATACAGATTTACCTCATAAGGAGCAAAGAATAGAACAATCCAACACCATAGACAACACCAGGGTAGCCTCCAAAGCCTTATTATTAACTCAGTACAAAATATTACAATTGCAATGCCAACACAGGTTTCACCTTCTGATCTTTACAATGGAGCCAAGCTCCTCAATTTATAGGAAAATGAATGCTAGCTAGGGTGCGAAACCCTAAGAAGGGAAGCCTCCTAGATTGTAGAGCAAGGCAGCTCCAAGCCAATGGAGATGCACCATTACACCTGGAAAAAATCAACCAAAAAAGGAAGCAGTCGAGTTGAGCAAACAGCTCACATGTGAGAGAGGTCGAATGGAGCTGATGTTTCCATGAATCGGTTGGCTGCTGCGTTGGAAGTTCCGATTGGAGCTTTGACTTGATGCTTATCCATCAACCAAAAAAAGGAAGTTGTGTGGTGAGAGGGCAATCTGCGTGAAGAAAGAATCAAGTAAAGTTTCCACGTTTTGATGAGTGGTGGGGTTGGCCGAAGCTTCCATTGGAAGATTATTCACATTGATATGCCATCTCATAACGGTAGGCACCCACCATCCTATCCCCAAGCTAATTCGTAGATGCCGTACGGCTGGCCCATGTGAGCCTTCCTTCACGTAGCAAAAAAATGAAATACTCATATGTTTGACTTTTCACCAAAAATTAACATATGCTTTGTACTTTAGGATAAACGCCTACCTTATGTGACTAATGCCATGTCAATTTGGCATGTGTTAAATTCCATTTTTTGAATATTTTAATCTTTGGTAATGGTGCAATTTGATGCTCTTTTAGCATTAAAGTGCCATTCCATAGCTATGATAGGAAAAACTGCTTTACGGGGCGTCTTGGTTGCCCGAAACATAGGAAAACTGGGTACCAAGGTAAAAGAGGATGCTCCGAGCTTGAAAACAAGCATCCCTGCTTCAAATTCCGACTCCAGATCGCACTTTTATCATCCTTTGAAATTTTTTAATTAAATCATTAAAAAATGGCTTAAAAATGCGAAAAAATTATTATTTTCGGAATTGACTGAAACTTCAGGTGGGCCTAGTACATGACAAAATGATAAAATTCTAGCGTCTAGCATGTTTATAAACATTATAAAATGGGCTCTAATAATCCCCTAAGGCCTAACCCTCACTTTGGGCATTCCAGCTTTGGAGGTGTAGGAGAAAAACTCACCGATTATACTCGACTAAAGGCAAAGCATAATCGACAAGGGGAAAAACTCCTTGGAATACCTTCTCTGGTTGTCAAGTCCTAGGGAACTGAGTCACTCAAAAAACCACCATGCTAGCACACTTTACAAACCCTGTGGGGCATGGTCATGTACTACAAAACATTAAAAAAAGGGCCCCTGAACATGCCAAACTTGGAACTTCTGAACTCTGATAAGCACAAGTAACTTGTGCAACACTGGCGGCTCACTAAAGTCCAACTAAAGTGCAACTTTAGGTGGTAACAGGCCAAACCAAGAATTTAACCACTCCCATAATACCCATTAATAAATCTAAAATATACCAACAAGCCTTTGCAATACTTTTGCATCACTACACAGCAACAATCGCATTTCACATTCTCGACACTGGTCTTCGATTTTCCATGTTTTAAAGTTTCAATTATAAAATGTCGTGAATGCATATTAATCATGTGTTGTGTCTATTAATTGCTTTAAATTGCAAATGATGCTTTGTTGTACTATTTTTCCATATTATCACTTTAACTCCTATATTAGACTTTTAATTTGTTTTATAGTTAAAAGCCTTAGATTAATTTCATAAGGACCACCCCCCTTGGCTTCGCTAGGAGTAAGCCTAGACGGAGGAGTCGAGTAATCAGGTGACAGCACTTGACTCTGACTTGCCCCCAAGGACACACCGAGCGGCTTGAAGGTTTCCTGCCGCGTTCCCCCAGTTGTGTATTAGGCGGCAACACAAACCAATCCCACTCTTTTAGGAATTTGTCCTTTTTTATTTAATGTGTCTTTTTTGACATTTATTTTGTCTTTTTTGAGTTTTCTGAGTAAATATCATTTTTTGATATAAATACTTATTCAAAACTTAGGAAAAGTGGGTTTATGGGTTAAATGGGCGCTCTTGCTTAGAAAGAGAGCATCCCATTGTCAAATTCCACCCATAGACCCCTTAATTATTACATTTTGAATTTTTTCAATTAAACCATAAAAAAATGGTTTAATTTATGATTTTTTTTTTTTAATTAAACCAAAAAATGGTCCAATTACTGAGAATTTTTTTTTTTTTAAAACTTGAAAATAAGCATCTAGGGTCCTAGTACATGACCATATGACCTTATTTGAGTGTCTAGCATGTTTATATATGTTGAAAAATGGACTTTAATAACCCCCCAAGGCCTAACCACCACTTTAGGCATTTCAGCTTTGGAGGTGTAGGAGAAAAACTCATCAATTATACTCAGCTAAAGGCAAAGCATAATTGACAGGGGAAAAAACTGCTTGGAATACCTTCATTAGTTGTTAAGTCCTAGGGATCCAAGTCACTCAAAAAGACCACCATGCTAGTACACTTATTACAAACCACATGGGGCATGGACATGCATTAAAAAATTAAAAAATGGGGCCCTGAAAATGCTTGATTTGGAACTTTTGAACCATGAAATGCGCAAGTATTTGTGCAACTTTGGCGGCTCTCTGGAAGTCCAACTAAGTGCAACTCAGGTGGTAACAAGACCCACATAGTGTTATTGGTCTCCCTTACCTCTCATATAAATAGAGGAAGGAGAGAGTCTTTCCACAACACATTCATTCACTAGCTTGTATTCACTCTTGCTTTAAGATGTGACTATGAGAAGAGAGTGCAGGCTTTCTTTTTCTCTCCCTTTCTCTTAAGTCTTCACTTCTACTTGTATTCTCTCTGCCTTGAGGTGCTAGGGTTTCTTGGTCTTCTTGGTGTTTCTTGGAACATCTTGAGTACTAGGGTTAGGGATTATTCCTTGAAGCTTGGAGATTAGGGTTTTGAGAGAAAACTTGGATGGATTTCTGAAGAAGAAGAGAAGAGGATGCCTTGGCTTGGAGGTTGTGTAGGAGAGATTTTGCACTTGTATCTTCTTGGTTGAGCTACATTTTGATGATTTACTTTAGCTTTGGATTTTTGGATGGTACTAGCTTGGAGAGAAGGCTATGGTATGTATTTATACCTGAGAAAATATATGAAGTTTTTTGCTGATTTGACATAAGTAAAGGGGAAAATTTTTAATTGGTTTGACATCTAAGGAAGAATATAAGGGGCTGATTTTACGACTGTTATACTGTTGTAAAAGTACATTTTCAGATCTGGTTATCAGCTGATAAATTGTCCTAGAAGGGGCTGAAACTTATGTCATTGTTCGGCATCTTTTCTGTTCGAATCACTGTGAAGTGTGGAGCTGTTTGAAGTGAATTATTGTGATCATTCCGCTGCTGTTTTATACTTTAATTTACAGCAGTCCTAAGGCTCAAAATTCTAGTGTGGAGGTCCTGGAAACCTTCTAGGAAGGTGAAATTTCAGTTTTGCATTAATTGCTTAATTGCCTCAGCAGATGAAATTTCAACATTACAGTCTCACTTGTACACCTGAATATGCTCTTAAAGATGAGTAAATGTTGAAGGGATTTTTTAATCTTTCATTGCTCCTGTGGGTCCTTTTAATAATAAGCTTGTACATATCAAGATACAGACATGCACACGGTCAGAAAAAAGGGCGTTACATTTAATTGTCACTTATTACATGTGGTATACTCATCACAAAGTGCTTTCATTCCTGAATTGGCGAAGGAAAAACACATGGGATTTGGAGGGAGATTCCAGTGGTCTTTTGAAGTGAATGATTAACTAAACGAAAGGTCACTGTGAAAAGTAAAAAAACAAAACAGCATGATCCAAATTGGAAAAATCCTATCTGTTGATGTCATAAATTATGATTTATACTAAAACTTGTATCCATCTATTCATCTGATTTGGGCTGTGTAGCTTGCAAAAGCCAAACTTTTACTTAATATGGGTAACTACATCTGTCAGCATTCCATACTTGTTTATTAATGTTCTTTAACCTGTAAAATCTTGGCACGACTGTTAAGTGAAGATATTTGGTGATACGATGATATTCTGTGTAAGTCTACTTATCTATCTATGTGTAATCGGAAAATTCATTGATATCATATTGTCATTTTGATGCACACAGGCTAAGGAAGAGGATAAATTGCCTGAATATCTGCTGGGAACAGTTAGAATAAATCATGTCAAACTTGACTCTGCTATACCGTTCTGGGGGGATGCATGAGAGGATACTAAGATCCAGTACCAAACTTGTTTTTGGACTGTAAAGTTCACTGTCAGTGCTCATCCTGCAGTTATCCTAAGATGCTGCACCAAAGTTGTTCTTGGACTGTAAAGTCCAGTGCCAATGCACATCCTGCAGTTATTTATAGGTGGGATATTCATATGTGGAATGCAATGAGTTCTGAAACAATGTGGAATGCAATAAGTTCTGAAACAATGTTGCTGCTTGGTTCAGAGAAGTGCATGTTATTTTTACCCTTGTTTAAAAATAATGCAGTTTGCTGGGAGATTTAAGGTAGTAAAGTGGGTTGGTTTCTGATTTATATAGATAGGCTTCCTTTTCATCCCGGGGTTTTGGATGGCCTGCACTAAACGTTGTCCTGTTGTATCTATATTAATGGCAAATTAATGTCTCATGTATCCTAAAAGTTTTTTTTTCGAACTGCAAAGAGAAGTTGTAGATTACTGTAGGATGGTTGCCAACAAGAAGCAGCACAGACCAGATTTTCGGACTATATTAGTTAAACATGTATTCTGTGCCGCTTAACTACTCAAATTAGCTTTTGCTTCGTAGTACTTTTCACTTGATTATTCATTTCTATACAGAACTCGCCTGTAGTGGGAAATTAAATTTGGAGGATCAGAATTATTCATATTGTTTGCTGCTATACATAACGAAAACAGAATGCCCAATGACAGCATTCCTCGTATGGTTTTAAGCACGTTTCTTATAAATAAATAAAAAAACTGAAACATGGTATAATCTTACAATATAACTCACTGCCAAATAAGTTTCATCATTTTCCTCTTGTTTACTTGTAAAAGTAAATGGTGGCCCATGCGGAAATATTTGCTTACATTATGTATTGATCCACATCAGGTATTGACTGATAGGTACAAGTAGGTAATGAGAACAATAACATGAAAGTAATATAATAAGAATAGTTTATGAAAGTGATATAATAAGCATATAACTAGGTAACTCAACTTAGCAATAGTGTTAGTTTATTGTGTTATTTCATAAAAAAATAATTATGATTTAATGTTGGTAGTAATTATGACTTAATGTTGGTATTAGGGTTGTGTAGTTGTAGCATTTGGTAGATCAACTACTCGAGCTCTAGTTACTACACTAATTACATGAATTCTATCTGTAAGGAGGATCATTAGACTCTAATCATCTAGTATATCAATTGTATCACAGATCACCTTAACCACGTATGTTTTATCTCTGATTTCAAGTTCATGGACTATCACTCTACTGAGTATTGCTAACTACACTCTCATGCTGATAAAATGTAAAGTGTTACATAATTGCAGTACTACTAATCCTGATCAGACTAGACATCATTACATTCAACGTAGCCTTTTAATCAGTACTAATTCGTAATCAGATATATTTAAGGTATACGAGCTAGCTTCCTGCTCACTATTCATGCTACTATAAGAGATCTACCATACACCATTATAGTGGTCTAGCTTTCTCCACATAGCTGGCCTAGTACTCAGCACCCATGTATTAATTAAGCTTGAATGAATCTGGCTATACAGGAGCTAATAAGCCTAATTGTTAAGTATAACCATACCTACTAGGCTAGACTGCAAGAGCAAACCGGTAACAGTGTTTCTCTATAACAGTAGTAAATATATATGTGAGCTTTATAATTCTATACTTAAAACGCGGTTATGACTCTATGATACATAATGAAGCATATATTCTAATATTTTGGTTAGCCGTATGGTGATTTCCATGCTTATGGTTAGACAGTACATATGCTTTATCTAGTTACAAGAAGTAAGCTGACCATGACGTAATGAACCGCTGGACAGCTTATTTATAGTCTAGGTAAGGTGCTTATCACTATCTACTATGATTTCAGAGCGTAGTAACAAATCATTGTTTTATAGTTAATGATGCACAATGCGATAAGCTAGTGCCTTATAGCTTGTATACTAATTAAATTACCCGTGGATGGGAAAACATTACATAGATTCACCAGTGTAAGAGCTACTGACTACGAGTACGAAGCCAAGTAGTGCGTAATTTTATATTTACGTAATTAGTTGGAAGTCCTGAACTATATATAGTATTCCCTTACTCGTGATGTGTTACTTTATGAACTCTAATTAATAAGTACTTGAGGTATGTATTATCTCAAGAACAGGCTCTTTTAACATGGATGTGCCACTTTATCGTAAGCAACTTAGATAAAATGTCATGAATTAATGCCTTAGGGTTTCTATTTCCTTACTTTATATATATATATACTGAATTACGACCCTAATATTTAATAGTTATAAGCTTAATCACATCAGGCTGTAGAGCTTTGAACTATCATTAGGGAGTTATGGCATATAGTAACTTGTCCTCACTAGCCATTACTTACCACTGAGCTAGTAGTACAAGATAAAAAATGTAATAGCTTAATAAGTTCCGTATAACATATGACTAGAAAGTTCATGATACGGGCATTGCTCTATATTATGAATACCACTCATGGAATATAAGTTAAATAGTACCTAGAAAAGACATATAGGAAACCTTAGTATAATTGCACTCATACTACTACATACTGTAAATATGTGATTACAAATTACCCTATTTACTTGTTAGCACGGTATATTATACCATGTACGATGGTTTTACGTGCATGTTACCCTGATTAGATATCCTATGTAATGCGTAATCGTCCATATGGCCTTTAATTTACTAAGCTTTGCAGCAACTGAATCTGGTTGTCTTTGTTGAGAAGTGAATCCGACTTCACATAATTGAATATAAATATATATATATGATAAAATGATTGATAAATGGATGATTAATGTATTACAAGAGCTCGCCTTTAATATGGCTTGAGCATTCTTAATGAAAGGTTATGTCTTTTCACATTAAAAGATAACTACTTTAATGATTAACAATTTATTTATTTAATATGCTATTTATATTCATAGCATTGCCACTCTCTTAGAAAGGCTTTGTCCTCAAAGCCTTATAATTTTGTCACATTGTTCTTTGCAATGTCATGGCTGACGAAACATGTCGAGAGGAATTGCTAAGTGTAGAGCATAACTTCCGATATGTGGATGGGTCAATCCATCCCAAATTGATCACATTAGTACCATCGTCTTTCGACATTTCCCACTTTTCAGAATATCGGTTTTTATGGTTGGGGTGTTGATAGGGAATTTTCACAATGTCATTTTCTTTTACGAGTGTCGTCTTTTGAGCATTGATCTGAGCTGGAAGTTTTATTTTCATCTCTTGAGGTTCTAAGATTTCATTCTGTATCTTTTCCAACTTGTTTCCTAATTGCCTGTTATCATTTTGAAACTTCTTGATCAATTTGACCTACGATTTTCTGTCATCTTCAGACTTCTTAAGTTGTTCCTTAAAATCTTCTTTATGACTTCTGATGCAACTATTTTCTTCCTGCTTGTCTAGAAGTTTTCCTTCAATGTCTTCCGTAGATTGTTCTGTCTTCCAATTATTTTTCAACTTCTTAATTTTTGTGACTACTGTCTTGTTATGATTTCTTAATTTGAAATTTTTTTCGAAATTGTTGAATAGTGTTTTATTATTCTTTGCGATCTCTAGTTTGTGTGCCTTTTTAGAGTCGTCATTTTGTTGTTGAAGAACTTTTATCTGTTGTCGACATTGGCCGACCTCTGATTCTTGACTTTCTAATTTATGTCGTATCTGAGTTAGTTCATCCTTGTCGCTAACGATTTTGTTCAAGCGCATTATTTCTTCTTCGTAATCGTTTATTTCTTTCTTTATATCTTGATTTTTTAATCTTTGATTGAATTCATTTTCGGCTTTTAATTTATCAATTTGCGCATACAATTTTTCTATACACCTTTCCTGGTCAGAGATTTTTATTTCATTGCACCTTGCTTGTAATTCAATTCTTATTTCTGAACTGTTATTTATGTCGCGCAATTCTTCATTGTCTTTTCGATAACATTTTAACTTGGCTTCAAATTTCTCTATTTATAGTTGCAAACTGTCTTCCATGGTCTCTGATTTATTCAACACTAGATGGTATTTTTTTTTTAACTATATATGATCTTCGACTTTTTGACGAATCTTCCTTTGACTCTAACTTCTCCGACGATAGATAAATAGGCTCGACTTTTTTGATGATAGAAGGTCTTCCTTGACTTGAAATTCTTGTCTTCTTTCTTACTTTGAGTTTTCTCCTTTTTTCGTACTTAATAATTGTAATAATTTATACAATTATAAAATAGATATAATAATTATTATTATTCAAGTATAATAATAATTTGGATATTATTAATAATTATTATAATATAGTAATTATAATAATATATAATGATTCTTTTTGGATGGATAGTGAAAATGGAGAATATTCGGTTTTTGAATTAATAATAAATTTATTTATGTGAATAATAAGTAGTATTATTATTAAAACAGTTTTT
Source organism: Larix kaempferi (assembly GCA_027924585.1). Taxonomy (NCBI): domain Eukaryota; kingdom Viridiplantae; phylum Streptophyta; class Pinopsida; order Pinales; family Pinaceae; genus Larix; species Larix kaempferi. The sequence goes on along the minus strand of BSBM01000361.1, from coordinate 66,386,479 downwards.
AATTGGAAAAATTTATGGTTTGAAGCGGAAGGAAGAATGGAGGCGGGAAGAGATCCGAGGAGGAGGATCGCAGTGTGCAGGATGGAATGAAGGATTGTGGGGGGTCGATGGCGCTGGGGGTAGATGCAGCAGCGTGACGTGGAGCGCAAGGGGAAGGCTAGGCAGAGGTAGAGGTGGGCGCGGGAGGTTAAGGGGAGAAGGGCATAAGGGTGGAAGTGTGAGCAGGCGGGGGGAACGCGGGTGATGGCGCGGTGAGCACAACACGAAGCAGGGAAAGTGGGGAGGGCGAAAGTTGCAAGTGAGTGGGCGGGGAGGGCTGATGGAGTTGTGCGAGCGCAGGAGGAAAGCGGCGTGAGAAGGAGGGAAGATGGGAGGCATGTGAAGGGCGTGGATATGGCGGTGCATGGGAAGGGATAAGTGGGCAGGCGTGCGAGGGAAGGGAGCGGTGGAAGCTGGTGTGAGTGGTGGAGGAGTCGTCTGGCGAGGAGGGAAGGGAGTCGAAGGGAGCAGGCAATGGGCAATGATGTGGTAACGATGGTGGTGAAGCTGGGGCATTGGAAAGGAGTGAAGTGGAGGGAGAGGGGTGCGGTGCGGTGAGATGGGGAGAAAGGCGCGAGGGAGAAGGGCATGAAGGGAGGTGTGGCGGGCGTATGGGAGAGAGTGCGCAGAAGGACTAGTAGGAGCGTGGGATGCAACGGGGATGGATGAGGGCAAATGGAGGCGCTGTAAGGAGAGGGACGTGGATGGATTGGATGGAGAGCAGAGTGGGTGGAGGAGTAGTGGCTTAGGAGCAAGCGGATGGTGAGGGAGCGCGAGGGCACAATAGGATGGTGGAGGCGCAGCTGAGGGGAGGAGCAGCACAGGTGGCAGAGCTGGATTGAGGGCGAATGGAGGAGATGGAGGCGTTGGAGGGAGGACAGATGAGAGGGAGGAGTGACGAGCGCAGGAGTGGGGATAGGAGAGGAGAGCTGGCGGGGGAAGGAGAGTGCAGAAGTCGTGGAGGTTGCAGGAGGGTATGTGAAGAAGAGGGCCAAGAGCTCGATATTTGGTCAAAGACCAAGTAGCTCAGAAATTCTGAGAGGATGGCTACCAGCCTGGGATCAATGAGGCTCGAGGAAAGAGCTGCTTTGATACCAAATGCAACAACCGAATCCGGTTGTCTCCATTGAGAAGCGAATCCGACTTCACATAATTGAATATAAATATATATATATGATAAAATGATTGATAAATGGATGATTAATGTATTACAAGAGCTCGCCTTTAATATGGCTTGAGCGTTCCTAATGAAAGGTTATGTCCTTTCACATTAAAAGATAACTACTTTAATGATTAACAATTTATTTATTTAATATGCTATTTATTTCGTAGCAAGCTCCAGTGGACTTATAACACCTCGTGGTTAATTACAGACTATTAATTTATCTGAATAAGCTACTAAGCCGTAATTTAAAATGGTGACCAGGCTCACATAATTTATCAGGCGTAAATAATACTATAAATCAATAGAAAGTAATACCGTAAGACTATAAAGGAATGGTTCTTAGGTGTATAATATATTAGCTAACGAGCTTGTAAAAATTATTTATGCTGATATATAATAGTGAGCTGCAATTTGATCTTAAGTACTTTATTCCTTGTAACTCGGCAAGTAGTAAATCATGGGTTTAATTTATGATGTTTACGGAGTGTAATTGGTACTAGTTATAGAGTAATTTAATAAGCCTATTATAGTTCAGAGATAAGAGTAAGTTAAGGATTAATATTTTGCCTATTTAATTGCTTTCTACTATATTGTATAATACTATAGAATTTGGTTAACCTAAATATTTATGCTAAATTACTAGGACTAAGGAACTTTAGTTCTAATTTAATGGCTAACTCAGTGCTTAATAAGCTAGTTCAATCCCAACAAGGTGAAGTGACAGTAATACTATGACTCTGAATAATGGAAAACCTTAATTACATACCTTAAATGGTCTAACTAGAGAAAGGTTAATATAGTTAGCTATTAATTACAGGTTAAAGTAAAACAGGCTCGTACTCTATACTGGTGGATATAAAGAATGATGGTTCAACTCCATAGATAGTAAGGCTAAAAGTCTGATTCACTTACCTACTATAGAGCTCTTTGCATGTAGGCTGCCATTCTAAGATGACAAAGATAGTCAATAAAAGAACACGTCATAAACCATGGATGAAAACGTATTCAGGGCTTAGATTTACTAATTAATTTAGCTAGTTATGGTATAAACATACAAATAAAAGATGAACTCTCTTTGTGAAATAACTCCAATTATGAAAAAAAATTATTCATCATATTATTTCGTGTGCGTATCTTTCCCAAACATTTGAATAAAATATAAACTTTCATAATGTATGTTCTTCATAATGTTTCCTATGCATTTTTTTCATATCTTTCCCAAACTTAGGATCAAAATATGATCTTTCATCATGTATGAAATGGGTCTAATTATGATTAAGGTTTATTACTCCCTGCCAAATCAGGGATATACTTTTCATTTGAAAGTAAAGTGTTTTGACTTTGTATTAATCTTAAATATTTTATGCTTTTATTTAAAATCTTGTAATGTTTGCAAGAAAATAAGTATTAAATTGAATTTATAAAAATTTGAAAATATTTTTTCTAATTTTTAAAAAGGGAAAATCAGAATTTTCTATTGTTAAAGTACACTTCAGATTTGACATAAATGGAGGCTTTTTATTTTTAAATATAAAAATTATTAAATTTTTTTTTTTTCAAGAAATTGACATGTAATCAAATAGTACAAAAACATTATTTTTTTAATTATTATTAAAATAAAAACATTATATTATACGTACTTTGATTTAAGATTTGGCAACATCTACGTCATCTTTGGAACTCACCAACAAAGAAACGCACAAAGAATCCATATGCGGAAGTTTCTACTTCATTTTTCTAACGCACAAAGAATCCATGTGCGGAAGTTTCTACTTGATTTTTCTGGTATAATATAATAGAATCAATCTGCGTAATTTTCTAATGCAATATTTACGCTCTTAAGTTTTATATTTTATTAAATTGTTCAGCAGATTGAAAGGTTGTATGCTATTCTTAATAAAAATTTAATTTCAAGTAAATTATTGTTTCAGCATTCATATAGGATATGACAAAAAAACTTTTTTTATTTAGAGAGTAAAATTTATCATTTTAAGTTTATAAAATAAAATAAAATGATTAAAAAACTTTGCATAAAATTAAGTTAAGAGGTATTTATAAAATTAGGTACTATGAAATATTTGATAATGTTCAAACAATTAACAAAAAGTTTTTATTTTATGATTTATTTTCAAAAAAGTAAAATTAATCATGGTAGGTTACATAAATTAAGTTAATAGATTTTTATAAAATGTCTATAATTCAAACATTAAAATTGAATTTTATATTCTTTAAATATTAAAATTTAATTTTATATTCTTTAATTACTAAAATTGAATTTTATATATTTTTAGTTATTATGAAAATTTTAGGAATCAAATTTTTTATTAAATTGGATAAATAAACAATGTAATAATGTAAACCTTTGATGGTTGTCAAACATAGTAAAAGAAATAAAATTCATTTTTAAAACTATTTCTTTTGCACACGTTCATAAAGAGTAAACATGTTTATAGAAAGTTCAATCTATTTACACATGTTTATAAAGAGTTTAACTTAGATATATTTATAGAAAGTTCAACTTAATCACACATGCCTATAAAAAGTTCAATCTACGCTTTGAATAAAGTTCTTCAAACAAATTTTCTTTTGCCTACTATTATAGAAATGATTTTTTATTAAAGCATAAGTACATATACAAAGCTCCAAATACACACTCTACATACAAAATTAAATTTCATAAATACTATACATAACCGTTCTTGAATTAAAAAATAATAATCCTCAATTCTTCAAAATTTCCCTTTTCTAACTTCTTCACTCAAGCATTAACTGAGGGTTAGGATTCATATAAAAAACAATTACTTATTGAGTCATAAGTATTAATTAATGAAGTTTTTAATTCCACCCAAAAAACCATACAACAATCTATTTTTTCAAACAGAAAACTAGCTATATATTCATTAAAATATATATATAAAAGAGTCATTACAACCATCCAAAGAGACAAGAGCCTATTCCAAGGCAACACATCCTCCCAAAAGGTTCATCCAAAAGGTTCATCAAGAAACCGGGAACATCCAAAAGTTTCTTCTACTCTATCTCCATAAGCATGAGTAGATTCTCCATTCCATATTTGGGTTTGTTGGATCTCTTGCATCAATTCCTCCATAGCTCTTTGGTTTTGATTTGGTCCATTTTTAATTTTTTATTGAGAGGATGAACTTGAACATAAAGATAAGTGGTCTATATATGTTTGGAAGTTTATAATCCAAGCCATAAATGCATTTAAAATGTATCTATTTGAGAATCAATTTTCAATTATACTTTACAAGACATAAGTGCATTAAAAATTTATCCATATGAGAAACATTTTTCACTTAGTTTATTACTAACATCTATCTCAATATATATGACAACCTAGTGTACAATCTTCTATAGCTTCATTAATCTCTTATTTTTTCAATAAAATAAAATAAAATTTTATTGATGATAAGAAAATTACATTTTTCAATTACTGTTTTATTTAAAAAAAAATTAATATAAAATTTTATTGATGATAAGAAAATTACATTTTTCAATTACTATTTTATTTAAAAAAAAAATAATAGCATCAACTAGCTAACACATTACAAAAAATATGACTAGTTTTCAAAATTGATTTTACAATTCTCTATCATAAATTCAAAACTATTTCAGAAATAAAAATTTATAAGAAAAATTTATGAGTACAAAATTTATATACATCTCAACTTAAAAAATAAATCATTACTTATGCAACAAAAAAAAACTTCTTCTCAATAGTACATAAAAACTCCAACAACTATTCAATTGCTCCCATCTTTACGAGGTTCCAAAGCCATCAACAAACCCGCTTTGGATAAAGAGTTAGTAATTATGTTTCATTTCTCTATAGAGATGTACACATGTGATCTCATTAATAGCATGTTTAAGGTAAGATATCTACTCAAAGATGTCTCAAAATACAATTAAAAATTCTTTTTCTATATTTAATTTATCCAATTTATAATAACCTTGGAATCACTATGACTTCTCAATCTCCTATTCTATGTCAATGTCCAAAATATTTCAAATATCTTCAAGAATCAATAAATATAAAAATTTGTATGGATAAATTGGGTAGGGCTAGATTCGTTAAAATTGCACGTGCACACACACATATGAAAACTAAAATTGCATAATCTGGGGTTGATCCATTTATGCAATAAAAAAATGCAATTTAAACAATGATTGTAGCAAAAATGACCCCAAAAATACAAAATGTGTAACCTTCAACTTATTCCAATATGAATCATTTTAAAATGAGTCAAATTATTTAAATACAAAATTTTATGATCAAAATTCCTCTAAATAATTCAAAACTATAAATTCTAACAAAATTAATCTTACATTTGACTAAAAATTTATATCAATAAATTATAATTATAATATATAACAATTTTCTTATTCTATCAAAATTCAAATAAAATTTATATTAAATCTTTTAAAATCATTTTATTAGTAATTGCCTTAATTTGAAAGTCAAAGTCTTTTGCCTTTGTATTAATCTTAAATTTTTTACACTTTTATTTTAAAATTGTGTAATGCTGCGAAGAAAACAGGTATTAAATTGATTTTATGAAATTTTGAAAAAATATTTTCTACTTTTTAAAAAGGAAAATAATAATTTTGTATTGGTAGAGCACATTTTGGATTTGACATAATCTTCTGGAGGAGGTTTTTTATTTATTTTTAGATATAAAAATTATTTAAAAAATATTAAAAAATGAAATTCAAGAAATTGGCATGTCATCAACACATGAAGTACATAAGACAAAATCATTAATTTTTTTCATTATTATTAATTTAAAAACTTTATACCGGTACGTACTTCTCATGGTCATTCACTCACTCCATATGCATGAACATAAAATATTTGGAAAAGATGTTCAAGTTATCTTGGTTGCGATCGCATCAGCTTTGGAGCTCACAGACAAAGAATGTCATTGATGATTTGTCAAAGCAATAACACGTAAGTGTTTGGTCATTTAATCTTTGATAGATTATTCAATAGAAGACTGGATCAATTCCTAAATGAACAATCACCAACGATGGCTTTTCAATAATGGACACGAAATAATCGGTGGGAAATTTAGATGCCCCATGGTCGTGATCTTGGTGTTATTGATACTAAAAATGCGTTATTGATACTAGCAAAGCTCTCTGGAAAATTCTTGATATAGAATGTTTTTGAGGATGTTATAAATGCTTGATAGTGAATGTTTTCTCTCAAAACGTGTTTTGAGGGGGTTGGAGTTACCCAATCTCTTATGGCTCCACTGGAAAAACTATCCCATGCTTCCCTGCCTCCCCAGATTCCAATGAAAAATTTAAGAATTCTACGAGTATCCCATAGTGAATTAAAAACATTAAGGCGCATGGAAGGTGAACCACGGGTGAATATAAAATTGTTTTGTTGAAAGTTTATGTAGATGAGAATCATGATCTTTCTTATGGTTGAAACAAGTGAACATTTGGATTTTGTAGGCACCTATGCATTTGCCGGTATCTTTGGAGGATTTGCAAGTGGAGGGATGTGTGATGTTGAATAGCATGGGGGAGTTGGAGAAGGCTACATAGCTTAGATTTCTAGATGTGTCTAGATTCTACGAGTCAGAAGAGTGGTCAAGTATGGAAACATTGGTATCTTTGGAGGGGTTGTGGATGAAGGGTTGTGTGAAGCTCTAGAGCATGTCAGGATTGGTGCGGTTGATGAATAATTTCCACCTAAATGTTTCTGGGTGCTCCAAGTTTGAAGAGTTTCCAATTATGTAAGCATTGGTATCTTTGGAGGGGTTGTGGATGCAGAAGTGTGTGAAGCTGCAAAGCATACGGGGTTGGTGCAGGAGACAAAGCTTAGATACCTAAATGTTTATGGGTGCTCAAAGTTAGAAGAGCTTCCAAGTATGGAGACATGGGTATCTTTGGAGGAGTGGGCAGAGAGATGTGTAAAGCTACAGAGCATATGGGGGTTGGCACATAAGATAAAGATTAAAAACCCAATTATTTATTGGTGCTCTAAGTTAGAAGAGTTTCCAAGTATAGAGACATTGGTATCTTTGGAGGCATTGTGGGCAGAGGGATGTGTGAAGCTACAAAGCATACAGGGTTGGCACAAGCAACAAAGCTTAGATACGTGAATGTTTATGGGTTCTCTAACATAGAAGAGCTACCAAGTATGGAAACATTGATATCAGAAGAATAAAGCTGATGCCATGAGTATCTAGAAAGATGATCACAATAATGAAAAAAATAGTAGTAATATTGAACAATTATTTGTTCTAGTGGTCATGATAACAACTTTCAGGCATTCTTTAGTTGCATGTCATGCAAACTAAGAAGAGCCTTCGAACATAGAGATAAGCTGACCAACCAATGTAAGGCATGTTTCACATGTGACTTTGGATCGCTTCAATGGATTCCTTGGGTTGTCGATTGAGTTCGAGCTCGAGACTCAGAAGAGTTCCCAGAACAAAGTTTCTTACTCGTTTCTCCTCCCCTTTCTTCGTAATTTTAGTTGATACTAAATTTATTCATATCTTTAGTGAAATAAACAGAATGATATTGAATGGACTTCTTTGAGGATATATCTGAGTGTTGCACTTGACATGAGTTTCGTTGCTCATTTTCATTATCAATCGTGGTCATAATATTGCTCTCCCATTTATGTGTATATGGTCTGGTTTTCTCCTCTCTAGTAGAGTTGTTGTCTTGGCTGTAAAGTAAAACAAAGGAATATTGAGAGCAGGTTCACAAATCCCTACTCAAATAAATTATAACATATGCTTGTCAAAAATTGTGACCGATCGCAACACAAAACTTCTGTGGTATTCCTCCAATTTTTTATTATATTTTTCTAAACCCACACCTCTTAAAGCAAAGGAAAATTAATAAGCTCAAATTAGTGGAATCATCATACTTAACTTGCTTTCAAATTCATCTTATGTAATAAATGGGTTGTTTTTTACTGTCAATGAAGGAAGAACATCCTATGCTATTGGGTTGCGGTTTCGATTTGGACTCAGATATCTTTCTTGATTTTCAATGGATGGTTTGGTAGAATAGTATGAGCTTTCAAAGTTATAGTTATGTAAAGAGTTTCCTCACTGCGATCATCTGCAACAAGAAAACAAACCTTTTTTTCACTAAAAAAATTACATTTAAGCACCATTGAAGCTTGCAATTACTAACCAAACATTCACAAAGAAAATATTTTTTTTAGTAATGCTTATGTAGCTCGATTATGGGACTAATCCAACTTATCCATCCCAATATGAGGATTAATGCAAATAGGAGAAAAACCAAAATTAACTTAATATTGGGCTTCCATTTCTTCATGTCCATCATCATAGAGTGCCTTAATCGTCATGTTTTGGGAGAATCGCCAGTTATCTACATTGTTCCTTGGTGCTTTGGCCCTCCAACTTTAGATCGATAAGTCATTTGGACCAATGATTTTGATTTTCCGTGTGATTCGAATATTTTGGCTATGTCTTAAAGGTTTACGAACATGGTTCTAGTTATGAATATGTAGGGGAAGGCAATAAATTCAAGCAAAGGTGCACTTGCATGTTTAGATGTTAGAAATTTCAAATAGAAAATCATTTTTTGATTTCATGGAAGGTGCTAACTTGATAAGCACCTAGTTTTTTAATTCATGGAAGACGTTGACTAGATAACAGCGAGGAGAGATGTGCATTGACAATAGTGAAGGACATGTGCTTGAAGTAACTGTGAATCTGCTACTAGAGCAATACATAACAATAGATTCACCGTAGGCAGGGACTTAGCTGCTTTGTAGCTATTTTTCTTGTTATTTATAATCTTTCAAGTTTGCACTTTTCCAACAATGGATCAGTTTGTTGGATAATTCCTACTTTTTATTTGTTCATATTGTGCCTATATTGTGTTTGTCACTTGTCAATGTTGTCACACTAAATCTCGTTGGGTGAAATATGTGATGACTATAATAATGTGAGTTTACATATAAGTGAGATAATCGACGTGTTTCAGGTGTCATTAGGATGGATGAGGTTAAGTTGGTTGATATCAACCACGTTTATGTCAGTTGTGGGTGTTTTACTATTTGTTGGTTGGCATGTGGTATGATATGGGTGAAGAAAGTTCTCCCTCCATGTTTATATGTTCACCATTGCATTATAAATCAATGTTTGAGAAATATGAACTCTTGTTGAAGAAGCTCGCTCTCTTTGTGATCAAGAGATCGTGGAGTTAATCCTTTGTAGGATTAAAAGATTAGTGTTGTAGTGTATGGATTTTTCACTTGGTGCATCCTTACATTTAATGCTTGAAAACAACCATGAGTCCTACCATCTTCTCAAGATAGATTACTTGTGTTGGTAGTCTTTCCTTGGTTAGTCCCTTGCCGAGGCCTAGATGCATGTTATTGTGTTTTCACCATTTGATGTCTAGTGCATAAGCAAAGTCCCTTTGGGTTCTTTTCCTAGACCATTATTTGGCCTTGGTTATCCCTTTACTAGAGAAATTTTCAAGTTGAAAATGGGCCTCCTAAGAAAAAATATAAAATAATAGTGGAAATAATAAAATAATATTAGCATACCTCATCAAATTTTGGAGGAAAAAAAAAAGAAAACTACTTTTTCAACTTGTATTTTCAATTTATCTCCATGTAAATTCACTCAAATTTCGAACAGGATCACTCGTTGGATGGGGAATTCAATTCTGCATCCAACAAGTACCCACTTGACATACTTTTGATGGACCCCGCTCCCTGGAACTCAAAACAATAATAGTGTACAACAAGAATCACCAATAGGATTCCAGATGATGATGTCAACTACGGGGGATGAATCACCATTTTTGGGTAAAAAGGTAAAAAACTGAACAGGTAAAAAACTGTTTTTCCAACTCATATTTTCAATTTATCTCTCTATAAATTCACTCAAATTTCGAGCAGGATCGCTTGTTGGAAGGGGAATTCAATTTTGCATCCAAGGAGTACCCAGTCAACATACTTTCATGTCATCATCATGTTTTTTCATGAATTTCTTGTTTTCCAAGGAGTGAGGTCCATCAAAAGTATGTCGAGTGGGTACTCGTTGGATGCATAATTGAATTCCCCATTCAACGAGTGCTCATGCTCAAAATTTGAGTGAACTTATAGGGAGATAAGTTGAAAATATGAGTTGAAAAAAATAGTTTTTTCACCTTTTCACTTTTTTACCTTTTTACCCCAAAATGGTGATTCATCTCCCATGGTTGACATCATCATCTTGAATCCTATTGGTAATTTTTGTTGTACAATGTTATTGTTTTGAGACCCATTTTTTACTTTAAAATTTCTCTAATGTTTGGGTTATTCGAAGAAAACTACTATATCTACCTTGATTCAACCTCATTTATATTGTGGGAACACACAAGGGTGGATAGGATCAAAGATGATCTCCCACTTTCTTGCTCTATCTCTAGCATGCAATATGTATTTGTATAGGCCCCCCCACACACACGTGTGTGTGTCTATTGTGGACTAGTGGACCAAAGATCCTATTTTGAACAAAAACTTGAAGGATGCATAATTGGAGAGCCCAATTTTTTTTCAACGACTAATTGTCATACCTTAAATAACTTTGTAGTGTTTTTTGATCTATAAATAGTCCTCTATTTGCTTAATTATAGGTTCCCAAATCTCTCACAAGGGCCTCAATACTCTCTCTACTGGATTTTTTACTCGTCTCTCCACCTTTTTCTGAAGCACTTGGACTACTTGGATTTGTTGTCTCCATCACTCTCTCACAATAGAGACTTAGCCTCGTTGATTCCACATCACTCTCTCACAATAGAGACTTACCCTTGTTGATTTGCACATCTCGTTGGTTTGTTTCCTTCCTTTGGTTACCATGGTTGGTTTGGATCTAAATTTTTCCCCTATGGTTCCTCTTGGGTCCTTTCAATCCCTCTCCAAGAAGGATTACTAACACATCGATTACAAAGAAAAAATATCACATCTAAAGACCAACTGATTCGGATTTATGTGAATGAACTGAAATATCATATATAGAACCACATAAACAGATATATTACAAGGAGCATAGTGATACAATAAACTTATATTCAATCAAATGAATGAAATAGAACAGACTGTAAAATAAAAATAGCTAGAATGATGGTAGTTATATCTCTGAGAAGAGATGTGGTGGCTATGATCATTTGTGACAAGCTGATTACAAAAGGAGGTCAACGGGTTTTTTATCATAAGCATGAGGGAAAAAACTCTAAACATCCAAAAACCTAACCCTAGGAGATGACCCGTAAAAAGATTTGAGGGTCCCGAGGTGGTTAGTTGAGGTGGAAACTTCTTAAGGGCATAACGTTTGCATACGATCTTTGTTTAGGGTGCTCGATAGCTCGTTGAAAAGGACTAGTTGAGAAGAACACATTTTGGATTGCTACATCGCCAAAAAATCTTGTTTAAGGCCTTAAAATGGCCCTAAAAGTTTTGGGTCCAAAAAATCAGAAAAACAACCTGACTAAAAAAAATGTTTTGAGCTAGTGGAATATGTGACTGCCTCTTGATATCCATTTGGACCAATTCGCTAACCCGAAAACTCATAAAAACTGCCAAGCTAGAAAATTTGTTTTGAGCAAGTGGAATAAGTGGATAGCCACCGATACTCATATGGATCAATACTTCCCTCTTAAGAAGCAATGGTCTCCATTGCGTCGAGTCCCTTATCATATGTCGAACTGTGTGTTGAGTTGACCTCGTGATGAGGTAGTTGCTAAGGTGAAAATGATGTCTTTCTTTGATATCCCGATAGGGATGCAATTTCTATTGATGGATGCTTTGGACCCATTCAAAAATTTTGGTTTCCTTATTATCCTTGGTTTGAATCGGCCTGAATGATTTCTTTTTGGAGGAGCACCTTGAATGCGTGGCCTTGCACCATAGAGGTACATGGATAGGTGAGACAACAATGCCTTTGCGTTCTGCTTGTTTCTGCCGAGTAGAGGGACTCTGCCAGAGGTTGTGGAGGCCTCTATGAGCTGATGTTCACCTTCAAAGGCAATTAAGAAGAGGGAAAGTTTCCTAGTGCGGGAAATTATTTTCCTGCACTGCTTGGTTGAGGTCAAAGAGATTGTTGTAGGTGTAATTGTCTTTGGTATCTGATAGAGTTGTCCTCCCAAAGTGACAATGACATTACAAGGTCGTGACACATACATAGCATGACACTTCCACATATATGGTTGTCCTAAAAGAACATCACAAAATTCGAGTGGGGTGTTGAAATTTGTAACGAGGAAGGTCTTCTACATTGCTTGGTGTTTAGGCATGTAGAAAGGACCTAGGTGACTCTCCTAGACATTTACTTAATGTTATAAACTAAATGTGAGTATTTATTAAAGTGTGAGTGAAAATGATTTTATTCCATAAAAGTGTAATTTGTCTCACCCATGGAACGTGATGAGTCACTCAGGAAGGAAGAGATAAAGTCACTTGGGAGGTGAAGAGACAAAGTCAGTCTCACACTTAAAAGGAGAATTTCTGGGAGAGTTTAGACACAATTCCAAGAGAGTGGTTTGGAGAGTGGAGCACAAGTGTGAGAGACACAATTTTCAAGGGAGAAGAGAGAGAGATAAAGAAGACAGAGAGTATTTGCAGTAGTGTGGGAACGCCTTTCAAGGAGATAAAGGGCATGCAAATCAAGGCAAGAGTACTAGCATTTAATGCAGTTGTATTGTACAATTTTGTGAGGGTCGTACAACAATCATGTGGATAGAAATTGAGGCTATCACCTACATGAAGTCTGCACACATTACAATTTAGTCCATCACCTACAGGAAGTCTGCACATATTACAATTCAGTCCATCACCTATAGGAAGTCTGCACATATTACAATTCAGTCCATCACCTATAGGAAGTCTGCACACATCACAAGAATTGTTCGTACAACATTTACTGATGTGACTATCGTACAATGTATGAAATTCTGGTTCATAATTCAAGAAGCAGCTTGGGCATAGTTTCCAAGATAAGTTGATGTATTTAATGCTGGAAAATATCTTCTATAATGCCATCTTCTGTGGGCTCTAGAAATAATAAAATACTCTCTCTTGTGATTGGTTTTCCTCGTAGGGGGTTTTTCCAAGGTCATTAACCAAATTTCCTGTGTCAAAATGTTTATTACAGACTATTGTTCTTTGTTTATTTTGCTGCAAACTTTACTTAGTTACAATATATCAGCTTACAAAGACATGAAATTTATATTCATGTGATATGTGTTGGGTTTTATGACTATTGAAGACTATTATCAGAGTGTGTTAAGTGTTTGAATAGAGTGTAAGTTCATATTTTATCATGGGGCCACATCACACAGTACCTCGTCTTTGAAAGGTTTGATGTCGTATGGTAAATGACGTTAATAACTGACACATATACCTTGTCCTTGGCTTAGCCAACTAATGGCGTATGGTTGCGGGTGTGGTGTTGTTGGTCGCTCCAATCTCTTGATGACTTCTGTTGAGATCATGTTCTTTTGGCTGCTGTTTTTACAACAAATTGTAGGGAGATTTCCTTCACCCACATTTGTGAATGGAAGAGGCACTCGTCTACCTTCGACCCTTCTAGTTCCTCTAGTTGAATCTGTGTGGTAGTGATGGTGACATTGGGTTCTACATCAATGATCTACTTCCCCTTGTTTGCGATTGTGACGTCTGAATCGGAGTCGAAACCGAGATCTAATTCTAAAGCTTTGATCTCGTCCACCAATGACTGCTTTGAGTGACATTCATCAGTGTTGTGCCAGGGTATTTTGTTGAACTCGTACCACTTTCCGGTTTCCTATGCATAGATGAGATATATCATTTATGCATATATTTTTGTTTACTCACTCTCAATTTATTCAGAGGAATAATATGAAGATACAGAAACAAACTATATTTATCGTAAATATTCATTTAATGGGTTGTTTCACTAGGAGCTAGAGCATGAGTGTTTTGTATCCATTGAGAGAAAACAGGACGGCTCCTATGAGTGGACCCCCTACTTCCACACAATCCACCCCTCCATAACCCTTGTGAATTACATCTTTTCTTTTTAGATTTAATAGAAGCCTAAAGAATTGAATATGGTACCAAATAATCATATGTAAAGAATAGGCTCGATCCTATTATGTTCTTCACCTTCCCATTACCCTTCTTGGACAGGTTTTCTTGAGGTTGGTGATCCTTGCGTTGTCCTTTGTTTTGTGACTCTGGGATTCCTTTTCCATGCTTCTGTTGCGACAAGTTTTCTGGCCCAAAATATCTCTTATTCTTTTGTTGAAATTTATGCTCTTTTTGACAACATACTGATAAGTGGCCCCCAGTGAAGTAATGCTTAGGAATTCCATATTTGTTTGGATGTATGGATGCAGGCCACTGTGATGTTTTAGAAGCAGATGCCACTCAAAGTCTTTGATACCCAGCTTTGTGCACAAGGTATGAAATTTGTTGGTGCACTCCTTCACTGCTTGGTCCTTCTCTTGATGCAGAATGGTCCATTTTGTGTATTGGTCGTCATAGTTTCTCACAGGTTATTATTGTTCATTAACGACATCTATAAAAAAGGCCCGATTGGGATTGAACTCAAACATTTTAGACTCATTTGTTAATCTTTTCTCACAATAATTTTTCCACCAATTTTTGATATGGGGGGATAGCCTTGAGGAGCGCAAAGGTGATCATTTACCTGTCGAAAAAATTGTGGACGGAGAAATACCCTTATAGAAAACTCAACCACTTATCTAGGAAATCAACATTGATATAGCCTTCAAATAAAAGAATATTAAAGTTAACTTGTACCTTGAAGGGTGTGTCTCATCCAAAGTGATTCCTTTATTATCCCTCTGTTGTTATTGGCATTCGTTGAAGGATTTGGGAGAAATTGTCCATCATCTCATTCATTTTATGCATGAGGGATTCCTCGAGAAACAACTTGATAGGATCTCATGCTTTGTCTTATCTCTTTTACTCGGCCATGGGAGGAGGTTTAGGCCGCCAAGAGCGGTCTTTCTGAAGTTCAACTAGTTCAAGACACAACTGTCTATATCTTGACCTCGTCAAGGGCATGCAAAGAGAAATAAAGAAATAACATCCTGCTCTAATACCACTAATCAGATTTATGTGAGAACGAAATTAAAGAGCATATATAGAACCATAGACACAAATATATTGCAAGGAAAGTAGTGATACAATAAAATCAGATTATATTAAATGAATGAAACAAAACAAACTGTAAAATAAAAGCAACTAGAATGGTGGTAGCTATATCTTGATAAGATATGTGGTGGCTAAGTTCATTCGTGACAAGTTGATTTCAACAGGAGGTTGAAATTCCTTTTTATCATAGGCATGAGGGAAAAAAATTTAAACATCCAAAAACCTAACCCTAGGAGTGTTGGAATATACAATGTAGAACACAACAAGAACACTAAGAAGGGGGTGGGGGTAATCAGTGTTCCACACTTTTAGTTTTATTCTCTTTTCAATTCCAACTTCATTACTTTAGCTTATAACCACTCCAACTTATGTTTATCTTATCTTTAAAACACAAATGCTTAATGCAACATAAACAAGAGAATCCAAACACATGAACACCAATATTTACGTTGAGACCACCACAAAATGTTTTGCTTATACAAGATTGCATTCAATGAAAAGTGTTTCATCGCCATTAAATGTTCCAGCTACAATTGGAGAGAGGCTACAACCTCTTGAGTTTATCAACTACTACTGATAGGATGCTACAACACCCTGATGTCTTCCAACTACAACTGCTAAGAGGCTACAACCTCTTAAATTTATCATCTACCACTAATAGGATGCTAGAACACCATATATGTTAGCTCCGACTGAATAATTTCAATTCTCAACTCTTCTCCACACTGCCACCCTTAAAAATGATGATAACAATTTCACAAGGAATACTTCTCTTACTTCTATCACCGATCTTCTTTATATTGCTCACAATCTACTCTTTACTTATCATCTCAACAATAACCCTTAGTTTCCTAGGTACTGTTTAGGGAAATAAATCCCCAACAACTCTTGGATTCAATTGTTGCAGAGCAAAGACATAGACAAACCCTAATCTTGCAAATAAGCAAAATACTTTCTTCTTTTCAACAAACAATTGGCATACCCATCATTAAGTGTCACATCCCCTCCCATCAATCCAACTCAATGAAGGGAACATGACTAGTAATTTGGGCCATTTCTACTTCTCATCCCCATTCATCATTAGCAGATTCATGTAAGCAAAAACACATGTGTGCAGATGTATAATTCAAATAAACACAATGGAAGTAAAATCTACTACACACATCTAGCATGCATTCAACATATTCATAACAATCATCAAATAAAATCATTGTGAGATTAAAATATGAGAGAATACTTAACTTTGAAATGATGATGTCCCAAGCAACCGACTATGCAACTGCCCCATTCCACCCAACCATAGGCCAGTTGTGCCCATCAATCTCTCAACACAACTGCCACCCCCGAGCTGGGCATGATTTCAACAAGGAAAGGGAACCTACAACTTATGCATATCCAAATGAACACCACGTCTCAAGCAGTCCAGTCCAAAGTTGGTTTATTAGGTTGTTAAGGCAGTAGAAAGAAGGAATTACTAAGCTAGTGAGCTCAACCACAGAGCCATTGGAAACTCTCCAAGATTTAGCTAGCATGGCCCGCACAATACCTACACACCCAACACAAGGAAGTATCCCCTTCACTGCTCCACAGTCCCTCAGGCCATACCTTCCCTTCTAGTGCTCTTCAAGGTGTGCATAGAAAGGTATCCAAATCCCTATCATCCTCGGGAGGTTGCACTCTTCACTAGGTTAAACAAGTCAATTTTGAATCTTTCTCTACTCTTGGTTGTTTACACACACAAGTTCAAGCTAAAACAAGGGATACACATAACTCAAACCATAGTATTATGTCCCCACACACAATAAACACAAATGTTGGCATGGAAAAACGTTTTTAACTGTGGGATGCACAAAACAAGATGTCCATGGGTTTCCCAAATCGTGGCACCCCAAAAATGAGTTATGAGAGGGGAAATCGACCTCTGGGGAACAAAATTGAGTTTCCAACAGGTCTAGAGGTATTCAAAGGGAAAAAAACAACCTCTATGGACCCCCAAATCAAATTTCTCTTCCTCCTAGTCATTCTGCAACACAAAAAACGTCTTCCCATCTAGAAAAATGAAGGGAAACTTAGGAAAAACGTTAGGGAAAACACCCAACAAGCCTAGAACTCATGAGAGAGCAAAAAAGGACCCATGAAGAGAAACACGTTTTAAAAAAATTATGGCTTCCCCATACACGAAATTTGGGACAGCTATACTCTCCATTTCCCAAAACAATAACTACTTCAACCACCTCTTGGAAGAAATAAATGATTGGGTGCAAAAGTCAAGATGGGTAGTTGATGGTTCATGGGTTCTCTTATTGACACTTGGATTGACACTATTGGATTAAGTGGTTTGAATATTTACCTCCCTATTCCTTGCAAAATTCATGCCCACATACTCTTGTTGCATTACATAGCTAGTTGTGGGTATTAAAATACATATTTACATGATATTTGTAATCTCCATTGTGCTATGCTAGTACACGATCCACATGCATGATTTTTTTTAATTTCCGATATGTAAACAACAAATCAATGGCGGGGCCTTGGCCTTGAGCTCCTCACCAAGATTTTATAACAATATTACATCATTTACATGTTAAATGCAACGGGGTCAAAATCAGGGTGTTACATTAAGGGTACATGCCTGGTTCCAAGCATTTGAAGTAGAATCCTTTGGTCTTGAGCTTTGCTCATTTGAACCTCTTGCTGCAATTCCTGAAATGAAAACAAATGAAAGTGAAAGCATCATAATAACCAAAAATATTATAAAAGAAACTTGCATAATTATAGATTTCCAATTCAATAACAATGATCATCCACATAAACTAACATGCATATAAAGATCATGTATTGGACTGGAAAAAGAGTTTGTTTATATACTGAAAATGACAACAAAGTACATAGAACAAGTAAACCTGATCATATTGATGTTCTAAAATTGAGTTCCAGGTTCTTCCTCCCAGGCCACTTCAGCACTCCAATCTCAACTCAAAGTCTTTTCACACAAAGTATGCTCAATAAATTTGAGAATTCTCTAGCATGATAAGCTTATGGTGAAAATAATGGAAAACTAGGGTTCCATATAGCAAAAGAAGGCCGTTGCAGACTTAAGGAAAAGAGTTGTGCAAATTGATAACATAGAGGGTTTCTTCTCCAAGAACAATCTCACCAAAACGTGGGCAAGGGCATTGTATATTATGTAACCTCCAAATTCTTCTCACCTATGCTCTTTTATACTTTTGAGGAGAGCAGTTAGGAGTTAGGAGAAGTTATTCATGGGATTTGGTAGTTTGGGGAATGGTCTTGAACCAAAACAAACCCGTGAAATAAATTTATCAATTATTTTTTATTTTTTATCCTCTTGTGGAGACATACATGGGCTAGACATAGTTAGGTCGTCTAGACACAGTTTAGGTCGCGTATACACAGGCTAGCCAAGGATAGGTCACGTATTTGTTGAGAAATGAGTTTTTTTAGAAGGATTTCTCAAGATAACAATTTGTCCACAATGGCACAAGGGAAAAAAGATGTATGCAACCCGAAACAAGGATAAGATCAACCACTATAACATCTTGGGATAAACTGTGGCAAAATACATTATAATAGATTTCCCCTACTGTGTGAGGTCAGAGGGCCATACGATGGTCGAAATACATTACAAACTTTCCATAATGAGTGCTTGAAGTAACTCAGAAAAAATTGTGCAGTTGTCAGCCATAGGCGGTAACAACAATCGACTAAGTCAGAAATTTTTTCTCGAGGCAAGCATACCCATTCTTAGGAGTAACAAAAGCATGGCCGCAAATCAAGTATATATCGGATCCATAAATATATAGAGAAAAAGTGATCATGGCCACGTGGATACAGAGTGGATCCATGTCATTGATTGACCATAGCCAAAAGGATACAAAGTGGATCTATGTCTCAAAATCGGATGAAGATATTTGTATATGTGCAGAACTGAACAGATCAATCTCCATATGAATCAGTGCCAGAATAATGATAATGGCAATCCAACGCAACTCGAATCAT
This sequence comes from Larix kaempferi, assembly GCA_027924585.1. NCBI lineage: Eukaryota > Viridiplantae > Streptophyta > Pinopsida > Pinales > Pinaceae > Larix > Larix kaempferi. The sequence continues at coordinate 66,367,079 of BSBM01000361.1, read as the reverse complement.
AGTGCAAAATATGTGACACTATAACAGGATTCGAGGTCTTCAAAGCAACCAACACAAGTGCATGTCTAAACTATGTGAATAGATGTCTTGGGGTCGAACATAGTAAGACATCGTTTGATTACTGCTCATTAATGTATACCGTTAACTAATGCGATCCAACTCACCAATAATGAAAATGAGAGGAAAGGTACCAAGTATAGTCTAACAAGTGTGAATAGATTATTTGATGTCGAACACTAGTAGACTCTACTGATCATGAGACATTGATGTATTCTCACTATCAATAATGAGGATACTTTCCACTAAGGACTGCAACTTCCAAAGTACTAATAAAACTCTAGATTATTGTCCCAGAATAAATGTGTTGAAGTCGATGGGAAGCAATCCACTGGAAAGAGGGCATTAAGTCATCCCCCATCATCCAACACGAGGGTATAGCAGGAGGCCAAAGATTTGATGGAGCAACTGATGATTGTGATACTTACTTGACACAGGAAGGTTGACATAGTAAATTCAATAGAGTTCTAAAAATGGCCGACTTGGGTTAAATACTTCCTTTGAACAACAACACGACACAAAGGTGACTAAGGAAACATATACTGAAAAGAGAACATAATACTTGTCAATGATGTATGAGACATCAAATACAACTCCATAGTGGTTGGAAAATTAACCAATTGGGGTATAGAATGCATATACGAATTCAACTTCCTAAGTCATATTATAACCCAATTGCAGAGGAAAGACTCGTGACAATGTGCTATGTTCAAAAGGTGATGCAACTTGCTGCCATATAAAGATTTGAACAAAACTTTTTCCCATCCGTCTTTTTAGAATATTTGATTTTTTTTGTCTTTTTCATATATTAGAAAAGGCTGAAAAGAAATTAAAAAATGTTATGGTACATGGGAAGAAACGAGTATCAAGATAAGCCAACCAGTTCCAAGATATGGATCATGAGCTAGATAAAGACACTCACGAAATTCAACCCAAACATTTTCAATATTTCAAGGAGTTTGAAAACTTGTAAAGAAACCTCCATAAATACTATCCCGTAAATTTTTACCGAGCCAAGGCTAGTTAATTCTCGCTTAGGTTTTCAATTTTAGAGAGTCTGAAAAATTAAAAGAAAACTCCACAAAGTTTTTTTTTCGTGAAGTTAGTCTCCCTTGCCCCCCCCCAAAATAAAAGTAGACAATGAGAGAACTCTTTTGACCATATAGACCAGAGTATTATTTTTTCGCGAATAATCCAAATGGTCCGGAAATGGGTTAAACTTATATCGTGTTGATGAACCGTCAAATTGTTTTACGTGTGTGAAAAGGACAATCATACTTGGAAATATTTTCAATTGAGTCTAAAAAGAGCTTAAAGGAAACTCCGACGGGAGTCCGCCTATGGGAAATAGCCAACAAAAAGATGAGAAGAAAAATGCAGTTCCAACACAAAGTCAGACAACACTACAATGGGGACTCTCAGATCCTGAAAAATAATGCGCCATGAGCATCAATGGAAAACATGATCAAATATAGGATGCTCATGGGGAAGGTAGGATTTAAATGCGATATTACGACAATTAATTTGGAAGGAATGGTGTTGTCGCAATTTCACAAGAATAATCCAAAAGTGTCCTAAAACTATAGGATAAATGCAAAAATGCAAAGATAGGTGAAAACCCACCCTATATGATGTGTTAAAGGACATATACCTGCCATAGTAGATTCCATTCCCGATAAAATAAATCACTTCCTTGAGAAAATGTGCCAAAAATCCCTTTCCAAAAGATTCAGTTAGTTCAAATTTAAAACAATAATAATAAAAATAGTAACTATAGGAAAGTGGGTAATTATCAAAAGTAATAAAATTGGATTAAAAATGAAAATTACCATTTCAATTGTGTAAATTTGAAATTTGGGAGATCTTGGAGTAGAAAATACCTTGATCTTCAAGAGCATATTTTGGGAGCTATGGACAACCAAATTCTGTTTGTTTAGTGATTGGTAAGAGTGCATGCTTTGCTCTTTCATTTCACTATACTTTTGTTAAGTTTTTTGTTCAATTTTTATTGTTTTGGAGAGGCCCTAATTATTTGTGGTGGCATACACTAGCTACTTTTTATCGGGTCGCATATGTACGTTGAATAGGCGATTGTTAGAACTGTAGCTCATGTATACATCCGTGAGCATGGATTTTGGAAACTTTGTCCATTAAAACTTGAATTTTTTTATTGTAGGATGGTTATTGAATGGAGGGAGCATGAGTATGAAGCTCAAGACAGTGTTGTACTTGCAAATTATGCGACCATGTAATCCCTCCGGCAATATGGGCTCAAAAAATTCTTTGAAGTGAGGAACATGACGGCACAAAACCAGCTCTTACAACTATTGATTAGATTATGGGACCCAAATGAGGAATCATTTATTATTGATGGACAACCTCTAAAAATAGAGGTTGGTGACATCTACTTTCTCACCAGGTTATCTCATCGAGGAGAGTTACCAAGCTTCAAAGCTCGCAGTGTTGGTGGTATGACCATCGACGAGTATATCGTTGTGTACTGCATAGAAGGGACTCAAAATATTGATATGTAGATACTGATAAAAGACATTAGGAGATGACTCAGCTAAGCCATTACCCTGTGGGTAATATGATGTGGAATGGCCCAAAATAATGTTGTAATCTTCACAGAATTGTACCATTTTAGCAGATTGAAAGGCTTGGGCATTATAAGTAATAATATTTCTGGGGCAGCCAAATCTAGCCAATATATTTTCTTAAAGTAATTTTATTATGACAGAATCTATAGCTGACCTTGTGGGGATTGCCTCTATCCATTTAGTGAAGTAGGATGGTAAAGATCATAAATGTTTCAATTTGGCATGTGTAGCTCTCGATTTGATCTATCCAAAAAGGGTATAGTAAAGATGTATCTAGTTAGTTTGCTGCTCCACCCACCACCCGATATAAATGAAAGTAGGCCTCAAAATCATTGTTTCAACCATTGGGAGGATTGCAGAATCGACATCCGAACACAAAACTTCATGGGTCCATATGTTCTATGCAGTGCATTGTCTTGAGCCTTTGGTCTTTGACTAGTGCACTTGTTTATTGGGATGTGTGAAATCCCAATTATTGACATGTAAAAAGGGGAAGTTGAATACCTTCGGATATGGCAGCCTTATCTGTAGCTTCTTCTTTGAGAGGGTACTTGTTACTAGTCCGCGGGTATATATAGAGCCACATATCCTTTATGAGCTTGCTATGACTAGATGGACATGTTTGATATTACGACTTTGAGGTGGGCGAGTTCCTAGCCCATTCGATGATGACTTATTTGCTTGGTGGGAGAGCCAAGTGAAGGGAATCTAAGATAATCCATACCATGGGATTGATTTCAGCAAGGATGTGGATACGGTCGTACCCCCAAGAAGCACACTTTGAGCAATTGGAAAGTCTCTCTTTTTATCATTTTAGTGTTTATTTAATTTTTATGTTTTCTTTTTATTAAAGAGAAATAAAAACATATTTTTTTAAAGTGAAGACTAAATATGATTATGCAATCTACTTTACAGATATAGAACCTGCTCGTCTCGAGGGATTCCCTCTCTATCACCATAGGACTTGGGAGGGGGGTCTGTTGATGTTGTAGTGACACTAGAGAGAGCCAGGATGAACCTGACTCAACTGACTATTGGTATTCCAGAGACCAAAGTCGATGATTTACCACAGGTGGTGCAGAGGAAGCTTGCAAGAGTACCCATAGGTTGGGTTAAGATATTCGAGAGAGCAACTACTACTTTTATGTACTACCTAGAGGACAAGGTGTAGGTGCCCCCTCGGCGTATTACTAGATTGTACAGTATGAGGCTTGTAGCACCTATTTTTTGGACAAGATCAAACTCACTATTTTGATGTTATGTAATCTTTATGAGACTTTATATATGTGTGTGTGTGTGTGTGTGTGTGGTTTTTTGCCTTGATTTACATGTTTATATACAAAATTGTATTTACAATGATGTGTTTTCTTATGTTATTGATGATGTAAATGCCAATCTAAAATGTAATTAGCATATGAGTAAGCTAGTATATTGTGTCTTCTTGAAATGTGAATGTAAAATAAAGATGCAAAACGATTTGGAGTAAAAACTGTGCAAGAGAGATGCATCAATGCTCTATAATCCAAAATGGTAGAATTACAATACAATATTGTCACAATGAGTGAGTAATTCAAATTAGACAAGGAGGTCATTCAAATATACTGCATGGCATAGCTTGTCTCCAACTAGGAGTCCTCGTCATCAATCAGTGGTGGTCATCAATGCACAAGTCACTGTCAGACAGGTGTCAAACTGAGTGTAATAAGTGTAACTGATGGTAAGTGGCACTAATGTAGGGATGGAGGCTTAGTGGAGGGCGCATGAGGAGTTAAATGGACTCAGAATGGGTAGTTAAGGATCATCGGAGGTCAATCGGAGTGGTAACAACAGTTAGGAGTCAGTCTAGCCTCAAATCAAGGAAGGACAACTAACTAACTAAGTGAAACTGACTGGTAGGTGAGAAAAGGAGCCCTTCTGCAATGGAAGGTGAGAAGTGGGTGCCTCCTTGAATAGGAGGGATAAATCTAAGTGGAAAGTAGCTCCCAAGTGCTGGAAGACTAGGGACTAGGTGTTGGAGGCATCAAACTGGTGACTGAGCAGCATGCGGGTGCATGCAATGCATGCATGCATGCAAAGTACATAACTGAATGATGATATATCCTAACACCCCCCCTCAAGCTATACTAGGATGTAAAAAATAAAATGCAGGGCCCTGGTTACTGAGACCAAAGGTCACCCCAATACAATAATCCAAAAAATGTTGAAAATAAGCTAAGTGAGGAAAGAGGGAAAACCTAGTGGGAAGAGAGCCCCCCCTCAAGCTAAACATAAAAATGGATCTAATCTGTCTCCACCATGATGGAACTCACCCCCAAAAGTGAATTGAGGTAAGAGAATTTCTTCTCAGTGAAGCTTGTGGTGAAGATGTCTGCAATTTGCTCATCAATAGAGCAATATTGTAGAATGATAGTGCGATCATGCACTAACTCTTGGATGTAGTGCATATGAATCTCAATTTGCTTGGTCCGCTGCCTCTGAAATGGATCGGTGGAGATCTTAATAGCACTTTTATTGTCACAAAATAGGACAGTCGAAGTAGTGCTACCAAAATCAAACTCGGAAAGAATACCCTGCAACCAAACTACTTGAATGCAGGCATTGATTGCCCCTCGATACTCTGCCTATGTTGAAGAAAGTGCAATGGCTGCCTGCTTTTTGCTTGACTAGAAAATAGGTCCATGGCCAATCATGAAAACATATCCAGAAGTGGAATTCCGATCTATGCTATCACCCGCCCAATCTAAATCAGTAAAACCAATGAAATCTAGCTCAAAATCTACAGCATAATGTATGCCAAAATGTCTCGTACCTTGCGCATACTGCAAGATCCGCTTGGCTTCCCGCCAATGAAGCTCATGGGGCTTCTTCATATAACTTGATACAACACTCACGTCATAAGATATATCAGGCCTTGAGTGTGTCAAGTAGAGTAGTGAACCAATCAACTGTCGATACATAGTGCAATCTGCAAGTGGTGTAGAATTTCCCTCTTTAAGACTGATTCCTGAGAGGAATGGAAACGGAGCAGCCTTACATTCTTCCATATTAAAATTTAATAGCAGGTATTTAGCATACTTTTTTTGAGATAATGTGATCCCATCAAAATTTTGAGCTATCTCCAAGCCCAAAAATTGCTTAAGCAAACCCAAATCGCTCATATCAAAAGCTAGATTTAAAGCGGTTTTCAGCTTGTTAATTGTAAGGAGAGTGCTACCTGTAATGAGAAGATCATCAACATATAAAAAAAAAATCAGAAAATTACCTTTAACTTGCTATAGGTACACATTCGTATTAGATTTGCATCTTTTGAAATTCTGAAAAAGAAGGAAGGAGTCCATCTTTGCGTACCAAGCTCTTGGGGCCTGTTTCAATCCATACAAAGATTTCTTCAACCTGCAAACTAATGATGGATCTAATATGTATCCTTCTATCTGCTTCATATATACTTCTTCATCAAGGTCTCCATGTAGAAAAGCACTCTTCACATCCATATGGTGCACTTCCCAATGCTTGGATGCGGAAATGGCCAAAACTAGGCTGATGGAATCCATCTTTGCAACCGGTGCAAAATTCTCAGTGTAGTCCACTCCATAGACTTGGGAGAAACCTTTTGCCACCAGAATAGCTTTGTATTTGCTGATAGAACCATTAGCAGCAACATTCATTTGGTAGATACACTTGCATTGAACTAATTTTCTTCCTGGTGGAAGAGAAACTAGCTCCCATGTATTGTTCTTTTGAAGAGAACTATACTCTTCATCCATGGCGGTTTTCCATTGTGGATCTCGGTGGGCATGGTAGTATGTTTTGGGATTTGAACCAATCATAAAATAACATTTATCAAATAATAATGGATCAGAAAATAAAAGAGCTATACCTGCTCTTTGAAAGTATGCTCTTGTTCTCCTTGGATCAGCAGGATTTCCAATGTTTGGAGCAGCAGATTGTAGAGTGTTTTGGGCCCACTTTGGTAACTGAGGAGGATCATTGTGGTCTGATTCCGAACCTGATATGTCATGGCCATAAAAGTATGATAAAATATTAGAGATATCATATCCAATTCTTTCTTCATATTCTCTCGAATCTTCATCTTGTGGAGACTGCGGATCGACAATGTTTTCCTCGACTAGTTTTAGATCTGGCAGCGATTCTTCAAACTTCACACTTCGCTCTATGAATATATTTTTGGATCTGATATTCATGAGTTTATATGATTTTGATTCTTCCCCATATCCTATTAGGATACATTCAATACTTTGTGGATCCAAATCTTTTCTCTTATCAGAAGGAATTCTAGCCCATGCAGTGGAGCCAAAAACCCTCAAATTGGACACATCCGGTTTGCAACCAGTGAATGCTTCGAAAGGAGTTTTACCTTTCACGGATGAATGTGGAACTTGGTTCTGAATGTATTCAGAAAAATTCATGGCTTTAGCCCAAATATTTGCAGCCAAACCTTTTTACTCAAGCATACATGTAGCCATCTCTTTCAGTGACCGATTCTTCCTTTCCGCTACACCGTTCTGTTGGGGTGTGTAGGGAACTGTATGTTGGATCTAAATTTCGCTTTCAGCACAAATTTGCAGCAACTCAGTCTTGATATATTCTCTGCCATTATCAGATCTAAGAGCTTTGATCTTTCTCTCAGTGGCGGTCTCAACAGAAGCCTTAAAATCCTTGAATTTTCTAAGCACTTCTGACTTGTTTTTGAGAAAAAATACCCAAGTAAAGCGGGAGAATTCATCGATGAATGTAAAAACATAAATTGAACCATTCATTGAAATATTGGGCAGTGGACCACTGATATCAGAATGTATGAGACCCAAAATAGTAGAAGCTTTGCTAGCTTTGCCGTGGTCGAACTTGTGCTTGGGGTGCTTCCCAACAATGCAACCGGGGAACATTCCCTTCGAGGAACGGAGTTGCGGAAGACCATCAACCATGGATTTATGTTGTAACAGCAGAAAATACTTGTAATTAAGGTGTCCAAACCTTTCATGCCAAATCCTACTAACCTCGTTTCCATGAGTGAGGAGAGCAGTGGGCTTTTCAAGCAGCACAAAGTGAGAAAACTCATAGTATTTTGCAGTGTGGTTTATCTTTCCGACTGCAATAAGTCTTCCATTTTCAATATCATAAATTTAAACTTTGTTAGGGCTGAATGTCACTTGCTTCGGTTCACCGGTGTGTGTCATTTGATACACATAAAGTAGATTTGAAGCCAAGGAAGGCACATAAAGAACATTATGAAAACTTCCATGCTCTAAATGGATGGTACCTTTACCCTTTGAAGAAATTTTTGAGTCATCTCCCAAATGGATGGGGATGGAACTGCTTGGATCAAATGAAGAGAAGGAGTCAATATTTGCAGCCATATGATTCGAGGCATTCGAATCTATCAGTAGAGTGGTGGGTTTCGAAACAGTTGCCATGAGTGCTTGACCTCTTTCATGATCATCATTTCTATCCTTCTTCCGTGCACCGTTGAGAAGAGTTATGTTATTATTTTCCAAGAGAAGGGCCATTTGATCTATTGTCTTCTTCATGCATGAAATTTCAAGATGAAAGCCACAGTTGCAATAAGTACATTTAGATTTTTCTTTACTCTTTTGCTTGTTCCTGGAACCGGATGGTGCATCCGATTGCTTGCTTTTCTCTCTTTGCTTGGTAGGTTCAAATTTGGGCTTCTCCTTCTTTTTCTTTCCTTTGCCATTCGAATTCTTGGATCCTTGAACAAATAGGGATGAATCTTTGGAGCTTATGCACCCCATTTGAATCAACTTGTCATGCTTTTTGGTAACGGATTCAATGAAGGCAATCAAGGTAGGAATATTCCAATTCGGGGTAGTTAGCCGACCGTACTTGAAAGTAGATACAAATACCGAGACATATTTACCAAGTTTTGAAATAATGGAGATGATCAATTTCTTATCCTCTTTGATAAATCCACGGTTCTTCAACTATAAGGAAAAATGCTTTAATCTTGTGAAAAAATCATTGATGGTCTCGAAATTTTCAGGATTCAATGCAATCAATTCATTTTCCAATTGAAAAAACTGCATGTCATCTTGCTTCCCGAAAAGCTTCTCGAGTTGCTCCCATACTGCCTTTGGAGTAGTCAATCCACTGAGGTGAAAGTGAAGATCCTTGGAAATATTGAGGCAAAGAAGACCATATGCTTCATCCAACTTGTTGAAGTGCTTTGATTTTTCAATGAGTGTATTGGGCTCAACTTCGAGGCCCATGGTGACTTTGTAGTACCCTCTTGAGTGCAACATAATCTCCATGTCATTCTTCCATTCAAAATAATTGAAAGGAGTGAGTAGCTTAGAAGAAGAAGCATCCATCTCAAAGATAGCGAATGCACTTGATGGAGATGATAAACCTGCAAATCACAATCAAAACAAGAACAGTAAGGTCGAACAATCCACCCTTTTAGAGTTCCATCATACCTAGGATTGGAGATCAATCAAGCTTGAATAGATCCGATGTATCAAATCTAGGAATTATGTGGAAAAATCAAGCTTCTGGAGTGGATTGGAGTGTATTTTCTGCTTTGCATGCACATGAGCGAATGCACATGAGATTTTGCATGCCAAACTTTCAGTAATTTTGAGCAAATTCACTCAATTCTTCATGTGGAACACTTGTAGAAGAGATATCTTGTCCCTGCAATGGATCTGATACCATGTAAAGTTAGTCACAACATATCTATTGAACAAGAATATCAATCACAAAGATGTAAAACAATTTGGAGTAAAAACTGTGCAAGAGAGATGCATCAGTGCTCTATAATCTAGAATGGTAGAATTACAATACAATACTGTCACAATGAGTGAGAAATTTGAATTAGCCAAGGAGGTCATTCAAATATATTGCATGGCATAGCTTGGCTCCAACTAGGAGTCCTCATCATCAATCAGTGTTGGTCATCAATGCACAAGTCACTGTCAGATAGGTGTCAAACTGAGTCTAAATGAGTGTAATAAGTGTAACTGATGGTAAGTGGCACTAATGTAGGGATGGAGGCTCAATGGAGGGCACATGAGGATTGAACTGAACTCAGAATAGGTATTCAAGGCTCATCGGAGGTCAATCGGAGTGGTAACAACAGTTAGGAGTCAGTCTATCCTCAAATCAAGGAAGAAAAACTAATTAATTGAAGTGAAACTGACTGGTAGGTGAGAAAAGGCGCCCTTCTGGAGTGGAAGGTGAGAAGTGGGTGCCTCCTTGACTAAGAGGGATAAATATGAGTGGAAAGTAGCTCCCGAGTGCTGGAAGACTAGGGACTAGGTGTTGAAGGCATCAAACTGGTGATTGGGCAGCATGCAGGTGCATGCAATGCATGCAGAATGCATGCATGCAAAGTACATAACTGAATGATGAGATATCCCAACATTTCCTTCGTAATCTGCTAACTCATAAGCCCCTTTTTTCTCAGACATGTGTTACGATATATGGGCCAAGCAACCTAGTATTAAATTTCCATGCCCCCAAAGGTTTGTTATCCTGGTTGTAGACTAAGACAAGGTCACCTTCGGAAAATACCCTAGTTCGGATAGATTTATCATATTGGATTTTGACCCTTTTCTTGTGTACCTCATTTGTTGTGGACGCATCTCGACATTGCTCATCGAGATGATCCAAGTGAATCAATCGTTCTTCCAAAGCATATGTTTTGGGTAGGAGCTGTACTGCTAACTTTAACGAAGGTAATCCACATTCAATCGGATTAACTGCTTCCACTCCATAGACGATTTAGAAGGGAGAAAACCATGTAGCAGTTTAACCATGGTTCGATAAGCCCATAAAGTAGGATACAACATGATGTGCCAGTTAGTCTTACTAGCATTGACAGTTCATTAGAGGATGGTATTGACTGTTTTGTTACTGCTTCGACTTGACCATTTTCCTATGGGTAGTGTGAGATTTTGTGAAATTTGCACAAATATCTAGAGACAAAGATAAAATTCACACCAAGTCTAATAGAGATCAAAAGAATTGAACAGGAAAAATAGAGAAGAATTGTGTTACAACACAAGAGAATGAAGAACAATTGGAAAAGCTTCCATTACCTTTATTATTCAGTAAAATGTGTACATAAATAATACATCTCTAAAGGATAAATTTGTGATCCCAAAGAGGCAGTTGGAATCCACACATTGAAACCATCTCCTGATAAGGTCTAGTGGACACCGATGATGAATGACTAGTCAACTGGGGTGGAATGGCACATCACTGAGTTATTGGGGATAGAAATTAAGGGATGAGACTCCAAGGAGGCACAATACTGACTTGTAGTGGTCAAAATAGGTGCTCCTACACTCATTAGTAGTGAAACTAGGTGTAACAGTTAGTTAACTAAGTAATCAAGGGGACAAGGTACCCTAAATCATGGAACTAACTGTATGGAATCCTAAAACCATGCATGAGGGATCATTTGGACTTTAGTGATGTAAATGAGATGCTATAAGTTGATAAGAGGGCTAATGATGACCAAAGTTAAGCTCTAGGGGGGCTAAATTAAGGACTAGGTACTAGGAGACTCAACTACCAATGCATGGATGCATGGAGTGTTGCATGGAATGCATGCATGCATGCAAAACCAAGATGATATGGTTAGAATATTCCAACAGCCCCCTTAAGCCTGACTATGTGAGGAAATATTAGAAATAGGGCCTTCCTAATTGAGACCAAAGGTCACCCTTTACAAATTTATTAGTCCATTTAAGTGAGGAAAGAGGGAAAACCTTGTGGGAACAAAACCCCCCCTCAAGATGGACATGAAGCACACCAAAAAAATTAATTAATTTATCCAAACTCAACTAGGTATGATGCTTGATCTTATGTCTGGAGGTATCTTCCTCTTGGGAAGAAGTGGATCATGCTCCAAAAACATGTGCTTGTATTCTCCTTCAGTGGATGCAAGCGAATCTAGAAGCTCTCTGAACTTTCTCTTCATACCAAACATGGTGAGAACAAATCCAAAAATATGAAGATCATCGTGGAACTTGAAATTCGAACCAACTAAGGTAGGATCAAATCTAGGAATGTGTAGATGGTTCTTTGATATCTCCTTTGAACCAACATAGGTGATATCAGAACCAAATGAACCATGACATGATGGTGGTGGCTTGGACTTCAAATCAACTCCAAGTGGGAGGATCAAGTGTCCAAGCGAATGCAAAATGTCTCCAACTTCATTTGCAGCTTGAGGAAGTGTGCATTTGATCATTATGGAATAGGGAGGATGCATGGAACCAAGAAGAGCGTATGCAACGGATCCAAATATTGATCTAGCCTCCAAAACATCCAGTGAATCACAATTTTGCACATCAGTAAGCTCATGGGAAGTAAAAAAGTCAAAATTTTCTTCAACCTCTAGAGTAGTAACTGACATATCTGGATCAGAATTCCAAATAGAATAAATTGAGACCATGAGTGCGGAATGGAGAATCTCTCCAAAAGAATCATTTCATTAGTTGTATCACTTTCATTTGCATCAGCTACATGGGAAGGGGACAATTCGAAATTGTATTCAACTTCTAGAGCAATAGAGGAAGGAATGTATTCAAGAGGAACTTTATGTGTTGAATCTACAACTTCTTCTTCATCTTTTTTTTTACTAAAACGGTTATAGGACTATTTTATAAATCATCAGGCTAATCAGCTGCCAGTAGCTTTACATTCATTGATGCTTGTCCAGCATAGGCATGCATCCAGAGATACGGCAGGAAAAATAATTTCACCCATTACAACAGTTCTGGATTACAACATTTCTGGAATATAATTGCAATACAGACAAATGAATCTTAATGCATGCACAAAAAGGTGTCACCAGAGTTTCTGAGAATACTCTGAACGATTTCAAAATTCTGATATGGAGTCTTTTCATACTCCTGGAGCATTACTTATGCCTTTAATGATTCCCATCTCTGCCCATCGATTTCCCAATTCACCTGCAGCATTTGCCATATCCAATATGCTTGTCAACGCGTCTCTTGTCTACATGTGCTCCACCTTGAGAGAAACAACCTATAGTTCTGTCATAACGTCCATAAATTGCAGCCAATGCTTGACCCGAATTGCTCAGTGACTCCTTCAGCGAATTGTAGAGTTGGTTTCTGATGACAGAGTGAGAGTACATCCTGATGTAGGCCCGATCCTTTGTTGTCAATTTATTTATGGAATGATTCTCATCAACTGCCTGCGTTATCCCTTGCTGGAACAGAGATTTGCCTGCGATATCCCTTACAGGAACAGAGATTTGCCACTTCCATTAGTAGTAGGCCCGATACCCGCAGTGATCATGATACGAGCCTGATCACTATTTGTCTTCTTCCTGTCCACAGTTTCCTCTAAAGTCTCAGTCTGCTTGCCGACAGGGGAATCTTTGCATTTTGAAACCGAATTTCTCATATGCCATTCCTGGTCAAATCTGACAAGGACCTCTCCACTTGCACTAAGGGATGGGCACGTGATTATAGGCTCCATTAAGACGAAGGGCTCCTTTGCTCTGGGAGACTCCCAGATTTGCTTCCTGATCAGCATTTTGATTGAGATTCCGAAGGACATGGTAGAGTTTTACCTCCTCGAAAGCATTCATCTGAGTTATGAATTTCATGTAATGATGAGCCAGCTCCATGCTCTTAGGGACCTTCTTCAGGATGAGAGACTTGATGATTATTCGGGAATCCCCAATGATAACGAGCTTCTTAATGGAAAGCTTTCTAGCCTGATTTAAGCCCTGCCAAACCGCGAGGATTTCAGCAGCATTGTTGGATTTTATGCCCAGCCCCCAGGAGAAGTTGAGGATAATTTTACCAAATTGGTCAATCAGAACTCCTCCACTTCCCGCAGGACCGGGATTCCCTTTCGAGGCCCCATCCACCTGCAGAATGTGCTCATTCAGAGAGGATCTCCATTTTAGAAACTCTTGCTCCTCTAACCTGATTTCCCACGAGGTCTGATGCTTCAAGGAGATCTTGATTCTGGTAAGAAGAGAGGGATCTAGCTCATGGAACCAGCTATGCTCAATACTGTCCGGGGTGGTTTCATTAGACCAGTTTGGATTTGAGGCTACCAGCTCCCCAATCAAGGCCTTCACTTTGGATGCCAGTTGGGTCGGCGTTCCTGCTATATCCCTAAAAATTCTATTGTTACGCTCCAGCCAAACTTTCCAGCAAAGGATTTTAGGAACCCACATCCAACACAACTTTAACAGCTTCAATTGAGAGAGAGGGAAGGGTGCTAAATCGGACCAGAAGGCAAACAATGCGGGGATGGAAAGGGGGAGAGCCAGGTTCAACTGATCAAGCAGAATTTTCCAGAGCTCAAGAGCAAAGGAGCACTGTAGAAACAGATGGGTGGAGTTTTCCTCATGGCTGGCACAAAGCGGGCATCTTGAAGGCCCTTCCCAGCCTCTTTTAAGAAGGTTGTCCCAGGTTAAAATACTATCATGCAGAAGTGACCAGCAAAACAGATCTATTTTGGGGAGTGAAGGATGGTTCCAGAGGTTCCTCCAAACCGAGGGATCTGGGGCAACCCAAGGGATGGCTTTAAGGGCTGCATATCCAGCAGCAGCAGAGTACTTACCAGAAGAGGAGCCCCATCCTCTTTTATCCTTAAGCTTAGAGAAAATGGGGGGAGAGCCCTTGAAGAGCATCTAAGAGAGAGCTTGCTTCATTTTCGAGAGCTTCTGGTACAGCCCCCAAGTTCCAATTGATCCAGGAATCATCCGGGCCCCAACTTGAAAGATCCCAAAGGGTGAATTTGCTAAGCGAGTGAAGCCAGTTTTTGATATTCTCAATTCCCTCCAAGGTGTTAAGAGGAGCCTGCCCTAGTATGGAGTCTTCCCAGAAATTGATTTTAATGCCATTCCTTGGGATCCAAGTGAGGTTGGAAGATATCAAATTCAGGGAATTAAGACAGAGAGTGAGGATTGGAGAACCTTTCCTAGTCCTTGGGGGACAGTCCAGGCACCTTTCTTTGTGACCTCTGAAATACTTTGTTCTTAGAGCTTTGGTGCTCCAAGTGGTTTTCCCCCTTATCATTTTCCATAAAATCTTTCCTCCCATTGCTAGGTTCTGAGTGGCCACGTCTCTGATTTGCAGCCCTCCTTCCCATTTTGGAGCTTTGACTTTGCTCCAGCTTACTAAGTGCATTTTCCTCCCCTCATTCCTTCCCCCTTCCCAAAGGAATTTTCTCAGAATTTTGTCAATCTCTTGCACTATTCCTTTTGGGGCTAAAATGAGCAAGGCTTGGTAGACTGGAAGGGAAGTTAGGACAGAATTGATAAGAACAATTTTACCTGCTTTGTTCAGCCAGGAAGCCCCCCATGACAGAATTTTGCTCTTGAGTTTGTCCATCAAGGGCATCCAAAGACTCTTTCTGGGGGCAGATTTCACAAGAGGAATTCCGAGGTATTTTATGGAGTCCCACCTGGCAGTTCCTTCCATTTCCAGCGTCCTATATATCTCTGTCATTTCGATGGGGGGACAGTTCCAGCTGTAGATTTTGCTTTTCCTCAAACTTATTTCGCTACCTGAGGCCTCGGTGTAAGCATCCAACTCATTCTTGAAGGATCTGGCCGTTGTGAGATTAGCCTGACCCAAGAGAAGGGTATCGTCAGCGAACTGGGCATGATTCAATCTCTTCACTCTTGGGGTGATAGAGAGCCCCCTTAGTGAATGCGGCTGAACATTCTTGTCTAGCTGAAAGCTAAGGACAGAAGCTTGGATGACATAAAGCAGGGGGGACAGTGGGCAGCCCTGCCTAAGCCCCCTGGTGGCTTGGAAAAAAGTTTGCCGGTCTCCCGTTTACAAAGGGGGCGATCCAGGGTCCCGAAATGCAAGCTTTGATCCAGTTGACTAACTGGGGATGGAATCCCATTTTATGCATTACAGCAAAGAGAAATTTTAACCGAACTCTATCAAAGGCATTGGCAAGGTCGAGTTTGACTATCATACCTTTCTCTTTCCGATGGCAGCTTGAGTGGATTGCCTCTTGTACCAAGATGATGTTGTCCTGAATTTGTCTGCCCTGGATGAAGCCCCCCCTGGTTCTCTGGGATGATCCTTGGTAGAATGTTTTTTATTCTGTTTGCTATTACTTTGGTTATGATTTTGTACCCAGTGTTGCAGAGCGAGATGGGACGAAATCTGGAGAAGTTTTGGGCACCTTTTTCTTTAGGAATCAACGTCAGAAAGGAGGAATTGGTGCTTCCTCCAATTTTGCTGCAATTCTGAGATTTCCTAACCATTTTGACTAGGTCCTTCTGAATAATGTCCCAGCATGCTGTGTAAAATCTGGCCGAGAACCCGTCAGGCCCTGGAGCTTTGTCAGGATTCATTCCATGGATAGCTTTTCTTATCTCTTCCGTCGAAATTGGGGCAATCATCCTGCGATTGTCTTCCTCAGTTATAAGCGTGGGGATCTCAGTGATAGGGTATCTATCCAGCCTAGGGAGCATATCCATTTCTTCAGTGAATAGACCTTTGAAGAATGAGTGGGCTGCGAACTTGATCTCATCGAAATTGTTGACTGTTTGATCTTGGAATTGGATTTCTCTAATTGTGTTGTGGTTCTTCCGAGCTGCTGCCTGCTTATGAAAGAAAGAAGTATTTTTATCACCATCTTTGAGCCAGAGACAGCGAGCCTTTAATCGCCAGTACTGTTCTTCTCTTCTCAACGCAAGGTGGAGGGCCTTTTGAAGTTCGATCTCAGCCTTTAGCAGCTCAGGGGTGATCACGGCTTCCTCCATGAGCATCTGGTGGCTGCCAAGCGCACTTTGAGCATGTAATATTGCAGAGATAGGGGATCGCTGTTTCTTAGACCAGATTTTCAAGGCAGCTTTCAGCCTACGCAGCTTCTCTTCCCATATGAAAAAGGCCGACCCTGATACTGATTTTTGCCATGTTTCAGAGACCAGATCATAAAAGCCTTCCATGGAGACCCAGAGCGGGCTGAAGCGAAAGGGAATAGGCCCCAATTTTTCTCCAGAGGTCAAAGAAAGGGAGATAGGCTTGTGATCAGATGTGCAAGCCTGGAGGATTTCAGAATTTGCAAAGAGGCCCAGAGTTAGAAAGGAAGTGTGAACTAGGAAACGATCCAGTCGGGCAGCAATATGTCCCGGGCCCACCCTTTTATTTGTCCAGGTGTACTTACCTCTGCTGGGTTTGATGTCCTCCAGATCCCAGTCCAATATGATATCTTCAACCCATTCCCGTGCCGGGTCTCTTACGGGGGAGCCTCCTTTCTTTTTCGAGAGGGAGAGGGTGACATTCATATCACCAGCGAGCACAAGATTGTCATGCCGGTTTGCTGTCAGGAACAGGTTCAGCAAATCCTAGCATTCTTTTTTTTTTGAAAGGAGAACCGGAGCATATATGTTGAAAAGACTGATCTGGTGCCCCGAGTCTCTATGCTGCAGCTTCGTGAATAACCAATGGGTGGTGCTATATTCCTCAAGTAGATCTAGCGTGGAGGAGTTCCAGAAGGTGGCTATCCCTCCTGAGGCTCCCCTGGAGCTGACTGCCCTTCCTTCACCTTTTTTCCAAAACTTTTTGCTAGCCTGGATGGTCTCAGGCTCTTCCATTTTCGTCTCCTGGATCAGAAGGATCTCCGGGGAATTCATTTTGATTAGATCTTTAATTGCTTCTTCTTTGGTTTTGCTTCCCATCCCTCGGCAGTTCCAGGAGACTAACTGCATTAGGATCAGGAGGAGGGGGGGGTGGCTCCTTTCGAAGCCTTGCCTTTCTTTGAAGATCTAGTTTCCATCATATCCGGGATGGTTTGCTGGACTCCTGCTGTTACATCCCTATACGATTTCTCCTCCCTTTTTTTCCGATCTGGTTTCCTTCCTCTTGGAGTCTTTTCAGGCGTTCCAACCGATCTGCTTGTCTCAGTGGCCCCCCCTTCAGATTCAGCTCCGGTTTCAGATCCTATGGAGGTATTTTCATCATCAGATTTCCAAACTTCTTTTGCTGGGGGGACGTTCTTGTTCTTGCCTGGGTTTTCTGAAGGGGACGAGGAGTGGGAAGCTATCTCTATTGGTTCATTCTCCGGTTCCTTTGTTGCTGTTGTGTCTTTTTCCGAGGGCTCCTTCGTAGGGATCGATTTCTCCTGAGGTTGTTCCTTCGATTGCTCAGGTCTTGCATCTTTGGCTTTTGAGGCAGATTTGTTTCTCTTAACCTTTTGCCATCCTTCCATTTCTTCCTTATCAGGGGATTCGTTTTTAGGGCAGTTCCTCTGAAAGTGCCCGTGCTCTTGGCATAGCCTACATTTGAATGGGAGGTGTTCGTAATCTACTTTCTGATAGTGAGTCCAGGTGCCCACCTTTAGCTTCACTGCCTCCGGGAGCCCTGCTTCGAGGTCCACTTCGACACATATCCTGGCACAGTTGTAGCTGAACTTGTTGTCTGCCTTATCAACGAATTTTCCTATTCCGTTTCCAATCATTTGCAGAGCTTCAAAGTTCCAGCAATGGACCGGTAGATTGGGAAGCTTGACCCAGACCGGCACCTCCTTGGGCAGATCCACCGTGGGATCAAAATTCGGCGTCCAACGATTTAGGTACAGCCCCTGGGTACCCATAAAGTATGGGCCGTTTCTGAAGATGAGATCCTTATCATCTTTGTTGATGAATTCGAATAGAAAATAACCGCTGCTCAGAGGGTAGCAGGTAAATCCATGCTTGAGGTGAGGCTTCCAGTTTCTTTGAATCCAGTCGTCGGTGGTATTTGCCGAAGGCCAGAGACCCATAAATTGTCCAACAAGACCTCTCTCAGACAGGGCTACAGCAATCTTTACAGAAGTCGTCTCAGGCAAGTCGATTTCAGGGATATCAGCAAGCTTTTAATAAATTTCGGGACCGGTGGAGGGGCTTTCCTCTTCCCACCGCAGGCAACCAGCCTCCTGAACGCATCCAACTCAGCAAACGGGGGGGGAGTAGGAGGATCCTCGCCCCCAGGGGCGGCCATGGCAGCGCCTGAAACCCTAGTACTCCAAGAACGTGTCCCAGCCTCAAACGCTCACCTCTTTAAATATTTATTATGATTGTAATGCCAAATCACAACTTCTTATTCATCTTGAAAAGCTTCATCATGAGAGATGCTTGAGGCCGAGACATAATCAGAGAGAACACTTGAGGAGGTATCACTGGGCTTGTTCTCCAAATGGATATCATGATCCTCTTCCTTCTGCTTTCCGAATTCTCTATCCAAATTGGTCTTGTGATCACTTTGATATTCAACTGTATCAATGAGGTAGCACATACTAGGAGACATAGCAATACACATTGCTCCATAGGCTTTGTTACAGTCATTTAACCAATCATTTTCCTCTTCATAGGAAGCAAAATATATCAAAACACCAATACACATCAAAAATACCTTGTCTCTTTAGATATGATATCATCTTTGGTTTCCACTCATCACAGGTGAATGGAGAGACAGGAGGAACTGCTTTCGAATTCATGGAAGTCATTGTTGTAGAATATCTGCAGAAAAAAGATCTGAAAAAATCTCTGGAAGATTACTTTGCTCAGCAAAGCTCTGATACCATGTGAGATTTTGTGAAATTCTCATAGAGATCTAGAGACAAAGATAAAATTCACACCAAGTCTAACAAAGATCAAAATAATTGGGCAAGAAAAATAGAGAAGAAGAACTGTGTTACAACACAAGAGAATGAAGAACAATTGGAAAAGCTTCCATTACCTCTATTATTCAGTAAAATGTGTACATAAATAATACATCTCTAAAGGAGAAATTCATGATCCCAAAGAGGCAGTTGGAATCCACACATGTGGTAGGATTAGTTTGCATTGAAACCATCTCTCGATAAGGTCTAGTGGTCATCGATGATGAATGACTAGTCAATTGGGGAGCACTGGCACATAACTGACTTGCAGTGGTCAAAATAGGCACTCCTACACTCAGTAGCAGTGAAACTAGGTGTAACAGTCAGTTAATTGACTAATCAAGGGGACAAGGCGCCCCAAATCATGGAACTAACTGTACTGACTCCTAAAATAATGCATGAGGGCGCCTTTTGACTTTAGTGATATAAGCACGGAACTCTGAGTGGAAAGGAGGGCTAATGATGACCAAATTTAAGCTTTAAGGGGCCTAAATTAAGGACTAGGTGCTAGGAGACTCAACTAGCAATGAATGGATGCATGGAGTGCTGCATGGATGCATGGAGTGTTGCATGGAATGCATGCATGAT
The DNA here is from genome assembly GCA_027924585.1 of Larix kaempferi. Classification (NCBI taxonomy): domain Eukaryota; kingdom Viridiplantae; phylum Streptophyta; class Pinopsida; order Pinales; family Pinaceae; genus Larix; species Larix kaempferi. The sequence goes on along the minus strand of BSBM01000361.1, from coordinate 66,347,193 downwards.
GCATCATGCAAAACCAAGATGAGATGGTTAGAATATTCCAACAAGTAGAATGGAGGATTGCTCCTATTTTGAAACCCAACATTGTAGTTAAGTCCACCATCACATGATTCTGAAAATGACTACCATGATCAGTGAAAATCTATTTTGGAATGTCGAACCTAGATATAATCTGATTAAAGACAAAATAAGTTGTTGTTTCCCTGTCGTATTTAATTGTAGGCATAGCCTCTTCCCACTTAGTAAAATAATCGACAGCGAAAATGGTGTATTTATGCCCCCCAGCTGAAATTAGGTTGCATGTCATAAAATCTATCCCCCACTTAATGAAGGGACCTACAGTGACAACGGGAAAAAGTGGAGCTAGATGCGCCCGCATATTTTTGGTAAATAATTGGTATGGATGGAAGCGTTTAACTGTATCTATGCAATCTTTAAATATCGTAGTCCAAAAATAACCAGTGCGTAAATATTTTGGGTTGTTGTGAACCCAGATAGATGACCCTCACAAGCTCCAACGTGGGCATCATGTAAAATCGTCTCTTCTTCTTCAAGGGTTAAACAACAACACAAAATGGAATCAACTCCTCTTTGGTATAAAGTATCACTGATGATGAGGTAATTATTCGTATTATGATGTAAGCATCGTCAATCATCCCTTGAGAAAGTAGAGGGACACTTTAGATTCTAGAGATATATTAAAATGTCTCCATACCAAGGGTCATATGAAGAAATCAAGAAGATGTACCCATTGGAGAATGAGTCTTCTTCAAAATTGGGTTTTTCTTCATTCAGAAACTCTTGAATGAGTTCGACGAATACCAAATACTTTTTCGATTTTGCAGAATGAAACTATAAATCAAACTCCTGCAAAATAACAGTCCACCTATTGTATTTGCCCTCAATTATTCGTCGAGTCAAAACAAGCTAGAAAGGATTGACATATGTTACTACTATGGTTGTTCGCAACAAAATATAATGATGGATTATTTGGACAACATGAACAACTACTACCGCTAATTTCTCGACGTGAGGATAGCGAAGTTCAGGTCCTAGCAATGGGAGACTAAGATAATAGATAAGAGATGGTCATCTTCCTGAACTAAAAATATACTGGCCATAGAATCTGATGCGACCAAATGTAATAAGAAGTATCGTGTGTAAGCTGATGGACTAAGTAAAGGGGTTGTCAATAACACATTTTTAAGGGCTTTGAATGAATGTTGAGTAGCCTCGTCCCATATAAATGGAATGTCTTTCTTAAGAAAACACATGAATCCTTTAGTTATTTTAGCATAGTTTACAACAAAACGTTTAAGAAAATTTGCTTTCCCTTGTAAACTCTGAAGTTGGCAAATGCTACAAGGAGGAGGCATATTTACAATATCCTTGAATTTCAAAGGATCAATCATGATCCCTTTGTTGGATACAATAAATCCTAACAAACGTCCATACTCGGCGGAAAAAATACACTTATTAGGATTCAAACAAATCTTATAGTGTTTTCATCATTCAAACACAAGGAGCAAGTGACCAGGATGATCTCATCTCTTTCGATATCGAGCAGGTAGATCATCAAGATAAGGGTCTACAATGTGTTTGATATTGTGGAAGGAAAAACTCTTAGCACGTTGGAATGTTGCTGATTTTTTAAACCAAACGATATCTTCCTATAAGTAAAAGTATCTGAAGGACAAATTAAAGCAGTTTTATGTTGGTCCTCAGGTTTAATCTGTATCTGATTATAGCCCAAAAATCCATCCATAAAAGGAAAGATTTTGCTTCCATCACACTCATTAGTAATTTGATCAATGAATGGTGTGGGGTAGTTGTCCTTAGGATAGGAGTTTTTCAGATCGCAAAAATCAGTACAAAATATGATAGTACCTTTATTTTTATCTACTAGAATAGGGTTGGAGACCCATTCCATCATAGCGATAAGATAGATGAAGCCATCTTTTAAAAGTTTCTCAACTGCAGCCATTAGAGGAAATTTGAGGTCTAAAATGGACCTCCTAAGGAAAATAATGAAATAATAGTTAAAATAATGAAATAATAGTTAAAATAATAAAATAATATATATTAATTTTGGAGGAAGAAATAAAAAAACTACCTTTTTGTTCGTATTTTCAACATATCTCCCTATTTTTTTACTCAAATTTTGAGCGGGAGCACTCGTTGGATGCGAAATTTACCAGAATTAAATTCCACATCCAACGAGTACTCACACTACATACTTTTGATGGACGAGGCGGGCATACCCATGCTCGTATCAAGATATATAAAAATAACAATGAGGCCCAAAAATGGGGACCTGAAAGATACATGAAGAACCACTGTGTACATCATAAGGGTCTAGAGGGGACACAAATCTGGGACATACTGCCGGGCTGACCATGTCTGAGCTAAAGAACTGATACACTGGAATATCAAAGAGTGGTGCTGAGTATGGTACCAGGGGAACCAATGAACTGGAAGATCATAATGAAGGGGAGTCACACCCTCAATGGTACACTGAACTGGAGCTGAACTAGGTACTCAAGGAAGCATATAAGTGGATGGATTTTGAATACAATCGCCAACGCAACCCGAATATCCACGGGAACATATAACTGGGTGTTCCAAGGTGACTCACCAATGTGCTAGAGTCAGGGAAAGTCCAGGGTCTTCGACAAATAACTGAAGGGATATATACCCTGCACAAATCTCAATGATGCGATCAAGGTGTTGAAGTCGAGCATGTCAGAAACAACCATTCGGAGAGGCACTGAGGATTCCACTCAAAATGGTCCATAGGAACTCACCACAGATGGTGATGATTCCAAGGCATAGGGACCTCTGGGATTATCCTCTGGAATAGATGGGATGTCGTCGACAGAGGGAGACCTGCAACTAGCAAGGTAATGATGTTTCCTTGATAGGAGCATGAGGTGGATAACCGAAGTGTGAGAGTACTGATGGTATGACTGACATATTGGGGAGGTGGGGAATAATTGGGCAAATAGAGTGGGTGGACTCAAACTTCCTTTGTTCAGAGTATGATGGCGGGGGATGATTGGGAAGCATATGAAACTGACTAGTGGGAAGGGGATCATAGTTTTGAAGGGACTAGGGATGGTGACTGGAATGAGGGAGACTCAAGTTGGTGTAGGATGGAAGGAGACTCTGAGGGTGGGATATTGCAGAATACTTTGAACAAAGGCGACCTGATGGGGGGTGTTTCCGAGATGATGGATCATAGTGCCGAGAGGCACCGATGGGGACTTCTTCATGGTTTAAGGAACTAGAAGAAGTGTGCTCAAAATGGTACTGTCGTGTGGATTTATACGAGCCCAGGACAGTTCGTGCTCATGATTGCTTTCAATTTTAAGGAGTCTGAAAGCGATAAGAAGACTCTGAAATAATGGAATGGTACCATCATGTGGATTTGTACGAGCCCAGGACGGTGCATGCTCGTGGTTGCTTTCAATTTTAGAGAGTATGAAAGCAAAAAGAAGACTCCAGGGGGGTTCTTTTTCGTGTGTTAGTCTCCAAGGCCCGAGAAAGCATAAAAGGATGCAATGAAGAACTCTTCTAGCCGGTGTGACTAGAGTATTCATTTTTGTAATTAGTCTACCAGGTCCAGAAAAGGGTTAAACTTATACCAGATAGACGCCCTTTCAGGTACTTTAACGATCATGAAAGGAAGCAATATTGCTCGGCAATCTTTTCATTCTTTTAGGAGTCAGAAAAGAGCTTAACAGACACTCCCTAAGTGCCTTTTTCGTAAAGGACTTGCCCGGCCCGAAAAAGGGATAAAATTATACCGAACAAAAGGAATGGCCAAGCAAGGAGAGAGTGTTCAATCAAGGGACATCGAGGAGAACCAAGAACGAGGGTGGGGGGGAACACTGGTGGGTCTCCTTGCGGGATGATGAATGGTGGCAAAATAATGAAATAATTGCAGTATGAATGGAGTGAATGACTCATGTAAAAATGTGTAACAATTCAATGGTGGCCGATGTGGTGCGCAAACCGATGCAGCAAGGTGTCGGGACACAATGTTGAAACTGTTTCTAGTGAGAGCGAGAAATGATCTCAAGCATCATCACGAGCACGGAAAACTGAATCCGGTGATATAAAAAGCGTAAAAAATAGATAATGGTCGAGGTGGCATGCAAACCGAGATGACTAGGGGCTGGTAAAAAATGCCTAAAAAATATGGGGGTGAGAGTGAGAAATGATCTCAAGCATCATCACGGGCTCGAAAAACTAAATCCGATGGTATAAGGAATGCTAAAAACTGACAACCATCGATGTGGCGTGTAAATCGAGATGGCGACGTGCATGGAAAAAATTCCAAAAAAGGGTTTTAGAGAAAAATAGAAATCGAGTCGACCACGGTGAAGGTCTCGTCGTTCTGATTCCAGTGGTGGAAACGGTTTGGAAAATGGAGTCCGTATGGATCCAAAATGGCCAAATGAAGAAAAAGTCAACTGCCTATAAATAGTAAGTGGGCCCATAATGCCAAGTGTCATTTGTGTGGTTGACTTTGACAGGAGAGTGTGGTGGGCCAGAGTGGATTTGACATTTTTGGGTGATTAGACCAGTGGATTTGATTTCCGTGAGTTGTAGGTATTTCATTGAACTCATGCCTTTAATTTTTTCTTGATTCGGGTGGGTAGAGGGCCCTCAAGGGGGGGGTGTACGGTCCACATGGGTGTGGATTTCGGGTTTTGAGGTAATGGCCGCGATCTACGATCACGACTGTGGCCTCCATGGCTGCGTTCTTGGATCATGGCTATGGCTTAGATAGTCGCGATCGACGCCCGCAGCTGTGGCCTGGACAACCGTGATCTGGGATCGTAGCTGTGATCTGGGATCGCAGTTGTGGCCCCCACAGGAGCGATCTACGACCACGACTGTAGTCCAGATAGCCATGATTTGGGATCACGACATTGGGCCCCACAGCCATGATCTAGATCAAGATTGTGGAGTCATATCGGGGGGGGAATGATGGTTTATTTGACGATGTTTTGATGAGTTTTCATTGTGGGATTGATAGGATGCCGAGAGTACTCTTGAGAGAGTGGGAGATACCTGATGAGATGATGGACTACATACGGGATGACCAACATGTCTGGGGGACCTTGGGGCTATGCGGACTGTTGAAGTTCGCACAAGTGCCGGTGATGCGTTCAACAGTACTACTGCTGAATAGGTTGGTGGGATTCTGGGAGCCCAATAGTCTGTGCTTCATGGTGTAGGGGGAGAGACTGGAGATCACCCTGGTAGACGTATATTTTCTAACAGGACTACCATGTCTTGGTAGGGTGGCGGATACGCAGCCATGGGTGTTTGCAGATGTGGACATGGAGGGGATGCTGGATCGGTACTGCCTCCCAACGGCAAGAGTGCATAAAAATGCACTCTTGATTTGTGATTTGGAGGAGCCATCAGTTCGGGCAATCGCGGCATGTGTGGTCCAAGTGTTGGGGTCGCAGGGGCCCAACCGGGTGTCCAGGGGACAGATGCAGCTGGTCGAGCGGGTACTACAGGGGACTTACTTTGCTTGGGGCCAGATGTTCCTCACCTATGTTTAGCGACAGTTGAGCTCGGTGAAGGTCTTTGGAAAGGGTTCTGTTATGGGTCATTTCTGTGCTCTTTCTTCATGGAGCGGGTTCCAACACTGTGACCGCGAGTGCAAGTCCATGTTGGGGGTTTGAGGGAGCCGCGGATGGTGTGGTGGGGTGAAATGATGTGCCAGCGGGGTGGGGGAGAGGTGGGGCGATACTTCATGCAGGATCTTTACTTGCAGTGGTTGCAGTTGCCATTGACCTTTGATGACTATCCATATAGTGGTATGGACTACCGGCGAGACCTGGAGGCACCACGACCCCCAGGGAAGTCTTGAGGCCCAAATGGTATGTATCTAGTTTGTGCTTGATGGTTTTATGTTGGATGTTTTGATGGTAGAGATATAGGATGTTTCTGACTAGTTGCGATTTGGCTTGATGCAGATGTGGGACCGCTGCCACCACCGGGTCATAGGGAGCATCGGAGGCATATAGCAGTGCCAACCTTTCCAGATCGGGGGGAGGTATGACGAAGGGATATGGAGGGCAATTTGGAGGCCTTACAAGTTACCTTTGACTAGCTACTAGTTGGGGTCTCCGATGAGGGGTGGAGGGATCTGGATCGGGATGTAGTCGAGGCCTGTCACAAGGCTCCACGGGAATGGCAGTCTATCTTGATTCGGTTGGAAGTTATGGCCGAGGAGAGGAGGGGTCAGGAGCGACAGGGGGATGAGGAGTATCTAGAGGAGCCGGAGGAGGGTCAAGGAGAGGAGGAGTCTGCAACAAAGGAGGTTGGTGAGGAGGATTCAAATGGGGGATATGACTCGCATTAGGGAGTGCTGGGGACTCCCCCTCGATGCATATGAGCATTTGGGATTTTTTGTATATACGACATGTATTTTATGACAGGGATGCTGTTGGGGATCCTTGATGTATATTGGTTGTGTATTGAGTCCTGGTACACTCATGACATGTATATGACAATGATATATTTATATATATATATATGCACATGGATGCATTTTTTACGGTGATTATTTTGGTGTACGCACGTGGATGTGCTTGTATTGTCTTGTTTTATTTTATTGCATGTGGATGCAAATGATGTGTTATGATAGGCACGTGGATGCCCGTTGTTGTAGATGCAGTATTTTTGGGATTTTTATATGTTTTTTGATGTGATGATTATGCATAATGGATGATTTACATGGTGTGATTGATATGCTAGTCGAGGATGTTGTTAGCCATTTGATCTGTGACACTATTCTGAGCTCGTGGGACATGGGTGAATGTGATGGATTCAAACTGTCGGCTTAGCTGTTTTGTGCGCTGGAACGTTCTGAAGAGGCAAGGATCACGCACATGGTAGCAGTTGTTGAGATGGGAGACAAGCAGCTGGGAGTCAAGGAACACATGAAGGTGACAGATACCCATCTGAAGGGCAACAGTCAGGAGACCGGTCACAGCATCATACTCAGCCTAGTTATTGGTAGCAACACCTATGCACATTCCATCAAGATGAATCAACTCATGTGAAGGGGAATATAAGACCCACGCTGCAGAGGCCAGGTTAGGAGACCAGGGGCTTTATCCATCAATGAAGCCAATGTAATAAGGTGGAAGATGGTCCATCTGTGATCATGCAAAAATGATGAATGTAAGGTTGCGGTAAAAAAATGAAAAACAAAAAAGAAAGCAAACTGTACAGTACGGACCAATGGGTCCGCATGATTGTTAAGGATAAAAGAATTTAAGATACAACCCATTACGGGGGTTTCACAAGGGGTGGCCTTCTGAGTCTATTAGAATATATGCCCCATGTCTAAGGCAGGTATGCACTATGTAAGGGCCTTGCCACATGGATTCGAACTTCCCTTTACCGGTCTTGTCGTGAGCTTGGTCGTAAATGAGGACTAGATCGCCTTCACGGAAAGTGCATGAGTGGACATGTTTTTCATAACCAGCTTTGGAGCGGTTCTTGGAAGCTTCAATGGTTTGGAGGGTTGCGCGACGGTCCTCATCAGCTTGTTTTAATAACAGTAGGCGTTTTTCAAGTGGAGAGGTATCGGGGAGAAGTTCAATAGCGATGTGTAGGTTGGGGATCTGACACTTGATGGGGAGGACAGATTGGACACCATGAACTAAGTGAAAAGGGGTGAAACCGGTGGAAATCTTAGTGGATGTACGTTAAGCCCATAAGGTTGGAAAAAGCATGTGATGCCAATTGGACTTATGTCGGTTAACAGTGCGTTGGAGGATTGTTTTCAAAATTTTGTTAATGGCCTCAACCTGGCCGTTCCCTTGGGGGTAGTAAGCAGAGACATACTGATGTTTGAATTTAAGGAGAGTTGACAACTCGCGCCAAATGGCATCTTCAAAATGTGAACCATGGTCTGAGACAAGCTATTTGGGGACCCTGAATCATGTAATAACATGGTTTAAAAAAGAAACAGGTAGCAGTGTCGGCTTTACAGTTGAAGGTGGGCATGGCTTCAACCCATTTGGTGAAGTAGTCGACGGCGACAATGATGTACTTATGGCCGTTTGAGGATGAGGGTTTGCATTCCATGAAGTCGATGGACCATTTGCAAAAAGGGCCAACGGTGATGATGGGGTGGAGTGGGGCGGGTGGTGTCTGGGCCTTAGGGGCAAAGAGTTGGCAATTATGGCAATGTTTGATTGCTGTGATGTAGTTGGTAAATAGTGTGGGCCAGAAGTACCCGGTGCGGATGACTTTCTGGGCGATGGCCATCCCAAAGAAATGTCTGCTGCAGGCGCCGCTATGATAGTCATTGAGGACTTGTTCGGCTTCCTCGTGTGTAAGGCAACGACAAAGGATAGTATCAACTCCTCACTGGTAAAGGATGTCACCCAAGAGGAGATACCCAGAGGTGTGGTGATGGATACGGCGGCGTCCATCGTGATTTATGTCTGGTCGAAATTTTTGCGTGCGGAGGTATAGCAGAATATCACCGTACCATGGGTCATCTGATGAGATGATGAACAAATGATTGTCTGGTAACTCATCGAAGATTGGCGAGGACGACAAAAGGGATGGGAGGTCGGTTATGAGTTGGGAAAGCATGAGGGATTTAATACTCTTAGGGGTTGTGAAAGTTAGGTCATATTCTTGGAGGATAATTACCCATTTAGTGACATGACCTTGTAGAAGTTGTCGGTTCAATAGGTAGACCATGGGGTTGGAGTTAGCAAAAACTGTAGTATGACTGAGTAAAATGTAATGGCACAATTTTTGGACAGAAAATATGACGGCAAGGGCCAGTCTTTCCTCATATGGGTAACGTAGGGGTGGTCCAGACAAGGTTTGGCTGACGTAATAAATGACATACTCTTGGTGAGCAGTGTCCTCTTGAACAAGGACCCCTGACACAGCATGGTCGGATGTCGAGACATAAAGGATGAAGTCCTGAGAGAAATCTGGAGGGGAGATCAAAGGGGCTTGTGTGAGAGCGTGTTTAAGGGCTTCGAATGCAGCTTTCGCTTGATCGTCCCAAACAAATGGGATGTGGGTACAAAGCAGACGTAAGAAACCATGAAATGTGGTGGCATAATCAGGAACGAATCGACGGAGGAAATTAGATTTCCCCTGTAAGCTCTGTAGCTGCCAGAACGTGCGTGGTGCGGGAAGGTCTAATATGGATTGAACTTTGAGGGGGTCTACAGTGATTCCTTTGTGGGAAACAATGAAACTTAACAATCATCCTGCCGGAATGCAAAAGGCGCACTTGAATGGGTTCAAGTGGATCCGATACTTGCGACAACGCATAAAAACTTGTCGGAGGTCGTTAAGGTGGTCGGATCGTTTCTTGGAACGTGTTGTGAGATTGTCAAGATAGACTAATAGGATATGGAGCAAGTCGTGAAAAAAATAGGTCATGGCTCGCTGGAAGGTGGTGCTAGTATTTTTAAGGCCAAAAGGCATGACTCGATAGGACAAGGTGCCCCATGGGGTGGTGAAGGCAGTCTTGTATTGATATTCTTTGCAGATCTGAATCTGGTTGTACCCAGAGAAACCGTCCATGAAGGATAGGACTTCATGCCCTGCACACGCATCGATGAGTTGGTCAATAAATGGCGTGGGGAAGTTGTCTTTGGGACATGCTCAGTTTAAATCGTGCAAGTCAGTACATACTCTGATGGTGCCTTGTTTCTTGTTAATAGGGACGGGGTTAGAAACCCAAGTGGTGTATGCAATAGGATAAATAAAACCTGTGCATGAAGTTTCTCAATCTCTACTTTAACGGCAGGGAGCTTTGATGGATGAATGGGGCGTTGTTTCTGGTGAATGGGGGTCACATATGGCCACGTGTCAATGTGGTGCTCTATGATAGCAGGGTCAAGACCTGGCATTTCGGTGTAGGACCAGGCAAAGACATTGCAGAACTCCTAAAAACGTTTTTTGTACTCTCCGATCTCGTACTCAGTGCAGGAGGCTCCTAATGTAATGAGTTCAGGGGCACCTCCTGGGGCAGAGATATCAATGTGGATTTTGGGTGAGATATTGGCCATGTTACCTTCCTCGAAGGCATCGAGAGCAGGAATGGGCTCTTTAAACCAGTCGAGTTTGGTTGGGAGGAAATCTATGGACTCAACCGAAAATTGGGTGGTTGTGGTGGGGGAGGACTCCTCCAGGAGGAAATAGGAACGATGGTGCATATCCTCCTAGGGGTAATCAGGTGCGGTAAGAGCCTCGAGAATCTCCTCATCATTGTGGAAATGGGTTGTCATTAAATCGGTTGACGAGGGATCACTAGTAGTAGAGATCATATAAATGGTATTGACCCCTCCTGTTGGCGGACATTCTGGGGGGTGGATCTCTTCAATGGTGGGGGGAGCCGTCTCGAGGTCCAAGTTATTCATCTCATAGAGAGCAGCTCTGTAATCTGGGAGATCAGAACAGTGATGGGAGTAATGGCCATAAATACCGCATATTGCACAAGAGTGATTGGTATGCAGTGATTTATCTCAACGCTTAGGGGTAGGGTCAAGTTGGACAATTGAGATGTTGGGGTCATCGTCAATCATTTGCATGTGCTCTTGTAATGCGGTTAATTGTGGACATTGATGGGTAGCATGGCCCAACTCATCACACAAAGAGCATTTGGTAGGAGTGCGAAACCCAGGGGGGGGGTTAACCGTTTTGGGCGGGGGTAGGGTGGTGTATGGTTGTGGGCCTTTACCCCTAGTGTGCTTGATAATAGGGGATGGATTGGTGGATGAGGAAGGAGTAGTGACACTGGGAGGTGGTTGACTAGTAGTGGTGATGGGTTGCATCGGTTGTAGGACGACATTTGGTGTCGGAGGGGAAACGGGAGGCATGAGATACCACACAGGTAATCCTAAAGTTAACCTGGGGAGGCTGAGAGTAGCCATAACCGGGGCGCTTACTACTCCCAAAGGGGGGAATAGGAAGGGGATTGTATGGATGGGTGTAACACCAACATGACTAGGTACCAATGGTGGTTGGGGTAGCAAGGGCAGTTGATGGTTGGGTGTTTGTTTATTGTGGGAGAGGGTACATAAGTAGATATTTCGGTCACTGGTGACGGGGGTGGAATGGATTGGAATGTGGAAGTCATTAGCGTATCTGAGTAGACTCCGGGTCCCACCGAAGAAACTAACGAGGTAGATGCACTGCAAAAAGGTTGTTCAACTATGGGGAGAACGTTTTCGGGTGCAGCGGGGGCATTGGGGTCGTAATAGGTGAGTTGATCAATCTTGACCATGCGTCCTTCATGGGGGAACATCATGGTACGAAAAATGGATGAGGCAACCACCCGCATGGCGTACATGTAACTGTGGCCAAGTAAGAGGTTATAATCAAGTTGGGCATTGATGACCTCTATGTCAATAAGCACTGTTTTACCAGCCAACTGGATGGGGACATTAGCTAAGAGACCTTGGGGTTGAGTCGAACGGCCATCATAGGCTCGTAATGCAGTGGTGGACTGCTGGAGAGTAGGGGATCCCAACTTCCTTAAACGAATGTGGAAATAACGCATGTAGAGGCACCCTCATCGATGATGCACTGATGGATGACAAGATTCTGAATGGATACAGAAACTTGGAACACTAATGTGGAAGGCAGGCGTGGTTCGGATTGGTCCAAATCAAAGGCCATCATTCATGAATCAGTAGGGTCTATAGCACCAATGGATGATAACAGAGTCTTGCGCTGTGTAGGATAATTTTTTAAGACCTCTAATGCAGACATGGCTGCGGGAGACTGGGCTAAGTCATCCACAATGTCGTAATTAGACGCAGTGCGAGAATTAGGGTTATTGTTGATGCGGCGAAGTGGGAAGCAAGGGGCTTTTGGGGCGCCATCTAATGGGGCCAAAGGTATTCGTAACGACTGATCGATGGAAAGAGAGTTGGTGTTTTTGTCGGCGGGAGGGGCTTCAGGGGTGGATCCGTATTGGTTTTGACGGTTTTGAAGGTTGACATCGTCGAATGACATCATTAACAAGTGATGGGTACCTGAGTCTAGCATGGGTTGATCAGGGGCTGCATAAGTGATTTGTTGTTGTGGAGGTGCGTTTCCTTGAGGGGGAGCTAATAGTTGAGTGTTCACCATGCCTTGGGTTGGTAAAGGGTTTTGTAACACCAAGGGTTGAGTCTGAGGTGGTGGGGGGTTAGGTGGCGTCTGAGGTGCCACGTGCCCTTGGCGATGGGCATCATCAGTCCAGAGTTGTCGAGCCCACTCCAAATGTGGGAAAGCATGGGTGTAATGGACATAAACCCCACAATAGAACAAGGATGGTTTGTTTGCAAATTAGGGTTTTTGGCTTGCTTGGGTGGCTTGTCGGGGTTTTGGTTGGCAGGTGTCGCGTTATTGTTGCTTGGGGGGTTTGGTGGCTGGCCACCTTGGTCTGGAGGAGGGTTGTTCCTGCGGCTACGTCCTTTGCCGTGGTTTTGCTGGCCTTGCTAGCATTGGTTATTTTGGTTAGGCTGCGGATTTTGTTGCGCGTACACTTGCCCTTGGGCGGCAGGTGGGTTTTGGGGTTGTGCAGGTGCGGGAGCAGGCTGCGGCGGATAATAAGTGTGTGGAGGCGGTGTAGGTGTTGAACCTTGTGGGGGTTGCTAATATGTCTGTGTGATGGGTTGTGGGTTTGCCGCAGGTGCTTCCTGTGGCGGATAATAAGCGGGGGGGGCTTGAGAGGATACAGGAGCGTGTGCGACCTGTGGGTGGTAATATGGTTGAGGTGCAATTGGGGAGACGTAAGCAGGGGATGTGTGGCCGAAGCACTAAGGTGGACACGAGGGTCCGTGGGAATGGTGGTTATGTGCCATGGGAGCATACGAATTGGTTGCTCCTGAGTGGGATGTAGACCACGAAAGGTTGGGGCCAGTACTAGTACGGGTCATGGAAAGGGGTTGGTTATGCAATGCAATACGGCCTATGATGCCATCTGCGGCATGGGATGCCCCCGGTGCATCATTTCGGGAGGAATCACCACGGGGGGCATTGGGTATAATGGTATATAGGTAACTAGACTGGGTGTAGATAAGGTCAAACTACTGGGCTTTTAGGATGGCCTCTTCCTCGGACTGGGGTCGCTCGGATGCCACATCCTTGGAAAGGATAGGAATGAGAGATTTTAGAAACCAATCTAAGAAGATACGGTCATCTAACTTGATTTTGCATAGGCTTCGGCATCGACGCCACTCATGAATGTGGTCAGTGATGTGGGTGGCTGTATTCTGTCTGCAAGATAGTAGGATCTCAACTCCCGCGTCATAGCAGACAGGTAACTGAAAGAACTATAGGAATGTCGAGGCGAGGGAAGTAAAGGTAGCATGGGTCCCATGAGGCAGCTCGATGTACCACTTGGCTGTAGAGCCAGTGAGGGTTCGTTGTAATAGATGGAGTCGGACAGAGTCATCCACTATGGAGTTGGAGGAACACCACAGATGGAAGGACATAATGTGGTTCTGGGGGTCTTCACCTGCCTTGCCCTCAAACTTAGGGATGTCTGATGGGAGCTTGGTGGGAATGTGAGGCAACGCAGGGTCATGTTTGATGGGATCGTTGGTCAGTCTTTCCAGGTCAGGAAGGCTGAGACTAGCCATGAATGACAAACTAGTAGAAGGATGTGACATGCTGGTGGTCATGGCTACTTTGGGGCAAATTCCCCCAAGTGTAGGGGCTGGGTTTGTGATAGGGATGTGACCCCCAACTGAGGGGGTGGAGGTGGTATGGGAGGGTCCTGCGCCACTAAGCATAGTGTGAGTCACTAGTGGGGTTAGGTTGGGTATGCTAGCCACTAGAATTGGCACAGTAACTGGGATGGTGGGTGTGGGCCCCATCGAGGGCATATGCAAAGTGGGTGTGGTAGCTGGGGTGGTGGTGGACGCTCCACCAATGGTCCCTACAAAGAAAGGGTTGGAAGTCATGCCAGCCATGCGGCTGGTTGGTGCAGTGTAAGTGGGGTTTTCGGACTTTGCCTTGGAATCAGATGTGAAATAAGGGGTGTCAGAGTTGGGGGACGGAGCTTTATGTCATCGACGAGTAGAGTCAAGTGACGAAGCTCGCGGTCTATGACGAGTGGTATCAAGTGATGAATCTCTACATCTATGACTGGTGATGTCAAGTGAACCATGCTACAGGGGCTCGCCCTGGAGGCATGGAGAATGTCTCGGGGACTCAATGGTGACAGATGGTGTCAAGTGTATGGGGGTTGTGTTGAGTGAAAAACAGCTCAAAAACCCCAATGCAACCGAGTGTGCAGAAGGAGAGTGCAAAAAAGACGGCACTCAGGTCAACAACCAGCTTGAAACGCTCACTGTAACAGCTGTGCTACAATAAGCAGAGCGTCAACAACAATGGTCAGAATACCAACAAGCAGCAGGTTTCCTAAAAAATAAAAATAGTGGACTCGCTAGACCAAAGGGAGGTAAGGGAGCATGCAAACACCTAGCTAAATAGTATTCTGACTCAACCAGACATATCCTCTGCAAGGTGATGAAATCCAAGTTAGACAATATGGATAGTAGAGCCAAGTGGCTAAAGATATCCGCCTACCAGGAGGGACATCGGGTAAGACAATCCTAGAAGAAAGGAAACTAAGATACCCTGTTCATGACATGTCCAGAAAAGGTGAATCTGCAGCTTTGGTCCTATCATCATGTGGGCCTGAAAGGAATCACCACATGCAAACCAACGAATAGGTAGCCTTCGATTACTGAATGGATTGCGGTATTCCACTTAGGCCTCCGGAACCAGTCTGGCTACTTCAACCCTCCTAAGGGAGAGACCCTTTGATAAACTGGTTGTGACCATGCCAAAAAATACTAGGGTATTTTGGTTCCCTAATGGACAACAACTATGTCTCAAGTGTAAGTGACCGAGGGGTGTTATCTGGATGCCTACCCCCCCTGTCCTACCTAACTATAATATTCTTATATGTTCCCCAAGTGGGCTTAGAATGTTGGTTGTGTTAAGTAGTATTTTAAGGCTCACTGGAATTAGGTGAAAAAGTGTGTGCATGTGAGGTAATGAACCCAATCAAAAGTGCCATCGGGTGGGCAACTTTTTAACCAATAATAATAATGCAGAAATTAAACTTGGAATGCAAAATTTTCTTTTTTCAATTGAAATGCTTAAACTTAAAAAACTTTGTAAATGGAACAGAAAACAAACTGCAGAAAAAGGGTGTAGGTAAGTATGGCTGCAGGAAAAATAGGTGGTTGTGCAGGTGCAGAAAATATTGCAGCAAAGTTCTGGGTTCAAGAAAGGGTAAAAAATGCAGAAAACAGAGCGTGGGTCTGTGACTGAAATGCGCGGTTTGGGGCGCGGCTGTAGGAGTGAAACCTGCGGTCGGATCGCGGGTCTATGGCCGAAAGGCATAGTTTGGGGCACGGCTATAGGGTTGAACTCTGCGGTCGGATCGTGGGTCTATGGTAGAAAGGCGCGGTTTGGGGCGCGGCTAAAGGCCTGAACCCTGGGGGTGGATCGCGGGTATGGGGTCAAGAGGCATGGTCTGGGGCACGAATAAATGGGGAAGAGTTGCGGTCGGATCGTAGGTTTATGGCCACAATGCGCGCTTTGGAGCGCAGCAAAGGGGCAGAAAGCCGTGGTCAGATTGCAGGTCTGGGGCTAAAAACTGTGGTCTAGAGTGCAAGAAAGAGGCAAAAGGCTGCGCTCGGGTCGCGGGAAAAGAGCCAACAGTTGTGATCTGGATCACAGAAAGACGGTTGAAAGATGTGATCTGGGTCACGAATGCAAAGAGCAGAAACGCGATCTGCGGTGGAAAACCCAACTGGCCAAAGCCACAGCCGAACAGGGAAAACAGAAAAATACTTGCAGAAAACTAAAAACTTTTTTTTTTAAATTTTAACCAGAAATTCAAAGGAACACTAGTGGAGTTTCCAAAACTGTAGCTAGCGTTTTTACCCTAGCTTGTGAAAATGAGCACCTACTAAGGAGAAGGGCCTCCTTAGTAGCAGTTCAATAAACTATATATTAAAGCAGTAAAACAATATGAAATTTAACTTAGCATGAGCATTGACAGAAATAAAAAACAATGACAAGATGATAAAGATTTTCCTTTTGTATTAAATTTACCTCAAGTGTTGAGGTTAGTGGAGCTCTTGTAGTAGTCTAGGAGGGCTGCTTCCATGCTCCAATGGGTTCCTTCTCCTTCTCCGAGGTGTTTGAATAATGGGACAAAAGGGGCACTCAAATGGGGAAAACCAGCTCAAATGGTACGCCAGGGTTTCAGGAGTGATTTTGGAAGAGTGAGGATAAGGAAGATTGTGGATGTGAAATGGGGAGCCTCCATCACTTATTTATAGGTTTTTTAGTGGTGGAGTACTGACCCATGGTTTTTGGCACCATATGGTTTAGGTCAATTGTATAGGGTTTTTGCTTCTTTTTTCCCTCTTTTTCCTCTTTTTTATATTTTTTATTCCCTTTATTTGATTTTTGGGAATTTAGGGCCCTTTTAGAGGGTTTTTTGCTATTTTTGGAGGAAATTTAAATTATTTTGGGGGAAAAAGGGATTTTTTGGTGGCTTTTTAATGGTTTTTTTAAGGTTTTGGAGGCAAATATGGTAGGAAATATAGACAAATGAGTCATGTAATGAGAGATATGAGATGGTGAGCACTTTTTGGGTGTTAACACCCGCTACCCCCAAAAATAATAAATACCTTAAAAAACTTGATGATGACACACTGCATACTTTTGACGGACCCCATTGCCCCCAAAACAAGAAATAACTTGATCATGTCAACATCACGGTGTTTCAGGTATTTCTTGTTTTTGGGGCAACGGGGTTCGTCAAAAGTATGCAGTGTGTCATCATCACATTGTTTCAGGTATTTCTTGTTTTTGGGGTAGCGGGGTCTGTCAAAAGTATGCATTGTGGGTACTCGTTGGATGCGAGTGCTCATGCCTGAAATTTGAGTAAAAACACAAGGAGATATGCTAAAAATACGAACAAAAAAGTAGTTTTTTTATGACAAATATCTCAAGTTAACCATTATGGTTTACTCATTTTATTGAAATTCTATTGGTTCTTGAATTCCAACTCATCAAGAAATTATGGTTAGCTCATTTTCTTATATGATGGATTGTTTTCTTATAAGGCCCATTTTAAACCCCAAGTTTCCTCTAATGTTTAACAATTGTTTCCTTCCTAGGATTAACTGGACGAAGTTTTTTTTGAACAGGTTTAGCATTTGGATATATTCGAATTTCATGTTCCACAATGGATGGGTCGATGCCTAGAATCTCCTCGTATGACCAAGCAAAAACGTTGTGAAATTATTTAAACAAATTAGTATAAATACAAACTTCTTCTTCATAACAGTTTTCACCAATAAAGATGTTTTCTATGGCATTTGGATATTTGGAAATATTGGTCGGTTTGTTTTTAGAAATATTTGTCACATTTCCTTCTACATAAATTATGTGTTTAGCCAAAGGGTTAATGGGTTGATAAGTATTTCCAGGAAGTATCACATGGAATTCTTCATCTTTGATTCTATTTAAAGATGGAAGGAAGTAAGAATGATGATGCATATCTTCCCAAGGTTTCTCGGGTCCTACCATGGCTTCCATAATGGCCTTGTCTATATGCAAAACCATAGCTATACAATCGATAGAATGAGAGAAATCCATAGACCATGCAGGATCATAATCAAGATCCAACTCCTGTGAGACTAAAGGAGCCAGAATTGAATCCGTGGAAGTAATTTGAATGGCTTGATAAGCTACCTATGCCAAAGGTAATGCCGGTTGATGGTGTGGGGAGTCTTCTGCTAACTTAGATGGAGCTGGAAGGATCCAAGGATCAATTGTACTATATTTTCTTGGTGAGAAATCCTCAAATATAATATTGTCATCCCTAACACTAGTTAAACCGATATAATTAACAGGAGTAGGAATATTAAATGTACCCATGAGTGATGGATACATTCCTGCCCCTAAACTTTTGATTGTAGGGTGCATTCAATCGATCCATGGAATATTCGAATTTGTGGGAGTTGCAAGACTGTTCTGGTTATAAGATAACTGGTCAAATTTGACTATCTTTCCTTCATGAGGAAATAAAAAAACTCGAAACAAAAATGATGGAATAGATTGCATAGAATATGTCCAGCTCCTTCCCAACAACAAATTGTAGTCAAGGGGAGCATCTACAACTTCAAATTCTACAGACACAATTTTTCCTCCTAACTCAATGTAAAATAAGGGAGGATTCCATGAGGTCAAAATGACCTTTCATCAAAATTTGTAAGCAACTTGGTTGACGGAACTAACTCTAGGGATTTTAGAGATTTCCAACAAGAAATAGCCATGAAACATGTAGATGCACCTTCATCAACAACATTTCGTCCAATAGTTTTGGAACCATGGACTATGTCGATTTGTAAAGCGACATGATATAGTAAACGAGGTTTATGTTGGACATATCAAATTTTTTCGTCAAAGCACTAATAGAGTGCCAACATTGGGCTTATAGCGGTCAAGAGTGCATTTTGTTGTGATGGGAAACTTTGCAACACTTCTAGAGAAAACATCGCACATGGTGTTTGGGACAAATCTTAAACAATTGAATAGTTGACAACAACCCAAGAATTAGTATTATGCGCGGCTCTTTTGTAGAGACATTTATGTATCTTTGGCATAGGATCGACAAGTTTTTCAATATGGAGAGAGTTATGTGGATCAATAATTTCTTTCTCCTTTAATGGTGGTTCTTGACTATAAATTTTCACTCTAGTTTGTAACAGAGTGTTCAAACTTATCATGTTGATATATGATTGATTTATATTGGTTTCCCCCATAGGAATCAGAGGTGTCAGAAGTCATATTTTTTCCTTTTGGGAAAGGATTTATTAACACAGTGGGTTGCTGCTACTGTAAAAGCTTATGGGATTGATCAATTAGGGGGAACTTATGCGTAAAATGGTCTCATTTACAAATTTTGCAAGGAAACTTGACCTTTCGATGTTATTTCTTACCCCTCTCAACATTATTGTTTTACTTAGGCTTGTTTTGGTTTCCCTTCCCTTTCTTACCCTTGTTATTATTTTTCTTCCCACTAGGTTATTGAGGACCTTTTGGGTTTGAATGCACATTGTGTACAGTAGTTGTTTGAGAAGGAGAGGTAGCAACCTTAGTTGCATCTGCTGCAGAGAATTTGATAGATAATGTATTCATTTCTTTAGCAAGCACACTTCTATAGTATAATTTTCAACTGAACCAACAATGGCATCAACATGTGGTCCTGGTTTTGGCCTAGTAGGATCAGTATTTTATCGCGGTGCATTAGGTATGATTTCATACAAAATCCTATATTGTGAGTATATCAAATCCAATTGTTGGTCTTTGAAAATAGCTTCCTCTTCTGAAGTAACTCCCGAAGTAGAAACATATTTAGAGATGTAAGGTAAAAGTAATTTTAAGAACCACTCTAACAAAAAATTGGGAGGTATAGAAGCTTTAATCATCATTTTCCTTCTTCGCCACTCCTGAATATGATCATAAATATGGGTGGCTTTGTTCTATCTAAAAGTAGACAATAGGTCTGTACTGGCATCATACTGAACAAGAAGTTGGAAATGGTTGAGAAAAGTTGTCGCCAAATATTCGAAACGATAATAAGCAGTTGATGGTAGCTCAATGTACAATTTTGTTGCTACCCCCGTGAGGGTTCTTTGAAATAACCTTATTATAATCGAACTTCCATTTAATGAATTAGAGGAACACCATAAATGAAAAGTAGTGGCATGGTCTCCTGGATCCTCACAAATTTTACCTTCGAATTTTGGAATGTTTGAAGGTAACTTAGTGGGAATAGGGGGGCAAGTTTGATTATGTCACACTAGGTCATTCATAGCTTATGTTGGATCCTAATCCTTGGTTTTAGGAGGATCTTGTATTATTAAACTCCCTATTCACGTGAGAAGACCAAAATCCCTTGGTGAATGGGAAGAGTATTTGGGAGTCCAAGAGTCCACTTGGGAATCTAAAACTCAAGGGTTAATTCTCTTGTATATATGTACAATTAATTAATAATATTTAATGAGATTTCACACCTATATTATTGTCTTCATGTATTTTTTGCCTATTTTCCCATTTGGGAACTTGATGCAAGGTGCCTTATGACAAAGATTCTTGCTTAACAATTACACAAAACACACACGTTCACATAGACAAGATGTAAACAGAATGCAAGAAGCTGGCTTATATTAGTTCCACCGAAACGGTTACAATGCAAACTGTAAGGAATGTAAATAACTAACTAACTCTTGGCCTTAGCCTTTTACAATACAGAAGTAATTGTGTGTTATCTTTATGTTTCGATTTTCACCCTCTCTTGGTTCACTACGGAACTCTGAGCTATGGCTCGATCTTCTCTATGTTCGGAAGACGTGTGACTGTTCTCTCCAATCTACCTATCTTCTCCCCGAACTTTGCTATGCGGAATCCCTATCCAATTGATCCAAAACTCTCTAGTCTTCTACTCTGCTGCTTTTGTTCCCAAGATCACTCCGACCCCCGAGACACGCATCCTCTGTCTGTCGATCTCCTCATATCCTACAGACCTGCAACTGTCAGCGCCCTAACCATACTGCATAATCGCTACCTATGTTGACATCTGTCACGAACCCTACTACCTTCAATAACTGCTAATAACTTCCTTAGCAACCTCAAACGACTACCAAGTACTCTTCCTTAAATTCTCGAACTTCTTCTGACAGGATACAGTAATCCGTCTTGTCGGCCATACTATCTGTCAGCTTCCTTCGCACTCTTCACTTAGGCTTCGCTAGTCCATCCCTTTCTCCTCGCTTGGCTTATGCCCAAACCTGTCAGAGTTGTGGTTCGATGCATGTCTACCATCGACGGCTCCTCTACAACTCTGTCGTCTATCGACCTCTAACATGTAGACTCTTGACCTTCATTGCTTCTGTTAGGCGCATACTGACTGCTTCTGCTCGACTCATTGACTTTGACAAGACAATATGCTCTTCCGCACCAGTGGTCATCGACACTCCCTTTGGTCGGCTTTCCCCATGTTTACCAACTTCTACTGATATGCCTAGGCCCTGATGCTCCTACATCAGACTCCCTAGGTGAAAAAGAACTTGACTGCTCCGTCAGTCTCCTGAACTCTTCTTTGGAAATCCATGTCGCCTCCTGCAACTCATCGTATTTCCATCGCACTAAGTATTCCTTCTTTCGTGAACTGTGTGTAAGCTTAACTTCGTGTTCCTCTATTACTTCTATGATTTCTTCTTTCTGTCGATCTGGAATCTGCTCTGTCAAGTCGATATTTGACACTTCTACGCTTCCACTGCTTGAACCTTCTTTAAAATTGTACATATCTGAAACATTGAACGTTGGTGAAATGCTCAAGTCATTCGGCAGCTCCAACACATAAGCGTTGTCCAAAATATTCTTCAGAATCTTACATGGTCCAATCTTCTTCAGCTTCAAATTGTTATATGTCCTTGTTGGAAATATCTCCTCCCGCAAATGTGCATAGACTAAGTCTCCTTCGATGAATGACTGTAGCCTCTTCTTCTTGTCTGCACTCAACTTGTATTATGCGTTACTCTTCTCGATGCGCTTTCGCACATCTTTATGCACTTCTTTCATATGATCTACGAATGATTATGCATCCATGCTTTTCTTGGTTTCTGTTAGTAACTCGACCAAATCCACCACTCCATGTGGAATTCTTCCTTGAACAATCTGGATTGGGCTCAAACCTATCGACCGATTCACATAATTGTTGTATGCAAACTCTGCTTGCACCAACACGTTCTCCCAATTCTTAGGTTTGTCGACCGTCAAACATCTGAGAAGGTTTCCCAAACTTTTGTCCACCACCTTGGTCTGTCCGTCTGTCTACGGATGATATGCCGAGCTAAACTGCAACCTCGTGTCCAGTTTCTTCCATAGGGTTATTCAGAAATGTCCCATAAACTTGGTATCTCTGTCCGACGTGATACTCTTCGGCAACCCTTGCAATCTGACTATCTCCTTGAAGAATAGTACATCAATGCTTGTGGCGTCACTTGTCTTCCAACACAGAATAAAGTGTGCCATTTTTGAAAATCTGTCTACTAAAACAAAGATTGAGTCGCTCCCTTGCTGCGTCTTCGGAAATCCTAGCACAAAATCCATGCTCAGGTGCTCCCATGGGGTATTCGGTACAAGTAATGGTGTATACAACCCCGTATTCTGACTTCCTCCTTTTTCCAACTAGAAAACTTGACACTATTATACCCAGTTCCCGACATCTGTCGTCATTCCTAGCCAATAATACTTCTCTTCAACCAATGCCTTGGTCTTGTCGATGCCAAAATGACCTGCTAATTTTCCGCTATGCAAATATCAGATTAGGTTCTCCCTTACTGATCCTTTGGGAATACATAATTGTTGTCCCTTGAACAAGTATCCCTCTTGTATAAAATAATCCAAGTATGGAGTTCTGTCGACATTCCATGGTTCACGACAAGCCTCCCATGCTTTCGCAAAATCCTCGTCGGTCTCATACTCTGTCCTCACCGATTCTATTCCTGTTGCCTGAACTGTTGTCATGTTTAGCAATGCAACTCTTCAACTTAGCATGTCGGCTATCTTATTCGACTTGCCTGACCTATGTCGCAACATGAACATATATCCCTGTATGAATTCAACCCATTTCATGTGCCGTTGATTCAACTTCGACTGAGTATTCAGATACCTTAGTGCTTGGTGATCTGTGTATAACACAAATTCCTTGGGCAACAAATAATGCCTCCACTTCTTCAATGCCTAGAAACTAGCATAGAATTCCTAGTCATAGACCGAATATTTCTGCTTCGCATCATCCAACTTCTCACTAAAGAATGCAATTGGCTGGCCCTCCTGGCTCAACACTGCTCTAATTGTTGTTCCACTTGCGTCGCAATTGACCTGGAAAACTTTGTCAAAGTCTGGGAGCGCTAACACTGGGCTCTCAGTGACTTTTTTCCTTCAACTTGTCGAAATCTCACTGGGCAGTTTCCATCCACTTGAACTCCCCTCAGTTTCCATCCACTTGAACTCCCCTTTTCTCATGCATTCTGTCAAAGGTGCACAAATCCGACTGAATCCCCGAATGAAATTTCTATAGAAAATGACAAGTCCATCAAAACACCTTACTCCAATCGCACTTGTCGGTTCCGGCCAATCCAATATTGCCTTCACCTTTTATGGGTCCATCACCAACCCTTTACCCGAGATTACGAATCCCAAGTACACCAGTTCTTCCTTCATGAAGAAACACTTTTGTAGGTTCACCATCAACTTCTCTTCCTGTAAATTCTGCAATACCTATTGAATGTGATCCAAGTGTTATGCTTTGGTTCGACTGAAAATCAGAATGTCATCTAGGTAGGCTACGACAAAATTTCCCAAGAATGGTTTCAGTACCTCATTCATCAATCACATGAACGTACTAGGTGCATTAGTCAATCCAAATGGCATGACTAACCACTCATACAACCCTTCCTTTGTCTTGAATGTTGTTTTCCATTCATCTCCTTCTCTAACCCGAATTTGGTGATAACCGCTCTTCAGGTCTATCTTCATGAAGTACTTCGATCGACTCAGGAAATCCATCAATTCGTCCATTCTCGGCAATGGAAACCGGTACTTGATCGTGATCCTATTGATGGCTTTGGAGTCTGTACACATTCTCCATTCTCCACCCTTCTTTGGTGCTAATACTAATGGGACTGTGCATGGACTCAGAGTTTATCTGATCAACCCCCTGTCCAACAAATCCTGGACATGTCGATTCAGTTCCTGACCTTCTGTCGGACTCATCCTATGCGGTGCTTTGTTTGGAAGACTCGACCCTGGAATCAAGTCGATCTGATGGGATATGCTCCTTGTCGGTGGTAATCCCGTCGATGTCTAATCGACTATTATGCTTCGAAACTCGTCAAGCATCTTTCCGATTTCGACTGAAATCTTCTCCATTGTCATCCTCTCGACACATGGCCCCTTCGGAATGATATCAAAACACCCCGTCTACTTTTCCTCCTCCACGATGAATTCTTTCACTGAGCACATCAGCACTCGCTTCTCCCAAAAGTTGCTCTTGCCATGCTTGCAATCGGCTTGTTCCTCCATCTTCGGATTAAGAGTCCTTTGCACGCTATTCTTCCACACTGTGACTGTGTTGGCTCGGCCATCATAGATCATCTTCCGATCATATTTCCATGGTCTCCCTAACAACAGATGGCACGCGTCCATTGGGATTACGTCGCATAGTACACTGTCTTCAAATCCTAGTGACTTGTGTGGACCTCTTCCATCTGCTTCCTTTTCTGGTTTCAAATATTTCTTAACTTTCATTGATGATTACACCAGATGCACTTGGGTTTATTTCCTAAAACTTAAGAGCGAAGTATTTAACATGTTCTTGGCCTACAAGGCCCTTGTTGAAAAACAATCTGGTCATCAAATTATCAAGTTAATATCTGACAATGGAGGAGAATATGTTAACAAACAATTCACTACTTTCTGCACTGAACAAGGCATCCAACAACAACACACTGTTCCATATACACCACAACAAAATGGTGTAGCTGAGCGGAAGAACCGCACTTTAAAAGAAATGACAAATTGTATGATCCAATCTAAGGGACTAAGTCTTCAATTTTGGGCTGAAGCCATAAATTGTGCAAATTACATAGTTAATCGCACCCCCACAAAAGCATTACAAGGTATAACACCGGAAGAAGCATGGAGTAAAGTTAAACCTGATGTAAGTCACTTTCGTGTCTTTGGTAGTACCCTTCAACCGTACACACCTCGACCGTGGTTCTCACGACTATCACGTTAGTTTTCTTGTGTTTTCTCCCTTGTCGATGTCCCTTTCGTCTGTCAATTCTCTTCGACAGATTCCCTCCTGTATCCTCTACTTTGGCCTTTCGCGGAAACAGTCTTCGCACCCTGAGCAGTCATCCTACCTCTGGTCGCTGCGGATTTCCTCGACAATTTCTCTTCTACCTTCAAAGCTAAGTAGTAGGCTTCACCAAGTGCTCTGAATCTTGACATGCTCAATTCGTCCTGAATGGCATATTTTAAGCCATTCACATATCTAGCGACAGCTTCTTCTCCTTCGTCGGTTTGTCATGACCTTATCGACAATATGAAGAACTCTTCCATGTACTCCTTCATAGTCATCTCTTTTTGTTGAAAGTTCTGCAACTTACAGAATAAGGAAATCACATAGTCATTTGTCAAGAACTCCCCTTTCAGCTTGTCGACCATCCTATCCCAAGACTTGATTTTCTCCTTGCCCTCCTCAACTCTGTCAGCCTAGACATTGTCCCACCACAATGAGGCATGACCCTTAAACCTCAAACATGCAGTCTTAACCCGTTTAGGATCCTCGATCTGCTCTATGTCGAAGTATTTCTCCATCTCTCTGAACCAGTCGATCAAGTCTTCTGAATCCAGACTTCCTGAGTAGGTATGCACGTCTATCTTCGTCCGACCTCTCATATTCGTCAAAAGTTTGATCAGTTTATCTTGTGGTTCTTCTCCTGCTGCTTCCTGTGGTTCCACCTCTTCGACCTCCTCATCATTGTGGTCTAATGCATCAGGAATACAACCACACCTTTGGCTTTCTTTGATTGATGCGATTTCATTTGTCAAAGTTCGCATTGTTCGGACACACTTGTCGAACATCTCACGATCAACTGTGACTGTTGCATCATACGCTCTTTGTCCTCAGACATTAATGCCTCTGTGAGCCATTTTCAACCTCGGTTGAAACTACCACTCTGTCCAATCACAACTGGACTTCAACAAGTCGTGCATAACTCTACCCAACCTCAGCTGGAGCTGTTCAACACACTTACAGGCTCAATACCACCTGATGTTCTTTTGCTCACAGGATTTTGCTTCAACTCGACCAGACTCACTTGCGGGATTTGATACCAACTGACGCAAGGCACCTTATGAAAAAGGTTCTTTCTTAACAATTACACACAACACACACGTTCACATAGATAGGATGTAAACAGAATGCCAGAAGCTGGCTTATATTACTTCCACCGAAACAGTTACAATGCAAATTGCAAGGAATGTAAATAACTAACTAACTATCGGCCTTATCCTTTTACAATATAGAAGTAACTTTCTGCTATCTCAGTGTGTCGATCTTCGCCCTCTCCTGGTTCACTGCGGAACTCTGAGCTATGGCTCGATCTTCTCTGTGTTCGGAAGACGTGTGGCTGTTCTCTCTAATCTACCTATCTTCTCCTTGAACTTTGCTCTGTGGAATCCCTATCCAACTGATCCAAAACTCCCTGGTCTTCTACTCTACTGCTGTTGTTCCCGAGATCACTCCGACGCCCGAGACACACATCCTCTGTTTTTCAATCTCCTCAGATCCTGTAGACCTGCAACTGTCAGCGCTCCAACCGTGTTGCACAATCTCTGCGTGTGTTGACATCTGTCATGATTCCAATTACCTTCAATAACTGCTAGTAACTTCCTTAGAAACCCTGAATGGTTACCAAGTATTCTTCCTTGACTTCTCAAACTTCTTTTGACGGGCTACAGTAATCTGTCTTGTCGGCCATACTGTCTGTCAGCTTCAACTTACCTTTCGGCTTCCTTCGCACTCTTCACTTAGGATTTGCTAGTCCACCCCTTCCTCCTCGCTTGGCTTATGCCCAAACTTGTCGGAGTTGTGGTTCGACGCATGTCGACCATCGACGCCTCTGCTAAAACTCTGTCATATGTCAACCTCTAACATGTCAACTCTCGATCTTCACTGCTTCTGTCGGTCACATACAGACTGCTCCTGCTCAAGTCATTGACTTTGACAAGCCAATCTGCTCTTCCGCACCAGTGGTCATCGGCAATCTCTTTGGTCGGCTTTTCCCATGTCGAGTAACTTCGACTGATCTGCCTAGGCCCCGATGCTCCTGCATCAAAACCTGACAATGGTATCAAAGTTGTTGTAATTTGTATGGCCTGTGCTAATCTGCGGATATTCTCCTGCTTTTCATCCCTACAGTCTTCCCTTTCTACTTAGGACTGCGTGTTTCCATCTCTTCCAACCTGCATGTTTGTTTGTCAGCCATATTCCCGCTTAGCCTTAGAGTAGTGACTCTAACGTTTATCCTATAGCTGTTATCCTCGTTCTATGAATTTATGAAGGTAATCACTCTTTTTAGGCTATCTTCATTTCCTTTGTATGTTGCATTTTTATTCTCTTCCAGGAAGCTTTTATTCTCTATATGTTATGAATCTGCACCTACAGAACTGCCACTCTTCAGGCCTGCCACTGTAATGTCATCTTTGGAATGTTTTAATGTTAAGTCTGTTCTATGCGTTTTGACGCCCTCTTCATTTTTGGATATATGTAAAACCCTAATACAGTCTCCATGTGCATGAAACATTGTCTATACGCCAGTTGTTTTTGCATGCCCGAACCTTTCTCACTATACCCACAACTCTACTCCATACATGTGACCACAGTGATTTAACCAATGTGAATGATATCTATTCTTTTATATGCACATGTGCGTCTTTGTTGAAGAAGCATTTGGTCATTTGTTTATTTTATTTGTCTACACCATGGATATTTGTGCTAGTCTTCATACCTGCGAACAACTCCGCCCAATGCTTGATTTGAATTACTTGAAGAATTTTCCTTCAGTTTTGCATATGTCGCCTTGCAAAATATATCATATATGCCACATGTTTGAGCATGGGCAGGTGAGTGCTCACAATAAGGGAAAAACAGGAGCAACAAGGGAGAGTCTTATCCTTTTGAATTGTAGAACATAACCTGCGACCTCTTCTCCTCGTGAACGATGACTGTTTGTGGAGGAATCCGAACAGAAGACTATTGCGCGTTCCTTCACAGTGTTGAGCTCCCCGTTGATGCGTGCTCCTTATTCTGTTGAGGCATTCTCCACCTGCGACTTCAATACACTCCTTTGAAGTCTGCAATATTTTGTTGTTGTAGATACATTTTGTGTGGCATTGGTGAATGGTGAAGCCCGTTAAAGAAGCATGCGCCAGGGAAAACCCTAATTCATGTTGCGGACTCAATGTTTTTGTGAAATATGTGACCTTTATATGTGAGGATCACTCCATCTTGTGATTTTTGGTCTTGGTATGTGGACTGCATCTGACATCCATCAAGAGAAAACGAGAGTTTGTTGCATGATTGGTGAACTTTGCGTTGAAGAGTGACAACGATTGTTGATGGTGTGCACTCTCTCTATGAGCCGTGGGTGTGCTCACATTCTATTGTTGCGGTTTTTCCATATTGTGACTGCTGAGACCATTCTCAAGGTTTTGAAGTTGAATTTTGGACTACGTCTATGTTAAAGGGTGCATGTGAATTCGTAGAGTTGTGTTGCGTTGGTGACTTTCAAGAAACTCCTGAAAGTTTGTTGGAACCTGTAGCTGCGACCTTCCTTGGATCTATGAACAACTAATGCAATGTAAGAGCTGCGATTTTATCCATTGAAGGCTGTGTCTTCCATTATCTGGTTGGAATACTGCCAAGATCTAGAGGATGTTTATTGCTCACATCAATGCTTACAACGAGTTCATGAGCTGTGATTTTGGAGAATCCTTTTGTATGCATTGAAGTGCTACTATCTCCCACTACTACGTGGGATGTCCAGTTATCCAAGTGCATGTCAATGGACTTCTCCAAGTGTGCAGGTACTATGTAATGAAATTTGCTTGATATTGCTGTGAACTGGTATATTGGTGCTTGAACTAGTGAAATTAGAAGCTGAATTGCTAATCGTGGAGATGGAACATAGAGATATTGTGACCAGTATTCATTCTTTCCCTTAGTGACTGTGAAGACATTCTCTTGGAGCGTTGAAGTGCTACGTATGTGTCCTAATTTCTTTGAAGATTTGCGTTGAATCTTGAATATTGGCGTAAACCCTAGACAGCTTTTGAAACTAGATGAAGACTGTAGCAAGTTGAAGCCATTTTGAAGATTGATGCATGCCATTTTTTTTAAGAATGCGACACTCCTTCTTGGCTCTCTAATCTCTTTGGACAGTTGAAAGAAGGAGATCAAAATCTGTGAGCATAAACAATCAAATTGTCAAAATTTCCTGAAAATATCTTCATATACCGGCCTTGACATTTACATCACAGTGGTGCATCTTTAATCATCTTGTGGGAATTTTAGAGAATTCTTGTAAAGAACCTCTGCATAGAGATTACTCCAGACTGTTTTAATTCACTCTATTGTAGCTTGCATACTCACATAGGTTGACTTGCAAAGAGTGTCATAGTAGAGGTTATTGTACCACAAAGTTGCTTGTTGTTGCGAGAAGAATTGTAGCTATGCATGAAGCCGAATGTTGAAAGAGTTGAAGACTTGATTGCGTGGAACTATTGTGACCAACACATGGAGATGCCTCTCTCCATCCAAAACCCTATATTGGTCAAATGGAGGGATTCACTTGTCCCAGATTACCAAAGTGAAATCAACAGATTGAAAAATGAACTTGCCATCACCCAGGAACATTCTCTCATTCGAACATCAGGTGTCAATATTTATTTGGCATCCGATCATTCAAATCCTCCAAGAAATCAATAAACAAGTGTATCTTTTGGTCTTTTTTGCATTATATTTAGTTTTCTGAGGTGAGTTAATTAATTTATTTATTTTTAATTTCTGTAATGTAATTTTTATTATTCTTTAAATATTTTTATTATTTAATAAGAAATAGCTGCAGAATTTAAATTTTGCATCCATTTCAACATATTTTAATAATTGTATTAATGGTTTCTCTTTGCATTTTTGTCTTAGATATAATTTACCTGGTCTACATATGCTATGGATACTGCATACTTCTGGTCTTGTAGATAGAGCCTAGGTGTCAATTAATGGGAAGTCAAAACACAATTTTGGTTCTTTTATCCATGATGGCGCCTATTTTGATGGATCATGTACTCCTGGAAAAGCAATTATGAGTTGACGAAGGAAAAAGACCTTGAATGGGAAGTAAGTTGATACTTGAATGCCTTGATTCTCTCACCATCATGAGAGCTGTTAGATTTCAAATCAAATGTGATTCTAGTTGTTGTGATTCATACACATGCTATTATCCATACTGGACAGTTGTATTCAACTCATTATAGCTTTCCTTATCCTTTGCACATAATCTACCATACATTTTGGTTTGTAAATCATCGCTCTATTCCTATAAAGAGGATGATGTAGACTTGGATAGGGATTGCGTTTTTTGGATTTGGTGTACATATTTCTTTGGAGATATAATACAAATCTATATTTTTGCATAAGATTTTTTTGGATTTGTGTGTGTGAGAATGTTTTTCAATTATAGGTATATTCTAAAATGTTTATGCTGATTCATCATTGTTAATATATTCTTTTGATTTTATAATTAAATAGTCATTAAAATGTCTAATATTTGATTATGAGATTATAACACTATTCTTGTTTTGAATTGTGGTTCTATGAGAGGTTTTAAGATTTATATATTAAATACATATATCAAATTTTTAACAAGATTGATCTTGTTTCTGCAGCTAATAAAGGAATTATTTTATATTTTAAGAAAAATATATTGTAATTTGTAATCAAATCATTAACACAATTCTATTATTTTTTAAAACACATGTATCTTTCTAAAAGGATGCAATGTATTGTGTCTGCTATTTAGGAACAATTGTTATTTCTATACTGCACGAATGGATATGACATTTTTTTTTTGTCATGGGTCTCTTTCGAGATTAAGATTTTCTCTTTGGAAAAATACAATGTCTTATTATTTCGAAAATAGTCTCTGTAGGTTATATTTTTCTTGTTTTATGAATGTTTTCATTGAAGTGGAATTGTTATTTTCTTCGCTTGTAAAATTAGGCATGTGATCACTTATAGTATTTTATTGTGCTTGGCCAAGTTGTAGAATAAGTAGTTAGTTTTGATTCATTGTTTTCTATGGTTTTAATGTGCGTTGGTGTTATTGTGTGATATTTTTATGCTTTTTTCAAAGTTCATATCTTTTGTTTAAATTTATTATTTATAATTTTCTATTGAAACATAGGTCTCCCCGAGGACTTGCCAGGAAACTTTTTTTGTTTATAAGTGTAAATTTTGTACATATCCGGATTAGATTATTAGTTTGATTTAGATTATTTTAATTATTGTTTTAGTTAGTTTAGTGTTAAATTAGTTTAAATTAGTGTTTAGATTTTTTTGTTTAGTTAGGTTAATTTGTTAGTTTAGTGTAGGTTAGTTTTAGTTTGCCAATGGTGTCGTAAAACCCGTCAGGTTTAGCTACTTAAAACGATTGATGGGTGCTTAAAAACCTTGGATCGGGATGATACCCCCTTGTTGACTAGACTGCAAAATATCAGTCTAACAAAATGGCACTAGAAAGAGGGCCATTTGCGAGTTAATGGCTAAACGTAATCAGAATAAAACGCCTCCCACTCGCTCTCTCATAGTAACTTGTGGTCATTCCAACATTCTCATTTCATCGATCTCTACGGCCAAATCTCAAATTGAGCCAGTCCACACACCACTTCCACAGTCCACTCATCCTTAGAACGATTTGGTTCTCTCCACTCCTTTACCTATAGATCCATGATTCCAAGAACTCATCGAGAGTTCGCATAAGGTCTTGGCTAGTACTGAGTCTCGCTTAGAGAGAAGTTGATAAATACATGAAATATTAGTGTGTCGTCTCGAACAAAACACTGAAACTACTTCACAAATAGAAACCGATATTCTAGACATCCCCCTGGTTCAATATTTCTCATGGTTACTGTTATCACCCCTATCAATGTTCCCGTGGGGGAAGGAAAGGGCATCTCCCTACCAGAACCCCATGCATTCCCATTGACCTCTTATGCCAAAGGAAGAATCAGAAAGCCCAAAAAATGGTTAAGTGCTAAGCAAATACAAGCCAAACGATCAAGCCACAATGAAAAGGATGAAGAAATGGAGGTTTTATGCACTAAGGCGAGAAGTAATGGTCCATATCGGGCTAAGGAGATCGACGACGAAGGAAGGATTTCGTCGGGGAAAGAGCTCAAAAGTTAATGGCCAAAGCGGTCGCAGAAGTCCGTATCCGACGACCCAAAATAACTGTGGAAGACCCATTTGCTCGACTGATATTCCACTTTCAAAGAGAAGATGAACGGTTGGGATTGAAGAGCAGGGACAAATCAACGGCTAGGAAGTGATCCACAATGCATCCGACCAAAATATTTTCCGCTTTTCCGCTTTCCCGTAGGTCCGACTTTCCGACTTTCTGCACCCGCATTGCGTATTACGGAAGTCAGAACACTATTTTTCAAGAGCACAAAGTTGAGTTTCCGATTTCCGCAACCCGCATTGCGGAGGCATAATTTTTTGGGGGCTCAAATTCAGGTTTCCAATTTCTGCAACCCGCATTGCGGGATGCGGATTGCAGAGGCATAATTTTCTGGGGGCGCAAACTCAGGTTTCCGATATCCACAACTCGCATTGCGGAATGCGGATTGCAGAGGTGATTTCCGCAAGGTTGTGCAATGGATTTTTTATTTCTGAAAACCGCATTGCGGAAGTAATATTTTAGAGGCATAAAGTTGGTTTTCCACTTCCCGAAACCCACATTGCGAGAGGATAATTGCGGATCGAAGATGTTTTACAGGTTAAATTACGGCCGTGAAAAATGAAGAATTTCAGAGGAAAATGGAATGTTTGGGAGCCGATCTGGAAGCTAAAGAGAAGCACAACCTAGTTATCCATCCAAATCAACCTAAAATGGCCCAATCCGAAGGACAAACAGGTGGTTTCCAGGGCCCAAAGGCACATTGACAACGCACAAAGTTTCCCACCGACGCATCTAATAGGCTCAGAGGTAGTTGGTTCAAGCAGTTCGGTGTGAACGGACTCATCCTTTCTATTTCAAGACTGTTGACAGTAAACGACCATTTATGGTTGAATTAGTTAGAGTTTGTTTGATATTTTGTAAGCCTATAAAGGCAGAGTTTGAGTTAAACCAAATGGTTGGATGTTCCTGAATCCTAAGAGATTAAAAGATCTGTGTATGTATCAAATTTGGCCTTTCAATTCATGAGAAGACCCAATTCTGGAGCAGAGATTCTTGTGATGAGTGTTTTGATGTCTGTTACTTCATGTGCATGTGTTCTTCATTTGTATTCCCATTGATTGTTTTCTTCTATAGTATCTAGATCAATACTACATGGTCTGAAATTCATATTTTATGCTTCAGATGCATACGACTAGGTATTCCACCCTTTCTTCTTGATGTTGTAGGTTAGAATTCATTTACAAATGATCTAGCTTTTTGATGGAATTTGTTTCCTTTTATGCCTTCATTTGTTGATATCTTTGACTTGAAAAAACCTCATCTACCTTGCCTCTACCTCTTAAATTGTGGTATAAATCAGTCATTTGTGACTATAAATCCACTGAAGTTTGACTCCATGCCCAATGGTGCTCTTGTCCATAACCCCAACTAGCTGAAAAAATCCCTATAAGTCATTATTTGAACGTCCAGCCACCATTTTTTACCTATAACCAGCTTGTGAAACTAATATTCTAAGTGTTGAGTGAATTGTGAAAGAGAGAGCCCTCTCTGTGGTTGGGAAGGGTAGTTTCCATCCAACAAAGCTTGGTTTGAAACAGTTACCTCATGATCCCTTCTGCTGCAACCCGGGAGAATCTTGAGTGATAACATTCTGGCGACCATACTAAGGAACTTGAAGGACTTCTTTCCCAGAACAAGAATTTCAAAGATTCAAATCAGATCTCTGAGGGAAAACATCGGATCAAAAATTTCAAGGTTGTAACATTTTCCCTGGTGACTCAAACTTTCACATTGGTGAATTTCTTGGAAGAATTTTGGCTTCCAGAAAGATACCTACCAGAACTCAGTCAGATCCTAAACTAGCAAAGTTTGTATCAGATCCTAAGAATATCATCAGGAAAGCAAAGAAAGAACAAACAAGTATTTCCCCATTAACTAGGTCTTTTTCTCTACCTAAAGAAGAGGCACATGATATAGAGATTGTCTCTTGGGATTTAAAAACTGAACAGTCCTCATTTAGGTCTAAATTTGAATTAATTCTAAAGAAAAATTTGTTTGACCAAATAAAATTCCAAACACATTGTCTGAATGATTTGTGGGAAAATTCACAAGCTAAAGAAGAAAACATTGATTTATTTCTCTTCACTAAATCTAATAGCCAAAATACCCAAGTCCCGATTACTCCTCATGTTGTTCCGGGCCATACTTTTGTAATACCTATTGTTACTCTTTCTACTTCAAGAATTCCCCCTACTCCTAAGAAAAATCTAAGAGCAATGGCTGCCAAATTCCCCCCCTTAGCTCTCCCTGCTAATGTCCACGACTTACCTATGGGATATGCCCAAATCCTCATGAGATTGGATGGGGAAGGAAATGGTTTTGCACAACAACATGTGGACCACTTTACTGATTTTATAGACCTAGAAGAGGTGGATGAAGATGATGTCAAGATGAGGTTATTTTCCCAAAGTCTTG
The DNA here is from genome assembly GCA_027924585.1 of Larix kaempferi. Taxonomy (NCBI): domain Eukaryota; kingdom Viridiplantae; phylum Streptophyta; class Pinopsida; order Pinales; family Pinaceae; genus Larix; species Larix kaempferi. The sequence goes on along the minus strand of BSBM01000361.1, from coordinate 66,312,580 downwards.
CAGAAGAAGTGAAGAAGTGGTTCAAATCCCTTCCAAATGGAGGAATTGCTACCTATGAGAGATTTGAACAAGATTTCCTGAACAGATGGAAGGATAAACAAAATCCTCTCCAAATTCCCACTCAATATGAAAACACAAGGAAAACCAATGTTGAGACTATCCTATGTAGTAAGCAGTAAGAGTAAGCTTGACAACCATCCCATTTTTGTTGTAGACATTGATATAGGCACCTCAATTTTTTGTTATGATCCTGATTTATAAGAGAAAGGTGTGATGATTACTGAGCTGCCTGAAACAAATGATAAGTCTAGTAATGAGCAAGGGATACAATGCATTGACAACTCAACAAACATAGAAAGCTAAGCTAGGACAACCAAGATGAAAGCTGCAAAGTTTTGCATATTGAATGGTTTCCTTTTTTGGAAATACCCTGGAGGTGTTCTACTGAACTGTATAGTGGAAGATGAAGCCAAAGTGACCTTGAAATAATTTCACAAAGGTTTTTGTGGGGGGCATCATTACTGGAAGGCCACTGTCAAAGAAAATCTTAGGGAAGGATTTTATTGGCCCACCATGTTCAAAGATGCATATAAGGAAATAGCTACTTGCCATGAATGCCAAATATTTGAAGGGGAGAGGAAGCTCTTATCCTTACCTTTCAAACCAATCTCTGTAGAAGCCCCTTTTCAGCAGTGGGGGCTTAACTTCATTGGTTAAATTTTCCCCAACTCCTATGAACAACACATGTGGATATTGACTTCCATTGATTATTTCACTAAATCGATTGAGGCAATACAAAACAAGAAATCCACAGGCACATTCATCATCAAATTTCTAGAGGAAAATATCATGTCCAGGTTTGGTTTTCGTGTTAAAATAATCACTGACAAATCTCAAGCCTTCAAGTCCAAGAAAATGGTCAAATTCTGTGACAAATTCCACATAAAATTGGGCCATTCTACTGCTTACTACCCCCAGGGAAATGGACTAGCTGATTCATCCAACAAAATTCTAGTTAGGATCATCAAGAAGCTGTTGCAAGAAAACAAAATGGCTTGGCACACCAAGTTGACCTTTGCTCCGTGGGATGAGAGGATCACTTCTAAAAGATCCATTGGAACTTCTCCTTTAAAATTAGTATATGGAACAGAAGTGATATTTCTTGATTCCCTCAGAGGGCCTTCTATGAGGCTTCTACAGGAGTAGGAATAAGAGCCAAACCCTGAGCTAAGTAGAACTAACCAATTGGTTAAGATAGAGGAAGTCAGAGATAGAGTACATACTGAATTTGTACTAGCTCAAGAGAGAGTTAAGAATACTTTTGACAGAAAGACCAAGGCTGATGATTTCCAAGTGGGAGATATAGTGTTGAAATGCGATGCTAGAAGAGAATACCAAGCCCAAAAGTTTGATAACCTCTGGCAGGGGCCCTATACAGTCATCGCTCACCATGGAAACAACGCCTTCTTCTTACATGATGAGGATGGTGAACCAATGGGAAACAAACCCGTCAATGGGAGGTTCTTGAAGCGTTGTCTCCAGTGAAAAAAAAGTCGGTCGACCCACCTGCACTATACAATATCGTTTTTTTGTTGAGTTTCAGTTAGTCATTTTTTAGTTTTAAAAAAAAGAAGGAAAAAGAGGCAGTTATCTACTGTTCTTGCTACTTCACGGGGAGGATAGCATCCCTGGTTAGAGCGACTATTATCTACCCTATCAGTTTTCCCATGAGGGAAGGAAATGGAATCTCCCTACCAGAGCCCCATGCATGTCCATTGACCTCTTACGCCAAAGGAAGAATAAAAAAGCCCAAAAAAATGGCTAAGTGTCAAGCAAATCCAAGCCAAACAATCAAGCTGCAATGAAAAGGATGAAGAAATGGAGGTTTTCTGCACTCAGGCGAGAAGGAATGGTCCAGATCTGGATAAGGAGATCAACGATGGAAGAAGGATTTCACCGGGGAAAGAGCTTGAAAGTTAATGGCCAAAGCGGTCATAGAAGTCCAGATCCGATGGCCCAAAACAGCTGTGGAAGACCCATTTGCTCGACTGATCTTCCACTTTCAAAGAGAAGATGAACGGTCGGGATTGAAGAGCAGGGCCAAATCAATGGCTCGGAAGCGATTTGCAATGCATCCGATCAAAATATTTTCTGCTTTTCCTCTTTCCCTCAGGTCTGACTTTCCGACTTTTTGCACCCGCATTGCGGATTGCGGAAGTCAGAACTGTATTTTTTCAAGAGCGCAAAGTTGAGTTTCCGATTTCTGCAACCCACATTGCATAATGCAGATTTTGGAGGCATAATTTTTTGGGAGAGCAAATTTAGGTTTCCGATTTCCGCAACCCGCATTGCGGAATGCGGATTGTGGAGGCATAATTTTTTGAGGGTGCAAATTCAGGTTTCTGATATCCGCAAACCACATTGCGGAATGCAGATTGCGTAAGTGATTTCCGCAAGGTTGTGCAATGGATTTCTGATTTCCGAAACCCGCATGCAGAATGCGGATTGCAGAAGTGATATTTTAAAGGCATAAAGTTGGATTTTGGCTTCCCAAAACCCGCATTGCAGAATTTGGATTGCAGGAGGATAATTGTGGATCAGAGAAGTTTTACAGGGTAGATTATGGCCGTGGAAAATGAAGAATTTCACAGGGAAATGGAACGATTGGGAGCTGATCTGGAAGCCAAAGAGAATCACAGCCTAGTTATCCATCCAAATCATCCTAAAATGGCCCAATCCGAAGGACAAACAAGTGGTTTCCAAGGCCCAAAGGCACACTAATAGCACACAGAGTTTCCCATTGGCACGTCTAACAGGCTCAGAGGTAGTTGGTTTGAGCAGTTCGACGTGAACAGCCTCATCCTTTCGAGTTCAAGACTATTAACAGTAAACAGCCATTTATGGTTGAACTAGTTAGAGGTTGTTTGATATTTTGTAAGCCTATAAAGGCAGAGTCTGAATTAAACCAAAGGGTTGGATGTTCCTGGAGCCTAAGAGATTAAAAGCTCTGTGTATGTATCAAATTCGGTCTTTCAATTCATGAGAAGACCCTATTTTGGAGCAGAGATTCTTGTGATGAGTGTTTTGATGTCTATTACTTCTTGTGCATGTGTTCTTCATTTCTGTTTCCATTGATTGTTTGCTTCTGTAGTATTTAGATCAAGACTACATGTTTGAAATTCATATTTTATGCTTCAGATGCATATGACTAGGTATTCCACCCTTTCTTCTTGAAGTTACAGGTTAGAATTCATTTACAAATGCTCTAGCTCTATGATGGAATTTGTTTCCTTTTATGCCTTCATCTACTGATATATTTGACTTGAAAAAAACTCATCTGCCTTGCCTCTGCCTCTTAAATTGTGGTCTAAATCAGTCATTTGTGACTATAAATCCATTGAAGTTTGACTCCATGCCCAATGGTGATCTTGTCCTTAACCCCAACCAGCTGAAAAATCCCTATAAGTCATTATTTGAAAGTTTAGCCACCATTTTTACCTATAACCAGCTTGTGCAAACAATATTCTAAGTGTTGAGTGAATTGTGAAAGAGAGAGCCCTCTCTGTGGTTGGAAAGGCTAGTTTCCATCCACCAAAGCTTTGTTTGAAATAGTTACCTCATGATCCCTTCTGCTGCAACCCAGGAGAATCTTGAGTGATAATAGTTGCGTAACTTGAATCCTCGATTACACAATACCCTAACAGAAAAAATTGAGCCTAATCCTACTTTTGAATCAGGAGAGAATTTAGATCAACCCGATTCCCCTCTTGGAGAAACACTATCACCTCTTCACCCTTAGTTGATTTTTCGATCAAGTGGGCTAGGAAAGCCACCCTCACCACCCGATTCTCCTCTTGAGTCCTCCGAAGAGGAACCTTCTGACCATTCTGAGGAGGTCAACGATATGGGGGATGAAAAAAATGATAATCGAAGTAGGCCTTGGTTAGATCAAGATGTTGTAGTTATACCCAGGAAACAACATACCTTACCTAAGAATCTAGAGAAATGGATTCCTAAATATGATCCCGATGACAATCAGTAGCCTGAGCACTGTTGGGCCCTGGAATTGTCCATTTTTCCATCATTTATCAACATACATTTCATCCCTTTTCTTACCATTATTTCTCATTTATCATTCCATTTTTCTTCCATTTGTTGTAGCTGCGCGTTGAACAGCATGCTACTTCCATTGATCTTTTAAGTGGTTAATAGTGATTATTTTCTTTTATCTTTGATGAATTAAAGATTATTATGCATAATTTTACTAATGATGGTTTATGGAGTGATTTGCCACGTACAGGATGTTCATTGCCAGCTGTTACAGCCTTAACCAAAAACGCATGCCACATAAGAACACCTTGATTCGTGTCTTTATTTGCGGGAATATGGAAATGAATCTCAAAACTACGAGACATGGGTTTTGTGCGTAACATCCTCATTTACTTGACTCGCGTGGAAATCGTCAAAAAAAGCTACGGTTTGCGATATACAGGTGGTTCTTCGAGAGGGTATTTTCCAGATTTGGTGTTGCGGCCGGTTCCAAAGTTGCCAACAGTTACGGCCGTGTTCCAGCTGTTGCAGATCACAAGCTGGGGGTTCAGTTCTTCATTTCCATGAGATAATTTTATGTATAAATATGTAATCAATCTCATTAAGAAAAAAATATATATAGATTGATAGAGATTAAGCATGATAGATTAGGCAGGATAGGAGATGGATGATAGGAGATGCAAGATAGGAGAGAACACAATGTTATGATGTAGGATTTTATCCAGATCTGTTGTAATTTTTTCATTATGATATTACATGCTGGCAGTTTCTTAATTCTGGAGTTGTAGACTTTCATTGTGGAGATCCAGATCTGCTCAGTGGAGGAAGGGCCCTCTTCCCTGAGCAGATGCTGGTAGTGTTGATTGTAAGTGTTTTATTTTGTAGATCTGTTATTTGTTAATTCATGTTTTCATTCATTAGATTTATCATAGTTGCTTTATTATTCAGTTCATGTTTCTATTCATTAGATTTATCATAGCATTCTCATGTTAATTCATTTTGATAGATCGTTGGACAACACAAGACTTATTTTAGATTTATGCAATCAGATCTTGTTTCATAGGAATAGATCTTGTTGAAGTGTGTTCGATTTACAGTTTGATTTATGAATAGGTTTGAGGTTTGATTTACTTTCAAGAAGTTATGACTTAGTTTACAAATAGTTCGACTGCATACTAATAGATAACAATGTCAGGTAGAAATTGTACTCGCATATATTTTGCATGATAGCTTTGAAATAAAAGACTTCCTTGGGTTGATAATTTATGTTTAGCACTCTGCATGTTAAAGTTTTAATTAACTGGCATATAGTGGGCATGACATTTTGGCGCTGTTTTCGGGGAAGTTATCAATTGTGCAATAGTACATATGACATTGTTTTGCAGATGCATTATTAAAATAGGGCATGTAGGTTGCATGATTACATTTCAGTTTATTGAATTTATTTTGAGTGTTAATTTTCTGTCTTTACATTTAGTCTTATTTCATTTTCAATCTTTGATTCATAAATCTTATCATTCCCCTTAGTGGTGTTGTAAGCACCACCCATTCTACTAACAAGTTGACAAGAACATTCGAAGGAGGAGCCTCAAGACAGCACCCAAAGAATCCAATGAAGAGATGGCAGGTGAAAAAGATGGAGAAGTTGTTACCTTCGAATTTCCCATCAGAAATTCGAGAGGAGTGGCACCAACGAAAAGAATTCCCCCACATGTTCTACCAAATTTTCACGGTTTGGAAAACGAAGACCCTGATGTATTTTTATTTCAATTTGAAGTACTTTGTAGAGGATATGGTTATTGTGCTAATTATCAAAAGTTTAATGTATTTCCCCTTACTCTAAAAGGAACAACCCTCCGATGGTTCATGAGCCTCGGTGGGAATTGTATACAAACTTGGGAAGACATGAAACATGTGTTCTTGAAAAGGTACCAAGATTATTGCAGGGTCAATGAAGACATCTTCGAAATGACACAAGGAGAAGAAGAGAGTCTGGAGGAATACATAGAACGATTTCAATATAACCTCCAAAGATCCAAACAGAGGAAACTGGGGAAGAAAATCTTAAAAACACTTCTACTCAAGGGAATCCAAGCTGAATGTTTAGAAATATTGAATCTGATCGGAACAGGTAATGTATTTCAGTTAGCATATGATGATATTTGTGAGTTATGTAGAAGGTATTCAAGAGGAAACTTCAAGACTGGTAAGAATTCTAAGGAACTTTTATCTCTATTTTTGAAATTTGCTGCAAAAACAAGAGTTTTACGAACTGAAATCGGCAATTTATTTGACATTTCTAAAGCTGATTTACAATTGGGTGTTTTGCAGGATAAGGAAAAGCAGGAGGAAATAAGAGAAGCAAGGGATTTCCCTTTGGATAGTCTTGAAATTTGTGGTATATGTGACTTGAATCATTCCACAGATCATTGCCCCTCCTTACCAAGGATGAAAGAAACATATCAAAGAGATCTGGGAGTTGCAGCCAATTCGTTGCAACAGTCATGTCAACCATGGCCTACATCTATGGTTCAAAATTCTATCCCTCCATTTCCTTACTTTCATACTCAGTCATTGAATACTCTTCCACCATGGCAGCTGTTGCAGCCTCAATTTAACTCTTACCTACCTTACCCACAAGGTTGGAATGGCCTATTTTATGATCATATGGCCACTCTCCCTCATGCTGCAACACAAGTTGGTCCTTCAATATCAACCTCACAACTCAATCATCTACATCAGCCACATCTATATTCTCATCAAACTCCTTGGTATCCAACACAATTTTCTGTCCAATCCACCCTCCACCCTAACCATAATAAAGCAGTACAGTATGCTTACAGTGCTGAACTGCAAAATGTTCCTACACTTCCCTCTTATTCTACCTCATCTACACCGCTGCAAAAAGGCTGTGCGTTGTTGCAACAAATCCATACGAGGCCTGAACATGTTTTAGATCCAAGTTTTGCAGATGGAGTTTCTTATAGTCCTCATAAGCAAGCAGACAAGATCAACAATACACACGTAATATTTGATGGAGAATAGCCATTGGAACCAAAAGCATCATTCACATCATTAGATCCGGAAATCTTATGCATTGAGGAAGATCAGTTTAATAAGGATCTTCATGGTGTAACATCCATGAGCAATCAAGGGAACAAAGACTATATTGAAGCTTGGTTTCAATCTGTAATCGGTCTGCAGCATCATTTCATACTTCACCAATTCTTGGCACCATCATTTGAAGGGAAGTTGATCTCTCATATCCTAGAATTCATAAAGTTATATTTTTCTATTGGGAGTATGAGCATACTTGAGTCACTTTTTGGAAAATGGCTCCATTGGAAATATGCATACACTTGAACAATTTTTTTTTTCCCAAGTAGAATAGGGTAGGGTAGAATAACATAATAAAACCATGCTTTTGTTTTTTTAAGTTTTTATTTTTGAATAAGTATGCTCTCTTCCTGCGCCTTGTTGCGATCTGGAAGATCAGAAAGTAGAAATATGAGGAATGGGTATGAGATGTTTTCATGAATGCTTTGGAATTGTTGACTATTTGGACAAAAATGCTCAAGTCCTTTTTGTCATCAATTTCCCAATTTCAATTTGTTTCTATTTGTTACAAATAAAAATAAAAATATCATGAAAACAAAATTACAGTAATTAGGGAAAGTGAATGAAGAATCCACAGAAAAATGAGCCCATGATTATGGAACCCTTCAAGCTTGAAATTTGACATGAATTTGTTAGCTACAACACCCAGCTGTGAATGATTACTCTCAGCTGTGATTACTCTCAGCTACAACAGTGAGCTGCAACATTGGTTGTGACAGGGAGATGCAACACCCAGCTGTGACTGTGCTACAGGTAAAAATTAATGAGTTTGAGATACGTGGGTGTTGCACATCATGATATGTCTTTAGTTTTTATTTTCCATAAAAATGCACATGCTTCATTTCAACATTATGTCATTTTTTTAAGAGTTGCAGCTGCGGCTGCAACAAACTATATAAATCAATCTAGGTGCTCAATGCTTGAAATTTTTGGTATGGATGTGTATTATATTTAAATTTAGATTATTAAAAACATTCACATCTATTCCAATCACTTTTTGGGGTCAAATTTCATTTATAAAATTTTTGGTGACATTTTTGGCTTAAAATTTTTACTGAAACACAGTCGGGACAATCCATTTTTGGGAGACCAAATGAACTTATTTTTAAAACATGTTTACATCCCAAGTAGCCCTTTGAATCTAGTTTCCAAAACAATTTTAATTTTTACAATTGGGTGTCAAACGAAAATTTTATGGCCAAAATACTAACAGGATGTCAAGCTGGCAGCTTAGGAACAGAGCTGGGACAGTCAATTTTTGGATGCCTTATTGGATATATTTTGAAAACCTGTTTCATTGGTATATTCCCCTATGAATCTAGTTTACAATTCAATTTGAATCACTCTATTCCGATATTGTATGTAAATTTTATGACCAAAATACTGACTTCCTATCACAAATATGCATTCCTAAAACTCTATTTTCTAGACTGTTCATTGGCTTATTTGACCCATCAATTCTTTTTGGATTCAAAACCTATTTCTAATGGAGATACCTATATGAATCTACTTTCATCTCCAGTTGGAATCACATCAATCCGTTATCAAACGAAAAAGTTAAGCCTAAAACCGTGACTGTTGGTCTAGTCCAGAATTCGAAAAGACACCTTGTCATGCAGGCTGTTAATGAGTGATTTGGAAGATCATTGCATAGAATTTTAAAAACATGTTTCTAATGGAAATAGACCTATGAATTTAATTTCATTTGGCTTTGGAATCACTCAATTTGGACAAGGAACGAAGAAGCTATGATCAGAATACCGTTGGTGAGTCTAGATGGACATTGCTCTCCTGCAGGTATAAAATGGATTTTGCTTTGTTCATTTTTCTTTGGATTTGTTTTATAAGTAATTGCTTGTTGTTTTTTTCATAAATGTTGGGTGAAGAGAGACCAATAATCTCTCTTCTTCCATCATCTCATTTTTTATTGCAGGCAAATGCTAGGTTTTGCAGGTCCTTGGAAGAAGAAGGTCAATGCATGCACGAGTGACTCTTGAAGACTTTTTATCGATTTGCAAATGGATTGAGCACATAAAAAAAAATGGAGAGATTGATGTGCAAACCATACAGAGTCCAATGTTTCCGAAGTCAAGTCCCATTGCTACATGCCAAGAATCATTTTTAGACACCTGTCATCCCACTTGTTGCTGAAAGAAACCCCTCAAGAAGCCAATTTCCCTATGGTAGATTCATTCACCCTCCTCATTTCAAAACCCAAAAAATCCATTCATGTAGAAGTCCCATTTTCCACTGCTTATGTAGTCACCATAACCATTTTATTTCCCATCACTACTACATCATGACTTCACATATACTTTTCGCTTCTGAGTTTCATGTTGGTCGTATTTTTCACTATGATTCTTCACAATCATTTATTTTGTACTCGTATTGGATGATGTGGAATGCATTAAGGTCCACCTTCCAATGGTCTTGTCCCATCGACTCTGACACATCATCTGGTATCAAGATTAGAGTTTTTATAGTGCCCTGGTATCTGCATGAATCAATGGCAGATTTCCTTGTTGTTAATCATGGGGATTCATCAATGCCTCTTGATTGACAAATCTTGCAGGTGACTCGACTCCAGCACATCCATTCGTACCTGTCAAGATGCACTAAGGTACTTTAGATCTCATTGTCATCAAAGGTGAGTTTCTTCACATTGGTTAACGACATACATTAATGGCCGGTAATCCAATGATTTCTTTCCATGCTCAACTTCAGCACATTCATTCGCATGGTAAGAATTGTACCTCAGGTTTGTAGCAGCTAAAGATTATGTGATCTAATGGTTTCAACAATGATTTGCAGCATCATTTGTTCAGTAGTTTTGCAATTCCTTTCCATTTTCAGTTCAACAGTTGATTTTCAGAATAAGAGAAAGGACTTTCTGCTTCTATGGTAGAATTTCTGCTCATCAATTGTCTCAGCAATTAGTTTTACATACAACCAGCACAACATCATGGATCAAATTCAGTCTCATCCAGTTCCAGCTCTCATATACATATGTCTCAGCATCTGATCAGCCTACATAGCTCCAGCATACACCATTCCATTCATGTCAACCAAGGCTTCTATGGAGGTAAAACTTGAGGTAAAATAGCATGAGTTTTTGATTTATTAAAGATTTGGGGAAATGTCATGAAGAACCACTAAGCATTAGCCATTTACATTTTCTAAATAGCCTTTTATGTCCATCCATTCCCATCATTTCCCACTCAGTTATCCATGCACATCCACTTCAAATTCCAACCCAACATCTCACCAACCCAACTGACCAAGCATACAAAAAAAAGGGATACCTTATTGTTGTCACACAAGAACCAACAATAGGAAGTTTTGCGGCTGCCACACAAGAACCAATAGTAAGAAAAAACAAAGTCTTGCTGCTGCCACGCAAGAACCAGCAGTAAGAAAAGAATCATTGCTACTGCCACATAAAAACCAACAATGAGAAGAAATAAATCAGTTGCTTGAAGGTTGTTCTTTCCAGCTTTTGGATTTCTTTTTTTATGCATGTGGGAACTACAAATCCTCTATGGCTGCAAATTGAGGAAATGATGCATGAGGGCATGCTTTGCATTCATTTTAAAAGGTAGTCCTGTAATAATTTGCAGCAAGTTTATGACCAGAATCAAGGTTTGCAGATTGTTTTCTCATTGAAGATGTTCTCTTGAAGTACAAGCAAAAATGATCGGGAAGTTTTTTGAATTCATTAATTATCTCAAGAAGCTTAGAAAACCATGAAAAATGATCTACTGTTGTCACACAAGAACCAGCTGTAGGAACACAAGGCATTGCTGTTGCTTCTCGAGAACTTACAGTGGTAGAATTTTATGCTACCATATAACCGAGAATACATTTAGAGGTATGAGTTTCATTATTCAGTAATGCCCACATTGGCTTACAATTGTTATCATGGTCCTTGCATATTTGATGTTGTAGTTCATAATGGAAGAGAGATGTTGCTGTCACTATGAAAATATTCCCATAATAATGAAAGACAGATTTGGGAAAACATGCTTATATTTCCATGGCGGCAAACTAAGTTTTTTTGGGGACATGAGATTTCATGATTACAGGGTTTCTATCCACATAACAAAAGCATAAATTGTCAGTGTTAAGCCATGCTCAGCCCAAGGTTTCATGACCAGCCATCTATTTCTAGCTCATTTCATTGCTGCATCTCAGAAGGTGAAGGTATATCCAAGGCAAAAATGAAGGTAATAGCAGAATACATATTTCAGTAATCTGAGTTTTTGGAGCAGCAATACATAGTCATTTCCAGATCCATGCTCTGTTTTCAAAATTAGATTATTGGAAGCTACATGAATGTATGAAGTGAGATACATACATTCATAGGTTTTGTTAATTGATACATGGATTTGTTGAATATGGTGGCTACCAACTATTTTGAAATGGCTTGGTGCTTTGAGATTCTCATTCTTAGTTGGATATGGGCTTTATGCTTGCTGCAATTGGTTCTTTTGGTGCTATATGTTGTCATTGCTATTTTTATGAGCATGGAAATGATTAAGAGGATCTCTTGAACAACTTTGAAACGGTCCTACCATACACAACACTTGAAAAATGGTCATTTTTATCAGTAATAATTTTTATAACAGTATGGAGGACTGATGTGCAAATCAAAACTTGTTTTCTGCCGTGAAGAGTTTTTAAGCATGAGTACATGATGTGTCCTCAGTTTGGGGGAGATGGTTGTTTCCAACTAAGATGACAACTCTTCTTTTGCATGAGGACATGACAAATTATTCAGTTTGGGGGAAAAGCCACTATGCTTGCTGGTTTTCCATTCACATTTATATTTCTCATGCACATAAAATGCTGAATTTGAATTGAGGATATCTCACAAACCACGAATTGGATCCTCATGAAATTTGGATAGGGAATGCATAACAACATGATGAACAAACGTGGTAAGTTTCAGCTCAATCCAGTGCACGGTTTTCGAGAAAATGACCATCATCACCTACGGCCAATTCGCATTTTTTAGAAATCCGTGATGTGGGTTCATCTAATTTTTGGTGAGGAGATGCACTATAATGGTATTTACCTGCTTGACAAATTTCAGCCCAACCCAGTTTGTAGTTTTTGAAATATTGGCTCTGGAAGTTCAGCTGCAATACATTTTTATTCATGTTCAAAAGTGCAGAATTTGATTTGGGCATATCTTTCAATTGGTAAGTTAGATTCTCATGAAATTTGGACAGGGAATGCATAACAGCATGATAAACAACCGTGGCAAGTTTCAGCTCAATCCAGTGCGCGGTTTTCGAGAAAATGGCCATAATCACCTACAGCCAATTCGCATTTTTCTCAAAATCCGTGATGTGGGTTTGTCTAATTTTTGGCGTGGAGATGCATTAGAGTGGTAGCTACTTGCCTGCAAAATTTCAGCCCAACCCAGTTCGTCGTTTGGGAGAAAATGGCTTTAGAAGTTTCCTGTTAAAAAAGGCTAAAATGCCGTAAAATATTGTCGTTTCCCGTTTTCCGGCAGCTGCGACATCTTTTCCGGCAGCTGCAACATATTTTCCGGCGACTGCTTTCCAGCAGCTGCGACATCTTTTCCGGCGGCTGCGACATCTTTTCCGGCGATCGCTTTCTGGCAGCTGCCCGTTTTTTGGCAGCTGCAACATCTTTTCCGGCGGCTGCGACATCTTTTCTGGCAGCTGCGACATATTTTCCGGTGGCTGCGACATATTTTTCAGCGACCGTTTTCCGGCAGCTGCCCATTTTCCAGCAGCTGCGACATATTTTCCGGCGGCTGCGACATATTTTTCGGCAGCTGCGACATCTTTTCCGGCAGCTGTGAGTCCGCCAAATACGTCGCTAAATTTAGTGCAGTTCCGCCAAATTCGCCGCTAAAACCTTCGCCAACTTCTTTGCTAAAATAAGCTGACTCCGCCAAATTTACCGCTAAATTTAGCGTTGTTCCGCCAAATTCGCCGTTAAAACCTTCGCCAAATTCTCTGCTAAAATAAGCTGTGACTTTGCAAAATTTTTACTAAAGAGCTGCGAATCCGCCAAATTTTTTGCTAAATCCTCCGCTAAGTGACTCTGCCAATTTGTGTTAAACTCTCTATTTCTTCTAGCTGTAACTGTGCAAATGGTAAAATGAAGGAACAAGTGAATGAGTTTTTTTCAAGTTGGATGTTACACAGATATTGGGTTGCATGAGGACATGCAACAAATTCAGTTTGGGGGAGATGTTGGGCCCTGGAATTGTCCATTTTTCCATCATTTATCGACATACATTTCATCCCTTTTCTTACCATTATTTCTCATTTATCATTCCATTTTTCATCCATTTGTTGTAGCTGCGCGTTGAACAGCATGCTACTTCCATTGATCTTTTAAGTGGTTAATAGTGATTATTTTATTTTATCTTTGATGAATTAAAGATTATTATGCATAATTTTACTAATGATGGTTTATGGAGTGATTTGCCACGTACAGGATGTTCATTGCCAGCTATACAACCTTAACCAAAAATGCATGCCACATAAAAACACCTTGATTCGTGTCTTAATTTGCGGGCAGATGGAAATGAATCTCAAACATCCGAGACATGGGTTTTGTGCGTAACATCCTCATTTACTTGAATCGCAAGGAAATCGTCAAAAAAAGCTACGGTTTGCGATATGCAGGTGGTTCTTCGAGAGGGTATTTTTCAAATTTGGTGTTGCGACCGGTTCCAAAGTTGCTAACAGTTACGGCCGTGTTCCAGCTGTTGCAGATCACAAGCTGGGGGTTCAGTTCTTCATTTCCATGAGATAATTTTATGTATAAATATGTAATCAATCTCATTGAGAAAAAAAGATATATAGATTGATAGAGATTAAGCATGATAGATTAGGCAGGATAGGAGATGGATGATATGAGATGCAAGATAGGAGAGAACACAATGTTATGATGTAGTATTTGATCCAGATCTATTGTAATTTTTTCATTATGATAATACATGCTGGCAGTTTCTTAATTCTTGAGTTGTAGACTTTCATTGTGGAGATCTAGATCTACTCAGTGGAGGAAGGGCCCTCTTCCCTGAGCAGATGCTGGTAGTGTTGATTGTAAGTGTTTTATTTTGTAGATCTGTTATTTGTTAATTCATGTTTTCATTCATTAGATTTATCATAGTTGCTTTATTATTCAGTTCATGTTTCTATTCATTAAATTTATCATAGCATTCTCATGTTAATTCATTTTGATAGATCGTTGGACAACACAAGACTTATTTTAGATTTATGCAATCAGATCTTGTTTCATAGGAATAGATCTTGTTGAAGTGTGTTCGATTTACAGTTTGATTTACGAATAGGTTTGAGGTTTGATTTACTTTCAAGAAGTTATGACTTAGTTTACAAATAGTTCGACTGCATACTAATAGATAACAATGTCAGGTAGAAATTGTACTCGCATATATTTTGCACGATAGCTTTGAAATAAAAGACTTCCTTGGGTTGATAATTTATGTTTAGCACTCTGCATGTTAAAGTTTTAATTAACTGGCATATAGTGGGCACGACAAGGACCACATTAAGACGTTCATGGGAGCTATCAGACTATGAAACATTGTCCATGAGGATGTTGTGTGCAGAATCTTTTCTTATACCTTCCAGGGAAAATCCTCAAACTGGTGTTTGTTGAGCACTGGTTATCATTGTTGACACATCATTAATGACAAAGGAAGTAAAAATATTGATGATATGGACAAAGAAACATGACATGGCAAGGGCATTGATATGAAGGACTTGACATTGGAAAGAAGGACCAAATGACCCATTTTGTGGTCATTTGGAGATGGTCCTAATACTCTAAATGAAGATGATGTGGATAATGCACATGATATAATGACAAGTAGCTTGTGGACAAGTAAGAAAGAATTCATGATGACAAAGGACAATATGGACAAAGACAAGGAGGACATGGAAAGTGACATGGACAAAGAAGCATGAAACATGACTTGGCATAGAATACAATGGGAAAGATGATATGGCTCATGGACAAGGACAATGAATGAAATCAAGGACGTGACAAGTAGAACACACATGGAAAAGATGACATGGCTTAATGACAAGGACAATGATTTGGAAAAACAAGCAAGATGACAAGGACAAGACAAGGCAAAGTGGACATGGAAAGACAAGGAAAAGTGGTCAAAGATGACATGGACAAGGAGATTGCGGGCATCTTGGACAAGCCTCATGCAGGCACATTGAAGAATTTGTGGGCATGTGAAGAAGAGGCATGTGGGCATACTTTAAAGAGACTTAAGTGGAGCTTGCGTTCATTATTTGATTTCCCATGTGGGCATATCAATAACCCCTTTGCGGGCATCTGAATATGCCCACGCGGGCACCCTACTAGAGGGATGCAACCCTTGCTGCGGGCATTTGTTGAGGCCATGTGTGGGTATAAAGTAAGGCCCATTGCAGGCATCTCCTTGGGAGTCACAAGGGCTTGTTAAATTGAACCTTGTGGGCATGAGATGGAGAAGATTACCCACCTTGTTGATGTAACAAAAATCAAATGCATATAAATATAAATATATATATCATTTGATATAATGAGATTTAAAGTTTGACAAGTTGGCTTGATGAGAAAAATATGGAATTAAATATATTTCATTTGATAAAATGAAATATTGATGACATGTCGGCCTCCTAATATGATGGAAAAGTTAAGTATAAAAGGAGAGCAATTCGTTGTTTTGGATTAAGGATTTGTGTGGATGATGTGAGGATAAGGAAGGAAGTTCTGGGGTATCGAAGGAGGTGGACCGAGGAGCAGGAAGATGGGAAGATAAGGAGGTCGAGGAACAGAAGAAGAGTGAACCTGTGTAGCAGCTTGTGAAGTCACAATAGATCAGAAAATTTTAATCTTTGTCTTCAGAAATCTCGGTGGAAATTGGATTGATTGAGATCAATATCTAATTGGGAGGAAGGGTGGAGTAGGGGAAAAGTTTTTGCATATGTTCAGGTTGCAGCCTGATTTCATCATCTCAGTTGGAGATGAATATGAATTGTTGACTGAGGTTGAAGCCTCTTAATGACCAATTGTAGTTGGTGTATATTCTGTGTTGCAGCACAAATTTTCAATATAAATTTGAACAATTCATTATTGGTGTTAATTTTTTATGGTTGTATTTTCTGAGTAAACGTTACTAGATCAATTCATTGTTTTGAAATTGAAATTAGATTAGTGCTTACAACACCAATTCACTCCCCCCTCTTAGTGTTGTGTGTATTTCTCAATTGGTATCAGAGCAAGGTTTCTTCATAAAATCTTGACAGCTTGAAGAAGATCCTTAAGAACACACAATGGGTGGATCTAAGCTCAGGGACGTTCCCAGATTTGATGGGAGCAATTATGTTTACTGGAGCAAGAGGATGAATGCTTATCTAATCTCCCTAGGGTTTGATGTTTGGAAAATTGTAAAGGATGGATATAAGGAACCAATAAATGGTCCTACTTCTGATGACGAAATATAAGACTGTGAGAAAAATTCTAGAGATATGAATTCCATTCTTGAAGGCCTAAGTAAGACATAATTTTTCAAGGTTATGAACTATACCACAACCAAGGAGACGTGGGACAAATTAGTCACCATTTATCAAGGAGATTCCAAAGTTCAACAAGCTAAGATCCAAACATACATAAGCAAATTTGAAATCCTAAAGATGACAGAAGAAGAAGATGTAGCAGCCTACTTTCAGAAGGTAGAAGAAGTTGTGAACACTATGAGAGGTCTTGGTAAAATAATGGAACCAAAGCTAGTAGTTCAAAAGGTTCTCAAAATCTTGACCTCCAAATACAATCCCAAAGTATCTTCCATTGAATATAGGGAAAAATTGGATGAATTAAAAGTTGAAGAGCTTCAAGGAATTCTAACATCCTATGAGATGAGAATTCAAGAACCTAGGCGAAATGAAGCAACATTCAAGGCAGCCAAAAAAAAAAGATCAACATCGTGAACCTTGTCTACTAGATTCTGAAATATCTGATGAAGAGATGGCAAATTTTGTTAATAAGCTTCAAAGAGGGACTGGAAGATACAAAGGAAAACTTCCACTAAATTGTTTCATGGTAAAATTGAGCATTTTGCAGCCAAATGTCCCTTAAAGGACAGGCAAAAGCAAATAAATCCTAGAAGAACTTTTGGAGACAGAATATTTGCAAACAAACAGACACTATTCTCCAAGGTAGAAGATGAAGGAGTTTCAGATGAAGAAGAAGAAGAAGAAGAAAATTTCTGAAAGAAATGAGATCTTGTTTCTAGCACAGGAAAACAATGAAGATTTCTCAAAGTATGATGAGGGTGTTGTTGATCTCAAGGAAGAACTCGTTGCTTCTTTGGAAGAAATTGAGAACCTAAAGAATGTAAATGAAAAGAAAGAACGAGATCATCAGATTTCCAAAAATCAATGGGATAAAAGACTAGGTTTGGCATTGCAAAGAAAAGAAGAAGAAGTCAACTCTCTCAAGGAAAAACTTGAGAAACCAAACTTATTGTTTCAGCATAAAGATAACACGTCAATGGTGAAGAAGCATGTAGCAAAATACTCACTGAATCGGGAAGTTCTCGAAATCAATAAGGCAGTCACTAAACTTAAGGGTAATCTTCAGAAGACTCAAGAGCCTCTGATTGAGGCATAGAGAAAATTATCTCTAAGGGAAAAGGAATGCGAAAAGTTGCAAAAGGAAGTAATCTGCCTAAGCAAACTAGATGACCATCAAATCAGCACGAGCCAAGAAGACAAGCCAAAGTTAGTTGCAACAAATCTCTCCTTTCAGGATTCAATAAGACCAATCTTTTCAAGGTATCAAAAATTATTTTTTGGGCATTTCTATAATTCTTATAAGTTTGGACACAAATCCATTGATTGTAGGGAACCCAAGAGGATTTTTACAAGCCCTCCCAGAAGACATCTGTTACAATGTGATTTTCCACCTTGTGAGCATCAACACTCTTTGGCCTACAGGATTCATTTCACTGACTCAGATGCACTTTATGTCCTTCAGATACACTTTTTCCCTATTTTTCTTCATGTACACTAGCTGTTCCACTTTAGCTAGTGTACCCGCAAGCTGTTCCACTATAACCCGCGGGTGACAAGTAAAATGGTAAAAGTCACTAGTAAATTACTTTTTACTCCCAAAAAGCGATCTTAGGGTGACCTTTGGCCCTCCATTTTCCCCGAAACGCCTTGATGTGTCCTTTAACATACCTTTGGAAGGCTTTATATTGAGCACTTATGGCATATGGAAGGGAGGAGAAAGAGAGAGCAAGATAACTCTAGTGGATTTTTGTCGTGACTTGAGTCTACACTCATTGATCCTTGTTGTTGTGAACTCCTTATGTTCACCTACCAAACTCCTATCCTAGTTTGAGTTTTCCATTACATGGAGGATTGAAGTGGTGGAGGAACAAGTGGAGAGACCCAGTCCTTGGTTTAGATTGGTTGCCGGCAAGAGGTCGTATCAGATTGTACTTCTTGTTATTCATTAATAGAAATACTCATATTCTAGTCCATTAATGTTGTGAATGTTGTTTATATTACATTGGGTTGCATTTACTTATGATATCATGGACCATTGCTATTGATGATATTAATGTCTTTCATATATTATATGCACTTGTTGTGTATTGGCTATCAAGACTAATTTGCAGGTTCAAGTGCATAGATTGAAAGCTTCAACGGGGATCTACATCGAACATCCAGTTCGAGGTTGGATATATTATCTATTATCATAGCATTGTCATTTATATAACATTTCATTGGGAATTGAGTCATTTTCTGGTAGTCAACTGTTTGTTGTGGTCTGCCCCAAGCCATAGGAATTTTTCTCCGTAACAGAAATGGCGACTCCATTGGGGAGAACATCCATTTTTGGGGATTTTTAGGCATTAGTCCTTATTTAGAGTTGTTGTTTGTCGAGTCTCTGTGTCATTGATTGTCCGTTGGGATACAATATAGAAAACATGCTTTTTCTGAGTCATTGGACTCTTTTTCTGCTCATTTGCCTTTCCTTGTGCGCGGGTCAAGTTAGTTTTGCCCGTGCCTACTCGCCTCTATCTGCACTATAGCCCACGGGTACCCGCAGTTATTCCTTCAACAGTAGCATACAACTCCGGGATTGATTGGTTTATGGCCTTGGGTTGTTGCTAGGTTGGTTTTGAGTGTTCCTGAGTCCTAATTGGCCTTGTTCCCGACTGTTCCATGCTTTGTTTGTGACCAGAAACTCTTCTTTCTCTTTGTTTTGAGTCTTGTTAGTTTATCACATTTTTTATTTTCTAGCTCATTACATTGGCTGAATCTCACTATTTGGAAATTGTTGGGTTGTATTAGTGATTTGCTTTGCATTTCTCTAACTGAATAGGTAGATTTCGCTTGCATTTTTCATTTCATTATATTGAAAAATACAAAAACATAGTTTTGCATTTTCCTTTTACTTATAAGTGAAAATACAAAAAAAAAAAAAACGTTTATGTACTACATTTTGCATCTGAGTGCTTGTGCTTTCATCTAGGATCTACTTGTGCATTGAAAATATAAAAGAGTTGTATTTTTATTTCGAAACCATTGGATTGATTTTCATTCTAGTGGCATTGTTTTTATTGGATAGATGAGTCTAGAGTTTGACGATTGTGCATACTATTGAGCCATATACATCATTAGTTTCACAATCATATCCTTTGAGTAATCACAACCACCTAAAATTAACGCTTAATCTTAAAATTGATTAGAACGATTTTTATTTATAGGGTACACCAACTAGCATAGATTTAGGGTCTTGGAATAGATCATTGTGAGTAAACAATCCAAGACTACTAGATGAAACATTATGTGTCTGATGAGGGAGTGGTGAAATCCATGGTATACATCGGTGCTCTCAGGAAGCTCTACTTAGACCAGATTTAAGCATGAGGTCACGGGAGGTTGGTTACAGAGATAGCCCTCCAATACTGGCCAAACGTGGGAGATATTTCCGAGATTTGTTCGTATCTGGGGACTCTTGGGGGATTTGAACCTCTTGAGTTTCAGGCTTAGCTACCCTGCCCATACAACGGATCCCACCTGCGACTGTCCCCCTGAGCATTGGTTATACTGCAGTGACCATAGTTTCCTTACCTAGGTATCACATAAGGTGCTTGCAGTGGTTATATTGTTCGTATCCTGAGTCAGATAGGGGTTGGACAGCATAGTTGTTTGTTGTAGAGGGTCTTGGCCCTGTGCACGCAGTGAAGTCTAGGAACCCTTATAACTGATTCTGTTACCTCCGGATATAGTTTGGGAGTCTCAAGCCTCTCCTAGGTGAGACATACCGGCTGTAGTGTCGGGAGCTCATTTAGCCACTTTGTTTGTGTGCAGTTGGATGTAGTTTCTCTAGGTGTGTGCTCTTGATTTTCTGTTTTTTATCAATACTTTGGCCATTAAGGGACGCTTTGATTTTATGGTCTCTCTGGAGATATCGTGGCGCGGAGTCCTACTCTCTGCTGATCTCGTCAGTTGGCTAGTTTATCAGCTACCGAGGTTACACGCCGTGTTGATAGGGGATGTCGGATGGCCCTCTCCAAGTCTTCGGGTTCTTACGAAGCGTATCGTACTGAATTCATAACTGCACATTTGGGAATAGGAGAAATCCCTACGACTCCATCGAGTAGATTCAAACACACTTCAGACACCCCTACTCCTAGAGAGGCATGGGGGGGTGATCCACTCGAGACCCAACCTAGTTTGTTTGGTCCGGATCCACCTGAGACCCAAACTAGTTTGTTTGGTCTGGATCCACCTAAGGATGACCTGCTCGATCCTTTGGATCCACATGATTTCCAATATGGGATGCCAAAGTTACATGATAACACAGGTCCTACGACCAACGCTACCTCGTTCTCTTTTGGTGTGCCTGATTACAACATAGTTGATCCTTCTACTATATTTGGTAGTCATGCTCGCACTAGTAATGGTGTTAGCAACACTGCACCCATTGGGGGCAATACCCTCACCAGGGGCACCACAATTTCCACTCACACACATAGTATGGGGACCAGTCACATCCCTCCAAACAATGCAAATGTTGGAGGAAGGCCGCCTCCTAAGACTGCCCATCCTAATAGGAACACTGTTCGCAATATGACTCGCCATCCACAATACAATACACATGCCTCTACCCATCAAATGAGGACCACGTTCACGAATGTTAACAATCCTCCTAACAATGGGGGTGGACACATACCGTATACTTTTACGTATTCTACCGCTACTAGTAATGCTAATGTAGGAGGTGGGAATATACCTTATACTCATGGGCACAACACCACCGTCCCTGCTACTAGTAATACCAATGTTGGGGTTGGGAATACATCTCATACTTATGGTCACCACACGACTGCTCACGCTACTAATAATACTTACGTAAGGGGTGGGAACATACCTTATAATCATGGTCATTACAACACGGTTCTCGCTACGAATAATACTTATATACCCCATAATTATGGTGGTAACCCTTACTAAAATACAGTCGGTGCTGGCTCTCATTACAACCCACCTCAATACGGTGCTCAAAATGCATATATACCTGCTTACTCTCACACAGGTCAGGTTGGAGGAGGTTATCAACCTTATGGCCATGGTCAAACTTATGGTTCGTCGGGTCCGTATAATCAACATTTTAATGGTCATGGTCAAGCTTATGGTCCATCTTATCCTTCGGGTCCATACAATCAACCTTTTATGGGAGCTTATAATCAATCTTTCCAGCCACAGCTCCCGTTCCTTGCATGATTGAATCTTCCGGATCTTTCGAATCTCATGAATGATCCGGTGTGTCACGATCCTAATTGGCCTCCAATCCCTACCAAGCTCCCTTCGAACATTCCCAAATTTGAGGGGAAGAGTGGTGAGGATCTGGGTGACCACGTCATGACCTTTCACCTTTGGTGCTCATCCAACTCGTTGAATCACGATTCCGTTCGTTTGAGACTATTTCAACGCACCCTCATGGGGGAAGCCGCGAAGTGGTATGTCGAGTTGCCTGGGGGAAATTATAGGGGTTTCAATGAGATATTTTTGGTTTTATTGGATCATTTCCAGCTGCCGGTTCGTTACGATACTGGTATTGAACTTTTGTCTACCTTCCGCCAGAATAAGGCCACACACATTTCTGACCACGTTCAAGAGTGGCGTCGACGGAAGAGGTTAGTGAAAGCCAACATTCCTCTAGAGTTTATGTTAGAATGGTTTCTCAAGTCTTTACTTCCATATATTGCTAAGGATGTTTCGATGTCTGGCATTGTGACTGAGGAACAAGCCATCCTAAAAGTCCAGCAGCTAGATCTACTATATTCTCAGTCTGGCATCTTGTATGACATTATTCCTGATGCACCGCGAACACGACATGAGCCCAAGTCAATTCCTGGACCACATGCTGATGGCATTGTGGGATACGTAATTACTCGACTTGTAGATTTGGTTGCTAATCAAATGCAAAATTTGTCGCTTAACTAGTCTACTCCCAGACAGGTTCACACCTTGTACACTTCCACCCCATTGTCTAATGTACACACTGTGCAATCAACGAACCCATTGGGTAACCAGCAACCTTGTGGTAAGATGAAGGGGAGAAACAACCGTAAGGGTGGAAACAATGGGAACAATAATAGTAATCACAATACTCCTCGAAAAGAGAACGCCAACCCTCCTCGGGAAGGCGGAAATGTTGGTGGGGATCGTAAACCTAGGCGTAAGGTGAAATTCCCTTGCAAGCTTTGTGGGGAAGATCATCTTACTCACTTGTGTCCTCGAATCAAAGAAGCATCGAAGCATCTTGCACAGAGCCCAGCTGTCTTGAAAGATCCCCTTCCACACCATCAGAACATGGCTTCGCATGCTCCCGCTACTGGTTACAGACCTAATGAGACTACAATGTCTTCCTCCAATACTAGTGGCTATGGATGCGTGAATATGGTCCAATCAAAGGTTAGTGTTGCTACTCGTCAACGCGATTGTGGTGCACCACAACCGAATATGGGGAATGAGCCTCCTCCTCCTCCTGATACTTCCTTGCATATCGAGAATCCCTCTACTATGCTACAGATACCGAAAGGTGTTCTCAAGTGTTGTACGCATAATCCCAATGCTCGAGCCGCCCAAAACTACTCTATTGTAGAAGATTTGGGCCAAACTCCGTGTTCCATGTTGTCTCTTGAAGTTTTACAGGCGTGTCCTTCTCAAAGGCATGCCCTTTTGAGTGCTTTAGGAGTTCAGGATGGGGGAAGTCCCAACGTTATCAAGTTTGATACTACTGACATTCAACCTCGCTTACCTTACCACGTGGCTTTTCAAATCCATGTGGAGTGCCTTCAGAATTTTGTCAAGGGAACGGTGGTTGACGAAGGTGCTTCTGCGTTAGTGATGTCTTTATCTTGTTGGAAATATCTTGGCTCTCCTCCCTTATCCACGTCTAGGACCATGCTCATTGCATTTGATGGTTGGTCATTTAAGCCGCATGGGATTATCCCTTCCCTTGTTGTCCGCTTAGGTGGGAAGTCTGTGCCTATTGAAGTCGAGGTGGTTGATGCAGCCATCGACTACAACCTTCTCCTCGGTAAGAATTGGATGTACGCTATGAAATTGGTCATGTCTACTGTGTTCAGAGTTATTTTCTTTCCACACGAAGGCCATATTGTGACAGTCGACCAGCTGGATTTCGTTAGTCCTTATTCCACAGCATCTATGGGATCAATAGTCCCACAAGTTACATATTCTCAGCCGGCAACTGGGAACATGGGTGTTGGATTGTAACCTTCATTAATGGGATCTTATGATTTCCCTTCACCCATTAATTTTATTGGAACCATTTTCGACGATGCGTCTCCTCCATTGAATAATGTATCATTCCGGACTTCGTATTTAGATGATCCGTGGACCTTACCATCAACGAATTCCACGTCTGGAGACATTGCGCATGTTGGAATGGCTATGCCGTTGTCTACTGCTGAGCTTGCATATCATGATATTCAACAAGCCACTACAGAGACGGATGTCCCCTCTTCACAGACAGATGAGGAAGATCTCGTTATGCTGCCGAAATGGGAAGTCGACTCATCTTGTTCGCACGATTTCCTTGATGGTACTTTACCTTTGGATGAAGCTATTATCGAGGCCATGTGTGGTAGTTAGAGACCTTGGGAGGACATGCATCATCGCTCTTATTTTATTCCCAGCCTCGATCTCGCCGAGCAAGAAGAGTTTAGGACGACTCTTGCTAAGATGGTTGGTCACCCCGTGGCTCCTCTGGTTTCACATGGGATTTACGCGGAGGGGAACATGGATAATGTTTCCCCGACTATACCGATCAACATCTCTCGCACTCCCATAAATATTGAGAACGTTCACATCGGTGATGATTGCTCTTCTGAAGAGGTTTCCATTTACACCGAATTGTTTACAGAACTTCAGGAAGCTTTCTCCTGGTCATATGAGGAGATGCCAGGAATAGACCCCAGTATTGTCGAACACGAGATTAGAACATATCCTCATGCTAAACCAGTTCGACAACGTCTTCGTGCTGTTAACCCTAAGAAGGAAGCCGCTATCAAGGAAGAGGTGGAGAAACTGCTCAAGGATGGTTTTATCTACCCCGTTCCCCTTACCGAATGGGTGTGAAACCCCGTTCCTGTGGATAAGAAGCAGGGAACGATTCGTTTATGCATTGATTTTAGATACCTAAACCGTGCATGTCCGAAGGACAATTTCCCCACTCCATTCATTGATCAGATCTTGGATGCTTGTGCAGGAAGTGAAACTTTTTCGTTCATGGACGGATTTTCGGGGTATAACCAGATTCAAATCAAACCTGAGGACCAACATAAGACTGCTTTCAGTTTTCCTTGGGGTACATTTGCATACCAAAAAATTCCCTTCGGCCTTAAAAACGCCGTAGCTACGTTTCAGCATGCCATGACCTATGCCTTTCACTACCTTAAACGTATAATGGAGTTTTTCTTGGATGATCTTGCTGGCCATTCTCGCAAGAGAGTGGACCACCCCTGTTAACACCCAAAAAGTGCTCACTAGCTCATTCCCTTATTCACATGACCCATTTGTCCACTTTTCCACCATCTGAACCTCTGAAGCCAACAAAAGGTCACCAAAAGACCTTGGTACACCCCTTTTTCCCACTCAAAAAGATTATTTTTCCTAAAAAGCATAAAAAACCCTCAAAAAGGGTCCAAAATTCCCAAAATAAAAAGGGAATAAAAATATTAATTTTATTCAAAAAAAAGGAAAAAGGAGGGAAAAGTACCTAAACCATGTTGGTCAATACCATTTGGTTTCCACAAAACCACAAATGGTATTCCCCACCACCAAAACCTATAAAAAGGTGTTAGGGGCTCCTCATTTCACATCCATCCATATTCCTATCCTCATGCTGCCAAAATCTCCCTTGAGTATTTGGCCATTGTAGCAACCTTGGAGAAAGGACCCATTGGAGATTGGAGCTGCTCACCATTGAATCCATCCAAACAACCTTCATCACTTGGAGGTATTGTTCTTGCAAGCATTTGCTTGCCCCATTGTCAATACAAAAATTATTTTTTATCTTTCTTGTTCTTGTTCTTTAATTCAAAATGCACATGCTAGTTTAGTTTAGTTTAGATTTAGTTTATTGTTATTTATTTCTATTGAAACTGCTGCTACTAGTTAGTAGGTGCCCATAGCACTAAGCCTGGTTGCAAAACCGGGCCAACAACCCCAAGCACCTCCGTTTGATTCTCGAACGATGTATATGCTACAATATTCGATTAAATCCCAATAAATGCATCTTTGCTGTGAGGACAGGTCGCCTTCTAAGATTCATAGTTTCAAAAGAGGGTATCGGAGTCGATCCTCTTAAAGTTGAGGCAATACTTCGGTTGCCTCCTCCACGCAACTTGTTACAACTTCAGAGCCTCCAAGGGAGAGCTATTTTTCTACGTCGCTTTGTAGTGAATTATGCTAGTATTACCATAGGTTCTGTGCACTTGTTGAAGAAAGACACACCGTTTATCTGGGATGACTGATCCCAGCAGTCTTTCGGTTATCTTAAGAAATATTTGGTATCAGCCCCTTTTCTTAGTCCACCCGACTTTGCAAGAGATTTTATACTTTATGTGGCTGCATCTCAAGAGATGATTGGAATGGTCTTAGTTCAGGTTGATGATGTGCTCGTGGAGCATGTGATCTATTACCTTAGTCGAAATCTAGTAGACATTGAGCTGAGATATGCTCATGTGGAAAAGTTGGCACTTGCAACTGTTCATGCAGTCCAACGGTTACGACACTATATCATGCTTAGGTAGACCACAGTCATAGCGCATATCAATCCATTTCAGTTCGTGCTATCACAATGTATTATAGGGGGGAAGTACAATAAATGGATTGTGATCCTTTAGGAGTTTGATCTCGATTTTGCTTCGGCGAAGTCGATGAAATCCTTGGTTTTTGCTGAGCTTATGTTGGACCTTCCGCGACTTGATGAGGATGTTGTCCATGAAGATTCCTTTGTGGATGAACACTTATTTCTTATCACGTCAGAGGACCCTTGGTATGGGGATATCATTGTATATCTCCAAACTTTGAAGTTTCCTTCACATTATTCACGAGACGAGCGACGACATGTGAAACACCATGCTAAAGATTATACCATCGTTGGTGATACTTTGTATCATCGAGGAAAGGATTCAAATCTTCGTCGTTGCTTGAATCATGAAGAAACGGAGCGTGTGCTTAATGATTTCCATGCTGGGGCGTGTGGCAGTCACTTATCCGGGCTTGCTACAGCCCAATGTATTATGCGAGCGGGTTACTTTTGGCCTTCGATCTTTAAATATTATGTGAACGCTATGAAGAGATGTCACCCTTGCCAGGTGTTTTCTCAGAATATACACTCACATCCAGCGCCCCTTCATCCAGTCGTCACCATCGGTCCCTTCACCAAGTGGGGGGTGGATTTCATGGATTGCAAACCAGCTTCGGTTGGGGGGCATTACCATATTATAGTGGCCGTGGACTACTTTTCCAAATGGGCTGAGGCCATGCCTACCGTAAAAGCCGATGGTGCTACAACAACCCATTTCGTATTCAACCAGATTATTACTTGGTTCGGTATTCCGAAAGAGATTGTCACTGACCATGGCAGTCACTTTCATAACAAAATGATGGAGGATTTGTCACTCAAGCTTGGGTTTCATCAAGAGCACCC
Organism: Larix kaempferi; assembly: GCA_027924585.1. Classification (NCBI taxonomy): domain Eukaryota; kingdom Viridiplantae; phylum Streptophyta; class Pinopsida; order Pinales; family Pinaceae; genus Larix; species Larix kaempferi. Next base: position 66,285,142 of record BSBM01000361.1, on the reverse strand, counting down.
ATATTCTTACTACCCCCAAGCGAATGGTCAGGTTGAAGTAGTCAATAAGTCTTTAAAGACCATTCTCCAACGTACCATCCAACAAAGCAAGAACAACTGGCATATTATGTTATATCCTGCTTTGTGGTCGTATCGAATCGCAGTCAAGACTGCCACCAGGTTCTCACCGTTTCAGCTGGTACACGGTGTGGAGTATATTTTACCGATTGAATGCGAAATCCCTTCGCTAAAAATAGCCATAGAGCTCCTCCTTGATACATCGGGTATTGAGCAACATTTAATCCACCTTGAGTAGCTTGATGAGCAGCGCTGAGATGCCGCCATGGCTATAGATGCCAATAAATGTTGTGTCAAGGTTCAGTACGATAGGTTTGTCCGTCCCCAGCAATATGTTGAAGGTGACTTGGTCCTCTTATATGACCAGGATAAAGAACCCCTGGGGGCAGGCAAGTTTAACCCCATGTGGCATGGTCCTTACATCGTGAGGTGTGTCCTGGAAAAAGGAGCCTATGAATTAGAAGATTATGAAGGGAATGTCTTGAAGGATCCTAGAAATGGGCTCTACCTCAAGCAGTATTATGCTTGAACTTCTAGTTCGAGCTAATACTTTTGTATACTATTGTATAGTTGCTTCTGTACATAGTTTAGATTTATTTTGGTTTTCGGGTCTGCTGATTCGCTTCCGTTTGATTGACAGATGTCAGCGGAATCTCCTACATTCTTAGGATTTGCGGATGGTGCTAGTCGTCATATGCAATAACTTACTTCTGCTGCCTGGGTTATTTATTCACCTAACCACCTAGTTGTGTCTTTAGGAGGTACTTGTCTTGGTCCTACATCTAATAATGTGGTTGAGTACAGTGTTGTAGTTGAGCTACTTTGGGATGCTATTTCACATGGTATCCAGTTTTTAGAAGTCCGCCTAGATTCACAACTGGTTGTGTCTCAGTTGAATGGTCAGTACCGTGTGAGGGATCCTACGTTACTACGGAGATTCTTAAGGGTAAGACTCTTGGAATGACATTTTGTTTCCATTACATACATTCATGTTCCGAGAGGTTTTAATCATATATATGATGCATATGCTAACTATGTCCTAGATTGGCATTTGTCACATTCATAATGAAGCACACAAATAAAATATACATTCATACATTTGTACATACACACATATAGTAGAACCGGAGAACCATAGTGTTTTATAAATAATATGTCCAAAAAATGGTAGTGTCATAATACAAAAATGGAGCCTGTAGCCCTAAAAAATATACATATCAATACAAATATGGGACTCTAAGATGTATAAGCCCTACAAGTAAGCCTCGTTGCCACCTCGGAAGGATGCGTCTGATAATAATAATGTACTGCGTTAGCTATACGCTGTAGTAGTCGCACCTGTTGCTCGGTACCCCCACAACATGGCGCTGCATATCCTCTGGTAGTTGTGCTACCTCTATCAAAGGTACCCTGTTGGTCATCCGTGATAAGTTGACCCGCACAATATCTAGTGTACGCTATGCTGCAGCACCCACTACTTCACCACCCCTGCCCCATCGACGATGTCTTGGGAAGCCATGTGGTCTTACTGGACCCTTGTTTGCGAGCAAACAGTGAAATATTAATATGTGATACTACCCCCAAAAATATTTTTGAATTCACATTTATAATAAAAAATCCCTAAAAATTTAATACACAAAAAACATAAAAAGAGTAACTCACCGATGTCTCCAAACGATGCTCCTGGCGGAAGCGGCATGTCACGATCCTGATGGAAGTCTATCCCTGCATAGGGGTAGTCATCTATAGCTATGACCTGTCGGTCCCACCAATGAAAGAACTCATCTGTGTATGGTGATGCCTATCGGCCACCACCCTGTCGCGTCAAGACCTATGCCCATTGGGTCAGGGCTGGATGACGGAGACTATGAGGAGGGACTTCAACCCTCGGACTAAGCCCCAGAACTCACTCAAAGAAGAAACTGCATAAGATACTGCCGTATCCAAATTGTTTTTCCTCCCCTCTCTTGCACTCCGTTAACTGGGCCTTCATGGACCCCAGTAACGTTGTGCACCAGTCATTTACCATGGGCCGCATGCACTGTGAGGCATAGAACATCACCGACCTTGAATCCTGGTGAAGAGCTGCCGAACCTGTAATCCGCACAAGGGTAGCCACTATAACCTTCATGCTCAGACTGACTATGGCTCTGATGGGCACCTGACTCCCCATTATCCGAGTTTTGGGAAGACAATACAACTCTATGTAGTCGGCAATGGTGATCCCACCACCCACAGAACGAGATCGAAGGCTTGCCAATTCACCTCGACGGGACAAACCAATAATGAAATAGATATGATCCACCTCCAAGGAAAGTATTTTCCCATCTAGGTTGAGTTTTGAGCATCTACGTCCCAGTAGTTTATCAAGCGTTGGAGCAATAGGTTTTGGGGCCTCAAACCCCCTATGTTCCAAAATTTAAAAATCCCACATGCTTGTAAAGCTTGTTGTGCAGGAAAATCATTGTGGAATACCTCATCCACAAGGTCATGCTCCCTTTCTCTCCATTTTAGAACCATCCTGGAGGAAGAGAAACCAATAGTTTAGTAAATTTTATTATAAAAAAAAACTCCACAGCCGTACCCATGGGCTAATTAGCTCATAGAGGTGTGTACCCGTGGTCAACGCAGGTACCTATCCCTACATGCTACTCGTATGCTTGTAGCTTGCGGGTACCACCGTGACCAAATAGGGCTTGGCCATTTAAAAAATTGGGCCACTAAAAATCCAAATAAAAACAATCAAATGAAATATAAGGATGAGACTAGTAACCTGCTCCAGACGGCTCGACGAACGGATGCCCGTAGCTCCCAGAATCAACAATTGAAATTCGAGGTGAAAACTAACCAAAAAATTCAAATTGGGGAATTGTAAATTGTAATTTTTTCTTGCTATTTATAATTTTGAAAACCCACTTGTCTATAGTTTTCACCATTTTAAGCTGTTTTGGACTAATATAATGTCTTGGAGTAGCATTTTTGACCAGATTTCTTCGACGAGAATTGTTTTTGATCGTTTTGTGCCTACGGTAGGTATATTTCACACCTGGCATAGAGGTTAGATGTCATTTTCACATGCATTATGCATTTGACCTTTTGACCATTTACATAAACCCTAGGTGCGACCCCGCTTCTTAACTGACACGGAACCTTCACAATGTTATAGAAGTGTCGTTATGTGGTGGTAGGGCTTTTCCAAACATGGGTACCCTAGTTAGAACCCCTTTTTGTATTTGGTGCCCATGCCATTGTTTGTCCTTAAGATCGGGAGTCCTTTGTAGTTATGCCATGAATTTACGATAAAGACTCATAATCTACTTTGTCTTATGCTGGCCATCTCCCATAAGGACACCCCCATTTATATCGAGTCATGATTGCATTGCATCATCCTGCTTGTTGCTTGAGACTTGTGTGAGCTCCCGCTTACTCAATTGTTAGCCTGGTGCCTGAGCACTTTCTCTGTAGAGCCTTGCAGAGCTTCCATTTTTCCTTCGCAATTTGATGACCTTTTAACCCTAAGGGAACACCCCCTCGAGTGTCCACATCCTGCACATGCTTCCTTGCATTGATCATAGGTATGTTCCACTGCTTGGGACTAGTCTGCTCGCCATTTGACACTCGTTCCCTCAATTGTTGTACTATAATAAATTTTATTCTTTTTCAAGCTTTTCCAAATATGAAAAAGACCAAAAAATCAAATATTCCAAAAATTCGGACGGGATTATGGTTACTACTTCTAGTTGGAAGCTGTTGTGTCGCCTTTGAACAGAGCATTCATTCCACTCCATACATTATGAGTCGGGATTATAGTAGGACCTCAGGAGCTGTACTCGTTTCTCAGTTTTACTCGATTGATTGGTTAAGCTTCAAGTCACTATGGAGCCCTTGGTTGATGCCTCCTGCATCGCACAGTCTATATCGAGTCTATGCTTCCTGAGTCTATCCATCGGCTCCATGATCTTGTTCAAAGGAAGTCCTGGAACCAGAGTCGGCCACTCCTCAGATCTCTTGACTATTGCCTGTCGTCCATCCTTATTGAGTCAGTCCATTTCACCTGAGTTCTTCCAAATCTTTTAGCATAGCTGTTACCTCATGTTGGTTGATGGGGGATGCCTTAATGCCCTCCTTCTAGCAAGTTTCGTTCTGTCGACATCAACCCATTTATTTCGTAATTTGAGACTTAGAGTTCGGTTGAGTACCTTGAGGCTTGCATTCATTAGTTGTAGGTTCTCTCGCCATTGACAGTTTTGGGAATACATCAATGTCCCCTGATCGATGGATTCATCTTAGTGTTCAACTTCAACACATCTATTCGCACTTTGATGATTGTACTCTGTGCCTTGATGCCCATTTTTATTATTGGTGGGTTATCTCACATCTGTTAATGGTATACATCATTGACCGGTAATCAGACGATGTCACATCAGGTTCGACCTCAACAGCTTTATTCACTTGATGGGACTTGCAATATAGATGATTTGTGTAGAAGACCCTAGGCGATAGTGGCATTCAGTATGCTACTTATGATCGTGAATTTACATCTGAGATACACCTCTTAGACATTAGCAGTTTGAACCTCTAGTTTGCACCACTTGTTTCCTTTTCAGCAGGAAACCATATCTTACTGTAGAGGGATCATGGACATGATCACTTATGACATATTTTCACTATGTACTGCCTATTCATGGCCATTATATCATATTGTTGTACTATACCGACATGTATTCAGAGATATTATTATATTGTGACAAGTGAGTTGTTCCTTCCACTTGTGTCTCCATCACTCCACTTCTGATATTTATAATGTATTTTGGCCATCGCAACACCAATCTCTGACCTCACACATTAGGGGGCATCTGTTTTAACGTGATTTTCCACCTTGTGAGCATCAACACTCTTTGGCCTGCAGGATCCATTTCACTGACTCAGATGCACTTTATGTCCTTCATATACACTTTTTCCCTATTTTTATTCCTGTATGCTAGTTGTTCCACTTTAGCCAGCGTACCCGCGAGTTGTTCCACTATAACCCGCGGGTGTTAGGAACCCATGTCTTTACTTTGTTAGTATATTGTTGTTGGACGCATATGCTTTGTAAGTCGTCCTGTAGTATTTGTTGATCAATAGTTTGTGTTATTGTTGTTGGGGCATATGCTTTGTAAGTCGCCCGTAGTATTGTTGATCCATAGTTTGTAGTGGCCCATGGTTTTGACCCATAGTATTGGCGCCTACACTTAGTATATAAGTGTGTGTTGAGACCTATGAAGGTACCGTGAAGTTATTTGTATTGAGCTTGCTCATAGGAGGTTTCCCCCTCGAAGTGGCCTGTGATCAATATAAAAGTGATTATGAGTTCTGTCATTTCTGCTATTTCGCATATTCTTATTAATTAATTGTTGCAGGTGCTTCACATCTGGTATCAAAGCACTTTCTTGGGCTCGTTGGGTGAAATTTCTGCCAAATTTTTTTTTCGCATCTATTGCAGGTTCGGATTTGGGAATAATCCCTATCCGCTTAACTGTGGGAAGTACTTGGGAATAAGCCATAAAACTCATTGTGAGGAGTACCACAGGAACCCCGAAGTAGCTAGCCCATTGAGAGGACCTGCCAGCGAAAAGGGCAACGACCCCTACTTGATTGACTAGTTCCCACCCGTGAGGTAAACCAAGAGCTGTCATTTGTGGCAAAGTGGTTATCAGTTTTACCTGAGCCGTGGAGTGAGGGGTATTGCCCCAATACGCAAGCCGTCAGACAGCATTGGTGGCTGAGTGAAACCCTTGAACTATTAGGAAGCCGCACATACCTGGGGTCCATATCTATTTTTAGTTGAACTGTTGTCGATCACTGCTGCACCGTTTCAAATCCAGCCATTCAGATCCATTCTGAAAGCCGTTCCAGATCCAGCTGTTTTCAATCCATTTAGCGCCGTTTTAGATCCCTCTATTTTCGCTCACTTCTGGGTTGTTGAAGATTTATCTGTTTCAGATCCCTTCCGAGCCGTAGCCGCTCCAGTCTAACAAAAAAAAAAAAAAGATCCCTTCCGAGCCGTAGAGTATAAAATTCAGTTTCCCTTGAAATTTTCGGGGAACCCCTGTCATCCCATTCTGCATATTTCATTCCTGAGGACCCTATCCCCACTTCCCCTTCCCAAAGCCCGAAATCCCACATTTGTCTATTTTTAGGGTTTTCCATAACTTCCTCAGATTTCACCCAATCACCTTCAAATTTTACCACAGAGTTCCTTTCTGAATTCTGCTTCTTTGTCCCCCTCTGCCAAATTTTCCCATTCTTTCACCCCGCTTTTGAAATCCTCATTTTTTGCTTCCCTGTCTATTCGATAGTGTCCAAAACCTAGTCAAACCCCAATTACCCTTCAGATTTTTTCCCAAGTCCATATTTTCCTTTACTGAAGCAGTTTCTGTTTTTGTTTTCCTACCCAGTCAACCAAAAAAAAAAAAAGTCCTGGTTATGGTTGTCACCCATGTAGGAGCAAAAACCATGGAAGAAGCACTTACAGCCATCCAAGCCAAACTCCAGGATCTGGATGAAAAATTTCTCGACCTCCATCTTGAACATTTAGCTATGAACAACAAACGGCAGTTCGAGTCTTCATCAGACAATGGGTTCTCTTCTTCCAGCAATTTCCGTGGTCCGAAGCTTGAGTTTCCTTGCTTCAATGGTACTGATTCAACTGGATGGATCTATCATGTAGAACAATATTTCAGTCTGCATAATTCTTTTGATGTCAACAAAGTTCCGCTTGCATCCTTTCATTTGGAACAGGAAGCTCTTCAATGGTACCGTTGGTACATCAAGGCTCATGAAGAGACAAAATGGCCAGACTTTTGCCAACTCCTTTTGCAACGATTTGGTCCTAGTGCTATTGATGACTTCACAGGAACCCTCACTAAACTTCTCCAAATTGGCACTGTGAGAGAGTATCAAACCGAATTTGAGAAACTAGCCAACCACACTAAAGGATTGTCTGATGACTTTTACCGGAGTTGTTTTATCAGTGGTCTAAAGGATGCCATCCACTCTGAGGTCAAAATGTTCTGTCCCAATACAAAGATGGAAGCCCTAGGGTTGGCTAAGTTGGAAGAAGACAAGATTGCAGCCCAACAACGCTCCAAGCCCACTTTTGTTCCCTTCCGAAATATGGGTTTTCAACGACCACCTATACCGCAGGATCCTCGACTAACTCCTATCAAGCATTTGTCTGAAACAGAGATGCAAGCACGCAGAGAAAATGGGCTTTTCTATAATTGTGATGAGAAATTCACTCGGGGTCATAGATGTGTTCAGCAAAAGCTCTATCTCTTGGATGTGGATTCTCCGCCTGCCTCTAAAATTGGTGACGAAGATCCAGAAATAATGGATGCTTAGGTTGACATTCAGGAACCGTCTATTGACCCTCCGTCTCAGGATGACCATCCAGAGATATCTCTCCATGCTTTAGCTGGAATCACCACCCCCCAAACAATGCGGGTCAGGGGTTACTTTAAGAAGCTTTCTCTTACAATACTCATTGATTCTGGTAGCACTCATAATTTCATTGACCCTCGGATTGCCAAACAAGCTGATTGTTTTATCTATCCTTGCTCCAACTTTGAAGTCATGGTTGCCAATGGGGGCACCTTACCTTGCAAAGGGAAGTGTCGAAATGTGCGTATCTCTATGGGAGATTATACCTTGTGCTCTGACATGTTTTCCTTGACCTTAGGTGGATGTGATGTGGTTTTGGGCGCTCAATGGCTATGCACACTTGGCCCTATCTTATGGGATTTTGCTGAACTTTGGATGCAGTTTTCCCTCAATGGAAAAAAACACACATTGACAGGATTACAACCAGGTTCTCTCAGCATCATCAGTTCACATCGCATGGAAAAACTCTTCAAGAATAATTCACATGGTGTCATCGCTCAGATCCATTCCATTCAGATGCAACCATCAGCGGTCTCCACTACTCCTTTGGATCTACAACAAATTCTGGATCGATATACAGGTGTCTTTGCTGAACCAGTGGGATTGCCACCTTCAAGGCCAGAAGACCATCGTATTCAGCTCCTTCCTGGCAGCGTTCCTCCCAACATCAGGCCCTATCGCTACCCATTTCACCAAAAAATGGAGATTGAAATGCTCGTTCGGGACTTATTGAAGCAAGGTATTATTCGCCCAAGCACTAGTTCCTTTTCTTCTCCAGTTCTTCTTGTCTGCAAAAAAGATGGGTCATGGTGCCTATGCATTGAATTCTGAGAACTTAATCACCTCACCATCAAGGATAAGTTTCCAATTCCTGTTGTTGATTAGCTTCTTGATGAGCTTCATGGGGCTCACTTTTTCTCCAATTTGGATCTTCGTTCTGGGTATCATCAAATTCGGGTCATGAGGATGATATCCCTAAAACAGCTTTCCGCACACATGATGGCCATTATGAGTTTTTGGTCATGCCCTTTGGCCTCACTAATGCTCCTTCCACATTCCAGGCCTTAATGAATAAAATATTTCGACCCTACTTGCGGAAATTCATTTTGGTATTCTTTGATGATATCCTCATCTACAGTAAAACATGGGATGAACATCTCCAGCATCTGGATCTTGTCATGCAACTTTTCTCTGACCATCATCTCCATGCCAAGCAGTCTAAATGTGTTTTTGGACAGAAGGAAGTTGAGTATATCGGGCACATTATCTCAGCACAAGGGGTTCGCGTGGATCCTGCCAAAATCGATGCCATGAACAATTGGCCGCATCCTCAGACACTCAAGATCCTTCGTGGTTTTTTGGAGTTGACTGGCTACTACCGCAAGTTTGTCAAGGATTATGGGAAGATTGCAGCTCCATTAACTGCTCTATTGAAAAAGGATGCTTTTACATGGACACATGCTGCTCAGTGTGCATTTGACAAACTAAAACAAGCTATGTGTACTACACCTGTTCTAGCTATGCCCAATTTTTCCAAGCCCTTCACTATTGAGAGTGATGCTTGTGGCAATGGACTTGGTGCTGTTCTCCTTCAAGATGAACACCCCATTGTGTTCACCAGCAAAGCCCTTTCAGGTAAGAATTTAGCTTCCTCTACCTATGAGAAGGAAATGATGGCTATTTTGCATGCAGTACAGAAGTGGCGACCATACCTATTAGGGAATCATTTCTGCATCAAGACTGATCACCAAAGTCTGAAATATTTCTTGGAACAACGTGTCTCCTCTCCAGCACAATAGAAATGGGTTAGAAAACTCATGGGTTATGACTATGAGATCACTTACAAGAAGGGTAAAGACAATATTGTGGCAGATGCTCTTTCTCGCACATTTGATGCCCAAGGTTCTCTTTCAGCTATTTCTATGCCTATTCCAAATTGGTTGCAATCTGTTCAACAGGGTTATGTCAATGACTCTTCCTTATCTCAAATCATCCAACGCTTGACAAACAACCCTTCTGTTGTACCACATTACTCTTGGGATGGTGCTTCTCTGAGACACAAGGGTCGTCTGGTGCTTCCCAAGAGCACAAATCTTCAATAGGATGTCTTCTATGAACTCCATGCTTCTCCATCGGTAGGGCACTTTGGGTTCCTCAAAACTTATGAACGGGCACCGCGTAACTTCTTTTGGCAGGGCATGAAAAGGACAATTCAACAGATGGTGGCTGAATGTGATACCTGCCAGTGCAATAAGGGTGAAACAACACTCCTTCTAGGATTGCTCGAACCCTTGCCCATACCTACACGGATTTGGACAAATATTTCTATGGATTTCATTGAAGGGATCCCTAAATCTGGCAGGAAGACAGTGATTCTCGTTGTGGTTGATCGCCTCTCCAAATATAGTCATTTTTGTGCTCTCAACCATACCTATACAGCCTCCTCAGTCGCTCAAATTTTCCTGGACCAGATCTTTCGTCTTCATGGCATCCCTTCTTCCATTGTCTCGGATCGTAATATGACTTTCACCAGTCATTTTTGGACAGAACTATTTCACCACATTGGCACCAAACTAAAGATGAGTTCAGGGTATCACCCACAAACAGATGGTCAGACTGAAATTATCAATAAATGCTTGGAAGCTTATCTTCGTTGCTTCACCTATGAACAACAACATCAGTGGGAAAAGTGGCTCCCTCTCGCTTAATGGTGGTACAATACCTTTTACCACACTGCCTCTAAAATGACCCCATATGAAGTAGTCTATGGTCAGGAACCTCCAGTTCTTCTTCCATACACCCCCAATAGTTCACCAGTTCAGGAAGTTGACACGGTCCTTTGAAACCGCGATCAGATTCTTCGCATTTTGCGGGACAATCTTCACATGGCAAGAAATCGCATGAAGCAATAAAGCTGATCAACACCGTTCTGAGTGCACTTTTCAAGTAGGCGATATGGTTTTTCTTCGTCTCCAGCCGTACAAGCAATCCTCCCTGAAACTCAAAGGGTGTCATAAGCTTGCTCCAAAGTTCTATGGGCCATATCGAATTCTTCAGAAGATTGGGTCTGTTGCTTATAAATTGGAACTTCCTCCTTCTTCCCACATTCATCCAGTCTTTCATGTCTCTTGTCTAAAGAAAGTTCTTGGCACCAACATCAGTGGACAAACAATTTTACCCGAACTGGATAATGAAGGATCTATCCTTTTGGAGCCGGAGGCCATCCTCAATTGGCGCACTCGTCAGCTTCGCTCTCGCTCTATCACAGAGGTCTTAATTCAGTGGCACGGCATGCAACCAGAGGATGCTACATGGGAACCACTCCTTCAGATTCAACAACAATTTCCACATCTAAAGCTTTGAGGACAAAGCTTTTTTTAAGGGCGAGGGGATGTTAGAAACCCATGTCTTTACTTTGTTAGTATATTGTTGTTGGATGCATATGATTTGTAAGTCGTCCCGTAGTATTTGTTGATCAATAGTTTGTGTTATTGTTGTTGGCGCATATGCTTTGTAAGTTGCCCGTAGTATTGTTGATCCATAGTTTGTAGTGGCCCATGGTTTTGACCCATAGTATTGGCGCCTAGACTTAGTATATAAGTGTGTGTTGAGACCTATGAAGGCACCGTGAAGTTATTTGTATTGAGCTTGATCATAGGAGGTTTCCCCCTTGAAGTGGCCTGTGATCAATATAAAAGTGATTCTGAGTTCTGTCATTTCGCATATTCTTATTAATTAATTGTTGCAGGTGCTTCACAGCGAGTGACAAGTAAAATGGTAAAAGTCACAAGTAAATTACTTTTTACTCCCAAAAAGTGGTCTTAGGGTGACCTTTGGCCCTCCATTTGCCCCAAAACGCCTCGATGTGTCCTTTCACTTACCTTTGGAAGGCGATATATTGAGCACTTATGGCATATGGAAGGGAGGAGAAAGAGAGATCAAGATAACTCTAGTGGATTTTTGCCGTGACTTGAGTCTACACTCATTGATACTTGTTGTTGTGAACTCCTTATGTTCACCTACCAAACTCCTATCCTAGTTTGAGTTTTCCATTACATGGAGGATTGAAGTGGTGGAGGCACAAGTGGAGAGACCTAGTTCTTGGTTCAGATTGGTTGCCGGCAAGAGGTCGTATCACATTCTACTTCTTGTTATTCATTAATAGAAATACTCATATTCTCATCCATTAATGTTGTGAATGTTGTTTATATTAAATTGGGTTGCATTTACTTATGATATCATGGACCATTGCTATTGATGATGTTAATGTCTTTCATATATTATATGTGCTTGTTGTGTATTGGCTGTCAAGACTAATTTACAGGTTCAAGTGCATAGATTGAAACCTTCAACGGGGATCTACATCGAACGTCCGGTTTGAGGTTGGATATATTCTGTGTTATCTTAGCATTGTCATTTATATAGCATTGCATTGGGAATTGAGTAATTTTCTGGTAGTCAGTTGTCTGTTGTGTTCTTCCCCAAGCCATAGGAAGTTTTCTCCGCAACAACATCATTCCAAGAAGACTTACTCTCAAAATAAAAACTCCTTCTCCGTACTGTCTGAAGAGTTATAATGCACCAAGTGCAAAAATTTTGGTCACACATCTGACAATTGCAGGCTTGAAACTGTTAATGAAGAAAGGACTACAAATGACATTTGTGGGATAGCTCTCTATGCTCAGAAAAATGAAAATAAATGGTATATTGATAGCAGCTGCACTAAGCACATGACTGGACACAAAGGCAAGTTCCTTACATTAAAAAGGGAGAGAAGTGGTGATGTAGCATTTGGAGATAATGGAACTGCAAAAATATTGGGAAAGGGGACTATGGCCTTCACAGAAAATGCAAAGCCACAAAATGTTCTTTATGTTGAGGGACTAAAACATGATCTATTAAGTGTTGGACAATTATGTGATGCTAATTACAATGTTACCTTTTTTTCCCACCACTGTGAAATAAGAAGAAATGGGTGTAAACAAATTATAGGAAGAGGAATCAGATCAACAGGAATTGTTTATGTATTAGAAGAAATAGAAGGAGAAAGGTGCCTTGTCAGTCAACAAGACAACAACTGGTTGTGGCACAAGAGATTAGTACATCTCAATTTTGATAATATTGTGAAAATTAGTCAATTAGATGCAGTCAGAGGGATGCCAAAAATTACGAAACCTACAAACAAGTTATGTGGGTCATGCCAACATGGGAAGAAGACAAGAACAAACTTCAAGGCAAAAGCTTATCAATCAACATCACGTCCTTTGGAGTTAGTCCACACATACTTTTGTGGACCAATGAGAGTCCAAAATCTTCAAGGTGAGATGTACTTCCTGCTTTTCATTGATGATTTTTCCCATATGACATGGGTCACTTTCTTAAGAAATAAATCTGAAGCTTTTGAAAAATTAAAGCTTTTCAAAGCCAAAACAGAAAATGAATGTGGACAAAAAATTAAATGCTTACATTCGGACAATGGAGGTGAATTCACCTCAAGTGATTTCAAAAATTTCTATGATGTAAATGGAATCAAAAGACAATACTGTGCAGCTCGAAATCCTCAACAAAACGGGGTAGTAGAACGAAAGAACCGAACTGTTCAAGAAGAAGCAAGAACAATGTTGCTAGAAGCAAATTTGTCAGAAAATTTTGGGCGAGAAGTAGTGAGCACAACAATACATCATTAACATAGCACAACTGAGAGTCAACGGTGACAAAACACCTTATGAGTTATGTACAGGAAGAAAATATACGGTGAATTATTTTAAAAATTTTGGGAGCAAATGTTACATAAAACTGATTGATGACAGCCTTGGAAAATTCAATTCCAGGACTTATGAAGGTATATTTTTGGGCTACTCAACTGAAAAGAAATCCTACAAATGCTACAATAAGAGATTGAAATGAATGGTTGAAAGTATAGATGTATTTGTTGATGAAGATCTAGCACAAAAACTTCCAGAATCTGAACCCAAGGACACTGATGGTGACTCTTCTAATGAAGAATAAATATCAAACAAAATGACAAAGGAAAATATTGATCAACAGGAACAACCTTAGGACAAACAACCCTCCTTGAAAGGCATTCAACCTTCACTCAGATCTATAAAGAGAGATCATCCAGAAAACCTTATTATTGGAAATATTGAAGAAGGGATGTGGCTGAGACATACACCACAGCAATAGAATCTGGCATTACTTTCAACTAATGAACATGGAAATATCAATGAATCTCTCAAAGATGAACATTGGAATAATGCCATGAGAGAAGAATTAAGTCAAATCAAAAGAAGTGGAACCTGGGTGTTAGTTCCACGACCAAAGAAAAAAAACATAAATTAGAATAAATGGGTGTACAGGAATAAGCTGGATGAACATGGAAATGTCATTAGAAATAAAGCAAGCTTGGTTTGCAAAGGATATTCCCAGATGGAAGGAATTGATTTTGATGAAAATTTTGCACCTGTGGCTCGAATGGAGTTGATCTGGATGTTTCTAGCATACTCCTATTATAAAAATTTTAAGGTCTATCAAATGGATGTAAAGTCATCCTTTTTTAATGGCGCCTTAAAGGAAGAAGTATACATTGAAAAACCTGGGGGTTTTGAGGAACTTGGTAAAGAAGATCGTGTCTAAAAATTAAAAAAGGCACTCTACGGTCTTAAACAGGAACCTAGAGCCTGGTATGAAAGATTGGACACATACCTTCTTCAAAAAGGATTTAAAAGAGGAAGTACAAACAACAATATTTACTACAAAATCAAAGAAGATCATCTGTTAATTACTATTGTCTATGTTGATGATCTTATTTTTGGAAGCAATTTGGATAGGCTAAGTAAAAAATTTGCAGCCAATATCGCTAGAGAATTTGAGATGTCTATGATATGAGAACTATCTTTTTTTCTTGGATTACAGATTACTCAAAATCCAGACTATATTTTTATATCTCAGACCAAATACCTAAAGGAAATGCTAAGAAAGTTTGGGATGGCTGAATGCTCTCATGTAGGCAAAGCTATGGTAGCAGGTTGCAAAATCAGCAAGGATGATGAGTCTTCCTTAGTTGATGCCACATTCTACAGGTCAATGATAGGCAGTTTACTCTATCTTATTGCATCAAGACTAGATATCATGCAAGCTGTTGGGATGGTGGCAAGATACCAAGCCAGTCCGAAAGAATCACATGTAGTAGCAGTTAAGCAAATTTTCAGATATCTCAAAGGTACAATTGAATTTGGGTTATGGTATCCCAAAAATTCACATATTGAATTCACATCATTCTCTGATGTCAACTGGGAAGGTAGTTTGGATGATAGAAAGAGTATGAGTGGAAATGCTTTCTTTTTAGGAGATTGTCTTGTCTCTTGGATGAGTAGGAAACAATCTTCAATTTCATTATCCACTACAGAAGTTGAGTACATTGCAGCTGCTGAATGCTGCACTCAAATAATTTGAATGAAATAGACTTTGGCAGACATGAAGATTCATTTTGATAAACTAGTCACAATCAACTGTGACAATACAAGTGCAATTAGCTTGTCAAAGAATCTAGTGATGCATTCCAAGTCCAAACATATCCCTATTAAATATCACTTTCTACGAGAACAAGTCAATGAGCAGTAGGTCACACTCAAGTATGTGAGCACAAAGGAACAGGTCGCTAACATTTTCGCCAAACCCTTGCCCAAGGATACATTTGTGTATCTTTGGAAAAGGTTGGGGGTTATCTCCCTTCAAGATTAATTTCAAATAATGCATGAGGGTGTCTTATGAGAATGGAACCCATCTTGAGATCATTTTGTGATGAGGAAGTCAGAGTTTAGGGGGAGTAGCCAGCCACAACAGTATATCAGATAGGGGGAGTAGCCAGCCACAATAGTATATCAGATAGGGGGAGCATCCATCTCAGCAAGTAAGATGACAAGGTGGTGCAGATAGTTGATGTATTTTTGGGCAGTATGAAACCTTTGATGACTAGATTGAGTGGTCCTTTCTCATTAATGTCAAAGGGAGAGAGTAGTTGAAGTTGCCATCAATGACAAAGGGGGAGTTTGTTGAGCACTGTTTTTTATTGATGACACACCATTAATGACAAAGGAAGTCAAAATATTGATGATATGGACAAAGAAACATGACATGACAAGGGCATTGATATGAAGGACTTGACATTGGCAAGAAGGACCAAATGACCCATTTTGTGGTCATTTGGAGATGGTCCTAATACTCTAAATGAAGATGATGTGGATGATGCACATGATATAATGAAAAGTAGCTTGTGGACAAGTAAGCAAGAATTCATGATGACAATGGACAATATGGACAAAGACAAGGAGGACATGGCAAGTGACATAGACAAAGAAGCATGAAACATGACTTGGCATAGAAGACAATGGGAAAGATGATATGGATCATGGACAAGGACAATGAATGAAATCAAGGACATGACAAGGAGAACACACATGCAAAAGATGGCATGGCTTAATGACAAGTATAATGATTTGGACAAACAAGCAAGATGACAAGGACAAGAGAAGGAAAAGTGGACATGGCAAGACAAGGCAAAGTGGTCAAAGATGACATGGACAAGGAGATTGCGGGCATCTTGGACAAGCCTCGTGCAGGCACATTGAAGCATATGCAGGCATGTGAAGAAGAGGCCTGCGGGCATCTTTTAAAGATACTTAAGTGGAGATTGCGTGCATTATTTGATTGCCCATGCGGGCATATTAATAACCCCTTTGCGGGCATCTGAAGATGCCCACGTGGGAACCCTACTTGAGGGATGAAACCCTCGCTGCGGGCATTTGCTGAGGCCATTTGTGGGTATAAAGTAAGTCCCATTGCGGGAATATCCTCGGGAGTCATAAGGGCTTGTTAAATTGACCCTTGCGGGAAGGAGATGGAGAATATTACCCACCTTGTTGATGTAACAAAAATAAAACGCATATAAATATAAACTATATATATATAATTTGATATAATGAGATTTAAAGTTTGACAAGTTTGCTTGATCAGAAAAATATGGAATTAAATATATTTCATTTGATAAAATGAAATATTGATGACATGTCAGCCTCCTAATATGATGGATAAGTCATGTTTAAAAGGAGAGCAATTCGTTGTTTTGGATTAAGGAGTTGTGTGGATTATGTGAGGATAAGGAAGGAATTTTCGGGGTACTGAAGGAGGTGGACCGAGGAGCGGGAAGATGGGAAGATAAGGAGGTCGAGGAACAGAAGAAGAGTGAACTTGTGGAGCAGCTTGTGAAGTCACAACAGATCAGAAAAGTTTAATCTTTGTCTTTGCAAATCTCGGTGGAAATTGGATTGATTGAGATCAATCTCTAATTGGGAGGAAGGGTGGAGTAGGGGAAAATTCTTTGCATATGTTCAGGTTGCAGCCTGATTTCATCATCTCAGTTGGAGCTGAAGATGAATTGATGACTGAGGTTGAAGCCTCTTAATGACCAGTTGTAGCTGGTTTTTATTCTGTGTTGCAGCACAGATTTTCAATATAAATTTCATATCTATATGAATTTGAACAATTCATTATTGGTGTTAATTTTTTATGGTTGTATTTTCTGAGTAAAGGTTACTAGATCAATTCATTGTTTTGAAATTGAAATTAGATTAGTGCTTACAACACCAATTGCCCCCCCCTCTTATTGTTGTGTGTGTTTCTCAGTATTTTCCCCAACCTCCAAGGAGTATCATTTCCTAGGAGGAGTTCGAAAATGCTTTTCTAGAGAAATTCAGTGAAGACAAAACTCCTGAACTATTAGTCATTGAATTGTCTAAATTGCATATGAATGACAAAGAAAAATTCAAAGACTTTACCATTAGGTTCTTGACTCTTAAAAATAAGATCCCAGCAGAGTATATTCCTACTAAAACTTTAATGGTTGCTTACTATATCAAAGCCTTGCCACGCGATACCGCTATGTGGGTCCAGAAGGCCTGCAAAACAACTTTAAAGGAGGATTTTGATGAAGCGATTCTCCATGAAAAAGATAAACTTATCCTCAAGGAAACTCCTCAAAATGAAAGTGAACAACCCTCCACCTCTCAGAAGAAGATTGAATTATTACTTAGACCACCTACTGCAAAAAAGGACCATTCTGAAATTGATTTAACTAGCTTGAACAAAGCTTTGCAATAGTTGGCTAATGAAGTCACTGATATTAAGAGAATTCTTAGGGGAATCTTCCTCTAATAGAAATTTCTCTAAGTTTCCTTTCAAAAAATCACCTCAAAATTTTCCTAACAGGAAAATCCTCCACCTGAAGATTAAATATTGAAGATATTTTTCAGAAATTAATTTATGGGGTCAAATCTAATGTTGATAAACAATCCGAACAATATGAGCAGCCTGAAAAATGATTAGGGTGATGCTTCACATGGGGAAGATGAGAAAACTCCTCCGACTATAGGACACTTTTCTGATATAACTAAAGAAGCTGCATATTTTTTTCATGTTGTTTTTGGAAATCAACATTTATATAACATAACACCCGCAGCAAGGCCCAAAACAATGTCTAGAATCCTACTAGTTCAGTTCAGCCCAAAAATACAGATCTAAATTTGAAAAAATAGTATGAAATTTAAAAAAAAAAATGTTCAGATCCCATAGAGGATTTGCAAAGGATGAAACCAAATATATCTTTTTATGAGTTACTCAAAATCCCTTTCATGCAACATAAATTCCTTCACGTATGATAGCTCAATGTAAATAGTTCCATGTCATATTTATTTGAGAGTCCAAGAATGATATTAGACCAATTAAAATTTGTTATACCATAAGATTATTGTGTGGATAAGTTGAAATGATTTCGTCGGTGCCAGAAATCCATGTGTACTAAAATATCTAGAGATTTTTTAGAGAGATTTAAGGGTTTTTATTATTGCAATATGGTCTTTGTGGTTGATTAAAAAAAAAACCTTATTTTTCCTTCATTATTAAACAACTCTTCAAGCTATCCCACTTTTCCCCGGTGATCCAACATAGGTTGGCCAAGGAATATCTATTATTGGGAACAAGGAAAATTCAGTTGTAATAAATTTCTTGTTTATCTCAACAATCACCCATAACTTAGTAGTCATATTTTCCTCATTGTTTTATGGCAATAATTTCTCATAATTTTATTGCAGCAATACTATGGTAAAATATTAGGGAAAAACCTAAGGAATTATTGAACAACAATGAAAGAGAACCCCTTGCATATAAAAAATCATAGAATATATTTGCACGTTAGAGAGATAACATGCGCCTTCATAGGAAGAACACATATCTCACTTTGGAAATTAAACCCAAGGTAAAAGGACTTAGAATATTCATAAAGAAAAGGTTAAAGAACTTAGGTAGCAATAAAATAATATTTTTCTCACTTAGCCCCCTAATCCCCCTTTCTTTCTCCTTTCATGGACACGTAGCCCCCATTATTTTTTCTTCTTCATTTGTAATCAGTAGTGTATGTATATTATTTATCAATGTACAAATTAGAAATCACATATATCTAGTATATATCCATTTTATCATATACATATGTATTAATAATTTAGTGATCAAAATTAGGGTATTACAAATGAAGATATTCTTCTCTCTTTTTGTGTTCTTAGATGAGGTAGGCCTTACCACCTTTAACCAAGTAATATGTGTTCTCTTTCATGTAGAAATTCACATCCTTATCTCACAAGTATGAAATACAAACATTAGTTCACATGCATATAGTGGAATAAATTCACATTCTACTTCATCACCATAATCAATGTTAATGGAAAGCCTAATATTGCATCTCTTAGTCATCTTGATGCCAGATTTCTCTTAGATCCAACCAAATGAACATGGTTTCACTATATCATAAGTTTATAGACCAAGCTCATTTACTAAGGATTTATAAATCAAATTTAATTAAAAACCACTATAAAACAAAGAATTTACCTTATATTCTTTCGCTTGAAATTTGATTTAGAAGATTGTATTTATGTCTATATTGTGTTAGGATGTTGCAATGTGGTGCATGATTGTTAAGGGGTAAAAATCGCCTAAATAGATAGGATTAGGGCTATCATGGACCAGGGGAGGTCCCACTCTAATTCCATACTTTGTCAATCAATATTACATTCAAAGACATGATAATGTGCACTTACTTGGATCCAAATAGTTGAATAGTTTGCAAGTGTGTGGCTCCAATAGTTATCTTTTGATTGGACTTAGCTCTCTCATGTACCTGCTCAAAAGAAACAAGAAAATACCTTTCTCAAATTCTTTTGACAATTAGATTATAGTGATAAAAGAAATAGCTTGAATTCTTAATTGAACAAAGCAAACTGACTTGCATTAATCTACATCAACTCAAAAGTGAAAACATCCTTCATAAAAAAATTATAACATAGACAAGAATTTTTGGGGGGAGAGAAAGAAGAGTGATATCATACTAAGAAAGAGGCAACTAAAACAACAAGTGATACCTGAGTCTTTAACGAAGTGTCTCCTTCTCTGTTATGGATTCCCCTTGCACGGGGAAACTAATAGACTATATCCCACGATGTTCCTTGCACATGAAATAAAAAGGATCAAAGGGATGATCCCCACTAACTTCATAGAGGTAATATGGCTCAACTTATAAGGGTAGCAGAGGGGAAGACTACTATAAAAAATCTAGGGAAACTTAGATTCTATTCCTCCAGAGTATCCTTAATTTGGTAAAAAATTGGTCCCCATCCTTCCATTTGAGGCTTGTTTTATACTTTAAGGTGAGTGGTATAGGTGGTTGGTTCTAGTGTAACTAAGACCAGACCGAACTCCAACTATCCAAACCACATGAGAAAATTCATTTTCTTTTTACTTTTTTTAATTTCAATGGTTGTACATGTGTTTCTCAAGGGTAACACACATATACATGTGTTGCTAATTGACTAAGCAAGTACACAAGCCAAAAATGAGGTTTTTGAAGGATCTCGATCACAATTCGATGTATTAGGGGGATGTAGGAGGCCTTTTTAGCATCACTAAGTAAAATAATTCTATAACAGATACCCCCTAATGTATGAGGCCAGAAGAGAATCAGATGGATGAAATGCATTATAAATCAAAAGGGATATTAATCAGTGGGATCAAGTAGGATTCACCAAAATTGGATCTAGAAGATGACCTGCAACAAAAATCCAAGGATAAGAACACTTTCTTCCTGAGGTAGGCATATGCATGAATAGGTGAAAAAGAACGTGGTGACCACATCAAATACATTGTGGATCCATAACATATAAACGATGTACAATCATCGCCATGATAAGAGTACACTATGGATCCATGGAGTATATATAGAATGCAGGATTATATCCATGAAAATGTACATGGTGGATCCATGTCAATAGTAGATCATAGCCACGAACTGATACATAGTGGATCCGTCTCAGAATATATCAAGAGAACAACTAAAACTGTAGTGAGGATAAACTGGTTCTCCATGTAGTACCAATGTTATATGATGCATGGTATAGTCTTATGCAACTCAGCAAATACAAAAATGTGAGAATGTTATTGTTGGCCTAAGGTCTTCCATCCAAACCTATGAAAGGTACAAGTCTTGTCCATGTAAATAGATGATATGGAGTCAAGCATGTAGGACATAGTTTGATTATTGGTCATTGATATACACCGTTAACAAATGCGAGGCAACCCACTTTTAATGTTAATGGGTGCTAATGTACCTAGTACATTCTTTTAAGTGTGAATATAGATGTCTTGGGGTCGAACACTTGTAGAATATATCTAGTAGGAGATATTGGTGTATTCCCACTTCCAAATAGTGAGGAAACTTTCCATTGATGACTACAAGACCCAAGGTACTATCTAGACTCTAAATCACATTATCAAAGATATAGGAAGAGATCCATTGGAAGGGAGGCATTGAGGCATCCTCCATCAACCAACATAGGTAAGTATCCATAATTGATTTGATGTGGAAAAGGACTTGGAAAATTTTTTGTAGGACAGAACTTCGAATATGTCTCTTGCATGTACAAAATATGAACAACACATGAAATAGATCCTATTAGAAACAACCAATAATGAAATTCATTGTTAGAGGTGAGGGATTCAACCAATGATGAAAATGGAACCCAAGGTCTTGTCATTGAACATAGTGGGAAACCACTCTGTCAAAGACCAATGATGTGTTGTCATTTGTTGAGTGTGAGGCACCAGCCAATAATGAAAATAGGGACAAGGTGCTATGACTCCAGGTTAACTTCTCAGAGCGGTATGCCATAGTCGATGAGAAGTGAACCGCTAGTAATAATTAAATGGTGACCTTCTATGTTAACATGAGTATGAACACCTGATAAGATGAAAGTGAGACAAATTGACAATAGGGAATTCAGAAATGCAAAGTTAAGGAACTTGAGGAATGGATGACTTAGGTTAAAACTTTCTTCATGGCACATTAATTGACTTGAGCAACGATGATGACCCATGGATAGAAAGATGATAAATAGTCAACAATGCATGAGGCAATGAAGACTACTCCATAGTGGTTGGAAGAGTAATGAATCAGATGAGTGCTAGGACTCAAATCATGGTTCGGTTTCTATTGCCAAACTACTACCTAGTTGTGAACATGGACATGACACAAGTGTTTTGTTCAAAGGCAACATGATTATGTTGCTCACGACTTTCATAAGAGATTGTAAATTTTCCCATCCTCTCTTTTTTATAATTATTTGATTTTTAGTGTCTTTTTCATATTATAAATCCTAAAAAGGAATAAAACAATGCTATATTATAGTGGAGGAGACGAGTGTGTGTCACATGGCATGTAACTAAGTTCCAAGCACATGGAACATACCTATGCAAAAGTCTAAAAATTCAAAAAAGGGATGGGGAGGAAGTGGACACTCATATGGGATGTCTTGTTTGGTCATAATTTCGAGAAGTGGCTACAATAAATGCAAAGACTTATGGATAATGAGAATATGTGGCTTCAACATATAGTCTTGTTAGGGATAAAAGGGACTCAAGATCCTAATATAGATCTTCGGCATGGGCACTAGATGAATAAAAATGGATCTATCTAGGGCACCCATGTTTCAGGTAGGCTCTAACTCATTAACTACGGTGTTTCATTATGGAAGGATAATGTCACAATTTAACAAATGTGGGTCCTAAGGAAAATGACATCTCAACATTGATAATGCATGTATGTAGGCAATGTGAACCTATCCTATATTCTAGTTAGAAACAATATTACCTTGGTCACCACATAATAATGTTGACAATGGGGAAGGTTGACATGCATAGTTAGGGAACTTGAGGAATGGATGAATTAGGCTAAAACTTCCTTTATGGCACATTATGTGACTTGAGCAATGATGATGACCCATGGATAGAAAGACGATATATAGTCAACAATGCATGAGGCAATGAAGACTACGCCATAGTGGTTGGAAGAGTAATGAATCAGAGGAGTGTTAGGACTCAAATCATGGTTTAGTTTCTATGGCCAAAATACTACCCAATTGTGAAGATGGACATGAAACAAGTGTTATTTTCAAAGGAAACATGATTATGTTGCTCAAGAATTTCATAAGAGATTGTAAATTTTCCCATCCTCTCTTTTTTATAAATATTTGATTTTTAGTGTCTTTTTCATATTATAAATCCTAAAAAGGAATAAAAGAATGTTATATTACAGTGGAGGAGATGAGTGTGTCATGTGGCATGTAACTAAGTTCCAAACGCATGGAACATACCTATGCAAAAGTCCAAAAATGCGAAAAAGGGATGTGGAGGAAGTGGACACTCATATGGGATGTCTTGTTTGGTCATAATTTCGAGAAGTGGATACAATAAATCCAAAGACTTATGGATAATGAGAATATGTGGTTTCAACATATAGTCATGGTAGGGCTAAAAGGGACTCAAGTTCCTAATAGAGATATTCGACATGGGCACCGGATGAATAAAAATGGATCTATCTATGGTACCCATGTTTTAGGTAGACTCTAATTCATTAACTACGACATTTCATTATGGAAGGCTAATGTCATAATTTAACGAATGTGGATCCCAAGAAAAATGACATCTCAACATTGATAATGCATGTATGTAGGAAGTGTGAACCTATCCTATATTCTAGTTAGAAACAATATTACATAGTAATGTTGTCCCAAGTCAAAAAAATTGCATAGTGCCACCTTATCCTTAATCCAACATTAGTTCTCAATAGCACCATTGGTAGCCATTTAAAAAAAAAAAGGCAGTTATAAAGTATTAGGAACTTTTGGTGAAGTATTTTATATCAAAATGTATAAAATGGTGAAAATTTTCATTTTCTACCAACATTTCAAAAACTTGCCGGAATTGACCAACATACATTGATTTTTTAAATCCAAATTGCGGGCTCATTTTTAGTCGGAATTGGCTACTATCACCACCAAGTATTAAGTATTAAGTATTGCATTTGTCTTCAATTTTTGTGTTTATTTGATGTACATTTTAATTTTTTAATTTTAAAATTACACGTGCGTGGGTAGCTTTGGATGGGACATGTACATACACTCCTGTCCAGAACACAACTCGCATACATTTGGCACTATATGTGACCGTGTGTACTACAGTGAACCTACATCTACTCCGCCGGGTAGTCCAAAAATTTAAGCTTGCAATTTTTTTTATAAATTTTCTTGTTGTAGGATCACTCACGGTGATCTAGTTGAGAGAAAGAGACCATGAATTGATAGATTTGTAGGGTGTAGACAATCCCACCGCATTAGGTGTGCTTCACCAATGTGGTTGGATGATGTTCTTTAGATGTCAGGATATGATATCCTACACATAACTAATCAACATGATTATATAGTATTGGGATGTGGATCGAGAGGTGTTTGTTATAGATGGAGCCACCCTTATCATTGATATTGAGGATATTTACTTCTTGACTTATTTATATCACCGTGGAGGTAATGTGAATCTGAATTCAGGTCCTTGGGGATGATTGATAGTTAATGATTATGTTGACACATATTGCAGTGTTGACACTGTGAAGATTGGTTAGCAACTTCCTATTGAGAGGATCATATATATTTGACTCAATATCATAGTCCTTACTATGTCAAGGGTGGCCAGCTCTGGAATCACTTCATCTTTCCTCTCATACCCAGATGTATTAAATCATTGAGTGCATGTGGTCTATAGTTTATGAATGGTGCTCACCTTTATTGAGTAGTCTAAAGTCATAGTTCATATGATGCAGGACTGATGGACTTAGATTGTTTAGTTATGGGACCCTTCTTGTGTCATTCTTTCTAGAGAGGCTTTTCGCTATGCTCCCATGTACCATCATGCCCCCATATGACCTTAGGGAGTCACGCATGAGCATATGGGGTGATATGATGAGGAGGATTAGAGGTGGGTAGGTCCTCCATGCCTTCAATGATGATTTTTTCGACTAGTGGTGTTCTTATATCATATCCATTAATGACTATACTTATGAGTTGATGGAATTCCATCAGGATCTTAAGATGCCACTCCCACTAGATGCATTGGGGGAATATAGGTAACTGCTTTTGTTTTGATGTTATTCAATTTTTAATGTTAGGAACCCATGTCAACACTTCTATTTACTTTGTTAGTATATTGTTGTTGGACACATATGCTTTGTAAGTCGTACCGTAGTATTTGTTGATCCATAGTTTGTATTATTGTTGTTGGATGCATATGCTTTGTAAGTCGTCCCATAGTAATTGTTGATCCATATTTTGTATTGGCCCGTGGTTTGTATTGACACATGGTATTGGTGCCTAGACTTAGTATATAAGTTTGTGTTGAGACTAATGAAGGTATGGTGAAGTTATTTGTATTGAGCTTGCCCCCTCAAAGTGGCCTACGATCAATATAAAAGTGATTCCGAGTTCTGATATTTCTGTTATTTCGTGTGTTTTCATTAATTAATTATTGCAGGTTCATCACATCTGGTATCAGAGCACTTTCTTGGGCTTGCTGGGTGAAATTTCTGCCAAATTTTTTTTTCACATCTATCGTAGCTTCGGATCTAGGAATAATCCCTATTCACTTAACTGTGGGAAGTACTTGGGCATAAGACCTAAAATTCATTGTAAGGAGTACCACAAGAACCCCGAAGTAGCTGGCCCATTGAGAGGACCTGCCAGTGAAAAGGGAAACGACCCCTACCTGATTGACTAGTTCCCACCCGTGAGGTAAACCAAGAGCTGTCGTTTGTGGCAAAGTGGTTATCAGTTTTACCTGAGCCGAGGAGTGAGGGGTACTGCCCCAATACGCAAGCCGTCGGACAACATTGGTGGCCGAGTGAATCCCCTGAACAGATAGGAAGCCGCACATACCTAGGGTCCATATCTATTTTCAGCTGAACTATTGGCGATCACTTACAACCGTTTCAGATCCATTCCGAGCCATTTCAGATCCATTCTGACAGTCGTTCCAGATCCAGCCATTTCAGATCTATTCTAAAAGCTGTTTCAGATCCTGCCATTTTTTATCCATTCGACGTCGTTTCAAATCCATCTGTTGTCGATCCCTTCCGCGTCATTGCAGATCCATCTGTTCTGATCCCTTCCACGCCATTGCAGATCCATATCTCCCTTGTTTTAACTCGGTTTCCCTTGAAACTTCCCAGACACCCTTGCAATCCCATTCTGCATATTTCATTCATGAGGACCCTATCCCAAATTCCACTTTCCAAAACCAAAAATCCCACATTTTTCTATTTTTAGGGTTTGCCATAACTTCTTCAATTTTTACCCACTCGCCTCAAAATTGTGCCACTGTGTTCATTCCCTATTTCTGCTTCTTTGTCCCTCTTTGACAAATTTTCTCATTCTTTTACCCCACTTCTGAAATCCCCATTTTCTGCTTCCCTGTCCATCAGAAAGTGTCCAAAACCTAGTCAAACCCCAATTACCCATCTGAGTTTTTGCCAAATCCAAATTTCCCTTTACTAAATAAGCTTTTGTTTGTGTTTTTCTATCCATTCCAAAAAAAAACAAAAAAAACTCCTGGTTATGGTTGTCATCCGTGCAGGAGAAAAAACCATGGAAGAATCACTTGCAGCCATCCAAACCAAACTCCAAGATTTGGATGAAAAAATTCTTAGCCTCCATCTTCAGCATTCAGCCATGAATAATAACCGATAGCAAGAATATTCTATAGCCAATGGGTTCTCTTCTTCCAGCACTTTCCGTGGTCCGGAGCTTGAATTTCCTCGCTTCAATGGTACTGATCCGACTGGATGGATCTATCGTGCATAACAGTATTTCAGTCTGCATAATACTTTTGATGTCCAAAAATTTCCACTTGCATCCTTTCATTTGGAACAGGAAGCCCTTCAATGGTACCATTGGTACATCAGGGCTCATGATGAGCCAAAATGGACAGATTTTTGCCAACTCCTTTTGCAACGATTTGGTCCTAGTTCTTTTGATGACTTCATCGGAGCACTCACTAAACTTCGTCAAATTGGCACTGTGAAAGAGCATAAGAAAGAATTTGAGAAACTAGCCAACAACACAGCAGGATTGTCTGATGACTTCTACAGGAGTTGTTTTATCAGTGGTCTTAAGGATTAAATTTTCCCAGAGGTCAAAATGTTATGTCCCAACACAATGATGGAAGCCATGGGGTTGGCTAAGTTGGGAGAAGACAAGATTGCCGCCCAACAGCGCTCCAAACCCACTTTTGTTCCCTTTCGAAATATGGGTTCTCAACAACCTCCCATCTCGCCAGCTCCTCGACCAGCTCCTATCAAGCATTTGTCCGAAACAGAGATGCAGGCACGTAGAGAAAAAGGGCTTTGTTATAATTGTGATGAAAAATTCACTCGGGGACATAGATGTGTTCAATAAAAGCTCTATCTCTTGGATGTGGATTCTCTTCCTACCTCTGAAGTTGGTGAAGAAGCTTTAGATACATCGGATGATTAGGTCGACATTGAGGAGCCGCCTATTGACTTTCCATCTCAGGAAGACCACCTAGAGATATCTCTCCATGCTTTATCCCGCGTTACCACCCCCCAAACAATGTGGGTCAAGGGTTACTTCAAGAAGCTTCCTCTTACAATACTCATTGATTCTGGTAGCACTCATAACTTCATTGACCCTTGGATCACCAAACATGCTGATTATTTTGTCCATCCTTGCTCCAACTTTGAAGTCATGGTTGCCAATGGGGGCACCTTACCTTGCAAGGGAAAGTGTCATAATGTGTGTATCTCTCTGGAAGATTCTAACCTACACTCTGACATGTTTGCCTTGTTCTTAGGCGGATGTGATGTAGTTTTGGGCGTTCAATGGTTACGCACACTTGGCCCCATCTTATGGGATTTTGTTGAAATTTGGATGCAATTTTCAGTTAATGGGACACAACAAAAATTTACGAGCTTACAACCAGGGTCTCTCTGCATCATCAGTTCACATCGCCTGGAAAAGATCCTTAAGAGGAATTCACATGGTGTCATCACTCAACTCCATTCCATTCAGATGCACCCACCAATGGTCTCCACTACTTCCTTGGATAGATATGCAGGTGTCTTTGTTGCACCAGTGGGATTGCCACCTTCAAGAGACCGTTTCGGTAAGCATTTAGCCGCATCTACATCTCAGCAGGAAATGATGGCTATTTTGCATGTAGTACAGAAGTGGTAGCCATCCCTATTAGGAAATTATTTTTGCATCAAGACTGATCTCCAGAGTCTGGAACATTTTCTTAAACAACAGGTCTCCTCACCAGCACACCGAAAAATGGGTTATCCAACTCATGGGTTATGACTATGCAATCACTTACAAGAAGGGTAAGGATAATATGGTGGCAGATGCTCCTTCTCGCCAATTTGGTGACCCAGTTTCTCTTACAGCTATTTCTTTGCTTGTTCCAAATTGGTTGCAATTTGTTCAACAGGGCTATCTCTTCTATGAACTCCATGCTTCTTCATCGGCAGGGAACTATGGGTTCCTCAAAACCTATGACCGGGCACAATGAAACTTCTTTTGGTAGGGACTGAAAATGAAAATTCACCAGATGGTGGTTGAGTGTGATAGTTTCCAGGTCAACAAGGGTGCAACGACACTCCTTTTAGGACTGCTTGAACCCTTGCCCATCCCTACATAGATGTGGACAGCTATTTCTATGGATTTCCTAGAAGCACTCCAGTGGTACAATACCACATCTAAAAGGACACCATATGAAGCAGTTTATGGACAGGCACCGCCATTTCTTCTTCTATACACGCTCAACAACTCCCCAGTTCAGGCAATTGACTCGGTTCTTCGAAACACCGATCATATTCTTCTCATTCTGCAGGACAATCTTCACATGGCAAGAATTCGACTGAAACAACAAGCCGATCAACACCATTCTGAGAGCACTTTTCACGTAGCTAATATGGTCCTTTTTCGTCTACAACCTTCGAAGCAATCCTCCCTGAAACTCAAAAGTGGTTAGTGGGCCGGAATGCAACCCGAGGATGTTACAGGGGAACCACTCCTTTAGATTCTGCATCAATTTCCACATCTAAATCTTTGAGGACAAAGCTTTTTCTAAGGGAAAAGGGATGTTAGGAACCCATGTCAACACTTCTATTTACTTTGTTAGTATATTTTTGTTGGACGTGCATGCTTTGTAAGTCGTCCCATAGTATTTGTTGATCCATTGTTGGTATTATTGTTGTTGGATGCATATGCTTTGTAAGTCGTCTTGTAGTAATTGTTGATCCATGTTTTGTACTGGCCCATGGTTTGTATTGACACATGGGATTGACCCATGGTATTGGCGCCTAGACTTAGTATATAAGTTTGTGTTGAGACCAATGAAGGTACAGTGAAGTTATTTGTATTGAGCTTGCTCAAAGGAGGTTGCCCCCTCGAAGCGGCTTGCGATCAATATAAAAGTGATTCTGAGTTCTGTTATTTCTGCTATTTCGTGTGTTTTCATTAATTAATTATTGCAGGTTCATCACATAATCATATATGACAAAAAAATTTCATCTATCATACTGTGGCACGATTCGGTTAGGAAGACCATGCCACAGGAGGAGGCACTGAGAGGAGGAGGAAGGCCTAGTTGATGTTCAGGAATCTACAGTGCTTGACACCATCTAGGGGAACCTAGAAGGCTTAACCAATTATGTCCCTATGGTTCATTTAGAGGAGCTGCTAGAGCGCATGCAGAGGAAAGTTGTTGGGGTCCTCGGAGTATGGGACTAGATCCTTCACTGGATGGCCTATCTAGTGACTACATACCACACTATGTATGCTACACTTGAGGCATAGTGTTAATAGGATGATATATTTTGTATACAGGTCCTAGAGCCCTATTTTTTGTATATATGAATCATTGAGAGCTAGATGGCTTCTCATTTTGTATTTTGAATATGATGGATAGCCTATATTATTAATGCATAATATCGATCATTTTTTTATATACAAATCTATGTTCTTTCGTTTACTTGTATACTTGATTATTGTCATATAAAATAACAATCTAACACATAATTGGATCATTCATTAGTTACCAATTTTAATCTACTTGGAATGTGTACATATGAAATGAATTCAAAATGTGTCTCAATAACATACACCCATATAAATTTTCGTAAAAGACTAGGGTCACAAACACAATACAAACCATTAAGTTGTGATACCACTATTTGGGAGTCCAATTGGATGACGTAAATATCTATTCCATGTGATATGGCATCTAACAAGAGTTTGATAACTACACTATATTCGACAATATTTTTGGTTTCCAATTTAAGAGATACTCCTCTTCAACTTACCAGCTGACACGTGGGCGAGTAAATCACCCAAGTAGCATATGCAAGGATCATAGTGTGGAGACTAGAATCACAGGCATAAGAGACAAATATAGGTGCTTATGAAAACATATTCCAATCGAGCACAAAGAACGATGAGCAAAGGATGAAAACAACAATAATAGTATAAGGTAAAGCAATCTAACTACTTATAATACAACAAGTTCAATGCATTTCCCATGCATTTATACCTAGGCATTATACCTCTTCAATTAGATCCCATTTCTAGGCTCACTTAGGATATTTCCCTCAAAATATTCTAACTCATAGGCTCATTTATTCAATACTCGTCTCACAATTTAAGGGCCTAGCCACAGAGAGTTGAACTTCCCTGACCCTAGTTCGTCATGATCATAGTCATAAACAAGTACCATGTATCCTTCAGAGAAGACACGGGGATGAACCGACTTATTATACTAAGCGTTGACACATTTTTTATGTGCTTTGTTTTCATTGGTGGTGTCCCTTTTATGTTCATCTAATTTATCTAGATAAATTATCCGTTCTTCCAACTGGCTAATGTTAGGGAGGAGCTCGATTACTAGCTTTAACAAAAAAAAATTGCATTCGATTGGTAACACAACTTCGAATCCATGAACAAGCTGGAACATGGTGAACCCTGTAGTATTCTTGACCAAAGTTTGATATTCCCAAAGTGTCAATTATAACATAATATGCCAGTTTTTCTTGCTCCCAATCACTATCCATTGCAACATAGTTTTCAAGGACTTATTGATGACCTCTACTTGTCCATTTTCTTGCGGATGGTATGGAGAGGAGAAATCCTATCAAAATCCAAGTTAGGTAACTAATTCCATCATCATATTATTCTGAAAGTGACTACCATTATCAATGACAATCTCTTTGGGAATATTGAATCGAGATATGACCTCACTATCACATGTAAAGGTAGGCATAACTTTGGCCCACCTGGAGAATTAGTCTATAGCCACAATAATGTTCTTATGGCCTTTTGTCGGTGTTTAGTTACATGTTGTAAAATATACCTGCCACTTTGTGAAGGGGACAATGGTGATAAATGATGCAGTGAAGTAGGATGTGCACACATGTTCATGGTAAAAGTTTGACATGAGTGACACTTATTTACTACTTCAACACAATCTTTAAATATCAAAGGCCAAAAATAAACAACACACAATATCTTTTGGTTTGTAGCTAACCCTAATAAATTACCACTACATGCTCCTCTGTGGAAATCATTCAAAAACTTCTCAGCTTCTTCGTGAGTGAGACATTTCCTAAGTATTGTATCAACTCCCTGATGGTATACAGCATGCCACCTATGATAAGATAATTTTTTGCATCGTGATGAATCTATTATCGATCCTCATGAGGGAATTGAGAGGGGAACCTCTGAGCCTGGATATATACTTGGATGTTTCCATACAAGGGGTCATTTGAGTTGATGAGGAATATTTGTTCATCACATAATGACTGATTCTCAACTAAATCCTCACCTTCTCTAGGGAGCTCCGACATAATATCAGCAAATGCCGAGGAATTTTTCAATTTTGTCAACATGAATCCTAAGTCAAGCTCTTGCATACTTACAATCCATTTATTTTATTTTCCACTGAATATGTGTCAGGGAAATATATGTTGAAATGGACTAACATATGCAATTATTTTTGTCCATCTCAGGATGATGTAATGTTGGAGTATTTGGACAACGTGGACGACTTCCCCCACTAGCTTTTTGACATGAGAGTACCTCAACTCAGGTCTCAGAAAGTTCTTGCATAAATAATAAATGACATGTTCCTGATGTAGTTCATCTTCTTGAACAAAAACCATTTCGATGGTTGAATCAGACGTTGCTAAATATAGAAGAAAATCTTTGCTATAGTTAGGTGGACTTGACAATGGGGAAGACATCAAATCCTTTTTCAATACATCAAAATATATTTAAGCATGATCATCCCGAATGAGTGTAACCCGTTTCTTTACGAGGTGCATAAAACCTTTTGTGATTTCGACATAATTGGAAATGAAACAACACAAGAAGTTATCCTTTCCTTGGAGGCTCTGTAATTGATGCACATTGCACGTGGGATGAAATTGAACTATCGCCTCAAACTTGAACAAATCTACCAAAATCCCATGCTTAGAAACAATGAAACCAAGTAATCATTCTGAAATGACACAAAAGATGCACTTATTAGGATTCAAGTGTATCATATAGTGACGACATCTATCAAATATTTCCCTAAGATGTTTATGATGGCTGAGTTTCCATGTGGATCGAGTCGTCAAGTCATCTAGGTAGGCTTCGGTGATCTTTTTTATTTCATGAAAACTGTATGACATAGCTTATTGAAATGTATCTCCATCATTTTTCAGGTCAAAAGGCATCTTTCTATATGCAAAAATTCCCCAAGGACAAAAATTGAATGCATTCTTGTGCTGGTCTTTTGGGCAAATATGAATATGATTGTATCTTGAAAACCCATCCATAAATGATAATATATAATTACGCGTGCACTCATCGATAATATGGTCATGAAGGGAGTAGGATAATTATCCTTAGGACATGCAAGGATTAGGTCCCTGAATTCAGTGCACACTCTAATGTTGCCTTGTTTCTTGTTGGCGAGTATCAAATTTGTGTTAGGAACCCATGTCTTTACTTTGTTAGTATATTGTTTTTGGACACATATGCTTTGTAAGTTGTCCCGTAGTATTTGTCAATCCATAGTTTGTGTTATTGTTGTTGGTGCATATGCTTTGTAAGTCGCCCATAGTTTTGTTGATCCATAGTTTGTATTGGCCCATGGTTTTGACTCATAGTATTGGCACCTAGACTTAGCCCATGGTTTGTATTAGACCATGGTTTGTATTAACACATAGTATTGACCCATGTTATTGGTGCCTCGACTTAGTATATAAGTGTGTGTTGAGGCCTATGAAGGCACAGTGAAGTTAATTGTATTGAGATTGCTCAAAGGAGGTTGCCCCCTCGAAGTGGCCCATGATCAATATAAAAGTGATTCTGAGTTCTATTATTTCTGATATATTGTGTATTTGCATAAATTAATTATTGCAGGTTCTTCACATCTGGTATCAGAGCACTTTCTTGGGCTCGCTGGGTGAAATTTCTGCCAATTTTTTTTTCGCATCTGTTGCAGGTTCAGATTTGAGAATAATCTCTATTTGCTTAACTGTGGGAAGTACTTAGGCATAAGCCCTAAAACTCATTGTGAGGAGTACCATAGGAACCCTGAAGTAGCTGGCCCATTGAGAGGACCTTCTAGTGAAAAGGGCAACGACCCCTACCTGATTGACTAGTTCCCACCCATGAGGTAAACCAAGAGCTATCGTTTGTGGCAAATCGGTTATCAGTTTTACCTGAGCAGTGGAGTGAGGGGTACTACCCCAATACGCAAGCCGTTAGACAACATTGGTGGCCGAGTGGAACCCCTGAACTGTTAGGAAGCCGCACATACCTGGGGTCCATATCTATTTTCAACTGAATTGTTGTCGATCACTACTACGCCATTTCATATCCAGCCGTTCAGATCCATTTTGAAATCCGTTCCAGATCCAACCATTTTCGATCCATTCAGCACCATTTCAGATCCCTCTGTTTCCGCTCACTTCCGGGCCATTGCAGATCTATCTGTTTCAGATCCGTTCCGAGCTGTAGTCGCTCCATTCTGGAAAAAGAAATCAGTTTTTTCTCCATATCTCCCTTGTTTTAACTCTGTTTCCCTTGAAACTTCTCTGACACCCCTGCAATCCCATTCTGCATATTTCATTCCTGAGGACCCTATCCCACATTCCACTTCCCAACACCCGAAATCTCACATTTGTCTATTTTTAGGGTTTGCCATAACTTCTTCGATTTTCACCCGATCGCCTTCAAATTTTACCACATAGTTCCTTTTCTAATTCTGCTTCTTTGTCCCTCTCTGCCAAATTTTCTCATTCTTTCACCCTGCTTTTGAAATCCCCCTTTTCTGCTTTCCTGTCCTTTCGACAGTGTCCAAAATCTAGTAAAACCCCAATTACCCATCATATTTTTTCCCCAATCCAAATTTCCCTTTACTAAATCAACTTCTGTTTGTGTTTTTCTACCCATTCCAAAAAAAAAAAAAAACCCTGGTTATGGTTGTCACCCATGTAGGAGCACACACCATGGAGGAAGCACTTGTAGGCATCCAAACCAAACTCCAAGATCTGGATAAAAAATTTCTTAGCCTCCATCTTCAACATTCAACCATGAACAATAACCGACAGCCAGAATCTTTTGCAGCCACCGGGTTCTCTTCTTCCAGCAATTTTCGTGGGTCGAAGCTTGATTTTCCTCGCTTCAATGGTACTGATCCGACTAGATGGATATACTGAGAAGAACAATATTTCAGTCTACATAATACTTTTGATGTCCATAAAGTTCCACTTGCATCCTTTCATTTGGAACAGGAAGCCCTTCAATGGTACCATTGGTACATCAAAGCTCATCCCGAGCCAAATTGGACAGATTTTTGCCAACTCCTTTTGCCACGATTTGGTCCTAGTGATTTTGATGACTTGACAGGAGCAGTCACTAAACTTCACCAAATGGGCACAATGAGAGAGCATCAGACAGAATTTGAGAAACTAGCCAATCACATAGAAGGATTGTCTGATGAATTCTACAGGAGTTGTTTTATCAATGGTCTCAAGGATGAAATCCGCTCAGAGGTCAAAATGTTCTGTCCCAACACAATGATGGAAGTCCTAGGGTTGGCTAAGTTGGAAGAGGACAATATCATAGCTCAACAACACTCCAAACCCACCTTTGTTTCCTTCAGAAATATGGGTTCCCAACGACCTCCCATCACGCTTACTCCTCAACCAACTCCTATCAAGAATTTGTCTGAAATAGAGATGCAGGCGCGCCGAGAAAAAGGGCTTTGTTATAATTGTGATGAGAAATTCACTCGGGGACATAGATGTGTTCAACAAAATCTCTATCTCTTGGATGTGGATTCTTCGCCTGCCTCAGAACTTGGTGAAGAAGCTACATATACAGTAGATGATCAGGTCGAAATTCAACACCCACCTGTTGACACCCCATCTCAGGATGACCCACCTGAGATCTCTCTCCATGCTGTAACCAGCGTCACCACCCCACAAACAATGCGGGTCAGGGGATACTTCAAGAATCTCCCTCTTACCATACTCATTGATTCTGGTAGCACTCATAACTTCATTGACCCTCGGATTGCCAAACAGGCTGATTGTTTTGTCCATCCTTGCTCCAACTTTGAAGTCATGGTTGCCAATGGGGGCACCTTACCTTGCAAGGGGAAGTGTCACAATGTGCATATCTCTATGGAAGATTATAACCTACGCTTTGACATGTTTGCCTTGTCCTTAGGCGGATGTGATGTGGTTTTGGGCGTTCAATGGTTACGCACACTTGGCCCCATCTTATGGGATTTTGCTGAACTTTGGATGCAGTTTTCAGTCAATGGGACACAACAAAAATTTATGGGCTTACAACCAGGGTCTATCCGCATCATCAGTTCACATCACCTGGAAAATATCCTTAAGAAGAATTCACATGGTGTCATTGTGCATCTCCATTCCCTTCAGATGCACCCACCAATGGTCTCCACTACTTCCTTGGATAGATATGCATGTGTCTTTGTTGCAATAGTGGGCTTGCCGCCTTCACGAGACCTTTCCAGTAAACATTTTTCCGCATCTACATCTCAGCAGGAGATGATGGTTATTTTGCATACAGTACAAAAGTGGCAGCCATCCCTATTGGGGAATTATTTCTGCATCAAGACTGATCTCCAGAGTTTGGAAACTTCCCTAGAACAACGGGTCTCCTCCCCAGCACACCTGAAATGGGTTATCCAACTTATGGGTTATGACTATGCAACCACTTACCAGAAGGGTAAGGACAATATGGTGGAAGATGCTCCTCCTTGCACATTTGATGACCTAGTTTCTCTTACAGCTATCTCTCTGCTTGTTCCAAATTGGTTGCAATCTGTTCAACGAGGCTATCTCTTCTATGAACTCCATGCTTCTTCATCAGTAGGGCACTCTGGGTTCCTCAAACCATATGACCAGGAACAATGTAACTTCTTTTGGCAGGGACTCAAAATGACAATTCAATGGATGGTGGTTGACTGTGATACTTTCCAGGTCAACAAGGGTGAAACGACACTCCTTTCGGGACTGCTTGAACCCTTGCCCATCCCTCCACAGATTTGGACAACTATTTCTATGGATTTCCTAGAAGTGCTCCAGTGGTATAGTACCACATCTCAAAGGACACCATATGAAGCAGTCTCTGGACAGGCACCACTAGTTCTTCTTCCATACACCTTTAGCAACTCCCCAGTTCAGGAAATTGACTCAATTATTTGAAACCGTGATCAGCTTCATCTCATTCTACAGGACAATCTTCACATGGCAAGAATTCCACTGAAACAACAAGCCGATCAGCACCGTTCTGAGCACACTTTTCACGTCGTTGATATGGTTCTTCTTCATCTACAGCCTTCCACGCAATACTCCCTAAAACTCCAAAGGCACTAGTGGCTCGGAATGCAACTTGAGGATGCTACATGGGACCCACTCCTTCAGATTCTGCATCAATTTCCACATCTAAAGCTTTGAGGACAAAGATTTTTCTAAGGGAGAGGGGATGTTAGGAACCCATGTCTTTACTTTGTTAGTATATTGTTGTTGGGCGCATATGATTTGTAAGTCGTCCCGTAGTATTTGTCAATCCATAGTTTGTGTTATTGTTGTTGGCGCATATGCTTTGTAAGTCGCCCATAGTTTTGTTGATCCATAGTTTGTATTGGCCCATGGTTTTGACTCATAGTATTGGTGCCTAGACTTAGCCCATGGTTTGTATTAGCCCATGGTTTGTATTGACACATAGTATTGACCCATGTTATTGGTGCCTAGACTTAGTATATAAGTGTGTGTTGAGGCCTATGAAGGCACCGTGAAGTTAATTGTATTGAGCTTGCTCAAAGGAGGTTGCCCCCTCGAAGTGGCTCGTGATCAATATAAAAGTGATTCTGAGCTCTATTATTTCTGATATATTGTGTATTTGCATAAATTAATTATTGCAGGTTCTTCACAATTTGACACCCATTCAGTTAGTGAGACATGATAGATAAAACTAGCATGGAGAAGTTTCTCCACTTCTTCCTTAACAACATTTACCTGCAAAGGGTTGAATGGTCGTAGTTTTTTCCAAACAATCTTAACATTAGGTTATGTTTTAATTTAATTTTTTATAACTCTAGGATCAATACGTGTCATCTCTTCATAAGACCAGGCGAAAATATCTCGATATTCTTTAAATAGTGCGGTATAAACTTCTATCTATTCTAGAGAACAATCTACACCAATAAAGGAATTCTCAACGACCCTAGGTGTCTTGGATATATCAATTGGGATGGTTTTGGAAATGATAGCCATATTTCCCTCTTCATATACTTTGTACCTAGCAAGAGGGATCCCATACCAATCCATATTTCTCTGTCTGATAATTTTATTCTCAGCAATCCTTAATCAATTCATGGTAGGAAATAATGATGCACATTAGTGTATATCCTTCTAGGGTCTTTTCTCCAAAGACATGGATTCCAAAATAGATTCGTCAGAAGATAGAACCATGTATAAGGGGTCTTGACAACGTAAAGAAACAATATCCCATACGGGCATGGTATATTGATTGGATTCCTCCATTGGTGTAGATTTATGATCATGGTATTCCATATTAGATAAAATAGCTTGATAAGCTACTTTATCTATACATAAATATGTTGGTTCACTTCTATACCCAGATCCCTAGGTGGAATCTAGCACTATCCACAGATCTTCAAAATAAGAAGTTCTAAAGTGACATACTCTTACCACAAAACTAGCGAAAATTGAAGAGATTGTGTCTATCGAGGCAACATTCTCTTGAGGGATAGGTGGGGGATGATTAAACATGCACATAAATGAAGGGTACATCCCCACTCCAATTTTTCACAAGATTTCATGGAATGACCAACCAAAGGAACATTTGTTGCAGTTATTTGGATAGACTTATTTCTAGAAAAATATGTTTGGTCTATGGCGATGATCTTTCCTTCATGTGGAAAACAAATCACATAGAAAATTGATGATGCCACATCCATCATAACATAAGCCCAGTTTCAACCTAACATGAGTTTATAATATAATGCATCGATGATGAATTCAACCTCCACGGTTATAGTATTTCCCCCTATCTCTATTGCAAGAGCCAAGGTAATTACATGAGGTCTGAAAAGATGATCGTCAAATGCTTTCAACATTGTAGCTCAGGAAATAGTCTCAGGAGAGCCTATAGCTTTCCAACATGACAAGGACATCACATAGGTGGAAGCCCCTTCATTGACCATAGTCATGAAAATGTTCGACCTTCTTGTCGAAATCTGAATCTAAAATGTGCCAAAATCAGGCAATTGAGGTTTCCAGTTATCCAAGTCAAATGTTATCAACTAAGAATCCAAAGGGTCCTAAACCCCAATTTTTGTTAATAAGGTATTTCACTGTGTAGGAGGGTTCTGGAGTACATGTAAAGTTGACATCACACATGGATCTTGGTCCATGTTTTCAACAATGCTATAATTTTGAGTGGCATGTGCATTAGGATTGTACGTGTTTTGTTTTGGCACACATTTCGACATGCGATGCATCATGTCATTAGTTGGCTTCTTGATGTGTAGAGGATTGGGAAATTTAGAGTCAAGGGCATCCTTTCCTTTGGATCCAGATGCAGGTGTCTCATAATTACAAGATTTGTTTTGGATGGTAGCCTCTTGTTCATACACATTTATGTTTCCATTCGATGGGTTTCCCCCTTTGGAGGAGGCTCCCAAATTTCCCCCTTGCAGAGGTACGTGGTTAGTTTGGGTACCAACAACTATTTGTTGGTGATGTGGAGGAAATGTGTTGGTTATAACAACTAGTTTCTTGGGAGCTTCTTGCTACACCAATATTCATTGATCAAACTCCATTTTGGGACATTGATGAGTCAAGTGATATTCACCACAGAGTTTGCATAACAATTTCACTTTCCTCTTTTCTTTCTTATCCCCACTAACATTTTTTTTTGCATTATTTCCTTTGTTTTCATTCTTCTTATTTTTTTTTGTTTCTTCCCTTCAGGATACTGGTACTTATCCTTGGCATTAGATGTCTGTATAGAAAAAACATTAGAGGTAGTTTGGAGCAGGGTTGTTGGTGTTGGTATGAGAAACTATTGGCACTTTTAAATAAGTTTGTCCCATTTATGTGGTGACCTGGCTAATTATTGCATTTTCTATTGAACCAATCATGTTGTTAGCATGAGGTCTAGGCTTCGATTGCATTGGATTAGCTTTCTATCTAGGAGAAGTGAGAAGTTTCTCTTATAACATCTGAGCTTGTGAGTATACCAAATCCAATTGTTGGTCCTTGATGATCACTTGTTCCTCAGTAGTGACCCCTAGTAGAGCTACATATTTCACAATAAATGGTTGCAACGGCTTTATAAAAAAATCCACTAAACATTCATCAAGAATCTGAGCTTTCATAAAATGACACCTTCTTCACCACTCATGGATGCGATTAAAGAGATGTGTCGCATTGTTGGTTGTGGATCTTGATCTTCCTGATTTAGAGAACTTGTTGTTCTGTCGTGTTTGTACCCCAGTTTTATATGATGTGCAGGTGGACTGTACACTCATCCTAGTGGGGGGGGTGTGGAGGGACTTAGCCCCCCAAAAGAAATTTTTATTGCCTTGTAAAATGTTGTAATTTCATAGTCACAACTTGGTCAATAATGGGTTCTATGGATTCTGAGTTCTATTATTTCTGATATCTCGTGTATTTGCATTAATTAATTATTGCAGGTTTTTCACATCTAGTATCAAAGCACTTTCTTGGGCTCGTTGGGTGGAATTTTTGCCAATTTTTTTTTCGCATCTGTTGCAAGTTTGGATTTGGGAATAATCCCTATCTGCTTAATTGTGGGAAGTACTTGGGCATAAGCCCTAAAACTCATTGTGAAGAGTACCACAGGAACCCCGAAGTAGCTATCCCATTGAGAGGACCTGCCAGCGAAAAGGGCAACGACCCCTACCTAATTGACTAGTTCCCACCTGTGAGGTAAACCAAGAGCTGTCATTTGTGGCAAAGCAGTTATCAGTTTTACCTGAGCCATGGAGTGAGGGGTACTGCCCCAATACGCAAGCCGTCAGACAGCATTGGTGGCCGAGTGAAACCCATGAACTGTTAGGCAGCCGCACATACCTAGGGTCCATATCTATTTTCAGCTGAACTATTGTCGATCATTGCTGCGCTGTTTCAGATCCAGTCATTCAGATCCATTCTGAAAGCCATTCTAGATCTAGTCGTTTTCAATCCATTTCGCGCCGTTTCAGATCCCTCTGTTTCCACTCACTTCTGGGTCGTTACAGATCTATCTGTTTCAGATCCCTTCCGAGTCGTAGCCGCTCCATAAAATAAATAAAAAACCAGTTTTTTCTCCATATCTCCTTTGTTTTCACTTTGTTTCCCTTGAAACTTTTGGGGAACCCCTGTAATCCCATTCTGCATATTTCATTCCTAAGGACCCTATCCCCAATTCCACTTCCCAAAGCCTGAAATCCCACATTTGTCTCTTTTTAGGGTTTGCCATAACTTCCTCAGATTTCACCCAATCACCTTCAAATTTTACCATAGAGTTCCTTTTCTAATTCTGCTTCTTTGTCCCTCTTTGCCAAATTTTCTCATTCTTTCACCCTGCTTCTGAAATCCCCCTTGTTTGCTTTCCTGTCCTTTCGACAGTGTCCAAAATCTAGTCAAACCCCAATTACCCATCAAATTTTTTCCCCAATCCAAATTTCCCTTTACTAAATCAGCTTCTATTTGTGTTTTTCAACCCATTCCAAAAAAAAAAAAAAAAAAAACCTGGTTATGGTTGTCACCCATGCAGGAGCACACACCATGGAGGAAGCACTTGCAGCCATCAAAACCAAACTCCAAGATCTGGATGAAAAATTTCTCATCCTCCATCTTCAGCATTTAGCCATGAACTATAACCGATAGCCAGAATCTTTTGCAGCCACCGGGTTCTCTTCTTCCAGCAATTTTCGGGGGCCGAAGCTTGATTTTCCTCGCTTCAATGGTATTGATCCAACTGGATGGATATACCGAGCAGAACAATATTTTAGTCTGCATAATACTTTTGATGTCCAGAAAGTTTTACTTGCATCCATTCATTTGGAATAGGAAGCCCTTTAATGGTACCGTTGGTACATCAAAGCTCATCTCGAGCCAAACTGGACAGATTTTTGCCAACTCCTTTTGCCATGATTTGGTCCTAGTGCTTTTGATGACTTCATAGGAGCACTCACTAAACTTCACCAAATGGGCACAGTGAGAGAGTATCAGACAAAATTTGAGAAACTGGCCAATTACACAGAATGATTGTCTGATGAATTCTACAGGAGTTGTTTTATCAGTGGTCTCAAGGATGAAATCCGCTCAGAGGTCAAAATGTTCTGTCCCAACACAATGATGGAAGTCCTAGGGTTGGCTAAGTTGGAAAAGGACAATATCGCAGCTCAACAACCCTCCAAACCCACCTTTTTTCCATTCATAAATATGGGTTCTCAATGACCTCCCATCATGCTTGCTCGTCAACCAACTCCTATCAAGCATTTGTCTGAAACAGAGATGCAGGCACGCCGAGAAAAATGGCTTTGTTATAATTGTGATGAGAAATTCACTCGGGGACATAGATGTGTTCAACAAAAGCTCTATATCTTGGATGTGGATTCTCTGCCTGCCTCAGAACTTGGTGAAGAAGCTACATATACAGTAGATGATCAGGTCGACATTCAACACCCGCCTGTTGACACCCTATCTCAGGACGACCCACCCAAGATCTCTCTCCATGCTGTATCGGAATCACCGCCCCACAAACAATGCGGGTCAGGGGATACTTCAAGAAGCTCCCTCGTACCATACTCATTGATTCTGGTAGCACTCATAACTTCATTGAGAACATTGGCTAAATTGTATGAAAAACCCTTGGCCTCCAACAAGGTATTTCTAGTGAAGCATTTATTTAATATGAAGATGTTAGAAGGTGGGTATGTTGTTGACCATTTAAATGAATTTAATATGATTACTAATCAACTAAGTTCTATAACAGTGAACTTTGAAGATTAGGTTAGGTCTCTTCTAATCTTGTGCTCATTGCCATGAAGCTGGAATGGCTTGGTCGTGGCTGTAAGTAACTCTGTCTCTGGTTTAAACACTCTAAAATTTTATGATGTTGTTGGTGTTATTCTTAACGAGGAAATGAAAATGAAAAGCATGTGTGAAACATTAGGTAATGCATTGACCATGGGGAGTAGGGGAAGACATAAGGAGAGAGGAAAGATCCCATATAATCATGGGAAGTCTAGGAAGGGCAGATCCAAGTCCAAGATGGGAAAGATAAAGTGTTGTAACCGTGGTAAGAAAGGACATCTTACGAAAGACCGTGGATCTCTAAACAAGAAAGGAGATGGACAACATGAGACTACTTAAGAAGCAAATGTAGTAGGTGATGTGTTACAAGATGATTTGATTCTTGCACTAGATAATACTAGTGATTAATGGATACTAGTAGATTCATGGGTTTCATGTCATGCTACACCCCATAGGAAATTATTTCATGATTATGTTCTAGGTGATTTTGGACATGTTTTATTGGGCAATGATGAACCATGTAAAATTGTTGGAATGGGTAAGGTATGGATAAAAGTTAAAGAATTGAGGTGAATGGCTACTGAAAGATGTAAGGCATATTTCTTCTATGAAAATAAATCTAATCTCAACAAGGAAGTTGGGAGATGGTGACTATTTATCTACGTTTGGAGAAACGTGGTAGAAGATCACTAAAGGATCAATGGTGATAGAAAAAGGATACATGATAGGTACATTGTATTTATGTCCTCATAATACTAGTTATTCTATCTCTTTAGCTTCCACAAGAACATATACAACATTGTGGAATCATAGGATTGGCCACGTGAGTGAGAAGGGGATGCAGATTCTCCACCCAAGGAAGTTGCTTCCAGATCCGAAGTAGGTAAGTTTGGAATTTTGTGAGAACTACGTTTATAAAAAAAAAGAGTCAAATTTTTTA
This sequence comes from Larix kaempferi, assembly GCA_027924585.1. NCBI lineage: Eukaryota > Viridiplantae > Streptophyta > Pinopsida > Pinales > Pinaceae > Larix > Larix kaempferi. Next base: position 66,241,625 of record BSBM01000361.1, on the reverse strand, counting down.
GAGTTGGGAAGCAAAAGAAGAGTGAAGAGTTAGAGCTTGTGCATATAGATGTCTAGGAACTAGATCAGGTACAAGATATTGGTGGCTCTCGTTATTATATTACTTTTATTGATGATGCAACTAGAAAAACTTGGGTTTATTGCATTAAAAAAATCTGATGTTTTTGCTACTTTTAAGAAATGGAAAGCTTTAGTTGAGAATGAGATAGGAAAAAGGTTAAAGTGTCTCAAATGTGATAATGGAGGTGAATACCATGACAAGGAGTTTGATAGTTACTGTTCATACTACGAGATTCATAGAGAGAGAACTATTCTAGGAACACCACAAGAAAATGGTGTGTCAGAAAGGATGAACAGAACAATCATGGAGCATGGAAGGTGTATGAGATTGCATGCAAGGTTTCCCTGACAATTTTGGGTAGATGCTGTAGAAACTGTTGATTAATTAATAAACATAGGTCCTTTAAGTGATTTGTATGGTGGGATTCCAAAGGATGCATGGACAGGTGAACATGTAAACTACTCATTTATGATAACTTTTGGTTTGTTAAGCATTTGCCTAATTGATAAAGAAAATAGATCAAAGCTTGAGGCTAAATTCAAGAAATGTACCTTTATTGGATACGGGGTTGATGATTTTGGTTATCGCTTATGGGATTATGAAAATAACAAAAGCATTAGGAGTAGAGATTTAGTATTCAATGAAAATGTCATGCATAAAGGTTAGCTATAGGGAAAGACACAGGAAAAGGAAAACACAGAGTACACAGTGCTTGATGAAATCAAAGAAAATGAAGTTCCAAAGGTGCTGGAAAATCAAGAACAACAGTAGGTACCTCAAACTCCTACAAATGTTAGAAGATATACTAAGTCAAGTAGACCCCCTGAATGATACTCTCCTTCATTGTATTATTTATTGATGATTGATTATGGTGAGCCATAATGTTATGAAGAAGCAATGCAGGTGGAAAATAAAGAGAAGTGGGAGAAAGGCATGAATGAAGAGATGGACTCATTGGTAAGAAACCAAACTTAGGATTTGGTTCAGTTTCCTACAGGTGAAAGAGCATTGCAGAATAAATGGGTTTACAGGTTGAAGGAAGAAGATGGAAGCAAGAAGCGGTAAAAGGCCAGACTTGTTGTAAAGGGGTTTGCACAAAATAAAGGTATAGATTTTGATGAAATATTTTCTCCTGTTGTTAAAATGACTTCAATTAGAACTATTTAAATTTAGTGGCAGTATAAGATTTGCATCTTGAACGGTTAGATGTAAAAACAACCTTTCTCCATAGGGATTTGGAGGAAGAGATTTATATGAAACAACCATATGGGTATGAGGTCAAAGGGAAGGAGAATTTAGTATGCAGGTTGAAGAAGAGCTTAAATGGCCTGAAGCATGATCCAAGATAGTGGTATTTAAAATTTGTAAGGTTGATGACAAAACAAGGTTATAGTAACTATCATTTTGACTACTATATTTATTTCAAGAAGATAGATAATGGTTTAGATATATTATCTTGTTATTGTATGTGGATGACATGCTTGTTGTAGGGTATAACATGCATGATATAAATATGCTCAAAAGGAAATTATCCAATTCATTTGCGATGCAGGATTTGGCTGCTGCAAAGCAAATCCTTGGTATGAGAATAACAAGAGATAGGAAAAATCACAAATTGACATTGTCTTAGGGTGAGTACATAGAAAAGGTGTTGGAGAGGTTTAGAAGCGGCAGGATGCAAAACCTGTTAGTACACATTTGGACAACCATTTCAAACTAAGTAAGGAGATGTGTTCCAAGACACAAGAGGAATATAATGCATGTCCAAGGTTCCCTATTCATCAGCAGTTGGAAGCTTGATGTATGGCATGGTCTGCACAAGACCAGATATGGGAGTTGTGAGAAGGTATGTGAACAATCTAAGTAAAGAACATTGAAAGGCACTAAAGTGGATTCTTAGGTATTTGAGAGGTACTACTACTCATGCATTATGTTTTGGAGCTTTAAACACTGTTCTACAGGGATATGTTGATGCAGATATGACAGGTGATAAAGATAGTAGGAGGATCACCATAAGGTATGTTTTTACTATAGTTGGAACAACAGTAAGCTAGATTTCAAAATTGCAAAATCTTGTTTCAATTTCAACAACAAAAGCATAGTATGTCACTGCTACAGAGGCTAGTAAAGAGATGATTTGGCTACAGAGGATCATGGAAGAATTAGGTAAGAAGCAGGAGAATGGAAGGTTGTACAGTGACAACCAAAGTGCCATTCATATTGCAAAGAAATCAACCTTCCATTCTAAGAATAAACATATACATCTCAAGTACCATTTCATATGATCTATTTTGGAAGATGAACTATTGAAATTGGAAAAGATACATACTAGCCAAAATCTTGCAGACATGTTGACAAAGGTAGAAACCAGAGAGAAACTTAGTTCCTGCTCAGTTTCAATTAGCCTTCAAGCATGAAGGTGAATATGATAAATTTTCCAGGTCCAAGGTTTGGAGCATAGTCCAACAGATGCAGTAGCGTTGGAGTTGTTGTGATCAATATCCAAGTGAGAGATTGTTGGTTGTGGAGCCTGATATTCTTTATTTAGAGATATTTTTTTTTCAGTTGTGTTTGTACACCGGTTTTATGTGATGTGTAGGTGGATTGTACACTCATCCCAGTGGGGGTGGGGGGGTAACCCCCCCCCCCCCCTTGCGGGGGTCTAGGGGTAGCGCCCCCAAAAGAAATTTTTATTGCCTTGTAAAATGTTGTAATTTCATAGTCATGACTTGGTCAATAATGGGTAATTTACAAGCCCATGGTATTTTCCCATGGCAATCCCACTTTAAAAGGAAGGAATTGTAATACATTTGTGTATTGTATTATTGTAAATATCTCTATGATTGTGTGAGAGAGACTATGAGAGAGTGAAGAGGAAGTTGCAACGAATGTGTTGTGGGTTGTATCCCTTCATTTGTTGGATGGTATAATAAAAGGACTAGCCATTTCTCAGTGGATGTATCCAAGATTGGGCGAACCACGTATCGGTGTCTCTTGCATTGTGTTTATGTGATTTATTTCTGCATCTTATTTTATGCTATTATTTTGCAGTGATCCTTTTTTTCTAACACTCATAACAAATTGGTGTTTGAAAGTGATTAAGAAATGCCATCAAAATTTGCAGTGCACCATTTAGCGGTTACCCCAGTTAATGTTCTCTGAAAGAGACAGAGCCTAATATTATACTCTATCAGTGAATTCGATGAACACCAAATATGGAATGTCGTGGCATGCGTTGCAGGTATTCCCCATATTTCCCTTCAAACTTTGGTATATCAGAAGGAATTTACATGGGGACAGAGGGCCAACTAGGTTTATACAACACTAGGTCGTTGGTTAGCTTAGTTAAGAATCTCCAATACTTTTTCCCCTTATGCCTGGGAAAGGCATACTTCCTTTGGGCATGATCAAGCCTATAGAAGATTCCATTACTATGTGTGCACTTCCAAATGGAAATACATTGAAGAGGATGGAAGGACCACCACCAGATGGAGTGAAATTTGACATTATAGGAGGTGTACTGGAAGGCATAAATGGAAATCTAGCAGATGTATTTCCAAACGAAAAAGGATTGGTGCCTTGTGGTATAGATGTTGAACTTACCATTCCATTGTTGGGACCAGCAATAAGAGGAATTTATCCTTCGGTGGATATTGATGATAGTAGAGACCATCATGAATTGAATGCAAAATACATGGTAGGGTTAACTCCTCCTTCGAGGTTTGAAGTGACTGGAGGGGGAATTCCCCCAGTAGCAGGGATCCCTCCTATGTTATCCATGTCATCCCACTGTTACAAAATTAGGCGTGACAAACTCACAACTCTAAACGAAGATCAAAGTATGTGATCTAGATGCTGGTGTATTTAATCCTCCTTTCAGGCATGTGAGATCCTCAATATCAATTGGAACTAAGTATTCTTGATAAGGAGGATATATACCTCTCTCAAATCTATTAAATTGACCATCTAAACCACTAGGGTATCCTTCTTCAAAAAACTTGTCAGACTCACTAGATCTAGATTACCTTTCATCTTTTGTGGGATTATTTTTAGTTCTTGGGTTCTGTCCCCTCCGAGGATGGATAAGTGTAATCCAGTTTGGGTCTTTTTGTAGGAGGTAACTCTAACTTTTTAGGTGAGAGTCCCTGGATCCTTCTGTACCAATGAAAAGGTTGTTTAGCCACTTTTACTCAAACCAAAGCAAATAAAGAAACTTTTACAACTTGTTTACAATAAGCCAACACTCACTATACAAATTTATGAAATATTTAAAACAAGCAGTACTACCCTTCCAAATATAAGCACAAGGTGGTTAATACTTGGTTCCAACTGTGAAGAGTTGAGCAAGGGCCTTCCGGAGATCAACTTGGGATCATTAGGGACCAAGTCCAACCAATTAAGGTTTGGGAAGTAGTTATAGTGACTCTCCTACAAAAATAATCCAAGGGATAAGCACTATCATGAATACAAGTATCATTCACAGGAGTTGAGAGGATGTTATATGTCTGCCTCAGGTACTGCAAGAATTTCCCCTCGCAATCACCTATGAGGAACCTAGGAAAATCAACTATGGTTACAAATTCACAGAGAACAGTTGGGTTGAATACTCACATGATAGGTACGCAAAAAGGTAGGACACAAGACCTATACCCAAAAATCTATACAAAGTGGTGTAACCTTGAGGAATTTCCACTTCCTTAGAGTTCTTGTATTCATGTATCCCTCTAAACAAATAATCAAGGGGAAGATCCCAATTGCTTGCATAGTTTACCTCATTCTTGACGAGTGTGTGAGATGCGATTTCCCAACAAATGTTTCTAGTACTACTAGATTTGTTAATTTAACTGTTGGATTTCCTAGATTCATTCCAATGGCCTTGAAGAAATTTATTCTCCAACCTATTTTCAAGGCTCGAGAATCTAGGCTATTGTTGGTTTCTAAAAGATAAAAAAAACTCTCAGTTCTTTTTAATGTGTGGTTGATATTTCAAAAATCATAAACTTGTTCAAGAATTAAAAGTGATAAGGACACCTAAAATTCAAACACCATTAAAGATATTCAAATTCTCTAAAACACCATTATCTTCTAGAAGAAAAGAAGGCATTCAAACTTTGATAGACAATCAATCCTCTTATGTGCTTCAAAGTACTATTTCGTTATATAACTGATCCAACTTTCACCTTTTAACATAAAAATGAAAATAAGGCCTACACCTACAAATACAAAATAAATTCAACTGTTTGTTCACGATGATGTGCAAAAGAAACAATCAAAACTTGTTATTTTTATCTATCATGCATAAATATTTTAGAGAATAAAATATGTTTTCTTAAACTCAAAACATGGCACAATCAAGTTTGCTCAAAAAGCAAGTTTATGATACCTATTTTACCTAAAGGATGAGGTAAGGTAGAGGCACAATCAAACACTCATACTGACTTCCTTTTGTACACAGAGCAAGCAAACAAGGCAATCAAAAACAACTACACACTTTGATTATATGAAGTGTCCCAAACTCAGAACTTCATTTTGACCTCAAAACTCCTAAACCATGCAAAAACAACAAATTTTTAACGTTAGACTATTATAGGTTCAAATAACAAAAATCTTCATTAATTGTACTACCGCAGATCAAAGAATACAACAATGCCCAATTTTTTTTGCAGACATCCTAGAAAAAAATGAAAAACTTAATTCCATAGGCTCATGGCTTGCTACTCCAGTCTCTACAAGGCGTACATGATTATTTATACAACAAGTCACATATGTACGCACCTTTCTAGAAATAAATTTGAATATATATGTACTCAACTGCTCAGGAAGCAAGTAGCATACATATGATACTATTCAGAAATCAAGATGCGTACAACAAGTAATAGCAAAGAAACAAGTATAGCAAATCAAATTTTCCTATTGTTAGTTAATTGTAACTTCTCAGATAATTCAGGGAATGGCTGACACCAACCAAAGAAACTTATAATTTGAAGGAAAATGAAAACCCTACTAAGAATATTTTAATGAGTTAGGTTCCGCAGTATGGTCGCCAGTTCTGCTAAGGGATAAAAGTCACCTAAATAGATTGGGTTAGGGCTATCACAAATCAAGAGAGGTCCTACTCTAATTTCATACTTTGTCAATCAATATTACATTCAAAGATATGGTAATGTGCACTTACTTGGATCTGGATGTTTGAATAGTTTGCAAGTGTGTGGCTCTGATAATTATCTTCCAATCAGCTTTAGAGCTCTCACATACTCGCACACAAGAAACACACAAATACATTTCTCAAATTCTTTTGACAACTAGATGATAATGATAAAGCAACAAATTGAATTCTTAATTGAACAAAGTAAACTAACTTGCATTAATGTATATTAGTTTAACACTCAAAGACATCCTTCATAAACAAATTATAACATAGACAAGAATGTTTTGGGGAAGAGAAAGAAGAGTGATCTCATATTAAGCAAGAGACAACTGAAACAACAAGTGATACATGAGTCGTTAGAGATGTGTCTCCTTATCTGTTCTGGAACCTCCTTGCCCAAGGACACTAATATACTATCTCCCACCTAATAAACTATCTCCCATGATATTCTTTACACATGGAATAAAAAGGATGAAAGAGTTGATCCCCACTAAATTCATAAAGGTAATATGGACCAACTTATAAGGGAAGCAGAGGGGAAGACTACTATAAAAAATCTAGGGCAACTCAAATTCTGTTCCTCCTGAGTATCCTTACTTTGGTCAGAAACTGGTCCCCATCCTTCCATTTGAGGCTTGTTTTATACTTTAAGGTTAGTGGTTTAGGTGGTTGGTTCTCATGACACTTAGACTAGACCGAACTCCAACTATCCAAACCACATGTGAAAAATCGTTTTCTTAAATTATTTTTTCAAATTTCAATGGGTGTATGCATGTTGCTCAAGGGTAACATATGGATACGTGTGTTGCTCACTGACTAAGTGCTTACATAATACAAAATGAGTCTTTTTAAAGGATCTTGGTCACAATATGATGTATGAGGGGGATGTAGGAGGATTTTTAAGCATCAATGAGTAAATTAATGCTATAACAAGACTATGCCTTCATATGCATCACATGTGATTTATAGCTCAATTTATTTTATCTTGGTACCTGCATTTTCTCCCTTCTTGTATTTGTACCATTTTGGATGAAATTCTAGATGAAGTCTCCATCACTTCTCACCTATGTGCCTATCTGCATCAAAATGTTTGCAATTCCTATTGGGATCTTTCCCCTTATGGGTTGTGGTTGTAATCCTTTGCCTTTAGTTATGTTGGTCTCTTCTTGTGATCCCTTCTTCAATTCCTCCTTTTTGAAATTCATCTCAATATAGAGATATTTCTTACTTGCATCATCTATGCTTTTTACACTAACGAACTATAATTTCCATCAAATATGGTTGAATAGTCATCCAAGGTAATTCACCACTACCCTAGGAGTTTTCAAAGAGATACATAACCTGATTGCATGCTTCTACAATTTGAACACATATTCTTGTAGACTATATCCTTATTCTTGTCATAGGTACAACTATTTCACGAGTTTTCCTTTTTCGTATCCAAGGGAATAGAATTGTGATTTCAACAATTCTATGAAATTATCCCATTTTATAACCATGGACCATTTTCCTAGACTGAGTGCATCTACATAACTCTCCCACCATAACAAAGCACTTCCTAACATAGTCCTCTAAGAACTTCAATTATATTCAACTCGTCATCATCAATGTAACGAAGATAAATAAAGGGTTAAAACGGAAAAAAAATGGTTAAAAGAAAATTTCTCTTCTCTCAAGAAAACCACATTGAACAGTTATAGAAGTAAAAAAAAAATTAAATAATTAAAAAAAATATTATTATTATTCTATTGAAATAATAATTATTTAAAAAGATAAGAAAAATTGAAAAAGAAAAAGACAAGAAGTAATGATCTAGTGGACACTATCCTTCGTTGGAGAAGTCAAGTCAAGGAAGACTTATCAAGAAGTCGAGACGCGCAGTCGACAAAGAAGACCAAGTTATTGTCCCAAGCCAAAAATTATGGCGAATTTTAAAGCAGAATTGCAGTCTGGACTAAAAGAAGCATTGGGCAAAGCATTTGACATGACGAAGCTGGATATGTCTAAGAGATTAATAGAACAAGAGAATCATTATCTAAAAAGCCGTATTGAGAGATTATCTACGCAAATTGAGGAATTAAAAAATGAAAACAATTTCAATCAGAGATTGAAAAATCAAGATATAAAGAAAGAAATAAGCAATTACAAAGCATAAATAATATGCTTGAACAAAATCGTTAGTGACAAGGATGAAGAAATAATGCAGATACGACATAAATTAGAAAGTCAAGAATCAGAGGTTGGCCAATGTCGACAATAGATAAAAATTCTTCAACAACAAAATGACGACTCTAAAAAGGCACGCAATCTAGAGATCACAAAAAGTAATAAAACAATAGCCAACATTTCTGAAGAAATTTTCATATTAAGAAATCATAACAAGACACTAATCACAAAAATTAAGAAGTTGAAAAATAGTCGGAAGGTAGATCAATCTATGGAAGACATTGAAGGAAAAATTCTAGACACGCAGAAAGAAAATAGTTGCATCAGAAGTCATAACAAAGATCTTAAGGAACAACTTAAGAAGTCTGAAGATGACAGAAAATCGCAAGTAGAAGTGATTAAGAAGTTTCAAAATGATAACATGCAGTTGGAAAGCAAGTTGGAAAAGATACAAAACGAAACCTTAAAGCCTCAAGAGACAAAAATACGACTTCCAGCTCAGATCAACGCTCAAAAGACGACACTCATAAAAGAAAATGACATTATGAAAATTCCCTATCGACACCCCAACCATAAAAACCGATATTCTAAAAAGTGGGAAATGTCGAAAGATAATGGTACTAATGTGATTAAAGCTCCTGTCGAGAGATCAATAGGGAATCCCAGCAGTCAACAACAAATCAATTTGGGATGGATTGATCCATCCACATATCGGAAGTTATGCTCTACACTTAGCAGTTCGTATCGACATGTTTCATCAGCCACAACATCGCAAAGAACAATGCGACAAAATTATAAGGCTTTGAGGACAAAGCCTTTCTAAGAGAGTGGCAATGTAACGAACATAAATAAAGAAATAATTAAATAGTTAATAGTTTAATAGTTAGGAAAATACATGTCTTCTCGTCTTAAAGGTCTGACCATATTTAAAGGCGACCAAACCTATGTAATAATCATCTCTTACATTATCATTTATTCTATTATATTCCTATATGGATTATTTACATTATTTACACTGGGTATTTCCCTAGAAGACAGAATTATATGCTTCAATCAACATGACCATCATAAGTTAGCATTCAATTTTTTCTTCAACCTCAAATGAAATTTTGAAAGAAGGAAGACAATTTTTATTAGTTGAGTCCCTATGAATCTCATGTTCAGAATCTTCTAGGTTAACTTTTTATTCTTCATGCTCATTCCTTACTGAGAACCTTTCCTTACCATTCACTAACAACAGTTGTGTTACCATTTCAATCAATTTAATATTTCTATACTCCAATTGATTAGACCCAACTTATGGATCTTCTCTCCATGTTACTCACGAGAAATCCACATCATTTTTTGTTTTCTACTCTTATTTAGACCTTGCAACAATGCTTCTCCACTTTCTTGGCATCCATTATGGGTGTTACCGTATAGGTTGTTCATTAAGTGTTTTCAAACTTGGGATTTGATACCATATAATCGATAAATGATAGGCTATTTCCTATGTATCTTTGCATTCTCTGTCAAATTGAGTTCAATCTTCTCCGTCCTATTCTCTAGCAAGAATTAATGACTTTGTTTCATATTTGGTTTGAAGACTTGTCTACTTGATGTGTAAATCCTAGATCAATTCACACCAAATGAGCAAGGCCACTTAATTTTGTTTTATGCCAACCAAATAGTACACTAGGTCTAGATAAAGTTCAAACTTAATACTCAACCAATCATGTGTGTGTGTGTGTGTGTATGCGTGCATTTGCGTATGCTCGCGCGTGTGTGTGTGTATTCATTCATAATGCAATCAAGTGATAACAAGAGCACACACTTTATTCTTATGAATTTTATCACCATGGGCATGAGATATTGTGTTTGTGTGCATGCACACACACATACAAATACACGTATATGTGTGAGTACACATGCATTCCTACATCCACACACACACACACACACACACACACTTGTAGCTAAATGTTAAATGATCAAATGGATGAGATTGAGGGAAAACAAGTTGACTATTTTTTGGTTATATAATGTTGAAACATATCCCAATAATTGCTATAGGAAATTATCTAGATCTCTACAAAGATATGTTACAATTTTAGTTGTAGCTAATGATCTACACAATGCACAAGCTTGATTACTATGCCAACAACCAAGAAAATGGACAATTGGGCTATAGATTGCAATGATTAAAAAAAACAAAATTTTAATATTATGGAAATTGGATTTGGTAATCAAATATGTGAATCTTGCTATGAAATAGAAATTAGGCGAATTTCAATTGTTGGGGAGTGCATATAATCTCTCCCAAGAACAACCAAAAACTATTATATGTGGGTGAAGCACTAATTTCTAGTAGAATTTTTATAAAATTAGTCTAGGAATGGAAACAATGGCCAGTAACTTTGTTTATTCAACCATCATTTTCCCTTGGTTGTGAGATTGATGGTATGGGGTAGCCAACTTTTGTAGCCAAGAGAGAATCTTGGGGAATTGATTCCAATCACCATATGACATATTTATTAAATGAAATTCACATACTAATATAGGAGAATAAAGCTAGAAGCAAAAAAAATCAATCAGAGAAGAAATTAATACAATAGACAACACAAATTACCCCAGAGAAAACTAGAAGGAAGAACTCTTGCATTGAATGAATATGATCAATCTTTATTTCCCAACAAATGCAAGATTTGTAATATTTTTTTTGTCTCTCTAGAACATTACATATTACATTCATCGAGACTTACTCAACATTCCCTCTCTCTTCTTCCATAGAAATAATTCTCCATCATTGTCAAGGAAATGTTTAGGGGTGAAATTTAGCCCATGGGCTAATTTTTTACCTTTTTTCCATAAAAAGATTCGCCAATTTCCATTTTTTCTAAATTGATTTGCCAAAATTCCATAGGATAATGATTTTTACTCTAAAAATCGCCTAAATTGACTAGAAACTAATAAAAACCTTACAAATTTGAATCTTTTTAGAAAAATATCGCCCAACATTTTATGGTTGGAAATTTAAGAATTAATAAGATTTGCCAAGGTTTTCCCTGATCATTGTTCAAGAAAATTATGGATCCTTAAAAATTTCCCTGATCATTGTTCAAGAATTTATAAGCAATGTTGGCTTGTAAGGATTAGTTGGAAGGCAAGGTTTCCCATCTCTTTAGCTCCCCAACTGTAATGATCTTCCTCTCCCTTTTGTCTTTTACGCATAACATTCCAATCATAGTTCATTCTATTTGTCTTTCCTTTTTTGAATTCTTAATTTTTTGTGTTTCATTTGTTATGCAAAACTTTAGAGGCAAGTGGTAGTTGATTGAACTAGAATGAGGCCCTTCACACTTTCAACTGTATCTTCCTTCCTTCTCATCCAATTTTGTATCCATGAGCTTCATTTTGTAGCTAAAACTTCTAGTTTCTTCAATTACTATGTATTGAGCTGAATATTTAACCATACAACGTTTTATTGCAATTTGCAAATTTGTTTTGAATCAATGACTTAAATTTTTACATTACAATTAATGAAAACAAATTCCAGCTAGTAAAATGGGATTGGGATTTACATTAGGATAGCATAAAAACACTTCCTATAATAATGAACAATATTCATTGTCATAAATTGGTCACCGGTACCACTAAATGTGAGAAGTAAGTATAGGAATCATTGTGAAAAGTAGGTATAGGAATCATTATTGACATAGATAACTTGGATTCATCTGGAAATAATGAGATAAATGAGAAATTGAAGTCCTTGCGAATTAAGTAAGATATTTACATGGTCGTGTAAACCAATTGAAGAATGTACGAGCTTGTTCTAATTCATCCTAGTTTGACAATTGAGAATCTAAATACGAACTTATCATGGGTATCAAATTAAACTATTTATAAACTTTGACAAAGAGCAATATGGAGTATATAAAATGCCTACTAGTTCACGATAGATTGTCAAAGTACTTAGAATATATTCCGCCAAAGAAAATAAAATAATTGATATATTTGAAAGACTAGACATGCATGATATGTTCGAGAAAGATGCACAAAAATTGGGAAAGAAGAGAATTAAGGGGGGTCAAAGTAAAGATGTGAGGTGGCATGGACATAGAAACATAATTGTGTCTTTAGGAAAGTTGATGTACCCAAAAAATAAAGATCATTACTAGAATCTATGTACCCAATATGTCTTTGTGTTTTTTTATTGAGGAAAGTGTCCACTCTTTTCCAATCTTTGGCTAATTAAATAAAAAGTGTTTACCTTATGTTGTTGTAGAGTTTGTAACCATGGAGTGGCCCTTTACTTTTTTCCAATCTTTGACTGATTAAGAAAAATGTTTACCTTATGTTACTATAGAGTTTGTAACCATATAGTGTCCCTCTCACTTAGGAAACATAAAAAGGATCATAAATGCAAAGCAACATTAAAAAAAATCATAAATGCAGAAAACCAAGCGTTTATTAGTATTGTGACTTCATTTCCCTTGTGATTGCATTGTTTCCTTCGAAATATTGAAGTAGGTATCAAAGGAGTTAGGGATAGGGATAGGAACTTAGAAAAGATTGCAGAAATGCTTGGTAAAGTTGTTCAAGTTGTTGTATCGAATACTTTTTCATGCATCAAAACTCATTAGGGATGAATGTAGTACTTTCAAGGGTGGAGAAGATTGGAGTGGATATGACCAAGAAGTTATTCATAATGTGGCACAGGAAGATAGGGGAATTTGATAGGTTCTCTTTTAAATTATAATAATGGCAATGATAATATAAACTTCCTTGGAGTTGCAAAATCCAGTATAAAGCTTGGAGTGCAACATGTGGAACCATTCAATACAACCACCACAACACTCTTAACAGTCACCATAAGGAGATCCAAAAAAATATGGAAATTTATAGCAGGTCTTATTCTCTACCCTCTCTTTGTACGAGAAGTTGAGTATAGATGACAATGAGACCTAATTTAGAGCTTCTAAGAAGAAAATGGGAAAATCTACATCTACTCAAAGTCAACAACAACAAAACCTATTTAAAAAAAATTGCAACACTATATAAAAAGTATTAAAGTTATGAAAGGGTATAAAATTAATTAAATGATTGTTGTTGATATATAATATAATATAAGGGGTAATAACTTGTAATAATAATATAATATTATGCATAATATACTATATTAAATAGGGTTAATATACCTATATATTTATCTCTGTAGCATATAAATCAACTAGTTTCACCCTTTCTATTAAGGCATAAATCCGAGGGAGATCATGGGATCCATTCCCACCAAGTCCTATAGGGTTACTAGCTATTATTGTGGCTAGAATTTATACCACCCTCCATATATAAAACTATCAAAGAGGTGGTAATTTGCAGGGTAGTAGAAAGGTACCAACTTCCTCAATCTAAATGCTTAATACATGGGAGGGTGAGGGAAATTTATTTCTCTGGGGAAAAATGTATATATTACTATCTTTATAACCACAAGATATAAGTTAAAAGGTTCATATGGTTGTGTTTTTATTTTCCTCTGTAAGACATGTACACATCTTCGAGGAACATTACCAAGGAATTGTTATCACTCTTGACTTAAAAAAATCATTGCAATATGGCATTATTGTTGGAATATGCAAACAAATAACAATTCTTGAGCATTACAAAACCACCCATGTTGGATCTTAGGACATTGGTCTTAGGACTTGTATTATGCCTTGGGTATATTACTAAAATAGAAATGATATATACATATATTAAAATAAACCTAACAATAATATATAATTATTACTAATTAAACCCCTTAAATGTCATGATCATGACCTACTTCTTAATCACTATATAAAGAGATTGCATTCTTGAAAATGTATCATCACATTATCATTTTATCAATCATTGTGTGTGTGAGTGAAGAGATCACATTCTAAAAAACATATCATCACATTATTATGTTGTGTGTGTGTGCGCGCGCACACACACACATTTCGCACACACACATTTCTCGTGCCATTATATTTATCTTTTAGGTTTACAACATAAATCTCTTCAAAGATTCTAAAGAATCATCAATAATGGGATCTTTAAACTCTTTTCTATTTATAACCCTATAAACAATTATGAAACTGACTCTATCACTTTATAATGCTTCAACTCAAGAAGGCATAGGGAAAGAGGAGGATAAATCTCATTGTCTTCATCTGGTTATTCTTTACATAGGCTATTCCTATGTTTCTTTTGTAGAGGGGAAATTTTAATATTTTTTAAGAATGTTGGAAGCTATTGGGTTTTTTAAAATTATGGATAAATAATCAAAGGATGGGCTCAATGTCATCTCAAATCAAGGAAGGAAAGATATGAATGTCACTGAGATTAGTGAGAAAAGGTGAATGGATTCTTAACATAATAGTGGCATGGTGGGGGTATAGGGTGGATATGACAAAGATGGTCATTTTTTCACAAAGGGTGGTCTAGGAGGAAAATAGAGTTTAGTAGGGTGATATTACTCTATGATTATCATCAAAGGAATCATGGCCTAATATAGTTCCTTTGTAATGGAGGATAGGGTAAGGGGATGTCATATTTAGTTGGTGGATGAATGGTCGATTGAAGTGGGGGCGGAATAGGGTATGTGGCATGAATGTATTTACTAGGGAAGAATTAGAAGATCAAAGGATGTCAAGTCTATGAGAAGGATAAGGTGCACATGAATGTGGCATGTAAATGTGTGGAAAGGAGTAGAAGATGTATCTAGACTTGTAGACTGCCAATGATCTTGCTATTGTTTTTATTTCTATTATTGTTGGGATTATTCATGGGAAAGATCCAATGGGGATAGAGGATGAGAGGATGGGTATCCTAGTGCATATATATATTATACATGTTTCATTACTTGGATAGAACATGTGTGTGAAGCTTAGAATCTTTTTATACGTCTTACACTTCTGTCTTGACTCTTACAAATTGTGATTTTCTAGCTCTATATATGATAGGAAACCTGATAGAAGTTATCATAGCAATGTACACGGAGAGATGAATGGAGTATTTACATGATTAAACACTTAGGTAAGGATGATGATTTGTGTAAGGGTAGAATTTATCTTGAAAAAATATGGTTGGGTGCATCCTTTAGTGCACATTGATATCCCTTGAACACTACTTTGTATCAATATCTAGCGGAACACAATGTCAAATTTCATTGTTATCCATGATTCTCAAGGTATTTCAACTTGTAATATTAACTATTCTCCTTTCCAAAAATTATAGGTGCCATAATCATTTTTAGGGGCGAAATTTAGCCAATTGGCTATTTTTTTGGTTTTCTTCAAAAATAATTTTGCTATTTGGTCATTTTTAGTCTCTAATATCACCTATATTTACATAAAATATGTTTTTTTTGTCATAATATTCCCCAGAATTTACACATTTCAATAGTAAATTGCATGTTTCATATTTAATGTTTTCCTAACTATCTATATACATGTTTTTTTAAATCCAAAATAGTTGCCTATAATAGTATACTTAAGTATAATATTAGAATCCTTAAAAAATACCCTGATAGGTGCAAAACATTGTATCAATATACTCATGTCCCACATGATCTCATAATGCAAGTTGGGCACTATCAAATACTTTCTCATCTTCATTAATGGTCCAAGGATGCCAATAACAATCATGATAAAATAATGTTTTCATTGAAAACAATGAGCTTCTCCATTTTATTTTTCTTAATCTCTAGTGGTATATGAAATTTATTTTTTATTGGTGAAATACATAACATGGATGTTACTTTAGTTGAGGTGTTAGTATCCATTTTATTTGTCTTTGGGCCTTAGATCACTAGGAATGCATTTCATTTGAACATTTTATGGGGTTGTTACACTAATATCATACTAAGTACAAAAGTATCATGGCATATTAGAATATTTTACATCAAGGAATAACAGGAAAAATAGAGAGCCTATCCAAAATAAGCTTCCATAATGTATGGAATCCCATATTACATGGAAAATATGATTAAGTGTATATATGAACAATCCAATAGGTTCCATTATAGTCATAAGAAGGTGTAATAGAAGTAGTGCAAATATTTTCCATTCATGTGCCCAAATCCCAAAGATGACCATGAGGCCTCCCATCCTCTCAAGATGGGGTTTTGGTGTTTTTAACCTCCTCTCGCTCATCCCCATTCCCAATCCTAGATGTATGAATGTGTTTTCCCATTTAATTTTTGGTTCATATGCAAGAGTGTCACCTTTTTATTTTATTTTCTAGGTTAGACTTTGGTGAATTTGTATTCACTTTGGGTTTTTCTGTAACACCTCGATTTTGACCTCGTTGCATTAAACGTGTAAATGATATAATATTGTTATAAAATTGTGGTGAGGAGCTCAAGGCCAAGGCCCCACAATCGACTTATTATTCTTGTATCAAAAATTAAAAATTGATGCATGTGGATTGCGTGCTAGCATGGGACAAAGGGAATTATAAACATGATGTAAATATGTATTTTAATAAAATAACCACAACTAACTATGCAACGCAACAAGAGTATGTGGGCATGATGTTGACGAGGAATAGGGAGGTAAATATTCAAACCCTTGAAGCCAATAGTGTCAAGCCAAGTGTCAATGAGAGAATCCATGAACCATTAAATACCCATGTTGACTATTACACCCATTCATTTATTTCTTCCAAGAGTTGGTTGAGGTAGTTATTGTTTTGGGAAATGGAGAGTATGGTTGTCCCAAATTTCATGTATGGGAAAGCCATCATTTTGGAAAACATGTTTGGATTTTTGGGCAAGAAAAGACCCATGAATTTTCTCCCCAACCCATCATTCATCCATGTGCTTTGCTCTCTCGTACGGTTTTGGCTTGATGGGCATTTTCTTCCATGTGTTTACAAAGTTTTCTTTCCTTCTCTAGTTGGGAGAGTTGTTTTTTGGTGTCGTAGAATAGTGGGGAAGAAAGGAAATCGATTTGGGGGTCTATGAGATCTTTTTTTATCACTCGGTTTCCCATGTACCTGTTGGGAATTCGACCTGTAACTTTCAGTGGTTTTTTTCCCCTCTCACAATTCGTTTTTGGTGTTCCACGATTTGGAAAACCCATGGAAGTCTTGTTTTGTGCATCCCATAGTTAAAACGTTTTTCCATGCCCAACATATGTGCTTGTTGTGTGTGTGGGGAGATATTGTTGTGGTTTGGGTTATGTTCATCCTCTGTTTGGATTGAACTTGTGTGTAAGAAACCAGGAGTAGACAAGGTTTTGGAATTGGCTTGATAAACCTAGTGAAGTGTGTAACCTCACCAAAGATGATAGGGATTTGGCTACTTTTCTATGCCTACCTTGATTAACACTAGAAGGGATGGTATGGCCTAAGGGAATGTAGAGCAGTGAAGGGGATACTTCCTTGTGTTGGGTGTGTAGGTATTGTGGGTGACAAGCTAGCTAGATCTTGTAGAGGTAATGAGAGCTCTATGGTTGAGCTCCCTAGATTAGTAATTCCTCCCTTTCTAGTGCTTTGACAGCATGATAAACCCAGTTGTGGATTGGATTGGATGACTTGTGGTATATATTTGGCTACGCATTAGTTGGTAGGTTCCCTTTCCTTGTGGAAATCATGCCTAGATCGGGGGTGGAAGTTGTGCTGAGATATTGATGAGCACAACTGGCCTATGGCTGGGTGGAACGTTGCAGTTGCATAACCGGTTGCTTGGGACAATTTATTCAAGATAAGTATTATCTTGTATTTCAATTATACAATGTTTTCAATTGATTTTGATTATTGTTAAGAAGGAAATTGCATGTTATAGCTGTGTGTAGAGTTTATTTCTGCTGTGTTTATTTTGATTATGCATATGCACACATGTTTTATTTGTTATGATTGCATACAATGATGATGTGGCTAGTTTTGTGAAAGCCCGGATTTTTAGTCATGTTCCCTTAATTGAGTGGGATTGATGGAGGGGACATGACATTTTCTTAGTTGGAATTTATTTTCCTTACCTTGGATCAACCTCAAAATTCATATTTGATTTTCTCCACCTTAGCTAGTTTATGGTGCCCTTTTTTAGATTCCAATATTTATATAGTTGATGTACATGGTCAAAAGGTTTGATGGGATCAAATATGATTTTTCCTTCTCCCTTTCCACTCATAATGCACCATCCACAAGTTGTATGATATATCCTCATCTATATATCATGAAACAACAAACAAGAGAGAAATAAATAAGTGAAAACACCATGGATCATCTTGAGACCAATGAATCTCTCAATTTCACCCATGTATTAGAAGTTGAGTCCTTATTTTACTTAATGATTATTTATCATCCTTTGTATGCTTTGGTTGGATTTCTTGGTCAATACACATCCCTCTTCTCAACTTATTTTGAGTTTAACATTTTTCTATCATTGACATATTATTAGAACTATACCATATTTTTGATGTTATTAGATTCCCCCACCATTCGTCACTCATGTGAACTATTTGGATCTACATTATTTATAAAAATCCCTCACATCATGAGCTTAAATCCATTGTTGTTCTATCCCTTTCTTTGATTCTTCCCAAATGTGTACTTTCCATTTGAGTTTGGATACAAGTTTTTCCATTGTTGCTTTCTCTTGGATACTATGATTTCCATTTTGAAGGAGGCTTACTAGTGCCACTTATGGGGATAGAACTTCACAATTAAGGTTGTCTTTATCTATCAATTAATAATATTTTTCCTTGTATTCACTTGGTAAAATTTTAGTGTTATTTTTTTTATATATATTGCATTGTTATGAATACTATTTTCTTGTACAAGGGAGAATATTGGTGGTGGATGGGAGCTTTGTGGAGGTTCAACATCTTTTGATGTTGAACAAAGGTTATAAATTCTTCTTGGTTTATGTGTGTTCATTTATATTTCCCCTCTCATCTTTGGGTATTTCATTTTTTATGGTTTCCATGGTTAGATTTCATTTTCCTTCATCATAATCTTATATTGTCAAGAAAATCCAGAACTTAAAGGTAATCCTATGATGATGCGTCTCAATTTTTGGCAAGGACATGCATATATTTGATGAAATCAAAATCTTAGTTAAGAGATTTTACATTTTATCAATTGACAGTTGAAATCAACACTAACTCTTGATTGAAACAAACATTCAACCAATAATGTAAGAACTAAAATATCCATTGGAACAATTTTAGACCCGAGGCTCAAAATACAAGACCAACAATAACCTCATGAGAATTGGCATATTCAATATTTAGAAATGAATAAGGTTTTACTTGAAACTCATAAGAATTACTAGAACAAATTACAGTTTGGAATTACATGAAAGTTAACACAATAATATACCATCATTCATTCACAACAAATCCACATTCATAACACAAAAAATTGTAAAACACATGGGGAAACATGCCACCAAACCAACATATTTATTCCATAGAAATAACCATACAATCGTCTCTTCTTGAAGTCCATACATTTTAACTCTCTATTCTTTCATCCCTACAATCCCAACAAAAACTACTTTTTTTTCTAACTGTCTCTTTTCTTAAATACAAAATAGACGAAAGTTGTCAGACATTACTTGACCTTAACTAATGTTTAATTAACATATTATTGTGCATTCCTATACAATACATTATGTATAAACAATACCTATTTATCATTGAGTCGACACAATGCAATACTACTGTGCATAATCTAACTTTTTGTTGCACTAGAAAAATGACTAACTATAATGCCAATTGGTCCCCAACACTATGTTTGGATCACCCTTGAGACAACAAGCTTCACTTGGGTGAAATTTGTAGAACAGATTGGAACTCCTGCTACAACGATCCAACAAAAGTCTAGAACTGAGTATCCAATTCTGAGTACAATTGAAGTAGTACTTTGAAGTCATGGATGAACTTGGCAACCTTCTCTTTAGTAGCTGTCTCACATTTGGGTTTCACTAACTAACCCAATTCTATTTCTATAGAAGTTTTAGTATATATATCAATGAAGAGTGAATAATTTTGCTTGGCTTGCTCCTGTAATGTCATCACTTTGGAGGATAACTTCTATTGATTTGTCCTTGTTGAGGCAATTTGTTGAGTGAGGATATAAATATTTTATATATCCTATATGCATGCAAACATGGGAAGTTCATATAGAGAGTGCTTCTTTACTTATATTTGGTCCTCCCATTCCTTAATTTGGGCATCCATTGCACGCATATCTAGAACATAGTGAAGGTGCACCCAGAGAAGAAAACTAGAGTCAACGAGACTAGAAAGTACCTCCTCCATAGATTTCACCTTCTGAAAAAGTATTATGATGCTTCTATCTGCTACTCCATGTTAGGAACCCATGTCAACCCTTCTCTTTACTTTGTTAGTATATTTTTGTTGGACGCATATGCTTTGTAAGTCGTCCCATAGTATTTGTTGATCCATAGTTTGTATTATTGTTGTTGGACGCATATGCTTTGTAAGTCATCCCATAGTATTTGTTGATCCATAGTTTGTACTGGCCCATGGTTTTGACCCATAGTATTGGTGCCTAGACTTAGTATATAAGTTTGTGTTGAGGCCAATGAAGTCACCATGAAATTATTTGTATTGAGCTTACTCAAAGGAGGTTTCCCCCTCGAAGTGGACTGATCAATAAAATATTCAGTGATCTCATATATTGTGCATTTTATCAATTAATTGTTGTAGGTTCTTCACACTCCAACTCCAACTTTTCTACAATTGGTTTTGTCTTTATTTTTTCTTGTAACTCTTCATTCTACCTCTTCAATTTACAAATGGTGGCATGTACCTTATCAAATTTTGTTTTTACTAGGATGTTGTATGACACTTTGGTGTCATCAAAGGGAACACATAAATAAATATATTCTACTACGTTGGCCAAGGGAGCATGAGTAGAAACCTATTTCGAGTGGTGTTGTTTCATATATGAATAAGCACATCCAATACCCCAATGAATGTCACCCAACTCATCCATCTTAAACCCGTATCTATCAAGCACCGAGAGGGATCCAATTTCTTGAGGTGAATTTCTTTTTTAAAATTTAAACTCAAGAAATTTGATCTCTCTTGATTGATAGATTCGGGTTTAAGTTTAAGTTTTTATTTTATAAACAAACATCTATTTTTTAATTACTTTTCTTAATATTTTATTTTATGAACCAACATGATTTTTTTTTTTAAATACTTTCCATAATTTTTTGTTTTATGAGCTGACATGAATTTTTTTAATTATTTTGTTACAAACGTTATTTTGTTACAAACGTTAAAACATCTCCCCCATACTTTTTTTTAAATACTTTCCATAATTTTTTATTTTATTAGCCGACATGAATTTTTTTAATTATTTTGTTACAAACGTTATTTTGTTATTTTGTTACAAACGTTATTTTGTTATTTTGTTACAAACGTCACACCACGTTACAACATCTCCCCCATACTGGGCTATAGAGCACCTCGTTTTACTCGGTGCAATAATAGAAAAAATAAATTATTGGATTACGTTATTTACCGGCATAGATCCATCTTAAACCCGTATCTATCAAGCACAATATCTTGAGGTGTATTTCTTTTTTTAAATTTAAACTCAAGAAATTTGATCTCTCTTGATTGATAGATCCGGGTTTAAGTTTTAAGTTTTTATTTTATAAACAAACATCTATTTTTTAATTACTTTTCATAATATTTTATTTTATGAACCAACATGATTTTTTTTTTTAAATACTTTCCATAATTTTTTGTTTTATGAGCCGACATGAATTTTTTTAATTATTTTGTTACAAACGTTACATCACGTTACAACATCTCCCCCATACTTTTTTTTAAATACTTTCCATAATTTTTTATTTTATGAGCCTACATGAATTTTTTTAATTATTTTGTTACAAACGTTACATCACGTTACAACATCTCACCCTTACTTTTTTTAAAATACTTTCCATAATTTTTTTATTTTATGAGTGGACATGAATTTTTTAAATTATTTTGTTACAAATGTTACATCACGTTACAACATCACCCCCATACTCGGCTGTAGAGCACCTCGTTTCACCTCGTTTAATTGATTTGTCCTGGTTGAGGCAATTTGTTGAGTGAGGATATAAATCTTTTATATAGCCTATATGCACGCAAACATGGGAAGTTCATATAGAGAGTGCTTCTTTACTTATATTTTGTCCTCCCATTCTTTAATTTGAGCATCCATTGCATGCATATCTGGAACATAGTGAAGGTGCAGACAGAGGAGAAAACTAGATTCAACAAGACTAGAAAGTCCCTCCTCCATAGATTTCACCTTCTGAAAAAGTATTCTGATGCTTCTATCTGTTGCTCCATGTTAGGAACCCATGTCAACCCTCCTCTTTACTTTGTTAGTATATTTTTGTTGGACGCATATGCTTTGTATGTCGTCCCGTAGTATTTGTTGATCCATAGTTTGTATTATTTTTGTTGGACGCATATGCTTTGTAAGTCATCCCATAGTATTTGTTGATCTATAGTTTGTACTGGCCCATGGTTTTGACCCATAGTATTGGCGCCTAGACTTAGTATATAAGTTTGTGTTGAGGCCAATGAAGGCACCATGAAATTATTTGTATTGAGCTTGCTCAAAGGAGGTTGCCCCCTCGAAGTGGCCTGCAATCAATAAAATATTTTGTGATCTCATATATTGTGCATTTTATCAATTAATTGTTGCAGGTTCTTCACACTCCAACTCCAACTTCTTTTCAATTGGTTTTGTCTTTATTTTTTCTTGTAACTCTTCATTCTACCTCTTCAATTTACAAATGGTGGCATGTACCTTATCAAATTTTGTTTTTACTAGGATGTTGTATGACACTTTGGTGTCATCGAAGGGAACACATAAATAAATATATTCTACTATGTTGGCCAAGGGAGCATGAGTAGAAACCTATTTCGAGTGGTGTTGTTTCATAAATGAATAAGCACATCCAATACCCCAATGAATGTCACCCAACTCATCCATGATGGTCACCATATAGTTGTGGAGTTGTTGTGATGAAACTTGTGATAAATCAAGCTCCAAATATCGAATTATTTGTGGATATGAAGTGGAATTGGTGGCGTCATGAGTCTTGAATGTTATTGGATCGAGTTGCATGACCCTCTTCTTTTTAGTGTGCAGTATACTCTAGCCAAGACTTGGAGTCGAGGTACTTGAACTTGGTGTTGTATTGGTGCTTCTTTTTAATTGCTCCTATTGGTTTTTCTAATTGAAGGTATAAAGACAATTCACTCAATTATTTGCTTGAATCATCCTGCAAAAATTGTTGAAATTCAATGTTTTTTTAGAGGGTATTGAAAATATTCTATACTACTCTTGATTCTATATTTGTGTTGGACTTCTCTAAATGTGTGAATATCCTTCTTTTGGTCAATGTCGATTGTGTGAAATTTATGGTTTCTAAATCTGGTGAGGGTGATGTAACACTTTCTATTCATCGAGGGGACCCTTGTGATGGTGACATATGTGTTGTGGTCGATCACGTTCACTTGATATTCTACCATGTGGATTTAGTTGTTACTTCCTCTTCTTGTTTCTTCTTAGGAGATGATAATCTTGGGACTCCCAAATGTTGGTGCCAACCCTTGGTTCTTTAGTTCCTATATCCTTTTTTTATTTGATCACCACTCT
Source organism: Larix kaempferi (assembly GCA_027924585.1). Taxonomy (NCBI): domain Eukaryota; kingdom Viridiplantae; phylum Streptophyta; class Pinopsida; order Pinales; family Pinaceae; genus Larix; species Larix kaempferi. Next base: position 66,217,600 of record BSBM01000361.1, on the reverse strand, counting down.
AGTCATTGCACAATTTCATTAAGGATATATTCATCTATCATAGAAAAAGGTAGAATATTATCTAGATCCTAGGGATCTACACGAGGGGTTAGGAACACATTATGAAAATCTACTAGAAAATAAATGTACTCATCATACTTATCCACTAGGTGCCGTGGAATTTGAAAGGACTCAACAATTGCTTGGATCATCTCGGTGTACCAACACTGAAACACCAAGTTGGTCTCTTGTTGTATATCCCTATTCGAATTTTCCTACCATATGCTAAAATTCGACAAATGGAATAACATATCATTTATGTGTTTTACTCCATGCCATTTGGTTCCTTCCAAACTATCGTGGCCATCAAAAGGAGAACCCAACCCAATTGTAGTAATATTGGATAAATTCATTCATGAGATATTAGTCCCAACAAAACTTAATTCCTTGGTTGCATCTTTTTGTAGCAAAGAAAACCCCCATAGGGAATTCATCATTCCTACATTTTTTTTATGAGCTTTCCAGCCAACACCTGTGAGGCAAACTTGACTCCAGGTTCCTATATCGTTGAAATTATTGTGCCGCATGCTCTTCTCTATGTGTCATACTTATGGTAAATTTTTTCCACTTTAATGTCTCGTGTTGACATAACCTTAGTCGAATCTTCTCTCGACCAAGGAAGACCCCACACCCTATGCATGGTTTCCATATTGATTGTGTACACACGATCTAACCAGAGATACTCTCCCTATAACCTACTAAAAAAATCAAATGCAACTTGTGATATTGGGGATGCAACCAAAATGTGGTACATCTAACATGAACATGATGCTTGAATGGTACATCTTTTGTGCCCACTCCTTAGGTATGACATACTATGTGCCATATGGTCTAATGATTAGCTATGAATAATTATGGAATTATAAGTGGGGAAACTATGCTTCATCCTACAAATTAAATTCCATGAATTTTAGGCTAGGAACATTCCCCAATAGTACTTGTCAGATATGAACTTTTTCATGAATTTCAACTACCGTAATTTGATCCTCCTTCACCGATTTTTCCTTTGGTCATGGTTTATGTGCAGTGGGTGTCGACATGGTATTTGTGCTTCACACTCGATAGAAAAAATTAGTTTTCATATGCTTCAAAAAGTCCGATAAAATAATTGGACCCACAACTATCCACAAATTGACTCTTTTAGCACCAAAGCACATCTCTTATAAGCCTACCATAAAAAGCCTCATGTCCAAAGCACATCCTCCACCATTTTGACATAAAGACACAACCAAACATTATATCTACAACTATCCTATATAATATTCTAAATTGTTGAATCTAGAAGTACATATGCACTACCATATCAAATAGATTGATTAATAGATGGAGAAAAATATACCTATGAGCAAACCTAGTTGTATTTCCTACACTAGTCTTCACCTTCATAATGATTCAAGAATTTATTATTAGCCTCACTTGTAAATGTGATCAACAATATAGACCTAACTATGCAATCTATAATACAATGAATGTCAACCAACACATTAATTTCATCAAATTGGTCATTAAAGACATCATAAGCATAAGGAAAAGAAATGAGAATTTCCAAGGCATTGGATCATAATCAAATAAATATTACACTCACATTCAAAAATTCAAATTTGCATGCTCATGATCATTCACCAATCAAAACTTTGAGCTGAACAAAAGTCCACTCACACAAAGATTACCAAAATATTTAGAATATTGAATAAGCCATAATAAATAATGAGTAAAATATATGAATATGAGATATGAGATATTACAACTTGAGAGTTTGATATATATATATATCAACCTTTATTAATGGTCATGCCTTTTTGATAAAACACTTCTTTTATAAAACCTCTTGATTAATTAATTAATTATTAATTATTATTATTATTTAATATTTATATATATATATTATTTATGTTATAGACTTATAGTGATGACATTTTGACCCATAATCTATCATCCCTAGAAGCACCATTTCTCCATTTCACAATTACAAAATTCACAATTACAAAATGCTCTATAGATAATTACCAACAATCCCTCATGAAGTATCTTCAATTTAAGAATTGACACCATGTCATAAACTAAGTTCTATGTTGTATATCTTATTGATATGTTTCTAGACTACTATTGATATGTTTTTGTTGTGTTTTAATTCTTATTTTATAGGTTTCTCTAGTCATGTTAAGAGAAAATTTTGTTTCTTGTATAAGGAGGGAAAAAAGGCTATTGGAATATGTAATGATGACTGGTTGTATTAATTTGGAAGGTAATAATGTTCACTCTTATGTAAAAGAGTTTTCACACATGTATTATGTAATAATTTACTCTTGTTACCATTTATTATATAAAGAGGTGAAATTATATTTATCCCACATGTAATATTGGGATGCAATTCCTCCTTACCTCTTGGGATATAATAGAGTCAAGATAGTCTTATCAAGACACATAAGAACAATGAAAGACATCTAACAATCATCTTGTAGACACACGGTGTGCATTGTTGTGAAGATGGAGTGTGATGTGTGGGAATCCTCTATTGTAATATTGGATATTATTGATGAATAATAATAAGACAACCTTCCCATTGATGTTTTCCCATTTGGGGTTTTATCATTTATATTTGGTGTTCTCTTTTTCTCTTTTCTCCTTGCTCTTGCTATTAGATTATTTATTGGTGTGTGGATAGGATGTTAGGTTAGTTATGATTTTCATGTTATGTATTGTTATATGTTATTCACATATTCCAATATTCTAACATGGAATCAAAGCTGGTTGTTATGCTCTACCTTCTTCGGTAATTCTTTGAATTATTTTTACAAGCAATGATTCTTCATATTTGAGAGTTGGGTCCTCCATATTTTCTAGATTTGTCACCTAATATATAATACCCAAGTGGTATTTTTTCAGATCTAGGCCTTCTTCTACATGTTTGGATTTTTTTTTTCCAAACCATAACCCTTATGGAGAAATATTTAAAGTAAAACTGGGTAGCAACTTTTAGATCAATTTCTAAATTTTTTGCGTAGATCTGATTTCCTCTCTAAAAAATACTCAATTTATAAAAAACAATCGTCTTGTTTCGAGTCCAGAAAGTGGAGATATCGTTGATTTAAAATCAATTATTTTCCAAGGTTTGGGTGATGGACGTGCGGATTACAGAGTAGGTATCTTTTGACAGAGTGCCCAGATTTCTATTATGTCTGCGTTAGCGGATGAAAAATGGTTGTTCTAGTTCCAAAAATATTTTATCATAAATATTATGAGCAATTCGATTGAGTTATGGTCATTTTAAATTTTTGGAATTGGTGAGAAATATCTCGTTTATTCGCGCTTATCTTGAAATTATTGTCATGAGCTTCTTGTTCTCTTTTATTTAGGGTTTATGTTCTTAGTTTCTTCATCATGTTTACAGATATTTTCTTGTTCCCGTTTTACTTGTCTCTAATCTTCTTATGTGGAAGATGTCTTGACATTTTTAGTGGCATGGATCTCTAGTATGGTAATGGTGATATCATTGTTTTATTTGATCAATTTATTTTTGGTCAATATTCTAACATGGTCTCACTCTTCAAGTAATGATGATGCTTCTAACATGGTGTCATATTTTGTTCAATATTATATTTTGGTATCATATTATGATCACTCATTATATATTGTTGCCAACCCTTGTTGTGTAAAATCAATTTCATATGTCATGCCATGTATTTTTTTTCCTGTGTAATTATGGGATTATCATGTTTATTATATGCTTTATTCTTGGAATTTATTTTGTGCAGATTAGCTCTCTATTTACTTAACTTCTCCATATAGCTATGTGTGAAGAGTTGGGGTATAGCTTGTTTCTATCATTCATTCCTATCTTAAGCATATTGTTGTGGTTATCTCTAGTTCTTCAACATTATTCCTACTTTTAGAATATCCATGACAACAACAAAGTTGAAACCTTTTGTTATCTGGGTTGGTTGATGTTAAGAAGGAATGTAATGTAATAAAATCCATACTATATCACGATGTTCCATTAATAATATAATCAAACGAAATTTCATCTTCTACTGTAAATTCATGTTGATTATCTATGGGCCAAAAATTTAGATGGATAGACCATTGGGATCTTGTATTTGTAATGTAATCTTCAGTATATTTATTCGGTTATAAAGACTGTCTACTAGAAAAATTTCGATGGATAGATTTGCGGTTCTTGTATTCGTGATGACATCTACTGCTCTTGCATATTTCAACTTGGTTGTGAATATTATCTTCTTGTATCATGTTTCTATGGATAAGCCATTCGGGTCTTGTATTTGCAATGTAATCTTTAATAGGGTTCTTTGAAGACTTTTGTTGGAAACATTTTGATGTATAGATCTGGGGTTTTTGTATTCGTGATGTAATCTATTACAAAGTTCTTTTATCTATCAGTTGGGTTACATGTTGTGATGACTGTCTTCTTTCCACTGTATTTTGTATTAGCCATCATAGGTTTCTACACACTATTGTGGTGTTCTGTAAGAGTTCATTGTACAACTTGGTTTGGATGCAATTTCATGGTTTAGTGAGCAACAGTTGTTATCTTCATCTACTCCATAAAGAGAAGTCTATTTTTATTCACAACTTATGGACATTCTAGAAGTTGTCATCAAGGGGGATTTTATGGAATTCCATATTCCTCTTTTTTTATTCTATCTCCTAGTCATCATTAAGGGGAATTGTTGGAATATGTAACTTAAAGAAAATCAATATTGGCACCGAAGAAAAACCAAAGATGGAAACCATTGGGGATTACTAGGATGAAAAAACAGTGTATGAAGTCACATCATGGTAAAGACCTATCATCCCTACCAAGATGGTAAATTTTAAAAATGAAAAGGTGGCCTATAAAGTAGCTAGTTCATTCCCCCATTTCAGGCCCTGTAGAAGTGGTAAATTGTACTATTGAAAGAGTATGATGACATATTCCTGCAAATATTTATAAAACTAAAAGGGATTTAAGGAGACTTAGGTGAGATGAATATTACACTAAAACCTGACGCCAAACCTGTGAAGAACCACCCATATAGACTAAACCCCTAAGTGAAACAAAAGGTGAAGAAAGAAATTGATCGCATACTAAGTGCATGATTTATTTTTCTAGTAGATGAATCAGAGTGGATCGACCCCATTGTGATATAGATCAATAAATATATAGAGGACATCTGCATTTGTGTTGACTATTGCATCCTGAATGTTGCTTGTGTTCATGATCCATTCCCGACACTGTTTAGTGACGAAGTGTTAGACCAAGTGGTGGGAAATGATACATACTCCTTCATTGATGGATTCTCAAGATACCATTAGGTTAGGATCATTGAAGAATATAAGAAGAATACCACATTCACTACATAATGGGGATCCTTTGCTTATAATGTGATGCAATTTGGATTGAAAAACACACCAACCGTTCCTTTATTCTCCTTTTCTAATTCCTTTCTTCTCTTTTTCTTTTCTACTTGTATGGATCCATACTTTGTTTCCTTTCTATTCCATCACCCTGGCTTTTCCTTCCTCAACCCCCCATGAGGCAAGGGTTTTATGCTTCAAACCTATTAGGTTCCATGTGCATTAATCCTTTTTCAATGAATAACATCTTGATCCAAAGTGGGATCTCCATAAGTAATCTACCTTTAGGACCAAATTCAAACTTTATTTCTGTGCAACTAAATGCCTTGCTACATTCGATGGAAAACTCTACTATGTATCCTTCTTTTTCCCTTTCAAACCAAAAGTCAATAGCCCTACTCCACTTACTGTCTAGGATTTTTAGTATATCAATCGTTTCTTGATCCTAAACTATTGGTTCTAGAAATGACCATACAGTGTTTATTTCCATTTGTCTTTCTATCCATTCATATAATAAATAGGGAAACTTATCAAAGAAAAATTCACGCAAATCAGAGTAAATGTACCTTTGCTTCCATATTTGGGGATCGTTTCGCAGGTTCCTAGTTTCTTGTTGCACTAAATCGTCCTCTTTTCTAGATAGCTAGTTTTATATCTCCTTCCTTGATGGCGTCCATGTCATGTCCTTATTTCTTCATGAAAATCCTAACTATTTTCTATCCCAACAACGGAACCAATTCTTGAGACAATTTTAGACTTGAGGCTCAAAATATGGGACCAACAATTTAACTTCATGAAAATTGCCATATTAAACATTCAAAAATGAATAGGTTCTCCCCCAAGACTCTCATAAGACTTACTAGAACATATTGTAGTTCAGAATTTAACACAATAATCTATCATCTTTAATTCACAACAAATCCACATTCATAACACAAAAAGTTGTAAAACACATGGGGAAATAGGCCACTATCCCATCATCTTTATTCCGTAGAAATACCCATAAATTCATCTCTTCACGAAATCCATACAATCTAAATCTCTATTCTTTCATCCCTACAATCCCAACAACAACTACTTTCCTTTTGTAACTGCCTCTTCCCTTAAATACAAAATAGATGGTAGTGATCAAACATTAATTGCACTTGACTAATGCTTAATTAACATATCATTGTGCATTCCTATATAATACATTATGCACGCAGTAATTATCTATCACTGTGCCAACACAATGCAACAATACTACATGCAATATGTCTCTTTATCACACTAGCAAAATGAGTAACTACAAAGCCAACAATCTCGAGTATGCCAACTCTCAACTCAGAGTTAAAATCACATAATTTTTCACCAAGAGTTAGATTTCAAAGTCTCCATCAAAAGATATGTCTCATTAAAAAATGTTAACTTGAAATATAAACAATCTCACTTCCTACATTTTTTTATGGAGTTTCATGTTCCATAGGTTTGAACACCCACCAATTCTACAAAACAAAATTTGGACCTTTAACCATTAAATTACTCTCGGAATAAACTCTCTCTTTATTTATAGTTTCAACATTTTTTTATTGTAATTGTATATGTATGTATAAATGTAAGATACACACTTTTCTTAAATTAAAATAAACAAAAATACAAATTTATGACTTAAAAAATAAAAATAAAAGTCATAATTCACTCCTAGAATGTTTTCTTGCAAAAGGTTTTTGTTTTCATTTATATTATAAATTAAAATACTAAAAAAAAAGTGCTAGTAAATTATTTTAAGTAATAATTAAAAATATTATTTATTAGTAAAAAATATAAAAATTATATATAGAAATCATTACATTTCATATATTAGAAATTATTAGCAAATATTAAAAAAAAATACACAAAAACATTGTTGCACAAGCACAATAATCATTTAATATCATTTTCTATCATTTTTAATGACATAGTGCAAATATATAAATTAGAATGTTTGAGATATTAGATAACAACATTGTGGCACAAGCACAATACTCATTTAATATTATTTTTTATAATTTTTAATGACATAGTATATATATATATATATATATATATATATATAACAACATTGTGGCACAAGCATAATATTTAATTTTTTATAAATTTTTAATGACATAATGCAAATATATAAATTAGATCTAAGATATTAGATAACAATTTAAAAAATAATAATAAAAGTAAAAAGTAAAGAAATGTTTGAAAATTTCAAAGTAAATATGAATATATCTTATATTATAAAAACCTATCAATTTTACAATTTTATTTGCTAAAAAAAATAGAAAGTATGACACATATTCATACAGAATAGTACCTTTATGTTTAACAAGCATTGGCATCTTCATCTTCTTGTGTTCTTACATACAATAATTAGAATATTTTGCAATCAAATTTCTACCATATGATTTTCCATCTGGTTGCACACCAATATGACACATACAATTTTTTTTTACCACATGTTATTTTACAACGATTTTTCCACCCACCGTAATTCCCTACACCCAACCAAAGGGAGAAGGGATCACACTATTCCTGGTGCAAATTCTTGTTGTTCTAGTGCCAACAAAAAGGATGAGATAAACAACTATCAATAATCATGATACAATGAAGACAATGCATAAGAATGTAAGAGAATTTAGATTCATTATTTATGATAAAGAAAATTGTACAAGAAGTATGCCTTGATGTGAGTGGGAAAAGATGGAAAGATCATTCAAAAACCTAATATATTACAATCTAAAGAGAAGAATAATAGATGCCACACATACCTCCTAATCAACTAACCTTTTGTTATGTCTAAGAAATCCCTTTTAATTTAAATGCTTAATGATACACCATCAATAAGAAAAGATCTCTATTTATAAGTCATAAAGTCAAAGATACAAGTCATTACATAATTTTAATGTTTTCAATAATATTTTGTCACAAGTAAACCCCAAATAGGGCACCAACAACTTGTCATCTCTATCTTTGTTTCCCTTGAGGAAAGTACATCTGCAAATCAAATTGGGTTGTTTGCAACAATCTTGAACTCAATTCAACATAAACAATCTTTAGATGTATATGTATATGCAAATCATTAATCTTCTATCTTTTGCTTTTACTATACACATTCATCTTGTTGTAGGTCACCCATCTAAAAGTTAATACAAGAATTTCCTAAACTTCTACTACTAGTAGCCACTATCCTCATCCATGTCTCTTGCTACCACTCCCCGTGTGCATTTTGGATGGTGCATCCTCCCGAAAACTAGTAAATTCCTCATCTACCCGACATGCTTGGAATGTTCTATGGCCATCAATCCATCCTACTTGAATACATAGGTACAATCCCATGTAATCTCCATCTATGTAGGAACTAATGTTGCATACAGAGCTCACCCCTACAAAGAATGGAATCCTACTATGCATCAACAACTTATAAATCAAACAAAAAAAACATCAACACCATCATTAAATCTCTCAAGAATCATATCTGATTGAGATGTACAAGGCTCAATATATATCAACTCCAAATCACATCTACAAAATCATCATTAAAAATCCAAAGTACAGGTCATCTCTGTGAATTTACATGTAATGCTAACATCAATGACAATCAATTATCAACATAAAGACTAAATTGAATAAAATCCTCCTCCATTCCAAAATGAGTACTTGCAACTAACTTCATAAAACTAAATCAATAAATTATAAACCCATAATGTGAGAATAACATAGGGGCGGGCGCACGAAGATGGTCCCCATTTTCGTTGCAATAGGGCTAGCGGAAAAAAAAATGACACGTACGCACCTAAGGCAGCGCGCACGTGCCGCTAGGTTCGGTACCGAACCGACGCAAGTGTGCGTGGATGGCGCGTGCGCGGAACAGTGGCGTGCACGTGTCTCTGTTAAAAAAAAAACAGAGCACAATTTCCCCATTGTTCCATTTGGCCGAGCGTGTCCTCCTCCTCTGCGTGTGCGTCGATTCAACCACCAAAGGAGGCCAAATCGACTCCAAAACCACCCAACAACACCCAAAAAATCATCAACACTTTGATTAATAGGTAAATATCACTTTTTTTTCATTTTATTCATTATTTGTGTCAATTTTTTTTTTTTTATTTAATTGTAAATAATTCCCAAATTTTGAAAACAATGAACCAATTTTCTATTGCTGATTGTAAACTGAGACAATGAGTGAACAAGATGTTAACCCCGAGTTTGGTGGAACACAAGAAAACCCAAACCTTGGACCCAATGCCGAAGAAAACCGTGAACACAATCCAAATGCCGAACAAAACCAAAAGCCCAACCCAATTTTGAATAAGATGACCTTAACCATTATGTAAATGAAATGCAAGTGCACACTCGCGAACTTAGAAAATCGGGGGAACCATCTCGATTGTCTCTTGCCATGTCAATTGAGAACTCAATTGACTCCCTCATCCATGCACACCAATAATTGACCGACATGACTCAATTTAGAGCTCGGATGCGGGAGTACTACTTCACGGGCATCTCCAAGGAAGCAATAAAAGATTTGAACATTACAAAAGCCCAATTATATAGTATGTTCACCGATCCAAAAAAAACCAACCACCGAACATTACAAAGCGTCTGCATGGATTGGTGTCATTACCAACCGTGGAGGGACAATTGAATGAGGAGGTGGTTCATGGTGTACGATAAACCTCCCTGTAATAATAGGGAGGTTCCACAGTACTTCCTTCGCCAACTGTGGGATGAGTTTTGCCTCGGTTTACATGTCAGCTATTTTGACATAACCGAGCTCCATGGTGTTGGGCGTGGCTCTGCCCAAGATCGACCTGCTGCCAGGAGGAACCTACTGAGATGTCCACCAGCTCTGAGGTGCGACCCCAACCCCTCTCCCCAGCAACCTCAGTTTCCCCACAAGCTTGATCAGATCGAGGTGGCAATGAGGATGTTGCATGTGGACTCCTCAGAAACACCTCCTTTGTAATAGCAACTACAGTGGAGAGGTCGGTTGACCATGATAGAGATCCAGGTGCAGGGCCTTCATGACAAGGCCAGGATATACCCGTGACCGGTGGTAGCTATGCTGGGAATTCCAGTTCGATGGGGGAAATTCCACATCTTTGTCCCCATTGCGGGCACACTTGCCCTGGCCCGATCGAGGGCTGTTATCTGGATCAGGTCAGCAATTTTTTTAATGTGTTTTCAATCATCACTTGATAACTTGCAAAGTATTTTTAAAATATTTTTGTTTGACTTAAATTATTATTTCAATGTACAGTTATCCAGAGTTGATACACCAAGATGGGAGAACGTAGGATCTCCCAACCTGGATGCAGCAATGGAAGCTGCAGTTGAAATTGCGGCACCCCACACAGAGGTATTTTCAGTACCTGACACAATATTGTTGTTACTTATGTGATTTATATTACTCAAGTATTTATATTTATGGCATACACATTGATAGTTCATACAATGTTTTTGAATATCTTGATTGCCTAGATAATGACTTGTTTAACATGTTCATAACATGCATGCATTTTGTTGTCCACAGGTGTTCCATGACTACGGTGATCAACCACCCCCGCTAGGGATTGGCACATCACCATATACATAGGTACAATGTGTAGTTATAAGCATTCTTTTAATTTGAGTTGTTACGACTTACAATGGTTTAATTTATTGTTTGTTTACTAAATTGTGATATTACAAATGTATATGTAGGTGCCACCAAGAGCTGGAGGTTCCCATTTTAGTCCTGTGTTTCCACCCCCTCACATGAGTCCCCTCCCTTGCTTCCATCTAGACCCCTCCCTCCATCCAACCCCTCCCTTCCATCCATCCCCCCTTCCCCGGCCATACTCCCCCCTCCATCCATCCTTCACTCGTCCACGCCCCCCCGTATATGCATCCTCCCCAATTTATCCACTCCCCCATGTCTATCCATCCTCCCCCATTCATCCACGCCCCCCCTTCTTTCCACCTACCCCTCTTTGTCCAAAACCTCCCATTTGTCCATCCTCCCCCCTCCATGCAGGACTTCCCTCCCATGCACCATCCCTCAACATCCCCCCTAGCCCTTTTCGTTTGATACTCTCTATTGTACAACCAGCAGGGGTTCATCGTCCACGACATCCTCCTCCACCCCATACCATCGTGTGTTCTTCCACCATATCATCCCCACTTCCCGCCACTATTGTGGCATCTACTCTTCCAGTACCCTCATCAGTATCTCCAGTGGTTGCACCTATAGTGGCTGCCACTACATCTACACCCCCCCCCCCCCATCACTGCATTGGAGCTAGTTGTTCGGCCATCTGCTAGACCTGCTAGCCCAGAAGCCCAGCCATGTCCATCGTCGGAGGTGTTCATGGTGAGAATCAAGCTAATTTATGAAAATATTTTGATGCATTAACAAAAATTAATTTAAGCAATTATTACTTTTCAATGAAATGATTGTTGTAAATGTTGTAGGTTGGAATTGCTGAGAGGTTCCACATATCCAGGACACCTGTCCAATGTTTCCCACTCACGTCAGAGGTGATTTATTTAAGATTCAAATTCTACATTTGTTTTATAAATGTGGTAAATGTTGCAAATGCTTGAAAATGACGGTATCTTATATCATTTGTTCCAGAGCCTAGAGAGATGGAGCAAGACCCGAGGCACCGGTAGCTCGAAGAGTAGGAAGATCGACTTTGGATCTGTGCCTGGGAGTGATGGCGGTGGTCACAATGCGTGACACACCATGTGTTATGTACATTAGCCACAATGTGACACTTTTGTGCACCAGTTTTGATGTACTTTGTATCTATGACACGAGTTGCCATGTATTTTGTATCTACGGCATGAGTTGTCACATTTTGTGTAGGGAACTAGTTGCCATTGTACGTACATTGGGAACCATGTTCCACTATTTGCCAGAAATTGTATATGTTTGGATGAGTTTTCTAGCCTCGATGTACATGGATTTTCAGTTATGTGATTTATATATCTCGTTGTCTAATGTGGTTGTCTCATGTTGTGTGTATCATGATGTGATGTTGTGTAAATTTGGGTTTTACCTAGATCTTAGAAGAGAATTTGGATATCATAGTTCAGCTTGGTTTATCTTTCCACATGCAAAATCTTCTAATGGTATCTATGTTAAGAAAACATTGTAAACATAGGCTAACTCAAACAAAATCACGTGTGAGAATTAATCTAAAAACAAACGGAATAAATGGATGGACAAATCACACCTCATGGCACATAAGATATATATTGGGAACTTGAGTACAAGGAAAAGAATACATAAAAATAGAAAATGTCCATTGTCATCAAAAGGTTAAAATGAGATCCAACATGATTTTGAATAGCTCTACATAATGAGATCCAAAATGTCCATACTCTACATAATGAAATGTCGTCACTAGTATTTATTTTGACCATTTTGTCCACTTAACATCATGCAACAAATTAATAACCAAGTTATGGAATCATTTTTTAATCAATTGTCACCATACAAATAGGACAACCTTGAGCATGATGTATAGCTAGCTCCTTAATTCTCACTCACGGATATAGCCACCTTTGATTTGATGACCATCACATCCACTACCATTTACAATTAGGACTTCCTTAATTTATCATTATGTGATAGCGATCTAATTTTATGTAGACACGTTGACTTAAACACATGTATATTTGACATTACAATGAATGACTACTATGAGGTGTATTTTTTAGGCTATATCCACCTCAACACACCAACTTGTTACCCCAATACCCCAAATGCTATTGAATTTTGTCTGGAAGGGATAGAGGGGTATTAGGACATCATAATTCATCTATTGGACACTCAGACACTTGTTAAAGACATTTAGGAAAAGTTCATTACATCAATGGAGTCACAAATACACCCTCATCAAGTTGCATGCACCCATTAGTGCATCATCAACACAAGAACATTTAAGCATTACTACATGTTGGAATAAGCCTTACTAATGTTATGATAATATTAGGTTTTCCATCCATTGAGAAGGTTACCATAGGTGTGCGTATCCACCATATAAAAATCTTCATGGCACATTCAGTTTCAAACCATTAGGTTTCTAAATTAGGTATTCGGTGCTAGGTACAACGGTTTTCTAGTTGTATGCACCCTTGCTATATAGATGAGAAACTATGCATATATGTGTATAGTGATTTGGATTCAAATGTATGCACATGAATATATATGTACAATGAAAATGATTTAATCTTTACATGTATTATAATTTAGGGATAGATCTTAGGCTACATAATAGGGTTTCATTGTGATTAGAATACAAACTAGGGTTTATGCTACCAACTAGGATTTTTAGGCTAGGCTCTCATGTTTCTAGGCTAGGATCCAAGCTATAAGGTCACCATCTTATTGTTTAATTCCACTATCATGACATCATTCTCACCAATACCATGCCCACTACTACAATCACCATCAAGTTGCTTGCATCCATTAGTGCGTCATCAACACTAGAACATGTAAGCATTAATACATGTTGGACTAAGCCTTACTAATGTTATGATAATATTAGGTTTTCCATCCATTGAGAAGGTTTCCATAGGTGTGCATATCCACCATATAAAAATATTCATGGTGCAACCAATTTCAAACCATTAGGTTTCTAAATTAGGTATCCGGTGCGAGGTACAACGGTTTTCTAGTTGTATGCACCCTTGCTATATAGATGACAAACTATGCATATATGTGTATAGTGATTTGGACTCAAATGTATGCACATGAATATATATGTACAATGAAAATGATTTAATCTTTACATGTATTATAATTTAGGGCTAGATCTTAAGCTACATAATAGGGTTTCACTGTGATTAGAATGCAAACTAGGGTTTACGCTACCAACAAGGGTTTTTAGGCTAGGCTCTCGTGTTATCAGGCTAGGATCCAAGCTCTAGGGTCACCATATTAATGTTTAATTCCACTATCATGACATCATTCTCACCAATACCATGCCCACTACTATAATCACCATCAAGCCTCTCAATCCCACTTTGAACATTTCCCATACTTCCAAGTTAAAATTGATAGGTCTTGTTGCTAAAATATTTTCACTTATCTATTCACATAGACAAATCCACTCCTGTGAAATATTTGTTGTAGCTTGGTATGTGCAAGTTCACATGCAATAATACTTGAGAGATCATTTTACCCCATGATCCATGGAAGATTCATTGGAGTCATATGAACCTCATTGTCATCACCCCAACCATGGTCAAGACGCCAAGATCCATCCTTAGTAGACAAAACCTCATGTTGGCACCCATACCACACTCAAAGATAAAAAAATATTTGAAAGGGCATGTTTGGGGGTTGAGGGAATCTTGATTTTTTTATAATCACACATGAGAGGTTCTTAGAGTCAAATACATTGGATATAAATAAATTCCCCGAGATAAATAATACATGACCATAGAAGAAGATTGAAATTTGAGGTCAAAACTCATTAATGAAGGTAGAATGAACTTGGATAGATAGATTGGGAAAATTTTAGAAGAATGCCTAGAGCTCTGCACACAAGTTAAAGAAAAAAAAAAGGAAAAACTCCTAGCATTGGGAACAAATAGCCAAAACCAACAATGCAACTAGAACACAATGACCAAGGGAACTTCAAAATGCAACACCACTCCACAAAATAAGTTGTTTTAGACCTACGTCACTCATGACTCATGTGAATGCTTTAGACCAAGCCACACCATTAATATGCAATGTACATCACCATCTTCATCATCATCAACGTATTCATCATCATCACCATCATCATCATCATCACCATCTTCATCATCATTGTGATCTCTAGGTTCCTCATCAACATCTTCATCATCTTCATCATATCATCATCAACATCATCATCATCTTCATCATCATCAACATCTCCATCATCATCATCATCTTGATCATCATCATCATCATCATCATCTTCATCACCATCACCATCATCATCAATGCCTTCATCATCATCACCATATTCATCATCATTGTCAAATCTAGGTCCCTCATCACCATCTTCATCATCATTGTCATCTCTAGGTCCCTCATCACCATCTCCATCATCATCACCATCTTCATCATCATTGTCATCTCTAGGTCCCTCATCACCGTGTCCATCATCATCACCATCTTCATCATCTTCATCATCATCTTCATCACCATCGCCATCATCATCAAAGCATTCATCATCATCACCATCTTCTTCATCATCACCATCACCATGACCATCAACTTCACCACCATCACCATCATCATCAACGTCACCATCTTCATCATCATCACCATATTCATCATCATTACCATCTCCATCTTTTGGATGCGAGATGGAACCATCACCATCAACCTCACCACCATCACCATCATCATCAATGTCATCATCATCACCATCTTCGTCATCATCACCATATCCATCTTTAGGATGCGAGACGAAACCATCACCATCTCCATCATCACCATCACCATCACCATCAACCTCAACACCATCACCATCATCATCAACATCACCATCTTCATCATCACCATCTTCGTCGTCGTCACCATCTCCATCTTTTGGATGCGAGATAGAACCATCACCATCTCCATCATCACCATCAAATTCATCACCATTGTCATCATCATCACCATCTTCATCATCATTGTCATCTGTAGGTCCCTCATCACCGTGTCCATCATCATCACCATCTTCATCATCATTGTCATCATCTTCATCACCATTGCCATCATCATCAATGCCTTCATCATCATCACCATCTTATTCATCATCACCATCACCATCACCATCAACTTCACCACCATCACCATCATCATCAACGTCACCATCTTCATCATCATCACCATCTTCATCATCATCACCATATCCATCTTTTGGATGCAAGACGGAACCATCACCATCACCATCACCATCAACCTCACCACCATCACCATCATCATCAACGTCACAATATTCATCATGATCACAATCTTCGCCATCATCACCATCTCCATCTTTTGGATGCGAGACGGAACCATCACCATCTTCATCATCACCATCACCATCACCATCAACTTCACCACCATCGTCATCATCATCACCATCTTCATCATCATTATGATCTGTAGGTCCCTCATCACCTTGTCCATCATCATCACCATCTTCATCATCATTGTCATCATCTTCATCACGATCACGATCGCCATCATCATCAACACCTTCATCATCATCATTACCATCTTCTTCATCATCACCATCAACTCCACCACCATCACCATCATCATCAACGTCACCATCTTCATCATCATCACCATCTTCATCATCATCACCATCTTCATCATCATCACCATCTCCAACTTTTGGATATGAGACGGAACCATCACCATCTTCATCATCACCATCACCATCTCCATCATCATCACCGTCTTTGTCATCATCATCACTGTCATCTGTAGGTTCCTCATCACCGTGTCCATCATCATCACCATCTTCATCATCACCATGATCTTCATCACCATCACCATGATCTTCATCACCATCACCATCACCATCATCATCATCATCACCACAAGTGCCCAGTGGATGATTTTCCAAAGTTGACCCCCGTGTGAAAAAATTGCACACTCCCTCACTGAGCAAAACCCTAGTTTCTAAGATGGATGTACAAGATGACACTGGGGCCACCGGATTGGAGGGGAGGGGCACCCCTAGCACTATCCCCGTGTCCTGAATCCAACAGAGTCGACGGTTCGTTGATCCAAGCCATGGTCTTCATTCTATGGCTCGTTCTGTCTCGCATCCAAAAGGCCTTCAGGGACAGCTGCTGGATACCTTCCGGGGGCATAGAACTCCAACTGTGCAACAAAACCAGGTTCCAGGGAGTCATGCAAGTGTGTCTAGGTAGGTTACGGCTGGGAACGCTAGACACAAGTGCCCAGTGGATGATTTTCCAAAGTTGACCCCCATGTGCAAAAATTGCACACTCCCTCACTGAGCAAAACCCTAGTTTCCAAAATGGACGTACAAGATGATACCGGGGCCAGAGGACCGAAGGGGAGGGGCACCACTAGCACTATCCCGGTGTCCTGAATCCAACAGAGTCAACGGTTTGTCGATCCGAGCCACGGTCTTCATTCTATGGCTCGTTGTGTCTCGCATCCAAAAGGCCTTCAGGGACACCTGATGGATACCTGCCAAGGGCATAGAACTCCAACCGTGCAACAAAACTAGGTTCTGGGGAGTCATACAAGTGTGTCTAGGTAGGTTTCGGCTAGGAATGCTAGCCACAAGTGCCCGGTGGATGATTTTCCAAAGTTGACCCCCGTGTGAAAAAATTGCACACTCCCCCACTGAGCAAAGCCCTAGTTTCCAAGATGGACGTACAATATGACACCGGGGCCACTGGACCAGAGGGTAGGGGCACCCCTAGCACTATCCCAGCATCCTGAATCCAATGGATTCAACGGTTTGTCAATCCGAGCCACGTTCTTCATTCTATGGCTCATTCCGTCTTGCATCCAAAAGGCCTTCAGGGACACCTACTGGATACTTGCTGGGGGCATAGAACTCCAACCGTGCAACAAAATCAGGTTTCGGGGAGTCATGCAAGTGTGTATATGTAGTTTACGGCAGGGAAAGATAGCCGCAAGTTCCCGGTGGATTATTTTCCAAAGTTGACCCCCGTGTGAAAAAATTACACACTCCCTCACTGAGCAAAACCCTAGTTTCTAAGATGGACGTACAAGATGACACTGAGGCCACCGGACTGGAGGGTAGGGACACCCCTAGGACTATCCTGGCATCCTGAATCCAACGGAGTCGACAGTTCATCGATCCGAGCCATGCTCTTCATTTTATGGCTCATTCCGTCTCGAATCCAAAAGGCCTTCAGGGACACCTACTAGATACCTGCCGGGGGCATAGAACTCCAACCGTGCAACAAAACCAGGTTTCAGGGAGTTATGCAAGTGTGTCTAGGTAGGTTCCGGTTGGGAATGCTAGCCAAAAGTGCTCGGTGGATGATTTTCCAAAGTTGACCCCCGTGTGCAAAAATTGCACACTCCCTCACTGAGCAAAACCCTAGTTTCCAAGATGGACGTACAAGATGACATCGGGACCACCAGACCAGAGGATATGGGCATCCCTAGTACTATCCCGGCGTCCTGAATCCAACGGTTCGTTTATCCGAGCCACAGTCTTCATTCTATGGCTCGTTCCGTCTCACATCCAAAAGGCCTTCAGCGACACCTGTTGGATATCTGTCGGGGGAATAGAACTCCAACCGTGCAACAAAATCGGGTTTCGAGGATTCATGCAAGTGTGTCTAGGTATGTTACGGCAAGGAACGCTAGCCACAAGTGCCCAATGGATGATTTTCCAAAGTTGACCCTCATGTGCAAAAATAGCACACTCCCTCATTGAGAAAAAACCTAGTTTCCAAGATGAATGTACAAGATGAAACTGGGGCCACTGGACCGGAGGGTAGGGGCACTCCTAGCACTATCCCGACATCTTGAATCCAACGGAGTCTACGTTTTTTTGATCCGAGCCACGGTCTTCATTCTATGGCTCGTTCCATATCGCATCCAAAAGGCCTTCAAGGACACCTGCTGGATACCTACCAGAACCAGGGAATCTTTCGTTGTGTTCCATTAGCCTTTTGTTCAACATTTCGTGCTCTGATAAGTGGTAATTCACCTCTATCATCAAAAACTTGGGTCTATAGGTACCTTCCATTTCATATTCCTCGTTATCCAAAGCTAACACAAGTTAGAGATGCCATTCAAACCCAATTGAAAGCTAAGGAAGTGGTCTTATGTGATGTCATCTTTGGGAATAAATGTTTATGTAAACCAACAGAATCTTGGACAATACTCCCTGCTTTTAAACACATTCTGGAGAAAGCAAGAGGACAAATTCATCAAAGTGACTTCATTCATCTATATTCTCGTAATGTACACATAGTCCATCCTTATCTTGATAAACAAGAGTTTTATAATAGCTTGAACTTCTTGGGCGTGGTTATCTCCTTGTATTCGGTTGTCTGATTGGTTGACAAGCTTGCCCAAAAATTTGTACTTTGAACTTCTTTGTTTTATTGCTAAAAATTGGAAGGGATTTTCAAGTCACCTGCAAAACGCTTTTTTGTTGAAATATGTAAGTTCTTCCAACAACATAGATTTGGCTAGTGTATCAAATGTTGCCGCCCACACCACAATTTATCTTTCGTTAAAGGAGTCACACATATGGTGGCTAACCAAATGGTTTGGGGAGCTTGGAAGTGCCACCAAATATTATTCCATGCCTAAATCTACCCAGAAGGAAATTATAAATTTAGATCCTCGAGAATGCCTGAATCTACCCAGAAGGCAATTATAAATTTAGATCCTCGAGAAGGTGAGAAACTATATGAGTGGTTGAATCAGTATCCTAAAAGTACAGAGCTTTCTATCTCAAAGTTTGCTGAGCGGCTCCTGGATATAGTATCAGACTCAGCAGACAGTAAACTTGTTATCACCACTAGAATGGCCCGGGGGTGCCCGACTAGAATAACCGTAGTGCCCGAACCGTGGCTTGGTTTGCGAATCCGTCGATTCCTGTGGGTCCGGGACTCCGGGTTTCATCTAGGGGAACCCCCATAGCGTGCCTTGAAGACCTGGAAGTGGTGGCAATGGGCCATCTCCGAAGTTAGGGTTTTGCCCAGTGATGGCCATTCCAAACTCGCTAAAGGGGTGCATTTCTTGTCCAGAGGTCCCTAGGCGTGCGTGGCCACTGTGGACAGGTCCATAATGGCCACGTTGACCTGTGAGAGCCGATGGAATCCAATTCCGGTCATCATTTTGGGTTCCGTGGCCCTGGAGCAAATCCCCAAGTGTCCCTGAATGGCCCCGGGGTGCCCGACTAGAATGCCCGTAGCGCCCGAACCGTGGCTTAGTTTGTGAGTCCATTGATTCCGGTGGGTCCAAGATGCTAGTTTTTAGCCAGAGGACCCCCCACAGCGTACCTTGAAGACCCGAAAGTGGTGCCAATGGGCCATCTCCGGAGCTAGGGTTTTTTCGAGTGATGGCCATTCAAAATTCGCTAAAGGGGTGCATTTATCCTCCAGAGGCCCCTGGGAATGTGTAGCCACTGTGGAAAGGCCCACAATGGCCATGTGGGCCTGTGGTAGCCGACGAAATCCAAGTCCGCTCACCGGATTGGGTTCCGTGGCCCCAGAGCAAATCCCCAAAGTGTCCCTGAATGGCCCCAGGGTGCCCGACTAGAATGCTTGTAGTGCCCAAACCATGGCTCAGTTCACGAATCCGTCGATTCCAGTGGGTCCAAAAAGCTGGATTTCAGTTAGGGGACCCCCCACAGCGTGCCTTGAAGAGCCGAAAGTGGTTCCAATGGGCCATCTCCGGAGCTAGGGTTTTTCCTAGTGATGGCCATTCCAAATTCGCTAAAGGGGTGCATTTCTCGTCTGGAGGCCCCCAGGCATGCATGACCACCGTGGATAGGTCCACAATGGCCATGTGGACCTGTGGGATCCGACGGAATCGAAGTCTGCTCGCCCTTTTGGGTTCCATGGCCCCGGAGCAAATCCCCAAAGTGTCCCTGAATGGCCATCATTGAGAAAAACCCTAGCTCCAGAGATGGCCCATTGGCACCGCTTCTGAATCTTGAAGGCACACTATGGGGGGTCCCCTAGCTGAAACCTGACGTCCCGGACCCACCGGAATCGACGGATTCGGGAACTGAGCCACAGTTTGGCTGCTACGGGCATTCTAGTCGGGCACCTTGGGGCCATTTAGGGACACTTTGGGGATTTGCTCCGGGGCCACAGAAACCAAACCGGCGAGCGGAATTGGATTTCGTTAGCTCCCACAGGTCCACGTAGCCATTATGGACCTGTCCATGGTGGCCATGCATGCCCGGGAGCCTTCAGACGAGAAATGCACCCGTTTAGCGAATTTGGAATGGCCATCACTGGGCAAAACCCTAGCTCCAGAGATGGCCCATTGGCACCACTTCCGGGTCTTCAAGGAACATTGTGGGGGGTCCCTTGGCTGAAAACCGGTGTCCCAGACCCATCAGAATCGACGGATTTGCGAACCGAGCCACGGTTCGGGCACTATGGGAATTCTAGTCGGGCACCTCGGGGCCATTCAGGGACACTTTGGGGATTTTCTTCGGGGCCATGGAACCCAAACCAGCGAGCGAAATTGGATTTTGTCGGCTCCCACAGATCCATGTGGCCATTGTCGACCTGTCCACAGTGGCCACGCACACCCGGGGGCATCCAGACAAGAAATGAACCCCTTTAGCGAATTTGGAATGGCCACCATTAGGAAAAACCCTAGATCTAGAGATGGACCATTGGCACTGCTTTCGGGTCTTCAAGGCACGCTGTGGGGGTTCCCATGGTGGAAACCCGACATCCCGGACCCACCGGAATCGATGGATTCGCAAACCGAGCCACGGTTCGGGCGCTATGGGCATTCTAGTCGGGTACCCCGGGGCCATTCTAGTGGTGATAACAAGTTTACTGTCTGTTGAGTCTGATACTACATCCAGGAGCCGCTCAGCAAACTTTGAGATAGAAAGCTCTGTAATTTTAGGATACTGATTCAACCACTCATACAATTTCTCACCTTCTCGAGGATCTAAATTTATAATTTCCTTCTGGGTAGATTCATGCATGGAATAATATTTGGCGGCACTTCCAAGTTCCCCAGACCATTTGGTTAGCCACCACATGTGCGACTCCTTTGACGAAAGATAAATTCTAGTGTGGGTGGCAACATTTGATACACTAGCCAAATCTATGTTGTTGGAAGAACTTACATATTTCAACAAAGGGGCGTTTTGCAGGTGACTTGAAAATCCCTTCCAATTTTCAGCAATAAAACAAAGAAGTTCAAAGTACATATTTTCAGGCAAGCTTGTCAACCAATCAGACAACCGAATACAGGGAGATAACCACGCCCAAAATGTTCAAGCTATTATAAAACTCTTGTTTATCAAGATAAGGATGGACTATGTGTACATTACGAGAATATAGATGAATGAAGTCGCTTTAATGAATTTGTACTCTTGCTTTCTCCAGAATGTGTTTAAAAGCAGGGAGTATTGTCTAAGCTTCTGTTGGTTTACATAAACGTTTATGAACAAAGATGACGTCTCATAAGACCACTTCCTTAGCTTTCAATTGGGTTTGAATGGCATCTCTAACTTGTGTTAGCTTTGGATAAGGAGGAATATGAAAGGGAAGGTACCTATAGACCCAAGTTTTCGATGATAGAGGTGAATTACCACTTATCAGAGCACGAAATGTTGAACAAAAGGCTAATGGAACACAATGAAGGATTCCCTAGTCCTGGTAGGTATCTAGCAGGTGTCCCTAAAGGCCTTTTGGATGCAAGACGGAATGAGCCATAGAATGAAGACCATGGCTCGGATCGACAAACCGTCAACTCCTTTGGATTCAAGATGCCAGGATAGTGCTAGGGGTGCCCCTAACCTCTAGTCTGGTTGCCCCAGTGTCATCTTGTACATCCATCTTGGAAACTAGGGTTTTTCTCAGTGAGCGAGTGTGCAATTTTTTCACACGGGGGTCAACTTTGGAAAATAATCCATTGGGCACTTGTGGCCAGCGTTCCCTACTGTAACCTACCTAGACACATTTTCATGACTCCCCGAAACCCAGTTTTGTTGCATGGTTGGAGTTCTATGCCCCCGTCAGGTATCCAACAAGTGTCCCTGAAGGACTTTTGGATGCAAGACGGAACGAGCCATAGAATGAATACCGTGGCTCGGATCAACGAACCATTGAATCTATTGGATTCGGGACAGTAGGATAATGCTAGGGGTGCCCATCCCCTCCGGTCCGGTGGCCCCGGTGTCATCTTGTACGTCCATCTTGGAAACTAGGGTTTTGCTCAGTGAGGGAGTGTGTAATTTTTTCACAAGGGGGTCAAATTTGGAAAATCATCCACCGGGCACTTGTGGTGATGATGGTGAAGACATTGATGATGATGGTGATGGTGATGGTGATGATGAAGATGGTGATGATGATGGACACGATAATGAGGGACCTATAGATGACAATGATGATGAAGATGGTGATGATGATGTGAAGACAGTGATGATGATGGAGATGGTGATGAGGGACCTCCAAAAACTCAAGCATTAACATGATTGAGGTAGGTCTAAAGCCTCCCTCAAGGATATTTCCAACCATTAGGTGACAATGATGAACATGTTAGTGCTACTCAATCATAGCTCCCAAATGATCCTCATATTCATCCAAGTATTAGACCAATATTGAAACAATTGATAAAGCTCCAAATGGAGAGAGTGGTAGAGAAAATGGGGGCAATATCTAGATTTGGGTGCTGCGGGAATCTTGGTAAGACCTAGGGTTTGAGGATCGAAATTCCAAAATAGACATGTAGACTTGGATTCTATAAGTTTAATTCTCTAGTGGTGTACTTGTGTGACATGACAAACCCTTCTAATAGTGACCCTATCCCACCCTGAGTCCAAATACCCCCTATTGAGGGTACGTGTGGTGGGTCACTGATTCTAGGGCTACATTAGGTTTCTAGGATTCTAGATTAGTTTATGAGGGTTAGATTAGTGTTTCTAGGGTTAGTTCAGCTTTTTAGGATTTCTAGGGCTAGATTATGTTTCTAGGATTCTAGATTAGTTTATGAGGGTTAGATTAGTGTTTCTAGGGTTAGTTTAGCTTTCTAGCATTTATAGGGCTAGATTATGTTTGTAGGGTTATATTAGTGATTCTAGCATGGCTATAAATCATAACTTAATCATAACTCAGACATCAAATAAACGATATAAGATAACGATATCAAATAAACTATCTAACATGAATAACATTAATCATGCACGAATAAACAATCACATGGCTATACTATGTACCTCAGTCAATTAGGCCTTCTGGATCCTCTTGGTTTCTTATTCTCTCGAACAACCTCTCATGCTCCGCATGGGGTAGTAAGTAGCGTACCTTGTTTGATGAATTCGTTGACATTGTTTGTAGTTGGATATTTGTACCCACAATCAAGTGCATAAAGTGATACACCCGCGACCCTGGTCTATAATCTGTGTATGTGTAGCCATTGCTCTTTGGTCCCTTTCCATCCACTTTAAGATATTCCCCCTCAACAACCATCGAGCCAGTCGAAAAGGTAATGCCTTCACTATCTATTAGTGATGCGAGGAGGGTTTGCTTCCCCTAGATGCATCGTGCCAACCAATAATTCGTCCCAATTGCATTGTTTGTCGGGGCGACAACTGTGTAGATGTGTCCTGCAAAAATGCATTTTAAGGTCTAATTCCAACAAGTAGTGGTTTGATAACTTGGATAATTACAAAAAAAAGGAGGGAATCGGCATATGCATGCAGAAATGTTTACATGGCTGTACAAGATCAGATATATGATCATATTCATTCAAAATAGAGGATTGGCCTTCCTCTAACTAGATTGTTTCAGCAATTGCACGTGGGTCCACTGCAAGTGATACATGATCCCATTCATCAACCCAATCCATTGATTCGCACTCATCCCACTCACAACTGCTGCAAGACCCACAAAAGCAAGCAAGTTTTCACGTCCATATTTCAAATAAGGGGTTGTTTGAGCTTCGAACCGAATGAAATCCACGAGTTCCTTGCACAGTACTACAACTAGAAGAACGTGATCGATCTATATCAACTACATTCCAGAAATTTCTGACAACAAGTCCTCTACCTGTTGGTATGTGTTGCTCCTTGGTTCGATCTAACATTTTTTCTTTGCACCATCGAACTGTGGATTCGACATTCCAAATATGAGGACCTCCCATGCACCTCATCTCCTCCCTTCGTAGGGAAGTTTTGAGACATGATCCAGCCCCGCCGTCCTCTCCCTTTCCATGCCTAGTCTCAAAATAGTTCCATACATGCAGCACATCATAAGTCTTGTGCAAAATACTCAACCACCTGAAAACACATGCATTTTTGAACTGGCCTGCACAACCATCTGACCATATCCAATGATGATCCATCTGTATACCTCTCTCCTTCAGCTAATCATAGAAAATTTTGAAGCAAAGCTGCACATAATGCAGGTCGTAGCAACTGTCGTCACTGATGTAGAAGTTGGTCTCTTTCAATATTATCCTCATGTCGTTGCTGCTCTCTGGCGTGTGCCTATACGTGATATGGACCATTATGCTAACTTGGTTTGAATGGTAGTATTGACTTGAATCTCATTATGTGGCTGTAGGGTGTAGTTTTCTGCAAAGTCCACAACTGACAATATTGTGCCCTTGGGAAAGGTGTCCCTGCACTGTCTATACTGTTCATCCTGCCATCGTGCTACATGGATGTGTTGTACATAATGATCGGTCTTTTGGTAGAATTCCTTCATGAATTTGCAAATTTGTACTTGGTGCCACAAAAACAAGGGCATTAATACAAGTGACATTTTCAATCTGAATATATATGTACAAATTCAACATGTACAGTATGAAAGTATGCAAACTTAGATTACCTGTGACTTCACCAATGCAATTTTTTTGCTTTCCTTAGAACTATCTACTTGATATGTTATGTACTGGAAGTTCTGCATTTCTACTAACATCCTCCCAAATTCATGCTCCGTGGTTGTGTGGATGCAGCGACTCAATAATGCAAATCCACTGCAACTGGAACATGTCCCATATAAACATGATATTCTATAATATTTTTTGTCCTTCATGCCTTCGACACATTATGCTATGTATAAATTCTCTAGATGCATTCGGTGGTTGTAACGAAGGGAAATCTTTCATAATGTTAGCCTGCAAACCACAAAATATATGTCTATATGTATCATAATAGTACTTAAATTCTACATGGTATCTACAACAACATGTATTGCGATCAATGCAAATTCTAACATACCAGGGTTTGCATTTTTCGAAGGACCTTTGGCCCAAGTTCAATTGTGTGTGCTCATTCTTGAACCTCTCATAGAGTTCTGTTTGTGTCATGTCAAGGAAGTGCTTGACATGGGGTTCACCCCCCCTAACACCTTTTCTCAACTTTAAAACATCTCTTTGATTCGATGACGGTCTAGTGTTATCATGCCAAAACTTTTGCACTAGTTCTTTAACAACATCAATGAGCTTCATGTTTGAATGAGGTAACCTACCAACAAAGGCCCAACAATCTTTTTGGCTTGGGGTCTCAAGTTTTTCTCTAATGGAAAAATAGTTTTGAAGAGTCTTTCTATCTACTTTAAAGATTTTACATGTGTGTGATAGTAGGTGATGTTGCCTTGTGGGTTTGTCTACAATTGATTCCGACAGTACACGACGGGCTGCATTAAAATATTTTGTATGAGAATCTTTTCCAATCAAATTAAATGCAAATTGTAGATTTCTAACAACATGATTGTTGGCCTCTGAAATTCTAACTACCTTTATGCCCAAAATTCTCCTAACATGAGCTAGACAATGTGATTTTAACAAAGCAAGAAACAATTGACATTTTGCTACATCGGTTTTGGATTCAAAAAACCTTTGATTATCTTGTTACAATGGAAATCAATAGTGCGTTTGGGAATCTTACCTTCAAGTCTTGAAAATGAAATTTCATCCACATGAATACGTCTGGGAGTTCTTCATTGTCCGGTTGATAGTTGAGGCAAGGGAGTCAGCAAGGAAGTACGAGTCTTGTCAATGGTTTGTTGTGGCCCTTCGTTCACAAATTGGTCCTGCAATGGAGTGTGTTCGCCAGGTGGGTGCTCTTCTTGGGGTGGTTTCCAGTTAAGAACTTGTTCAACATCCATCCCTTCATACTCGACATCAGGCAAGATTTGATTGACTTCAACCACTTCGTCATTGCTTGTTGATGGATCTAAGGCACTAACATTTTGATTTCTATGGTTTTGCATGTACAACCTGGAATTTTCTCTTATCTCATGGGTCTTTTTAGGGGGCAGCTGCGTCCTTCTAGAATTTCTTTTATTATTACGTCTGTTTCCCATATTCAATGCATTTTTTGGAAAAAAAAAATATGACCCCTGCAATAATGAACAAAAAAAAAGATATTAAAACTCGATGTGCATGATTATTAAAGCTCGATGTAGGAATTAATTATGTACAACATCTAGTGAGAATGTTTTCATATAATCTTAAAACCTATTGGGAATTCCCTACATATAAAGTTACAACATCCGGTCTAGGAACTCAGT